>OX421966.1:65901124-68618073 GCA_949128115.1 Anaspis maculata | reverse complement strand
TGTTTGTTAGTCTCGGAATAAACTGTAGAGAAGTTTGGAAAACAGGGGCGTTATGGAGGAGCGCAATATAGAAAGTATCGGTCAGTTCTCTTTCATTTTCAACTTTTCAGCGCTGAGGAAGTAAATTGATGTTACTTGTCCAAAGCCAAGAGGAGGAATTGTGGAAAAGATGTATACTTAGATAAAACAAAGACAACGTGCAGTGGATGCAGAATATGTCCATATTTTTGGGGACTCACGTCGAAAGAGGAGGGGCAGCTCCCAGGCAACAAAACCAAAATGGAGATTTTCCTAAGACGCTTAGGCAATCCCGGTTTTCAAGTTGGCTTGGGGCAGACTTGCAGACTTGGTAGTCCAAAAAAAAGTGTTCAAAAATTATCAAAGAGGTCGCCAATAAAATTGTTTGAAACCCACCCTTTTTGCATCGAAATTCTTATTTTTGATGTTTCCACTATACATTTGTGCAATTTCAGTGGCTGCATTATTTTTTTTGCTTTTATTGCTGGGGCCTTCCCCTTGTCCCGCAAGATTTTGCGGTCCTGCAAGAGCATCACAAAGGCCATCTGCAGATCCTTATCTTCCTCGCTTTTTGCTACACCGTTTTCGCTGGCACTTTCTTTTTCTCTACTCAAACTCATACTGGCCACAAAATGGATTCAAAGCCAGGATCACGTTCAGAACGAAAGACTTTTCAGGTGACGTTAACGTTGAAGTTTGTCACTGTAGTAACAACTTCTAGGCGAAGTATTTACTTCATGTATAGGATTATGCTTCACAAAATACTACGAAGTAAAAGCTTCTACTTGAAGTAAAAGTAAATACTTCTTTTAATCATACCACCCAATTAGTCTGGAGGTTGAAGCAGAGGCGTATCTTCGGGGGGGCAAATGGGGCACGTGCCATGGGCGCACTTTGACCCTCAGGGCGCAAATGAGAGGAAATAAAAGATAAAAATGTAAAAAATGAGAAATGAAATAATGAAATAATAATAAATAATAATAATAAATAATAAATGGACTTTATTCAGTAAATGAATATCAAATGAAGAGGGGCGAAGTCTAGCACAATTGCTATTCTACTTAACCCTCTCAACATGTTACAAAATAAAATATGACAAGAAAAAATGCATAGCAGACAAAACAAAAAAAAAACAAGCAATCAATTTTTAACACATGAATTATATGGAATGAGGGAGGAAAACAAAATCAATTGCTAATTTTCATCACAAGAAAATGATGTGAAAAATTAAAGTAAGAAATCAAATGTAAGAAATTAACACAAACTTGAACAAAAATTAACACAAAATTAAGTAGAAATCTGTAATGTCTTCAAATAATGTAGATATTTGAACTGCTGAGCATAATTCGTGTGAGCAATAATTGACAAGCGAAATGGGAAAGAGAAAAGAGGGAAATTACCAAAACCAATACATTTAAACAGACGATCAACTTTCGATTTCTCCATCTGATCCAGATAAAGCCTAATAGGATTTGTCGTTGGCCCGCCTGAATTCTGAAAAAAAAACTAATTCAGGGGCGCAATTTTCATGTTTTGCCCTGGGCGCAATTCACCCTAGATACGCCACTGGGTTGAAACCACTCGCATTTGGCGGGCCGAAAATAATCCGAAGAAAATGAATCGAAGCCTTGAAATCGAGTTAAATGAGGATATTCGGAGTCAAGTCATCGCGAGTCATCATTAAAAGATGTCGCTAGTTATCTAATCCCTACGTGTGAACCAAGCGAAGTTCTACAACCAAGGCTCGCGTCGGCAAACTGCATCCTCATGAGTAAGAAGCAATCGTTACCCGCTTGTTGAATAATATAGGTACTAATACTGTGTTTTATTGTGTCCAAACTCGTATAGTCAGATCGGTGTCAGCAAGTTCGAGGCCTCTATCCTCGGACCACTTTGCACTTGGTGACATAAGCACAAAAATTGGTGAGATGGCACAAAAGACCATGTTCTATCGATTTCGCACAACCGTTAAATTGTGATTGTCTCGATGTAGGTAGTTAAGGCTGATCAATCACCAGTAGATAACTGTAGCAGAATTTGTTAGAAAAAAAAATCGAAAATTGAAAATTTCCAAAATATTATTACATGAATCGTGAAGTGGAGAGAGAATACGCAAAGCATGAAAGACCTGTACATATACGGTCTCTTGCATGATACACCTCCGACCGCTCCAGGATAAACGACAATAATTGAAGAGAAAATTGCATTTTCAGCGTGTTTGCCGGGCAGGTTTTATTGGCTCCGTAAGTACTAGTAGGTATAGTAGTGGATTCGCGAAGAGAGGCATTTCTGGTCCGAGCATCGAAGAGGGGCTATAAAAGGGACTTCTCTCTCCTCTCTCACATAAATTGGGTACGTGCTCGACCCGCGGTCGTCAAGGCAGAGCGTATCGGAGTGCACGTCGTAGTCAACGCCACCGCCGACCGCGATTCAATTTAGACATGCCTTTGTGTCTAAATATACCGGGAGGAGAGAAGAGAGAGACTGCACCCGTTTCACAGTATACCTATAAGTATACGTGTGCACAACTCGCCGAGGAGATTTACTACTTATTGGAATGGACAGTGCTTTGCATAAACTAGTAGGTAAATAAGTACGTGTATTTGAGATTGAGAGCGAGCAGCGAGCAGGAGCGAGAAGGAAAACAGCAAAGCTAGATTTTTCAGAGTTCAAACCACAACTATAAAAGGCATAGATTGTGAAGATGTTGACGATATATTTAGAATAATTTCATTGAAAAAAAAACTAAGATCAAGTATCCTGAACTTAGTCAAATTTGTTCATCAATTTACTCCTCGGCTACGACTGCGCCTCGGCCAGTGGGTAACACTTCGGATCATGCTTTATGCAAGCTTCATTCCTGTCTTATCTTCGAAATTAGTTGTTATTTCAGCACAAATGAGTCGTGTTGAGAAGTTTTCTCAGCAGGAAGAGAAGCAACATTGAAAAATGGCCAACTGATGAGCTCTGGCAATAAGTACGAATTTTTGAAGGAAGGAGCCCACTCAGCATAGCATGTCATGCCTCATAAATGAGATGATCTCAATCATGTCACAAAATAACATCACAATGAACGTTACTTCCACATCTATGTGATGTTCATCCGCGATGTTATACGATGACGATGTAATGTCTGAGAGATGTTTTGAGTTCAACTTAAATTGAACATTACACATGAGACATCTACCGGACGTAACATTGTTACTGCTTTCAACTTGCCGGAGTGTAACATCTGACTGACGTCAATGAGACGTAGTCACTGAGAGATTTTTCAATTTTCGCGGGCTGTCATCATTAAGCTTTGTGTGTCGGAAAATAATTATTAAATAGTTTGGCCCCCTATTTCATGTGTGTGATGCCAGAACAGCCTTTATGTCTTCATATTCAGTTTGAGGCGCTGCGGGCCCTCTCATGTTTTCATGTGTCGTTTGGAACCATGTTTGTGTCTTCTTCTGCTTGTGACTTTCGGAACTAGTGTGCCCCGTTTGTGTCTTCTTGTGTTATTCTTCGAAAGCCTACTGGGCCTTCTTGCATTTTGTCGTGGCTTTCGCACCTTTAGTGAACCCTTGTGTCTGCTCTTGTTTTATTCGTAGCTTAGACCAATCGGCAGCAGTGTATCTCTAACTATCACCTGTGGGCTGTGGGGATCCAGGTTCGAATCCTGCGGAGGACGCCAATAGAAAAACAACTTTTCTTAGGGAAAAAACGTGCTGTATGAATTAAGTGATTGTAAAAATCAGTAAACATAGGTGCGGAACCTCCTATGACATAAAACTATGTAGAAAAGTGGTGAAAAAATAATTTTTATTCAAAAATACACATTCAAAATGCGACTCAATATGTACGTCAAAAAGTGATATCTACGATATTTGGAATAGCGATGTAGATAGTATGTCATATAAGGACATATTTGGGATATCTCATCCATGTTCTAATTACCCGGACATAAGAGGTAACAGAGATGTCCACTTAACATCGCATAGACTTTTTTGTTAACATCGCAGTTGTGACTTGAGCATCTAAGTGATATCACAGAAATGTTTTCTTGCTGAGTGGGAGTTAAGGAAAGCTATAAAGGCCTAGCTCTAACATAACCTCTAACACTAACATAAATGTTGGATCTGATTGAACAACAAAAAGAACTTTGAACCACGAAAATCAGTCAGAATTAATGTTAGTCAAGGTGTAGAATCAGGTGTTTGTCGGAGGGTTGGGGTGTTGGGACTTCTGAAATAATTTCGGGAACTTATATCATTTCGAGAATAGCTTAGACATTTTATATATTTTAGCCTGCGACGTGGGGGGTAAGACTAGGTATAGGAGCGAGCCATTATTTGGAAATTTTGACTTGAACATAGAGGTTAAAGGTCAATAGATTGATGTTATGTTGAAATTTATACTGTGTCTTATTGTGTTCAAGCTCGTAGTCAGACCTGTCTCAACAATCTCGAGAGCTCTATCTTCCAACAAGAAGAGAGGCACAACGGGATGTCGTCCTGATACTAGATGATCATCGGTCAAGCGGTTCTAAAAGCAGGAAACGTGATTTAATTCAAATAAGTTGAATTGAATGGAAGTATGATGGGTTGTCTACCCATTCAGGGGTTCAAGAAGATAGCTGGGGTCTTTTCAAGTTAGGGTTTACTAGTGTTATCAGCATGTTCAAATCATCGCTGTGTCTAGGTACACGCTAACGTGTACGCAAATTCGAAGATTAGGTGCACGCGAAACGTCATAGTGTGTATATGACGTCAGCTTTTAGCGTGCACCAACTTATATTCTTAAGGTACACGTGAAATTATTGTGATGGCGTTTTTCGGGCGGGCTGTCATGTTAACACCGGGTAATGAATGCGATAGTCTCTCGATAGTCACTCGATGAAGTGTGGACAAACGTTCACATCATTTTCTAAGTTTGGGACGGCTCTTAAAAGCTATAAAACCGAAAATAACGAAAAGTTGGTTATAAACGGAAGTAGTCCAGGAATTTTAGATGCTAAAATTGCAAATAGCGAACAAAAATGAAACCCTGCCGGATTTTCTGATATAAGCTCAGTTAACCATGTAGTTTAACATACTAAAAGTCCTCAAGAATCCGGTGTGACCTCGAGAAGAACTTGGAAATCAGTTTTTCGCGTTTATCTCGTGAACGATGGCACTTGGAAAAAAAGTACCTGAAAAGAAATTGTTGGAAATTTCACTATTTACAAGAAAGTCGCTCGCATATTTCATCGCCAGTTCACTCCTCCGCCAAAACACAAGAAAATTAGAATAGTCCAGATGCTTGATACTCAAGACTGTATGGACCTTGAGTTTTATGATGGCGGGATGCCACTTGGTAGATGTGTTATTGTTTGATCCATTCTCTTTTGACTGAAATTTGAAGCCATCAATACCAACTATGCTGGCGGCATATACACTTATACAGGCCGGGTGAAAGGAAAATAAAATGTTGAACCCTGTATCTCAAGAACCAAAATAGGTGATTACGTGTTAATCGTCAAAAATATTTCTAATTCATTCATAATTCGGTTTCATAGCTTTTAAGAGCTGTCTCAAACTTAAAAAACAACGTGAACGTTTGTACACACTTCATCATCATAGGTAACGATCGTCGAGACTGAGACTACCGCATTTACTACCCGCTGTTGACTTGACAGCTCGCCCGGAAAACGCCATCACAATAATTTCGCGTGTACCTTGAAAATATAAGTCGGGGCACGCTAAAAGCTGACGTCATATACACACTATGACGTTTCGCGCGCACCTAATTTTCAACTTTGCGTACACGTTAGCGTGTACCTAGACACAGCGTCAAATCATTGGAACTCGACATTTTCCATGCAAGTTTGGCGCATGTAGATTTTTTTTCTAAATAAGGGAATTCAACCCCTGTCCACCCCCATATCTCGGCTCCCCCCGAAGGGATTTTCAAGAACTACGGGTCAAATCGCTTAGAATTCTTTCCAAAGATTACGTGTACCAAAATTATTGCTTGTATCATAAAATGCAGCTTTATTTTGTTCACCGCTGGTACTATTTCATTCGAAAGCTAGGCAGCTAGAGCAAGTGCATTTTGAACTTTTCCAGAAATTCTGGATGGACCAGTTTGATTTTTCAGTAGTTTAGTATCGACTGGATCACGTTTTTGCTGGAGTTCTCCCTGAAACTTTCGAAGTGGAACTTCTATTCTCGCGCCTAGATCACAACACATAACTAACGCAGAACCACACATGGAAGTAAATTCGGTTCATGCCATCAGAAGATGTAAGGAAGGCGTGTAACGTTATAGTGTCAGTCCTTGGGGCGACCAGTGTCGTCCTAGAAAATAAGAGAGTAAGCTGTTGCGGCGTTCGGTTCTATTCTTTACAGTTGGTATTCTTTTACCGCTTGCATTGTGTTTAAAGTACAACAGCTCCCATCATGAACTGAAATTTGATTTCATCGATGAACTCACGGTAGTGTCATTTGAAACCGAAAATGATTATTTATTTTCGTAATGCGTGTCGCCGACACTGGACCCCTCTACTTGGTGTTGTGCAGAGGTTTTGTGGTGCTGGTGGCCCGACAGGAATAGTTCTCGACTTGACAAGAAGATATCATTGTATCCATTGTGTGGCGCGAGGGGTGGATCACGGACCCAAAATTTGTACACCATAATACCAAAGCTTGTATTACCAGTATTAATTTGCGCATAACACCGATAATACCGGAAATACTTAGAATAATACCAATAATACTGTTACGATATTTCGCGTACGGGTTCGAATATAATTGAGACGATCGTAAAACACACACTGTTTATTTCTGCGTACTACAACAATAAATGCCAACAATTATCTACTTGGAATTAAATCGCAGGTACTTCGCTTGTTTCGCACTCGTTAACACTTCGCCTTCCAATTCAATACTGCCGCGAGCTGCCGGCTGATGCCTTATATAAGGCCTCCGAATAATGTTCCGGAACTTTCTGTCCACTTCCAGCAGCAAATTCCATAGAGGCCCGGTATATGCGGTTTCTAGATCATTCCTGAATAATCGTACACTTTACCCGTATAATTCTGCCGGGTTACGAGCGGCGCCTCCGCCAAAATGGACAGATCTTTCTTGATCGAGCATTGGAGTCTCCATCCAGTTTCACATACACGAACGCTCTGGAATGCACCAGATCGCTCTAGACTTCTACACTGCGATCTAATGGATGGAAGAATCCGGAAAAGTCGAGTGTTTATCAATATGTACGGGATCGCCGTTCGTAACAATACCATATTACCAAATATTTGCGATAATACCGATATATTTTCAAAATGTTACCTGATAATACCAATAATACTGGAAATAATACCTATAATACCGATAATACCAATAATACTGGAAAGTGGAAATAATATCAGATAATATTATTTATAATATCAATAATATCGCTATTGGAACCAAAAATCGTTTCCTCTCGATATTTTGTGAACCGTTCGACCGATTTGGCTCAAATTCTACACAGACAGTCTTAAATTATTGACTCATGAGTAGGGCTGGGCGATTATGAGATTTTCAAACCCATAATCGATATTTATAAAAAAATGATATATTACTTCGATTAATCGATTATTTCATTTATTTCAAAATCGATTGATCAATTATTTTGAAATCAATTGATCATTTGACGACTCAATTGACAATTATGAAATATGCGATTATTCTATTCGAATCGTTCAATCGAATAATCCCTTAAATAATCGATTGTTCACAATCGAATAATCAATTATTTGATCGTTCATTCATAATCGACTACCTAATTGGATAATCGATTAATCGGGATTTTCGATTGATCGATGATTTTTTTGCATGCTAAAATAATCGATAATTCAAATGTATTGCCCAGCGCTACTCATGAGCTGCTTATAACGTATTTCTTCAAGACACTCCAGTGTCCAATTTGAAAAAAAAGACTGCTGTAAGTGACGAGACATTCCGTGAAACTTGGACCACATCAGTCGAACAGTAATTTTTTGGTGGAGAGTTGATGGTTAGGGAGTTTTATAAGTAGGTAATATTTCAACCAGCTTTTAAAGCGCCTATTTGCGAAATCGCGCTGCCTGGCAATAGCCTAACCTCGAGCCAAACATGAGACGATGATATAGCGTGAAGCATATCACTTCAGTTAAGTGATAATTTGACTGCGACAACGCTTAGCGTGACCAAAATTTGAATGGGAGGCCGCCGGTTGGTAGTGCCAGTGGGAGAGCCGCTAGCGGATCTATTCTGATTGACGGCCTCATTGTGATTGGAGAAGATAATATCGTAGGAACTCTAGAACCACGTAGCTACCGCAAATCACATTCACGAGGTACATACCTATGTAAATATCTATGTATTTCATATTTTTTGATTTTTCCATTCAAAATTGATACCGGAGTTTTCCAAACGACATTCTTATACCTTGTGGAGATTATTAGATTGCCATGCTGTGCCTACCAGACACAGTTTCCACCGTGCTGTAATATAACGGGGAAAATCGTATACAGTAAGAAGATCCGTCACGATGTCACATTCGCATAATTATTATGTGTACATTGGACGGACGGACCTCGTCGGCTCACCGGCACCGCAGGGAGATAAAATAAAATAATAATAGAATCATTCTGACGTGGGATTAGCTGAAATTTTCTATATTTTATAATTTTATCTTCACGATTTTTACCTCGATTTTCAATAAACATTGAAGTTTTAATAAAGAAAAAATAAAAATTATTATTATATTGAAGGAGATGAAAGTTTGAGCGCCGAGCGGAGCAGAAGTACAAAAAGAACACCTCTTCGAACGTTGTTTGCTAATTGATTCATACCTATAGAAGCTCCACTTCTTCCGAGGGTGACTATGGTCACGCACCCACGTTTTTCATAATTTTTCCGCTGGACTATTAGTACAGGAAAAATAGTAAAAAAATCTGCAAAACCTCGGAAAAAATATGGACGTCCTGAAAATTTGATATTCTGTTCAGAATTGAGTGCTCTACAACATATCCAAAATCGCCAAAAATCGCACCCGGGGGTTTTGAGTTATTGGAGGGGGGGTAAAAAATTGCAACTTAAAATGGAGGGGATGAAACCCGTCAATCCATTGGAAGCAGATACGTTATGATTGGACGCATCATATCCCGTTGATACCATTTTGACACAAAAAGTGTCGATTACTGTTGAAGGGGGGTCGTGGGGGGGCGAAGCTCTGCTAGGTGGTTCATTTTGTTTTTCTGGCCATGTAGAACCGATCACAACAAGTTTGGTATCTTTTCCCACTAAATCCAATCTCCTGAACTCGAATCCGATCTGTAAATTTGGATAAAAACAAGTTTGAACAAGTAAACTTGAAAAAACTTGTTTTTTCTTTGACAATTTTGACGAATTTCTTTTTTACTGTTAGAAGTGTTCATCTTTGAAAAATTTTCAGGGGTCATTAGATTGAAGTGTATTCTTCACGAAAATCATCCACTCAATGTATAATTTTGTTTCTCGAGTTCAAAAAATCAATTTGAACCTGAGCCGGCTCGGCGCGTCGTCTACTACTGACCAGAACACTACAGCATGCACCTTGTAATGAAAATAGCTCAAACTTTCGAAGAGATAACAACTCATCTTTGAAAATTTGATTATCTGTGCAGAATTGAATTCTCTATAACAGAAACAAAACCGTCATGAATCGCACTGCTGGGTTTTAAGTTATTTGAGGGGAGAGGTAACAGTTCATAGAGCACGAATCTTAAGAAAACGTTATCCTTCTCCTCGAATAACTCAAAATCCTGCAGTGCGATTTATGGCGATTTTGTTCATGTTATAGAGAATTCAATTCTGCACATATAATCAAATTTTCAAAGATGAGTTGTTATCTCTCCGAAAGTTTGAGCTATTTTCATTTAAAGGTGCATGCTGTAGTGTTCTGGTCAGTAGTAGACGACGCGCCGAGCCGGCTCATGTTCAAATCGATTTTTTGAACCCGGGAAACAATTATTATATAGGATGGATGATTTTCGTGAAAAATACACTTCAATCTAATGACCCCTGAAAATTTTTGGAACATGAATACCTCTAGCAGTGAAAAAAAAATTCTTCAAATTTGTCAGAGAAAAAACAAGTTTTCTCAAGTTAACTTGTTGAAACATGTTTTCATCCAAATTTACACATCGGACTCGAGTTCAGGAGATTGAATTTAGTCGGAAAAGATACCAAACTTGTCGTGATCGGTTCTACATGGCCAGAAAAACAAAATGGACCACCTAGCCGAGCTTCGCCCCCCCACGACCCCCCTTCAACAGTAATCGACACTTTTTGTGCCAAAATGGTATCAACAGGATATGATGCGTCGAATCATAACGTATTTGCTTCCAATTGATTGACGGGTTTCATCCCCTCCATTTTGAGTTACAATTTTTTACCCCCCCTCCAATAACTCAAAACCCCCGGGTGCGATTTTTGGCGATTTTGGATATGTTGTAGAGCATTCAATTCTGAACAGAATATAAAATTTTCAGGACGTCCATATTTATTCCGAGGTTGAAATCTATCTTTCTTGTACATTTTTGGGTCAAGGAACACAATGTGATGAGTTTTTAGAAAGTGTCATGGACCAGTGGCGTACCAGACGGCTGCGAAGGGGCCAAGGTGCGATTTTTCACAAGCCTTATGGTAAACCGTGACTAACACTTTTTTTGACATGTTTGGTATCATTTCTGACTAAACCGCACATCCTGTACGCCTGTAGACTACCTGTAGACCGATCGCCACGTACGCCTAACTCGTTTGGTGGGATAAAACTAGACAAAAGACAAGCCAACAGAAGCTACAAAAGCTTCAGAGACTTGCCTGTCTAGGTGTCACGGGAGCTATGTTCACCACTCCTACAGCAGCGATGGAAGTTTTGCTGGACCTACTCCCGCTGCACAAACAAGTAGAAAAAGAAGGACTAGTGAGTGTTCTCAGAATAGGACCCAAAAACCTAAGAAGAGGACACTTAAAAGTATTGGACTCAACAAGGGAGCAGTTCCTCACGAGCCCAAGGGATTTCATGCCAGTTGAGTACGACTTCGGGGCTACCTATGAAGTGGTCGTGAATGACCGTCAGGAAAGCGCCCGGAGGGTAGCCCGGCTGCAGAAAAACAACATGATCTGGTACACAGACGGATCCGTAAGAGAGGAAGGAGCCGGGATAGGCATATATGACCCGAAGTATAGTCATTGTTTGTATAGGGAATCACTGTCTGTGGGAAGGTTTCTGTCCAGTCTACAAACCGAATTACTGGCGGTGGAGAGGTGTGCCCAGGTATGCCTATATCCATACAGTACAAAGGAGCAAGAATTTGCATTGCCACAGACAGCCAGGCGGCTTTAAGGCACTTGGAGGCCCATGACTTTAAGTCAGAAACCACCTGGAACTGCAAATAATCACTCATACAGCTGGCTGAGAGCAACAAACTCACTTTAATGTGGGTACCTGCTCACCAGGGTATCGAGGGAAATGAAGAAGCGGATGCCCTCGCGAAAAAAGGAGCTCAAACAACATTTATTGGACCGGAGCCCACATGTGGGATGTCGTCATCCCTAATAAGGGAAGAAGTCGATAAATGGGATAATAGGCAGATAGAGGCCTCCTGGAAGAGCATTCCAGGCCAACGACAAGCCAAACAGCTTATTGCGCTCTCCAAAACAAAGACGCAGCTCATCCTGTCGCTCTCTAAGAACGAAATAAGACTACTCACGGGTCTACTCACTGGACATTGCGAAGTGAGATACCACCTGCAAAGAATGGGCAAGGGAAACTCACCTATTTGCAGGCTTTGTGCATCGGCAGATGAAACCACCGTGCACTTACTCTGCGAGAGCGAAGCACTGGCACAGAAATAACTTACGCTGCTGGGAGGTGTGAAACTGACACCCGCAGACATCCGAGGTAAGTCACCCAAGGAAATCATCTGATTCGGTGGAGAGGTGGATTCCCTGGGACATTAAATAGAAGCATGGTCACGCACTCAAGATCTTGTAGGTCGCAGTGCAGAAAGGATCCTCCGAGACCAAACGACCACCTCTAATCTACAATCTACAATCTACAAACCGCACATCCTGATTCCTAAAATAAGTATGAAATTTTGAAAGAGACGTGTTTAAACCGGTTTCATCAGAAAAACATGATTTTTTCACCCTCAAAATTGATGTTTTGTCGAGTGTTTTGTAATTCTACTTCTATCATTGTTCACTGTTATTGTAACTATGATTTTGACTTAGTCAGTTAGTTTAGGCTATTTCACACAAATAGTTAGGTATATCATTTGCTGAACTTTTTTCCGGTTTTCACAAAGTCACGGAGTTTCAACAAGACTTTAGGGGACATGTTGAAAGTTGACATGTACACCTAACCTACATGTTGACATGTGGGTTTCTTGAGATGTATCATGTTGAAGCTTGATGTGACGAAACGTGCTATTTCACAGGAAAAATTGGACTAGGGACAAAATGTGGCTTTGATTTGGTACTTTATTCATTTCAAGGCATAAAAATTGTTTTCTCTATCGAACAAAACAGAAAAAACTGGAATCGGAGGAGTATTTCAGTCATGACATAATTTTTCTTTCGACATTGCGGAATAATATTCTGAAAAACGCGAAGTTTCGACTCATGAATGTGTCGTTTTTGAGCTCCATTCCCATTGTGGTTCAAAACACCGATGATCACAATTTTGACATAGATTGTTCAATCGAACAATTTGGTAGATGAATTTCATATTGGATTTTTTGGCCGATACCGATTATCGGCCGATACCGATATAATGCGATATCCATATCGGCCAATACCGATATACCGGCCTAAATATTTTTATCCTTCAATTACTATTTATTTCGGATTTTTCCGTATGAGATACATTGCGCAAGTGGATATACAGTGTGGTGCACAAAATTCATACTTCCGTTCACGATATTTTTTTTCTGAAAAAATTCTGAAACAGGTCGATTTTGTTTTAATCCAGCCACTTTTCTGTAATTGAAACAAGTATTTTTTTGGTAATGATAGATATCACGTTTTCAAACTTTGTGTGCATTTTATTCAAACACATTGTTATCTAAGGGCTCGATACCAAGTTGCAGGCGAAAAGTTTAGGACGGCTTAACTCGCCAAATACAGCGGTCTGGTTGGTTGGTATCCGCCATTGCTATGGTAACCGCACTTACGGCGGTCTCAGCCCCAACTTGGTATCGAGCCGTAAGACATAAACATTTCCACACTGTTGTTTGAAGAAAAACCAAAACTAACAATTCTATAGAAAATATTTGGGGGTTGTCGTTCATTTAAAATTAAAAATTTATGACGTCATCGTTACTCAACTACAGCCAACGGAAGAAGTGTTTTTGTATACAGTAGATATAGTGGGTTGGATAAAAACAAAATCGACCTGTTGCAGGATTTTTCCGAAAAAAAAAAACCATTAACGGGGATATGAATTTTGTGCAGGACTTCATCACCACACTGTATATTATATCATCACTCAATGTGTATAAAATAAAGGATTTTTCCGTATCGGCGGAAGGTTTTTCGATGTTTTAGTCTCCAATGAACTCTACCTATCACAAACATTCTGAATAATCTCCAAATTACTTTTTTTTTATTAACAGAAATTTTCTTAGTTCGATATTGGTAAATGATTGAATAAAGTATGATTGTCTTCTCGAATATATATTTATCTACAAGCGTTAAATAATACCCGTCACTTTTAGCACGTCGTCATGGGCAACGTGAAAAAATGATGATTCTGCGCATTCCTGTCATATTTTCAATAAATTCTGACATTTACCAAACATTTCAAAGACCATTGTAGATAAAATCCTGTACGATACACGCGTTAAAAGTGTCTTATTTTGTTCGCGGGGTTGCTCTACTCGCTAATGCTCGTTTCGCAAGCGTCCCCGCTCACAAAATAATGCCTGTCACTTTTAACACTCGTATCGTAAATAGCTATTATCTACAAGCGTTAAATAATACCCGTCACTTTTAGCACGTCGTCATGGGCGACGTGAAAAAATGATGATTCTGCGCATTCCTGTCATATTTTCAATAAATTCTGACATTTACCAAACATTTCAAAGACCATTGTAGATAAAATCCTGTACGATACACGCGTTAAAAGTGTCTTATTTTGTTCGCGGGGTTGCTCTACTCGCTAATGCTCGTTTCGCAAGCGTCCCCGCTCACAAAATAATACCTGTCACTTTTAACACTCGTATCGTAAATAGCTATTATATGTTTTCATTTCCGAATTTTGTAAGTAGTTTAATATCGAGGAATAATAATTTGGTATGATTTTTGAGTGTTACATGTTTCAAGATCATTCGGCTTATGTGTTTTTCAAGTGTTTTAAGAAGCGTGCTACACGTTTAAATATCGGTGACATATCGGCCAAATATCGGCCAATAGGCCGATACCGATATAATCCAAAAATAGGCCGATATACCGATATACTATATCGGTATCGGTCGATCCCTAGTTACAAAGTCACACGGTAGTTTTGTTCCAAAACGTGCATCATGTAGAAATTTAATTCCAAAAGCTCGCTGTTTCGGAAGAAAAAGGACGTCGTGACTAAAATTTGACTTCGATTTTAGTTTTTTTCCTATTTTGTTTGATAGAGAACACTATTTCCATATGCCTTGAAATGAATGAAGTACCAAGTAAACTCTACATTCTAATCCTAGCCTAACTTTTCCTGTGAAATAGCACGTTTCGTCACATCAAGCTTTGACATGATACATCTCAAGAAACAAAATCATTCTGTAACTTTGTGAAAACGGGAAAAGAGTTCAGCAAATGAAATTTGTGTGTTAAACAGCCCAAACCAACTAGTGCAAGCGGTACACCAGGATTATTGAAAAAAAGTGGCATTTGATGATACAAACAAGCCACTTCGCGTATTTGTTGTCTAAACCCATTAGAAAAATTTGACCCGCAGTTCCTAAAAATTCATCCCTTAGGACCCGAGATTTGGGGAGGGGGAGGGAATACTTAAAAAAAATACCAAACTTCTTCATCCAAACCTGCTGATGCGTGTTTAGTGTCAAAACTATATAACTCAGACCTCCTCGATACAGTGACAATGTCAAAACTCTCGTGCGCTCACCGGAAGTCGAGTTAGGTCGTCATCTTTGAAAATTAGAGCTGAAGGTCAAAATTACAAAGTGAGCGTCAATTACCCATATGTTGGGTATCGATTCTTAGGTTTTCGGGGTCGCTGAAGACGTATGAAATGAAACAAAAACCATTGGGTACACCGTTCGCCCATATGGTCTACCCATGGGCCCAGAAGTCAGGCAAGCGAGAAAAATCCTACAAATTTTCGAAAATAGAAGTGAAATAATAATGTGAAATAGCTCCAGTCTGTACTTGGTGATGATGCTGTATCAGTTGTCCTATGTGAGATTCATGATGTTCACTTGTGAGCTGTCAAAAATCCAAAATGGCGCCCATTCAAAACACTCAGGGGAATAATTTATCGTGATTTTATTTAGAAAGCTCCTACGTGTCACTAGCTAAGCACATGTTGTTCATCAGTGAACAACGACTAAGAAAGGTCCTCACACTATTGGTGGTATCTTGCATCGTTTAAAAGATATCCGCCAAGAAACTGTTTCGGAACCGTTTTTGGACAATAGATTGAATACTTGAATAGGAGGAAAGACTTTGCATGTAGAATTGAAAGAACCGACCTGAAGATGCTTGCTTTGTTTCATGTAGTCATGTTTTATGGTTTAGATTGCGTCATCTGTCATTCCTGGTATATGGAGGGTCATAAATCCAAGATGTCCGCCGCTGTAGGGTTATTCAGAAAATTTCATGCTAACTTTGTCCAAAAGCGGAGGGGGGGCGGAGAAACTCAAACATGGAAGGTCTACAAACAATAGGTTGATGTATTTACTTGATCCAAAGTACAAAATATCGAAAATACAAAAGATCCAAAACGCAAAATATCTGAATTAAGTACAAAAGATTCGAAGTACAAAAATCGACAGTACAAAAGAGCTGAAATTCGAAAGATCTATAGCACAATTCGTACAATGTAGAAAATTTCAAAAATATAAATGGTTTTGAGTTTAGGTACTCCCTTTTCCTCAAATCCACCAATGAGAAAGTTGCTTTTTTTGACTCACCAGTTGATGAGCTGGCTTTTGACTCAAGTTGCCTCCTCTCCAAACCTATCAAAAGGAGTTGGTTTTTGACTCAGATTCGTCCTTTCCAGACCCACCAGATAAAAATTGCTCAATGATTCAGGTTCCCTTTATCTTTTCAGACCCTCTAGATATGTCTAGACTCTAGAGTCGTCGACTAAGTCTTGCTTAGTAAGTTTGAACAAAAAGAGTAAACTCGAGTCAAAAAGCAGCTTCTTATCTGGTGGACTTGGCACAAATGGAGGAAACTCAAGTCAAGAAGCATTTCCTGATCCAGTGGATCTGAAAAGAAGAAGGAAACTTGTGACCCTTTCTATTTTCGGTGGATTGCATTTATATTTTGGACCTACTGTATACTAGACATACTAGATTTACATCTTAGGTACTGTAACCTTTTGTATTTTAAATATTTCGCGTTTTGGATCAAATGCATTAGATACTTTCTTAGATTTTTTGTAATTGGATCTTTTTTCCGCCACTCTATTTCCTCCTGTTTTCTGCAACAGTGCAACATTATTGAATAAAACGGTGGCAGAGCGAAAGATTTTTTCATTAGTTTTTATCATGTAGGTGTCATTTTTCAATTAAAATTTCACGTAAGTACATTTTTACTTTAGATAGGTAGGTAGGTAGTTGGTATATCTCTCAAATTATTGAAAAAATAAAAATGTGAGGAACTCTTTAGAAATATATAAGTAATGTACAGGTGCGGTAGATAATTATTATTTATCGAAATCCAACAATAAAGTTGGTATGAAATTTTAAACTTACAGAGGCGGACATGTTGGATTTATGACCCTCCATACATAGACCAGGAATGACAGATCACGCAATCTAAACTATAAAACATGACTACATATAACAAAATAAATATCTCTAGGTCGGTTATTTCAATTCTACATGCATAGTTTTTTTTGCTATTCAAGTATTCAATCTATTGTCCAAAAACGGTTCCGAAACAGTTTTGCGGCGGATATCTTTTAAACGATGCAAGATACCACCAATAGTGGAAGGAACTTTCTTAGTTGTTGTTCACTGATGAACAGCATGTGCTTAGCTAGTGACACGTAGGAGCTTTCTAAAGAAAATCACGATAAATTATTCCCGTGAGTGTTTTAAATGGGCGCCATTTTGGATTTTTGACAGCTCACAGGTGAACATCATGAATCTCGCATAGAACAGCTAATACAGCATTATCACCAAGTACAGACTGGAGCTATTTCACATTATTATTTCACTTATATTTTCGAAAATTTGTAGGATTTTTCTCGCTTGCCTGACTTCTGGGCCCATGGGTAGACCATATGGGCGAACGGTGTACCCAATGGTTTTTGTTTCATTTCATACGTCTTCAGCGACCCCGAAAACTTAAGAATTGATACCCAACATATGGGTAATTGACGCTCACTTTGTAATTTTGACCTTCAGCTCTAATTTTCAAAGATGACGACTTAACTCGACTTCCGGTGACCGCACGAGAGTTTTGACATTGTCATTGTATCGAGGAGGTCTGAGTTATATAGTGTTGACACCAAACACGCATCAGCAGGTTTGGATGGAAAAGTTTGGTATTTTTTTGAAGTATTCCCTCCCCCTCCCCAAATCTCGGATCCTAAGAGATGAATTTTTAGGAACTGCGGGTCAAATTTTTCTAATGGGTTAAGACAACAAATATGCGAAGTGGCTTGCTTGTATCATCAAATGCCATTTTTTTTTGCGTACCGCTAGCACTAAACTGTCCAAGTCAAAATCATAGTTATGATAACATTGGACAGTGATGGAATCAAAATTATAAAATATCAATTTTGAGGGTGGAAAAATCATGTTTTCTATGATAAAACCGGTTTAAACACGTCTCTATCAAAATTTCATGCTTAGTTTTGAAATCACAATGTGCGATTTGGTCAGAAATGATACCAAACATGTCAAAAAAAGTGTTAGTTGAGGTTGACCATAAGACTTGCGAAAAATCGCATCTCGGCCCCTACGCAGCCGTCTGGTACGCTACTGGTGCATGGCACTTCCTGGAAACTTATTGCATTGTGCTCCTCGATATTGAAAATATATAGTCCAGCAAATAAAGTGTAAAACAGCAAATATTTCAAAAATGGTAATTTTTTGGACCTTCGACCTCTTCGGAAGCACGCCAGTCGCCACCACTTCTTGAAAATTACCTATAGGTACCTACTACTCACGTGCAAAAGCGTTTTGCATCGGGATGAAATGCAAGGTTGGTTCCCCTAACGGCTGTACTAATGGTTAGTCGTGAAGCCTGCTCGTCATCTTTTTGGGCAGTAAGTATCAAATTTTATAACCCCTAAAGAAGAGGACAGTATCAAACACTAGTCGACTATTGTACTCGTTCTTTTTTTTTTCATCAAAGTGATGTGGACAACTTTCAGTTCCAGAATCGCAAGAGTAACGCCACTGGATTCCGCCGGGAGCCGCAGAGAATGAGAGTACCCGCGGAGGCGCTCTCTTCATACCCACCGCCGCCGACTCGGCTCCCAACTGTCCCCCGGAATATTATCGACCGCGCGCGGCCGTGGCAGAGGGCACACACATCAGCAAGAGAGGAGGCACGGGCACGGGGCATCCACCGCGCGCGGCCCACGGAGCGGAGCAGGAGGAAGGCGGCAGAAGGCAGAAGCCGGCAGCAGGCAGCCAGGCAGCAGGGGCATCCATCGACGCGACGGCAGGCAGCAGGCAGCGATGCTCTTATCATCTCCGCGTGACCCACCACCACACTGGCGTGGCATCGCGGGGTGGGCGTGCCGGTGCGCAAACAATTGCGCACCTCCGAAAGAATCCTGCGGCAGGACGTACGTCCACGTCTAGCGCTCCGACGTCCTTCCCGAAGGCCGAAGCGAAACGGCCTGATACCGCGTCCGTCTGTTACCGCGACGGACGCCCGCCGCGATTCAAATCAAAAATTACGGCACAGTCGCCCCCGAAGAAGTGATAAAACATGACAGCGAACGGCGCGCTGCCATTGGCCGGACGGGCGTCGTGTGCATGAAAAAAGACGATCGCGCGATTCTTGTATTGTCTTCTCTCCTGCTGGCGGCCGACACAGGTACCCTATAGAGCTCCCGGTGCCTCTCTTGCAAGTTCGCGGTTCGTTCCGTCGTTGCGATCTGTCCAGAGGTTCCTCCCGCGCGGGGTCCCTCCTCCTCGCACCCATCCGACGACGTGTCGATGATAAGATCCTGCTGCCGGCCGAACGACGACAGCAGGAAAGGATACTACTGCTGCTGCTGCTC
Organism: Anaspis maculata; assembly: GCA_949128115.1. Taxonomy (NCBI): domain Eukaryota; kingdom Metazoa; phylum Arthropoda; class Insecta; order Coleoptera; family Scraptiidae; genus Anaspis; species Anaspis maculata. The sequence goes on along the minus strand of OX421966.1, from coordinate 68,598,597 downwards.
GCTAGCATCTCTCTGTCCTCAGTCGCGGGCCATGCGGTTGGCAGGACTGCTCTTCCAGTTGTCACATCGTCATACCGGGTCCAGCAGGACATTGTGCGGGTTTTGATTGTTGCTCTGGTGCTCATCAGCAGCTGTTATTGACAATTCGGAGTGGAAGAAGATCGGCGAGGAAGGCTACTGTCTTATCACCAGTGGGCGCCGATATGAGATCTAAATCCGTCGCCAGGAGGGTTACTGCTCAAGGTAGGGTGTTGTCTATTTATTTTCGCGTTTCTCGGAAGCGAGCACGTGACCTCATTCAAATCTTGTATGGGGCCGGAGAATGGGGCCCAACTTAAACGCGTTTCTTAGAAACAACAAAATTTGTACTCGAAGGACCCTGGAATATTTACCTACGTTTAGAATGAGTCGTATAGATTTTGCGAAATCAAATCGCTAAGATCTTCCGAGCTGAATTGCCCTGTTGTTTTTTTTCTTTTAATTCGTTTTTAGCGGGTAAATCTCAAATAATTCTGCTATTGATGGACACATCTCTTCCATAATAGATGTTTTGTTCATTCTAGAACCAGAATCTTGCCAAATGCTATCATGCCACATGCACTAATCAATTAATCACGGCCAAGCCAGTTTTTTGAGTGCTGATTCTCATGTGCGAATATTTTTAAAAACTACGGCAACAAATTCAAATTTTCAAAGGTTTTGTTGACTTTCTAAACAAGACATTGAATCTTGCATTGGATGCTTGTAAATAATAAGTTCGGCAAATATTCTCATTTTTGTTCACGAATATTTGCGAATGAAGATCCGCGCGCCATTAGATCTCTCGAGATTTTCCAAGATTTCTCGGTAAAAATTGGATCCGTAGGTATACAGGTTCTACTTTATCCCGGTATCCTTTCATCCGTTCCATAACCTTTATCCTTCAGAATTTTGGCTGAGAAGCTTTTGTAAATTTTGTGAAAATATATACCTAAAGTACGACACTGACAATGCGAATATCGTGAGAATCTAAAACGAAACGTAGGGGAAGTAGATAGGTATTCTATGAAACCTGAACATCCCGAGGAACATCGAACATCCCTTGTTCAAATTTGAAAAAGTCCTGTTCCAGTAACGGTCAGAAATCGGCTCCATCAGTGGCTCCAACTTTTTTCAACATTCTTAAATTGCAACGGATTTTATCGCTGAAGTAGGGCCAACTCTGCATCATTATTTTTATCAGATGTTGCTTTTTCACGCATAAATTCACATCTAATTTTCAGAACGATCATTCAATATTAATCTCACCTGGCATCCGGTACTGGTACTGGCATGAACAGTGGATTTGTTGCCGTTTTAGCTCCAAAATATTGTATTTTTATTGGGTTTTCACGGTAGGTATATTGTACAACAACCCAATTGAAATTTTCTTGAAGAGACGTCAAGCGCAATCTATCGTGGCGGCCTCTACAGGCTGTCTCAAGTTAATTCATCCAAACTTTGGAAAAGGACTCTCCCAATTCTTCTCCAGTTTCAAAACTGATTCAGAAAAATACACCAGTTTTCCAAGCGTTAACACCAATTTGCAAACAGTTCCGAAGAAAACGCAATGGGATACTACTGTTGTTGGTTGGATTTGACGACCGCAGAAGATCCCAAGGAGAAATTTGTGATATCTCAACAACATGCATCCGAACAAAAGCCCGGTATGTCAAAACTCGAAGCCCTGTAAAGTAGGATCCGCGTGTCTCGAGGAAGTGGAATCACCTGTACAGGGTGTCTCAAAACTCGCGCCCCAGAGAACACTGACATGTGCCGACGACAATAGGTTCCCAGAAAACGGGAGAAATTTTTTTATTGCTGCTTGCATAAAGGAGTCATGAGTCTTTCGAATTTACCAATCTCGGAGGGGCAATTCGAGGTACATTTGCAAAATTTAACCGGTTGCTAAGTTTCAACAGTAATACCAGATGCCTGTTATTTTGCAGTAAATGTTTAGCCCACTGTTGATAAAAGGAAACCTAGAAACTTAAAATTAGGGTAACACACCTCAAAGGTGCAGGTCTCTGATTGGTAAACTCAACCTTGTCTTCTCTCGAATACCATTTAAGGTAGATTCTTTTTTCCTTGGTATTACACATCCGATGTTGTGGAGTAATCGCGGATACTCTCGATTTTCCCAAACATTTCACAATATACTGGAACATTTTGGAATGTTATAGAATGATCTCAAAGGTTTCATAATGATCTGGAATGTTCCGGGATTTTCCAAACATTACGGAACATAGCGGAACATTCTAGAATGTTGTGGAATAATCTGGAATGTTTCACAATGATCCCGGGATGTTTCTGAACGTTGCAGACTATTCCCGAACATTCTAGAACATACCGGAACTTTCTGGAATGTTGTGGAACGATCCAAAATATTCCACAATTAATTAAAATGTTCCGGATTGTTTCCGAACGTTCCAGATTCTTGAACATACCGAAACATTCTTAAATGTTGTGGAATGATAACGGATGCGCCAAATGAACCAGAATCTTCCAGGATGTTTCTGAACGTTCCAGATCATTCACGACCATTTCAGAACATACCAGAACATTCTGCAATGTTGTGGAATGATTTCAAATGTTCACAATGGGTTGGAATGTTACGGAATGTTGCCGAACCTTCTAGACAATCCCCGACAATACCGGAACATTCTGAAGAATTGTGGAATGATCGCGAATGTTCCACTGCAATCTGGGGTATTCTGGGATGTTTCCAAAAGTTCTAAGCTATTCCCGAACATACCGGAACATTCTGGGATGTTGTAGAATGATCTCGGATGTTCCACAATGATCTCTGCGGTCTTCCGGAATTTTCCGTACATTTCAGAACATACCGGAACATTCAAGAATGTTGAGGAGCGATCTCGGATGTTCCACATTGAATTGGAATATTCCGGAATGTTCCCGAACGTTCCAGACTATTCCCGAACATCGCCGAACATTCTAGCATGTTGTGGAATGATTTCGAATGTTCTACAATGATTTTGGATGTTCCGGGATGTTTTCGAACGTTCCGGACTATCCCGAACATTCTAGAACATACCAAAATATTCTGAAATGTTGTGGAGCGATCTAGAATGATCCACAATGTATTTGAATCTACAGGAATGTTTCCGAACGTTCCAGATCATTCCCGAACATACCGAAACATCCTGAAATGTTGTGGAATGATCTCGAATGTTCCACAATGGGTTGGAATGTTCCGGAATATTTCCAAACCTTCCAAAGTATTCCCGACAATACCGTTACATTCTATGATGTTGTGGAATGATCACGAATCCTGCACAATGATCTGGAATATTCTGGGATGTTTCCGAACGTTCCAGACTATTTCCGACCATTCCAGAACATACCGGAACATTCTGGAGGGTTTTATTATCATTTCGAATAATCCACGATGATATGGAATGTTACGAGATTTTCCGAACATCTAGGAAGATACAGAAACATTCTGCAATGTTATGGAATGATCATGAACGTTCCACAGTGGATTGGAGTGTTCTGGAATGTTTCCGAACGTTCCAGACTATTTTCAACCATACCGGAGCATTCTGGAATTTTGTGGATTGATCACGAATGCTCCACAATAATCTGGAATGTTCTGGGATGTTTCTGAACGTTTCAGATTATTCCGACCATTCCAGAACATACCGGGAGATTTTGGACCGGGCTCTTGTTGGGATGCATGTTGTTGAGATACTCACGGTAAAAAAATTTGAGTGAAATTTAACTCAAACCGGACTCAAAAGTGATTCAATCCAGGTCCACGCAAATTTGAGTGAAAATTCAACTCAAATTTTTTGAGTACATTTCTGTATTTTTGAGTTACTTCCTGTTAATCAATATTGAGTACTTTCAAGCCTTTTTACACTCGAAATTGAGCGCGATTGGCACAAAGGTGAGTATGCATTATAACTCAATATTGATGCAAAAAATATTTCAAAGTGATCATTATTGATGATTGATAATGAATGAATCAATTTTGATTATTTTCAATTTGGACAAAAAAAAACAGAATTTTATTTATTTAGGCATCTATTCAGAACATTTTTATTGTGACACATGTTATTGAAACATAATTTGTGTAATATATCACTGTAAAAGTACCGAAATGTGAAAATTATACCTACAACATTATTGAACAAAAATTTGAACAACCCAAAACCAAAAATATAAAAAAAATGTGACAATAATTTGAAAATACATGTATTAAATGCAATGAAGGAAAAGGAAACCAATATTGTTCACACTAAACTAGTAATAGGTATAGTACCTAGCAGTAGAAAACTAATAAAAGTGTTTGATGTAAGTAGGTAAAACATCATCATTCCAAAAAAATTATGCTAATTTATATAAATTAAATGCCGCAAATTAAGCGAATCGATTTACAATATGAATATGACAATATTTTGAACCTATAGGTTGACTCCGCGGCAAACTAGACCTACCTCGATGGGCATTGGGCTGGATGCGTTGGGGATGGGCTGGATCAAAACTCAAAACTCGTCGGACCACTCCATTATGCGAAATGTATGGGAAATTGTGTTATTGGGGTCAATGTTGAAAATTTGATAATAATTAGGGGAAGGTGTTGGACCTTTGACCATATTGTACTTTTGACGACCCTCTAAAGGCCATCCGTGGACCAATGGAGAAAGCAGTTGTAACATGAAGTTCACCTGTCAAAAAACAAAAAGTCAAAGTCAAAACCTGCTGTTTCCTGTTGCAAAGTAAACCGTACCGCTGCTGGTTGTCAACCAGCATAATGACTGCCAGGCAGCTTAGCAGCGAATGCGGGCAGTTTCAATCAAAAGTGAGCGTAGCTGACTCAAAATTTAGTAAAATGTACTCAAATTTGAGGCAATTTAACTCAAAATTGTGTGAATTGACTCGAAAGTGAGTAGGTATCAACAACAAAAATTTCCCACACTCCATTATCCACACCAGGAGGACATTGATATTAACATGAGAGGGCCTATCTATTTTGTACTATAGTTAAATATAATTTATTTGTTATTCGTTCATTATTCGTTAATCGAATGAGCTGGGAGTGCTGGGACTCAGGCCGGAGGGATAGGTAGGTATGGCTGATAACCGCCGATGATTCTACGCAAGGTTTTGCTCCAAGCAGTGGCGGACTAAAAGGGGGGGGCGGGGGCGGTCCGCCCCGGGCCTCGGGGCCTCAATCATCTGATGGGGCCCCCAATTCCTCTTGTTTGTGAAAAATACTGCAAAAAATTGGGATAAAATCCAAAAATTTCAATTTTTTCCCTCAATGATCTTTTTTTTTTGCATATTACTTTGGTGAGAAACATTATTTTCCTATTTTTTCCATTTTAAAGTTACCTTGGCAGGCCCCATGACAACAGGTTTGAGGGCCTACACACAGGCAATAGAGGTGTGTCTGTATCACGGAGTCTCTGCGGATTATTTTCACTTTAGGCTTTAGGGGCCCCGGCTCCGGATATCACAGTGCCAGGGGCCTTGAGCTTTTTGAAATTTTGTGTTTTATTATTTCTTTTCAAAAGAGGGAAAGACAAAACAACAAAATTATCTTGTCTGCGCGCTGCAGGTAGTAGAAATTCATATTATTCCTAATTTTGTATATACGACTAGATTGTAGATTGTAGATTAGAGGTGGTCGTTTGGTCTCGGAAGATCCTTTCTGCGACTTCCTTTATACGACTAGATTTTAGCATTGAGTCAACAGTCCAAATCCAATTCAACATCCAAAGCTGGAACCGAGAACTTCTTGTAGGTACTGGTGGTCAGTGGCATAGCCGAGGGGGGCGAAAGTGGGCGACTAAGACCACCTTCCTACCTCCCAAGCGCCCATGGCACTTCATTCCACACTAAACCGATACAGAAAAAAATTCTGGCGAAAATTTTCAAGAAACGCAAAAATTTTCTGAAATAAAGTTTGATTATCAAGTAATTTTGGTGAAAACGTCGAAAACCGAAATCGCAAAACGCACGAAATATACCAATTATCATCAGCATCATTATTATTATAATGCCCAAAAAATTTCGCCTGCGGCGCTACTTTTCCCTGACTTGTACCCTCACCGTTGCCTTTGCCCTCTACGCCCTCAAATTCTGAGTGCGCTACTGTGTGTTTTAGTCAAGTTAACAACACATTTTTTGTTTCTTAGGCTTTTGCTCAATTACGGCGGGGCAGGGCGGGCCAAAAAGTCTGCCACCCCCCCCCTTTATATTCTTAATTTTCACTCCTTAGGGGCCCCATCTCACAATTCCGCCCCGGGCCCCCAATTCCCTTAGTCCGCCACTGGCTCCAAGACTTTTCATCGGATGCTATCAGTCGTACTTAGCGTGTCCCTCGGCCTGAAACTTCATTTGTAGTGCAAAAAGTCCCAGTGCTGGGTTTAGGAGATGAATGGGATATATAGGTAGATCTATTAGTGCATCATATTAAGTGATAATTAATAAATGAAAATTTTCACTTACCCGGACTGGTTTTTTTCGACGAGCGACGCTGCCGGCTCACAACTAACGACTGATGCAGGAGCCGAACGGCACGTCCCTCGAACCGAATTTGACGAGGAAATGCATCAAATTTGATTAAAACCGAATCAAATCTGAGTTTATGCAATCGAAATTGAGTGCAGTACTCAATAATGATCATATAGTTGTCAAATTTGATAAATTTTCCCCATTCACTCAATTTTTCGTTAATTTTCACTCAAAAAATTAACTCACATCACTTCACTCAGACAAGTTGGAAATTCACTCAGTCGGATTTCTTACCGTGAGTTTCCCAAGCGTTCACACCAATTTGCAAACAGTTCGGAAGAAAACGAAATAGGATACTACTGTTGTTGGTTGGATTTGACGACCGCAGAAGATCCCAAAGAGAAATTTGTGATCTCTCAACAACATGCATCCGAACAAGAGCCCGGTATGTCAAAACCACATTATGTCAAAACCAGTGCCGGATTAACGTACTTGCCGCCCCTAGGCCTGCCTTAAGTTTGCCGCCCCCCTCCATAGTATACGGTTAGCAAGTCATACCAATGCATGTTTTCCGGTCACAACGAGCTCCTTTTTTTAACAAGAACTTTTATTATCTGAATAATTCCGCACAAATGTATCACAAAGATAAAACTTCAAGATAAGAAACTGAAACTCACTAAAATAGAAAACAAGAGAAAATGCTAAACCGACAACATACATGGCAATGCGGAATGTCACAATGAAATTTTCATTAAAAAAAGATTGCCTCGATTTTGCCGCCCCCAAAATTCTGCCGCCCTATTTTGTTGGCCTGGGCGTTAATCTGGCACTGGTCAAAACTCAAAGCTAGTGTTGCCGTCTAGACAAGACAAGACAAGAGTTGCCCTACTCTTGTCTTGTCTTGAAATATCAAGATAATTTCAAAATTTCAAGACCAGACTCTAACTCTTGATGGAAATTTTTCAAGAGTCTAGATAGACTCTTGAAATTAAATTACTATAAAACTCCTTCTTTCAAGAAAAATACGTGACAGAAATATGAATATCTTTCAGCAAGAAAAACAAGCAAGGAAATTTATCATTGGTGTGAATGCAGAAAGAAAAGGTTGCCGCACCGCCACCCTCGACCTGTAAGTAAACGTATTTCTGCAATGAGGTCTTATATAAAATGAAAAGATACGATTTTATAGCTGTAGATTGATGCCTGAATGAATATAGTCAACTAGGTACTGTTCATTTGAAAAAGTACTAAAAAAATCTTGCACCGGGAAATGATATAGAGTCAACGAAAGAGTCACAGTCAAAAAAAGTTGAACAATCAACTTCAATATTATTTTGTTGTTTGGTATTCAAAACAATCCTGCTGGACAAAGAAATATGAATAAATTGGTTTAAGCAGAGCCCAGAGTTCCCAGATGTCGTGGTGCGGACATGGTTCAATATTTTTGTCGAAAATATACCGAATTATTGCAGACCTGTGTCAGGCTCTTGCTTGTGTCAACCTGACGCGGGCAAGAAGATTAACTTCACGCAAGTTGTGAAAAGAACACCAGCTTAATTGGTATTTTGCCTTGGTACATTGAAATGATATCTGGTTGCAGCATGTTGTCTGAATCATTTTCTATTTATTGGCAAGGAACACTTTGTTTCGCAGCTATTGACCAAAAGCTTTATCGAGCTACCTAATTTCTTAGAAGTTGCCATCTGAGAAGGCACAGCTAATTTTTGGAGAAGTAGGAATGAAGATGTTGAAGCAGCCCTTGAAAAAAAAATCACTTGGACGTAACTTTCGCATGAAAACCGGAAAAAACAGTAGAGACATACAGAGTCTGAAGGAGATGTCATGTGAATATATAATCACAAGACATTAACATAATTCAACATGGCATCTATTTGGCAACGCTTTTCCGTTCTCTGATGCAAAATTGATAAATTCATAGTGAACTGCAACACAAACCGCAAATCAAATTGTCTTTTGATATATAAAATTCACAATAAACAGAAAGATGCTTCTATGTGACTGCCTATCAGACACAGCCTGACAACAACGGTCAATGCATAATGACAAGGAGGCGCAATAAAGCCTAGGGCGCAAGCGCAGAACAGGTTTATTGCGCTATTATTCTCCCAATTTAAACTCCTAAGTTCCCAGATATTTTTCAGTGAAAAGTAGGGACTTTTGAGACGAGATATTTTATATCGTCTGTAGTGATCTCGGTACTTTGATTTCAACGAATAAAAGAAAAATAATATAAGAACCCATTGCAATCATTTTTCATTTCAAGCAGATAGAATAGCATTTTGTCATCCCGTTTACCCTTATTTATGTTATTTTATGTTGTCAATAAACTCTGTAAGAAATCTACAAGCAAATCACACATTCAGTAGAAAATATAAAAGCCATCAACGGAGAGGAATCTACCTGATTTTTTTTAATTTTTTCTTTTCAAGAGTCTAATTGAGACTCTTGATCTTGACAGCCCTACTCTTGTCTTGTCTAGAAATTTCAAGACAAGAGTTTCTAGAGGTCTTGTCTAAGTCTTGACGCCTTTTCAAGACAAGAGTCTGGAAAGTCTAACTCTAGACGGCAACACTACTCAAAGCCTTGTAAAGCAGGATCCGCGTGTCTCGAGGAAGTTGAATCACGTATATTATATTCCTCCGACTTTGACCATTGCGGATCTGTTGACGATTTAGTTTTTTTTATCATTATCATCATTATTTTTTGACAATTTTTTTTTTATTCATAGCAATAAAAACTATGCATTTTTCTCCGCATGGTAACATAGTTTTTTCCCTCTCCATTCCAAGAAAATGTCAAAGGAAAATATGGAGGTGATCTCATTTTTCTGGGACACATTGATTTAGCTTACAAGGCTTTGAGCTCTGACATACCGGGCTCTTATCGGAAAAACTTCGATTCGAATAAGTATCAGCAGGCGCGTGCTGGGACCCTGAAGAAGGCCCGGGCGAGTTAATGTTAAAAAGCCCTCTGAATCAGAATTGCCCCCCTACTTCCCGACTGGTACCTCTAGATAAAATAAGGCGTTGATATTTTTTGAATATTCATCCAAAAATTGGAAAATTGAACATGTAAATCTCAAAACAAAACACGATCAATGGTATCCAACAATTACTTCAAAAAAAAAATAACAATCTATTAAGTGAGAATGAGAAATATTGATGATGGTCTCTTAAATCACATCCAGTCTAGAGAAACATCACAGAAATAAAAAAAAATCGACCTGTCTCGGCGCTCCCCCATAATTTTTTTCATTCAAAAGAATTCAAGTAGGGACTTATACAATACATCCATAGTTCCACTAGCGAATTTAATCATTGCTAACTAAATGAGGCATTTTCTCTGATGGATTCTAGATCAGTGCTGGTTGAATGACCACGGAAAATGAATAAAAGCCGTTGTGGCCCAAACATTTTCCCATGACAATACTGTTACGTATTTCGCGTACGGGTTCGAATACATTTGAGACGATCGTTCTGAAACACAACTGTTTATTACTGCATACTACAATATTACACGCCAACAATTATCTACTTGAATTATCGCTGTGATTACCGCTCGCTTATCCGCTCGCTGTCTCTTCCAATTCAATACTGACTGTCGCGCTGCTGGACGGTGCCTTTTATAGTCCGCTGATAAGCGTTCCCGAGCTTTCTGACATCTTCCAGCAATTTCCTTAGTGGCCTGGCACATGCGGTTTCTAGACCACTCCTGAATAATCACGGACACCTTTCGCGTGCTTTCCGTGTGTTCTGGAATCTGCACCTCCGCCAAAGTGGACAGATGTGTTTCGATCGAGCGTTGGAGTCTCCCAATCGCGTATACTTCTGGAATGCACCAGATCGCTCCGCACTTCTACACTGCGATCTAATGGATGGAAGAATCCAGAAAGATCCCGTGTTTACCAGTATGCACGGAATAGCCGCTCGTAACAATACATACAGGGTGTTTTAAAAATAAGTGCCATCCTCTTCACCCCAGATTCAGATTTTCGAAATATGAAGATTGTGCTATTTTTTATTTTCCAAAAGTGCCCCTGAAAAAAGTTACAGGCCTTCAAAGTTCAATTTTTCAATTCGTTTTTCATTTATAACTTTCATACGGCTGGGCCTAAATTTCAACCAGGGTGTGCTGAAATACGTCTCTATTGAACAATGCTGGCGTATTTGAACAAAAGTTCCCAGTGGCGGCGTAGATAGTGGGGAGTAGCTCTCTTCTTTCCCCCCCACTTTCTACGCCCCTGAGGATTTTTCAAAACTGATAACATTTTTAGATTTCTTGTTTAATTTGCAAAAAAAGTTACTCCTGCAAAATTTTGACTAAGGGCTTCATTTTTGAGATATTTTGGTCTGAAACTTTGGAAAACATCTCGGAATCGCTACTTTCCAGGGTCAAATATGTTTTTTTTCTGAAAAAACGCCATGTCTCACAGCAAAAATGGTGGTTTGTCAACTTAAAACACCTGAAAAACTTATTTCAGTTGAGAAATCATGAGTTTTCTTGAATTTCAATTTATAATTTGAAAAAAAAAGTTTTGGGCCCTGGAAAGTGGCGATTCCGAGATGTTTTTCAAAGTTTCAAACCCAAATATCTTGAGAATGAAGCCTTCAATCGCAATTTTGCAAAAGTACCTTTTTGCAAATTGAACAAGAAATTCAAAAATGTGATCAGTTTTGGAAAATCCTCAAGGGCGTAGGAAGTGGGGGTGGAAAAAAAAGCTACTCCCCACTATCTACGCCACTGGGAACTTTTGTTCAAATACGCCATCATTGTTCAATAGAGGCGTATTTTAGGACACCTTGGTTGAAATTTGGACAAAATCGGCCCAGCCGTATTGAAGTTATTATGGATAAAAAACGAATTGAAACATTGAACTTTGAAGGCCTGTAACTATTTTCAGGGGCACTTTTGAAAAATAAAAAATAGCACAATCTTCATATCTTGGAAATATTAATCTAGGGTGGGAAGGATGGCACTTATTTTTGAAACACCCTGTATTTCGTGAAACTTGTGTTTTCAGTGGTCACTAAGCCAATAATATTCACCAGAAAAAATCTCTCAATAAGCTAACAATGATAAGATTCGCTGGTGAACTGGCTATTATACACCTGTATTATACCTATCACAATTAAAAAGTCTGGGAATCAATTAGGTGTATTTGGGTAGGTAGTAGTATAGGTACTCAATCTATTTAATGCTATGTATGATTGAAAAAAATGCATTCAATTTTTGGAAATAGAAATAGTTTTGAAAAAAGAACAAGGAAGGCCCCTCAAGACCTGACGGTTGAGGGCCTAACGACTGAGGGTCCACCGGGAAATGCACGGCTGCCCGGTGGGCCATGCAGCATGCTCCTGGACATCAGCGACTACGAAAGTGGTAGAATATTGGAAAGCCCCATTTTGTGTCTAGCACTTGATTTTATACTGGCTTCTAATGCTTATTACTTCAATGTAGGACATACTTTACGTATAATTGACGCCAACCAACACAACTTCACCTTACGAATCAGTGGTAATGACCTTGAAAAAGTATTCACTTATGGTTTTGACTCTTCCATTTTTTTTTTGCCATTTCTTCAAAAGATGCTAATAAAGAAGCTTAGGGCGTAGCCCATGGGTCCACCTGATATATAATAAATTGACCAAAGCTCGACTTAACGAACGTACCTTCGAGAGATCAAGATCAATTTTTTAAGCCACGCTACAGTGGCATTTTTCCAACATCCACTACTTCTAACCACTGATACTAACCGGTGGATCGCAGGTTAGAAGGAGCGTGTGTTAGAAAATCACGAACGAAGAGATTGATCTAACCATGGACAGTTTGTTGTCAGTGTTTTCAGGTTCTCTAGTATATCATGACAGATCGGCCTTCGAGTATTATCGGGACACTTTCTAACAAACGCTACAAAAGCCCAGGTCTCTATCCTACGCTCTTTCTAACTAGTGATTTTTCTAACAAATGGACTGTAGCCGAAGGAATTTCCTGAAAAAGTGCTATCGAAGAAAATATGGAGGTGATTCCACTTCACTGGGACACGCTGTATATGTATGGGATTTGTAAATCACGGAAATCCGCAAAAATCATTGAATATCACTGTGAGTTCTTATACTCCTCCACTACTAATAACTCTTAACATTTTTATTCAAAACGAGAGCAGGATGGGTGAGAGTGTAATAATAGAGTAGGTACGTCCTATAAATATTCAATTCCATAGCGTCCAGATTTTGCGCAATGCACCTATAACTGTACAGCTATCTAATCCTGCAACAGGCAGGATGAGCAAACCACACCACACTGGTGCGATGACACTGGCAGGAGTGGCAGGGTGTGTCTATGTGGCCGCGCATCCTTCTCTACCCCCCCAGTGTCATCCTATGAAATCCTGCTATAAACGACGACGTAACAGGTTGAAGTTATCCTGCGCATCACAAAACGTATTCGGGTACCTACGTAATGTACTTATTCCCGATTTTGATACTATCCATACTTTTTCGCCAACCTACCTTTACATAGTTAGTACAAATAGATAACAAATTTTATTCGACTGAACGAGCGAAGGGTGCAACATCTGTGGAGTGAGGGTAGAACTGGCTTGATATGTCGTGCAACTACGAATAACTGTATTTCCATCCGTGCTTATACAGGTGTCCCGAAATTAATGCAACACAATTCACAGGGAGGTAGAACATTGAAAAATAAGGATACTTCCTTGATAAAAATACCCTCGCAAACGTTATAGCGGAGATACAGACCTTCAAAGTTGGTTTTTTGAATCAGTTTTTTTTTGCATAACTTTCGAACCGTTGAACCGATTTCATTCAAATTTGAACCAACGTTTACTAAAATAAGTCTCTACTGAAGAGTAATGACGCATTTCATCAAACATTCTCAAGGGCGAAGATATTAGTGGGTACCTCCAACCTTTTTCCCTTATTTTCCACCCCCTGGATAATTTTAGGAGTGGTTCTAGTTTTCGGGTTCTACGTTCAATTAAAAGTAAAAAGTTACTCTTGCAAAATTTCAACTAGACGCTTCGTTTTCGAGATATTTGTGTTTGAAACATTGTGGGAAACATCTCAAAATTGCCATTTTTCAGGGTCCAATTTTTTTTCTTTCTGAAAAGCTCTATGTTTCTCAGCAAAAATGGTAGTTTATCAACTTGAAACACCTAGAAAACTCATTTCAGTTGAGAAATCTTGAGTTTTCTTCAATTTTAATTTTCAAGGCCTTGAAAGTGGTGTTTTCGAGATGTTCTCCGAAGTTTCAAACTCAAATATCTCGAAAATAAAGTTTTCAATCAACATTTTGAGATGGTAACTTTTTTCGCTGAGTTGAGCGTAGAATTGAAAAAACTGCAACCATTTTTAAAAATATTCAGGGAGGTGAAAAAGAAGGGAAAAAGGGGGAAGGTACCCCTTATTACTCTCGCCCCTGAGAATGTTTGATGAAATGCGTTATCATTGTTCGATAGAGACCTATTTTAGTAAACTTTGGTTCAAATTTGAATGAAGTCGGCTCAACGGTTCCAAAGTTATGCAAAAAAAACTGTTCTAAAAAACCAAGTTTGAAGGCCTGTATCTCCTTATTACGTTTGCGAGAGTATTTTTTATTGGGGAAGTCCCCTTATTTTTCAATTGTGTGAATTCACACTTTAAACTGTAAATTTACACTTGGAAACTGTAAATTTACACTTAATTCTGTAAATTCACACTTTAAACTGTGAATTTACACTTGGAAACTGTAAATTTACACTTTGAACTGTAAATTAACACTTTATCTGTAAATTTACGATTCAAACTGTAAATTTACATTTTATTCTGTAAATTGAGCGTTGTGACGCGAGATTGGTTCAACTTCAAGTGATCAACGCATGTTGCACATCGAAGACTATGTAGGGTGTCACCAAAACGCATGCCGCATGCAAATTCCATGCAAGACACAAGGACCCCTCTGACGGACCTGATTCTTTACACACGTGTACTGCAAGGCCTACAGAGTCTATCTACAAAAATTAGTCCTATATCTAAAACGTAAGGGTAGTTTACTCAAAATTGGAGGAAGAATACAATTGACAACCACCCTCACTTCTTAGCCTCTTTCCCCTTACCATCCTTGTTATAGTTATAGTCAAATCAACAATAAAGCCACAGCACACAACGCATTCTCAAGAGATGAAGCATCTGCAACAAACGTTCCGACCCCAGTCTCATCAGTCTCATCACATCTTTCGTTCCCGTAAATGTCAAGGCTTGATGCAATTCGTTCGCCGTCTCACGAAGAGATGCGTATAGCTGTCGACTAAGGGATCCAAGCCGCAAAAGGCGGATTTTCCTATCCTGCCACAAAAACGACAAGGCATGAAAGTTTATGGACACGAAAAAAGGTCTTTAGTCGAGAGTCGAGCTTCTAGTCAGTTGAAGAGTTGAAGATAGAAGACGCAAACAATTATTGTAGATCGTTGAAACTCAATTTAAATCCTGGAAATTATGGCCGCTATATGAGGTATAGCACCTCTAGATAAAAAAAATTGGGCTGCATGGCTGTGGAAGAATGGGAACGGCGCCCCCGAGATGGAAGGAAATGTCCGAAAGTCGTGGAAGAAGTTCCTGAGACTTCGCCAAAAAGTCAAAAATCTTCATTAGCTCGAGTCAATGACCGGACATGCATGAAGCTGGTGCAGAGCGTGGAGTAGTAAAATGCTGAGATGGTCACAATTTTTTTCTTTTTTTTTCTTTCACGTGTTCCACTTTCTCACATGTCCTAGGTCAATGTTTTGCAATCAGATATTATTATGTTTACAAAGCAAGTTCTTGTAACATGTTGATGGCATTTAATGAGTTTGCTTTATGCATCCTACTTTGTTTTTCGTGTAGTTCATTTGAGATTTGTGTAAAATGGGGACCATTTTTGTTTTGAAGGCGGAGTAATGTCACGAGGTGAATAACCCCATGTCAGGCCCTGGTACCTTGAAGGGTGTAAGCTTGCATAAGGACAAGTTCACCTAGATTAGGTGGCCGCTTCTCTGGTCGTCACTGATGCAAAGCAAGCATTTTTAGGACCAGGACGGGCACGGCTGTATTGAAGGGGATTGGCGAGTTGGCCACCGGCGAGGCCGGTCAAGCGCGAGTCCTAGACTCCGGCTAATGAACTAAGAAGTGACGTATTCCGTACTCCATGAAATAGGTCCAACAGAAAGGTAAGCCAAGAAATATTACCTTGTTGTTTGGTCATCACGTTGAGTATCTCTAATTCGAGTAAATGATTTTTGGAGAAAAAATACCACCGCCTGTGGAATTTCACAGGACCTCTTTATCAGGCTGCCACACCTTGCAGCATAGAAAAGCTATCTTTAAAACCACCTCTTGTGAGGGGTGCGTCCCAATTTTGATTCTTCCTCCTTTTCTTCTTCCTTTACCGCCATGCCCATGATTGTTCCCATGACGCATGACCTCCCCACCAACTTCGAATCAGTTTTACAGGTCGCTGATAACAAAATCCCTTTGCTGTTCTCTGGAGCACCCCAATGTCTCAATGACCAAACCCATTGCAGCTTGTCCAAGGTTCTCCCAATAATTTTTTCCTCACTAAGTCAACGGCTTTGGCGAGAGAAAAAGATCGTATGTTTTACCAGGAAGTACGAGGTATTTGAAAAGATGCTCTGATGTTGAGGGATTGAGAGATTTTGGATAAAGCGTAAGAAAAGCGGTCAAAAAAGAAGAAGCTGACGTAAACGATTGGACAGAGATGAAGAATCAAAGAATTGGAAAGGTCATGTTTTGCGCGTTTTTTGAGATACAGTTTTAGATAAGGTAGGGGTAACCGTTATTGCGGTTGTCAAAGGTATGGGAAAAAGTCTATGGAAGCTTGAATTGGAGAACACAAATTTGTGTGAAGCAGGGTGTCAAGAGTAAAAAGGGATATGCAATTGGTGGACATATGTGTTTGTGGAGAATACCAAACCTAATGGTGTTGTGAAAAAGTGTTATGAGAAGATGAATGGGATGACATTGGTCTTAGCTGAGTTCATTGGTGAGTTTGATGTTGGGCTCTATGTTGTTGAGGAGACCTGAAAAAGTAGACGTGTCTGTTTTAAACCTTTAAAGACCAACAAAAACATTATCTTCATGTCTGAACCATCTAGAGATGATGAATCTGTCGAACATTGGTTTGGTGGAAAAATGTGGATCATTTCTGAGTTATCTGAGAACATTTCAGCCATGAAAGAAGATGGAAGGAGCTCATACATTTTCTCAAACATATCCCTCGCAAGAGGTGGTTTTAGGGGTAGTCCGAGGGGTAGTCTTTCTATGCTGCAAGATGGGGCAGCCCAATAAAAAGGTCCTGTGAAAATCTGTAGGCGGTGATATGTGATCTTGAAAAATTATTGACTCGCATGCAGAATAGACAACCAGGAGTGAAACACTTCTTCGGCTGCTGCACCGGCTGCATAACACTTGCGAAGTTGATTTTTAGCATTTCCTCGAATCAGTCGCTTGTGTATCTTTGGTGGAAAAATAGATAAAAGAAGCCAATGAAATTTAGATATTCAATAATTTTTTTTGGAAACAATGGATATAGAGTGATGGGGGTGAGTATGTGGTGAGGGTGCGTCGACCACTTGAACTTGAACCAATCCGGCATCACAACGCTCAATTTACAGCATGACGCGTAAATTTACAGTTTGAAGTGTAAATTTCACAGAATAAAGTGTAAATTCGCAGATTGGAGTGTAAATTTACAGTTTGAAGTGTAAACTCACAGTTCCAAGTGTAAATTTACAGATTAAAGTGAAAATTGAAAAAAAACTGCAGTGGCCGCTTTACGCCTTCGTACCCTCTTGCTAACTCCTGAGTAATTGGAACTTTTTTCTGCGAATCCGCTCTTTTTACTGCAGATAGTTCGGGAGAGGAATGCCATAGCCCTCCTGCGCCGTCGTGATTGTGGATACGGATGAGTTATCGGGATGGGGTACTTGCCAATGAAATAGATTTGAATGAAATTTTTTTCAATCATCAATGTTTTCTTGTTTGGGGGCGGGAGCTGAGGGGCGGCGACTAATCGAAAGTAACCTATTCTCTCCCATTCTCATTTCGCTATCCATATAGCGAAACAACTAGATCGTTAGATTGATTGATGATAGATTGCACTTTTTGTCGTTTGGAGGCGGAATCTGGGGGCGGCGACTAACCAAAAGTAGCCTATCTTTTCCCATTTTTAGTCAGCTGTTCATATACCGAAGGAATTGGATCGCTATGTCTTCGGGTTTATATTTTTCATTTAAGTGATTGGGGGCAGTTTTTAGCAATTTTCCATGTTGGCGGCGCATACTGAAGACGGAATGTTTCTGGGCTTACGTTTATGAGTGGCAATTATGTATTATTCGTGAAATGAGAACAACAGAGCATTAGGTCTGAGAGAAATTGCAATATCATGTTAATTCAAGTTTATCGGTGGCGGTTTTCTCTATGTTGGCGGCGCAATATAAACATTCAATATAGCCTAGCCCAGCTTTGGGAGTGGCAGCTATGTAACAGCGAAAAAATTAGATAGCTAGGGCGTCTAGTTTGGGAAGAGTTCGAGGAACGGACGGACGGCCGGACGGACAAAGCGGTTGTAATAGCAATTTTCATCAAGATGGAAAATGCGCTGAAAATTTTGTATGCAACACGTAAGGAAAACGGATTATTATTCCACTAATGTGACTGCAACTTGCAACCTCGCTATGCTCGTATTTCAAACTCTTAAATTAATCACTTTCGTTTCCTTGCTTGTGGTATAAATAGCCATTTACTCTACGTTTTTTTCCACTCCAGGGATACAATACCAAAGTTAACGGCATTGCCAACGGTTCCAGTTATCTCAACTCTCAAAATTATTATCGCTGATCGCTAAATGGGGATCTCTCTTGATCTCGTAAACCTAACATAGGTAATAATAAAACCGTCACCGCGCTATGCCCAGGAACAATGTATTGAGGTACCCAATACCTTTACGCACGGGATAAAAGGGGAACTCAAGTATATTGGTGGCTCCACTCGATCTCTACAAGTGAGATCTTTGTTTCAGTGAAAAAATATGTTATCCTCTCTTGCGTCTGGCGTCTTGAAATATTTATTGTCTTGTGCAGCTGTGCGCGCCCCGCCATCAGCTACTCACTGCTCTGCACCATGTACTTGATATTTGACTGTATGGACTGTATGGACGTGATTTGTGGACTTTTCAATTACACTTGTTTGGATTTGGAACTCCTTTTATGGTGGAGAGAGGCGCGCGATGAGTGGATCGAAATGCATGCACAAAATGTTGCTGCGGCTTCTGTAAACATCCAGTACAATGTCCCGTGGGACTTGCAGGCTATATAGAGCTATAGAGCTTTTCAATGGCTAGTCCGAGGGCTAGTCATTGTTATTTTGCAAATTATCAGCATTAGGGAGAGGAAGGCTCTGAGAGAGAGCTCTCAGAGTCAAGACTGGTTGGATGCGTACTTCCATCTTTTCCTATCCTGCGCTAACCTACGCATTTCCCTGAAGGTTGAACATCCTACGTCCATAACTATCTGGGAGCAGTAATGTTATCTGGGTCTACTTTTGCTTCTATTTTTATTTTCGCCTCAAGTAGATCTCCAACTGATCCTTTCGTGTCTCAAAAGGTGTCCTACCATCCCATTTCTAATTTCCTTTGCAGGTTCGATATGTTATCGCTTACATCTCGATTTACACTCGGATCCCCTCGTGAAAATCCTAGATTTAGCGATGATTAATACACCTCACCTATTGGTATATTACATACAAAAATCCCTGTCCTAGCGCAAAGCTTTTAGGAGTTTAAAAAAAAAATCTGTAGAAAATGACCGGATTTTTGTGAAATCTTCGGCAGAGTCCCCTTTCCACTTATACTAACTAGTTATACTAGCAATCAAAAGTATCTCTAGCTTTATCTATTCCATTTGCAAGTACACCATTCACGACTCTCTCCAACCTCTTTGATTCCGATCTGCATTCTCGTGTTAACCCTTTCGTTACGTCCCTTGCAAACCAGAGCTCAGCTCTTAAGGCCGGAAGGCATGTCTTGAGCAGCTGCCGGTGGCGCCATCCATTGGCAATCGATTTGCGAATACGTTTCTTGTTGTTCTCTACACGATTTGCACGGGAGTTATCTCACATCTAGGTATAGTTACAAATTGCTTAAAGAAATACAACTCAAATATTCTGCGGATGGATTGAAGAAAAATAAGAATAACGAAAGAAAAAAAAGTCAAAATTATGGCGTGTCCCTCCGCGTGGGGTTTATCATCGCGACACATCTTGGCCCCTCGGCTTTTCTGCGGGATGCGAAGTGGAAATGGGGGTGAGCACTAAATCACCGGACATGCGACCGGACAATCTTATCGGCGACACAAAGGACAATATGGCGGAACTCGCGTGCGATGGCCAGATTGCGTGTCTCTCGTCTCTCCTTATACTTGAGCTGTGCGGTGTGCTTTTCCTCGATGGTGTAAGTGTGTGCGAGTTGTATGTGTGTGTGTGTGTGTGTGTGGGCTTATAGAGAAAGCTCGGCCCCGCTTGTGCTTTTCACGCCCGTAACTTTCGCCCCCCGAGTGTTTCGGAGTCAACTTCGGAGCCACATAAACCTGCGAAGGTGCATGATCGGGTTGTCTTGATGGGTGGGGGGGATTGGGGAGAGAGGTGGTTCGCAGAATGAGTTATGTCAACGGCAATATTGCGAAATTCTGACGCTAGGCGCGCGGTCAATATCTGGTTTGTACACGTTATCCAGGACATGCGAGAGGAGACGTTTTCTTGGCAGCAGTTTCTTATCAAAACAAAGAAATGGTAAAACGAAGAAGTGAAATAGGAAAACATGCTGATGGGTTTCAGGTCGCGCTTTGCCGATTGTTGAAGCTTAGCCGGAAGCGAAGGGTGAAGACGCTTGTACTCTACTGGACGATTGTTTGTGAATAGAATGAATTGATCAATCGATCAAAGACCGGTTAATCATAATCGGTTGACCCGGTCAATAAACGGTTATCCGTCACCTTTTTTTTGACCGTATTGCCTTGACTGGATTTTAACCGTACAGGCGTGACAGGTTTCAAAATAGTCAAGACTTGTTTGGTCAACTGAAAAACCAGTCGAATAAACCGATAAAAACACAATATGATCACTGATCAGTTTCTGACCGGTTAATCGTGAACGACCTTGAACCAGTTATTATTATGATCGATTCTTCCATGACCGATTTTGTACCGGTTATCGATGACCGTTCTTTTACCTGTAGCCGGTTTTTGAACAGTTACTCTTGACCGGTTTTTGACTGGTTAGCTGGTTAGCCGCAACCGGGTTTCCTCACTTGGAAACTTCACTTCCAACAGTAAACTTCTTGTTTCACATCACGCGGTTGGAAAACGGGTCCTTTTTTGCCTTAGCTAAGTTGCAGGTCGTTTTTTCTGCTTAATATACCTCGGTGCTTCGCGCCTTGATTATGACCAAATCTGAATATGAACCGCTTGTTTGATAAGACACATAATTTCAAAGTTGCGCCTTGACTTGATGCCGGAACTACTGTACACCTCGGTCGTAAGCTTAGTCTGACAGGATTTTTTTTCTCAACCGGTTAATCGTAACAGGCTTTTGGTCGGTTAATCGTAATCGATTTCCACCCTTTTCAGCTTGACTGGTTTTTGGCCGGTGAGCCGGTGACCTATGGCTAGTTCTGAAACAGTTAAACCACAACCGGTTACTGGGTGATTGGGTCTAGAATCAGGACCGGTTATTTGGAATTCATGACAGGATAACCGGTTACCTATAACAGATTGAGAGCACTACTTGGGAATTAATTGGGTTCTATCTCCAGTAGCGAGTCTTCTTCTTCTTCTCGTGAAAAATTCCATTCCAAAAACTCTTTCACTTATCTCCCGTAATCTTATTTCAAAATGATCCGGATACGTCGGGTCGATTGAAAGAAAAACCAATCAAAAACCGACGGAAATCCGTGATCATTCTTCAATCGGTTAAACGTTATCAGTTCTCGTCCGGTAATTCATGATCGGTTTTCAATCGGTCAAACAGGTTTTTGGCCTTCAATCGAGACTGGTTTTTATAAGTTGAATCTTGACTGGTTCATGATCATGACCAAGTAACCGGTTGGAGATGGCTAGTTTAGAACCAGTTTAACCATAACCGGTTATTGGTTCAACAATCTGGACCTGTTGCAAAGGTTCTTGACCGGTCAACTAAAACCGTTCAGGAGAACTACTCAAGTATCAATGTATCCCTACCTTCTAACTATAGCAAGCCTTCTTTTAATTTTTTGCACTTCAAATCCTCTTTCACTTATCCTCCGTTATTTGATTTCAAAACACTCAGGATACGTTGAGTCAACTGAAAAACCAGTCAAGACCCTGAGAAATACACTATGATCGGTTTTTGATCGGTCAACGGTTACCGATTTTGGACCAGTTATTTTGATCGGTTATGAACGGATTGCACATGACCGGTTTTGTATCTGTTGTCCGAGACCAGTTTTCAACTCTTCAACAGCAATTGGTTTTTGACTGGTTGGCCGTGACTGGTTTTTGACCGATTAATCGCTGCTGGTTTTTGATCGGTTAATCGTTACCGGTTTTGAATTGATCAACAGTGACCGGTTCTTGACCAGTTAGCCGTTACCGGTTATTAGATTGAGGATCTGAACCGGATATTTTGAACTTTTGACCATTTGACCGTAACCGGTTTACGGGACTACATGGTTCTGTTTATAAACAAATTTTCCGGAATATTTGGAAACGTCAGGCTATCCACTCAATTTTTCGCAGCAAGATTATTTTTCCTAGATCACAGTTTTTTTTAGCAAA
Source organism: Anaspis maculata (assembly GCA_949128115.1). Lineage (NCBI taxonomy): Eukaryota > Metazoa > Arthropoda > Insecta > Coleoptera > Scraptiidae > Anaspis > Anaspis maculata. The sequence goes on along the minus strand of OX421966.1, from coordinate 68,576,216 downwards.
AAACCACCTGAGCATTGTCAAATTGACAACGCCTCCATAGCTTGAAATATTCCAAATGCATCTGTTATGGTTTAAATGGTACTGTTCAGTAATTTTTCCGGAAAAATTGAGATCGAAAATCAAATTCTGGATTGCCTGATATATATTTCTTGTACCTGTTTCCAAAATCTCCAAAAAAATCCGTTCATGAATGAGATGCGTGAAGTACTTACCCACCATTGAAGCCTCTGGGAGAGGAAGTACGAGGCTCTCTCTCTTCTCGCTGGTGGCATCGATGATTTTGTGCCCAATTGTGTTTGAAATGCTTCGGAATGATCATGTTCAATAATATGTGACAAGTTGAGTTAATCGATCAATAATACAATTTTATCATATAACGTTTCCGTTGTATTTTCGAGATGTTATGGGCCCAAAACGACGCTAAAGAAATCGCTGAAGAGGAACAGAGATTACCAGAGCAGTTAATTCGAAAGAAAATGTTTCTGAAGTGCGACCAGGCGGTATAACAACAAGTAATACCACCTTGCCCAGAAGAGGTTGCTGCTGAAACTGTGGAGAACGTTGCAGCGATGAATAGGTAGGGACAAGAATGACTGGACAAGAAGGCAGCGAAGGAAATGGGGGAGGTTTTAGAAAATCAGTTGGAATGCAAAATGTGATGGAGTCAGAGTGCATTGCTGAGCTGACACAGGTCACGAGTTGCCATACGGAAAGAGAAGCAAAAATGGATGATGGTTTTCGATCGTTCGATGCGGAAGGGCTACTTTTTTCTGCCGGGAAAATGGACGAAAATATGACAGATATTTTTTTTTATCATTTTAGCTATGGAGTGTGGTGACAAGAATAAGATTGTGACGGGCCAAAAGACCAATATCAATAGTAGTAATTGGTGCCATACTTGTGAATGTAATTGAAATCAATTCACTCACTTCAAGGGAAGCTAAGAGAACCACTCCAGAAGAGCTGCAGTGAATATTTCAATGGGGAACGATGGAGACTACATACCATTCATGGCACTCGTGAGAAAGCAAGAAGAAGAAGGAAGGAGGCCATTGGGAATCAGCCATATAGTGACGCTGTAGAACCTGTAACACCAGACAGTTGGGGTGGAAACAAATATTCAGTCACGTTCGTCGACAACTTGACACATTTACAATGGTTTACCTACCAGAAAATAGATCTGAGGTTGTTGAATGAGTCAAGATTTTTGAAGCCAGAATTACAGTACACTTTGGTGAAAAAATTGTGATATTGCACAGTGACAATGGTAGTGAATTTACTCTAAGCTTCATGAAGTCGTTTCACAGAATAAAATGAATCAAGCTCTCAATACAGCTCCGTACACATCCGAACAAAACGGAGTTGCCGAACGGATTATTCGGACGCTGATGGACAAAGCCAATGTTTATCGGGGCAGACGTGGGCCAAAACATGTGGGATGAAGCCATCCATTCAAAAAAAAAGAACAGAAACTCAACAAGGGCACTGGAACTCAAGAAAGTTTTGGTCGAGCTTTGCTTTGAGAGGAGACCGGACATCACTGAGCTAAGTGTGTTCGGCTTTGTAATTCATGTCTATATACGTACCGAAAGCAAAAAGAGGAAAATTTGCTGCAAGAAGGTTTTGTATGTGCAATGGTTGGTGAATACGCAGACAATAGTTATCGTGTATGGGATCCGACAGAGAAAAAACTAAACTACGCAACACTCAAAGTGTCGTTCTCGAAAATTTTGTCCTATTTGAATTTGATGGAACTTTGGACTGCTACAATGAATTTGTATTCTGTTGGAAGTGCGCACTGACTTGATCCTTTGGCTATCAGTCCGCGGTTCCGCAAGACACTAGGTCCTCCATATAAGGTTTGTACAGGGTGTTCAATGAGACATCGCAAAATTTCTTGACCGTCAAGAAGCTCCCGTTCGAGAAAGAATTTTCTTTTCTTGAATTTTAACCACAAAGATGCCGAGGTAGGCCTTGAAGTACAGGATGTTGTTTGAATTTTCCGCTAATCACTTTTATTTACAGGGTGAACACAAAAAATCATTTTTTTGGTTGTGCACCGACAACTTCTTTCGTCGTTGACCGATTTTGAAAATTTGCGGCTCATATTGAAGCTGGAACTTCAGGTAAAAAGACCTTAGGATCAGAAGTGACTCAAGACAAACAGAATTGAGAGTTCCATAAAAGGTCCATGAAAATCAAAACAATGAATTATCTGAACTGCGGTTTGTCTATCACTCATTGTTTTGATTTTAGTAGTGTTGGTTACGACCATTTTCAGGTGATCAGGGTGCTGTTTTTCCTTTTCAAACATAAATATGTGATTGAATTCCTTCACCTACAATTTTTTGTTAGCAAGAAAAAACCTAACGTATTCAGAATGAATGATTTCTCCGAAAGAAACGGTTTTCTTTACCAAATCTGTCTCCCAAACAGACTGCTGACGGCGTTTCAGATTTGGGCCATCTTCCATGGAACTTTGAATTTTGACTATTTGTCTCGAGTCATTTTTGATTCTCAGGTCTTTTTACCTAAAGTTTCAGCTTCAATATGAGCTGCAAATTTTCAAAATCGGTTGACAAGGAAAGAAGTTATCCCTGCAAAACCAAAAAGATGATTTTCTGTGTTCACCCTGTGAATAAAGAAACTAAGCAGAAAATCCAAACACCATCCCGTACTTCAAGGACTACCTCGGTATCTTAGTGGTTAAAATTCAAGAAAAAGAAATTATCTTTCAAACGAGAGCTTCTTAACGGTTTAGAAAATTTGCACTGGTTTACTAACCACCCTGTACAAACTTCATGAAAAATATCTAATGTTTTGAAAAACAATGGACTGATAGCTGAAAAAATGTGCTAGAAAATACTTTCAACAGAATTCAATTTGTTAGTTGCAGTCCAAAGCTACATGAAATTCAAAAAAGGCGAAATTTTCGAGAACGACACTTCGAGTGTTGCGTAGTTTATATGGGGACGATATGGTAGTCTTTGAAGAAATAACGGTACTGGAGAAGACACGATTCAAGGACAAGCTAAGTTGGAAAACCAAGAAGGCAGCTCCCTACACCAATTGTGAATAGTGCTGGTGAACGAATGGGGAGAAACCAGGAGCAGGAGAATGGACTTCTTTGAACAAGGCGAGAAACAAGAGCTCCAGAACGACTTCAGCACTTGAAACTTCGTAGTCCAGCCGCAAAATAAGCTCAAGAAAAAGAAAAAAAAAGAGACACGCAAGAAGCTCTGAGTAAAACCACAAAGTTTAGCGAAAGACAGAAAAGTATTGGAAATTGTCGATGTCCTCCTAGTATGTTGAACCCATGTATATCTTGCAAATGGGCTTTCAAGGAAGAAATGAATGAACAAGTTGCTGTCCTTTCTCGAGAAGCTCGGTTGTCGGTTAGTTGCGCGTGGCTTTGAACAGAAGAAACAATGACAGAAGTTTAGGCAATATTTTGTTCGCGCGTTTTTGCACCTGTAGCAGAACCAGCAACGTTACAAACCATTCTAGTTGTATCTCTTGAGCATGGTCTACACTTCGGCCAAATAATGGCTGTCCTTGAAGGAGACCACAATACAAAATCGAGGGCTTCACGGCAGTATAGTACCGTAACTTCGTAACTGAAAAATGGAACTTTTTACAAGAGAGCAAAAACAACTGATTTCAATTCCGGGAATAGTACAGAAAATTACGATATTTTGCAATGTTATCAAAGAACAGTTACTGTTCACAGTTACATTGCAAAATATCAAAATTTCTAGTACTATTGGACTTATAGTGAGGTTCTTTGGGCTCCTGTGAAAAGTTCCATTTTTCAGTTACGAGGTACTGCCGTGAAGCCTTCGAAATACAAGTTGGTCTCAGATGAAAGAGTTGAAAAAACTGAAACGATCGCATAGGGTCTTGTAAATTGACTCATCCCGTGGCGGGTGCTGCGGTTATAATTGAGAACGACAATGACGTCATAGGGGCTAATTTTCACGGGCTATTTGTAGCTACTTACGGGCTCACCTGTACCTGATTCCGTTGCCAATGAGACGACGACGGATTCAGGCCTGCCATAATAATCACTTGTTGTTTGAAGACAATGACGTTTGTCAGAACGATAACAGCAATAACAAGACCATGGGAACGTGATAGGTGAAAACGGGAGGTGGAAATCTAGGTAAAAACATCTTCCCAAGTGACGTCACGATAATATTTTCAAAACGTTCCATCGGCTGATCGGACTCGTACCTATAGAAAAGTTAGATTCGTTCCGTATACTTTTATAAGTTAGTCAAATGAAATATAGACTCGATTTTTAGACTAGGCAGAAAATCTCAAACGAGGCCTAGAAATCACTTCTAGAAGCAAATCATATAACAACTGATTACCAGGTGGTTTCTTAGGTTTTAGACCCCGCTGAACACGACTAGGGGTGTTATCTTTTCGAAATTTCACCCCTTGTCCCTTAAATCCAAGATGGCGGTAAGTTAAGAGTAAAAACAAAGTGCGCGTCTAAAAAGCTTATTTCCGGCCCGATTTTTCTCAAAATTGGTTATATTCTTATGTTTTCGGGGTTGTAGAAGATGATAAGGCCAATATCAAATACCTCTGGGAAGCCGTTCGGTCTGAAATTCGTGTTGTCCAACTTTCAGAAGCAAATCAGAAACAAATTTACGAATAACTTAAGATAAAATCATGTAACAATCAGTTAACACGTGGCTACTTATGTTTTGAATCTGTTGATCACAACTAGGTACTTATGTGACAAGTTAAAATGTGTACTTCTTATGTCTCAAATTCAAGATGGCGCATAGTCAGAGAAGAGTGGCGAGCACACAAAAACGCAATTCTAGCTCGATATTCCTCGAAATTCTTCCTTTTTGAATGCTTTTGGGGGGTGTAGAAGATGATAAGAATGATTTTGAAGATATGTGGGCGGTCACCCGTCCTAGAATTGGTGGTGCCTTAGTTTCAGGCGCAAATCAGTGTGAAAAGTTAGGAATAAATGATAATTAGAATGTTGGAACATCATTGTATCAAAGCATAGGATATAATTATGTATTAATTATGTATTATCTATCACACATGCAATTGACAAAAGCAAATGTAAGAAAGTGTCAAGAGTAAATAGTAATAGTAGTTTACAATACGAGTTGGCTGTTACATAAGCGGTTTTCAGACACGAAGCCAAAATTTGCAGAACGAGGGCGCAGCCCGAGTTCTGTAGAGGCTGAGTGTCGGAAAGCATATTGGGTGGTATGATTAAAAGAAGTATTTACTTTTACTTTGGGTAGAAGCTTTTACTTCGTAGTATTTTGTGAAGCATAATCCTATACATGAAGTAAATACTTTGCCTAGAAGTTGTTACTACAGTGACAAACTTCAACGTTAACGTCACCTGAGAAGTCTTTCGTTCTGAACGTGATCCTGGCTTTGAATCCATTTTGTGGCCAGTATGAGTTTGAGTACAGACAAAGAAAGTGCCAGCGAAAACGGTGTAGGAAAAAGCGAGGAAGATAAGGATCTGCAGATGGCCTTTGTGATGCTCTTGCAGGACCGCAAAATCTTGCGGGACAAGGGGAAGGCCTCAGCAATAAAAGCAAAAAAGATAATGCAGCCACTGAAATTGCACAAATGTATAGTGGAAACATCAAAAATAAGAATTTCGATGCAAAAAGGGTGGGTTTCAAACAATTTTATTGGCGACCTCTTTGATAATTTTTTAAACACTTTTTTTGGACTACCAAGTCTGCAAGTCTGCCCCAAGCCAACTTGAAAACCGGGATTGCCTAAGCGTCTGAGGAAAATCTCCATTTTGGTTTTGTTGCCTGGGAGCTGCCCCTCCTCTTTCGACGTGAGTCCCCAAAAATATGGACATATTCTGCATCCACTGCACGTTGTCTTTGTTTTATCTAAGTATACATCTTTTTCACAATTCCTCCTCTTGGCTTTGGACAAGTAACATCAATTTACTTCCTTAGCGCTGAAAAGTTGAAAATGAAAGAGAACTGACCGATACTTTCTATATTGCGCTCCTCCATAACGCCCCTGTTTTCCAAACTTCTCTACAGTTTATTCCGAGACTAAGAAACATGGCCATTTGACCACTTTTGGATTGAATTTCAAATGCGAAGTTGCTTCTTGATCAACTCAAGCAATACTATAGTATTAACTTCACTTCGAAGTAAATACTACACAAAATTAGCATAAGCTGTAGTATTACCTTCTATTTACTCGAGTACATAGAGTGGAGTATGAAGTAAAAGCTTCTACTTCTTACTTTAGTTTTTCTTCAAGTAAAAGGTGAAGTAAATGCTACGGGATTCGAAGCACTTACTACTGAGTGAAGTATTTACTTGAAGTAAAAGTAAATACTTCTTTTATTCATACCACCCCTTGTGTAACTAGCCACGAGTGTTGTACAACATTTTACGTGTTTGTTCTATTGAAAATTGTGGAATTTTTGTAATTTTTGAGGTTATTTTGACAAGTGTCAACTTAAATACGTAAACTGTAATATCCATATACAACTTATATAAAAGTTATTACATCTCATGTATTAACACAACAAACACGTAAAAAAAATCTGTTATTCTTCATAAAATAGCAATCATAGGTATGTAGCCCTACCTACCTAGGTATGACCTATGCCCATAGACAAGGACAAAAGTAGAAGAGGCAAGATACCTGCGCGGCTGTGTAATTTGTAGGCCGGCCATTTTGATTACATAACGGTTTTTCCTGGCGGCAATTTTAATTATGACAGGTGGGTGAGAGTACTGACAGTGTACTTGATGACAGCTACGAAGTTTCAAGTTAGATTGATTTGTTGTGATCGAGCTTTCCTCGGCGCCGATATTTGGTTTTGTGTAAAACATAACAATAGAATTGAATGTTGAGTGTTATTCAATGTTCGTTTCCACGAATTCTAGTTTACGACCGGATATTATTTATATTCCTGGGATGCATTGCATTATTATTGCATTGTCGAGTGCATTGTACTTGATGGCTTTTTGTTAAGAATGTGAAGCAAGAAAGCCGCTATGGAAGTATGGAGAATGGGGTCCGCAGTTCAATCTCCACATAGAAGCTGTGAAACAGATATCGAGGCCTCTGTGTGAAGTGTTCGTTTCCCTGTGTAATAAGTTTGATCGAACTTAGCAAATGCATCAATACAGGATGTCTTGTTATACCTATCGAAATTTGCAAGAATATCAAGCGATTGATGAACCCAGAGATAAGAAGATATCCTTTTATACGTAACACTGAATTTAAATAATCAAATTTCACTCCGGTAACTAAGTTTCGTTTTGAGTTTTCCATGGGGTGATGGGTTTCGATTTTGGCTCGAGGAAATTGGAATGATGAAGGAACAACTTGGAAACGTCTTATGAGAAAGGCTCAGTGCTGCTGATTTGTTCGAGGCATTTCGAAGTAATGTGAACAAAATTTCTCCAGACTCCCAGGACCCGATTCAGAACCTCGTTTCGGACAATGATATTTTGGAACACACAATTTTATCTTGATGAAAAGTGCTGTAAGATGCTATTTGAAAATAAGATTAGGTGCACAATCGAGCCAAAATGTAAAGCGAAGAGCTGATTCAGTGTGATGTTCAACGAACACTTTCCAAACTTGTATTATTTCATCACAAGTAAAACATTGAATATTTTTCTTGAAATTTTATTCTGTAGCTCAAATTGAGCACATATCGTGGGCCTTATGCCCATATAGTCCGGTGGTTAAGCGTTCAAACTATGCATTTTGAGCTTAAGCACTGCGCTTTTGGGGTTTGATTGGGGGTCCCTCAACTTTAATTTCAAGAGTTGGAGACATCGGTGCACTCGATGCGGAGGGGGTCTGGGGAGCCCTTGAAAGTTGAAGGTGCGAGGCTTCCCACCAAATCACCATACCACCACGTAATTCCTACTGGGAGGTCATCAAACGACTCTAACCTATACATTGACAACATTTGTTACCATGTCCAAATAGTTCTTCACACTGAAAAAAATTAATTCTTATGACAGATCGGAAAAAACAGTTTTTCTCAATTCTTTATCCCCACAACGAATAAACTGCCAAGTGTGGTGTCATTTTTGAGTAAACGGCATCCTCTGATTCCATCCACCGAGTCAAAATGTTTGTGAGACCACCGTGCAAAGAATGGCACGCCAAGAAGTGAGCATTTTCAAGCACCTCATTGACCAGTAGTTTCTTGGCTGTTACCAATCGATATGATTGATAATTTGGTCATGGATCAATAACTTGAACTCTTTGGTAACGGTAATGCATGTGCATGAAACTCGACACGAGCGTGAAGGCCTGGGAAATTTTTTTTCTCCAGCGCTCGAATTTTTTTTCACGCCTACTGAGCGTCAGTTTGCAGGGCTCAGGTAGGGAGCGTTTGGATAGCTTTGGGAGCAAAATTTCCATATCTATCTGAAAGTTTGAGCAGTTTAATTCTGGAAATTGATTTATGAATCATCAATGATTGTTTGGCCGGTCAGTACCCACATGGGAGTTAACTGCAGAAGTGATGGCTAACGGCGGAGGGAATTCAACGACCAAGATCTTATTCTCTGCCACTCTGACAGTCATTTTCACGGTTGTTTTTATAAAATTATTTCTTCTCCAAACATAAGAAAACTTACACGTACAAAATGATAACAACCTTGACGGTTGGTAGAGGAAAAAAGAAAATAACACTTTAAAAGTTGAGTTCCCTCCGTCGTCAGCCATGATCTCTGTGCAGTTAATCCCCATGGGGGTACCTAGTGACCGTCAAAATAATCTTTAATGATTCTCAGATCAGTTTCCAGAATTATGCTACTCAGTTTCATAGACAGATATGAAAGTTTTGTCTCCAAACCTATCCAAATGCTGCCTGCCTGAGCCCAACAAACTAACGCTCAGTAGGCGTGAAATAAAATCGACCGCTGGAGAAAATTATTTTTTTCCAAGCCTCCACGCTCGTGTCGAGTTTCATTCACATGCATTACCGTTACAAAAGAGTTCAAGTTATTGATCCATGACAAAATTATCAATCATATCGATTGGTATCAGCCAAGAAACTACTGTTAAATGAGGTGCTCAAAAATGCTCTCTTCTTGGCGTGCCATTCTTTGCACGGTGGTCTCACAAACATTTTGACTCGGTGAATGAAATCAGAGGATGCCGTTTACTTTAAAATGACACCAAACTTGGCAGTTTATTCGTTGTGGGAATGAAGAATTGAGAAAAACTGTTTTTTTCCGATCTGTCATAAGAATTAATTTTTTTCAGTGTGAAGAACTATTTGGACATGGTAACAAATGTTGTCAATGTACAGGTTAGAGTCGTTTGATGGCCTCCCAGTAGAAATTACGTGGTTATATGATGATTTGGTGGGAAGCCTCGCACCTTCAACTTTCAAGGGCCCCCCAGACCCCCTCTGCATCGAGTGCACCGATGTCTCCAACTCTTGAAATTAAGGTTTGGGTATCCCCAATCGAACCCCAAAAGCGCATTGCTTAAGCTCAAAATGCATAGTTCGAGCTTTTTTTGGCGCTTAACCACCGGACTAATACGTCTATGGCCCATACTCGCAGTCGGTCTCCGATTTAAGCACAATCCGACTATGGCAACAATTGTCATAATAATTGTCCCAAGGACTTGAGACATGCGAAGTCGGAGATCGAGCGAAGTATTGACTATGAGTATGAGGATTAGTCAAGGCCGTGAGCAGAAATTCTTGAGTTATTTGTTTCATTTACAAAAAGTATAGCCTACAAATTGTCTAATGACTGTCATCTGTTTTGACGTCTGTCTATGGTTTTGACTCGCGCGTACTCCCCCCATTTGAATTGCCGCCTTGGGAAAGCCGTTATGACCTAAAAATGGCGGAGCCCATGCGATATCGGCTGGAATGGATGCGCAGTGGTTCTTCCTCCTTCTACTTTTGTCCTTGTCTATGCCTATGCCTCTTAAGTAAGTCTGAAACAGAAATTGGTGTCCAAATCTACTACTATTAAAGCAGAGTATGTGGCAACTGCTGATGCTTCTGCAGCCGAAAAATTGGCGATTCTAGAGTTGACGAAATCATCTGCCCAGTACAGTTGTCAGATGTTTTCACGCAAAACCTGCCAAAGCCCAGATTGGTCGAGCTGCTGAATCAAATTTAAATGAAGGTATATCAGAAGATCACAATCATATTGAGAAAAAGTGGTAAGAATGAATTTATTTTGAGGAAAAAATTGGCAGCTGCCTAAAACAGCGAAACTTTTCTTTTTTTTTCGTGCTCCTGGCCTTGGAAACAGCGAAACAACATCATACCTATACAATTCCCCTCACAATTCTTTGTAATCTTGCCTTTCGCTGAGGATTATCAGCGTTAATAAATGAAATAAGGATGTCTCACTAATTCTTTAGTTACTCGCAACAAAATATTTCTCCCACAAACAACCGCTCCCTTTGAAGTAAAAGACTCTCTTTATTCTCACAAGCTTCTACACCCGCCTATAAAATATAAGTCTCCCTCTACAGTAGTCTGGGACCCCTCAGTGGGTGGTGCTAGACGTGACTTAACAGTGGTGAAGCCTACATGCCTACCCATGGTATTTTAAATCTTACTGCAAATCTATCAGAAGTTCCGTTATTGTTGAATAAATTGATCGAGCATTGCCAGTCGGCTATCCTGCCTCCGATTTCGCCCTAAAACGCTCTTCAACGATCAGATCGTCCACAATGCAGACTTGTGGTCTGCCACAAGCTTTGGTGATTTTTGTGCACAGGTTAGTGCCATCAGCTCTCGTTTTCGCTCTTCGAAATGTATCAGTCACACATTGCTCAGCAGCGAAACTCCAATTCCGAGCCTGGCAAATTGCAAGTTAAATATAGAACGCGCCTCGAAGATCGTTAGCACCGCAATATTGCTTTATCGAATTGCATAATAACGAGCACGTGCTCGAGATGTGTGTTCGCGATTGAAGAATCTTATCATCAGCCAAGCAGAATACCCGCAACGGATTCCCTGAACCGTCAGCATTTAGACCACGGTTCGGGTTTCGCGATGCAGAACACACTGATTTTTCGAATAATTGAAAAAATTGAACCGTACACGCTTGAATTACACAGCTGTTTCTGAACAAATATTTTTGGCGAGCAGCGGTTTTTATGATCGATTCCAAACTAGAATGAGCACTACGCAATAATAGGTTCCTGCATGTCCAATCACGGTTGTTTGTGCCGAGATCACGGATCAGATACATTTTTAAGAGCGTTTAACGGCCGCGATCATTTTTTATCGATGTTTGTGGCACCAGAGCAACTCAGGAATAATACCTAATTCGTTTTCGTATTTTAATAGGCCATGTACTTGTGTGTTCGTTCCACCTTTTATGTTGCTTTGCCTATGGACTGAGATAAGGAGCACTAGATGCAGGATGCAAGTGTGGCAAGGAGCAAAAGTCGTCGTCAGATATTGCGATTTAATATAGGTACAGATCAATTACTGCAGTCGGTTAGAGACCATTATTGTTGCAACAGCGTTTCTCCATTGTTTAATGGCGCATTTATTGACGATTTTACGACGGAACTTTATCGATAATGAGCAGCGCATTTTTAGGTTTGTTTTTGTTTTGGAATTTGAGAGAAGTGCGATGCAGCTCGAAGATAATTGCATTAGAAACTTGAATCACGTCTCAAATACCCGATATATCTCGAACTTATCCAGCATATACGCAAATCTGCAAAGCAGCACAAAATTTTCATGTCTCAAACTTACGTTTTTGAAATGAAATTAGAGTGTCCAATACGTTGTTATACAGACTATAACGCATAGGTAACTAGACTGTGTTTCAGCCAATGAGATGCACGGATTCGGGGTACCAAGAGGATATCACAGCGATGATGGAAAACAATTTAATTTTTCACCGATTTCGGCTTGTCCACCTCCTGTCAGATTGATTCCAGTTTGAGGTTTACTTTTATTTTGAATGTAAACTGTGAATGTGAATGTGAATGTGAGAATACATCAAAAATGCTAATGGGATACTAATAAAAGAGTTTAACCCAGATAAAGCCGAAACTTTTTTCTCCCGATTCTCAAACCATTTCAAATGTAGGCTCATTCTAGTGTTTTTAATCGAAATTAGTGAGCAGTTTTTTCTCAAAAAGTCGTAGTTTTTTCTCAAATAGGTGTTCTTTTAAAAGGACGGTGGCGCTATACCCGTCTGTTCAAAATAAAATATTTTATCTACAAGCGTTAAATAATACCCGTCACTTTTAGCACGTCGTCATGGGCGACGTGAAAAAATGATGATTCTGCGCATTCCTGTCATATTTTCAATAAATTCTGACATTTACCAAACATTTCAAAGACCATTGTAGATAAAATCCTGTACGATACACGCGTTAAAAGTGTCTTATTTTGTTCGCGGGGTTGCTCTACTCGCTAATGCTCGTTTCGCAAGCGTCCCCGCTCACAAAATAATACCTGTCACTTTTAACACTCGTATCGTAAATAGCTATTATCTACAAGCGTTAAATAATACCCGTCACTTTTAGCACGTTGTCATGGGCGACGTGGAAAAATGATGATTCTGCGCATTCCTGTCATATTTTCAATAAATTCTGACATTTATCAAACATTTCAAAGACCATTGTAGATAAAATCCTGTACGATACACGCGTTAAAAGTGTCTTATTTTATTCGCGGGGTTGCTCTACTCGCTAATGCTCGTTTCGCAAGCGTCCCCGCTCACAAAATAATACCTGTCACTTTTAACACTCATATCGTAAATAGCTATTATAGAAAATCGTGTCGAAAATAAGTTATTATAGCGACCAAAATCATTTTGAAAGTGCAACTTTATAGCACTAGTGTTATAAACAGTACTAGTGCTATAAACTGTTTACACTGCAAATATATAAACTGCAGGTAGGTATCTATGATTCTATCTGGAAGCAAGTCGAGGGTTGCTTCCTTTGCAGCTAATGCAACTTCTAATGGTAGGCCTTACTATCATCACTACCGTCCCTTTCCATAATTCTCGAGATAATTCTACACAAATTAGAAGTGGAAAAAACTGGACAGAGGATATGGGGCTGACGAAAATATACCCGTCAAATTTTTTGACGATGTCATGATGACTTCATCAACAAGATTTTCAATTCGTTTGTTTTAAACGGTGTATTGATATTGATTTATATATTTCATAGGTTTTCCTCGTTCTACTCTACCTGCGTTTTCGGCACGATTTTATATAAAATAGTGTACACTGCGTGCGTAGTATAAAATTTTTAATTGGCTTTCACTAAATATGTCACGATAAAACTTGAAACTTCCCAACATACATCTGACTTTTCTAGTGACATAATCAATGTGATGGTCCCACCTAATATGACAATCGATTGCTATTCCTAAGTATCTGACCCTGTCACAAGATCTTAGTACGATATTCCGCTGTTGACTAACAATAGTAATCGAGTCATAATTTGATAGGGTGTCGGCATAACAAGTGAAAGGAACAAATACGTTTTTTTTTTAATTTACAGTAAGAAGCTTACTATTGCACCAGGCAATGATTTTAGGAAAGTCAGTCTTGATGGTACTCTGTAGCTTGGCCCATGTTTCTGCCCTGTGGTGCACAGCCATGTCGTCCGCAAAACTGATGATAGTACCCAGCGACTTGATTTTAAAGAGGTCATTCACATGAATAATGAACAAAAGCGGTCCAAGGACGGTCCCCTGAGGTATACCACATTCTACCACTCTCTCCTCACCCAATACACCGTTAACTCTCACAACCTGTCTGCGATTACTCAAAAAACTTTCCATAAGTCTCAATGGCAAGCCCCTAAAGTGGCTCACTGTGTCAAAAGCAGGGATGGCACGGAATAAAACCCACTTGAAAAACCCACCGGGTTTTTGATACAAAAACTCACATTGGATTTTTATCAAAAGCCCACGCAAAAACCCACACAAAAACCCTAACAAAAACCCACACAAAAATGCTTATGAAATGTGTTTTTTCCAGTTTCTAGTACCTACTCTCTATATTGTGTCGTCTCGAACGAGTTCTAGGCCTAAGAAGAGTTTTGAAGAGGGTGATCCAGGAAAGTTTTTTTGTAACAGTTATCAGCACTATCTTCGAAAAATACAGGTGAGCCGTGAAAGTGGCTGTCGTACAAACTCGCTTCTGATTTACAGAGGCCCTGTCGTTTATTGGTTCCAACTGTGCATTGATTTGACAGATAGGCAATTTTTGCAACCAAAAATATAGATGGCGCCACACAAAAACCCATCAATAACCCAAAAACCCACCAAAACCCAACAAAAACCCAAAAACCCACCCACTTATTCTGAATATATGGGTTTTTGACAACCCTGGTCAAAAGCCTTGGCCAAGTCGACGAAGACGCAGATGGACGGAACCCCAGCATCTAGTGAATTGTAAACTTTTGAAATAAGATCCGCCATTGCATCCTCCGTCGACCTAGCTGCCCTGAAGCCAAATTGTTCTCTGGCAATGATCTGGAACTTATCCAGATAAGAGAGAAATCTGGTTCTCAGAATAGTTTCAAATATCTTGCCGAGACTGCTTATTATGGATATTGGTCTATAATTTGAGCATTCCTTCTTATCCCCAGATTTAAAGATTGGAGTTACTATCGCATACTTTAATGCTTCAGGGAATACACCTGTTTGGATGGACTTTTTGATGAGAAAGCAAAGTGGTTGTGGAATGTATGAAGCAATGAATTTTAGAAGTTCGGTTTTTAATCCATCGACGCCAGGTGCCTTCCCTGACATTAGTGACATAATAGTTCTTATAACTTCCTCGGTATTTGTCTCTGTGACGTATATTGAATGCAATGAATGTGCCCTACTGAAACGATGATTTGCCGTGTGTTTAATCTTGCCAGCTAAAGCTCTGCCTATTTTGCTGAAATAACTATTAAAAGCATTCGAAATGTCGACACTATCATTTTTAACCTCTCCATTTTCATCCTTAATGTATTTTACTCCCGAGCTTTGTTTGTTGCCTTGATTATTGATATTTTGAATGGATTCCCACAAGTTTTTCGGACAATTTTTGTTTCTTTGGAATTGGTTCTTATAGTATATTGTTTTAGCACTTTTTATACTCTAAGTCAATCTGCATTTATAAAGCCTATACTCTTTGGCAATAACGTCATTCCCTGGATTACTCTTTTTTTTTTATAAAGTTCATCTTTTTTCCTCACAGACCCTACCAAACCTGCCGTTATCCACTTCTTTCTCTCTACATCACTCCTGTCAAGTCTCTTCTGATGTGTACAAGAACTGATTTTTCCCCGCAGTTCGGAAATAAACTCATTCATTGCTATGTTCATCTTGCGAATAAACCTTATGCCAGGTGGTATTTTGTAACTGAGACACTAATCCTTCCCGATTCAGATACGACCTATATTTGTTTTTATTCAAGGGTGTTGATATGTTGTTACGACTAAAAAAGTTCTTAATTTGTAAAGCTATTGAGAGTGATCACTGATATGTGTTTTGAGTATGATTGGGTTGAGATTCAAATTTTCTATTTTTGTTTTTACAAATAGGTGGTCGATACAAGATTTCGCTCAGCCAAACTCTCGGGTGTATTGATTAATTGCAGAAACATATCCCCATTCATTAAGCCAACTTGGGTATTCTTCGGTATAATCTCTGAACCCGCATATATCAATATTCATATCCCCAGTTATAATGTCTACGTCATAGTTATTTTCATTGATTGTCGCTACATATTCGTAAAGACTTCTGTTGAATTTGTAAGGACACGTTGAAGGCGACCTATAAACCGATGTGACATGTACATTTTTTGAATCATAATGAATCACCAGACCAATCACCCTGATATCATTCAGGTCAAAAATCTTATAAGAGTAGTAACTAGACTTCTTTATATATACTATTACACCATCGCTTTGATTTAAGGCACCCTCATTGTAAATTATGTCACAGTTCTCCAGGCTGTACAATCTGTGATCAGTCAGCATCCAGGTCTCTGAAAGCACTATGCACTCATAGCTCTCACCAAGCTGTGACAGAAATTTTTTCAACTCATCGAAGTTCTTACTTACACTACGTATGTTACTGTGAAATATCTTGAAGTCATTAGTTCCGCCATCCACTCTCACCACCCTTCGATATTCGGAAATATTTTCACATACTACCGTATTTATTGTGGCAATTTCAAAATCTCGTATATAAGGATCCATTACTTTCCCACTGTCTCCTTCCTCGCTCTCCCCGCTTCTCTCCTTACTATACCCAAAATACCTACAAAAAGACTATAATGGAACAGTTTAACAAAACACCATACATACAATGAAATAAAACTATAATATTTATATTCAAGCTACACAATAATCAATATTTATGTTCTTCCGAATACTTATTATTATTATTAACAATATCTTTTTTTTTATCAGACTAGTATTTTTTCTTTTTGGTCCTTCTTGTTCTTGGTTTCCCAGGACTAGGTGTATCGATCTTTCTCTTCTTGTTCACATCCTTGTCCAATGTTTGCTTGCCTTCATCCGCCTTGCTATCTTCATCCCCTTCACTTTCTTTTTCAACAGTTTCTTCTTCCGATGAGCTATTGTGACTAGTTTCTTCTATTTATGCATCGGTGTTATCCAGGTCCTTTACTGTGTACCACTTCCCGTCGATTTCGATTCCATTAAATTTGATCTTGGCTGGTATGTTTTTTTTTTGGCTTCTATAAGGTGTCTTCGCAAAATTTTTTGGTCTCTTCTGTCTTCTTCGCACAAGTCATTTGAAACAGCTATTCCTGTGCCACTCAAAGCCAGTAACTTCACATCTTTGAAAACTTCTTGTTTCTTCAAATACGAAATGAATTCGACTACCAATGGTGGCTTCTCACTTTTTCCAATTTTATAAACATTATTCAAATCATTTGCTGTTAGACGTAGACCCAAGGTTTAGTTCAGTTTCTCAAGTACTGCGGGAACTAAATCGGATTCCTTCACTTCAAATCCAAACAGGATAATGTATTTTTTCCTGATTTTGCGTTCTAGGAATATGTTCCGCTTTGTGATTTCTTGGACCTGGGTGTCTACTCTACTTATTCTGTTGTGTACCGCTTTAATATTCCTCCTGTTGTCTTCTTTTATTTCGTCTGTTTGGGTTTTCAATGCTGTTTCGGGAAGATTCTGTATTTTTTCTATAGTGACTGGTTCCATACCTAATCCATGAGAGAGCAAAAAACTTTCGATAAGATAACGCCGAATAACAATTTCTGCAGCACGGAAACTTGTATCACTGTTTGCATCACAACGAATTGGCCGATCTTGAAGGCAGTGACACCAGTGGACTGCTTGCTGGTGCTGTGATGGTCCAGATGAGGGTGAAGCAATGTAATAAATTTTGTTTTTTACTAGTGAACACATGTCTGTTTCAAGGAGCAGTTAAAACTCACCTATCTTTTGCTCTAACTTTTTATTTCTTCTTTTACTTGCCAACTACTTGCCAAGAATTTTTGTTTTGTGAAGGCTGATATTTTCGTCTGCTTGAGCTACCCTGTCCATATTTTCGTTGTATTTTCTGATAATATTTTGGTTGCTCTTTAACGACTCCTTTATTCCTTTTTCCGAAAATCTCTTCACTTGCACGGTTGGAACCACTGGCATGTTGTTGAATGCAATGCTAACGACGCTATTGTCATTCCATTTACGGATCACGATTGAGTTGTCTTTGCTAATGCAAAAGTCAAAACAGCCTCGATCTTGCTTCTTGAGGACACTCGAGTGTACGGTGTCACAGTCTTTTTCTAATAGGTTTTCCCGGATAGTTTCCGTCCCTTTCTGGATTCTTGATTTCAGCTTCTCCAACAGATGGAGACTGGTAAAAATAATTATCAAAATATATGTACCTACGTCATGGTCAATTACAATGTGAATTACAATTACAATTTTGTCAGGGGTCTTTATCGTCAAAAGCATTTTCCGCGTCCTCCAGCAGCTCATTCAGCGTGAAATGGCTTTTTCCAGTAGCTTGAAAACAAAAACCAAAAATTTGGTAGATAGCAGCATATAACGCCACCGTCCTCTATAAAAAAACAGTCGCCTTCTTGGCTCAATATTTCTTATAAAGTAGCCTAAATGATCGAAATTGTATTCAAACTCATAAATACGAATAATACTTCAGTTATAATTACATTCACATTTTGATTCCAATGATTGCCGAAGTAATTACACTTATCTCCAATTACCCATGTTCTAACCTCAACAATCACAGCATACTAAACAATAACTTTCCGCCACATATTGACAATATGTCAAACAGGTGATAAGAGGTAAAGATTGAGAGAACAACTGTTAAGCGGAAACCACACTGCCATCTTACAGTGAAGAAGGACGACTAATAAAAAAATTAATAAATATCTACTGTCTTTTCAAAAGGACGATGGCCTTATCTGGGTTATGAAACGTGATCACTTACTCCAAAAGGGGGTTCTTGTACAAAATATATACAGATACAGCATTCGTCTGTGGTGTTGACGTTGACACAGGCATTCAGATCAGAGAATGTCACATTGAGTGGATTTACATGGGATCTGCTCGTAACATGGAAAATCATGTCCATGTAATACGCCTTACTAACGAGGGACGAATCTTTGAATTGCTTTTTTGTAATGCATATAGACACTAAATAGGTGAACCTTAGATTTGCCTTAAAATGTCTGATGTAAGTATACCATTCAATTTTTTCAATTTGTTATATAGTCTTGTTGAATTTAACTCGTGGTATGATAATTATACCACGCAGTGCTCCACAGTCGTTGAATCTGCAGGCACGATTTCATTCGAAATTATCATCGATGATAATCATACCACTTGTTATTTATTACTGATAATTATATTGATGATGATGATGATGATGATACAGATTATAAAAGACAAAAATGAGGTCGATCTCCCTTCAGATTGATTGTTTCTGCGGTTTTTTTTCATACGCTGGTCGGTACCTATAGGCTCTCTCATCATTCTCATCCCATCATCAAAAGAATCCCCATCCGGTGTATAAACAATCCGCCTATGTTTCTCGGCTCATATACTTTGCACATTTCCGTCGGATCGTGCCCTCCTCACTCGAGCCGTATATCTCTTTTTCACCATAATGCATCTCTACCTTTTATTAGATAACATAAAAGCTAGACAGATATCCCCATTCAACTCGCGCACGAAATCGTATTATCTTTCAATGTGCATTCTCTTATGCGTCTATCTGTGAATATCTCTTTCAATGGACATCCTGGTCTTTTGCGCGCCACACAAGACACTTCCTCGAGTCTCAGTCGTCGTCTTTATGGTTCGTTCAATTGCGACGACACATGTGAATCTCTCGAAATTATTTTTTGAACGCAGAGCGCAATTAATTTGAAAAATTGATTCCGAGAAAAATAGCTGGATATAGGTAGGTACCTCACGAGACACAGTCAAAGTGATAAGAAAACACTGCAATTGTACACATAAAATGTTTATTCTTAACGCTAAACGTCGTTATGTCCTGGAAGCAATAATATGAGAGATTTTAATTAGGTGATAAACCGTCCGGTTTATTGCTCATTGAAATATTGCAAAACTCATTTCTGATAAACTGAGAGTGAGTATGGGTAGTCTTATCAATAATTATTGTTCAGTTATTTTGATTCAAATTATGAACATTTTTCTTGAGGTGACGAGGTCGATTGGCGCAGAAGTTTTTCCATTGATTAGGCGCACTGAGCATCGAGACATTGATCGGTTGCACCGAAAAAAATTATCATGAAACGTCTAATTGAGGATTTTCCATGGTGGATTTTACGATAGTGACGAATGAAAAACACAGTTTTACTAAGGATTATGGAGAAAATGTTCAGTTCTCAACAGCTTGTATATGCATTTCCTGTGGTCAATCAACGGGCATTGATCTAGAATTCACCAAAGAAATTGCTCAATTAGCTAATTCATGATTACATTTGGAACCGGGGTTAAGCATACAGCCTTGAGGGAGGCAAAACGACACGTGGTTAGACTAAACAGTTTCTAGAGTACGATTACGATCACAGATTTTGCTCTGCATGAACATTTATTAGATAACATTTGATAAAATTCTGATGACAGTTCAATTGAAGAATCGGGGAATTAATTCAAGTGTTTTATACAGTCCAAGTGAGCACCATAATACGAACTGGAAACTGGTGACCTTCCATGCATTTTTTGTTCTATTGACATTGAAAATCTTACACAATCACATCACACTTATATCACCCTGGACCCTGCGATCCTCAGAGATCTCACTCCAGGACAGGTGTCACTCCAAGATTACCAGAGCTTCAGTTGTACCGATTCCCGGAGCTTTCGCCCCTAGAAATCATGTATATTATGTATCCTCTGCAAATATCGGAGATGTCGTTCCGTAGGATGACGGAAATGACATCGAAATACAGAAGATCAAAATCTACCTTAACAATCAAAAATCAAATCTCGAAACCACGAAGAAGATCGAAAATCGTATTGTTGAAAGTGCAGAAAAGTCGAAAGCGGAATACAGAAATTACGAAAAAATCGAAATACAAGTGAGCGACCAACTTTACAACCAAAAGAGAAAACATCGAGAACATGATGCTGAAAGATGAAATGTGGAAATTACGAGAGATCAAAATATGAAAGGCTTAAAAGCGAAAGCTCCTTGTGCCTTGCGTCGTTTGATGGTTTACTAACCCTCTTCAGTCATCTTCAGTAGTGCAGAGCCCTGGTGACTTTTTTTTTTTTTTTGTCCAAACAGGTCATTTATTGGAACCCTTGTATCTTCTGGTGGCTTTTGAAACTCTAAAAAGCCCTATTGTGGTGCTTTCTTTGGTTTTAGTAGCCCTATACGCGATATTAGTATGACGTCACGATCGCCATTTTTAAATGCCGGATCCAACAATAGTCTGAGAACAAAGGAAATTTCCGAAATTATTTTTTGTTAGCATTACCTTGCATATTCAACTATATTGGGGTACGAAGTGGCAAACTACAGAACCTAGAGGTCATTTTGGAGCATATTTCGATTTTTTATCTTCTTTCTTAAACATTATATTAGCAAAAGAAGTTTGAATGTGACAGCGCGACACAACCGCAAACCTCAATGCATAAACAACTTGTAGAGCGGAAGCGTGGTTTGGCGCTTCCTTTCATCAGGGCTTTGGCAGAAATGGCAAATACATAAACATGCATGTGTTCCACATTTCGCCTTTAACGGTAACAGTACCTATGCGATTAGTGATGGAGATATCTTACTTCATTAGAACAACAAATAATTTTCACACGTACATTTCATATTTTCGTACCTAATCACAACAGTTTAAGGCAAATTATTGTCAAGTTGGAATTTACCATTTACTAGGTAGGTATGTCAAAAGATTCTTCGATTTGTTTTCTTTCATTTTCGTCTTTTGGGCATGAGAAAAATTTACATGTTCGCCGCTCATTGTAGTGTTTTCTATCTGATGCCCAACACATTACTTACCTACCAATTTCACTTCAAAATGATCAACCGAGTGATAAACCAAAAATCACAAAAAAGCTTCTCCAACACGTCCGCAGCTCTGCACTTTGCCGTGTGGTTGACTGGATGACTGTTTCTTGTTGTTGTCTGGTGCTAGTGCAGTTGTTTGCGCTTTCAGGTTATGTCAGAGCTGTCACTTTCAAACTACTTTTGCTGAAAGTAATAAAAAATTGGATCATGCTCCAAAATGACCTCTAGATTCTGTATTTTGTCACTTCGTACCCCAATATAGTTGAATATGCAAGGTAATGCTACAAAAAAATAATTTCTGAATTTTTTTTGTTCTCAGACCATTGTTGGATCCGCCATTTGAAAATGGCGACTCTGACGTCACCACTAATATCGCGTATTGGTCCCGTTCTGCCGACATGTGTTGTTTGGAGTGCTCGGGAGCACTGACTAGTTCCCATGTGTCTTCTCGTGGCTTCCTGTACTGTAATATGCCCTATTGTGTTCTGTTGAGCTGGTCGGAGCTCTACTTTACCCATTTATGCTTTTTCAGTTGTTCGAAATTCTGCTGCACCCCTGTGTCTAATTTCGTTTGGAGCTTTCTAGATACTGATCCCCTTTGTGTTTTTCCGTGACTTCAGAGCTCTATCAAAGTTCTTTGTGGCTTCTTGTACTAATGGATCTGTGTAAGCCCTGCTGCTCTCCTTGTGTGCCTCTATGTGTCGTTTTGAGGCCCTATGAGTCTACTTTGTGTCATCTCGAGCTGATCGGAGGGCTCTTGGACGCTCTTATGTCGTTTGGAGCCCTGCTAAACTTGCGTTTCTTTTTGTGGCTTTCGAAAGTCTAATCAATCCCTTGCGTGTCTTTTTGATTACGACCAAGCCCCTTGAGCCCCCTTGATTCACATGTGTTGTTTGAAGAGCTGCTTTGTGTTTTGTCGTGGTTTCAAGAAACTGTAATGAAACCCCCTGTGTCTCCTTTTGCGGCTCCAGAGCATCTTTGTGGGTGGTTCAGAGCCCTACCAAGTCTCCTTGGTATTATGTATTACTTATTTATGTTCTTATTTATGTTATTTCTTCCTGATCTACTTGGAGGCCTTTCTGGCCCTCTTCTATCTTTTATAGTGATAGAAGAGGGCTGAAGCCGTACCGATGGGCCCTCTTGTCTCTTTAAGTATGGTTTGGAGTCCTGATAAGCCTCTTGTCCTTTTTCTTGGTTTTGGAGAATTCTAGTTAGACCTCTTATACCTTTCTGAGTTTTTTCAGAGCCCTGCTGTTTCAAGTCCTACCTCGTGTCCTACCAAGGCTCCTTGGATCTTTTTGTATCTTCCGAAATCGATCGAGCTTCTTCAAGTCTTCGTGAGGACTGCGGTCCCCTTGTATCTTCCTGTTCTGTTTAGAGTCCTATTAAGTCTGTATTTCTTGTTTTCTTGTGTCTTTCGTAATCTAGTGAAGCCTCACAACTTGATAAGTTCCTCGAAACCCTGCTGGGCCCCAGACGTGTGTCTTCCCGTTCGCTTAAAGCCCTACTGAGTTTACCTGCCTCGTCTTTATTTTTCAAAATGTATGTAAGTTCCCTTGAGCCCTCATGGATTGCTTAGACCCTGGCTGGCATCCGTGTGTCTTTTTATATCGTTTGTGGCTCAGATTTACCCCATTTGTGTTTTTCTGTGGTTTTGAATGAGTTTTTTTGTCTATCAAGTTGATCGGAGCCCTTCTGCGGGCCTCCTTGTGTCTTTGTGTCGTTTGCAGCTTTGCTGAATTCTTGTGTCTTTTTGTGACTTCCGGAGCTCTAATCGGCCTCTTGTGCATGTCTTCTTGAGTTGATCAAAGTTTTACTAGCCCCCCCCCCCCCCTTGTGTCTTACTGTGTCTTTCAGATCTACACTAAGTCTCGATGAGTCTTTTCGGGTCTTTTGAAACCTAATAAGCTTCCTTCCCCATGAATTGCCAGAAGTTCGGAGGCCTTCTGACCTCTTGTGAATTTTTGAGTGCTCTGAAGCTGTTACTCCGCGATCTCCAGGAATATCGCTCCGTTATCCATCAGGGATGTTTCTGTGTGATTCTCAGAAATGGTGGCCTACAATTCCTAGAGATCTGAACTACGCAACAAGATAGATGTACCACTATAGTGCTCTATAATTTTATTCTTTTTCAATAAAAGAAAACCCCTGCAACTGGCTCGAACAATTCCATTCTTATTGAAAGCATTTGAGAACATGATTTTCTGGGAACAGAACCATATCAATTCAAAAATCTAAAGTTGTCAACTTGAGTTTACAGTGTGTTGAAGAAAGCAGGGCAACAGTTATAAAAGTTCAACATATACTCTTATTTAAAGAAAAAAAAAGTTCTGCAGACATTCAGGTGGAACTCATACGTTGGAACGATTTCTGATTTGTCTTATCATCCATTTTATTCAAGGATATTTATTTCATTTTATCAGAGGTCGCGGGTTTGATCTCTGCCGGGGACGCACGGTCGGATTTTTGCCTCGAAAACAAGCTTCTCGATTCAGTTGGAATGCTTGCTAAATGCAAGACGTGCCGTGTGTCGCATAGCACGTAAAATACGAATGATTTAGCCGACCCCATACGATGTTGGTGGTCGTTAAAAATCCCTACCCTGCGTTGGAACATATAGATGGGTTCGTTGAAATTTTCAGGATAGTGGAGGAAAGCATTCATCGGCGTCGGTGTTAGACCTCGTTATGGAAATAGGCCGGCGTTGAATAAATGGAAATTTTTTTTTAGAGTTTTCTTTACAGGGTGGCATAAAAAATCAACTTTTTAATCGTTCACTGTCAACACATGTTCTTTTTTTGACCGATTTTAGAAATCCAGGGCTTATTTTGAAGCTGAAACTTTGGGTAGGAAATCCCCAGGAACAACATCGACTCAAAACCAACATTCAAGGAAAAGGTTGGCATCACCAGAAACAGTGACCTAGGGATATACAGGGTGTCCATTTGAGAAGTTGTCAGCCCTGGTTTCTCGTCGCCAAAATTTTTCACAAGAAAACGCCGAGACAGATTAATTTTTGTTTCGAGGGGGACATCTAGGACACATACTGTCAAATTTTTATCTTCAATCCCTTTTCCTCCACCCCACCTCACTTAGAAATTTCAAATAGCATCATGTATCTTGTGGTACATCAAATTGAATGTATTACTTTCAATTTGATTCTTTTTCCGCCAAACATATATTTCTATTTTTTTTTTAACCACCCCTTAACCTTTGTGAACATCCTTTCACTTTGTTAATGGAAAATAAATTTTCCTCCATAAACTCCCGATTTTAAAAAAATAGACTATAGCAGAAACAGGTTCATTTTTACTTCAATGGGATCACCTAAGACACCATTTCCATTTTCAACCCCTCCGCCCTCACCCTACCTTACTTCAAAGGGTTGGTTCCAAAAAAGTTTGAGGAAAAGAGTATTTTATTGCCTTCAATTCAATGTATCACAAAATAGATCATGCTGTTTGAAATTTTGAAGTAGGGCAAAGTGGGGGCGAAGGGATTGAAGATGAAAATTTGACCATACGTGTCTAAGATGACCCCCTCAAAATAAAAATCGACCTGTTTTTGCTGGGAAGTCTATTCATCATGAATCGGGAATTTATATAGGGGAAAGTTTCCTCTCATTAACAAAGAGAAGATTTTCACAATAGTTTGGGTGTGGATTAGAAAAATTGAAAATGTCTTTGACGGAATAAAAATTTTATTGCTCTCAATTTGATGTTTCACAAGATAAGTAATGCTATTTGAAATTTTGAAGTAGGGTGGGGTAGGGACAAAGGGGTCAAAGATAAAAATTTGACAGTATGTGTCCTAGATGTCCCCCTCGAAACAAAAATTGACCTGTTTTGGCGTTTTCCTGTAAAAAATTTTGGCAACGAGAAATCAGGTGTGACAACTTTCCAAATGAACATACCCTGTATAGGTTTCAGAATCCAGCCGGGAAGAAAATGAAATGAAAATTACCATTTTCTTCGGACGAAGCATTCATTCTGAACATTATCTGTGAGGTTCCATGATTGATTATAAAACAAACTTCTGATGGCGAGACCACAATAAAACTGCATGTTTCTGAAGGAGAATCAGCTTTCTCGCTCATGAAAATTACCGTTCTCAACGTTACGGAAATCGGAACAGCCCAGGAATAGAAGATCCTGCTCGCTCTGATTTTTGTATCATTGGTTACAAGCATTTGCAAGTGAGTAAGGGCGCTGCTTCTCTTTGAAAAACATGCAGTTGTGGTGATTTGATATCTCCATCAAAATTTCTTGTCACAGTCAATCATGAAACACCAAAGAAGTGTTGAGAATGAATGCTTTGTCCGAAGATAATGCTGATTTTGAATAAATTGCCCTACAGACTGGTAGGTTGGTCCTCAGTCGATTCTGTTCCTGTGACTCTCTCAACTGAAGATTTATCTCCATCATGAGCTTTGGATTTAAAAAATTGGTCAAAAAAGGAACAAAGAAGAACAAAAAGTTCATCTTTTTGATACCACCCTGTGAACTGTAAATAAACGAGATGACAAGATAGATGAAATCGCTTCGAGATATGAACTTATTGACTTTGAACGAAGAATCAAAGCGCTTTCTAGTTTCTCGTGACTTTGGAGTGAAGACTGATGCGAATGCCGTCTGCCCCAACACGAACTGCATGAAAATACAAATATACCAATTTTCATCGGGCTTCACTACACAGATATCTCACAAGAAAGATAAGACACGTATAAAGCCACACATTATTATCCCCTGTTTCTCGTGCCCTGCATAATACCGCCAAGTATACTTTACGTACTACATAATAATGTCTTATCGACCGTGTATGTTTGTATCAAATGCCTCCTCATATCTAGTTACTTGAAATTAAATTATGTTTACCGCCATACACACACCACTTGAACCAGCATTATCTGCATGAAACAAGCTTTCATGGTTTTACGAGCTTCATGGGAGATAATCACCGCATCATGGACGAGCACATTAGGGACTATTAGACAAGTGTTTTGAAAGATATATCACACATCTTGGGCTTCCCACGGATTTTTTATGATCAAAATGTCTTGTGTGTGATTTGAATTTGTCGGCACATCAACGACAATCTCTACGTAATTTTTTACTGTCAGCGTTTGATACTCATTCATTAAGTATGTAATTTTTAGCGCTTGACAATTTTGCTAGCTCTGTCTTGTAATGATACCATTGATACCGGTTCGCCTTGTCCCTAAGCAAGCGAATTCGTCCGCTAAAGATTCATTTTGCGTACTTGTTACATACAATACTATTTTCTTACAGTAGTAGTTTTTGACATAGGTTATTCAATCGTTTTCAAAAACACGGTAGTTTGAGTAGTTTGACTAGTAACTGACAGTGACTGGAAACGTCAAGCACGAAACAGAAGTTATCCAAATTTCAAATCAAGACATAAAATGACGGACGCCGGTCGTTGAGGCGTCAACGCCGTCAGAATTCTCGAATTTGCCCCCAACGGTTGTGGCGCCCTCGGTGTCTGAAAGTGGCAGTGCAAGGCCCCATTAGCAGCATTATTGTGAAAATTGAATGATTTTCCAAAAGTTTCTCCGAAATTTCCGTTCTGCTCGGCAACATCCAGTGGCTCGTGATTGAAAACGTGCTGATCGGCACACCTGTGTGTAGAAGTGCTGGTCCCGCAGCTGTCGTCTCCACTCTCCACTCATAATTTTTTTCCCCAATATTCACTTTTTGGTCCAGCGAGTCTTCTATGTACCCTTCTACTACTTTGTAACTTTTCCATCCTCCGAAACGTTTCAATGTCATGACGTCAGCACCACAATCAGCTAAGAGCGTCGCAGTCACTCTGCGAAAAGCATGGTACGTGTATGCTCCTGGATTCTGCAGCTTCAGAAAAGTAGCAATCATCTTTGGCATCTTTCCGAATTTGTTGATTCCAACGAGCTGAACGGTGCAGTTAGCCAGCCTATTATTGATCTCGGTATGGTAGATAGCGATCGTCGTTACGTATCGATAACTAATGAATTTCCCTCATATGCAAATGTCACCGTCAACATGAAAGCTGTCGTCGGTAGAGAGTAACGATGTCCGATATCGATTTATTGTATGTATTTCAAGTGAGCGCGAATGAAAGCTCATGTGACTGGGCTTCTACTGTGTTGCAAGAGGCCTTTCTTTTCTAAATTCCCACCGCGGATGGCGTATCGAACCAAGGACTCTCCTGAAACATGTGAACGTGAACCTGGTTCGGCATTGTGGTGAAAGAAACCATTGAATAGGCACCCAACTTTTACCAAACAAGCTGATTGACCTTCACGTGGCCAAATCACTGTCACCAACAAATGAACCTCTAGGTGCATCGTGAGGTGCCTTTGGAGGGTACATTTACCACTTACCGTTGCTCTGATCTTGGATATACCAGAAGGTTCGAAACGATAGTTATGAACGCGGCACATGGTGCATTTCTGCATGCAGGTTTTCCAGTTAGGGTTTCCCGCATGTTTTATTGCATGTTTTCGTACAGGTTTTGGCATCACACGAGGCAGGAAGCAGTGCTGGATTTTTGACGGACGCTGTCAAACCGATATCTATTAGACGTCTTCTTATAGTCTGTTTGGGTCTGAAGGGGGCTCAACTTGCTTGTTAGATCACTTTGGTGAGTGCTAGTGATGAGAAAGAATATTTCAAAAGGTGGGAGCCCCCCGTGCATCCCTCAACGGGGGTGCGGAATTGCGCTAGGAGCCTGCTCCGCAAAGTGGGGAACGGGAAAACCGTGCGTTGTTTTTCCAACAGAAACTCATCGGAGTTTCAAAATACATTTAAAAAAGAAATTGGGGAAATTTTTGGACACTGTTCTTGATTGTCAACACTTCACAAAACAGCACCATCGGGCAAGTTTGGATACCGAGCAACTATCAGTGTTCTTTGGATCTCTTGCCCGTGCCTTCTTGTGTCATACCGCGCCAATGCTCCCTCCACCATATGAATTCTTCCACTGGGAGGTGGAATTATGTCATCTAAAAAAAAGTTATGAGTGATTAATAAGTATGAATGAGGGATAAAGTTACAAATACACGTTCTTCAACATCCTCTAGGGTCAAGTTTGCATGGATCGTCATATTGTGCAGGACTGCACATGCATTCACAACCCGTCCAGCGAAGGTGGGGAAATACATTAACACTCTTTGATAAGACAAGCACCTAAACTCCCCCTTGAAGAAACCAAAAAATCTTTCCACTATGTTGCGGGCGACACAGAGATCTTCAGTGAACTGGAATTGCCTTGTCCCGTCTGGATAATAGGGTAGTGACCGATTTTTTTTTTTATTATTCTATTTTGAGTTCACTTCTTGATAAGTGACGCTATATAGTTAACAGATTGTTCGTTGATTTTCTTGGTAAAAAAAAATTATGAAAGTTTTCGATCATTTCAAATTTGGCGCGATGACGTCACAATCTTTCATAGGCGGAGAAGCAGGCTTGACAACATTTCAGAACTTATCACAAAAAGCACTAGCGTCAACCCGTCTACGCTCTTAACAGCTGATTGTTATATTGTTAACGCTTTGTGTATCTGTGCGGTGATTCGTGTTGTTTAGTTGTTTTGCTTGAAAATATGGAAAGTGGTAAAATTTTTCATGATTTATGAATATTTCAAAACTACATCAGACTTCAATGGTTATGTTATGCTGGCAAACGTCAACGTCAACGTCAACACTGACACACAGGCAACGGAGGTGGGGTCATCCCCACTACTGTCAAAAGATTGAAACGTCACAGCCCGCCTTACAGCTCGGTAGATTTGAAATCGTTCGCAAAAGTAGCCACTTTCAAGGCAGATTTTGAGACACTTGAAACTTTTTTTTTTCGAATTTTCACAAAGCGTAGTCTTGTTATCAACGCTCTACATTTGATTAGTGTGATTTTTTTTTAAATTTTTCGATGGTGGTCACTACCCTATTGGTCAAGGGTGTCATCAGCCAGGGCTCCAGTGGGTTACCTGTGTTCCGTTGCGATACGTGAGAAAGAGGCGTTGGGTAGTCGTTTTCTTTGGGCGCAAATCCACATATTTACGGAACAAATCTACAGGATTGGTCCCGAAACCATCGCTCAGTATGGCAAAACACCCCGTCTTGTAAGTTTTTGTAACTGGTACCTGGACCAAGAGAAGATCGCCTTTATTCTGCACATCTTCCGAGCAAATTTTTTGCCACTCGTCACATCTGCATCCTCCTGAGATGGCAATGACGGCGATAACCTATAAAACAAAACAAATGAAATAGTACAGAATAGGTATTTACACAAAAAAAAACTTCTAACCTTTATCAACAAGAAAACTTCGTCTGATGCGTCCTGAAGAAACTGGTTGCTCTCGTCTCTAGAGAAAACCGAGGACTTTTTTGCTCCATATCCTACGTGTTGTTTTTCTTCAAAAAAGCAGTTAGCCGCTAATATTTGCTGATGTCGATGTTTTCGTGGATATTGAACGTGCTTTTAAGCATCGAATAATGAGCCCGGAGTGTAGATGACTTGAATTTCTTGGCCTATCAGAAGATTTATTGTGATAATTGCAATGAAACTGGCAAAATACAATCGTTCCCTTACCTTCTGTGAGAAGTATGCCAATAGTGCATCTTCGGAACATCCACGTACCCCACTTTCCTGCTTCCATGATTCAAACAAAGAATTCTCTTTTGTGTAGAGGTCTTGTGACTATGTCGGTAATTAACCCAAAATAGCCGTTCTAGCTTCCGGACGTATTTTTTTAGGCAAAGAGGATGATTCATCCATTTCGCGGCTCGTGCAAAACTCAAAATTCCACAAAAGCTGTTTATCAACAACCCCATGGCAATCACATGACAACCAGGAAACCATCGCACTTTGGTAGTGCGATTTTATAAATTTTTGAAAGTTTTTCGATTAGGTAATTTTTTGCTTTCAACTGTTTCTTTATGAATGACAGAAACTACTACTGTAAGATAAAACGTCGTATATCACACGTGGCTAAAACGCTATTACAATGCTTGTGAGAAACTTCCTCAATAAGTACCTCAATAGTAATAGCTAGTTTTAGCCGCACTTAGTATAATACATATAATGTACACTGTAAGAAATAATCGTGAATTTCCCATGCGGCCACATTGCTTTTTCCCATACTTTTCAAAATGCCATACATGCATGGAACTTCTCCATCACTTAATGGAAGATTTCCAATAAACTTGAGATTCTCCATACATCGGTATGGAAAAATTCAAGGTAGTAATTCAAATCAGTTTCACCGATCACGTGGTACAGCATCTACAAATGACAATCAACAGACTCCCAGCAGAGATCGGAATCGGAAGACCGTTTATTATTATTGTATTATTATTTGCACGAACTAGTGAGCTGTGAATTGAGTGAGAGTTTCATCGTTGGAATGAACATTGGACAAGTCTGTACACTGGGCAGAACAACAGAGATAGTCTATAAAGGTGAGTAGGTAGTACCTATATAACTTATCCACAATTTTCGAGACAATTTTTGATAGGTTAGACCGATGACGGTTACACTAAACTAAGTATTTCTATGATTTGCATGCCGTTACATGCGTCGTCCATGTTAGTGTGGGTGTAAGTCGCTTCAGATTGAGAAACTAAGTGCCTGCAATTCGATTGTTATTTTTCCAAATACTGCAAGAGAAGGGTTACTATTCCTCGATTCCTCGTAAGCATGCAACTTGCATCGGCGACTCTGCATACAGTCAGCTGAGCTGAGCCAGGAGGCTGGAGGGATGGAGGTTGGAAACCCGGCCCAGTGGTGCCAGATCCAAAATTGAAAAAATCGGTTGTGTCACCCCAAAACTTTCCCGACTAGCATCCAGGAACCTATGGAGATTTTTGTTCGAAACGTCCCTTCGGGTGAGAAGTTACAATTAGAGAGAAAGATTGAAAATAATTTGCAGGAAATTGGGAATTTTGCCAGGAAAATTGGGATTTTCCGGGAAAACCTAAATGTTATTCCAAATCATCTTATTGTAAAAAATCTTCAATTGAGGCTTTACCTTAAGCTCCATCATTTAAGTCCGGTCTCAAAAACTCAGGCCGGTTTTACATTTTTCTACCGGAAAATAGGTAGGTACAGGTATACGCGTATAGCCGTATACTAAATACGAACGATAAATTGAAATTGTACCTAGTTTGAAACTAATGTATTTCAGTGCATTTTTGATGGAAAATTACGCTTAGGTATATGGCCGGTTTGTCTGTCTCTCTGTCTGTCTGTCTGTCTGACTGTCTGTCTGTCTCCCCATGTAGAAATTAGGGAGTTTTAGGTACTCCTCTTCGGGGAATGAAGCCAAAGCCTCATTGGAACTTTTTCCTATGGATAGCTGATGTTCCCAACCAAGGGTGGCCAATGGGCTTTTTCATCTAGACATTCATATTATCATCATTATTATTTTCGAAAAACTAAGATTTCCTGTGCACTTCGAAGAAGTTGAGCTCCTCCTCGGGGAATGAATCTAGAGCTTGGAACTTTTTACGATGGATAGCTTAGCTTAGGTCATCGAAAGGGTGGCCAGTGGGCTGATAGGATTTCAATGGGTCTTATTTTCAAGCTGAATTTCATGATTCCGCCACCATCTTGGCCGCCATATTGAAATTTCTCATTAGTGGAACGATCGTCATGAAACTTGGAACTTACTCTTGTCTCGTATGAACATTCTTGTTTCCAAGCTGAGTTTAATGATTCCGCCGCCATCTTGATGACCGTCATATTGGAATTTATTATTAGTGGAACGATTGTCATGGATCGTGAAACTAACTTAGGTCCCTTATGAACATTCTTATTCTCAAGCTGGACTTCATTGCCATCAACAGTTTCATAAGTATAAGGAATATGTCATATTTTCATATTTTTCCACAGGATACATCATCATACCCTCGATCATACCAAGAAGTGCTTGTGGACATGGGCAGCGAGGAAAGACCGATTCTTATTATCAAAGGTTAATAATATTCACTACCTACCTCCTACATCCAAGTGGTATAAATATTTTCTAATTAAAAAATAATTTGTTAGTGAATAATCTTTGTACCTACCGCTCGTGGAGTACTAAAATAATATATCTCATTACAGCAAAGTCCTTGTTTGACGACACTGCAACGTGCGAAGTCTCCGTCGAAAATGAGCAAATTCTTAAACCAAAGTTATACTTATGGAGAAAATTCAGAAGAAACCTTAGAATTCATTCAACGGTAAGTCTACTTGTGGAATCTTGGAGCTGTGATATTAAGATGAAATTTTTACAGAGTTTTCCAAAAAATCAATCCTTCATCAGGACGACCGAAGAGAGAAAATGAAGCTTAACGAATTCACCATATCATAAACCCACAAGCTTACTAAGTAATGGGTCACCTAGCTGATTGTGAACAAGAAGAAGAAGAAGAAGAAGATTAGTGATGATCATCTGATTTTTTTTGTTTTACTCAAGTTTCGGTCCATTAGTTACCAATTTGTGTATGTTTGCTTCATCATATTGTTTTTGTTTTGCTAGGAATCATATACCAGTTTATCTTTATGTTTTGTATTTGGTCACTTTGTTCACATAAAATACATGCAATTTATGACTTCAGTAACTTGATAATTCCCTTTGATTTGCAGTAGGAAGTTGATGTATCATCCATTTTAAAAGGTTTCTGATGCGACTGAAAAAGTTGTTGACGGGAATCGGTTTTATTTTATTTTTTTCGTTAAGTGGGAACTCCTTCAAAATGAAAATGCTATCAAATTTTGTGAATTTCTGTTTGATTTTGATTTTCGAAAATTCAAAACTAGATAGCTCTGACAATACAACTTTCCTCAAGAAAGTCGCATGCCAAAGAAGTTTCTATTTGTAAAAAAAAGGTACCAAAAATGATTACTCGTAGACATGTAAAAGTGAATTAAGTAGTAGAAATCATTTTTGGTACCTTTTTTTTTCGAAAATAAAAAGTTCAAACTTGGCATACGACTTTCTTGAGGAAAGCTTTCGATGCTATCTACTTTTTGAATTTTCAAAAATCAAAATTGAAAATTTGCAAAAAATTTTGTAAATTTTCAAAATTTGATAGCAATGCTGGTACATTCTCTTCTTGAAGGAGTTCCTTTTGACGAAAAAAATAAAATAAAACCGATTCCCGACAACAACTTTTTTAGTCGCATCAGAAACCCACGTATGGACTAAATACGAGAAATTGCATTTTTCCTATTCTTATGTATGGGAAGTGTCCCATACTTCAGTTCACGAAAATTACAATCAATACATTGGGTAAAATTTATTTTTCCCATACTTGGGCATGGGAAAAATATCAACCTGTTGGATGAAAATTACAATTGACGTAAGGCGTTTTCCCGCAGTCAAAGTATGGAAAAATAGTAACTCGGTAAATGAAAATTCCAATACACATTATGAAGTTTTCTCCATATCGACATGTGGTAATATTTCAAGCTTGTATGGGTTAACGACTTCCAATACACGTATGGAAAAATTACCACAGATTTTTCTTACAGTGACTATTGGACGCTTGATATAAACTGCTCAACAATGAAAGTGTTACAAAGCAAAAATTCACCCAATTTTGAACCGCTGTAACTTTTGATTGGCACAAACGATTCTGATTCTGTTTCAACTACTGACGAGCCCAATTTCTTGGCCATCTTTCTTGTCAATATGGAATACATAGAGCCCCTCATAAAACTTCTACAGGGTGATGAACAGAGCAGTGCAAAATTGATGAAAGTTCAACACACCCCCGTTTTCGTTAAATTTTTTTTCGGGAGTATCAACACTAAATTTATGAAGAATGATGTGTTCCCTCGAAACGGTTTTTGAATTTTTGAGATTCCAGTCAAAACAGGCAAAATGTGATTCTTTATTGTGAATACTGTATATTATTCCTGCAGCAACGCAAAAACATCAGAACTTTTCATATCAAGATGACGCCACTTGGTAGGCTTGTTCACTGAACAATTCTGAGCAATTTGACTTGCAACACGTTCCTATTGTCTAGTGTAGGGGTGAAGAAAAGCCCAACTGGCAGCGTACTTTCCGGTACTACTCCTAAAATTCGGGTTTTAAGCATTGAAAAAAGGTCAATTTTTACTCTCTTTAGTCAACATGGGACTACGTCATCAGAATTTGATTAACCACATTTTTGCCATTTTGGATTTTTTTGACTTGACCTTAAATTTCAAAACATAGGCATGTTTGGCATCATTTCTTGCAAATGTTGGTCCCCTAAATGGGATTCGGTCAATAAGATCTGTCTATCTGTTTGTTCATCTGTTTATCTGTTTCCGAAAAAATATTTATAGAATTTTTAACCCCACCCCCCTTCTTCCTCAAATTCTCTGAGTGTCCAATTTGATATTCTTGACCTCTCAATTCTTTTCCATGCAGTCAACGTCATCCTTCATAGCATCGGAAGAGATAATTTTCTGTGGAAAATATGCCACCCAAATTTCACCCTTTCTCCCTCCACCCCACCTCATCTCAAAAATCTAAAATAGCAATACCTACTTTGTAATACATCAAATTGAAAGAAATTAAATTCTCTCCATGAGCAAAATTTTTTGAAATTTTTTAAAACCCCCATTTTCCTCACAAAACACCCCAAATGTCTTATTTATTTGGAGAGGGGTTGAAAATTTCAAAAAAATTGTTTTCGGTGAGAATTCAATTCCCTTCAATTTGATGTATCACAAAGTAGGTGGTGTTTCGTTAAATTTTGAAGCTGAGGTGGGAGAGAGCAAAAGGGTCAATTTGGGTAGCACTTTTTCCACCAAAAATTACTTTCTTCGATGTTTTCTGTGATGACACTGACTGAATTTAAAACAATTGAGAAGTCCAGAATTAAAAATAACATGGTCAGAGAATTTTTAGGGCGAAGGAAGGTGGGGTCAAAATTTTTGTAAATATTTTTTCAGAAAGAAAATTCAATTCTCTTCAATTTGATGTATCGCAAGGTAGGTCATGTCATTTGAAATTTTAAAGTTGGAGTGAGTGGGGGCGAGGGGGTTTAAGATAGAAATTTTCCAATTCATTAGTGTAATAAAATTCAGTCTTTTCCAACAAGTTCCTTTACTATTCGAACCGGTTTCGATTAGTAAAGGAACTTGTTGGAAAAGACTGAATTTTATTACACTAATAACGTATACCCAACAATAGGATTCAAACATTAATTTCCAATTTATGTTTTAGATGTCCCTTTTGATATAAAAATCGACCTGTTTTGCTCGAAGAAATATTCACTGGGAATCGGGAGTTATTGCAGGTGGATAGTTTTCAAATTATCACCTGGTGCAGTATTCACAATAAAAAAATCACATTTTGGCTGTTTCGACTGGAATCCCGAAAATCCAAAAATCGTTTCGAGGGAACACATCATTCTTCATAAATTTGGTGTTATTACTCCCAAAAATTTTTTTTTGCGAAAACGGGGATATGTTGAACTTTCATCAATTTTGCACTGCTCTGTTCATCACCCTGTAGAAAATTCATGAAAAGCTCTATGCATTTCATATTGACAAGGAAGATGGCCAAAAGATTGGGCTATTCAGTACTTGAAACAAAATCAGAATCATATGTGCCAATCAAAAGTTATAGCGGTTAAAACTGGGTAAATTTTTGCTTTGTAACACTTTCATTGTTGAGCAGTTTATTTATTTATACATTTGTTGGATAATGCGACATTTCAGCGTAATAACACAAAATTTCGGCATATTTATGCGGAATAGCATATATAGCACTCGAATTTGCATCTAGCATATTTGGGCGATGGATAATACAGTGCTCAACAATTGAAGTGGAACACCTAAAAATTTTGGTCAAATTAAAATTGTCGTATTTTCTCAAGAAATAACCGAATTGCAATTAGTTTTTTTTTTTCTGGACAGCCAATGTCTTAGACTACAGCATGATATCACTCTTTCTTGCTACAAGCTTTCCATATTATTTATACAGGGTGTAGTAGTAAGGTACTGCAATACATGTAAAGCTTGCACCCCTCCCGATCCGTGAAAACATTTTCTTTAATTTTTTCAACTCATTCTGGAAAATCATTGAACCCATACCTCGAAACGGTTTTTTGGGTTCTCATTTATCTCGGTTAATTACAGGGTGATCTCAAAAAAGTGATATTTTAGGCTTTCAATGGTAACTTCTTCCATTGTTATCCGATTTTAAACTTCTTGGGCTCATATTGGAGCTGAAACTTCAGGCGAAAACGGTGTGAGGTCAAAAGTTATTGAAGACAAAAATTAAATATTAGGGGACGTGTCAAAAGTGACCCGAATGCAAAACAGCTTCCGACTTTCCGTTTAATAACAAATAAGAACAAATTGAAACGTGTCTTTGAAGGATCCGCTAATTCGGACCATTTAGATCTGCTTTTTGCTTTAGTTGTCCAAGAAATGTCCGTGGTAGAACCAAAACTTGACTGCGTGTTTTCGCGAAAAAATCGCATCCCTTGTTCACCTGTAGGCGGCCGTAACCCAAGTTACAAAATTTAGAACTAGCAGGTATACGTGTTTTATTGTCAAGGAGAATTTTTGGAATTGTTGTGAATTTTGTAACTTGGGTTACGGCCGCCTTCAGGTAAATAAGGGATGCGATTTTTCGCGAAAACACGCAGTCAAGTTTTGATTCTACCACGGAAATTTCTTAGACAACTAAAGCGAGAAGCAGATCGGAATGGTCCAAATTAGCGGATCCTCTGAGGACAAGTTTCAATTTGTTTTTGTCTTTCATCAAACAGATACTCGGAAGCTGTTTCACATTTGGGTCATTTCTGATACGTCCCCTTATATTGAATTATTGTTTCCAATAAGCTTTGACCTCACAACGTTCTTGCCTTAAGTATCAGCTTCAATATGAGCTAAAGATGTTTGAAATCGGATAGCAATGAAAGAAGTTATCATTGAAAGTCTAAAATATCACGTTTTTTGAGATCACCCTGTAATAACCACAGATAGACAAAAATCCAAAAAACCGTTTCAAGGTATGGGCTTAATGTTTTTCCAGAACGAGATGCAAAAATTCAGAAAATTTTTTTCGCGGATCGGGAGAGGTGCTGCAAACTTTACATTTTTTGCGGTACCTCACTACTTCACCCTGTATAGATAATATGAAAAGCTTTCAACAAGAAATAGTTCTATCATGCTGTAGTCTAAGACATTGACTGCCCAGGAAAAAAAGCTCATTGCAATTCGGTTTTTTTTCAAGAAAATACGACCATTTTAATTTGACCAAAATTTTCAGGTGTTCCACTTCAATTGTTGAGCACTGTATATGTATAAGGCGAAATTTCGCCTCAATAACGTGAAATTTCGACATAATAAGACAATATTTCGTCTTAATAACGCGAAATTCAGCCTAAATAACGTGATATTTCGACTTGATAGCGCGAAAGTTTGGCTTAGCACGGCGAAATTTCGTCTTGATAAGGAATCTTTTATGTTAACGTTTATTCAACGTTTAGCCCAGGCGCCAGGGAAAACAATAAGGAAATAAAAGTTTCCTGACTGGAAACTAGCTTGAAACGATCTGTGTAGCTTGGGTTTTGACATACTAGTTTCCCCCCTTTCGGAAATGTCGGCGTCATGTCGCCATCATCAACAAGAAGTGCACCAGCGTGGTTTTTGCCGAATATCCTAATTTTGGATCATCTGACAGCAAAAGATGTAGGGAATCATTTTGAAGCCTATGAAATTCCCTACAGTTTGGTTCTTCAATCAATTTTCTGCAACCTATGGTCTTTGAGATAGAGCTTCTGGAAGCGAGAGTCATTGTCTTGAGAGCTCCATGGCCACTAGACTCAAAAAACTAAAATGTCGATGTGACAAAAAAAAATTCAAATTGAGATTACTCGAGAATCCTCCATGGTATAGTTGCGGTGATGGTCTCAAACTCTTTGTCTTGAACTGTAGATTACGAATATTGAAAAGTCAAAAATGTCACATTGTACATATACAGGGTGTACTACGGGAATCAAATCAGAACAGAGAAATTTGACATATTTCTTCGATTTAGTCTATGCGAAACTCTAAGCACTTATCACGAGTCCAATATAAATATGCATTGCTCTGTAAGCTTCACTTGATACACTCAAGAAGTGGTCAGCTCACAGCCCTCCTGTGAAATGTTTTGAAGGCCCTCTGAAATCATCAAAATTCACAGTAGCAAGAAATGTATGTAACAGTAAATATTATATACCAAGGAACCAAAGTGAATTTTTGATCCCTTGGGTGAAGTTTGTTGCTCGAGGCCTTTTTGGTCCAAATCCCCAAATTAAAAATCCACTTTGGTTCCTTGGTATATAATATACTGCTATATATATTCCTTGGTACTGTAAATTTTCAATATTTTGATGATTTCAGAGGGCCTTCAAAACATTTTACAGTGAAGCTGTGAGCTGACCGCTTCTTAAGTGTATTGAGTGAAGCTTACAGAGCAAATTCATATCGATATTGGACTCGTATTAGGTGCTTAGAGTGTCGCATATAGGCTAAATCGAAGAAATATGTAAAATTTCTCTGATCTGATTTGATTCCCTCAGTACACCCTGTATATGTACAATGTGACGTTTTTGACTTTTCAATATTCGTAATCTACGGTTCAAGAGGAAGAGTTTAACACCATCACCACAACTATAGCATAAAAAATTCTCGAGTAATCTCATTTTGAATTTTTTTTTGTCACATCGAAATTTTAGTTTTTCGAGTCAAGTGGCCATGGAGCTTCCACGACAATGACTCTCGCTTCCAGAAGCTCTATCTCAAAAACCATAGGTCGCAGGAAGGTCATTTGAAAACTATTCCGTAGGGAATTTCATTGGTTTCAAGATGACTTCAATCAATCAATCAATCAATACTCTTTATTCGTTCATATAATACTATAAAAGTGTTGAACCCGTCATTCATATGTATATAGATAATTTAGATAAGTGTATAAATAAAAATATATGTACAAAGTATGTATAAATGAAAGCAATAAATAAATAAATAAATAAATATGATAAAAACATCGAACAAAACAAAACACTTTAAAAACGCACATCGTCATTCAGAAATTCTTCCACCGAATAGTAACCCTTGGCAATTAAAAAAGATTTGAGTTTTGGTCCTATTGATTCGAGGGGTAAACCTGTGATATATGTGGGAAAATGATTGTATATCTTCAGTATATTATATGTACAGTTTTTTTGTAGATAAGTGAAGTTGATCTTTTCGCCTTTCAAGCTATTCTTATCCCTTGTATTGTAGTCGTGCTGGCGGATGTTTTCTGCAAATAATGACGGGTTTTTTAGGATGAACATCACCACCTCGTACACATAGAGACCAAATACAGTGAGTATTCCCCTCCTGAAATATGGTCTACAACTTTCTCTGGGATGCAGTTTGAATATTGCTCTTAGTATTCTTTTTTGTAGAATCAAAATCCGTTGCATGTCTCCCGAATTACCCCAGAGAACCACACCGTACCTGATTCTCGACTCAGCCAGGGCATGATAGGCGGTCAAGGCACTTTCAACACCAACAAGCTGGGAAATCTGTCTAATAGCGTAGCAATAACTGGCCAAAGCCGAAGACACCTTGTCCACATGCACCGACCAGTCTAACCTGTGATCAATGAAGATACCAAGGAATTTTGTGGAGGTTTGTAATTTGAAACCGAACAAATTGTTGGCGGGCATGTCCCCTACATTACTATTTTTTTTGTAATCAAATTTTACGAGAGTAGTTTTTCCTGAATTGAGGGTCAACTTATTCGCGGCGAACCATTTCTCCAGAGAGTTTAGTGTATTCCACGCTTCCAGGCTAGCCTCATTCATGGAATCTCCACTGAACACCAGCGATGTGTCATCAGCGTATTGAATCATTGTTTTATTTGTGACAGCTTGTAGATCATTCGTGTAAATCAGATACAGGAGTGGTCCTAAAATGGAGCCTTGAGGTACTCCCCTCCTGATCTCCAAGTAATTTGACTTGATTTTTCTTCCCTGCGCGTCATGCTCAACCACAGCTTGTTTTCTCTCTTTTAGATATGTCTCGATAAGTTTAAGACATACTCCCCTTACTCCGTAACACTCAAGTTTATTCAATAAAATACTGTGTTCCACCCGGTCAAATGCCTTGGATAAATCCAAGGACATCAGAAGAGTTTCTTGACTTTTATTTTTCGATTTTATGATTTCAGTTAGGGCCTGGTAGGCAGCCCTTGTTGTGGACTTTCCACTTCTAAAACCGTTTTGAAACTCCGACAGCAAGCGATGATGGTCAAAAAAATTGATCAATCTGTAATATATGATTTTTTCAACAACTTTACTAACATTAGATAGAATTGCTATTGGGCGGTAATTGGAAACCTCGGTTTTGTTGCCGCTTTTGAAGATTGGTCGTATTTCAGAGATTTTTAGAGCATCAGGGAAGTCGCCAGTACTCAGGACAAGATTGATTATATGTGTCAAGGGCTCAACTATTTCATATGTTACGTATTTTAGAACTCTAACGCTGACTTTATCTTCTCCGCTTGAGTTGGTGTTTTTCAATTGTTTTATAATTGTTTTTACCTCTTCACTATCAGTTGGAGACAAAAACAAGTTGTTTTGATTTTTCACGAGTGGTGTCTGATATTTATTCGCGTCCGAGCTATCCACAACGGCTGTACTCTCGCATTGATTCACCAAGAAGTTGTTTATCCTATTTAAAGTGTCAAGAGGTGTTTCTTGTGGAATGTGAAGATTCTCAAGTAGACTGAACTTCGTGTTTTTGCTTTTGTCTCGTCCTGTGTGACTATTTATTAGGTTCCACGCTGCCTTGTTTTTATTACGTGCGGTCGAGATATAGTGGATATTTGATATTGCATCAAATACATCTTCTTACATCTTTTGCTGTCAGATAGCCCAAAATCAAGATATTCGGCAAAA
Source organism: Anaspis maculata (assembly GCA_949128115.1). NCBI lineage: Eukaryota > Metazoa > Arthropoda > Insecta > Coleoptera > Scraptiidae > Anaspis > Anaspis maculata. Next base: position 68,534,760 of record OX421966.1, on the reverse strand, counting down.
ACCACGCTGGTGCACTTCTTATTGATGATGGCGACATGACGCCGACATTTCCGAAAGGGGTGAAATTAGTATGTCAAAACCTAAGCCACACAAATCGTTTTAAGCTAGTTTCCAGCCAGGAAACAATTATTTCCTTATTGAGCTGATTTTTGCTTTCTGGCGCCTGGGCTAGTCGGCCCATTTCCGAAACGAGGCCTAACGCCGACGCTGGTGGATGCTTTCCTCCACTATACCGGAAATTTTGACAAACTCCTGTTAGCTGAAAACCGAATTTCCGCCAGAGGCGCTACGGATGCTCTAAGTCTCCAGATTCTAGGGGACTCCAAAATGAACGTTGGGTTGGCTTATCAATATTATGAACCGAGTTTTGGACAGAGATGTCGTGATGGTTAGGTACCTACATTTTCACAAACATTGGAAGATAGTAAAGAAGCCCTGGCATTTGTGTTTTGTGACATCATAAATACACGAAACTACAACCAGACCCAGTCGCAGTTTTGTTTGTCCTGCAATTTTTGGGGGGGGGGGGGTATCGCGAGTATTTGATACATACTTCATCTCAAGTTCATTGAAAATACACACACTAATTCCTCTGCCTTAACCTTCCTCATCCTTCTGGGAACAAGTAACCATTGCACAATAACTGAGCAGGGCTCACATGTAAAGAAATTTGAGGAAAAAGGTAGAGAAACACGAACGTCTATAATCGCTTAAACCACGCTCGAGGGGTTGACCGCAGCGAGAATTTGTACAAAAGAGTTCCCCTCTTAAGAAGAGTTTCCCCGACTTCCTCTGAGTTCCTTTTGACTTCCCATGACTTCCTCCTGACTTCCCCGGAATTCCTCTGACTTCCTCCTGACTTCCTCGGACTTCCTCGGACTTCCTCGGACTTCCTCCTGACTTCCTCGGACTTCCTCCGACTTCCTCCGACTTCCTCCGACTTCCTCCTGACTTCCTTGCGATTTCCCCGGACCTTTATTATAGCTTTTTACTTATCCTTTCTTATTTTTAGCGCATTTTCGTAAGAAAATGACGCTTATATGGCCGGTTTTTCTGTCTGTCTGTCCGTCCGTCTGTCTGTCTGTCTGTCTGTCTGTCTGTCTGTCTATCCGTCTGTCTGTCCGTCCGTCCGTCTGTCCGTCTGTCCGTCTGTCTGTCCAGCTGTCTGTCCGGCTGTCTGTCCGTCTGTCTATCAGTCTGTCTGTCCGTCTGTCTGTCCAGCTGTCTGTCCGGCTGTCTGTCCGGCTGTCTGTCCGGCTGTCTGTCCGGCTGTCTGTCCGTCTGTCTGTCCAGCTGTCTGTCCGTGTAGAAATTAGGGAGTTGTACTCCTCCTCGGGGAATGAAGTTAGCGCCTTGGAACTTTTTTTGAATGATAGCTGATGTCCCCAAGGGTGGATAATGGGCCTTACTTTTTTATCCATACATAGTTGTCATTATTATTATTATCAGAAAACAAAGATTTACTGTGCACTTCTAAGAAGTTGAACTTCTCCTCCGGGAATGAAGCTAGAGCCTTGGAACTTCATCCGATGGATAGCTGATATGCCCAAGGGTGGCCAATGGGCATTTTTTTATACATACATAGTTGTCACTATTATTATCAAAAACAAAGATTTCCTGTGCACTTCTAAGAAACTGAACTCGTCCTCGGGGAATGAACCTAGAGCCCAGAATCTTTTTCCGATGGATAGCTTAGGTCCTAAAGGGTGGCCAGTGGGCAGATTGGATTTCATGGTTGCGCCACCATATTGAAATTTCCCATTAGTGGAACGATTGTCATGAAACGTGAAACTTACTCTTGTTTCGTATATGAGCATTCAATTTTCAAGTTAGACTTTGTTCCTATCAATGACAGACCTGGTACTAAGAAAATGCGCTATTGCGACTCACACACGTGAGGGCATATTCACTTGTCTATCAAGAGGTTTGGCTGCGGCGCCTAGCTAACGATTAGAGGTGTTTAGGAGTGTAGCATATGGGTAATGGGTAATAAAAAATTATTCAGGCACAATACACTGTAACACGCCGAGTGCCAGCCCTGGCCCTTCTGACCAACATCTGGACACCAGAAACCAGAACACCTTCTAGGCTCGCAGCAGTCTCTTCTCTTTACTTGTTCACACATTTGAATAAACCGTAAAAAATAAAAATTCAAGATTGAATTATCAATTTTACAGTAGGTACCGACCTACCGCCCAACACATGTAGGTACCTAATCTTTTTGACTCCGTGCCCGTACGTGACTTCTCTGAGACCGATGGCGAATAACGGCGGAGCTTAGGAATACACGACAGTCGAGCGAAACCCCACAGGCGCTAACATGGTTCCGGGGCCACAGACGCGAAAGTGGTTTGAGGGACACACAAGCGAAAACTCTGATAGACGGATTCCGTAGTGCAATGTGGCAACGCCGCCCATCCTCCTGCGTCATCATCGGCTGCGCACAGACCCATCGGGGGACACAGGAGCGAAAGCACCTTGAGGGCCACAGGAGCGAACGTGGTTTCAGCGACGCACAAGCGAAAGCACATCGGGGGACGCAGACGCGAAAGCACTTCGAGGGCCACAGGAGCGAAAACATTTGGTTTAGAGCTCTGCAGAATTCGTAGCGGTTCGTCTACTTCCAGGCAGATGGCGCCATCGGTTCATGTTCATTGATTTATGATGATTCATTGTTATCGAGCCACGTGTACCTACCTATAAGCCATCAATCACTTATAAGCTAAATTCTGCATTTGAGTATACCTATACTCCTATCTAAAAATGTGAACAGGCATCGGTTTACCTACGAGTACGGTGCACGCCTCGCTTATTGTTTCCAACAATGCAGAATTTAGCTTATATTATAAGTGATTGATGGCTTATAGACAATGCTTATAGGTAGGTACACGTGGCTCGGTAACAATGAATCATTATAAATCGATGAACATGAACCGATGGCGCCATCTGCCTGGAAGTAGACGAACCGCTACGAATTCTGCAGAGCTCCAAACCAAATGTTTTCGCTCCTGTGGCCCTCGAAGTGCTTTAGCGTCTGCGTCCCCCGATGTGCTTTCGCTTGTGCGTCGCTGAAACCACGTTCGCTCCTGTGGCCCTCAAGGTGCTTTCGCTCCTGTGTCCCCCGATGGGTCTGTGCGCAGCCGATGATGACGCAGGAGGATGGGCGGCGTTGCCACATTGCACTACGGAATCCGTCTATCAGAGTTTTCGCTTGTGTGTCCCTCAAACCACTTTCGCGTCTGTGGCCCCAGAACCATGTTAGCGCCTGTGGGGTTTCGCTCGACTGTCGCCTCACCGAGCTTAGGTGATACAGAACTTCAGGTATACTTACTCAGTTGGATTTAAAAGATCGAAAAATTATCGAATATAATCTAACAACGTTTTCAAATTTCATGAAATAAGTAAGTATAGATTTTGTTGATTTAATATTAAATACAGTATGTTCGTTAAAATCATGAATTAGGGCAGGCTATGGAAGTAAACACGTATGTCGTGAATTTATCAATATAATCACTCAAATTTGATGTCACCATGATGAACCGTCGTCATGGAATACATTTTCGACCTACGTTTCGAAGTTCAGAGCCTGCCCTAATTCATGATTTTAACGAACATACGGTACTTACCTACCGTTGGGTTGGTTACTTTGTTGTTTTTGTTACTGAAATTATTATAATGTGGCCCAAATGCAACAATTTACCAATTCTGCGAGATAAAACCAATATAATACGGAAGAATTTGACTTGGAAGTGGGTTTTGAAGTGTAACTCCATGAAAATTTAGAAAATCGGAGTGCTTTTATGCATTTTGGAGAACTATACCTACTGGTGACAATTTGAAGTGGGTCACCCAAAAAATTGCTTGGGTTTTAATCCCTGTCAATCTCTTAAAAATCATAGGATTTTGAAATAACTTACACCAATTTCAAGATAAATCCTTCTACTTTCACCATCTACAAGTGATTGTTGGCTCGTGACAGCGATACGTTTAATACAGGGTGATGAAGAATGCCTTGTAATTTTGTACTTTTTGGCAATGATACAGGAACTTTCGGGGCCACCTTGTAGTCTTCCTGTATTTGGTAACCAATGTATGAGGAACTCATTGTTTTTTTAGCTTGATGCTCCAGGTCGCATAGTTACAGAAATACGATTTTTTTTTTCATGAGGTGATTTTTCGCGCTGCACTGCTTCTAATTTTCACAGGTGGCTTCAAGTATTTTATCAAGTAGGTATTTAAGTTGAATTGATTGACTTGACAGTTATTAATGTTGCTATAAACATTTTTTTTTGAGTTTAGCAATATTCTGTGGTTTAGCAAAGATGACTTTGAAAATTGTAACAATAACAATAATAATAAATGTAACATGGCAATTCACGAATGAATCTGCCTGGGTAATAACAGTGTAACAGAGCGCTTCTTGGTTAATTCTTCGAGAAGCATGTCAAGCATGGAGCTATTACAGCCTACAACAGTCTTCCAAGACAGGTTCAAGACTGTGAAAATATGTGTCGCTTCAGAAAGATGTTGAAGGACCATCTTTTTTGAGTGTGTCAACTTTTGAGCTTTTAGATTGTGTGTTAGGTACCTACACGTTATCTAGTTTGTTGATTTTGTAATAATTATGACGTAACCGCCTGTGACATCAAGTGTATGTACATTTGTACAAATGGTGCAATAGAATCTAATTCTAATTCTAGAATTCTGATTGTAATCCGTCTCTGCGAAAAATGCAGAATCAAAATGCGTTCCGCCGCAACTAATGCATTTGCATGAGTAGGTAAGTGCCTACATGTTCCTAATTTATGAGCTCACTTCTAAGGGTCCTTTCGACCTACATCTCGATGAACCGTCTATTGTTCGTATACTTCCGGATTCCGGCACAGTGAAGGGCTTTCTCACCCACGCCGACGTAGTGACAACAATAACTGACGAAATAACTTGGAAAGTATAACGGCGCATGCGTATATCAATTGAGACTTCCTCCGACTTCCTCGGACTTCCTCCTGACTTCCTCGGACTTCCTCCTGACTTCCTTGGACTTCCTCGGACTTCCTCGGACTTCCTCGGACTTCCTCGGACTTCCTCGGACTTCCTCCGACTTCCTTCTGACTTCCTCGGACTTCCTCTTGATTTCCTCCGACTTCCTCCGACTTCCCTGGGACTTCCTCTGGCTCGTACAAAAGATTTCCCCAGTGGTCAACCCCTCGACCACGCTTTTCTATCCACTCGTTGTCGCTTTGGATTTATTACTGGTCTGTTGGCCGATGCATGGTGCTCATTATAATTATGGCTTCGAGGCGACTTTCAAACCTTTCGCGTGCATTACCAACGTTCTCGAACGGCGCCTCCGCCAATTGGGCTGATGTGGCTTACCCGCCTATTGATATCTCCATGTAAATCAAACCACAAACCAGCCTTCTCTCATCGGAGACTTGGAGGTCAGGGAGGTTCGGGAGGCGGGGAAGGTGGCGTTTTTCGACAATCGCATCGTTGATGCTGACGCTTGTTCCTACCGTTTTCGGAGCCTTTCTTCGGGCACCAATCTCAAATCAACATGCCATGGAAAAGCATACAAAGTATGATAGAGCGGCGGAAGACATGAGAGGTTCCTCCACTCCCTTGGTGCGCTCTTGTGAGGGAGCACTGCACGGTGAATTTTTGACCTTCACCATATGATTACGACGGTATTGACAGATCGTTGGGTGGAGCCCCATTCATCGGTGGTTTGCTGGATTCGTGTCAGGATCCAGATCAGCAGCAGCTTGATCAAGGCCACAAGCATGCGCTTGAGAGAAACAAGAAAAAATGTGCATAATGTACTGATTTATTTATACCCTAATTTCACCTTTGTGTCTGCAATTTTGTATTGCAATTGATGTTTTTATTGATAAAGTTGATGAACATTTTATATATTGAAAAAAAAATAAAAATAAATCCTCTAAACTGTCGCGTATGTTCTCGGATGCCTAGAGCTTCGCAAGTTGTTAACATGCCGATCGAACGGTCTGTGCTGATCAGGTGTGCTCTCGAATGCCCGCGAGGCTCGCCACTCGTAACAACACGATAGAAAGTCGTGTCTTGGATGGATTCACGTGTCAAATTGCCAGTAACAGCGCCTGCAGGTGAAGCTGAGCACAAACATGAATTCCAGCGTGGTTTCGAAATGAATTCGCGATGAACGCATTTCCGAAGCGCGCACTTCTCTCTTGCTCGAACCCATTCAAAAGATAAATCGTTATCAGACCACGGCACAAATGGTTCGGTTTTCGCCTCTTTTGCTTCGTTTACAATAATAATGAGGATCGTAAAATTCGTCGATTAGAGAACGAAACTGCGAAATGTCACGTATAGGTACTATCGATACCTTCATGGTGCGCTCACTCTGCGATGCGATTAAAATGTACCGCTCGCGTGTGCGCTAGCAAGCTCCGAAATTGTGCGTCTCGAGTTTATTTTCGAAGCTTCGGAATTTCCAGCATACTACAGAACTAGCATGACTGCTGCGCACACGAATTTTATTGGTTTGAGCTGTGCGGAGAGACAAGAGCGTGCATATTCAACATCAGAGAGAACACACGACATTATTTCAACCAGAGTTCAGGATGCAAATTTGAATCATACTGGAAATCGCGAAATGCATGACACCAACCGTGAAGTTAGTGTCAGGACGCGATTAGCCACACAGGTGTGCTTGTGTATGTGTTATTGCGATGACGCCAAACGTGTCTCGGAACAGACGGAAACAATAACTTTGCATGAATCTGCATATACGCGCGCGCTACCACACTGCGGGGCCAAAAATGCGATAAGAATGGGGCATATTTGTGCCGTAAGCTCACATAAATAAAGCCCAATGAGTCACCGAGTCTCTGCAGAAAGCTGGAAGATGCAATGAAGGCGTTCAGAAATGATTTTTGCCGAATTTCGAACGGTTCTCACGAATCGAATGGTAATGCTGCTCCACCGTCCTGATGTTGAACCGTTCAACCATTCCGTCAGACCGTGGGTTGAGGGGTGTAGTTCTGGTCTTCTGAATCCCGTCCCGAGTAGGGTGCAGATACCTTGAAACAGGTTGGATTCAAAGTTTCATTTCTGATTTGTGTGATTCCAGAGGTACTTCGAAACGGCTGATCAAATTAACCACCGGCACACTCGCCAACACTGTAGAAGCCTCTTGGTTGGGTAGAGCCTAAGCTTCCTGCCACTTGCTAAAATAGTCAATGGCAACCAGGATGTATTTGTTGCAATCTTCTTTTGCGGGGCACGGGTCAGCCACATCGATCGCGATGCGTTCAAAAGGCGCTCCAACATTGTAAGTCTTCAGCTCCCCTCGGCTGCGAGTTCTTGGTCCTTTGCTGGCCGCACAAACCTCGCACTATCGACACCATGTTTCCACGTCGTTCCGGCAGTTCACCCAGTGGAACCGCTCGCGCACCTTGGCCAACGTCTTGTTCACCCCAAGGTGCCCTCCAGTGACGCCATCGTGCATCTCCTTCAAGACCGCTTCCACTTTCTTCTTGGGAAGCACTTACTTAACCATCTCCTTCTCCAATCACCAGGACTTTTCCAGACTCTTTAGCAGCCTATTTTCCATCCTCAGAGACTTCCACTGAGCCCAAAAACCCTTGAATTGGGGCCAATCATCAAGAATCTTGGCTCACTCTGAACTGATGTCTGGGTCCTCGCGCTTGAGTTCAGTCTTAGTCCAATTTCTTGGAGTTCCAACAACGATTGGCTTGACTTCGACGATTCCATTCTGTTGGTCTACCCCCTTGCAGTGCTCACAGTCTTCGTTGCATGGTCTTCGAAAAAAAGCATCCGCGTTGTCATGGCTTCTTTCAGGGCGATGTCGGATTTTAAAGTCAAATTGTTGCAGTTTATCGATTTACCGTGCCAACTGTTCCTTGGGATTTTTTAACTGCAGTAGCCATTTCAGCGTAGCGTGATCAGTCCTCACCAACAATTTCTGGCCGTAGAGGTACTGGTGGAAGCTTTTGTTGAGTTTGGTTTTCTCTCTTTATTTCTAACCACTCAAAATACAACATTCGATTGTCAGAATAATCATGAGAAACATCATGGAAACCATTCCAACAACAATCACGTCACTACAGGTAATCCCCCGCAAGTCGACTGGCAGGGCTAGTCGGCCGAGTTGGAGAAATCTATGTACGCTGGCAGGGACTCGTAGTCCAGTCACTGGCTACGTTTACACCGGTGGACTAAAACTGGACTGACCCCAGCACTGACCCAAATTCCACCTACAGCAATTCTTCTCTCCCAGCGTTCTCACCGGTAGACTAACGCGGCCGACCTATTTTAAAATATGAACTTAAACTAAATAAATATAAAAACTAAATTTACTTCAGTCCACGGCTAACCAGAGACCTGACCCAAGCTACTTGGTCCTGATTTGGTCCTTGTCTACGGTCGTTTACACCACGTGGACTAAATTTATTTGGGTCGAATTTAGTGCTTAGGTCGCGGATCAAAGCCGCGGTGTAAACGTAGCCACTATGTTCAAAAAATAGTACCAACTTCGGAAAAATTAGTAGAGAGTTGAAATTTTGTACACATAATCCTTTGCTAGTTTTAAATGACTTATAAAAAGTCCCCTAAAATCCGAGCTTAGGAACTTTGGATAATCGCCATCAAGTGTTGAAAAGGCTTTTTCGTGCTGCCATAACCGAAAATGACAATACACGCTCGGTGTCCTGCACTGTAATGTAATATTCAGAAAAAGATCTAGAGCGGCAAAGTAAAAAGTACACGTGAAAAATTAACTAACCTCGCAAAATCATTCACAATTCAAGAGAGATCACGTTTCCAATGTTATAGCTTGCAATTTTCGGTTTAAATCAGTTAAAATTATAAAAAATCACTTTGAAAATTGACAATTTAGGGTCATTTTTCGAATATCTGTTGGTACAATTGCAGGATGATTTTTGACGTTTTGTGGCGCGAAGGTTTAAAAGTGATCAATTTATGCCATTTCCCGTGTTTCGTCGTCACACAAGACACTAGAGCTCAGTGATTTCGGCATTTTTGGAGGATGGCCCTTCTAATTGGGGAGGGGAAGGGCGGTTTTAAGCAAGAAAATTCAAACATAGGACGCAATTTCTCAAATCGACATTTAACACACAATAATCTGCATCTAGTAGGTACATGCCTCGTGCCTTGGTGATGGATGGCAGAAGTACCAACTTGAAATGATTATTGCGATATGATCTTATTTATTTGTAATTTTATTGAAAGCAGCACGAAAAACGATGTATGCTACTCGCGCTGAAAACGGCATAGCATAACTCTCTTACATGCAGCTCTCGGCCTAGGGCCTCGAGCTGCATTCACGTTCGTTATGCTATGCCCGGTTTTCGGCGCTAGTAACATAAAATACAATTTTTCGGCGAAGAAGTCATTTCTTTACAGCAAGATTGTCCTTTTTGTAATTGAATGATTGCGTATTACCATCTTGCCAATCACTATACCTACCCTATTTCTACTTTCGCGAAGGTGGCGGATCCAAGATGGCGGCCAAGAAGTAAAAACAGTTGACTGTCTTATTTCCACTAGTAGCAGACTTAAAAAATGTCGGATGATCGCATTTTATTTCTAACATAATCCATCATGAAAATAGTATAAGTATAGAAAATAGATTCCTATATAATCCAATATACACTTTTCAAGCACTTTCCAGGGCCCAAATTGTTTTTTTTTTTTAAACTCCATGTTTTTCAGCGAAAATGATGGTTTATTAACTTAAAACACCCAGAAAACTCGTTCCAGTTGGCAAATCATGGGTTTTCTTGAATTTAAATTTTTAGGCTCGAGAAAGTGGCGATCTCGAGATGTTTTGCAATGTTTGAATCCCAAATATCTCAAAAACTAAGCCTCTTATCAAAATTTTGCATAAGTAACTTTTTTCTTTAAATTGAACGTAGAATTTGAAAATTGAAACGATTTTTGAAGATATTTGAAGATGTCAAAAATACGGGCAAAAGGGGGGAGGGACCCCCTATTATCTTCGCCCCTAAAAATGTTTGATGAAATGCGTTACTATTGTTCAATAGAGACCTATTTCAGTAGACTTAGGTTCAAATTTGATAGAAATCGGTTGAACGGTTCAAAAGTTATGCAAAACAACTGTTTTAAAAAAACAACTTTGAAGGCCTGTATCTCCGTTATTATGCGTTTGCGAGGGTATGTTTATTGAGAAAAGTCCCCTCATTTTTAAACTTTCTATCTCCCTGTGAGTTTTGTAACACTAATTCGGGGACAGCCTGTATAGGGTGATATGAATTTCTCCAGCTGTTTCGGTTCCTGAGGTATTTTTTCATATATTTCACTTCCCTCAACCTGCTAAATATGGCGTTTGCATGGGTATAGCTGATATTTACCCTGCAACTACATTTACAATTAATCAAAAACTAGTAAAAACATAATGTGCAAATGATTTTCGCATTGTGGCAATTTCTTCAGACTAAATAACGGTAACACCAAACGCGGCGAGAAAAGAAATGGGGGAAAAATCTTCAAGAACCAGAATCGCTGAAGACATAAAAATCACCCTATATATTCGTCAATTTATGCTCACGAAGATATTGTAAACGGTTTCGAAATATCTTTGACCGTTTTTGAAATATGAAAAAACTGAAAATTTTTCATATGTCAACTTTTTTTTAGTAAATCAGTGATTTTTTGAGATATTGAAGTAAGACTTGGTATTTCCACGATAAATTATGTCAGAAATAAAATGCAATCATCAGACATTTTTCAGGTCTTCTACTAATGGAAATAAGTCAGTCAACTGTTTTTCCTTCTTGGCCGCCATGTACGCCTTCTACGCAGAAGTAGAAATAGTGTATAGCGATTGTCAAGATAGTAATACGCAATCATTCAATCACAAAAAGGACCATCTTGCAATAAAGAAATGACTTCTTCGCCGAAAAAACGATTTTTCAACACTTGATGGCGATTATCCAAAGTTCCTAAGCTCGGATTATAAGGGACTTTTCACAGGCCGTTCATGACAATCAAAGGAATGCGTGTACAAAATTTCGACCCTCTACTAATTTTTCCGAAAAAGAAAGACATAGTGACTGGACTATCGAGCGTTTTTATAGTGATACTGACGCTTTTTTGGCATTCCCCGTAAGAATCAGCGAGGATAAAACAATCGTCGAGATAATTGACACAGATTACGTCATTAGAGCGTATTTTCTCTAGGATCGACCTCAATATTTTTGTAAAACAATATGGAGCGACTGACAGCCCAAAGGGTAAACAAGTAAATTCATAGATGTCTTCACAGAACTGGAACCTTAGATACTTCCGATGCTCTGAGGCGAGTGGAACTAGAAAATACGCGTCCTCAAGGTCAAGCATGGCCAGAAAACTCTCTTTTTGTATTAATTTCAGAGCCGTTCGATAATCTTCCATTTTGAAATGAGGGCAAACAACATGTGCATTTAATTGTTAGGTAGCGGACCTCCAGGGGCGCCTCCCCCACAGGCCAACCAGCCTAACGCGTAGGTTTTAGTTTTGACTGACGACACCACTGAACACCTTCACGGGACGGTCAGCGCTTCACCCCAGAAGGTACTGGATCATTTTGGAGATGATCCAACCGCCTCAAAAGCTCCCTCTTACGCAATCCATGCAGACGTTTTCTCTAGATGGTCATTTATTTTGGGTCACGGCCCACCCAAAGAAAAATCCGAAGAAGTTCTCATGCGCTACGCCACTCCTGCCAACTGTCCATTGCTGGATCCTCCAAAAATCAATCCAGAGCTTGAAACAGCTCTCACTCAGGCAAACCTGAAACGAGATGAATGCCATACCTCCTTTCAGGCGCAGCTTGGCAGGGAACTGTCGGCTCTTGGGAAAGGTATCAATCTTTCTCTCCAGCAGCCACCCCCAACAAATGATGACTCAAACAGTGACCTATTATCCTGCTTAGCAGATGCCGGGCGCATCCTGACAATTCTTTTTTTCAATATCTCCACAACTCGCCGCATCTTGATCACTCAAACGTTGAGCAAAGCCGTGAAAGACACAGCGGAAAAGACACTTTCGGCCGAATATTTCTCTGGCACCGACTTTGGAAAAAAAGTGGAAACCACTAACAGCGTGGAGGAAGCGGGAAAAGATCTTCTGCGTTCCAATAACCAATTTTTTTTTCCAAAAAAGGGAAGTGAGGGTCGAAAGCCCAGTACTCCCAATTTTTCTTCAAACCAGCAGCGCCCGACTCGTTCCAGGAGGCAGACGAGGCCATACAAAGGGCATCAAACCTCCTACCGGCGAGACACCAACAAGGACCAAACTCACCGCTACAGGAACCGTTAAGGGTAGGTACACACATAGCGGGTAGATTGAATTTTTTTTACAACGCTTGGGCTCGTGTCACCAACAATGCCTCGGTCTTGTCTTGTATAACAGGCTATAAAATACCTTTGGTAAGTGTACCTTGCCAAAAGGAGTCATTTAAGACAAAAAAAAATCTGGTCCTCTGAACTCATACCTATGCAAACTGCAATTCACGAGCTAATAGACTTGGAAGCGGTTGTTCGCTGTTTTCCTGTCAAAGGCCAATAGTTATCAAATATTTTCCTCGCTGACAAACCGAACGGCAAAAAACGTTTCATGCTAAATTTGAAACAGTTCAATGAACATGTTGTTTGACCCCATTTCAAAACGGAAGATTATCGAACGGCTCTGAAATTAATACAAAAAGACAATTTTCTGGCAACGCTTGACCTGAAGGACGCGTATTTTTTAGTCCCACTCGTCTCAGAGCATCGGAAATATCTAAGATTCCAGTTCTGTGAAAACATCTATAAACTTATTTGTTTACCCTTTGGACTGTCAGTCGCTCCATATTGTTTCACAAAAATATTGAGGCCGGTTCTTAAGAAAACACGCTCTCAGGGCGTATACTGTGTCAATTATCTCAACGATTTTCTGATCCTCGCTGATTCTTACAAGGAGTGCCAAAAAAGTGTCAGTATCACTATAAAAACGCTCGAGTCTCTCGGATTTGAAATAAGGGGAGTGCCTCTTCCATGAAGGAAGTGCCTCCGTAGCCGGCCCCGGCTACGTGTATTGTAGCCGGAGCCGGCTATTTGTATGATGACCGGCACTGCCGGCCATCACCGAGTGGGTGACATTCAATAATGCACACTGTCGGCTTTTCGTTTCGTAGTCGGCGATGCCGCCTATTCCTTTGCTAGCCAGAAGTGGCAAGCCTTGTTTGTGTACCTGTTACAGCAGTGTCTTGTCGGTCTTAGAAATATTCCAATATTCATGGGAGGTACACAATCACCTACCTATATCCGGTTCACTTCTGATTCTAGCGTGATCACCTTGTACAAAGGAAGAATTACAGGGTCCGCCAAAAGTAATAACCTGATTTCGTGAGAACTTTCCTCCCAAAGTACTTGACTCACGTCATTAGTTCCAAGCGAAAACTGAAACTGGAAGCTTCAAGTTTTGTGCCATATGATCCATGAACAGGCATGGAGTTTGCCAGATCGCTCACTGGCTGGCTGTATAAGCTGGACTTCAAGAAACCCTTGTGTATTTCGTCAATTGGAATTTTGAGGGAATTCAAAACGGCAGCGAGGTGCTAAAGTCGTTGCAACCAGGGGCGGACTTGGATTTCGTGGCGCCCTAGGCATGACTGAATTGGCCGCCCCTTCCCCTTAGAGAAGTGTCTTCCAGAGAACTAGTTTGTGTCTATATTCGTAGAGAACTAACTGCTGTTAATGACAATAAGTGGTTTTTCATTAATTGTTGACACAAATTAACAAAAATTGAACAGAAAAAATTATGCGAACGCGATTTTCGTGGAATAAAAATAAAACCACACTTTTTGTACCAAGAAGACAATGTTGATGCCGCCCCCTTGGATCTGCCGCCCTAGGCACGTGCCTACTTTGCCTATTGCCAAATCCACCCCTGGTTGCAACTAGAGTCGCAGAGTATAAAGCATCAAACTTTATAGCACTCCGCCGCTGTCGGATTTCTCTCCAAATTCAGATACATGGAAATTGCAAGGTTTTTTAAAGTTTAGCTGTACAGCCACTGAGCGATCTGGTAAACTCCATCTGTTCATATCACTAAACTTGAAGCTTCCAGTTTCAAATTTCGCTAGAAACTTTCGAAAACTCATGACATAAGGCTCGACATAAAGTTAGCCCGGGGAAGTGAAGTGCATTTTCTCATACTCATAGTCATGACAATTGTAGCATACATTCACCTTTCCACAGATTAAAGTCCCTCCGGAACTCAGGATGGAGCCTTCTGCTCTGGTGTGGAATTCTGTCGCTTGCGATACGAAAAGCAGACAGGAAGCACTGTCACTCACTTGGTGCCGGCTACAATACGGAAGCGGGCAGTGCCGGTCACCATACAAATAGCCGACTCCGGCTACAATACACGTAGCCGGGGCCGGCTACGGAGGCACTTCCTGAAAGGAATTTCGAAAAAAGCTGTCTGATACCCCAAACCAAACAAAAGTTTTTGAAATTCATTTACGACAGCCAAAAATTGAAAATCATCCTCCCAGATGAAAAAAGCTTCACATTGAAAAACTAGCACGCGGTTTGACATTCAAGCCAAGATGCAAAATTCGTGATTTGGCAAAATTCACAGGAATCTTGACTTCGGCTTGCCCTGCCGTCAAGTACGGTTGGATGTATACAAAACGATTCGAAAAGGACAAATATGTATGTGGCCCTACTTTAACACGATGATAATTATGATGCCTTTCTGACACTTTCCTTCAACTCTCGGAAGGACTTACTTTGGTGGGAGCAAAACATCTCAACCGCCTACAATGATATAAAGAAAAGCGATTATTCCGTCAAAATTTACACGGATAGCTCTCTCACAAGGTGGGGTGCTTATCTCAAGGCCAAAAAACTCACGGATTTTGGTCTAGTCTTGATAAGAAAAATCACATCAATTATCTCGAACTACTCGCCATTTTCAACGGTCTGAAATGTTCTGCTTCAAATATTTCTTACTGTAGTATTCTTGTCCGCGCTGACAATACCACAGCAATATCATACGTGAACTATGAACGTTCCCAAAACTATGCAGATCTCCTTGCCAGAACCATTTGGTAATGGTGCCAAAATCGAAACATTTGGCTGTTTGTTTCTTATGTAAACACAAAAGGCAACTACCAGGCTGATGAGGAATCTCGGGTTATTGAAGAGGAAACCGAATGGGCTTTATCCAGTGAAGCCTTTGAAATTGTAGAAGAAAGGCTGGGCGTGCCTCAAGTATAGACCTTTTCGCATCTAATATCAACGCGAAATGTCCTGTGTTCGTTTCCTGGCGAAAGGACCCTGGATCTGTTGCAGTAGATGCCCTCACTCCAAATTCGAAGCAGCTAATCTTTTACGCCTTCCCACCTTTTCGTCTGGTCCTTGAAGTCGTTCAGAATATCATACGGGACAAGGCAGAGGGCATAATTCTGGTAGGTACCAGATTGGCCAGCGCAGCCGTCCAAAAGCTGTAGAGCCGGCCCTGATCTTGGTCTTGTTCTTGGCGCAGATTGGCGAAATCTAGTTGTGAGTGCACCGTCAAAATTGATGTCGAGTTCTCACTGCTTGTTCATTAATTCTGACGACGCGACGATTTTATCAGCAGCAGAAGTAGCAGGAGCGGAAGCATTGATAGTTGGTCAAAAAAGCGTATCAGCCGTGACATTCGTTTTACTTTGATGTGGCGAATATCAGAGATCATTTGAAGAATAAAATCCAATGGCGAGCTTGAGTCTCGGTATGAGTTGGTGAGGTTCGCATGGACGCTTGAGCAAGAGGTTTGTGATCTGTGAGAATCGTGAATTCTCTTCCGTCCAACATACTATATCGAAAATGCCGCACGGCTGTGTAAACTGCCAAAAGCTCCCGGTCAAACGTGCTGTAGCGAGACATCTTTCTTGATAAAAAACTAGTGGTCGCCCTTCAAGAACAGCTTCTACCGGTACAGTTTCAACCTGATGAATCACAGCACCTACAGCTTCATCGGATGCATCGGTAGCCAGTATCAGATGCGCAGCAGGGTCAGGTGATGCAGTAGCACGGCATTTGCGGGAGATTTTTCCACGGATTTGAATGCCTGTTCTGCATAGGTTGTCCACTTGAAAACGGCGGCGTTTTTTTTTTTTTTTTTTTTTTTTTTTTGATTCATCTTGGGGAAGGGGGAAGTCATTCAGAACTTCCAAAACTTCAGCTGCTTCGAAAATGAAACGATGGCTCCTACCCGTTCTTCTGGAGAACTAATGCCCATAGAAGTTCACCAATAACCAAAAAAAAAGCAATTTTTGATTTTTAAAAAATTCAGACTTCAGGGGATTCACGATGAGACCATACTTTCCCAGGTGGGTGAGAACTCCTAATAGATGGCGGTGATGCGTAGTAGCGTCTACCGATGCGATTTAAGTGTCATCCACGTAAGCGAATGCAGAATACAGTCCGCGCATCCATATAAACCTCTGGAAAGTCTGGCCAGAATTACCAAGACCGAAAGGAGTTGTGGTCGCTGTCTTTGAGACGTCATCAGGATGAATCGGTATCTGATGATATCCACAGACTAAATCGACATTTGAAAAAATATTACGAAATCGTGGATATGCTGGACTGGGTATCGGTCTAGTTCCGTTTTCCTATTCATTCAGAGCACGGCAATCACCGCATGGACGCCAGTCAGTTCCTTTGGGTATCATGTGAAGAGGAGAAGATCAGTTACTGTTGGATGGCTCTAATTTTCTACTCAATCATGGAGTCGAATTCGGCTTTTGCAGTTCTGACCTCTGAATTTATCTGGTTGCAGTCGTCTAGGTCTTGCAGGAACTGGCTGCTCCTCAGTTTCTTTTCGATGTATGACATTATGTTCAACTGGACCACTAAGTTTCGTTGAGTCCGTTAAATTGGGAAATCGTTTGAGAAGCGCCACAGATATCCGTCATCAGAGGTAATTGTATTTGAAAAGAGTTGTGGGGGTGCTATACTTGAGCGGCGTACAGCTTCCTTGATAGCATGCCCTGTAGCAGAATAGATTAGAAGGCCATGACGAAGATCAGGTAGGAAACCAAAGTGCGAGGGAAAATCTGCTCCTAAAATTGGTTTTCCAACGTCAGCTACGGTGGAGATGAAATTGAAACGTGATTCAATCCTAAGTCGAGAAAAAGTAGACGAGTTCCATAAGTTCGAATGGGTGAACTATTTGCAGCAAACAAGGTAAGAGAATAATTTTCGGTTCTGTTTCTATCTATTTATTTCTCGGGGTGGCAGGCAGCTTTTGTCTGCTCCTGTGTCGACAAGAAATGTCACAATAGTCTGACACTAATTGACAAAAAGACGTTTAGAATGCTCAAGCTCTCAGCAGAACTGAAGTTTGATATCATTCCTACTGAGAGCTGTTGGCGTTTTCCGATTTGAGCGAGCATGGCTGACGACACTTTGTAGCAGAAGATCCAAATCTAAAGTGATACCAGCAGACGTTATTGACATCGTTCAGACTGGTGACGTTGGATCTCATTCTCATTGAATTTGGTGCATATTTGTTCTTTGATATTTGCTTTCTCACAACCTCCAACTTATTTCGTAGTGTTGGTATCTCGCTGACTAACTCATTTTCAGATGTGATCGGCGTCGATAGCGAACGTCTCCACAAATTGTCTGTAATATGTGCATAAGCCCAAAAAACTTCTGACTTCATGCTGATTCCTCGGCCGTGATCATTTTCGGACAGCACCCAATTTTGCTGGATCGAACTCGACTTCTTCCGACGACATCACGTGCCTCAAAAATTTGATCTTTTTATGGAAAAGCACGGATTTGAGCTTCAGAATTGATGGGCACCTCAAAGACGTCGAAATACCTTCCGGAGGTTCTTTAGATGTTTTTTGAACGTTGATGAACGTCACGTTGTCGTAGACTGAGCAAGTTTTTCATGTGAAACACCACAAGACGCACTCTGTTGAATGTTCAAATGTAGCCGGTGCGGAACAAAGCCCAAACGGCATTACAGTAAACTGATAAAGGCCGCTTCCATCAAAAAACGCCGTCTTCTCTTTGTCATCGTTGTGAAGTCCAACTTGCCAGTAACCAAATTCTTGATGATTGAAGTACCTAGACCACAACATGTGAATAATTTCAGCCAGCAGCATATGAATCACGACAGGTTTACCTGCTTACCCGTCTACCTAAATGAAATTTTAATTGGAAGATATGAAATCACGTTAGTTAGTTGGTATTTTCAAGATAAATTTCAAGAAGGACGCAAACGAACATCAACTGTTATTGTTTATCGATCGAAATTTATGAGTCGCGCCCGTAAAAAATAAAAATAATGTCTCATTGTTTTGTTGAATCTAACCTACTATCGCGCCCACAAAATAATTGCTTCAATCACTGCATATTTCAACAAAAAAGCCAATAAACTTCGAAATGTACCTGCTAATCCAACGCTTCCCAAATATATTTTCTTGCGCCGCCTTCCATATTTTCCAAATCAAAAATCCACCCTTCACATCCACCCTCTCTTTGGAAATCTCCCGGAAAACTCGCGCGTGATGTGACATTTCTCCGCCGTATGAAACAATTGCATTTCTCGAGATTTTCCACGACAGCTGTGCTAGCCGGCTTACACCGGTTGCTTGGATAAAGTCGTCGTGTTATTATCCTCTCTCGATTCCGCCGGGAGAAACGAGGTCGCGAATGTGTCCTGGATCTGGGAATCTGGAAAGAGCTCGTCGTCGTAGTAGTCGCGCTGCGATTGTTTCGGTTTCCGTGACAACACGCTTTGGGACTGGCGCGAGCTTCGGCATCCGAGCAGGCGGCGGCGGCGGCGGAGGGGTGGTCCTTGTGAATCCTGCAGGACGCGCGTCCTTGGGCGAATGCCAAGGGTTCGTCTGGCCTGCAGGGGCCACAATGGTTAATTTATGTGGCTTCAGATACAGCCCGAGAGAGATAATTGAATTTTCATCATCGTCGTGTGGCGTGCCGTGACTGGCGTCGCGACGGCATTGAATTTTTATGCGCGATTTTTGAATTGCACATGCACAGTGAAAATATGACAACTGGTGATGTGGATGTCAATCAAGTATTTTTAATGTGCATTATTTAGGAAGCACTGAATTTGTTATACCAGGTGATCTCGAAATGACGCACCAGAACAGTGTCTACTACGGCATAATGGGATCTTTCATGGAGCCCACGAAGAAGTATAAAAAACTTCGACTTATATTTTTGAAGTATGAATGGTCAAAAGAGTGTCGAACCCTTCTAGTCTTATTATTTCAAATTATTTTAGTAGACTGTTGATGGCAGAACTATCATACAGGAGAATATCAAAACCACTGATAGATGTGTAGGTACTAGGTTTCCATTTTCACGACAACAATTTCTCCTATACAGGGTGTTTACGCAAACTTGAGAAAGGAAATTGAACAGCAGGTAGAGAAATGCTCCAGAACTGCCAGAAAAATGTTGAAAACAATTCATGAATTTTATTCTTGGAAATATGGAAGGACAAAAGGTGGTACTTCGACCCCTTCTATTTTCGTTATTTTGCAAGAATTCAGTAAACTCCTTTCGACAGACCAAAAAACAAATTTTTTTCAGCCTTTGAATGTGTTTTGTGATTTTGTTTAGTGTTCTTCAGGGTGAGTCATAAATCCTGAAAAATCTATTTTTTCCCGAAAATGCTCGTGAAAAGCTACAGAGGTTATAAAACTAATGTACCTAGAGTAACAAATAACACAGAAAGTTCCCATATGGAATTTTCTACATGCATTTGTGAAGAAAATTTGATTTTCAGGATTTACGATTTACCATATGATATCATACGGTACCATATGGTCATACGATATACCATATGATATAAATTCACAAAATACATTCAAAGGTTCAAAAACATTGTTATTTTTACTTTCGATGATTTCTCTGACTGCGCTTCAATTTTCTACCCCAAGTTCGCAAGCACCCTGTAGTTTTCAAAGAGCACCAAATTTCCATTTCTTGCAATATACAAGGTATTTTAAAAAAAATAGAGAATTCAAACAAGATTTTTCCATATTTCTTGAAACTGCAACAATTTTTTCAACACGTGTTTTTCTGATTTAACCTATCAAGTGATATAGATATACAGGGTATTTCAATGGAAACGAGCCACCTTAATAGCTATTTAAGATAGTTAAATAATACCCGTCACTTTTAGCATGGGTAAGAGCAACCCCGCGAACAAAATAAGACACTTTTAACACTCGTATCGTACAGGATTTTATCTACAATGGTCTTTGAAATGTTTGGTAAATGTCAGAATTTATTGAAAATATGACAGGAATGCGCAGAATCATCATTTTTTCACGTCGCCCATGACGACGTGCTAAAAGTGACGGGTATTATTTAACGCTTGTAGATAAATAAGTTTTTGCGTGGACCCGTCGATTTTTGTTCCAAGGGGGACATCTAAACCAAACATTGGCAAATTTCTATCTCCAACCCTCTCATCTCCACCCTCCCACCCACTCCAACTTCGAAATATCAAATGACACCACCTACTTTGCAATATATCAAAAAAGAGAGTCAATTATTTTCCTGATTTTTTTTTTAACTCCGCCTCTTGCTGCCGGTGGATTTGGGTGGCACTTTTTCCATGGAAAATTTTCTGCCTCGATGCTTTGCAGGAAGACGTTGACTGCATTGAAAAGAATCAAATAAATAAGTAAATGAATATTGTTTTTTTGTATACGCTCTCAAAAATGGTTATTTTGCGAATTGTTTTAAGTCTGCAAAATATACGTCTTTAACGGACCAGTCCTTTGAAGGTAACTAGACAACACTTTAGAGGATTGAATCATTTGTTTATTGGAATATGCCATTCAACATCTTCATACACAATATTCATGCACACTATTTTTCTTTTTCCATTCGATGAATAAATCATATTCTCGCTCATATTGCGTGCAAGACTTTGCTGGAAGAAAATCGAGAACAAGGGTTTTTGCTTTTTCCGAAAGATCTATTGGAACGTCATCCTTTTTTTTTGTTCGATTTGAGAACTAGTCATAATAAAATAGGTTGCAATAATGAGTGAGAAATGAGTGAAATTCATGTAAATTCCTGCTTGAACTACAACAGCTAATATGTAGGTATATTGGACGTGGTAAGAAAAAACAAGTTGCAAATGATGATAAAGGCAAACCACTTTGCAGGATTGTAACTAAGACTCAAATAAACGATTTGACCCGCAGTGCTTTCATTCTCGTCCCTTAGGATTTGAATGGCGCCCCTTTTTCAAAATTGCTGATTTTATCTAGGGGCAGAAGGTATCGAATAGCCTGGTGATGTCCAGCTTCGTTAAAATATATGGAGCTATGTCTCGATCGGTTTCTGGGACATCAAACATTCAAAAAAAAAAATAGTGGAACATTGACATCTATCGCAGGAAAATTTAATGGAGGCGCCAAAATGAATTTAGTACGGTCATAAGAAAGTTGCTCTAACATTTTTATATTTCAACACAAAACATCTCATTTTGTAGAAAAGTAAATTCTTCCTGTTATCTTGTACCTTCCATAGAAAAAGACATCGAGGAATGTTGAAGAAAAAATGAACAAAATAAATGAAAAAAAATATATATACTTTATTTTCATGAAAATTGCCTTATTTGTAGATTTTGATGTGCCCTTTCTAAATTTGCACTTTTCCGATTTATATCTTTGCAGTGCGCACCGCCATGTTGTAAAAATGATATCTGAAAAGAAGTTTTTGACAATATCTAAATTCAAGTCCATGCGAGATCGGAATGTTTATATACGTATGAAAGAACATTCAATTTTCCATGTTTTGACACTTGAACCATCCCTGTGCGACTCGGGATTCTTGAGCTAGAGCTAGAGCTTCCGGAAATATCAATTTTCGGTGTTAAATAGAGACCGCGCCTACCAGATTCCACCACTGGATCACCACCATGTCTCAATCAAGTTACCTATCAATAACGCGTCGTCATTTATCTCAAATAATGTACATTGGTGGACCAGACACAGCCCCAAGAGGTGATTTTTAATTCTTTTGGAACCAAAAATTGATACTTCCAGGAGGTCTACCTCAAGAACCGTGGGTCGCACAGAGCTGGTTTCGATGTCAAACTGTGGAGGATTGAATGTGCTTTCATATGTTTGGGAACATTTTAATGTCACAAGGGCCAAAATTCAGATAATTGTCAAAAACTTCTCTTCAGACATCATGTTTTCAATATGACGGCGCGTACTGCAAAGATATAATTCGGAAAAGTGCAAATTTAGAAAGGGCACATCAAAGTCTACAAATAGGGCAAATTGGATAAAAATAAAAAAATAGTGAAAATCTTTTTTTTTTCAAATTATTTTTTTTTTCAACATTCCTCAACGTCTTTTTTGATGGAAGGTATAAGGTAACAAGAAGAATTCACTTTTTCACAAAATTAAATGTTTTGTGTTAAAATCCGTTGAAAAATAAAAGTGTCACAGCAATTTTCTTACGACAGTACTAAATTCCTTTTGGCGCCTCCACCAAATTTGCCCGAGGTAGATGGCAATGTTCCACAATTTTTTTAATTAGTGTTTGATGTCCCATAACTCGATTGAAACATAGCCCCATATATTTCCTCTGAGCTGGACATCACCAGGCTATTCGATACCTTCTGCCCCTAGATAATATCCACCATTTTGAAAACGGGGCGCTATTCAAATCCTAAGGGACAAAAAAAAGCACTGCGGGTCAAATCGTTTATTTAGGTCTCAGTTGTAACCCTGCCAAGTGGCTTGCCTTTATCATCATTTGCAACTTATATTCCCTATTTTGGTTGTACCACGTCCACTAGTACTGCTTGAAGGAGTTGAAGAGGGTTTGAAGAGCTTATACCAAAAAACGTTGTATGCAACACGTACGCAAAATGCTTTAGCGGATTCATCCGCCTTGGCTTCCGCCTCGTCCCTAAGCAAGCAAATTCGTCCGCTAAAAATTCATTTTGCATAATTGTTACATAAAATACTATTCACAACCACGAAACAACCTGTGTTGCCTTCTACTTACGATGATAAGTCTTGACCGAGGGAGAAATTACGATCACACTCATAGTTTCTTTGCAGTTGAATTGTTTACGTCGTACTATTTTACTCTGCGGTGCGGTGCCCATCTCAAGCCACTCACAACATTGCGCAACAATATTTTGTTGGTGTCATAAGTCACTGTAGCACATATCTAATCCAATTTTTCACTGAAGTGATGTAGGCAACCAACAATACAACAACATCCAGAAACTTGACTTGTTCTTTTTGAACGTGTTGTTCCTTCTTTACATTTTTCGCAAACAGGACCCCGCACGTTCACTATGGAAAAGTGGTTTCGGTGAATTTGTCTGAATTTTTTTATATGTTGTAGATCTTGATTCGAGAAAAACATTCCTCAAAAATTGGACCCCTCCTATGACCAGTTTTTTCCCTACACTCCTGATAAGGTCCAAATTAGGATTTGTCTCGAAACATTTGAAATCCATGAAACGGGTTTTTATCGAGACTGTGATCATAAGAAAAATCACTTGAAAAATCTAACTTATAAATTGGGATAGTTACCGAGGGGGGTGGGGGTCAAAATCGAGAAAATAAAATAAAATTCCGGAATTTTTGATCCTCATGAAAGCTGAGCTAAAGAATAATGGAGAATTAATTTTGGAAAATCCCAATCAATTGACTAGTAGTGGGTTTCCAAAGGGTTTGGGGGTCTAACCGTCAGTTCCACAAAAAAAAAGATCAGCGATCAAGGCTGATTGCAGATTAACTGAACTTGTTTTTTGCTGAATGCTAGGTGGTTACTTACAAAAAATGCCTGAAATCTGTACTAGACCCATCATCTTTTCATTATTGAGGGACAAAACCAGCATTTCCATTGATCAGTCAGCTACAAATTGGAAAACAAAAATCGCAAATCAACTAATCTCGTATTATCTGTTTTGTGGAATCGACGGTCAATCAAGGAAATGAAGTAAAATTCCGAAACCCCTATTTCCCATAATTTCTGATCTTACGAGCAATGGGGGAATAATTCTACAAAATCTAAACGCTCTAAACCAGTGACTTTGGGCGTTATTGAGGGTGTGGAGGGTCGAAAGAGAGAAAAAAGTGAAATGTGGGACCTTCCAGTTCATCTAGAAACTGATCCGGTCAAATGACGAAATGATAATGAAACCATTCTGGATAATGATCGAGTCTTTCATTTCTCGATCATCCCTACCCCTTACTCACTCACCGTGATACCTACCTAACGTATGGTCCGAAAGTTTTGGGAAATTGTTCAAAGCTAGTATCTTTCTCTAAATAGTCTTTATTTTTGGACTTGATATTGCAAAAATTAACATCATGTATAACAATAACAAATTCATATTCAACATATTGAAGATGGACCATTATCTTCGATGGATCTCAATTATCTTCTGCCGTGCTCCATACTTTTTTGGATCAATTTCTCAAATGCCAAATTTTCTAATGTTATTGAAAAATGTGACGCCGTAATTGGTCTTCATTTGCAGCTTCCCATCCCTTGTCGTATACTATCCTGCTCAATACTTACCAAAAATCTTATATTGGTCGAGCTTGTGGTACATTGGGAGGCAGGAGCTCTGAGAAATTAATCCTGCTGCTGTCCAGAGAATGATCGAACATGGCAGAAGAAAACTGAGAACCATCAAAGATAATGGCCCATCTTCAATATGTTAAATATGGATTTGAAATTGTTAAAGATGATGCTCGTTTTTGCAATATTAACTTACAAAATTAAAACTATCCAAAAAAAGTTATTAGCTTTTAAAAAAATTCCCAAAACTTTCGGACCATACGTTATACCTACAACCATAATGGGAGGCTCGGGGGTTGCAATCGAGATTTTGAGAACTCACGGATAATATTTATATTGCAGATTCTCGAGAAGCTCTCCCCAGTTCTGTCTCTGTGTGCGTCCATTATATCGCTAAAAAAAATTGAGCAGACTCTCACTATTTTTTTTTCCAATAAATATGAGCTCCCTGCTTTTGATCATTGGTTGATTTGATGAGAGTCCAATGATAGATCTGAACTGAGAGTCGCACTCAAGTTTTTCAAATCTGAATTTTTAGTTCTGTCCTGTCCTATGAATTTAAAGTTCAAGAACTTTCTTCCGTTTTCTAGATTGGGACCCCCGTCCTCTCAGTAACCACCCCAGTTTACCAATTCAGGGTTTTTTAAATTATTTGTCTATTATATCTTTAATCGAAAGCTCTGGAGGGTTACTTCTTCCACTCGATTTCAACCCTCCACCTTTATTAACTAGGAATAACTACTCCAGTACCTACTCCGGTCCGGCTCAGGCCTCGGGGCCTCAATCATCTGATGGGGCCTCCAATTCCTTTTGTTTGTAAAAAATACTGGACAAAAATTGGGATAAAATCCAAAATTTTCAACTTTTTCCCTCAATGGTAGTTTTTTTCGTATATTAGGTGAATAACATTGTTTTCCTTTTTTTTCTCATTTTAAAGTTACCTTGGCAGGCTCCATGACAACAGGTTTGGGGGCCTACACACGGGCAATATAGGTGTGTCGATATCACGGAATCTCTAAGAATTATTTTCATTTTAGGCTTTAGGGGCCCCGGCCCCGAATGTCAGAGTGCCAGGGGCCTTCAAGCCTTCGAAATTTTGTGTTTTATTATTTCTTATTTGAAGAGGGAAAAGACAGGACAATAAAATTATCTTGCCTGCGCGCTGCAAGTAGTAGAAACTCATATTATTCCTGATGTTGTATATACGAGGATGTTTTAGCAATTGAGAGTTATTGTAGATGAAATAAGGGGAAGCAGTATTAAAAGCGGCACTATTTTGGCACCTACGCTTGCGCAGATTAGTGCGACGTTAAATTTTCCCTAATAAGGATAGTGCCTGCCTTTATTTGTGCACTCTTTATGTCGACCTTATTCATACTTTATTTTGACAAGCCCCAAAAATGGCCCTGTACTCAGTGTATTGTTGGTTGCCTATATTCGTCCAATTTTGATCAAACTCCCCTTACGTTATTGAATAGGGGGCTAATTTTTTGCAGATAGACTCTGCAGGCCTTGCAGTACACGTGTGCAAGAAATCAAGCCCGCCAGAGGGGTCCTTGTATCCCACATGCAATTTGCACTCTAAAAACTGGTAAAAACGTCAGAAACCAAAATCGCGAAACGCATGGAATATACCAATTATCATCAGCATTATTATTATCATGCCCAAAAAATTTCACCTGCGGCGCTACCTTTCACCGAATTGCGCCCTCGTCATTGCCTTTGCCCTCTTCGCCCTCAAATTCTGACTACGCCACTGTGTGTTTTATAGTCAAGTTAAAGGTGCGTTCAGTCAGCTTATTTAGTCGCTGTTTTAGTTTTAGTCGTTGTCGTAACAGAGAAGAGCGTTCATACAGCAAGATTTAGTCGTAAGAATTGACCAATAGGAGCTCGAATGATACTGCGCGAACCTTCATCTTCATACGGTCCGTGTTCATAATGGGTAGTATTAATATAAAAACTCGTAAAAAAATAAGCATAAATAAGTATTTGCTTACATTTATGAGGAATACAACTCCTCTGAAATCGAAGCAAATGCTTATGCTATTTTTTTATTGATACATACAATCCATTACCATCACCATCCATGCTCATACCATATCGGTAAAGTTCGGAATTCTTACGACTAAAATTAAAACTAAAACTCTGTATGAACGCCGCGCATATGACGCGTGCTTTCTACTTTCAAATTTACGACAACGACTACGACTAAAACTAAAACCAAGCTGACTGAACCCACCTTAACAGCTTATTCTTTTGTTTCTTAGGCTTTTGCTCAATCACGGCGGGGCAAGGCGGGCCAAAAAGTCTGTCGGCCCTCCTTCATATTTTCAACGTTCACTCTTTAGGGGCCCCATCTCACAGTTCCGCCCAGGGCCCTCAATTCTCTTAGTCCGCCACTGCAATTTTGACAGTTTCCCGAAATGACGTTTGTAAAAGATATGAAATCAGAAGAGAATTTTTTTGTCTACAAAATGACGTGCCAGATGTTGAAATCCGTTGAAAAACAAACAAGCTACAGCCAGTTTCTTATTACCAGATGAAGCCCATTTTGGCGCCTCCACCATATTTGCCTGCAGCAGATGTCAATATTCCACCATAATTTTTCATGGTCCTTGATCGCCCAGGAGTCGATTTGGACATATCTCTATATATCTTCACGAAGTTGCACACGGCCTAGCCTTTTTTGACCCTATGCCCCAGACTAATTGAAAACTAAGCTGAATCAAACCTAATCAAGCTAAGCTAAACTAAGCTGAACTAAGTTAAACTGAACTAAACTAAGCTACATTAAGCTACACTAAACTAAACTAAGCTGAGCTGAGCTAAATTCAACTGAACTTAGGTGATTTAATTAGTCTGAACGGACACAAGCAAAGCAAAGACACGTAAACATGCTTTGAAGTATCGCTTAGGCCCAAATAAGAGTTAAAATCGCTGTAGTAAGAAACATCAGTCTACGGTATAGTAGAGGTACAACTTTATTCTGGGAACACCCGTACCCATAGTATTAACTCAATATTTGCTGTAGAGCTCTGACGAAGTCACATTCTCCGATATTAAAGCTAAAAGCACCCGGTAGGTTGATAAAAAAGCGCTCAAACCGGGCGCGTCATAATCTCGTCACGAATAATTCATAACTAATAACATTCACCCATAATTTGCCATATAATCTTCGCAGTCGCCCTGATGCCCCATCGCCGTCTCCCTCGTGCCTCCTCTTCCAACACGGTAATTGTCCGACTGGATTCTTTTCAATTTCCCAACCCGATAGATACCGTTTAAGCTCGCACGCGTACTGTATAAATTTCAATGGGAACAAAGCCGGTGACATCTGCCGCGCCGCCCTTACGTCATCACTCATATACGTACCTACCACCGTAATTTCACGTTGTGAAAAGGAGAGGAGGAGGCCAACAAACTACCATAATGATCTCACGACAAAAAGAAAAAATTCTCAAGTCTTATAGCAAGAAGATTGCACCTTGACGCGTAATTTAAATCTCCACCGTCGTCAGCCTTCTGGGGGCGAGTTGTTTCCTTTGTGTGTCGCGGGTTGGCACGCGTGTCTTCGAAACAGACAGGACTGTAAGAGCCAGTTCCGCGCCTCTTCCGGCTCCTGACAGCCCCATTTCCGGTAGCTCTTATCCTGTCTGTCTGTTCGTTTTTCATCCCTTTTCCCTTATACACGTTACCGCATACTGCTAGCTATAGCATACTCTACGTGTGATGTATTAGGTATGTAGCAGCCAGGGGCTTGGTACCGCCGGCGTAAATCCATCACGAGGATTTTATCGGGGCGGGTCAAGAACTCCAGAGAGAGAATTGCGTTGGAAATTCATCGTGACATCAGGCGCGGCAAAAATCGCATCTGTTCCGCAACTAATTTTCGGAAGAGTGTGCGGTGTTATGCATCAAGGTCCGCTGCTGCTGGTGCCGCCGAAGAGCTGGAGTGCCTCCCACCCACCGATAAAATAGCATGTTTACGATCGATTTCTGCTGGCCCATATCTCGAGTTACCTCTTAACACCCTCGTGCAAATCCCACTTATGATGTGTGCGGTGTTTATTTAGAACTTCGCGCCCTTTGACGGCATGCACCGGGCCATGCCACCGGGTTCGTGTTTTACAACTTTCGAACGGCATATATCTCAGGCGGCTAATTCGGCTCGCATCACAGAGTCAAGGGCTATTGGGTTACCCGCAGGATTAGATAGAAAAAATACACAAGGCTGCCGCATCTCCCACGGAATTCCCAGAAATGCGTCACATGCCAACCCCCGCAAGATCTGACCACCTGCAATTAGAAGCAGATGAGAAGGAGGAAGAGGAGCGGGTGTAGAGAGCGACGAGAGTGATGAAAAAATGTAATTTCAACTGTATTCCAACTAAATTCAACTGAACTGAGCTAGCATTTGTCCTATTGAGCTAGAATTAGTCTGCACTGAGTTTTTTAGCGAATTCGAACTGATGGAGCTCGACCAAATTGGCTTGAGTTGGAAGTGAGTTAAGGTAAGCAGAGCTGAGTCATACTAGAATTGAACTGAACTGGGTTGACATGAGCAAGGATTTGACCCAAATACGCTGTTCTAGAGTATGGCTAGACTGGGTAGAACTATGTCATTTTGAGCTAGCTTGAACTCGAGCCAGAGTAAATTACAATAGAACTCAGTTAGACTAGTTTATTTGAAACTAGAATCCAACTAATCTAAATAGATTGAGCTAGAACTGAATTATCAAATTTACAGCTTACTTGAACTCAGGCTCTGAACTGAGCTAATTTGAGCAGAATTTTACCTTAACAAGGCTATAGTAGTGCAGTAAAGATAGGTTTTGGGGTTGAATTAAATTAATTCATGAAATTTAAAAGCTGTTATCGATTCAGAATTTCATCCTCTACCATGTACTTGAAATCCCTGAAAATCCCATTGGAGCATTTTTCTTGCGGCGCTGTCAAAGTATATCATGTTTGCTGCAACAAGTCCGAAAATTGTATCCTCGCTTTTGTCACATTAGAACTATATTGTTAGTTCAGAGCTGTTGGTATATACTTCAGGGCATGACCAGAACGTCATCTAAACCGCTGAAATCCTATTTCCCGCAAAAGAAAACACGTAACTCGCTTTAATCTGCAATTACCAGTGGTAATCAAGTGTAGTTCGGGGATTAGTGACCAAATTTAATAAAATCTGTTCTTCTTGTGATAGAGGCATGAAATTTGGTATGAGTGGTCTTCATGGTCCCCTTTTCAAATGTAGACATGGCGTCTCACCATATTTTGATTAGGGGGGCTTAGGGACCCCCTTGAAAATTGAAGTTGCAGAAACTCATGCAAACCACAATTAAAATAATTGTCACGCATCTCAAAAAGTGATCATTCGACTCTACGTTGAATCTCAACAGGAGACACACCAGTTATCACCATGTACGCAGTGTTCTTCATAATGAAAAAAAAATTCTTTGGAATGTAAAGAAAAATCGTGTTCTTATAATTTTTTCATGCAATAGAGGGATAAAGTCATCTTCCGCATATCATTATCCACCAATCGTATTCGCCGAAGCCATTGATGAAGTCCGTTTCTTCATATTGACATCTAGAAGCAACAATTCCAGATGAAACCAGCCAATTCAAGTGCTTAGTTCAGCAGCGTTTTTTTCAATGTTACCAATTGATATGAATGACAATTCATCATTGGGTGGATAGCTTCAACTGTTTTATAATTTTATTGAGTATAACTAGATGAGTAGTGATGCGCGAAAGCCCCGAAATTTTTTTTTTTCAACCGCCACTTTTCACTGTTAGAATTGCACCAAATTTCATGCTACTTTGACGAAACAACAGCAAATACAGACTAAAGAGTATAGACAAACGTCAATACGATCTGCAGTTGTCAAGTAGAAATCACAAAAATGAGGATTGAGGCGTGGAATACTTCAAAGCACTCAGTTCGAGTGAATACACGGCATAGAAATATTTTCAACACACCCTAGGAGCACAAATTTCATGATGGTGAGCGACGCGAAAAAAAAATTTCCTATGCTTTTGCGCTTGGTTCATCGTGTGGTCATATAAAATTAGGTTACAGAACAGCTCCAGCTATCTATCCAAAATATAAATTGTCGATCATATTGATTGGGAACAATTGAAAAACGCTGTTGAACTTCACACTTGAATTGGCTCATTTCTTGGAGAGCTGTCATCGCTAGAATGACAGTATCAAAAAACAAACTTTATGAATAGCTCCGGCAAATACAAATTAGTGGATAATGATACACAGCAGATCAACTCACCGTTTCTTAGATTGAAAAATCATTAAAAACTGTGTTTTTTTCTGACACCCCAAAGAAATTTTTTTTTAACACGAAGAACAATGCGTACATGGCGACAACTGTTGTGTCTCTTGTCAACGTTTGGTGTAGAGTCAAATTATTACTTCTTGAAATGTGTGACGATATTTACCGGTGGTTTGTGAGAGTTCCTGAGACTTCAAATTTTCAAGGGGGTCCTTAGGCCCCCCTAAACAAAATATGGCAAGGCGTCATGCTTACATTTGGAAAGAAGACCATGAAGACCACCCATACCAAATTTCATGCCTCTGTCGCAAATCAAACAGATTTTAATAAACTTGGTTACTAACCCTCGGATTATCTTCAATCAACACTGTTAATTGGGAATTAAAGCGACTTCCGTGTTTTTTTTGTCGTGAAATACGAGTTAGAGGTTCAAACGAAGGTCTGGTCATGCCCTGCAGTATATACCAACAGTCCTAAGCCAACAATGTAGTTCTAGTGTGACAAAAACAAGAATACCATTTTCGGACTAGTTGCAGCAAACATGATATACTTTGACAGCGCCGCAAGAAGAATGCTCAACTGGGATTTCCGGGGATTTTGAGTATGTGGTAGAGAATGAAATTCTGAAATGATATCTGCTATAAAATTTCATGAATTAATTTTTTCAAGGTTTGGGGTCTTTTTTCAATATCTTTACTGCACTAATAGATACTGAATTCAAATAATACTATCAAACCAAGCTTTTCGAGCTTGAATTTGGCTGCAATACTCATTGCAGGTGGTCAGATTCCACTCTGTAAGAGAAAGGGACGTCTGGGATCTAGCGCAAGGATTACGTTTATCAAGCCGTACTCAGTTAGCCCAAACACTCATACAAATTCTTTAAGGCATTCGTTCCGCCCTCAATAAGATTATTTCTAAATTAAGCGTGCGCCTCATGGGCCCCGGCTCCCAGTATAAGATATTAAATACGAGACAAGTAATGGGTCGTATCTTCAGCCAATTTTAATTAGCACAGCTCCGGCATGTCACGGCTAATCGTCACAACTTCATAATAACCGGAACAGTTATCGTCGGGAGAGAGCAGGAGATGGCAGTGCTGCCGGCGGAGCTCTGTGTGCTTGTCTTAATTCCTTAACTTTCAACGACCTCCCCCCGCCCAACACCGAGAAGTCGCAAGACATTGTCACGATCCGCGCCTCGAAATTATGTCGCGTCCTTAAGTGCTCACTAAATTGGCCCCGAAGGATTTTAATTTTAATCAGCCCGGGGCAAACGGGGGCTCTCTCCGTGGCTGGAGGGGCAATTAACAGGATTCCAATTTTATTAATTCGCGCAGAGGCCCGATGCGACAGATGGAGTGCGTATTTTTTGGCACAAGTAGCGTTAATTGTTCCTAATTTTATTTTTAATTATGATTAAGGCTATATTATTTGCAAAAATATAAATTTTGCTCCTACCAATCATGACAATTTACAATGTACGAGAATCTCGACAAAAATTTATAATTCTGAGAGAGCTGGCTCTCAAGAGATTTCAAAAAGACACGCAAGATCTGCAACTGTTTGTAAGCTAAGATTTCAAGATGATTGTGAGATTTTGAGCTAACCCATAACTGAGTATGACTTGATTACGGTAATTTTTGCGCCATATCCCCGACCTCCTCCCCCCTCACTAAAGCAAAATCTTTCGTTTTATGTCTGGGTGATGTTGATGGTGATAATAACATAAAACCACTTTGAGGGTCTTTTATCTCGCATCCATGCGACGCGGCGGGGCGCAAAGTGCTGCCCCCAGTTCGGCTCTGCATGGTGCCATGATAAGAACACCAAAACTACTGGCGTTATATTGTGTTTTGTCGATCCATCCATCGTCACCTACACGTCTTATCGATCCACTTCAGAACTTCAGAAGTCTTAATTAACGGGCGCTACCGGGGCGTCGAAGCACCCAAGTCCAAAGCACCAAGACCAAAGCTGTTGTACATCCGAGCCCCTCTCTCTGATGTACTTGACTTTTACTACTTACAACTCTTTCAACGTGTCGCTTCCATGATGGTTAATTTAACCATGTGATGGGATTGATTATGGTCGGAAGAGGGCATTGACGCATGTAAAGTCAACCCCGACGGAACGAAAAAATCATTGTGTGTCCTCTTCGGATCGACGGAGCATTGTGCAGTCATGGGCCAGGTGTTGGGAGCTCAATGGAGATGTCAGCGGATAGATATGTGTACGGTGAGGATCTTCACGCCACCCCTGTTGCACACGAAGGGGGATGAGGGTCGTCGTGTTTACCGCGCGCTGTAATATCTGACATGGGGCATGGCGGGGACGCGATTTGTAGCATTCTTGAATAAATAAGCAATTAACTACGTTTTCTGGCAATAATGACTAAATTACGGTCGGGAATAACAAGAAAGATCTATCTAGGTACTTAGGATGCAAATGTGGGTGGATGAGGGGTCGGTGGTCGGTTATTAAACTAATAATACCTACGTAGCTGTATGGCGTGGTAACTTCTTTTTAATACTTGAACGTTCTCAATTAGCTTTTTTCAACTCTTCCCTCAATCGCACTTTTAACCCTTGCCGTACCAAACTCGGGTCACGGTTGACCCGGAATCACTTTTTTGTCAAAATTGTTGCTAACACTTTTTTTCATGAAAGTTCCTTATGTGGGTTTTTCAACTTCCTTATTACGATTGAATATACAGAATGAAATCACAACACTCAGCAATATTTCGGTCTGTGAGTATTCACGCCATTTGGAAAATGGTCCATTGAACTTTTTTCCCAAATTTTTGGAGACGCCACTGAAAGAGTGCTACTTATTCCGTGACCTTTTTTTAATCATATCGCCATACTTTCCTGACTACAAAGTATCCAGAAACATACTTATGAAAACTTTTGTCCCAGGCATCCGGCGTCCCTTCAGGACGAAAATTGAGGTTAAATTGTCAAATTGAAAGAAAGTTGCAGCATTCTCATGATACAAAAAAAAATTGGTTGTGTCACCCCCAAAATTTTCTCGACCAGTATCCAGGAACCTATGGAAATTTTGTTGTTCGAAAAGTCCCTTCGGGTGAAAAGCTGGAATTGGGAGCAACGATTGGAGATAATTTGCAGAAAATTGAGATTTTTGAAAATTTGAGTTTTCCGGGAAAACCTCAAATCTTTTCCCGAATCATCTCACTGTAAAAATCGTCCATAAGGGCTCACTTTGAGCCCAGATAGGCAAAACAGTCAAAAGTGAGTCGAAGGTTATGAGGTCGATCTTTATACACTTGGGTATTAAAATTCAAACTCTCTGTTCAAACGGGGCTTGGTTGAACGCATCGAAGTTTTGCAACGTTTCACATACCACCCTGTATGAATTTTATTTCAAGACTCTTGAGCTTCATATCCTTATTCATGTCTGTAGGATAGATTGTCAAACGATAAGGCTAACGGACAGCGCAAACCAAAATTAAATCATCCGTGTTCGTCAAGAAAAGTTGTGCCCTTTTGAAAAAGGGCAAAGTTTTTGAGGCCCAGAAAAAAAATGCAAAATTTTGATGAAACCCGAAATAAATCAAGGAATATCTGAGAATTTGAGGATCCCTTTAGAATTTAATGAGGAACAACATACTAAAAGCATCTGTCCGAGGCTTGGCATTTTTTCTGTGGGAGGTCGAAGGTACAAGAAGTTATCAATTCCAAAGTTGGTATTTTTTGTGATTTTTCCGTTGGACTTCATATTTTCAAAATCGAGGAACCCAATCCAATGGTTATCAGAAAGTGTAAAGCACCAGTGGCGTACCAGACGGCTGCGAAGTGGCCGAGGTGCGATTTTTCATAGAGTCGTGAGGTAGACCGTGACTAACAGCTTTTTTGACATGTTTGGTATCATTTCTTATCAAATCGCACATTCCGATTTCACAACTAGGTGTGAAACTCTGATAGAGACGTGTTCAAACCAGTTATATCAGGAAGAAACATGATTTTTCCCCCTCAAATTTGATGCTATGTAGCTCTAGTTCCATCATTGTCCAATGTATTTCTAACTATGATTTTGATTTAAACAGTTGGTTTGAGGTACTTTACACACAAATATCATTCGCTGATTTTTTTCTGTTTTCAAAAAGTCACGGAGTGATTTTGTTTCTCAAGATGTATCATGCCAAAGCTTGATTTGACGAAACGTTCTATTTCACAAGAAAACTCAGGCTACGATCAGAATGTAGCTTTGAATTGATACTTAAATCATTTCATGGCATGAACATAGTTCTCTCTATCAAACAAAATGAGCAAAACAATAATCGGAGCCGTATTTCAGTCATGACATCATTTTTCTACCGACAATGCGGAATTTTCGCAAAGAAACGCGAAGTTTCGATCTATAAATTTTTCGTTTTGTAACGCCATTTCCATCGTGGTTTAAAACACCCATGATCACAATCTTGACATGGATTGTTCAATTGAACTAAACTGCTTGACAATTGAACTGCAACACCTAAAAATTAGATGCGTTTTCAAATTGAGATAGCTCAAAAAATATCTGACGGATTCCAGAAATTCAACCATGTGAGGAAAGATCATTTCTTTGACTATCGAGTGCTGGTACTGATGATAAGTTTGATTGTCATATACAGGGTGCCAACGGAGAGCGTGCAGATATGGGCAATCTTTCACCTTGTGCAACTTTCGAAAAAAAAGTCCGAGATTTTTTCTATCGCGTGCTTTTGAAAGGTTGAATCATTATGCCGAAACGGTTTTGTAATTTTGACCCTAACTTTCTTTTTCAAAAAATTGTGCTCAATATTCTGAAATATGCACTTTCTGATTAAGAAAAAGAAATAGAGACATTGTTTGTTTTCAAACGGCGTCCATATTGAATTTATTTACGAAGATTTTCATTGGAGCCTCCACATCCCCTAGAAACTACCCCTTTTGGGACACCGTCTCACAACAAGATATGCAATGCTTCATTTTAAAGGCCTAAGAAAAGTACTCATCAATAATTGAATTGAAATAAGTATACTACGATGACCCCACACATACAGCTCCCTAAAAACCACCCCTTGACTTCAAGGGACAGGGTTGGTATGATAAGTCATGCAATACATGAAAATTCCAAAAAACGTCAAAGTGATGCCACACGATGACCCTTTACGTAGGTCATCCCAACAGTACCTACCCTCTTGAAAAAGAACTACCCTTCAAAAAACCAGTATGTACTTCCGCAATACCTCATTAGTTAGGATTTTTTTAAAATCTGTCGCAATAGTTTGCCGCTACGATGATTTCATTCACATATCTACCCGAAACTACCCCTTCAACTACCCCTCCAATATCGCATAGCCTCTACCTTGATGCGTTATTTACGAGTTGAAAGAACTTTTGCCTACTAACCGTTTCATTGAAATGATGGTGTTTTCTACGATGATAGTACAAAACCTTTCTTGAAACTACCTCTAAAAATCGCCCCTTTAGTTAAAGGTATGCAAACCTCATTTGGAAGCTCAGAGAAGGTGCGATTGAATAAGTTCAAAATGATTTCGCGATGACCTTACACGCATCAAGGTAAAGGCTATGCGATATTGAAGGGGTAGTTGAAGGGGTAGTTTCGGGTAGATATGTGAATGAAATCATCGTAGCGGCAAACTATTGCACATATTTTGGAAAAATTCCAACAAATGAGGTATTGCGGAAGCACTGGTTTTTCAAAGGGTAGTTCTTTTCCGAGAGGGTAGCTACTGTTGGGATGACCTACGCAGAGGGTCATCGTGTAGCATCATTTTTTTAGTGGAACAGTTTAAAAAGAAGTTTTTTTGAATTTTCATGTACATATGCATGTCTTATCCTACCAACCCTGTCCCTTGAAGTCAAGGGGTGATTTTTAGGGAGCTGTACGTGTGGGGTCATCGCAGTATCCTTATTTCAATTCAATTATTGATGAGTAATTTCCTTATGCCTTTTAAATGAAGCATTGCATATCTTGTTGTGAGATGGGGTCCCAAAAGGGGTAGTTTCTAGGGGATGTGGAGGCTCAAATGAAAATCTTCGTAAGCAAATTCAATATGGACGCCGTTTGAAAACAAACAATGTCTCTATTTCTTTTTCTTGATCAGAAAGTGCATATTTCAGGAAATTGAGCACAATTTTTTGAAAAAAAAAGTTAGGGTAAAAATTCCAAAACCGTTTCGGCATAATGATTCAACCTTTCAAAAGCAGGCGATAGAAAAAATCTCGGATTTTTTTTTCGAAAGTTGCACAAGGTGAAAGATTGCCCATATCTGCACGTTCTCCGTTGGAACCCTGTATATGACAAATTGTGCAATCAAACTTATCATCAATACCAGCACTCGATAGTCAAGGGAATGACCTTTCCTCACATGGCTGAATTTCTGGAATCCGTCAATATTTTTCGAGCTATCACAATTTGAAAACGCACTTAATTTTTAGGTGTTGCAGTTCAATTGTCAAGCAGTTTATTTGATGGCTGAATTCCATAACTAGAAGTTTCTATCGCTGTTACAAAGTCACACGGTAATTTTGTTCCAAAACGTGCATCATGTAGAAATTTAATTTCGAAAGCTCGCATTGTCGGAGGAAAAATGATGTCATAATTAAAATACGGCTTCGATTTCAGTTTTTTTTTTCTATTTTGTTCGATAGAGAAGACAATTTTCATGCCTTGAAATGAATGAAGAAACAAATAAAAGCTGCATTCTGATCGTAGCCTAATTTTTCCTGTGAAATAGCACGCTTCATCAAGTCAAGCTTTGACATGGTACATCTCAAGAAACAAAATAACTCCGTGACTTTGTGAAAACTTTGTATATTTGTGTGTGAAATAGTCTAAACTAACTGTACAAATCAAAATCATGGTTGGGAATACATCGGACACTGATAGAACTGGAGCTACAAAACATCAAATTTGAGGGTACAGAATCATATTTTTCACATGAAACCGGTTTAAACACGTCGCTATCAAAATTTTATACTTATTTTTGGAATCAGAAAGTGCAATTTAGTTGGAAATGATACGAAATATGTCAAAAGAGGAGTTGGTCACAGTTCATCATAAAACTTTGTTGAAAATTGCACCTCGGCCCCTTCGCAAGCTCCTTTCTGATGCCTTCTTGTGTTACACATGATTCCATTTGGCCCCCTTGTTTCTTCAAGGTCTTTTGAAGCCCTGCTGAACCCCCATTGAATCTTTCCGAGACTTCCGGAGCATGAGTAAGCACCGGCGTAAGCACCTTGTGCCTTAATGTGATACTCGGAGCCCCATCGGGCCCTCTTGTATCCTCAAGTATGGTATGGAGTTCTAATTAGCTCACTTAGCCTTTTATTGGCTTTCAGAGTACCAGTGAGCCCCCCTTTTGCCTTCATGTTATGTCAAGCTATGAAGCTTCACTGGGTCCCCTTGTGTCTTCGATATCGTTTGAAGCCCTGCTGAGCACACACATGAAGGACACAAGAGACAGTCTCCACTGGAGTTTTGGAAGTGATATGACGACACAAAGAAGCTCATCAGACTGAATATTCAGAGTAATCCAGGAGGGAGACGTATTTTTCAGAGACGTTTCTTTTTTCCGAGGACGTATTTTCCTGAGGATGTATTTTCCCTGGGACGTCTTTTTCTTGGGACGTTTTTTCCCCGGGGACGTAATTTCCACCGGACGTATTGTGGGGAACATTTTTTCCGGGGACGTTTCTTCCTTGATCCGGTGACTGAAGAGCTGTCACCTTCTTGCGATATTTTCAGATTGAGAAATTTTGTCGCAGGTCGCAGGGATATTTTTGGGTGGGGTCTTTTTGGCTGAGATATTATTGGCGGGGATATTTTTGGCCTGGGATATTTTGTCGCGGGGATGTTTTTGGCGGGGATATTTTAGACATGGGATATTTTGTCGCGGGGATATTTTTGGCCGGAATATTATTGGCGGGGATATTTTTGTCATGGGATATTTTGTCGCGGGGATATTTTTGGTTGGGGTATTATTGCCGGGATAGTTTTGGCTGGGATATTCTGTTACCCGACCTATTATTGAAACTGGTCTTGAACTTTCCACTAATATAACTGGCTGCTGGCTGGGTATCTTCTCAGTTTATCCATACCTAGTGCCTTTATTGCCTGAATGTATTCAAAGTTACAGGTGTGATTGAATTTCTAATCATGTATCATACATGATGTAGATATTAATGTTCTTTTTTTTGTTCCAGGTGAGTCACGAAAATGATCCTAGACTGTCATACTACAGCCGGTAAAGGTCAGAATTTTTTTTTTATATAAAAACTGCTCAACGAAAAAGATGAAGATGTTCCAAAATGTACTTCAAATAAGTTTGAGCATATTTCTAAAAAGAAACGGTCGATTTCAAGCCTGGTCACCGTAGTCTGATGAGACATACCTTTGGCCACCAGATAACATGAGGGTCAGGCCATCATTGACATGAGGCATCGTATACAGTGTGAGAACTGACTGTGTGCAAAGAGGTCAATTTTCGAGTTCATTCAATTTTTATGGAAAAAATGCAGATTTTTCATGTTTTTTTAGGCCACATCAATATATCGAAATGATTTTTGATTTTTTATCAGGAAAAATTGTGACTTTTTCCAGAAATTCATGACTTTTTGGAACGGAATATTTCATTGGGAATGGCGTAAAATGGGCTGGGTCGTTATGGCACTTGGGACGTAACCCATGATTACTATGAACATGAAGCCACCCTGTATTATTAAACGTATATGCTATGTACCATTTCAATCTGACTTATATCGAGCCGACTCTGTAATATTGCCTAATTCAAAGAATTTCAATCGAAGCCCATGCAAAGAGTGAAGCAGCCTCAGAGTATATGAAACCATACCACCATGTCGGGCCCTGGATGAAATATTGTTAATTTACTAAGGTATATTTGTGATATACCTACTTGGTAGATTTTTCATATACTTTCAACAAAAAGAAGCCATTCTTATGTTCAGGAACGATGAATTCAGCAGTTGGGCTTTTGAAAACATGCATATGGAGCATGACGTTGTATGGATGCGAAACATGAAGTGGAAGAGGCAGACAAGAAAAAATTGAAAGCATTTCGATGGCGGAGAACAGCAACCTTCTATGTCACCATTTGCATAAAATCAACGACCTCCTATGTCAATTTCAGCAAAGTTGAAAATAGTGAACAAACGATCGACACTCCAGCCTTTAATCGACTGACAGAAACTCCAATTCCAATTAAGACTAATTCGTATGTTAAGTGCAAAATATCAACCTTCTATGTCAGACAAAGAAGGTTTTTGCAGAAAATACGATGACAAGGCACAAGATAATAACCTTCTTTGTCAAAGATGGAAAGTTGTGGCACAAAATTTCAACGACAAGATGGAAAATAGCCTTCTATGTCAGACAAAAAAGCTGCTGTGAAGCTTTTATTCTGCAAAAAATATCAATATATTGTTGACAAAACCGTCTATATCACGTTTTATAGCCAAATCTAGTGAATAATATCAAATTTTATATCTCATTATGTCACCTTAATTGAGAGTGGATACTATTTCAACCTAAAATGGAAGAAAATATAGTACATCACGTTTAAAGTACAATTTTGTTTCTCCTGAAAAGTACCCTTTTTTGACATAGGAGCTTGCTGAATTTCTGCAAACGGTAACATAGAAGGTTGCTGTTCTGAGCCATCGATTTGCAATGTGGTGCCACAGGTATGTGATGAAAGTGTCATGGATATAAAGGGTCAGCAACAGGGAAGAATTGGGAAAAATATGGGAGAAAAGGAAAATATGGAGAACAGTAAAACAAGCGAATACGCCTCATGGGCATGAGGCTCAGTAGCGCACTTCCTTTTTGGAGGATTAGTGAACGCAAGATGTTAAGTAATTAGGGTTCTACCGTCTTGGGCAAAAAATTCCAATATGGCGACCAAAATATCGACAGAATCATGAAATTCGGCTTGAAAATCAGAATGATTGTACTAGACAAGGGTAAGTTCCAAGTTTCATGAAATTCGTTCCACTAATAAGAGATTTCAATATGGCGGCCAAGATGGCGGCAGAATTATGAAACTCAGCTTGAAAATAGGAATGATCGTACGAGACAAGCGTAACTCTCAAGTTTCATGAAAATCCTCCCAATTATAAGAGATTTCAATATGGCGGCCAAGATGGTGGGGCAACCATGAAATTTGGCTTGAAAATAAGAATGATCGTACTAGACAAGGGTAAGTTTCAAGTTTCATGACAATCGTTCCACTAATAAGAAATTTCAATATGGCAGCCAAGATGGCGGCCGACTCATGAAAGCCATTCTGCCTATTTGGTCCTTGAGAACCTAAGCTATCCACCGGATAAAGTTCAACCTTCAAGGGCTGTAGCTTTAGTTCCCGAGAAGAAGTTCAACTTCATCGAAGTGCACAGGAGATCTCTGTTTTTTGAGATTAATGATAACGATGTATGGATAACAAAAATAGTGCCCATTGGCCACCCTTGGGGACATCAGCTATTAATCGGAAAAAAGTTCCAAGACTCTTGTTTCAATTCTCGAGAAGGAGTACAGCGTCTTAATTTCTGCACGGACTCAGACAGACAGACACAGACAGACAGACAGACAAACCGGCCACATAAGCGTCATTCTGTTACTTATATAAAAAAAATGTTCTCCAACTGATTTCGACCTCCTGAACACGAATATCGGGTTCAGTTTTGAATTGGAACATTTCTTTTTTATCAAAAAACCAAAAAAATGGTAGCCTGTCACATGATTTTTAGTGATACCTACCTACTTTTTTTTGTTATTGAGCGAACATGTTTCGTAATTTGAGTGCCATTATCCTTTAGGTACCTAGTATTGGCTATTTCAAAATGGTCAATTACTATTTCGGCACGTCTGATATTAAATTTGTAGGGTCGTGTAATATGCGCCGAGCCGTGGCTTTGCGGTCGTTTTCAAAAATGGATAACAATCGACCCGACGGTCGGATCGAAGTGAGGTTTTTGTCAAAAGAAAGTTCAAATTGTTCTCTAAATATAATGCCGTACATGCAGTGATGTATTTCATTAAGAAATTGTAGTTGCCTGCATATCGCAACTTTCTACATCTTACCGCGAATGCCAGCACTTGATCGGCGAAGCCGCCCTACACCAAAATGTTATTTTCGTGATTGTTCATGATTATGTCGGCGAAATTTTTCTTGATTCGCATACCAAGGCCATGAGCTACCCATTCGAGTTGGAATATTTTTTGTATTGAATTTCGTTTTGTTCGGAGGAAAGGATATCAAGCACCAGCAAGCAACGGATAAATCATTTGCGGCCGAGCCGTAGTTTCGGAGTCATTTTCAAAAATTGATAACTATTGACCTGCACCTCGCACCGATGTGAAATTTTTATTGAAATAAAGTTCAAATCATCCTCTAAATATAACTCTGCATATGTATTATGGTAAAATGATAAGATCGGGTACTTTCTCGCATGTGATAACTTTCGAGATCAGGCCGGCTTCTGAAATGCAGCATTCGACGGCGATGCCGCGTCACACTAAATTGTTATTATTGTCATTGTTTATCATTATTTCGTCGAGATTTTTCTTGGTTCGGGATACAAGGTCATGAGCTACCCAATGGAGTGAAAATTTTTCGCAAAAACCTTCTCGTCTAGGACTAGATGCTGTGACGGACGGACGGACGGACAGACGGACAAAGCGAGGACAAAAGCGCCTTCCCGTTTGGAGAAGTGCGCTAAAAAGGAGAAATAGGATGTAGGACACCTTCTGAGACACGAAGAAGTAGTTGGTTACTGCTGACAGATAGCTTAGGATGTAGGATGATCGACCTTTATTAGAGAAATACGTGGGCTAGCGCAGGACAGAGGGAAATGGAACGCATCCAACCAGGACTGAAAACCTTGTGGTGATTATGATAATGATTTAATATTATTGTCGAATTGATTCTGAGGTCAGCTGCCCAGCTGCAGTGAACAAGTCTGACACAAATTCAGTCTCTATTCATCTACATGTGTTTATTATATCTCCAATTTACATGAAGCTAAAGATAGCCTCCTCTGCTTATCAATCGAGGCGGTTCTTGCAGGGCTTCGCGGAGAACTCCGCGTCGTCAAAGCAGTGACAGAAACCCTAGTAACTCCTCGCGAATTCAACGTGACAAACAGGTTAATTAGCACATTATCACCTGCTTTGTTAATTGTCCCGTTACTTGGATACGAAACGTGCGATAAGGCTTCAATACCCAGCGCTCCCAGCATTCTCTGGCTGACGGCTTTTATTGTTCTGGATGCGATACGGCACGGTACATGCCCTTTTGAATAGATCAAACGCAGAGACATGAACCTTTATTCAATTAGTTCTCGAAATAAATACTCTGAATAATACTGCTTCTGGGCAAGTATACGGTTCGATACTCAATATCCGAACCTATTATAATAAATGGAATTAAGCGCACGACAGAGAGATAGATGGGCATTATATGGTGAGGTCGACAAGTCAAAGTCGTATGCGATTTGAGTGGAACCCCTTTCACTCGATGAGGCATCGCATCGGGGAGGAAACTAGGAAACACCGCCGTACCGACAACAATATAAATACAATTCACGTGATCGCGTGTCGAAGTCTCGTTGGGCGACTTGAAGAACTAATTACGGAGCTTGGAGTTCAATCTGGCTCGGAGCAATTTCCACTAATTTAATATCTATTCTGATGGCTGCGAAGCAGAGGGACCTGTTAATTTGGCCCAAGTCGTCTCTCCGCCAATAAGTTCCCCATTAAATCCTTCCTCTGCTGCTGTAATTTTGAGCATGCAGCACATAATATTCTCAAGGATAATGAACGTGGGGAAGTTTATTATGTCTCAGCACTGCTCGGCAGTTGCCAACTCCACGCGCATAAATTTCGGTCATTTGCTCTTCAGGTTACATACTGGGTGTTTTTTTTTTCTTCAAGATTATGAATTTCAGTTAGCTGAAAGTAGAAATGTATTTCCGCGATTTGATTCAAAATGAACTCTTGAGGCGGTCAGCAAAAGCTAAGGCGAGATAAAGCGGGCTCATTGGGGCCATGAGAAACAGATGAAGACATAACAGGCCCTAATAAGGCCCTGAGAACCTAAAAAACAATACTTTTCTTTCCATGTTTGTGAAGACCTGGAGTGGTAAGTATAAAAGAAAAAAACGCCGGTGTTTGATTTTAGGTACATGCCAAACGAAAGGCGCTGAGAGCGAAATATTCTTGGTCTGCTTCTGTTTTCCTCTTTAATTACAAAGAAACGTTACCAGACAATTGACGCAGCGCGTAGGGAGTATACCGACCTAAATAATGATATTAATGAAGTACATAAAAGTGAATTTGGGAATTGACATCATCCCTTTGTTGCTGCGCTGAATTAACATCGTAACATTCACATAT
The DNA here is from genome assembly GCA_949128115.1 of Anaspis maculata. Taxonomy (NCBI): domain Eukaryota; kingdom Metazoa; phylum Arthropoda; class Insecta; order Coleoptera; family Scraptiidae; genus Anaspis; species Anaspis maculata. Next base: position 68,490,423 of record OX421966.1, on the reverse strand, counting down.
ATTGGGGTGTTTGCGAAAACATCTGTTGGCATCAAGGGTAACTGTGATTGAGCGATCATTTAACACCGCACGGACAACGGCTATAGTTCGTTCCAGCGTATAACATGCGTAGGTAGTCTAAAAGAACCATTCGTGAGTAGCTGGGAATGTCAAATATTTGACACCACAACGGCACATATTTTCGGAAGATATTGTAATTACAATTGGTTGTATCATCTCTAAGTATTTTGCCAAATCAAGACTCATTTCAATCGATAATAATTATTCAAACATACAATTACATCTTGTTTGTTTTTTCAACGTTTCTGCTTTTTCTCATCTTTTTTGGACTACAAATCAGTGTTGAAGCTCACGCTAGAACTTGTATAAATCTGCCCCAGAGGGGCTTCCTGCTGGGCACGCATATGTCGGAACAGAGTGTATGACGATAATGCACCCTCTCTAGATAAACGAACAGAGGGCACGGAAGAGTGCACATCTTCAATAAGATGTTTAATAGGCGCTCATCGCATGTGTTTTTGATAAATTGAATTTTGTACAATATGTGTATCGTAAAAGAGACATCGCAGATATTGTAATACTTGATAGCACGTATGCATCATGTGCGACGCGACCCTAATAATGTGTTGATACCTTTGACACAAAACGATCCATTATTTCAGTATACTTACGCATGAGGGCGTCCAGGCAAACTGGATCAAATCATTCAGGTTTTAAACTCTCTCCTCTGAATCTTTCCATCACCAGATTAAATCAAGTAAAATTTTTGGCTTTGATCAGACGTCCAAATGACAAGCCTTAGCTCACGGCACTTGACTTGCGATATGCCGTTTGAAGCCCATAAGAAACTGTATTCAGAACAGTTAAAAGTATTCCCCCCACTTGTCATCTGTCAAATAATAAAAAATGTCAAAGTTCAAAACTTTACCATTTAATCATCCAGAATCTATCAGATGGATTGGAACCAAATTTGGCAGAAATCAACACAACAAAAGAGTCTGATCAAGTCTACAGTTTCAATTTCTCACTGTTTTCCAGCCGGGCGTTATGAATTTTCAAAATTTCTCCTGGCCGTTGCCACCCGAGAGGGCCTCTCGCCCGTGTTTTGACCAGAACGACTCGCTTTTGTTGCAGGACTCCACTAAAAAATTCGTTCCTGCTTGAAGATCGATGTTTTTTTAAATTCCAACTGATATCGAAAGTAGATTGGATTGGGCGTCGTGTAGGCCTATTTTCAAAATTTACACGGTTCCGGTTTTTCAACGGTAATTTTTTCTAATTGTAATTAGCATTATTCCGTGAATTTGACAAAAATGCAATGCAAACTTTGACATGCGATGAATCCCACAAAATATTTATTTCAGGTGCAGACATGCTGAGAATGAAAGTTGGAGAAAAGATTGAATTTGTTTTTGAAGGGGAAAATTTTCGAAATCGGACCCACGGTTTCCGAGTTTTCATCTCTGGAAAAACTGCAAATCTTCCAACTTTTTATCCCCTGAACAGATTTCCACCATTTTTTTTTTAAACAAGAGGTAACTGGCTCTTGAACATTTTCCAACAATTTTCTTTTCAATTTCCTGGGAATTTCTCTGTTGAAAATGTAAAACAGACCTGAGTTATCGAAACCGGAATTGAATGATGAAGCTTAAAGTGAAGCCGTAATTGATGATCTTTACAATAAGATGATTTGGGAAAAGTTTGGAAGTTTTTTTCAATTCCCTGCAAATTATTCCCAATCTTCCTATGGTGCCAGTTCCAGATCGTTTATCTTTATCCATGTACCAATTCGTCTAACTGTCTCAATCGCTTTTCTTTCTACATAATTTGGTACCTTGCGAAAAACTGCAAACTAACTTTTAAGCTTGTGAACAGATTTATACCAAATTTTTTTTCAACAAAGGGTAAGTGATTCTTGAACATTTTCAGGCAATTTCGCTTGGTGCGGCCACAAAATATCCCTGCCAAAAATATCCCGGCAATAATATCCCTGCGACAGGATCTCCCAGGCCAAAAATATCCCCGCCAATAATATCCCAGGCCAAAAATATCCCCGCCAATAATATCCCAGCCAAAAATATCCCCGCGACAAGATCTCCCAGGCCAAAAATATCCCTGTCAATAATATCTCAGCAAAAAATATCCCCGTGAAATCTGTGCACATGGACCCAGTCAGCTACGTCCGAAGAGCAGTAATTTCCGGCTACACTATACATTTTTGACTCGAAAACAACTCTCGGACGCGAAAGTGTGTGCATGGACTTCGTTAGGTGCCCAAGGGGCTGTTTGTAACATCCGACCGTAACACTGTTTTCTGACTCAAAATCAATGTGGGCATTTCACCGACAACCAAATCACCGACTAGCGAATCCACCGACAGGTCAACTCACGGACTCACCAATCCACCGACGGGGTACTTCACCGACTTGCTGATTCACCAACTCACCGACTCACAAAATCACCGACGAGACATTTTACAGGCCAATTTTCGACTCAATTGTATAGCCGATAAGGAGTCTATTTTCGTCTCAAGTATCATCCTTCTTTTTGGACCTACCAGATAAAGAGCTGATTTTTCACTCAAGCATTCTCGTTTTTACAAGATATACCAGATAAAAATCTATTTTTGATTCAAGAGTTCATTCTCGACTCAAGTATCATCCTTCTTTTCAGACCCACCAGATAAAGAACTGATTCTTGACTCAAGCATCCTCCTTCTTTCCACACCCATCAGATGAAAAGTTCATTTTTTACTCAAGTATCGTCTTTTATCTTAGACATACCTACTACATCGATTAATAGTCTTTTTTTGACTCAAGCACTCTTCTCTTCAGACCAGTCAGATGAGAAGTTTATTTTTGACTAGAGTATCATCCTTCTTTTTGGACTCATTAAATACGGTAATATATATTTTTGGCCGGAAAAATTGTGTGGCAAGGATGTTTTTGGCTGGGGTATTTTAGGCTGGCATACTTTTGACTGGAATTTTACTGGCGGGAATATTTTTGGCTGAGATATTATTGACTGGAATATTTTGTCGCGGGGATATTTTTGACTGGGGTATTATTGGCTGGGATATATTTGGCCTGGGATATTCTGTCGCGGGGATATTTCAGGCTTGGATATTATTGGCGGGGATATTTTATCGCAGGTATATTTTTGGCTGGAATATTATTGCCGGGATATTTTTGGATAGGATATTCTGTTACCCATCCATTTCTTATGTTGAAAATGGGTCATGTTACTCATGTTCCTATGACCCAACCTCTTGCAATTCTCTGTGTTTTCCGGGAGTTCTCCACTTCAAAATGAGTAACCGGCCTGGTTTACTGATACCGGCCTCGAATGATGAAGCCCTTATCGGAAAAAATATCCTTATTCTCCAATATTTTCCTCAAATTCTAACTTACCACTCGAAGGGACGTCTCATAATAAAATTCCCATCTGTTCTCTGCTGCTCGTCGGAGAAGTTTTGGGGTGACACAACCGATTTTGTGTGTGAACTGCCGGTAAGTGTTTTTTTCTCCTGGACATATTTCAAAACCAGATCGTCAATCAGCTAAAAAGTGACAAAGGTAAAAATTTCGGTAACTGTCCTGTCTTTATTAGCCCGTATCAATAATTTGACGCAGTCAGAAATGTCAAGATTGTTGAAATATGCAATTATCGAAAAATTTCATAGTTTCGTCTTCTAATTTCTATTGATTTCCGTTAATTTCCTTGGAAGCTTGTGTCGATTTTTTTCATCGGGTATGTAGGCATCGTACCTAGAAAGTAGCTACAGGTAGGCCTTCCAAGATAAGTGTAGTATATGAAATCAGAATTTTTTGTGATCCAGTCAGATTTACATCGAAATTTCCCCGACCAGACCGGATCTAGGTCTGATCCGGATCGGATCTGGATTCGGCTCCAGATTCGATTCGGATCTCCAACAACTCTTGTTGAAAGTGGAATAGTTCTTGACAAAATCTATCTCCAAACTAGAAGGAGGTAGGGCTTCATTCGACTTGCACAAAAATCTCTACTTCCATGGAATCGCCAGGTATTTTTTGTATATTTTTAAGCTCGAAATATTCAAAATCAAATGCTTAAGGGAGATAGAGCTCTTCGAAGTTTGGGTTAAGATGTTTTTTCAAAGTCTTGCCACAGGTTTTTAATGTTTTTATAATTAGTCGACGCGCGTTTCGGCACTAAAGGCCATTTTCAAGATGTAATGTAACGTAGTTTATCCTGGGTTACTACGGCACCATTCTGTAATGTACCAAGGTCTTGGCACCACTTCTGTAGTGTAACGTCGTGTCACGGCACCACTCTGTAGTGTAACCCTTTTTTCGATGTTTGGCTGCGATCGTCGTTGTTTCTTCCCTTCCTCACGTTGTTTACATTTTACCTACGTTGTGTTCAGTTCTTACTCGAGATGAGAATGTGTTGTTGGGGATGAGGTTTGATTCTTGAATGAAACGCGAATGAAATGCAAGCAAAATGAATGTTTTATTGGAAATCAATGGCAAAGTTTTTGAATGAATTTGTTTCTTTCCTCAAAACACCTACTGACAGTGATAAAATGACAAAACATGGATAAAGAACAACAACACACAAAACAAGAAAAATCATTACAAATTATTCCGACAATGCAGGAATTTACAACAATGAAATGAACACAAAATCAGATCAACAAAACAAAAGAAGAAATCATGAAACATGTCAAACTGTCAATTTGAGCGCAAAGGAAAAGTGACGTATTCGCTGACAGGCACACATGGGAAGAACACGTCAAAGAAACCCCTGCGTATTGCCTGGTTGGTTGCTGAAAAATCCCTTCCCAAATGATCTGAACAAAAGTCAAGTGTGAATGAGTCTTGATGAAATGACAGAAAAGTCACTCCAGTTATGCATTGATCAAGTCAGCGTGAAGCGGTGCTTGAACCTCTCTGAAACGTTTGCTTCGTTTACAAGTTATTTACGTAACAACAAAAGGAAACTTTACGCTTGACAAATTATTTTACATTTCCACAAACAAAAAGAGTCAAATTAATGGATAAATAAACAATAAAAAACGATCGGTAAACAAGTACATGAATAAACAAGACACAAATGATCAGTAAACAAGTGGATAAATCGGCAAGAAATAAATGATAGATAAACAAGTAGATAAATAAACAAGACAGAAATGATGAGTAATAGTGTAGGTGAATAAACAAAAATCAACAAGAAACAAATGCGGGATAAATATGTAGATAAATAAACAAGAAACAGGTGCGACAGATGAATAAGTAGAGAAGTTTAAGTTGGTCATGCTCTTTTGTAAGCAAATGGAAGGAAGAAGTATCTGTCACGCATTCGCCCGAAATTCCCCGGAAGTTACCCATCACAAACCCCACAGATACATACTTACATCCAAAACACAACAATGGTTAGTAAACAGTAATCGCATACAAGAAATAACAGTAAATACAAGAAAATCGGCTCGAGCCAACCTGTGGCCCTCTCTTCGTCATTTTACATAATTTCCCCCCAAATAAGGAAAGGTTAGTAGACTCAACAAGGCAGATTCATACGAGTAGGTGCAACCCCCTCCCCACCAGGACACGGAGAAGCGTGCAGTCTTCTTTCCTTCGTTTGCTCTCAGGTATAACCCGACAATGAACGATGAAATTTGAATGAATCATCAAAAGTACTGTTCTCTACTTAGCGGCTGATTTGGGAGTAGCAGAGTTTCTTTTTGTAATCTTACTGTTTGTTACGTAACTTGTGGAAAGAAACAATTGATGAAACCTCGAAGTACGCACGATAGCGCGGCCTTGAGGTCACGTCATGAGTGCGGAAAAAGCACACCCACTAGATTTACGGCTGTTGCCGTCAATATTGAGATCATTTGGGAGTAGAAAAATTACACAAAATTCAAAGCTGTGCGAAGCACCTTGACTTCAAAGAAGAAAAACTGCGGGTTATGCAAGCCCGTTGAGAACAAAGAGAATAAAGAATTTCGGGTTAAGTAACAATAATTTTGCGGACAACATAGGTATCTGAATGCATGATTTGGTGAGTGGGTGGAAGCCAAAATTACGATACAATAATCAAAGCAAAACTGACCCTAAATACGTGAAAACGACACACACCGGACCACTTGAAATCACGTGTTCTTCACCACAGCTGATTCTCTTCTCTCTGTCTGCCCGCGGCTGCTGCTCGTCCGGCTTGCCTAGCGCAGCGCCATCCCCCTCTCCTCGCGGCAAACGCTACGAACGTCAACGACAGTACCTACTTCAGGTACCAACGTACAAACAAAACAAAGGGGGAATACCACAAAGACGACGACGTATAAGAATCCAAACTGGTCGCAACAAAAAAGTTGTCAAATTTGACGAATATATATTTTTTTTAATGCCAAAAACCTGTGGCAAGACTGAGAAAACATCTAAACCTAATTATAATATCCAAAGCCACTTCAAGAAACCAATAACCAACAATGCTGGACACATACTTCAATATCTTCAAAGTTTATTCTCAGAAATCTTTTTTTGTCATGAGTCATAAGCATAACACTCATAACTCTGAAATCATTACTTTACCAAGGCTTAAACCTTTGGTACAAATACTGAGATGATTAAAATATTCATTACTTGACGCAAAAAACTTTCGTGAAAATTTTTCCGGGGCATAAATTAATAATGGAGAGTCTCTTACTACTTTTCTCCCTATAAAAATAAAAAATAAAAGAAATGTTTCCCTCCTTACCGGCCTGCACCGGTCATAGGAATTTTTGCCCTTCATTATCACATCTACATAGCCAGAAAAATTGCAAATTGGACAAATACAAACATCCAGACTCTTCCGGGAATCGAACCCGGGGCTCTCGCGGCCGCAGGCAGCCACACAACCACCTGCGCTACGAGGCCGTCCCTATACAGGGTGATTCACCACCAAATGGACATAGCTCAAGGATGGCTCCAGTTTTTCCAGGGAACCTGGATCTGGTTTTAAAATTTTCTTAACGCTGTTCGTTTCGAAGCTACAGGGTGATTCATGTGTTTCGTAGAATTTTTCGACAAGCCATCACTTTAGAACAACCCAACAGATTGATTTGAAATTTTGTGGGTTGATTATTTTATTGATGTCTGACACATCGCTCTATTGAAGAGTTCTAAATTTCCAGGGCCGGCCTTGAAAAAAAAAATTTCAAAACTTTTCCTAGAAAGACACTCTGTATGCATAATATTCAAAATTCATTCTCATATTCAGAAGCTACATAAAACATGCTAATGATGATCGCAAAAAAAATTGCTTGGCACCATTAAGCTGTCAAAAGAAAATTGATGATCCTGATGATTTTTGAGGTTAGGATTTTTTGTAGATTATTATTTTCAAATATTCACAGCTGATTTATTGGCCCCAAATTTCAGCCGTTTCGTCATAAAAATAAAAATGACATTTTTCTCGTTTCCTCAGTAGTGACAAAAAGTTTCTGCCGAATTTTCAAAAAATTATTCTTACGTCCCTCAGCTTCACTCCTATCCCAAACTCAGCTCAAATTGGGGAACGCATCAAATTTTTTTTTTTTAATTTTGATGTCATTTTTTGTTACTTCTGAGAAAACGAGAAAAATGTCATTTTTGTTTTTTTTGACGAAACGGCTGAAATTCAGGGCCATGATAGATCATTTGCAAATATTTGGAAATATCAATTTACCAAAAATCCCAACCTCAAAAATCATTACAATTGTCAAAATTTTGTAGACAGCCCAATGGTGCCAAGCAATTTTTTTTGCGATATTTATAGCATGTTTGATGTAGCTTCCGAATTTGAGAATGAAAAAAAAAAGCATACCGAATGTCTTTTTTGAAAAAAAGCTTTGAAGTTTTTTTTACAAGGCCGGCCCTGGACACTTCAAACTGTTTGATGAGGCGATGTGTCAGATACCAATAGAAGAATCAAACCACAAAATTTCAATCCAATCCATTCGGTCATTCTGAAGATACGGCTTGTCAAAAAATTCGACAAAATACATGAATCACCCTGTAACTTCGGAACAAACAGTGTTGGAAAAATTTCAAAGCCAGATCCTGGTTTGCCTGGTAAAACTGGACCTGCCATCAGGCTATGTCCATTTAGTGGTGAATCACTCTGTATTTTCTTCCTATATTTTTCACATCCCTGAATATTTCTCAAAATAAATATGTAAAGTACGCAACAAAAGTCGTGTCACCCCCTAAATTTTCATCGGTTTTCAAAACTGAGTATCTTTGAATTCTCTCTGACGATTTTGGATTCCTTCAAACTGGTAGATGAAACAATTCTCTGGCTATCAGATCTTGTTTTTGCGAAATGTGAAATATGTCAAATGACAAATGAGGTTTGAACAGGGTGACGCATCAAACAGTGTCGAATTGATGGAAGTTCCGTAATAATCCCCCATTTTCTCAAAAAACATTTTTTCTCAATTCAAAAACGAAATTCACGAAAAGTGACGGCTTACCTTGGGACGGTTCTTGATTCTTAGCCCCAGTTTGCTACTTATTAAAAAAAATATTCGTGTCTGTTTGTAATCTCCCGCGATAACTGCCGAACCGTTGATCTGATCAATTTGGGTAACTGTTCAGTAACAAAGTAACTAAATTCAGTAACTATGCAGATATAGCTTTGCCGTCGAATGATTTCATTAGTTTTTGGCTGTCGTTTGTTAAACAGAAGTGTCACTTTCAGAGAATGACAGGAGCTAATATTCTTGGAACTTGACTTGCATTATGTCATTTGAAAGCCCTTGAAAAACTGTATCCAAGACTGTCAAAATTTGGTGTTTACCTGTCATCTGTCAAATAATAAAAAATGTGAAACTTCAAAATTTTAACATTATTTTAATTATTCAAAATCTATCCAATGGATTGGAACCAAATTTGACAGGAAGCAACACAACAGAGAAGTCGGATTAAGTCTGCAATTGCAGTTTTTTACTGTTCCCCAGTTGTTATAAATCTTCAAATTTTTTCTAGCCGTTGCCATCCGAGAAAGCCTCTAACCCGGGTTTTGACCAGAACGACTCGCTTTTGATGCAGGACTCCACTCAAAATGATTTTTCCTCTCGGGGATCGACTTTTTCCGGATAATTTCAACTGGTATCAAGAATAGATTAGATTGGACAAGGTTTTAGGACAAGGAGACTTTTAAGGGTCTCAAAATCTTACTCTCTGAACGATCCGAATTTTTTTTCAAAAATGTCACTCAAAATGACTCAAACGTCAACAATTTTGACACTCGTTTATCTCGCATCCGGTATAACATGGACAAAGTCAATGGTGATGTGAGTCGCCACATTTTCTTGCAGCTAAAGAAAGCTCTGTCAGGCACTTCTTGGAATCGGGCAATTTTTACCGAAGATGCCTTGCCAGGAATATCGGCGAAGAACGAATCGTGCCTCGTGTGGTGCGAAAATGACCTGATGAGGTTCTTGAGAGTACTTTCACAAGAATTATTTTCGATTTGCTCTGTTATTCTTTCAGGTTCGTTCGTTTCAGCGTCGTTCTTGGTAAATGTTTGGGAGAAGGGAAGTAAAATAAAACTGGATTTTTTCGGAAAGAGATGTTTCGACTTGTATTTTTGCACTTTTGCCAAGCATGCAGACCACAAAATGGCTAAGAAAACGTGCGATCGATATTATCTGACCTGGTTGTCGATTTTACCCCACTGGTCGATATTACCCGCTGAAATTTTAACTTTGCTTTCGAATGTTTTTCACAAACATGTTTCTACTTAGTGAGTGACTATTCAAGTTTTCGGGTAGTTAAATGGTTGGGGAATATGGTACCAGACGTACAGCCTTGACAGTGCACATGGCGACTGGTTTTCAATTTTTGCCTCAAGTGGCCGGTATTCACCTGCTCTCCCCTATCCTTGATTTATCTTTACGGGTAGTTTATCTGAATCTTTTCCGTATTGCCCAATCTAATTTTTGCTACCCATAAATGAATAATTGCACATCGAACTTTTTCTTTCAGATATCTCAAACTTAATATTTATATACCTATAGTATCTATTATTGTTGTAATTTCACATACTCATACAAGTCTGACTTTGTATATCAAGCAAAATAAAAACGTGAGGCAAAAAACATCTCCCTAATTTCATCGCGCAAGGGGTTGTCGGGGGCGACTCTGCCGGCAATATCACACAAACAATTTTTCATAGAGGATATGACTGTGGCAGGAGACAATTTCCCGACTCGACAATTTACAGTGTGCGGCACCCATACAGGCCACGTGACCTGGGGCATTACGCGCTTTCGTTTCCCGTCATTTCACACAGGATGCCAAATTGTTTGATGGATATAATAACTTCCAGAACGAACCGTAACCACCCCACCACCATCACCGTCATCATCCCTCTCTCGCACCGAGGGATCAAAGCCGCCGTGATGTTATTATAAGCACATCGAACATGTTCTCTCATAATCCGACGTTTAAGGGCGCGCTCTCCCCGCGCCGCCTCAACACTGCTGATCAACATTGATGAGAAATTCAATTATCATTTATCGCACTGTAGCTTATGCGAGCATCGAAAACTTTGCGATTCGTTTTGAATATTTTAATTGGCATAACCGGATTGTATAATATTCATATCAGTAGTTATGAATCTATAATTGGATCTTATGCGTTCAAAGATTCCAGTATAGCCAATTGTGATTATAATTTTTCAAATCGATAGCGCTCTCTTCAAATAATAGATTAATTCTGACTATACAATATAGGCCGTTATACACGGTTGTTGTTTGAACTAGGGGGTTGCGTTCACAGACAACTTCGATCGTATCTAAATTACGAAACGAGCACCCTCGTCGCCGCTAATCACCAGTTATGGTGCTGTTAGACGCTTCCTGAAAATCACGATATGTCGATACAAGGCTTCCTCTTTGAGGGCTCTTATGATAGATATTCCACTGCGGGTTACCTCGTTACAGGCACGATAGATAACTATTAGAGAGGGGTTGTTTCCATGTCTGCGAATACTAGCTTTCTGAATCCAGAAACAATCCCGCCAAAACTTCATTTTCATAACAGCCATCAGCTACATACATGCTATATTTTTTCGATGTAATATATGAAAATTCCCGACCAACTCAACACGATCGGGCCGACTAATGGTCCGGCACATTGTTGATCGGCGGCGGCTGTGGCGGCGGCGTTTGTATGTGTGTGTGTGTGTGCGTGTAGAAGTTTAAAATAGGCGGCGTTTTAGTGCGCGTTCAATCGGAACGCGTCAAGTCCAGTGATAAACCTAATTTGGTACATATCTGCATTTTGAATAAAGCCCCCGCGCCGAATGTGACAGTCAATTCAAAGTTTATAAAGTGACCATTGGCCGCCGGACGGCCGTCAATATGGACAGTTGAATGTGTGCGTGTGTATGCACATAGCCAACTTTGCTCTTTGTGCGGCCGCACACCACCGCACCACGGTTGGCGACCCTGTTTGTGACACGTGGGATTTCAACCGCAACGCTTTGAACTAAATATATGCCTCGTTGTTATGTACTCTACGAACTGTGCGTCCCAAAAATTCGGTCCAGCCCCTAAATACTGTCACACTTTCAGAAGGTCCTCCTTGTTTCGCTATTCATCAGTTCTATTTTTAGAAATTTCAATTTTCCAATTCAAGTCGTGAGTATAATGAGCCGAGAGCTACGCCCACCTACCTACGTACTGAGAAGGTTGCCTTATTATTTTGAATTTCCCGCCCGATTCAAACTGGTTTGGAGTTCCGAGAAACCAACCTCATTCACAAGTTTCAAAATAAATTGACCCTCTCTCTGGGATCGTCACGTTACAAACAGGACACCACCGATGCATATTATGGGTGAAGACGTATGGTTGGTTGCTTGGATACAGGAGCAGCTTATGCTGTAATTGTCAAGTTGACAGACTGGGCGTCAAAAAAAAATCATCGTCATGCCTGCCGCGGGACTTCTCATCGTAGCATCTTTCCTGCAACGTCATTGAAGACTAGTATCCAGGAACCTATACAGGGTGATTCAAAAATGGCGCATTTTCTTTCGGACACGTTATAGTGGACGTTAACGGAGCATGGGAAAAAAATCGGCTTTGATTTGCGAGTTATCAACAAAAACAAATCTGTTCAATCTGGCAGCATCGCATCAGTACCTACCTGGCATCTTCAGATCAAAGAGGTACATTACAATAGCATAAATGTATTGTTACCCTGGAAACTCCGTGGAACCTGCCATACCATACCAAACATAAAGTGCTCGCCAATTGAAATGGTCCACCCAAGAAATACAGTCACATTCAAAGTGTCATAACTGGAGGGCGGATTTATAATTTTTTACATGTTCTATTCGCTAAGTTGGATTCAACTGTCGACTTGCAGCTTGACGTTTCCATCTATAAGGAACCTAAATTCAAAGTTTTATTTCGCATATAATTTATTATTCTGACTTTTTACCGCATACAAATTGATAGTCCATATAATCGCATATAGCCGCATATTTAGTTCATATTTTTGCACATAACTGAATATTTGTCACTGTTTTGGCCATTTTATTTATAATTATGTGCGAGAAAATCACGATATTTCGATTTCAAGGAAAAAATAATTTAAAATTTTCGAAATTTTTTTTTTACTGTGATGGCCAAAGCTAGTTGGTTGGTTTTACATGTAAATGTTGTATTTTTCACTATTCTTGCAGCTTATATCACATATTTACTCGCATATATTGCTCTATTTGAACATTTTTACCGCATATTTTGATACTTTTTAAGCGCATATAAACTGCATATTTTGGACTTTTTTACCGCATATAAATCCGCTCTCTAGTCATAACTTTTGAATAAATGAACTATTTTGAATCGTTTAATGTTTTCCAATTAGCTCACATATTGGACTACAACATGTCATGGACAATTTTTGGTACAAGTGTTTCGTATTATTTATACAGGGCCCTCAATCAGGTACCGCAAAAATGAAAAAGTTTGAACAGGTCCCATTTCACAAAAAATAGTTTTTGGTTTTCTCCAAGTGTTTCAGGGGAGTTGTTATAACCATAACTCGAATCGTTTTCAATTTTTTTGCCTATCTGCTTTAATTACAGGTTGATCTCAAAAATGTAACCTTTTAGTTTTGCAGTAATAACTTTATTCGTTGTTGGCCGATTTTGGAAAATGAGAGCTCTTGTTGAAGCTGAAGGCTCAGGTCAGAAAGATCGAGGATCAGAATTGACTTTAGATGAAAATTCTGCAAAAGGGATTGAATCAAAAGTGACTCAAATGACAAACTTGCTAGAGATCCGGTTTAGGGAAGGTATTAAACAAATAACAACTTGTCTTCAAACAAACCATTCTTTCTGAACATTTTAAGGTGTTTCCCATTTGTATGGGGCAAAAACTGTGGCAATGAATCCAAATCAGAAATGGATGCTTCCAACGAAGAATACTGGACGTTTTTCACCTAAAAATAGACGTAACCTGGGTTACAAAAATCAGAACTGGTGCCTATCTCTTTAAATGTGAAGGAAAAATACGACAATAAGAAGGTAACCTAGGTAACGTGCATTTTCAGTCGAGGAAGGTCCGGTATTATCTTCTGAAAAGTGAATTTGTAAAATGGGTCTCGCATCAACAATTTTCATCACTTAAAATCGGAAAATACCTCAAAATGTTCGGAAATAAAAGTCTGTTTGAAGGCAAGTTGATTTTTATTTAGTTCTTTCCCTGAACCTGATTTCTAGGGTACTTCATATTTAGGTCACTTTTGATTCCTTCGCTTCTTCAAATTTTTCGACTCCAGTCAGTTCCGATCCTCGAGCCTTTTCATCTGAGTCTCAAGCTTCAACAAGAGTCCTTATTTTCCAAAATCGACCAACAATTGAAATAGATATAAATGCCAGACCAGAAGGTTGCATTTTTGAGATCACTGTGTAATTGGAGGAGATAGACTCAAAATTTTGAAAACTACCTCAAGGTATATGAACAACATTTTCCCTTAAATACTTGGAAAGAACCAAAAACCATTTTTTGTGAAATGGGACCAGTTCAAACTTTTCCATTTTTGTAGTACCTGATTGAGCGCCCTGTATAATTGATACGAAACACCTGTACCAAAAACGGCCCATGACATGTTGTAATCCAATCCGTCAGCTAATCAGAAAACATAAAACGATTCAAAATGGTTTATTCATTCAAGAGTTATGTCACTTTGAATGTGACTGAATTTTTTGGGTGGACCATTTCAATTGGCGAGCACTTTACTTGCCGAATGTATTTTCACGGCACCTTTGAGGTGGAAGACAAATTTTCAAATTTAAAAATCCGACTGAAATCTCAATTACAAGAGAAATTTTTATTCGGAAACTAAATACTAACGGCATGTGATTCTTCGCGACTAACAATGTCTTGCTTCAAAATCATGCGAACTAAAGAAGTTGAATTTTCAACTTCACCTCTTTATAACTCGAAAGAAAAACCAGCCAATTTCTTTTTACTATTTTTTCCGTGCTCCGCCAACATCTCCCATAACGTATACGGGAGGAAATGTGCCATTTTTGAATCACCCTGTATGAGAAATCTTCGAAGTTGGAATTAAAATGGCTACCTTTATATCAAATAACTGCCGGGTATCCCTGAACTGTCCTATTTCAACCATTGTATCTATGGTATTTTCCAGATAAAGTTAACCAGAGATGAGACTACCGGCCTTTTAGCCCAAGAAAAATAGATTTTGACCTCAAAAAAAACATACTGTAGTCGTGAAAATCACAGATTTTGTTCAGAATTTTGTGCTCTTTCCAAATTTTTGTGTTTCAAAAAATCCCAGCGGCGGTCATTTCCTGAAACTGTCAAAATTGTCTTTATAAGATATGCTAAATTGCGCCGTCTTTTGAATGTTATACGATATTTTTGAAACCTGACAGTATCATATTAGGTATGTTTTGAGGTGCCTTTTCCGAATTTATACTTTTCCACTTCGTATCTTTGCCGTTCTGGCCGCCATATTGAAAAGATGGCGCCCCAAAAACCGTTTTTTGTCAATATCTTGAATTCAACTGACCCAAGATCGAAACGTGTATATGCGGAGGAAAGCCCATTCAAATCTCTACAATTTGACATATCAGTTATTCATGTGTAATCAAAGGTTCTTGAGTTAGAGCTTTCAAAACTTTCGAAAGCATCAACTTTCGGCATTCAATCATCATGTTAAATGGATACCACCGTTATGTATAGTAATCAAATTAATTATAAACAGCTCTGGGCCATTAACCATAGATAATGAAAATTTAGAGAATCGATCATGGTGATGTTAATTGTTTCACTACTGGACAGGGAGCTGGTGCCTCAAAACTTACGTCATAAGGTACATGATTTTAACCCTGTAGGTCTATTGTGATGTGCGTTGATAAGGTTGTCGAAAATTTCTTTGTCTTACATTTCAGACCGGGGGCTTTAGGCTGGTATAGGCTTGTCAATTTTCGAAAAATGTCAAAAATTTATGTCATGAGGTACATGGATTAAACCAACGGGCTTTTATGTGGGAACATCCCCTTAATCAAAAATCGGGTCATAAGACAGAATTTTTGAGAGGCTCTCGGTCCATAAGACAAGTTTAAAGTTAAAAAAAAAAGCCAAAATTCACTTCCTCTTGGAGAGTTCTCCTTTGGCATAATTTTAGGAATAAAAAACGGTTCTCACATGATTTTTTACGCAGGTTTCGAATCTATCCACAAATTTTTTTTAATGGTACATCGCTTACAGGGTGCAACATTGGAAATTTTCTCTAAAATCGTACATTTTTTCAACATGGAAATTGATCCGTTTTTTATCCTGATTACAAATATATATCACTGGTGGGTCAGTCAACAAAACGCCTGTGAAAAAATTGATAAATTTTGTTTTTTTTTTTTTGAAATTTCAAACTTGTCTTATGGACCGAAAGCCCCAAAAATTCAGTCTTACGACCAGATTTTTGCTCAAGGGGATGTTCCCACACAAAATCCAGTTGGTTCCATCCATGTACCTTATGACGTAAATTTTTGGCCTCCAAAAATTGACAGGCTCATACCAGCCTAAAGCCCCCGGTCTGACATGTAAGACAAAGCAATTTTTAACAACTTTATCAACGCACATCAGACCTATAGGGTTCAAATCATGTACCTTATGACGTAAGTTTTGAGGCACCAGCTCCCTGTCCATACAGGCTAAACCGTGAAAGCAAACTGACTTCAGAAAGAAATAAAGGTAATATAGCATTTGAAGAATATCGGATACATTCTATACTCATTATTATGATAAAATTTGGGGTCATCATCTAGAATATACATTTTTCCACTCCGTATCTCTGCTGTTCTGGCCATAATTTCAAAAAGATGGCGTCCAAAAAAGTATTTTTGGAAAATTTTCGGAAAATATGTCAAATTTTTTTTGGATTTACATCAAAAGAGAAGGTCTATTGAATTTTATAAAAATTTGACATCTGAATTACTCATGTGCGACTCACGGCTCTCAAGCTGTACCTTTTCAAAGTCAATTTTCCGTTAGAGTTCACCCTATAGTTGCATAACAACCGTTACCATGACTTTCTGGATAATTACCTGCATGATATTTTTGTGATTAAAAAATACTGGAATTCAGAGAATAACATCTCCGGATTGGCGAAACTGTCGCCACTATGTGAATGGAACATTAAATAAATAAATAAATGAATGAATAAATAAATAAATAAATAAATAAATAAATACATAAATAAATAAATAATAGGTTTATTAAGTACAAGGGACAAGGGACGAAGTGACGTATCTACTTTTGAGAGCTACTGTATCCAGAATATGGGAGAGGGAGGATGCAGTCTTTGTTCTTCACAAGCTTGAATACTCATGCATTGAATAACATTGAAATAGTTCGGTTCCATCATTTTCTCTTTTAGGAACATAGGGTACGTGTCTTGTGTGGTAGTTTTCTCCATTTCTGGTGTCGAATTCAAGGCAGCATATTGGATAGTTGTGTTGAAGAACTCTACTGCCGCTTCTATGTCATGTGATGTTTTCAGAGAGATATTCAAAGACAGTTTTTCTTCCAGCACATTTTGGAATATGTTCCAGCATTATGCCATTTCAGAAATGACTTGAGTCAATAGATTGAACATGGCGCTCATTTGATTAATGAGTCTTTCCATCATGCTTTCTAGCCTCGTTTCTAGCTTCTGTAGGTGGGTTGAGCTTTCTAGCTGCGTCGGTTGTGGTTGTTGGTTGTTGTGGTTTTTGTTGCTGTTGTTGTGAATGCCGTTGTTGTGGTTGATGTGGTTGTTGTGGTTTTTGTTGCTGTTGTTGTGAATGCCGTTGTTGTGGTTGATGTGATTGTTGTGGTTGTTGCTGTTCTTATTGGTGTTGTTGTTGTTGCTGGCAAAAGTTACTCTCGGCATTACATTGCGTTGTGGTGGATTATTGAAGATTTATTTTTTTCTAAGGGGAGGAAAGGTCTTCTTTTGCAGTTCTTTGTATATATTGCACCCCTTGTAGTTTGTCAGGTGATTGCCTTCGCAGAGGACACATTTTTGACGGTTTTTTCGATTTTTCCTCTCGTTGACAGTCGCTGGTCAGGTGGCTTCCAGCACACTTCACGCATCGCGGTGATCGATCTCATAAACCCTTGGTGTGGCCATACCGTTGACATTTTTGGCACTGTTTTCACATTCCAGCGTCAAAATTGACATGAAAAAATGTAACCAAATCCGTTCCTTGCTACTCGTCGGGAAAGTTTTGGGTGCCACAATCGATTTCTTCAGTACATGTTGTATCAAAACGTCATCAAAAGATCGAAGGAAGACTTCAATATAGAACATAGCCGCGAAACGATGTCACATAAAGGGCCGAAACGTCAACTTCCCGCATGTTCAGCAGCATATGAAATTTAAAATTGCATCCCTTCGGACATTACATGCATTCACACTTAGGGTGAAAACGGGGGTGTCGTCGTCGTAGTCGCCGTCGTACTATAGCAGTCCACCCCTCCTCTTGTGTTATATTATGTGCTTATGCCCTGGCACAGTTGGAAACGTTTTATTTATAAGACTTTTAAAGCTTACGTATATGCGATGGTGGTAAATCGCATCAAAGATTAAAGCGAATGTTTTTGCCGACTATAAAAATAAAAGTAATAATTTTGCAGCTCGCGCATATATAGCCGAGCAATTGGTATAAAATAAAAGAAAGCTTTTATGGAATTGGGTTTGCTCGTATACCTAGCTATAGGTAGGTTTCTCTGCAGGTCTGTGATCACGTGTAGATGTATTACAAAAAAAAAAATGTCGCAAGCAAAAAAATACTTTTGGTGTTTTGGATCCATCAACGAAAGGGTGCTTTCAATCTCGTTTCTTTGTTGTGTATTCTGATTGCTTTGTTTTCGATTTATTGCTTTTCGAAGTAAAGCTACCTTTCAATCAAAGTGGATTGGAATATGCAGATACGATTTTCTTCGAACATTTCATTCAGGTCAATGTAGGTGAAGGAGAACAAGAAAAGTTCACACAGACGGATCATTTCAGAAGCTCTTTCGACAACAAATCTTTGCTTTGAGCTTCTTTAAAGGATAATCCTCATCCGGTTTTGAGTAGCATATTAACACGTCTATAATATCTATAGGGTGGAATTACCACGCTACACCAATAAAACGTGAGAGTTGAGGGCATTTTAAATTGTCGCATGCGGTTCACTGTTTACCCGTTCATTAATGCCCAATTGTGTGTCAACGCATCATTTTACATTGTATTTTTTCGTGTGAAATTCATTTAAGAGTATTTGGCAAAATATTCAGGTTTATTAGACAATTTCAGAGGTTCCACCCTGATAAAATTCAGGAAAAGGATCGGAAAATTACAGCGATGATATTATAATTTAATAATCAAATTTTCATATTTGAAAATTGATTTTTGAGATTATTCCTAATATTACTTTCCCGGCCCACCCACGAACACGGAGGGAAAGTATTGTAATCGTGCAGAAAAAAAGTTTTGAGATTTCACCGGATATATCCGTTTTGAGGTCCCCCAAGACGATTAAGACCATTTTCAGAATGATGTCTGTCTGTGTGTGTGTATGTGTGTGTGTGTGTGTGTGTGTGTGTGTGTGTATGTGTGTATGTGTGTCTGTCTGTGATCTTCCACGATAACTGCCGTAACGTTGACTGGATCGACTTGATATTTGGTATACAAACATGGTTGTTTCCTGAAAAGAGCCCATTAGTTTTTGGCTGTCATCTGTCAAACTCAACTGTCACTATCATCAAATGTCAGAAGCTATATCTCACGGAACTCAACTTGCAATATGTCATTTGAAAGCCCTTGGAAAACTGTATTCAGAACAGTTGGAAACATTGCCCTATCTGTCATCTGTCAAATAATAAAAAATGTTAAAGTTCAAAACTTTACCAATTAATTATTCAAAATCTATCTGATGGATTGGAACCAGATTTGGCAGGAAGCAACACAACAAAAGAGTCAAATTGAGGCCGCAGTTGCAGTTTTCCACCATTCTCCAGTTGAGCGTAATGAATTTTCGAAATTTCTCCTGGCCGTTGCCACTCAGGAGGGGCTCTCGCCGGTGTTTCGACCAGCACGACTCGCTTTTGTAGCAGGACTCCACTCAAAAATTTATTCCTGCTCGGGGATCGACTTTTTTTTGGAAATTTCAACTGATATCGAAAGTAGATTGTATTGAGCGTCGTGCAGGTCTATTTTCAGAGTTGACACGGTTTCGGTTTTCCGACTGTAATTTTTTCAAAATGAAATTTGCACATTCCGTGAATTTGAGAAAAACGCAATGCAAACTTCTACATGCGGTAGGCCCCACGAAATATTAATTTTAGGTGCAGACATGCTGTGAATAAAAGTTAGAGAAAAGAATGAGCTAATTTTTGGAGGAAAAATTTTCGAAATCGGATCAACAGTTGCCGAGTTTTCCTCTCTGGAAAAACTGCAAATTTTCCAACTTTTTATTCAGTGAACAGATTTCTCGGAATTGTTTTTTTTAGAGAATAGATAACTGGTTCTTGAACATTTTCCAATAATTTCTCTCCAATTTCCCGGAAATTTTCCTCCTGAAAATATAAAACCACTCATGCGATCGTACAAATTAAGCGGTTCTGTCACGATAATTACCGAATTATTGATCCGATCAAATCGAAATCAGGTACGGAGGCCTAAGTTCAGCCTGGAATGTTCTGATTAGACTTTGGGTGGATGATTTTGATCGGAAGCCCTCAGGTGACACATTGGGTCTGGGTTTGTCTGCCCAAGCTCTAAATTGAAAATATAGAATTGAAATTTGACACACAGATGCAGTGAAAGTTTTCAATCAAGTTTTTGTAATTTCATCATCATATCTAAAGTAGGAACAGAAATTTCAATAAGGAACCAGCATTGCATTTTTGAGATATCACAGCAGTTAGCTACCTAGTTCTACCTTTTTGATCATTTCATCACCTTGGAAAACTGACCTAACCTGTCATTTTTTCTGTCCGCTCAACAATGGATGCAGGATGCTCGCTAAACGCTCGACTAAATAGAATTTTTTCATCAATTTCCAAATCGAATCGCCCCCTCCCGAAGGGACACTTCGATCAAAATCATTACTGACGTCTCTGGATACCGCCGGGAAAGTTTTGTGTCGCCCCACAACAGATTTTTTTTTAATGGTTTGATTTCACCTCAATTAAATGTGACATTCTAAATAACGGTGACGAGCACATGAATGGAAATAATCATCAATTCTGTCAATATTTCAATTCAATCTACGGCCATATTGTGATTGAAGAAGATAATATCGTAGGAGCTTTAGAACCACCAAGTTACCTCAAATCACATTCACGAGGTACATACCTATGTGAATACCTATGTAAAAAATAAATGTATTTCTTATTTTTTTATTTAAAATTAATACCGGAACTTTCCAAACGACATTCTTATACTTTGTGGAGATTATTAGATTGCCATGCTGTGCCTACCTGACACAGTTTCCACCGTGCGTAATATAACGGGGAAAATCGTACAGTAAGAAAATTCGTCACTATGTCATATTCGCATAATTATTTGTGTACCTTGGACAAACGGACCTCGTCGTCTCACCGGCACCGCACGAAGATAGGTACTTTGTGGAGAATATCAATGATGAAAATAAATATTTATTGTATTAGGGGTATGTGTGAGACTTTATGTGACGGAGAATGGAAGTTTAAGCGCCGAGCGCAGCGAGAAAAGGAACAAAAAAGTCTAATGGTGAAAAAATCATGTCGGAAGTATTTTGCCCTTCAAGTGACTCATAATAATGATAAAGATGATAAAAAAACAAGATGCTACAAACCGTTAGGGAGCGGAGCGGGAGTACGAAAAGAATAACACCGCTTCGAACGTTGTTTGCTAATTGATTTATACTTATGGAAGCTCCACTTCTTCCGAGGGTGACTATGGTCACGCACCCACGTTTTTTCCCCATAAGGGGTTGAAGATGAGTTATTTCAAGATAAAAAAATATGTCCCAACGTAAGTGAGAACATTTCAACGTCCCTTTAAACATATATGGCTCATGACAATTCCCTTTTTCTTATGTGAAAAAATCAACCTCCTCCCTTACTCCCAAGTACTTACCCCTATGGGTTCCATTTTGTCGAATTATGAATTTTGGCACAAATTTTTTTCCAACCCCCAAATAGGAGGTGAGGTTGAACAAAAACCTTCGGTCAATTCGGCTGAATTTTTGGTATTGTGCTTAACCAGTGACGCTTAACAAGATCACCAAAAGAAAACTCATTCGTATGACCAGTTTCCACCCCACAGAGGGTTGACTTTGCCTATAATGGAGCATGTTCTTCCATGTCATAACCCGATGAATGGAAATAGTGGACTTTTATATCATCCTGTTTCGTAAAAAATGTCTATTCTTTAGAAATAATTTCAACTTCGCCCCTCATCCTCTATCCTCTATGCCTGTTTTTGAACATCATATTCGAAATAAATCTTGAAAATTATATCAATTTTTATTCCATCCTTCACATGGTCGCAGTAGCTGGAATAAGAGTGTGACATAATACTTTGCCTTGATTGAGCAGCTTTCGCTTCAAATGACAATTAATTTTTCAATCTAAACTGGAGATGTATCCGTACAAAAGAAGAAAGTTAGAAATTATGTACAGGTAAACATAATTAACCTGCTGTGAAGTTGAAACTTGATAGGAAGACCAATATTTCAAATAATAATCCAGTCAAAAATCATGAAAAAAATATATATCCCACCCTGCTTATGTTAGCACTCTAACATAAGCAGAGTGAAAGAGAAATTTGAGGAAGGATTCACAATCAGATGCAGAGAACTTGACCATAGACCTCCTATATTTTCAAGATTTATTTAGAATATGATGTTCAGAAACAAGGATGGGGGATGAGAGACGGGGTTGAGATTATTTTTGAAGAATAGACATTTTTACAAAACAAGACGATATAAAAGTCCACTATTTTCATTCATTTGGTTTAAGACATAGGAGAATGTTTTATGCTTCATTATAGTCAACTTCAACCCTCTCTGGGGTAGAAACTGGTCATACGAATGAGTTTTCCTTTGGTCATCTTGTTCAGCGTAACTGATGAAGCCCAATATCAGAAATTCAGCCCTACCTTACCTCGGTGCTTTGCGCCTCGGTTATGTATCTTGGCTCTCGCCTGTAATATGAGGCTTCCTACCTGAGTATGTAATATACTATTTTTTCACCTTGTACCTTGTATCTCCATCAACTGTGGAGTAAAAATATGAGTGTGATATATTTTCCAATTCAGATGAAGAAGGTCTGTCGATCAATCTATGTGAAAATATACAAAATAATGTTCCATTTGAAACAATTTCTTTCTTCTGAAATTCCTGTATATTGTTGATATGTTAGATAAACGTGAAATTCAAAAAATGTAAGAAAAATTGCAAAAAAAAATTTTTGCCCAACGAAAGTTTGTTGAGGATGAGAAAATGATGGAGCGGGGTCAATTTCAAGTGATACACCCTGTACCTTCAAAGTAAACTTTGAAATTTCCAAAAATTATTTCGTAAAAATTTGAGGAAAATTGGGCTGGAAATCAGGAGACTCATCCAGAAAGTTCGTTTTAGTGAAGCTGTTATACAGGGTGTCCCAGCTAAAACAATCCAGTGCGATTTTCTCAGGAAATATCAAGGCAACAAAAATTGTTTTGCAATTGGGGTGAAGCCTGACCTTTAAGCTTTCTATTGAGGAGGCGTCGATGCTTGTAGGTGCTCTTGTTTCCAAGGAAATGCAATTTTAATCAGGCGAGTCACAAGAATTCAAAAATTCATGATCGACTAAACAAAATAGTTCAGATGAAAAAAAATCCTCTTTCTCTAGGCTTTCCATTGATGTGTCGCCGATGTCTGTACCTGGCCCAGTAAGCCAGATTTCCTGCCTCACAGTCCAGCAAAACACAATGATCAGAATCATGACGTCACCGATCACACACTTGTTGACTAGTAGTTACTAGGGCTTTTTTACTTACCATACCTGGATTCACCTTAGCAATGAATACTGGATGATGTTTTAAAATCAACAAGTGTATGGTCGGTGACGTCATGATGCTGATTTTTGTGTTTTGCTGGACTGTGAAGCAGAATACTTGGCTTACTGGGCCAGGTACAGACATCGGCGACATATCTGGAAAGCCTAAAGAAAGAGGATCTTCTTTCATCTGAAGTATTTTGTTTTGTCGATAATGAATTTTCGAATTCTTGTGACTCGCCCGAATAAAATTGCATTTCCTTGGAAACTAGAGCACCTACAAGCATCGGCGCCCCCTCAAAAGGAAGCTAAAAGGTCAGGCTTTCCTCCAATTGCGAAACAATTCTTGTTGCCTTGATCTTTCCTGATAAAATCGCGCTGGATTGTTTTAGCTGGGACACCCTGTACGATTTACGCTGGGAGAGGAGAGGAAGGGTAGGAGCACCATTAAATTATTATCGCCGATAACGGTCTTGAATTACAAAACAATTTCATAACACGCATCTTATTCTTCCCTCATCTTTCCGAAACCGGACACTGGCGGGCTTTTGTATACAAAAAACAAAAACACGTAGCTGATATACGGATTTCCTTTATAGCGCGACATGAGAACATTGAGAACACCAATATTATGATGCGATGCCTGGCTTGGTAGAATATCCGAAAAGTGATAATTGAACCGATAATTTAGGCAGGCTGTGAGCAATACACAGCCGTCTTGATAACAAAAGTGTGGGAAAGAACGGATTTATCGCCGCGAGCGTTGTCGTCTTCGGCATTCGACAACTTCAGTCGTGTAGGCGTTCGCGGTTCGATATTGTGCGCTCTCCTGGATCGCCGCGTATCAGTAAGTTGGCTTTGACTTTAAAATCGTGCATATAGCTTCTTTACCATGTAAATTCAGTTATTATTATGTCACCCTTTGAATTTATCATATTTTAATAGGGGCATCAGGCTTTCTCCAGCACATCTTTCACTGGACTTTCATAAAAATAGCTTGTGATCATCGCATCGCCTCTATGTAAGGCGGCACGATTAGCTCAAAAAGTGACATTACTGAATTAACATCGCGAACGAGGTATAGCTTACCCACTTACATTTGGCATATATTTCTTAATTCTCTGGAAAAAAGGGTTGGGAACTATCATTATTATCGCCAATTAATTTTTCATTACCGATGCGCGATCCCCCTATCCCCCTTTTTGCCATCTGCATTTCTTGAAGTGGTATGTGCAAAAGTGTTTAGCGAACTGTATGGTGGTGAGTTATTGAGGCGGCACAAGCATCCAGCGTTCATTTGTCTGCCCGTTTTCCAAAGCTCACTTGATGAGTGGTACTCGTCTAACCGCGCGCCATTACCGGAGTGGATC
Organism: Anaspis maculata; assembly: GCA_949128115.1. NCBI lineage: Eukaryota > Metazoa > Arthropoda > Insecta > Coleoptera > Scraptiidae > Anaspis > Anaspis maculata. The sequence goes on along the minus strand of OX421966.1, from coordinate 68,465,514 downwards.
GCAAATTGTTAATAATTGAGGGAGTACATTTTCAGTCCGGGGGCTGTTTTCCAGAGGGCGCACATACAGGCGGCTTTGTTCGCGGTATCAACCCTCGCTTGTTTTTTTTTTGTGTGTGTATGTGTTCGGTTATGTCAGTTTTTTTGCACGTGTCATAATTTATTAGAGGCGGGCGTCTAGTTTACAGTTTTGTTTCATTTTATTTGATCCGTAGTTTTTATACATAAGTTAAAGCCAGTTCTTCGACGCTAAAGGAAATGTTGATCATTGCATGAAGGGGTTTCTGATCCGATTAAAAAACTTGTTGACAGAAATCGATTTCATTTTATTTTTTTCGTCAAGTAGAAACTCTTCCAAAGAAAAAATGCACAGGTAATGCTATCAAATTCTTAAAATTTCCAAAAAATATTATTTTGATTTTCGAAAGTTCAAAAACTTGATAGCAACGCACATACATCTCTCTCCAAGAAAGTCGCATGCCAAATTCGAACTTTCTATTTTCAAAAAAAAGGTACCAAAAATGATTTTCCGTAGACATGAAAAAGTGAATCAGTAGAAATCATTTTTGGTACTTTTTTTGGAAATCGAAAGTTCAAATTTGGACGTGATTTCCTTGAAGAAAGATGTATGTGCGTTGCTATCTAGTTTTTGAATTTTCTCAAATCAAATTTTTTTTGAAAATTTTGAGAATTTGATAGCATAGCCCGTACTTTTTTCTTTGGAGGAGTTTCTGCTTGACGAAAAACATGAAATAAAACCGATTCCCGTCAACAACTTTTTTAGTCGCATTAGAAACTCATTTAAGTTTTGAGCTCCGTTTCAAGTTGAATCCGGAATGTTGAGTTTTAAACCTCAGCAAACGTGCCAGAGCTCGTCGTCATTACGACAAGCCTGGCCTGTATCACAAGTTTGATTACAAGGTTCAGGTGTTGATAATAATTTGAATATGCTAGAGTACAATTCAGACTTGACACCTCAGGTTCAATCATGAACGTTAGTTCTCGAACGTCAATTTTTTTCTGCCAGCATTAATTTACTTCAAACGGCTTAAATGTGACACTTACCGACAAAGCTTCGAAGTGACAATAAATATATGTCAAGGTATATACCGGGTGGGCCATAATAAACCGGAATACTTTCGGACGGGAATGGTACCAACGGAAAGCCAATAGACTATATGCCGATCAGCTTTTAAATTCAGCACTAGAACGGTAATTTTCTTACGCCAAGTTGGCAATTCGGCGATAATTGGGGATGCTCAAATTTGTAATGTTGGATCACTTTTTCCCTAGATGACCTTGAATTTTTATTGTCAATCGAGTACAGCGCTGTTGCAAGATTGTATAAACGTTCAAGGCGTCTTGATTTTGGTAGATTTTCGCCAGTTTAAATGGGCGACTGGTGGAATGTTTTTTCCAAGGTTTTTTCAAATAAAATAATAAATTACGTTGAGGAAACTGTTCTAATTTTTGGTCAAAAATAAAGGTCAATAGCTGATATCTAAAATAATCTGTGCCTTTTAAATTTAACACTAACTAGGTGATAGATTTTACAAGCTCTCGAAGGTAATAATCGAAAATTTCACAATTTATCTGAATTATTTGCTATGCCTGTACTAAGGATACAATATTAGTGACAACGTAAATCAACTTATATAGTGCAATAGTACCTAGTATCACTATATGTAGGTACTTAAGATACATTGATACTATAACTAAATATATACAACAATTCTTGAGAACCTTTGAGATGAATTAACTTCAGCGACAGCATTCGCTCGAAAATCTATAGGCAAACCACAGAAAAACTGCTCGACGTAGCTTTAATGCAAAAAAAAAGGAAAAGATGTCAGCAAGGCTGATATCAGTGGCCATCTTAGGGAACAGAGGGTAGAGTAGATGCAGCAAGTGGGCGAGTGCGAAGTTGACGATGGAGATGTTGAGGAACTACAGGTCTAGCTCAGATGCAGTTTTTGATAGCCATTGTCCGCGGACACCTACTCCGCGACGATGTTGTTCATGGTGTGGTTCTCAGTTCCACACTCAGAACTCGGATCTTCTACATATCCTCACTGATAGAACTGAAATCTGCATTTTCCCTGCCCTGTTCGTATCCTATTGAATCCATACTTTCCTTGAAAGGGAGAAGCTCTTCGGATCCTCTACAATCGCTCTGTTCTTGACGGCGGCTTCAGTATCCCATATTTCCTCCCAGTGTCTTTTCATCTCGAAATCTGCAGCATGGATTTTTGGCTGCGATGTTCAAAATTGGCAGCCAGAAAGTCTGGGTAGATTTGACAACTCCAACAATGATTCTCAATGCTTGGTTAAGAATGACGTCAATGATGTTGTGTGTGTGTGCGCTATTCATCCAAACAGGAGCGTAGTATTCCGCTGTCGACTAGACCAAGACAATGGTGGATATCCGAAGAGTAGTGGCGTCGACACTCCATGTAGTTCTTGCAAGTCTCTGAACCAGGTTCATTCGTGTCTTCGTCTTGGCAGTGAGTCTCTCCAAGTTGATCTTGAAGGATAATGTTTGGTCGAAGGTCCCACCGAGGTACTTGGAGTGGGACTGTGCTGCAGATAAAGTCCGGCCATCAAAGCTGACATTGAGGTGACGAACTGCTTCTGTCGTTCAGATGAATGGCTCTAGTCTCTATCTCCAGAGAGTTCGGATTCAATCCTCATTTCTGAAAGATGACAAAATTCTGTTGGAAAATCGTAATACATATTTATTATGTGCAGAAATATCATAGTGAAAAATCACAGAATCGGCGGGTTTTTATTTTGCACATCTGTGTTATTTGTCCAAAAAGTTTGTTTTCAGTTTTGACAAAAAAATACAAGATAAAACTTTGGATCAAGTTTTCATTTTTGGCTGGTCATAATCTACTCACTGTTCGACTGAATTGGTTCAAATTTATTTCATGGCTTGTCTCTGTTGACAGAAGGGCTGGCCTAAAAAGCTAAAATTACAGAAGCCAACTTTTTTCAATCGAGTCACATCGCAGGTCAACCATTAAATTTGCCTCAATATGGCTCGAACCCAATAACAGTATTCCCAAAAATGTAAGTTTGACCAAATAACACAGGGATACATTTTTCCGAATCTGCGGCCCTAGACTTTGATTTACCCAGTAATTCTTGACAAGTTTTAACAGAGGAATATTGCTGGTAAATCTAAACAAAATTGAAATCCCCTATCTGCCATTGGTCTATGTAACGTTAATGAATAACCTTATAGCGTGGAGACCTCAGGTGATAATAAGCGCCGCAAAGCAAGAGCACCTTTCTCTGGTGGTGATTCATGCGTGGCCCCAAGCCGTTGGTAATTTGTGGAAATTCCCTGGAATCCCGTGGCTATCCATTTAATTTGAAGAAATCGTATCCGGTGGAAATCCTGTGGTAATCCCGTGGCAATCCATCACAATCCGTTGAACGTTCTGATGTCCTAGTAATTCACCCGAGGATTCACCCTATGATCATTTGCATCTGAAGTCAACTTTGAATGAAAGAAAAAATTTACATGAACTTAAGTACTCAGACAAGAGTGTTACTCGTACTTACCTTATAAATATACTGGCAGAACCATGAATATAGCAATAGCAGAACCGAGGGCAGAACACTTGATGGAATTTTCTCAGGAATGTAAACAACTATGACACTCACCTGACATCATGACAAACAACGGCCAAGGCAACAGGGCAGCGGATATGATGCAAGGAGACGCCAGAACTGGCATTTCTTGTCAAAATTTTCTAACCTCTTTGAGCTTAGCCCGTTTTCGCGCAACTTGGTCTATGAGCGTCCGTTACACTCTAGGCAACATGGCCAACCGCGTTTTATTTTCTGCTGAATTTAAAACGTGATCGGCATATAGGTCGTACACCACAAAAGTCAAAATGGCCGTCACTTGAAAATTCAAGATGGCGGAATCCTTTTAATATACACCTTCTTTTGTTCTCGTTCTTTTTGTTCAAAAGTTATGAAAATTGTGGAAATAACAACATAATTGGAAAGAATGGAGTTTTTTTCACAATTCAAGACCATTTCGAGCTTATTCGGTTCATTCGTTCTGGAGTTATAGCGAAATTGAAAAATGCCTACTTCACATGTTCTGACCAGAAATGATGGTTTCAAATTTTGGTTTCCCGCCCCCCAAATTTTTGTTTTTCTTAGCCGATTCCACAAAAATTGGTATCAATGGATACCCAATAATTACCTACATGAGTTTTATGGACAATATCATGGCGATCAAAAGAACTTGATTTTTTTCAAGGCTTTGCGCATCTTTACGAAAAGTTCAAAATCACTAGTGGACGCCCTACCCACGTTTTCGCGTAATGGGTAGGAAGATGGCTATGACAAACAAAACTGTTGGCTAGTAAACAAATCTTTTGACAACTTTTTTTTACAAGCCGCACAGTGGGACGAATCTACATTGACTGGACAAAAGTATTCCGATCCAATTTTCAAATTCAGTGCGGGTTCGAATCCCAGCTTCGGCAATTTTTTTTTCGAAGTTTTATTCAAGGAACTCGCCAAGTGTTATACCTTTTTTTCAAAGTAGTTTTTATAAGCTACAATACCACAAAGTTTCATTTCATTATGATCAGTTTTGTGGAAAATATGCCGTATTTAGTTTTCAACACACCAGCTCAAAGAAAATTGCCAAAAAGCCTTTGTCGCAAGCCGTCGCAAAAAGTACTATCAGAAAATCATAATAGAAGGATGGTGGATCATCCTGAAGGTATTTTCGTAATGACCCACCATGACCCGCTCTTGAAAACCGTGCTCAAAGTTCCGCATCTATAGGGTTTTTCTGCGGTCATATTATTCTGTGTTGATATACTTACCTAGAGTTGATTAAGTACGAGATAGGTACCTAATCTTTTTTGTTATAGAGTTGTTTTCTCAGGTACCGTGCCGTGTCTCGTACTTTATCAACTCTAGGTAGGTATATCATACCAACTCAGATTGGTATGACCGCAGAAAAACCCTATAGATGCGGAACTTTGAGCACGGTTTTCAAGAGCGGGTCATGGTGGGTCATTATGAAAATACTTTCAGGATGATCCACCATCCTTCTATTATGATCTTCTTATAGTACTTTTTGCGACGACTTGCGACAAAGGCTTTTTGGTAATTTTATTTGAGCTGCTGTGTTGAAAACTAAATACGGCATATTTTCCACAAAACTGACCATAATGAAATGAAACTTTGTGGTATTGTAGCTCATAAAAACTACTTTGGAAAAAAATGTACAACACTAGGCGAGTTCCTTGAATAAAACTTCAAAAAAAAATTTGCCGAAGCTGGGATTCGAACCCGCTCTGAATTTGAAAATTGGATCGGAATACTTTTGTCCAGTCAATGTAGCCATCCGTCCCACTGTGAGCCGTGAGTTTTCTTATCGTAGTAAAAAATATGTTGTCTGAAGGAGACAAAATTCTTATCAAGGGGCGTTGAATGCGGGTCGTACTGGTACTGTCGCCCAAATTATCTCCGACTTTCCTGAACGGAGGTTTCAGAAGTACTCTCTACGATTCGGCAAAAAAAAATAGGGACACCGGGTCAGTCGATCGGAGGCATGGTGGTGGCCATTTCTGGTCAGAGCATGTGAAGTAGGCCTTTTTTAATTTCAAAAAAAATAGGGACACCGAGTCAGTCGATCGGAGGCATGGTGGTGGCCATTTCTGGTCAGAACATGTGAAGTAGGCCTTTTTTAATTTCGCTATAACTCCAGAACGAATGGACCGAATAAGCTCGGAAGGGTCTTGAATTGTGAGAAAAAACTTCATTCTTCCCGATTATGTTGTTGTTTTCACAGTTCCCATAACTTTTGAACAAAAAGAACGAAAACAAAAGAAGGTGTATATTCAAACATTTCTGCCATCTTGAATTTTGAAGTGACGGCTATTTTGACTTTTGTGGTGTACGACCTAGTCTATTGGCTTTCCGTTGGTACCATTCCTGTCAAAATCGGTCAGGATATAAACATTTTATAGGCAAAAAAAAGTATTCCGGTTTATTATGGCCCACCCGATACAGGGTGACAAATTCAAAACTTAACAATAGACCATTTCCACATGACAGCACACGCACGTGTCGAACGGCTGATTCGGGGCAACGTCAACATGATGTCAACTATACGTGCCAGTTTATCAAAACTTTGTGACACCAGTGACTTCCACACCGACACCGACTGACATACTACCAATCTGACTGACGCACATGACTGACGTAGCCCACGTGCCCCGTGACAGATGACGCACATCTGACTGACGTTGCCCCGAATCAGCTGTTCAAGATGGAGCTGCGTGACGTCAGTGGAAATGGTCTATTGCCTGTAAGTCTTGAACAATAGCAGATTTCAAAAATCGCCCAAAACTGTTTCGATATCATGGAGGGGGAACCATAATAGTGAAGTCAGTGACTCACCCCCACCCATTGTCTGAGCCCCAGCGCCCTCCACTATTTTTTTTCCCAAATGGCAACCCCCTAGTTGTGAACCATAATTGGAAAGCCCTTGAATTTTTTTTCCCAGTGATATCATTTTATCCACATTTTGTTTGAGTGGTTTTCAATTTATTTGGAAAAAACTGTCCTAAGGGGTTTACATTTATTTAAATGAATTCACACTGCAATCAATCAAATTTTGACTACTTCAAACCATAAAGAAAGGCCAAATGTTCACAATGAGTGTTCAAAATGATTGCCGTTATTTTCAAGGCAATAAATAAAGCCTGTTCTTATCTCTTGTTGAACGTTTTCGAAGGTTTCTCTTGGAAGCGCACTACATTTTTCAGTAATTCTACGCCGCAGTACCTCAATCAACTTCGGCTGAGCTTTGAAAGCAACAGACTTCAAGTGATCCCTCAGAAAAAAGTCTTGAGGAGTCAAGTCCGGTGATTGACGAGGCCATTCAATGAGTCCTCTTCTGCCAATCCACCGATCTGTACAATGATCATCTAACCATCGACTAACTAGACATAGTGAGGTGGAGTTCTGTTGTGTTGGAAATGAACTGAGTCCTTGGTCAAAGCAGGGTTCCCGTCTGGGTCCTTCTTCAGATTTCCTGATTCCTAAACTATTAGGAACTTGGAGGATGATGATCCTGATAGGCGGATCGAGTTTTGTCAAGCTATGATGCAACAAATCACCCCTGAACCTCAACTCGTGGAAAACATTTGTTTTGGTGACGAATGTAGGTACTTGGATAGAATGGTGATGTGAAAAAACAAAATTGTGGCTACTGGATAATCCTCACGTTTTCCAGGAAGAACATACCCAGTACCACGGAAAACTTGGCCCAATATCCATATGGACAGAAATTTGGATGGCTTGCGTTATGCAGAAATGTTGAAAATCGCCATCGAGCCCCTTATAGTTCAGGAATTAGGAAATCCGATGGACGTAGATGAGAACCCTGATCTGACCGAGGACTTACTTAATTTCCGACACAACAGAGCTTCCACCTCACTATGTCTAGGTAGTCGATTGTTAAATGATCATTGTACAGATCGGTGGATGGCAGAAGAAGACCCATTGAATGGCCTCCTCAATCATCGGACTTGACTCCTCCAGACTTTTTTTCTGATGGATCACTTGAAGTCTGTTGTTTTTAAAATTCAGCCGGAGTCGATTGAAGAACTGCGTGGTAGAATCACCGAAGAATCTCGCGCCTTTCAATAGAAACCTTCGAAAACGTTCGACAAGAGTTCGAGAACAGGCTTTATCATTGTCTTAAGAACAACAGCAATCATTTTGAACGCTCATTGTGAACATTCGGTCTTTCTTTTTGGTTTGAAGTAGTTGAAACTTGATTTATTGTGGAGTCAATTGATTTTAATCAAGATAAATCCATTGGACAGTTTTTTCCAAATTGATCGAAAACTACCCAAACAAAATATGGAATAATTGGTACCACTGGAAAGCATTTTCTACGGGCTTTTCAATAGTGTATCACAAGTGGGAGATTGCGATTTGAAAAAAAATATAGTGGACGGGGCTGGGGCTTAGACACTGGGTGGGGGTGATTCACCGACTCAACTATTATGGTTCCCCCTCCATTCTGTCGGAACGGTTTTAGGCGATTTTTGATATCTGCTCTTGTTTCAGACTTACAGGCAATCGTATATGTTTTGAATTTGGCACCCTGTATGTTGCAACCATGTTTATTGTTATCGTAAATGGTAAATCTTCAATTCCACTAATTGTATTAGCATAATAGTTCGCCATTGACAGGCTCGGTTTCTTTATGCTATTATTCAATAATGCGAAGGCAGAATTTGGACTTGTCCAGCCTATAGGTTTCATGCGCTGTAGAGTATTGCATACTTAGATGGGAAATAGATCATTACTGCTGAGGGTAGCTCCTGGAGCCTCTGCCCGAAGCAGGAATGATGTAAATAACGAGTAATCGGATAAATTCCACCTCAAGTCGCCTATGATTCCTGAGAATCTGGCGAAAAAACGTAGCCAGCGAGGAGACCGAGGCCTACTTTGAGAAGAAATTTATTCGGTCACTCTTCATTCACTACGAAGGCGCAGAGCGGACATCAGAGTTTTTTTTATGATTTCGAAAAAAAAAACACGAAATTATGGGGATAAAGTCAGAATTCTGAGTTTAAAGTCGGAATTCTGAGTTTGAAAGTCAGAATTCTGAGATTAAAGTCGGAATTCTGAGTTTGAAAGTCAGAATTCTGAGTTTAAAGTCGGAATTCTGAGTTTGAAAGTCAGAATTCTGAGTTTAAAGTCGGAATTCCGAGTTTAAAGTCAGAATTCTGAGTTTAAAGTCGGAATTCTGAGATTAAAGTCGGAATTCTGAGTTTGAAAGTCAGAATTCTGAGTTTAAAGTCGGAATTCCGAGTTTAAAGTCAGAATTCTGAGTTTAAAGTCGGAATTCCGAGTTTAAAGTCAGAATTCTGAGTTTAAAGTCGGAATTCTGAGATTAAAGTCGGAATTCTGAGTTTGAAAGTCAGAATTCTGAGTTTAAAGTCGGAATTCTGAGTTTGAAAGTCAGAATTCTGAGTTTAAAGTCGGAATTCTGAGTTTAAAGTCGGAATTCTGAGTTTAAAGTCGGAATTCTGAGTTTAAAGTCGGAATTCTGAGTTTGAAAGTCGGAATTCTGAGTTTCAAACTCGGAATTCTGCGCGCGCACAATTCCGAGTTTCAAAGTCAGAATTCTGCGCGCGCATCGGCAGGAAACGAGCCGGTTGATTAAATGGCCTCTCCTTAGCGCAATACGAACACTTGGTACAATCAAACCACTCGATGGCGTCGGCGGCGACATGGCTCCACCCGAATGAAGTTCCTTTGTGCTTTGAACTCGGCTTCGAACGATGAGCCTCGATAAGAGCATTCGGCGCATTGTACAAAAGCAACAATAACATAGCATATTTACATAGGGTTGTGAATAATGCTATAGGTATGCTATTACAGCTGTGTCACGTTATAACGCAAAGGTGGAGGGGGGAGGGGACGGCGCGAAATTATCATTGTAGGGTGTTGTAGGTATCCATGTGTTTGTCTGTAATGTTCGTATAAGTCGAAACGCTTATGGCTCTTGTAGTTGCAGTAGATGCAAGAGAACTGTTCCGGTTCGACAATGGCATTGTACAGTTCGGCTGCATGACCATTTTTGTAATTCCTTTGGACGTGTTGGTTGAGTTGGAAGAAGAATCCAGTCAGTCCGATGCGAACATTGCGAACAGTTGGACGTGTCCACAATTTGGGTTGTTAGTAGGTACCTACCTAATCACGTTGGTCGGAATTTGTCAGTGGCACCAAATCGTGCCCCAGCTATGCGCTTGACAGCCACGATACTGCCAGCCCAACGAAAACATTACTGCGCTGCGCTTCGGGATTTAAAGAGGCGCCGCAGCTATAATAGGTAGCATATACCTAGCATTTTTCACAACCCTATGTAATAACATGCTATTGCTGCTATTGTACCTACAATGCGCCGAGTGTTCTTATCGAGGCTTATCGTTCAAAGCACAAAGGAACTTCATTCAGGTGGAGCCATGTCGCCGCCGACGCCATCGACTGGTTCGATTGTACCAAATGTTCGTATTGCGCGAAGAAGAGGTGTATGAAGAAGCACATGATGACGCACGCTACGGACAGAGAATTAACCAGTTCGGCTGTGTGGAATGTCCGTATCGTGTTAAGGAAAAAAAGGGTTTAGACTCGGGTTTAGAAAAGGCACAAGTTGTTACATCTCTCGAAGATTTTATTAAATACCTAGCGAGTAAGTAGGTATCGTTAGGGTCGTCAACTTGTCAATCACTATTTAATCAACCGGCTCGATTCCTGCCGATGCGCGCGCAGAATTCTGACTTTGAAACTCGGAATTGTGCGCGCGCAGAATTCCGAGTTTGAAACTCAGAATTCCGACTTTCAAACTCAGAATTCCGACTTTAAACTCAGAATTCCGACTTTAAACTCAGAATTCTGACTTTAAACTCGGAATTCCGACTTTCAAACTCAGAATTCCGACTTTAATCTCAGAATTCTGACTTTAAACTCGGAATTCCGACTTTAAACTCAGAATTCTGACTTTCAAACTCAGAATTCCGACTTTAAACTCAGAATTCTGACTTTCAAACTCAGAATTCCGACTTTAATCTCAGAATTCCGACTTTAAACTCAGAATTCTGACTTTAAACTCGGAATTCCGACTTTAAACTCAGAATTCTGACTTTCAAACTCAGAATTCCGACTTTAATCTCAGAATTCCGACTTTAAACTCAGAATTCTGACTTTAAACTCGGAATTCCGACTTTAAACTCAGAATTCTGACTTTCAAACTCAGAATTCCGACTTTAATCTCAGAATTCTGACTTTCAAACTCAGAATTCCGACTTTAAACTCAGAATTCTGACTTTATCCCCATAATTTCGTGTTTTCTTTTTCGAAATCATAAAAAAAAAACTCTGATGTCCGCTCTGCGCCTTCGTAATTCACCGTCGAGTGTATGCATACTATTTTACCGACAATCATCAATGCATATCAACTACTATTAGTTTACAATTACTAGATACTTGTTTAACAAACTTTTTATTCGAGTAAACGGCAATAAATTAGGTGGCTGTGAATAAAGACATTGACAGTTCGTATAAAAATATAAGAACAATTGCAATCAGTGCAAATTTTTAAAATGTCGCAATCAGATTCTTCTGATCTCAGGTCTTTGACTCCTTTTGAACTGCGGCAAGCGGCCGAACAAGCTACGGGAAATGTCGGGATTTTCTAAAAACGAATCTTTTTCCAGGACATCCCTACTGTGTCTTTTGGGGTTGGGGTAGGGCGAGAGGTAGGACCTATTTTTTTATGAATTCGCCTCCAATTTCACAATCTAGGCATGTTTGGTATCAATTCTTTCGATGAAAAGAGCTCGCTGAAAAACATTTACCATTTACCAGTAAGCTGTTACGGTTACAGTACTTATTGTCTATTGAGTCGGGAATTTCAACTTCTTCGAATTCCGACTTCCAATGGAACCATTGATCTTGATATTGTAGGGAATTTTTACTTTTGACCTAGAATGTGGAGTGACCCAAAATTTTGATTTTCATGTCAAAGTTTCGACTTCAGGCTTGAAGTTTCGACTCCATGTTCGACACTGAACTGTTAGTTTTGACTCCCAAGTTGGAATTTTGGCTTTTGAATACGGAATTATTATTCAGAGATGGAGCTTCTTAACTAAATATTCAGAACATTTCACTTGAAATTTCGACTATTGAATCATACGTTACATTCCCAAACCCGGAAGTATGAGCTTCTCACTCTCCTTTACATTTCAATGGATACAAAATTGTGATTTTAAACTTAAAATTTCGTTCTTATACCTATAATTCCGCCCTTGAACTGAACTAGAAGTTTCGACTTTAAGGTCGACTTGAAACTCGGTTCTTTGTCTTCCAAATATGAGTTTTGGCTCTAATTACGTATTGAAACACGTATTGATCAAAAATACTCAAAACGCAAAAATTTGATGGAAAAACCCTCGAGTATCTTTTCAAAATCTGAGGTACTTACTATACAGGGTGTTTCGCAATTACGGTTACAAACTTTTGGGGCAGATTCCCCATCAACAAAAAAAATATATAATATATAACTTTGATGTCCTAAGATGCTCCGTTGAGTTACAGGGTATTCAAGATTCAAGTTGACTTTTTAGGATCGGTTTTTTGAGGGGTAAAAAACTGAGGCAATGGAAATAGGGGGACAAAATGGGTACACCCTTCTCGTTTATCTATGCCCCTGAATTTTTTTTCAAACACGTTACTGTGATTCGGTGAGGACCTATTCCAGTGAACTTTGGTTAAAATTCAAACAAAATCAGTTGAACCGTCCAAAAATTACGTCAAACAATCCATTTTGAAAATTAAACTTGAACACCCTACAGCTTTTCAACCGAGCATTTCAGGACATCGAAGTCATATTTGATTCTGGTCCAACTTTGATAAGGAATTTACCCTAGAAGTTTGTGACCGTAATTGCGGAACACCCTGTAGAATATCAAGTTCTCTTGGAAATTCATGTGACACCTCGTTTTGAAGCTGCTCAAATTGCTGATGTTGAAGTTCATCAAGAAACTTCACCACTTTCAAAATACAAAAATACAACCGTGTCAAAATGCTAGAATATTGTCACAATGTTCAAATATATCTAAATCCATCAGAGCTCATCAAAATGCCTCAAGCTGCTTTAAATTCTCCAAAAATTATTGACAAATCGGACATCAAAAGAAAAAAACTTGGATTATTTGCTCCAGAATTGCAGAAATGTTGACACTGTGAAATGCCTCTTGGACCTCCTGAAAATCCATATCTATGGTACAAAAGATAACAATTTTGCAGAAACTCATGTCATCTTGTTTTGAAACTGTTGAATTCCTGATCCGAAGAAACTCCACGTTTTTTTCTTGGCTTATCAAAGTGTAAAAATATCATTGAAATGTGCCAAGACAATGTCATTTTGTCAAAATGATTCAATGGAAATGCGTCAAAATTTTGGAAAACAGACAGAAAGCCGGATTGCTTTCTGCACAATTGCCCAAAGCTCTGGGAAAATCGCTTACTTGCCCCTCATACTCGGACGCACTGGCCTCAAAAATCAGAAATATTAGTTTTTTCTTTTCCGACGTTCCGAACTGATCGCAGTTCTTCTTCAAGCAGTTTAAACTTCCAATTTAGAAATTTGACTTGATAATCCCACCTAATAGTAGAGACAAGAATCTCGATTTTTATCTTAGAAATCTAAATTTCACCTTGTCGTTAACAAATCAGATCAGACGTCAAAACTTAGCCACGACATGAGTTTTTTGCTTGATAATTGAAAACCCAAAGATTTGAAGGGAATCAATTTTCTGGAAGTACACAAAAAAGCCTCACGACTCTTTCTTGACCGTGTCAAAGTGCCAAAATATCGTCAAAACGTGCCAGGATAATGTCAGTATGTCAAAATGCATCAGAGCGCATCAAAATATCTCGAACGGCTCCTCAATTTTCAAAATACTCAAAAACGCCTGAGCTCAAAAACTTTCTCTTGAACTTCCCAAAATCTGATCTAAGGTACCTACAAGAGATACAAATTCTGCGAAACCTACGCGACTCATTTTCAAGTTTCTGTAATTCCTGATCATGAATTACATTGAGAAAACTCACAACTATCCCTTGACTCTTTCAAATTGCAGAAATAACGTCAGAATGTGATAGAAAATTGTCAAAATGAGCCAAATCAATGTCAAAGAATGCCAAAATGCATCCAAGGACATCAAAATTTTGATAAGTGTGACAACTTTCATGCATCAAAAAATGGATCAAAAGGATTCATCAAAATTCATCAGAAGATATCTAATTATACATCAGAAGACATCTTATGCTTCAGAGAATTTAATTAATATGAAGGAATAATTATTGATTTTTTTTTCTTCAATATACATGATGTAGATGTAAATGTTTCTGTCTTGTTCCAGGTGAGTCACGAGAATGATCCTAGACTGTCGTCATACTGCAGCCGGTGAAGGTCAGATTTTTTTTTTCATAAAAACTGTTCAACAAAAAATTGGGATACTCGTTACTTTGTTGAGACGGCCAGCTTCAAAAGGGTCATCGTCATCTGATGAGATACGTCTTTGGCCACAAGGTGAAGGTATATCATGAAAGGAGGCCATCATTAACGTGAGGCCTCGTCTACAGGGTGCGAACGGAGGGTGTGCGAAGAGGTCGATTTTTGAACTCATTTAACTTCTCATGAACAAAATTGTGGATTTTTTCCTAGTGTTTTTTTTTTGGGAAGCCCACACAATATCTTGGAAGGTTCTTGATTTTTCATTGAAGGCGCCTTTTTGAGAAAATAACATTTTTTGTGAAATGCACGGCTTTTTCGTGAAACTCATGACTTTCAGGAATAAAATAGCTCATTGAAAATTATACGTAAAGGGTTTATAATGGTAATGAGTGATCAAATACTCGATTCCTCAAGTAAGCGTATACGATGCTCACTTTTTTTTCCGAACGGCAAATCAGCAAATCATGAACTGGGGTTTGGGGTAGAATTGAGCATCGTACGCCAACTCGAGCAATCGAGTAGTTGATCGCTCTGTACTTGGAACACAGTCATGAAAAAAGCCAGCAAGTACAGATTTTTCTATAGAACGTCTTTTCAAGTTAAATTATATATAAGTACCTACTTTTCTGCCAAATTTGAGCCAACAATACGGTATACCTACTTGAATTATACTTATAAGTATAAGTATAAGTGGTCTTGAACACTTCCTTGTTTGTTTTGACATTTGAGTTTTCAATTAAATAGCCTAAAAGTTATCGCTGACTTGACAGTCTTGACGTTTCATTTCACTTTTTTGATTATGAATCCGGATCAAGTAACGGATACGTGTGAACTTCCGTAGCCGCCCCTTATTGATTATTTTAATATATATATATATTCATATTTCAATGGACATACGGTACATTCTCATAAAAATCTCAACATTCTTGCAGTGGTGTATGAGTATCTTGTATAAAACTGTCATTAAATTACATGAGAAACGTACAATTCAAGAAAAAAGCAATTGTTCAAAAAAAGTGACCTAAAAACAAAATGGAGAACCGTTTCGAAATACTAATGTGAGCGTTCCGAGAACAGCATCTCAAAAAATCTGTTAATTTTCGCAAAAGTTGAGGGAGTTTCAAAATTGGCCTCTTCGACACACCCTCCATTTTCACCCCGTACACGATGCCTAATGTGAACAATGGTCTGAGCCTCTGTGACACCTTGTAGCCAAAACTATTTCCAGTTGGATATGACTTTGGTGTTCTTGTAATCGATCGTTCCACTTTCGATATATCCTCATCTGAATTTGAAGCAAATTTTGAAATATCCCTATTTTTCGTTGAGCAGTTCATTTACCTAAATAAATTTGAGGCATACCTAGCTGGAGGCCAAGAGATACAAATAACAAAATATTCGTTTTGAGTTGAGAGCATCATCAATTTCTAGGCTTCTTGATTAAATATCTGAAAAACTGCTGAAAATTTTTGTGTTTTCGTCATATCATTTGGTTACATTTCAGCGAAATATGTCATATCGGTATCTGATGTGGTTCTTTGACCGCTCGATTCTTCACGATTCCATCAATAATTTTATAAATATGTTATGGACAGTAGTAGATCCCATTGTTCCAGAACATCACTTCATACCTCTTGCCTTTAAGGGCTTAGTGGCTTAGATTTGTATTCAATCAAGAATATAGAAATAGTTTTTTTTTCAATTGCATGTTGGACTAGTTTTAATCTGTACTTCACAGAAGATAGTGTCTGATTTAAATTGACAAAAATTGATGCCCTTAATAATTTTTTAATTACTTATCTGAGCAATTTTATCAGATATTTTATTTACAAATACTTGGAAAATTTAAGACAAATAACATTAAAATCACTTTGTATTTTCGAGGACTCTAGACATGCGACTCAAAAAATTAAGCTCATTTCTTGGAATTTCTGGATCAAAAGAGGCTATTACGCAGACATTTACGTCAGAGGACTTACTTGTTATTATATTAGGTAGGTAGGTACTTGTTATTATCATCCAGGTGAGAGCATTGTTTTGAACTACTGATAAAGACACACCTCCAAAATTGCACGAATCACCGTGACAATTTCGCAATTTATTGTCCGATTTCACCATAACTTCATTATTTCCCTTTTCTTGTTCAAAACAAAAAATAATCTGATCTAATTACCATTCTTATCGACAAGGACGTACATTTTTGAGCCTCAATCTTTATCTCATAATCGCTTAAATTCATAATGACTAAAACTTTTTAATTTTTCCATTTCTTCCGGTATGACTGCGACCCGATGGCTACGGCTGAAAATATTCGCCATCTGGCGTTTCGGAAACAATAAAACTCGCTTCTCAATTAAACAAATTGGCACCGAATTCTTCGGTGATTACACAAACTTTTCACCTCGTCTCTCCAATAAACGGCACCGAAAGCGATAAAAGCCCGCGCCTTATCTCGCAGCCTTCATTATTGGATTGGAGTCTTGGACTTCCCATAAAATTTCTTATCATTTCCACCGTTTATTAGTAGTACCTGCTCGTAGTGGCCGGTGATGAATGCGAAATATATTCGAGAAAAATTGACCGAGCTTTTGAGACTAAAGCAAAGTCATTCCGAATGTAATATTCGGAGGATGGGCCATAAAAATAATTGGGCATGTACCACGACCAGACGACTTGATGTCTTTTGTCTGCCGCGTTAGACAAGGAGCATCTGGGCGATCGGGAATTTAGCATAAGTCACGTTCGCCTGAATCGGTGGATCGCGATAGTTATGACTTTGGAGTAGTTTACGAGCCGTCCGAGTTTTTCGGCACAGTCCCGGACTGAAGCGAAATTTCAAGGGGTAAGCGTTTTTATTACGATAATATACAGGTGGCCTACCCAAAACACAAGACCTAGCATTGAAAAAAATTGCGTATGTAATACAATATGCTGCAAGGTGTCTCCGAGAGGGACATGAGCCTCACCTGAGAAGGGCTGCAACTTTTCAAAAACTGATGAAAATGACTATAATTTGGAAAAAAAAATGCCTTGAGGGGTTTTTGATGCTACTGGGAGAGAAGGATCAGTAGAATACACTTTTTGTACCTTCATTTTGGAAATAGAAATTTCAAATTTGGCATGTGATCTCCTTTGAGAAAAATGTATGGGCAATGCTAGTTAGTTTTCAAATTTTCCAATTTTTTTTTTAAATTCTGGATTTTCCTTCGAAAACTTCATAATCTAGTGGAATTGCCCATACATTTCTTTCGAAGAAAGTAGCATGTCAAATTTGAATTTTTCATTTTCAAGATGAGGGTATCAAAATTTCATTCCACTGATTCACTTTTTCAGTGGCATCAGAAACTCTAAGGGCTGAATTTTGAGTCGGAGATCCGCCGGCGCAAGTGTACCGTAAGTCCGGTCACTATGGCAACATAACACAATCCGACGCGATGATTGCGGCTTATCCATGCCGTAAATGAGTGGCGCAAATTGCGCCGCTAACTTCAAATTCAGCCCTTAGGGACCGGAGTTTTCGCGCCTCAAAACTTCTTTCCAATTTCGGTGGTTCATTTATAATCTATAAATTTTGAACTTGAGGCGCTGTGGCTCCACAAATCCTTACTGGGAGAGAATGGCTCATTATTCTTGTCATGGTCAAATTTCTCCTCGATTGGATTGGCCATTTTCCTGAAAGCGATTCCGAAAAAAAAAACCGTTCCCAAGAAAACCGCCAATACAGGGTGGTCCATCCTAGCGTAATTATCCCATAGCGGTCTTACCGTTCAAGATAGAGAAAAAAGATGTGAATAAAAATGTTATATGGTTTGATGAGACCTATAACTTGAAATTATTTTCAGCTATACAGGGTGCTCCATTTTGACGGGATTACCGAATCGTTAATTTTTTTAAATGGAGCACCCTATATTTTTTTCCATTTTCTTGTTCAATTTTTCCAACTGTCTCATGCCTGTATTTTTGTTTTTCAATTGTGTGGCAGTGCTACCAACTAAAAATTAAGAACTAAAAAAAATCGCATTTTCACAGTTTTCTTAAAAAAATCGTAGCGGCCTTGCTTTTTAAAACTAAGAGATGAAACTTGACACGGTGATAGTCAAGTCAAAGGCCAATATCCCAATGTCAAAAAATTGGGATTTCTTGATACAGGGCGTTCACAAAAAAACATCAAACTTCATAATTTTCAAAGTATCATAACTCATTTTTTTCAAATGGCATGCCCCTGATTTTATAACATTATCTGATAGCTATTTTCATCCTCTTTCATTTTTACTGGGGGTACCGTACCCTCCAACTTGATTTTTTTCGAGATAATCGGAAATTTCCACAAAATTTGCTATTTTTCTTGTTTTTTTTTCCAAAAATTGAGTTGGCCGTAATGAATGACAGACAAGTCAAATAGTATGCAGCTGTCAGTTAGTCAGTTTGAATACTGTCCAACAAAAAAAATGGCTCCAATAAAAAAAGAAAAGAAAGTGGGATCCTGGATATCTGGATTATTACCAGCATATCATATCAATTATTTCCTCTCGCGTAAAATCATTTTTCTTTGTTCGACAATATTCAGAGTGACTAACTTAGAGTTGCGTACTATTTGGCTTGTCTGTCATTCATCACGGTCAACTCAATTTTTGAAAAAAAAAAGAAAAACCGCAAATTTTGTGAAAATTTCCAATTATATCAAAAAGAAAAGAAGTTCAAGAGTAGGGTACACCTAGTAAAAATGAAAGAGGATAAAAAAAAGCTATCAGATAACGTTATAAAATTAGGGGCATGCCATTTGAAAAAAATGAGTTATGATACTTTGAAAATTATGAAGTTTGATGGTTTTTTGTGAACGCCCTGTATCAAGAAATCCCAATTTATTGACATTGAGATATTGGCCTTTGACTTGACTATCACCATGTCAAGTTTCATCTTTTTGTTCTAAAAAGCAAGGCCGCTACGATTTTTCCAAGAAAACTGTGAAAATGCGATTTTTTTAGTTTCTAATTTTTAGTTGGTAGCACTGCCACACAATTGAAAAACAAAAATACAGGCATAAGACAGTTGGAAGAGTTGAACATAAAAATGCAAAAAAATATGGGGTGTTCCATTATGAAAAAAATTGATGTTTCGTTAATCCCGTCAAAATGGGAACGGTTACGATTAACCGATCAAAAACCGGTTATGATCAACTGGTCAAAAACCGGTCACGGCTAACCAGTCAAAAACCGATTACTATCAACGGGTCACCAGTCATGAGCAATCCGTTCATAATCGATCATAATAACTGGTTAAAAGTCGACCACGGTTAACCGGTCAGAAACCGGTCTAACCGGTTACAGAGCGGTCAGATTTACATCGGATTTTCAGTTGGTTAATTGTTGATCAGTTGACCCGACGTATCATGATACGTCTGGGAGAAAATAACAGGAGCAAAGTACGAGATGATTTGGGGTCCCAAGCAACAAATTAGGGCCAAATTAGGTTAAAATCTACCTCACTATTGGTCAGCGACCAATTTTCAATAGGTCGGATTTACGTTTAATCGACGTCGAATTCAGGTAAGTGGGGAAAAATAAGTGGGTAATTTAAACGTCGAAAATTGGGCACATAGGTCGATTTGACTTATAGGTCAAATACCCTGTTAGTCGGCTGAACCTAAAATAAGTTACATTCTTGGTAATAATAAGTAATTTAAGACCTATTTTTACTAATTTGTGACCTGTGTCTTACAAGACTTGAATAGGTAATATTATCCACTATGGTATTATTTTGGGTTTTCCTGACTTATATTTGGTCATACGACTTTGAAAGACATTAGTGCACAATAGTATTGTTGGTGTTACCATAGTGACTGAGTTTCATGGCGGACCTCCGTCCTTCATAGCAAAATATACCTACCTACCTATAGCACGAAACATTTTGCGGACTTAGAGAATCCTCCCTGGTCATAATATTCACACGAAGGAAATATTTTTGACAAATGTGCCTCTTGCACCTCCAAATATTGCAATGCGCCTTGGAAAAATCGATTTATTGCAGAACTTGCGGAAATAACAACTTGAATTTTTTTTGGTCAATCACAGTTTAGAGCACTAAAATGTTGATATTAAGCTCTTAAATTGAACAGTGTTTCTTAATTACACTTTTTTTGCCTGGTGCCTGGCAAAAAAACAAGTAATTAAGGGAATACAAAAATTACAGAACAGCTTTTATCGTAATGGCGGACGTGGAACCTGCTGGAGTAAGATGGCGTGTCTGGTGATATTTCGAGATTTGACTTTCAGGGCAAATTTACTGCTGTTTTTTACTTATAGGGAAAATTTCCCTTCGAACAGGGCAAAATTACTTGAAACTCGAACTTTGAAGTCAAAATTGACCTAATTAGGTAAATTTTACCTCATAGTCTACTCATTGTTTTTTGTTGTTATCGACTTCAGAGTCAACTTTCCCTAAATTACCGATTTGGACCAAATTTCAACTATGAAGACTACAATTTTAAATTACGCGCTCAATAAATCGGAGTCGGAGAGCGATGCTGGTATGTCGATGTCCGCCATTTCTGACGAAAGCGGAATTGGATTTTGAGCCAGGTTTTGGGAGGTTTTAAGGAGATTTTGAGAAAGTGACACTTTTTTTTAATAGGCGATAGTAACCTGCGGTGTGCCTATACAGCTTAAACTTCTTACTTGGAGGACATTTTCTGCTTTGTACTATTTCACAGCACAGCACAGCACAGCAGGTACTGGTAACACTGACAAGAGATGATCTGCATGAAAAACCCCAAACAACAAAGAGCCAGCTCATTTTCTGACCTCAAAAGCCACATAAGACGGATTTCCTTTAAAGTTCACTATAATGGTACTTTCGCCCTCCTTTTGACCAGTGTTCCTTAATAAGTCAATTTTTATAGTAATTCTGACTTCAAAGGCAAATGTTCAAATTGAATAGGTCCGCTTTTTTACTAAAATAACCCTTGTTATTCACCATGACCTGTAAGGCATTGTGTAAAGTTGAAAATTACCAAATTTGGACTAGTATAAAGAGGTTATTGATAACCAGACTTTGAAGTTAAAATTAGGGTAATTTCGAAGTAATTGCGACTACCGTTGATAGCTTAAATAAACCTCAGAGGTAAAATGGACTTTAACGGCGAAAGTCGAGCGAAAATGAACTAATTTTTGCCCTAGATAATGCCTTATGAATTTTAAAGAATTTGAAGGCATTTTTTAGGTGGAATCTAGGTAATTTTCAACTTCCAAAAACTTTTTGAAGTCGATGGTAAATTTAGGGTTTTCGCAAGGTTAAATCTTGGTAATTTTTGATTTAAATAATGACTTTGTGGAGCATTTGTCATAGAAGGAAAATTTTATGTCAAATTCATGCATATTTCGCCTTCTTTAAGTCAATTTGACTTTAGCTTGGTAATTTGGCCCTAAATTGCTGCTTGGGGTGGAGATTATGATTAAAAGAAACTCGCTATTGACAAATTATTACTTGAGTATAGTGCTCTAAACCGGTTATAACAATTAACCGGTCAACCGGTCAGAGATTCTGAATAACTGGTCCAGATTCTTGATCCAATAACCAGTTACGATTGAATTAGTTCAGGAATAGTCATCATCAACCGGTTCATTGTTCGAAAAAACAGTCAAGCTTGAACGAGTAAAATCCGGCTCAGATCAACTGACCAGAAGCCTGTCACGATTGACCGATCACGGTTATCCGGTAGATAATTTCTCAAAACTGTTTTACCGTAACCTGTCACGGTCAACCAGTTCAAATAGGTTACAGCTAACTGTGCAATAACCGGTCACGGGTAACCGGTCGGGAATCAGTTACCTACGAGTTGACCCCACGTATCCTGATACTTTTCAAGCAAAATAACAGGAGAAAAGTAAAAGAGGATTTGGAGTGAAAATTGCAATCAAAAGAAACTTGCTATTGACAGTGGGAACAAATTATCACTCAAGTAGTGGTCTTATCCAGTTTTAATTTACCGGTCAACCGCTGAAAAATTCTAAATAACTGTTCCAGATTCTGGACCCAAAAACCGGTTACGGTTCAACTGATTCAGAAATAGTCACAAACCGTTAAAAAACCAATCAAGCTTAATTGGGTGAGGAACGGTCACGATTAACCGGTTTACCAGTTGAGAATTGGTCTCGCTTGACTTGTCATAAACCGGTGACGGTTATCTGGTTGATGATTTGTAAAAACCGTTCTACCGTAACTTGTTGTGGTCAGTAAGTTAAAACCGGTCAAGATTTGTGTGATAACGCACGGCTGACCGGTCAAACAGTCCCAAATTTCCGGTCGGTTTTTGACTGGTCGTTTTCCAGCTGACTTCACGTATCCTTACTATTTAAGAACAAAATAACGGACAATAAGTGAGCGAGGACCTTTGCGGTAGAGATTTTCATGAAACGAGAACTAGCTATTAGAGATGAAAATAAATTGATACTCAAGAATTGGTTCCAATAGGTTACAGTTAACTGGTCAACTGCTGGAAAAAATCTAAGTAACATCCAAATTCTTGACCCAATAACTGGTTACAATGGACCTGATTCAAAACAAGTCATGGTCAACCAGTTAACTGATCCGAAATCAGTCAAGCTTAAATGGGTGAAAACCGGTAACGATTAACTGGTTGAAAATTGGCTACGTTTTTGGGGCACAACTTTTGAACCGTGTCTTCTCAAACAAGTGATTTATATTCAGATATGGTCGCAATCGAGGTGCGAAGCACCGAGGTGTACTATGATGATGCAGGAAAAATGACCTGCAACGAGGTGCGAAGCACCGAGGGATATGAATGAGAGGATGAATGATAACAGCTGTATCTGATCGTTACAATTTGTACATCCCGGTGATATGAACCTCTCTCGCAATTTTTGACAGACGTTGCAGTTCTTACAGCTAGTATTCTTTCATCCAAAGTGTATTTATACTAGCTAGCACGAAAAATGGCCCATTATTGAGCCCCATGAGTGAAACAGCAAATTTTAAACGTCAAGTTTGTGAGCAAGAAAAAGCGAATACGGTTAATCGTCTGATAGCTCAAAAACCGGTCAAGTTTACGGTCAAAAACCGGCTTAGGTCGGGTAACCGGTTGAAAAACCGGTTACAGATAAACCGGTCATGAATGATCAGTTCATAACCGATCACGATAACTGGTCCAAAGTCTCACTGTATTTTCAGTTGACCAGACGTATCCTGACTATTTCAAAGCAGAATAATGAGAGATGAGAATGGAACGATTCGAGTTGAGAAATTTTATTAAACAGAGAAGTAGCTGTTGAAGATGAAAACAAATGGATACTTAACTATTGTTTCTGAAAGGTCACAGTTAACTATAGGTAACCGGACACGAATCCAAAATAACCGGTCTCAGTTCTAAAACCGATAACCGCTCACGATTAAAAACTGGTTGAGAACTGGTCATGGCTACCCGGTTGACCGATCAAAAACCAGTTGCGTCTACGGGTGAAAACTGGTTATGGTTAACTGACCTAAACGGCTGAAGCCGATTAAGGTTACTTGGTCAAAAGCAGGTCATGGTTAACCGCCTATTGACCGGTCAAAACCGGTTTAAGCGTAACCAGTTATTTTGTAGCCGGTAAAAATTGTTTGACCTGTTGACCGTTCCGTTTTTTTCTGACAATCGTACTGTCGAGTGTTTAATGAGAAGATTGACGTCAGAGTATAGGTGGGCTTGAGAAAAAGTATGGCTCAGATTGAATCATAATATAAACTACCACTGTTAATTTTACTTGGTTTCCAACCAATTTGAGCTCGACGACGCTTCCGTTTTTGAAGGCTACTTGAAGTAAAATCCCATTTAATTTTAGTCAGTTTTTAAAGGCTACTTGAAGTAAAATCCCATATAATGTTAGTCATAAATTAATGATTTGTGAAGATCTATTTGGAATTTTTCCAATCATACACATACATACAGGTGTAGGAACATCGAGTGACCTCGTGATTGTTCGAAAAATTATACCATTAACTTAATTGAAAAGATAAATTGAGGATGATAGAGACAAGATAAATAATTATGACAATATTGCGTATTTATTAATACTTATTATTTTTTTTTTTGGTTGAGCAGTTTGATCATCCAATGAAGTTTTGTATTTCAGTAGCCACAAAAAAGTTCTAGAGATCAACGTCCTCAAATTTTGACGTCCACCTCCCCTCCCCAAGAAAAAAGGAATTTTGGTCCCAAGCTTTGACTGCCAGCAAAAAACATGTTATTTGATCAATATTACGGCCACCTTGGAGATAAAATTGGTTTCTGTTATAATTGCATGTTGGACTATTTTCAATCTGTTTCTGTACTTTCTCTAAAGAAGATATGGGTCTGATTTGATTTGACAAAAATCTGGTACGTGTACCTACTTATTAATTTTTGAATCACTCGCCGTGGGTTCCACCAAAATATTAAACCAGCTGATAGCTAACTCGAGATTTCTATTGATGGATTTTGGCCAAATGATCAATGTAAATTTAGGTTTTATGCTAAGTAAATCACGAAAGGGTGGTATACTTGCGATTAACCATATTTTCAATAATGAATCTACCAGCATTGACCAGAAAAAAATCCGTTTAAACTCGGTTTAGCTTAAACCGCTCTTAAAATTTTTGGTGGAACCCGCGGTCGCCTTAGCAATTTCATCAGCTTTTTTATCAAAAAATACTTGAAAAAAAATTGAACAAATAACTAAAGCTCATTTTGTAGTTTCGAGGATTCTAGACATGCGACTCAAAAAATTAACCTCATTTCTTGGAATTTCTGAGAAATTAGGCTATAAAAAAAAAAAATACGTCAGAAATCTCACGTGTTATTATATGTTTGGTAGGTATTTATGATTATCATCGAGATAAGAGCATTGTTTTGAACTGATAAAGACACACCTCCACAATTGCACGAATCATATAATTTACGAAGATCTATCAAACTTTGAAAATATACACTCGAGACTCGAATCAGATGTACATCAAGAGTCTTCATGATTCCCCGGAAAATTGAACCATTAACTTAATTGAAAAGATAAGTCAAGGATGATATGGACAAGATAGATAATTATAACAATATCACGTAGTTATATTTAGGAAGGTGCTCAATCAACTTTGCCATGTAATAATAACGATGGAAATAAATTGCCAGTTTGTTTTCTTCGTTAATTCGTTACAATTATAATGATTTTTTGCTGAATAAGATTCATTACAAATTTTCGGTTGTGAAACAATTAGCATTGATCAGAACCCGTTTTATCTGATAACAGCGTGTCAGCGTTAGCGATAACGCTGGTATCAACGTTTTGGTGGAGCACATCATAGCTTAACCACCCGCCATATTGGCATAAAAATTCTATTATGCTCCGCAGTGGCGCAGCCAGGATTTAGCCATGGGGGGGGCTACCGAAAGCGAGCGAAGCGAGCTGCGCCAAAGGTGACCCCCCCCCCCCGGAAAAAGGGCCTTGGTCATTCTATTTTCAAGTATGATTATTGTGGTACCAATGTTACCTACCTCAAATTGAAGTAGGTATTAAATTCAGTATTTCCCGGGTTTGTGAAAAATGTCAGTAATAAATGGTAGTAATGACACTTGCAAACTGACAGCTGCGCTGCGCTCACGTAGAAACGTCATACACGATCGTTCGGCACATACAAACGATACGGCCGAACGCAGCTGTTCACGAAATACGGTTTTTCGTGCTCTTGTTAGATCTATCGATAGTGGCAGTCTGAACGATAATCGTTCGCTAACGAGTCGTTAGTTGGCAGTCTGAACGATAATCGATCGCTAACGAGTCGTTAGTGAACGGGAAGTTACAAGATAAGCCTGATAGGTAGGTGAGTATACTTGCTTAAGGACGGAGTTATATCGGTAAAATAAGCGTTGTGGAATCAATAATCCCTGTGGGTTCATTCTTCGACAGAATCTTACCATTTAGGTCTCTCTCGAAAGCTACAAGGATGCAGTTTGGTTTGAGCCCATTGGCATTTCCAAAATCGAAAAATGTCTTTCTCTTTATTTTTGGATGAATAATTGATTTCTGGATCTTGGAAATGCCAATAAGCTCAAACCAAAGTGCATCCTTGTAGCTTTCGGAAGAAACCTAAATGGTGAGATTCTGTCAAGAAATAAACCCACAGGGATTGATTCCGCAACGCTTATCTTACCAATTCAACTCCGTCCTTAAACAGGAAGAGTTTCTCTCTCCGCACAACTTGAAAAAAAATCGCGCAATCCAATCGCAGTAAACTCTTACACAGAGAGACTAATGATCTATTTTTTAAATGATGAAGAAGGTAACAGTCGAACACAATATTTTTTTATTTTGTTCAAAATTTTTCATTGCTTCGGTGGAAAAGCGAGACTGTCTGGGGGGGGCTATAGCCCCCTAGCCCCCCCCTTGGCTGCGCCACTGATGCTCCGTGTCAACTGATCGTCCGACAATGTTTTGGCCGCCACCGCCACAGTAGTCACACACAGTACCTTCATAGTACTAGTAGTTATTCCATAGTATTATCGACAATCGGTCTGATTCTATAAGGGAATGGTGCTTACCGTTTAATGGTAATCACCGTGCTTACGATGAAATTGCTAGGGCAACGGGCCTTCCTATTGGCTGTCGCCATAGCAATTTGATAGTAAGCACTGAAATTATCATAACCATAACCATTCCCTTATAGAATCAGGCCGAATATTATATCAGCAGCAGCAGAGCCCCGATCACGGTGGGAACATCGGAATCAAATTCAGGCAAGTCCGAACCTGTCGCCCGGCGATCGTATAAATTGTTTTGGATCGCAGCCATCCTTTGTTTGCTGAGCGCGAGCTTCCAGAAATAAGACGACGCGAATATAATACCGCCACAATTAAAATGGAAAAGGGTGTTTTGAATGTGCGGTGAAGAGCATGCCAGAAAATAACACGGCAATTGAGAATTGTACACGGGTGGTCATCAAAATAATAATACTGCTGGCAGTCAAAACACACCAGAAATATTAAATATTATTTTGGAAAATTGCCTGCGAAGTACGCCGTAAATTTCAAGTCATGTGAACGCATTCGAGTGCTCACACTTATTGATGAATTGACTTCTGAATTTGGATACTTCCTGTGCTTATTTTGCAGATACATCCCGATATAAGGAAATTTCTTGAATATCAGCGGCATTAATTGCAAAAGGGCTAATATCCTAATGCTTGTCTATGAATGGAAATCGAGTGCTTGATAACGTTTCTCTATGGGCATTTTAATAATTCGACATAATTCAGCGAAGCACGTCTTCACTTTTTTGGCCGGCAAAGTCGCCCGACTTGGGCAGAAAATTCTCATTCGTCCCAGAAAGTACGCCTCATATTATAGCAAAAGTCGTAAAAGAAAACTGAGTGCTTGATTATGTATTGCCATCTGCATTTGGTCAATTCGCTGTTCAATTGCGAAACTAAACAGGTGATCAATTGAACTGTAGTGGAACCACGAGCACTCGACAGTTGTCGTTCTCGATAATTTCCCCTTTCCTCTTTACACCCTTCACCTTGATTCCCCCTTTTCCCTCTACACCCTCCACCCTTTAGAAAAATGGAAATTGTCGAGATCGACAACTGTCGAGTGCTCGTGGTTCCACCACTGGTCCACCAAACAGTTTCACGCTACCTCAGGATCAAAAATCTCGTAGAAAAATGATTCATCCCCTAATCTGAATTTTCAAGGGCGTTATGTAAATTTTTGACAAATTCGCGTTTCGTGATGCCGGTTCTTTCCAAAGTCATGTTCTGGGCGTGGATGATGTGGTAGAGCCCTACAAAGTAACCCTCAATCGAATTTGATCCCACTGATGATCAGTAACGCTACCCTCTGTGAACGTCCACAACCCCCTTTGCAGTCTGTTCCAAACAGGACACGTTCTACTGATACCTTGCATCCTCACCGTCACAGGGCGGTTCAAATGAACCATCAATACCAATGTATTGCATAGTAAGTCCCCTCTAGTTCGTTACAACTCCGTTTCTCTAATTTTTTGTCAAGGGTTGCTAAACTCACAAGAAGGTTGTATATCTTTTTGAAGATGGAACATTAAGACATCATTTCTATTTATGTCTTGATTGCGATAATATCCCAAACATCTCAATCTTGCGAAGATATTTTGAAATCAACCCTGTATCATTGGGTCTGTGGGTGACTCCAAGATTTTGAACATGTGAGCATTTTCATTTCTTTCCAATATTCTAACATCACTCGTAACACTCCAAGGTGCCCAAAATTGTTCCCCACCTAGGAGGATATAAGAATAGGGAGGGAAGGTTCGTCGTAAGTGGGAGCGGTACGCAACAGCATATACCGCATTTTGGAGTGCAGTAACGAGATTTTGCATGGGCATACTTTACACTGAGACAAGCGATTTGACCCGCAGCACTCGATATTTTGTCCCTTAGGGGGCCAATGGGGGCCCTTCAAATTTTCAAGATGCAAGAACTTTTACATGACGATCATTGAGTATCGTCATGTATGTCATAGGTGAAGCTTATGGGTCTATTGAAAATGTTTTTACCAATTGTCGTCGAGTCCGATCCATTCTTCACACTTGAAAAAAAAAATCTTTGGCAGAGGTCAAAAAAACTGTTTTTATTTTTAGCGCATTTTCCATCTTGATGAAAATCGCTATTGCAACCGCTTTGTCCGTCCGTCCGTCCGTCCGTCCGTCCGTTTCTCGAGCTCCTCCCAAACTAGACGACCTAGCTTTCTAAGTTTTTCGCTGTTACATAGCTGCCACTTCCAAAGGAGGGCTAGGCTATATTGGATGTCTATATTGCGCCGCCAACATAGAGAAAACCGCCCCCGATAAGCTTGAAATAACATAATATTGCACTTTCTACCAGACCTGATGCTCTGGTGTTCTCATTTTTTGAATAATACATAGTTGTCACTTATAAACGTAAGCCAAGAAACATTCCGTCTTCAATATGCGCCGCCGACATGAAAAAACTGCTAAAAACCGCCCCCAATCACTTTAAAATGAAAAACATAAACCCGAAGACATAGCGATCTGATTCTCTCGGTATATAAATATAAATAGCTGACTAAAAATGGAAAAGGATAGGCTACTTTTGGTTACTCGCCGTCCCCAGATTCCGCCCCCAAACGATAAAAAGTGTAACTTTCACAAATGTTATCTGACTGAGATGTTCCCTCAAACATTTAGGAACTGCCAACTCAATATGTGCAACATTTGCTCAGCCGATCGCTGCCGCTCCCACACGCCGCCCTCAAAGTAAGAGATAAATGAAAAACATGAACCCAAAAACATAGCGATCCAAGTTTTTCGCTATATGGATAGTTAACTAAAAATGGGAAAGGATAGGCTACTTTTGATATGGCGCCGCCTCCAGCTTCCGCCCCCAAAAGAAAAAAGTGCAACTTCCAACAATTTTCACTGATTTAGCTGATAATGTTACCTCGAACATTTAGAAACTCTTGACTCAAACTGTGCAAGAATTCCTTTGCCAAACTCTGCCGCTCCCACACGCCGCCCCCAAAGTGAAAGATAAATGTAAAACATGAAGTTGAAGACATAGCGATCTAGTTCTTTCACTTTATTGATAGCTGAATGAAGTTGGAATAGTATAGGTCACTTTTAATTAGCCGCCGCCTCCAGCTGCCGCCTCCAAACAAAAAAAAAGTGCAACTTTCACAATTTTCACTGATTTTCATATTTTCCTCACATTTAGAAACTCCCAACTCAAACTGTGCAATAGTTACTTTGCCGAATGCTGCCGCCCCCACACGCTGCCCTCAAAGTGAGAGATGAATGAAAAACATAAACCCGAAGACATAACGATCTAATTCTTTCGCTATATGGATAACTAACTAAAAATTGGAAAGAATAGGCTACCTTTTACATGGCGCCGCCTCCAACTTCCACCCCCAAAAGAAAAAAGTGCAACTTTCATTAATTTCCACTGAATTACATTTTAATGATACCTCAAACATCCAGAAACTCCCAACTCAAACTGTGGAAGAATTTCTTTGCCAAACTCTGCCGCTCCCACAGGCTGCCCTCAAAGTAAGAGATAAATGGAAAACATAAACCCGAAGACATAGCGATCTAATTCTTCCGCTATATGGATAGCCGACTAAAAATGGGAAAGAATAGACTACTGTTGATTAGTCGCCGCTCCCAGCTCCCGCCCTCAAACAAAAAAATATATTGATGAGTGAAAGAATTTTCATTGAAATCTATTTCATTGGCAAGTACCCCATTCTGATAACACAATATCACAATGAGTTTCGAATGAAGAAAGTGGGCAAGGAATGGTGTTTCTCCTTCAACCAAATTTCTTTACGTTCACAATATGCCTCTTTGAGAAAATGCGCTACTGAGACTCACGCACGTGAAGGCATACTCACTTGTTTTTCTATGCAAGGAGACGATAAATTCATATGTTCTGTTGCGTTCCCAGCTAAATCGCATTCCCTACACCTAATCATGAAGACAATTTTCACGCAATATCATTTTCCCAAGAAGAGGTGACCTCTTCAGTACACCTTTTTCAACAACATTTTTTCCAATGTTCCTACTGGATAAGACTGTCAATTTTTGCAGATATGAGAAGCTTGAACTCTTTTCTTAGTAATTTCCATGCAACATGGCTTCAAAACGCACAAGAGAGCCCTGAAACTTTTTTTTTCTGCTGGGCCGTCAAATTTTTGGCATGTTGATTTTGTAGTAGGGGAGACGCGCAAATAAATGAGATCTAGTCCAGGCGAATAAGTTCTACCGGAAAATATACCTACTCATACCTAACGACTTTGCGTTTTGTTGTACTGCAATAAAACACGGCATTGGAGGATATTTTTTGTTGAAACCAAATCGCCTCCGCCTGCAGCCTGGATTGAATATTGGTTCGCGTCTCTCCTACTTCAATCTTTTTTGGCTCCCATGGGCGTTTTGAAGTCATGTTGCTTCGCATCTACCACGAAAAGAGTTTGAGGTCTCCATTCCTGCAAAAATTACGAGTGATATCCAGTGGGGACATAAAAAGAAATGCTCTTGGAAAAGAGGTACTGAAGAGGTCACCACTTCTTAAAAGAATACCATAACAAAAAAAATTTCTTCATAATTAGATTTAGGGAATGCGATTCAGTTAGGAACGCAACAGAACATATGAATTTATCGTATCCTTGCATAGAAGAGAAAATAAAAACAGTTTTTTTGACCTCTGCCAAAGAATTTTTTTTTTTCACTACTAGCCGTGAAGTACATCATTATTAACCTGTTCCTCGACTAGGAAGGCGATTTTCAAGTAGTAAAAAAAATTCTATATAAACCACGGTCGAGAAAATTATTATAGCTTCAGCGCCTTATATCCCTCAGCTACGCTTCGGGATCTAAACTGGCGCTTCAGCTATAATAATACTTTCTCAACCTTGGTATATAATATACTATTTCAAGTGTGAAGAATGAATGGGGCACGACGACAATTGATGAAAACATTTTCAATGGACCCGTAAGCTTCACTTATGACATACATGACGATACTCAATGATCGTCATGTGAAAGTTCTTGCATCTTGAAAATTTGGAGGGCCCCCATTGGCCCCCTAAGGGACAAAATATCGAGTGTTGCGGATCAAATCGCTTGTCCCGGTATAAAGTACGCCCATGCAAAATCTCGTTACTGCACTCCAAAGTGCAGCATCGATGTGTTTTTAGGTGTGTACCGCTTCCACTACATGAAAAGTGAAGCCATGGAAATGTCATATCCGCCATCTTTGTACGCCCAAAATTTTAATCACTTTACCATTGAAACTGAATATTGCCACGTCAAGTTCTCCGAGCTGTCGCTCTTGTCAGTGTCGGTCTATGATGCTTTGTGCTGAACCAGATCCAGCCACATCCTTCCTTAATATGATCGTTGGATTACAAAAATTTCATCACAGGTTTCACTTACTCCTAGTTATCACCATTTTCGTCTCTAACTTCGTAGTGGATGATAGTTCGTAGCAGTAGAATTCCATCAAGATAGGTAGGTACCTAGGTAGGTACTATCCATTGTGATTTTGTCATGGACCTTGAAGTCTACACAGGCCTTGAGATTGGCTGATGATGAGGTTTCCAGAGTACCTCTATCACTGTTCAGTGTAGATCACAGAGTGTAGAATAATTAATAGTGCAGTAAAGATAGTCAAAAAAGACCCCAAACCTTGAAAAAATTGATTCATGAAATTTTATAGCAGATATCGATTCAGAATTCCATCCTCCACCACATACTCAAAATCCCCGAAAATCCCAGTTGAGCATTCTTCTTGCGGCGCTGTCAAAGTATATCATGCTTGCTGCAACTAGTTCGAAAATTGTATTCTCGTTTTTGTCACACTAGAGCTATATTGTTGGCTCAGAGCTGCTGATATACACTGCAGGACATGACCAGACCTTCGTTTGGACTTCTAACTCGTATTTCCCGGAAAAAATAAACACGGAAGTTGCTGTAATTCTCAATTAACAGTGTTGATTAAAGATAATCCGAGGGTTAATGACCAAGTTAATTGAAATCTGTTTGATTTGTGACAGAGGCATGAAATTTGGTATGAGTGGTCTTCATGGTCTTCTTTTCAAATGTAAACACGAAGACTCGCCATATTTTGGTTAGGGGGGCCCAAGGACCCCCTTAAAAATTTGAAGTTGCAGGAACTCCTACAAACCACCGGTAAATATCGTCACACATTTCAAAAAATAATCATTTGACTCTACACCCAATCTTGACAAGAGACACAACAGTTGTCGACATGTACGCATTGTTCTTCGGGTTGAAAATAAATTTCTTCGGAGTGTCAAAAAAACCCCACAGTTTTTAATGATTTTTCCATCTAAGAAAATGTGCATTGATCTGCTGTGTATTATTATTCACTAATTTGTATTTTCCGAAGCTATTCATGAAGTCTGTTTTTTGATACTGTCATTCCAGGAATGACAGCTCCCGAAGAAATAAGCCAATTTAAGTGTGAAGTTCAACAGCGTTTTTCCATTGTTCTCAATCAATATGATTGACAATTTATGAATAGATGGATAGCTGAAACTGTTCTGTAACTCAATTCCTTCTGACTACACGCAGAACCAAGCGCAAAAGCCTAGGAAAAAATGTTTTTTACGTCGCCCATTATCATAAAATTTGTGTCCCTTGTTGACATTCCGGAGAGTTTTTTTCCATCATGAAGAACAGTGCGTACATGGCGACAACTGGTCTGCCTTTTGTTGAGATTTAACGTAGAGTCAAATGACTACTTTTTGAGATGCGTGACGATTATTAATGGTGGTTTGTATGAGTATCTTCAACTTCAATTTTCAAGGGGGCCCCTAAGCCCCCCCAACCATAATATGGCAAGGCGTCATGCCTACATATGGAAAGGGGACCATGAAGACCACTCATACCAAATTTTATGCCTTCATCACAAAAAGAAGAGATTTTATCAAATTTGGTCACTAATTCAGAATTCTCGAACTACACTTAATTACCACTGGTAATTGCAGATTAAGCAAGTTACGTGTTTATTTTTGCCGGAAATAGGATGTCGACGGTTCAGATGAAGTGCTGGTCATGCCCTGGAGTATATACCAACAGCTCTGAGCTAACAATATAGCTCTAATGTGACAAAAGCGAGGATACAATTTTCGGACTTGCTGCAGCAAACATGATATACTTTGACAGCGCCGCAAGAAAAATGCTCAAGTGGGATTTTCGGGGATTTTAAGTACATGGTAGAGGATGAAATTCTGAATTGGTAACAGCTTCAAAATTTCATGAAATAATTATTTCAACCTCAAAACCTATCTTTACTGCACTATAATGCTTGAAGTACAATAAAAGGTGATAAACAACAAAAAATTCTCAATATTCATCGGTTGGGACATTCTTTAGCTTGAGTGTGGACACCATGTATAAGACATTCTTACATCTTTAGGATCTTACTGTATCTTCAACTTCAAATCTTCAAGTTAATGTATTCGATTGGAAGCTAATATCACGTGGATTAGAATTTTCTACGTAATATACATTATTCTACATATTCTACATATTCTACGTGGTTATTTCCAGTGATGTAGAAAAATAATTTTCTACGTGTAATGACCCAACTCTGAGTGTAGATCAACATTAGGTGTATAACAGTGCTGACCTCACAAATACGTAGTAGAATCTAGGAGGAAAGAATCGAACTGCTTATTTTCTGCTCATCATTTGTGGAATTTGCTGGTCATTCTCATCCTTGCCAACATTCTACTGAAACATCGGGCGACCCCATATTACAGGTAGGCATCTTCCTTCCGGCAGCTTTGGCTCGCATTGATGTGATATTCTTCATACATGATATTGTATCCAGCGCACGTAGCCTCTGTCTTTCCCACACCTGGGAAAGCTGATCTATTCAGCTCCTATAGATAAAGCATCATCCAAACAAGATCCAGGCACAAAGATAAAAGATATCAGGCAGGACTCATTTTATGTCAACCAAAAAAATCTCACTTACCTCAAATAGTTTTAATTTATTTCAATAACGTCAATTTGAATCACAAAAGTCAAAAGGCTCTTGACACTAGATACAATATTTGGGCGTAGTTGCTACCTCACCCCTTACGTCTCCCGGCTTCATTTCCCCCGGCCCACAAGCTGGGTTATACTCCCTTCCTATTCTTATATCCTCCTAGCTCCCCACATTTCTCAAAAATCATCCCCTACTAACTAGACATCCATTGCATACCTTCTTTTCAGAGTTTTGGCAAGTCTCATCTCAACAGTCCCATTGAACGTATGATGAGTCAATGATTCTTTTTTGTCCACCACTTTAGAAATTACCCCATCAAGAAAAAGCTTCTTCTCCCAAAAAGTACTTGTCCCATCAATTTTGGAATAGTATTTTTCGATACAAAAACGCGTTTTCAGGCCCGAAGCCTTGTTTGTCATCATGATGCGTAGCCGAATGCTGCAGAAGAGGCTGAGGGCCTGAAAAAGCTCAGCGCTCGTGTGTCGAACAACGTTTTTCGTGATCCTTGCTTAAATTGAAAGAAAACTCGAATTTCTTGTAAATTTTGACACTACTTTGACAAATGTCATGCTAGATACATAAACTGCAAAACTTATATTTTTGATTATGTATTATACTTTGCGCATTATGTATTCACGAAACGATTACGAAAAATCTGTTATAAGATTTGGATAACAACTTTCTGTGGATGGGGTTACGTAGCATCCATAAATATTGTGACAGATTTGCCAGAATAGACCTATTTCTTATGGGGAACAGAGACGTTCAGACAAGGATAAATAATTTCAAGCCACACCCCTGGCCAATCAAACGCCTTTAATTATTAGGTGCGAAATTCGAGGAAGGCGATACTGTCACAATAAATTAGAACTGTCACTGTCTTTTATGACTGTATTATGTGTCGTGTCGCTACACTGATCGAACAATTCGAAAAATGCGCGTATGTTGTGTGAAAAGTTGTCCGCACAAAGTCCAAGACAGCATTTTCCCCAAATTTTGCATTCCACGGTTTTCCTGCCGACGAAAATAAGCGAAATAAATGAATGCCCGCCACTGGAAGACAAGATGCCGGCATCAGGAAGAATTTGAAGGCTCACGAAACAACTTCAGCTGTTTTATAAGTTGAACTTGCAAGTAGCCCAGGCTTTTTAGTCGAAAAAACGGCAAAACATGAAACAAATTAAAACACGGTCAATCTCTTCAGTTTTGGGTTCACTAGACTTTGCTGTATAACATACAAAAAGTCCTCAACTTTCCCTCGTGTGCGTCATTGTTTTTTTGACAGGCAAAGATGAAGACACCTCAAAATGCACTCCCCGATTAAAAATACTCCTAGTTCTCAACCACCCAATTGATTTCTCTTATCTTGGTCTTGAATGAAAGATAATGAATCAATGTGAATAATATGGGATAGCTTTTGTTCAAAATTTAACACTAACAGACTTGATTTCTTGATAGTGACACTGTTTTCGTGTTTTTTTCCCTTATGCTCCAGTTAACATTTTACTTTTGCATCGACCACTTAATATCACTTGGTATTATTAGTTGCAGTAGATTCCCTACAGTTTTAGCTTCAAAATGACGTATCTTTTAGCTTCATTGTGAATTGTCCAGCAATTCCACTAAGGATTCTATGAAGTTACGTCAAACGCATTATATGGGGAAAATCACTTCAACATTATTAACCTAGACTTTGATCTGTAATAATTGATTCTACGTTCAATATGCACAGCATCGTACTGACTAAATCTGGTCTGGTAGTACTTGTATGAGTAGGTACTAGGTACAGTTTCTCAATTTTCCTCTTTGTGCATCATGTTTTTATAGTTTGTTCTTGTTATTGCCGTCTGCAGTGTCCGGCAATATCTCAGCTACTAAACTTCGGATTGCGCTTGGGTTTTTGCTAGATGATATCTTAGGTAGGTACTCTGGATAGACGAACAACAAAGATATTTTATTTCATTTATTCGTCCGTCCGTCCGTCTGTGTGTCTGTCATTTCACGCAATATCGCGGCTCCTAGACCTCGGATTAACCCCGGGTTTTCGCTAGATAATAATAGCTAAGGTACTCTAGGTGTAAACAAACAGCACGGTTGGCTACGTGAGAGCACTCACGTGTAGTTGGTCCCCGTCAAGACGCATCTTCCTCCAGCTCCGGAGACTCTTTTGAAGATAGTGTCTTGCAACTGCAAGAAGAACTGCGGTCTAAAATATAGATGCAGGCGATCTTCCTTGTCTTGTTCGCAGATGTGTAAGTAAGTTCTGTAGGTGCACAACATGTGAGAGTCCACCCCACCTTGTTGAGTATGACCCTAAGGACGATCTGTTATTTTTATAAACTTATGTATTTAGTCCCTTTAGGTGCTAGATAACTTAGCTATTATTTTAGATGGGTATAGGTACTATCGGCAGGTATTCGACGTAACTATCGATTTATTGTTTGGGAATCAACAGACGAGTTTTAACGAAACTAATATATTGGACAAAATAAGCTAAGAGTACGGATGGTAAGCTAAATGCGATTTTTTTTGACTACTAGTGAACTTGAGATTATAATAATAATAATTTGATATTTTTTGCAGAGCATGGCTATAAAAATCTTCCTGTGCTGTGCTAGACTCCCAATACATTATTAATATGTAAATACAATGCTGAAGCTCTGTTTTGGAAAGATTGTGAGCATTTTTGATTTGAAAAAAATGATAATTTGCTCTAGAAAATTGAGAATTTTCAATTTACGATATTTTCACGTTAAACACATCAATGTTCAAAATTTCGAATAGAATCGATAACTGCAACTATTTCACGCATTTACATCAGGCATTCGACATGATAATCATTTCTTGAATACTATAAAATCAAGTTGGTTTGATGTTCGGTGTAAGCCAGCTTGAAACTGAAAAATGTGGCTATACCCGCGGGAAAGTTGCTGTTGTTATATTATTATTATTTTAATGTAGAGTGTTCTTTTTTCGGAAGCTAGAGAATTGTTTTGGCTACAAGAAGAAACCTTGAAAGATGGAATCAAATCCATATTACAGCTACAATACATTTTTTCCAACTGCGCGGAGATATTTTTGAGTGACATTTAGGACTTCGACATTTTTTTCAATAAATTATTTGTCTCACCTTGTAACCACTTACGTCGCGTTTATGATATGATAGTCTCATGCAGAAAAGTCCATATAATTCACCCAATCTCAAATTCAAATGATTAATGCATCAAACGCAAAAATAACCCAAATTGAAAAACCGGCTTTATTTTGGTCCCAAAATCACGTTTTTCTGCCAAAAATTGCTCAAAAGATTTTTCAAACTGAATTTAAATGTCATAATCGGATTTGCAAGGTCAGATTCAGTAGGAAACGATACCCAACATGCCAGTATTGTCTCAATATTATTGAGAACCAAATTTCTTGCATAGGTCACCAATTGCCCCCCTCCCGAGCTCCCCTCACGGGAACCATAGACATCTAGTTTGTCAATAAGTTTCACTTATATCCCACTGTATCCAAATATAATAAATTTGAAGCCAATGACTAGATTACTCTTGTCCTAGAATTTTTTTAATGAAAATTTTGACCCCCCTCCCCTCAAAAATTATGACGCACACG
The DNA here is from genome assembly GCA_949128115.1 of Anaspis maculata. Taxonomy (NCBI): domain Eukaryota; kingdom Metazoa; phylum Arthropoda; class Insecta; order Coleoptera; family Scraptiidae; genus Anaspis; species Anaspis maculata. The sequence continues at coordinate 68,427,277 of OX421966.1, read as the reverse complement.
GAGGAAAGTTGGGGACTTTTAGTATGTTGTTTAGTAAGGTTAAGTGGGTACGATACCGTAAAGATTGCACGTGGATTAATTTGTTTCATGTTAAATGCTAAAAAGCCTGGGCTAAAGGTCAAAAAGGGGGCGTCCAAATCACCGTTCAAAGTGCTGGGAATGCTACCTCACCTTCCTATTTGTCGATTACTGTAACTTCACAACAAAACCTCAATATTTCGCTCTCTCACGGAGCACTTCAGAGCGGAAGATTTCTATTCATCAGTGATTGATTGGTACAAAGAGGACACTGAAAACAAATGCTGTTCCGAACATTTTCTTGAGGAGCTTGTTCCTTTTTCTGGATCCTGTAGCACTTCACTTCTACCTTCAGGTTATTCACAAGTACGTCTTCAAAATATCCTTCCGCACTATACTTCAACCCTTTTTCACGCTGGTTCCCCGTCATTTGATACTTACACTTATAAACAATACAAGTGAAGCGCGCGTTGTCGAGTCTGTAGGTTGGCATCATGGCAAGACTTTTGCTCCACACTTTGGCTCTGCTCTACTGACAACTGATGACAAATTGTAACATATTGTTGTCAGGGGTAATGAGGAGTAGAAAGTCACTGACACTGACAGAGTTGCTACGGGAGAATGTGAGGCAAATCCCGCCAATGAGCAGAGATAGGAGGCAAAATAGGCGTGAAAAAGAAATAGGTCTATTGATGAGGCGAGTACTTCTTGAAAGGGGAAGATTTTCAATGGGGTAGTTTCTACAGAGGTGGACAAAAAAATCATCGACGCCTCAGATGTCTGAAAGTTCCCTTAAGGAACTTCAAATGAGGCTTAATCTTTTCTCAGCTTCCAATACTTCCGAGTTCATTGTGGCGTGCAAGACTTTTGAGACTACTAGAATCATTTCGCTCCCATGTTTTTGCTTCGAGTTTCAGCTGAATTAGGTCGAGATTGATGAACCCAAACCCTCTCGCACATCTGCAAAGATAATAAATTCCACCCTATTTTACCCCATCTTCACACACTCGCACGGCAATTTTTGCGTATCATCGCCGGTTTCACGCCTTTCATCATCAAAACGCACAGGTATCATGCACAAATCTGATAATAAAGAAATCAACCCGTTTGTTGGATTCCCCGTGTGCGCCCGAAAAAAAAAATACATTTATATGAATTTCACACGGTCAGTTCCGTTTCAAGGGTTGAAACGCGCGCTTATACGAGTTTTTCTGCATCTAGCCGCACCATTATTCTTCACCCTTTTATCGGAATCTTGTTAAAAACGCATAAAAATCCCCGAATCGGGAGACGTTACCTGTTATACCTGCGCACCTACCTATTACCCACACACACACACACACAACCCGGAACTTAACCACCGTGCAACCATCATCAAGCCTTTTAAATAATAATGCCCGGGTGATAGGTGTGAATGGGAACCCTTTCTTTGACACACATATGACAAGATCAGGTAGGTATGGGCTGAAAGGTTTAAATTCAGATTTTACCCCTTCGGCGATAATTCCTACCTATGTGCGTTTTTTTCTATCGAACTGGTATAATTTGTGGTTGTGCGCGCGAATTATACAATTAAGGGAGCATTGTGCCGCGGCTGGCACAACTCAACGGACGTTTTAATTCCGTTCGGGATTCTTGCGACCTGTACGCAAAAATGCAGGAATGGAAAATAGCGGAGATCGGGAAGAATACAAAGCATAAAAAGGACCGTGTAGGTACGATTCTTATGGAAAATGGGTCCTGGTCCAATTTCTTCGAAATAGTCGAATAGAAGATGAATGATTTCGTGACAAAAAACTTCAGAATCAGTGATACAGGGTGTTCTGTTCAGAATTTTTTTCGAACTTCGCAAATTTCAAAATGCCATAAGCAATTTTTTTCAAATCCATTCGACAGCTTTTTTCTCCTCTTTCATTTTTACCGAGGGTACCCTACCCCTAAAGGTGATAATTTCCGAGATAATCGATAATGTCGATAAGAAGTATTATTTATTCAAAATTTTCACGCCGGGCAGGCCATAGTGGTCATCAACAAATGTCTGATTCACACATTTTGCTTGGTCTGATGCTAAGAACAAGTTTTTTCTATTGAATAGCTGCGCTAAATTCCAATCTGAATAAAATACCTCAAAAAGAATTTCGTTGCCCGATGGAAAAAAGAAAATTCAAATTGAGCTTACTAAAGCGGTTCTCTCGACTTCACAAACCTTCAAACTGTCAAATTGAGAGAGGCGTTCATTTTGACACATGATTTTCTGTATCAGGACCTACTGAAGAACATAAAAAATCCAAATAAACGACAATTTTTATCAAAATTATCGATTATCTCTGAAATTATGGAATGTAGGGGTAGGATATCTCCAGTAAAAATGGAAGAGGAAAAAAAAAAGCTATCGAATGTTGAGATAAAATATGGGGCATTCCATTTGAAAAAAATGATTTATGGCATTTAAAAAAATTTGCACACCCTGTATGATTGAACCTTAAGTTTTTTGTCATGAAGTTATTCAGCTTCTATTCGACTACCGTTATGCCAAATTTCATTCCTTGATCTCAAAAAATGAGGCCTCTACAATTTTTCAAAAAGAACCTTGAAATTACAAAAAATTTCAATTCCTTATTTTCAGTTGGTAGCACTGCCGCAAATTGAAAAAAAAATACACTTGTAATAGAGCTTGAAAAGCTGAACAAGAAAATGAAATCAAAAGTGGGGCATTTCATTGAAAAAAATCTTTGTTTTTGTTATAGCGCAAAAATTAAACACCCTGCATAGTTGCTGTATGTTCTTTTTTGTCGAATTATGAATTTCAGCCCAATATTTCCCTCTAACTCTTGATTAGTATAGTATAGTATAGTATTTTTTTTATTTCGCCAGAAAAAATATTTACAATGTGTATTTACAAAATTATTAAGAAACTTAGGCAAAACCCCAGGGCCGTCGTTCAGCTTTCCTGGTGGCCCAAGAGGCTGATCTTCCACAACGGCCCTTAGATTAGAGGGTGGGGTTGAAGAAAAACTCCGGTCATTTGGGTTGAATTTTCAAAATTGTGTTCTTTTGGTAAGGCTGGATATTGAACAAGTTAGTATTATAAGCGAAAGCTCATTCATATGATCAATCTACTTGACGTCACAGAGTGTTGAAGTTGACTTTGAATGGGAATGCATACAACGGTTTTTCTTTCATGCCATAAACTAAATAAATGGGAGCTTTTTTTTACATTATGTTTCGTGACAGTATTTTTTTCTTGGAATTATTTTTCTCTGTATTGGGTCTAATAGCGCAGACGCAGGTTGAAGAAAACATTCTGGCTTCTTCGGGGAACAATAAAAAGTGTAAGCAGTTGAATATCATAGAATGACCAATTTTGGAAGGTATAGAGAAGTAAATTGAAGGAGACTGAATAAATGATAAAAGGGTACAAAAAATCAGTGCAATACGATTTTGAATGATTGTATAACAAATTCTACAAATGTCAAAATGAATATAACAACCACGAGTACCACGACACAACAGTTGACAAAGCTGTTGGACAGGGAGCTGGTGCCTCAAAACTTACGTCATAAAATACATGATTTCAACCCTGTAGGTCTAATGTGCGTTGATAAGGTTGTTGGAAATTTCTTTGCCTTACATGTCAGACCGGGGGCTTTTGGCTGGTATAGGCTTGTCAATTGTCGAAAAATGTCAAAAATTCATGTCATGAAGTACATAAATGAAACCAACGGACTTTTGTGTGGGAACATCCCCTTAATCAAAAATCGGGTCATAAGACAAAATTTTTGGAGGCTCTCGGTCCATAAGACAATAAGTTTGAAATTTTCAAAAAAGGCCAAAATTTACCTCCTCCTGCAGACTTCCTTTGGCATAATTTTAGGAACGGAAAACGGTTCTCACATGATTTTTTACGCAGGTTTCGAATCTGTCCACAAAATTTTTTAATGGTACATCACTTACAGGGTGCAACATTAAAATCATATACCTTATGACGTAAGTTTCAAGAAAAAAACAATCAATGATTACACTTGTGTCTATGAGTTTCTGGGAGGCGTTTCTGTTAATCATCTTCTATATGTCAAGAACTGTTGGAGAGGTACCAATTCGTTACGAGTGTCAGTTGTCATTTCCCAAAACATTTTCATATATTTAGAAGTATTGTATCCTTGCTGGGTATACAGGGTGGTCCGACTTTTATGTCATTAAATTTAGGGATCGATAGAGAATGGAAAATGAAGTGGACTTTCCCCTGAAAACATATTTGAGAAATGCCTAATAACAGAGATACAGCCCTTCAAAGTTGGAAATAAATAATCATTTTTTCCGCATAACTTTTGAACCGTTTAACCGATTTGATTCAAGATAGAACCAAAGGTTTACTGAAATTATCCCCTGTCGAACAATCATAATAACATGTTTCATAAAAAAGTTTCAGGGGCGTAGACATTAGGGGGTGTCCCTACTTTTCCCCCCTATTTTTTATTCCTCTAGTTATTTTTGGGAAACTGGATTGTAATCATAATTTTGAATTCCACGTTCAATTTTGAAGAAAAAATCACGATTGCAAAATTTTGATTAGAGGCTTTGTTTGGGAGATATTCAGGTTTGAATGTTTGGAAAACATCTCAGAAGCACAACTTTCAAAGGTCTAGAAATTAAAATCTAAAAAACTAATGATTTCTCAGCTGAAATAGGTTTTCTAGAATTTCTAAGTTGATGAACCACCATTTTTTCCAAAACACGAGAAATTTTCAGAAAAAAAACAATTTGGGCTCTGGAAAGTGGCGATTTCTGGATGTTTTCCAGAGTCTCAAACTCAAATATCTCCTAAACGAAGCCCCCAATCAAAATTTTGCAAAGGTGACTTTTTCTTCTGAATTGAACGTAGAACTCAAAATTATAAACAGTTTCCAAAAATAACTATGGGTGTGAAAAATACGGGGGTAAAAGTAGGGACATCCCCTAATGTCAACGCCCCTGGAACTTTTTTATGGAACATGTTACGATTGTTCGACAGGGGATAGTTTCAGTAAAACCTTTGGTTCTATTTTGAATCAAATCGGTTGAACGGTTCAAAAGTTATGCGGAAAAAACGATGATTCATTTCCAACTTTGAAGGGCTGTATCTCTGTTATAAGGCATTTCTCAGATATGTTTTCTGGAAAAAGTCCCCTTCATTTTTCATTCTCTATCGATCCTTGAATTTAATGACATAAAAGTCGGACCACCCTGTATAGTCCAGGTACTAAGGGAAAAAACTCTGCACTTGGTGATAAAGTTTTGAAGCTTGACACACATGTTCCTTGATTTATTCTCAACAAACTTGGATGTGGGGCAGACTTGACAGGTAGCGTATACAGGGTGAAAAATAAAGTTGAAAAATTGAAAAATTCTATCTGAAGAGAACCAAAAGTGCTGGAGTCTTGTAGATCACCATATATATGTGTAATTAATTGCTTATGGAGCTGTCCAAAGCAGTTTTTCAATATCTTGTTTCTTTCATGAGATATTTTGAAAAACGTAAAAATGCTCGGGAAAACAACTTTTTGCCCATAAATCAGCAAATTTTGAAGATTTCAAGGTGCAACTTGGTATCTCTACCATGTGTGACGTGAGAAATGAAATAAGACCAGAAGATAATTTCTAGGCCTCCTATTTTCAAAAATACGGTAGTCAAATTTTGTTTACTTCACGGCGGCCATTTTGAATTTTCTTCCAATTGAATATTCCAGAACGTGGTCGGCAATTGTGGAAGAGACTATATTGGACCATCACATACAGAAAGAGACATTCTGCAAGAGAAAGTAGTGATTTTTACGTGAATTAAAATCAGAGTTGAAATCTGTAAATCTATAGTTTTCTTTGGTTTTACACATTTTCAGTGTGGATGACGGGTGACGTGGTACTTGCAGAAGTGGAATACAATCAGAAATTCAAACCTCCATCTTTTCCGAGATCTTGTGCCAAAATTCATCAATCAGTTCAAAAATTTTTTGTGAGCGACGTCGACGAAATAAAATATTACACTTTTTAACAAAAATGAAAATTTCATAGTCCTCTTCACTCCATTGAGAAAGGTTCCTGTTTCAGAATTTCTTTTTCTGTATAGAATGGTCCAATGTAGTCTCCTTTACAATTGCCGACCACGTTTTGAAATATTCAGTCACAGGAAATTCAAAATGGCCGCCGTGGAGACAACAAAGAATTGACTATCGTATTTCTAAAAATAGGAGGCGTAGAAATTGGCTCCTGATCTTATTCTATTTCTAACGCCACACATTGTGAAAATACCAAATTTCGCCTCAAAATCCTCAAAATTTGCTGATTTATGGGCAACGTGATCAGAAATTTGTTGGCCTCAATCTGGAGGAAGTTTCAAGTCGTTACGTCCACTAATGAGAAAGTTGTGCTCCATTCGTTTTTTCGAGCATTTTTAAGTTTTTCGAAATATCCCAGAGAAAAAACAAGATATTTCGAAACTGTTTAGGGGAGCTTCATGAACTTTGAAATACACCTAAATGTGGTGATTTTCAAAACTCCAGCACTTCTGGTTCTTCAGGTACAATTTTTTGATTTTTCAACTTTATTTTCCACCCTGTATACGCCACCTGTCAAGTCTGCCCCCACATCCAGGTTTGTTGAGAATCATTCAAAGAACTTGTGTGCCAAGATTCAAAACTCTATCACTAAGTGCGGAGTTTCACTTGAATTTGTCCCTTAGTACCCGGACTAACAGTCCTGTTCCCATAATGTCATGATATATAAGATGCCCAGTGACCAAAAAATTGGACCGAATTTTTTCGTTGCGCAAAACTATTACTCAAAATATAACACATGGACAATAAATATGGATATAGGTATTGTTGTATTGCTCACATGAAATGCACACGAAATAGAAACCAACGGTCTTTTGTTTTTATAACAATCTTTGTAGAATAAACGTTGCCTTTCCAGTATTTTGCATCACGAGAATGATCCATAGTCAATAATGATATGGCAAAATGGCGCTGATGGTTACAAAAAATGACCTATACTTCAAGAAGGTATATTATTCAAATATTGGCAGTGAAATTGTTTCAATCGACCTTAATCAATTATTTGACTTAGTGAACAAATCTTAAAAATTCGTCACCTGTAGGTGACAACAAGAATTCACGGCTTAAATACTCCCCAAAAGTATTTTGCCGTTTTGAAGAAGAAGATTGTTTTTCCCAATTCTGGAAAGAATTCTCAAAAACTTTGGGTAGTTGAATACGGCATAACCGTAGGTATGTATTTGGGGCATTTTCGTTTTATTGTCAACACAGGAAAATAAGACCTTGGAAAAAAAATTGGATTTTTTATTTTTTTCAATAAGTTTTGTTTTATAATGATGACAGGGAACTTCCATTTGAAACTAATGGGTCATTATATGCATATAAAAGCTGTAGAAAAGCAAATGCATACCTACCTATTATAGGCATCTGGGTCTAGGTATCAAGTCAATACTCTGACTTGTTTGCAACACAGTGAAAACTGAAACTGACCCGTTAGTTTTTACCTATAATGTATGTACCTACCTACCAACAATGCAGGGGCCAACGCATAACCGCCCCAAAAGTTTTGATTTAATTAAACGATGGTCTGGATTAATTTGGCCGTGTCTTTAAATTATTCACCATGTAAACAGTAGTAACATATTGCCAACACTACCCACTGTCTAACTAGCCCGAGGCCACTGGGCACACGCACTCAATAATGCAGATTGAATATGGGACGCTTCAATATTTGATTTCCAACAACACAACAGAATGCTGCTACATAAACTGAATATCATTCCAGTTCTTATTATAGGTACCTATCATGTCGATTCCCAGTTGTAGTTGCCAAATTTTTTTTTTCACTACTAGCCGTGAAGTACATCATTATTAACCTGTTCCTGGATTAGAATAGCGTTTTTCTAGTAGTAAAAAAAATACTATATAAACCACGGTCGAGAAAATTATTATAGCTTCAGCGCCTTATATCCCTCAGCTGCGCTTCAGGATCTAAACTGACGCTTCAGCTAAAATGATACTTTCTCAACCTTGGTATATAATATACTATTTTCGCATCCGAATTTCGTCCTATTGTGAAAAATGTCCAATCCATCTAGTCAGTCGTGTGAGATTAGCCTTTATCGCCCTTGATCGTCGCAACAAAAATCCAAGAGCAAAATAAATGTCCGAAAGCTATGCTGTGCAAAAGGGAGGAAGCCGAAAGTTGGATGTTTCCAAGAATGAATAAGAGGGTGAGCAGTGCGGAGAGTATAGCGAGGAGAAAATTAATCGATGGAAATCTGCGTTTGAGGTGGGCCGTTGCGGACAATGTGAGGTAATCGAGTCGGCGGGGGGCAGGCCGCTGCGATGCGAAAATTGCGCCTGATTCAGAAACGAAGCCCACTACAACTTGATGATGACAACGACGCGCGGCCGTAGAGTAGCGGCAGTAGTAGTGGCAAAGTGACATCAACCCTCCGTCTGTCACTCGGCGCGAAGACAAATGATGGAAATCCATTAGTGCTATCGCTGCATTATGGCATCAAACGCGCAAATATTCGTTTACGCGCCCTTGGCTGATAACAATCGGATTTTCTGAAATGTTTACAGGGTGTTTTCGAACTGCGATGCATCGTCACAAAAAAAAACACTGTATTTATAATACAGCATAATAATTAGCGACAATATCATCCACGTAGACGTTTTAGCTCAAATCTTGTGCCCTTCCGTACTACCAAAGGGCTCGTGAGTTGAACTTTCTCACGAAGAAACATTCTCTCACTTCACTTGATGTTATGATATTTATAGTAAGTGTGACAAGGAAGAACGAAGACTTCTTATGGACCAGTGAGGCTCGGTATAGAACAATTAGGGATATACAAATGTTGGCTAAATACAGGTGTTTCGGTGACTTTGCATAATACTTCGCGAGGTGATTTCTCTCAAGAAAATAAGTCGAAAAGTGGGAACAACATTTTTCCCTCAAGTGATTCCTAAGGGAGTTACAGCCCCTCAAAGGTACGCAGTAAAACAAAGTTTTCAATTATTTGCTGGAAAGCCGTCAGAGGTAGGAACTTTTAAATTTAGTCTAGTGAAGTTTCTCAATGGTGCAAATGTAAATGCAAAGTTTTAAACAAATCTAACTAGTGGTAGTGAAATTAGAGGAGATTGGGATTATGTTGAAAATTGCTCTAGACACGTTTGTGTATTTTCACTTTTACTTCAGAATGGTGCATTCTACAGAAAAAATGCAAGAAGAATGGAAGTTTTGGATTGAGCGAGTCTATCGTAAATATCAAGTTTGAAGCTCGTATATTTGACAGTTCTTGAGCAAATAATTGAAAACTTTGTTGCACTTTGCACCATTGAGGGGCTGTAACTCCCTCAGGGAGGACTTGAGGAATAAATTTCAATCTTACATTTCGACTTATTTTTCTGAGAGGAATCACCTCCCAAAGTATCATGCAAAGTCACTGAAACACCCTGTATACACTGAAAGTGAAGTAATTAGAGGTGCGTTCAGTCAGCTTATTTAGCCGCAAGTTTCAATCTTAGCCGTAAGCGCTACATCGCTTATTGGCTGTTCTGAGGAGGCTGGTTCATAAGAGCCAATGGGCGTCGCTACGCTTGCGACTAAAATTAAAACCTGCGGCTAAATAAGCTGACTGAACGCACCTTCATTTTCTGATCCTGATATGGCACAAAAAATGACTACTAGTCTTATAATTATTATATCTTCCAATTTTAAGTCCTGGATAATTTGTGACTAAATTCAATATGTATCGTGTCATCCCACAAATCCATAATTCAGGCAGGCTGTGCCAGAAGAGACGTAGGTACATCGCGGAACTAGGGGAGAGTGGGGCACAGGGTACCATCTAAGTAAAAACAAATTGTATCTTTTCAAGGTTGATTGATAATGAATTGCTCTCATGATATGATGAGCAATAATCACCTGGCTTTCGACTGATCTTATCAGTTTTAGTCTAGTCTGTTGTTTGTAGGTTCTTTTGCAAAAAGTTCAGACCATTGCACTCGGACCTGCCTGCCCCCCCCCCCTCTTCAAACTTCGGCAAACTTCTATGGCAAGAAAAAGCCGATAAGGAGGAAAATATTTATTTATTTATTTATTTATTTTTTTATTTATATGCGCCAAACTGGCATGGAAAATGTTGAATTCAAGTGAATTGAACATGCTGAATACACTGGTAAATCCTGATTTTATGAAGAAATGCAAATAGTAGCCTTTTTTTTCACAATGGCCGCCGATAAATCACAAAAAAAAACATGTACGAATCAGATGTTCGCGTGAGGTATGAATAATTTGTATGTTTTCGAGGTCGCTGGACTCATTTCTTTGGGAGGTACGAAGTTTCCGGGAAAAAAAAAACCAAGCCAAGGCACCTGATGAAGGTAAATCAATGATGATAATGTGTAACCCACGAGTTATAAAGTAAATGATGAGTTGAAAAACCATTATAAAGAAAAAATTCTCTTATCGAAATTATCATATCGAACAAAATTATTTATTTTGGGCCAGGGTAAATGAACTACCCTGTTATTCCGTGAAATTTAATAAATGACGAAAAAACATGTAGGTATGAATAAGTTGATCGAGTTATAGGTATCAATTTATATGTTTTCGAGGCCACCGGACTCATTTCTCAAAATGAAATCACCATATCGAACATAAATATCCATTTTGGGTCAGGGTAAATGAACCACCCCCACACCTGAAGTGACACTTTCAAAATTTGAAGTAAACAATCGAAAGAACAATATGGAGCTACATCTGAATGAAATATTATTGATTGATGAATAGAAATTACCGATGTAACTACACCTTCAAACTCACAACCATCCCTGGAAGCCCCAACCGCCCGTCATAGGAAAGTGCTTTAAAAATGTTTTTACCCTAAACTGGCAGGTAAAGTGTCCATTACAAGCGTCTTTTGGCGCAAAAAAATGAGATTTCCCTGCCTAGGCAGGTGAAGACTTAACCTGCCTAGGCAAGGAAATCTTACTTTTCTGCGTCAAGAGACGTTTTGTTTGCTGAAAATTTGCTGAAAACTGTTGGAAACCGGACCCAGCAACGTGCTTTTTGCCAAATTGTGCCAGAATGACATTTCAGAGTTTTGGTACCAATCATTTATTTCTTTGTGGTTTATTGAGGTAGTTTTGGGTAAAACGTTATACATAATACGCCAAAAAAGTTAGTGTCTTCACAGGGCACGTAGGCTCCCATGCCTCGCTCACGCTCGTCCTTGAATATTCCTGCTAGCCCTGTAGAGATTCGCTTTCCTGCCTTATTATGTCAAAACTATTAAATGGTATGAAGTAGTATAATACCTATTTGATAATATTTCATGTATTGTTCGAGTTTTTAGTTGAGATTCCTCACTACTTGTTAACATGTTCATTGTTCATGGGGTTTAAAATTAAACTCGAAGTAAGCAACTGGGACTTTGACACAGAGCTCTAACAGGAAACAGTAAGTCACTCCTACCATGCAAATTGTGGTTTTATCCTGTTGCCTTATTGAATGGAACCAAACTAACTCATTAACAGTTCCGTTTCTGACTCCATTTCCATTTGAGACCCCAAGCAAGTTATGATTCCCATCAAAGTCTCATTCCGTTCTCTTGGAAGTCTAGCTTTGACACCAGTTCTGCCCATTTTAGCATTTTCATCTTTCTCTGCCTTCTTGATTATAGGTACACTGACAGACAAAATCAACGCACCACAAATATCTAATTGTTCATCTAAGTGTGGAGTCAAATCACCGATTTATTCGATTTGAATGATTTTTTCTTCTGAATTGTGTAGGGTGATTTTTCAGAGAATCTGACTGTTGACAAACTTTCAAAAAAATTATCAATTTTGGCTAGATACCAGGTGTGACATTGATGTGCTGTTTTTCACCCTATCTTGGAGCTTCCCTGTGGAGAGCACCGGCAACAGCAGAATGTTATAATGACCTTGTTTATGATCATAATGAGTTTATGACCTTGTTTATGACCAACCATGCACCCATCTTTCTTGAACGTTATTTTTTTAATTTCAAATTGTTACCCCGATTTAGAGGGAAAATAGAACTTTTTTTCCAACAAAACATGCATTTTCGACTTCTGAAGGTGGTCGAGGAAGTTTCTTGAGTACCCTCAATATCACCTTCAGGAGGTCGTGGGTTCAAAATCGATCGGCTAGAATGATTTCTACAGTACCTACATAAAATAAAAATAGTATCAAGTAGGTATTATTAGACTATTTTATATCATTCAATAACCAGGTAACCATCAAACCATTAAAAGTGGTTTGGGATTCCAGGGATAGTTGTTGTGAATTTAAAGGTGTAGTTACATGGGTGATTTTCATTTATCATCAAAAAAGAGATTATTGAGATGTAGCTCCATATTGTTCTTTCCTCGGTTCTTTCGATATTCACTACAAATCTTGAAAGCGCCACTTCAAGTGTTGAGGGTGGCTCATCTACCCTGACCCAAAATTGATAATTTTGTTCGATATGGTGATTTAGATGAGAGAAATGAGTCCAGCGCCCTCGAAAACATATAAATCGATACCTTACTCGAATAACTTATTCATGCATAATGTTTGGTCATTCATTGGCGGTCATTCTGAAAAAAGGCTACTATTTGCATTTTGTTTTGAAATTAGGATTTGCCAGTGTATTCAGCATGTTCAGCTCACTTAAATTTGACATTTTCCATTCCAGTTTGGCGCATATAGATCTGCGGACGCGATATTTATCGTACAGATCGCAGCACATGTACCATAATTATTCACGAAGACCTCTGTGCCCCGCCGGACTCCTGTGCCCCACTCTCCCCTACTCAATTCGGCTGAACGTCGTTGTCAAAACATTCAAATCTTACTTGCTCAGACATATTCTACACATCACATCAGCCTGCCTGAATGAGGAATTCATTTGATTGCACTATACCTACTTACCTACACATGTAACTAATTCATTTGAATCAAAGTGCTCTTCGATTTGAATCAAATTCCGCCATAGCAAAAAAGTTATTCCCCAAAAGTGTGATGAGCGATATTGCGGCGCTCTGAAAATTTAGGGGACGAAGCGCAGAGAAGAGGCGTCGTCGTCTCTCCGCTTTCCGTCATCATCTTCTCTCTTCGACCCTTCACCGGCAGGCCCCAGAATGCGTAATTATAAAATCCGCAGGATACCGAAGCATCAAAGTGTTAGAAAATACACGTCGCAAATCCAATTTCGCATTAAAATGGCTCCAGCTTTGTAGACGTCGTGCCATCACAGTAGGCGCCCCCGCTCCCACACAGAAACACCGCCGCCGCCGCCGCCGTCGCCGCTATTCGAATGTTTCCCTGGCGCGCGACGAGCGAGGCCGGCTCGATTTTAAAGCCCCAAAGCCACCCCCGAAAGTCGCACTCTCTCCTCCATTCTCTTTGACACCCCGGCGAAACATTGTCACTTGTTTCTGACAGCTCGCAGCGTTCCCGAGCGGCGCGCAGTGTCTTTTGATTCCGCTTGTTCATCATTTGATATAAACAGATGAATGGATGTATCCCTGTATTCCCGAATACGAATTAAGTAGTAAATTAGTCCCTATGTGCAAATATAAGACTTCTCAAAACTATTCGGCTTATAGATAGGGCTATTGCTGCTCTTGTTATCTCAGTATTGTTCATATTACCTATGCACCTCATTTACGATGTTTATAAAGTTTGGTAATTATTGACGACCACTACGTCTCGACTTTAGCCACCAACTTTTCACGGTAGGTAGACACCACCACAACATCACGTTCGTCGACCGTAGTTTCCTGGGGAAACCACTATTTCCACTGTAAAATGTGCCTTCTTTCCATTACTTATCCACCAATGGTCCAATGTCCTACGACGTAAGTACAGGCAAGAAGGAAGCGTCCTACATAGCTGTTTAAGTGGTTGCCTAACTCTTAGAAAATGCTAGTCGAGAAGTAGTGGTCGTCAATAATTACCTTAAGTTTTGTCACTCTTTCACTTGACTTCTAGAAAAAATTGGTTGTTGTATCCATTGTACCTCTTCATGTAAGTCTCACGATCAGTTCACGAAGTGACATAGCTGGAAAACCATCGTCGCCAGCAATTATTATCGCCCCCCGCTGTACTTTGTCATATCTCAGCCGGATCACCTGAAAAGACAAACCGTCGTCCGGAACGACGGTTTGGGCCCTTGTGTAACACACTGCCTCTCCTTCATCATCCAAGTAATCGGAATCAAGAGGTTACCATGTAAAATCAAAATAGCTGTGCACTCGAGACATCAATACGTTAAACACTGCACCGTGGGCATGCAGACAATGCCCCCCCGGCATGCCCACCGTATTATTAGTGGCCTCCCTTGATGAATTGGAGGCACAAAGGTGCACGGAAGTCCATTATTATTTATCCCGAGCCATCGGCACGGGAAGAAAGCCCGGAACTCGCATTTATGTGAATCGGATCTCCTCCTCACAGCAAGCAGTTTTATATGCCAAGCAGCACACACACCAGATCCAGAGTCACGATGTCGTTGGTCTCTCTCTCTTCTGGGCACAAAGAATAATGCAATGTCTCTAGGTGCTCATTATTTTCGGTGAGAGAGTGTTTTGATGTGCCTCACCACCCCACATGCGAGAGAACAGGAAAAAGATTTAACGAACTTTTTGCGAGCTCCGTGTATGCGTATATCGACAGGAGGCGGTGAATATATCTTCGGAATAGTGAACGGTCCGAAATGACCGAATTTAAATGCAATGGTCCGGGAGTTTAAAGCGCATTTAGATAAGACACGGCCATCCATTCCAGTGGGCCGCGGCTATTGTCGCCGGGTTAGTCGGGAGATTCCATATGTCACAGAATTGAATAAAGTCAGGAGAGAGGGTGCGTTTGGGTATTTCCGATTTTTAACGCGGCTCAGTTACCGGTTAAGTACGGTTGAGACACGCTTTTCCGAGGCCTTCGGTACTTATTTCGAACAGGATATTTCACGCGGAAAAAAATGGAG
The DNA here is from genome assembly GCA_949128115.1 of Anaspis maculata. Classification (NCBI taxonomy): domain Eukaryota; kingdom Metazoa; phylum Arthropoda; class Insecta; order Coleoptera; family Scraptiidae; genus Anaspis; species Anaspis maculata. The sequence goes on along the minus strand of OX421966.1, from coordinate 68,412,223 downwards.
TTTTTCAGATCTGAGCGTGTGATGGAGGCTTTGATAATTTTCATTTATCCCAAAATTGCTGTCTATAGTTCAATTTTCCTGAGCTTAACGGACACAACATAGACTATAGCCCAGGCGCCAGGGAGCAAAAATCAGCTCAATAAGGAAATAATTATTTCCTGGCTGGAAGCTAGCTTGAAACGATCTGTGTGGCTTAGGTTTTGACATACTAATTTCCCCCCTTTTGGAAATGTCGGCGTCATGTCGCCATCATTAACAAGAAGTGCACCAGCGTGGTTTTTGCCGAATATCTTGATTTTGGGCCATCTGACAGCAAAAGATGTGGGAAGTAATTTTGAAACCAATGAAATTCCCTACGGAATGGTTTTCAAATGACCTTTCTGCGACCTATGGTTTTTGAGATAGAGCTTCTGGAAGCGAAAGGCATTGTCGTAAAAGCTCCATGGCCACTTGACTGAAAAAACTTAAAAGTCGATGTGACAAAAAAATTCCAAAATGAGATTTCTCGAGAATCCTTTATGCTATAGTTGCGGTGATGGTCTTAAACTCTTTCTCTTGAACCGTTGATTACGAATATAGAAAAGTCAAAAACGTCACATTATACATATACAGGGTGTACTGAGGGAATCAAATCAGATCAGAGAAATTTTACATATTTCTTCGATTTAGCCTATATGCGACACTCTAAGCACCTAACACGAGTCCAATATCAATATGGATTTGCTCTATAAGCTTCACTCAATACACTTAAGAAGTGGTCAGCTCACAGCTTTACTGTAAAATGTTTTGAAGGCCCTCTGAAATCATCAAAATATTCAAAATTTACAGTACCAAGAAATGTATATAACAGTATATTATATACCAAGGGACCAAAGTGAATTTTTTAACTTGAGGATTTGGACCCAAAGGGCCCTCGAGCAACAAACTTCACCCAAGAGATGAAAAATTCACTTTGGTTCCTTGGTATATATTATACTGTTACATACATTTCTTGCTACTGTAAATTTTGATGATTTCAGAGGGCCTTCAAAACATTTTAAAGGAAGGCTGTGAGCTGACCACTTCTTAGGTGTATCAAGTGAAGCTTACATAGCAATGCATATCGATATTGGACTCGTGATGAGTGCTTAGAGCTTCGCATAGGCTAAATCGAAGAAATATGTCAAATTTCTCTGTTCTGATTTGATTCCCGTAGTACACCCTGTATATGTACAATGTAACGTTTTTGACTGCTCAATATTCGTAATCTACGGTTCAAGAGGAAGAGTTTGAGACCATCACCGCAACTATAGCGTGAAAAATTCTTGAGTAATCTCATTTCGAGTTTTTTTTTGTCACATCAACATTTTAGTTTTTCGAGTCAAGTGGCCATGGAGCTTTCACGACAATGACTCTCGCTTCCAGGAGCTCTATCTCAAAGACCGTAGGTCGCAGAAAATTGATTGAACCCAAACTGTAGGGAATTTTATAGGCTTCAAAATGACTCCTCACATCTTTTGCTGTCAGATGACCCAAAATTAAGATATTCGGCAAAAACCACGCTGGTGCACTTCTTGTTGATGATGGCGACATGACGCCGACATTTCCGAAAGGGGGGAAACTAGTATGTCAAAACCTAAGCTACACAGATCGTTTTCGGCTAGTTTCCAGCCAGGAAACAATTATTTTCTTATTGTTTTCCCTGGCGCCTGGGCTAATGGGGGCGAGAGGCGGTCCTCTCATCATTGTGCGATCTTTTGAGTTGTTCGTGTTGTATTAGGACTGCAAGAAATGGGCCTCCTTGGAATTTTGGAATTTCCGTGTCTCGGACTGACACTGACACACAGACACTGAAGTTATTATTCGTAAGTTCGCTAGATCGTCAGCTCGTTATCTCCTTTATTTCCTAATTTGTCTCAGTTAGTTTTGTAGCAAATCAAGTGATAAAAAACATCAGTTACTGAGTAATACTGAGACAGTGGAGTAAGTCTCAGTCTCGTCAGCTCGATAGTTCGCTGGTTTCGTGAGCTTGCTCGTTCAATCCGTCAGCTTCTCATTCGTCAGTACCCAAAAAAGGCTTCTTCAGACAGTTAGATAACAAAGCAATAACTCCCGGCTGCACTAAGAAATTCAATCATGGAATAGTTAATTTAGCATTTTCTTTTGTGAATTTTAGCGTAGTGCCCAATGAACTTACGAATAATAACTTAGCTAAAGAGCTATGGAATTCAAGAAATCAACTTCATTGCCTTATTTGTTGCGACGAGATCTCTGACCATCTTGACTTGATCTCTGACTATCTACAGAACTCAAGATTTAGATTTAACTAGCATGCGGACTCACTTATTAGAACTAGTCAACAAACTGAGGAAACTACTTGCGAAATTTCAATTTCGCTTTCAATTCTTCATTTCAACGAAACTTCGGTTATTCCTTCATCCGTTGCTTGATTAGCTAACGAAATGACTAAATGAATAACTAACGTCAGTCACCAGTTATCAGACTTTTGGTAGCTCTAGCAAAAAAAAACCTCTGCTGGGTTTTTCTGGGACCCAAAAATTTGGAAAGAGCACAAAATTCTGATCAAAACCTGCGATTTTCACGACTACAGTATTTTTTTTGAGAGGTCGAACCTATTTTTCTTTAGCTATACCTGCCAAGAACAGCAATGACATGTAGCTGTGGAAAATTCTATGTTGGCCGAGCATATCGAAATTTTAAAAAAAGAATTAAAGAACACCTGATGCGACCTCTAAATTCTTCAAATTTTGACAATCACTCAGCATTCCTTTCTCATTTGTCGATATCATCTCATGACATAGATCAAACCCTTTTCAGAAAAGTATTACATACAACAGACGATAAAATTTTATGTAACTATATCTCGAGGAGCTAGAAATAAGGAAGTTATATTCAAAATTCCCTAATCTTTGTTTAAACGACCAAATCCATTTTAACTCATCAATTTTAGTCTTATTTCTTTATCCTCCTACAAAAATTCAAATTTCTCAACAATGAACCAAATGAATACATATACCTTGTTTCTAACCAACTTAGTTTTAATTGTTATTATAATTTAATTGTTTACTTTGACTTTGACACTTTATACATTTTACACCTTTATTGCTTTGAAGATGGCCTTTTACCCAGAATTGTAAGGCCGAAACGCGTCAGCAAAATATACTTATACAATTTTCGTGGAGAGACAAATTATCTATACAACAATATTTCTACTCAACTGTTCAGTTGGAAAAATATTCAACAAATCTGGCACCGCGAGAGAAAAACGTAACTCAGCTCAACACAGTCCATTGCTTCAAATCAAGTGAATGAGCAAGCCAAAAACAGTACCGAGTTGCAACATGAACATCGAGAGACAATCAACGTTAGCCAATCAACTTCAATATTTGCTGTTTGGTGTTCGAAACATTGCTGCTGAATTTTGCTGAAAATAATCGGGTTTGAGCAAGATCCACGGCCCCAGAGGTCGCGGTGTGGACGTGGTCCAATATTCTTGTCGGAAATTCGCCGATTGTTTGCAGACCTGTGTCAGATTCCCGCTTATGTCAACCTGACGCGGGCAAGAAGACTCACTTTGCTCAAGTTGTGAAGAGAACACCAGTTTGATTGGTATTTTGCCTTGGTACAGTTGGGAGCGAAATAATTCATACGGCTCGGCTAGGAAGTCGGCTGGATTTCAGAGATGTTGGCTGCTTGGATCGTTCTTGTATGCCAATTTTGATTAGGATCAATCTTCAATCTTTTATCAGTTCCTTGAGGAAGATAAAAATGAAGACAAAAAGAAGACAAAATACATGATAATATCATGTATTTTGTATAATATCATGTATTTATCCAGATTATGTCTATTAATATGGATCTATCCAAATTTTCAGTCTATGTAACATTTGAAAGTACGTGGCAAAGCATGAACAGAAGGTTTTTTCTGGTATCGGCCGGCTTTGTTCAAAGTTTCTGGTCGCTGTAAGCTGTTGAAGCTACAAAAAATTTTGCACTTACTTGATGTGAGTCACAATTTATATACTGGTTTTTAGTTGAATTGTGCTTATTATTGAAACTCTAGATTCCAACAGCTGAGAGCGCGGAAAAATTCTCAATAAACTCGTACCTTTCCTGTCATTTCTGACACTTTCGGATCCAGGTAAAACTGCCAGTGTGCGTATACTTTTTTCCTGCTTTACCTTACTCAACGTCGAGAATGCTTCCGTATACTCACCAAAAGCCATACCACAAAAAATAAGTAAGTATATGCAGAAAAAACCAGCAAACTATCGCATATCCATGTGACTTCTTCATCAGGTATACCCTTCATCTTTGACATGCAAATTTTTCCACCTTTTTTCTCGTTCGCTCCCGCCGGGATGCCCATAGATAACCTCTTAAAAAGCGATGTGTAACAATAATGTCACGGCCATTGTGGCGACCATCCTCTCGGCTCTATCCCTTTCAGCCCATAAACGGCATAAATTCTGCATGCATGACGTTTCGTGCCCGTGTAATAGATCATCAAGCTTGTATTATGCGTTTTTCATCTCTTTGATTTTTTTTTCGCGCCGGTGCACGGGTGGAACAAGGACGAGGATAGGGGGGTGCCGTTCCGAGCAGCCCCAGCGTGTACATGTGTGTGTGTTATATGCGTAATGGGGTTATCACCGTGTTTGCACGAGTGTATATTAGACTCGAATAATGAAAGTTGTTTTTTATTTATGACGCAGGGCATTTATTACGACGTCATATCCTGTTGTTGCTCGTCGTGTTCCTGAAGGCAATTTGCAATTTTTATTGCCGCAATGTGCCGTTTTGTTTCTTTTTTCTGTCACGACGGCGCTACATAAACTGCTCAACTGAATAGGGGTTGCACGGTAACAAATTTCTGAACAAAATCGCTTCTTCGTCGCGACCGATTTTGGTTCTGTTGGAAGCGTTCGATCGAGCGTTCGATGGCCAAATTTATTTCAATAGCCTCTGGTTATGTGGCCACATTTTTGAAAAACGCACAAACCTCTTCATGCACGGTCAGTTTCTACAGGGGATAAGGATAGTGGATGAGGTATTCCACCTTGACAACTCCAAGCTCCAATCTTATGGCACAGTCAGGAGAGTTCTTAGGCAAAGAAAATAACCTCTTGAAGAAACAAATCTGGAGTCTTTCAACTTAAGCTCTGGGTAACGTACACCCCAGATGGCGATATTGTAAGTGAGCAGACCAAGTACAACTGAGTCGAAAAGCTAATTGATGCGGGATTTCCACAAGTCTAGTTTGGCTTTGGATATTGTACACAGAACTGAGGCGAGAGAGCCTTTCGACTTATTTACAATTACTTTGGCTGCTTCGAGAATAAGGCCTGAAGAAGAAAATGGAACACTCAAATAAAGTGCTCGCCAATTGAAATGGTCCACCCAAAAAATATAGTCACATTCAAAGTGTCATAACTTTTTAATAAATGAACTATTTTGAATCGTTTTATGTTCTCTAATTCTCTGACGTATTGGATTACAACATGTCATGGACTATTTTTGGTACAGGTGTTTCGTATTAATTATACAGGGCCCCCAATCAGGTACCGTAAAAATGGAAAAGTTTGAACAGGTCCCATTTCACAAGAAATTGTTTTTGGTTTTCTCCAAGTGTTTCAGGGGAGTTGTTATAACCATAACTCGAATCGTTTTTAATTTTCTTTTGCCTACCTGCTTTAGTTACAGGGTGATCTCAAAAAAGTAACCTCTTAGTTTTGCAGTGATAACTTTATTCGTTGTTGGCCGATTTTGGAAAATGAGGGCTCTTGTTAAAGCTAAAGGGTCAGGTCAGAAAGATCGGGGATCAGAATTGACTTGAGATGAAAATTCTGGAGAAGGAATTGAACTAAAAATGACTCAAATGACAAACTTGCTAGAGATCCGGTTTAGGGAAGGTATCAAACAAATAACAACTTGTCTTCAAACAAACCATTCTTTCTGAACATTTCAAGGTGTTTCCCATTTGTATGGAGCAAAAATTGTGGCAATAAATCCAAATCAGAAATGGATGCTTCCAACAAAGAATACTGGACGTTTTTCACCTATAAATAGACGTAACCTGGGTTACGAAGATCAGAACTGGTGCCTATCTCTTTAAATGTGAAGAAAACATTTGACAATAAGAAGGTAACCTAGGTTACGTGCATTTCCAGTCGAGGAAGGTCCGGTATTATCTTCTGACTATATAATACATTGAACAAGAACCAATCAAAACTCTTGAAATGCGAATAGGCAGCCAATCAGCACGTCTCTACGCTTACCACCCCGGCAATACAGGCGTCCTCCTTGACGTAAATATTATCGCTGTGGTACCGTGGTCCTTCCCCCTCTCCCAGACCAGGGCAGTGACTGTCATTCAGAGCGCATTTACGCGATGTCAGTGCTGTCAGTTGTCACTGATCAGTTGTCACTGGTTGTCACAATCAAAATATATGAAACTGAACGTTGCAAGAACGTTTTCCATGCATTATAGGGCATTTTCTATCATTTAAAGGTATAAGTATTCCCACTTTCCTAGTAAATTTTCATTCCACACCGTTAGTTGTTAAATTTTGTGCTTTTTGATTTATAGGAGAAGAAAAAAAGAAGCCCAAGTTTTGTTGAACTGGGAACAGGACACACGCTGTTTAATTTTCCAAGAGGAATCTTAATTTTATCTACTCACGGCCTTCACCAAAAATTGCTTATACAACGGCTTTCAAATTACAAGCAGACGCTTCTGCTACATCAAAGAAAAATGTCCTTCGGTTTCATCAAAAACATTGAATCAAGATACAACTTTGCATGTGAAGTTTCTCCCCAGCCTGTTACAATATTTGAGTGAATTGTGATAACATAAAGTGTAGGCAATAGTTTTTTTATCTATCCATGCATGCTTTACTGGAGTATGTGTCTTGAATCTCAACTTCGTGTCACTAACTTACCGTTCATGCAATAATCATGTTTTTTTAAGTATGTTCCTCGACTCTCAACTTTGTCTTACTTCCGTATTGTTTCATTAAATTATTTGAACAAATTCGGTACAAATATAACGCATTTTACTCAATTGCCTTTTACAAATAATTTGTATTGAGAAAAATTTTATGCTACAAAGTGTCAATCGATCGAAACGTTCCATCTCCATTGCTTCATTTAGAGAATTTCTTGAAGCTTCTGCACTTTCCAAGATCAGTCTAAGGTTCCCTTTATGCTGAAGAAGAAAAACCTTCAAGTATTTCAATAAAATCAATCATAACATTGTATAACCTGTCGCCCTCTTGTCCATTCTCTGGTATAATATCCTCTGATTTGTCCATTTCGCAGTAGCACCCTGAATTTGGTGAGGAATTTCAGTGTAGCTGGATATATGGCATGAAAGCCACTTCTGATTCTGAATAGGTCTACTGCACTTTTTGTTTGAAAGCGTTTTTGACGAGGTTTTTTATCTTCCGATTTCCAACTGCAACTAACATACAAACTCGAACGTCAAACAATGACGTTTCCAACTTTTGACTTTTACCGACGCAGCATCTCGAGATGTTCCGTTGCCAACGTTAAGAAAAAAGTGCTATTGCGCTAATAAGAACGCAGTTTATTATGATGATGAAGTGAATATTAAAAACCATTTTGAGTAAAGAATGAGATTACCCTGATTAATCAGTGTATACCACAGAGTTCTTTGTAAAATTTCAACCATTTGAACAACACTGGTAGAACCCAGAATCTTGGGTAGCGCTCTGTCAATTTATTATATAGTCTTATCAAATACAATGCGTTGTACGCTTAATCGTCAGATAATTTTTCAATAATATCATTTCGTTATAATCCCAATGCAAGAAAATACAACTCGCCCTATGGGCTCGTTGTATTTTCAGCTTTGGGATTATAACTCATAATATTACTAGAAAATTATCGACAATAATCGTACCACTCATTGTATTACTACTGAAAAGTGAATTTGTAAAATGGGTCCTGCATCGAAAATTTTCATCACTTTAAATCGGAAAATACCTCAAAATGTTCGGAAATGAAAAGTCTGTTTGGAGGCAAGCTGATTTTTATTTAGTTCTTTTCCTGAACCTGATTTCTAGGGTGCTTCATATTCAGGTCACTTTTGATTCCTTCGCTTTTTCAAAATTTCTGTCTTCAGTCAGTTTCGATCCTCGAGCCTTCTCATATGAGTCTTAAGCTTCAACAAAAGTCCTTTTTTTCCAAAATCGATCAACAACTGGAATATATATGAATGCCAGACCAGAAGGTTGCATTTTTGAGATCACTGTGTAATTGGAGGAGATAGACTCAAAATTGCCTCAAGGTATAGGAATAACATTTTTCCAAAACACTTGGAAAAAACCAAAAACCATTTTTTTGTGAAATGGGACCAGTTCAAACTTTTCCATTTTTGCAGTACCTGATTGAGCGCCCTGTATAATTGACACGAAACACCTGTACCCAAAACCGCCCATGACATGTTATAGTCGAATCCGTGAGCTGATCAGAAAACATAAAACGATTCAAAATAGTTCATTCGTTCAAGAGTTATGTCACTTTGAATGTGACTAAATTTTTTGGGTGGACCATTTCAATTGGCGAGCACTTTATGTGTACATCGAAACTACTTCAAGAGGTTTATTTTTTAATAAAAGCGATTTTTTTCAATGTGCAACCCCCCTCCCCTCCCTTTTGAGAAACAAACAATTTTTTGATTTTTCAGCGTCAATTCCCAGATTTAAGCTAGTGGAATATTCTTCCAGAATTTCAAGCTTCCTACTCAAATCAACCCGAGAGTCCGCCAGTATAACAAGGTCGTCAGCGTAAAGCAGCGAGAGTACATCCGCATGTTATTTCACATTTATACCCCTCAATCCCCTGTGGCGAAGAGTAGCATCCATGTCCGCGAGATGAACAGGGCAAAAAGAGTCGGACTGAGACATTCCCCCTGTATCAGCACTCCGGCGGATACTGGGAACTTTTTCGATAGTCGGTTATTCGATCTTATCTTCAGCGTCGCTCTGTCACATAATTTTTTCAGTACGCGAATAATTTTAGCACTCAAACCCAACTCATACAACTTCTGCCAAAGGAGGTAATGGTCGATAGAGTCGAACGCCCGTTTGAAATCTATGAAAGCAGCAAATATTTTTCTCTTTCCAAGTCTCAAATGCAACTGAATCACCGCACTAAGTGTGGATATGTTATCTCCACAGTCTCTTCCCTGTCTGAAACCAGCCTGCAATTCGGGTAGCACCTCACAGTCCTCTATCCACAGATTCATTCTCTGTAAAAGAATTGGTGAGAAAACTTCTTCTGCTGAATTTATGAAGGCTATTCCGCGATAACTAATTGTGATGGTCATTGACCGGCCCTTTTTTGTGTAACGTCGTCAGCACAATGGGTCGTATGCATAAAAAGTAGTAGATACTAATGCTACAAGTATCTACTTCGTAAGAGAAGTATGTACTACACTAGCGTAGTACTTACTATGCCCAGGTAGTAGATGCTTCTATATACAACGGTACGTAGTAGTCTCTACTTCGCCTTTGAAGCATCTACTCTGAATCTGTAGTATCTACTATGAATTCGTAGTATTTACTCCATTTTTAGCGAAGTTGCTGTTATAGCAACTTCTCGACCATACTTCTCGTCAAAAACATGGCTAAATTTATGGGTGCATCAGTTGTAAAAACATACAAAGAGCGGAGAACCTATGACGATAATATGCAGGGTTATTCAAAAGTTAGTAAAAAATACTAAGAGTGGCTGGGAGTTGAGGGCTTGAGGGTAGATCATGACACGTGAAAAAAAAAATACTGAGAGTGGCTGGGGGTTGAGAGGTTGACGGTAGATCATGACACGTATCATGGAAAAACGACTTACCATTTTTGAAAATCGACCTGTTCGAGCAGTTTTTTTTTTGAAAAAATATGATAAGAAATTATGAATCTTGTTCCGAACTTTTGAGTTACCCTGGGGCTCCTCAAAACTTCATGGTGAAGCGTTCGATCTAATTTTCAATGGTAAATCTGGATACAATTTTTGACAAGCTTTCCAAACGAGCCCCCTCCACCCTCCAAGTCAGGGTGTCTTTAAAAAAAATGCTAAGGGTGGCTAGGGGTTAAGGGGTTGACGATAAATCATGATACGTGTCATGGAATAACCGCTTGCCCTTTTTAGAAATCCCCCTGTTCGAGCGTTTTTTTTTTCTCGGAAAAAAATATGGTACAAAATTATGAATTTTGTTCCGGACTTTTGAATAATCCTGTATATCACAAATTATTCAGGTATGTACGCGGTGCTTCGTGCATATATTTATTCTAAAATTTGCCGTTTGTATCTTCGCGGTTGCACGTAAAAATTTTAGAGCTCCTTATTTTTACATTATTGTTATTTTTTCAGGTGTAACAGAGAAAATTTAGTTTGGATTGCAACTAAGGTAATTTCGCTCACTACACCTTTTCCAGCTGTAGTTTAGAAAACTTCAGATGTATTTCAGAAAATATGAAATGTATTCAAGATTAACCAAATGTATTTGAGAAATTGCCAGTGCATTTCAGAAAACTTTAGAAAAAAGAAAATAAGAAATGTATTTCAGATTAACGAAATGTATTCGAGATATTACCAAATGTATTTTAGAAAAAATTAAATGCATTCCAGATCCACAAAGTTCAATGGAGAAATAGCCAATTGTATTTTCGAAAACATTAGATGTATTTAAGATAAGATGAGATGTATTTGAGATATTTTGAAATGTATTTCAGATTCAGATATTTTTTGAGGGTAGAACAGTGATAAAAAAGCAAACGTTGTTGAGGAAAACGAACTCTAAATTCTCAACTACAATTGGCGGTTTCTCACTTACAATTCACGTTTTCTAAACTACATATCCTTGTTCTAAAATTCATATGGTACTTTCTCAACTACATTTAAATATTCAATTTTATAACTGGCATATTCTAAACTACATTTCCCAAATTTAATACACTTGGAAATTTCTTAACTACATTTCTCATAATTAAAATACATTTGGCAAATTCTAAACTACATTTCTCATATTTGAAATACAATTGGTGTTTTCTCAAATACATATCGCTAATCTGAAATACATTTGATATTATCGCAAATACAGTTGGAAATGGTGTAGTATATACTACGATGCTGTAGTACTTACTACACCGTATTGAAGTAGAAACTTTTTTATTGTAGCATATGCTTCGGAACTGAAGTAGATGCTAAATACATAATAGAGGATACTACGAAGTAGATACTTTTTTCCGTAGTAGTAGCATCTACTACTTTTTATGCATACCACCCAATGTCTGACCAACTCTTTGAGATAACTTCATTATGTTAAAATATTGTTGAAAAGAGTGCACAGGTAGTATTTCCAGTTGTCAAGGAAGGCCTTAAAAAACTCGAAAGTGACACCATCTTTCTCTGGAGCCTTGAGATTTTTCCCGTTAAAACCGGATTGCCGGCGTCTGCAAGGTAAAGTTCTGAGGGCTGTACTACAGGATAAATTACTGATTAAAAGCTTTCCGGAACAAGTACCTATAGGTAAGCCGTGGGTGGCTGAGAATGAGCGAAACTGCTTTATGCCTTTCCAAAATACAGTGGGATTCCCAGAGTTGCGCAGCTTGTCCACCAGGTCTTTATCGTATTCCATTTTCTTTGATCTGGTAAGATTTTTAAATGCACGTTTTTTCTCCAAATAGGTATTCCAACCTGAGAGCCATTGTGAAATTGTTTTCACGGCATTGTTTTGGAGAACGCCTCAAATCCCTTTTCTTCGCCAAGAAAGTGAAGTTGTACTTCCTCCTACGGAATCTAGGATTCATCTAAGGACAACCAGCCTCAGAGAAAAGCTTGGGCATGATTAATTATACGGAAGAATTTCGAGCACAATTAGGATGTTGCAAGTTTTTCAAAAATGACTGGAAGTATTTGTTTCCTGTAATTTCAACCATACTATTGTACACTCCCTATGTGAAATCACACACAATTCTTTTTTCTCTGATTATAATCATGGTCTAGGATCTTTTCGGATAAAAAGCAATGCTAGAGGCAAGTCATGTTAAAGTTTGGCAACATACGTTTTAAGGGTATTCGGACCCCGCTGGATATGAAAACCATTGTTGCCAAGCCGAATTTTGCACCGGAAGCCCGCAATGGGGGGGTAAAGAGGAGGGAAGACCAAAAATCACTATTTTTCACCATTTTTGATGTCAAGACTGCGACCTGTCATTAACGTGAAGTAAATTACATCATATCTTGATTCACTGAGGTCTTATACTACCATATTGACATAATTACTGTCAAAATTTCTAGACGAGGAAGACTGGTGGTGGGAATGTTGACTGTGTAGATGATTCTTCTTTTCTCTCGATTTTGAGTGAATATAAACATGTTTGGTATCGTTTCCGATTAAGTTTCATATTCCCTATTCAACTATGGTGTTTAAATTGCAATAGAAGCGAGTTTGAACAAGTTTCACATGATAAAACATATTTTTGTCAATATTTTTTCACGTCTTTCAACGGTGTTATTTTACTGCAAATCGGCATTTTCTCTCAAAATTCTTGCGTAGTTCGTTAGTCTCATGTATTTACCATGATATAGGCATCCAATTGATTCGCCTCTACTTTTTTGAATATGTAGAGAAAAAAAAATTCTGGAAATTCTTTGGCCCTACTTTTCAACTTTGTTTTTTGCTGTATGATGTATGTATGATCAAAACTAAAGTTTTTCATATTTTAAAAAGTGAAGACAGACTTAGTATGTGAATGTATTGTGTAAAATACACCAGACTAACTTATTACGCAAGAATTATCGAAAAAAAACTCCGATTTGCATTGAGATATCATAATTTATAGAATTAAAAAAAAAACGCTAATGAAACTGAAGAGAACTTGCCGTAACCGAAGGCAGATACGTACATTACCCTAAACGTTAAGTTGAATAATACAATTACAGGTTTTATCATTCACATTTATTACATTCGATTTCAAAATCTCTTTATCCACCTCTTCCCTGGGTATTATTAGAGGAATGCGGCTTTTTCGAATATAGGTACATCTCATGAACGTAAATTTTGAGGAGTTGTTCTTTTTTAGAGGTTGATAGTAGAGAACACCTGCCCAAGACGTTCGAAAAAGGTAACTTTTCTTGGAGGTTTGATAGATCATCTCACGGAAATCCAAAAAGGTAACCTTTTTTAGAGCATAATCAAACATACCAAAGAAAATAATTTTTTTTTGAGCTGAAATAGAACTTCTTAGAGAAGTTGGAGAAAGGTAACCTCAAGGTGACCTTTGGAGCTTTATAATTTTATGAAACATTTTGAATAAGGTCTAGAAAGGTAACCTTCTTTGGAGCTTGAGAGAACATCATAGAGAAGTTGGAAAAAGGTAACCTCTTTGGAGCTTGATAGAACATCTCAAAGAAGTGCAGAAGTGGTAACATATTTGGAGCTCAAGAGAACATCACAAAAAAGTTGGAACAAGGTAACCTCTCTGTATCTCAATAACCGTTTCTCGAGCTCAACAGAACATCTCTGGCCTCTCTGAGAGGAGTCTTGCCCACTGGGCATCAGGTTCTGACATGAAAAACTCTTCTTTTGGAAAAAGTACATTCTAGAATATCTCAGCTGAGGTTTTCTTTATAATTATGAGGTGGAGGACCACCGTTTTCCATCATACAATAAAATAATAGCAAAAAATAAAGTTGAAAAGTAGCGCCAAACAGTTTTCACAAAAAAATATTTTTTTCATATTTCAAAAGTTAAAGGCACATCAGTTACATGACTGTATTGTGTGAAATACACCAGACTAACGAACTATACGCAAGAATTTTAAGAAAAAAATGCCGATTTGCAATGAATAACACAGTTCAAAGTGGTAAAAAAATATTGACAAAAAAACATGTTTTATCATCTAAAACTTGTTCAAATTTGCTCTTATTGCAATTTTGACACCATAATTGAACCGAGAATATGAAACTTTATAGGAAAAGATACCAAACATGTATATATTCACTCAAAATCAAGAGAAAAGAAGAATCATCTTCGCAGTCAACATTCCCCCTACCAGTCGCCCCCCTATGGAAATTTTGACAGTAATCATGTCAAGATGATAGTATAAGACCTCAGGTTATCAAGATACGATGTAATTCACTCCACACTGATGACAGGTCTCAGTGCCGGTATCAAAAATGATGGAAAATGGTGATTTTTGGTCTTCCCCCCCTTTACCCCCTCATTGCGGGCTTCCGGTGCAAAACTTCGCTTGGCAACAATGGTTTTCGTATTCAGCGAGGTCCAAATACCCTTAAAACAAAATAATATGTTGCCAAACTTTAACATGACTTGCCGCTAGAACCACTTTCCAGGCCACTATTTCAAAAATGATCCTAGTCTATCAGTTCGAAAATCTAGAAAAATTTCAGAAAAATCACGTGACCGCAAACGCATTTTTATTGGTGTGATGTATTGATGTCGAAAGATCCTCTGATTGGTCTTCCCTTCCATTGCCCCCTCCGCACTGAAGCCCACTGACATTGACATGAAACATAACCTGGAAGGTCTTCTTGCAAGGTCGTCAACATTGTTAGCTAGTGTCTGTGTTCATTATACATTCACCTTTCAGCTTCCACGTTTTTTATTTCTGCACTAATGAAGTCAGGATGCTTTGCAAAGAAGGCAATCTTACTTATATTATGGCATTTACTCTTGGTAAGTTATCCGATTGGCCTTGGACAAATCCGACAGCAGTAATTTTTCGACGATTTGTAAAGGAACGTGGAATTATCTAAGATGATAGGTATTTTTGTAGGAAACGAAACAAACACTGTGATAATTCTGATTTTATAGTAATGTGATAGTAACACGCACGAAAAAGCAACATAACGTGTTTGTGACAACCAGCGTTACCAACTTAACTGGTGAGAACAACGATTTCCTCAGGAGATTTCGACCAATAGGAAAGAACGTCAGCACCACCAAGCGCGCCAATAATTTAGTCAGTTCGAATGTGCAGAATTGGGTGCCGAATTTAATATTTTTTTCAAGCAATGATTATTGGACCAATATTCAATTTTTATAATTTGATAAGCTATATTTTTGGATGCTCTATCCATTGCCGACTACAAAGAAAACATGCGACTTCCTAATTGATATTTTGCGGATTATTTAAAAAAAGTCCGAAGGAACAGCCGTCAGATTTTGTTGTTTGTATCCGATTTATTGGGTTGCCTCTGAATGTTGGAAACAGATGAGTGAGTATTATTCTTGTAGCTCTGATGATCAAGCGTGTTGGATCTAATGATCGAAGGAAAATTTAGTTTCAAATTTGAAAAAATTCTGGAATCGACATCATTTTTCTGACACATTCGAAGCATTTCCCTCATTTGTTGTTGACTCTTGAGCGCAAGTTTCAGGACAGCCTGTATACTGAAGCCACCCGCATTTGGCGGGCCGAAAATATTCCGGAGGAAAATAATTCAAAGCCGTGAAATCGAGGTATGAGAATGTGAATATTCAGAGTCAAGGCATCATTAAAAGATGTCGCTAGCTATTTAATTCATTCGTGTAAATCCCGCAAAGCTCTATAACATAATTTACTGGCCCATCATCGACATTCAACAACCGCTCCTGCTTGACGCCCGACGAAATGGTGAATTGGTGCATATGAAGTAAAGCACCCGCACATCAACCAGTTAGTTGCTGCCGTACTCCTGCCGTGTTGACGTTCCGCCCGCCGCCCGCCCGCTACCATCCGATTCACACGTGTTAGCACCGCCGGTCGCATTCTCCAGCGGCTTCTCGGATTACCTGAGCTGTCTATACACCGTTCGCGATCGTTTTGGATGCAATAAAATATTCCGAATTGCTGGGAATGGAGGATATCGCCGGAGATTGACCGTGGTACCTGGACCAATCCTCCTGGGCTGCCGTCCGCTCCCGACTTGTCGCGTCCGCTGCCGAGTGCTTCTGCGGGCCTGTTAGCGAAGAGTTTTAGTCCCCTTCGAGGAAGCTGAGTTAGAACCCGTTTATGTTGCGTCGCGACCCTCCTAGAGGCCGAAGCGTCGAAGCCCCAATGATGAGTCCCAGCCCACTTGGAAAATGACGAGTCGATTTCCCCCGGCTGATGTGCCTTCAGCCCCCTGGAGAAAGCCGAGTTGGAACCCTTCGGAGTCGTGTTTTGGTCCCCTTGGGGGCACGCTGAGTCGAGAACCCTCCAGGTTGAGTTTTGACCCTCCGAGAGACTGATGAGTTGCTTCCCCCGTTGAGTTGCAACCCGTCTCTAGGATGTCGAGTCAGAGCCCTTGGACGTTGAGTCTTGATCCGCCTTCAGGTGTCGAGTCAGAGCCCTCCGACGACGAGTTCCAGCCCTTCTCCAGGTCGATGTGCCAAGGCCCTTCCGGTGTTGAGTTTCGACCCTTCTCCAAGTCGTAGAGTTGGGACCCGTTGACGAAGAGTTTCGAACCCCCTCCAGGATGCTGAGTCGCGTTCCCTCCACGATGAGTTCTAGCCCACCTCGAGGATGTCGAGTTGAAACCCCTAAATGAACCAGGCCCGATAGAAATGAGGTCTCTCGTTTCGGTATCTCGTTTGGCGGAGTGATGACCTCGACGAGCGGGAGGTTAGTCTTGGTGAGTTGGGATAGTTGCTTACGGTTAGGCTTTGTCGGGAAAATGTATGATGGGGCTCACGCGTGCTTTCTGAATCTGCCTGCACGTGCTGGTATCTGCGCTACTGTCTGCCGTCAGGTACAGCCACTGGCAAGCCTCGTCCTTTGATGGATACCTTCATAGAAAGGTATTCGCGCTCTTGGGCCCTCTGGACTTGGCTTTGTGACTGCGGTACTCAGAGCACCGGACCTAGTGGGTTAGATCTGGAAACTCGCGGGTGAGCTTCCTCTGCGTTTCTGAAGTTCCTAGTTATTCGGAAAATGTAAATTTTGAGAACTACGTGAAAAATCAAGTAATTGAAATAAAATAGAATCGCGTTGAGATCGGGGTTCGGACCCTGCCGTAGAGTCGTAATTGTTGATCGGATTGATGGACACCCCCCCCCCCTCCTTGAAACTAATAATTTTGTTTTAGCGCCACGACAGTTCCGGATATTTCCATGTAGAGTTGTCCCGGGAATGAAGACGTTCTTATTCGAAACTGATGAATTCAAGCCGGTACCCAGCGACGCCCCCGTTCAGATAGGGACTTTGTAAAAATGAACTGTTATTAGGGCTCGATCAGGAATAGTGTAGACGGCGATTACTTCGTGTTAGGGTAAAGATTATTTCGACGCCTCTCCGCATCGGCTTTTCGACGAACACCCTGTGTAGTCTATTCTCTGCGTTTTGTGTTTCCTGGCTGCGGCCTTCTCTCACAAATTGCTAAACAACAACGAACTAGCGCGTATACGGGGCGTGCTCAAAACGTTTTCCACATTAAATTAGTACCTTGATTTGAGTAATTGTTTCGCGTACACCATCGGTTCGAAAGTTTTTGGAAGGGCGAAATTTGGTTCAACATTTCCGGTTATAGGCACTTTCGATCACGGGAATCTTTCTGAGCGTTGGGGGCGGTTCACGGCGAAAAAAGGTTCAAAGCCTCCACAAAGGCCAGCCATATCCAATCCCTTCCAAACGGGCAAAAGAGAACCATAGCCCAAAAAGAGCGTTAGCCTTTGAAAAGAGGCTCCACAAAAAGGGGGCCACCGCACACACCGGCCCACAAATCTTAGATTGCATTCGTGGTCGAAGTCACTCTTCTCTTTGCAGTGTCTAGAAGCCGGGCCTAACCCTAACATAACCTCTAACACTAACATAAATGTTGGATCTGATTTGACCACAAAAGGAACTTTGAACCGCGAAAGCCAGTCAGAATTAAATGTCGGTCAAGGTGTAGAGTCAGGTGTTCGTCGGAGGGTTGGGGTGTTGGGACGTCTGAAATAATTAGGGGAAAGTTATCTCTTCGGGAATAGGGTAGATCTTTCAGATAATTTAGCCTGCGATGTGAAGGTAGGACTAGGTATAGGAGCGAGCCATTATTTAAACATTTTGAATTGTACATAGAAGTCAATAGATTGATGTTACGTTAAAAATTTATATTGTGTCTTATTGCGTTCAAACTTGTAGTCAGACCTGTCTCAACAATCTCGAGAACTCTATAATCGAACAACAAGAAGAGAGGCACAACGGGATGTCGTCCTGATACTAGATGATCATCGGCCAAGCGGTTCCAAAAGCGGGAAAAGTGATTTAATTCAAATAAGTTGAATTAAATGCCAGTATAATGGGTTGCCTACCCATTCAGGGGTACAAGACGATAGCTGGGGTCGTTTCAATACATACCTACTATTTATGAAGGAACTCTTTATCTGACCGCAGAAGAAACGTCTTTTGGAATAATTAGCACATCCTCACGCACTTTCCTGCCGCACGCTACGAGGACAGCAGTGATCACACGGATGCAGGAAACGATAACTTTATCTCTCGCATTAGGCACGATTTTCTCAAACAAAAAAAGTTTATCTCCATACCTATAGCTCTCTCACCACCGAAGCCGAGTAGATGGAAATTTCAGATTTTAATAAAATCGAGTCTCCGTCATACTTAATCAGCAATAACAGGACGTGCGTTTATTCTTCCCCAAGATTCTCCCCCTAACTGGTGCACATCTGCGGCGTGCGTTCTACTTGAAAAAAAATCGCGTAGGTACAGCTCAGCACTCGTATAATCGCATTTGAATCGAACTACTTTTAAATTATATGCACAATAAGTGTCGGAACTCTTAAAATATTGCATTGATTGTGTTATTGTATAATAGCAGAATAATAACGGACTGGCTGGCGTTTTTGTTTCAAATTGCCGTTTGAAAAGTGCGGACCGGGCAACAGATGGCATCGCAGGGGAAGTCTTCTCTGTATATACGTCGAGCCTGGTGGAGACTGAAAACTGTATTGTTTTTGATTGATTAGATCAGGATATGATTTTTTAAGAGCTTATACTGATGATGTGAAAGCACCGAGCGTGTGCTTGCACAAAGTGTTTCGACCTAGAGGTAGTGGCATGCTATTACCTAACACGACGCGGAAGAAGAAGAAGACATCTTTTGATTTGTGTAATTTTGGTGGCTCTCGTGGATAGCTCATACAATATTGAAATTTACAAAATTGTACAAACCTTGCACCTCATGCATGTTTTCTCCAAACATTGAGGTCGAGGCCACCCCTTTCATTCAATTATGATACTCAACAGAACTGCATGTCGAAATATCTTGGCGGATCAACTTTTTGCATTGTGTATTTTGAGTAAAAAGCGGGATTAATAGTTGTTTATACAACAAGGGACTAAAGTGGATTTTTAATCCCGGGGGTGAAGTTTGTTGCTCGAGGGCCCTTTGAGCCCGAGGGCAACAAATCACCCTAAGGGATTAAAAATAACTTTAGTCCCGTGTTGAATACAAGACTTTTCGCAATACCGGAATATTTTCTGAAGCCGAGGAATTACAAAAAGAAATTCCAGTTTTTGGTGCTTTCAATAAATAAGAAGGCTGAATCGCTAAACGTGGGTACCTATAGCAACCATAGCAAGCTGAAGTGTGTTGTCAAACAATGAACACAAATTTGACGTTCGACATTTTCTACATGGGCATTTTCAGTGAAAATGTATGAAGATTCCATCCCACAAGAAGTTTTGAACGAAGCCTTCCAAGCGAAGAAAAATCTGCAGCCGAAGTCGCTTGGTTTATGAATCGAAGAAATCGCTAATATTGATTGACAAGGGAACAAACAACTAAATCCGTGGTGGAGGCTCCAGATGGTACTTACCTTATACATAGGTACATAACTACCTTCTAATCAAGATACATAAGTAGATCCGCAGTTTGAAATAATTTATAAGTACGGTTGAAATTATTGTAAACCCCATTTTTTAGTGAGAACCTAATTATCCTTTTTGTTAGGTTGCTGTATTATTTGGACTTTGTGGGGCGTTCAGGTGAAAGTACCCTATCATATGGCGAAGAGATCACCATAAGAGATTCAGAAGAACGTTGGTCCGTGGTGCACACCTACGATGCTTTTCGCAATGCCGAAGTTATTACAATAATATTAAAGATATTTGCCACAATTGGAAAACATAGAAACAAACTTTTATTGCAGGTGCGAGATTGAAGATGAATACATATACCTAGAATACATAATGTAGAACATCAATAAATAACTATGTAATAACTAAGCTTTCGTACGTCGCTTGTTTTGCCGTCTCTTCCAGCTCGGGTGGAGTAAAGGCATCTCCTGAATCGGAACAATCCATTGCTATAGCCGATCACTTCCGTTATTAAAAGCCGAACTTTCCCACGTACAACAACCACAACGAAACTCAGAAGCTAGATGTCAGTTTGAAAAATTAATTATTTCAAACTGACATGCCGGCACTCTATCCCGTCAAATATTATTATTGCCCGCTTTCAAAAAGCGGGACTAAAATTCTACTTTAGTCCCGCAAAAGTGGGAGCAAAGTTGTTGTTATCGTTACGGTATTGCAAAAAATGTTTTCACTTATGTGTTCTTTGTTTGTATACGAAAGTGACCCCTTTCACACGCTATAGTAGGCCCAAAAGTTGTCAATTACGTCAACCTACCCAACCTGTGCGTTATGAGCCGTGCGTTATCATAACGCACAGTTCATTCGGACCACGAAACAGTACGAATTTAAACGACGATTTAATCGCAATTTCAAAAAACCGGCTTTAAATACCACCCTAACTCTGATTTACAAGAAAATCAACAATAATTTGCACCCACAAGACTGGCCTCAGTCATGTCCTCTCAACCGATAGTATAATAGTACTAGCGGTAAGCAAAATAAAACTGCATTTTATGATACAAGCAACAGATTTGGTACACGTGATCTTTGGACAATTTTAAGCGATTTGACCCGTAGTTCCTAAAAATCCCTTCGGGGAGAGCCGAGATATGGGGGGGGGGAGAGGGGTTGATTTCTCTTATTTAGAAAAATCTATATGCGCCAAACTGGCATTGAAAATATCGAATTCAAGTGAATTGAACATGCTGAATACACTGGTAAATCCTAATTTCATGAAAAAACGCAAATAATAGCCTTTTTTTTCAAAATGGCCGCCTAAAAATGACAAAAAAAATGTACGAATTAGGTGTTCGAGTAAGGTTTCAATTTATATGTTTTCGAGGTCGCTGGACTCATTTCTCTTATCGAAATTATCATATCGAACAAAATTATCCATTTTGGGTCAGGGTAAATGAACTACCCTGTTATTCCGTGAAATTAAATAAATGACAAAAAAAACATGTATGAATAAGTTGATCGAGTTGGGTATCAATTTATATGTTTTCGAGGCCACTGGACTCATTTCTCGAAATGAAATCACCGTATCGAACATAATTATCCATTTTGGGTCAGGGTAAATGAACCACCCCCACACCTGAAGTGACACTTTCAAAATTTGAAGTAAATAATCGATAGAACAATATGGAGCTACATCTAAATAAAATCTTATTGATTGATAAATGAAAATTACCGATGTAACTACACCTCTAAACTCACAACCATCCCTGGAAGCCCTAACCGCCCTTGAAGGGAGGCTCTTGTATGACCTAAATTTCCTTGTGTCATAGGAAAGTGCTTTAAAAATGTTTTTACCTTAAACTGGTAGGTAAAGTGTCCATTACAAGCTTCTTTTGGCCCAAAAAAATGAGATTTTCCTGCCTAGGCAGGCGAAGACTTAACCTGCCTAGGCAGAGAAATCTCATTTTTCTGCGTCAAGATACGTTTTGTCTGCTGAAAATTTGATGGAAACTGAATGGAATGGAAACCGGACCTAGCAACGTGCTATTTGCTAAATTGTGCCAGAATGACATTTCAAAATTTTTGTACGAATTATTTCTTTCTCTGTGGTTTATTGAGGTAGTTTCGGGTAAAACGTTATACATAATGCTAGGAAAGTTAGTGTCTTTACAGGGCACGTAGGCTCCCATGCCTCGCTTACGCTCGTCCTTGAATATTATTGCTAGCCCTGTAAAGATTCGCTTTCCTGCCTTATTATGTCAATAACTAATTAATGGTATAAAGGAGTATAATACCTACTTGATAATATTTTATGTATTGTTGGAGTTTTTAGTTGAGATTCCTCACTACTTGTAAATATGCTCATTGTTCATGGGGTTTAAAATTAAACTCGAAGTAAGCAACTGGGACTTTGATACAAAGCTCTGACAGTATAAGTCAGTCCTATCATTTTGTCAGTCCTACCTTGCAATTTGTGTTTTTATCCTGTTGCCTTATTAAATGGAACCAAACTAATTCATCAACAGTTCCGTTACTGACTCCATTTCCATTTGATACCCCAAGCAATAAGTTATGATTCCTATAAAAGTTTCATTCCTTTCTCTTGGAAGTCTAGCTTTGACACCAGTTCTGCCCATTTTAGCATTTTTATCTTTCTCTGCATGCCTTCTTGATTATAGGTACACTGACAGACAAAATTAACGCACCACCAATATCTAATTGTTTATCTAAATTTGAAGTCAAATCACCGATTTATTCGATTTGAATGATTTTTTCTTCGGAATTGTGTAGGGTGATTTTTCAGAGAATCTGACTGGTTGACAAACTTTCGAAAAAAATATCAATTGTGGCTAGATACCAGGTCTGACATTGATGGGCTGTTTTTCACCGTATCCTGGAGCTTTCCTGTGGAGAGCACTGGCAACAGCAGAAAGTTATAATGACCTCGTTTATGGTCATAATTAGTTTATGACCTTGTTTATGACCAACTATGCACCCATCTTCACTGAACGTCATTTTTTTAATTTTAAATTGTTACCCCGATTTTGAGGGGAGATAGAACTTTTTTCTCAACAAAACATGCTTTTTCGACTTTTGAAGTCGTTGGTTGAGGAAGTTTCTTGAGTACCCTCAATAAGCCTTCAGGAGGTCGTGGGTTCAAAATCGATCGTCTAGAATGATTTCTATACAGTACCTACATAAAACATTATCAAGTAGGTAGGTATTATTATACTGTCTTATACCATTTAAAAACATTTTTTAAGCGGTTTCCTACGAGACAAGGAAAGCCAGGTTATGCAACACCCTCCCATTAAGGGTGGTTGGGGATTCCAGGGATGGTTATTGTGACTTTAAAGGTGTAGTTACATGGGTAACTTTAATTTATCATCAAAAAAGAGATTATTCAGATGTAGCTCCATATTGTTCTTTCCTCGGTTCTTTCGATATTCACTACAAATCTTGAAAGCGTCACTTCAAGTGTTAAGGGTGGTTTATCTATCCTGACCCAAAATGGATAATTTTGTTCGGTATGGTGATTTAGATGAGAGAAATGAGTCCAGCGCCCTCGAAAACATATAAATTGATACCTTACTCGAATAACTTATTCATGCATAATTTTTTGTCATTCATTGGCGGCCATTTTGAAAAAAGGCTACTATTTGCATTTATTTTTGAAATTAAGATTTGCCAGTGTTTTCAGCATGTTCAATTCACTTGAATTTGACATTTTCCATGCCAGTTTGGCGCATATAGATTTTTTCTAAATAAGAGAAATCAACTCCTCTCCCCCCCCCCATATCTCGGCTCCCCCCGAAGGGATTTTCAAGAACTACGGGTCAAATCGCTTAGAATTTTTCAGAGGCTACGTGTACCAAATCTGTTGCTTGTATCATAAAATGCAGTATTCTTCACTAGTTAGCTGCTTACCGCTAGTACTATAAGTTTGACATGCTTATATAACCTTATCTAAGGCCTAACCCTAGCGGTGAGATTAAAATCCCTTATTTTTGTAATCATTATACATCCACTGAATTTCACAAAATCTACGTTTACAGAAAAACACGAAAATTACGTATTAATTTGAATGTAATTTCCTCCTGGTCGTGAGAAAAATAGTGTACGTAACTCGCCGTGAAGTGTCTTACTTTAATTTGTGAGATTTCTGCACTCGGCTGCGCCTCGTGCATTAGCCTACACACTCATGCGTAATGTATCACTTTCCGTACATTGTTACGTAATGTACTATTTCCTATTGAGGATATTTTGGAATTGTATAAGTATTGGGAGTTTAGACTTCAACTATAATTTCTCGGAAATTATGACTCTATTCCGTGAATGGAATTTCCAGCTTTATCTCTGAGAAACTTACATTATTTTGCAATTCTGGCTTGAATTCGGCAGCTTCAAGTCTGCTACAAGAATTCTGACTTCATTTCCGGACATTTAGACTTGAACTCGGAATTTTCACTTCCATCACTCCAAAAATATTTGACTTTATTACGAGAATTCGGACTCAAACTCGGAATGAGGTACCAACTTTGTCTGGGTAGCTCATACAGGGTGTTTCAAAAATTAGTGCCAACCTTTCCACCCTAGATTCAGATTTTCAAGATATGAAGATTGTGCTTTTTTTATTTTTCAAAACTGCCCCTGAAAAACGTTACAGGCCTTCAAAGTGCAATTTTTTAATTTGTTTTTTATTCATAACTTCAATACGGCTAGGCCGATTTTGTCCAAATTTCAACCAGGGTGTCCTAAGATACGTGTCTATTGAACAATGATGGCGTTTTTGAATCGAAATGCCCAGTGGCGTAGATAGTGGAGAGTAGCCCCTTTTTTCCCCCCACTCACTACGCCCCTTGAGATTTTCCAAAACGGACTACATTTCTACATTTCTTGTTCAATTTTCAAAAAAAAGTTCCTCTTGCAAAATTTTGATGAAAGGTTTCGTTCTCAAGATATTTGGGTTTGAAACTTTGAAAAACATTTCGAAATCGCCACTTTCCAGGGCCCAAATTTTTTTTTAGAAAATTAAAAACTGAAATCCAAGAAAACTCGGGATATCTCGACTGAAATGAGTTGATCAGGTGTTTAAAGTTGATGAACCACCATTTTTGCTGTGAGACATGGATTTTTTCAGGAAAAAACAATTTGGACCCTGCAAAGTGGCGATTTCGAGATGTTTTTCAAAGTTTCAAACTCAAATATCTAAAAAATGAAATCCCTAATCAAAATTTTGCAAGGGTAACTTTTTTTGCAAATCGAACAAGGAATCTAAAAATGTGATCAGTTTTGAAAAAATCCTCAGAGGCGTAGAAAGTGGGGGGGAAAAAAGGGAGCTACCCCCCACTATCTACGCCACTGGAAATTTTTGTTCAAATACGCCATCATTGTTTGATAGATACGTATTTCAGCACACTCTGGTTGAAATTTTTGCAAAATATTAGCTTTTAATTTTGAGCTTAATTTTAGCTTTTAAAAATTGAAAAATAGCACAATCTTCATATTTTGGGAATCAGAATCTGGGGTGTATGGAAAGGATGGCACACATTCTTGAAACACCCTGTATGTGGACCTGAAATTAGTTAAGTTTATTTCGGCAACTCAAAGATTGATTCTGGTTTTTCATGAAGAATCGTATAATCTAGAATTCTCAATTTTTTCAAGTTTTCAATTTCAACTTTGAATTCTTAACTTATTGCGCAAAATCCGACTTTATTTCACAATTCTGGCTTGACCTACAAGAACTCCGAGGCTATCACGAAGATTTGGACTGTATCTCTAGAACTTGGACTTCGACTCCAAAATTTGAACTCAAAACTCAAAATTTTTACGTATGCCTTGGATGTCGAAGCCCTACTAGAAATTTTCAACTTTATTTCGGTAATTCGGACCTATTGAAGTAATGAGCTAGAAAATTCTAAAATTTCATCGTTGAGGATTGAGACCACAAGAGATGACCTCTTGGAAATTCTGGTTTCATCTCGCAATTTCTGATTGACTCCGTATTGCTCGACTTATTGGAATTTATTCCGAGCTCTTTCTTCAACTTTGACACTCTAAAATTGCCACGAGCATTTCGACTCCATCTAGGGAATTCTGACTTTATCTAAAAAATCAAGACTTGATAGACAAAGATTGATAGTTTATTGTAAGAAATCAACTGATTTTCACAAGGAAGCAAGAAATTGAGGCTTGAACTTGAAGTTACTCAGTTTGTTTGGAAGAATCATGCCTATAAACTCAATATTTGCACTCAATCAAACTCAGAATCCTTGACTTGACTCCTTGACTTGATCTCGGAAAGTTTAGGCATGAACTTGAAACTAGCTACGAAGTTTATCCCGATACCCATAGAATTCATGCAGGCCCAAACTCGAGTTTCTTGGAATTAAGTAATTTAAGTAGGCATATTCCGGGAGTTTAAAATTTTCCTTGAACTTGGGAACAACAATTATAATCAAGAGCTCTGACATTGTCAGAATTTCCGATTTCAGCTCCGAGTTTTTGACATTGTCGCAAAAAAAAGCGACTTCATATTGCAATTCTGGCTTGAACTCCAGAAACTTCGACGTTATCTCTGGAACTCGTAGACTTCATCCCCAGAATTCAAACTTGAAACTTGAACTATTTGCAATATAAAGGAGCCTTTTTCGCGATAATGCCTGAATTCCAGAGCCAAAATTGGAAAGTGTTTGATCCACGTAAAAATTTCGAGTTTTGAGTGAATTTCGTTGATGGATGAAGTCCGAGATCCAGAAGATGAAGTCGGAGTTTTCGAAAAAACGACTTCATATTGGAATTCTGTTCTGACATGAACTCTAGAATTCTAAGATTATTACAAGAATTCCGACTTTATCTTTGTCACTGGGACTTTATATCTGAAATTAGGACTGAAAACTCAAAATTTTCAAGTCGATTGAGCTCAGAATATTCGACTTCATCTTGAAATGTTGGCTTAAACTCGAAAGTTTCAACTTTATTCCGGCAATTTGGACCTAATGAAGTAATGAACCAGAAAATTGTGTATAATTTTATGATTCTAAATTAACACTTTGAGCGATCAACCATCATCGGACATTCCGCTTTTATCCCGCAGTTTCTGATTTATCTAGAAATGTTTGACTTTCTAGACTTTATTTTGCAATTCTGGCTTGATTGAACCCTAAAACTCCAAAGCTCCGACAAGCTTTTCGACTTGATCTTGGGAACCCTGGCTTAATCTCCAAAACTCGGACTTGAACTAAGAATTATTGAATTCACGTGGAAAATTCAGACCCTGACTCAAAATTTACGCTTTGTTTTTATTTTGACTCAATTCTGAAAATTCAAGCTTGAGATTACATCAAGTATGCCGTAGACTGGTTTTAGTTCAGTTTATCTGTCTTATTGCTCCCAAAATCAGTCCACCCACAATCTTGACGAATGGTCAAATATTTCATTGAAACTAAAAGAAAAGAATTATAAAAGAAACAAAGAAAGAAAGAAAGATTGAAAGAAATATGAGGTCCACGTCGGTGTCATAAAAAATTAACAAATAACGTTGCGAAGCTGTATTGTGCATACTATTTTTGAGAGATGAACGCTTCAGAACCTAACGCGTCAAATAAATTGTCGCACTTAGACATCGCAACATTCGCACCTCGCTCTTGTTCGCACTCTAGCTGTTGATTGACCTTCAGAACTCCCTGGCCATGCCGCACCTCACACATTATACTCGCGTCTTGTATTCGAGGATATTCCGTGCGTCTTCCGGAAACACCGCTAAGGTTCTCGTCACTTCCATCTTCCATTGTCCTTTCGGTATAGATATTTCAGCATTGGCTGCTAGTTATTTGCGGGGGGGGGGCTCTGGTAAAGCCCACCGGCTAAGCTAAAATTGAGGCAAGCTCCCGATGCACGGCTCCTCCGCCAATTGTGCTGGTCCCCCCCCTGTCTTATTCACGCATCAAGATCTCCAGAGAGTTTCGCAACAATAAATCTGGTCGGTCCATTCTTCAACAAACCGTGTAATGAATGCTATTACCAAGAAGATCCAGTTTGCCGACACGAGCCTTGGCGAGTGTCGTAAGGCATCCGAATGAGTAATAGCCATTACCCGCGAGTAGAATACTATGTTTTATCTAGTCTTATTGGAAAATGCAGGCATGTATGCGCGTTATAATGCATGCATTATTCAACAGGATTGGATAAAGTGATGTTATGGTAAAGGTTGTATATTCAATGAATGATACGTAATTGAATTTCCGCTTTTGTTTTGAGTGAATCCAAAATACAATGTGCCAATTGATAAGCTACAGGGGACAATAAACCGAATAATTCTAAAACTGAAATACAAAAACTATAAGGGTTTAGGCGCTGATAGAAACGAAACTGACCGACCGTGTATTCAAATGGCACCGCAGCAAACAATCAGTGTCAAAAATCAAAACCCAACCCTTGCACCTATATACCCGAGGAGAGTCGAGGGAGCAACAAGTGCACCACAGAATAACAATATGCCCACCTTACAAAACCTATACATCACCAAAATACCACCAAGTCATGCTTACTGTTCGAATTTCTTCGGTCCCGCATGCCATAATGCTACTGCACGTTGCAAAAATCGATGGACGAACAAAACTTTCAGCCTGAAAGGCGGTTTCGGTGCTCTGAATACCTAACCAGGAGCAGATTAGCGATCGTATAATACAGGGTGTCCCACTGGGCCCAAGAGTGGCGCACCGCCATTATGAAGAGACGTGTCATCCAAGACGTATATATGGAATGCGAGAAAAAAATTCTTTGTCTTCCTTTTCAAGGTGCTAATGATTGAAGGAAAAATTCGATCAACCCTTCGGTTTAAAGGGCAAACCTACATCCATAAACCCTAGTCTTTTTAAATTTTTGTTGAGTCTATCATCTGTTTTGAGTTTGTCTCTAGAACCAGATAATCAAAATTTTTAATTCTTGTTCACTTGTCAAATGTCAAGTTGATGCAACAGTGTCAGTACCTTCCACAAATATTGCAATTTATATTTTCAATAATGTTTTTTGAATTCTAAGCAAAGCTTTCATCAAAAGATCCTTTATATGATGAAAGCTCTACTGCAATGCGAAAGCTCCGTTCTCGAAGACGTTCCGCTCCGAAATAACCGGAGAAGACGAGCAGGTAACATCCCGAAGCTCGCCCTCTCTTCGGCACAAAACAGCATCACGTCGTCGGGGTTGCTTTGAGTACGCGGTGGTGGGGGGGCCTTTATCCTGTGGGATAGCCCGGCCCACTTCGCGCCCCACCCCCGAACACGCCCCATGACAGGAGAGAGTCCCGGATCCTGGAGCATCCTGAAAGTCAGTGCGGTGCCGAATCGAAAAGCGATTACACGAATGACTACTTCTTGTTGTTTGTTTATCAAGTAGTACCGTATTGTTGTTCACCACCACTTGACTCTTGCGTAATCACCGCCGGTGACTGTCCGTGTGTAATGTGCATATTATAGGATTATCGGACTGTATAGTGACCAGTGAACGGAAAGTGAAGTTGGCTTGCGAAAAAGTGATGCTGACATTTGGATCTGCGTAGCTATGACAGGTAGCCTATAATAATATCATTATTAGATTATTGGTATTTCTTCTTAGTAGAAGTACAACGCGAGTTAGCTCAGAGAAGAGATCCAGTTTCCAGACCTACCCATAGGTATTTTGACATGAACTGCTGTCAACGAGCTGTCAGCTGCAATTCTTTTCGAGAGCAATTGGAAAGCTCCGCATTTCGTATTGAAGTTGTAAATATTCCAGAGCCGTAATGTCAGTTCCAAACTTCAAAAGTCAAACCATACAACTTGTTTGTATTAGGTACCTATACCTACCTACCTACGTACATGCATATAAACTGATTTCTCGAAGAGGAAATTGAGAAATGCAAGTTGTCAAAGAATATATTGGAGAGTATATGGAATTGTATGATGAACTTTTCTAGTGAGCTTTCGTTTCGGTTAGTTTGAAAGTTGATAAACTGAAAAGCTCAAGTTGATTGAGAATTTTTTTGGAACATTTGGATGATACTTGATCAAGTATTTTTTTTTGAAGCTCTTGCCTTGAGTAAGTGAAGTCCAAGAAAGCTCATATTGGAAAAAATACAAAGCTTGTTTGATATATTATTTCTATTTTGTTGCTTATATCTTTGATCATTCATCATTTTGCCAGGAAAGTCATCGCAATAGAATTTTGAATGAACAGTTACTGAAACACAATTGTGGTGTTTACTTCTAGTTGAAGTTAACCGGAGATGGAAGAACTGGCTCTTATTTTTATTTTTACTATATACTCACGCCATGCGAAAGCGCAAAGCACAATGCGTTCGCATTATGTGATAGTGATTATTAGACGTAGACATACAAAATATAGAAATATCAATGTAAGAAAAATGCATCGAAGAAAAAATCAGCTCCGAAAACGGATATCCTTCGATATAAGAGTCCAAGTGGTATCTTTCATCGCGGTTAATTTGTGTAGTAGAAATCTCCAACCGCAAAGCTTAACTGATGTCTTTTTTGCTCGCTAATTAATTGCTGAAAAAGGACGTACGTTATCACCATTCAGTAGTAGTGGAGCTCGGAGAAGGAAAAAGGAAGAAAAGTTTTGGTGTATGCGGCGCGTGGGACAGAGGAGGGGGAAGGAGGGGAACGGCGGTTTTAACTCTTCTCTCTCTCTTCTGTTTATTTACTTCAGTTCAGAGGCTATAGAGGTATAGAAGAGCAGCTTTTAATTAAAATTCGCGTTTTTTGTATATGCCCCGATGTTTTCATCATCATCATCAGTAATGAGTTTGCGGGCTCGGAAAAACAGGTATGCCAGAAATTTGTCCTTCAGTTTTTCTCTTTTGTCGCTGTTCCGCTTTCTTGTCTTTCTCTCGCCTGCTCCCTTATATCGGGTGTCAGCATCAGGCTTCACGAAACCGGTGAGAATAGCATTCTTACGGTAGGTGCCAGTTTTCTCACAAAATTTGACGTTTTCTATACTTACTCTTGCTCTTCACGCTCCGGAAGTACTGAATATCAAGTGTAATAGTTTCGAAACCCGCACTCTACCGATCATTTAGACATCTATGAAGTTTATAACTTGCGAAATTAACATTTTCCAGCTTTTTCGTCGCTAGTATTATTGTCCACCGACGCCCATTTATTTTCTTATGCATACGCTCTTCTCCAAGCATCCGATCGTGGATAGCACCTTGATCTATTGTAATCCAATGACGTTAGAAAGCTAGTACTGAAAACTATCGGAATAATACTCTGGAAAGCACTGAAAATCAGTCGAAATGAAACAAAAAAAAACTACGCTAGAATTCCTGAAAAAATTCTGAATCTGTCCTTGTTTTGATCGATAGATTATGTTGTCGATACAACTGGTCACTTTTTCCTCGACATTTTATTGGCTTCAGAATATATCGTCTTCTATTGATAGTCCAAGAACATTCATTAGAATCTGACCGCAATTTATCATTTTGAGCTTAGTACATACATGTAAGTACTTTTTGTCCACATATTTTGTCCATTTTGTCGACAGAATCAACAGGTATTCGTTTTTTTTGGCGACAAATTCCAGTTTTTTTTTCAATTCCTTTGACTTTTTTTGATATTTTTTAACGCGCCTGAACGAAGCATATACGTTCGATTCAAACTTCAAATTTTTCAAAACATCGCCGTGGTGTTTGTCGACAAATTTCAGCTTTTCTGTTGTCAAACATTCATTTCTTGTTTTTCAAGTTTTCTTGTTTTTAGATATTGTTTTTTAGTCTAAGCAAATGCATTCCATTTTTATAGCAAATAAATCTTGCGTGCATTTTTGTCGGCAGATTTTGGCTTCATTGCTGACAAATTTTGACTGATTTGTCAAAATTTTTTAATTTTTGTCATGTTTTTTGGCTACTTTTTCTGTAAACCGAGCATATTATGCTGATGGTTTCGACCCAAATCGTTGCAAGACAATTTTTGTTCTCATCGATAGATTTAAACTTATTTGTCAATACAATTTTTCACTTTTTTGTCGACATTTTCCACTTTCTTCAGACATTTATCGTCTGTTAATGATCCAAGAATACGCAGTAGAATCTAACCACAATCCGTTATTCCAAAACAATTCTATGCGAGTACTTCTTTCGAGAGACAGATTTCGGCTTTTGTTGCCGACAAACTCAAACTTGTTTGTCGAAGTTTTGTCAAGTTTTTTTGATGTTGTTCAACGGCTTCACAGTGAACCTAGCATATATGCAACTGATTTCGATCCCGTCCATATTATGTCGATGAAAAATTGTGGTTTCTGCATACTGACGGAAGCAACAGATGCTGGTTGTTTGCCGACAAAGTACAGTTTTTTTTCAAAATTCCTGTGACTTTTCTTGATATTGTTTGACAGCTGAATCAAGCATTAATGCCTGACTCCAACTACAAACTTTTCAAAAGATCCACATGATGTTTGTCGACAAATTAGAGTTTTTCTTTCTTTTTGTCGACAAATCTTGTCTTCTGACTTGTTTGTCGGAAGTTGTTCGACTTTTTTTGATAATTTTTGACTGCTTTTCGGTAAGTGAACCGACTATACTACGCACAAATCAATACGTCGTCCCAAGAAATTTCGCCTTTTTTAAATTTGATGTAAAGGGTTACTACGATGAATTTGTATCCTGTTTGAAGCGTTCGTTGACATCATCCTTTGGCTATCAGTCCGTAGTTTTGCAAGACACAAGATATTTCACATAAATTTTGTACAGGGTGTTCAATAAGACAGTGCGAAATTTCTGAATCGTCAAGAAGCTCCTGTTCGAGAAAGAAATTTTTCTCTTGAACTTTTACTACAAAGAAGACGAGGTAGGCCTTGAAGAACAGGGTGGTGCCTGAACAAACACCCAGGAGCTGACTAGAGCTCCGAAACAAAGACAGGTTGAAAAGGGGCTCAGCAAGGCTACAGATGAAACATAAAAACACAGGGGAGCCACATAGGGCTCTGAGGTACCCATTAGAGCACAAAGGAGCTTTTTAAGATCCCAGAAACTTCGAAAAATCTCAAGGGTTTCACCTGGTCTGCAAACGATACTTGAAGACACAAGGGGGTCAGTAGGGCTTGAAACGCTTCAATGTAGACACAAGAGAGGAGAGGCCTCTAAAAATCGGACGAAGGGCTGGCAGGGCTCACTGAGGCTCCAAACGGAACTTGAGGACACGAGGGGGCCCCGAAGAACTCTGACCAACACCTCGACCAACATATGTATAAAGACCAGCAGGAGCTAACTAGAGCTTGGAAAAGTAACACTTTCAGTCAACACTTTTTGCAACACACAGGAAGAAAAGTAATTTGTAGCAGAGCTACAAATGAAACAAAAAAAAACAGGGGGGCACATAGGGCTCTGAGAAACCTATAAGGCACAAAGGTGCTTTCTAAGATTCCAGAAACACCGAGAAATCAGAAGGGGATTACCTGGTCTGCAGACGATAATTGAAGACACAAGGAGGCTCAGTAGGGCTTCAAACGATACTTTGAGATACAAGGGGGCTCAGTAGGCTCACTGGGGCTCCAAATGACACTTGAGGACACAAGGGGGCCCTGTAGAACTTTGGCCAACACAAAGACTAACACGAGCCAATTAGAGCTTGGAAAAGTAACACATTGTAAAAAGGGACTCAGCAGGGCAACAAATGCAACATGAAGACACCAGGGGGCCACATAGGCCACTGAGAAACCTAAGAAGGTACAAAGGAGGTTTCTACGATTCCAGAGTCATCAAAAAAATCAGAAGGGGGTCACTTGGGCTGCAGACGATAATAATCGACGACACAATGGGGCTCATTAAGACTCGATATTTGAAGATACAAAGGGGGGTTACAAGGCTTGAAATGCTTCAATGTAGACTTGAAGCAGGATAGAGCTCTGAAAATTGGAAGAAGGCCTGCTTGGCTCACTAGGGCTCCAAATGACGCTTGAGGACACAAGGGGGGCCAGTAGAATTTTGACCAACACGAGAAGACACACAGGAGCTAACTATAGAGCTTTGGAAACTAATGCAAAATATAAAAGTGCTCAGCAGGGCCAGAAATGCGACATGTGATGACAAGGAGGCCTGATAGGGTTCTGAGAAACCGTCCAAGGCAAAAGGACGAAGAAAATCTCCAGAAAATTTGGAGATACCCAATGGGATTCATCAAGATCCCAAATGATACTTGTAGAGACAAGGGGGCTCAGCAAGGCTTGGAACGCTGCGTAAAAACCCGGTGGAAGATGAGGCTCTGAATATCACACTTACACTGGGGCCTCAATCTCATCAGAGCTCCAAAGCTTCCGGCGCGAAGAATTGTCCGGCGAAGAATTGTCCGCGCGAAGAATTGTCCAATCACCCAGACTTCATCTTCTTTCCGTCCCGACATGTTTCTCTGAGCGCTGAGCAAATATAAAATCTCGTATACCACCACAACCAGTCTACCCCACACCCGACGAACGACGAACCATCCTGAGATGTGACGACACCTGTTGTTTTGTGAAGAATTGTGAATTCTTGCATATTGTTCAATATAGTATGGGGATACGATTAGAACCATACTGAGTTCAGTAAGTTCCTAGAGTTTCAACTTCTCTGGAAAGAACCGAGAACTTCAAATTTGTATGGAAAAACAAAAGATCCATTCTTGATGTCTAGAAAATAGCTGGCTTTTGAAGTTTTTTCTCTTGAAATTTTGCAATTTATTGAATCTTTTACCAGGATAATCAGCTTAGTTCACTTTGTTATGCGTCGGCTTAGACCTTTGACCTATCCTTATGCCTGTGACGTCGAAAAGTTCAACACCCTGTACATACATTTCAATCATTTAATCAACCGAGTCCAGCACACGATGTCTTCTTTCTCGCGGTCACGGCCTCCTCCTCTTTGACGGCTCCTTGAATGAATTCTCACCGCTGCGCTGCATTTCCGAAAACTCTCTTCTCGCACTCTCCTCTCCAAAGAGATAAACGATTAACGACGAGCCTTCTGCGATTATGCCGTGCCTGCCTTGACGTCACGTCTCTTCTTTTGTGACACTGCGAAATCATTATTACCCGCCATTGTAATGTAAACAAATCTCTCGGAAAGGATTCAACGATACAGAGAGACATGGAAGAACGCGCTCCCTTTTGTTTCTTTTCCGCCGCGCGTGCATTCGTCTTTTGTTTTTGCGATTGTTGCCCTGGCGTTTGTGTTGTTCTTCATCAAACATTCGGCTCTGCTTTTGTCGGCGTGCATGCCAGCGAGCGTCTATTGCTTCAGATATCACAATCACTGTTATACCAGGATACGTCGTCTCCTCTCTATCCGTGTGCTATTATGTTGGGAATTGCCGAAACATGAGAACGACCGGATCGTTAGGATCGGAGAGCGCGGTTCCTAGACAAACAGGAGACTGTGAGCGGGCTGGCCTAGAGCTTTCTGCGGCTGCAATAAAAACACAGAGCCGCAATCGGAACGGAGATCAAACAAATCGTAAAGGAATTACCTGGAAGACTGAGGGCTTAGCGGATATGTGCCAAATATGAAGAAGTAACGCATCAGCTTTGTGCCTGCACAAAGGCGTCATATAGGTATTCATCATAGCGGGACAGCACCATGCTATTTCTTGCGTCCAAGAGCGATTCTTTCTGGACATTCATCTATTTAGTATCAATATCAATGATGTATTAGGTAGCATGAGTACCCAAGCCGGAATCTAGCTTCACAAAATTGAGTTCATTTACCAAGGCTGATGTGAAACCCTGAAATCACCTTTATCTCACCTACTTATCACCGCATATTTTAATTAGATATCTAAGAAACCAGACTATTTTTAGTGTTTCATCAAGACAAGAAATTTTGTCTCGATGGCCATTTTTTGTCTTGTCTTGAAATTCAAGACAAGAATAGCTCCAACTCTTGACTTGACGATTTCTTGATAGTTGCCTTCTTCTCTTGATGTCGAGAAATCTTGAAATGATATTTCTTGATCTTGATAGGGTTTGGATTGAATCGAATAATTTCGTTTTGTATCAGTTCACCGATTGCGGTTTAGTTACCCCATGTTGACGGAATATGTGCAGCTCTGATGAAAATCAGGCACGCAGCTTGAATGAAGAAATAAATTTTCTCCAGAAAACAGGCAAGAATTGGCTTGTCCCTTGCTCTTTTTTTGCGTGCTGCTCGATCAATTTCAGTGTACAACATGCGTCTTATAGTAGTAGTAGACTAGACAGACGTGAAAATAAGCTTTTGGCTTCGAAATGTCAGTCAGGCGTACCACAACATAATGAACTAGAAACGTCTGTGCTTTTTCTCACATGTTTGGAAAAATTTCTCGGATTTTGATGAGACTTGGTATTTGAGTACTATTTGAGGGGGTGGAGCATTTGGTTGGAATTTCCAGTGAAGTGTCCGAGTAACACAAATATTGTGAAGTGCATAGTGCGTAACTATCATACTTATTCAGAATGTTTATCGATTGTTTTTATTAAAAAATTCTTCTTTAGGTAGGCTCGCTCTCTGGAACCAATACACGAAATGTCTTTTGTTGTCATATATATTATTATGAACTTTTAGTTCATTGCCTTCATCAGGCAGATTACTAATAAATAAAGTGATGAAAAAGACAAGAACGTTCCTGGAAGGATGCTACGATGAGGAGTCCTGTGACAGACATGACGACGATTCCTTTTATGCGCGTGATATGCTCCTGAATGGGCCACGAATTACTCAAAGTAAAAACCGCACTTTTGAAATTTAAATCACGGTAGAATAGACTGAGCAGTGGGCACTTTCTATTTGGTGGAAATTTAACATTTTTGAAAATTATGAAACTTACGCTTCAACTGTATTCTTGATAAAAAATGCTTTGTGTTATTGTGTTGAATTTTCTGTGATTCATTTCCATCAAGAAATATCAAGAAATCTTGACACATTTTCAAGAAATCTTGATTCTTGGCACACTAACTCTTGTCTTATCTTGATTTTAGGACCTCCACTCTTGTCTTGATTTTTTCTTGATTTCAAGACAAGATCAAGACAAGATCTTGGAACAGTCTTGATTTGGTGAAACACCAACTATTTTAGGGGCGGTTGTTTAGTGTTTTAGGCTATCTAACCTCAGTCTCAGTCAAGTTGATTGTAGTCCATGGTTACTGTTCAAATTTTCATAAGTTAAGAAGTTCATCAGAAAATCAAAAGTGTTGTTAACGTTTCAAAAAGAGGATTTTTGTCTGGCGTGAATCTTTATAGAAAATCACTTGGAAGCCAAACACCAAAAAACCTCCCCTGAAGATATTTTCAAGTGTGAAATCTCATCAAGCGGAATACTTTGAAAAGTACTCAATAATATTTTCTCAGCAGGTAGAGTGAGAATGCCTGGTTCAAAAAAAGTTCCAGAATAAATCATGTCTTCTTCAAGTCATCTTTTTATTTGGAAGATTGACATTATCTTGTAGTGAATAATTATGATCTATTTTTATCTGCTGCTCTCTGTTTAAAACTTGGTTGGATCTCTACATAGTATGATTTGTGATGGTACCAACCAAACGTTCAGACCAGTGGCTCAGTGATAAGAGCAACGCCGCTAGTCGAAAAAAGTTTAGCAAGGGTCCAGATGTTGGTTGGTGAGAAAGGTTTTGACTTCTTTGGACAAGCAACTTTTCCGGAACCAGACAAGAGGCGGACGCCCCTAGATTGCATTCGGTGACCAAGGGTTTTGACATTCTGTTGACAACGGGAACTCGTGTAGGCAGTGAGTGATTTCTGCTTCAGACAAGACGCTTCAGTGGATCCAGAAGGTGATGTAGTCAAAAATTTGGATGTTGTTTCCAGCCAAAGGTCTCATCATGAGACAAGATGACAATGACGTTTCTTGAAACTTTTCAGTGTCAAATTTTTTGCAGTATAGTAGGTTCACTTGTACTGTGACTCTAGTTGGCTGGGCAAATTTTCTTCTTTAGCATTGTAGGCTTGCCGCCTTTTCACCTGGTGTGAAACTGACTTCTCTGGAAGTAAAGTTATATTTCTTATCAAATTGATATTAAGATCTTGGAAAACTGACTTGGTCATATGTGGAAGTGCGACTAAGGGGACGCAGAGCTGTGTTACCGTCGTTTAGACACCAAAAGAGCACGGGGCGGCCGCAAATCTAAGTCATCTTGGCGGCGGCCCATTCAGAGTCGACAAAAACTCGTCCCGGAAGCCCCAAAACGAAAGCAAATTGCAAATTGATGGTACTAACATCAATTTCGGTTCAATACGCAACTTTGAGCGGCTGGGTTTTTTGAAATTTAATTTAATTTACTTTTTATACCTAAGTTCTTTTGCCAATGACAGACTGCAGGGTGATCCTTGTATCGCCCATGATTCTTCAGGGTTTGGCTTGTATTTTTGACTGGAAGAGGCGAAAGAGTTGACGATTGCATGAGAACCCTTTTTTGGACGAAGGGCATTATAACTCTTCAATTTGAAGCACCAGAAGTTGAACCGGCTCCAAGAGGTTAGGAATATTTTTCACAACTGTCAAATGTCAAGGCTCTCTCGATTTATTTGTTCATTGGCGAAAATTAAAAACAGGTCAAAAAATTGTTACATTCTCCAATAAAATGGAAAAAAGCGTCGGACATCACGTCCCGCAAAAATGTTCCGGCTATCTGTGAAGGAAATACGCAAAAAATGTGTTTCAAAACTGGTCCGGTCAGAGCAGCCAACTGCAAAGTTTTGGGGATTTTCTATATTTCACATTTGGAAACTTAGAAACCAAATCTCACAGCCGACTAGAATCACGGTACAAGTGAACCTACTTCATCAGGTAGCAAGCTGACGGTGATGGTTTGGTGTTCTTTTCGTCTCAGCAGAAGATTATTTTTTGTTCAGTGGTCAGACGGTGGTGTTGAACAAGATGACGGTGAGGTCATGCAAGATGACAGTGGTCCATTTTGCAAGATGGTGTGGCTGGTTTGATTGTAAGAACATGTCACGTTACTGATGTTGTGTGGCTGCGACAGATGAGGTGTTGCTTGAACCATGTTCCGTGAAGCATCAAACGTCACGTTTGCGCAAGGCTTCCTGGTCCGGCAGAAATCGTCCGATGAGTGTTCTCGAATTTTTCTGCGACAGCAGGATCAGGTACATCTTCTCATCCGTCGTCATGTGGAAAAACTCCATTCGCAGGAGAATCATTTCAACGGCAGGTACAAGCGTCCACAAGATTGAAATTGACATTGCATGAAACAAGATCAGAATCAGCAGTGAATGGTTCACGCAAAAACAAAATATTCTTCGGACATCGGTCTCTTATCTGAACAATCTTGGTCTGACTGGTTTGACTAAAAAAACCCTGCTTTCTTCCCCCAAGGCTTCCCCTCCTGAACAACGCCGATTTGAGAAAAACGAAATTGAGCCCATTCTATTTCTGAATAATTCCCCCATCTTGAATAATCCGGATTGACAAAAAGAAAACTTGCTCCTTGGACAATCCTTGGAAAATCCGGATTCACAAAAAACAAAACAATTCGTCAATGAACAATCCTGGTTTTTCCTCTTCGTGAACAATCCTTCCTTCCTCCTGGGCAATCCGATGTAAACCAAAACCCTCCTTGTAACAATCCTGCCGTCTTTCCACAGCGCCTCCCTCCTTTGAACAATCCTGGTCACGGCACCACTCTGTGATAGTACGCCCTCCCTACTACCTTGACAATTTTTCAGTGATTGGTCTTTGATCGTCGGAACCCTTCGTTGTGCCCGTTTTTGTTCGCGTTTTAACCCTTTGATCCGCTTTTGCTTATGAGGGAAACGACCCGAGGAGGAAGAATGTGGAGTCTGAGGTGGACTTCAATAAAATACGCTAATTGCACAGAAAATTTACATTTACTTGAAACAAATGGAGTGCAAAATCAGTCTTTTATGGCTCTTTTCTCAAAACACTCAACATGTGACTGACAGAATGAACAAAGTAAACAAGATCCAAAAGAAAGAAACAAAATTTGAGATTTTGGATTGGTAATATTTCACAGCTTCCTCACGGTGATTTTATTGCAGAGACATTTTTGTTGGACAAAAAAGCTCATCGCGGAGCTTTCCGCGAAGCTGCAACGGACGCAACTCCTTGCACAATGGGGTCGTTTCCACAGAGTGCTCTTAGTGTGTGTGTGTGTGTACGCGCCGATGGAGGACTAAACAATATGTTATTGTTATCTTGGGCAGGACGTCGACCTGCCACCGCAATGGCAGGATCGTGCCTTGCGCTGCATCGTTTCTCGCACTTTGCGAAAAATCGGAGCGAAATAATGGGTTTACACACTTACACACACACATTCATAAACAGGGCTCATAAATCCTCGCGCTATATTGACATGAGAATGATTTTCGTCACGCCACGGCATTCAGGCATCTAGTTAAAAATGATTTTGTGATTATTTTTCGTTCCTTTGATGCACCCTGTACTTCAGAACTCCCACGCCTAGCGGCGAATGAATCTCTTCGTCCAGAGGAGAGCAGCCTGATGGTTCAACTGAAAGCAAAGCTCAAGGTACAAATTTGAGACTATTCTACCTTGACGGCTTCAGTGGAAACTTTCAAAATTTTTGAGTATACCAATTTATTTTGATTTGGAAATGCTCTCACTTCGAGAAGCTTCAATCAAGTAATTCATCAAATGGCTCCTATATATTTACTTGAATTGCTGGATAATGAATTTTTTCAATATTTTACTGTGATTTACACCATGTTTCTGTTCTAGTTTCTTATCAACCAATCAATATTTCTGGGAAAACCCAACACAAGGTCCAATTATGAGTATCCTACCTGCTAGGTACTCTAGATAGATCCGATGTATCAATAATTATTATCAAAACAGACTGATGTTATAATTTTTATTTTCCTTAATATCAAGTGTTTACCATCGCAAATTTATCTATAGATGCTGTAACTACAGAACTTCCGGTGTTAACTCGCCAATTTTAGATATTTTTACGACGTACCAAGCCCTGGGATTATTTAATAGTCTGTAGATATTTTTATACGTTTTATCTATACCGCTGTCCGGCATCATATATTTTTGTTTTGGAATACAAGGACACACATATGATTTTCAAGACGTAGATTTCCTCTAGTTATATTCTGATACAATCTGATTCCATATATCAAAACTACTGTGTTCTCACTGAACCAAGGCTCTTGGTCTTGGGGGATAAGTCGCGGTTCCAGTTTTGAGAGTTGAATCTCGAATCTATAACCAAGACGTCGATAGGTATAAAGATCAATTCAATAAGTCTAAGAATGGTGTGTTTTCCAGAAGGAAGCGAAGATGAACTAGAAGTCAGCACGCCACTGGACGAGCACATGGACAGAGCCATGGTCCCTCCGCAACTCGAAAGCAACCACCATCACCACCTCCTGGACTACGCCATCAGCAACAACAACCACCACTACCACCACCATCACCATGAATCGTCGTCGCCCGGCAAGCTCTCCGTCAAGCCTTCCAGCCAGCTGTACGAAAAGCTGAAGGAAAACTGCGAGGAAAACATGAAGTACTTCAGCGAAACGCTGATGAACAACGGCCTGAACGGCCTCAAGCTGGACATGATCTACGCCAAGTGCAGCGAGCTGGCCGCCGCCACCGGCCTGGTGCCGGCCGAAATCGACCTGAAGGAGAACGGGGTGTTCGCCGCCGGAAAGGGCTCGATCGCCAAGGGCACGCGGTACGGACCGTTCCAAGGGAAATGGGCTGGGATCCCGCAGGATCCCCGGTTCGCCTGGGAGGTGAGTTCAGTACGTTTCCAATAGAACCTGACATACATGCCAATAACAGTAGGTACGTACGGGGTGTTCCAGTTTCACCTGATCAAGCTTCATGAAGAGATTCTCCTAGTCGTCATGATCCTGAAAAATATAGCCTGGTGCCTCTTCCTTGCTTTCTAAGAAAAATACAGAGCATCAAAGTTCACAGAAAATATTCTTGTTTTGTCATAACTTCAAAAATATAGGGTTCAATTGGAAGAGAATTTCGTACGTATGCCTAATCTATGTAGTATGTAGTCATCATTTGAGAATTTAGCCTTTCAAAATCCAAAGTATTTTCAAAAATTAACTAAATTAAGTTTTAATTGAAGGCATTAAAGCCCCTTATGCCTATAATATATTTCTTGTAAGCTTCCTGTGCCTTTCTTATGAAGCAAGGAAATACATATACATATTGCTATACTTTTCTAAACCAGGACGACCAAGGGAGCTCTTCCTACAGTTGGATCGGTTGAAACTGGAACAGCTTGTATACGCCAATAATAATAATACACGCACCGAAACTGGGCTATAATGCGGAATTTGTTAAAATTACCGGAATTGCATACAGGGCAATTTCACACCCCACTGAATGGGATTATCTCGCGCTCCCTTATTCCGGGAAATAATAGATATGAACCCTGTATGTGTCGGATCACAGACACCCCATACTTTGTGTAACTGGACCTGGTATAGTCCCTCCCCTTCATGATGTTGAGCAACTGTCACCAAAAGTGTTATTTTACGTTTGTGTGTGCGATTCTTGAGATGTGATTGAAAACATTCCTCTTGAGATATTTATTGGCGGTATTATCGAAGGACTCCTCGCTCTCACCCCTTGAAGATGTGGGAATAAACACTTTCGATTTTTTTTTCCAGCTTATTTCAGCTTTTAATCAAGCTCTTGGTACAAAAAAAAATAGAGTAAGAGAACTGAGGGCAGAAAGATTATTGTGGCAATAATTGAACTGCGTAGAGGTAAATAACTATAAATTTATGATACTATCTGCGTAATTGGTCTATGCCATTCACAAAATATGTTTCCATTCAGAAATTTTCAAGTGGATACGCGTCCTAATTTCATTCATATCTGTGCTTATTACACACCTCGGTTATTTAGTAATTTGATAAGAACGGGACATTAGGTATAACGTTGAATTTTATCAATTTCAAGCTATAGATAAATAAATAAAGTTATCGCAAAATTATGCTCATCCTTATGCACTAGTATACCTTCATCGTTGCTATAAAACTATCAAAACATTCCATTTCTAGTCTATAAATATTTAACTTTGAAATTAGACGATGCTCTATGACAAACAGTGAGAAATTATTTTGTTCGATTGTCATGTGCTATAACTGACCTCGGCGTATTCCGTATCCACATCTCTTGCCTCAACGTTTGGCTGTAATCTACATGCTTGAAGCTTCACTTGGTAATGCTGTATTATACCTCGGATTGAGGATGCTTTGATTGCTGCCTGTCATAATTGACCTCGGCGCTCACGTGCCGTGGCTAAAAGAAGACTACCTCAACCGTTTTCTGTACAAACTAAGAGAAATTGCTTCTCAATACCAGTAAAATACGTAATGTACCTCGAAGAGAAATGTCTTTGGTTGTCATTTTCTACCTAGTAGAAGAACTTCTTTGAATTGCCACTTGCTACACGTCACCTCGGCACTTTATACCTCGCGTGGCCAAACTTTCAGTAGCTGCACCTCTTCAACCCCTGGCTGTGACGGAATACTTGCAAATTTGGTATGGTGTGTCTATAACGTGCTTGGAATAAGGCTGGTTTGATTGTTGCGTGTCATTACTGACCTCGGCGATCGCCTTGCCTTCACTTGTGTATTCCACCTCAAATTTTCCTCGAACAAATGCTTTTAAATAAGAGTAAATGCGTTGTGTAGCTCGGAAAAGAATGTCTCTGACTGCCTTTTGCTATACGTCTCCTCGGCTCCTCGCGCCTCGCGCTGTCTATCTTCAGTTATTCGCGTCCCTGCCGCTCAACCTCTGTGACGAATGCTTTGAAATCAAACGCACTCCGAAAAATAATTTTATGTCTTCACTACCACGTGTTATATCCGACCTTGGCGTATCTTGTTGTTTCTTGATCTAGACTATTTCCCATTTCGTACATATCTGAAACGTCTATGTTTACCACGTGCTATAGCTGAACTCGACGCATCGCACCTCGGTCAATTCACTTGAACATTCAAGCGATTGAGCTACCTTACTTCTGAATAGAGAAATAGACAGAAGATTAAGAGACAAAAGGAATCAATATGAACGTAACTTGAATAGGCTTCAGGAAACCAGGCGTTATCAAACAAATCTACAAATCGCTAAAATTCCAAGTTGATAATCACTCATCATTCGGTAGCTTTGTGGACTATCGGGATATCCAGCACCAATTCTGGTTGATCAATTAAAAGAGACTCACATAATCTCTGATTATTCAAAAACCGGCGTTCTTGGCTTCACATGGTTAACTTGAGCTGATGCAACTCGGCATTAGTTTCTACAATCATCTATATTTCTTTGGAATTTCCAGTCAATAATCACTCATTACTGCATTATTGATTTTGCTACTGGGATGTCAAGAGCCAGCTCTAGTTTGAATTGGCCACAGAAGAGTGAATACAGAAGAATATTATAATCTCTGATTAGATAAATAAACAATGGAATTAAATATCTCAACTAGGAATCGACTACATTTCCTGCTTATAATCTATGGTTATTGTGTTATTAAGCATGCCATAGAAATTTTTAGGAGTTCAGGACCAATTTTGGTTGATTTTGACCATAAGAAATTCTTTTCATGTCCGATTACCGCCAAATGTATCATTATTGTTTACATCTCTTATGAGGCGCATGCGACTTTCTGTAGACTAATCAGTTATTATAGTTGAGTAGATAACCTATGTAGGTATAATCAGTGAATATCTTTTGTGTTATCGAACTTGAAGAAACTAACTTGGAAGTAGTTAACTAGAACTGGTGGAACCTAGCTCTCGCTTCCACAACTGGAAAACGTTAAAATTTTCAGCTGGTAGTCAGTTATTCATTCAC
This sequence comes from Anaspis maculata, assembly GCA_949128115.1. Lineage (NCBI taxonomy): Eukaryota > Metazoa > Arthropoda > Insecta > Coleoptera > Scraptiidae > Anaspis > Anaspis maculata. Next base: position 68,367,549 of record OX421966.1, on the reverse strand, counting down.
TTTTTATCACTAACTATTGTAACATCCGAATTTCTAAGATTCGAATGATTCCAAACTAGAAAAAAATCAAATGAAATTTCCGTAACTTCCGATTAAAATTGATGAAACCCGGCTTTATTCTTCTAATTTTTTGTGTGGAATTCATGCAGTTTTTGCTTATTTGATCGCAGTTGGTCATTGATCAACAATCATTTTTCAGTACCTTGAGTTAATATAGAATTGAGAGAAGAAAATCACATAATCTCGAGTTAACACGAGTTGGTGGAACGCGCCATTAGTTTTGCAATTTGAAATCGTTGAAATTTCTTGATCATAATCACTCAATTTCATTCTTATATCTGGCCTGATTCTATGAGGTAATGGTTATAGTAATCATCGTGCTTGAGATGAAATTGCTAGGGCAACGGGCCTTCCTATTGGCTGTCGCCATAGCAATTTGATAGTAAGCACGGTGATTAGTGTGATTACCACAACCATTCCCTTATGGAATCAGGCCAAATGTGTCTTAATATCTCCATCATTTTTTTTTCAAACTGGTAGTAAAAACTTGTAATCTCCGAATAACAGTTTTTTACCAAGGTTTAAACTTGCCCTTAGTCCTACCATTTCTTGTAAAACTTACCAGCTTCTGGTTGACCGAACAATTATCAGCTATGCAATCGGTGATCATTTTTCGAGTTATTGTTTTCTTTTGATGTAGATTTGAAAAATCCATATCCTTACTTCTATAGTTAACTTGAGTTGGTGAAACCCGGCATTAGTTTTCACAGCTTGGAATTTGGAATTTCTTAGCCATAATCACACTCAAGAATTCTTTCATCATTGTATCACAAGGACTTCATCAATTCTGTTTGAAATCAAACAAAAGAAACACCAGTGCTAAAACTGATGGTTGAGTTTGCCTTTAGTCTTGTCATTTCTTGTGAAACTCAGCTTCTGGTTAGTGGTTTTACCTGATAAAATATTGCCAATGCAATCAGTATTTATCTTGTCAGTTATGGTTTTCTTTTGGCTAGGGTCTAAAGAATAAAACCATATTCATTTTTCTCTACTCCTCTAGTTAGATTGAGTTGGTGAAACCCGGCATAATTTTTCACAACTTGGTCAAAATCACACTCACACTCAACACTCTCCTGTTATTCTCCTATCATTGTCTCACGCAAGGATTTCATTTTTCTGATTGGAATTAATCAGAAGAAATGCTCGTGATTTCTGATCAACAGTGTTGGAACCGACGTTGAAACTTGCCCTTAGTCTTGTCATCACATTTTGAAATCAAGCTTCTGGTTCAGCTTCTGGATCAATCATCACCTACGCAATCGATGCAAATTTTTCGAGCTATGGTTTTCTTCCAGTTTACCATCACTTTTGTTACTTTCGTGTCTAAACAAACAGGTTGAGGTTGAAGCCAAGCGCTGAGGTCAGTTATAGCGCGAGGTAAGGTAAGCCTTCAAGTTATGACAATGTTTGGCGAAACCACGTTCATTGACATTTCCTATGAATTCACTTCCTCGAATTGTCCACTTTTGACTGAGCTTGTTAATCCAGGTCCCCCAGAAATCCACATAATCTCCAGTTAACTCTCCTATGCTCCATAAAACCTGATTTTAGTTTATGCATCCACTTTATTCCAAAAATACATACCACTGCTTGATCAGTAGGTTTTTGAGTATTTAAATCACTGATTCGTTATATTTTCGTGTCTCAGCGGACCGGTTGAGGTTATAGTCAAGCGTCGAGGTTAGCTATGGTACGAGGCAGTTTGTAAAAAGCTCCGAAATCTTGATTATGCTTGATGAAATCACGTCTCCTACAGATTCATATCATCTATAGTTACCTTGACTGTGCTTGGTGAACTGCAACCCCGACTCCCAGATATCCATCCGATTTCTAGTTAACTTGATTATGCTTGGTACAACTCGGATTTAGTTTTGCATGCTTGGTACAACCCAGCTTTAGTCTTCACTCTCGCATCAAATTTAGTATGAAATTTTGAAAAATTATCAACTAAATAAACATTTACCACTAGTCTGTTTTTTTTTTGTGTCTCGACAGTGAGGTTTATGTAATGGCGTCGAGGTGAATTGTAGTGCGAGGCAGTGTAATGCAATTTTGGGGCCTTGATTGATTACTCGGTCATTTAAGTTTCCTATGAGTCCATATAATATCCAATTAGTCTTCAAATCTGGCACTTCAAGTGAAAATCAATCAGTAAGTCTATAACTTCATAAGCATTCAATACTTCGTTAGCTGTGTTTTTTTGTCTTAACACACATGGTGAGGTTATAGCAAGCATGTATAATAATACTCTGAATGGAGCTTTAAGTTCATGATCATGCTCGATGAAATGAGGCATAATCTCGGGATTTTCTAGTTCATAATTTTATTTTAAATTTTTCTCCCGGCTCTTAAACTCTTCATCTTCCCTCAATATCAAGAATATGTAATTTATTGTTTTTTTTTCTTTCAATTAGATACACGAAATTACTTGATGTATTTTGCGGAGAAAGTAAAGCCCTACGCCACTGAGTTTGACAACAAGATTTGGTGTGTGTAAACAGATCTACACAACTTATCTTTTTATTTTTTGCATATAATAATATAAGGCTGAATCTTCCTTACTGCAAAAATTTTCAAGTGGAACATCCTGTCGCACAATCCTGTCGCACAAATTGCGACATTCTATTTGTTTTTATATACTGTATATCAATATTATCGATATAAAAATATCAAGCAAAAGCCTCGGTTCATCATGGAACTGAATATTCTAATTCTTCAAATAATTGTTTGTAGGTATAATGACAATTATCTTCTTAATTATCAGTCGTTGATAAATTTTTTTCATCACAATGTTCCTCTATTATAACCCTACAAATACTATAAGACTCATTACGGTTACAATTTTTTTTTTGTGAGTGACTGGAAGTGAACTTGCGTTAGAGCACAAAAATCTAATAGGAGAAAAGAAATAATTACAAGTTTTCAATCTATTTGCTTCGAAATCAGGTAGCTTAACCAAAACAACCCAGAACAGCAAGATAACAATTCAACGAGATAAAGTCGAAAAACTAGTAAATTCCAGTCTAGTACATAGCTTCCCAATTTGTTAATAATCAAATAAGTTCCGTTGAAAGGATCAGGCCTGGGACTCAAGCCCTCCACATTCAGAAGGGTTGCTGCTGGCTTCATGATGGTAGAAAAAGGTGACGAAACCCCTAATTTGTACCAATAACATTATGTTTACACCACCCCGCCTCAGCATCCACGGAAAGATTATTTCAATCTCTTCCCTTTATTCGGCCTTTCGATGCCTTTCCTTTATTTGGGATGCTTTATTTGGGATGCATGGAATTCGCGACAATGACAAAACCCGTTTTTGGCTACGTTTCCTGTCAATCATCCCCAAAAGCACCTGGGTATTAAAGCTCGCTTCTTTTATGTATGATTGATTATGTAACATAGAGGCATATAGGTATATCTACCTAACGAATTTGTAAATGTTTCGTGTTGCAGGAAAATATTGCAAAAAAGATAGCGTGAAAAGATAAAGGTTTTATCAATGAGGCAAAGCTATAAATGCTTACGTTCACCTGTTTGGGAGCTTACTCACTTTTTGAAAGTTTATGCAACTGGGTTCGTTAGCTATTCGGAAGCCATGGGTGTGTGGGAGCACGTAAAACAGAAGTATGGTGTGATACCGGAACAGGTATGTGCTTCTATTTCATTCACTTGCTGATGTATTACTCTTTTGATCCAATCACATGTGGGTTTCTGATGCGACTAAAAAGGGAACTTTTGGATTTTTTTTGGAATTTTTGTCAAAGTTCAAAACTTCACTTCACTGATTAGGACCAAATTTGGCAGGGAGCAACAAAACAAAATAGTCAAATTGAGTCTGCAGTTGCAAGCTTTCACCATTTTCCAGTCGAACGGTATGAATTTCCAAAATTTCTCCTAGCCGTTGCCACCCGAGAGGGCCTCTCGCCCGAGCTTTGACCACAACGACTCGCCTTTGATGCAGGACTCCACTCAAAAATCCATTACTGTTCGGCGATCGACTTTTTCCAAAAAAGTCAAACTTATATCGAAAGTATATTGGATTGGGCGCCGTGTAGACCCATTTCCAAAATCGGCACGTTACGGTTTTCTGACGGTAATTTTTTCCAAATGAAATTTGTATATTCCGTGAATTTGGAAAAACTGCAATGCCAACTTTGACATGCGGTGAGCCCACCAAAATACTCATTTTAGTTGCAGACATTCTGAGAATGAAAGTTGGAGAAGAGATTCAGTTAATTTTTGGAAAGAAAATTTTTGAAATTGGATCCACGGTTTCCAAGTTTTCATTTCTGGAAAAACCGCAAAATTTCCAACTTTTTATACCGCGAACAGATTTTCACAATTTTTTTTCAACAAGAAGCTACTGGCTCTCCCCAATTCCCCGGGCATTTTCCTGTTGAAAATGTAAAACAGGCCTGGGTTATCGAAACCAAACTTGAATGATGGAGCTTGAAGTGAAGCTGTAATTGACGATCTTCATAATAAGATGATTTGGAAAAAGATTTGAAGTGTTCCCGGAGATTTCAAATTTTCAAAATTTTTAATTTCCTGCAAATTATTTTCAATCTCTCTGCGGTGCCGGTTTCAAATCGTTCATCTCTATCCATGTACTAATGCGTCTGACTGCCTCACTCGCTTTTCTTTCTGCATAATTTGGTTACTAATGAAAACCTGCAAATTTCTAACTTTTTAGCTTGTGGATAGATTCATACAAACGTTTTTTAAACAAAAGATAATTTGATTCTTGAAAATTCCCATGCAATTTCTCTTGAAATTCTTCAAGTTTTCCGAGAGTTTTCCGCTTTAAAATCCACCGGCCTAGCTTATCTAGCGAGACTAGACTCGAATGATGGAGCTCTGAATGAGTACCTTATTAGAGAAAATATCTCAATTCTTCAATCTTTCTTACTAACTTCCCACCCAAAGGTACATCAAATTATATTACAATAAAAAGTACTTCGACTGCTTTTTAAGCCTTCCATATTTTTGTAGACAAAATATGATTGAAAGCAGCAGCTCAATAGACTAATTGAGTCCGAAATGACAAACCGACACCGATTAATCGGACACTACGACTCGTTAATTTGAAACATACACAGATGCGCGCCTGCCCCCAGAACAATTATTAACTTTGATTGCCCTCCAACGTGACGCCGTCTATTTTTTACCGAACATAGCTCACCACCCTCCCATCTATATAGTCCCTTTTTACTCGCAACCCTTCGACCCCACAGATATATCTCAGCGTGTGATGCTTAATTGCCTTAATTTATCGCAATTCTGGAACGTCCAGAGTGTCTTCATGCCTACACACACGTGTTCAAATATTCCATTCACAACTGTGAATTCCGGCTTCGGATTTGACAAAGGTGGGGATGGGTATAAAGCTGGTGGAGATGAGTGAAGCTACGCTACTGTTGCATCTATATACCTATGTATATTTCTACCTATACGGCATTTTTCGTGGTAGGTTAGATTGGAGCTGGCTTAGCGGAGCTTTCGAACGTACAAAGGGCAGGCGCACACACATCACGGTCACGATCTGATGCACCCCAGAGATGGGAATAAGTGATCATCGGGATATGGTTGACACCTCCAAAAAGGGACCGCCTGCGGTGTCAAAGTGACGTCTTTACCTACTAAAGCTCGATCCGGAGAGCTTAGACATGCCGGAGCTTTGAATTCGTATACAAATAGAATACCTTAATATATGATGCGGCTAATCTAAGCGACGACGTTTCAATTATAAACTCTTCGTCGTTATTTGAATACTAACTTGTAAAAAATATTTACTAACGCTGAATCACAGCTAACTTGGGGTTAGGATGAATGAAAAACCAGGGATGTTAACAATGAAAACCTACAGGTTGAATTATAATTAAGTATAGCATTATAAGCGCTTCAAATGTTGTATGTAGCTAGAGCTATAGTAATGAGTTGCAGGTTGTCTCAAAATGCTAATTTCCTTATCTGGTCGATTTCTATAAAATGCGCTTTCACGCTTTCCTGTTCAACTGCCTCATTTTCTACCAGAAATTCATCATTCAGGCCATTTTGGAAAGCGAAACGACAGCTTTACTAATACACTACGAGTGTTATGTTTTTCAATTTTCAAAAATTATTCCCGAAAAAAAAAGCTAAACTTGCAGTCAATGAGTAGAGCAATCCTTTCTCTCACCCAATTTGCCTCAGCGAATTTTTTGTCAGTTTATGAGGCTGAATGAAGACAAAAGTACGCCGAGTTGCCGAGTTGTACGGCTTGCCGAAGGCGGAACAAGACTTCCTCAGACAAGCTCAGTTTGAGGCTTGCTTCAGTTCTTGAGTCTAACTGGGAAAAAAAACATCGCCGAGTCGAAGGCTAGGCTGGATTCTAAAATGTACGGAATGGAGAACGGTTTCCACTGCGATGATTTGGAATGGATTGATATATTTTGATACGATTTACCGAAGACGAAACAAGACTCCAGAGCTCAGTGTGAACCCTGCTTCAATTCTTGGAGCTACTTGAAAACGACAGTTCGCCGAGCCGGAGGCAAGGCTAGGTCCTGAAATGTATGACTTGAAGACCGGTTTGCACTTGGATGATTTGGAATGGAATCATATATTGATACGGCTTGCCGAAGGCAAAAACAAGACTCCAGGACTCGGTTTGAACCTTGCTCTGATTCTTGAGGATGTATGACTCCAAGACTGGTTTGCACTGGGATGATTTGAAATGAATTCATTATATAATATGACTTGCCGAAGACACAACAAAACAATACTTCAGGGCTCGGTGTGAACCAGCTTTGATTCATGAGGCTGAATGAAAGTGATAGTACGCCGAGCTGAAGGCGAGGCTAGATTTAAAAATTATTACTTTGAGACCGGTTTGCATTTGGATAATTTCATCACTTGCCGAAGGCCCAACAAGACTCCAGGGCTCGGTTTGAACCTTGCTTTGATTTTTGAGGCCAACTGAAAATAATAGTTCGCCGAGCCGAAGGCGAGGCTAAATCCTGAAATGTATGACTTCAAGACCGGTTTGCATTGGGAAGATTTGAAATGAAGTGATATAATGATACGACTTGCCGAAGGCGGAACAAGACTCCAGAGCTCAGTGTGAGGCTTGCTTTAGTTCTTGGAGCTAACTGGAAAAAATAGTTCGCCGAGTCGAAGACGAGGCTAGATTTTAAAATGTACGAAATGAAGTACGGTTTCCACTGCGGTGATTTGGGATGGATTGATAACCTATATTGATACGATCTACCGAAGACGAAACAAGACTCCAGGGCTTACTATGAACCCTGCTTGATTTGTTGAAACTATACCTGAAAATCACAGTTCGCCGAGCCGAAGGCGAGGCTAGATTCTAAAATGTATGACTTCAAGACTGGTTTACACTGGGATGATTTGGAATGGATTTATTATATAATATGACTTGCCGAAGGCAAAACAATACTTTGGGACTCGGTGTGAATTAGCCTCAGCGATGAATTTCTGTTGGAATAAAGGGCCGTTTAGTATGGAAGCACGAGTGCATTTTATAGCAAAATACCGGTGCCCTTCCAACCACCTTTGCAGCTACATCATTAATAATCTCTTCTCGATTATCATTCATTGTCAGCTATGAGTAGCTGGTCATTTCCCTAGGTGCATATTATTCATCATTTTTTATAAAAGCTGCCCAAATCTGAATTCATGCTTCTCGTCGGTCGACCATCAAACTTGACCATCGCTCGCCACAGAATCCATCCCTCGAGAGGTCACAAACGTTGCTTTCTGCCGAAGACACAGGTAGCCCATTCCTCGCTTCTTCCGACACAAGAAAAGCTGAATATATTTTGTGAATCCTCAATATCAGATTGAATGGCATTGTGGCAATAAAGCACGGTGGCAGGAGGACTTGATGCTGCTGTGTAACACGCCGACGACGATAAACAGCAGATGTGTCACTAAATGCGGACATGTCGGGGATAGCCGATAACATTTGTCGCTGATCATATAAAGGTCAAGCCCATATTGTTTCCGATTTGATTTATTCGATTCGCCGGAACCCCGCCAGAGTGCCATAAGTACGCCCGGTTTTTGTGCGAGTGTGTGTATTCGACGGATTATTACGTCACTGAAGCTGTGATAATCCGACGTGATTGAATCGGAGCACAAACCGGCGGGCATTATAGTGCCTTTGCGGCTTGCCCGGATTACATCTAATAACCGTCGTTTATTGTTTTGCTAAGTATACCGTCAGGGAAAAAATGGCGACGATAAAGAACACGTTTCGCAAAATAACTGAATTGAGTTATGTGCCCGCTAATCCAACTTAGGCGGACCTTATTCGAAGCTGAGTACAAGTCGAACCGGAATTTTGAGCTTTTTGTAGCTTTAGGTTGGTACCACGTCTTTGATAGTATCAGAATCGTGTTCCGTATGGTCGATTTGGTCGGAAATGACACCCCACTCGATGCACTTTTTTTGAAAATTGTAATAGGTAAGTACCCAAATCGGTACCAGCCCAGTTCAAAACAGGTACCCCACATTTGCTTTGCTCCACTCCCTCAAATGTGCTCTACACGTATTTCATCAATCGTACTGGAACCTGGTACGATCGAGAAGTCGATTTAAGTGTAGTGTTTGCAGATTGAATCACAAAGTCAAAATTGTGTCTTCTTGATATAAAGAAACGGTATTTCTGGTATTGAAATCCCCCTAGCTCTTTAGTTTTTTCACCTGAATGGATAGGCAACCCAACATACATCAATTCAATTCAACTTATTTGAATTGAATCATTTTTCCCGCTTTTGGGACTGCTCGGCCGGTGATCGTCTGACACCATCCTGTTGTGCTTCCTTCTTGTGATTCGAGGATAGAGATCCTGGGCGTGTTGAGATCAGATTAACCTCTAGTTTGAACGCAGTTAGACACAGAGATTCGTTGTAACATAAAATCATTGTATTGGCTTCTATTTACATGTCAAAGGGTTTGAATGAAGACTCGTTCTTATACCTGACCCTACCTCCACGCTTGTAACTGGGATAGCTTGGTTTCTAAAGTGTTCCCTGAAAGATGACTCTCCCCTAACAATTACTTCAAAGCCGTCACACATCAACACTCCGATGAACACCTGATCTTACACCTTGACCAACATTTAGACTGTCTTGGAAAGCGTGATTCGAGATTCTTATCGTGGATTCATCAGATTCAACATTTAAGTTAGTGTTATAGGTTATGTTAGGGTTAGGCTCAGCGTCTAGACACCGAAAAAGGAGTGAGTTACTTTTACGAATGATATGAACTTTCCCCTCTCTCTTTTGTTGTTTCCCCTGTTCCCTACAATCTAAGTTCGTGGGCCGGTGTGTGCGGGGCTCCTCCTATTATGAATCTCTTTTCAAAGGCTGTCTCTTATATCTGGACTATTCTTTTTGCATTGCTCTTTTTAGGCCATGGTAATCTTTTGCCCGCTTTGAAAGGGATTTGATATGGCATGTGTCTTTGTGAAGAACTGGACCTATTTTTCGCCCTTGGAGCTTAAAAAGTATCGCGACCGCGAGTGTCTATAGCCGAAAATGTGAAGCCCAATTTCACCCTTCCAAAAACTTCGGAACGAATGGTGTACGCGGACAGTTACTCAAGTCAAGGTACAAACTCCCATGTGAAGACCCTTTTGATTGAACCCCGTTTTGTTTTGTGTGAAGTGAACCCATTGTTGCTGAAAACCTACAAAGGTGGTCGCGGACAAACTAACGCGAAAAGGCTTCGAAGCAACTATTTCTCCCGATAAATAATTATCAGATCGATAACCAACTATTGAGCCGTAACAATTCATTATAGGTACAAATTTATTGAATCGTCGCGTCGCTGGGTATTCAGACAATTATACGAACAGCTTCTAATAGAATCTCCATTCCACGATTAAACAACCTCTATTAACTTCAGGTGAATACTGCAACAAATCAATTAGTTACGCGATCCCAGGATACCATAATACCAGCAAACTCATCCCCACAATTTCTTCTCCAGTCGCTGATTGTGACTGAAAATCAATTTTTTTACGTCTTATACTCCGCTCATGTCAAATCTTGCAAAGACGTTGTCGGATACAAAGTCTCCGAAGCAATATGAACGGGCGCATATCGGGATGTGGCATGGCAGAAGTCGTTCCTGGCCCGAAGCCATAACTCATCAATGTTCAGAGATGCCTGATGTTCCGGGAAGTCAGCTGCAAATTTCCCGCATGATTTCCCTCTTCCAGTCATCGGAGAGCGCCGCCAGCTCGTTTGCTTGGATATTTTCGCCGTAAGCATACCTCTATATACCTACAGCGGCATGGCCGGGGAAAACTTTTCTCGCACGATTTCCCTTTAGTGTGCCGCATGTGCCGAAAGAAAACTCCGCGATGCTGCTCCTCCTTTTACCATCTCCCCCGCCAGAACGCCCTCCCCCCGCCCAGAGCGCTCTGATGCTATTTTCGCTTCTTCCGTATGCCTTCAAACTCAAAAGAGTATGAGGGTTCGAATAATTAATGAACTTTTGAAGTTTTCCTATCCGAGCGCGCGCGATATTATTTCGCATTAAAAATTCAAGTTTGCTGCTGCTGCCGCTGCTGGTCCCGTTGCCAGCGAGTTTTTCTTTTCGCTCGGGCGATCTCGAGTTAGTTAGTTTGAGTACGCTTCCATGCAGTATTTGGTACCGGCAGGTAGGTCTATAGGCATAAACGAGGGACTTCCGAATTTTTTGTATCATTTACCATTATAATTTTCTCTCTGTTTGAAACCTCTTCAAAAACGACTGTAGCCAGAATAGATATTGTCAGTTGGTGGTTTGTCGTCTGTGAAAAATTTCAACCTATCAAACTTGAAAACTGGTAGCTCAAGAAGTAACTCACAGATTTCACCAGAATTGGAATGATAGGAATACTCACTGGTACAAAGCAGGGCTTGATGTAGCCGACGAAAGTTGGTATTGACGAGCTTTTGCCAGTTCAGTTTCATCCACTTTGATTGATTCTTCTCGAAAACCGAAAACTTCCACGTTTTGAAACAGCTAGGAAAAGGAAACGAGAAGCTTCATTCACGTTATCGGAAGCGGTAACAGTTTATTATCCGGTCAACTACCAAAATCGATTTTTTTTTCAACGATTCTTATTACATACGTCCAGTAAGGTCCTTAATAAAACAAAACGGTTGTCGGCCGCCAGAATTGTAACAAAAAAGAGAGGAATATGGAAATAAACTCTATTAATTGGTTGACCGGATAGTAAACTGTTACCGCCCCGGTCTCAGTTTACTATCCGGTCAACTATCCAGATTACATTTATTCGGGGTAATTTCTATTGCACACATTCAACTACGTCCCAAAAATAATAAAACTGCTGTCGGCCGCCAGTTTCATAAAATATTTGGCCCCCTTGTGTCTTCAACACAGTTTGAAGTTCTGTTGAGCCCTCTTGCAGTTTCTCAAGGTTTTGGCAGCACTAGTAAACCCTTTGTGCCTTTATGTGATAGTCGGCATCAAATCGGGGGACCCCTTCTGTGTATTCAGGTATATTTGAAGTCCTAATGAGCCCTCTTATGTGCCTCGTGGCTTCCAGAATTCTAATAAGCCCTCATTTGCCATCTTGTGCTATCAAGGCTCAATTGGACTCCCCCTTATTGTTTTTTCAATGTAATTTGAAGCCCTGCTGAGCCCCCTTGCATTTTTCGTTACCTTCAGAGCAACATAATCAATCACTTTTGTGCCGTCATGTCATTCGGAGACCTTTCAGGTCCCCTTGTGGCCCTTATGTCTAATTTGGAGGCCTATAATCAGCCCACTCTCAGTTTTAATCGACTTTCAGAATACCAGTGGACTCCCTGGACCCCCTTGTGTCACCAGGAATGTCTGGAGCCCTTCGTTTGGAGCCCTAATGAGCCCTCTTGTGCTTTTCGTGGCTTTTAGAATTCCACTAAACCATCATGTGCCTTATTTCATTGCTGGAAGCACCTCATGACTTCATATGATATTCGGAGACCTATCGGGCCCCCTTGTGTCCTGAGCCCCCACTTAGCCCACTAAGTTTTTAGTGACTTCAAGAATAATTACAACTAGCCCCCTTTTAGCCCAGGCTTTTCAGCATTTAACATGAAACAAATTAATCCACGTGCAATCTTCACGGTATCGTACCCACTTAACCTTACTAAACAACAAACTAAAAGTCCCCAACTTTCCTCCGTGTGCGTCATAATTTTTGAGGGGGGGGGTCAAAATTTTCATTAAAAAAATTCTAGGACAAGAGTAATCTAGTCATTGGCTTCAAATTGATTATATTTGGATACAGTGGGTTATAAGTGAAACTAATTGACAAACTAGATGTCTATGGTTTCCGTGAGGGGAGCTCGGGAGGGGGGCAATTGGTGACCTATGCAAGAAATTTAGTTTTTAATAATATTGAGACAATACTGGCATGTTGGGTATCGTTTCCCACCAAATCTGACTTTGCAAATCCAATGATGACATTTAAATTCTGTTTAAAAAATCTTTTGAGCAATTTTTGGCAGAAAAACGTGATTTTGGAACCAAAATAAAGCCGGTTTTTCAATTAGGGTTATTTTTGCGTTTGATGCATTAATCATTTGGATTTAAGATTGGGTGAATAATATGGACTTTTCTGCATAAGACTATCATATCATAAACGCGACGTAAGTGGTTACAAGGTGAGAATAGTAATTATTCTAATAATAGTAATAATAGTAGTAATAGTAAGTACTAATAATAGTAATTAATAGTAATTAATTGAAAAAAATGTCAAAGTCCTGAATGTTACTCAAAAATATCTCCGCGCAGTTGAAAAAAATGTATTGTAGCTGTATATGGCTTTGATTTCATTTTTCAAGGTTTCTTCTTGTAGCCAAAACAATTCTCTAGCTTCCGACAAAAGAACACTCTACATTAAAATAATAATAATATAACAACAGCAACTTTCCCGCGGGTATAGCCACATTTTTCAGTTTCAAGCTGGCTTACACCGCACATCAAACCAACTCGATTTTATAGTATTCAAGAACTGATAATTATGTCGAATGCCTGATGTAAATGCGTGAAATAGTTGCAGTTATCCATCCTATTCGAAATTTTGAACATTGATGTATTCAACGTGAAAATATCGTAAATTAAAAATCCACAATTTTCAAGAGCAAATCATCATTTTTTTCAAATAAAAAATGCTCACAATCTTTCCAAAACAGAGCTTCAACATTGTATTTACATATTAATGATGTATGGGAAGTCTAGCACAGCACAGGAAGATTTTCATAGCCATGCTCTGCAAAAAATATCGAATAATTATTATTATAATCTCAAGTTCACTAGTAGTTAAGAAAAATCCCATCTAGCTTACCATGCGTACTCTTAGCTTATTTTGTCCAATATATTGGTTCCGGTAAAACTCGTCTGTTGATTTCCTAACAATAAATCGATTGTTACCTCGAATACCTACCGATAATACCTATACCCATCTAAAATAATAGCTAAGTTATCTAGCACCTAAAGGGACTAAATACATAAGTTTATAAAAATAACAGATCGTCCTTAGGGTCATACTCAACAAGGTGGGGTAGACTCTCACATGTTGTGCCCCTACAGAACTTACTTACACATCTGCGAACAAGACAAGGAAGATCGCCTTCATCTATATTTTAGACCGCAGTTTTTCTTGCAGTTGCAAGACACTATCTTCAAAAGAGTCTCCGGAGCTGGAGGAAGATGCGTCTTGACGGGGACCAACTACACGTGGGTGCTCCCGCGTAGCCCACCGTGTTGTTTGTTTGCACCTAGAGTACCTTAGCTATTATTATCTAGCGAAAACCAGAGGTTAATCCGAGGTCTAGGAGCCGCGATATTGCGTGAAATGACAGACACACAGACGGACGGACGGACGAATAATGAAATAAAATATCTTTGTTGTTTGTCTATCTAGAGTACCCAAGCTATCATCTAGCAATAACCCAAGCGCAATCCGAAGTTTAGTAGCTGAGATATTGCCGGGCACTGCAGACGGCAATAACAAGAACAAACTATAAAAACATGATGCACAAAGAGGAAAATTGAGAAACTGTACCTAGTACCTACTCATACGAGTACTACCAGACCAAATTCAGACAGTACGATGCTGTGCATATTGAACGTAGAATCAATTATTACAGATCAAAGTCTAGGTTAATAATGTTGAAGTGATTTTCCCCATATAATGCGTTTGACGTAACTTCATAGAATCCTCATTGGAATTACTGGACAATTCACAATAGAGCTAAAAGATACGTCATTTTGAAGCTAAAACTGTAGGGAATCTACTGCATATAATAATACCAAGTGATATTACGTGGTCGATGCAAAAGTAAAATGTTAACTGGAGCCTAAGAAAAAAAACACGAAAAAAGTGTCATTATCAAGAAATTAAGACTGTTAGTGTCAAATTTTGAACAAAAGCTATCCCACATCATTCACATTGATTCATTATCTTTCATTTGAGACCAAGATAAGAAAAATCGATTGGGTGGTTGAGAACTAGGAGTATTTTTAATCGGGAAGTGCATTTTGAGGTGTCTTCATATTTGCCTGTCAAAAAAACAATGACGCACACGGGGGAAAGTTGGGGACTTTTTGTATGTTATACAGCAAAGTCTAGTGAACCCAAAACTGAAGAGATTGACCGTGTTTTAATTTGTTTCATGTTTTGCCGTTTTTTCGACTAAAAAGCCTGGGCTATTTCACCTTCATTGGTAATATAAAGCTCGTACATTGGGCCCCTTGTGTTTTTCTGTGTCATTCGGATCTCTATTGAGCCCTCTTGTGCCTTCATGTGTCGTTTTGAGTCCTAATGAGCCCCTTTGTGTTTTTTTCGCGGCTTTCAGAGTTCCAGTAAGCCCCCTTTGTGCCTTCTTGCGCTGTTAGAAATCCTAGTGTAAATCCCTTGTGCCTTAATGCGATATACGGAGCCCTGCCGGCTTCCCTTCATGTCCGCAAGTGTAGTATGGAGCTCTTAATGAATCCTCTTCTGTTTTTTAATCTTCTCCTGGCTTTCGGAACATTTGTGAACATCAAGTCTTCATGTGATATTCGGAGCTCAATCGAACCTCTTGTGTCCTCCAAAGAATATCAAGTCCCAATTAGCCCCCTTCTGTTTTTACCTGGCTCTCAGGTTAGCCACCTTTTGCCTTCTTGTATCATTCAGAGCCCCATTTGGCCGCTTTGTTTCTTCAACGTCTTTTGGAGCCCTGCTATGGGGTCTACCTGATTCATGACGGTTTGACGCGGCTGGTTGGACGCCAATATTGTTTGAAGCGACCGGTTTGACGTGGGACAGTTTTGACGTCATGTTCATTCCTGCTCAGCAGGGCTTCAAATGATATTGAAGACACAAGGGGGCCCTGTGAAGCTTTATATAACATACAAAGGCAAAAGTGGTCTCACTGGTGGACTCCATACTCCATACTACACTTGAGTACACAAGGTGTCGGTGTCCAAAGTCACATGAAGGCACAAAGTACTTACTAACTAATGCCCCAAAAGCCTTAGAACATCGTAAGAGGCTTCACAAGACGTTGAAGAAACAAGGGGGCCAAAGGGAGCTCTGGATAATACAAGACGGCAAAGGGCAGCTTACTGGATTTCTGAGAGCCAGGAAAAACATAAAGGGGCTGATTATGGCTCCATATTCTTTTGAAGGCAAAAGGGGTCCGATAGGGCTCCAAATATCAGATAAAGGCTTGAGGTGTTCACTAATGCTCTCAAAGCCACGAAAAGATGTGAGGGGAGATCGACAAGGATTCAAGTGATATTAAAGACACAAGGGGGCCCAGGGGAGCTTTATGTAATAAATGAAGGAGAAAGGGGGTTTACTGAAATTCTGATAGCTACGAAAAAACACAAGGAAACTAATTAGGGCTCCAAACCACATTTGCGGGCATAAAGGGAGCCCGATAGGGCTTCAAACGATATTGAAGACACAAAGGGGCATAATGGATCAAGCTTTATGTAACAAATGAAGGTAAAAGAGGGGGTTTATTGGTATTTACCTATTCTTGGAGCAAATAAAATTATAGGTGGGCTGATCAGGGCTCCAAATATCATATAAAGTCATGAGGTGCTCACAAGAAGGCAACAGAGGGGGCTTACTGAAATTCTGATAGCCATGAAAAAACATAATGGGGCCAACTAAGACTCCAACTACACTTGCGGACACAAGGGGGTCCGATAAGGCTCCGTATATCACATGAAGGCACAAGGGACACACACTGAAGCTTTCAGCAATGCAAAAGGCACAAGATGGCTCACTGAAATTCTAAAAGCCACGAAAAAACATAAGTGAGCTCATCAGGGCTCCAAACGAAGGGCTTTAAACAATACTGGTGACACAAGGGGGTTCAGGGGGCTCTGTATAATAAGAAAAGGCAAAAGGGGGGCTCACTGGTCCTCTGAAAGTCAATAAAAATCGAGATAAAAATATGAATGGGCTGATTATAGGCCTCCTACTACACATGAGGACACAAAGGGACCCGAAAGGTCTCCGAATGACATAACGGCACAATGGTGATTATTATGGCTTGAAAGTAACAAAAAATGCGAGGGGGCTCAGCAGGGCTTCAAATCACATTGGGGAAACAATAAGGGGGAGTCCAATTGAGCCCAGCACAAGATGGCAGAAGTGGGCTTATTGGAATTCTGAAGCCATGAAACACATGAGGGGGCTCATTAGGGCTCCAAATTATACTTGAAGACACAAGGGGGCCCCCGATTTGGGGCTGAATATGACATAATAGACATAATAGAATAGTGGTCGTTGAAAAAAAAATCGATTTTGGTAGTTAACCGGAATAAAACTGTTAACGAATAAAATTGAGTCAGAAGTTTCTACGGGGTACCGCGCTCTGAGAATCTTGGCCGTCATACTTGGTAGCTTTCGCATTTAGAAGTGATCATTTTCGGAAAATATCATCAAAAGTTGCCTTTATAATCTTGCGACTTCAGCCGGGATTGATCGATGACGTTTCGGAAGCTCGAGGAGACCTGCCATACGGCCATCTGCGAACTGTACGAAACGTCCAGTAATTAATGACACAACGTCACCGAAAGGTGCAAAAACACCCGCGCGAACGCCCCAGAGGACAAAAGAAGCATCTCATTGTATCAACGACCGTCGCAGCATCACCGGAGAAATCCAGTGACCCACCTAATCTAATAATCAACAGCATGCACTCCTTCAAAAGAACGGTTTTGCCATCACCTGAATAAAAGATTTATATGCCTTATACAGTGCATGGGACCGTTTAATGGGTCCGCAGAATGTCCACTCAATGGGACACATCTTTTTTTCGAACAATTCCAAAAGGGATGCATTGTCCTTTGTATACCCCGTGCAGGAATTTCGGCATCTCCAGAAGCAGCAGCATATATAGGTGATGGTTATAGACTAGGCCATCATCAATCCCGTATACCTATGCAGAGTGGGCCGGGGCCGGGGCCGGGGCCGGGCCCATGTCCGAAGGATCGAGATAACAATCGGTGGTATCTCTTTCAAAGCGGGTGTCACCGAACCGAGGGTGTGAAAATATCACGCATTTTTTCGTTTCTCACACCAGACGCGATAATCTTCGGCTTTGTTACGTTATATGCGGTCGTGATTGAGACGTCCACTATACCTCAAGGTTCAAAACGTAACGTTATATCCGCAAATTTTTCAGGGTGCAAAACAGATTTTGTTCAAGATTTCTTGTAGGTACAAATTTTGAATACAATTAAATTCTCTCACCGTCATGGGTGAGCAAGCGTGTGCATTTTGAATAAAACTGGACTTGGGGTCGCGTTTGCGACTAGGTCAAGATGTCCAGAAAGGGAGCGAGCGACTTAATAATTGTGTCGTCCTCGCTTTGGCACATCACAACATAATTGCAGACACAAAACGGACACGTCAAAAATGTGTCATACTAGTTTGCCGGCCATTGTGCGCCAAACTTGTCTCTGAAACGTTATTGTAACATGCATTGGAGCATATATAAAAATTTACATTGCTAATTTACATCTTCCCGCCTGGTGTTCCCGCAGGAGCCCCCGTCAATCAACTATCGATTCGACTCTCGTATACCTACATTATACACGAGAACTCAAGCTCCAACGCAACGTCTAATTGTCCGAACACCATCATCACACAAGTGTTTAACATTTAATCAAAAGCTCCGGCAAGTTACAATTAAATCCTCGCCGTAGAAGGCGGAAGGGGGTGCGCTACTGGCTGCAGTTTTCAAAGCTCCCGGGGGTTGATGTAAGTCGCAGTAATAATCAAAGTGTCGCAGCGGTTATTAGCTCGTATATCAACAGACAGCTGCCAATGATGGCAGTTGACCTCTCGCTGTCTCCTTCCCCCCTTCTGCTTTATCTCCTCGTTGCCTTGTTCCTTGTACATGCGAACATTATAGGGTGTACGAACCCGTATACCTTGTCTTATATATATGATCAATTATCTGCTTCTTGTTTTGACATTTAGGAAATAACTTTTAGATAACTTGAGATTGAATACGCGCGCTCTCTCTCTCTCGCCCTGCTGCTGGCTGTTCCCGATGGATTTACTATATCATATACGAAACGTTGCTCGATTAATTATATGTTCCAGCAGTGTAGGTACACGTATATATTTACCTGAAGATTCCTGTTTCGCCAGAAAAAAAAACACAGACACCTCTATAAACCTCCGGAGAAAAATCAATCAGTGTCTCCATTTGGGTCACTTTTGTGTTGTTGCACCCAGAACAGATGCATCACTTCAGCTGTCAATGGGTGCCGGTGATCCAAGCAAGTTTTCGCGGGTCAACCCGTGGTGTTTCTTGCCGAAGCTGAGATTTGGACGGCTGCATCGACGACACCTCAGGATGCGATTTTGAATGGGATCAATACCCGGAGCGTAAAAGAGCTTCCGATATGTTGGTGCGCGTTCGACTGTTAATAACCCGATTACTCGACACCTTTCCGCAACTGTGCCACCAGGAGAAATCTAATTTGGCGGCCGCATTTATGGAGAAGCGCCTGCGACGGCAGGAATGCACAGTGGTCCAGAATTCAGAAAATCTGGCCAAAAATCTGAAACTTATCTAACTTGTTCAGAACAAAATCGTGAACACAGAAAAAATCATCAAAAAAATCTCATTGGAAAATGGGGTAATTTTGAGGGGGCTAAATTCAAAATAAATTCAAAAAATTCCGAAACTCATGGAACTGGTTCATAATGAAGTCGTGATTACAGAAAAAAAAATAAAAAATTCTTATTGCAAAATGGGGTTGATTTTGAGGGGGTTAAAGTTAAAATAAATTCGAAAAAATCTGAAACTCATGACACTGGTCCACAATAAGATCGTAATTACAGAAAAAATTATTAAAAAAATCTCATTGCAAAATGGGGTTGATTTTGAGGGGGTTCAAATCGAAATAAATTAGAAAAATATTGAAACTTTTGAAGCTAGTCCATAATAAAGCCGTGGTTGCAATAATAATAATTGAAAAAAATTTAATAGAAAATTGGGTTGATTTTAGGGGGTTGAAATCTAAATAAATGAGAAAATTGTGATACTCATGGAGCATCACAGGCAAATTAATTGAAAACACCGCATCGCAGGATGAGGTCTTGAGGGGTTTCAATAATTTAGAAATAAATTGGAAAAACTCTGAAACTTATGAACCTAGTCCATAGTAAGGTCACGATTCCAGGAAAAATTAATGAAAAAATCTCATTGAAAAATTAAGTTGATTTTAAGAGGGTTGCAATCGAAATAAATCAGAAAGTTCTGATCTTTATGGACCTGGTCCATGATAAAGAGAAATAATTATAATTAATCACAATTATAAATGGAGAAACATGTAAGTATACGATTAACAGCACTGACTCGTATACCTACTCACTCATGCAGTCTGCAATAATGTTCAAAAGGGTAGGACGGCAGTTTTCCAATCCATGATAGCACCCTCGACAAGCTCATTTGTGATATTACCGGTTATCCCTTTTTCGCAGCTCCGATGGATAAAAATTAGGAAAGAGTGACCAATGTATCTGTCATCACGGTAGATTTGATGATGAACTAAATTCTATGGAAGGTCAGGGAGTCCAAAAAATGTTAAAAAAAGGTAACCCTAGAGTCCGTACATGATGTGATGAGCGACTGTCCAGTTTTTTTTGCAAAATATGGCCTCATAAAGAACTGAGGAGACACAGTCCTTCAAAATTTCAATTTAATCTTGGATTTTCTACTGATAAATTATAAACGCGTTCCCAAATTGGACTCTAGGTTGATAGAACAATGTTTTGAGTGAATATCTAAGGAAATTAGCTAAATTGCAACAGATTTGAACAAATAATTCACAATTTAAGGGACTGAAGGGTCACAAAAAAAGGTCGAATCTCAAAAATTTAGAGATAGGTAGTGATTAAAAGATATGCCGTCACCATGTTCATTTCACAAAACGTAACGTTTTCTCTCTCGATAAGTACCTAACTATTTTTTTTATCTTACTCTAAAATGCACAGATGCACGGCACGCACCACATCGGAAAAAAAAGATTATTTGCCAATGGAGCACTTTCGAGCAAAAACTGTTCATACTACTTCATTCATGGAATGTTGTAGTATCTCTTAGGGTATAAATCTCAGTGGGGTTGTGTGGCGACTTTCTTGTATTTCTCAAGGAACTTTTCGAAAACTCGAAAAATCAACTAAATGAATAATAATAATATTGAATATTTTCAAATTTGTTTTTTGACTGACCATATATGTCAATCTAAAGTACTTCCTTTGAAGATCATTTTGTGAAAGTTGCTAAGCCGCAGTGTAACTATTAAGCTAGCAATTATTCTTTAAACTTTGCGAGCAAAATAGGGTAACTTTGACTCCGAAAAAATTAGTAACTTTGAGGGGTCAGAACAGGTGAGTTCCTGGAACAAAGTAACTCGTATTCCAGAAAAGACTACCTACACTATTTCTTTACGTGCCCACAAAATATGAAAAGTCATGCAAAATACTTGTAAAATTTGATTTTTGGCCGCATTTATTGAATTTCGGACCACTGTGGAATGGTGTGAAAAGCTGGATTTTTCAATTTGAGCTTACGGGCGGCTTATTTCGATCGTGACGCGCCAATGGAGGAGTCGTTCCATTGAGGAGAACTTTATCAAATTATAACTTGGTTTGACCAAACACGTTTCCGATAAAAATTGTTTGCCGATCGTGAGGACACTGGCCGTAATAGATGGCCGTTATGGTTTGTTGGCTGCATAAGCACTGAGAACAAATAATCAACTTCTTTCGCAATTTTTTGAGAATCTTCAAGTGCTCTTGCTTCTGTTTGGTTCACCACCGCTGCTGCCATAATGAAAAGGGACTATTTAGAATCACCGTATATAGATACATCCTCGAATATAAGCACGGAATGTATCAGCTACTTTTTTTTAGTGCTTCGTGAGAGAATGAGTTTCTAACCAGCTCTTCACGAACGAAAACGAAAGCGAGAGTATCATTCGTAGGAGCGACAACTGGAACGAAAATTCGCTCAATTAACTTCCAAATTTCTAAAAGAAAAACTACGGCACTCAAAATCTCGAATATCGCAAATCTTGTCGTATTTCATCCATTTTTGATTCAACATGGATTATTCCTACATCAAATTTTTGTGAAAGAAATCAATATCGGCAGCTTTGGAGTGGCCAGAATGACTTCCAAGTAAATTACTTATATTATATTATTTATTGCCTTTTGGATCCCAACTTTTTAATTAATTTTGTATGATGTACGTACACTGCTGGATAACATCAATGCGCCACCAAATTTTTCTCTCAAGTCCGAAGCCAAACTATTCCAGAATGATTTATCCGATTTTGAATATGTTGACCTGACCTGACCTGACCTGACCTGACCGGCTCTGACCTGACCTGACCCAGGAAAATCAAACATTGGAGTTATTTAATGCATTTTATAAGATTTCATTCTGCCCGACTGCCGACAAGGTCGAAATCAGAATCTCGGCCCATTCTTGATCTCGATCTCGGATTCACAAGTGATCTTGATCTCGTCTTGCACATGGAAATCAAAATGATGAAGCTATATTTGCGTTTGTCAAGATATTTTCAGGCTTGGTCCCTTTGTCAAGATCTCATCATGCTTGATCTCGATTTTAATATTTTGTCTGGATCTAGTCGAGATTCTCATCGAAATCAGTATGCTCCCGTATGCTTGATCTAGATGTCGACTTCCACAACTGATCTGGATATATTTTTTCTTCATGTTTTTCTCCTTATCGGCTTTTTCTTGCCATAGGAGTTCGCCCGTTTATTTATCAAGTTCAGGAAAGTGCAAATTTACAACACAACACCCCGACTTTTCACCGGGAATTGAGCCCGGGACTTCCGTCTCGCAGGTAGCCACTCGACCGCCTGCGCCACGAAACCGTCTTCCAGAACTGATATAGTGGATATAGGATATGTCTCGTGGTCGATAGGAATTAAATATTTGGACCATTTCCGTTGGTCGAAATCTGGATATTGGCATGCCTACTGTCGATTTTGAAATCGGCAAGTGATCGTAATCTCGGAATCCACACGTGATCTCGATTTAAATTGTCAAAAATAATTTCGAATCCCATCCGCCCAACCCGTGAAAATCTATAACTGAGATTAAATGCATTTATCGAGATATCGGCAATCGGCATGCTTGATCGCAATCTCGAATTTCGAGGAGGATTTCGATCTTCATCTCGTTTCGCGACCAATAAAAATTGAACATCGGGGTTATGTATTCACATTTGTCGAAAACGTTTCATGATTTTGATCTCGATCTCGGAGTTTGTCGAGATGTAGTCGAGATTGTTGTCGCAATCAGGATTCCAACATGCTTGATCTCAATTTGAATATTTTTTCTAGATCTAGTCGAGATTGTCGTCAAAATCAGTATGACTCCAGTATGCTCGATCCAGATGTCGACTTCCACAACTTCACTGATCTTGATATCGTCTCGTGGTCCGTAGAAATTGAATATTTGGGCCATTTCCGTTGGTCGAAATCTGGATATTAGCATGCCTACTGTCGATTTGAAATCGACAAGTGATCGTTATCTCGAAATTCACATGTGATCTCGATTTAAATTGTCGCAAATGATTTTGAGCCCCATCCACCTATCCCGTAAAAATCTATAATTGAGATTGAATGCATTTGTCAAGATATCGGCAATCGGCATGCTTGATCGCAATCTCGAATTTCGAGGAGGATTTCGATCTTGATCTCGTTTCGCGACCAATAAAAATTGAACATCGGGGTTATGTATTTACATTTGTCGAAAACGTTTCATGATTTTGATCTCGATCTCGGAGTTTGTCGAGATGTAGTCGAGATTGTTGTCGCAATCAGGATTCCAACATGCTTGATCTCAATTTGAATATTTTTTCTAGATCTAGTCGAGACTGTCGTCAAAATCAGTATGACTCAAGTATGCTCGATCTGGATGTCGACTCCCACAACTTTACTGGTCTTGATATTGTCTCATGGTCTGTGGAAATTGAATATTTGGGCCATTTCCATTGATCGCAATCTGGATCTTGGCATGCCTACTGTCGATTTTGAAATCGACAAGTGATCGTAATCTCGAAATCCACACGTGATCTCGATTTGAATTGTCACAAACGATTTTGAACCCCATCCGCCCATCCCGTGAAAATCTATAATTGAGATTGAATGCATTCATCGAGATATCGGCAATCGGCATGCTTGATCGCAATCTCGAATTTCGAGGAGGATTTCGATCTTGATCTCGTCTCGCGACCAATAAAAATTGAATATCAGAGTTATGTATTTGCATTTGTCGAAAACTTTTCATGATTTTGATCTCAATCTCAGAATTTGTCGAGATGTAGTCGAGATTGTTGTCGCAATGAGGATCCCGAGATGTTTGATCCCGTTCTTGGATTATCATGCTTGATCTTGATGTAGAAATTCTGTCGAGACTTGGCCAATATTGTAATCTAAATCTAATTTTGATATTGGGGCGATTTACGTTGATCGAGATCTAGATCTGACCAAGCCTGATGTCGATCTCGAAATTCATAAGTGATCTTGACCTCGGAATTCATGAGAGATCTCAATTTGAAATGTCACAAATGATATCGATTCCTATCCCGTGTAAGTGAAGAATTGGGACTACATATTTGCATTTCTCGAGATCTCGGCATGCTTCATCTTGACCTCGAATTTCACTAGTGATCTCGATCTTCATCTTATCTCGTTACGCCTGAAAATTGAATATTTGGGCACCTCTTCTTTGTCGAGATTTGGTCGAGATCAGGTTTTTTGCTTGATGCTTGATTCTTTGATCTCAATGTAGTTTTGTGAACCAAGAAAATCACATACTTTTCAAGTTATCATTGTCAGTCGAGATATCTTCGAGATCTTTGTCGAAATCAAAATCTTGGCATGCTTGATCTCAATCTCGTCTTGCGGCTCGTAAAAAAACAAAAATTGGAGTTGTTTGCCTTTGTCAGTATCTCACCATGCTTGATCTCATTTTGAAGTTTTTGTCGAGAACTAGTCTATATTTTTGTCAAGATAAGGATTTCAGCATGCTTTATCTGAATAGACTTCAAATTCGACATACCTAATGATCTTGACATCGTCTCGTGGCCTGTGGAAATTGAATATTTTGATCACTCACGTTGGTTAGATCTGGATCTTGGAATGCCTGAAATGTCGATTTCGGAATCTACAAACGACCTTGATCTCAAAACTCACGAGTGATCTTGATTTCAAATTCCACAAAAATTATTTTGATTTCCATCCAGTGAACATCCAGAACTGGAGATCTATTCACATCAGTCAAGATCGCGGCAATCGGCATGCTTGATCTCAATCTCGAATCCCAGAAGGGATCTTGATCTAGATCTCGTCTCGTGACTCGTGGAAATCAAATATTGGAGTTGATTGAAGTCCGTCGAGATCTCAGCATACTTGATCTCGAATGTTTGTCGCAATCTAGGTAGTCCAGATTCTTGTTGAGGATCTTGTTCTTGTTCAGGATCTCGGCACATCCTCGATTTTGATCTCGGATTTCACTGATTTTAGAAGTGTTGATTTGTTTGTCGAGACCTAGTCAAGATTCTCGTCGCAATCAGGATGTTGACATGACTGATGTCCTTCTCGAAAACCACAAGTAATGATTTTGATTTCTCGGCATGCTTGATCTCGAGTTTTTGTCGCGATCTAGGTAGTCCAGATTCTTGTCGAATTCAGGATCTTGGCACATGCTTGATTCCGATCTCGGATTTCAGGAGTGTTGATTTGTTTGTCGAGACCTGGTCGAGATTCTCGTGGAAATCACGAAGTTGGCATGACTGATGTCGATCTCGAAAACCACAAGTGATCTTGATTCCGTTTCACAGGAGATCTCAATTTGCATGCCGTGAAAATCAAAAAGTGATGAGATTATTTTGCATCTGTCGAAATCTCATCATCTTTGATCTCGATTTTGAATTTCCGTCGAGATCATCTAGTCCAAATTTTTGTCGAGATCAAGATCTCGGCACATGCATGCTTTTTTCCGGTCTCGGATTCCACAAGTGATCTCGATCTCGTCTTGCGATTCATGAACATTAAAAAAAATGGGTTATTTGCATTGAATTTGTCGAGATCTCGTCGTGCTTGATTTCGATTTACATTTTTTGTCGAGCCTCAATCTTCGATCAGATCTAAAATCAACAGGTGCTCGCGATTTCGCGTCACAACACAACCCTTGATGATCAGATACTATTGAAGTTATTTTGCGCTTATCAATATCTCATCAAGCTTGAACTTGATCTTGATTTTTGGTGAGATTAGGATTTCAGCATGCTTGATCTCGACCGCGAATTCTACAAGTGATCTCAAACTCTCATCTCGTCTTCTCGTCTCATCTTGCCGAATGTGAGAATAAAATATTTTGACCTCTTCTGTTTATCGAAATCTGATCGAGATCAGAGTTTCGTCATGCTTGATCTCAAGTCTCGAGTTTCACGGGTGATCTTGATCTTGATCTTGTCTCGTGAACCGTGAAAATTACATCTCTACTATCAGAATCATTTGCGTTTGTCGAGATATTGTCGAGATTTTTGTCGAGTTCTAGATCTCGGCATGCTTATTGTCGACCTAAAGATCCAGAAGTTATCTCGATCCTTTGCAAATATTAGTGATCTTGAATCTCTCCTCGTCACCCGGCGTGAAAATCAAAAATTACTCGGGCTTTTCACTTCTATCGAAATCTTGCCCAAATTTCGATATCAGCATGTTTATTATCGATCTAGAATTTTAATATCAAGAGATCTTTATCTCGTCTCGATTGTGAGATTTGTCTTGACTTTTCCAAAACACTGATCAGATCCGTCGAAATCTGAAGCTAAAAGGTTAATTATTAGCCTGGTAGCTCAGTACTAACGTATAGAAGCACAGGCGCTTGTTCAAGGTTCTTAAATATTTCCAAGAAACAACAGCAACATTGCCATTCAATTTCACCCCAGGTTCAATCAGAATGGTCCCTATAATAGGTATTGCTACGTATTTCGCGTACGGGTTCGAATATAATTGAGACTATCGTTTTAAAACACACACTGTTTATTACTGCGTAGTACAATAAATACACGCCAACAATTATCTACTTGGAATATATCGCAGGTATACTTTGCTTGTTTCGCACTCGTTACCACTTCGCATTCCAATTCAATACTGACTGTCACATTTTGAGGACGGTGCTTTTGTATGCCTCCGATTAGCGTTCCCAAGCTTTCTATCATCTTCCAGCAATTTCCATAGTGGCCCGGCATATGCGGTTTCTAGACCACTTCTGAATAATCACACACATTACCCGTATAATTCTGCCGTGTTCTAGAACCGGCGCCTCCGCCAAAATGGTCAGATGTGTCTCGATCGAACGTTGGAGTCTCTATGTATTTCAATGTCATCAAGTTTACTCTAGAAATGTCCAGAGCTCCGCGTATTTGTACACTGCGGCCGTGGAAGAGTCCAGAAAGATCGCGTGTTTGCCAGTATGCACGGGATCGCCGCTCGTAACAGTATATTTCTGTCTGAAATCCTTTGAATTTGGTTGCAATTTTTTTTTGTCGATCGTGAAGCTGATTCTCTTGATTTCCCACAGAGCTGCCACCAATAATAAAAATTCATTCAACTTTGAGAAATTCCATGAAAATTCCTATTCCAAGTCAGCTAAGTCCGGTTTCAGTGAAGTCTGATGTGTTGATTTGGTTGGGCTGTTTGTTTTGATCCTTTTATTCTTGAAATATATGTATAGGAACTCGGAAAATCACTGACTCACAAACGTCATGGTGATAATAGGGAGAAAATTTTGATCATTTTCATTTCATTATCACCTACGTCAGAATTTGCGACAAGCAGTTCATTTAAGAGCCCCTTTTAGTCCGGTTCATGAACCTCTTACTAACAAAAAAAGTAGGTCTGGCCCAAAATCCGACCTCTACTGATGACAAACAGCCTAAGTTTGAACCAGCACAAAAAAGAGAAACTATATAATGTACCTAATTCACGAGTGTCCAATTTCCATTCGAGACGCGGAGAAAATAATAATTCAATAATAAATGAAAAATGATTTTATCCGTATAACACCAACTCTTTCTCAATCTTTGATATCTGGTCTTCAGAACCTTCAGAATAACTAAAATCTTATTTATTAAGTACTTATCGAGCGTTCACTAGGATTTCACGTTAGAGTAAGCGAAGTCATAAAAACGTAGGGCTTAGTTTGTGAGTATTATTTGTACCATCATCATAATGTCACAAGTAACACCAGCAAAAGATGCTCTATATCAGAACTATAATCCAAGCGTTACGTTTTCATTTCCGCATTGGCTTTTTGACGTAAAATCCAATCGAACGCTTGTAGTACAGACCCAGTATACAATAAATCAAGCAGTCGCGGAACACCGCCGAAACAATAAAGAACGTGCGGTGCTACCACCTCTGCCAGCCGCGCCGAACTACATTTCCCGCGTCGCGATTGTTACCTGTGCACAGGTGACTTTGATCCAGTTCCACCAGGTGTGCTCGCCCTTCCCACCTGATGCACCAGATGGCTCCACCGGCATCGAATCGATATACGCGATTCAAATAATAATCAGGTATAATGTTCGAGCTCAATCCGTCAAATTTGCATTGAGTATTGAGTGATTAGTGATATCTACCCTTTACACCGGGTGTTTCGCTGCAAAAACTCACACCGAGATTTTTCCAAAAATTATTTTTATTTCTCAACATCATGTCGATTTTTTCTGATGGAATTCTTTGTTCTTCTACATGAATTCATTAATTCTCAAGTACCTCCTGAGTGGAGTAACTACCCCCTCAATGAAATTCGAATTATAGGTGACGGAAGTCAGGAATTGAATAATAAATTAATTTGAAGGTGTTTCAAACATTTTTTACAGTGGTGCAGTTAGTTTTGAGTTCAACGCAATTTTTTTCGAATCCAACCCACCTTTTGAATTTCACAAGCTTCATTTTCAAAGCTTCGCCCGGTATGTATATTGTATACGTCCTATCCTAAGTAGGGGAGACTGAGGAGGTTTGATAGATTATCACAAAAATCATCACCTTACTTTGATTATTCCATTTTTCTGGATATAATTCCAGTTGTGGAATAAACATCAATATTTGCTCTACATGATATAGTTTTCAATTGAAATAAGAACATAATAAATCATAAGTTGAGACTTTGTTATGAAATCCCATAACGCGTCAAAACGAAGTAAAATCCTCTGGCTGGAAAAAAAAGATCCGAGCTTACTCCACCGATGTGAGACCCAGTATGACGATAGTCTATAACTTATAACTCACTTATGGTAATCTAGTTTGATTACATAATCCACGCAATCAAATTGAGGCTTCTAAGCATCCAGAAAAAATAAACCCCCTCCTGGTGCGTAAAATAGACGCCGGCGAATTACCCTATTATCGGCATAGAATGCGGCTTTTACGTCATCATCATCACCCATTACATAATCGCCTCTTCCCTCCGTCGTTCGTCGTACATAGAGCTTCTGATGATGTGCGCCCCATCCCCCATTATTTATTTCACTCGCGGCATCCTCCGGTACACCACCGCGCACGTCGCCTCTATAATGGGCCGTTTTCTCTTGGACGCCTTTCCTTTCATGTCTTCACACACTCACTCACTTTGCTCTCCCTTTGGAGCCCAGAGAGCGAGCCTCCGTTATGCCACTACCACTATATACAGGATGTATAATGACAGGATTAAGGATCAAGCCATTAAGGGCCGAGGGCGGCTGCTTCCGACAATTAGAGCCCCGGCGACGACCGCGCTGCCGCCCTTGTTTCACCCCCTAATCCGACATGACCGGAGTTTAATTGCCGACACGCCACGGGACTCTGAGGCTTCGAACTCTTCGGCAACTGTTGATGCCGTTGTCATAGACCAAGATATGAAAAATCAATCATTTATTCGCACTTTTCCTTTCCCGATCCTCCACCAACATGGGAGGGAAAGTATTGTTACAATATCTCTCGCGTACGACCGACGATCTTTCAAAACACGCACTGTTCATTTCTGCGTACTACAATGAATACACGCCAACAATTATCTACTTGAATTATCGCTGTGATTATCGCTAGCTTATCCGCTTGCTGTCTCTTCCAATTCAATACTGCTCTGAGCTGCCGGCTGATGCCTTATGCTATAAGGCCTCCGAATAGTGTTCCCGAACTTTCTGTCTACTTCCAGCAAATTCAATAGTGGCCCGGCATATGCGGTTTCTAGACCATTCCTGAATAATCACACACATTACCTTCATAATTCTGCTGGGTTCTGGAACGGCGCCTCCGCCAAAATGGACAGATGTTACTCGATCGAGCATTGAAGTCTCCCCATTCGATTTCACGTAAATGCGCGCTCTGGAATGCACCAGAACACTCCGCCTTGTACACTGCGATCTGATGGATGGAAGAATCCAGAAAGATCGCGTGTTTACCAATATGCACGGGATCGCCGCTCGTAACAGTATTGTAATCGTGCAGAAAAAAAAATTGAGATTTCGCCGGCGGATATATCCATTTTGAGGTCCCCCAAGACTATCAAGACCATTTTCAGAATGATGTTTGTCTGTCTGTGCGTCTGTGGGTGTGTCTGGAATCTCCCACGATAACTGCCGATTTGTTGATCAGATTGACTTGGAATTTGATATGCGGACATGATTTTTTCCGTAGAATGAGCTCATTAGTTTCTGACTGTCATCTGTTTAACAAAAGTGTCACCAT
The DNA here is from genome assembly GCA_949128115.1 of Anaspis maculata. Lineage (NCBI taxonomy): Eukaryota > Metazoa > Arthropoda > Insecta > Coleoptera > Scraptiidae > Anaspis > Anaspis maculata. Next base: position 68,337,183 of record OX421966.1, on the reverse strand, counting down.
CAACAAATGTAAGGAACTATATCTCACGGAACTTGACTTGCAGTACATATTTCATTTGGTACCCGTTGAAAAACTGTAGTCAGAACAGTTAGAAGTATTGCTCTATCTGTTATCTCTCTTGTAATACAAAAAATGTCAAAGTTCAAAACTTTACCATTGGTTTATTCACAATCTATCCAATGGATTGAAACCAAATTTGTTAGGAAGCAACACAACAAGAGAGTTCAATTGAGTCTGCAGTAACAGTTTCCCACCATTTTTCAGTCGGTAGTTATGAATTTTCAAAATTTCTCCTGGCCGTTGCCACCCAAGAGGGCCTCTCACCCGAGTTTTGACCAGGCCGACTTGCTTTTGATGCGGGACTCCACTCAAAAATCCATTCGTGCTTGGGGATCGAGTTTTTCCGAATATTTCTAACTGATACTGAAACTAGATTGGATTGTGCGTCATGTAGACCCGTTTTCAAAATCGAAACAGTTCCGGTTTTCCGATGGTAATTTTTTCAAAATAAAATTTGCAAATTCCGTGAATTTGAAGAAACTGCAGTGCAAACTCAGCATTCGGCGAGCTCCACGAAATATTCATTTCAGGTGCAGACATGCTGGGAAAGTTGGAGAAGAGATTACATTGATTTTTGGAGGGAAAATTTTTGAAATCGGACCCACGGTTTCCGAGTTTTCATCTCTGAGAAAACTGCAAATTTTCAAACTTTTATACCGTGAACACATTCTCACCAATTTGTTTTTAAATAGGATGTGACTGGCTCTTGAACATTTTCCGACTGTAAAACAGGCCTAGCTTATCGAAACCGGACTCAAATGATGGAGCTCAAAATTAAGACCTTCTTCAGAGGAAATATCTCAATTCTCCAATCTTTTTCTTAAATTCTAACTTATTCCCACCCGAAGGGACGTCCCATGATAAAATTTTCATCCGTTCCTTGCTACTCGTTGGACAAGTTTTCGGGTGACACAGCCGATTTTTTCCTGCATATTGCGTCGTGAATATGCGGATATTACAGCTTTGGTTCTTGAGGTATCCTTCCGCCATCACTACCGCTCTAAGTAATTACACGTTCCATTACAGTACAATCCTTGCCTATAACAGTCACTTCAAGGTTTTCGAACGGGTAGTTTTTATTTCATAGGTGTACATAACCGTATACCTACTCACAGATATGCATATATTTTCCCTTCGTCCATTCATTTAGAAGATTACCATTGATAGATAAGTCCAAGGCTCCTCGCGGAAAGCCTAGCGTTTTCGCTACGATAAAAAAATCCATTTATACTACACCCAGTATACCTAATAACGAAACCCCTCGGGGGCACGAATCGAAAATTGGCTTGTTGTATTACTAAGTGGCATGCTTCCCGGGCGCGGTAAAAAAGTTCCCTTCATAATTCTTAAGAAGTTTGCTTTGCTTCTCTCTCTGCATAGCCTAGCTCCGCATACATTTACACCCAGCGGCTATATTGACGGGGAGGAAGACATAAATAACGAAAAGACACGAAGCAGAACGTCCTGACGTGCTCGCTCTGGGGAGTGATAATTGATAATGCCGTCTAAGCTCACTTAGATTCAATTTTTATGTAGCTGTTCGGCTCGACTGGTTTCCCCCGTTAAAATCAATACCTGGATGTGTATGGCGAATAAGCGGTGCATTCGATAATCCTTACTTATTATTTATTTTCCAAGCCAAGGCTATTTGCAGCCACTTTTTCCATTACTTTTTTTTTCGCATCAGCAGCCTTTTTTCCGGTAGCTTAATCCTTTATAGTCATCTTCCAAACGGTTCAATATAATCGAGTTCATTTTGTCGCTAACCAAATCCCAAATATTTTGATGCGACACCTGTTGCATAAATCAGCCAACTATGAACAATTGTTAACCAGAATATGTACACCTCCAAGTTGCCTCCAATTGGAAGAACAACAAAAAGTCTAGCAGTTCGTTATAAATCCTGTATGCTTCGAGCGGCTCCTCCGCCAATTGTACGGGTCTCTGGCTTGCTCTAGAGTCAAAGTTTCCAGCAAATATTGGTAAAAATCTTGCTGTTATAAAAGCATCGTATACAATTTGACACCTTGCAACTTGACGACTGTCTATAAAATTCCATGAAATATTCTTATTGCTTATCTATAGACTCTAGATTGCTTAATAAATTATAATAATAATTCAAAAAGCGTACTTTCCAATATATAATCTCGCTTTCTATGAACCGTGCGCGGATCGATTGTTTTTTCTTCTCTCCTGCTGTGCGTACACAGACACATACCACTGGATCTAATTAGTCGTTGTATGCATTAATTGACATTTTCCACCCATGCCCATTGCCTACTCTTCGACATGTTTCGTTCTCTCCGTATGTATGTGTACCGGAGCGGTAGTTTGTCGTTAATTACCTTCACCGTTTATTATTTATTCGTCGTTTTGTCCCATTACTTATGATTGGTTAATTGCTCGCCGGCCAGCGACGTAACTAACGATATACCGCTACTAGGTTATACTTACGCATAAATGCATTTTAATCTGGCAAAACCGCAGCCAGTGGGATCGCAGTGATCGCACCATGAACAGACGGTGTCTGCTGAACATTTCCGCGATAAGAACAAATTCGTAGCTATTATGAGAGACCGAATTCCAAGCAGCTGAAAAGAAGATAAAGAATAAAAAACACGTACTAAATAGGCTCTATAATGGGATATGTATACGCAAAAATATACTCACTTGATGACTTGAAACTTACATTATTAGACAAAAATAATATACTGGTGAATTCAACCCTATTATAGCTGGCAAGTGAACTTGCATCTGAGGCCTATTGTATGGGTACAAGTGCCCTAAGTTTCTGTATAATAAATTCAGCCGGTGTTCAGTTGTAGCCAAAAACAGCTGTGTGATTTTTTTTTCTTCGAAATTTGGCTCCATGGCAGAAATACAATTCCTTAAAACTTGACTTGTTCCAGGGTATTTCATTGACAATTCACCTCACTCCTAAAATAGTAGGCCGTATAAGTGTATTACCACCAAGGTCATTGGTGGAAACACCCCTCCAGAATAGCCAACCTTGAACATTCGAGTGGTTTTCACTTTTTTATGAAGATTTCCAGTGTTGTTCGGTTAATTGTCTTAACAAATACACCTCTAGGTTCGATATATTATCGCTTTATATCTCGATTTACACTCGGATCCCCTCGTGAAAATCCTCGATGCAGCGATAATACACCTCACCTATCGGTGTATTACATACGACAATTCACCTCACTACTTAAAATAGTAGGCCGTTCAAGTGTATTACCACCAAGGTCATTGGTGGAAACACCCCTGCAGAATGACCAACCTCAAACATTCAGATAGTTTTTACTTTTTTTGGAAGATTTTCAGTGGTTTTTCGGTTAATTGTCTTTACAAATACACCTCTATAGGTTCGATACCTATATTATTGCTTTACATCTTGATTTACACTCGGATCCTCTCGTGAATATCCTCAATGTAGCGATAATACACCTTACCTATATCGGTGTATTACATACGATAATTCGTGAACAAATAGACGTATGTACCTATGTAATTCGAATTTAAAAGAGCCATGTTTTCACTTATTTTCCATCTTCAAGCTGAATTTTAGTAAAGCCCTATACCCAGCTATTTCAAAGTAAACTGAACAAACAATTAGGTTGGTTTTTGAAATAAATAATTGAACCAGATGCTTCGTTTCAGAGATACAGGGTCTTGGAATGACTTAGGGTCGTCTTTTCTCCCGTAAACTTTTAAACCGTTGAACCTATTTTGATCAAATTTGAACCAAAGTTGACTGAAACTAGTCCTTTTCAGACAATTATCGACGCGTTTTTTGATACAAAATCAAGAGTTTTAATAGCCGCGATGCTTCTTCCGCCCTCACTCTATTTTCAGCCCTGTCAGTTATTTTTGTGACCGGTTTTCATTTTCAAATTCTATAAGTATACGTTCAATCCAGAAAGGAAAAAAATCCTCCCAAAATTGCTATTCAAGGCTTGATTCTCGAGATGTTTGGGGCAGAATTTCTTAAAAATATCTAGAAAACACCAAATTTCAAAAAGCAAAAAGTTTATTGAAATTTTTTTGAAAACTTGTCTTTCATCTTCAACGGTGGTACCTTGACTTGAAACGCCTAGTGAATCTGTTCATTATTCGAGAAATCATGAATTGTGTTGGATCCTGAGTTTTGAGCTTTTGAAATTGGTGATTCCAGGATGTTTCTTGAACCTTTAGACTGAAGAGTTTCGAAAATAAAGCTTCTAATCGGCAATTTTGAATGAAAGAATTTTTTTTCTAAATTGAACGTAGAATTTGGAAATATGGAACAATTTCCAAGACTAGCCGGCAAGCTGAAAATAGGGAGGAAAAGGGTCGAGTACCCCATATTATCTACGCCTCTGAGAAGTTTAAACAGAAATATCATGATAATAGGTCGATATTGACTAATTCCAATAAACATTGGTTGAATTTCTTTCAAAATGGGTTGAACGCTTCAAAACTTGACGATGAATAAATTGATTTCGAAAAGTCCACTTCAACACCCCGCATCTCTGAAACAGAACATTTCCGGACACAAGTCAGGTTAGGTAGGTGAGTCCACGTGTCTCTTGATTTTAGGATGATCATTCCCATTCTGGACCAAAGAAATTCTAAATTGGAAAGTGACAATGTTCATGTTTCGCAAAAAACAGCCTGTTCCAAATAAACAAGTAGTACCCCATATTATCTACGCCTTTGCAAATTTTATACAAAACTATCATCATGATAAGAGGTCGATATTGACTGATTCCAATAAACATTGGTTGAATTTTTTCCAAAATAAGTTGAACCCTTCAAAGGTTGAACCCTTCAAAGGTTGGCGATAGATGATTGATTTTGAAAAGTCCACTTCAACACCCCGTATCTCTGAAACAGAACATTTCCAAACACGAGACAGGTTAGGAAGTTGTTCTCAAGCCATGTTAGGTAGGTGAGTTTACGTTCCTCTTGATTTTAGGATGATTATTTCCATTTTGGACCAAAGAAATCCCAAATTGGAAAGTGACAATATTCATGTTTCGCAAAAAACAACCTGTTCCAAATAAACAAGTGAAATTACGAGTGAAATTAGACTCAGGTCACAGTAGGCGAGTGAAATTGCATCCAGGTCAGAATAAACAAGACTCGATTAACGGAAGAATGAACTGGATATGTTCAACCGTTCAGAAGATACGGAAGATTAAGGTGAATTTTGTTAAGAAACAAGGAATAAGGAACGAGAAAAAAAAATCACGAAAAAAAAATTGCGAGGATTAAAAAGCAAAATCACATTGTAGCCATGATAGTCAAGTAAAACTACATTCAGGCCCCAATTTTTGAGTGAAATTTTGAAATCCATGTCGATGAATATGATTTCAACTTATTTTAGGCCCTGTCAGTTCCTGCCGCTTCAAGCCAATCTGTCAGTCAACTCTGATGTTCCAAGATAGTGAAAAGCTTATTGTACCTAGATGAGCCATGTTGACTATATACTTCACTCTCTGTCTTGAGTCAGTTAGTTTCATTTCGTGCCCCAAAATTTTGAAACTAACGTATGGTCCAAAAGTTTTGGGAATTTTTTTAAAAGCTAATAACTTTTTTTGATAGTTTCAATTTTGTAACTTAATATTGCAAAAACTAGCGTCATCTTCAACAATTTCAAATTCGTATTCAACATATTGAAGATGGGTCATTATCTTTGATGGCACTTGGTTTTCTCCTGCCATGTTCGATCATTACCTGGACAACAGCAGGATTAATTTCTCAGAGCTCCTGCCTCCCAATGTACCGCAAGCTCGACCGATATTAGATTTTTGGTAAGTATTGAGCAGGATAGTATACGACAAGGGATGGGAAGCTGCGAATGAAGACCAATTACGGCGTCACATTTTTTAATAACATTAGAGAATTTCGCATTTGACAAATTGATACAGAAAATCATGGAACATGGTAGAAGATAATCGAGATCCATCGAAGATAATGGTCCATTTTCAATATGTTGGATATAAATTTGCTATTGTTATATATGATGTTAATTTTTGCAATATCAAGTACGAAAATAAAGACTATTCAGAAAAAGTTATTAGCTTAGAACTATTTCCCAAAACTTTCGGACCATACGTTATAAGAGTTTTTGATGTTATTGAAATAAATTTTGATGAATTTTTTTGATAATTGAGAATTATAATTTTTATAGATGAAAAGATGGACGTTTATTGCTTTTTTATAGCTGGTACATGTAGGTTTCAGATTTGATGAAAATAAAACCGCAAACTGAGCCCATTTTTGGCCACATTAATAATAGACAAACGAAATTCTTTGTTTCACGTATAAAATAGTGGATAGCTACTCATGCATTAAGGGAATTATAACGATGGTAAGTAACGAGGGCAATAATTACGCTGTAGGTTTGCCTGAGGTTACTGCCATCCGATAATTTCAGTAATACATAACTGATGATATTATTCCACACCGAACAAATTTTTCCTTGTTGGGAAAGTTATACCTACAGTTTTTGAAATGAATTTGTCAATTCTGGCAGTAACCATGAGCTAGAAAGAACTATTGATCCATAATAACCCTGAAGGGAATCATGACGCCCTTGATGTGTACCGGAACTGAGACAATATTCAGTGATAATCGACCTGTAGATAATGAAAGCCACAATAGCAACTGAGTACTCAAGAATTTTATTCCAACTTTTGACACTTTTAAAATTCCAACATTTCCTCTTTTCCAGGTTGTTGCCGGTTCAGGCGACCGAGGATGGCTCGATGGTTCTCTGGAACACCAAAACTGGCTCAAGCTCATCCGAAGTGTCGACAACAAAAACGCCGCCAACATGCGGTACTACTTACAAGGAGGACAGGTCAGTATTTTTGAATTTTCACTTCATTGCCCTATAGATGAATGTGTCAAATTATAGTATCCAGTCATCATGCAATCAGTCAATAAGTCATTAAAATCTGTCAAAATATCGCTGGTGGCCCGCTGAATTGCGAAGCATTGAGGAGGGCTAAGCGAGCAAGGGCTCCAAGGAGGTGCGAGAGTTCGAAGGATAAAGCGTCAGAGCCGTGAGCACCTGTTACGCCCGTGACATGAATACGGTTTTAAGGTGCTGTTTTCGCAGCATACTTTACCATTTTCACAGCTGTGTAACCTACTCAATTGAAAAAAAACATAATTAAGAATCTTTTGGTGCATCAGAATTACATTCAAACTATCGTGATAATTGTTTATATTTAAACCAGCGTGGATATTACACCAGTGAAGCGCTTCTCCGGTCCCGGCGGCCATAAATCGTCACATTTAAGCGCTAATTGAAAAAGATGCGTTAATTACTGATAGGAGTGTAGGTATGACCGTAATTGATTAGCTGGCTTCGCCGATAAAAGCGACGCCTTTTACCTCTCGGCACATAATCTCGGCACACCATGTGCGCTTACTGTTGAAATAGCAGGGACACCGAGCAATATATTCCGCCATGAAGACGTATCAGAATTTATTAAGTAAACGTGTCTCTGTGACGGGAAAACTATTTATTTGTCGGTTTGCTGTCGGTATATCATGCCCAGAAAGAGAAATAACTAGAGATACAAAATGCCGGAGAGAGAAGCATAGGGAATGAGAAACCATCGAGTTTATCTAATACCTAATATTTCCTAAATGGTAATATGTAATAAGTATATGTGTTTGAATTCAATATGTTAAGCGGCTTCTCGCCAAAAGGTTAGGTACACATGTCCGACACGAGAAACATCCCGCATGATTTAGTGCTCGCGACTTTCTTCTGCTCATTCGGTCCTTGTATCCGTCGTCCGCCAAACAAAAATGATATTTTTTCGAAACAAATTGTCGGCGCCCCGTCGATTTACACCAAACATGGTTTTTCTGGCCATAAATAATTTCGCGATGTCGATATATGGCGTAAAAGCGTGGGTGTCGCGAAGACTTTCACTAAGAGGCTTACGAACGTAAAGGTAGGGTAGTTCGGGGTCAGATGGCCCGTCGTGTGAGATGGCCCGCACGGATATCTTAGCTGTGATTCAAGTCACACGTCAAAAGTGTCATCACGGCCTTGTGATTGGCCACAACACCAGAAAAGTGTCAGACAAGTAGTGTAATCAGGTGATTGAACAAATTTTCACACATCATGCCAGAAATTTTTCTTCACCTGATAATGCACTGTTTTCGGTATGAAATCGCAGATATCAAACCTTCTTGTGGCGTCTGAAAGCTTTATTGGGTTTTCGATACTATGTTTACGCCGTTGGCTGACTTGATAACACGAAAATTGAGCTAGTCATTTCTCCCACACATTAGAATGAAATCGCCCAATTTTTCGTCGACGTCTACAAAAAAAAAAGCAGCTAGATAGAAGGCAACCCCCAAAATGATATCAATTTTTTTTTTAATAAATTTCGAATCTCGATTTTTCGTTACATTGTCTCGTTCAAGGTTATCACCTGTTTCAAAATGGAGATTTCCAAATTTATATTATTGGAAATACAACTCCACTGATTTTTTGTTGTTGTTGTAAAGGTGGGGCCATCTGACTCAGACTTGCCCTATATTTTGCAAACAGTTTCATCATGTCCCGCATTAAATTGAATAATTTTCCAAAATGGAAAAAACGATTTCAACTGCATGTCGTTGATGGAATCTCTATACTTATTAATAATCCCATTGTTAGGCTATACTATAGGGTCGGAGGTGTATTATTGCACGCGATGTGGCTGAGCTGATGGAAATTGATGAATTTTTCATTGCCAGTCGATATTTTGATTGGTGAAATTGAGTGATCAGAACCGTCTCGCTTTAGAAATTAGGTCTGAACTACAATGCGGTAGATCTTGAGACTTTTTCAAAAGTTCAAAAGTTTTTTTGGACAATTTGAACTTTGCTTTTGGTCCCTCCTCTTTCTTGTTTCGTTCAGTTAAATAGCACATGGTATTTCAAATCACGAAGAATATTTGTAGAGAAACTGGCCGTAGGTCTCTGAACACTAGGCTCAGTAGAAAATGTTTTTGAAATCTAAGCTGAAGCGACTGACAGTATAACCTCACAGTTGTTGATGTTGAATTCACAAAAATGTCGTTTTAAATGATGAGATCATGTTATAAAATAACAACAACACTGGTTAATTAGTTGGAGCTGAGCAAAAATCAAAGCTCGTAAGTTTGAGGGCTCGTTAAAAAAATTTTTGCTCATAAAAATCGGAGCCATGGAGATGGTTACAGCACGAATGATAAGGACAAGGTCCAATCCTTGTACTTAGTCACTAGAACATCCTGTATTCTCAGAAAATAAACGTCAAAAAAACTATGCTCATCCTTGTATAATATGTTGCATATTATTCTGTATGTCAACGTTTTTCCCAAGTTGAACTGGCAACCAATAACTGTCAAGCAAACGGTGGTTCAGAAATGTTTGATTAGCATTGATGGTGACAGGAAAATTTCAGTTGGGGAATGAACATTCAGCTTTAGTTTTGATGGAAACGTTATTTAAACGTCCAACGTAAAGCGCCATATCATTGTGAAAAAATATCGTTCAGTAAGCGGAACTTGAGAAGCGTTCAATTGGCGTTTCTGTTACCAAAAAGATATCGTTGACTAAATGTGAATTCAGAAGTTTGACTAGCATTAGTGATGATTCAAAAAACGTCTTTGGTTAGAAATTCAATAAATTTTGATGAAAACTTTCTAAAGACGTACAGAGTGAAGTCAACTATCGTCAATGGATAATTATTGATTGAGCACTTGCGTTTGCCTTGAAATCTGCGAGTCTCCCCATTGGAGTCAGAGCCATACCGAGAGGGGGCGCCCTGACTTCTACTCACCGCTTTGGCCAAGGTCAGTCTGAATAAATACTGAAGTGTATTTTTCTCCAGGGAATTCTGAGTCTCTCCGGAGATGAAGAAAAAAGTGATTGCGTAAAATCAGATTTTCAAATTTGAAAATTTGTTTTTCTCTTCAAATTACCGATAATTTTATTCCCAATTCTAATCGAGATTGATTTTTATCCATATCTTCTTGCTTGTCTTACTGCTTGTCATAACATCTGACGCAGTCGTGACACTTGACTTGTCACTTTTTTGCGATTCGCGCCGATGGTGAATTTGAAATTTCAAAATTTCAAATTTTCAAATTTTCAATTTTTTTTTTTTCAATTCACCGATAATTTTACTCCCAATTCTGATCGAGATTAATTTGAATCTATATCTTCATGCTTGTCTTACTGCTTGTCATAACATCTGACTCAGTCGTAGGGAAGACCGGGGATGAAAGTAACATTTTTTGGTTTTTATTTTTACATGCAAATTAGTAGCTTTTTTTTTCCATCCAAAGTGTTTCTATGATAGGCTGGACAATCGACTTCCATGCCGACTATTCTTTTTTGATATTGAGAGGAGCATTTCTGAGAAAAAAATTTGTTTATGAATCAAGAGAGCTGTTACTTTTAGCCCCAGCGTTGGGGCTAATAGTAACAATACTAGGGGTAGGTTGTAACATCAACATAATTCACAATAGATCATGAATTATTGGGTATTATATTATCAAAATTAAACAAAGGATCTCTTAATCCCTATTGACTTGAAAAAAAAAATAGAGAAACTGAAAAACACTTTGGCACAGTCGGAATCTACAAAATGTTGAATAAAACGTATCACAATGAAAAATCATAAAATCAGAAAAAGTACCGAGGGAAGAAAGCAACAATAATTTGACAAATCATCGTCCGAATCGCTGTTGCACTGAGAGAAAAGATTTCGAATATTTATTATGGAAAACACAGACTCGTTTATTGTTAACAAATGCCTTATTTGAATACGGCTTAATAAATATTTATTTGCATCCACCAAGCGGATTGTTTTGATAGCGTTGAAATACCTTGTTTCCTGTTATTTAATATTTGGTTATAATTACAAAACATCAGTTTGATAATGTTTTATCAATAAGAAACGTGAATAATAATGAGCAATTCGATTATTGAGTGGTAACGATAGAATATTAGCTATGAATAATATGATCTAATTTAGTTTTTATAGGTAATTCTATGCATTATTGCTGGCTATAGATGATTCTGCCAAATCATCATAAAACATAATAAATCCATTATCAATAGCTAATAATTTGTTTAATAAATACAGGGTGATTCAAAGTGTCGGACCACCTTGAAGGTGCATGATATGCAGGTATAGTACAGTACTGGGAAGTTGTTTTAAAGATTCTAGGCTTTTTAATTTTGAAGTTATGGAGGTACAAAATTCGATTTTTCGATTTCTTCTATTTTCGTTGATTCAAAAGATTTTAGCAAAGACTCCATTACATGTAGTGAAATAATGGATTCGAAAAATCAACATCTGAATCTGTATTGAATTTCTGTTTTCTATACAGGTTGAGTCATAAACTATTCTGTTTTCTATACAGGTTGAGTCATAAACTACAAAAATTCAGTTTTCCTAAGAAACCAGGAGCAAAGAATTTTATAAAATTGAATTGTGTTTTATTGTGCTCTACATAGGATATGGGACTGTTTGCAGGCACTTTTGGAAAAAAATAATTTCCAAGATTCATGACTCACCCTTTATACAAAAGAGAAATTCATCACAGATTCAGAGGTTGATTTCTGGCACTCATTGTTTTTCCATAAACAGTTCACCAAAATCTTTTGAAACAACGAAAATAGAAGCGATCGAAGAACCAACTTTTGTTCCTCCACAACTTTAAAACTGGAAGACAGGAAGACATTAGAATCTTTTCAACAACTTTTCAGCACTCTACTACACCTCTACATTACGCACTTTCAAGATGGTCCGACATTTTTGAGTCACTCTGTATGAATAAATTTGCTTTTCTTCAACGAGAAACTGGACAATGGATGACATGGGATGATACGACACAAATGACACCATGCACGAATAATGGCGCCGGGTGGAAATCTCTCACCCCACCAACGCATTACATTGGCAATAATAAATAATAATATCCGAAGATACTCTAGTGATTAAATTCATTGAGGGTGACTTAGCGATTGTTTGTGAATAATGCACAGTTATTATTGGGGAATAAATGGTGCCAAAGTGAAGTGAACACAGGTATATTGTTGGTTAAGAACAGGTGATTGTCCGCCAATATGTATTTGTTTATAGTGATTAAACAGGATCAATCACAAACAAAATGTGCAATTTGGATGTAATAAATCATTTTGTGGGAAAGTTTGACTAATCTTTGATACAGAATAATATATTCATTGAATCTTTTGAACTCTTATGAACAACTGGCATAATAAGCCCCTTGGTTATAATGAATAAGTGATTTTAAAATAATTATTTGATGTAAACGACATATGGTGACATATACTTTGTTACAGTATTTGTTATTAAATTGGTACGAAACAAGTATCTATTACCTATAAATGAAACTTTTCTCTCAGTGCATAAAAAAATCGAGGAGGGTCATATCTGGCAAGCTCGGATGTCATCGCGTTGGGCCGGTAGTTCCAATTCACTGATCGTCGAATCTTTCATTCAAGGAACAAGAAGGCGGTCATTTCAAGCAACTTCTTTAGTACATTTTTTGTTTCATTGTGATTAATTTATTATTATTATCATTAATTAACATTAAAAATAGGTACCTGCTTTACCTACTTACTTATCATGTATTTCTTAAATTCAACATTTTTTTCCTATTGAAAGACCCCTAGAAGCTGTAAAAGATACCTGATTTCAAAAATGAAAACACAGTTCTCCTCAGAATTTTATGGGCTTTAAAATGATGTATTACAAGCACTATTCTGTCAATTGTCAAAAAATGACATCTGTCAAAAATAATTTGACATATCATCAGTCGAAAGATCTTGTTTTTGTGATTTCAAAAATATATAATATATTGGGTGTGAAACCCATATTAAAGGTGCTACGGGCTGGGGCCTAAAATAAAAAACGGACGGTATAATCTGAAAGGCTGGCAACACTGCTGTCATCAAACTCGAAGCAGTCAAAGCTCTGCTGGTTTTTCTGGGCTGAAAATATTGTTTATCTACAAGCGTTAAATAATACCCGTCACTTTTAGCACGTCGTCATGGGCAACGTGAAAAAATGATGATTCTGCGCATTCCTGTCATATTTTCAATAAATTCTGACATTCACCAAACATTTCAAAGACCATTGTAGATAAAATCCTGTACGATACACGCGTTAAAAGTGTCTTATTTTGTTCGCGGGGTTGCTCTACTCGCTAATGCTCGTTTCGCAAGCGTCCCCGCTCACAAAATAATACCTGTCACTTTTAACACTCATATCGTAAATAGCTATTATCTACAAGCGTTAAATAATACCCGTCACTTTTAGCACGTCGTCATGGGCGACGTGAAAAAATGATGATTCTGCGCATTCCTGTCATATTTTCAATAAATTCTGACATTTACCAAACATTTCAAAGACCATTGTAGATAAAATCCTGTACGATACACGCGTTAAAAGTGTCTTATTTTGTTCGCGGGGTTGCTCTACTCGCTAATGCTCGTTTCGCAAGCGTCCCCGCTCACAAAATAATACCTGTCACTTTTAACACTCGTATCGTAAATAGCTATTTTATTTACAATGACTCGATATATTTTGTGTTCAAGATGTTGGATTGTTGCATATTGTTTCGTTCAACGTTTTGAAAACGTTGAGAATTTTACTGAATATTTGGAAACGTTTTATTAAAGGCTCATCATGAGAAATAGCGTTTCATGAACGTTTTGGCGTTCATGAAACTTGGTTTGTTGAAACTTCCAAACGCGCGACATCGACTTGTTTGTTTCACCTAATTTTTTGAACTTTTCTGACCTTTGGTTTTCTACCTGCTTCTAACGTTTTATCAACGATTTTGTACTCGTTGAGTATATCCAAAGACGGCAAAATGTGATGTAACTTAGCCCTACTGATAACGATTCTCTAGCTCATTTTCTCCAGTTCTAATCTACTAAGCAAATTTCAAGCATCAACTTAAATGGAATCTTTGCATTTTTCTAGCTATGGTACGAGACGTGTACGGACATTCCAAGCGGTTCCGAGCTAATCCTTGGTCCTCGAGAGCCTCTGAACCTCCTGAACATGTTCGGAGACTCCACTTCAGCTGACGAAAAATCCGACAGGGAAACAGGTAGGTTGCATTGATTAATCTCAATTTTTTCGCAAATTTGAATCAAGTACAAGTAGGTACATTACTGGATGAAATAAAAACTTACCAATGATTCTACCAATAAGTGGGTAAATACGATAGAAAACTTGATGAGATAGAAAATTGGAAAGAAATGAAACCTAATGACTTATATAGGTGATGTAGTAAACCAAAACTCATTTGTCACCGCGGCAAATCTGACGGCGGTTATTGTACCTGGCCAGGTCAAAAGTCAGGTGTGGCAGTGTGTTTAACCCCCTTTTAACATCTGCCTTTGTGCGGCTCTCATATAGCAACCCCTAATTTAATTCATCATTAAAGCAAACGTACGTCTGGATCGTACTATATACCTTTACTGTGTGTATACCATAATATGGTTAAAACAATGCCATGCCATATGGTACGCTATCACAGCGCCATCTTTGATGCCCGTTATCGCGTTTCCCACCCAGGAAACAGATGAACGTTGTTTTCAAACTTTCCCTATCGAAATTACCATCGTCGAAATCACCACCGCGGATCGGATCTCGATCAAAAATTTTCTGTTCCAAACTAGATGGGTATGCCCACTTTTTATTCAGCACGACTCTTTTAATGCCATTATGATCCGATGCAGACCACAATGGTTAATCCCGGCTACATCTCAATTTCAAATGACTCGAAATAAGTTGAGTATAGTATAGTAGCAGCTAGCAGTAGTATACGATACTTGCTGGGCGATAATAGATAATGTTCACATTATCCCCCCGTTGGTTTTTTTTTTCGGCGAGGCTTCAAGGGGGCGCAGTTCGGGGCTCGGGCGTTTTTAAGGGTTGTATGCGATATCAGTTTAAAATGTTTGCAAAATGCCAGCTGGGATTAATCGGATTTATTACGGTCCCGCTTCTGTCACACACACATCGTGTGTAATATGGGGCAGGGGTTGTGAGGGGGGATTTTTGCCGGATTCTTAATGGTTGCGACCTGGACTACATGTGTAAGAGGCGCGTGTCATCGGGGACTTTAAAATCGGTTTTGTGTACGGTTCGGTTCACGATTTCGTCAAAGGATTGGCTTTTTCGGTTGATTATGCGACTGATGATGGGGTGCCGTTCGCAGCCATTTGATGTCTGTATAGCCCATCAGGCATTTTATATGCAATCAAGAGCCTAGATAGAAAAATATGTAAGAAGGTTGATTTTGGTATTTATAGGAAGTGACTGTATTGGCCTATTGTTTATATATAACAAACAAAATAACTTTAAAAATAACTCAAGGGCAATAAATTCAAATTGAGACAATTTTTATGGATATTTTGCTGTTGAAATGGTTTTCCAAAAGCACTCTGTTGACCCAGAGGAAATGTAATCACAAATGCTGGAAGTTCATGAAAAAAAAGCTGATCCAGAAAAGTTTGGGAATGGCAAAAATATGTGTAGAATGGTAAAGGTAGGATAAAAACTTCTAGAGCTTCCCTTCCAC
The DNA here is from genome assembly GCA_949128115.1 of Anaspis maculata. NCBI lineage: Eukaryota > Metazoa > Arthropoda > Insecta > Coleoptera > Scraptiidae > Anaspis > Anaspis maculata. The sequence continues at coordinate 68,321,509 of OX421966.1, read as the reverse complement.
TTTTTCAGATTTACACTTTTGGTGTAAATCTAAATGTTGTGAAAAAAAATTTCTAATCAAAATGGTAAGGTTTTTCACTAAAAAATCAGACTTCCGCGTTTTTTTTTTTCGGGAAATATTGTGGATTTGAAAAACAAAGAAAACTGTACAAAATATATGTATATTTCTAATATCAAGCTGGTTTTTTTCCTTTTGGAAACTGGTTATTCGAGAAAACGTCATTTTTGGTGGCTTGACCCAGGAATTATTAATTTTATTATCAAGTTCAACAGGAAAGCAAATCGTGTAGTCTCAAAAATCTGGAGATTTGTCAAGAATTCAGTACCCGACCACAATATTTGGAACTAAAACCAAAATACTGATGTATGGAATGGAAGCTTTTTGGTACAGACAGAACTGTCAAGCTCAACAACTGGCAAAATTCGTATTCCACTCCCATAGGGCCTGAACTGTTCATTCTCCCATTCATTGTCGTTCATTTTATCTGAAGGCTAGAAACTTCAGTTCTTAACGCTTGGGGAGTTACTTCTGAACACTTCAAGATGTTTGTAGAGACAATAATTGTTAGTGAAAAGGCAAAAGGCCGAATGACAACAAACTGCGTATTTATCCAGTGATTCTCGGATCCAGGAACAACTTTCCCCGGAACGAATTTCCCCGGAATTAATTTCTCGAAAGTAATTTCCCCTGGTAGTCCGGATGCTAGTTGAAAGTACCTTGCACTTTTTGATGAGAAGATGCCACTTGGTGGAAATGTTCTTTGCATCGTACCCTTTCGATCCAGAAAGGTAGCCATCAGCGTCATCCATGCCGGCGGCGTATACAGGGTGATACAGAAAAAAAAAAGTTAAAAATTATATTCAGCTAACCGAAGCATGTGAAGACGTGTAATCCACCACATACAATATCTGTTTTATGCCTATGAAGTCACAGCAAACTGTTCTTGATTACCTTAAACCGTTTTTGAGATGTAGGGGAAAAATAGAAAAAAAAAACAAGAACACTCTTTTTGCCATAAATAAGTGATTCTTCGAGATATTGACACAATACTCGGTATTTCTACAAAAAGTAATGTTAAAAATGATATGAGCTTGGTAGCCACTTTCTAAGCCAACTATTTCCAGGAATACGATTGTCAACTTTTTTTTTTCTCTTGAGAACCATCTTGGAACTGCCCTCTGAGGCGTCGTTAAAAAAGTGATTGGTTATCATAATAATGGTAACATGTAACCATTGCATCGTAAAAACAACCTCCTCATCATAATTTAGTGACCTCTTCGGCGGGAAAGAATTGCCATTGACGTATTTTTTAGCTCTTCAAAGCTTTAGTGCCCATGATGGCATTTGCAACATCTGGAATAGTGAAATATGCTACGCATTATGAACCTTGATGTACTTCGACGTAGCCTACCAAGTTTCATCATCGTCAATCAAGAGGTTGGTTCTTAAAAGCTGTTTGAACAAAGTTTGTGTCGTTTTTTTCATGAAAAATAAAATATATTGGGTCTCTCACTCTCACTTGATCCCTCATTGAGGAGGGCCTGAAACCGAAAGTCTCCAAAATGTTTATGACAATGGTTCAGTGGGAAGTGCTCTTCAATGTGTAGTTGTCAAAAATTGCATAGTTGCGTTCAGATTCCAGACAGAGAGCGACAAAGGAGTTCATGCAGCAAAAAAAGACATACATTACAGTCGAAAAAAAACTAGTCCAGAGCTAGACTGAAAGCTGTCTGGAGACCTTGCTTTTTATAACATAGATGTGCAATTTGGTACACTGTTAGAGCCTTGAGTTAGTAATGTTTTAAGCCGTTTACCTACGATTGAGAGTCTTACAGAACCTGTGTATTGCGGGAAGCCTATCTAAAAGGGACATTTCCGGAATTTCTCCGTTGCATTAAAAGTTGTGTCTTTTTTCACTGCACGAACTTCTTTGACGCTCTATGTCTGGAATCTGAACGCAACCATGCAATTTTTGACAACTACACATTGAAGAGCACTTCCCACTGAACCATTGTCATCAAAATTCCGGAGACTTTAGGTTTTAGGCCCTCCTCAATGAGGGATCAAGTAAGGGTGAGAGACCCAATATTTTTTGTTTTTCATAAAAAAAAACGGCACAAACTTTGTTCAAACAGCTTTTGAGAACTAACCTCTTAATTGACGATGGTGAAACTTAGTAGGCTACCTTGAAGTACATCAAGGTTCATAATGCGTAACATATTTCACCATTCCAGATGTTGCAAATGCCATCATGGGCATTAAAGCTTTGAAAAAGCAAAAATACTTCAATGGCAACTCTTTCCCGCCGAAGAAGTCACTAAATTATGATGAGGAGGTTGTTTTTACGATGCAATGGTTACATGTTACCATTATTATGATAACAAGTCACTTTTTCAACGATGCCTCAGAGGGCAGATCCAAGATGGTGCTCAAGAGGAAAAAAATGTTGACAATCGTATTTCTGCAAATAGTTGGCTTAGAAACTGGCTACTCAGCTCATATCATTTCTAACATCACTTTTTGTAGAAGTACCAAGTATTGTGTCAATATCTCTAAGAATCACTTATTTATGAAGAAAAGAGTGTTTTTGTTTTTTTCCCTGTTTTTGCCCTACATTTCAAAGACGGTTCAAGGTAATCAAGAACGGTTTGCTGTGACTTCATAAGCATAAAACAATCAATGTTTGTGGTGAATTACACGTCTCCACAAGCTTAGGTTATTTCAATATAATTTTCCAACTTTTTTTCTGTTTCACCCTGTATACGCCGCCGGCATGGATAACGCTGATGGCTACCTTTCTGAATCGGAAGAGTATGATGCAAAGAACATTTCCATCAAGTATCATCTTCTCATCAAAAAATGCAAGGCTCATTCCATTTTATGCAACTAGCATCCGGACTATGGAAGAAATTTCCCGAGAAGCAATTCTACCAGAATAAATTTTCCTCGGAAATTATTTCCCCTTGGAGGAGTTTCCCCAGAATGAATTCCACCGGTATGGAATTCCCTCGGAAAGATATTTCATGGGATAGATTCAGCGAGTCAGATAGAGATCCGAAAGTCATGGAAAAACCACACAGGAGATCAATGAAGCCCTATAAAATAAAAGTAGGCAAAAGAGGGTTTATTAGAACTCTGAAAGTCACAAAAAAAGATAAGGAGGCTCATTAAGGCTCCAAACGGCACAATGCGGCTTAAAGGGGCTCAATATAAATTCAAACGGTACGGCAAAATTCGAGGGAGCTCAGTAAGGCTTCAGACAATATTGGTTATACAAGGAAGCCCCAGGGGAGGCAGTAAAGGAAGGCAAAACGGGCCTCACTGATACTTTGAAAGCCAATAAAAACATACGTGAGCTGATTAGAGCTCAAAACTACACATTTGGGTTGAGGAGGAAACAAGGAATCCGATAGAGCTCCGAAAGTCATGGAATCACAAGCAGGGGGGCTAATGGAGCTGTGTAGAATAGAAGAAGGCAAAAAAAGGCTCTCTGGAATCTCAAATGCCACGGAAACACATATTCTAATGCTACGAGATTACACGAGAAGCTCTTCAGGGCTCTAACTACATTTGAGGACCCAAGGAGGCAGGAAAGGACTCCGAATGATATGATGGCAGAAGGGTGAATTCCATCCTCTGAAAGTAACGGAAAATGTGAGGGGCTCAGCAGGGCTTCAAATTAAATTGAAAACACAATTACGGGGCCATTAAAGCCTGGATAACATAAGATGGAGAGAGAGAGCCCAGTGAAATTCTGGAAGCCATGAAGTAAGTATACATAATGGGGCTCATTAGAGTTCCAGCTATCCTTGAAGACACAAGGGGGTCCGTTTTGGGACCGAATATCACATAGAGGCACATGAGGTATACCTACTAGTGCTACGAAAGCCTCAAAAAAGTGCAAGCGGGCTCAGCAGAACTTCAAACGGCATTGAAGACACAAGAGGGGCCAATGAAGCTTTGTATAACGCAGAACTGGGCATACTGGTAGGAAAGCCATGAAAAACATGAGGGGGCTCAACAGGACTCCAGCTACACTCGAAGACACAATGGAGGCCGATAGGGCTCCGAACATGATATGACGGCACAACGCTGCTTGCTGCTCCGGAAGTCACGGAAATGTAAGGGGGCCCGGCAGGGCTTCAAATTTCATTGAAGACAGAACAGGGGGGCCCAATTGAGCTCTTGATAACATAAGATTGCAAAAGGGGCCTCACTGGAAGTCTGAAACTTACAAAAAAACATGAGAGGGCTCATTTAAGGCTTAAAAATTACACAGGAGAAGATGAGGGGCCCTATAGAGTCCGAATGTCACATGAAGGTAGAAGGGGCTCACTAGCGCTCCTAAAACTTGGTGTTACCAGCAGAATTGCTCGGAATACTGCAAGGGGACTAAGCTTCAAAGCTTCAACGACATGGAGAAACCAAGGTGAAAAGTAGGGCTCTAAATAATACACTTAGACACAAGAGAGCTCACCAGAGTTCGAAAAGCATTGTAACGGTTCGAAATACCCGCGTACATCAAAAACACCAAGATAAGGTTTGATAACTTTTTATTACAAAAAAAGGTAAAGAAATTCCGCCATTTGCTAGAACGTTCTTGAAGCCTCGGTGTCGTGCCACCCCGTGGGGGTTTGGTCACCGGTTGTCATCTCCGCCGAGGTAATATTCAATCCTTCAACCCCAAACCCCCAAATTAATTAGTTTTACGTTAGGTTTCACGTTGAGGTTTCGAATTCCGGCTTGGAAAATAGTCTGAAGTCTCGCCTAGAGCCAGAGAGTTTTCCCGTGAAATCGGCTGAGACTGCCGATAGTGTCTGCGGACCGCAGTAGGGCCACGTCGGGCCAGGAAGTGGGCGAGGACCGCTTGATCCAGGTGGAGCTCCGAGTCCAGACGGACGACCGGGACCGGAGGCTGGTAGCTGAGCCAGTTATTGCTGCCCATCCACTTCGTGGCGTCCAGAGGGCGTTAAGACTGCCTAGGTGTTCCCTGTGCGATCCCAGCACCACCGTGACGTGAGGTTCCAACGGACTCGGCGCAGCTGTCAGCGGGGGCTGTGGACCAGTTTGCTGCGGTGTGGTCTGTCCGGACGGTAGACTTCTCAAGGAAATTTGTTTAAGGTTTGGTACACGTAAGCCCTGACCCTTGAATGTGCACATTTAGGCAGTTTAGGTCCCTTGCGTTTTGTGTTAAGAATTCTGGCCGAGCCAGTAATGTTCTTGAGGAGTCGAGTTGTGTTGGAGGACTGTCTCGGGTAGATTGGTTCCGCGTAGCCGCTTCGCCGGATCGAAGCTGTCAGTCCAGCCGTAGTCGCGTCTTGTTGGGGCTTTGCCTTCGGTGGAAGCCAACGGGAGCAGGAGCACCTATGCAACAGGTCATCGACAACACCAATTCTTCGAGTCGTTGTAATACTCACCGTAACAGTCCAGTACAGGGCGGACACCGTCGAACGACATCGCAGATAATCTGCAATTTACTATTTTACTCATCCAACGTCGAAACATATCTGAAATCACTTACCCTGTGTAAATAAACCTCGATCATGTTAACCTATAAATGCTTGTTTACTTTCAACTGTCACTCGCGGTAAACGTCATTGTTACGTCATGGTTGTCAAGCGGCTGTCAATGACAGCGGGTCCATGGGCGTGCGGGATGCGTTCCGATTAATCAGGGATCGGAATTGGAAAATTGTCTAATTTCCTGATTGGCGCCCTTTAAAAATAAATTCTTTCACCATCGAACCCGACTCACGACCCAGCAACCGACACCAAGAGCGAACCGGTGCGGAATGTTCGGCGGACGGTTTGTCGTTAACCGGGCCGGTCACAAAAATGGCGCCCCAACGTGTCGGCGAGGTTTTTTTTCTATTTTGAGGTTTTTTTTCGGGTTGTTTTGAAGTTTCGAGCGGATTGGGAATGTGAGATTATCGAGGTGGAAGTGTGTGGAAAGTTTTAGCGGAGGACCGGCAGGGTTGGCTGGCGGATAGGCGTGGACAGAAGGAAGTCGTGTAGAGCCGTTTTTGTTTTTTTATTTCCAGTTGCCGATATGAAAAGCGGTTGAGCTTTGGTATTTTGCCGAATTTAAAAGCGGGCGTTCAGGTTTCATGCCGATTTGAAAAACGTCTCGCGGTTTTTTTATTTTTTTGCGTTTTTCAGGAGTCCGTATGTCGTGTTGACAGGATTGCAGCAGGGTATAGCCTGTTGTGAGTTTCGGTTGGTATTTGGATACCGGTAGCAGATGTTGGAGATGCAGAGGGACACAGGGCACGTTTTTTCTTTTAGGTTCAATTGCCGATTTTACAGAAGGAACCGTGTCATTGTCTCTTGCAGTCGTCCTGGTTCCTGTGGTACAGCGGAGATGCTGGTTGGTTCGGATGGTTAGTTCGAATGGTTTCTTTGGACGGTTTTGTCGAAGAAGTTTTTGTGCTCCCGTTACAGGAGTGTGCTGAGCTGCGGAGCAGTCGTCGATCAAGGATCGGATCAGGCATCTGATGAGCGATGTTACTCGCTGTTGCGTTTTTTGTTTCTATTTTGTTTTTTTGCAGATCAAGTGAATTTTATTTCACTGCTGTGTGTACAAAGCATGAATGTACAAAGTTATTTTTGGAGGATGAGGCTAGAGCAGTGCGATTAGTGTGTTGCCTACGATGCTGAAGAAGGATAGGAAGCGAAAGGGCCGGAAGGAGTGAAGAAGACTGTAGCTAACCAGAGATGACGCCGAGTCTCGCAGAGATGGAATGAGTGAATGTATGAATGAGTGGGAGAATGCAGGCCAATGAATGCGGCACGCGAGTGACTTTGTGAGGTCAGGTGGTAGTTTTTTGGTTTCACTATCGCAGGTTGTTGTCAAACGGTTCCCTTAGTTTCGCAGAAAGTTGTAAGTTATCGCCACATCGATATGATCAGATTAGAGATGGTCTAAAGGTTTTGTAAATATTTGTAAATAGTTATGTAAATATATTGGGAATAGTTTTCCACGGTTCCAAGAAACGTCCTGAAGGTGGAGCGTTGGGAAAAATATTCTTGGATACCAATAATATTTTTTAGGCAGCAAGAGGGGGTGTGTAACGGTTCGAAATACCCGCGTACATCAAAAACACCAAGATAAGGTTTGATAACTTTTTATTACAAAAAAAGGTAAAGAAATTCCGCCATTTGCTAGAACGTTCTTGAAGCCTCGGTGTCGTGCCACCCCGTGGGGGTTTGGTCACCGGTTGTCATCTCCGCCGAGGTAATATTCAATCCTTCAACCCCAAACCCCCAAATTAATTAGTTTTACGTTAGGTTTCACGTTGAGGTTTCGAATTCCGGCTTGGAAAATAGTCTGAAGTCTCGCCTAGAGCCAGAGAGTTTTCCCGTGAAATCGGCTGAGACTGCCGATAGTGTCTGCGGACCGCAGTAGGGCCACGTCGGGCCAGGAAGTGGGCGAGGACCGCTTGATCCAGGTGGAGCTCCGAGTCCAGACGGACGACCGGGACCGGAGGCTGGTAGCTGAGCCAGTTATTGCTGCCCATCCACTTCGTGGCGTCCAGAGGGCGTTAAGACTGCCTAGGTGTTCCCTGTGCGATCCCAGCACCACCGTGACGTGAGGTTCCAACGGACTCGGCGCAGCTGTCAGCGGGGGCTGTGGACCAGTTTGCTGCGGTGTGGTCTGTCCGGACGGTAGACTTCTCAAGGAAATTTGTTTAAGGTTTGGTACACGTAAGCCCTGACCCTTGAATGTGCACATTTAGGCAGTTTAGGTCCCTTGCGTTTTGTGTTAAGAATTCTGGCCGAGCCAGTAATGTTCTTGAGGAGTCGAGTTGTGTTGGAGGACTGTCTCGGGTAGATTGGTTCCGCGTAGCCGCTTCGCCGGATCGAAGCTGTCAGTCCAGCCGTAGTCGCGTCTTGTTGGGGCTTTGCCTTCGGTGGAAGCCAACGGGAGCAGGAGCACCTATGCAACAGGTCATCGACAACACCAATTCTTCGAGTCGTTGTAATACTCACCGTAACAGTCCAGTACAGGGCGGACACCGTCGAACGACATCGCAGATAATCTGCAATTTACTATTTTACTCATCCAACGTCGAAACATATCTGAAATCACTTACCCTGTGTAAATAAACCTCGATCATGTTAACCTATAAATGCTTGTTTACTTTCAACTGTCACTCGCGGTAAACGTCATTGTTACGTCATGGTTGTCAAGCGGCTGTCAATGACAGCGAGTCCATGGGCGTGCGGGATGCGTTCCGATTAATCAGGGATCGGAATTGGAAAATTGTCTAATTTCCTGATTGGCGCCCTTTAAAAATAAATTCTTTCACCATCGAACCCGACTCACGACCCAGCAACCGACACCAAGAGCGAACCGGTGCGGAATGTTCGGCGGACGGTTTGTCGTTAACCGGGCCGGTCACAGCATTAAGAAAATCCAAGTGGACTTATCAAAGCTGAGGCAAAGAGCAAAATGTTATTTTAAGTGTCCGCGAGATAAATGTTCGGTCACGTCTTAAAATAAGGAGAAAATTCGATATTGCGTGTTTTGAGATACTGTTCTCTCCAAGGGAGATCATTCTTGATGGAGGTTCATTGTAGTTAGATCAGTTCTGGAGAAATTTCTCCCCGGGGAAATTATCTCCGAAGAAAGTTCATTCCGATGGAATTAATTCTGGGGAAATTCCTCCTAAGGGAAATTGTTTCCGAGGGAATTTCATTCCGATGGAATTCCTTCTGGTGAAATTCCTCCGGGTGAAATTCTTTCTAGGGGAAATTATAACCGAGAGACGTTAATTCTGGTGGAACTCATTCCAGGGGAATTCCTTCCACGGGAAATTATTCTCGGGATATTGGTTCCGGCGAAATTCTTTCAGGGGAAATTCGTTCCTGTTACGCTGCTTACCTGAGAAAGCTGATGGGCTCTCATTTGTACAATAGGACTTGCAGTTCATGAGACAAGCTTCTGGAACATCAACATTTCTCCAAATATTCAGAAAATGGTTGAATATTTTTGGAAAAATATCCTGGGAACTGGCCCTCTGTTTAGGAACACCTTATCACCATTTGCGATCTTTTGCATACTTTCAGTATTTTTCTAGTGGAATCAAATATTCTGATGTTCATGAAAAGCCTCACCATTTTGGTTCGATTGAGCAGTAAGTGAAATGAAAAAAATCCATTGTATCGAAAAAACACAGATTCCTTACAAAACATCTGACTTTCAAGAGAATTTCCTTTCTGAAAGTTTTCTGATGGTTCAGGGAATGTACCACTGTACAGTGTACACACCCAAGTTCCATACTTTTGTTGCAACCAGAGCCAAATTTCTGTGTACCGCTAGAGCCATGCACAACAAGGCCGTTGAGTGGGTTTATAGAAATCACTCTTTATACTTTTGTTTTGAAAATGGTAAATTCAAACTTGAAAATTTATAATTTTCCAGAAATTTCAAAAAGTTAATTTATCAGCATTGTCCATACATTTTCCTTCAAAGAAGTCGCATGTCAAATTTGAATCTTCTGCTTTCAAAACAAAGGGTGACCGTTTGGAGCAATATCAAAAACGCTGTAAGACAAGCCTTAGACCAGTGATGGGCACTATCGAATGAATACTATCGAGTTATTTGATAGTTGTCAACTATCGAATTTTTCGATAGCACTTTTGAATGAATGAACGAATGAATGAACGAATGAATGGATGAATGAATAAATAAATGAACGAATGAATGAATGAATGAATGCATGAATGAATGAATGAATGAATGAATAAATGAATGAATGAATGAATGAACGAATGAACGGATGAACGAATAAACGAATGAAGAATGAACGAATAAATGGATGAATGATTTAATATACGAGTGGATTTAACGGATGAATTGGATAGTTTTGACTGCGGAACAGTATTGTGATGAACAAATGAATAGATGAATTATCACTTGTAAAAAAAATCTGTTATACCTATGTGTAATTGTCAGTTTTTTTTATATTTTATGGAATCAGCAATGAATGATTTGAACGATTTAATTTTTAATTGATTTTTTCAAATGAATTATGGAATTTACTATTTTATAATGTACTTAAATCATTAATTTTTATAGGTAAGTGAATGAAATTGATTGATTGAAAAGTAGGTGATACTACTTATCACAAAATTACTCCTAGTTCCTATAGAATTTACCTAGAACCTACCTTAACAGTTCAATTTTCAAACGAATGGTTAATTATACGAAGCTCCGTTCCATGAATAACAATAAATAAATTTGAATCAGTTTAAATTTTTAAATTTGAAAATTTGTGATGTTTGAGTTGATCTAATGAATTAAATGGATGAATTGATACAAAATGAAATAAAGTGAACGAACGAATATAATATTTATTGAATTTGATGATAATTAATTGAATGTAAGAAAATAAATGAATGAATGAATGGATAAAACGAATGAATGATTGAATAAAACAAATAAATGAATGAATAAAACAAATAAATGAATGAATGAATGAATAAAAGAATGAATGAATGAATGAATGAATGAATGAATGAATGAATGAATGAATGAATGAATGAATGAATGAATGAATGGATGATTCGATAGGGAATGAATGAATTTAACGGATTTATGTGAATGAATGAATTTGAATGGATCATTCGATAGTTTCAGTCATTCTATAGTCGATTATTCGATAGTAAAATTTATCGATAGTGCCCATCACTACCTTAGACGCTTCTTCAAAAACGATTTCAAGCTAAAATCGATATTATGAGTGTTAGTATATTAACGTATCGTTATATAAAACAGGCTCTATCAAGCGGTATTGGCTGAAAATACTTTGAACCAAATGACCTAAACGATTTGAAACACAATTACGGATCAAATTAACCCACCCTCAGTTCGGCTTCGCACACAGCTCGCCCTCTGATGTTATTACGCTTATAATAACGATTTCCAGAAAAACCCCAAGAGATGACTACACATACACAGAGCACACGTTTTCCCCTTCACCTCCCGCCGAAATCCACCCCTCCCCCGTGTGTATGTGCGCGATGACAAACAATTGACTGCGGCCGCTACAATGGCCACGTGACACGGTCCGTGTCAGCGCCTACCCGGATTACCACGGCCTTTGTACGCTACGGTGTGTACCTCGGGAGTTCTCCTGTCCCTGTGCGAACCCTTTCCGATGGAGATGTCATATATCGTGTACGGGGCACGTCAAACATTATTTATTATACTTTGCTTCGCCCATATACAGGAGGACACCCTTTCCCCCCTCTGGTCTCCATCATCATCACATCTCTCTTTTTGGCCATATTTATCATTATTGTTGTTATTAAGCCTTTGGCGCTGCATGTGAGATGCAGACAGATGCGACAAGTCATGGCTTTTGCGTCATAATATGGCAGATAAAAGCAGTTTAGGGTCGTGTTATTGTCGTTCGGTTCCGTGCACGCCCTTATGATTGATGTGGATGTTGTTTGTGAAAGAGTGCATGTACGCTGTACAGTTGATTGTATAATTGCGGCCGGCGATTATCCCGTAGAATTCGTCATTGATATAGGTAGCTACGAAAACGGTTTGCTTCAAGGCTCGAATCGTTGATGGAATATCGTGAAGACACGCAACCGGTTACGGTGTTTCTCAAACTGACGTTTGCTTTGGCCGGAACTTCAATGATCGCGGCACAGGTGGAGCCACACGGGGCATTTTCTTCACCTGAAAAGGCCTCCAAGTTGAAGCCGGTGAATTTCTTCTAACTGACATTTAGAACAATAATTATTTCGTAGGGAAAAATCCCAGGAAACCGATTACAGCCAAAGAGCTCGGAGCTTCGGATCTCCAGCCGAAGACAGGATACATTTTTTTTTTGTCAGGGTGAACTCTCTACAGTAGGCTACACGATAGGTCCGAATAATAATTCCATTGGACAGTGCCTGACAAAAAAAACTGTGATTTGCAAGCAATTATTTTCAAGGAATTTTCCCAACCAAGTGACTTTGGCTCTGGATGTTTATTGGAAGAATCAGTCAGATCTACCGTACAGAATACTGTAGAAAGTCTATCATAAAACAAATCAAATAAAGGTCATAAGATGAGGACATCCAGTCCCGGGATTCCGGGACTTGGTGAGGTTTTCAGATCCCAGGACTTTTGCACAGGTCCCGGGACCAGATTTGGTCCCGGAATTCAAAATGTGTAATGTAGAATTCCAAGCCGGTAGTGTTGACATTTTTTTTTTGTAGATCTAAATAAATTGTTTCACTTTACCCAAGACATTAGGATAGGGTATTCCTTAATTCTTGACAGGGAATAATAATTGTGCGTTTCAATTTTCAATGAATTTCAATTTAAATTTGATTTTTATTCGATAACAACATAATCAATATTGATGTATATTACGACCATTTTAACTCTTTATATAAACAACCAAGTACTTGGGAAGGTGACGGCATAAAAAAACAATCCAAAATATATATTTTTATATTTTCGGAACTTGAAGACTTTGTCCCGGGATTTTTCAGTTAGGTCCCGAGGTCCCGATCAGCTCTCTGGTCCCGGGACTTGGATACCCTACATAAGACAGCGTGCGTGCAATCTGAAAATCTCCGTCTGTAATCGATGACAGATGACCATTTTAGCAGCTTGAAATGAACCAAATTGGAATGTATTGCATATTAAAGTCTATTTTATCAGCTCTAATATTTCTAAACGAACCTAATTTGGATCTATTGCTTTTAAAAAACCATTTTGAAAGTAAAAATATTTTAAAAGTAATATTCTATCGTTCTTGAATTGGCATTCTGGCACCCTAAAATATATTTCCAAAATTATTTGATTTCGGCTTTATTGATACAATCATATTATTTAGAAGTTCTATTTGACCGCCTGAGATATTTCTAAAATAGGCAAAAGATTTTCTCTTGAGAGAAAAATCTGTCATTCTCCTACAATGTACTGAATTCAAATTCATCTCCCATCCAGGGACCATTTTGCACCCTGCACCCTGAACATTTTTTCCAAAATTCACTTGATTTGGATTGATTAGCCTCAATTGGGATTTCTTGCACGTAAAAATTCATTTTGGCAGCTGAAACATCCTCACAATAGATTAAATTTGGACTTTATGCTCCCAAAGACCAATTTAGAGGTCCAAAATATTTCTAAAACCGATAAATTTCGGATTTATTGCCATAAGTCCATCTTTGACCATCCACAGTTTCTCTTGGACGTTTTTCAATTTTTGCAGCTCGGCATTTTTCAGAATGAACTAAATTTGGATTTATTCGCATTGGGACCATTTTACAGCCTGAAATATTCCGAAGATTGAACAAATTTTGCTTTATTCTTAAGCCCGAAAATTGAATTCTCTCAATGAGCTGATTTTTTTTCATTTTTGTCCATGGAAGGCCATTAAAACAGCCCAAGATTCTTCAACAATTGAAATTGGAAATTTTGTCAGTGAAAGTCAACTCCAACAGCCTGAAATATTCTTAAAATGGTCAAAATTTGGACTGATGGCCTTTATACAGGGTGCCTCAAAACTCGTGCCCCAGAGAAAATGAGGCAAAACTAGACGACATCGGCAGTCAGATGTGTAATATCGAGGAAAAAAAATCTACCTCGAATGGTATTCGAGAAAAGACAAATTTAAGCTGACCAATCAGAGACCTACACCTTTGAGGTGTGTGGTGTGTTATCTCAATTCTAAGTTGCTAGGTTTCTATTTATCAACATTGAGCCAAACATTTATTGCAAAATGACAGGCAGCTGGTACTACTTTCGAAACCTAGCAGCCAATTAAATTTTGCAAATTTTCCTGGAATTGGCCCTCCGGGATTGGTGAATCCAACAGACGCATGACTCCTTTATACAAGCAGCAATAAAAAATTTCTTTTGTTTTCTGAGAACCTATTGTTGTCGGCACATGTCAGTGTTCCCTGGGGCGCAAGTTTTGAGACACCCTGTATAATCATTTTGGCAGCCTGAAATTGGCCAAATTGTCCATTGATTATATTGTTATGGAAGTCTATTTTTACAGCTAAACTATTTCTAAATGAACTCAATCAGGAGTTATTGCTTTTCAAAGACAATTTTTGAAGCCAAAAATATCTCTAAAATGGTCTGAACTTGGATCTATTGCCCTTGAATGAGCATTGTAGCTCTTTGAAATATATTTTTTCTTGAAATAGGATTAATTCAAACTTATCGTCTTTGAAAGTTCAATCAACAGCCTGAAATATTCTCAAAATGGGCAAAAATATTTTTTATTGGAAGTTCATCTCCAACAATCTATGATATTCCCGGAAGATACTGAATTCAAATTTCTTGGTTTGAAATGACAGTTTTTGCAGCCTGAAATATTACAAAATGAACTGAATTTAGATAAATTCAAGACCATTCTGCTAAATGCAATATTTCTGAGATGGGCCAAATTTAGATTCATTTGTCAGCGTGATAACCATATGTTTTTCAATGAGTTGAATTTTTGATATTTTGTCCCTAGAAGGCCATTAAAACAGCCCCAAGATTCCTAAATGAGCCAACTTTGAAATTATTGCTCGTGAGAGGCTATTGCAACAGCCTAAAATAATTGAAATTTGGATTCATTGCCTCCGAATGAGCATTTTTGCAGACTAAAATGGACTAAATTGGGACTCATTGCATGTGAAGTGAATTTCAACAGCTAGAATATTCCTGAAATTCTCAAAAAAAATTATTTTGGAGGCTCCGCACGCCTGTTTTTTTTTCTCCAAATATGCCATTCACGGCCTCCGGCACCTCGATAAGTATACTTTTTTTTTGGTAAAAACCAAATTTGTCGGGTAACTCCAGAAAATGCTCCATTCAAGCTCGTTACTGTCAACTTTAAACAGTTTCACTCATCACATTTTCCAATCGAATCTTGTTCTCAGGCCAGGCGGTAGGTCATTTTGGATAGAAAAAACTCCGACCACATCTTTTATTGTGTCAAACTCTTCGTTACGTCAGTAGGTATTTGCCCCTGAGTTTCCGCCCAGAAACGAGTCGTGCTGATTACTCCACATCTGCGTAAAGGTAAAGCATGCCTTAAAGGTTGAAGGTGCAAAAAGACCTGTGAAACAAACCCCCTTACTTTTTTGGTATATTATTTGTCTCAATTCAAACTTACAACTCATAAATCTGGTGTATATGCCGGACTGATTACATACATGGGCTCAGGAATGATCTTCTGCCCAGCTTCAATTATTGATGAAGGTCAAACGAATATTTTGTACTTCGATGTCAGCAAGAGAAGAAACTCAGGAAGGTCTGAGGGCCGTGTATCGGTGAACCATTCGCGGTGTGACATTTTAAGATGGAAAGTAGTTTAACCGAAGCTTTTTATCAATTCTGAACTTGTAATTTGGCGCTTTAATTGAAATCCTTGACGCGAACACCGGAAGTTCTGGGAATATTACAATTTCCAGAAATTCCACTTGTTTCTCAAACAGATCAGAAAGGTCAATATCGAAAAAAATCAGCTTCGTGGGAAATACCTCCGGGTTTGGCCATTTTTAGACCTAAATTGCCTGGGCTATAGACCGAAAATCCTGATTTCGACTTGACTATCTCTTCTATAATATATGGTAGAAAGAACTTTACTAAATTTTTGATCCAAGCTGTAACAATACGAAGTTTATCGAATGACAATAAAAGACTTATATCTATGACCTTGCTCAAAATTTTTGGGGAAAAAATCGAAATTCACAAAATGTATCCAGTTTTATTGGAACGAAAAACTACCCAATTCCTGAATTTTCACACGGAAGGTCATTGATATCACTAATTCACCTAGAATTTATAGGAATGAAAAAACAGTGCTTTCATTGTATGATGTGTAATCATTTATTAGGCCGGATTTATGGCAAAAAATTTACTGAATTCAATAACTGTCAGAGAACAGTTACTGAATTCCATAAACTTGCTCAAATTTCGGAATAAAAACTCTAATTTTGATAATTTGTACTTATATATCTATTCCTTATTCACGACATCTATTTCGTTGCACAGTTCACTATTAATACTAAACTACTACTACTTACTATTCACTAAGCTCCGTTTCTTTGAGAGAAAAAAAAAGAAAAACAAAGAATATGTTCGCAGGATGGTGAATTCCACGCAACATGAAACCTAAAAATCGCGATTGTTACTAAGGAGCGTGCTGGCGCTCTCACAATTCAAATAGTCGCAAAGTGCAGTGTATTTTTTTACTCTGTTATCTCAGCAGTTGGTTATCCGAAACATATCTAGTGAATTAATATGAAAATGCCGGAGCACATCAGCAAGATGATGGCGGGTTCGAGCCTGCGCTGGCCGGCGGCGTAAGTCGGGTCGATGGTGGAACGGATGAAGTCCAGGTAGAAATCGATTCGGGTGAACGCGGCAAGTTTGAAGCACTCGGAGTAAAAGCCGATGAGGATGTCGGGTTCGTTGTTGCAAAACATCGGGTCGCCGTACGAACCAACTCTGCGGCGTTTCGCTTCCATGGTTTGGTTACAAAGTTCGCCGCAGAGGATTCCGCCGGATTTCGCGATCCTAGGTTTGGCCAGGCATTTGGACGTGTCGGTCAGGAAATATGTCTGACAATCGTAGAGTTTTCTCTGCCTGTCCGCCCACATGACGCTGGTGACTCTGCAGTCGTCGGTTTGGCCTTTCCTTATCGGCAGTCTGATTGGTTCCCAGTGCGGAACGGTTTTGCTCATCTGAAAAGAAGAAGCCGTGTTAGGCAACAAGACAAAAAAAAAACCGAGAGCAGAGAATGAAGGAATCAAAGACATAGCAACTTGAACGGGTAGATACAGACTACTGGATGCTGACCTTTACCAGGAGGATATCATTGGCCACCAATGGTTCCCAGGCGAATCTGTAATGACGCACCAGTTTGGTTATCGACACCTTTTCTGGGTTTTTCCCCGGCGTTCGGACGTACACCTGTGAAATGGGCGGATTCGAATCGGGAATTTTCTGGAAACATCTGTTCGAGCTGACAAACCAGAAGGGGTGTATGAGAGTGCCTGGAAAAAACACAACAACTTGTTGGAAAACGTCAAGTGGTCGTCGAGTTGAAAACTCGTTTTCCGTGCGGCAGGCGGGGCCAGGGTGATGGATTCTATTTTTTTTTTGCCAATCTGAAGAAAGAATTCCAGGCTCTGCTGCGCGGAAAACGAAAGCCAGAAAATCATTTGTGCCTACCGTGACAAGTGTATTTGGCCTTTGGAAATTTTAGCCAGATCAAATAGCGGTGTTCATTAAGCTGTTGTTTACAATTCCAGTCCTTCCTATCGGCACCGCGTTCCATTGCCGATCTCGGCATAAGCATGCCAGAGTCCGTTTCTATCGGCGTAGCATTGCAAAATGCTCGTGGAATGGCCGTCTCATTGGTAGCGTTTCCTACCGGCTCTCCAGCAATCACAGGAAGAACTGGCTGCTCATTTTTATCCGGATCAAGCGTTTCCGTTTTTTTCACGTCCACAACAGGCTCTTTCTGGCCATTCGGTTTTTTCCCGCTGACGTCACCCTGTGCCGCTATCGCGGAAATAATGATCAAAATTGAAGCAAATTTTACTATAACAGACATGACTGATGTAATTTACTGACAAAATTGACAATCTCGAAACTATAAACAACAATTGACTGGAAAATTGATCGCTGTCATAATCTCCTAGGTTATAAGGCAACCACTTCTGATTACAGGAGGATAGCTTCTTTCTTTCTCCCAGTCAGCGGATTTCCGAATCATGATCCGTGACTCTGGCCGAAAGAAAGCAGCCGATGAGAATATCTCACCTCCTAGGGTTCTGGATGTTTTGAGAAGGAATGATACCGAACGTTTTCAGTAACAGGTACAGCGGTGAGATTATTGTTCCGTACAGCTGTAGTCATCAAATCGGGATGTCCAGTCATTTGGGAGATGAAAGCGGCGCCTGAAATGTCCAGAATCTGCCCATCCGATAACGCAACTGTAGACGGAACAATAATCTCGCGACTGTACCTCATAGCTATTCTTCTGGACCCGTTGTACAGTGATTGCCCACTTAAAACGCGTACAGTGCGGAGCGTACTGATTTCTTGGATTTTTGACTGGTGTCACTGTGGCAGCAAGATAAAAATCTGTTGTGGGGCGACACAAAACTTTCCCGGCGGTATCCAGAGACTTCAGTGATGATTTTGATCGAAGTGTCCCTTCGGGAGGAGGAGGATTCGATTTGGAAATTGATGGAAAAATTCTATTGAGCTGAGCGTTTAGCGAGCATCTTGCATCCATTGTTAAGCGGACAGAACAAATGACTGGTTAGGTCCAAGGTGATGAGATACTTAATCCAAAGGCAGAACTAGGTAGTTCACTGTTGTATGATATCTCAAGAATGCAATGCTAGTTCCTTATTAAAAATTATTTCTACTTTAGACATGATGATGAAATTACACAAACTTGATTGAGAACTTTTACTGCATCGCATCTGTGTGTCAAATTTCAACCCTATATCTTCAATTTAGAGCTTGGGTAGACAAGCCGAGCGACGGCATTCTGCAACCATTGTTGGACACTTGTTGGCAGAGCAGTTCGATCTGCACGATCACATATCAAATGATTGTGAAACTAAAGAAAAAATCGACCAAGTCCAGCGACCTTCCAGGAAAAATAACTTGGATACACACATCACAATAAAACACTGCGGTTCAAGGTTCAAGACGCTGTAGAACCTCATCCATCAGAACATTTGGTTCCATAGAAAGAAGGTTGTTTTTCAACCAAAATAATTCAGAAGATTGGACGAAAAAATGGTTGGGGAATATCCGAGGGAATAACCAAGAACCACTTACCGATTGTTTAAAAAATATTTGGTGAAAATCGGTTCAAGGGTAGAATACCTGGCGGGAGTTCTTATTATTTGCACTTCAGGGCCCCAAACCTCGCCCCAAACGACATGTGGAATGAGGCTTCGAGCCCTTAAAAAAGGCAGGTCCGGAACACACCTGACGGCACAATAGTTCTGAAGACTGAAAAGACGAGAGGGGGGCTCAGTGGGACTCCAAGAGACACCCGTAGACACCAGGGAGCCATAGGGCTTCAACCAACCCAAGAAGACACAACGGCGTCGCTTGTCCTGAAACGGCAAAATCTGATAGTCACAAGTGGGGGCCCCATCAGGGCTTTGGACGGCAGTAAGAGAAGATGGGACCCTGGTACCGAATCATACAAGGGAACTGGACACATTAGAGATTGAACGTAGGTATACACCAAAACGGGATGGGCATACTGGAGTTGCTAAAGCTACAGAAAACACAAGGGGGTTCACGGAGCCCCCCAAAACGATACTTGAAGACACAACGTATCGGAGCGCACTGTTGTCCTAAACGATAAACGAAAACACACCAAGATCTGCCTGCATCCATAATCATTTTGTCACTTTGACATAGATACCAGGGATCACGATAGATACGTCAATGTAACAGAAACGTACCGGTTTGGTTGCTAAGAGAATTGAATAGGCCAAAAGTCGAGCAACAGGCAAGCCCGGCTGAATTCGGCCAGGCCAAACTTTGAAAATTCATAGCGCTCGGCTGATGAATGATGGGAGATACCAACTTCAGCATTAGTTTAATTCTTTGGTAATGTTGCTTCCTGCCGAGTTTAGTTTAAATCTATCGTATAGATTTTGAATAATTAAATGGTAAAGTTTCAGACTTTGGCATTTTTTATAATTTGATAGATAACAGATAGGGAAATATTTTCAACTGTTCTGAATACAGTTCTTCAAGGGCTTTCAAATGACATATCGCAAGTCAAGTTCCGTAAGATGTAGCTTCTGTCATTTTCTGATAGTGACATTTCTGTTCGCCAGATGACAGCCAAAAACTAATCCGGTCATTCCAGAGTGAAACTATGTCTGCATACGCAATTTCAAATCGATCGGATCAACGGTTCGGCAGTTATCGTGGAAGATTACAGACACACGGACAGACATCATTCTGGAAATTGTCTAAATCGTCTTGAAAAACCTCAAAATGGATATATCCGGCGTAATCCCAAAACTTTTTTTCCGCACGATTACAATACTTTCCCTTCGAGTTCGTGGGGGGCCGGGAAAGTAAAATCACAAAAAGTCAGTACACTCCACGTCAACAGCTGTATGCGTTTTCAAAATGGGCGATGACCGTACGACTTTCACCCCATGAGCAACTGCTTATCTTTCGATCCAAAACCTTCGCCCGGCAGCTTTTTCCTGGAGGCCACAGAACTCCCCTATGTATGCTCACTTTTTGCCCTCATTTGGATCCCTTCACAGTAAAGCCTAGTCTACAATATGGTCTTTAGTTGCAAGTCGCAAGGTGGAAGTGAGGTTGGAATTGCAGTCGCTAGTCGCAGTGGAAGTTTGTTCTAGACCAACTCTTGCGACTAGAGACTGGCAACTTGCAACTAGAGACCATATTGTAGACTAGGCTTAAGACTTCACACTTAAGGCTGGTTTATATTGGATGTTAACTTATGCCGTTATCCTTAACCGTATTTTTTATTCTTTTAACTTCAATGCTGTGGTTTATATTCACCGTAAGAGCATTTCAGCTGACAGTGCTTTGACAGGGATGACACGTGTTCTACATGTGACAGTGAGAGTTACACATATCAAACTGTCAGATTAATCTGAATAACTTGTTTGTTTTGTTAACTATTTCCTTCCAAGTCTGCAGTAGAGTTACAGTACAATATTAAAAATGAATACGAACATGGAGTAACGATACCGAGGATTTTGCCATTTTTGCGATTCCGCCATGTTACTCATTATAGCTGCCGGTGCCGCCAGTGCAGCAGCTGAAGAACAAAACAAGAAGAGACCACAAAGGAAGAGGCGCTGGAGCGTCCGGCCAATATTTACAGAACGAAATGAAAAAAGGCATTCCGTAATTTATTTCAAACCATGGTGTGCCATAAACTGGTATAAATATTTCGTAGAGTTCAAAAGCAACAATGATATACAGCAAATAAAAGAAGACAAAAAAATCAAATTCCAACATCAAGTGCCGCTATCCAGTCAGTTACGTCCTCACAGGCTTGGTGTGTTTCCATTTTGTTTCCGTAAAACGTCTAATGAGGCAATCTAACACGATAAGGTCCATAGTTTGGATTGGGTGTCCGCAGTCACATCCTGGTTCTTCCGAAAGTCCCCATTTATGCTTGAAAACCCCCACCTCCCATGGCCGGTTCTGATTCAGTTCAGTTTACACCACAAATGCCTGTCTAGTTCGAATCCTGCAGGTTGCATTTATTCGGGTCTTCGATCAGATTCAATCTGTCTGGATTTGTTCTTGACCATTCGTTCATCCAGGCCGTTTCTGTGTCGAAGTTTTGTTCCAAGAGCTCGTTTGTCAGACTCCACGTTGGCTTTCTTTTAGTCTCGTTCGTCTTGTGCAGTCAGGGTGGACTGGCAATTGATGATTGTGGTGGCATTTAAACCATTCTTTTTTTGTGATAAGTTTTCTACGGATCTCAGGAGGGGCGATGTTGGACAGAACTGGTGAAACGAAGCAACCGAGTTGGATCAACTTGGTGTCGAGATCCATTTTTTCTTCCATTTTCGCACAAGTAGTGGGAACAAAAATAACCAACAAACCAACATCAGATCGACAGTGACGTTCGACGATATGATTGTGTAACTGGTTGTATGTGATTGGCTGTCCGTATTCCCTATGCCGTAAAACTTGAAACTT
The DNA here is from genome assembly GCA_949128115.1 of Anaspis maculata. Taxonomy (NCBI): domain Eukaryota; kingdom Metazoa; phylum Arthropoda; class Insecta; order Coleoptera; family Scraptiidae; genus Anaspis; species Anaspis maculata. Next base: position 68,299,804 of record OX421966.1, on the reverse strand, counting down.
GGCGAACTTTTACGGTAAGGGAATAAATCACGGGATTACTCCCTGTCAATATAAACGTTTGTATTCAAATGCTACCTCTGAACTTTACGGTAAGGGAATAAGTTACCGGTTACATCCAATATAAACCAGCCTTAAGGCGTTGTGATCTCAAGTATGTATGTAGTAGTAGTTATGGTAACCCTAGTTCCACCTTGACTATGTAGGTATCACTTGAAAGTATAGTGGACCTCAAGTACCACTTCTGTTTTATAGAAAAATGTTCGGATTTCCTTGTAACAGAGTCTTTCTTGAGGACCACTTTTGATGAGCACCACCCTAGCGGAAAGAAATCACCAGATTTATTTTGAGATTTGACAGATTTTTGACATCCGTTTTGACATATAGGTTACCTAGAAATAATCGGATCCATGCATGAGTGTTGTTGTTGTACGGGGTGTTTATAAGAGACTGTGATCGCGGCAGGCTTGGGTCAGGCCAAAAAACGTAGTAACAGGCGCAATTGTAGTGATCGAGAGCGGATTCCAAAGGCGATGCGATTACAGACGTTTATAAACACCCGGTAGTATTGTAGAGTTTATTGTATTTTAAACAACAAGCCTAGAAGTACTTATAGTCCAGGAATTTTAACCATACATACTAGTCCGGACGCTAAGCGCCATATTTGGGTCCAACCTTGCAAATCGTGATGCCGGGATGCCACTTGGCAGAAATGTTGTACATACCCTATGGTTCATTTCAAGAAATGGAGCCCGCCTGCCACCTCTGGCAGATCCTTGGTATTGGTGATCGAAGGTACAAGAAGTTACAATTTTTGGAATCGCTGCTTTTTTGCTACATACTCCATTTGAGGACACAAGTTGGCCCGATAGGTCTCCAAATATCATATGAAATCATGAAGTGCTTCCAGCAATGAAATAAGGCACAAGATGGTTCACTGGAATTCTGAAAGCCACGAAAAGCACGAGAGGGCTCATAAGGGCTTCAAACGAAGGGCTCCAAACAATCCTGGTGACACAGGAGGGTCCAGGGGGTCCACTGGTATTCTAAAAGTCTATAAAAACTAAGATGAGCATAAGTGCATAAGTGGGCTGATTATAGGCCTCCAAATTAGACATGAGGGCCACAAGGGGACCTGAAAGGTCTCCAAATGACATGACGGCACAAAGGTGATTATGTTGATCTGAAAGTAACGGAAAATGCAATGGGGCTCAGCAGGGCTTTGAATCACATTGAAAAAACAATAAGGGGGCGTCCAATTGAGCCTTGATAGCACAAGATGGGAAATGAGGGCTTATTAGGATTCTGAAAGCCATGCAGCACATAAAGGGGCTCATTAGGGCTCCAAATCATACCTGAATACACAAAAGGGCCCCCCCCGATTCAGGGCCGACTATCACATAAAGGCACAAAGGGTTTACTAGTGCTCCCAAAACCTCGAGAAACTGCAAGAGGTTGAACAGAACTTCAAACTGTGTTGAAGACACAAGGGGGCCAAATATTTTATGAAACTGGCGGCCGACAGCAGTTTCCCTATTCTCGTTGTTGTTGAATATGTGCAATGGAAATTACCTCGAATAAATGCAATTTGGAAAGTTGACCGTATAGTTAACTGAGACCCTTCGAAAGCCTTGGAAAAATGTAAGAGGCTTCAAAAGACGTTGAAGAAACAAGGGGGTCAAAGAGAGCTCTGGATAATACAAGACAGCAAAAGGGAGCTAACTGGATTTCTGAGAGCCAGGAAAAAACATAAAGGGGCTGATTGGGGCTCCATATTCTTTTGAAGGCAAAAGGGGTCCGATAGGGCTTCAAATATCAGATGAAGGCTTGAGGTGTTCACTAATGCTCTCAAAGCCACGAAAAGATGTGAGGGGGAAATCGACAAGGATTCAAGTGATATTAAAGACACGAGGGGGCCCAAGGGAGCTTTATGTAATAAATGAAGGAGGCAGGGGGTTTACTGGAATTCTGATAGCTACGAAAAAACACAAGGGGACTAATAAAAGCTCCAAAACCACACTTGCGGGCATGAAGGGAGCCCGATAGGGCTTCAAACGATATTGAAGACACAAAGGGGCATAATGGATCAAGCTTTATATAACAAATGAAGGTAAAAGAGGGGGCTTATTGGTACTTACCTATTCTTGGAGCAAATAAAATTATATGTGGGCCGATCAGGGCTCCGAATATCATATAAAGTCATGAGGTGCTCACAAGAAGGCAACAGAGGGGGCTTGCTGAAATTCTGATAGCCATGAAAAAACATATTGGGGCTAACTAGGACTCCAAACTACACTTGCGGACACAAGGGGGTCCGATAGGGCACCGGATATCACATAAAGGCACAAGGGACACACACTGAAGCTTTCAGCAATGCAAAAGGCACAAGATGGCTTACTGGAATTCTAGAAGCCACAAAAAACATCCAGAAACAGAGAGCTCATACTCATACAATACTGGTGACACAAGGGGGTTCAAGGGGCTCTATATAATAAAAAAAGGCAAAAGGGGGGCTCACTGGTCCTCTGAAAGTCAATAAAAATCGAGATAAAAATATGAATGGGCTGATTATAGGCCTCCTAACTACACATGAGGACACAAAGGGACCCGAAAGGGATAGTTGACCGGATAGTAAATTAAGACCGGGGTGGTATCAGTTTACTATGGGGTCAACGAATTAAACGTCTGCATTTCTCCATTATTTTTAAAAAAGTGGCGGCCGACAGTAGTTTTTGGTTTTTTAGGACGTAATTGAGTGTTTGTGAAAGGAATTTGTCAAAAATGATGTGATTTCGGTGGTTGACCGGATAGTAAACTGAGACCGGGGCGGTATCAGTTTACTATCTGGTCAACTCATCAAGAGTCTATTTTCTCAATAAATTCGGATTTTTTTTTTATGAATCCGACGGCCGACAACAGTTTTCCTCTATTCAATACCTAGCTGATCGCATCCGATGAGAATTTATCCAATGAAATGAGAATTGGATAGTTGACCGGAAAGTAAACAATTACCGAAATTTGTTCTGATATTCTCACGTGCATTTGGAGATTAGACCCATGTTGTATGAGCAGAACACAGTACAAGCTATCTGTTTTTGCTAGAACGTAAGCTTCTGGTCGATGGCGACAATGAAAAACTGACTGTTGATTTTAGCTGTTGTACACTTCCAGAGCTCAAGAAGAGAGAAGCTGAGCAAAATCAACTTGAGTTGAGTCCTAGTCCTGCCTGACCAAGTCCTGGGCATGGAAGCTATCTGCAACACAGGTTCAAGTAGCGAACTGGTCGATGAGGGGAAGCGTCCAGCAGTGGGGTCTGGTGAGGGTTGAAAATCTTGATAAAGAAGCTGCCTCTGGGGCCGCAGGTCTAATACCAGGAACCGGTTTGTCCAAGACGGTGGACCATTAATATTTGAAAAAAAAATCACTACGATACTATTCGTTCAATCTCAAAAAGCACGTTCTGAAGCAACAATTGGACTCTTTGCATGCGAAAAGAGATTCAATTTTTCGATATTTCTCCAAGGTGTTCAAGTGATTGCCTTGAAACTTGGCAAAAAACCTGGCCATCTCTTCTTACCCTGTATTACGACTCCACATCGTCGTAACATACCTACTTCAGATCGATCTTCAAGCAATTCTTGTAACGCTCCAGCTGCTGCAGACTTTCCGATATGGATTCAAACAAGAAACAAGCACTCTACCAGAAACTGACTGATTGATCTGGTTCTAAAACTGTTTTCAACTGTCGCCACTTTATTTTATTATGGTGCTCCTGGACCATTACCATATCGGAAGTCGTCAAAGCTTCGATTTCACAACGGTCCTTCCACTGAGCAATTAGAAAATTTTTAAACAGTTTCGCCATGTACGCAACGAACCAAAATAAGTGTGCACAAGGAGCTAAAACATACACACAAAAAAAATGGATAAAAAGCACTGTAGCCTGATGTGCGAGTTCAAGAAAGCGATAGACGCTGCCTTTCTCTCGGTGTACATCTTCGTGGCGGAAGTCGCGTAAAGCCAACGGCCATCCGTGATCCCATTGACAATGTTCATTGGGCTATGAATAAGAGGATATTTATTAAAATCATTATCGAGGCATCTTCGGTTCGTTTAACCGCTTCAAATGGACGCTCGAGTACTGCATAGGTACTCCACTATACAAACTAAGTGTAGGTACAAAAGTACCCAAGTACCGTAGATTGGCTTGTAATGGATGTGCTGTACGGAGTTACGGACTCGAGCCGGTATGGAGTGCAATCGCGTGTGGCAAATTAAATAACACAAAAACGAATGCACGCGACTGATTATCGCATTATTGTGTCGTTATTTTGTGCGTTATTTGTATTGTCGCGTCCGAGAGAGGGTACATAAACCCACGGGCGATTCGTTATAGTATTTTGATTTTCGTTAAAAGGCGAGCGGAAAAGACGCTGACCATATCCGGCATCTGGCGGCATGGGAAGCACGTGTGTGGCACGTCGGAAGAGTTTTTGACTTCACTTGACACGGTAATTGGAAGAGGGCGCGCAAAGAAAGGGTGGATTCGACAGGATGTGATTTTCGATAATTTGGGCGGGTAGCTGGGCCAGGAAAAAGTGCGGTGGTTCGGATGAAGTCAGCTTTGACCTTTTCCGGTGAATTATTTGTGTGATCGCACTTTTTATTCGGTCGAATCAATAAAACTGGAAACAGGCACCTAACCGTATTTTGCCGAGTTTCGAAATGAAATCAGTCCAAAATTATAGTTTGGAATTATAACAACGGGAGTTTATTCAGCTAAGAATGTTCTGAATACAATGGGAAAGCTATTCCGGAGAAAAACGAGCCGTCTGTCAACGTTGGCGCTGATAAAAGCTCTAGCAAGAAACTCTATGCGATATTTTCTCAAAAGACAAATTTTTGGAAGAGAATCAAAAAAAAAAAGTAAGAAAACTCACACGCGAGAATACAAAATCTCAAAAGGACTTAATATCTAGGGAAAAGGACAAAATCGCAAAAACAATGTTAAAAAGATACAGTTCCAGAGACTCAAAAAAGACATGATCTTGAGACAGCAAATTCTTGAAGGGACTTGATCTTCCACAACAATATCTTCAACGGAAAAATCTTCGCGACATTTATAATGAATTCTGGAAACAAAATGACATTATCTATGTTTTCGACAAGGTAAAGTCACAAAAAGGCCCAACCCCAAAAAATCAACTCAAAAAACGAAATCTCACGAGGGCGTAGTCTCCCAAAAAAACAATCTGAAGAGGAAAATTTTTTGGCAACATTCCACTGTGAGACAAAATCTTGAAAAACAAGTCCAAAAGGATAGCGTCTCAAAAAATCAAAATCTCGAAAGACTATGTATCTCAAAAGACCATCCCTTGAAATATAGAGTTTCAAAAAGACACAGTCCAAAAGAAGGCTGAATCTCAAGAAGAAACTATTTTGGAAAGACATGAGTGGCAGCTCTGTAAAATTCAAAGACCCATAAAAATTTAAGGTCCTTGAAAATAACTTTGCTATTCTGTATGCACCCAATCCTGTTTAATTTTTGACCGGGCCGTTGAAATAGCCTTCTCAAATATCAGATTTCAAAGGGATGTCCGCAGTAGCCCGTAAAAAATAACGGCTAGGCTAGAATCTAGATACCATGAAAGGTTAAATTTGAAATAAACAGATGACTTTTGCTGGTTTTTCACATTTGTGGGTGCAAAAGAAAGATGAGAACTTGAGCGCAGGTAAAAATTGCCCTGAGATGCATTTTTGCTGTATCGAAACCTGTTGGATTTAGGAAAAAACGTCGCCCACCAAAGGTTTCCTGGGAAAAATGTCCCTGAAAGAAACGTCTACGGGAGAAGCTCCACACGAGAAGACACAAGGCAAATAGGGACACAAAGAGGTCCGATAGAGCTCATGCTACTGAATAGAGGAACAAGAGTGCTGTCAAGAGCTGTGATCCACGGAAAAATGCAAAAGGACGCAGCAGGCCTTTGAATAACACCAAAGACACAAGGTCACTCAACGGAGCCCTGGACAACACAAGTAGGTGAAAGGATAAAAGGAGGTCCAAGAAGAATATTGGAATTTTGTTACCCAAGAAAAACATGGGGGGGGCTCCTCAGGATCACAAAACTAAACTTGACGCTGCAAGGGGACCGACAGGACTTCAAATATCACACGAAGGCAAAACGCTTACTTGACTTGCGCAAGTCACGAAAAAGTGCAGGAGGGCTTAGCCAAGGCACAAGTTGGCCTGATAAGGCTCCCAGTGAGGCTCATCAGGGCTTGAACTACACGTGAGGAACAGAAAAGGCAGATAGGGCTCCGAATATCACCTTGAGACACAAAGGGGCTGCATAAATCTGCGAAATCCACTGGAAAATGCAACGGGCCTCGGCAGGTCTTCAAACAATATTGAAGAGACAAGGAGAACTGGGAAAGCCCTACACAACACAAGAAGGTTAAAGTGGGCATATTGGAACTCTGAAAACCATGGAAAACATTAGAGGGGTTCCTCAAGACCTTCAGGACGGAGTTGAATTGGTAAAATAAACGTTGCGGAATCAATCCCTGTGTGTTTATCCCTTGACGGATTCTTACTATTTTGGTCTCTTTCGGAAGCTACAAGGATGTTTGAGCCCATTAAAATTTCCAATATGAAAAAAAAATTGAATTTTGGAAAAGCCAATGTAGTAGTATCCTGTAGTACATCCTTGTAGCTTTCGAAAGAGACCAAAATGGTAAGAATCCGTCAAGGAATAAACCCAGAGGGATGGATTTCGCAACGCTTATTTTACCAATTCAACTCCGTCCTTAAATCCAAACTTGAGGCCAAGAGGGGCCTGATAGGGGTCCAAATATCACATGAAGGCATAGAGGTGCTTACTAATGTTGCAAAAGTCACGGAAAAGTGCAAGAGGGCTTAGCTGGGCTTCAAACAACATTGAAGAAGCAAGGTGGCCCTTTGAGCTTCTAGCAACACAACAAGGCACAAGTTGGCCTGATAAGGCTCCGGCTGCCACGTAAGAGTACAAGGGTGCTTCCAAAAGCCATGGAGACAAGCAAGAAAACTCAACAGGGCTTCAAACGCCATTGAAGACACAAGGGGGCCCGATGGAGCCCTGGATAACACAAGAAGACAAGAAGAGGCTTACTGAAATTCTGAAAGTCATGAAAAGAACACAATGAGGATCATCAGGGCTATACACGTGAAGACAAGGAGACTGAATAGGGCTCCGAATATCACATGGAGGCACGAAGGTGCTTATTAAACCGCGAAAGCTACGGAAAATGCAAGAGGGCGCAGTAGGGCTTGAAGAACAATTATGAAACGCGCGCCTGCAAGGCTTCTGACAACAGAATGAGGCATGAGGAGCCTTACTGAGTTGAAAAGACTTGGAGAAAAAAACAAGGCAGGTTACTAGGGCTCCAGGCGATACATGAGAGATACAAGGGGGACCGATATGGTTTCGGAGAAAAATTTACAAAACGGGGCTCAGTAGGGCTCCGAATAACAACAAAAGGATATCCATGGGAGCTCACTCCGGTTACGAAAGCCCAAAAATACACCAGGGGTCTAATAAGGGTTGCACAAAAATACACGTGAAAACCCCAGGAGCCACCTACGGCTGCAGAGGGCAGACCAAAGGATAGGAAGCCGCTGTTTTCCATGGACGTTTTTTCTCCGAAGACTTAATGTCTCGTTGACACAATGGCCTCAAAAGTTGAGTCATATGTTTCGCGGATTGCATGAGTTTGAGATGAAATCACAACTTTTTGTCTACTTTTTAAGTACATTATGCCGTCCGATAGGTATTATCGACTACATTACCAAGATAAACAAATATTTTAACTGGCCCTTTCAAAATTCTACTTTCCAACGGTTCCGCTAATCTTCGGGTTACTGAATAGCACAGTTTATTACAGACCTTTAAAATTTAATTTTGAACAGGGGTTAAAATTTTGGCGGTTCACTCACAGAATTACCCCTATGATCTCCTACAACTGAGTTTCCAACAAAAAATTCTCGTGATGTTTTTGGAAAGACAAAAGATGTTGAAGAAGCAATCTCGGAAGAGACTCAATCTCGGAATCACTCAATTTTTTTCCATCAATATTTCCCAGCTAGACGAAAATTCTTGAGAATAAAAACTGCATGTTCGGCATTTCCTACCGCAAAATTTCGTATACAGGGTGTCCGTTTTTCGAGGCTAAGCATGGGTATCTCGCTTATCTTTAGAGATACAGAGTCGGTTAAATTGGAAAAAAGTTGCGAATTTTTATGACGATCAATAATCCAAGAAGATATTTGACGTGTCAGTTTTAGTTTTTGAGATATCGAGAAAAAACAGAAATTTGTAATTTTTGTTTTTATTTTTAATTTGAAAAACGGTTGAAGGTAGCCTATTCTAGTTAAGACATTGTGGAGGCACTTTTTCAAGGGAAATTCAATGTTGTCAAAATCTTCATTCTAGCTTTCAAAACAACCGAGATATGACATTCAACTTTTTTTTCTCTCATGGGCGCCATATTGAATTTTGACATTTTTGAATACAATTTTATTTTCTGGTTACAACGATGTGTCACATGCCACTGTCGAATCCATGCTTTAGAGCAAAAAATTTTTCAATTTTTCAAAGAGTGCTTTGGAAACAAAATCAGCATCGACAATAAAAAAAACGTAAATGTCAAACATTTATTCAACAATGACATGTGGCACATCGTTCTAACCAGATAAGAATACCGTATTCAAAAATATCAAAATCCAATATGGCGCTCATTAGAGAAAAAAGTTGGATGTCGTATCTCGGTTGATTTGAAAGCTAAAATATAGATTTTGGCAGATTTGGATTTCCCTTGAAAAAGTGCCCCGACAATGTCTAGATGAGAAAAGGCCACCTTCAACCGTTTTTTTAATAAAATATAAAATCAAAAATCAAAATCCTGTTTTTTTACGATATCTCAAAAACAAAAATTGATACGTCAAATTTCTTTTTGGATCATTGATCGTCATGAAAATGCGCAACTTTTTCCTAATTTAACCGACTTTGTATCTCTTAAGATAAGCGAGATACCCATGCTTAGCCTCGAAAAACGGACACCCTGTATATGTCAAACTGTCACTTACGACTTGGAAAAACAAAACACAACATACAAAATGATCGTTATGTTCTGATTTAGGTATTTCGGGATCACGTTCGTTGATGAAGATGTCATTGGGAGCTATATAGATTTTTTTTCTTAATAAATCATCTGTTCCGATTTTTGTTCCCAAACTTCGTCATGTGAGATTGGCTTGGTCAAGATTATGTACTTTGGAGGGTTCGTTCCCCGCACAGAGATTCCCCCCATCCAATATCATGTAAGTAGGTACTTTATCCAGGGAAGTTCCGCCTCTGGAGATTTTGTCTTTAGAAAATCGTTCATAATGAGCAAAACCCAAATAGAAATCGTTAACTATGGGTCAGTTATTCACTGACAAGTTCAAGTAATTCTCTGTCTAGTTCGTAGTTCTTATTTGCCGATTCAAGATAAAAACCGTGTTTAGTACTGGAAAAAAAATTGAATCGTCCAGTGCTGGAGTCTGCCAGCGTTGCCAGAATTTTCCAATTTAGATTTTTTGAAATTTTGAAGTTCAACAGCTTTGCCCGTCCAATTTTTTCCAAAAAAATAGCATGTCAATTTGAGAGACCAAAAGTGATCTCGTGTTAAGGGTGGTTTTGAGATGGTAAAACTGGCCGTCTACACCAATCACGCGGCTGCTTATACGGCGTCAGGGCAACCCTTGACCAAAGAAAATTGATGACCTCTAGTTTATTTTGGAACCAAAGCTTGGCAACGACCTGGAGTCACATGTCACTGAAGTATTGAGGCATCATTTCTGCTATCAACAAGAAGCGCATCACCGCGCAACGCTCACATAATAATTGAGCAATCATCATATCGAATTTTAATTAGGCCCATTAAACGGTTTCACACCTTCGTCGTATTTGCTGGCTTATGCTTGGGTATTATTATATTTTCTTAACGGCCGTGTAACCACGTTCCATTGTTGCACATCACGGAACCTTCCCACGCTTGTAATTCAATTATTGAACGTTATAATTTAAATTTTCGTGCCGTATGGGGTTTCGTGGGCCTCACATGCCCTCAACAAATATGCTGAACATTATGGGCCGGCGGCACAGGCAGCGATGGTACGGGTGGATGGGCGTCCAAAGAAGCACCTGTGTGCGGCTCCTCGAAGCAGAACAAAACTGCCCGCCCGCTACGAGTGTATGCCTGTATGACCCCGAACCGCGCCACCTGTTACGCAAATCCCATAGCATTTTTTTTCTTGAATTGCAATTTCGATTTCTTGAAGCCCACGAGGGACTTCAAGAAGAAATTCAGACAAGTTATCGAGTTTCTTCGGTTCGAGCTCGATCTGAAGTGATCAAAGAATCAAGTGGCCGACCTTATATCCTTATAGACACTAGTCGAATTCAAAGTGTCACAGCTGCTGAAGGAGTGAACCGCTTAACCGCTTTCAGCGATTTTCACCATCCTTTGGCATTGCGGCATGACCCAGCTGATTTTGCAGATAGGTTTCTTATTACACTTGAATACAGGGTGCCGCAAACAGGTACTGCAGAAATTGTTTCAGTGTAGACTTTTCCCGATTTCAAAACAAAAATAGATTTTTTCAAGCCTTTTTCGGGAAGTCGCTATATATGTCTATACTGCGAAATGGTTTTGGAATTCCCGTCAATCCTGATTATCATTCACAGAGCGATCTGGGAAAACCCACTCTGTTTTGGGCTTCAATTTTGGTTCTAGTTTATCTTTACAGTAACTTCTGGCCTTCTTCTGGATTCTTTCCGAGACTCTATAATAAAATTTCAAGGGAATGTGTCTTTTGATACACATATTGTCGTTTGGAAAAAAGTCGCGAAGAATTTCTGATCTTAGAAGATTGTTTTTTCGAGAATTTGAGATTGTGCCTTCGGCAACTTTGTCTTCTGAAAAAATGTTGCAGAGGTTCTTTTGTTTGGAAATTTTATTGTAATCTATCACATTTTTTTAGATTTTGTATAGTCGAGATGGCGTCTTTTTTTGAGATTGTGCCTTTTTGGGATTTTTTTTGGGATAGTATTCTTGAAAATACAGGGTGTTTCAGGGATGATAGCAAAAAATTCAACTGTGGGTAGATCTCGTCAAAATATAACGAAAACCTATGTACCATTTTGCAAAGTTCGGCCTAATGACGAAGATACAGCCCTCTAAAGTTCACTTTTTCCGGATTCCAAAAATTTGTAACTCAGGAACGTTTTGACAAATTTAGCTTCAATTCAGCAAAAGCTGGTTTGTCATAATTATCTATCAACCTGCCAAATTTGAAAAGAATCCAATCAGTGGTGTAGGAGTTTTGAGGGTCAATAATTCAGAAGCATCCGAAGAAAAGTTGACTTAAGGTGACCCCTCATAGCTTCTACGTCACTGATTGGACTCTTTCCAAATTTGGCAGGCTCATAGATAATTATGACAAACCAGCTTATGCTAAATTAAAGCTAAATTTGTCGGAACGTTCCTGAGTTAGAAATTTTTGAAATCCGAAAAAAGTGAACTTTGGAGGGCTGTATCTTCGCCATTAGGCCGAACTTTGCAAAATGGTATATAGGTTTTCGTCATATTTTGACAAGATCTACCTACAGTTGAATCAGTTTGCTATCATCCCTGAAACACCCTGTATAACGTCATGATGGTCGTCGTGTTGTCATAATTTATCATGAATGTCGCGGAAATTTTCTCGTTCAAGAAATTATCGAGAGATGTTGGAGGCTTCTCAAGATTTTGTCTTGTCAAAATTAATGAATGTCTTTTTTTTTGAATAGCTGCTTTTGGAGCTATCTTTTTGACTTTGCTGTCAAGATTCTATCTTTTGAGAAAATTTTGGGGAGACTTTTTCGTTACAGATTTTTTGTTGAGAATACGTCTTTTTGAGATTTCTTCTCGAGATTGTGTCTTTTTTTGATATATTATGCTTTCTTGGGGGCTTCACATTATCGTAAAATATCGTCATGCTATCATAATTGATATAAATATCGCGTAAATTTTTTAGTTAAAGATATAATCGTGAACGATTCAATTCTTCCGGGATTGTGTCTTTTCATACTCCTGGGATTGTGTCTATCGAGATATTACCTTCTGGCAGAATGCATGGCGCAGATGATTTTTGAATGGAGATTTAGTCGTAGAAGTCATGTCCTTCCAAGATTATGTTCATTTGAGCCTCTTGTTTTCTTGGAAGTGTATTTTCTTCAAGCTCTCGTCTACTGTGGAAATGTTGCCGACATTTTTTCATTGGAGATTTCAATTTAGAAAACTACTTTCTTGAGATTTGGCTCTCTCAAGATTGCTTTTTTGAATTTGTGCCTTTATGTCATCTTGTCATGAATGTCGTCATGTTGATATAGTTCATCATTCGTCGTGAAGATTTCTCCGTCTAAGATCGGAAGATATTAGTGAAATAATGATGAATTTTGAAAATATGTTCTTTCGAAATTGTGTATTTTTTGTTATTGTTTTTTCAAACTATATTCTTATGATTGTCTCTCCAGAGATATCTCTTGTCTTTTGGGAAGATGTGGCGAAGAATGTTAGAGAGAGAAAGCAATTTATTCACAGAATTACATCTTCTCCAACTTCCAGGGCTGCTTCACAACAAAGAATACCAAACAACAACGTATAACAGTTAGAGACTTTGCCGTAGCAGGTTATGTCTCAGCGAAATTTCGCCTTTTGGAGACTGTCTTTCATTGGAATTGTTTTTTTTAGCCTTCCCTTCCTTGAAATTGTGTGCTTTTGAGATTATGTCGTTTCGAGATTTTGTTTTTCGAGAAAACGTTGTTGAGATTTTTTCGTCGAAGATTTCATTGTAAGAGATAACGATTTTTTTCTGAGATTTGGTCATCCAAGATCGTGTTTTCTTATCCTGTGTTCTTGAGAATTCATCGAGAGACTGTGTCTTTTTTATTGTTCTTCAGGGCTATTTCTTTTTTCTGTTGACGTGATTGATTGATTGATTGATTGATTGATATCTCTTTGACTTTTCTTGGGATTTCCACTCTTGAAGAAACGTCGCGAAGATTTTTTCGTTTGGAATTTTTCTTGTAGAAGATTATGCTCTCTCGAAAATTTGTTCCTTGGAGTCGCTATTTTAGGAGACTACGCACTTTGAGACTTTGTCTCCACGAAATTGTGCTTTTTTGAGACTTTATCTTGTCATAAATGTCGTCAAGTTTTGACGATCCATCATGAATGACGCGTAGATTTTTTTTGGAAAAGATATTCTCGCGAAAAATTCAATTCTTTCGAGATTTCGTTCTCTTGAAATTGTGTCCTTTTTTGATTCGTCTTTTTGAAACCCTATATTTTTGAGATTGTGTTCTCAAAAAAATATATCTTTTTGCAAAATGGCGAAGAATTTTCCATAGGAAATAGGGATTGTCCTTTTGAGATTTTGTCTGAGATTTTGTCTTCTCGAGATTGTGTCTCTTTGTGCTTTATTTGTATAGGATTGTCTTTTTGAGATTGTTTTTTTTTTGAGATTTTGTCTTTTTTTTGAGATTTTGTCTTTCGACGGAATGTGGCTGGAATTTTTTCGTTGAATATTTTACTGGGAAAGACTACGGTTTTTTTGTAATTTTATCCCCTCGAAATTATGTCTTTTTGACAAGATAAGATAAGATTTTTTGAATATCAAGAATTTTTGAGGGTGTATTATGTTGGCATTGTTTTTCAGATTTTGTCATTTGGAAAAATGTTGCCGAAATCTTCGTTAGGAACTTTTTCATATCAGATCATGTTTTTTTGAGATTCATTCATCTCAAAATTGTGTCTTTTTGGGACTTTATCTGTCATGGATGTCATCATGTTGTTTCAACTTATCGGAAATGTTGCAGAGTCTCTTTCGTCGGAGATAATATCGAGCGAAACTAAAAAGGCCTTTCGAGATTGTGTCCTACTAACATTGTTTTTTTTTGAGGGATTTTGTCGTTCGGGAAAATGTTGCGGAAGATTCTTTTGTAGGGGAATTTCATTGTAGAATATTACCTGCTTTTGAGATTTTGTTTTTTCGAGATTGTGTCTTTTTTGAACGATGTTTCTTCTTGAAATTGTGTCTTTTCAAGACTTTATGTCTATGAGATTGTGTCCTCTGAGATATCATCTTCCGGCAAAATGTCACATAAATTTTTTCATTGGAGATTAGGTTGTGAAAGATTATATCCTTTTGAGAGTTTGTCTTCTCGATATTGTATCCTGTTTCTTTTTGAGACTGTATCTCATTGGCCTTGCGTTTTTTTTTCAGACTTTGCGGTTTTGGAAAATGTTGCCAAAATTGCTGTCGTCGACTTTCCTCGTCGAAGCTTCTATTGTGGGGGATTACGTTCTTTCGGGATTATATCTTCTCGAAATTGTGTCTCTTTTGAGATTGTGCTTCTTGTGACTCCATATTGTCTCAAATATTATCATGTTGTTATCATAACTTATCATGATATGTCGTGTAGATTTTGTGTTGAAAATATTATCATGAAAAAGTATATCTTCTCGAAAATTTGTCTTCTCGAGATTGTGTTTTTTGTGACTGTGTTTTTTTCGAGACTTTATTATTCTGAGATTGTGTCTTTCGGAATATTCTGTTTCGAAGAAATGGTGCAGAGAATTTTTTATCGAAGATTTGGTCGCAGAAGATCATGACCTCACGAGATTTGTCTTGTCGAAATTGTGTCTTTGGGATTCTGTCTCTTAAAGCCTTCATTATTTTGGAATTTTGTTTTTTAAGCTTTCATCTTTTGAGGGAATGATGCCAAAATTTTCCCGTTGGAGATTTTATTGTGAGAGACTACATGTTTTCTTGCTTTCTTCCCCTCTCAAGATTGTGTCGTTCTGAGACTGTTTCGAATTGTTTTTTCTTGAGAATTTGTAGTTTGGTCTTTTGGTCTTGAAAATGTTGAGGAGACTTTTTCTTTAGAGAATTTATTGTAAGAGATTGCCTTTTTTTGAATTTTTTTTTCGATATTGTGTCTTTTTGGGAATATTGTCTCTTGCGGAAATGGCGCAGAGAGCTTTTTCCAGATTTGGCCGTGGAAGATTTTATGCCTTTTCAAGATTTTGTCTTTTCACCATTAAGGATATTGTTGTCTTTAGGGAAAGACGCTTTATTTCATGCTCTTTAGAACCTACAATGGATGGTACCTTCTGAGACAATTTTTTTGAATAATACTGATCAATCGAGAGTGAAAAGTTCACACTTATAAAAAAGTCACTTTCATAAACATGAGCGAAAGTTCGTTATGTCGTTATGGAAAATAATCACCGCCCCACGAAATCACTTGGTGTAATTATACCAAATCAAGGCCACGTGCAGAGCAACATGCCACCAACTGACCCCTCTTTACCCCCACACATATGTACAAAAACGGAAATTCCATCCCCCTTCTCTCGATTTATAACGTGATACCCACACAAAATATACAGGGCGATGCAGGGCTCCAGTAAGCAAGATATACTCATATTGTGTATGTATTTGAAATATAATTACTTAGGTACCTGAGAAAGTGGGAGCGTTAGGAAAAAGGACTTCTTTGGAAGCGCCAGCAATGATCTTAATCTCGCAAAAAAAAATTTGATTGAATATCCAAGCTATGAGACAAGGAGTTACAAAATCAAGGATCGAGGTTTGGGGATTAGGAAACAAAAATTCAAAACCTCGCTCATGAAAAATACACGGCGAAATACCAACACCCTGTATGAATCGAGCACTTCCAGAAGGAAGAGCCGAGGAGTAGGAGAATATAATGAGCAAATCATATTCATCGAAAGCTAGAGGGCATTTTTTCGCTGTCCGCTGAGCTGCACAACCCTGCGTTCGTCCTTGTCGCATCCGCGTGCACCCCCATCAGAGCCGGCCTAGACAGAGACGTCACATCAGCGCGGGGTGATTTGACCCGCCAATGGGGTGGCAGGTGTAAGTACCTACGACCCATATGCATGTGCGATGTGTACGTGTGTGTGTGTACAAATAGGTGCAATATGCGACGGTGACTTGATACTTATTTGTGTGTTTTGTATTTAGTTTGTCGCGCGGGAAAGAGGTACCTGTGGATTATTAGCGATAGGTGGTTGTTTCACACGTACGCAAATAAAACGGGGGTGGTTCGACTTGGCGCGCGATTTATGGTAAGACTTTTCTCGTTTTTCTGATAATTTTGTTATTTGTGTTAAATTTTGTTGTTGTTGTTATGATATTATGTCAAGTTTTTCTATTCACTTGTGTTGTTGTTATGCTATTTTGTTGATCGATTTCTCAGTCTATTTTGTTGTTATTATATCCAGTGCCATTTACGGGTTCATTGAAATTTGTAAATATTCAAACGTGTCACGTTGATTCAAGTGAATTCATCTCAAGATTGACTATTTTTGCTATTTAGATACTACTCGCTTGGTACCTATGTTTTGCAGACTAGCCTTTTTGTTTTGTTTTCTGTCTCTAACAGGGTAGACACCAAAATTCGTTTAGGTCCTCAAAACTTCTTGTTACGAGGCATCGCGTGAGATCCTGCAAAACTAGAAAATTTGGATGACCCCAATTCCCAAAACTATTCTCCAGAATTTTTTCAGCTGGTCCACGAAAGTTGCTACACCCATATCCCAAAATAGTTTTTGAATTTTTTGCGACAAAACGACGGTGATCGGTTGTGAGTCAAGAAATTGTTGGATATAGAAGACCTGATGCTGTGGAATTTTTCACAACCTTATTAGACAGCTGTCAATTCCATAAATTGAATTTCACAAGCCTGTTCTTCGACATAGACAAAAAAGTCGCTATAACTTTCTCAGTTTTCTTGTAATTCAAGCAAGTTTCTTGTAATTCAAGCAAGAACTTTCCTCCAATTAGCTCAGTTTCTAATAATTCGCTTACAATTATTTCCAAAAATTTGCTCATTACAATTTGTGCAACAATTTTTAACAATTCATTCATAATTTCCGACAAAACGCATGTGATTTCCAGTACCTAATTTATCCACAGTTTGCTTACAGTTGCTAACAATTCTAGCAACAGTTTCTCCACGACCTGCAACAACTTCTTCATTCTCTTTCAACCATTTGCTTACAATTTTCAACAATTTTCTCACAATTTCCTGACGTTTGTCTAGACCTACAACAACTTTCTTTCCATTCTCGACTCGTTCACAGTTCCCACCAATCTGCTAACAATCGTTAGCGATTCCCAACAATTTGCTCACATTTTCGAATAGTTTGCTCACAATTTTCAATAATTTGTTTACAATTTGAAACAATTTCCAACAAATTGCTCACAAAAACCAACACTTTGCTCAACAATTTCCAACAATTCACCTGTAATTTTCAATAATCCATCCACAATTTGGTTACAATTTTCCTAGTGCTTCTCCATGATCTACAATAACTTTCTCTCCATTTTCAACAACGCGCTCACAGTTGTCACTAATCTGCCAACAATTGTTAGCCATTCCCAACAGTTTGCTTTCAATTTCAAACAATTTGCTCAACATTTTTAATAACTTGTTCACAATTTGAAACAGTTCCAACCAATTGCTCACAATTTGCCTAAAATTTCCAACAATTCACTTGCAATTTCCAACGAGCCGCTAAGAATTTCCAACAATTTGCTTACAATTTTCAACAATTCACTTACAATTTTCACCAATCTGCATGTAATTTCCATTAGGTCATATACAATTTGCTATTAAATTTCCAAGGCTTCTCCGCAATCTACATTAGCTTCCTCCCCATTTCTGGCAACGCGCTCACAGTTGTCACTGATCTGCCAACAATTGTTAGCCATTCCCAAAAGTTTACTTACAATTTCAAACAATTTGCTCGAAATTTTCAATATCTTGTTCACAATTTCGAACAGATTCCAATCAATTGCTCACAATTTCCAACAATTCACTCACAATTCTCAACAATTCGTTCAGAATTTTCAAGAATTTGCTCACACTTTTCAGCAATTCACTTACAATTTTCAACAATTTGCATGCAATTTCCAGTAGGTCATCCACAATTTGCTATGAAATTTCCAGCGCTTCTCCACGATCTACAATAACTTTCTCTCCATTTCTAACAACGCGCTCGCAGTTGTCACCAATCTGCCAACAATTTTTAGCCAATCTCAACAGTTTGCTTACAGTCTCGAACAATTTGCTTGAAATTTTCAATAACTTGTTCACAATAATTTAAAACAGTTTCCAACTAATTGCTCACAATTTGCCCACAATTTTCAACAATTTCCAACAATTTCCAACAATTCACTCACAATCTTCAACAATTCGCTCAGAATTTCCAACAATTTGCATGTAATTGTCAATAGGTTATCCACAATTTGCTATCAAATTTCCAACGCTTCTCCACGATCTACAGTAACTTCCTCTCCATTTCTAACAACGCGCTCACAGTTGTCACTAATCTGACAACAATTGTTAGCCATTCCCAACAGTTTGCTCACAATTTCAAACATTTTGCTCAGAATTTTCAATAACTTGTTCACAATTTGAAACAGATTTCAACCAATCGCTCACAATTTGCCCAAAATTTCACTCGCAATTTCCAACAATTCGCTCAGAATTTCAAACAATTTGCTCACAATTTTCAATAATTCACTAACAATTTTCAAAAATTTGCATGTAATTTCCAGTAGGTCATCCACAATTTGCTATTGAATTTTCAACGCTTCTCCACAATCTACAATAACTTCCTCTCTATTTCTAACAACGCGATCACACTTGTCACTAATCTGCCAACAATTGTTAGCCATTCCAAACAGTTGGCTTACAATTTCAAACCATTTGCTTGAAATTTTCACTAACATGTTCACAATTTGGAACAGATTCCAACCAATTGCTCACAATTTGCCCACAATTCCAACAATTCACTCACAATTTTCAACAATTCGCTCAGAATTTTCAACAACTTGCTTACAATTTTCAACAATTCACTAACAATTTTCAATAATGCACCTCGCAATGCGCTCACAGTTCTCACCAATCTGCCAACCATTGTTAGCCATTCCCAACAGTTTGCTTACAATTTCAAACAATTTGCTTGAAATTTTCAATAACTTGCACACAATTTGAAACAGATTCCAACTAATTGTTCACAATTTGCTCACAATTCCCAACAATTCACTTACAATTTCCAACAATTCGCTCAGAATTTCCAATAATTCACTCACAGTTTTCAACAATTTGCATGTAATTTCCAGTAGGTCATCCACAATTTGCTAATCAATTTCCAACGCTTCTCCATGATCTACAATAACTTCCTCTCCATTTCTACCAATTCGCTCACAGTTGTAGTTAATCTGCCAACAATTGTTAGCCATTCCCAACAGTTTGCTTACAATTTCGAACAATTCGCTTGAAATTTTCAATAACTTGTTCACAATTTGAAACAGTTACAACCAATTGCCCACAATTTGCCCAAAATTTCCAACAATCCACTCACAATTTTCAACATTTCGCTCAGAATTTCCAACAATTTGCTTACAATTTTCAACAATTCACTCACAATTCTCAACAATTTGCATGTAATTTCTAGTAGGTCATCCATAATTTGCTAATCAATTTCCAACGCTTCTCCACGATCTACAATAACTTCTTCCCCATTTCTAACAGCGCGCTCACAGTTATTGTCACTAATCTGCCAACAATTGTTAGTTGTTCCCAACAGTTTGCTTACAATTTCAAACAATTTGCTTGGAATTTTCAATAACTTATTCACAATTTGAAACAGTTCCAACCAATCGCTCACAATTTGCCCAAAATTTCCAACAATTCACTCAGAATCTTCAACAATTCGCTCAGAGTTTCTTACAATTGGCTAACAATTTACAATAATTCACTAAGAATTTTCAACAATTTGCATGTAATTCCCAGTAGGTCATCCATAATTCGCTAATCAATTTCCAACGCTTCTCCACGATCTACAATAACTTCTCCCCCATTCCTAACAGCGCGCTCACAGTTATTGTCACTAATCTGCCAACAATTGTTAGCCGTTCCCAACAGTTTGCTCACAATTTCAAACCATTTGCTTGAAATTTTCAATAACTTGTTCACAATTTGAAACAGATTCCAACCAATTGCTCACAATTTGCCCACAATTTTCAACAATTCACTCACAATTTTCAACCATTCGCTCAGAATTTCCAACAATTTGCTCACAATTTTCAATAATTCACTTACAATTTTCAACAATTTGCATGAAATCACCAGTGTCATCCACAATTCGCTAATCAGTTTCCAACGCTTCTCCACAACCTACAATAACTTCCTCCTTACTCCTCGCAACGCGCTCACAGTTGTCACTAATCTGCCAACAATTGTTAGCCATTCCCAACAGTTTGCTTACAATTTCAAACAATTTGCTTGAAATTTTCAATAACTTGTTCACAATTTGAAACAGATTCCAACCAATTGTTCACAATTTGTCCACAATTTCCAACAATTCGCTCAGAATTTCCAATAATTCACTCACAATTTTCAAGAATTTGCATGTAATTTCCAGTAGGTCATCCACAATTTGCTAATCAATTTCCAACGCTTCTCCACGATTCAGAATAACTTCCTCTCCATTTCTAACAATTCGCTCACAGTTGTCACTAATCTGCCAACAATTGTTAGCCATTCCCAACAGTTTGCTTACAATTTCAAACAATTTGCTTGAAATTTTGAATGACTTGTTCACAATTTGAAACAGATTCCAACCAATTGCTTACAATTCCCAACAATTCACTCACAATTTTCAACAATTTGCTCAGAATTTCCAACAATTTGCTTACAATTTTCAACAACTTGCTCACAATTCCCGAACGTTTGTTTACAAGTATCAACATTCACCTTTTTCAATTATTTGTTTACAATTTGAAACAAATTCCAACA
The DNA here is from genome assembly GCA_949128115.1 of Anaspis maculata. Classification (NCBI taxonomy): domain Eukaryota; kingdom Metazoa; phylum Arthropoda; class Insecta; order Coleoptera; family Scraptiidae; genus Anaspis; species Anaspis maculata. Next base: position 68,278,850 of record OX421966.1, on the reverse strand, counting down.
AATTGCTCACAATAAACAACACTTTGCTCAACAATTTTCAACAACTCACCCACAATTACCGACAATTCAACGCGCTCACAGTTGTCACTGATCTGCCAACAATTGTTAGCCATTTCCAACAGTTTGCTCCCAAATTTAAACAATTTGCTCGAAATTCTCTACAACTTGTTCACAACTTGAAACAGATTTCAACAAAATGCTAAAAATTTGCCCACAATTTCCAACATTTTCCAAACAATTTTCAACGATTGACTCACAATTTTCAACAATTCGCTCAGAATGTCCAACAATTGGTTCACAATTCAGAACAGATCTCAACAAATCATCCACCCCTACCCCCGTCCGTTAAAATTTCAAATGACAGCACCTATTTTGCGATATATAAAATTCAACAGATTTAAATTCTCTTTCTGAAAAAATACTTCTGAAATTTTTAACTCCGCCCCTTTTCTCCCTCAAATTCTCTTAGTGTCCCATTCAATATTCTCGACCTCTCATTTCTCTTCAATGCAGTCAACGTCATCCTGCACAGCATCGAAAGAGAAAAGTGTCTACAGAAAAAGTCCCACCCAAATTCACCTTTTCGTTCCCCCCACCTCCCCGGGAGAGGGGTTGAAAAATCCAAAAAATGTGTTTTCAGGAAGAAAATTCGATTTTTCCCGATTTGATGCGCCTATCACGACGTGGGTTGTATTCTGTTGAATTTTGAAGTTGAGGTGGGGTAGAGCAATTTGGGTGGCACTTTTTCGACCGAAAATTCTCTTCTTCGATGCTGTTCAGGATGATGCTGACTAAACTGAAGAGAATTTAGGGGTCCAGAGTGTTGAATGGGACACTCAGAGAATTTTTAGGGACAAGGGGTAAGGTTAAAATTTTGGAAAATATTTTTTCGAAAAGAAAATTCAATTCTTTTCAATTTGATGTATCGCAAGATAGGTAGTGTCATTTGGAATTTTATTTTTTTGGGTTTGTGGGGGCGAGGGGGCTGGAGATGGAAATCCACCAATGTATGTTCTAAATGTCCCCCTCGATATCAAAATCGACCTGTTTTTGCTAGAGGAAATATTGAGCAGGAATTAGGAGTTATAATCACCCGGTATAATTAATACTGTCACTCAATGCTATCACTCGAGAAGATGGAGCTTGAGATGGAGTATAGTAGCCATTACACGAGAGTAGAATGCTATGCTTTATCTACGACATCACTCGTAGATTTGACAAAAAAAGGATATGCCATCAGTTCCACAATTTTGACAATAATTCACATCAATTAATTTGAAAAACGGCACTGCGTTCCCATGACTTTGACTTTGCGTTTTTGTAATTGCTTCTAACCGGTGATTTTCTGAGCATCACGGGGCGGGGCTCAAGTTCAGTACTCACTGGCTGCTAGTAGATGATACTGTATTATCTAACGATCTCTGTAAATGGATGCTATTACTTGAGAGGATGCAATTTGGCAACACGAGCCCATGGCAGGTGTCGTAAGGCACTGAATGAGTAACAGCCATTATACGAGAGTAGAATACTCTGGAGTAATCACTCGTCGTTTCAGCAGGAAAAGTATTTGCAAGCAGTTGCAAGATTGTGTCGATTCACAACTCCCATTACTTCGCACTTGCATTTTTGTAACTGGTACCGACCAGTGATTTTTCAATTATTTCACTCACGGGGCGGGATTTGGTTGGCCGCAAGTGGATAAAAGTGTATTACTGGTTGCATCTGATTGAAATTTCCTACAATGATTGCTGCTATATTTTATCCTTGAGTAGGTACCTTGAATCGGAGTTCTGACTCAATTTTTGACTGTTACTGATCTCTTAGTGTGATCAGGTCGAACAGTCTGTTATTAATTAATCATTTAAATAATTTTGTCAATTGGAATTTGATGGGCGCATCAAGTACCAGCTCACTAGGGCCCTTGTAGTGACTTCCTCTGTTTCACCCTTTTTCCCTTGACGTGACCGCTCGGTTAGTATACGCCAGAGTACTTGGGAGCGCATAGAGAAAAGCCACCTGCCCCAGCGGGATTTGAACTCCGGACCTCTGGGTTTAAAGCCAGAGACGGAGCCCACCAGGCTAGATTTTTTCTAAGAACAGCGTTTTGTTCAAGTAGATATACTTGAGCCATATGAGTAACACTAAAATTAGTAGCTTGTAACTCAACACTAGTTGATTAGATTTTCTTTTTTCCAGGCTCTCAGCACAGCGGCACTGTCGACGAACACGAAGACGACGAAGAGGACGAGTCCGAAACGCGCTGTTGCGTGTGCGATCAGCCATTCAACGACGTAGATAAGTGAGTGAAAAAACAATAAAAACGGAAACGCACACACACAATGACAGAAAACAAAAACGATATTCCCCGGTATTTGTTAAAAACCCCATCGAGGATTACCTACCTGTCCGATTAATAATTCAAATATCGCGGCACAGGTTCACGTAGCGCTTAATTAGTAATTACCTGCGTTATCTAGACCGTTTATCGCTTCTTTAAAACATTCATGCGAGGGGTTTTCTATGGGCACCATCACGTATGGATCCCCCGGACGTAAATATATCTGTTTGTCCATGTTGTGTGTGTACATTTATATTGTGGTACAATTTATCCAATATACCCCTTACATGTATGGTATATCTGTGGATACAGGGTTATTCAAAAGTCCCGCTCCTCTGCCCGCATTCTTTCATTTTTTATTTTTTTGAATTTATTCTTTATAAAAAAGCTTCAAGTTGATAACCACGTGTCCCCACAAAGCTGCCTTATATGAGAAAAAGTAATAAGGGCAGGCGGATTGACGTCGAGGGCTTAACTCGAAAACTCTAGCGACGCTAAAATTCTTTTTACTAAATGACCAATTCTACCTCTTCTCCTCCCCAAAAAATCTACTTAGTATGAAAAATCATGTGTATACCTGCCTATAGTTATATAATTTCGTGCAAGACTTTCGGATGACCCCGTATACTTGACGTGATGCTCCACTCCGTGTCCAATTTATTATTTATAAGGTCTGGGCACTAATATTCCTAGTTCATTATCTCTTTATATGGTTTTAATGCCGCCATGGAAATAAATTACCTTGGCCATCGGCCATCAGGTTGTGGACATGGTCAGACGGACAGGGCAAATATTTGTTCAGCAACCAAAGTGTCACACCCGTCCAGGGACGGATCGAGGGGCTCATTACTGCGCGTTCGCTGCCCCATTTCGGGCTTCAACTCGTTCCGGGTTCCGGCTTCCGGCTTCCGGTTTGATTCGAACCTGTTACAGCTACTCAGATCCACGCTTGTTGCCCCAAATACTCTGTAAAAGTCCCCTAAAATCCCATGTGAGCTTTTGTATTTCTCAGTGCTTATTCTTTGGCGATTATTGTTCGTATCCAAAGTTGTACGTACAAGCTAACTGAGCCAGCTTAAGAGGATCCCCAGAACGCAAATCCCTCGAGTTGCAATAACAAAATGACAAAAATTTAGAAAGACGCGAAAGACGGAGTCGGGAAGCAGAACACTGTACATTCGTTCTTCAGTCTAATAACAAAATGGCCTCCAGCTCGGAACACAACCGGCTGCTTCTGCCTAAGAGCAATGGTGGTCTTGGAAGTGGGTGGCATCATCATGAATCGTCCAGTTTTCCAGATGCCCCGAAGTTGGCTAACGATTCGAGGGTGGCGGACCACGCTGAAGCATACAAGCCGAATCAGAAAACACTCGACTACGGGTTCTAGGGCATATCAAGCGTTCAAGAATCAAACTCTAGCTTCCTTTAGTTGATTACCTTTGGGCCCGATCAGATGGGCAATGATGTGCATTTGATAGATCTTCCTTCTAGGATATTACCTTTACATTCCTCTATAGGTATCCCTCGGTGTCTGGCACCTCATTTATTATGATAGTTACAACTAGTTTACGATTTGTGATGACCAAGTTCACGATTACCCAGCTGATTATGAATTGCTTGTGCCCTTGATTAAAAGTAGTACCTATAGCTGTGATGATTTTGGCGCATACAGGAATCTGCATTAACGACATCTACAGGAATCTGCATTACTGACATCTACAGTGATGATATTTTCTGGCGTGAAAAGAAACCTGCATTAGCAACATCTGTATTACCAACAAAGTTGTTCATCAACCAGTATGTATGCGCGGTGAGTCATCGTGTTGATGACTCTTAGAAGTTGTTCATAGAATTCTGTATACAGATGAGTCATTCCGCATACATACTAGTTGATAGACAACTTTGTCGGTAATATAGATGTTAGTGATACAGGTCCCTTTTTACGACAAAAGATGTCACTACCGTGGATGTCAGTGATGCAGATTCCTGTAGATGTCAGTAAATCAGGTTTTTCTGGATGTCGGTAATGCAGATTCCTGTATGCACCAGAACCATCATAGGTACACTTCTTGGGCGTTAGAACTTTTGAGAGCCTCCCTTATTTTATCACTCTATCAATCACATACGGAACAAATATAATTATGCTGCGTTATCAGTTATTCATGTAACAAGTGCGTAAACAGGCTATCAATTGTCATTAAGGGATCGTCCAGTCAAAATGGTCTATTTTAGGACCAATCTGAACACTACGTTCCCATGGCCAGAGGTTACTTGACGTGAAATTCAGTTGTAGGTACAGCGTGTTCAACAATGATTGTCCTTGCCGCCTTTTCGAAATTTGGTCCGCATTAGACATGCACCGCTTCAATGAAATCGTTTTGCAATACCGTGATGACGAAATTGATAGACGTCACGTCACACTGACTGATATCAAATTTGAGGTTAACAGTGACGGCTCTGACTGCTGGTAAATAGTGAACAAGCAACCTGACGGAACGGGAATGGATCAGCCGTCAATGCCGTCACTGTTAATCTCAGATTTTTTATCAGTCAGTGTGACGTGACGTCTATCAATTTCGTTACTACGGTATTCCAAAATGATTTCATTGAAGCGGCGCATGTCTAATGCGGGCCTAATTTCGAAAAGGCGGCAAGGACAATCATTGTTTGAACACGCTGTACCTACATTCGTTATTTGTGTAACAAGATTGTGAACTGGCTCTCATTTTCTACGGAGAACTAGTCTAGTCAAAATAGTCCATTTCAGAACCAACCTAAGCTCTATCTTTCCAGGGGTCACTTGATGTGGAACTCAATTGCACCTTGTAGTTATTTGTGTACCGGGTGTGCAAACTACCTTTATTGTCTTCAAGGAACTAGTCTAGTTGAAATAGTCCATTGGAACCAATCAATCTCTTTGCTGCCATTTGAAGGAGTCACTTGATGTGAAACTCAATTTTACTCTTGTTATTCATGTAACAAAGGCGTAAACAAGCAGTTCATTGTCTTCAAGGAACTAGTCCAGTCAAAATGGTCCATTTTAGAACCAACTTCAGCCCTATATTATCATCGACAGCGACCACTTGGTGAAAAATTCAATTGTACACTTGTCATAAGTGTAACAAAGATGTGGACTAGCTTTTCATTACTTTCAAAAACCTAGTCTGGTCAAATTGGTCAATTTTAGAATCAACTCAAGCCCTGTGTTACCATTGACAGGGACCTTTTGGTACGTCTGTTATTCAGTACCTAACAAGGGTGTAAACAAGCTACTGTTAAGTTTTTACAAGTCATGTTCATTGTGCTAAACGAACCACGGTAGTCCAAACAGTCCATTGTAGGATCAAACTTCACCCTACGTTTCTACTGCCAGGGATTACTTGACGTCAACTTTGATTGTACATTAGTTATCTGTACAACAAGGGTGTGAACTGGCTTTTATTGTCTTCGAAGAACTAGTGTAGTCAAAATGATTCATTCTAGAACCAATCGAAGCCCTATGTTTCCATCGACAGAGGCCACTTGATGAAAAATTTGATTGTACATTCGTTATTTGTGTAACAAGGGCGTAAACAAGCTTTTGATCGTCTTGAAGGAACTGGTTGTCAAAACAGTCCGTTTTAGAAGCAATCTGAGCCCTATGTCCTCATCGACAGAGGCCACTTGATGGGAAATTTGATTGTATATTCGTTATTTGTGTAACAAGTGCGTAAACAAGTTTTTCATTGTCTTCAAAGAAGTCCGGTCAAAATAGTCTATTCTAGAAACAATTCAAGCCCTTTATTTCGATTTCCAGGGGGACTTGACGTGAAATCATGCAGATTGTAGATTAGTTATTCATGCAACAGGGACGTGGACAGTTGCTCGTGTCTTCAAGAGCTAGTCTAGTCGTAACAGTCCATTTCAGGACAAATCCTAACTCTGCGTTCCCTTTGCTAGGGGTTTTGAATCAAAATTCAATTTACTATCTGTTATTTGTGTAACAAGGGTATGAATTAGCTTTTTTTGTCTCCAAGAAACTATTCGAGTCAAAATTGTCCAACTTAGAGCCATTCTAAGGCCTATATTCGTATCTGTTGGGGTCATTGACGTGAAATTCGATTCAACTTCAGCTATTTATGTAACAAGGGCGTGAAAAAAAACTGTTCATCGTCTCCCAGAGACTAGTCTAGTCAAAATATTACAATTACGGACCAATCTGAGCTCTATCTTCACATTGCCAAGAGTTATTTGATCTAGAATTGGATTGTTCATATGTTATTTATGCAACAAGAGCGTAAATAGGTTCATCATTGTCTTCAAGAGCTGCAGTCGTAATAGTCTATTTGAGGACTAACCCAGACCCTGCGTTCCCTCTGCTAGGGGCTACTTAGATTGAAATTCAACTGTGCATCTGTTATATATGTAACAAATGTGTGAACTGTAGGTCTTATTGTCTCCAAAAAACTATTTGAGTCAAAATAGTCCAACTTGAAGCCAGTCTAAGGCCTATACTCTTATATTCATATCTTCTGGGGTCATTTGACGTGGAAATTGATTCTACGTTAGCTATTCATGTAACAAGGGCGTAAAAAAGCTGTTCGTTTTCTCCAAGGAACTGGTCTAGTCGAAATAATACAATTTAGGACCAATCGAAGCCCAACGTTCCAATTCCCAGGAGCAACTTGACCTGAAATGTGATCGAATTGTTGTTATTTATGTAACAAGAATGTAAAGGAGCTGCTAATTGTCTCCAGCAACCACATCAGCTATCGACCGAGGTGAAACAAACAAGCAAAACAATGACCGCGTTTCACGCATGCGGTATTTTACTAAGTATTTTTGTAACAAGGGCTTGACTATTACTACCTGTTCACGTGACAAATTCGTGGAGTCTATACAATAACGGCATCTACAAGGTGTCGTGAAATTTTTCAACGAGAGCCCAGGTCACTTGAGAGTACAGTCCAAAGAAAATTCTCAAAGAGACAGAGAAAAATTGCGTTCAATTTCTAACTGATCAATTATTCACCTTTGGTAATTTTTTCAAAGTATGTAGAATAGAATAGAATAGAATTTATTTTTTGTGCAAGAGACAGTAATGCCCATTATACACGTCAAGGAATCAATACTATATGAACAGCATTATAAAAAACTATATACAGAATCCTGTCTTGAAGTACATATGAACAATCACATTACATGTTAAAAAAAACAACACAACAAGTGACACACTTAAAACAAGGTTCAACAAGAGGTCATGAACTCCTCCTCCGTGTAGAACGCCCGACCGACCAGGTAATTGAAAACCCTTCTCCTGAAAACATTGGTGTTGGGGCTACTTGTATGGAAAACAAATTCAAAAACTGGAGGAAGAAAATTAATTGGACAATAGATAGTTTTCAATATCGGAAATAAGGAAGCGTTCAGGACTTCTAGGAATAGAGGTTAATTTTTGCGTAAGCACCCTGTACAATCAGATTCCTGAGCTGATCAAAAAGGGATCGACTGCTGATCGGCAAAAACCTGGTCAATCTTGGTCTGAACAATTCCTCGTTATTGAATGGATTCTTCACATATTTTCGGAACTGACAGAGCTGCAGTTAATCTGAGAAGAAAAAATAAAATTACTGAATCAAAGTGTTATGGACGACATCATTATTTTTACATGGGTATGTGATGTTGAATATAAACTCTACAGAAGAAGTGTTAATGAAAATAAAGCACTAAAGCAGATCACCTTCTAAACTATTTCGTTCGTAACAACAATTTCGAGGTGAACATTCCTGGTGCGAACCCGACCACATGTCCGAGCTTCCATTACGAATTTTCCCAAATCTGAATTATTCATTAATTGATATTTTCCCTCGCGGGCGCGCACCAAGTTGCACTTGATGTCTCTCGTCCCTCCCGTGTTATTATTGATGATAGATTAACCACCAGTAAGACTACATGCCGCACACAAGCGGTTTTCTGTACTCAACCCGACACTTTGCAGGTACAATATTGCCTTTGTATGTGTGCGTAATTAGGGGAAATGACGCCTCATGCTATCGGTGGCCGCATACATATACCCGGCGAAGCTCCCGACACATCGCGTGTCAAGCTCGAATAAAGACATGTGACATCGCCACAAAGCAAATCAAAGTGTCTCATGCTGAAGAACTCAATTTGTTATTGTACTTTTTTGCTCTTTTCTTTCATCAGAAAAATTTATTATAGCTAATGTAATTATCGACGCTTCCAGATTGGACGATCACTTGATCATCAAGCACAACTACAGAAAGGACGAGTACAGGTGCGACCTCTGTCCGCGGGCCTATTCCCACAGGCCTTGTCTGATCAAGCACAGGGCGATAACGCACGGCGAACATCGAAAGTACCACTGCGAAAATTGCACAAAGGTAATTATATTTTGATTTTTGTTGTAGACTCAAAAAGAGTCCAGGTTCAAGTTGTTTTCACTCTTTTGCTTCTAGTCCAAAAGCTGCAGCTGCGTTCCAGAAAAAGCGGTTACAGCTCAAAAGCCGCCGCTTTTGGACGTGCCAAAAGTTAGTTTCTCACTTAACTTAGTAAAAATGTACAGTTGATTTGTTTACACCACTGAACGGCACTGAATTTTAAAATAGTCTATCGGTATTCATTGTTGTGAAGAAATCAATTGGAATATTGGAAATCTAGTCCAAACGGTTTTTGAAGAGTTCTCAATCGGCACCTCTTATAGAATCATATGGCCATCAAAACGATTGCGTCAAGTTGACTTGTTGTGAAAGAACTGCGATCGAAAACCGTCTGGAATATACTATGTCTTATCTTAGTATCTTACAGTATAAGTCTTACCAGTGAACCCACTGCGTTTGTTCTCATCTAGAAAAAAGTTTTGGTCTTGCGTTTAGCTACAAAAGAACTTCAATATTCAAGCTACCGCTTGGCAATTTTGGAAAGTTACGTCAAGACCTGATGGAAGGACAAAAACTCGATGCTAACAACCACCTGCCGAGTTCTGAGTCTTCAACAAAATTTCAGAAAGTATAGACAATAAAAATTTGGTATTGGAAAAACCTTCTTTGGCTACCAGACGCACGACCAAAATATTTTGATTATAAGTTGTAACTGTGTAAAATTGTGAAATACTAAAATATTCTGAATTGCAGATCTTCACCGACCCGAGTAACTTGCAGCGGCACATAAGGACTCATCACGTCGGCGCCCGATCACATGCCTGTCCCGAATGCGGGAAAACCTTCGCCACTTCTTCGGGACTCAAGCAGCACACGCACATTCATTCCTCGGTCAAGCCGTTCCAGTGCGAAGTTTGCTTCAAGGTTGGTCTACTTCTTGGTCTGCTTCACACCTCCCAACTCCCTGGAAAAGCTCATCTTCATTTCAGTTATTTCAAATCAAACAACTACTCTTGTAGATTTGGAACGATTTTTTGTTTGGTTGGTTGCCTTGTTACCTACTTACGTACTACTGGTAGTAATTTGAGATCAATCTTGACAATAGGAAGAATCAGCAATTATAATTTTGAAAAAGTGCTCCATCTAGTAGGGTCTCCCTGCGTTGGGAGATGCTGATATCAAGCTTTTGGTTTTAGTCGTGATCTTGCCTGGGCTCTGGCCTTAATCATTATATTGAGTACTTTAGCAGATAAAATGGAACAAGTCCACACTCACAAGCTCTGAAGCATACCTCAAAAAGCTTTCGAGGCTTTACGAGCTCAAAGTATATAGTGAAGCGAAATTTGAGAACTAGCGAAAGTTCTAAGGAACCTTTGGAGCTTCTTTGATTCGCAAAAGTCCAACTGTTAGCTTTTTGCAAACTATAAAGCGCTTCAGAACGCATTGGAATTGGAGTAGCTTCAACAATCAAATCAGAAGTCTAGCAAAAGCTTCAAGGGATATCCAAAAACCGCTGCAAGAGCTCTCAAAATACCATTTTTGTAGTCCAAAAAGTTTGAGGCCTACTCTCAAGTAGCTGTACGAAGCTCAAGAACTGTAAGTAACTTCGAAAAAGGAAATGTAATTAGAGAAAACTTCAAAGAAGTTTGGAGCCTCCGTGATTTTCGAAAGCTCAATTTCCGAGTTCGACATACTGCCTTGAAAAGTTTGAGAGTTGGAATAACTTTCAAAGTCTAGCTTCGGAAACCAGCATTTTTTTTTCAAGCTCACAATAGCTCCCGAAAACTTTCAAGAAGAATTATCTGTAATTCTCAGATGAACTCCACCTTTTCTTCTGGAAACTCATGGAAGCTCTGAAAAAATCTTTCAAGAAACATTTCAATAATTTTGAAATGCTCAGTATTGGTATTTTCAATGAGTTTCACAAAGTCTTATGTGCTTGAATTCATCCTCCCAATTCTGAAAACCAGAAAAAGCCCTTACGAAAAGTTGAGCTTTTGTATTTTGAAACATTAGTTTCTAACATTGTTCAAACTGATCTGCTCCACAAAGCTCATTAGGGTAGATTGCAATTCTCAAAATCTAACTTTGGAACTCGGTAGAAGCTTTTTCAGAAGCAAACAAAGCTCTGAAGCTTCCCAAGGATTATGAGGTGGTCCTACTCCTTGTCTGGTCGTTTAACAGTATTTTTTTGTTTTCTAAGAAATAACAGACAACTTTTATATGATTTTTTTTCTTTCAATATGATGCCAACGTTGTCATTATATTTTTTTTTTTTTTTTTTTTTTTTTTTCTTTATTCACTCTTTGGACTGATGTTTACAGCATATGAGTAGGTACATAATAAAATTATAGTAAGCATTGACAAGCAATGAAAAAACAGGAAATAAACAACAAAATATCAGTAAATACACTATGGTAAATATCACAGACAGTTAGGTGCATTGTAGAAGGCTCATTCACCCAGTGTAACACAGTTCAGATATTCCTGAACACTATAAAACGTATGAGATAGTAGCAGATATTTTACATTTCTCTTGAATAGACTATAACTATTTATCACTTTATACGAAGCAGGTAACTTATTAAATAATTTCACAGCCATAACAAAGGGACCCTTAGAGGAACTACTCAACCTATGTACAGGAATGTCAACATTAAAGTTTTGTCTAAAATTATATACACTTTTGTCATTTCTGGAAGAGCTAAAATCAGGTTTATTCTTGTGAACGTACAAAACACAATTTAAGATATAAATGGACGGTACAGTTAAAATGTTGAGCCTCACAAAAAGAGGCCTGCAAGACTGGTTTTGCTTTTTGAAGCACATAGTCCGTATAATTTTTTTTTGAGCCACAAACAAATCAGATACACGTGAACTATTGCCCCAACAAACAATCCCATAGCTTAAAATAGAATGGACATATGCATAATAGTACTATTGAAAGAAAAGCTGGTTTTTAGACGTTCACAAGCGTCACAGTTCTTTCACAAAGTTGGAACCTCAAATAACTTCTCAAGTTTAGTTTCGAAAATTGAATTTTTTTAAGAACTTCAATAGAAGCTTTCTTTGAAACTAAAAAAAAACTCTAAAAAAAGCTTTCAGGAAACGTTTTGATGATTTTCATATGCTCAAACTAGAAGGAGCTCTGAGAAAATTTGAGCTTCCGTGGTTCTCATAAGTTTAGTTTTTTTTTCCAACATTGTGCAAACTGGATCAGGTACTCCACAAAGCTTGTTAGAGTAGATGATATCCAAGGTGATTTCTTCCAGAATCTAACTTCGAAACTTATCAAAAGCTTGTTTTTGAAGCAAACAAAGATCTTGGAGATTTTTGAGTTGAGTTCTTATGACTCAAAAGCTCGTTTTATGACCCTCACAAGCTTCAATGGACATTACAAGCTTGGAAGCTCGAATAACTTTTGAAGTTCAGCTTCGAACATGAAAAAACCTTTTTTTTAATTCACGATAACTCTCAAAAACTTCCAACCAACGTGTTATTGATTCTCACAAGCTCAAACTTGGTACTTCCAATGAGCTTTACTAAGTCTTACGCGCTCGAATTGATCATCCAAAGCTAATTATGAAAACTAGCAAAAGCCCTCAAAAAAGTTTTGAGTTCTCGTAATTCTCAGGAAAGCTCTTATCTTGTTAGAGTAAATGATAGCTCTCAAAATCTAAATTGGAAAATTATCAATCGCTTTTTATTCAAATCATTTTAGCTCTTAATTGAGACTTTCAAAGAAGGTTTTCATAACTGAAAAACTCGTTTTTGGCCGATTACAAGTTTCAAAGCTCTTTTCCAAACTTGGAAGGTTGGATACTTTTCGGAGCTTACCTTCAAACATTGGAAAAAGCCTCTTTTAAAAACTGACATAAGCTCTCAGAAACTTCCTAGAACTTTCATGACTCACGAGCTTGTTTCCAGACGCTCACAACCTTCAACGTGCATTACAAGCGTGGAAGCTTGGATAATTTTTCAAGTTCAACATCGAATATTAGGAAATCTTTTTTTAGAAACTCACAAAAGCTCTCGAAAACTTCCAAGAAACATTTTATCGATTCTTTCAAGCTCAAAATTGGTACGTACGTTCAATGAGCTTTGCTGAGCCTTACGCGCTCGAATTCATCCTCTAATCTAAAGCTTTTTCTGGAAACTATCATTAGCTCCTCAGGTTTTGGGTTTGTGCAATTCTCAAAAAAGCTCTTGCTTAAGGAAATGGTAACAGAATTAGCAAACGCTTTTTTCTGGAAACAAAGCTTTTTGGGACTTTCAAGGAAGGTTTTCACGACTCAAAAGCTCGATTCAGACGCTCACAAGTTTTGAAGCTCATTTTCAAGCTTGGAAGCTTTGAATACTCCCTGAAGTTTCCCTTTATAAACATTGAAAAAGCCCATTCATGGAAACTAACAAAAGCTCTCGGAAACTTCCAAGAAACGTTTTATTGATTCTTACAACCTCAAAATTAGTACGTACGTTCAATGAGCTTTGCTGAGCCTTACGCGCTCGAATTCATCCTCTAATCTAAAGCTTTTTCTGGAAACTATCATTAGCTCCTCAGGTTTTGGGTTTGTGCAATTCTCAAAAAAAACTTTTGCTCAAGGAAATGGTAACAGAATTAGCAAACGCTTTTTTTCTGGAAACAAAGCTTTTTGCGACTTTCAAGGAAGGTTTTCACGACTCAAAAGCTCGTTTTAGACGCTCACAAGTTTTGAAGCTTCTCTTCAAGCTTGGAAGCTTTCAATACCTCTTGAAGTTTCCCTTTATGAACATTGAAAAAGCCTATTCTTGGAAACCCACAAAAGCTCTCAAAAACTTCCAATAAATGTTTGGTTTGCTCTCAGTAGCTCAATATTGATACTTTTCATGAGCGTTAGGAGAGAAGTTTAACGCGTTTAAATTTATTCTCTGAAGACAATTCTGCTAACCAGCAAAAGCTTTAAAGAACATTTGAGGTTCCGTCATTCTCAACAGCTGAGTTTTGAACCTTTTTGCAAATTCTGATCAGTTTGATGAAGCGTTTGCTGAAATATCTTTCTCACAAAATACAGTTCCAAAAATAAGCTGAGGCTTCCTTTGAAAATTAATTGAAGCTCCTGTGGATCTTTGAGGAACGTTTTATTGACTCGCAGAAGCTATCAAATGCGCACAATCTCTGAAGTTCTTCACAAAGCTTGAAAGTTCAGGTAGCTTTCAAAATCCAACTCCAAAAATCAGCTGAAGCTTTCTTTTGAACCTACAAAAAGTCCTGTCAGTTTCAATGATCCTCAAAAGTTCAAAAATGATGCTCTTAATGAGCTTTACGAAGTCTCACGCACTTGAATTCATCCTCCAAAGCTCATTCTGGAAACTAGCGGAAGCTCTCAAAATTATTGTTCGAGCTTTTGCACACTCCAAGTTCCTCCACTAACTATTGAAATCGAATCCCAAGGATTAGCGGAAGCATCTCTTGGGAACCAACAAAAGCTGTTGTAGATTTTCAAGAAACGTTTTATTGACTCTTAATATATCGTTTTTCGAACGGAAGGCGCAAGCTATCAAGTTCTTTACAAAGCTTGAAAGTTCAGGTAGTCTTCAAAATTCTACTTTAGAAATCAGTTGAAGCTTTAAAACCCTCAAAAAGCCTGACAAATTCCAAATAACGTTTTATCAGTTCTCAAAAGCTTCCAAGAAGCTTCAAAAGTTGCGATTGAACTATCCTCAAAGCCGATTCTGCAAACGAGCAAGAACTGGAGAGAAAATCTGAGCTTTTTTTCTTGAAAGCCAGTTGAGTCCTGAACTTTGGTTTGTGAAACTTCAAAGTGCTATACAGAATTTGGAAGCTGAAGCAAATCTCACAAGTCTCACTTTGGAGATCAACACAGATTCTTGAACATAACTCATGAGAACAACTCTCAAACTTCCTCAAGAACTACCATTACCATTACTAACCATTACTAATCAATGGTGATGTCCCGTTTTCTCTATCTCTTGCGTATTTTCTTGCTTTATCTCCATCCAAATATGTAAGATTACTATGTTGGAATGGCTAATAGGACGCACCTTCCTCCTGCCCTTGCCATCTGAACAAAAAATGCAACCTAAATTGTTAAGGTGTCTCTATCGGTGTCTTGCTTTGTGTCTTTGATGTTTTCTAGTTCTTCCTCTCTTTTTCTTCTTTTCCGTTTCCTCTCCTTTTACTCCCACTTCCTCTCCCTTACTAAGCTTTGTAGTCAAGAGAACGCCCCTAATACCTCTTCATTGAAACGACTTGGGTCTTGTTTGAGTCTTGCTTGATAAATTGATTAGAAAAGTAAGAGTACCTGCCTAACTAATGATCCTTTTATTTTTCAGGCCTACACCCAGTTCTCCAACTTGTGCCGGCACAAGCGCATGCACGCCGACTGCCGCATGCAGATCAAGTGCGTCAAGTGCGGCCAGAGCTTCTCCACCGTCACGTCGCTCTCCAAACACAAACGCTTCTGCGACTCCACCACCCCGTCGCCGTCGCCGCTGACCGCCTCCCAGCAGCACCCTCTGAACTCGATGGCGTCCAACAACCCGTTCTCGATGTACAGACCGCCGGCATGCCCGCTGCCCTTCTTCCCGCCCCACTTCCCGCCCTACCCTCAGATGTTTCACCCTTCCGGCCCGCCGCCCCCCTTCATCAACCCGCTGCTCTTCAACCCCATGCCCAAGCGCGAAGAAGAACCCCAGCCGCAATCCCGGAAGCGGGCGCTCAGCCCCGAGCAGTTTTCGCCTCAGCCGAACACCAAATGCCGCGTCACGACGCCGCCGGCCAGGCTGCTGCAGATGCAAAAGGTGTCGCCGCCGACGGCCGAAGAAGCGAACTTGACGCCGTCGCCCGCCAGGCCGAACCACTTGTCGAATCCCCGTGATCAAATCACTGACAGCAGCGAGCGAACCAGCGTTTCTGAACCAGCGGCGAAAGACTTGTCCAAATCGGTGAGCAGCGACGAAGAAAACCAGCCGTTGGATTTGAGCACGAGCGGATGGAAGAAAGAGCCGGCGGAAAAGAAGCTGAAGCACGAGATACGCGATTTGATCACGCCGCCGCGAGAAGCCAGCAAAGAAGTGATCAAAGAAGCGGTCAAAGAAGAGAAAATCGAGATCGTCGATCTGGACGAGGAACGGGCCACGCCCAAAGAGATGATCACCCCTCCGATGGCGTACCCCCGCCCGATCCATCCGATGTTTCTGGAAATGTGCCGCCCGAATTTCCACCTGCAGCAGCACAACGACCGGTTGCTTTCCTTCGGACCGCCCCGCTTCCCCTTCCTGAACCCGCTGCAGCCGCACCGCAACTTCGACCTACTGCGACCCAGCTTCGGCAACGTGAAGCCTTTCCACGACGTGATGACGCAGCAAGCCCAGGGCAAGATCAAGGACCGCTACGCGTGCAAGTTCTGCGGCAAGGTGTTCCCC
This sequence comes from Anaspis maculata, assembly GCA_949128115.1. NCBI lineage: Eukaryota > Metazoa > Arthropoda > Insecta > Coleoptera > Scraptiidae > Anaspis > Anaspis maculata. Next base: position 68,262,707 of record OX421966.1, on the reverse strand, counting down.
AGGTCGGCCAACCTCACCCGCCACCTCCGCACCCACACCGGCGAGCAGCCCTACAAGTGCCGCTACTGCGAGCGCTCCTTCAGCATCTCCTCCAACCTGCAGAGGCACGTGCGCAACATCCACAACAAGGAGAAACCCTTCAAGTGCCCTTTGTGCGAGCGCTGCTTCGGCCAGCAGACGAACCTCGACAGGCACCTGAAGAAGCACGAGGCGGACGACGGAAGCGGCGGCGTGGCCGTGGCCGATTCGCCGGGAAGCAGCAACGAAAACGAACGGGAGGACGCCTGCTTCGACGAGATACGGTCGTTCATGGGCAAGGTGACGTACGCGGGGCCGGATCCGTACAACCAGACGAGGATCTACACGCCGCCGTCGCACGGCGTCATCGACGTCGTCGGCAAGGACGACGACGATTCGGAAGCGTATTCGGAAGAGACGCCGCCCGAAGAGTACGGCAACAGGGGCGGCTTCGAGTCGCCGCCCAAAGAGGAGATCTTGAACAACAACGACCAGACTTCGATCAAGATTTCGACCTAGTGCAAATATTGATAAAGAAAACGGGACGCGCTGCTCTGTAAAAGTTTCGAAGTACTCTGTATTCAGCAATCAAGGTCAAAAGCCTCGGGCTTCGCCCTCGGCAACTTGGGTTTACAATCTGAAGTCGTAAACAAAATGTCTCGAAGGGAACATTAGAGAGAGCTGTTGCGATTCGCTATTCAAATCAAGTTTCTTGTCACAAGATGGCTGCTAAGATCAAATTGAATAACGAATTGAGGCCAGTAGCGCCAAAATGAGATGTTCCTGGTTGAAATCCGGCCTAGAAGCATTTTTTCCTTCGCAAACTTTATCTGGAAGTTTCACGAAAACTGTCATAACTGAAACAATCTGCCCTGTCGGCTGGTCAATTTTTCATCAAATTAGTAAAAATTTGACAGAAAATACAATACGTTTCACTAGTTTGATCATAGTCGACAAACACTGAACTTACTTGAAATCGGACAGCATGATTGCCATAGGTACATGAAGAAAACTGCATTACAAACTGGTCCAGTTCTCAATAATTCACCAAATAATGTTGGACTAAAGACTCGTTACGTTTTACTAGCTTGATTATGATTATAAATAGTCGACACAAATTCACTAATACCGTCGACAAGAATTACACTTTTAAGGCGAAAATGTTTCAGCGGAATGCTCAAGTAGTCATGAATTGTTATATGCTTGGCTGAAAAATGGTTTCAGTCCAAATTTGAACCCGAGACTCCACGTACTTCTTCGCGACCTAATCAAGAACTTTTGAGCTTTACACCGGAAACTATTCGATACTTTTATTCGAGCACCCAGTGCCCTGCACCATATCATCACGATTACCATAAGTAACTTATTGTACATAAATAATGAGAAAAAAAAGTTGAACATTATGAAGTAAAAGAAAAAAGTAAAAAACTTTTCAAAGTTCCTACACGATTTTGTCAATTCTGCACTGCGACTTTTGAGACAATTCTATCCTCCACACACAACGTCTGCGTAGGGTTAATTTTTACACTACTACTACCTACTACTATGATGTACTTAACTAAATACTTTACTACCAAATATTACTCTTACAATTCCCAATTTATCGTCACTGTATAAAAATAAAATTTAAACTAATAAAATATAATACATATAGGTACCCACTGTGCTATGTCTCTATTAATTATTATTATTACTGTATATAAAATATAGGCGATAAGTACTTATTCATGTGTGATTTTCTCAAATATTGTTGTTTGTACATAGATGAACGCTATAGATTTTTTTTGTTGTTATTCCAAATTTTCTATATTGTATATTTTTTAGGCCGAGTCAAGTTTTCTTTTTTAGTTTACTCAAACCAAAGCACGTCTTTTTAATTATTGTACAAAAAAAAATTGTAATATGTAAAACTTTCAAGAATATTATGATTATTATTATTATTATTGTATTGTATTATAAATATATAGTATTGAACGTACTAGTTTATAGTTTGTTAAAGATCGAGTTTATACTCAAAAAAATCGTATTCTCATCATTGTAAAATGAACCAATAAATTTATTACCATCACATTCAGTTGAGATTTATTGAGAACGTTAGTCAAACTCAAGCAGGCAAGCAGTATTTGGCGATTGTGAGGGCCTCCTCCCCGCATGGTTTCGAAAACAATGAGTTGACGAGGAACCAGGAGTAGGTTTTGGAAGTATTGAATCAAGATTCTTGGATCTGCTCCGCTTTCGAATGGAGTAGCTGGCTCCTGGTTGATATCACCTCTGTGGGAATGGGGTAATTTGTGAACAATGAATGGCAAGGTGTGAGGTGTACACCTACATTGTGTTTATAGGGATTTTATACCAAAAACCAGTGGTTGTACCCGGTATACATTGGAATCGCTATTATTTCTCAGTTTCTTTGGACTTACTATATTTGTGCACAACGTAGGTATGACCTTTCTCCTTGGGGTTTATTTTGCTGCATCAACCGTGATGAGTTATCAGCTACTAAGCTGCTTTGTTTTTTATTCAGGGCTTATATGGAGTCGTATACATCAATATCTTCCAGAAAGTTAAAGTACAGAGCTGTATTTGTCTGGGTTTATCAAGTTGATTTCACTTTCGGTTATGTTGTGCATGGTTGTTTGTATGTTGTATTTTGGGCAGACATAGAGAATATGCTCGATGGTTAGTATGACGTGGCAGATTTCGCACTGCACACGGTCTTGTCTGGACAATAGAAAGAAGTGTGTCAGTCTGGTGTGTCCGAGCCTGGGCCTAGAAAGTTTTATTAGGTCTTTTCTTTTTTCTGGGTACTTAAGGGTAGTAGAGACGGACAGTTTAATCTTTTTGAGGTAGGTATCTTTCAGGTTCCAAGTTTGTTGCCAAAGTGTGACTATTTTTTTTTATATGGGTCTTGATATCATCTGGAGGATTCACTTGGCAAGGTGTGAAAATGATAGAGGTCGTCGCTCTTTTTGCCAGATCGTCCACTTCTTCGTTTCCCTCAATTCCGACGTGCGCTGGAGTGTACAGAAATTTCACCCTATCAGCTAAATCAAGGAGCTGATCTTTGATATTTTGTGTTACGGGGTTGCGGAGATATAATTGCTTCAAGGCGTGTAAAGCTCAATGAATCCGAGCAAATTACATACCTTTGTTCCGGGACGGTTTTAATATAGACAAGTGCCTACGAGATAGCATAAAATTCTGCTGTGAAGATGGAATTGTGGTTTTGGAGGTGGTCTTAAGTATCTTTGGAGGATAGAGTAATTATGACTGATGCCACTTGATTGTTGTCAATTTTAGATCCATCTGTGTAGATTAACTTGTGGTTTGGAAAAAAGAGATGAATTCCAGAAAATTTGCCCTGATCAGAGTGTGGTTCACTTCCGATTTTTTGTTTTTCGCGAGGTCAAGAATTGTTTGTACTTTAGGTAGTTTCCAAGGTGGATTCAAGGAGTTTTGCCAATGCGAAGTTTCAGGGATTTTGAAGTCAATTTCTAGTTGGATACGACTGACTCTTCCGTGTATGGGTGGGATTATGTTCCTGTTAGAGTAGTGGAGATCTTCATGCCTGTTCGAGAATACGAAGTCAAAGTTTGGGCTTTTTGAGTTGACTGAAATGTTTATCACGTAGTTCAGGGTCATACGCTTAGTGCGTAGTTCAAGAGAAGGCTCATTAACTAGTGCGAGTAGACTTTCCACTGGTGTTGTGCAGAAGGGCTCAGTTGCAATTTTTATAGTTATTGATTGTATAGTTTGCATGGACTTGAGATATGATTTTCTGGTGGTCATATATGCAAAGGCACCATAGTCAAGCTTGGGCCTTATCAGACTTTGATATATCATCAACAGAGTCCTATAGAATCTACTCCCCAGGAATGGTTGGATAAGACTTTCATGAGGTTCAAACTTCAGATGCAAGATATTTTACTTGACTTATGTGGTTTCTCCAGGACAATTTATGATCAAATATGACACCCAAGAACTTTGCTAGGTTGGAGAATTCCAGCCTTTTGCCGTGGAGGCAAAGAAGTGGTGATCTTAACTGCTTGGACTTGTTGAAGTTGATGCAGTGTGTTTTTTGAACAGAGAATTTGAAGCCTGATGTTTTGCTCCAATTTTCGATGGTATGTAAGGTGGACTGTAAGATTCTTTGCATGGAATCAGGATCCTTTCCCCGAAGATATATGATTGAGTCATCTGCAAACAGGCCGCAGCGGACGGGAGATTCGATCTTTTCAAGTATTTCGTTAACCGCTATCAAAAAGAGAGTCACATTTAATACAGATTCTTGGGACACACCGTTTTCCGAACCTTTTGTTTGTGAGAATATATTATTGACTTTCACCTTAAATGTCCTGTTTTTCATGGAGTTTTGGATAAAGGCAAGAATGTTCCCTCCAATTTCCCACTCCATCAATTTGTCTATGATTGGTCGAGTCCAAGTCATATCGTAAGCTTTCTCTACGTCGAAAAAGATTGCCAGCAGACTTTGTTTCACAGCGAAGGCTCCACGTATTTCTGACTCAAGTTGTACAATGTTGTCAATAGTTGAACGATGCTTTCTAAAACCATTTTGCCCAGCATGGAGTGAATTGAGTTTTTCCAGGTACCAGTTCAGGCGATTGTGTTGATGATCCTAAAACTTTGCACATCGAGCAAGTTAGCGATATTGGACGGTAGACATTTTTTTCATCGGTTGGTTTATTAGGTTTTAGGATAGGCAGGACTGTAGAGTGGGACCAAGAGTTCGGAAACTTTTGGGTTTGCCAGATTTCGTTGTAAATGTCCAGTAGTTTCAGCTCAGCACTACATGACAAGTTCTTGAGAAAGGCGTAAGGGATATCGTCAGGGCCGGGGCAAGTGTGTCTTTGGATGGTTGTAATGCTTCTTCGAGCTCTGCAAAAGTAAGTGGCAAATTTAAGGGATGTAAGTTGTTTGTAAGATGTTCGTACCTCTTGAGATTCCCTGTTTCTTTTGTACTGCAGGAAGTCTTGGTCGAAGTTTGAATCACTGGAATTTGCACAAAAGTGTTCGGTCATAATTCCAGCTATGTCGTTGTCGATGTCGTATATTTGGTTGTTATTTTTAATGGTTGCAATTCTGGGGCGAGTTATAGACTTGAGTTGTTTTACTTTATTCTAACCTCTGACGCTGGAGTCAAGGGACTGATAGTTGAAACATAGTTTTCCCAAGATTCTTCCCTACTTTTCATAACTACATACCTTGCTCCTGCTCTAAGTTTCCTGAAGATCAACAGATTTTCTGGGAAATTAGTTCTTTTAAGTCTGTTCAATGCATTTTTGCTGATTTTAATTGCTTCTGCAACTTTTTTGTTCCACGACAGTACTGGTTTACGGTTCTTTGGAATAAAAGATTCACCTATATGGTTGTGGGCAGCAGACAGCATGATGATAGTAGATTTTTTGACAGACTTATTGATGTCTTTTCCGCTGAAGGACTTGGACTCAAGTTTACTATCAATAGTTTAGTCAGAATATTGGAGCCAGTTGCAGGCGCTTGCGCTTCTAAGATTCCATTTAGGAGAGTTGTTCGGGGTATTCCCAGCATTGATTAGATGATTCTTCATTCTAATGGGGTTATGATCAGTGATCACTACCATACAGATAAGAAAAAGTTTTCCATGTTAAGTAGGGTGTGAGCGAGGGGTTGACCACTGTGGAGGTTTTTTGTCCCTGGCCTTGGAGATCCGTGGGGGTTTGGTGGAGATCCGTGGGGGTTTGGTGGAGATCCGTGGGGATCCGTGGAGATCCGTGGAGATCCGTGGGGGTCCATGGAGATTTTTGGGGATCCGTGGGGATCCGTGGAGGTTTTGTGGAGATCCATGGAGGTTTCGTGGAGATCCATGGAGGTTTCGTGGAGATCCATGGAGGTTTCGTGGAGATCCGTTGAGATTTTTACTCAATTACTTGATGAGCTTGATTTGTTGGCTAGCTCTACCTAATTGAAAAACGTAAGAAAGTACCTACCTACCTACTTCATATTGATCTCTAATTTCGATATTGATTGATCGGCGACCAAGTGTGAGCTTTTTGATACCGTTGATACAGGATTCTGTATTATCCCATTTCAAACGATCTGTAATAGATGTCACCCTGGTTGTCACTTTCTTGTTGTCGCACGCACACCATGCTCGTCGAAATGTTCGTCGTGTTTGTGGCGAGTCGTTACGAATAATTGAGAATCAAGGTAAGTGCTCGGCTAGGGGCCAGTCGAGGGGTCAGTTTGACGGATACGCAATTAATTCGGGGATAAATCGTGGAATAATTTATGCATTCCGACGGAAGTTACCTCGAAAGTAACCTAGGAGATTATCCAAGGAATAGTACAGTACCTATATACCGAGTTATTCCGCTTTCGTAAGACTTGGTTCTCGACTTGGTCCTTTTTCAAAGTAGGTATAGTAGGATTACTTTTGTACCGTGTGGAGTAACCTATGATTTCCCGAATTTCTCGCGATTTTTCGCATTGCATGACGAGACTCCCAGGTCACTCGACACGGTTCTACTACTATTCTACTATTCTACTATAATTTTACGATTGGTTTCAATTAAGCACACAACAGGCGGATAAACTCACCTCATTAACAAGACTCAAAACCTCGCTCGAAACAAAACTTGTGCAAAATAGGCTGTCGATTGCGAGGCGTGTGTTTTACACTCGGTTTTAACTTTTACATCTGAATGGAAGATGGTGGCCTTATTAGTCAAGTATACAGGGTGTTTGGTACTGGTTATTACAAACTTTGAGGGAAGATTCCCCATCAAAAATAAAGTCGAAAGAACAAAAAACTCATGGTCCTAAAATGCTTCCTTAAAAAGATACAGGGTGTTGAAGTTGACTTTTTTTAATCGTTTTTTCACCGTAACTTTTGAACCGTTCGACCGATTTTAACCAAATTTAAACCAAAATTTAGTAGAATAAGTCTCTATCGAACAATGATACAACAATTCTTCAAAAATTCCCAGGGGCATAATAGGGGATCGGCTCCTATTTTCCCCCCTATTTCCCCCCGCCCTAGTTATTTTTCCCAAATTATTCTTATTTTTGAATTTCACGTTCAATTTAGAAAAAAAAGTTACTCTTGCAAAATTTTGATTGAAGGCTTCATTTCTGAGATATTTGGGTTTGAAACTTTGGAAAACATCTCGAAATCGCCACTTTCAAAGGCCTAAAAATTAAAATCCAAGAAAACTCATGATTTCTCGACTGAAATAAGTCCAAAAATAAGAATAATTTGGAAAAATAACTAGGGGGTGAAAAATAGGGAGGAAATAGGGGACAGTCTCCTATTATCTATGCCCCTGGAAATTTTTGAAGAATTGTTGTATTATTGTTTGATAGAGACTTATTCTACTAAACTTTGATTCAAATTTGGTTGAAATCGGTTGAACGGTTCAAAAGTTACGGTGAAAAAACGATTTAAAAAAGTCAACTTAAACACCCTGTATCTTTTCAAGGAAGCATTTTAGGACCATGAGTTTTTTTGTTCTTTCGACTTTATTTTTGATGGGGAATCTTCCCTCAAAGTTTGTAATAACCAGTACTAAACACCCTGTATACAGGGTGTTTCGCAATTACGGTTACAAACTTCTAGGGGAGATTTTCCATCAAAAATGGTCCAGGAAAAAATATAACTTCGATGTCTTAAAATGCTCCGTTGAAAAGATACAGGGTGTTCAAGTTGACTTTTTTAAATCGATTTTTTGACTTAACTTTTGAACTGACCGTAGAACTGATTTTGTTCAAATTTGGAATAAAGTTAATCAGAATAGGTCTCTATCGAATAATAGCAACGTGTTCAGAAAACAAAATTCAGGGGCGTAGATAATATGTGGGGTGTCTTCATATTTACCCCCCTATTTTTTACCCCCTAGCTATTTTCCCAAATTGTTCTAATTTTTGGATTCTACGTCCAATTTAGAAAAAAAAAGTTACTCCTGCAAAATTTTGATTGGAGGCTTTATCTTTGAGATATTTGAGTTTGAAACTTTGGAAAACATCTCGAAATCGCCACTTTCAATGAGCCCATTTTTTTTCCCTGAAAACTTCCCGTTTCTCAGAAAAAATGATGACTCATCAACTTAGAAATTCTAGAAAACCTATTTCTGCTGAGAAATCATGAGTTTTTTTTTATTCTAATTTTTAGGCCTTTAAAAGTGGCAATTTCGAGATGTTTTCCAAAGTTTCAAACCCAGATACCTCAAAAACAAAGCCTCTAATCGAAATTTTGCAATGGGGTACTTGCCAATGGAATAGATTCAGCTGGAAATACTTTTGATTGCTAATATAAGTGATAAGGGGACTCTACTGAGAATTTCACAAAAATCCCGTCGTTTTCTACAGAAAAAAACGAATTTGAAAAATCCCCCTAAAAGCTTCGCGCCAGGACAGGGATTTTGAGTGGGGTTGGTCTGACTGTGTGACAATGGAATAATCAAGAATGTCAGGGATGTCACTGTGACACTGTCATTTTGAACATGCTATCGCAAAGCCGGTTTCCAATCGAATTCTCTTACCATGAGCATTTAGACAATAAAGTCGAACAAGGTTTCGAAGAAACTGACTCCAGAAACCTCTTATAACACTGTCTCAGTAGAAATAATTTATTTCCAGGGGAAAATCTGGAGGATCACCAATAGCACAGAAATAAGAGGCTGAAAATGAACAGTGAGCTTTTATAGGTTCATCATTAGCATACAATTCCGGATAGGTAATACTTTAGAGCTACAAGAGATCCATGTAGGGAGGACGCGATGGATCTCCAAATAAAATGTGGGGAGCAGGAACACTGATGTCCGAAATGAAGCCGAGGGTCAGCCAGGTCAGAGCACGGGTGACAAACATGCGAAAGGCTTTTAGGTGGACAGCACTGAAGACTAAAGAAAGAGACTAGTTAGGTTGAACAAGAAATGAACAAAACGAGTAGGTACTTACCGCGTAGATCAAAGCCTCGATCAAAGCAGTCAAAGGCAAAAAAAGGGCACAGGAAGAAATTACGGCCGGCGGTTTGACGTTGTCAGTCAGACTCAGATCTTGTTGTTTGAAAACGGCACCTTGGCGACGTTATATCATTGCCAACCCAACGAGGAAAAAGAGTCCTTCTATGTTCTATATCTAATATATTTGTGACGTCACAAATATATTTTTAAAACACGCATTGCGGCCGCAATTTTGGGAATTTGGGGAAAAGAAAAAATACGGGTACATTATTTTTAATCATACTATCGATTAAGCCAATAAAAAAAAATTAGGCAAGTACCCCATTGTAACTTTTTTCTCCAAATTGGACGTAGAATTCAAAAATAAGAAAAATGTGGGAAAATAGCTAGGGGGGTGAGAAATAGGGGGGTAAATATGAAGACACCCCCCATTATCTACGCCCCTGAATCTTGTTTTCTGAACACGTTGCTATCATTCGATAGAAACCTATTCTGGTTAACTTTGTTCCAAATTTGAACAAAATCAGTTCAATGGTTCAAAAGTTATGTCAAAAAATCGATTTTAAAAAGTCAACTTGAACACCGTGTATCTTTTTAACGGAGCATTTTAGGACATCGAAGTTATATTTTTTCCTGGTCCATTTTTGATAAAGAATCTCCCCTAGAAGTTCGTAACCGTAATTGCGAAACACCCTGTATACTGCGGGTTCCACCAAAAGTTTTATGAGCGAGTTAACTTTAATCTGAATTAGTTGCTATGACACAGCCAATAGCATGGCCAGTTGCTTAGCAACTAACTCAGGTTAAAGTTAACACCGTGTTAACTTTTTGGTGGAACCCGCGGTGAGAGTGATAAAGTTAATTCTGAGGTTAATTCCCTCATAAAAGTTTGGTGGGACCGGAAGATAGTCGTTGAGTTCATGTTTCCCGCGCGTTGCCAAATTAATTACATTCATTATTTTGCAAATTGACCAATGACAAACCTCAATTGAAATTTAATTGCGAATTAAATGTAATTGATGTTTTGTGCGACCCAGCAGTACCTTGATAACGCCTCAGTCTCATACCTATTTGTTTAACATGTGAATACCTACTTTTTCTCCTCGATTTTTTCTGAAATTTTTGCCCAATTTTGGTTTTGATTTCGGATTTGATCGATGCTCGGCTCGATGCTTTCCTCAAGAACCATTGAAACTGTTGTTTGCTTAAAACCATGAAAATTTATTTTTAACTCGATTTTTGAGTTGTCAATTAACTTTCTTCTCAACTATTTTCTTTAGATGGAAGATAGCTCGGAACTTGAAGAGGGAGAACATTTTCAAAACTTCGCGAAATTCCGTCTTCCCGAAGAATTATTCAACTTGCTGAGTATAAGTGGCTACATAAATCACTCAATCCTTCTCAAATTCAACGAACAAGATGTTCAACATATAGAAGAATTTGCCCGGGAAGAACTTCCTGAACTCATCAGTGAAGAAGAATTGACTAAATACGTTGGGATATACAAAAATCAACCCAGAAGATTCAAAATTATTCCCGGGCACAGAAAAACTCTCTTTAATTTTTGTGAAGATTTGAAAAAATCTCAATCTCAATCAAAGCTTCAGTCTAAGAGACAGATGAACCTGAAAGTATTTAGCGATGCAAAAAGGAGTAAAGTTCTCCCTAAGTCTACTTCGGGGTCCACTTCAACTGCTACGTCAGATATTCCATCCACGATTTCTGCCGAAATTTCTGATGGAACTGATTCAGGTAACTCATCAGTTAAATCGACTCTCAAATCAATTCCTGGATCCAAAACCGAGATAAAGTTTCATGCCGAAATCAACATCAATGAAGAAACGAAAGCAATGAAAACATTTCTTAAATCCAAAATTCATGAACAAATTGCAAAGCTGGAGTCAGATGTCAAAGATTCGATACTGGCAAGATTGAAAAATTTGGAAGTCGAGTGTTACATCGGAGGCGATGAGATGCTCCATTGCAGAGTGACTTGTTTGATGTGTGAATCAAAAATCAAAATTAGCAAGGAAAAACAAAAGGCAGGATACACACCCAAATGGAGCCGCGGAAACTTCTTCAAACATTTCTCGAAACATCTGAAAGAAACGGCGGATAGCAGTTCTAGCAAGAGTTCTGGTTGCACTGCCAAGGATGGTTCAACTCAACGTTCAATTTTGAACTATTTCCAAAAGAACGTTTCACCCAAGGTTTCACCGAACATTCCTGAGACGTCTACGTCAAGAGCTCAAAGTGAAGAACCTCCGGAAGAACTTCATTCCCACCACGAACCAAGTCTTGAGCCTACTCTATCCCAAGAGACGTCTCCTAGAACTTGTTCTGTAGCAAGTCTTTCTCCGAGTTTTCCGAGCCCTAGTACAAGTCCGAGTTTGGTTGGTCAAGAAAAAATCGAGAAAAAACCGATTGTTGTATTGCAAAACGTTCTTCTGAAGACTGGCGCACCACCGAACAATCCAAAGTCGAAACCAAAATCGGTCTCAAACTCGGTCTCAAAGCTTGAAAGAAGAAAGCGAAAGCTCTCAATAATTCCGCAGGACCAAACATTTATCACGCAATTCTTTCCTCTTGCAACAGAGGTAGCCAAAATACTGACAGATAACGAACCATTGACAAGAAAAGTGCTTCAAAACTGCTTTGAGCTGGAGTTAATTGACAGAGATGCTGGCTTAGACAACAATGAGGACAACCAAAAACAAGTATCTGGATTATTGCAAATGTTAGAAAAAGCTGCCACCCAGAATCAAAATAAACAGAGCACAAGCAACAAATATGACGACTCTTTGAAGAAATTTTGTGGATACCTTTTCTTTATAGGAGGAAGACTTTTGTATGAGACGCTTTATTCGAATTTGAATGGATCTCTACCATCAATCACCACACTGAATCGACAATATGAGAAATTGAATAGATTTGAAGAAGGCGAGCTCAGATTCCCGGAACTGAAACACTTTTTGGATAAAAGAAAACTACCATCTGTGATTTGGATAAGTGAGGATGCCACCAAAATCAATGGTAGAGTCCAATATTGTTCGAAGTCCAATAAAAATGTAGGCTTTGTATTGCCATATGGTTCGAATGGTCTTCCCAACAGCCAAGAAGCTTTTGAAGTGAGTTTTTTTTTTAATTTGTGCACCTACAAACGAATGCTAATAATAATTTCACTTTAAGGCAACATCATTCAACGAGATTCGACGACAATTCGAAGAAGAAGAGGTAGCGAGCTACGCATACGTAATAATGGCGCAAAGCTTGCAGGACAAAAGTCCCTCATTTTGTCTGGGAGTGTATGGAACCGATAATAGATTCTCCGCCGAAGACGTGATGCGCCGCTGGAGAACAATGAGGACAATGGCTGATGCAAACGGGTTACAAATCCTTGGTGTGTCCTCTGATGGAGACACACGGTTACTCAAAAGTATGAGAATAACTAATCAGTTATCTCCTAATCCGTCCATGTTTTGGGAGTGGTTCTTCTGTGCTCCAGAATGTTCACTAATTTGTGTTCAAGACGCTGTGCACATTGGGACCAAATTACGGACAAGACTGATTAAACCAGCAATTGTTCTGCCATTCGGTGATTACACCATTTCGGCTTCTCATCTGGACTACTTGATTGATCATTTTCCCAAAGATAAACATCTGTTGGTACCCAGTGATCTGAATGCTGACGATAAAATGAATTTCAAGGCGGTTGAGAAAATTTGCAATGCAAGAGTAATAGATCTCCTAGAAAAAGAAGTGCCTGAGAGCAAGGGAACCGTCGTGTACGTGAAAATCATCAAAGACACGTTGGATTCATATCTCAACAAAGAACTTGATGTCAAGAGAAGGGTGTACATTCTGTGGAAGAGCGTATTCTTGCTGCGAATATGGAGAAACTGGATTGCCGATTCGGATACTTATACGTTGACTAATAACTTTATAAGTCTCAATGCCTATATCTCGATAGAGCTGAATGCACATGCATTGATCATCCTCATCAAGCGATTTACAGAAGATCCAGAAAAACTGCGGCCCGAAATGTTCACGACATGGCTAATGAGTAGTCAGCCTTGCGAACAGGTATTCCGTTCAGCCCGATCCATGACCAGCACATTTTCAACAGTCGTCAACTTCAGTCTTCTGGAGATTATGCAACGACTCAACAAGCTCCAATATTTGCAAGACGTCAAAGCAGATTTAAAAGATGATTTCTGCTTCCCCAGGGAGCAATCTTCAAGACTCGGCAAATCTCAACAAGAAACGAGCGTCTTTCCTATAACGGATGACACTATCCAAGAGATCGTTTCGGAAGCGATGAGTGCTGCTGTAACTATTGCCGAACAGATGGGCTTCACAAATTGTGAGAGGTATTGTTTTAACCCGAACATCTCATCCCTTAAGACAGATGTCGATATGACACGTGAAGCGAGCGATCTCCAGGATGAAGTACACGATGATGTGGATGACCAAATAATTCATTTGGAAGTTGAAGACCATCTGACCATCGAAAGTTCCATAGTTGATCCTGAAGAAAAAGCCGATGAAGAGAGCGAAGAGACTCTAGAAGTTATCAGTCAAAAATTATCCAAAAAGTTGCTTCTGAAAAATTACGCATCACCTTCCACTTCGGCACCGACTTAAACTTCGACAAAATTACATGCAAAATCATTTCATGGACGTAAAGAGAACCAAACTCCAATAGCCAAAAACAGTCATCTTGTGAGAGTAGAGTTCGAAGATGACACACAAATGGTTGTGAAAAAAACAGCGCTGTGCTGGCTCTTTGGAAAAAAACATAAATTGAGTAGCGACAGGCTCATCAGAGTTCAACAAAATATACCGGCAAATGAAACAAAACCAACGACTGAGAAGAAGATGCCTGCGGTCAAGAAATCGAAAAAGAGCTCGAAAAAGAGTAAGCTTGAGGACAAGAAAGGGAAGAAGGGCGTGAAGAAACCAAAGAATATGCCTCCAAAAATCACCAAACGATGTCGAAGCAGCGATGACACCAGCACCATGACTGAAGAGTCAGATTCAGAAGATGATTTCAGTGTATGTGATTCGACAGACTCTGAAACATTTTCAGATACACCTGAAAACGAGTCAGTCGAGGAGTCAGCGATTCCCCCGGCTACCACCCCGGTGTTGCCAAGCAAATCCAAGGAATCGCGATCGTCAAGAACTCAGTCAAGAAAGTGCTCGAGAAAATGAAATGACTCGAGAAATGAATTTTGTTTTGTTTGTTTAGGTACCTACCAACTTAAAATAAATTTTAATGATACATACCTACATATTTTTATTAAATAAAGTTCTGAGTTTGCTTTGTGGTGGTCTCTTACTGAGGTATAATACTTTTCTTTTAACAACAAAATCAAAATCTTTCTTCGATGGACCTGAATCTTGTGTCGACTGAATGATTTTCACGAGGGTTTTCATCAATAAATCACGCTTTTTAAGCGACTATAAAGAAGGTAGGTAGGTATGAATAGTATGGTTGAGAAATAACAAATTTATTAAAATATTGATTTTGATCCCCTTGAACCCTATATGCTCGCCTATATGTATATGTAGGTAATAGGCAGTTTGCAATCTCACGGGACGTACGACGTAACGCTAAATGTCACGTGAAATCTGGCCTGTAAACAAGAATGAGCTCCTTGGTTACAAGGGAAATTTCACGTTTCACGTTGCGTTGCAAACTCCTAATGGCCCGTCTCCAATGGTCGCAGAACGCAAGAACGTAGGCTTGACGCAGGCTCGTCGCAAAATTCCAACGCAAGGTGTTTGAAATCCGTCTACAGTGGTCGCAGCCGTCGCAGCGGAAAATTTCATCCTGTCAAAGTTCTTGTCAGAGTGGTTTGTTCGCATTTTCTTTGCTGATCGTTGTTTACTGTACGGGCAATGGCAAAATGGATGAAAATGAAAATACACGCAACTTATTACAAGCATCTGTGACGATTGGTCTGGAAATAAACGCCGACAAATCCGACGTCATGTGCTTCAGAAGAGGCGGTTATGCAGAGACGAAGACGCTGCGCTTCTATTACAAAGAGAAGCCTCTGAAGACCGTTCGCTCTTACACCTATCTGGGCGTCCCATTTGTATCCTCTGGCCTTTTTTCGAAGGCATCGGCCACTTTTCTGAGGAGGTCGGCGGCTTGCCTAAGATCTGTCATATCCACAATGTGCAGGGCGAAGTTGAACTCCTGGCACTCCCGGGTCGAGCTGTACGAATCGATGGTGTTGAAGAGTGTTAACAAACAACATGGCTATATCGGGCATTCGTTATCCAGACGTCGCGTCGTAGAAAGATTACAAGTGAACTTCTTGAAGAGATTATTCTCACTGCTGCTACACGGCCCCGACCATCTTGTTAGACTGGAGTTTGGAGTCGTTAAACTTGAGAATCTCATCTCCGCTTTGGATCTCATTCCTGGCTTTCCTGGCTGGAGAAGATTCTCTCCATGACGTCAGAGCGCTACCCAAGGATTTGCTTCGACAGATTGCTACACCTAGCCGAGTTCCCTGCCATAGAAGACCGACCCAAAATACAACTGGGTTACACAAATTGGGTCCTAGTTTACTGCTATCAACTCCCTGGAAATCCTGCGGTCTCTCACCTTGCCTTCGCTCAGGCACCATAAGAGGGATCTGCTTATGAAATACAAAGAGATGCTGTACCAACGAGATATCGTCGCCCTTTTTAGCTTTGGCTACTCGATGTTCTACAATACATTTGTGCTGTCTGGCCTCCCTGCTCAGCACCTCTCCTCAACATCAGGTTTCAGACTGTTAAAAGAGTAACTTAGCTACGTCTGTCTGGTCGAAGGCTCTTGAAGTTTACTGTCAATAGATGTTGTATGGAGTAGTAGGAGACGCTTGCTACTGTACAGTGTTTTGGTTTCAGTGTAAAGTATTGTATTCATATTGTGTAGAGTGTTATATTTATATTGAAGTGCTTTTTTATGTACAGGCCCGGTCTTGTTTTAAGGGAAGTCCTTTTAGAATCAATAAATTATCATTATTATCATAATTTTTACAAGCGTTTCGTTTAACGCTGGAGTGGCTACTTCAAATACAGAATCAGCGACGACATCAGCATCGTAAATGGTGGGTTAGGCCAATTATTTGTAATCGCCGTGAAGAAGGTCGTTATCACAGCCTGCATGTTTAGGTATATGAATAAAGAGAACGACCATGAGGATGTTTTACGAATATACGCGAATCTGGCTGCAAGAGTTTGATCATTTAGTTCAGCTTGTGGCTCTTTTTCTTGCAAAGACAAGTATTCGGAAACCTCTTCCCGTGGAACTCCGTGTGGCCCTGACTCTCGTGTGGGTAATTTTATCAAAAGGTTTCTATAGTCAACAGAATACGCTATCCAAAAGAACAAACATTTTTGAAATTGGTGAATGTTTTACAAGAAATTTTCGGGGGAATCACTCCAATCATTGACATGATTGTGATGATTGAAAAATGGTAGAAATGAGTATCTTTGGTCCAGAGAGACCTGGTGATGTTCTCTTGACCGTTTATTGGGATCGCCTGTAGATATACGACAGTTTTTTTTTATAATGCTTACTTATTTCCTCCATACTCAGTTGCTTTTCTGGGATGGTCACTTCAACCCCCCCCCCCTTATGGGCTTCTGCAAACCTGAAAATATCGATATCGCATTTCAGCTTTCTCTCTTCTGGCACGAAGCCCAGGGGACTTATGTCACTATATTTCAGAGCCTCTATTTGATGCCGTTGTGGTACAGGGCAGGTTGAAAATCTTTCTTGGAATTTCCTTTGCAGATCCCCCTCAGCCAGCTTGTCTACATACTGAGTGAAGCCGCAGTTGTTGTCCATTTTTCCTTTTAGAACTTCAACACCAGATAATGACTGCACTGCTTTGCCCCTGAACAATGTTGGTTGGGGCACTTGAGACGTTGATACCCAATCTGAGGAGGAGCGGCTACGGTTTTCGGGGTCGAGGCATGAATTATTCTTATCGAAGTCTGCTACTTCACCGCTACCTTCACTTCGAAAAAAGGTTATTCATACCTATCTGTTTCAATAGTTGCAACACCATCTAATGCCCCAAAATACAGGAAAATTTATATCTTCTTCCGGGTTCAGCTGATTGGCTGACGCTGTGCAGCCGCAAGCACGTCGCAGGTCGCAGAAAGTTGGAGCTTGGTCAACTTCTGCGTTGCGTTCCTTGCGTTGTTGCGTCCATTGCGAAACTCAATTCAGTGCGAATCGTAAATGTCTGACAATCAATTATGACGATATTGACCCCTCATATTTTCCACAGTTCCAAACCAATAATATTTTTACAAAAAGAAACGAGTTCGCAGACCTCTTTTATGCCAGAAATGATACCCCACACATCCCCTTCAACGACCAACCTTTGTTAATCCAGGAGCCCCCCATGACACAACTGACTACTCTACCTTGTCTCCCAACAGGCTTATCATTCTAGCAGGATCGTGAACTGCAGGTTTTAGTTATTCATGCAGAAACGGCATCAAGCATGATCCGATAGCAGCGTTTAGTCCTTGCTGCAAAAAATTGTCATGTCCCCCTTGTACCTACTTCCCAAGTCCTGGACCAGCAGGAGATGATCGAAAAGAGCAGCGGACCAAATAATTCATTTTGGTTTCAAGAGCAATTGTGCTGAAGTTCTTGTTTGTATCACAAAATACAGGATTGTTCGAGTTGAAGCAGCGAACCGCTGCGCTAGTACTGTAGATTACACTGGATGACACACGGGATGACACGGGATGACACGGGATCACACGGGATGAAAGCCATCAACAAGATGCAGAAAACCATGGAGAAAAACAAAACCTCGTTGGCGCGGAAACAAATCGTATTCCGATTTATCATTGGCTGACGCAAGGTTGCAGCAAGCACACGCAGGAAAGTTGGTTGACTTCTGCGATGGTGTTTCTTGCGTGTTGCGTTCCCTCTGCGATTGCCTTACGTTCTGCGTTTAACGTTTAGCGACCATTGGAGACGGGCCATAATAGGGAGTTTGCGATCTTCACGTACGTACGACGCAACGCAACTTTCAACGTAAAAGTGGAGGAGTTTGTTATCGAGTTTTCCTTAGTAACAGGGGAAAATTCACGTTCTACGTTGCGTTACGTCATACGTACGTGAATTTCGCTAACTCCCTATTATGTATGTAGGTACTTTGTGCGCATGAATGTAAATACTGCGCATGCGCAGACTGTGGGCACTAATGGAGGTTTTGTGGAGATCCGTGGAGATGTGGGGATCCGTGGAGATCCGTGGAGATCCGTGGGGATCCGTGGGGATCCGTGGGGATCCGTGGGGATCCGTGGGGATCCGTGGGGATCCATGGAGGTTTTGTGGAGATCCATGGAGATCTGTGGGGATCCGTGGAGATTCGTGGGGATCCTTGGAGGTATTGGAGGTTTTACTCCATTTGGAGGTTTTTTGTCCTAGATTTTTGGCCGTGGTCGACCCCTCGGGTGTGAGTGTCGGGCTGCATGCTGTCAAGACAAGAGAGCTGTGGTTTCCAGTAAAAGATATTCAGTCTGGTTGGGAATCCGGTATTCAAAAGCGTTAGGTTATAGTCCGGATGCTAGTTGAAAGTACCTTGCATTTTTTGATGAGAAGATGCCACTTGGTGAAAATGTTCTTTGCATTGTACTCTTCCGATTCAGAAAGGTAGCCATCAGCGCCATCCCTGCCGGCGACGTATACAGGGTGATACAGAAAAAAAAAGTTGAAAAATCATATTCAATTAACCGAAACATGTGGACACGTGTAACTCACCACATACATTACCTACTTTATGCTTATGAAGTCACAGCAAACTGTTCTTGATTACCTTGAGCCGTCTTTGAAATGTAGGGGAAAACCAGAAAAAAAACCAAGAACACTCTTTTTTCCATAAATAAGTTATTCTTAGAGATATTGACACAATACTTGGTATTTCTACAAAAAGTGATGTGAGAAATGATATGAGCTGGGTAGCCAATTCCTGAGCCAACTATTTCCAGAAATACGATTGTCAACTTTTTTTTTCTCTTGAGCACCATCTTGAATCTGCCCTATGAGGCATCGTTGAAAAAGTGATTGGTTATTATAATAATGGTAACATGAAATCATTGTATTGCAAAAACAACCTCCTCATCATAATTTAGTGACCTCTTCGGCGGGAAAGAATTGTCATTCACGTATTTTTTGGCTCTTCAAAGCTTTAGTGCCCATGATGGCATTTGCAACATCTGGAATGGTGAAATATGTTACACATTATGAACCTTGATGTACTTTGAGGTAGTCTACCAAGTTTCACAATCATCAATCAAGAGGTCTGTTCTTAAAAGCTGTTTGAACAAAATTTGTGTCGTTTTTTTTATGAAAAATACAAAATATTGGGTCTCTCACCCTCACTTGATCCCTCACTGAGGATAGCCTGAAACCGAAAGTCTCCGAATTTTTCACGATAATGGTTCAGTGGGAAGTGCTCTTCAATGTTTAGTTGTCAAAAATTGCATAGTTGCGTTCAGATTCCAGACAGAGAGCGACAAAGAAGTTGATGCAGTGAAAAAAGACATACATTATAGTCTAGAAAAAACTAGTCCAGAGCTAGACTGAAAGCTGTCTGGAGACCTTGCTTTTTATAACATGAATGTGCAATTTGGTACACTGTTAGAGCCTCAAGTTAGTAATGTTTCAAGCCTTTCATCCACGCTTGAGAGTCTTACAGAACCTGTGTATTGCGGGAAGTCCATCTAAAAGGGATATTTCCGAGATTTCTCCATTGCATTGAAAGTTGTGTCTTTTTTCACTGCATGGACTTTTTTGTCGCTCTTTGTCTGGAATCTGAACGCAACTATGCAGATTTTGACAACTACACATTGAAGAACAGTTCTCAGTGAACCATTAGCATGAAAATTTTGGAGACTTACAGTTTCAGGCTTCCCTCAACGAGGGATCAAGTAGGGGTGGAAGATCCAATATTTTGCATTTTCCATAAAAAAATTTAACAAATTTTGTTCAAACAGCTTTTAAGAACAAACCTTTCAATTGATGATTGCAAAACTTGATAGGCTACCTCAAAGTACATCAAGGTTCATAATGCGTAACATATTTTACCATTCCGGATGTTGCAAATGCCATGATGGCCACTAAAGCTTTGAAGAGCCAGAAAATACGTGTATGGCCATTCTTTCCCGCCGAAGAGGTCACTAAATTATGATGGGAAGGTTGTTTTTACGATGCAATGATTACATATTACCATCATCATGATAACCAATCACTTTTTCAACGATGCCTCACAGGGCAGATTCAAGATGGTGCTCAAGAGGAAAAAAAAGTTGACAATCGTATTTCTGAAAATAGTTGGTCTAGGAACTGGCTACCCAGCTCATATCATTTCTCACTTTACTTTTTGTAGAAATATTAAGTAGTGTGTCAATATCTCCAAGAATCACTTATTTATG
Organism: Anaspis maculata; assembly: GCA_949128115.1. Classification (NCBI taxonomy): domain Eukaryota; kingdom Metazoa; phylum Arthropoda; class Insecta; order Coleoptera; family Scraptiidae; genus Anaspis; species Anaspis maculata. Next base: position 68,242,260 of record OX421966.1, on the reverse strand, counting down.
AGAAAAAAAGTGTTTTTGTTTTTTTTTCTGTTTTTCCCCTACATCTCAAAGATGCTTCAAGGTAATCAAGAACAGTTTGCTGTGACTTCATAAGCATAAAATAGTTGATGTATGTGGTAAATTACACGTCTCCACATGCTTCGGTTATTTAAATATAATTTTCCAACTTTTTTTTTCTGTTTCATGATGCATTCATGATGAGTATGATGCAAAGAACATTTTCACCAAGTAGCATCTTCTCATCAAAAAATGCAAGGTTCATTCCATTTTATGCAACTAGCATCCGGACTATTAGAGGAACCGAGCAATTGTTCAATTTTTTGTCCTCTTTGATTTGTGTTTGTGACCCAAATATTATTGTGGGAATTGAAGTCATCCAGTATTATGCGTGGGGTCGGTATTTGATCAAGGAGGTCTGATAGCTCTTGTTGGATGATTTTTCTGTTAGAAGGAATATAAATATTGCAGTTGGAAATTTTAATTTCAAGTTGGATGTAGAAAGCGAAAGCTTTCAAGTTGGTGTTTTGGTATTTAGATCAAGTTCATGCGTTGTGTAATTCGGAATTACAGAAGATAAGACTCCATTTCTTGATCTTTCTCTGTCAAGACGATGTTTGGAGAAACATTTATGACCCTTGAGGCTGAGATCATTTTTTAAGTGAGTTTCCTGTAGACAAATTATGGGAGGTTATCTTCAGCGATTAGTAGTTTTTGTTTTGGTAGATGGGTATAATACCCATTCAGATTTCACTGTAGAATAAACATGTTGCATATATTAGAATAATTCGAGATCATATTGGGATAGATTTCCATCTCGTGAGTCAAGAGAAGTGTGACTTTGTGTTCGTGGATGGTTCATTGTGTTTTCCTCGCCCTCCATAAGATTTTTGATTTTTTTTTTGATGCGGGTGAACTTTTCTTTCATAGATCTGTTTACCAGATTGGGGAATATCTCAAACATCATATTTATCAGCGAATCAACATCATTTGTGCACCGTTTAGCTTCGAGTAATGGGTTATTGTTTCTTTTACAATTTTCAAGGAAACCCGTGGAAATGTCAAAGGTCAGGACGAATGCTTTGGGGTTTTTATCTATAAGAGTTTGGATGATTTCGAGATCTGCATGTTAAGACATTCCGAGGAGCTGGGAATTTTGCTTTTCGTGAGCTCGGTGTCAGGTTTCAAGATTTTCTGTTTTTTGGGTAGATTTCTAGGCGTAATAAAGGGGGCAGAGAGAGATTCCTGAGATGCTTCAATATCATCGGAAGGATCTTGTGTTTTATCCATTTGTTCCTCTTTTGCCGGTGAGCCTAAACTCTTTGATGGAGAGGAGGGCGTGTTCCTGAACCTTTATTTTGTTGGTCGACTCCAAGATTTTCCAAGGTCTGGGATACTGAGGGTTGTTGTTGTTATTGTTGAGCCCGACAAGAGCTAGAGATATGCCCCTGCTGACCACAGATGAAACATGTAAGATCGTCATATGTTAGGAAGATGCAATAATTAGTATTTTCATAGTTAATGACCAAAGATAAAGTTAATTCAATTTTTTCACCAGAGGAGGCATAACACTTGAAGTAGATAGGAACACGTCATTTGTTACCATCAGCTCCCTGTTTCCAACATCATTAGATACTGCTGGATTGGGGTTGGTTTCAAGTATTGATTCAAAATTTATAGAAAAACCGACTGTCACATTATCTGCACAGCTTCAATGTTGTTTGACTAATGTTCAGAGCGAGATTCACGTCTGTATCAGCAGAAATTGGCAAAGCGATGTGTGTCGAGCAACGCCGTCCATCCGTATTCAAATTGTTGACTGAGCCATCCAATAATTTTATGGCTATGTGACTGTGGCGGCTCTCATATATGGTCCTGTGGCGGGGAACTGTTGTCTCCTTGGTAGCTTAATGACACCGTGTAAAAAGATAATTTTTCTCCGCCACATCGCACCGTTGATTTTTGGCGAATCTTCGACCCTTCAATTTTAACAATTCGTATAAAGCATGGATGGTATAAAGTGAGCCTAGCTACACTCTGTTTTGCAGCAGAACCCAAGACACTAGTACAGTTTGATTTGCTCTTAAAATGTTGATGTGCAGAGTCGGTCTTTATCGCAGCAAAATTTCTATACTTCCATCTCCAAGAAAGTAGAACAGCTGACAGCGTTTTTTTGAAAGCTCTTGTGGCTGTCAAATCTAAAAAAACTTGGATTTTTTCAAAGAGATTTCTAGGTTGAAATGTGGCTCATTTGCATCAAAAATTTCCTCAGACAGGACAGGCTGAGATGTGATGTGGCTTTCTTGTGGCCTGGTCTGATGAAATCTGGCAACGTATTATGCAAAAGTGGAACTGAGAGTGGATCTGAAGGGTTGAGAAATTGGGGATCAAATCGAGCTGGATCAGTGCATTTATAGAGAGATTTCTCGGAACGTGGCTTTCCTGGATCAAAAATTGTACTTGAATTGATTAAAGAAAGACTAGGCCAGCTTTATGCAAATAAGCAACCTATTTCGGAAGAATATTTCCTGTTGCTTCAGCTATAGGTTATTCATCAATAATAATTATCACACAAAAACTTTACCAATTTCTCTTTAATAAGAGGAACTGCCTCTTTAATCTTTTTTGTGTTGTCAGAAAAATGGTGTTAATTGAAAGACTCAATTACGACGTCTAGTGGAAATAGTTTAATCGAGAGTTTAATATAAACGTTTCCTGCGTACGTGGACACCTGATGAAATGACTGTATCAACAACTCATAATTACCATCAGCTGCGATATCCAGATAATTGCGCCATTTTTTGTTTCGCAGTGTTACCTGCACCTATCTCAGGATAGAAAAGTAAAAAACTGAAGAGGTATTATCGGATACCTACATTAGAAAGTAAGAAGATTAGGTGTAATATCTATAATATAATGTAAATATAATAACGGGAGCAGCGTATAGGTATAGGTAGGTACCTACTTGTGCCTAATGAAATATGTGTGTGTGGATATTTATTATTATAAACCCATGGCGGTTATTATAAATGGATTAGGGGGCATTAAGTCCAGGCATAAACAAATAAATCAGCTGGATGCGACAGGTGACAATGTTTCTTTCGGTCCGTTTTAGATTTTTAACGCCGTTTTAATGAGTTGCCCGTCCAAAGAGTGCTTCATCACTCGGTATAAAACGGTGCGGGTCGTCCTGATGCCAAAAAAAAAAGATCAAAAGCGACAATCTGTGGCAATTTATTTTACTTGGGATGGGTCCGAGGATGGATCCTTCTACTGGAACCAGAGCAATCGAGCGGCTTGATTTCTGTAAATCTTCTGATTTTCATAAGAGCATAAGAGTATGTACTACCTACTAGTCTCAAGGTGGATTTATGTTCACTGTTGTGTATTGAAGATGTGTAAATGTGTCAACAGTAACGGCGAAAGAGTCTTTGAGAGCGAAATGTTCCCTAAATTCTGCACAAATCATCCTCAATGTTATTGAATAATCAAGTTACGTGGTTAACTTCTGTAAAATGATATTCTACAATGTGTTTTGAAGCCTTCCGTGGCTTGTGTTTCCTTCCGTCAATTACGAGATCCTAGCCCCTCTCAAAAAATACTTATCGCCGCTACTGCCCAAGAAATTTAAGAATGAAAATAACAAGCTGTATATCTTCAACTTCTGCTCGAAGATGAGCCGAACGAGTGACGAACGCAGTCGAGCTTTGCCGATGACGATGGGGGCTGCTTTTATGCAATCCGCTGTACATCGATGTAGCAAAAGTTGCCTGAAACCGCCTGTCTTTGAGTAGGCAAGAAACTCGAGTTGCTTCGTAACGGCGGTCCAAACGTGGCGCCATCTTCCAGTTATCCTCACAAGCTCTCATCAGTGTTATTGTATATTACTGCAATAATTAGGATTGAAAAGTAGATACCTACACTACACATGATATTAACTTAAAATATTGCGATGTAAAAAATTCATTTGTATACCTACCTATTCAACCATTATTCAGAGATTAGTGATACTGTATAACACTAATCAAAACAGGTAGGTGAACAACCGTAATAGCAACAGCATAAAGCTCAAAACTGTAACTAAAAATTTTGACGACTGTCATTTTAATGTTTCGAGTGACACCTAGGAGCAATGTTTCAAACTATTTCTTATTCTCATTTCCATTTCTGGAGTATAAATAGGCAGTTGCCTTGCTCATTTTTTGTCTTATTTTTATTCTTATTTTTATTCTTATCGTTATTTCTATTTTTATTCTTATTTTTTGCGAACATAAATCCACTTTTAATTACGGAAGTTGTGGAAAAAACACGAATTGAAACATAAGATGATCTTGAGGTAAATCTAGTTTTGAAAAAGTTAGATTATCAACAATACTCCAATACCATTACATAGCATTTTAGTAGCACCTGGATGTATTGTTGGTTGCCTATGTTTGAGCCTCGAACGCAAGAAAAACACTCGGGTAGCATTTCACAAATCGGTCACCTTTCGAGTTGTGTTAAGAGTCCTCTGTACGCTCGAAGCAGCTCCGACTAAAAGGCCTCTAAATCGAAGGCGGTGATTTTTTTTCAACTGGTATTTGGTGATTACACTTCATATCTCCATAAAAACATGTGAAAGGAAAAAAATCCGAGGAAAACCGATCACAGCCGAAGATAGTGAAATTACACGAGCGCCATCCTAGGGCCTTTATTTGACTTGAAAGAAAATTCTTTTTTCCAAGGAGGACTCTCTACAGTATTCTGCACCATCGTACCGGGTGGTTTTTTTTATCAAATATCTTGAGCCAAAGTTATTTGGCTGTGAAAATTATCAAAAAAATACTCAAACATTTAGAGTTTCATATCTTCAGCTGAAATTTTTTTACTGAAAAACCACCCGGTACGATTTTTGCAAAATACTGTTGAGAGTTCACCCCGAAAAAAAGATTCTTGTTCCAAGTCAAATGAAGGCCCTAGGGTGGCGCGCGTAAGATTTGACTATCTTCGGCTGTGATCGGTTTTTCTCGGATTTTTTTCCGTTGACATGTTAAAATAGATATATGAAGTGAAATCTCCAAATGCCAGTTCAAAGAAAATCACCGGCTTCGATTTAGAGGCATTTTAGTTGGAGCCACTCTGAGCGTACAGAAGACTCTTAATTGTTAATGACAATCTCAATACGTGTTTCTATTGTCCCAGTATCTCAGATGTCCCCGATCTACCCTACTTGATACAGGAGAAAAACGATTTGGCAATAAAAAAATGTAGATTCTTTGATGTTGTCATTAGTGATATCGAAGGTGAACTTTAGTTTCAGGACGGGGCGGTATTTCAAATACAAGCTCGAATACAAGTATCTGAAATACATTTAAGTATTTTGTATTTTGAATTCAAATACATTTGATTGAGAAGTATTTGTATTTTATATTTCGAAATAGTTCAGGCTCATAGTATTTTGTATTCTGTATTAAAAATACATTTTTCGGGAGAATATTTTGACTTTCAAAATACAAAATACGGAATACATTTGTTTTCCAGGCTCTGTAGTCCGTTTGGGCTGAGATTGTTTTGGTAATACTATACTTTACTCAGTGCCATTTCTTGGGTTTTACTGGTGGGTGCATCCTATCAGTCACGAGAGGTTCCATGTCGGATGTCGGACAATATTTTGGAGAAGATGGTTGTCTTCAAAAGAAGCAACATTCGTGATTTTGAAGTATTGATAAGTGAAGTTATGAATATGTTCGAATATGAAGTTTTCTTCACTTTATGTTCGTTTTGTTTGTCTTTTCATAGTTCATAATGAATAATTCACTTATTGTTGCGACTAAATCAAGAAAGTGTTCCCATTGAAATAAATACTCGCATTTTCCGGTTTTTCCAAAATTGTTGAAATACGTATGCATTTTGTATTTTGTATTTTGAAATACCTAGGTTGCATTTTGTATTTTGGAATATCTGGGTGTTCCAAAATACGGATTTTGTATTTTGAAGACATTTCAAGAAGTCGTTTTTATTTTGTATTGCGACTATCTTGGATCATGCATTTTGTATTTTGTATTTAAATACATTTTTCAAAGTATTCTGCCCTGCCTTGATTAGTTTATAGATTCATCCTCAATATCTCACGCCAGTCTTAACGAGAATTTCAAACTGACTGCTTGTCATTGTTTCATTTGTTGAAGCATTACCGATACTACCTACTTAGTAACTCACGTTTCAATTCACATCTTATTTCTGCAGGTGGGGGCAGCAAGAGCAACCCAGTACCTGAACTTCTTCGGTTGCTGATAAAAATCTCTTTTCAAAAACTTAGAATTACACATCAAGTTATCAAGAATTATTACGTAAATTAAAACTCTTCTGGCCACGTACACCTATCCTGAAAATGCTCAGAAACCAGAGGATTCGGGTGCGTTGGGCAAGTGCCCCGCAGTGCCCGCCTCGACTTTTCTTTGCTTCATTAGAATCGGCATGCTGGTGGCTAGTTAAAAAGTGTACAGGTGAGGCAGGACGGTGGATTTTTTTCTCAATATGCGTGTGCAACAAATTAAATTAAATTGTCTTTTCGATAATTAGGTGCATTCTACATTATGGGTAATGGACACTTTATATGCAAAACTGGTACATTAACAGCACTGCAGCATTACACCTCTGTAATGGCGTTCTAATAACATCAAAAGTGCGCAGTTCAGTCTTTAGTCTATCAATTATTATTGTTATTAATATATCCTTAGCACGATATCCTGAAGAAAGTGCCTTATTATAATCGGATGGAGGTGGATGCAAGTCTAATAAATTTTTTACGTTATTTCGATGCAGGTAGGTAATATTTCCCGAACATTAAGTACCTAGTGCTGAACTATGATTATGTAAACTTACACGCAAGATTTATTAAATTTCAGAGTTACTGTATCACGGTATAATAGCCCAAATAATATTAGGGCCAGGTAAAGGGCAACACAAATAATTTCTATTATGTAGGAAGATTAAGGTGATGTAGGGTAAGATATGAGGGAAGATAGAATTCAGATGATATCCGATCGATAATTTTCTCTATATACTCCCCTTATTTACTCAAATCATTCATATTACTAACTTCTCATCCATTGATTGGAAGAATGAAAAGTATGATGGTCGCGAAAAAAAAATTGAAAATTTGTACTTATTTCTTTTTTTATAATGCTAAAACGTCGAGATCTGTCGAAAACAAAACAAAAATTTCCATGTCGGTCGGTCTGTATGTAGTATATACAGGGTGGCCCAACGAAAACAGAACAGAGGGGTTTTCAGGCATTTCACCTCATTTTTTTTTCCAAAAAGCTCGGACAAGTCGATTTTATATTGAGGGGGACATCTGAAACATACATTGGCGAATTTCTATCTTTAGTCCCCTCACCCCCACCCGCCCCAACTTCGAAGTTTCAAATGACACCACCCACTTTGCGATATATCAAATTGAAGAGGATCAAATTCTCTTTCTGAAAAAATATTTCTATGGTTTTTAACCCCTTCCTAAAATTGTCAGAGTTCCCAATGTGATATTTTGGATCTTTCAATTCTCTTCAGTACAGTCAACGTCATCCTGGACAGCATCAAGGGAGAAAATTTTCTGCGTGAAAAGTGCCACCCAAATTCACCCGTTTGCTCTCCCACCTCAACTTCAAAATCTAAAATGACACTATCTACTTTGTGATACATCAAATCAAAGGAAATTGAATTCTCTTTCTGAATAAGATATTTTCAGAATTTTCAAAAAGCTCCCTTTCCCCCTAAAATACTCCGTATGTTCAATTTATCAGGAGAGGGGTTAAAAATTTCAAAAAAATGGTTTTCAGGAAGAGAAATCAATTTCCTTTGATTCGATGTATCACAAAGTAGGTGGTGTCTGTTAAGTTTTGAAATTGTGGCGGGGGAGAGGAAAGGGGTGAATTTGGGTAACACTTTTCTTCACCGAAAATGTTTCCCTTAGATGCTATTTAGGATGACGCTGATCAAATTGAAGAGAATTGAGGGGTCGAGGATATAAAATGGGACAGTCAGAGAAACTTAGGAAGATGGGGGGTGGGGTTGAAAATTTTGAAAATATTTTTTTCAGAAAAAGGACTTGATTCTCTTTAATTTGATGTCTCGCAAAGTAGATGGTGTCCTTTGAAATTCTAAAGTTGAGGTAGATAGGGGTGATGGGGCTGAAGATAGAAATTCGCCAATGTATGTTTCAGATGTCCCCCTCGATATAAAAATCGACCTGTCTGAGCTTTTTCCGAAAAAATGATGTGAAATGCCCGAAAACCCCCCTATTCTGTTTTCGTTTGGCCACCCTGTATAACAAATTATGATGAGAACTAAACAGCACCATTACTCACCGGCATCAATCATGTACGCGTTGTATACAGGGTGTGAGACAAAAAAGGTTGATTTTTTGGCTGTATATAAAAAACCAAGTACATGAAGTGGCAAATTAGGAAGGTACGAAGTTCCCAGGGAAACAAACCAAGCCAAGACCCCTGATAAGGTAAACTACTCACGTAAATAATGTGTAATCCACGAGTTACAAAATGAAATGAGTCAAGAAACCGTTATGGATGGAGTGGAAAATTTAAAAATTGGTGCTTCATTCAAGGAATTTGAAAATCATATTCAAAGTTCGAATATTCCCTCGCACTGCGCTATGAAGGCTGTATACTGTTTGCTGCTCTCCTCCATTCATGTCTGCCAATTCCCAAGAAATAAAACTGAGCAACGAGAAATATCTTGCACCTCCTACATACGTCCATAATTCCATCGATATCAGGAATGGGGTGGGTCCTTCTTTTTCTCAAACTATTCAACCGGTGACAGTCCACACAAAATCTTTTGGAATGGTCTCTCTTGTCTACTATAGAATTAGTGAAGAAACTCATGCCAATTTTAAAGTTCAATGGTATTGTTCCTTCTTCTTTGATCAATAAGGTACAGCGTCACCAATCGGGAACGCTTCGCGGTGCTTCTCGCAATCTTAGAATTCCTCGAAGAATTCAATCCATTTATCGAAGTAGCTCAGTCGAAAGTCGTTATCGACCACTACTCCCTGCTGTGGCTTTATTGACAGAAAAACCAGCATTTCCATTGATCAGTCAGCTACAAATTGACAAACAAAAATCGCGAATCAACTTAATTCGTATTAATTTTTTTTTTGTGGAACCCACGGTTAGAGTTTTGGAATAATGTATTCACTGTAATTAACATGGAAAATTTGGTGATTTTGAGGCTTCCAAGATAGCATCGGCTCATGATACTACTTGTGATTGAGCTTACTTCTCCAGCCCGGCCATCTGTGATCGAGAGTGCATGCACCGAGAGCTGTCACGGGCGTGATATTCGATTGTCCTTGATGAGTTCGCGATGACGTAAGCAGAGCACTCTGGCATCAGCTTGTGGTGCCTCCTGCCGATGCCGTTACAAGTGAAAGTGCCTACTACACCCAACCCCCCTCGCGCGAAACACGGCACACTCGATTCATGAATCCGCACGCGGCACACGGGGGCGACCCGCAGATACCCGCTACTGGACCTTTTTTTTTTTGGTTGGCGTTCCAATCCTTGCACTAGTCGTTCTACCCTACCCAAACATACCGGAACGACCCGCTTCTGGTTGCGAAGCAACTTTGCGGTACGCTTATCAGAGTCCTTCACTTCTTGATTGAGAAATTATGGTTCCTCCTTCTGCTGCTTCTTCCTTACACTTCTTCATTTTCTTGATGATTAATACTTTGCTTCCAGGACAAAAAGTTTGATTTGTATGTATTCTGATGCATGATGAATCATTGTTGATTTACTGATGCGCATCTCTGCCATCACGAGAATTTCAAATTGAATTATTCAAAGTTCTCTCTGCATAATGGGTACCTATGCAAGATGCTGTATAATATCGGGCGTGGATCTTTCGAGACGAAGACTAGGCGAGAGTGAAGGGTCACAATGTAGGTCAGATGTTGGCACGCGAGCACCACGAGTCTTTTCTTATATACCAGCTAGGTACCTACCTACCTATACCATGATAGCCGTGCAGGCGAAGAGCTTGGATGTTGTAGCAGCGGCAGCCAGCAGCATCAGCACGCGATTATTTTACGTTTCTGGTCCCGCATTATTACCAAACGCTCTACTCCCTAATAAGCGGTGCTTCAATTTCTTCATTTCCAATTATTGCTTCTTGATGACCCGGCCACGAATCCGCCGAAATCAGGCCCCAAGGCCATCAGCTTACCTACTGCCATAGTAGTAGCCTGGAGCCGGTCATCAGAGTTGAACGAAGGTATAATTTTTCTGTTGAGATGGCCCGAGAGATGACCGCAGTTGTCTGAAAAACTAGAAGACGTGAGGTTGAAGTAGAGATACCTACGTATGTCTTCAGGAAAAAAAGAGTTAATAGTGGGGTCGGTACAGTATTGTACGCTGCATTTTTGAGTAAGGCAATGTCTTTTGGCACACAAACAGCACCTGTTCGAACAATTTTGTCCATCGCCGCAAGCGAAATTTCAGTTCAGATCCTGTATACAGGGTGGAGAAGGAAAACAATTTAAAAAAATTGCATCCTTTGAATGAACAATGGTAGAGTATTGCAGGGCATGTCATATGATGCGCAATTTGATGGTTGTTGAGGTACACCAAACCATTTTGATACATTATTAACTGTTTTTGAGATATTGAAAAAAAACTGAGATCTGTCAAAAAAAACATCATCTTCATTATATCGCTTATTTTGAAAGATATCAGAATGCAATTTGATATTTGCTTTATAAAAGACGTCATAAATGAATAACAGCTGCAGTTATTTTCTAGGCCTACTATTTTCCTAAATAGTAGTCAACTTATTTGGAGGGGAGCCACCATCTTGTTTTGTGAATATCAAGCTGATGATCGAAAAAATGACTGATAGTCATCAGGCTAGTATCATGTCATTGCTCTATGTTGTGAAAGGTCACTTTGGATGGACCATGATACTATTTTTGCTGAAAGAAACATGACGCACTGATTTTATCGGGTTCCTCAGAACTAGAGGACCTACTTCCAGCCATCGAGCCATTGCAAGTGATTGAACACCGCAATTATGACCCCTGATCATTTCTCAGGTTGCTCACTGTCATAAGTGCAGCGGTTCGTTTTTAGCAGCTGTTTGAATTAGGAAATGTTGCGTTTTCGTGAAAAAAAAAAAATTACGAGGTCTCTGGGTCAATTCTTAGGTCATTGGAGATAGATCCTCCACGAAATGTTGATGAATTTATGCTAAATTATTGGAAAAAGTGCATTCGGTGCATCGGTTTGAAGAAACGGTTGAAAATTGTTCGAAACGGTTCCTTCTGTCTTGATAAGCGTTAAATTATGGATCTTTTTGGCGATTTTTATGCTTCCAGCCTATTTAGATGATGGGATGAAATTCTTCAAATTCTTATCATCCTGTGATGTCATCTGCATAGATCGCCATCATGTCAACATTTTCCAAAGTTGAAGGAGGAATCTGAATAGAATATATTCCAAAATACATTGTGGCATCAAAATTTATAAGGTTCTCTCCATTATTAGTAATCAGAGCTGGGCAAATTACTTTCAAAAAGTAATTAAATCCAATTACCAATTACTTGCCTCAAAAGTAATTGAATTACTCAGTAATTGAATTACTTAAAAAAAAAAGTAATTGAATTACCAAATACCCGGAAAAAGTAATTGAAAAAACCAATTACTTTTTCAATTACTTTTTACAAGACATTGAATTTTTTTTAATAAAATACTTTTTCGGAGTTTGTCGTGCATACAGAAGGGAGGAAATATGCGAAGGACTGAAAAGTTAATAAAAATTCAAGAAGCTATTATAGATACACAAATAAAATATAATTCCTATATTTTTTTAATAATACATATGACCAAAAAACTGAACAGGTACGAACAGGTACCAGTCAAACGACACAACAAAAAATCAAATTCTAAATAACAAAAAAATGGTTATTTCTGCTTCATCGACACCATAAAAATCATAAAATTAAACTTTATTTGCCTTCATCAGCACCAGTTTTTCAAACAAGGAATCTGAGGTCGCGTTTCGCCTCGGAGTGTCAATAAAGGTTGCAAATGAAAAAAGCCGTTCAACTGGGGCTGATGAAGGCAAATCAGTGTTATATTATATACACGATTGCACTACATGCAATTGTACAAATTCGGAACTATAATTTCGTTTCTGATTTGGACTTCTAGACTTGTAGAAGGGACTAAATATTAATGTGGTACCTACCAATTAAGGCTAATTAAACTTACCTTATCCATTTTTGTATCCTGTCACGTCACCACACACCACGCTAGCAACAATGGTAAAAAAACTGCGAAGTACCAAGAAAATACCCATCCATGGATCGTTCTATCCCTTCCGCCTCCACTCCACTCGTAGCTATTCGGCTTCAGGCAAGGGTGGACACTGTACATTTTACACATTGCAACACCAACACTTTTGTTTCGCTATTTTTTTTTACGATCTTCTTCGTTTCAAACGATCAGATTTCTACGTCTCTCTCACATTTACGTGATGTTTATAGAGATGCCGCCAGCAAGGAACCAAAACCAAGGAATTGCTCTCTGCGTCGCAGTCCTATACTCGTAGGTAGGATTAGGAGTAGGTACTCTTCCAGCTTAATTTTGTATTTTTTGTTATTATGAGAATGATGTGCACAGTGTACCCGAGTACACGTACCTAAATATTATGTAATTGAACTACAGCTCAATCACACAGATGTGGGCTAGGTAGGGAGGTAAGGTACCTACCTTCAGCGAACAACCACAGCAAATTAGGTATATTCGATTGTTGGAAAGTAATTGAATTACTCAAAAGTAATTGAATTACCCAAAAGTAATTGAATTACTCAAAGTAATTGAATTACTCAAAAGTAATTGAATTACTTAAAAGTAATTCAAATACTTTTTTTTTCAAGTAATTGAATTAAGTAATTGACCCGGTAATTAATTACCACTGGAAAAGAATTCGTCAAGTACTTTTTCAAAAAAGTAATTAATTACCAAATAAATTACTTTTCATCAAAAGTAATTCAATTACACTTCAATTACTTGAAAAGTAATTCAATTAGTAATTCAATTACAAGTAATTGAATTACTGCCCAGCTCTGTTAGTAATGCCCTCCCGCATAATTTGCAAAATAGTCTTTAATGTTCTTCATACATCACATGAGTACCTACATCCTGTGCCAGTTTCTTAAAACCTATACTGATGGATGCATTTTTTTCTAATAATTCAGCATAAATTCATCAAAATTCCATGGAGGATCTTTTTCCAACGACCTAAGAAATGATCCAGAGACCTCGTGATTTTCTGTTTTTTTCATGAGAAATCGACATTTTTATTTAAATAGCTGCTAAAACCGAACCGCTGAACTTATGGCCATGAATCTTGGTAGACAACCTGAAGAATGATCAAGGGTCCTAATCGCGGTGTTCAATTCCTTGCAATGGCTCGATGGCTAGCAGTAGATCCTCTAGTTCTGAGGAATCCGATAAAGTCCGTGAATCATCTTTTTTCCAGCAAAAATGGTATGATGATCCATCCAAGGTGATCTTTTACATGATAGAGTAATGGCATAATACTAACCCAATGACTATCAGTCATTTTTTCGGTCATCAGCTTGATATTCACAAAAGAAGATTGCGGCTCCCCCCAAGAAGAGTTGACTGTCTTATTTAGAAAAATAGTGGGCCTAGAAAATAACTGCAGCTGTTATTCATTTATGACGTCTTTTGTAAGACAAAAACCAAATTTTATTCCGATATCTTTGAAAATAAGCGATATAATGAAGATAATGTTTCTTATGACAGATCTCAGTTTTTCCAGAATATCTCGAAAACGGTAATTAATGTTTCAAAATGGTTTGGTGTACCTCAACAACCATCAAATTGCGCATTATATGACATGCCGTGCAATAGTCCGTTCAAAAGATGCATTTTTTTGAAATTATTGTTTTTTTCCTTCACCCTGAAGGTATACAGGATCTGAACTAAAATTTTTCTTGCGGCGATGGACAGAACTGTTGAGACAGATTCTAAGAACATGTGTGCCAAAGGGCATTGCATTACTTAAAAATGCAGCGAACAGGACTTTTTCTAAACGTGCCGACTCCACTATAACCAAATGGCACTTTTCCAGAAATTTTTCGTGATAAGAAATGAACAAGAGAAACTATGAAGTGAACCAAGCAGCAACGGAGGAAAGCATTGGGTTGATAGGATGATAGGTGAAGGGTAGACATGGGAAAAAATCAACTCGTTGGCCCAGGAGTCCCAGGACGCAGAGAAAAGAGGAAAGCAGTCAAACTAACGCTAGACTTGACGCATTACCAACTAGTCTCACGTACACATGACGGTTAAAAGACTTGAGATTAGTTAAGTAAGTATACTTTGAGATTAGAAGTATAACTATTTTTGCGAAGTGTGAACTCATGGAGAAAGATGGAAAATATCATCAACCTTCTGTTCTATTGTTGATCCGGCGGCCACCCTCTTTGTCTTTGCAGCTCACGTTATTAAGCGAGGATCATATGCAAAGATAACGTGTAATAATGCACACAACAAACACATCGTTACGCCACCATCCTCTGGTATCGGAGTAATATCGCCAGGCCAGGCCAACCAACCACACCCATAGGGAAAGTGCCGGAACCGTATCATGGGCAGGCACATTATACCTAGGCAAAACGGCACGCCGCTGTGACAATGTCATTCCTGCAGTCCTGCCGACCAGCGGGAGCATTGTCGGTTGGCATTTTCTAGACTGCGAGTGCTGATACCGGAGAGTATTGGCCAAGTAACGGAAACTCAAGGATGATGATTGAGTCGTTTTTGCCGTGCGGCGCGGCGAGAGCTCGCCAGATAGATTTGTTGTTGTTTGTTCGACCAACCTTGCCCGAAAAAAATACGGTTGTGTGCCAAGCGCGGAGTCTTGTTCCTGGTGATGGTGATGGCGAATCCATTTTTATCGATTTCGACTCAATGTCGTCTTTTTTTTCCTTCAGACGCGTCAAGGACATACAGTCGCTCTTGTCTCATTGTCAATTTCACACACACACACACATGTAAATTTTGTCATCTTTAGAATCTATGGAACGCCGTCGTGGACATAATGAAATGTCTCAGAGAGATTAAATTTTTGCACGTTTTGATGGAAATCACACGACTAGCCGTCAGTTCCACAAAAAAGATGATCAGCGATCAAGGCTGATTGCAGATTAACTGGAATTTTTTCTGCTGAATGCTAGGTGATTTACCACAAAAAATGCCTGAAATCTGTACTAGACCCATCATATATACATTATTGAGGGATACACCAGCATTTCCATTGATCAGTCAGCTACAAATTGACAAACAAAAATCGCAAATCAACTAATCTCGAATCATCTGTTTTGTATGGAACGCCGTCGTGGACATAATGAAATGTCTCAGAGAGATTAAATTTTTGCACGTTTTGATGGAAATCACACAACTTATTTATAAAATGTGCAGATTTATAAACATATTTTGCCCTTATTCAAAACTATTCCGCACTTATTGACAGAAACAGAGGTAGTTTTAAAAGACTTGGCGCAACAGCCATATCAAACCTCGACTGAAACGTTTCCATCAAACATTACTTGTGCCTGCGCGCCATTGCGGACAATATAAAAACTCCTGTGAAATAATAATCCTGATCTACTCTGATTGAAATTATTGGATTTATTTATACATTTGCCTTGTTATTTATAGAAACTTTAGGACTTACTCTATAAGTTACCCAAAACTTTTCACACTTACTCTAACCAAGTCATAAAAAAATAAATCTCTCAACATGCAACAAATAAATCACTCACATACGCACCGGTACACGTTGAGAGATTTATTTTCTGAGGAGCATCCGGCAACGCCGCAGGTTCGCATTGTTCTTTCAGTGCTTTCTCCTTCATTACCCTTTCAGGGGAATTCTAAAATCCAAGTCGGCAAAAATTCTTGCAGGTTTGTTGCTGTCACCTTCTTCGAGCATTTCCAGACAATTTTCGTGGTCCTCCAGGTCCTTGGACGTTTACTACTGGCGATCAAAGTACGAAACTTTTGCAGGCCGGCTAAAATTCTTGCAACTCGGCACAACAGGCCGTTACTATCACCTACTTCGAGCACTTCCAGACAACTTTCGTGGTCCTCCAGGTCCTTGGAGGTTTGCTGCTAGCGACCAAAGTTCGAAACATTTGCAGGTCGTCATACAGGCTGTTGCTGTCACCTTCTTCGAGCATTTCCAGACAATTTCCCTGGTCCTCCAGGTCCTTGGACGTTTGTTACTGGCGACCAAAGTACGAAACTTATGCAGGCCGGCAAAAACTCTTGCAGGTCGCTACACAGGCGTTTCTATCACCTACTTCGAGCATTTTTAGACAACTTTCAAGGTCCTCCAGGTCCTTGAAGGTTTGCTGCTGGCGACCAAACTACGGAACTTTTGCAGGCCGGCGGAAATTCTTGCAAGTCGGCACACAGGCCGTTACTATCTCCTTCTTCGAGCACTTCTAGACAACTTTCGTGGTCCTCCAGGTCCTTGGAGGTTTGCTGCTGGCGACCAAAGTTCGAAACTTTTGCAGGTCGGCAAAAATAAACCATGTAGCGATAGCCCCCTTAGTACAAGAAAGATAGATTTCAACCTCGGAATAAATATGGACGTCCTGAAAATTTGATATCCTGTTCAGAATTGAGTGGTCTACAACATATCCAAAATCGCCAAAAATCGCACCCGGGGGTTTTGAGTTATTGTAGGGGGGGGGGGGGTAAAAATTGCAACTTAAAATAGAGGGGATGAAACCTGTCAATCCATTGGAAGCAAATACATTATAATTCGACGCATCATATCCCGTTGATACCATTTTGGCACAAAAAATGTCGATCACTGTTGAAGGGGGGTCGTGGGGGGCCAAGCCCTGCTAGGTGGTCCATATTTTGGTTTTTCTGCCCATGTAGAACCGATCACGACAAGTTTGGTATCTTTTCCGACTATATTTAATCTCCTGAACTCGAATCCGATGTGCTTATTTGGATGAAAGCAAGTTTGAATAAGTTAACTTGAAAAAACTTGTTTTTTCTTTGACCATTTTGACGAATTTTTTTTTCACTGTTAGATGTGAAAATCTTTAGAAGGTTTCAGGGGCCATTGAATTTAAGTGTATTCTTGACGAAAATCATCTACTCGATGTTTGATTTTGTTTCTCGAGTTTACAAAATCGATTTGAACTTGAACCGGCCCGGCGCCGCTTCTAATAATGACCAGAACACGACAACATGCACCTTTAAATGAAAATAGCATAAACTATTGGAAAACTAATAACTTATCTTTGAAAATTCGAGGATTTGTGCAGAACTGAATTTCCAATAACATGAACAAAATCGCCGTGGATCGCACTGCAGGATTTTGAGTTATTCAAGAAGGAGGATAACATTTTGTCAAGATTCGTACTATATGAACTGTTACCATTCCCCTCAAATATCTCGAACCCTGCAGTGCGATTCATGGCGGTTTTGTTTATGTTATAGGGAAATCAATTCTGCACAGATCATCAAATTTTCAAAGATAAGTTATTATTTCTTTGATAGTTTGAGCTATTTTCATTGAAAGGTGCATGCTGTAGTGTTCTGGTCTGTAGCAGACGATGCGTCGGGCCGGCTCAGGTTCAAATCGATTTTTTATACTCGAGAAACAAAATGGAACATCAAGTAGATGATTTTTGTGAAGAACTCACTTCAATTCAATGGCCCCTGAAAATTTTTCAAAGATGACCACCTCTAACAGTGAAAAAAAAATCGTCAAAATTCTCAAAGAAAAAACAAGTTTTTTCAAGTTTACTTGTTCAAACTTGTTTTCATCTAAATTAATACATCGGATTCGAGTTCAGGAGATTGGATATAGTCCGAAAAGATACCAAACTTGTCGTGATCAGTTCTACATGGTCAGAAAAACAAAATGGACCACCTAGCAGGGCTTCGCCCCCCCCACGACTCCCCTTCAACAGTGATCGACATTTTTTGTGCCAAAATGGTATCAGCGGGATATGATGCGTCGAATGTTAACGTATTTGCTTCCAATGGATTGACGGGATTCATCCCCTCCATTTTAAGTTGCAATTTTTTACCCCCCCTCCAATGACTCAAAACCCCCGGGTGCGATTTTTGGCGATTTTGGTAATGTTGTAGAACACTCAATTCTGAACAGAATATCAAATTATCAGGACGTCCATATTGTTTCCGAGGTTTGGCCGATTTTTTTACTATTTTTCCTGTACTACCTGTACAGGTGTCCCGAAATTCATGCAACAAAATTTACAGGGAAGTAGAAAATTGAAAAATAAGGAGACTTTCCTAATAAAAATACTCTCGCAAACGTAATAATACAGATACAGGCCTTCAAGTTTGGTTTTTTAAAACAGTTTTTTTCGCGTAACTTTTGAACCGTTGAGCTGATTTTATTCAAATTGAAACCAAAGTTCACTAAAATAAGTCTCTATTGGACAATGATAACGCATTTTATCAAACATTTTCAGGGGCGAAGATGATAGGGGGTACCTTCCCCCTTTCCCCCTCTTTTTCACCCCTCTGAATAATTTTTGAAATGGTTGCAATTTTCAAATTCTACGTTCAATTTAAAGAAAAAAGTTGCTCCTGCAAAATTTTGATTCAAGGCTTCATTTTTGAGATATTTGGGTTTGAAACTTCGGAGAACATCCCGAAAACACCACTTTCAAGGCCTTAAAAATTAAAATTCAAGAAAACTCAAGATTCCTCAACTGAAATGAATTTTCTAGGTGTTTCAAGTTGATAAACTACTATTTTTGCTAGAAAACATGAAGCTTCTCAGAAAAAAAAAATTGGGCCCTGAAAAGTGACTATTTTGAGATGTTTTCCAAAGTTTCAAACACAAATATCTCAAAAATGAAGCGTCTAGTCAAAATTTTGCACGTGTAAATTTTTCCTCTAAATTGAACGTAGAATTCAAAAATTGCCACCATTTTGAAAATTATTCAGGGGAGTGAAAAACAGGGGGAAAAGAAAGAAAGTACCCCCTATTATCTTCGCCCCTGAAAATGTTTGATGAAATGCGTTATTATTCTTCAATAGAAACCTATTTTAGTAAACGTTGGTTCAAATTTGAATGAAATCGGTTCAAATGAAATTTGAAAAACGAACTTTGAAGGCCTGTATCTCCGCTATAACGTTTGCGAGGGTGTTTTTATTGGAGAAGTACCCTTATTTTTCAATTGTCTACCTCCCTGTGAATTTTGTTGCATTAATTTCGGGACAGCCTGTATACGTTTGCATCAAACTGTATTCAAATAGAAATGATCAAAAAGCAGTGAAATGTTCATACGTATTTTTTTAAGCCAATAAGAAGATACGCTACAATCTATAGTTGAAACACTCCTGAGTTCACAAATTCAGATTTTTTCCTTTAATGTTTGCAGTTTATCTCAGTATGAAGAGAAAATCGGAGGGGCCAAGCCAGGCCCCCCAAGGCTAAGATTGGGGGGGGGGGTATGACTCCCAAATTTTTAATTGAATTATCACGTAAAACTACCCTTATTCTAAGAGAGGGCGACTGGGATTTTTTGTTGTAGATCATATACACTCGCATACACTACTGTATGGGTATACTATTTGCTATTGCTATCAAATTTTGAAGGTTTCAGTGCTACTTCTTCTGCCTGGTCAGCAAGGAAATATGGTTGAATAATTGGAAAACAACGCCTTGTGGAGGAGGGGTGGAAAAATAGATCAATCAAAGATTTTATTAATTCGTGGAATTCTACATACATTGCACAATCGTCAGAAAAAGCGAGAGAGGTACTATCAGATGTGGTAGTAAAGTGTCCAAGTCATCAAATTATTCTCTTCCACAGAATCTGAGGTATTACGAGCTCCGCCCCACATCAGTTGGTCCAGATGCGAAGACTTCACTTTTATTATCCAGATGAATACAGGGAGCCCCGGAGCTCGCCCCGGAGTTCAAGTGTGGAAACTTGTCAATCGATGAAGAATAAAATAATAACTAGAATGATTCGGAATAAATGTATTTCGTAAAAGTCAAATATCGGAGATACAGCCCTTCGAATTTGTGTTAGAAAATCGATTTGCGAATCGAAAATCGAAGAGACATTTCTGACATAGCCAACTATGCCCAGCAACCGAGTTAGCTGGAAAAAACCATTTGGGGAGGAGGTTCCATTTCATCACCAAATTTTCTTCTGCGCAGGCGCTGGAGATTCAATCCTAGAATATGTTTAAAGGTACTAGCCTGTAGTGACATAAACAAAAAACAATATTTCAAAAAATATTGACATTCTGATCATTGATTTTCTAGAAATTGCATTTTTACTGATGGGCCAACTGATGTGGGACGGGGCTCGTATTCCCTTGAGCACATGTGTATAGACAATACAAATAGAGAAGACACATCTCGTCACGGATTTTCACGGTTGCGTAGGAACCAGGTGAGTCCATCATTCAAAAAAAGGTTGGCTGATTTTTGATGCCCCAATATCCGTGACGACGGTGGTGATAACATATGGTCTTCTCTATTTGTATTGTCTATAATTGTATTTTGCTTTGAGAAAATGAAATTTTCCTTCTAATGTGCGCCTGAAATAAACTTTCTTTATTTCTTATAAAAAGTGATCGACTTGAGTTCGATCTCGAATTCGATTATAGGCTATCCTGATTAAACAGCCAACTGAACCCGTGAGCTTGTATATTTGAACACCTGCGCACAAGCTGCGAGCAAAAGGTATCGCCTATATGAGAAAGAGACGAACATTATGAACATTGCGGAGATTTTCCGTTAAGAACACTGCAAACATTTCATTTCATTTGGAGTTATTGTGTTTCACTAAATAATCTCGTTATTGGCTGTCAACCTAGAGGACATCAAAAGTTCTCCGGAAGTACTCGAAGAAGGTGACAGCAACGGCCTGTATACTGACCTGCAGGAATTTTTGCCGACCTGCAAAAGTTTCGTACTTTGGTCGCCAGCAGCAAACATCCAAGGACCTGGAGGACCACGAAAGTTGTCTGGAAATGCTCGAAGTAGGTGATAGCAACGCCTGTGTACCGACCTGCAAGAGTTTTTGCCAGCCTGCATAAGTTACGTACTTTGGTCGCCAGTAGCAAATGTCCAAGGACCTGGAGGACTAGGAAAATTGTCTGGAAATGCTCGAAGAAGGTGACAGCAACAGCCTGTATAACGACCTGCAAAAGTTTCGAACTTTGGTCGCCAGCAGCAAACCTCCAAGGACCTGAAGGACCACGAAAGTTATTTGGAAGTGCTCGAAGTAGATGATAGTAACGGCCTTTATACCAAACAGCAAGAATTGTTGATGGCCTGCAAAAGTTTCGAACTTTTGTCGCCAGCAGCAAACCTCCAAGGACCTAGAGGACCACGAAAGTTATCTGGAAGTGCTCGAAGTAAATGATAGTAACGGCTTTTATACCGAACAGCAAGAATTTTTGATGGCCCGCAAAAGTTTCGAACTTTGGTCGCCAGCAGCAAGCCTCCAAGGACCTGGAGGACCACGAAAGTTGTCTGGAAGTGCTCGAAGTAGGTAATAGTAACGGCCTGTATAACGACCTGCAAAAGTTTCGAACTTTGGTCGCCAGCAGCAAACCTCCAAGGACCTGGAGGACCACGAAAGTTGTCTAGAAGTGCTCGAAGAAGGAGATAGTAACGGCCTGTGTGCCGACTTGCAAGAATTTTCGCCGGCCTGCAAAAGTTCCGTAGTTTGGTCGCCAGCAGCAAACCTTCAAGGACCTGGAGGACCTTGAAAGTTGTCTGAAAATGCTCGAAGTAGGTGATAGCAACGCCTGTGTACCGACCTGCAAGAGTTTTTGCCGGCCTGCATAAGTTTCGTACTTTGGTCGCCAGTAGCAAACGTCCAAGGACCTGGAGAACCAGGGAAATTGTCTGGAAATGCTCGAAGAAGGTGACAGCAACAGCCTGTATAACGACCTGCAAAAGTTCCGAACTTTGGTCGCTAGCAGCAAACCTCCAAGGACCTGGAGGACCATGAAAGTTGTCTGGAAGTGCTCGAAGTAGGTGATAGGAACGGCCTGTTGTGCCGAGTTGCAAGAATTTTAGCCGGCCTGCAAAAGTTTCGTACTTTGGTCGCCAGTAGTAAACGTCCAAGGACCTGGAGGACCACGAAAATTGTCTGGAAATGCTCGAAGAAGGTGACAGCAACAAACCTGCAAGAATTTTTGCCGACTTGGATTTCAGAATTCCCCTGAAAGGGTAATGAAGGAGAAAGCACTGAAAGAACAATGCGAACCTGCGGCGTTGCCGGATGCTCCTCAGAAAATAAATCTCTCAACGTGTACCGGTGCGTGTGAGTGATTTATTTGTTGCATGTTGAAAGATTCATTTTTTTATGACTTGGTTAGAGTAAGTGTGAAAAGTTTTGGGTAACTTATAGAGTGAGTCCTAAAGTTTATATAAATAACAAGGCAAATGTATAAATAAGTCCAATAATTTCAATCAGAGTAGATCAAAAATTATTATTTCACAGGGGTTTTTATATTGTCCGCAACGGCGCGCAGGCACTAGCAATATTTGTTTAAAACGTTTTTGTTGAGCTGTTATATAGCTTTTGCGCCGAGTTTTTTTCAACCACCTCTGTTTCTGTCAATAAGTGCAGAATAGTTTTAAATAGGCACAACATTTTTATATAAATTTGTACATTTTATAAATAAGTTGCGTGATTTTTATAAAAGTGTGCAAAAATTAAATCTCTCGGAGAATTTCTATTATGTTCACGACGGCGTTCCATAAGAATCGGCCTGATTCTATTAGGGAATAGTGATGTTAATCACCGTGCTTACGATGCAATTGCTAGGGCAACGGGCCTTCCTATTGGCTGTCGCCATAATATGTAGTACGCACGGTGATTAGTCACCATAACCATTCCCTTATAGAATCAGGCCGAATGTTTGATCAAATTACCATCCATTAGGGTGTCGCAGCTAAAACATACCAGCTCGATTTTTCAATAAGCAAAAAAATCTTCACGAATAGAAAGAGAACCTGCCCTTTTTAGTTCAGGAATTTTAACTGTAATATCATCCAACTTCAAAAAAATACTGTAGTCGTGAAAATCACAGATTTTGTTCAGGATTTTGCTCTTTCCAAATTTTTGTGTTTCAGAAAAATCCCAGCGAAGGCTTTTCTCTAGAGCTGTCAAAAATCTGAAAACAGATGATTTGGAACAATTTCAAAATAAGGCTTATATTTTTTTTGTGATTTCAAGTATACACAGTGTTATCTGGAGACTGCAAATGTTGAGAATGGACATTTTAACAAATTTGAACCAAACACGCTGGAAAATTTCATAGTTCGTTGAAATATTTTGATTCTTTCTGTCAAATGCATATGATAGGTACAGGAAAGATAGTGAAAAAGTCGCGAAAACCTTGTAAAAAATAAGGGAATCCTAAAAATTTGATATTTTATTCAGAATTGGATGCCCTTCTTACTAAATACATATTCAAAATCGCACATGGGGTTTTGAGTTATTGGAGGAGGAGCAAAAAATTGCAACTCACAATCTGGAGGGGATGAGACCCGTCAATCCATTAGATGCAAGTACATCGTAATTCGACGCAACATATCCCTCTGATACCATTTTGGCACAAAAAAAGTCGGTCATTGTTGGAGGGAAGTTGTTTTGGGGGGGGGGGGGGCGAAGGTCGGCTAGGTGGACCTTTTTATTTTCCTGACCACATTGAACCGATCATGACAAGTTTGGTGTCTTTTCCGACTGGATTCAATCTCGTGAACTCAAATCCAATGTGTGAATTTCGATTAAGACAAGTTCGAACAAGTCAGCTTGAAAAAACTTGCTTTTTTCTTTGACAATCCGGACCATTCTTTCTCTACTTTTAGAGATGTTTATTTTTGAAAGAGGACGCCGGAATGATGGAGGTAAAGAATGCATCGAGAAGCCCCAGGAAGCACCAATAGGGTAGTGACCACCATCGAAAAATATAAAAAAAATCATACCAATAGAATGTAGAGCCTTAATAACAATACTACGTTTCGTGAAAATTCGAAAAAAAAGTTCCAAGTGTCTCAAAATCTGCCTTGAAAGTGGCTACTTTTGCGAACGATTTTGAATCTACCGAGCTGTAAGGCGGGCTGTGACGTTTCAATCTTTTGACAGTAGTGGGGATGACCCCACCTCCGTTGCCTGTGTGTCAGTGTTGACGTTGACGTTTGCCAGCATAAACATAACCATTGAAGTCTGATGTAGTTTTTAAATATTAT
Organism: Anaspis maculata; assembly: GCA_949128115.1. Lineage (NCBI taxonomy): Eukaryota > Metazoa > Arthropoda > Insecta > Coleoptera > Scraptiidae > Anaspis > Anaspis maculata. The sequence continues at coordinate 68,217,939 of OX421966.1, read as the reverse complement.
TAAATAATGAAAGATTTTACCATGGGTGAATTTTGGGAAGTCGCCTGTTCATAATCGGGCTCCATATTTTCAAGCAAAACAACTAAACAACACGGCACAGATACACAAAGCGTTAACAATACAACAATCAGCTGTTATAAGCGTTGACGGGTTGACGCTAGTGCTTTTTGTAGTAAGTTCTGTAGTGTTGTCAAGCCTGCTTCTCCGCCTATGTAAAATTGTGACGTCATCGCGCCAAATTTGAAATGATCGAGAACTTTCATGATTTTTTTAAACCAAGAAAACTTTAGAAAAAAAATCTGTTAACTATATAGCGTCACTTATTAAGGAATGAACTTTGAAAAAAAAATATAATAAAAAAATCTGTCACTATCCTATTGGTTTAGCGAAATACGCGAGAAATTTCAAACTGAGGAAGGGAATCCTCAACAAAAAGAACGCAACCACAGCTGGGCGCGAAGATCTGCTGGTGATTTCCAAAAAAATTGTTTGCCAAATTTCACTAGCAAACCACAGCGAGCCCTTGGCTGGTCACTTAGGCATTGCTAAAACACTCAGCAGAATAAAAGTTCGTTTCTATTGCGGGCCACCTTGCGAAAGGACGTAACAATTTGTGAAGGGATGCCAAGACTGCCAAGTCAGACGCGGCAGTAACCAGCGGCCACAATTCGTAGCGGACAATTCGTCGCGGACAATTCGTCCCGCGGACAATTCGTCCCGCGGACAATTCGTCTCGCGGACAATTCGTCCCGCGGACAATTCGTCTCACGGACAATTCGTCGCAAAATAATGTTTCGCACTTTAACAAGTCCCTTTGTCTTTTCTCGTTGCTTTTCGAACTTTAGTAAGTCCCCTTATTCCTTTTTGTAGTATTTGGAGCCCTACTGCCCACCCTGGTTTCTTCATGTCTTTGGAGCTCTGCTTAGTCCCCTTGCATCATTCCGAGAATTTTTGCTAGTACACCAAGCTTTGGGAGCACCCACTGACGGGAGCACCAGTAAGCCCCCTTATACTTTCATGAGATATTTGGTCCCTATCGAGCCCCTTATCTTCTCTAGTGTAATTTTTGAGCTCTAATGAGTTCTCTTATGTTTTTCATTGCTTTCAGATTTCCATACGGCCCCTTTTGCAGTCTTGTGTTATCGAGAGCTTCACTGGGCCCCCTTATTCTATATTCAACGTAACTTGAAACCCTGCTGAGCCCCCTCGAATTTTCCATGAATTCCGGAGCAGCAAGCAGCGTTATGCCGCCATGGCATGTTGAAGCCCTATCGGGCCCCATTGTGCCTTCAGGTGTAGTTGAAGCCCCGTTGAGCCTCCTTATGTTTTTTCATGACTTTCGGAGTAGGTACCAGTAAGCCCCATTTCGCGCTATTTTGTTATACAGAGCTCCATGGGGCCCCCTTGTCTCTTCAATACCGTTTCAAGTTCTGTTGGGCCCCCTTGCACTTTTCCTATAGGCTTTTGGAGCAGTAGTAAGTCTCTTGTGCCTTTATGTTATATTCGACCCCTTATCCCTTGTTTCTTATATAAATATAATTTGGAGCCCTAATGAACCCCCTTAGATCCCCTTGAGCCCCCTTGTGTCACCAATATCATTTGAAGCCCTACTGAGCCCCCCTGCATTTTTCCGTGACTTTCTGATTTTTATTGAGCCCTGCGTCATTTAGAGCCCTAAGGAGCCCCCTTGTGTGTTTTCGTGGCTTGTGCGTTCTTGCATTGCTGGAAGCCCTAGTGTAAGTCCCTTGTGCCTTCATGTGATATACGGAGCCCTATCGGATCCCCTTGTGTCTGCAAGTGTATAGTTTGGCGCCTAGTGAGCCCTCCTGTTTTTGTCTGACTATCAGAATTCCAGTAAGCCCCTTGTTGCCTTCTTGTGTTATTCGGAGCCCCATTTGGCCCCCTTGTTTCCTCAACGTCTTTTGAAGCCCTGCTGAGCCTCCTTACATCTTTCCGCGACTTTCGGAGCAGTAGCAAGCACCTTCTGCTTTCAGGTGATATTCGGAGCCCTATCGAGCCCCATTCTGCAAGCAGATAAGCTTGATTATAAAGAGCTTCATTGGGCCCCCTTGTCGTATTTCCGTGGCTTTTGGAGCTCTATCGGGTCCCCTTGTACCCTTATGTGTAGTTTGGAGCCCTAATCAGTCCATTTTTGTTTTTATTGGCTTTCAGTACTATGCAGTAAGTCCCCTTTTGCCTTTTCTCGTTATAAAGAGCCCCTTGTGTCACCAATATCAGATGAAGTTCTACGGAGCTCCCTTGCACTTTCCCGTGATTTCTGGATTTTCCATAGGCCCCTTCTGCCCTATGTGTCCATTGGAGCCCTAACGAGCCCCCTCATGTGTTTTCGTGGCTTTCAGAATTCCAGTAAGCCATCTTGTGCGCTTTTGCATTTCTGGAAGCCTTAGTGTAAGTCCCTTGTGCCTCCATGTGATATAAGGAGTCCTATCGGACCCTCTTGTGTCCGCAAGTGTAGTTTGGAGCCCTAGTGAGCCCCCTTGGGTCCATAAGTATAGCTTGGAGCCCTAGTAAGCCCCCTTGTGTCCAAAAGTATAGCTTGGAGCCCTAGTGAGCCCCCTTGTATTTTTCCATGACTATCAGAATTCCAGTAAGCCCCTGTTGCCGTCTTATGTCATCCGGAGCGTCAGTGGGCCCCCTTGTTTCTTCACACGTCTTTTGGAGCCGTGCTGAGCCCCCTTACATCTTGGCTTTCGGAGCAGTAGTAAGCACCTTGTGCCTTCATGTGATATTCAGAGCCCTATCGAGCCCCCTTGTGTCTTCAAGTGTAGTATAGAGCCCTAATGAGCCCCCTTGTGTGTTTTCGTAGCTTCCGGAAATCCAGTAAGCCCCTTTTGCCTTCTGTTGTTATATTAAGCTCTTTGGGCTCCCTTGTGCCTTTATGTGATATGCGGAGCCCTATCGGACCCCCTTGTGCCGGTTAGTGTAGTTTGGAGTCCTAGTGAGCCCCTTTGGTTTTTTAATGGCTTCCAGAGACCCAGTCACCCCCCTTTTGCCTTTTTTGATCATACAGAGCTCCATTGGGCCCCCTTGTTGTATTTCCATGGTTTTTGGAGCTCTATCGGGTCCCCTTTGTACCCTTATGTGTAGTTTGGAGCCCCAATCAGTCCATTTGTGTTGACTTTCAGAGTATCATACAGTGAGCCCCCTTTTGCCTTTTCTTGTTGTGAAGAGCCCCTCGGGCCCCCTTGTGTAACCAATATTATATGAAGTTCTACGGAGCCCACTTGCATTTTCCCGTGATTTCCAGATTCTTGTTAAGCCCCTTGTGCCCTATGTGTCGTTGAAAGCCCTAATGAGCCCCATTATGTGTTTTCGTGACTTTCAGAATTCCAGTAAGCCATCTTGTGCGCTTTTACATTGCTGGAAGCCCTAGTGTAAGTCCCTTGTGCCTTCATGTGATATACGGAGCTTTATCGGGCCCCCTTGTCCCCGCAAAAGTAGTTTGGAGCCCTAGTGAGCCCCCTTGTGTTCATACGTGTAGCTTGGAACCCTAGTGAGCCCCCTCGTTCCCATGAGTGTAGTTTGGAGCCCTAGTGAGCCCCCTTATGTTCTTCAATGCGACTATCAGAATTCCAGTGAGCCTGCTGTTGCCTTCTTGTGTCATTCGTAGCTGCCGTGGGCCCCCTTGTTTCTTCAACGTCTTTTGAGCCCTGCATGCTGAGCCCCCTTACATCTTTCCGTGGCTTTCGAAGCAGTAGTAAGCACCTTGTGCCTCTATGTGATATTCGGAGCCCTCTCGAAGCTCCATAAGGCCCCCTTATGTTTTCAATATCGTTTGAGGCCTTGCTGAGCCCCGTTGCATTTTTTCGTGGCGTTCGGATCTCTGTCGAAGTCCCTTGTGTTTGCTCATGATTTTTAGATCTTTTTATTGAGCCCCCTTGTGTCTTCATGTGTAATATAACCCCCTTACCTTCCGAAGCCTTCACTTGCGACGAATTGTCCGCGGGACGAATTGTCCGTGAGACGAATTGTCCGCGGGACGAACTGTCCGCGGGACGAATTGTCCGCGGGACGAATTGTCCGCGGGACGAATTGTCTGCGACGAATTGTCCGCTACGAATTGTCCGCGGAACGAATTGTCCTAGCACCGACTACTACAACCCTTAGAAGTTGCTACCCCATTTTATAAAGTAGGGATCGACCTCCTTGGTCCTTTTCCAAAGACAAAACAAGGGGCAAAATACATCGTGATAGCGAACGACTACGCGACGCGCTACGCAGAGACACGAGCTCTCGATAGTAGCAAAGCCATCCCAGTAGCACGGTTCGTACTGGAGGACATCATAGCGATACACGGTCGCCCAAAATACCTATCAGACAAAGGAAAAGTCTTCCAATCGAAATTGGTAACAGAGTTGGTAGAGGCAATGGGCGGGTGCTCGCAATTCACTTCATCATACCATCCTGCGACGAACGGATTAACGGAAAGACTAAACAAAACATTGGCCAGCATGATCTCAATGTTCTGTTCAACCGCTCAGGACGACTGGGATGATTTCTCACTAATGCTGAACTCAGCGTACACTACGGCTAGGCAGAGCACAACAGGCTTTTCCCCTTTCATGCTAGTTTATGCTAGAGAGCCTGTCCTACCAAGTGAGGCAGAACTGATGGAAGTCTGAAAAGATGCTGAAATCAAAGAAAATGTGAAAATGCCTCAAACATCACCTGACGATGTCGACTTATTTTCATGTCTCTACAACCAGGGCTGTGCGAAATTTTTGATCAATCAATTAAGCGGTTGTCGATTCGAGTGTGAGGAATAATAATCGAAAGATCGATTATTCCCATGGTTTCGATTAATCGATTGTTCCGATTAATATTGATTGTCAAATAATCGATGGTTCCGGTGAAGCGATTGTCCAATAACCAAAATAATCAATTATTGGACAATCGAATAATCGATTATTGGACAATCGATCCATTGAGATAATCAATTATTGGACAATCGATTAATCGAAATGATCGATTATTGGGTAGTCGATCAATCGAAAAAATCGATCACTTGACAATCGATAATTCCAAACAATCGATCAATCTGTATGATCGATTGTTCTCCAACAATCGATTGTCGATTATGGAATCTCACAATCGCCCAGCCCTATCTACAACCTATTCAAAATTCACAGAAATCCGTCACCATGAGTGAAGAAAGTGATACAGTAGGTATACCAGATATAGTCCCTTCTGAAAGTGCTAAAATACACAAATGGAAATGAGTCGGTAGATAATTGCGTTTGTTCTCACCAAAACCTGTGAGTTTTCTTACATCCTATTCATGTGAAACTAACAAACTGATGACCAATGCAGATATCGGTGTGTCTTCTTTGAGGTGGTATACTCGCAGAAAATAAGAATAAAAATAAAAATAACGATAAGAATGAAAATAAGAAAAGTAAGAACGGCAACTGCCCATTTATACTCCAGAAATAAAAATAAGAATGACAAATAGTGTGGAACATTGCTCCTTGGTGTCGCTCGAAGCATAAGAATGACAGTCGTCAAAATTTTGAGTTTCAGTTTTTAGCTTTATGCTGTTGTTATTGCGGTTGTTTTTCTACTTGTTTTGTTTGGTGTCATACAATATCACTAATCTGTAATAATACTTGAATAGGCAAGTATCCAAAATAATTTTTTACATCGCATTATTTCAAATTAATATCATGTGTAGTGTAGGTGTCTACTTTTCAATCTAAATTATTGCAGTAATAGACAATTATCACTGATTTGAACTTGTGCAGATAACTGGTAGATGGCGCCACGTTTGGACCGCCGTTACAAAACAACCCGTGGGAGTTTTTCGCCTACTCAAAGACAAGCGGTTTCAGGCAACTCTTGCTACATTGATGTACTGCGGATTGCATGAAAGCAGCCTCCATCGTCATCGGCAAAGCTCGACTGCGTTCGTCACTCGTTCGGCTTATCTTCGAGCAGAAGTTGAAAATATTCAACTTGTTTTCTTATTCTTAAATTTCTTGAGCAGTAGCGGCGGTAAGTATTTTTTGGGAGAGGCTAGGATCCCGTCATAAACGGAAGGAAGCACAAGCCACGGAAGGCTTTAAAACACATTGTAGAATATTATTCTACATGAGTTACCCGCGTAACTTGATTAATCAATAACATTGAGGATGATTTGTGCAGAGTTTAGGAGATATTTCGCCCTCAAAGACTCTTTTACGCCGCCACTGTTGTCATATCTGCGCATCTTCAATACGCAACAGCGAATCAAAAGTTGGAATTCCTTATTCTTAGTGTTATTCCTATTTTGGTGTATAAATGCTTCCAGCTGGAAGCTCATTTTTAGCATTTTCCTATTTTTATTCTCATTGTTATTTTTATTTTTATTCTTATTTTCTGCGAGTATAAATCCACCTTCAGTGTCTTTTTGTGCCGTTTGGCAACAGTGCCCTGATGGGGATTGGGGCTCCTACCTGTGACGTTTTGCGGCTATCAGATTTTTCCGTTTTTGACCAAAGCGGCGCCCTTGTGTCTTCTTGGGTTGATTGAAGCCCTATCGGCCCCTTTGGTGTCTGCGGGTATCTTCCGGAGCCCCATCGAGCCTTCTTTCTCATATTCTACAGAACTCTTATACGGTCAAAGTGTGGTTCGGAGCCGCACCCATCTGATGGGGTCGAAGGCTCATTTTACATGTCGATTGAGGCCTGCAGTGCAAATAATTATAATTCTGCCCCAGGCCCCAGGTATTCAACTCATGAGCCGATTTCCACCAATTTTTTTTTAAACAGTAGGCAATTGGTCATTCAACATTTCCCACAAAGATTTCCAATGATTTCTTAGTCAGAGCCCCCCTTCCCGAAGGAACGCTTAGACTAAAGTGATTACTATGACGTCTCTGGATACTGCCTGGGAAGTTTTGTGTCACCCACAACCGATTTCTTATCTTGTGCTATGATCAATTTTAAAACGTCTTTTGTGTTTCTTGATTACAATCTCTTCAACTGATATCCCTCAACATGAGAGACATAAATTCGCTAACTGTGCAAGTGTGCAATTCACTTTATTGTTACGAGCGGCGATCCCGTGCATTCGGGTGAACACGCGATCTTTCTGGATTCCTTCATCCATCATGTAGCGGTGTAGATACAAGAGCGGTGCTCTAGACGTTCCCAAAAGCATACGCGATGGCTTGGTATTGGGAACCCTCAACGCTCGATCAAGGCACATCTGGCCATTTTGGCGGAGGTGCAGACATTCCGGAGCACACGGGAAACACGCGGAAGGTGTGTGATTATTCGGGAGTCGCCTAGAAAATCGTATGCGGGGCCATTATGGAAATTGCTGAAGGATGATGGAAAGTTCGGGAACGCTATTCGGAGGCCTGTATAAGGCATCAACCGTCAGCTCACGGGCAGTTATGGATTGGAATGCGAAATGGTAGCGAGCGGATTGAAGGCGAGTGGTAATCACAGCGATAGTTCCAAGTAGATAGTTGTTGGCGTGTATTCATTGTAGTACGCGGAAATAAACAGTGTGTGTTTTGAAACGATCGTCTCAATTATATTCGAACCCGTACGTGAAATACGTAACATTATACACAATGAGTTAGCAATCGATACATTTCTAACTTTTGAAAAGTTGGGAGGTGAATGATTCCCTACAGGTTGGGATATAATGTCACTTTCGGACCACGTGCCGAAAGTGACGTATGAAGAGAGGTAATCTGATCTAAACAGCTGTCACGGAGCGCGGAGTGTTGATGGATGCGTTGTTTGAAAAGGCTGCCTATGTCTACCTGATAAAAACGTTTGAAGCAAGAAACTTTGAATAACGCCAATTATTTGCATTGAAACTGTATCATCGTGGATAAAGTCCTATACATACCACGGGGTAAAGCGTCGTTACAGCCTACGGGTTTCTATCTCACCTCGGCACGCCTCGGTAATATATTGAATCTCTTGGCTGTAATGAGACGCTTTCCACCTCGGTATGTAATACACTATTATCGTATTTACAGAATAGGTACGTCAGGCTGTGCGTAAGGACTCATTTCCTTAGGTTCCTATTTATGCGGTATTCCATCACTTACGGCAGTGATCGTAGGTGAAAAAGAATTTCATGGTGTTTTTTGGGCGAATCGAGTTGGTATGTTTAAGCGAGGACATCCTCAAGACGTGAGAGTCTCAAATTTGCCATTCTTGTATAAAAAAAATAGCCGGACGATTAAAATACAAATTTATGTATGAAGTCGGTAGCAGTATTATACACATGTTGTGGTTTCGCTCGCGAGACTTCAACGATAAGTAAAGCGGGAAAACTCGAAGGTACACCGTAGAAAGTCCAAAAAGGAAGAAGTTGCACCGACATAACCCAAACGGCATCGGCAATATCCCTCCATGGGCAATATAATACGGAATTATTCAAAAGCGCGAGCTAAATCTAATCCACGCCGATCGTGTGCGCCTCTATCTCTTTGATTAATTCACCTCACGACGTAATTATACGAAATACACTCGCACACCGCATCCATAAATTAGACATTCCAATAAATAAATAAATATTTAAACATCGAAAACGCAGGAGACTCTGAACGTTTTTTGGTCGTGTGCTGGCTCGGGCGCTCGGATGCGCGACACGGATTATTTGAATAATTTGACTTTGACAAATTCAAAACCATCACGCCAGCGTGGTAATTAATGCCGGCTTCAAGAAACACTTACAACTTATTTCTTTAAACGGCCGCATCAATCTTTTGGGCGACCGCGCGCTGGAGCTCATGGGCGTGAAAAACAGCTCATTTAGAAATTTGAATAGGTATACTACTTAGACGCGCTTGATCTTCAACTGGTACTAGGCCAGAAAAAAGGAAGAACAAAACAAAACAACAAATTGCAGCTGCTATTGAGCAATGATCAGTATAGTTCATAATGGCACGTATCTCTGTGCTTATCAAAAGTTGCGCATAAAGGTGATGGGCTTAAAAAGGCAGCGGCCAGCATTAAAGATAATTATTTATATACGAAGTGATGATATGGCAATATCAAATTAGTAATAATTGACACGTGAGGTTTAGTTATTGCATGGTTATGGTGACAAGGAACAAGAAACGGTGTTGTTTTTTTCGTCTATACCGCGGTTTGTGCAATACCTATCGCGCGATTAAGTCGGGTGTGTCGCCTCGAGAAACAGAAAATGTCGTTATGTCGCAAAAAATTATTATAGATATCATTGAATTTGGATATCCATCTTGCTATAGATTAGGTAGTATATGTCGGTATAGAAAGTGCGACGATATTTTGTGTTCAGCAACGTGTGAAGTGATTAGAGATAACGAGAAGCTGTGCTGCTCTCGAAATTTGCATAATGGATATCATCAAGCAGAGAATCAGATAGGTAGGTTGGTCGCTTGATCCACTTGTTCTGTTTGGGTCTCCGGCGAGACTCAATTATTAGGTTTAATTTATTTTTTGTTATGTATTTGAGCATGTATATACTGAGAATAATTAGCCTTTCGAGCTATAGTATATCTTGTTCGTATAGCGCCTTTTCCTACAATATTAGTCACTACCGACGCGACACTTTGATGTCATCAGTCGGTCTATCCGTCTGTTTGCAGTATCAATTCAGAATCCGGTGAAGGATTCTTCGCATGGCGAGCGTTTTTGTGAAAACTAGCCGCCGGATTTGAACGAGACAGTTGAAAAAAAAGTAATTTGATCCGAGTAACAGGCGCATGTGAGATTTTCCAAAATTTGCCTTGAATTTGTGAGGATTTACCGAAAATTTCATAATTCGTTTCAATTTTTCAATAGAATTAACGTTAAAGTAATCCATTCGAAGAATCTTGATACGGTTTCGAGGCAGAAATTTGGATTTTTGAGGAGAATTTGGGAAAATTTCATGTGAATTGCCGACCGGGGGCCGAAAGTACATATATCGGATATGGAGACAATCATGTGCGGCAGATCCATCAAACCCAGCTGAAGACCAGGACACAAGGGAGCGGGGAAAGCCTCCAGGAACTCGAATCCGAAGTCCTGAGGCTGCTTCACCTAGCCTGTCCAGCGCATCCAGCAAATGTTTTGGAAGACATCGCAAAAAAAACTTTCATGAGCGGACTAAGAGATCGACAGATCTGCGTCAGATGATCATAGTCAGCAATCCAGCCAACATCAGCGACGCACTCATCCAAGCTATTCACATTGAGGCAACCAAAGATGCTTCGCGCCCTTATCGTGCTAAAGAGGTGAACTTTGACGAATCCGGAGCATCACATGCTCCGATGCTGTTGCGTGTTTCCATGATCAAGTCCAATCTCTTGCCCTATCTTCAGATGGAGATGCATCAGTGCCAGGCCCAGACTGTCGACGAAATGATGCGGTTCTGTCGACACGTCGAGGACAGTCGGGGGTAAGCCATGCAATATAAACCTCCACCAGTGGATCGGGGACAGTTCTTGAAGCCGGCTTTGGCCTACGGTAAGAGCGGTTCGGAGTCGAGGGCCAGCAGAGAAGATTTCGATCTACACGGGAGTACCGGCTACAAACAGCCACGTCGGCGAAGATTTCAGTCATCAGTCCTCCGTCCACTGGGCGAACGACAAAACCAGTTGGTGCACCACCGCACGTCTGTTGAAATTGCCGGAGTGCGGGACACTTCGCCGGTGCTTGCCAGGCTGCGGAGACTCTTTACTGCCACCGATGTGGGGAGCAAGGTGAGTCATACGCCCGGTTTTCGGAATGTAAGTCCAGGTCGGAACGATCTGGAGAGACCTCCGTCCGAGACAAGTCGGAAAACTAGGCGGCGAACCTGTCAACGTCGACCGACCGCAGAGTTCGCCATCGAAATCGGTCAAAAGTTTGTTCCTCTGACTGGCACTTTTGACAAGAGATGCTCGACCACACCTAGAGATCTCGCTTTTTAATGTGCGGTTGATGGGTTCAGTAAACACAGGGGCTTCTAGGACATGTGTGGGTGCCGGGAGAATGAGGATCTTGGAGGACATGGGTTGTAGCCGAGCCCCGACGGGAATAGCGGAGTGTCGGGTCGCGAATGGACGGCGGATGGAGACTGTCGGCGGGTAAAGAGTGCCGGTACGTGTCGGAGAATTGGAAAAGTATTTTGAAGTGTTGGCCATACCCACGCTGTCGAGCTCGCTCGTGTTGGGTGTCGACTTTCTCCGCCAGATAAGGTGCGTCCTCGACTTATCCCGCTGCACCATGGCCATCACATCGGACATTCCGTCGCTCTCATCCATCGCTCTGACGTCAGATTTGACTGGCACTCGACAGGAAGTGTTACGTCGATTACTGGATGAAGTTCTTCCTGAGCTCTTGTCCTCTCTTGGCCAATCCAAGTTAGTACAGCATCGGATACGCGTTAAGCCTGGCGTCGAGCCAGCGGAGCAGCGTTATTACCCGATATCACCTGCGCTTCAGCGACATGTGCACCAAGAACTTAACCGGATGTTGGAATTGAGGGTGGTAAAGCCATCCACCTCGACATGAGCTTCTCCCATCGTTTTAGTGGAGAAATCGGACGGCACCCACCGATTCTGTGTTGATTATCGGAGGGTCAACGCCGTTACGGAGAGGGATGCTTACCCCCTTCCCTACATGTCCAGCATCTTTGACACACTGAGCAGCGCAAAGTATTTGTCATCACTAGACATCCGCAGTGCCTACTGGCAGGTGGAGGTCGAAAAGGACTTCCGTCCCGTCACGGCTTTCACCGTCCCAGCAAGAGGACTGTTCCAGTTCAGGCGCCTCCCGTTCGGCCTACCTTGCAGCGGCTGATTGATCAAGTCCTCGGAGCCAACCTGGAGCCGTTTTTGTCCATCTGGACGACATCATCATCGTCATCGATGATTCTGATAGACATCTCGAGATTCTCCGGGAGGTTTTCAGTAGGCTTTTTCGGGGCCGGTTTTCTGGTCAGCCGTGAGAAGTGCCACTTCTGCCGCCCAGAGCTGAAGTACCTGGGGTATGTTGACGACCGTTGTGGCCAACATATCGACTCGGAAAAAGTGCAAGCGATCGTGGACATTCCAACCCCAAGGAAGGTGGAGGAGGTCAGTCGGGTATTGGGGATGGCGGGGTGGTATAGGCGATTTGTCCCAAATTTCTCCACACCAGTCGCCTCCATCACCAAGCTTCTAAGGAAGGGTACTCCTTTTGAGTGGAGTTAGGATTGTCAGAGATCCTTTCAGGCACTGAAACAACATTTCATCACGGCTCCCGTTGTCTCTTGTCCCGACTTCAACCGACCTTTTACCATCCAGACGGACGCCAGTGATTATGGCTTGGGAGCAGTTCTGACCCAAGACTCGGACGACGGTGAACATGTCATCTCCTATCTCAGCCGCTCGCTGAACAAGAACGAGCGCAATTACAGCGCAACCGAGAAGGAGTATCTTGCTGTCGTCTGAGCCATTGAGAAGCTGCGTCCCTTCGTGGAAAGAGCGCCATTCACCATGGTCACTGATCACTTCGCGCTGGAGTGGTTGAATTCGCTGAAGGATTAGAATGGTCGACTAGCGAGGCGGATCGTTCGTCTGCAACAACATAAATTCACCATTGTGCACAGACTGGGTGAGGGAAACGTGGTGCCGGTGTCGCCTACTTATTAGAACAACGTGCATACCGGTTCTCAGTTTCTTTCTTAGATGGGGTAGAGCTAGGCGTGGGTTCCCAGCTAATTAGGGTTCGACACAATTTATTAAAAGAGGGCCAACCAGGGTGCCTTTCCCCTGTTTTTTGAAATTCCCGGGCTTCCTGGTGCCTCAACGAATGAACCAAAAGACACTAGAGTTACGGTGTGGGGTGTTCGCACTGACAGTGAAAAAATAACAAAGTTTTAGGAGTACTTGATGGTGATTTATAATAGAGTTAAAATGCAGATATCGCAGAGGTATGGTATATGATAAAAATGACTCTAATTCCAATAAACAAGGTCTCGTTGCAGGTCCGGTTCTACATGAACGACTCCATGAACGAGGAAAGACGGACCGTGTCAACTGACATGTGAGGTTATGTCAGGGGGCCATGCCACTGATATTCTTGATGGTACCTGAAACGCTTACTCAAACACACCCCTAGCGGTACGAAACACCTAAAACGCGTCTTTATATCGGCTCTTGACCGAAATGAACGTAACTATAAACCTGCAGTCTTGGATCCAACACGCAAAATCTATGTATGTATCACCGATCTATGGGTGAACGAAAGTGATGTCAACGACGCGTTAGTTAGGGTTCTTAGCCCAGGTTAGTGGAGAAGAAAATGGTATGACACCTCACACGGAAAGCCAACACGACCGGGCCAGACTCCTCGAGGATGTTCGGTGTCGGACTAGCAGTGGCCGGGACAATCGCAGCACGATGTGGGACCTCCTTAGCCAACGGAATAGCGACGCGACGATCTCGGCGTCGCCGTTAGCTGGGCCTATCGTCCACTAGATCACCGGGGCTGGAATTGCGGCCACGAGCTACAGCCGGGTCAGTACTCGAAGATATCGAAGTCGGTTGCTTATTTTGAGACGGAACAAAACAGAAACGTCCTAATTGACGGGGGCTGCATGTAGCCAACGTCCAGCGCTGTGGAAAGGGTGGATGGTTCCAGCTTGGGCCTAAAATAACGGTTTTAAGATGACCTAACCAAACTGTCATTTTGATAGAGCTCACCGTTCCGGAACGTGGTACCCTCCCTCGAGAAAATAGACAAACGGATTCGCCGGGTGAGAGGTTTTGCAATATTCGGGGACGACTAGGGACCCTTTTTCGAAAATTTGCTAGCTTCAACACTCCCTTGGCGCAGCTCAATCGTTCTTGTCAGTTTTTTAGTAGCTTCCCTTTCCTACTCATAAATTGTTATCTCTGCCGAAATTCTCCACGCGCCAAAATGTTTAAATAAATCCGTCTGTTTAAATCTTATTGAGGTGTTTGATTTTGAAGTAAGCCTGTTATTATTAAATGTAGCGGTTTGGTAAAATAAACCGCTACACCGGATGCTTCAAATCGGGCGATGCCAAAAGTTTCGGCAATTGAAGCACCGGCAGGATTGATGTGTGGGCGGGTGGGTGTCAAGTCACCGTGGGAGCTGGTGTATGTAGACCTCGTAGGCCCTTCACCAAAATCCCATGCGGGGAATCTCCACATACTGTCGGTGCTCGATCATTTCACCAAGTTCTCCGTCTTCCTCCCGTTAAAAACTGCGCTGGCGAAGAAAGTCGTACAATTGTTGGAGGACCACGTTTTCCTGCTGTTTGGAGCACCACGTGAGATTGTCTGCGATAACGGCAAACAGTTCGCGTCCCCGGAATTCGAGGAATTTGCGCGTCAATACGGGATAAAAATCGCTTATACCGCCGTTCACCATCCACAGGCGAACGCCGTTGAAAGACACCATCGGACTTTAAAAACGATTTTGTCGTCGTATCTGGGGGATAATCACCACGATTGGGAGCGACACCTCCAAAAAGCGGCATGTGCCATGCGAACGTCGCGCAGTGAGGCGACCGGATCCACCTCATATTCGATTAACTTCGGCCGACAGATGCGTGTCCACGGCCAGGACTATCGGATGGCCCAACAGTTGAGGACTCATGAAGAGACCCCAGAACTGCGCGACCGGCAATTTTAGGATATTTATCGCAGGTGCGCCCGAAACTTCGACAGTCTCACCAGCGCAGTAAAGCGCAATATGACCTTCGCAGGAAGCCGATCCAACATGCGGTGGAAGACAGGGTGTGGCACCGGATTTTTGTACAGTCGAACGCCGGCCAATACTTTTCCTCCAAGTTGGCACCAAAATTCATTGGACCATATGTCGTCTCCAAAAAGGTTCCGCCGTGGACGTATGAGCTGTCTCATGACGATGGTCGGAGGGTCGGTATACCTATACCATGCGAAGGATCTAAAGCCAGATACTTCTGACTGAATGGTGGGCTGTCTTCTTCTTTTCCTGATCCTTTATTTGTTTGTTTTTTTCCCCTTGGTAATGTTATTATCAACTTGCCGATGGTAGACTTCTTCCTCGTCCACCGCTGTTCCATTCATGTTTTCTTTTATTTCTCCTCTCATTTTTTTTCTTCCACTTTGACACCAGCCGCCGTTTAAGGTTTTGAAATTTTTCCGTCTGGAAATTTCTAGGAGGTAAGGAAGGAGTTTGTCAACCAAAACTTTTCGATTCAGTCGTTTTCTCATTTCATTCCACAAGTCCTGCCATTTTCTTCTTTGGATACATTTTCATTTTTCCAAAAGGTAAACAAACTCACCAATCTGACACGTGAAGAAACATTTTTTGTAGTGAGCACCGATGAAAGATTTTACTTCACTTGAAATATAATCTTCAAAGTGGTGACAGTTCTTGAAGTGGGGGTTCTGCATTTAAGAGAAAGGAAGCCTTAGTTGCAGTTTGACGCCTTTTGGACATCTTCAAGACCGCCGTGAGTCTTGGATGGGACTGGTCGAAGAACACGGGTCAACTCAGGGCTGGACGTCACCACTCTCCTACGCTCAAGCTTATCAGAGCAAGGTCCATTCCACCTGACGGGTAAGTAGCACCAGGGTGCCTCACGTCGCTCTCTTTCTGAAAAATGGCAACCCTTTTATAGGTCTTAGTAATTTATTACTATTAAACCACCCACACCAAACCTTGCATAAAGCAATTCCTCGGATTAAGGTTAGATCTCGCAATTGCACCCGTTCGTCCATAACTGTTGGAGGCTTGCCGGTCGTTGGTTCGTGCTCTAAGATCGCCGGGCAGAATCGTCGGTACCAGCGAGGCACCTTCAGCAACACCATCGCCGACGAAGTGACCACAATCCGAGGGCACGAACCCACCATCATCTGCAGAGAAAGGACCTCGTTCCCTTCCCTCGATGCCTCGATAGACGCTAAGCGCTCGAAGGGCTTCACTTCGTGTCCGGAAGTGACCGTCGATGCCTGGAGTCTGTAAGCCCATTCCTTTTTGCTTTTGTTTCCAAAGTTGCGGTAGCCTTCAAGTCGTCGGGATAATACTGCGTGAAATACCATCACACCCTGGGGAATGAGCTCATTTCGTAGGTCAGGTGATACCGTCGTGTGAATATTCCCCCCAATTCCCGCGCTATAAGAACTCAACTGTGGTGATTGGGGTAATTGGGCCGGTTTGCAGTTCCTCTAGGCCGGTCAAATAAGGAAAGGTAGAGGGAAAATACTGTTGGAGTTTTGGAAATTTGACAGTAATGTCTGGTAAGGTGTACTGATAAACATTCTAAAAGTCCCCAACTTTACCTATTGAGCTCGAGCCGCCATCTTAAAGAAATGATCCTTCGATCCAGTTTTCTGCCAATATTGCGCCAATCATTAGAGATATTCTATTAAGTTTCATGAAAAATCAAGGCTATAAAATTGTATACAAAAATTGTTTTGTACCGATTTTTTTCTCGTATCTGTTGATATTAATAATATTAACCTAACAACAAAAAAAAAACAGAAAATAAGCGATTCTTTGCCTATGGCTGAAGATATCGCCTTCAAAATTTGTGAAGATGTTGGCAGTCTACATCAAATCTGAACGTGACAGTTGAGATAGAAAAAAATTGCGAAAAAATATATATTTTTTTAAAGCAAAAATTTGGTTTTCGAGTTTGACGTTTCCAATAGGGCGGAGTGAAGGTTCCAATTGGATATCAATCAGTTTTGATATTTACATATTGTAAGACAAGATTTCATCAGTATTGTGCCTTCACGAGCTTCTGAAATGCTCGATATGAAGTAAACTAAAAGAATAATAGCTGCGTTGAAAAAGTGTTGTCGATTGGTTCTGAAGGAAACATTTCGAAACAAAAGACATCAGCAAAAGATATACAGGAGGTCGGGGGCTGTATATGAGCCCCACAAACATGTGCCTTATCCAAAATAGTAGAAAAGAATCAATCAAAATGTTAAAACTCACCCTGTATAACAAAAAGTAACGATACAAAATGGGAGTAGTGGAGCATACCTGATGCCAAAAATACGGCCTCTACATTGCTAAAAAAAGAACAAAATCAATTGATTTATTTGAAAGTTGAGTCGGTCCTCAAACTTGACATTACAAATTTCAGACAGTCAAATGGGGAAGAGTAGAGAGCAGTAACTGTCGGAGTTTCAAAAGCTTTACAAGGATGTTCGCTAAGGTATACTTATAAACATACTAAAATTTCCCGCCTCTACCTGTTGCGCTTGAGCCGCCATCTTGAAAAAATGGGTCTTCGATTAGGTTTATTACCATTTTTCCAAGATGGCGGCACGAGCACAACAGGTAGAGGCAGGGACTTTTAGTATGTTCATGAGTATACCTTAGCGAACATCCCTGTCAAATTTCTGAAACTCCGACTGTTACTTCTCTCTACTTTTACCCATTTGCCTGACTTAAATTTGTTGAGTCAAATTTGAAGACTGATAACTTTCAGATAAACCAATTGATTTTTTTTTTCCAGAAATGTGATGGCCGTCTTTTTGGCATCAGGTGCGCTCCACTACTTCCATTTTGTATCGTTAATTTTTGGTATACAGCGTGGATTTCAACATTTCGACTGATTCTTTTGTACTATTTTGTATAAGTCACATCAATATGGGGCTCATATACAGTTGAATAACCTTTGGACCTCCTGTATATCCTTTGCTGATCTCATTTGTTCCAAAATGTTCCCTTCAGAACCAATCGGCAACACTTTTTGGACTCAGCTATTATTCTTTCAGTTCAATTCATATCGAGCATTCCAAAATAATTGTTGGCGTGTATTTATTGTGGTACGCAGTAATAAACAGTGTGTGTTTTAAAACGATCGTCTCAATTATATTCAAACACTGTTACGAAAATCACGGAACTTCAATTCTTGGGAGACTGGTAAACGCTTTACGCTTTGCTTTTCAGCCGTTTGACTATGATCGAAGATTGTGGGAAGAAATTCGGGAACGGACTCAGCACCCAGACGAGGGCGTGGTACACTTCACCTTAGCCATGGAAAACCTTTTCATGAAAATGGCATCTCCACTCTCCAGTGCCCACGACTCTCCGTCTATCAATCATTCGATCAAATTTGCTACCGTACCTGCAAATGGAACTTCACCAATGTAATGCCCAAACTATAGAGAAGCTGACGCGATTTTGTAGAATGATGGAAGACAGTCGAAGTTCAGCTGCTCGATACAAGCCTCCGCCATTAAATCGTGGTCAGTTATTGGAGCCCATCTGTCGTTCGACAGAGGGAGTAGCCGACCAAAAGCAGAGGAGGGCTTTTCGATTTTCACTGGAATAACAGGTGGGTCTGAAGTGTCCACAAAAACGGCTGCAACTGAACCATTCGTATCTTCAAGTCAATCTCCCTCTAGCTCCAAAGCGAAAAGGACCTTTACATGTTGGAACTGTCAACAACCAAGGCATACTGCGGGTGAATGCGAAGCGCCAGAGACCTTGTATTGCCACAGATGCGGCGAGCAGGGTACTTCTTTCTCTAGGTGTCCGAAGTGCAAACCCAAGGCTGAACCAGTCAAGAGGAACCCAGTGAAAGCTGGAGCGAGTTCGGAAAACTAAGCAACGAACGAGGCAACGAACTTGCGAACGACGAAGCGCAGAGTTCGTCAAAAAAATCGCCCACCAAAAATCTTCGTCTCAAACTGTCTACGATGCCAAGTGATAACCGCCCTTACTTGAAGATCTCTATATTCGGAGTTAGTCTGACAGGACTACTTGATACTGGAGCTTCAAGAACATTGATTGGACCTGAAGGCATCAAGCTTTTGGATGACATTGGATGTCGGCAGACCCCTTCACCCATTGCGGATTGCCGGGTAGCCAATGGTGTCAGGATGGAGACTTCGGGTATCTTCAAGGTACTAATTCGCGTTGAAAGAGTGGAAAAATACTTTGAAGTTCTGGCGATTTCTACACTATCCTACTCGTTGATTCTCGGGGCCGATTTTCTACGCCGGATGAGGGTAGTGATTGATGTATCCAAGAGTTGTCTGGAACTTGGACCGCAGATTCCGGATATTTCTGGTATCTCACTCCAGCACGATCAGTCAGAGGAACGGCGGAAGCAGTTGGATGCGCTGCTTGGTAGAGCCTTCTCTTAGCAGACATCAGCTTTGGGCTCTACTACCCTTGTGAAGCACAAAATTCGACATAAAGACGGGGTGGAGCCTATAAGGCAGAGATATTACCCCATCTCTCCTGCACTCCAACAGCACGTTCACAGGGAGCTGAACCGGATGCTCGAACTGGGTGTGGTGGAACCATCTACGTCTCCCTGGGCATCGCCAATAGTCATGGTGCGGAAATCCGACAACTCTTACCGCTTCTGTATCGATTACAGAAAAGTGAACGCGGTTACGGTACGGGACGCATATCCGTTATCATATATATCCAGCATACTTGACCGCTTGGGCAAAGTCAAATATCTTTCCTCGTTAGACATCAAGAGCGCCTATTGGCAGATTCCTGTTGAAAGCTCTTCACGATCTGTAACGGCTTTCACAGTGCCAGGTCGTGGCCTCTTCCAATGTCTGCGTCTTCCGTATGGCCTCCATGGCGCACCTGCCACATGGCAGCGCCTGATTGACCAGGTCTTGAGTGCGGGCATGGAGCCATTCGTGTTCGTTTACCTGGATGATATCATCATCGTCACGGAGGAGTACCACAAACACCTGGAAGTCTTGGAAGAAGTGCTCTCGCGACTGACTAAGGCGGGACTAATCGTGAACAAGGAAAAATGCCATATCTGCCGGTCAGAACTCAGGTACCTGAGATACGTCGTGGATGGTCGTGGGCTCAGGGTCGACCCAGATGAGGTACGCGCTATCCTTGAGATCCCGATACCCACGAAAGTAAGGGGAGTGCGCAGGATCCTTGGCATGGCCGGTTGGTATAGGCGTTTTGTCCCAAGATTCTCCACAGTCGTCGCACCACTAACCAGGCTCCTCCGAAAGGATGTTATTTCAGTTGGGATTTGAACTGCGATAGGGCGTCTGAAACGTTGAAGGAACACCTCATCACAGCACCAGTAATGACTTGTCCGGATTTCTCCAGGCCCTTCACTGTGCAGACTAATGCGAGCGATTACGGGTTGGGGGCAGTCCTGACACAGGAAGCCGATGACGGTGAGCATGTGGTGTGCTACATTTCCCGCTCACTCAATAAGAACGAAAGGAATTTCAGCGCCACAGAAAAAGAGTGCTTGGTGGTGGTGTGGGCGGTTGAAAAACTGCGACGCTATGTGGAAGGCACTTATTTTTCTGTGGTGACTGACCACTTTGCCTTGAAATGGTTGAATTCGCTCAAAGATCCAAATGGTCGTCTGGCACGGTGGAGTGTCCGCCTTAAGCAATTTGATTTTACTGTTCTCCATCGAAAAGGTGCGGACCACGTGGTCCCAGATGCCCTGAGCCGCGCTGTCCCAAAGCTGAGTGAGTTTTGATGATATCCGGGACCCTTGGTATATCGGAATGAGAAGACGTACATTGGAATACCCCGAGTCGTACCCTCTTTGGCGTGTGGAAGGTGAGATTTTGTATAAAAGTTGCAAAATATTGGATGGAGTGGGTGCCGACCGTCGGAATTAGTTGAAAGTGGTACCGAAGGACTGCCGCCAGCAGATAATTGCAGAGCATCATGAACCGCCGACAGCGGGACATCTGGGAATACAGAAGACATTCCACCGGATCGCGCGGAAATATTACTGGCCGAAGATGCGATTGGACATCAGCTATTTCGTGATTGCGTGCAGGGTCTGTCACTCACAAAAACCAGAGCAGAAGGCGCCGGCAGGACTCTTATGTGGACGGCCGGATGTTACTTGTCCCTGGGAATTGATATGTGTCGACGTGGTTGGTCCACTCCCAAAATCCACCTCTGGGAATCTGTATATTCTTTCGGTCGAAGATTATTTCAGCCGCTTTACCCTCTTCTTTCCTGTGAGAGCTGCGAACAGCAACATTATCTGCAGAATTCTGGAAACACAAATATTTCTAGTCTTTGGTGTTCCGCGGAAGCTCGTATCGGACAACGGCACACCATTTATCAGCCAGCGGTTTACGGCTTTGTTGGAGCAGTATGGTGTGGAAGCAGTCCGAACGGCAAGGCATCACCCCCAAGCCAACGCCGTAGAGCGAACGCATCGGACACTGAAAGTCATGCTTTCGTCATATATTCGTGGGAACCATCGGGACTGGGAAAACTACCTCCACCAGGTCGCATGTGCCTTACGAACCGCCAGACATGATGGCACTCAGATGACGCCTTACCTGATCAGTTTTGGATGGCACATGTGTTTACATGGCGCTGATTTTGATGCCAGCTGTTCACGGCCGGAACCGGGAGCTCCCCAATCCGAGCACTTTCGTGAAATCTACGGAAAGGTGCGTCAAAACCTAAGGAAGGCGTTTGAATCTAGCAAGAAGCAGTACGACCTAAGGACGCGAGCCGTCCAGTTCAATCTGGAGGATAGGGTGTGGCACAGGAATTTTCCATTGTCCGATGCTGGCCGCTACTTTTCAGCAAAACTGGCTCCAAAATTCATGGGACCTTTTCAGGTGGCTGGAAAACTGTCCCCATGGACATATCGCTTGGAAAATCTACAGGGTCGATCAGTTGGAGTATATCATTCTAAGGATCTGAGACCAGATCGCACCCACCGATCCTCCCGACGATGCGGATGACGCTCAACCCACAACTTCCTCCTAATCCTTTCTCTATATGGATTTTTAATTGTAGTTTGCACGTTGGTCTATTCATTGTTCTTTCCTTCTGCAGTGATCGCTTACGTTGATTAGTGCCTACGGCTACACGTAGCTGAGGTGCCTTTTTTTTGATCTATTTTGTGAAATTTCCCTCCAGGAAATTTCTTGAAGGTAAGGGAGGAATGTTACGAAAATTTTATTTTTTGTTATCGCTGCCAGCCGGTTGAGGTGGTGTCAGGGGCGACGGTATGGTTTCTGTAAAGGTTTTCTTATTGAAGAATGAAGAGGGCATTGTGTGTCTGATATTGGCAGTGGGTCTTCTTTTTTGCACGGTTCCTTATCGGGTAATTCGGTAGTTGGTTTTTGGCGTGCGATAAGATCGCACTCAAATCTGAAAGTTCGTTAAGTTTTATAATTTTCTACTAAGAAAATTGTGATCGTCGCACCCAAAAAAGGCCACTCCGAGGAGTCCTATAAGAAACTCCAGTCCAGGAAATTCACCCATCATCTGGGAATTGAACAAGCAATCCTAAAATTCTGGGGTAAGTCCAACTGCCAGGTCATCGGACACAAATGCAAGACTTCTCATTATTCTAGGTTTTTCTTTTTATTTCTTCCTACGTTAATTCAACAACCGGAGATCTCTGAACCCTTCGTGTATATTTACAAATACGCCACTACACACGGAAGTCGAGATACCTGCCGTCGTCGCTGCCATCCACCTCGTGCTACCTGCCTAGTGCGCTCCCGTGACGCTCCTCTACCTACCATCAACGACGTCCGGGAATAAGAGTTCAGTCAGCTAAGTTGCATACGTTCGTTACTCTTCCATTCAGCTAGTTGACTACGAATGATACCAACATCAAGAATTCTACGCTTCGTGAAACAATCCGAATAAATATAACCATCATAATAATCCTTATCAGTTTAAATACCTACCTTTTTTTGTGAATTTCTAACATCTACATAGCTATTTTATACAATTATCTGCAATCTGCAATAATAAGTGACAATATTTTGTACCAATTCACTCCAAGTCCTCATCTTTTTAGATTAATAGCATAAACGGAATTTTTGGCCAAGAACCCGTCGCGAGTTAGTTTAAAATTGAGTGATCGCCCTGCTCCCAAGTGGACATTATACATACGAGTACATTCTTCACAAAATTATGGGTTTTTCATTCACTTTTATTTGATCACGTTAATATTAAGCCTGGTTTACTGTCTTTTTGCTTCTGCGGCTGGAGCTAGTCCACGTACCTACTCTTCTGATTAGCCAATCTAATTGGCTATTGGACAACGTATCAACACGTACGCGAAATACGTAACACTATTGAGAACGCTGCAAGGGACTTCAAGACAGTTTCTAAAACCGCAAAAAATATCTCATAGGTCCACCACATTCACATTGTATTCAATAATAATCTAGCTATCAATCTCCAGTGACATTCACCGTAGTGTACAATCGACTCTAACTGTGGTTTACCCCTTGGTTATTCTACCCGTGCATCAAATCATGGAATTAACTTGTACAGAAAGTCAACAACAACAACACAACAATAATAATGAAGACAACAAAACAACAACAAAACAGTATAATTAATTACCAATAAATCAATCCGTGTATCGCTTTTGATCTATTAAAGAGCGCGCTAAACCATTCACGGTTTATTTGCTCTGTACAGCCGCGCATTGGGAGATCCGACCACAGAGCGCGCCGCCGCCCGTGATGCAGATTATTTCCTGCTCCGGCCATCAGACGCAGAATAAGTAATGTCCTTCTCCACCAATTAATATCGAAAGCAATCTCCTTCGTGTCCCACAGCACTGTTGCGGTAATAATTAGATTCCGAAAGAGCCATCGGTTCCGGATGGCGCGGTAGTCGGTGGTGTAGGCATTAAAGCAGTAGTTGCTTACCATAAGCGTGCACGATTACATACAACAACAACAACAACAGCTACAGCTCAGGTTAAAGCTCGAAAAGCTCTTCCACATACTTTTGCCTACAATAGTTGCGCTTTCTCTCTCTCTGTTCCTCTCTCTTGGTTCACCAGCATCAGAGGGGCCCGTGATGGTCTTAAACAAACATTTATTGTGCGCCGTGCCGTCGAGAGAATAATGCCGGGCAGGTGGTCGCGAATACAATGCAATTATCATCGACAAGATAGGCCCCGATGGTTATCTCCGCATAGCAATACATACTCATGCATTCATATGCTGCACGCTCGATGTATAACAATTAGCAGTTTAGATAACTGGAATATCATAGAAATAAATTAGCACTGATTGTGTACGGTGCCCATTATTATACACCAGAGAGAGCCTGGTGCATTGATGTTGTGCGGTGCTGTTCATTATTGTTGTTGTTGGCACAACAATTGGCGGGGGTGCGGTTCGCGCTTTGTCATTGCGAAAATGCAATAAACATCGTTCGTAAAAAAATGACTCGATTCCTAGTATCACAGTCGTCGGAACTCCCGGTTTCGATGGCCATTTCGAAGTGCTGTGAGTGGATCTGAAATGCAGCACGCTCGTACAAAGAGACGCAAATGAGGTTATGTTAATTTACGTTGTCTCAGACTGCCATTTTCGTCACCATTTTTCAGAATACAAAGACCGACGCTCATGGCCAGTAATTTCGAAAGACCAACAAAACCGTAATTCACAGTAAGACACTAACTTGTTCCCATAAAAAACCGTGACACCCCCCCTCTTCTTCGAAAAAAGTCAAGAGAAATACAAATAGACTTGAACTGATGTTTTCACGATCTTACATGAGAAGAGTAACATTTTGCTCATATCTCGGGGCAAATGAAACAATGAGATCTGAGAGTGAGGCTCAGGGCTCTTGGAACGAATACTCAGTTGATTAAAGTATCAACCAAACTGGAATGCATCAAGATTGAAAAGCGAGGCTCGGGGCCCTTGAAAAGGATATCCAGTTAATTATGGTATCAATCAAACAAAAATCTACCAGGAAACAAAACGTTTGAATTCAAGCTCTTACAAAAAAGAAATCATTCGAACCAAAAAAAGGTACTTCCATCTTCCACTCTACACATTCACTGCTTTCATCCACTCAAACTCCACCCAAAACCGTACTTCTATCTTCCACTCCATCCATTCACTGCTTTCATTCTCCCAACTTCTCATTCGCTCCACTTAGACGCCTTGTACGACATGCGGGTTCCACATCTGTTCTGTTCTTTCTCCTGATTGAGCAAGGATAACACGGCGAATTAATCCAGGAAAATGGAGGATGTTCATGGTAGCGGAGCAAAAGACAAGGGCGAACTCAACTCCTCTTGCAAAAACCAAACAAGCTACAACTAAACCTCTCAAAAATTATCGATCTCTACCATATTGGTTCCCCAGTTCGAAAGAATACGGGCTCTGACTTTCTCCGCACTTGTTTCACAACAAACTTGGGTACCAACTGAAACCCACCGCATGTACGGGTCGAAAACACGCGGAGGAAAAATCAATCGAGCGTGCGATATTTAAACTCACCACATGGTTGAAAGATGTCGCTAGCGGTGTACTTCACACGTAGAGAGTTCGAGAGGTGGTATAAAACAGTTTAGCCATATTCTTTCGTTACTCTCGAATCCCCACTCCGAAGATCAAGTTATGTAAGTGCGTTCCGCGCTTCAAGATGCTGTTATACTCCGATGCGCCATTGCCGGGTCGGGCCTCCCGCCTCGATACCAAGTTGGGGCTGAGACCGCCGTAAGTGCGGTTACTATAGCAACGGCCAATCAGACCGCTCTATTTGGCAAGTTACGCTGTCCTAATAGGCTACTTCGTTTCGACAGGTGCGCATGTGTAAAGGCGCCAGATTTTGACAACTTTCGTACACCTGTCAGTGTGAATATGGAAGCTTGGCAACGCTGCATGCTCTGTCTAGCCCCCGACTAGCTCCTACTGATCCTGGCTGTCACTGTCGAATGTTAAATTGTCATGCGCATTAATTTTAAATTCAACGGTTTTCGCGATCACGACGTTACGTATCTTGGTGCTTTCTTGGTGTTTTCCACTGCTTTTGTTGTTGTTTTTTTTTGTTTTTGTTTTGTTATTGTTATTGTTATTGTTGTTACTCGCGATTTCCGTTTAAATTCAAACTCGGTTTTTCGCCGTGTGGTCCCGCTGCGGGCCCTGCGGGCTGGAGCTGCTAGAATGGCAAGCTCGCTGCCATACGTTGAAGTTGCATTGGACGAAAACGATGTTCCTGGGGCTTCATTGGGCCATAGGACTCCGTCTCAGTTGAACAAGAAGCAATTGCGGCGGTTCTTGCAGTGCCGAAATGTTGATGTGAAAGGTACAAAGGATCAACTCATTTTGAGGTTCGTAGGCACATTACCTTGCTGGATATGGTAATTATTCAAATGTTCTACTCGATTATAGGGCGAACCAATGCATCAACAAAGGCACACCCATCTATGGTGGTGTAGACAGGGGAAACACCTACAGAAAAAATCGGACACTGTGAGGCAAGCACTCAACAAAACAAAAAGCAAGCCACCACATTTCCCATTGAGTGAGTAGACAACAGGAAATGTTTTAATGTTCACCAATAATGAACGGAAGTTTTTTTCAGGTTGGAACACATTCCCATCCATTGACATTCCGAGGTATTTCAATATTAGCCCAGGCGCCAGGGAGCAAAAATCAGCTCAATAAGGAAATAATTGTTTCCTGGCTAAAAACTAGCTTAAAACGATTTGTGTGGCTTAGGTTTTGACATACTAATTTCCCCCCTTTCGGAAATGTCGGCGTCATGTCGCCATCATCAACAAGAAGTGCACCAGCGTGGTTTTTGCCGAATATCTTGATTTTGGGCCATCGGACAGCAAAAGATGTGGAAAGTCATTTTGCAAACAATGAAATTCCCTACGGAATAGTTTTTAAATGACCTTTCTGCGACCTATGGTTTCTGAGATAGAGCTTCTGGAAGCTAGGGGCATTGTCGTAAAAGCTCCATGGCCACTTGACTCGAAAAACTAAAATGTCGATGTGACAAAAAAATTTCAAAATGAGATTTCTCGAGAATCCTTCATGCTATAGTTGCGGTGATGGTCTTAAACTCTTTCTCTTGAACCATTGATTACGAATATAGAAAAGTAAAAAACGTCACATTGTACATATACAGGGTGTACTGAGGGAATCAAATCAGATCAGAGAAATTTTACATATTTCTTCGATTTAGCCTATATGCGACACTCTAAGCACCTAACACGAGTCCAATATCAATATGGATTTGCTCTATAAGCTTGACTTAATACACGAAAGAAGTGGTCAACCCACAGCTTCACTGTAAAATGTTTTGAAGGTACTCTGAAATCATCAGAATAATAAAAATTTACAGTACCAAGGAATGTATATAACAGTATATTATATACCAAGGGGCCAAAGTGAATTTTTAATTTGGGGATTTGGACCCAAAGGGCCCCGAGCAACAAACTTTACCCAAAGGATCAAAAATTCACTTTGGTTCCTTGGTATAGTATAATATACTGTTACATACATTTCTTGCTACTGTAAATTTTGATGATTTCAGAGGGCCTTGGAAACATTTTACAAGAAGGGTGTGAGCTGATCACTTCTTAAATGCATCAAATGGAGCTTACATAGCAATGCATTTTGATATTGGACTCGTGATAAGTGCTTAGAGTTTCGCGTAGGCTAAATCGAAGAAATATGTCAAGTTTCTCTGTTTTGATTTGATTCCCGTAGTACACCCTGTATATGTACAATGTGACGTTTTTGACTTTTCAATAGTTGTAATCTACGGTTCAAGAGGAAGAGTTAAAGACTATCACCGCAACTGTAGCATGAAGAGTTCTCGAGTAATCTTATTTTGAATTTTTTTTGTCACATCGACATTTTAGTTTTTTGAGTCAAGTGGCCATGGAGCTTTCACGACAATGACTCTCGCTTCCAGAAGCTCTATCTCAAAGACCAGAGGTTGCAGAGAATTGACTAAAAAACCAAACTGTAGGGAATTTCATAGGCTTCAAAATGACGCCCTACATCTTTTGCTGTCAGATGACCCAAAATTAAGATATTCGGCAAAAACCACGCTGGTGCACTTCTTGTTGATGATGGCGACATGACGCCGACATTTCCGAAAGGGGGGAAACTAGTATGTCAAAACCTAAGCTACACAGATCGTTTTAAGCTAGTTTCCAGCCAGGAAACAATTATTTCCTTATTGTTTTCCCTGGCGCCTGGGCTATATGGGAAGTATATATTTATATCTGAATGTGCAAGCAATGGATGGATTGGATTCAGAAAAAGAGAACGATGAAAACAGCGATGGAGGAGACACTCACCAAAATGTTTTCACAAGCAAGCCCTTCAGAAAAGGAAGACAATATGTGGCAAGCGGATATGTATCCGATATCAGCGATGGGAAAGCAGGTTCTTGCACGTGCTTCAAGGCCATAGTGAAGGCGTCTTTTAAAGAAAACGTCTCCTATACGGTGATGGTGATGCTGTCAGATTGTGGTGATGTTGCGGATGCCTCATGCCACTGTAAGGCCTCAGCCATGGGCAGGTGCGCTAATGTGGCAGCCCTGTTGTTCAAAATCGAACAGTATACGGTAGAGTTTGGCCACAAAGCCATTCCATGTACAAGCTTACCGTGTACATGGAACATGGGAAAAAAAGAAAAACCCCCAGGAAGCAGCCAGCAACACATACAATGATGGAAGGCCGTTGATAAGAAAAGTCAATTATGACCCAAGGTGGAAAGTTTGCAGCAGAGAAGAAAAGATGGGGAAGTACAACACGCTGATTGCAAATTTAGAAGCCAATTCAGCGACAGAACGGCCCAGCAACTTTGAATTTATGTTGGAAAGAAAAAATTATGACTATACACTGGACGCAGAGCAGTTGCGAATTTTGCAAATTAAGATTGCTCTGCTTTATGCTACATTAACAGGTAACTAATAGCTAATTCACTTGGCTGTTCCAGTGCTGCTCGGTCTCACCTGTTTCCAAGAAAACTCTAATAGGTTGAGCTGTTCCCTGACAATGAGTGCGGCCGAGCAGCAGTAGAGCAGCCAGTTGAACTTGCGATAACACCATTATGCACTTGAAAACGTGCATAGTAATTTTTATAGATAATTTGTTTCACTTTTGAAGCTTGCGCATTATTCTCAACCTTATGGCCCGTATTCATAGTCAGATCTCAAATATGAGGTGGTCTTAAGACCATGCTTATTTAGACCCAGGCTTGGGCTAAGATGATTTTAAAGGTATAAGAATCTTCTTGTAAATATTGTATATTATAACCAAATACAATACATTTCTCGTGGTTGTGTTTGCTAAAAATTGGCTCATGAAAATTGAATAAGGTCGTCTCAAGACATAAGATCTGACCATGAATACGGGCCTATGGGAGCAATTTTCGATTTGGAATTTCTGATTTGGAGAACTTTACAGCTCATTGCAAAAATATTTCTTTGTATTACAATAAACAGTAATAATGACTATAATAATAATAATTTGCAAGTTTCAAAAGCTTAAATAGGTACACAAGGGTGTTAAGTAATGGTCATTACAAACTTTGAAGGATGATTGCCCATCAAAAATAAGGCCGAATGGAAATAAAACTCATGGTCCTAAAATGCTTCTTTAAAAAGATACAGGCTGTTGAAGTTGACTTTTTTAAATCGGTTTTTCACCGTAACTTTTGAACCGTTGGACCGACTCATGATTCCTCAACTGAAATAAGTTTTCTAGGTGTTTTAAGTAATTTTGATGCCGTTTTTTGCTGAGAAACGAGTTTTCAGCGAAAAAATATCTAGGCTCTGGATAGAGGCGGTTTTGAGATGTTTTCCAAAGTTCAAACCCAAATATCTCAAAAATTAAGTTTCCAATCAAAATTTTGCAAGGGGATTTTTTCTTCTAAATTGAACGCAGAGTCCGACGATATTGACAGTTTAAAAAATAATAAAGGGAGGTGAAAATAGGGTAGAAAAAAGAGGGCACCCCTATTATTAACCCCCCTGAGAATTTTGGATTAATCGCGGTATTATTGTTCGATGAAGACTTTTTGAGCAAGCATTCAAAAGTTACGGTGAAAAAAAAAAACGATTTAAGGAAGTTAACTTCAACACCCTGTATCTTTTTAAGGTAGCATTTTAGGACTATGATTTTTTTTTCTTTCGGCCTTATTCTTGATAGAGAATCGTCCCTTTAGTTTTGTAATAACCCGTACCTAACACCCTATACAGGGTGTTTCAAATTTAAATCGCGTCCTTTCAGAAAATGATCGGAAACTTCAAAAGAAGTAGACTTTCTCGAAAAAGTGTATGCCAGAGACATGTAACAACGGAGATAGAGGCATTCAAAGTTGAACTCGGAAATCGTTTTTTCGTCATAGTTTTCGAATTTCTCAACCGATTTTGTTAAAATAGGAATCAAAGCTTACTGAAATGAGTCGGTATCGAACATCAATAACGCATTCCATAAAAAAATTCCAGGGGCTTGGATAATGGGGGGGGGGGTGCTCCCGTTTTTTTATCCCTGGTTTTTACCCTCAGTAATTTTGTAAATTGATGGTATTTTTGAATTTTACGTTCGATTTGGAAGAAAAAGTACTCCTGCAAAAATTTGATAAGAGGCTTCGTTCTCGAGATATTTGAGGTTGAAACTTCGGAAAACATCTCGAAAACATCATCATCGCACTTTCAAAAGCCAAAAAATTTAAACTAAGACAACTAATGATTCCTCCATTGAAATAGATTTTCTAGGTATTTTAAGTTGATGAACCATGAGTTTTTCTAAGAAACGGGAAGTTTTTAGGAAAAAACGATTTTTTTTATTTCAACTTTGAAGGGCTATATCTCTCTTATTATTCGTTTTTGAGAAGAAGTTTCTAATGAAAATCCCTCTTTTTTCGATGTTGTATCCGCTGTTTCATTTTCCAAGAATAAACACCGGACACCCTGTATAATCAGAATGCCATAATAATTATAAACATCCTATCTGTGACTCGACAAAATGTACAGCTCTTTTTTCTTTGACATTACAGTTTATTCACAAAAGCCTTGTGGGGTACCAGGGACAAGTTCACAAACAGGAAGCCTGAAGTGGAAAACTTTCCGGACTCTCCTCATCACAGCTTCAGCCTGTACAGATTATTTACGTGAGAAAACGCCAAAACAGTTGTCCACTATTTTGAAAAAAAAACTGTAGGAGGAACCAGCTTCATTCTATTCCAAATATTTGGAATATGGTAGTGAGCATGAGGATGAAGCATTCAGAGACTACTGTGCCAAGTTTCCGTTATACACGGTAACAAAAATGGCCACGATCGACACGGGGGTAGACTTCGAGGTAGACTTCAACTTCTCATTAGGTGGTACCCGTAGTTCAGGGGTTGAGGTTGGAACTTCGACGGAGCTTTTGGGGCGACCCTTCTGAATACGCGCTGCTGGGTTTGAAGAATCGCGAAACGAAAAATAATTGTGAATAACTGAAATCGCGTTTGTTGAAACCAGGGTTCGGACCCTTCGGTAGAGTCGCAATTGTCATCAATAATCGGTTCGGGTCCTTGAAACTAATGACTTTGTTTCAGCGTGCCACTGCAGTTATTTAGATTTCCCTGTTGGTTGGATTATTAAGTACAAGAGAATTATCGATAATGACGAATGTTACGGAGAAGAGTTTCACCTAGAGAGACGTCCGGGTTGGTATCGCGTAAGTAATTGATTTGTTGCAGTATTCACCTGGAGTTAGTGGAGATTGTTTAATCGGGAAAGGGAAAGTCTGTTGGAAGCTGTTCGTATAATTACGTGGATATTCGACGACGCGACGATTCGATAAATTTGTACCTATGATGAATTGTCACAGCTTAATAGTTGGTTAGCCATACAATATTTATTTATTTATAGAAATAGTTGTTACGGAGCCTTTTCGCGTTAGTTTGTCGGCGAGCACTTTTGCAGGTTTTTAGCAACAATGGGTTCGCTTCAAACAAAACAAAACGGGGTTCAATCAAAAGGGTCTTCACATGAGAGTTTGGTACCTTGACTTTAGTAATTGTTCGCGTACACCATTGGTTCCGAAGTTTTTGGAAGGGTAAAATTGGGTTTTACATTTCCGGCTATAGACACTCGCGGTCGTGATATCCTTCTAAGCTTCAAGAGCTATTCAAGGTGAAATTAGGTCCAGTTCTTCAAAGAGGCACAGGCCATATCCAATTCCTTCCAAAACGGGCAAAAGATTACCATAGCCTCAAAAGAGCAATGCAAAAATAATAGTCCAGATGCCTTTGAAAAGAGATTCATAATGAGAGGAGCCCCGCACACACCGGCCTGCGAACTTAGATTGTAGGGAACAGGAAAAACAACAAAAAAGAGAGGGGAATGTTCCTATCGCTCGCAAAAGTCACTCACTCCTTTTTTGGTGTCTAGACTACCAACACTAACTTAAATGTTAAATCTGATGGATCCACAATAAGAATTTCGAACCACGCTTCCCAAACAAAGTTTAAATATTGGTCAAGGTGTAAAATCAGGTGTTCATCGGAGTATTGATGTGTGACGGCTTCGAAATAATTATTAGGGGAAACTCATTTTTTAGAGAACACTTGAGAAAACTCAGCTATCCTAGTTACCAGCGTTGAGGTAGGGTCAGGTATAGGAACGAGCCTTTATCTAAACCCTTTGACATCTAAATAGAAGTCAATATAATGATTCTATGTTACGACCATTTTTTTGTCAATTTCTGTGTCTTACTGCGTTCAAACTAGAGATCATTTCGGCCTCAACACGACCAGGATCTCTATCCTCGAACCACAAGAAGGGAGCACAACAGAACAGTGTCTTGATATCAGACGATCACCGGCCAAAGCAGTCATAAGAGCGGGAAAAAAGATTTATTTCAAATAAGTTGAATTAAATTGGAGTATGTTGGGTTGCCTACCCAGCCAGGCGCATAAGCTGAAGAGTTGGGGGTGTTTCAAGCTTTTTACGACAGAAACTGGCTGTTTTTGTTCTGACTGGGTGGATGGAAAGTTTTGTAACGCCCTTCTCTTTCTGACTGGGGTACTTCTTCTCTTTCTTTCTCGGATAAGCTCGCGGGTTCTTACTCTACCCACATGAACCGATGCGTTTCCCTCTATTGGGTTTGCTCGGGCGCCACCTTGCTCCACCGCAAGGAAATAAACAAGATTTGGGTTTTACTTTAGTATATTAAACACACAATAGAGATGAGCAGAAAGTATCAATTCGTTACTGAAGTATTCGTTACTTGCTCGGATCTTACGTATCAGATATTCATTTGGAAAAGTATTCGATACAAAGTATCACTTCGTTACTTTTTTCAATTGATACAAAGTAATCAACTGATACTCAATATCGATACTTTATATCGATGAGTATCGATATCGAATTGATATTCTCGATACTCGATATTGATACTTGGTGTACCTATCGATATTCTCGAGTATAATGTTGTATCCTTACCAACCAAGTAGCGACGGTAAGTATTCGGTATCGGATCGGATCAGTAATCATCAATATCGATGTATCTATCGATAGTCTCGAGTATAATTTTTGTATCCTTACCAACCAAGTAGCGGCGGTAAGTATTCGGTATCGGATCGGATCAGTGATCAGTATCATCAGTAATCAGTATTAGTACCTGATTGGTGATTGGTGATTTGTGAACTGAATAATAAGATAAAACCAATTTCGATCTTGATTTCGAATTTCGATACTGGATTACTGGAGATGGAGTGGATAGCATGAAGCATATAGGTTTTTACATAGTCTTGGTCTATACCCACCACATTTAATTCACTTAACAATTTGACTTGATTTTGATTCTGTTTCTGTTAGCTACCTACTTTTACGAAACATTAACAGGTGCAAGTAGTTATAATAGTTATTAATGTTGACCTATCCTCGGGTTCCACCAAAATTTCAAGAGCAGATTAAATCTATCACGCTGATAATTGCTATGCACCAGCCTAGCAGGATGGCCAGTTGCTTAGTTACTATCAGAGTGATAAAGTTATCGCGTTGATAAAAGTTTGGTGGAACTCGAGGTGGGTGCTGCAATTTAGGAATTTATTCACCCCTACGCGTCTTAGAACATACCCACAATGTGATGCAGAACTTGAGTTTTATTGGGTTTGGGGTTGGGCACGCATTGAACGAGAGCATTGAATAATTTGCGCTTTTTGGTCTGATTTCGTTCTGCATTAAGATAAGGTAACAAATTTACACAAGATGAATCATACCATTGTAACTATCCCTTATTCTGTTTCGATATCGATATTGATTACTTCGGTACATCGTATTTGATTACTCATAGGTACAAGTAACGAGTACAAGCGATTATTGTAATATTGGTGAAAGTATCAGTTACAGTAACGAATACTGAGTATCGAATACTCGTTGGAAAAGTATCGATATCAATTCGATACTCAAAAGTATCGATATTGCACATCTCTAACACACAACAATATTCCAAACAATTATACAAACACAACGGGTATACATGCGATCTAGTGGAATTGGATGATGTGGTCGAGCGTTACAACTCTATTCACGTTGGGTCGTTGGGCGCGGTGCGGTGGCTTGGCCGTGAGGCGCCCTCTCTTGGTCACTCTTGGGACATCTCATTTGCCGCTGGACGAGTGTGCTTGCTACCTATTTCGCGTGCGCTGCCTAGACGCTTTATCACACAAGGAGTAGCCGATGTACTTGGACGGTTAGCTCTTCACTCACTCTTCATCCACCCCATCAATCGCGTCCACCACAGGCTCAGGCTCAAAACCTAAGAACGATATCAACATACTCAACGGAATTGAGTCGGAGTTGGGCGCAAGCTTCGCGGAAGCCTTGGGTATGTGCGAGCCATTCCGGTGGACAGACATTCCGGTACGACATGGTCCCGCCCCTTACGATGCACGATCCTGAAATCGTACTGCTGCAATCTGATGGCCCAAACGGAAGTTTCCTGAACTGAAAAAGACCCCGGTTAAAAACCGTAAACGCCGTGTAAGGCTTGGACTTCTCCATCTGGATCTGCCAGTACACCGCGCGAATGTCCAACGTGGTAGAAAATTTGGCGTCTTCCCGCTTCTCTGAAGTGACTCAGAGGGTAGCGGATGACTATCCTTCTCTGTCACCGCATTAGGTTGTAACCTTTTCAGTCCAGAGGGTGGTGGTGGAGTGGTTCTCTCCATGGGAAAAGAACTGGGGGGTGGCCGCTTATGACCACTACCCAGGTATAGTCTTTGGACTCGTGGCCAGCTAGAAGCGAAGAGTAGAGGGTTGTGATTTGGAGAAGGATGGTTGTGAAATTGGGCTAGGAAAGGTGAACGCCATTTAAACAATTTAACAAATATATTAGATGACGTGGCGACCAGTTTAGGTACACAATTAAATTTTGAATGAATGTGTTATGAAAATGAATAAAAAGTAATGATAAACTAGGATCAAAACGTATTACCTATCCGGGATCGGAGATGAAGACTACGAGTACTGCGGTGGGTGAATTCCTAGGCCGACCGCAGAAGAAGCCCAGCCTGACGGAGTCTCGGCCACTGCATGCTGACCTGAGGAATGCGGCAGCGTTGTTCTATGCAGCGGGTACTAATGTAAAGTTTGGGCGCCATCTTCACGAAGTCCTTCCCCAGGTCTAGCAGTTCGGCGAGGAAGTGCTAAAAGTCGAGTTGTCTTGAACAGGGCGAAAACTACATCAATAGGACATGAAATATTCCTTGTCTGACAAAATATTCTCAAAGTCGTGATTTAGGTGGAACAGAACTTCGTTCCTCTCTTGAAATTCACGCTGAAATATCCTTGGCCTGATGAACCTTCTTGAAGGTTCAAAATAACCAATGGTTTCCCTGAATATTGCCTCCATATTCCATGGATCATAAGGTCACACTTCAAGAGACAAATCAGTCAATTACCTAAATTTTGCCTTCAAAGTAAATAATATATCCTAAAGAGGTTGATTAGAAAACCAAAAGTAGTCGCTTTCACTTTGTTATTATCCTAATTTGAACTTTTAAGTCAGGTAATTGATAGCCTATTCTGAGGCCTATTCTGATGGTCAAAACTAGGTTATTTTAGCCTTATACAATGACCCATAGGGCTTATTGATCAACAGTGATTATTCTGGGTAAAATCTGGGCCTCTTAACTCATAACAGTGGACTTTGAAGTCGAGATTATCATGAAAATTTACCTATTAGGCACACTGGTCGAAAAGAGGTCGAAGTGACTATATGAGTGCGAAACTCATAGTGGATTGGTCTTGTTTGGCGTTTGAAATCGGGAAGTGTTAGAAGGTGAACAATATAGCAAAGGACAGCGTGTGTTGAAGATGCCTCTTGAGATCAAGCCATATAGGCACACAAGCCAATATTATAGGAAAATTGTAACCGATATTGTAATAAAAGCAATGGAAACAACGACTACGACACCTGATGATCACGACAGACGACCACACTCACCGACATCGACATCACAAGCAACGACGACAAGGACACCGCCTAGGACACCATCTCATGACGTGAGGAATGATTGTGACACCATTGGTGACAGTGAAGAAGAAGAAGAAGATAATCACAAGGCAGTATCGTTTTTGGAGCAGTCAATTTATTGGACACTGTTGCATAAATTGAGTTTGGCCTCTATCACTGATCTCCCACTAGACTTCCCACTAGACTTCAAAATCGGAATTTGGTCCGTATTACCTAAACAGGGATTATCTTACCTCAAAGTCCATTCAAACCCAAACTGTTTAAAGACCTCGAGGTAATATTATCCCTAATTAGGTAAATTTCGTGTTTGAGGTTTATATTTTGAGAAATTGTGTCCCCGTCAAAGGGAAAATCGACTTTTCAGTCAAAAATTGGAGTTAATTAGCCGCCAGAGTCGAAATGAAAATATCGCCATCTTGTTTGGCTTCACTTACGTTCGCCATTGCTTGAAAAATAGCGTTGTGATATTTTACGTTTTCAAAAATCATTGTTTTTGGCCCCCAACTACGCATAAAAGTTACAATTTGAGGTTTTGAGAACTCAGGAATAACTTTTGAGCCTTTGAAAAAGTGACAGCGGCAAAAAAAATTGGTAATTTTCAATTTTTCAAAAGAAACTCCAAATCATGGATATTTTTGAGGCGCAATGTGATATTTCGAAGTATAATAACCATATTGGTCAGAAAAAATTGATGCGGAGGAAAATTGAGGGTAAGTACGATACTGACTTGATTCTTATGTACTTTCATTCATCTTCAATAATTATATTTTCACTGCCATCACTCATCATAACTTCGTCGTTGGAGACATCCCACTCAGCATAGCATGTCATGTTTCATAAATGAGATGATCTCAATCATGTCACAAAATAACATCACAATGAACGTTACCTCCACATCTCTGTGATGTTCATCCGCGATGTTATACGATGTAATGTCTGAGAGATGTTTCGAAATGAACTTAAATTGAGCATCACACATGAGACATCTACCGGACATCACATTGTTACTGCTTTCAACTTGCCGAAGTGTAACATCTCACTAACGTCAATGAGATGTAGTCACTGAGAGATTTTTCAAATTTCGCGGGCTGTCATCGTTAACCTCTGTGTGTCGGAAAATATTTAATAAATAGTTTTGTCCTCTATTCCATGTGTGTGATGCCAGAACAGCCTTATGTCATCGTGTTTAGTGTGAGGCCTTGCGGGCCCTCTTATGTCTTCAAGTGTCGTTTGGAACAACTTTTGTGTCTTGTTGTGCTTGTGACTTTCCGAACTAGTGTGCCCCGTTTGTGTCTCCTTGTGTTCTTCGAAAGCCTACTGGGCCTTCTTGCATTTTGTCGTGACTTTCGCACCTTTAGTGAACCCTTGTGTCTGCTTTTGCGTTATTCGGAACCCCAAAATGGGTCCCTTCTTGTTTTATTGTGCTTTCGAATACTTTGATGACTCCCGTTCATGTCTTATTGTAATGTCCGGGGCCCCAACGGAGTCCCTTGTGCCTTGCTGTAACGTTTCGAGCCCCAGCGAGGCTTTTTGAGCTCGGTGTATCGTTTGGAGTCGTAGAAACATCCCTGAACATCAAGTGCGCTGTTTAAATATACTGTAGTAGACAAGTTGGTAGCTTAGACGAATCGGCAGCAGTGCCTCTAACCATCACCTGTGGGGATCCAGGTTCGAATCCTGCGGAGGACGCGCCATAGAAGAAGAACTTTTCTTAGGGTAAAAACGTGCTGTATAGATTGTAAAAATTAGTAAAAATAGGTGCGAAACCTCCTGTGACATGAAACTATGTTGAAAAGTGGTGAAAAATTAATTTTTATTTGAAAATACACATCCAAAATGCGACGTATCATGTACGTCAAAAAGTGATATCTACGAGATGTGGAATAGCGATGTAGATAGTATGTCACATTTGGACATCTTTGAGATATCTCATTCATGTTCTAATTACCCGGACATAAGAAGTAACAGAGATGTCCACTTAACATCGCAGAGACTTTTTTGTTAACATCGCAGTTGTGACTTGAACATCTAAGTGATGTCACAGAGATGTTTTCTTGCTGAGTGGGATATAAGTATGGTGATTATTGTTTCATTCCTAAAGCGTATAATTATGTTGGTTCCGAACTAATTTAAGACGTGCTCGAACAAAATATAACCTTGAAAACTTATCAAATAAGAGGTCATGAATTGGTGATAGAATGGTGAGAAATTACCAGATCATGACCTATTTGAGGTTCATACGACCTATTGGGATTTTGACCTGAGAGTCGAAATGCCTTATATTTCCTATTTTCGACGTCAGAATTACCGTCATCCAATTCCCCGTTCACCGTAATTCGACGTCGATTTGAGGTAAATTTGACCTGACACAAATTAGTCCCTGACCAAGTGGAGGTCGAAAAAACCTAATTTTGAGCTGATGTGTCACTACGGCCGGTACCTAGAACTACAATCCACACACAGTTTACATAGCAAAACAACTTTTGTTGCACGAACACTAGATACAACAGATGGAAACACGGAATTTGGAATATAAGTTTTGAGTGAAACGGGCCCAAAAATGTGGAAAAGACAACGAAATGGCATAATTTGTGAAATGGGAACGGAACGTGGTCGGTAGCGCAAACAATTTCCAATTATAATTTTGAGCAGGTTGGATATGAACACTGAGGACACTACTTAACTTTTGTCAATGCCTGACGAGAAATTTGGCCGAATTTCGGCTGCAAGGGCTAACAGGACGTTAACGGCGACTTCATTGACAAACAGCTGATGACCCCGGGCTTGGGTTTTCCGGCGTACAGACAGATGCAGGTAGGTACTGGTTTGGGGTTGACAACAGCTGATGCCTTCGGTGACGGCGGCCTTACGGCGAGTCGGTGTAACTGAAGTTGCCACGAAAACGGCCGCTGCGATTGTGATGGCTTACAAGTGGTCACGTTGGGAGCGACTGTTGTGACGGTGGAGCCCCCACGAAGTTCTCCAGGCGATCGGCAGGCCCCAAGCAGAGATGACGATGGAACGATGACATGGACGGACTGCAGGAACGATTTGGCGGATTCTGCTGATCACCGGTCCGCATAAGCGGTTGCAGGCTGGAGCTGGCTGGTCTAGGAGCTAGTTTCAAGCGGATAGGGCTTCGTTTTTGGGAGCTACTCGCTCATCGTTCCTTTTCGCTTGAGACCCAAAAACCTAACTCACTCAACGTCCCGCCAGGTGGCGCCACTCTTTTCCGCAGCCAAGCGGACTTTTCAGTACGCGCTGGTGCGAGAATATGGAACGGTTACAAGGTTTTAGAAAATCACATAAAAGTGGAATGTGCCGTCTTTCTTCTCCACTAAAAGTCTGAAGGATGCCAAAGGGCTATTCGATCGCTTAAGTACACCTCTTCTGACATGGCTTCGCAGCTACTTGTCAACTCCTTTCCGTATCACCGGAGATACTGCCGAGCCTAGATGATGATCAATGAGTTAGCCCAACCGTTGCCGCTGATCTGGAGTCAGATGTTCGGCGACCTTGGGAGTAGTTATTTCCACCTCTTTGACAAATATCCACCCACCGTTCTCAAGGTTTAGAACCGTTTCCATACCCCGGAAAAAATCCACGCTCACAATCAACGTAGGTATATTGCAGATAAGGTATCACAAACACACTGTATGTCAAAATCTTTCTTTCATGATGTTTGTCACCACTCACATTCGAGACCCGGCTTTCTCCACTGAAGAGGGACGGGTCAGTATCCACCAGAATCTTCCAGTATCTTGGTGAGTTGTTATAGCAATCAAATTTTGATGTTTGGGGCGTGACATTTGGTTCAGAATAGTCTAGCGTCGCCGAAACCTCCACTCACAATCCACAGTGATCCACCAGAAAACACAGGAATATCAGCAACGACTTGCAAAACTCACATTGATTCAATTTCAAGAACAGGTTGACGTTCTTTAATTAGCCGTTAACCTGCTGCCAGACCTATAATTGACCAATATAGCGGCCAGATTGGAAGGAACCTAATGCGTCAGTTTGTATGCCTCCATCTTTGTTGGTGAGATTGATCTACCTTTCAGTGTCCATGGTAGAAAACAAGCTCTGATCATTTGAATTCTCAAAAAGCTCTCACAAATCGATGATGAGTACTTAAGCTTCAAATAACCGACATTTATGTTCTTGTTCACAAATCTATTCGATGTGTACTTTTTTTAAAAATTGGTTCCCAGCCCACTCGGTTCCATAACAAAGTACACATCCCGATACATGCTTGAATCTACCTGCTGAATATTCAGATCAATATTAAAATTATCTAGCTGAATCAACAGCGACGCGACATTCGCCATGA
This sequence comes from Anaspis maculata, assembly GCA_949128115.1. Taxonomy (NCBI): domain Eukaryota; kingdom Metazoa; phylum Arthropoda; class Insecta; order Coleoptera; family Scraptiidae; genus Anaspis; species Anaspis maculata. The sequence goes on along the minus strand of OX421966.1, from coordinate 68,177,410 downwards.
ATTAATTAGTCGTGTGTTTGATTGTTCTGAATCGCATTACATTGAATTATTCAGGATACTGAATACCATTATCCTTGCGGTCGTCACAAATCAATCGCAAGTTCTCAGAAGCGTAATGATAGTAGCACTCTCGAGGCTTGACAATAATATTATTGTTGCTTAAGCTCCTGTATTGTAACAGGTAGGCATAAGAAAGTGAGAATTCAAGTTCGCAACCACGAAAAAGTGAATTTCGGTTTGCATACCTCCGAAGAAAACAAAAGGATCTTTCTTATGTGCGGCCGACCGAGATCGGTAGCTAAGTGGGACGAGATACAGGCGTTACACTTGACCCACCGATTCGGATACCCCGATGGCTTGCACCATCATTGACCGATCAATCAGCATAGATCAAGGAGCCGTGGCGTTTTCTGTCAGGTATCAGTAGTCGTATAATGTACGTAGGTACACTCATATAGCGGCAGCATGGTAGCGGCAACCAGCAGCGATTGTGGCAGGCAGCAGTGTTCGTTATTCTCTCAAAAATGGGGTCATTCCGACCACACCTTTTAATTATAGCCATGGCAAAGCGATGAGGCAACTTATGGTGTATTATCTATGAAGCTCTCTGCGTACAGAGTGTTCATTTCCAAACATCCCAGTCATCCCACCTTAGATTTCTCACCGCCAAGATTTGTTCGCCGAAAAAGCCAAACATTGCACAAAATCACAAAAATATCATAGCAGGACCGACACAGTCCCATTGATGTTTGGAGTACCTATATCGTGGTTTGGAGTGATGCAGGAGTGACTCTTGGCACGCAAGGAAAATTGAAAGTCCTTGACTGAGAAAGTGGTCATTGGATTCTTATTTCTAGTCAATATAAGGGGGATTAGAATACCTTGAAAATGATGTGTCATTCGACCCCTCGTTCGACCCTTATCATCATTGGCCTCATTGGACATTTTTGAAATAGTACAAGTAGCTACCCTGCTTTGGAGACCGAAACAAATGAATTGATATAATGCTGAACAGTGGCCTTCTTCTAAATAAAACCGATATTCCGGCGTTTTTCTCAAAAAGATTTTGCGATCGAGAATCCGGGCTAGCAGTTTGGAGAGAACACCCCGTATACCTATGGTATGAAGCTCATTCTCTTGTTCTTTTCAACCAAACTTTACTACTACTAGGAATTACAAAGCTTCATACCTATACTCTACTGTGTTCTAGAACAAAGCTGTTACTGTTATGAAAAGGAGAATTTCAGGTAATTCCACCACTAATTGAACTTATCTGGGAATATTTCGGGTTGCTCTTCTTCATATCTGATGCAAGAATGGCAAGCCTACGCCAGTGTAGGTACAGAATGTTACCCATTGGCAACCATCACAGAAATGGTAAATTCCGACGACACAATATGAATTGCTTCGCAGTCGTTCGGTCGTATCATTTTATGAAAATATATCGCCGCCGCTGGACCTCGGCGCATTCGATTTACTGTATTCTGTTGCGTGCTGCTGATGCCGGTTTCGCCTAGACCCACAACTTACTCTACATGAGTCGTTTAGAAAGAATTCGAAAAAAAGACATAATATCTTCACCACGCTCGCGGGCTGAAAGCTCGGACGGTGATCTAATAAATTCCTGAGTTGTTATGGCCTGAAGAAGCACAGCAGAACAAGACGACAGGAAGAAGATGATGAAAAAGACGGAGAAGAAGACGGCGAATGAGAAGACGAAGAAGAAAAAGAAGAAGTCGGTATCTATAGTGGCGTAGGTTAAGGTAGGTAGGAGACTGTGGAGAGATATAAGGCAGAGGCTGGTAGCCAGCCGGCAGGACTGCCGGGGCAATAACCGTATCGGCATCAACCACCTACGCCCATGGGCATGCTCTCCATGCTGAGCCGCTCTTAACACTTCTTACAAAACTCCAATAACTCAGGCGAATGCCGCGCGGTCAATACACGTACACGTCCGTGCTGCTACATTTTAATATCTCTTTCTATGCTTGATTTATTTCCAATACATATCCACGTATCTAATGTGAAATGTTCAATGGGCATATATTTCACATCCTTCTATGTATACCTTCTTCCTTTCACATACACATTTCAATAAAAGATAAAAAATGCTGTATCCTGTTAAGTACATAGGTACGAAAATACAACCACAGCTTGGCATGAAGAAATCGAGTTTTGTTGGTGTTCCTGATTTTTTATGTTCAATATTCAATGTCATCTTGATACAATGGAGGTTACGCTAGAATGCCTGTTCCTATGACGTAACACATTCTACCTGAACTACGCTGTGTTGTGCGCACGCGCGCAGTTTGCTCAGTATGCCTGAGCCGCTTTCTTTAGGCCCGGATCTCAGATCATGATCCTAGCACCAGAGTGAATTAACGTGAATTTTTGACTCGATACCTTGGGTACCTTGTTCTTATAGGGCGCAAGCGAGGCTCACTTTAGCTCGTCCGGCATAAATGGTGGCCTTTTTGCATGGAAATCTGTAATTTTGGATCGATACACTCATAGACCCATTCAGTCACGATGTGGCAAATACATTTTCTTATTCCTATTTTGATAGCTTTATTATTTCATTAACAAGTTAGTTTACAACATCGACACCGGCGATGCCTTGCCATTTCGGCAACGACAGTACCTGATGTCGCTGTACGTCCTTCAACACCTAAACAAGGAACTGGACAGGATGATCGACTTGGGCGTGGTGGAGCCCAGTGAAAGTTCGTGGACTTCTCCGGTTCTTGGAGTCAAGAAGAAGAGAGGAGACTTCCAGTTCTGCTTCGACGGTCGGAAGCTGAACGCCGTTACGAGACGAGACTGCTATCCACTACCTTAAGTCGACCGCATCCTTTACATATTGAGCAACGCCCGTTTTTTTTCGTCTAACGACTTGAGGAGTGCCTTCTGGCAAATTGAGTTTAACCCTGCCTTGCGCAAAAAGACTGTTTTTGCAATGCCTGACAGAGGCATGTTCCAATTCACATTCTTGTCGTTCGGACTGGTCAACGCTGCGCAGGCGCAACAACGTCTCATGGACGCCGTGTTCAGACCGAAGTTGAAACTCAACATATTCGTGTATCTCGACGACATAATCGTCACATCCTCTACTTTTGCCGAGCACGTTGCGAAGAGATTGCAGGAGGCGAACCTTACTGTCAATCTGGAAAAATGCAAACTGTTCCGACCATCTTTAAATTATTCAGAATTCGTGGTTGACTCTCGTGGTCTTAGGATTAGCCCTAAAAAGGTGAAAGCCATGAATATCCTCGACCTAGGATCGTGACAAAAGTCAAGAGGTTCCAGGGACTTTGTTCCTGGTACCAAAGATTTATCGCGAACTTTTCGACGTTGAATTCACCGATCAACGACCTTATCAAGGGGTGTGGGAAGAGTCAAGGTATCAGCTGGACGAGCGAGGCGAAAGCGGCCTCCAACCACATCAAAAAGGCTCTCGTATCGGCACCAGTGTTATCAGGTTCAGATTTCTCCTGCCCGTTAATCGTGCAGTGCGATGCGTCGAACTCTGGCCTGAGCGCTGTGCTCACCCAAGAGATTGCCGGTGAAGAAAAGGTAATCGCCTACACTAGTCGAACGCTGACAAAACCCGAACAGAATCACAGCGTAACCGAGAGAGAATGCCTCGCCGTTCTGTTCTCGGTGGACAAATTCCGTCCTTTTATTGAAGGAACACGTTTCAGAGTCATCACGGACCACTATTCCTTGCTGTGGCTCTTCAGGATGAAAGACCCCACCGGAAGACTCGCCCGATGGCGCATGAGACTCTCCCAGTTTGACATGGTACTGAAACATCGGCGTGGAAAGCTGAACGTAGTTCCCGACGCGCTGTTCCGTTCGCTTCCCGACGCCGAGGTCGCCGAAATACCAGAGTCCGTGTCAGCTGAAGAGTTCGCAGAGGTGGTGGACCCTTTCTACCTGAAGATGCGCACCCTGATTATGGAAAATCCCGACGAGTACCCACAATGGATGCGTGACGGTCGCGTTTTCAAGTACGCCTCCACCAAACTTTCATCGAAGTCGAACGTTCCCGACTGGAAGATATTGGTGCCCAAAGAAAAACCCGACTTCGTCATAGCAAACGCTCACGATCCACCTACGAGCGACCATTTTGGTTTTTCAAAGACTTATTCTCGTGTAAAAAGTGTGATGTATGCGGTGCGTCGAAGACCACAAACCAGGGTCCCGCTGGAATGATGGGTCAAGGCAAAAGGGTGAAGTATCTTTGGCAAGTCATCTCGATCGATATCGTCGGCCCACTGCCTAAGAGCTGAAGCGGTTACATGTACCTGGTTGTGGTCACGGACGGTTTTACCAAGTACGTGGTGGTCTCACCGCTGCGCAGAGCTTTAGCTTCTTTTGTTGTAGCTTTCCTCGAGAAAGATGTGTTTCTGGTATATGGCGTACCGCAATACATAATTTCCGACAATGGGGTGCAATTTGTCAGCGGTGAATTCCGAAAATTGTGCCAAGACTACAAAATCCAAAAAATTTGGTACACCGCCAAGTACCATCCGCAGGCCAACCCTGTGGAGCGGTACAACCGCGTTTTTGACACCGCCCTGCGTTTCTATTTTTGCGAGAGCCACCGCAAGTGGGATGTGTCGCTAATCAGGACATCAGTCATTTGCCACACAGGGTGTGTGGCAAATACATTAATTCATTCTCATTTTACTAGCTTCATTATTTTACAAACGTTCTCTAATTATTTCATTCTCTGCAAATTTCATTTCTCTATTGAATTGTGGGCGCTGCGTCAATTTCAAATATCGACGGGCATCACTGCTGCCGCTTGAAAGGAAAGGAAGAGCTGTTGCTGGAAAAGACAGGACAGGGAAAGATAAGAGGAGAAAACAAGGTAAGGGTTTTCGAAACGCCCGCAAAATCGTCTGCTTCCGCTAGAACAGAAATTTCAACACAATCAGTAAAGGCAAGCTCCAAGAGCCCCAAAAGTATTTCTTACTTATACCTCCTGGCTCAAAGAAAAGGTTAACATGTTGCTCAACGTTCTGTCATTGTTCTCAAAGCAGCCCTCTTTCCCACATCAGGTCATCCACGCTTCGTAGGCTGTAGTAGCGGTATTGCCCATGCCCCTAGTCATTGCCAGCGCAAAGGGGGAGATTTCCAAAAGGCCGTAGCCCGTTTCGGCCAGAGGACACCGCGCAAGCCTTCAGGTCTGAATACGGACCACGACACCTTCGCTGCGAAACACTTTGAGCTCAAGATACCCAGTGAGGCTTGGCAGTTTCACTCGTGCAAGATACACGTTACGGCGACGGTACTCTTGGGTTTTGCAGGGTTGGGGGCCGTACTTGGGTTTTTTTGTCGTCAAAAACAACCACGTCGTGTTGGTCACACATAACCCCACTTTTAGTAGCTTACACGTGCGTTACCCAACTCCAGCGCTCGAAGGCCTGGAACAGCATAACCCAGGACCGCAACAGTTCAGATTCCAATTAGATATCTACCTGCAATAGTGGCAACTCCAGAGTTCTCAATGAAAGCACTTTTATTCTCGCAAGTCATTTTCATCCACTTGTTTTATTTTGACAGCGCCCCCGTCGCCTAGGCGACGCTCGGAACAGCTCGAAACCAGCGAGGCCATCAAAAAACTAGAGAGCCGATTCGATCTTGTTTGCAGTCGCGGGACTAATTTTCGGAGATAAACTCCCGCGAACTGCCAACGTAACTGTTAGTACTGCTGCCCCGATGGCGCCCCTCAAATTCAAATTCAGCGGTACGAAAGCAACAAGGCGACTCACACTGACAAAACACTGAGCAGCCGTCCCAAGCGTACGCTAAATAACATTGAGCTTGTTTACGCGAGGCTTAGCAGAGATTTTAACAGTGGTTAGTTAGGAGTGTTAACGCGCGCCGACCAAAATGACAGCCGACAGCCCCTTAACCTAGGCCGCTATTCTTGAATCGTGTGAGAAAAGTCCCTGGCAGTAAAATACATTCCGCAGTACACTTCTGTAGTGAAAGTTGCCTAAAAACCACGATTTTAGGCAACATTCGCTACATCAGTGTACTGCGGATGGGCATGGGCGTTTACGTGCGATTGCCAACACCTGTTTGCTTACTAAATGCAATTTAAAATCACATTTAGCTAAGCTTAACAGCTGTTGCGAAACTTGCGTTTAGAGGTGTTTATGCGGACGATAACATTGATGTTACGGACCTTAACACCAGTTTAAAACCTCGCGTAAACAAGGCCATTAACAACCAAATTAGCGGGGCTATAACAAGCTCACATGCCGCGCCTCTAGGTTATTGATAAAAGGCTAAGAGGTCATGAGATCACTTCCGACGAAATCACACTTCTTCCTCTCCGGTCTTTTATGAAACTGTATATTTTCTGTCACATCCTGTGCTCAAACTTTTGTTATTATGGCACTTTCCAACACTTCTTACTATCAAAAGTAACACTGCCAACGGCGTTTTCAAGGCAGAAAAAAATCCAAATAATTTTGTCGGCGTCAAACTCTGACCTCAACAATTGAATTTACTGGCAATCCAGCACATGAAACATCATTCTGACAAACTTGATCAATACATCCTGACTTCTTCAATCCATCAACTTATCAGATTGTCCAACTTGAAGAAAAAATATCATGAATGACTGTGGTTTTAGGTTTGGAATGAGTAATACAAACTAGTCAAAGCCTTAAGTTTTGTTGCTTTTGTAACGGCTGTAGAATCTAAGAAATTGCGGCAGATATAAGAGCAAAAAATATAACTGATGAATTTCCGAGTCCCTCATCTGACCTGTGAAGCTCCAGACCGGTAGATTCCTGTATTACTGTCTTTGGGTTGCATATCACGAATTTCCATTGGATATTGGATATCGAGGGCCACCACGCATTACCTCGTAACTGACATTTTTGGTGAAAATGATGTTTTAATGTCATTCGATGCAGAATTTAAAGCTCCACAGACCTATTTTGAGAGACTTTAAATTAAATATTAATTTCTTTCCAAAAATTGAAAAAAACAGGAACTTGTAAATAAATTCACCGAACTGTTAACAGCAGTTCCTCGTATTTGAATAAAAGCAGTACCTCGTAACAGCTATGCAAGGAATCTAAGATGCAGCACCTCTCAACTGGCCACTTTTAACGCAGTTCGTATGCAGTGCACCGTTCAGCTTGTAACGCTCTCGCTTCTCGACCAAAAAAAAGTAATAAAAAAGCTATTTTGAAGTATTTTTGAAGTAATTTCACAATTCTATGTTCTTGATGCAACTCTCAAGGTAAAATGGCCATAATTTGATTAGCTATATCGAAATTATCAGTACTTTTGATTTTTATTTAGCAGTTACGAGATCCTGTAGTTTGTGTGAATGAGCACTTACGAGGTCCTGCACCAGCAAAATAATGCTCTCGCGAACCCAGAAAATCTTGGAATTAGCCAAAAATGCGGTTCAAAGTAAAGACAACTCTAATTCTGACGATGAGGATACGAATTTATACGATATGGATACCAATCCTGACAACATGGATAGTATCCCTCTGGTTGAATTAACAGAAAATAATATTTTATTGAACGAAGTATTGAGTCCAGAAGATATCGAAGCAATGATTGTCGAAGCAGAAATTGTGTTCGTTGGTGATGGTGACACATCGGTGTCTAATGCACCTCTACGTTATACACCAGGTAAGAAAATGATGAATACCTTACAACAAAAATATCATAATTATCAAGTATACACGTTTAATAAGACACTGTATTGTCGCTACCAAGAAGACTAATCGCTACCAACTAACTTACGATTTCGTAGATGCTGAGCACTTGCATGACAGATTTTACGTGTCAAAAAGTAGTTAGTACGATACGCAAATAAATAATAATAATAATAATAATAAATGCTTTTATTGTAGTGAAAAAATCAATTTACATTACATTAATACAGTTAACAAACGAAACCTATAAGTACCTATACTTCTATTATTTAATAAGATTGGATAGTAAGTAAATAAATAATTGTTTGCAACAGATAACATCGAAATGGAAAGCGAAGAGGAGGCAGAGCAAATATCAGGAAAAGAGAAGACAGATGAAGTCGGACAAAAACGAACAGATCGAGAGAAAGAACAGCAAGAAACAGAGAAAGCCACAAACGCAGAGGAACAAATTGAAGAGATCTCAGAAGAGCGAACAGAGGACGTAGGAGATGAGCACATACATCTAGACACTGAACAACAAGAGTCAGGGAACAGACATGAGGACGACGTTATAAGAGACGGTAGAACAAAGGTTCGAGGGGTGAACAAAAGAAATATAAACAAGCAACTTAGGATGGAAGGAAAAAGCTATTTGGGGTTCACGAAGCCAGGAGGACAAACTAATACGTTCCACAATAGAGAAAGAGAAGAGAGACAAATCGGTGCACGATGCCAATGCAAAGAGAAAGGGACGAAATGTTCAACCGTCACAGAAAATGTGAGAGAATTGATATTTAACACTTTCTGGTCCAGCATGAACTGGGACCAAAGAAAAATTTTTGTGTGCAATACCGTCAAGCGAGTAGATACCAAAAGACCAAAAGAACAACGTGAAGGTGATCAACCCAGACGAGCTGCAACACTCAAATATCATTTGAAAATCGAAGATGAAGATCTACCTGTTTGCAAGATAATGTACCTTAATACACTGAAGTTAGGGGAATGCTCGGTCCGAGACTGGGTTTCGAAAAGTTCCTTTGGGATGACGAAAAGCCGGGAAGTGAATACACGCAGCCGACAAGTGAGACCGAATGTTCAACAAAATGCAAATTACTTTGCACAACAATTTTTGAATTCCCTCAATAAATTGCCATCGCATTATTGCAGAAAAGATACGAAAAAAGAATATCTGGAACAAGGAATTCAATCATTTTCCCAATTATATAAATTGTACAGATCAACATGTGAAGAAACCAATGATGGGGAACCAATATCTCAAACGAGTTTCAAAAGACTTTTTGATAATTCAAATATTGGAATTTTTTGTCCAAGAAAGGATCAATGCGATACCTGTTTCAAGTATAAGAACGGCAATTTATCTGAGGAAGAATACCGAGAGCATATTCTAAGGAAGAATAGTGCCAGGGATGAGAAACAAAGTGACAAAGAAAATGCTCTGGCTGGAAAATGTCATGTTGTCACTATGGATGTGCAAGCAGTCAAACTGGCTCCACATTTGAAAGTTAGTTCGCTATATTACAGAACCAAATTGTGCTGTCACAATTACACTGTGTACAATTTGAGCAATCATCAAGCTTCATGTTATTGGTTCACCGAGACCGAAGCTGACGGCCAGGCATCCACCTACGCTTCATTTTTGGTACATTTTTTGGAGAAAAACTTTTTGGAAAATGCTACAGACGATATTCCTATCATTATTTATTCGGATGGATGTACCGCGCAGAATAGGAACTGCATCATGTCCAATGCGTTGCTGCACCTGTCAGAAAAATACAATCGTTGTATAACACAAAAATATCTGGAAAAGGGGCACACACAAATGGAGTGCGACTCGGTGCACAGTACGATAGAAACTGCTCTCAAGAATATGGAAGTTTACTTGCCCAGTGCATACCACGAAGCGTCAAGGAGAGCCAGGACCAAAAATGGACCGTACACCGTAGAGCACAAAGATCACGCGTTTTTTAGAAACTACAACGAGAACTTAAAATATTCTTCAATACGACCCAGTAAAGCGGTAAATAGAAAGACGGTGGTGGATATCCGTGTCCTGCAATATTGTGATGGCAAAATCATGTTCAAACTAAATCACGGCGACAGCTTCCAGGACTTGCCCACTCGTCCAAGACATATCAGCCTGGAAAACGCGGTATTTTCGAATTTATTCGATGCCCCTCTTCCGATTTCTAGAAGAAAATATGATGACTTGCAGCAAATTAAAAGCGTAATTCCAAAGGACTGTTAGGCATTCTATGATCAGCTCCCACATAAATAATAATAACGTTCGTTGGAAGCTGGTCCCACTTTGAAGTCCCAACAATTTTTGGTCTGCCTTTTTGTCTATTTGCTGATTTTTTCGTTACCTTTGTTCAGAGTCATTAGTTTTTCAATAGGTATTTATTTTTATCATTGTAATTTTCTTTATAACTTGTTTCAAATAAAATTATTTTCTTCAATATGATTGTGATTTCGTTATTCTTGATTGAGATTTTGAGATTTGAGCTTCATTACCTATAAATGTTTGTCCGAATCATCTATTTTGACCCAATTATAAGTTATTTTAAAAGTAATATAACACTATCGTTGACACGCAGTACCTCGTAACTTACTCACTATTAAAGTGCAGCACCACGTAACTAACACAAAATTAAGCGTAAAACGTAATTTGAAGCATTTTCTTTGTGATTTCGTTACAAAACAATCTTAATATACTATTTGAAGTGAAAATATGGCTTAACTCCGTTTTCTCAACATTTTGCGAAGTTTTTTGTGTCTTCTGTAAAAAATGCTTTTTTGCAGTTACGAGGTAATGCGTGGTGGCCCTCGATATTCTAATCTGATTGGACGTCGTCCGGTGCTCGAGGGGCTTTCTCATATAGCCCTTTGGGAAACTACGACTCTATACAAAGAAACGAGTGTGCGCATATGAAGTGACATGCGTGGAGGTCTGTCTTCTATGGGTCTTTGGACAAATAAAAGACGATTTTGGTCCTTGAAAAAGTTGAGAGTGCAAATAGACTTGGAGACCTCGTCAGAGTATTCTTTTTTCTTTGAAATTCGAGCTCAATAGACCTCGTCAGTTGCCGAAAAATTGTTCCATATGGCTCCTCAGACAAATGATAAGTTCTACTGTACATTATTAAACAGGCGTGTGCACACGGAGCCCAGCATGTGCCCGAAGGGCTGTATCAGTAATCAGTAATATCTGTATAGTCAGTAATAATATAGCAAGTGGTACCTATGATTATCATCGATGATAATTTTGAATGGAATCGTGCCTGCAGATTCAACGACTGCGGAGCACTGCGGTAGCAGTGCGTAGCAGGAGTTGAATGTGCAGCATCGATTTCATGAGAAAATATCATCGATTGATAATCATATCACGAGTTAAATTTAGCAAGACTATAATAACAAATTGAAAATTTTTTATTGTATACTTACATCAGACATTTCAAGGCAAATCTAAGGTTCACCTATTTAGTGTCTATGTGCATTACAAAATAGCAATTCAAAGATTCGTCCATCGTTAGTAAAGCGTATCGCATGGACATGATTTTCCATGTTACGAGCAGACCCCGGCGTGTATATCCACCCAATGTGACATTTCTCTGATCTGAATGTCTGTGTTCAAATCAACAACACAGACGAGTGCTGTATCTGTATATATTTTGTACAAGAATCCCCTTTTGGGGTAAGTAATCACGTTTTAAACTCTTTCATCAGTATCCCACTAGTATTTTTTATGTATTTTCAACAGTTTACATTCAAAATGAAAGTTAACCTCAAACTGAAATCAATTTGACAGGAGGTGAACATAAACAAGCCGAAATCAGTGATAAATTCAATTGTTTTTTATCATCGCTGTGATATCCTCTTGCTACCCCGAATCCGTGCATCTCATTGGCTGAAACACATGCGTTATATAGTCAGCATGGTCTATTTTTGGCTTCTTTATACTTTTGCTTGGTATATTTTTGTAGCCTGATATATTGTTTCTATCGAGGTTTTTATGGTAAATTTTTCATTAGGGTACCTAATCATTTTTGTCGGTATACGTTGGATGGTTTTTCCTTTGGCTTTTCTTTGGTACATTCAGGCACTCGACCGTTACTTTGTACTGTACACCCATCTTGAAGAAAAATTCACGCAACAGCCAATGCTGCAATAACAAATATAATTGCTATCACATCGATAATAATTTATTAATGTCCCTCAAGACAAATAGCCCGAGAAAGTTTATTAATCTCAATAATGAGCATAGTGATTCGGCGATTTTAATCGATTCGGATGATCATAATCTCGGCGTTATTGGAGCTGCTGGAGCCGCTCGGTGCGTTCCCGTGTCCGAGGCGGCAGAAAAACGCAAGACTTGCGCGACGCAAGTTTCACTTTCTGATAATAAGACGCAGATAGCGCGCGCGAACGCGGATTTTTTCATATCAAAAGTGCCCGCGCGCGTTTGTTGTAATAATGCGCACTGACAATGGCACGGACAGCTCAATACGCGTCCGGTAAATGTCGCAGAAGTGTATCTGGCCAATCAATTATTACGGTGGCTTTGGCGTTTTATGCACGCTTTTAGATAAAGAGCTCTTGCCCAACAAAATAATATCGTGAAGCCGATATAAGTACGCAAGTAGGTAGGTACTTTATGTGAAATTATTGAGTAAAAAGTGGTGTGGCACCGTAACAATTACTTGATAAGTATCCAAGGAGGTAGGTAACTTCGATAGATCTGTTTGGGAGGTTGTGGCCTTGTTTACGCGAGGTTTAAAACTGGTGTTAAGGCCCGTAACATCAATGTTATCGTCCGCATAAACACCTCTAAACGGAAGTTTCGCAACAGCTGTTAAGCTTAGCTAAATGTGATTTTAAATTGCATTTAGTAAGCAAACAAGTGTTGGCAATCGCACGTAAACACCCATGCACATTACGACGCATGTGCAAACCAGAAATCGGTTGGATTTATAGCAGATTTATGGGTTGGGTTGGATGTTGCATGACCTGTTAGCACCAGTTTATTGAAATTGATAATTGATGATTAACCATCTTTTGCTATGATCTCTAGAAAATGTGCTTATGGTTGAATTTTGTTTCGACACTTCTTTGAAAGATGTTTCCCTGAGCCGCTATTCTTGAATCGTGTGAGAAAAGTCCCTGGGAGTAGAATCCATTCTGCAGTACACTTCTGTAGCGAAACTTGCCTGAAAGCCACGATTTTAGGCAACATCTGCTACATCAGTGTACTGCGGAATGTATTTTACTCCCAGGGACTTTTCTTTTCTCACACGATTCAAGAATAGCGGCCCAGGTTGAGGGGCTGTCGGCTGTCATTTTGGTCGGCGCGCGTAAACACTCCTAACTAACTTTCATGCTTTGTGAAGAGTAACACTCGTTTCCGAGATAGCCTCCGACAGTAGGCATTCGCCCCTATAATTTCTTGAAAAGGTCGATGGTTATTTGCTGACAACTTTTCATCTCGTACGTTTGTTAGTAATGTTAGTATGTTAGTGAGTTCGTTAAAGTGCCGAGGTGATCCATACCTGAGGCAAGCAGACATGTTGGCACCCAAGCAGAGCTGCTGGCTGGCGTACTTCTTTCTCTAGGATTTCTGCCACTGATGAAGACCCAGGAAAAAAGAGCGGAACATAACAACTACTTCATTGTAGCGAAAGGAAAAGCCGACAATTTCAAAGAAATTTGAGACCTGGCGACACTTACATATCATCAGAAACTGGTAAAGTTCCATCAGAGTAGCAATTGGACGAGCAAGAAGCTGTCATAATGTTAAAAATTGCCTAAATTGCTACAAATGTTGTCAATGATGAACCAGTGGTAGAACGTTGCCATACCTCCTATTCTTGACTTTTGAGGAGCTTAAAACAATAGTGCTACTGATTTTTCAGGGCTTTTGTGTACCCGAAAAGAACATGTCAACGGGTGGAATGGCCACGGTAAAAGCAAATACAAGGTGTCCCGTGTTTGATCGCAAAGATTTTGCCAGTCGATAGAGCATCAGAAAAGAATGAAATATGCATATAAAAATTTTGTTCAAAAACCCCTAATAACGAAGATACAGCTCTTTAAAGTTGGGGAACAAATACAGTTCTTTTCACCTAACTTTCATACTGTTCAACCGATTCGCGTCAAATTTTTTACACGTATCCCAACAAACAATCAAAGTCGGCGCTACGTTCCGGCTACTATAATAATGCCATTCGAAGCTCTCGCCACTAGTAGCGGCTACTTAATGGCTACGTTGTCGTTACGTAATAAGGAGCGGAGGTAGCCGAGTGGTACAGGTGATGGCAAGCTAAACCATTCGCGCTGCCCTGTGTGGGTTCGAATCCTACTTCATCCATGGATATTTTGTGCTGTCCCCGAGGTTGCATGGTAGAGCAGCTTATAGCTGAATGCCGCCTCGTAAAATAAGACAATTAAATAAAAAAAAATAAAAAATAATAGGAACCAAAATGGGGAACAATTTTGCGGTCGCTACTACGTGGTAACGACTACCCCGGAACGTGTCGGCTACATCAATCGCGACGTGGCCGCTACGTAGCCGCGACTTTGATGGGAACTTAAATGTGGCATCTTATATACGCGAGTGAGAGAGAAAACTATACGCTCGTTTTCTACTTTGTGTTAGTTCCGCCTTCCTCATGTAGTTGGTGGTTGGCGTTGGTGGCAGTAGAGCTCGTCTTCTCAAACTGATTAGTAATTTACTTAATGTCTGCAATAATTATTATCATACTGTCTTTTGTGACATTTTTAGATTTGCCTACGTGAAAATTTTACAACCAAGGCAAGTTTACTGTTAAATGATATGATGATACTTCGAAAACCATCGACGCGCTTGAAAAATATGCGTTTTTTAGAAAAAAATTAAAATATAAAAGTAAACTTATTTTTTTTCAATCGTCTGTTTTCTACAGATACATCCCGGAAAAGTTAGCTGTTTGACATTGATCTGCCTAACATTAATTAACAATGTTTTTTGAGTTGTATTGAGCGACGGAGTACCATTTTTTGCAATGTTAATTTCATTTATTGCAAAATGGAGATGCAGCATTGTATAGTAAATATGGCTACTTGAGACAAAAACGACTTTCAAGTAATATTTACTAAAAATTGGGTGTTTGAAGTTGCTACCACTTTGAAGTAAATATAATTCGTTATGGGAACTACATTGTTACCCTTAGAAGTTGTTGTTACTACAAAGTGGCAGATGGAACCAGTCACAAATCGCATTTCTACTATGAAGTAGCAAAAACTACCACAAAGTCGCAAAACACTGTTCGTTCAAAGTTCCCGCCATAACCCTTGACAGTGACCGATTTCAAACGGTTTGTGTTTCAGCACGAGATGTATTTCAAAATAGTAGCCACCAAACAGAAACGCGGGGTGATGTTCGCGGTGGTCCCTTGCATATGGGAGAAAGCTAAAACCCTTTACTGGGCCAGCCATCTAGCATCTAGCTATCAGCCAGACATGTCGTTTTCAATGTTTTCATCACTGTCGTACTGTCGCATATCGCATACTACTCAAACAACATCCAACACCTCAAAATCACTGTCTGGTAAAAATTACTTCATAGTAGCAAATGAAAGTAACTGTCACTATGTAGTAACTCTTAATTCAGATTGCCAGTCAAAATTACTTTGTAGGTATGATCGATTGATAGTAGCAGAAACGTAGCCGTTACTTCGTTTTCTACCAAAACGCTGATGGTGTACTTTTGTAGTTCCCACGACGTGGTAGGAACTTTAATCACTACTCAATAGTAATTGCGACTACAAAGTCGTCTATTGGTAATTTAACATCGACGTTGCTACTAAGAACTACTACTTTAAAGTTCCAATAACTTCGAAGTAATTTTTATAGGTAACGCCGACTTACAAAATTACCAGTAGGCTACTAGTAAGTTACGGAACGATACAGAACCCTTTTATGGTGGGGGCTACGTAACAGCTACTGAATTGTGGAACATAGAAGTAATTTTTACTGCAAAGTGACAAATTGAGTCGCAGTTCCGTAACGGCGACTTCGTTCAAGTTCCGCTCACCGTCTCCGTCAATAAACCTAGAATAACACATTTGGTGAGAACAGCCCCATGGCGTAGATAGGGGTGGTTGCGCCCCTTTTATCATCCCTAATCTTTTCCCCACTCAGTTCCATCAATCAGTTTCATTTTTGAGTTGTTCATTGAATTTCCAGCAAAAAGTTGCTCTTGCAAAATTTCGATAGGGGGCTTATATTCCGAGATAATTTAGTTTGAAGATTTTTGATCAATTCTGCAACAAAATTAGCTTGAAATTTGCATTGCTACATCATTGGAGATGAAATTCCAGTTATTTCCGATTTGAATAGAAAATTTCAGTTCTAAATTCACACAAGTGGTGTTCAGATCATCAAGTATCATAACGTAAGAACGATTTTGATCTGAACAATCCAGTGGCGTAGAATCAGGGGGTTTTCTATCTTACATCCACTTATCTGCTACGCCACTGAATATTTTCCAAAAATAATAATTTTTTTGAATTTGTCTTTCGATTCGGAAAAAAAAGTTGCTCCTGTGAAACTTTGATTGGAGGCCTCGTTTTCGAGTTATTCAAATTTCAAAGTTTGAAATCAATGAAAAACCCGTGAAATTCAAGTCCCTGCTATTTAGAAGCAGATAGGTACAGGGAGTTCACGATAAAATTCACCCCTCCTCTATGAGATTCCCCCCTGAGATATTTTGAGAAACCAAAAATTTTTTCTCAACAATTTTCCCCAGGGATCTTAAATCAATCGTCTAAAAGTTTTCAACTTGTACCGTATACAGTGTGTGACATGTAACTGTTTTATTTCAAATGCAACACCCTATATATTATCACGTCATTTGATGAAGCTTTTCTTTCTGAATACAAAAATATATAACATTTATGATTTATTTTGACAAGAAAGCTGTCAAAAAAGTAATAAAATGAGTAGTCGAATAAATTAAAAATTAAAAATTACGCGATACCCTGTATATGGAACAGATTGGACCATTTATCCATGCAGAGTTGAATTCTGCAGATGAAATGCTGCAAGAATAACTTTTTTTCAAGTGAACTGTAGAAACCAAAGCCATCTTGCCGCGAAACAAAATTATTTGACTACCTATTTTATTCTTTTTTCGACAACTTTCTTGTCAAAATAGATCATAACTGTCATATATTTATATAAGTAATCAGAAAAAAAGGCTTTATCAAATAACGGAATGAAATATAGGGTGTTGCAATTAAAATAAAAAAGTTACATATCACACCCTGTATACGGTACCAATTAGAAACTTTTAGAGGATCGATTTAAGGTCCCTGGGAAAAATCATGTGGAAAAAGTTTTTAGTTCTTTGAAATATCTTGAAGGAAATCTACTGGAGGGGGGTAAATTTTATCGTGAACACCCTGTCCCTGTACATGACTGGAGAACAAAAAAAATTTATTGTAACATACATTGACTGACCTGCAACTTTGTCTTCCATCCCGGCTTCTGTACCGCTAATGAAATTTTTTTCTAGTTCAACTTTCTTCAAAATTGATGAACTGTGCAATCAAGGTAATTGTAGGTATAAACTCACACAACGTAAGTGAAATCAAAAGAAAATGGTACATAATTCAACATGAATAATTGAAAACAAGATTGATTAAAGGGTTTGCCTCGATATGCCAGCCATTTTTTCGACTCAGAACTTTAAAGTTCGAATAACTCGAAAACTAAACCTCCAATTGAAGTTTCACAAGAGCAATTTTTTCATCTGGATCAAACGACAAATTCAAAAAAAATATTGATTTTGGAAAATATCCAGTGGTGTAGCAGATAAGTGGATGTAAGTGAGAGAGCTCCCTAATTCTACGCCACTGGATTGTTTTGATCAAAATCGATCTTACGTTATGATACTTGATGATCTCAACATCACTTGTGTGAATTTGAAACTGATTATTTCCAATGATAAAGCAATGCAAATTTTAAGCAACTAAAATTATGAGAAGTTGCAAGATTGACTAGGAATCTTCAAACTGAATTATCTCAGAAAGTATGTAGTGGGGTCGGTACGCTTTTGGATACTGCACTTTTGAGTAGAGTTATGAAACTTGGCACATAGTTTCTAGGGACCATAGGAAGAAATTTTGTCCGATGTTCCAAAAAAATCTTTTGATTTAAACCGTTATATAGGCCCCTTTTTCCAAAATGGCGACCAAATTTTGAAAATTGGCGATTGGTCCTACAGTGGCGCCCAAAGTATCAATTCCTAACATTTTGACCATGACGAGTTGATTTAAGCCACCCCGGGACGCCCTCCCATGCAAAAAATCAAACTTTGCAAGAATCCATTCCTAATCAACATGCCAAATTTCTTCTGCACTGATGAAAATTTTCTGAAACAACTTGCAGTTGGTAGGTATAGGCTGTCTGATTTCTACATGATTCTAGTGGGCTGTGTTTCTGGTCGCCATCGGCCGATCGCGGCCCGAATCGCAGCCCACTAGAATCATGTAGAAATCAGACAGCCAATTATGTATTTTCGAAGTTTTTTACGGTTGTCACAGTTTTATACATGCGTGAAATAGGTTTTGCCAATAAGAGAAAGCCTCTCATTTCTTAGGAAAAATGCAATGATTCTGCTCTCCGAATTACTCACATGTTGGATACACGGAAAGTCCAAGTGGTTTTCCACAACCCTTCTCAAGATTGAAAAAAAATTAATATCAGAGCTACAATTGAGTATTGAGGCCAAAATTTTTGTTGGATAGAGTCGAGGTAGGTTTTAATCGACTTGTCATGGTCGAAATGTCAAGAATTGATACCTTGCAAGCCACTATACGACCAAATTCCAACTTTCGAAGTTTGGCTGCCATTTTGAAAAAAAAAAACCAAATGGTCAAAATATCAGACGGATCGAGTCAGGGGTGGCTTAAATTAACTCGTTATGGTCAAAATGTTAGGAATTGATACTTTGCGCGCCACTGTACGACCAATCGCCACTTTTCGAAATTTGAACGCCATTTTGGAAAAAGAGGCCTATATAACGGATTCCGTCAGGAAAAAAATTGAGAACATCGGGCGAAATTTCTTCTTATGGTCCCTAGAAACTATGTGCTGAGTTTCACAACTCTACTCAAAAGTGCAGTATCCAAGAGATTTTCGTCGCGTACCGTCCCCACTAATGCGTCCTATCGAAATTTTGCAGGAGCAACTTTTCGCTTAAAATTAAATGAGCAACTCGGAAATAGTACTGATTTGAAAAAAATTTGCAGTGTGGAAAAAATTAAGGATGATTCAAGGGGCGCGACCACCTCTATCTACGCCATGGGGCTGTTCTCACCAAATGTGTTATTCGAGGTTCATAGGCATTTGTCCAGTGAATACGTGTAAGAAATTTGACGCGAATCGGTAGACCAGTATAAAAGTTATGTGAAAAGAACTGTATTTGTTTTCCAACTTTGAAGAGCTGTATCTTCGTTATTACGGGTTTTTTAACAAAATTTTCACATGCATATTTCATTCTTTTCTGATGCTCTATCGACTTGCAAAATCTTTGCGATTAGATACAGGACACCCTGTATACGAGCATGGTTAGAGCTGAATGGCATTTTGGCATCACTCATCATGGGAGAAGCCGAGCTCCTCAGGTTAGTGGAAATGCACCCAGCTTCCGGCACGACATGGTCACACTATCGGTCACACTGTTACCTGTTTACCGCTCTACTGAAATTTTGACCCGATAAAAGTTAGTAATATCAATTTTGGAGCATGACCCAGTGAAAATCTGCGATAAACAAATCTTCCCAGAGTACCAACCCACTAAAATCAGCTTTAGATACATCGAACCACAGCCGCATCGAAGTCCTCCAGAAGGGGGGCCTCGACATCAAGAAAATGCGGAGTTTCATGGACCTGTTCCAAGAATGCAGGACATGAATTTGTCATGTCACATCCAATCGCGAAAGACCCGACAGGTCTCAAATCAAGATGACAAATGCTGGATTCAGCACACCGAGCAACACACATGGGAAGAAGAGAAAGGTAAAATGGAATAAGGATAGTCGTTACGATCCAGGACCCACCGGTAAAAAGCCAGTGTTCAGCTTTTTGGTAGCTGACGACTACATTATAAGGGATTGAAGAGTATGAAAGTTAAAAATGCAGTCAGATCATACCTTTTTCTTGAATAATTGCAAGTCTTCATTGGCGACGAGCCCATAATAGTGGCCATGAAAATCAATCGTGCATCTCAAATACTTGTTATACAGGACGATGATGTTCATATGTTGTACCCGGCTTGTCTTCATGGGCTAGCAGGGGTGATGAGAACGAAACAAGGGACCACCCACGTACCGGCCTCCAATATGGAGCAGAGTAGGCCGTGTGTGCATCTTGCGCTATCGTTCATGATGATGTCCCTATCAATTAAAGACGGCCATGCCTATGTAACGGTTTCCTTTTTCTTCTTATTCTTCTTCTGATGCTCGCAAGTACCTATGCTCGCACACAGGAAGAGGAGTTAACAGCGAACAATCAAGGAGCACCTCACGGTTCGTTATTGTCGTTGCGAAAACAATCGGGCTCTTGGGGCAAAGACTCGAAGAGCGCGATGACGAAAATGACGAAATTTTGATGGTTTTTCGGTAATGCGCGTGGCCGACACGATTGGCGGTGTGAAAAATCGATATTGCGAGAAGAGTGTACTTGGTAAGTGGTACCTGAATGGATGGCTGTGGCGGAATCAATTTCGATTTCCACATTTCCCCAGATTGATGATGGTTTAATGAGCCGTGCATTAGAAATTACGTGTTGGTGTAACGCGAAAGCTTCCGGTTTACTCTTCACGGGATCCGTGAATTTGGTGACACTCGTCGTGGAGCACAAATTACTCACATTACCGTTATCAACGTTTACAGAAAGATATTTTTAATAGAGCGAAGTGGTGAACAGATCGTTTCAAAAGCTTGGAACTCCCTGGAAGAAAGCGATAAATTATCGCTGAAGATTTTGACGGAGGTTCTGCAAGATATACAAAAAATTACGAGGAAACTCATCCAGAATCGTTATGCTCGTACACAATTCAGTAGAAAACAATATCTCACTTGCTGGATCCAAACCTCTCAAATTGAACCGATTTTGAAGATTTTACGAAAACAATAATAAAATGATTCGAATTTGCCGCGAGAGTCGAGTAGGTAATCCTACCTACGGTAGAGCCGGCCAAACAAATAATCGTCTCCGTCATAAATCAAGTGGGCGCTATTTTTGCTGCCAAGTGTACTCGATTCAGAAAAAAAGACATCCTACCTCGTAGTTTCAAAGATTGCAAAAATCTTGCTGTTTTCTTGGGAACCGGATTTCTGACTTGACTTCCCATATGATTCGATTCTGCTGCATTTATAGATCTTTCAATTCGTTTTCAAGGGACGTTATATTCGTGGGTTTCAATGTTTATCAATCTGTATGTGAAGAAGATTAGCGCAAAATACAAAAAAATCGATCCGATATATCGGCGAAACATCTTAGGACCAGTTGGAAATTTTCGTCATTTATTTCTCAGAATTTAGAGCCCTTCACACTTTTCAGATTTCATAGTATACTTCACGCGACGTTGCATATCCTATATAAAGGATCTGTGCTAAACAAAATTGGTAGCATTATCTACCATCACGAAAAATTTGCTATCAACCACCGAGAGAATAATCCAATCAAAAAAATTCCAGTGATATTTCTAGGTGGGCCATTTCGAGCTTTGACTCTTTAGCGTGCAAAAAACGTTCAACCTCGCGTTCAACCTCAGAGATTCAAGCGAATTTCTCCTTTCCAAAAAAGTCGCGTGGCGAGACTTCCAGCAGTTAGAATCACAGGGTTGGACCTACTTCACCTAGTTTATGAGTTGAAGGTAAAATTTTTGTGCAATGGTTATTTGTCGAGTTTACACCAAGAGGCTGATGTTTGACCCTAAACCTTCACCCTTTGTTTCGCTCGGATGGGATTATCGCCCAACAGGCTATGAACACAATATTCTCTATTATCTGTTTCTCAAAAAAAAAGAGCATCTGAAAAGGATCATCTGGGAGTTTCAACTCTACATCTTCAAGGTGGGTCAAAACTCTTTATCGAAAGATCGTAACTCAACATCCTAGAGAGGGATCGAAACACATCATCAACAGATCTCAACTCTACAACTTGAATATGGAACGACACTCAGCACCGGAAGGGTTTCAGCACAACTACATGAAGATGTGGTCAATAAACTTAGAAAATGAGCCTGTCAAGTTCCTCGGAGTTACCCTGGACTGCCGCCTGACCTGGGAGGCTCACGTAACATCATTGTGTGGGACACTTTCTTCTCTAGTGTACCTAATGCGTCGACTGAAAGGCATAGTTTCCGGAGAAGTTCTGAGGACAGCGTATTTCGGTTTCATTTCAGAGTTGTTTGAGCTTTGCCATTTTGGCATGGGGTTACTCGGCGCAAGGTGGTAGGGTCTTTGCAAATCAGAGAAAATGCATAAGAATAATGACTGGTCTTCGGTACAGGGAGGACTGCAGGCAGGCATTTATAGATTCAAAAATATTAACCATGCCGTGCCTGTATATTTTTCAGTCTATCATGTATATAAAGTTAATTGAGGTGGATTACCAGACATTCCAACATAATTACAGCACTCGAAACAAAGACAACTTCGTTGTGCCATTTCACAGGCCAAAACGTTCTGGAGTAGCTACTGACTACCATTGAGTCCTAGTCTTTAATTAATTACCGAATCATTTGAAAACGGAATCTCCAAGACAGCTTGAAACATCAATTAAGAAAATTTTGCTGGAGAATGCTTCCTATTCTGCCAAAGAATTTTTTCCATATGAGTTTGTTGTGGGAGACACTATTAATGTAACTCAATCATCTATATTTCTGTTCTCACTTTTTCTTTTTTTTTCTGTTTCTTTCACTGACGGGTGTAAATGTATACTTCCACATATCAACACGAATGAATTATGTCATGTTATGTTATGATGATTTGGAACTCGTCATCGAAGAGTTTCAACTCGTCGCCTAGAGGTCAATCGAGACTCTACATCCAATGGCTTTGACTCTTCATCCCAGAGGTGGGTCGGAGTTCAAAAAGTAGCAACTCATCAGCCTCTGGGTGGGTGGAAACTCATCTTGGGAGAATCTCAATTCAACTATCCCGAAGGGATCGGGACGCATCTCCGAAGGACTCCAGCTAGAAATTTTCCTGATCAGCTTCGACTCCACTCAACGAGTTTCGACTCAGCACCGTCCACGTGGGTTGAGACTCATAATCGAAGGGCTTCAACTCTACGGCCTCTAGGTGGATCGCGAAGCAGCATCAACAGGTTTTAACTCAGCTTCCTCAAAGTGGAACGAGTTTTTTTCCCAACAGACCCGCAGAAGCACTCGGAAACCGACGTGACAAGTCGGGAGCGAACGGCAGTTCAAGCGGATCGGTCCAGGTACAACGGTCAATCTCTATCGATACTTCTTCATTCCAAGTCATCATCCAAAATGATCGCGAGCGACGTATAGTCGTGAAACATTCCAATAGGTAATTTGATGTAGCATGCTGGAGCCCTGTCACAGCGGGCAGACCATCTTTATCAGCGGGTGTGCTTGAATTCTACCGCATATTGTTTTCACCACTCTGTCAGACGCATTGCAGGAAAGGTTTTTGAGTGACGAGGTGTAGCAATAGTGAATCACATTGTAGAGTTTGGCTCAGTTCTCACGTATGAATTCAATAACTAGCGACATCTCTGAATGATCACTTGGCTCTGAATATCAGGTTCCAATTTATTTTCCCCCATTTCCCACTTAGCAAGAAAACATTTCTGTTGTGGTGCCCAGAGAGAGAGAATAGCTTTCAATAACCTATGTAGTAGTCACAAAAATTGTACTAATCAATTTCTTAATTAGAATTTGCTTCAGTTGCAATTGAGAGTTCATCAAATAACCCTCCAGGTTCTAGACGTTGAGTGAAGCATTATTTTTTTATAACGAAGTCACGAGAAAATTACAATGATGGCAAATTGGAAGCGACCACGAAAGCGAGGTTTTTCAAAAAACAGAATGACGCAAGCTGACACAAGCACAGCTGCAAAAATTCTTAGAGTCAAATTAAAGATGAACCTATTTAACGACACGAGAAATACAGAATAGCTGGAACCCAGACCCCAGACGTATGGTAACAAAGATAAGACTTGAGTTATAGCATAGCATACAATATGGCTGACGCACGTAGTGCAATTTTGCGACTAGAAATTCCATATCTAAAAGTCCCCCCTGTAGAAAAAGCTTATTTGAAGAAAGCCCTGGGCTATAGCGTAATGAATGTCAAGTACTCAAGCCCAAATTGTTCAACTGAAGTGTTTTTTCGTTAAATCGACGGCCGCTGTAGACAATATAAGGCACGATTCTGCACAACACAAAGAGACAAAGGATTTTCCCAGCTGCATAAAAAGAGAAGCGTCCTATCCAGGAAGCAGTAGTACCAGCAGTATCAAAGTATCAGAGTCAGTCAGTAGCAGTCAGCACCAGAACAGTATCAGACCAGAGTACAGCAACAACCAGTACCGATAGAAGCAAACAGTTCTTGTCGCCTTAGGCGGCAGGAGAAAGTGAAAGTATCGAAAATGTGCCTCAAACCATCTCGCACTCGCTTTGGTATGTACTCTGTACACTCAACCTTTTTGAACTGAGAATTGAACTGAATTAGTTTCTTCGTATGGTGTTTGTAGAATTGTTATTATGCTTGTTATTACTTCCATACCATGTTTTGCACCAAATGATAAACAACTCGAAACTACGATATGTATACATCATGTACCTTATTATTTCCATACCATGTTTTGCACCAAATGATGAACAACTCGAAACTACGATATGTATACATCATATTATACCCCTTCTCCCCTCCTTTGTTTGACCCTGTTATGTCAACTTTTCAACCTAGAATAATTAGATTTAGCTTTGATTTTTATCCACTCCTTTTGTATATTTCTCTTCTTTGTAACTCAATAGATATTCTATTTTGTTTCCATTCGTTTTCCTGACAAGGGAACCCACGACGCCAACAAAAGCCAGGTAATTCTTGCTAATGATTCCCTTGGTTCAAGAAGTGGTACGATTGTAACAGGGTAGCATCTTGGCCCTGCATAACACTGTGACATCACTTAGATGTTCAAGTTACAATGGGGTACTTGCCTAGTTTTTTTTTATTAGCTTATTCGATAGTATGGTTAAAAATAATGTACCCGTATTTTTTCTTTTTCCCAAATTCTCAAAATTGTGGCCGCAATGCGTGTTTTAAAAATATATTTGTGACGTCACAAATATATTAAATATAGAACATGGAAGGGCTCTTTTTCCTCTTTGGGTTGGCAATGATATAACGTTGTCAAGGTGCTGTCTTCAAACTTTGAAATCGTATCATCTCGAATCTGAGTCTGACTGACAACGTCAAACCGTCGACGGTAGTTTTATTTCTTCCTGTGCCCTTTTCTTTGCCTTTGACTGCTTTAATCGAGGCTTTGATCTACGCGGTAAGTACCTACCCACTTCCATAATTTCTTTGCCAACCTAACTAGTCTCTTTCTTCAGTCTTTAGTGCTGTCGCCAAAAAGTCCTCTGCATGTTTGTCACCCGTGCTCTGACCTGGCGTGACCCTCGGCTGCATTTCGCACATCAGTGTCCCAGCTCCCCACATTGTATTTGGAGATACAACGCGGCCTCCCCACATGGATCTCTTTGTAGCTCTAAAGTATTACTTATCCTGAATTGTATGCTAATGATGTGTGTACCTATAAAAGCTCACTGTTCATTTTCAATCTCTTATTTCTGTGCTATTGCTGATCTTCAAGATTTTCCCCTGAAAATAAATTATCTCGACTGGGACATTATTATGAGAGGTTTCTGGAGTCAGTTTTTCCGGAACCTTGTTCGACTTTATTGCCCAAACGCCCATGGTAAGAGAATTTGATAGGAAACCGGTTTTGCGAGCATGTTCAAAATGACACTGTCATAGTGACATTCCCGACATTCTTGATTATTCCATTATTATGCAGTCAGACCAACCCCACTCGAAATCCCTGCCCTGGCGCGAAGCTTTTAGGAGGAATTTTCCAAATTCGTTTTTCTCTTTAGAAAATGACGGTATTTTTGTAAAATTCTCAGTAGAGTCCCCTTACCACTTATACTAGCAATCAAAAGTATTTCCAGGTTAATCTATACCATAGGCAAGTACCCCATTGCGATGTCAACAAAAAAGTCTATGCAATGTTGAGTGGACATCTCTGTTACCTCTTATGTCAGGGTAATTAGAACATGAATGAGATATCCCAAAGATCTCCAAATGTGACATACTATCTCATCGTTATTCCACATCTCGTAGATATCACTTTGCGACGTATATGTTACGTCGCATTTTGGATGTTTTTTTCTTCTATTTTTGAATAAAAATTAGTTTTTCACCACTTTTCAACATAGTTTTATGTTATAGGAGGTTCCGCACCTATTTTTACAAATTTTTACAATCTATATAGCACGTTTTTCCCAAGAAAAGTTGTTCTTCTATTGGTGTCCTCCTCTGGATTCGGACCTGGATCCCCACAGGTGATAGCTGGAGACACTGCTGCCGATTCGTCTGAGCTACCAACTTGTCTAATACAGTATATTTGAACAGCGCGCTTAAGGCTAAAGGGGACTGGAATTGAGTACCAAGTGTGCGACAGAGAGAAAATACATCAAAAGTAATAAAATGTTTTTGGGAAAACTATCAGTCGGATTTTAGATCTAGAAAAAGGGTTATACTCAAATTTCAATTCTGTTTGATGCACTAGTCGAAACAAAAATTTCAAAAAATGTTTTGAATTTTTTTTTCAATTTGACAAAATAATTTTGATTTTTTTTCGAATCGCAGGCAGTCATTTTGAAGTACTGAAAATATCGAACAATAATCTGTTTTTAGAATTTCTGTAGCACAAATGGTGCCCTCCGAAACACATTTTGAAAATCTCTTTTTGTTATTTGCCGCCCGCTGCAGCTGTTCTCCGCTATAAGTCATTCATGATATAGGTAGTGATCACTTTCTGCACACATGGTGTTATGATGTTTTCTGAGAAAAAGGCGATGTAAATAGCGGTAGTAAAGATTTGTGACGTAGTGGTAGTACGCCGAAATATTTCGTTGCTACGATTTTTGAAATTATAATTTTTTCTCAAGTTTATTATTTCTCTCACGTGATTAGACTATATCTAGATCTACAATCTGCTGATACTCCAAGATACTCTGATTATAAAGGGACAAACATTATAAAATCGTATTGCAATTGCGAAACAATAGGCTGCACAAATGTGTATAACTATGTATTCAAAACTATACAGGTGTCCCGTTTTTCAACGCTCACTATGGGTATCTCGGAAACGGTAAGAGATACAAAGTCGGTTAAATTACAAAAAAGTTGCGCAATTTTATGACTATCTTAAATATGTCAAGATATTCAAGATATCTTTGGTCATTTCTGAAATATCCCAGAAAAACTGAAAAATGCCGAATTCGAAAATTTCAAATCTTTCCTTTATTATGACAGCTATCAATTTGAAAATTGGTATCCTGACATTTTTGAAGGTCCTTGATCGACTGACGGTCATAATTTTCACCTACGCCTACTAGTTTTTGAGATATGATAGTTGACTTAATTTTTTCTAATGGAGACCATATTATTTCTCCACCCCATAAAACTCACCTTTTCTTTCTCTTTACAAAAATATAAAACACTTGTAGCATTTTTGTCAAAATAACCTATAAAAACTGGAAAAACCATTTCTGGGGCGAAAAAATCTAGTTACCGGTTCGGTTGCCATGTTTTCGTGACATAATAACAATGGCAATTCGATCTTGGAGCGTTCCTCGCAAAATAAACTCCATTTCGAGTAATTGTAATTATAAATGTTTATTGCTATTGCGATATTATTTTGTGTTATACTTGGGTTTTGTATTTGTTTAATTTTTATTTATTATCATTATCAAATACATAAAAACGGAATGTAACCCAACTTTTTCCAAAATTAACCGACCATGGCAACCGAATGCCATTGTTATTATGTCACGAGAACATGGCAACCGAACCGGTTACTAGATTTTTTCGCCCCAGAAATGATTTTTCCAATTTTTATAGGTTATTTTGACAAAAATGCTACAAGTGTTTTATATCTTTGTAAAGAGAAAGAAAAAGTGAGTTTTATGAGGTGGAGAAATAATATAGTGTCCATAAGAAAAAATAAAGTTAACTGTCATATCTCAAAAACTAGTAGGCGTAGGAAAAAATTATGACCGTCAGTCGATCAAGGACCTTCAAAAATGTCAGGATACCAATTTTCAAATTGATAGCTGTCATAATAAAGAAAAGATTTGAAATTTTCGAATTCAGCATTTTTCAGCTTTTCTGGGATATTTCAGAAATGACCAAAGATATCTTGGATATCTTGACATATTTAAGATAGTCATAAAATTGCGCAACTTTTTTGTGATTTAACCGACTTTGTATCTCTTACCGTTTCCGAGATACCCATAGTGAGCGTTGAAAAACGGGACACCCTGTATACACTGGAAGTAAATAACAAAACCGCAAAGAACTACTACTACTAGTACTACTCTGTCTGAAGTCTGTTTGTCTGTTTGTCCGTCCGTCCGTTTGAGTCCTGTGTGGATATCTGTCTGTTTTTTTGTGTGCCTGGCTGTCTGTGTGGTTACCTTCGTGAATGACCTCAGCTCATTTGATTTTTGTTGAAATCGTTCCATTAGAATGCACTTGTTTCGTATAATACGCGTTTGAGTGTCGAAAAGTGGCCAGTACCTAAGAACCGTTGATGGGAAAAAAATCATGGCATTTTAACTTTCTCGAATGGGCATGCTCCTATACAAGCCCGCAAATCGATGATCTCAGGCAGTGAAATTTCGATATAGAAGTCAGTCAATTTTGATTTTATTTTGTCAGTCCAATATTGGACAGGGAGCTGGTGCCTCAAAACTTACGTCATAAGGTACATGATTTTGACCCTGTAGGTCTAATGTGCGTTGATGTTGATAAGGTTGTTAAAAATTGCTTTGTCTTACATGTCAGACCGGGGGCTTTAGGCTGGTATAGGCTTATCAATTTTCAAAAAATGTCAAAAATTTACGTCATAAGGTACATGAATGAAACCAACGGGCTTTTGTGTGGGAACATCCCCTTGATTAAAAATCGAGTCATAAGACAAAATTTGTGGGGGCTCTCGGTCCATAAGACAAGTTTGAAATCTTCAATAAGGGCCAAAATTCACCTCCTCCTGAAGACTTCTCCTTGGACATAATTTCAGGAATGAAAAACGATTCTTACATAATTTTTTACGCAGGTTTCAAATCTGTCCACAAGAATTTTTTCAATGGTACATCGCTTACAGGGTGCAACATCGGAAAAATTTTCTCAAATCGTACACCCTGTATTTCAACATGGAAATCGATTCTGTCTTACATCCTGATAACAAAAAAATATATCACATTTAGTGGGTTAGTCAACAAAATGCCTGTGCAAAAATTGATAAATTTTGGTCTTTTTTTGAAAATTACAAACTTGTCTTATGGACCGAAATCCTCCAAAAATGTTGTCTTACGACCAGATTTTCAATTAGGGGATGTTCCCACACAAAATCCAGTTACTTTCATTCATGTACCTTATGACGTAAATTTTTGGCAATTTTTTCGAAAATTAACAAGCGCATACCAGCCCAAAGCCCCCGGTCTGACATGTAAGACAAAGCAATCTTTAACAACCTTATCAACGTACATCAGACCTACAGGGTTAAAATAATGTATTTTATGACGTAAGTTTTGAGGCACCAGCTCCCTGTCCATATGTCCTTGTACTTGAAAGAAGTGATTGTGTGTCCGATTAAGCTGAGAATTCCTCTCTAAACAAAATTGTTGATAATTGTTGATTGGTCTGTCTGGCTTCCTGTATGGTCTTTTGTTTTGCCGACTTAGGACATTTCACCTTGATGATAGTACCATTCTGATGAGGAAGAAGCCCCGTCTGGCGATTCCGCAAGATATCCATGAGTCCGGTCCACCAACAGGCCTCATAATTCAACTTTATTCCGTCAAGTTCAGTTCTAATCAAACCATACAACTTTTCTCTTATGGTGCGATTCTCTAAAAAAATACGTTCCATAAAGGCTCTGTTACGTTGTTATTACCCAGGCAACAACCAATTGCTGACACGAATTTTTACGTAACAGAGCGTTTATGGAATGTTATTTTTCACAGAATAGCACTATTCCATCTTTTTTTTAATCTTGAACGGTAAGGCTGCTATGAGATAATTACGCTAGGATCGACCACCTGTATCTTCCCATAGCTTCCAGATACTGGGTTCAATGCCTGTTCTAAACTTTCATTAGAATCAAATATTGAAATTGGCTGCTCCCAATGGGCGACAGACTGCTGAGATAAGATGCTTGTACTTGCACCAGGGTGCACCGTTGGTATATGGGTGAACTTTTTTTTGGATTTTAGAATGTTTCAAGAATTTGATTTCAACAAAAATTAATTTTAGTCATTTTGTGAGCTGCAGTTTCCTATAACATTTGAAAAGTATACATCTCTGGAACTGTTACTTTCTGATTCACAGGCCAACTTGACGGATAGCGTTTTCCATCTCTCGTTATAAACATTTTGTGCATAAAACAGAAAACAAAATTAAGCCTCCTACTGTACTTTTTTCTTCTTTATAGTAGTTTTTCACTCATCTCACTTATTTATTTCTGGAGTACATTCCAATTATATTGAAAGACGAAGCTATTATTAAATAAAATTGGAAAAGTAACCGATTGGGTATTGCCCAGTTGCTTGTTACACTGTTGGGATTTTCTACGGGACTGGAGAAATTAATTGCATTAATTCTGCAATTACGACAGAGCTCTTATTTCTCGCGGACTATAAATATTGTATGATGACACAGGACGGGAACCGCTTGCAGGTGGCGGCGGGCGGCACGCGGTGAACTTCAAAGGGAAATATTCAAAATTGATTTCGGTCGATACTATCCATGATTTTTGAATTTTGAAAAAAGGTTTATATTCAATATTTATCAGAGAATGAATTGACCACCTTAGATTAAAAAAAAAATCTGAAAATTTGGGAAAATCAAAAAAATTTTTTCAAAAAATACAAAAATTAAAATTTTTAACTACAGCATCAAATAGTTATATAATTTCAATATAATAACGTTTGAATTCTCAAAATTGGTTCATTGAGTTAATTTTGAGAATGTTATTAGTTTCCGCGCCATCTCGCGTCTCAGAAACATATTATTTTATCGTCCCCTTTAGCCTTAATGTTCAGGGACATTTCTCGGGATATTTCGTTGGGGCTCCAAACGATACACCGAGCCCAAAGAGCCTCGCTGGGGCTCGAAACGTTACAGCAAGACACAAGAGGCTCCGTTGGGGCCCCGGACGTTACAATAAGACATGAACGGGAGTCATCAAAGTATCCGAAAGCGCACAATAAAATAGAAAATGGCCCATTTTGGGGTTCTGAATAACACAAGAGCAGACACAAGGGTTCACCAAAGGTGCGAAAGCTACGACAAAATGCAAGAAGGCCCAGTAGGATTCCGCAGGGCCTCCAACCAAACATGAAGACATAAAGGCTGTTCTGGCATCACACACATGGAATCGGGGGCAAACCTATCTATTTAATATTTTCCGACACACAGAGCTTAACGATGACAGCCCGCGAAATTTACAAAATCTCTCAGTGACTACGTCTCTTTGCCGTCAGTAAGATGTTACACTCCGGCAAGTTGGAAGCAGTAGCAATGTTACGGCCGGTAGATGTCTCATGTGTGATGTTAAATTTAAGTTAATGTCGAAACATCTCTCAGACATTACATCGTATAACGTCGCGGATGAACATCACATAGATGTGGAAGTAACGTTCATTGTGATGTTGTTTTGTGACATGATTGAGATCATCGCATCTATGAAACATGACATGCTATGCTGAGTAAGTTGCTTCCGTTTGATTATGCAGGCAGCTCAGTACTAATGGGAAATGTTTCCTTTCATTCTAAATCAGTGACGGAAGTTGATAGAGGTACGCTACCGAGTAAAAACAGTCGAACCTGCAACACTGTTTTGTACTGATGAGACACTACTGGAGCACGACAAGACTTGTGTTCTCAACGAGACATTCAAAATTGTGTATTATTTTCACCACCTTGCGGCTTTAGGCGACTCCACTTTACAAGAAGAGTAAGGGATGTACTTGAAATAGTAGCCTCCTGACTATGAGCAAAGTCCTAGTGTTATCCTGTAAGCGTTTCTAGGACCGCTTGAAGCCAGTCCTGAACAGTTTGCGACGGTTTTTGTTCTGGCGCCACTACGTTCAAGAAATTGTCCTGGCCAAAGAGGGAGGCTTGGCCCATCGAGCGACAGAACCAGCCGGGCATCAGAGGCAGTCTGGAAATCAGCACACGGGACACGCATCAGTAATTTGAACAAAGTGCAAAAACTGGCAGGACAGCAATCATCTCAATAGTCCTAGCTGTTGATTAATGGTCGCCGGTTTTACTTGAATGCTATAGCCTGTTACGAATTTGATCGATGGCCATTCACGTAATTCAGATCATTAGCCCATTCAATTGGCACTTATACGCTCCGTGATAATGGAGAGGTGCATGGATGCGATACGCATCGCACCCGTAATGATAGTAATGACGAGATCCGTAGTGGAAGAATGCCCGAGCATCTGTTCGTGAGTGGATCTGCAATGCCAAGAGATCTGGCAGCACTCCAGTTTGCGACACCCAGTAATTATAGAAAAATTAAGGGCAATTGATAAATTGCGAGCAATAATTCAATTCGATGTGAAATCAAGAGCCCCGGATTCGGTATAATGATGATTCATTAACAAACGAAAACGAGCAGCGTATACAAGTTCAAGTTGATTAGAATCATTATTAGAATAATAAATCAATTATTCAACAAGCAATTTATACCTACGTTTAGATGGTATGGTAAAAGTGTTTTATTTTGAATTACAGGGTGCGGCGCGGCAAGCTGACGGTTTTTAAATCGCTATAACTACTGCATGGAGGCACCGAATTTCAAAATTATTATTATAATTTTAATTTTTTTTTGTGTTTTAAGACGCATAAACTGCTAAGAGTTATTAGCGTCGTTTCAGTGTTTTTATCTACTGACTTCAATGCTTTTTTGTACATTGTTCTCTGAACAGAGTCAGTCAGTCGTACTGTTGCGGCGGTTCGCGTTAGGTATGTTTGCATAATTATGAAGAAAGAAAAAAGGTCCAATTTGGTTAAATAGGTCAGCTTTTCGGAGAAACTCCAGGGAGTTAGAGTAGTCGTTTCTGGGGGCGATCTTGACATCACTATGCACAGCACACTCCGTAAGGTCTGGAATGTACTTTTGACAATCTGATAGGATGTGCCGGACTGTTATGGGGACAAAACAAACGTCACATGTTGGCCGCTTTGTTGATGCAATACGGTATCCGTGGGTCAAACGTGTGTGACCCAACCTCAGACGACTCACTACCACCTGTTCTCGACGATTTTTTGGTAAAGTTAGTTTGCCGCTCGTCTCGAAGAAGCGATTGATCCAGATTCCACTCCTGTTGCCAAAGGTTTTGAACTTTTGATTCCAGTAGGTTTTTCACATCGCCAGGTGAGTGAACCTTGAAGATAGGAAGTGCATCCAAAGATGTAGTTTCCTGGGCTTTTCCATCAGCTGACTCATTCCTCTCGACACCGACATGCGAAGTGACGTATAGAAATACGATTTGGTTGGTTTTTCCAATAAATTGTTCCCTTATTTTTTGGATCAAGGGGTTTTGTGGGAAAATTTGTTTGAGTGCTTGAAGAGAGCTCAGTGAGTCGAAGCAAATGATATAATTCTCATCAGGGAAAGAGTTGATGTGAAGAAGGGATGTATAGCCCCATTGATATAGGGCAAACAACTCAGCTGTCAATATGCTACAAAGACTAGAGAGTCGGAAACCCAACCTGGAAGCAGATGTGACAACGGCCGAGGCTACACCATTCTGTTTCCTCGATCCATCGGTATATATCATCTCGTGTCCTGGGTATTCTGCAATAGCTTCGCGAAATGAGCTTCTAATCAGAGAGTGGCAAGTTTCCAATTTATTGAATTTTGTAAGCGGGAGGTTGATGTCTGGAGTTTGGATTATCCAGGGAGGCACAGATGATGAATTCCAAGACAACGTTTCTGGTATCTTTTGATCAATCGCATTCTCGATTCGATATATACGCTCGTGTGGCGGTGGGATGACATTTTGGTTGCTCCCATACAACAATCTGAATCTTTTGAAAAATACTTTCTCATAGTTAGGGTTGTCAGGTGAGGAGCGAATATTTGCCGCGTAAGAGAGAGAAAGGTGATTTCGTCTTAGTTCCAAAGGCACTTAGCTAGAGCATGCACACTTGTAACTGGACTGGAACAAAAAGCTCCCAGTGCCATTCGCAGGGCCGAATTTTGAATGGAGTTAAGTGGTTTCAAATACGATTTCCTAGTTGCTGAGTAGGAAATTGCGCCGTAGTCATCAAATCGTAGTCGACGCCGTAGTCGTCAAGTTTGGATCTAATCAGACTGTGGAAAATTCGAAGGAGAGTGTTTGTATCTGAGCCCCACTTATGATTGGCCAGTATTCTCATCATTTGTGAAATCTTGGTGCAAGACTGTTTCAGATGTTGTATGTGATGTTTCCAGTTTAGCCTCTGATCGAATATCAAACCAAGAAATCGAATCTTTTCGACAAATACAAGAATTTTATTATTGAGTCATAACAAAGGAGTCATTGTTGGGATAGTTCTACTGAAGAAACAATGTCACACTGATGGCATCACAATGACACCTTGTGGAATGCCGTTCTCCAAGTTCATAGATTTAGACGGTATCCGGGAGAAACGCCCCCAGCAAAACACCCCCGGGAAAAACGCCCCCGGAAAAATCGCCCCCAGAAAAACCATCTATGACAAAAAGGCCCCCGAAATAAACGGTGCTAAGACAATTCGTCGCGGGCAATTTGTCGTAAGAGAGGTCGCAAGAGAAACGACAAAAAACAAAGAAGCCACTAAGTCCTTGCAGCGTAAGGGGGCTTATTACACATGAAACCACAATGGGGCTCAATAAAGGGCTCTAAAAAAACATTATCAAATACAAAGAGGTCCGATAGAGTTCCGAAAATCATGAAAAAAGCAAGGAGGCTCAGCAAGACTACAAACGATATTGAAGACCCAAGGGGGCTTTATGAAGCTTCAGATAACAAATGAAGGCGAATGGGGCTTACTGCTACTCTGAAAACCAATAATAGTCTAAGTAGCAGGCTAGTTACGGCTCCATACTACACCTACTTGAGAAACAAGTGGGCCCGATAGAGCTTTGAATACCACATGAAGACACAAGCTGCTTACTACTGCTCTGAAAGCCACGAAAATATGTAAGGGGGGCCAGCGGAGCTTCAAGAGACGTCGAAAAAAAGGGGGGCCAGCAGAGCGTTAAGAGGCGTTGAAAAAACAAGGGGGCCCAATGAAGTTATGGACACACACACAATAAGGCAACAGGGGGCTTCCTGGAATTTTGATAGCCAAGAAAAAACATAAGGAGGCTCATTCCAAGTAAGAACATAAAGGGGCTAATTAGGGCTCCAAACTACACTTACGGACCCAAGGAGGTCCGATAGAACTCCGAATATTACCAAAGCAGAAGGTGCTCATGACTGCCCCGGAAACGGATGTAAGGGGGCTCAGCAGAGCTTCAAAATGCATTAAAGGAACAAGGGTGCCTACTGGAGCTCTGGACAACCCAAGAAGGCAAAAGGGACGTACTGGAATTTTGATAGCTGGAAGAAAAACACAAGGGGGCCAACTAGGGCTCCAAACTACACTGGTGGACGCAACGGGGTCCAATAGAGCTCCGTATATCACATGAAGGCACAAAGGACTCACACTAGGGCTTCCAGCAATGCAAGAACGCACAAGATGGCTTATTGGAATTCTGAAAGCTTAAAAAAAATGATAAGGGGGCAAATCGTGCATGTATAACACAAGATGGCAAAAGGGGGCTTAGCGGAATTCTGGAAGCCATTAAGCACATAAAGGAGGTTCATAAGGGTTCCAAATTATAGTTAAAGACACCAGGAGAAGGCCTAATTTGGGACCTGATATAACATAAATGCACAAGGGTCTTACTAGTGCTCTGAAAGACTGAGAAAAATGCAAGGGGGCTCAACAGAACTTCAAAATTCATTGAAGACACAAGGGAGCCTGATGGAGGTCTGTATCACAGAATTTCGCAAAATGGGGTTTACTGGTACCTAGTCCGTGAGCCATGAAAATACCGAGGAAAAAGCATATTGGGGGACTCAACAGAGCTCCAACTACACTTGAAGACACAATAGGGCCCGATAGGGCTCCAGGCATGACTTAACGGCACAACGCTGCTCCGGAAGTCAAGGTAAGTTCAATGGGGAATAGGGCTTGAATTACGTTGAAGACAACATAGGGGGGCGTTTTTTCCGGGGGTGCTCTTCCCGGGGCATTTTTTCCCGGGGGCGATTTTTCCTAGGGGTGTTCTTTCCCGGGGGCATTTTTTCCCGGGGGTGTTTATTCCGGGGTCGTTTTTTCCGAGGGTGTCTTGCTGGGGGCGCTTTATCCTAGATCCGATTTGGACGTTTTTCCATTGGTTCTTACCTTGAAAGATCTATTGCGCAAAAAAATTTGACAAAGGAGTAGATGTTGCCTGTGAGATTTTGATTCAAGAAGAACTGTAAAATAGGGAGGTTCCATGTCATTTAGTACGCTTTCTCTAAGTCGAAGAATATTGCTATGACCTTATTGCCATTTGCGAAAGACTCACGAATGTCAAATTCAAGAGCTGTTATGTTATCAGTAGTTGATCTAAGTTTTCGGAATTCCTTTTGTGAAGGGTTAAGCAATTTGTTGTGTTCAAGGTACCACATAAGGCGATTATTTATGATTTTCTCCATTAGTTTGCACATCGTACACACGAGAGAGATGGGTCGGTAAGATGAAAGTTCTTCCTTTGGTTTTTCGGGTTTGGGAATTGGTATTATCAAGGATTCTGTCCAGGCTGATAGGAATCCAGGTGACATCCACACTTTGTTAGAGATTCTCAGCAGTACTGTAAGGCCTTTGGAAGGAAGGCTTCTCAAGAATGCGTAGGGGATATCATCAGGACCAGGACTTGAGTTTTTGGAGGAGTCAAGTGCATTCAAAAGCTCCTCATCACTGATAGGGAGATTTATAGCATTTTCTACAGGTTGGTTTTGGAGGAGAGCTTGGGTATTGTCAAGGATAACTGTCTGTTTGAATTGTAAGAGAGTGTCGTCATAGTTTGAATCACTGGAATTATCATGAAAGTGGTCTGCCAAATGATCAGCAGTAAGGTCGTCAGTGTCTATCATCACATTTTGGTGTTTGATGAGTTTTATGGCGTTGGTTGGATAATTGCCTTTCATTTTGCGAATTTCATTCCAAACCTCGGATGATCGGAGTTTGGGAGGTAATTGAGAATGTGTATCCGATCCACGACTCTTTTTTGTTCTTTTCCAAGATGTACCGTGCTTTAGCTCTCAATTTTTTTAACTCTAAAAGATTTTCTTGAGTGTTGTGGCGCTTGGACCAGTTGAAAGCGTGTTTGCTTGCCTCAATCTGGTTGACCTAATTGAAAGCTGGTTGGAAGCCGACCTATTCAACCAAATTTGACCTCTTTTTTTTCTTTATATGGAAACATACCTAACGCGTTAGAATGGTTCTACGATTGCTGTTTGGAGTAGATTTGCCTATTACAGCTTGAGCAACCGTTTTGATCGTTTCAGTGAACGCATTCAACGAGATATCTATCGGATCAGCCCCCTGAAACTCAGCCAGACTGTTTTCAATTTGTGCAGAAAAGTCGGTCCATTTCAGCTCTTTCCAGGTTCCATTTTGAACAATTTACTGGAGTTTGATTCAAATTGGTGAGGTTACCAGATATTTCAATTGGATGGTGGTCACCGCCATATGTAAAAGAAAGTGTTTCCCAAGTGAGGCATGGTGCTAGGGTTGGATGGCACATCGAAAGGTCAAGACAGCTGAGCTTACCAGAAAATGCGGCGAACCTGGTTGGGCTGCCAGTATTCAAAAGTATCGTATTCGAGGATCCAATCCATTCCTCAAGAATTCTGCCTCGATTGTTGATGGTCTGTGACCCCCATGTTATATTGTGACTATTAAAGTCGCCTTGAATAATAGAGGGGAGAGGAACTTGATTTATCAAATGTGTCAGTTCTTGATGACTGAAGACTCTATATGGAGGAATATAAATGTTACAAACCGAAATTTTTTTCTTCAGTTGTATTGTGAATGCCACTGCTTCCAGATTTGTATTCAGTTGTAGTTTGTGGGAGAAGTAATCTCCACTTACAAGAGACAAGACTCCACCACGCAAATTCTATGCCGTGAGTAGCTCGCATAGCCTTTGACGACAGGATCCTTTTTCGAATGAGTTTCTTGAAGGCACATTACTATCGGTTTTGCTTGAGCGGTAAGAATTTTCAATTTTTCTATGTGTGAGAAGTAGCCATTAATATTCCATTGTAGTATGAGTGCCATTGTGATTTGGGGGGATTGTGAAACGATGTGTCTGCGTATCCAGAAGGGCGTTTGTGACAGTTATGAGTCGGATTCAGCAAATTCTGTTTTCTGGTGTAGTTGTTCTTTTATTTTGTTTTGAATTCTTGTGAACTTGCATTTTATGATTCGATGTTCAGGTTGAGGATATAAAATTTGGAGCATATTCAACAGTTCAGGGATGTCCTGGGTGTAGTCTCTAGCTACACTCAAAACATCTGGTGCACCTGTAGACTCATCCAGAAACCCCTTCAATCCAGAGAAACCCAGGACCAGCGGAGGAGATCCTGTTTCAATCATCTCCTTAACCGGTCCAAGGAGTTCCTCCATAGGTTGAAGGCTTTCTGTCAAGTCGCTTTTACTCAGATTTTTCATGATATGATATTTTTGGATGGAGCCAGATTTTTGGTTGATGAACCATTTTTCATCATCTTAGGTGCCTTTTGCTTTGCAGGGACTTTTGGAACCGCAAATGGTTGAGAGTCATCAAGGATTTCGAGGGAGCTTAGTGGAGAGTGCTCCACTGATGATTTGGCGTTGGTAGAAGGTGCCGACCTTTTGTTGGGATTTTTTTGATTTTGTGATTCGCTGGTTTTTGGGGTTTGTGACTCGAGAGTGTCCTCATCACATGAGGTGTTCATGATTGCTTGATCTGGACAGGAATCGGCTTTGTGGCCAGTTTCTTTACATAAGTAGCACGTCAGTTCCCCTGTACCCACGAATATTCTGTAGTTGGTGATGTCATACTGTATTTCGAAAGAAGGTGGGATTTTTAGGCCGTCGTCAGGCTGGATGAAGACGTGCCGCTTGAAGCTTAGAAGATGAGAATAGTCTTTGTTTAGCATGCCAGCTTGTAGGAAGGACACATTAGATACAAGTTTGCACCCACATGCTGTTAAGTGTTTCGCTTGGTATGATAGGTGATACATTTGACAGAACTAGTCTTTGCGCTGGGGTAATTGAACGACGGATTGGAATAATCTTATCATCTATGGTGACCGCTTTGTGGTGATCAGCTATGTCTTCAACCAGCTTCGCGTTTGCTAAAAAGATGCAAATTCTGTTCTTAGATATCCTAGATGCAAAGATTACATTTTTGGGACTAACTATGGTTCCTACAGCAATGACATAGTCACTGAGTTTAAGATTATCCACCACATCCAAGATATTGCCTTGTTATTTTTTCGGGTATAACGTCTTTTGTGCAGCCTTTGCGTATGAATTTTTGGTATCAGTATTTGTTTTTTCTTGTTGAACATTTTTTGGTTCAGTCATGGTTCTAATTTTTGGGAGGAAAACCCTGTAGTCAGGAATTTTCTTTGTTGTCAAATTCTAGATATTCAGGAATTCACGGAAAATGGTCAAAACTATTCATATGATTAGAGTTTCATCTACACAACAGCTGCTGTGCTGCCGGCGACCTGCTTTTTGCCGCACGAGGTTTTGCTACGGTAGATGAGCATTTGGTGATGACGATGACCAATTAAGCATCGCGGGGGCAGGGTGCCATCGCAAAAATTGAGTTCTGGATAGGTGAAGAAAGGACCCCGCACATTCCTTAGGGGATTTGGCTCCCCGTGGGGTTTGGCTCAAACTTTGATATGTTGTAGCCCTTGTTGAGGTAATCGAACTTTATAATTGCGCAAACCCTCTAAACTCAACGGTTCACCCTCTAGAGGGGGTGGAATGCCGGTAGTCACAGAACTAATTTATTGCAATTATGGGCTTCAATGAGCAAGAGTTGGATCTATTTTGACGCCACGAGGTGGTTCTAGGGTTATCATTGCCATAACTTTGAACTGGTCAATGATTTCATAGACCCCTCTTTTGAGAACCACCCCTAGCATTTCGAAAAATGACTGGAAATTCGAAGTTGAATAACGACCAAAATAAACGTGGAATTTTTTTTAATACTTGACACGGTATGTTGAAAGTGTTGTTGATCAAGTATTGCTTGCGTATCAACCCCCAAAATCTGGCGTTCACCCTCCAATAAATTATAAACTTCTGCTCTGTGCTACTGGAAATAAATTATTTCTTGTTAAATTAAAATGAATTTCTACTATTTCAGCACCATATCTAGGAAAGGGTGATACATGATACATATCTATTTCTTATGTCCACCCACCCTCAACCTTATAACACCTATACCCTGGTAGTTTTTCCAGAAATGATTAGTTCAACTCATTCAACTAGAAAATGTGCAACGAATGCTTCCACTGCCAATTTGGGAAAAACTATTAGGGTATAGGGGCTATAGGGGTAAGGGGTAGACACTAGAGATCAATATGGACCAACTTTTTGCAACACATAACATGTTACAGTCGTAGAAACCTATTTTAACTTATCAAGAAACAATTGATTTCAAATAGGGGAGACCAGAAGTTATTAATTCAGTGTAGGGTGAACGTCAGATCTCAGAGGTTGAATAGCAAAAAATAATGAATCAGCATCACTTTGAACATACCGTGTCAGAAATTTAAAAAAATTCCCAGTTTATTTTTGTCGTTATTCAACTTTGAATTTTCAGTCATTTTTCGAAATGCTAGGGGTGGTTCTGAAAATAGGGGTCTATGAGATATTTTGACCAGCTCAAAGTTATGGCAAGTATAACCCTAGAACCACCTCGTGACGTCAAAATAGATCCACCTTTTGCTCATTGAGGCCCATAATGCAATAAATTGGTTCTGTGACTACCGGCATTCCACCCCCTCTAGAGGGTGAACCGTTGAGTTTAGAGGATTTGCGCAATGATAAAGTTTGATCACCTCAACAAGGGCTACAAACATCAAAGTTTGAGCCAAATCCCACGGGGAGCCAAATCCCACAAGGAATGTGCGGGGTCCTTTCGAGCCTTCAAAAAGAAAAAGAAGCACGCTTAAGACCAGCATCTATAGGGTCCCAATTTCTTTTTTGATCATTACCTCCATGCAGAAGATGTAGCGATTTAAAAACCGTCAGCCTGCCGCGCCGCACCCTGTATAATTGGGTCAATAATATGCTTGATTGGAGCAGACTGATGGAAATTGAGGAAACGTCGAGTTTTTTCGCAGATTTGCAAGCACTTGGTGGTTTTTCAAGCCAACGACGCCTTCTTCGCAATAGCTACCTGTACCAAGTGGGTTTTATCTTCGCCCCTAGCAGACAGACCACAAACCATATGAACATGCATGCTAATGGCCGCGGTGTTAAATTATCGATCCCGATAAGGATCACCGCAGCTTGTGCCATTGTCCAGCTTCTAAAACTATTAGGCGCGGCCCCCGAGGCCCCAAAACGGGCCTTGAGCTACAAAAAACCATCACGCTGGCTGAACTGTACCTATATGTGTGTGTGTTATCTCCAGACCAATATCAGATTAGCACTGCAGAGCTTTCACAAAAAATTGCGAATACACTCTAGATACGTACAATGCAAGTGCTATCTTACACCAACCTCTAGCGTGTGTGTTTGTGGGGACAATACCATAAACTCTAAACTGGAGCCGTTTAGATTAGTAATTTAGATGCGCACTTTGTGTCCATGTGTGTGGAGCTGGAAGTGTGAAGGGGCCGTAAGTCACCCAACCACCGTCCATTGTATATGCACCGTATGTAGGCTTACACGTGTAATATAAAGTAATGTGCTCAAAGAATGGGCTGGG
Source organism: Anaspis maculata (assembly GCA_949128115.1). NCBI lineage: Eukaryota > Metazoa > Arthropoda > Insecta > Coleoptera > Scraptiidae > Anaspis > Anaspis maculata. The sequence continues at coordinate 68,135,321 of OX421966.1, read as the reverse complement.
CTGTATGCATTTTTATCACTTAATTATGCAAGGTGGCAATATACCATGGCAAAATGATGGATCCTCAAACAACAAACCTATCCATCAATGTGTAGGTACGGATTTTATATAATGGTTTTTCAACTCATCATTGACTTTCAACTCGTGGGTCACACATTATCATCATTGATTTTACCTATATCAGGTGCCTTGGCTTTGTTTTTTTCCCCGGAAACTTCGTACCTCCCGAATAAAACCGGATAAAAATTGCAAGTAGGCACAGGGAGGGCCAAAGTAGAGGGACCGATTTCAAGTGGCCAATATAGGCGATTGACCTTATTGAGGAAAATGGCCCATTCGTGTAGGAAGATTCAGGGAATTAACCAAACACTCATTGTCAAGGACCAGGACCTCATAAAAGGGTCTATTCGAATAAAGTTGAAAAAGAGGATCCCGGTCCAAAATAATGATAGCACTGCTTGCCGTGGAAACCAGTTGTGCAGAAAACTTTTGCAGCTACTGAAGCCACCCGCATTTGGCGGGCGGAAATAATTCGGAGGAAAATAATTCAAAGCCGTAAAATCGAGGTATAAGAATGTGAATATTCAGAGTCAAGGCATCATTAAAAGATGTCGCTAGTTATTTAATTCATTCGTGTAAATCCCGCGAAGCTCTACAACATAATTTACTGGCTCCTCATCGACATTCAATAACCGTCCCTGCTCGACGTCTGATGAAATGGTGAATTGGCGCATATAAAGTAAAGCATCCGCACCTCGACCCAGCCAGTTGCTGCCATACTCCTGCTGTTTTGACGCCCCGCGCTGCCACTCGCCGCCCGCCATCATTCGATTCTCACGTGTTAGCACCGCCGGTCGCATTCCAGCGCACGTCTCAAGTTACCTGAGCTGTCTATACGCTGTTCGCGGTCGTTTTGGATGCAATAAAATATTCCGAATTGCTGGGAATGGAGGATATCGCCGGAGATTGACTGTGGTACCTGACTAATCCTCCTGGGCTGCCGTCCGCTCCCGACTTGTCACGTCCGTTGCCGAGTGCTTCTGCGGGCCTGTTAGCGAAGAGTTTTAGTCCCCTTCGAGGAAGCCGAGTTAGAAACCGTTTATGTTGCGTCGCGACCCTCCTAGAGGCCGAAGCGTCGAAGCCCCAATGATAAGTCCCAGCCCACTTGGAAAATGACGAGTCGATTCCCCGGCTGATGTGTCTCAAAGGCCCCCTGAAGAAAGTTGAGTTGGAACCCTTCGGAGACGTGTTTTGCTCCCCTTGGGGGCACGTTGAGTCGAGAACCCTCCAGGTTGAGTTTTGACCCTCCGAGAGACTGATGAGTTGCTTTCCCCGTTAAGTTGCAACCCGTCTCTAGGATGTCGTGTCAGAGCCCTTGGACGTTGAGTCTTGATCCGCTTCCAGGTGTAGAGTCAGAGCCCTCCGACGATGAGTTCCAGCACTTCGCCAGGTCGATGTGCCGAGGCCCTTCCGGTGTTGAGTTTTGACCCTTTTCCAAGTCGTAGAGTTGGGACCCGTTGACGGAGTGTTTCGAACCCCCTCCAGGATGCTGAGTCGCGTTCCCTCGACGACGAGTTTTAGCCCACCTCGAGCATGTCGAGTTGAAACCCCTAAATGAACCAGGCCCGATAGAAATGAGGTCTCTCGTTTCGGTATCTCGTGTGGCGGAGTGATGACCTCGACGAGCGGAGGGTTAGTCTTGGTGAGTTGGGATAGTTGCTTACGGTTAGGCTTTGTCGTGAAAAATGTATGATAGGGCTCACGCGTGCATTCTGAATCGCCTGCACGTGCTGGTATCTGCGCTACTGTCTGCCGTCAGGTACAGCCACTTTCAAGCCTCGTCCTTTGTTGGATACCTTCATAGAAAGGTATTCGCGCTCTTGGGCCCTCTGGCCTTGGCTTTGTGACTGCGGTACTCAGAGCACCGGACCTGGTGGGTTAGATCTGGAAACTCGCGGATGAGCCTCCTCTGCGTTTCTGAAGTTCCTAGTTATTCGGAAAATGTAAATTTTGAGAACTACGTGGAAAATCAAGATTGGAAAAATAGAATCGCGTTTGTATCGGGGTTCGGACCCTGCCGTAGAGTCGCAATTGTTGATTGGATTGATGGAACCCCCCCCTTCCTTGCAACTAATGATTTTGTTTTAGCGCCACGACAGTTCCGGATATTTCCATGTAGAGCTTGTCCCGGGAATGGGAACGTTCTTATTCGGAACTGATGGATTCATGCCGGTACCCAGCGACGCCACCGTTCAGATAGGGACTTTGTAGAAATGAATTGTTATTAGGGCTCGATCAGGAATGGTGTAGACGGCGATTATTTCGTGTTAGGGCAAAGATTATTTCGACGCCTCTTCGCATCGGCTTTTCGGCGAACACCCTGTATCGTCAATTCTCTCCGTTTTGTTTCTCCTGGCTGCGGCCTTCCCTCACAAATTGCTGAACAACAACGAACTAGCGCGTATACGGGGCGTGCTCAAAACGTTCTCCAAATTAAATTTGTACCTTGACTTGATATTTGTTTCGCGGACACCATCGGTTTGGGAGTTTTTGGAAGGGTGAAATTTGGTTCAACATTTCCGGTTATAGACATGCGCGACCGCGGGAATCTTTCTAAGCGTTGGGGGCGACTCACGGTGAAAAAAGGGAATGGGCCCCCACAAAGGCAGCCATATACAATCCTTTCCAAACAGGCAAAAGAGACCATGGCCCAAAAAGAAGCAACAGCCTTTGAAAAGAATGCCACAATAAGGTGGGCTACCATACACACACCGGCCCACAAATCTTGGAAGACACTCGTGGTCGAAGTCAATCTCTCCTTTTCTCAGTGTCTAGAAGCCGGGCCTAACTCTAACATAACCTCTAACACTAACATAAATGTTGGATCTGATTTAACCACAAAAAGAACTTTGAACCGCGAGAACCAGTCAGAATTAAATGTCGGTCAAGGTGTAGAGTCAGGTGTTCGTCGGAGGGTTGGGGTGTTGGGACGTCTGAACTAATTAGGGGAAAGGTATCTCTTCGGGAATAGGTTAGATCTTTTAGATAATTTAGCCTGCGATGTGAAGGTAGGACTAGGTATAGGAGCGAGCCATTATTCAAACATTTTGAATTGTACATAGAGGTCAATAGATTGCTGTTATGTTAAAATTTTATACTGTGTCTTATTGTGTTCAAACTCGTAGTCAGACTCAACAAGCTCGAGAGCTCTATAATCGAAGAACAAGAAAAGGGGCACAACGGGATGTCGTCCTGATACTAGATGATCATCGGCCAAGCGGTTCCAAAAGCAGGAAAAGTGATTTAATCCAAATAAGTTGAATTAAATGCCAGTATAATGGGTTGCCTACCCAGTCAGGGGTACAAGACGATAGCTGGGGTCGTTTCAATATGAATGAATAAATTATCACCTACACTTATGAAGCAGAGAATAATTTTTTGATAGCAATGCAAATGTGACCACAAAAGATTGGATGGGGGTCCATTTAGAAATCTTGAGCTGCACCAGCCCCATCCAATACACCCAAATGCGTAACTTTGAATCAAATTAACGTACTAAAAATGTCAAAATGACAGTTGAAATGTCACTAATCTCATTACACCCAAATGCTTTGAATAAAATTAACGTACTTAAAATGTCAAAATGACAGTTGAAATGTCACTAATTTCATTACTGGATTTTCAGTTCCCTCACAAGAAGACGTTGGTAATAAAGGAAGTCCCATACACCTGCTGATCGATGATCAAAACGTACCTTTCCCGGCTGGTAGCCGGAGCCTTAGGCCGCTATCGCTCTTCAAAGGATGAAAGAAATTGTTCGTGTCCTTTATTAACGACGGTTTTGGCCGACTAACAAAAATACCCTGATAGCTTGATGGTGAAAGACGCCACCTCCAACCCTACCTACTGCAACAGGCGCGAGGCGTGTGTCCAGAGTGCGCGAGTTCAAAACATGCAATTTCCCGAATTTTTTTTTATGGAAAAGATCATTTTCCATATTTTAAAAGCAATCTAAATTTGAAATACTGGTTTTTGATGAGATTCTTGATTTTTTTGCGACGATTTGGTGTACCGCTAACAACAGCCACAGGCAGGCTTGGTCAGAAAGTAGCGGTGTTTTTCGAGAAAAAAATTGGAATACATGAAAAAATATTAGTATTGTTGAATCTGGGTGGTCAGAAAATAGCAGTGTTTTCCGAGAAAAAATTGAAAACTGAAAAAAATAAGTTTTTGAAAATTTGAAATTCAGGCACATTTTCTCTATAAACCCATTTAAAATTATCATAATATTTGTAATTATTATTTATCGACTAGTTTCTATAAAATCTACGTTTACAGAAAAACACGAAAATAACGTCCTTATTTGGATGTAATTTTCCCCCGGTCGTAGGAAAATAGTGTACTTAAATCGCCGTAAAGTGTCTTACTTTCATTCGTCTGATTTCTGCACTCGGCTGCGCCTCGTGCATTATTTTACACACTCATGCGTAATGTATCATTCTCCGTACTTGTTACGTAATGTACTATTTCCATCAGTGGTGATTGAATTGTGTTTTGAGATTATTTTGTCCACTATTTGGATAGACGACAAGTAAATGCAAATTAGGTTTCTGGACATCCTCTAGGCAAATGTTATGTTTTCAGGACCAACTATTTTCCCAATAATTGGTATGACATATTCCCCCCACTTGAAATTGTCTACCACATCTTGGATGATGGCTAACTCTTTTTCAGGATAGACGACAGATTTTGCTACATTCGCGTATTGAGTAGGTGTTTTGTTTACATTTGGTTGTTGAGAAAATTGGTAATTCATTTTGGGATAAATTGAAATTAGCCTCTGTAGTCAGAAGCTAAATTCTCGGTTGAGAGGTTCACGGGCGAATAAGAAGTGATTATTCAATAATTTTAGGCAGAATGTTTCTATACAAAATGTATCCATACCCACAGTGCTGTCGTAAAAACTACCGAAAACTTCTTGTTTGTTGCGAAGATTATTTGTCGAAACTAATATTTCAAATACGAAATTATATGGATATAAAAGAGGACTCAGCCTGATATCCTTGTGATCCTGCGGGTGGGGACGGTTGGCGACAAGCGAGTCACTCTTAGGGCCTCCTTTTTCACAAAAATCACGGGAATTTGACAAAAGGCACCGTCACTGTAACGCGCTTTTTTGGAGAGTTGCGGAACACGTGAGACACTGTTCGACGGCACCTTATCTCTCCTAAGTTAAAATTGAAATTTATTATTCGATACAAATTTTTATCGGGCTTCTATTGGCTGAAGTCGTCTGAATATCAATCGCTGAAACGAGCGGCTAGCGGTTTAGCGGCTGGTCTGAATAATATATTCAATTGAACATCCAGGAACCTGAGTTTAGATAAGAAAAGACTTTTGCTAGTTGGACTCTATTCTGCGCATATAGCAAATGCTATAAGCAAATTGAGATTAAATGCCTTATTTGCATGGAGTTGGCAACGGTGCTTGAGCATAGTAAGATCATTTAATAGCAGCATGATGGGTAGGTAGATATAGGTACCTTGGTACCTCGTTGGTATTATTGCTTTTTTCTTAATTGGCTTATTATTATTGACTATAGCTTTCTGTTTTTGAACTTCTGCTATAAGTGCTGAAAATGCAATATGCCGTAACATGGAGCCGAAACAATCGGCTGTAACTCAGTGATTTGTAAAGCATTCGGCCACCTATTGTTCCTCTTACTTCAAAAGTGAGATAAAGAGAATATTTTCTTTGCAGAAAAACAAAGTTATTACCTAATTAGGTACAAAACTTTTTGAGTGCTACATAAAGAACTTCTAGGCGTTGATTTCAACAAGAAGCCAACATGCTGTCAACGAAGCCAACATTTGTCGTTTTATTCAGCGTCTTCATCATTTCTTTCTTTGACGATGTAAGTTTCCAAGTTATCTTTACTTATTATACTAAAGACGCAGTTACTTATTTGAGTATCTAAACGCGAAAAAACTTGTCTTTCTGCAGTTTGCCGACTGGCGTCGCTCACCTGGTTATGGCCAGAATTATGGTAAGAATTTTTCTTGTTTGAGAAATGTTGGAAATTCCCTTTGATGAATATCATTATTTGAAACTTATGAAGCCCGTTTCGGGAAAATCCTTTATTTTACATAAAAAAAATAGGGAGAAAAGTTCCAATGAACATGGGTTGAATAATGCCCCAGGGGGAGCTGGGGCCCCTAAAGGGGGAGCCTGATGATGGTTTTCTGCAATATCCCCGAAACTTTCCAAGATAAAATGAAGAAAATTGGTTTGACCGCTACATTTTATAAGCTTTGAGATATTGCTGTGTGGAAGATTTCCACATTTTATCAGATACGTCCCACAAACAGGAAATAGGAGATGATTTTAGCCCAATTTTTTTCTATGACTTTTTCTAAATTTTGTTGAGAAAATTGGGGAAATCAGAGTTTCCCAGAAAAAACAAGTCCTGATGTACTATTTCGATTCGGCGCACCGTTTTCAAGATTAATCACTTCAATTCGAAGAAAACTTCACCTGAAATTCTTTTTCGACTTCCAAGTCCCGAGTACAGATCCAGCTGTGTTTTCTTGGACCAAAAACAGGGAGAAACGTCCCAATAAAGGTGGGTTGGAAATGCTCTCTAGGGGACTCATAGCTCATGGACCGCGATTCATTATATCTTGGCAAGTTACCCTTCCAAGAAGCTCTAGGTACCCGCTAATAAGCATTTTCAACCCAACTTTATTGTAACGTTTCTCCCTGTTCTTACTTGGTCCAAGAAAACACAATTGATGCTTTGATCTCTGTATTTGAGATAAGGAAATTTCAAGAGAATCTCAGTTGAAGTTTTAGTTTCCCGATCCCCTACCAACATGAAAGGGGAAGTATAGGCGATCTACCTTTTTTATCATTCAATTATTCAAAATCTATCCGATCGATTGGAGCCAAATTTGGCAGGAAGCAACACAACAAATAAGCCAAATTGAGGTTGCGGTTGCAGTTTTCCACCATTTTCCAGTCGAGCGTTATGAATTTTCAAAACTTACTCTGGCCGTTGTCACCCGAGAGGGCCTCTCGCCCGTGTTTTGACCAGAACGACTCGCTTTTGTAGCAGGACTCTACTCAAAAATTCATTCCAGCTCGGGGATCGACTTTTTTTTCAAGAAATCCCAACTGATATCGGAGGTAGATTTGATTGAGCATTGTGTAGGCCTATTCCCAATTTCGACACGGTTTCGGTTTTCCGACGGTAATTTTTTCAAAATGAAATTTTAAATATTCCGTAAATTTGAAAATACTGCAGTGCAAACTTCGACATGCGGTGAGCCCCACGAAATATTCATTGAAGGTGCAGACATGCTGGAAATGAAAATTGGAGGAAATATTGATTCAATCCTTGGAAGAAAAACTTTTGTAATCGGACACACGGTTTCCAAGTTTTCCTCTCTGAAAAAACTGCAAAGGACCTCGCACATTCCTTATGGGATTTGGCTCCCCGTGGAATTTGGCTCAAACTTTGATATGTTGTAGCCCTTGTTGAGGTGATCAAACTTTATCATTGCGCAAATTCTTTAAACTTAACGGTCCACCCTCTAGAGGGGGTGGAATGCCGGTAGTCACAGAACTAATTTATTGCAATTATGGGCTTCAATGAGCAGAAGGTGGATCCATTTTGACGCCACGAGGTGGTTCTAGGGTTAAAATTGCCATAACTTTGAACTGGTCAAAATATTTCATGGCCCCCTCTTTTCAGAACCACCCCTAGCATTCCGAAAAATGACTGAAAATTCAAAGTTGAATAACGACCAAAATAAATAGGTATTTTCTTTCATATTTGACACGGTATGTTCAAAGTGTTGCTGATCAAGTATTTCTTGCGTATCAACCCCTTAAATCTAACGTTCACCCTCCAATGAATTATGAACTTCTGCTCTGCGCTACTGGAAATAAATTATTTCTTGTTAAGCTGAAATGAATTTCCACTATTTTAGCACCATATCTAGGAAAGGATGATACATGATACATATTCATTCCTTATGTCTACCCACCGTTAACCTTATAACACCTATACCCTGGTAGTTTTTCCAGAAAAGATCAGTTCAACTCATTCAACTAGAAAATGTGCAACGAGTGCTTCCACTGCCAATTTGGGAGTAACTATTAGGGTGAAGAGGCTATAAAGGTAAGGAGTAGACACAAGAGATCAATATAGATCAGTTTTTGCAACACATAACAAGTTACAGTCGTAGAAACTTATTTCAACTTATCAAGTAACAATTTATTTCTGATGGGGGAGAGCAGAAGTTAATAATTCAGTGGAGGGTGAACGTCAGATTTTAGGGGTTGGTTCGCCAAAAATAACGGATCAGCATCACTTTGAACGTACCGTGTCAGAAATTCAAAAAAACTTCCCCTTTTTTTTTGTCTTTATTTAACTTTGAATTTTCAGTCATTTTTCGGAATGCTAGGAGTGGTTATAAAAATAGGGGTCTATGAGATATTTTGATCAGCTCAAAGTTATGACAAGTATAACCCTAGAACCACCTCGTGGCGTCAAAATAGATCCACCTTTTGCTAATTGAAGCCCATAATTGCAATAAATTAGTTCTGTGACTACCGGCATTCCACCCCCTCTAGAGGGTGAACCGTTGAGTTCAGAGGATTTGCGCAATGATAAAGTTTGATCACTTCAACAAGGGCTACAACATATCAAAGTTTTAGCCAAATCCCACGGGAAGCCATATCCTATAAGGAATGTGCGGGGTCCTTTTCCAACTTTTTATCCCATGAACAGATTTCCACCATTTTTTTTTAAACAAGATGTAGCCGGTTCCTGAATTTTTTTGAACTATTTTGCGCAATCTCCCTGGAGTTTTCCGGTTGGATATATAAAATCGGTCTGGGCTTTCGAGACCGGACTTGGATGATGGAGTTTGAAGTGAAGACTTGATTGACGACTTTCACAATAAGATGATTTGGAATAAAATTTTAGGTTTTCCGCAAAAATTCTAGTTTTTCTGAGAAATTGTTCAATTTCTTGCAATTTATTTTCAATCTTTTTCTCTAATTCCTAATTCCTACCCGAAGGAACGTTCCGAACAAAAATTCACATAAGTTCCTGGATACTAGTCGGGAAAGTTTTGGGGTGACACAACCTATTCTTTTTAGTGGTTCATCTCTAAAACGGTGCGTCGAATCAAAATAGTACACGAGTACTTTTTGCTCATGAAGAACTCGGATTTTTGTATCAAAATTCGGAAAAAGTCAAGAACAAAGTTGGTTTCCCTCAGGGGGCATTATTCGACCCATGTTTATTTGAACTTTTCTTCATATTTTTTGACGTAAAATGAGCTGGTCGAAAATTGCGGTCCAATTCCGCGACAACTGTGATAAAAAATTGTGACAATGAAGAAAGATAGTTCCCAACAGGCTGAAGATCGACTTATAATAATTGTAATAGTTCAGGCTATAGCTTGATTGTAATTACCCGCCTGGTAGAGATGACGGCTTCATGTCGCCATCATCAACAAGAACTGCAAGAAATTTCAAAGATATTTTACAGGAACCAATTTCTTGCACTTCTTGTTGATGACGGAGAAACAAAGCCGTCATTCCCGACAGACGAAAACAAAGTATGCTATAGAATGGGATATGAATATCATTTTGAGCCGATTCCCAGCCTGTTGGCAATCATTTCTTTATAGCTCAGACATTTTTGGGTTTGACCCAAGAATAAATATGTCTATTTTTTAAATTCTTCACAAACGGCAGCATTTGACCAATGCTGAACAACATAAGTACTAAAAGCTCCGGTCCGATAAGTGTGCGGAACATAGTTTTTTTTGGGCAAGAAAGGAGCAAGTGCCGACAAATCAGATAAACTCTTGCTGTAGTTAAGTGAAGGGTACTGTAAGTCTCAACGTTGACCAAAAACGTGTCCATCAAGCAATGCTGATCAACGTAGGTACAACAAACTCCAGGCCTTAGAATGTGAGCGTCATAGTTTTTGATGAGCAAGAAGGCAGTAAGTTTCGCAACAGTGGTAGCGGTAGCTCTGTGAAATTTGATTTCCTTAGGATTTGGAAGGGTCCTGGTTGGTCTAAATGCCTTCCAAGCAAGCTGATTCACATTTTAAAACAGAATTCTTCGATTTCCCTCCTCCCACCCTATCAACCAAAGAGGACGGGAAGTAGGATTGTGAAGGCGCTGAAAAACCATTTTCGAGGTGAACACGGAAATATCCATCTCGAGCCCCCTTGAGACATCAGGACCATTCCCAGATGAGAGTATGTCTGTCTGTGTGTCTGACTTTTTGTTTGCCTGGCTGTGTGTGTGTCTGTCTGTGATATTCCATTGTTCACATAAACGTAGTTTCGCTGTCGAATGAGCCCGTCAATTTTTGACTTTCATTTTTTGTCAAACAAAAAAGTCACTATGAAAAATTGACAGGATCTTCATCTCACGGAGCTTGACATGCAATATGTTTTTGATGGAGAACTGTATTCAGAACAGTTGAAAGTACTCCTCCATCTCTCATAATTATGTCAAATATTGAAAAATATCCAAATTCAAAACTTTGTCATTTGATTATTCTAAATCTATTGGATGGATTGGAACCAAGTTTGGCAGGCAGCAACAGAATAAAAGAGTCAAATCAGGTCTGCATCAGTTAGAGTTTTCCATCGTCTTTCAATCAGGCGCTACGAGATTTTGGCGGCACTCATTCCTTTCTTGCTCAAAACATCTATGATGCGCACTGTTGCTGGACGGGAGCTTCTAGTATGTTGTTGAGCATTGCTTCAAGGCCATTTTTGCGAATTTTCAAAAGGGACGTATTCATTTCAGGGTCTGACCAAAACTTCTGCCAAGAATTCCTGGGATAATAACCTTTCGGTTCCTGTACTATTCAGTAGGATTTCCTCATGACGAAAATGATGACTTAGATCATAATGAGTGGGCTCGAGCTCGCGAGTTAGTTTATCATTGACTGTTTCAGATAACATCGCGAGAAGATCTGGCGCTGAAGCTTCAAAACTTCTAGTTGGGAGGCTCCTTCCTATGCAAAATTATAGCAAAATGGATTACGCTTCCTCTAACTCCTATTCTTACATGTATCCTGATCCTGAGCCTGAATACGATTATAGTGATTGTGATCCTGAAGATGATGATTATAAGGATTCTGACACTAATGCTCAGTTTGCTACTGATCGTCCTACTCTTCCTACTTGTGTGCAACCCGAGGAACAACTTGCACCTACTAACAATCAATCAATACCAACACAATCAACAACAGCCATTAATCCTTCCACCAAAGCTACCATTAAACCTACTTCCATTAGAACTACTTCCACTACATCTACCACCAAATTTACTACCGCTACACCTACCACCAAAACTACTACCACTACAACTACCGTTAAACCAGATACACCTTAAACATCCAATGACTAATTGACGTTACCACGCGTTGGTATAGTGTGAGTATCGTATAATCTTATAATAACATTTATATCCTTATATTTGTATAATATTTAAAAAATACTAATGTATTGTATCTCTGAATCACTTCCAAATGAGTGTTTGGCTTGACGACCTAATAAATTATAATCAACTGTTCTCCTGATTTATTTACTTATATTCATCACATATCGTTACCTATACAGGATGTTTCAAAAGTATCGCATTCCGAGTTCAAATCGATATAATATGGAATCCATCCATGAACACGAGATTTTTTTTGGAAAAATAAATAATGACGTTCATTTTTAAGGCCAAAGGGCGGGACTTTGTCGCCCTCTGTTTCCGATATTCCAAGTAATCTTGGTGAGTTGTCATAGACCAATCACTAATCAATGAAAATTATTAACCACCGGGTGTGCACTGAACTTATATTTGATATACAGGCTGTCCCACGAAGTAACCGACATAATTCGAGGGTAGATGTACTTTCTCGAGGCAGATCAGAATCTGCCTTTGAAATTTTCCTGACGTCCACCGTTTCCGATATACAGGGTGAGTTATGTGTTCAACCGAAAAGTTTGATTGGCCATATCTCAGGAATACACCAATAGAATCTATTGAAATTCTGCAGGTATATTCTAGAACCAAGAGCCTCTGTAGCGCATCATTTACTTATGAAGTTATTACAAGACCGAACCCAAAATTCTGTTTTTCGAGTCTCTGTTGAAAAAGCATAGATTTGTATAGATTTTTTTTTAATCTGATGTCATATTCGGAAACTACATTATCCTAAATTGTTTGGCACTCATTTGGCTGATCCGAAAAAAAATATACCAGAAATTTTTCAGGAATATTTTTTCAAATTCCAATTTATATCTATTGGAATACAAGCAATTCAATACATTGCTCTAGCAATACAACGAGGAAATGCAGCTAGCATTTTAGGATCTTTACGCTCTTTTTCCTCTACAAAGTTGGAAGATATTTTTTACATTGTTTAATCTCCTTTTTTTTTTTTTTTTTTTTTAACTTAATTTTAATCCTTTTACAAAATGTATCACATATTATATTAAATAAAAACATTTATATCAGTGAAACGCTATTTTGGGTGGTCAAGCAAAGTCACTATTTCAATTGAGAATTTTCTGGAAACATGAATTTGGTACCTCAGATTCCTACCAAAATTGATGTTTCCAGAAAATCACTTGAAATTATCCCCAGTTTGGTAGAGCATCAAAATTGAAATTGTGACTTTGTTTGACCACCTGGAATAGCGTTTGAATGATTTGATTCAAATTTTCAAAAATATCCATGGAAAATCTCTGTTGATATAATTTTTTTTCGAATCAGCTAAACTAGTACCAAGCAATTTAGGAATGGAATTTTGTAGCTTTTTTTTTTTTTGAACTGGACGGCTCCCTGGCAGTTGCTCAGGTTGTTATGGAAGTTGGTCGTTAGTCTCTTGATGTGCTCGTGCATGGTGTCAATACCCAGTTCGTGATGGATCTGCTGATTCCTGATGTACCATGGCGAGTCGAGGATTATTCGGAGAATCTTGTTCTGAAGTATTTGGAGCTTTCGTATGTTGGTTTGTGATGCATTGCTCCAAATGCAACAGCCATATGACGTCATGGTCGTATGACGGATTTGTGGATCAGCAGACCGCAGTCAACACGCAGGAAGGACTTTCTATTCAGGAGCGGGTGGAGTTTTTGTAGTCTTGCGTATCCTTGAATGATTTTTTTTGTTGATGTGGTAGCCCCAAGTCAGCTTGGTATCCAGGTGAACGCCAAGGTATTTGACTGCTTCCTGATTCCATCGGACAACATTTCCGCATATGTAGAGGTGAGGTGGATCGCGAATTCTTCTCAGGGTGAAAATTTTGGCCTCGCACTTGGTAGGATTTAGTTCGATTCTCCATCTCTTGCACCAATTGGTCATCTCGTTCACGCTGTCCTGAAGCCTCTCTATCGCAGTGTCCAGGTCGGGGTTGTAAGAAATAACTGCGGTGTCATCAGCGAACATAGCGATGTTGTCTTGGCTGGGTATGTCGTGGACGAAGATATCAAATCAATCCGGGCCAAGTATATACTGCCTTGTGCGACACTTGCTGCTATTTATCTCGATATCGATAGCTCGTTTGGCACTTCAACCGAGTAAGTCCGATTGTTCAAGAACGAGAACAGGATGGCTTGGAGATATTTGGGCAGATTCAGTTTTATTAGCTTATACTTCAGACCGTAAATACAGACTCGATCGAAGGCCTGAGAAACGTCCAAAAAAGCTACTACGATGTATTTTTTCCCCTCTAATCCTCTCTCAATGATTTCCACTATTCTGGCGAGTTGGTGATTGGTTGAGTGTCCTTTTCTGAACCCGAATTGAATGGATGGTATAATACTGCGACCCTCTAGTTCTCTATGCAGGCGTATTTTGATGATTTTTTCCAGCAGCTTCGACAGTGTGCTTAGCAAGCTTATGGGCCTGAAGCTCTCCGGTCTTGCCCTGTCCTTGCCAGGCTTGGGAAACATCAAGATGTGGGCATATTTCCATTTATCAGGAAAATATCCCATTCTCAGACAAGCATTGAATGTGGATGCCAAAAATGCTAGGAATTTTTTTGACACATTTTTAAGGACAATATTGGGGATTCCGTCTGGTCCAGGTGATTTTTTTGTCGGTAGATCTTTTATGACAGTTATCAGTTCTTGTGGGGATGTAGGCTCGATATTGTCTGCAAAAGGCGTATGGTTTTCAACATAATTTACCACTTGGGCGTGGAAGCCAGGCATGGTGGTGCTGTGAGGTGTGAACGTCTTCTCCAGCTGCTTGGAGAATATGTTACATTTTTCTTGGTCCGAACAGTACTTAATATCGTCTTTAATGAGGGGTGGTGGAATGGTTTCTTCCTGCAGGATTCTTCTTGTTGTTCGCCATAGTCCTGGGTCGTTGGGCCTCATATTTTCAATAAATTTTTTGTAACTAGCGACGTTCAGTTTGTCAAGTTCGTATTTGATACGTATCATGTACCTTATGACGTAAGTTTTGAGGCACCAGCTTCCTGTCCAATAAGGATGGACTTTCTAGTAGCAGTACAGTGTTTCCTGCAATAGAGTATTCTACTTTTTGAAAAAATATTTTGTTTCCGCTGGAATCGGAAACTATATTGAAAAAAAGCTGACCCGTATTTTTTTATTTTGCCATAAATCGTATCGTTTGGCCGCAATAAATGAACGAAATTCCTATATTCTGCCTATTTCTGACGTCATTTACACAGGCAGTATAGGCGGCGACTCGCTGTGACGTCAGAACTAGTTGATGTTATTTATTTATTGCGCCCAAACGATACGAGTTTTGACTAAATAAAAAAACGCGGGTCAATTATTTTTCAATCTAGTTTCCATTTCAATCGAAAAAAATTTTTAGTATAATACTCCATTCACATCAATATAAAAATAGTCTCGTACTGTCACTTCTTCGAGGCAAATTACGCTTTGCCCTTGGCTTTGCCACAGCTACTAGCCAAAGATAAGCAATCGAGCGATTAACCCATCTCATTACCCCATATTCGAACGATAATATCGTAATGATGGCTGGATAATCACGCATGATTTGCGAGTATCATCTCGATTTCACAATAAGGAGTTATAGCTCCGCAGCTAACTGGACACCAAGATTGGCTGACGTTGCCCAGGCATAGAGGTAATAATCTTGCAACAATTTATAGGTACCTACACCTAATATTATGTGTCATTATCGCATATCTTCTCTGTCGACAGAGAGTCTCTCCATAAACACCATGATGGTATGGATATTTATGCGATGGTATTTAAAGATCGAACGTAATTTGACGGTGGAGATTAAGACCGGCTCGATAATTAGACGTCCACTAGGTATACCTGTTTTAATTACAAGCCGTCAATTCTAGAAGTGTTGAGAACGGCCACCGCGCAATGTGGTGGCCATATAATTTCACTTGTGAAATGACGAGGACTAATACCTAATTAATTGCAACGGTGTAGCTACGTACATCGTCTTGTTGAAGGTATGTACCGGTATTTTCCCGTGGAGTGAAGCCTAAGGAATTGTGACATCAAAATGTTGCAAAAACCTGGCTAAGTTGTCACAAATACAACTCCAGACGGTGAAATTGATGTAAATGCACAAATATGAGGCTGATTATTGATGATAGGAATTTGCAAAATGATAGATGGTGAGTAAACTGAAGAAAATGCCTGATAAATTACGGTTTTGGCGGTGAATAAAGGCGTTACAAGTAAAAGCTAAATACAATAAAACTGTCTGAAGGACAAAAAAGGGAAAATAAACAGTGCTGTTGGTTGGATCGAGCAGACAGTCCTGGAGTCAGTTCACCGCTTGAATCCCACGAGCTGCGTGGATCGCACGCCACTGGGATTGAAAGTAATCAAAGCTGTTTTTGGGAACTGGCGCAAACTTAAATCTAGGACTAATCTGGTTTTCTCCGGTGATGGTGTAGAATGCTGCAGATGGCTTGCAGGCAGACCCGAACCGGGGAGGCACCACTAGAGGAACGAGACAACCCTTAGCAGAGAAACAGGAACAACACAACACAGAAAGAGAAAAACAGTCTGAAAAGAGTAGCACTACACTGATGAGACCACGTCGAAGTGTAGGCGGCTCAGAAAAACAAATCCACAGGAGAAAATTGTCAGGTCACGAGACACTTGAAATTTCCGATGGTAGTCCAGCGAGTTTTTGATGGGGAGCGTGTCTCTCTGAAAAACCGAGCATACCGATAAACGGCAAAAAACGCTTATCTCTCAACTAAAACCACTCCTTGGTAGCAGGACATGAATAGTTATATGAATTACATTTCACCAGTTACGACAGAAGACTATGAAACCATATTTTGTATGACTGCTGCGCCAGTATACCTAGCTGGAGTAGGTAGTAGTCACTACTCAGCGATTTTCATTTCATTTCCTTTAGTACCGCCGCGCTTAGCAGCTTGGACATCAAAGTGACCACCGCTCACCTAGCAGCATCAGCAAAAAATCGCAAATCGATAGAGACGATGCTCCTTGTCGACCGCAGCAATATTTTAACTCAAGAGGGCTCACGTTTTCCCATTTTCCAAATAGTAGAGTCGGTACGTTCGGAAAAAGTCCTGTACGCTGCATTTTTGAGTAATGCAATGCCCTTTGGCACACATGTTCTCAGAACCTGTCTGTACAATTTTGTCTATCGCCGCAAGCGGAATTTTAGTTGAGATTCTGTATACAGGGTGAGGTGGAAAAGCAATTGAAAAAAATTGCATCTCTTCAACGGAAAAAGGTAGAGTATTGCAGGGCATGTCAAATGGTACGCGATTTGATGGTTGTTGAGGTACACCAAACCATTTTGAAACATCACTAACCGTTTTCAGGATATTGAAAAAACTGAGATCTCTCAAAAAAACATTATCTTCATTGTATCGCCTATTTTTGAAGATATCGGAATGAAATTTGATTTTTGCCCAATCAAAGACGTCATAAATGAATTACAGCTGCAACTATTTTCCAGGCCTACTATTTTCTTGAATAAGACAGTCAACTTTTTTTGGGTGGAGCCGCCGTCTTGTTTTGTGAATATTAAGCTGATGACCGAAAAAGTGACTGATAGTTATTAGGCTAGTATCATGCCATTACTCTATCATGTGAAAGGTCACCTTGAATGGACCATCATACCATTTTTGCTGAAAGAAAGATGATGCACAGATTTCATCGGATTCCTCAGAACTAGAAGACCTACTGCTAGCCATCGAGCCATTGCAAGTAGTTGAGCACCGCGATTATGACCCTTGATCATTCTTCAGGTTGTTCACCGAGATTCATAGCCATGAGTTCAGCGGTTCGGTTTTAGCAGCGATTTGAATAAAAGAGTGTAGATTTTTCATGAAAAAAACTGAAAATTACGAGGTCTCGGGGTCATTTCTCAGGTCATTGGAGGAAGATCCTCCATGGAATTTTGATGAATAGATGCTGAATTATTGGAAAAAAGTGCATCCTTCAGCATAGGTTTTAAAAATCGGGCACAGAATGTACTCATGTGATGTAGGAAGAACATGAAAGACTATCTTGCAGTAGGTAAAGAGCGAACAAATTGTGCGGTAGGGCAACACTAATAATGGATAGAACCTTATAAATTTTGATGCCGCGATGTGAACTGCTCAACAATTGAAGTGGTCCACTCGAAAACTTCGCTCGATTTCGAATACGTATGTATCGGAAAAAAATTGACCGATTCTAAAAAGTACAGTATTTTTGGATAGCTCATTCTTTTCACTATAAGGTGCAGCAGTAGACCAAATAATTGAATATAATGCATGATGTACAGGGCGACAACGAAAGGAGTGTTGAAATGTTTCATTTTTAAGCACGTCCCAGTTTAGCCAAAAAAATCGCCGAGTCTTTCTGATTACATTTTCAAGAAGTGCGCATCCATGGCTCGGAATGGTTTTGAAAACTCCCGCCTATCTTCTTTGGTTACAGGGTGATGTAAAATGAAACAACTTTTTGTTTTTGTAGTGATAACTTTTTTGTTTATTAACCGATTATTACAATTTAGAGCTTATGTTGAAGCGAAGACCTCAGTTGAGAGGAAACAATTAACAGAATTGGATTAACACATAATTTTAAGAAGAGGGGTTGCACCAAATGTGATCCAAGCATGAAATAAAGCCGAGATCTGATTTGGGGAAATTTTTCAACAAGAATCAACTTGTCGTTGAAGGAACCACTCATTGCGAATATTTGAGGATCAGTCTCGCTTATACGAGGCCACAATTAACGACGGAAAACCCAAATTATAGGACTGCATGTTTTCACATGAGAACTGATGCCTTTGCTCACCTAAAACATACGTATGGACAATACAAATAGAGAAGACCATATTTTATCACCACCGTCGTCACGGATATTGGGGCAACAAAAATCAGCCAACCTTTTTTTGAATGATGAATTCACCTGGTTCCTACGCAACCGTAAAAATCCGTGACGACATACGTATTGTCTATACTTATTGTTACTTTTGACTGTTTCTGTCGACCCTCTGTTGACTGTCCAAATCGTGAAGGAAACTCTATCAGTGATTCTCGTAACATAGGTTACGTGTATTTTCAGGTAAGCAAGAGCATCGGTTCTCCTGTGAAAACATGCAGTCCCAATTTGGGTTTTCCGTCGTTAATTGTAGCCCCAAATAAGCAAGACCGATCTTAAAATGGTCGTAATGAGTGGTTTATTTAACGACAAGTTGATTCTTCTTGAAAAGTTCTCCTAAATCGGATTCCGGCCTTATTTCATGCTCAGGTCACATTTGATGCAATCTTCCTTTTTGAAATTATGTGTTGATTCAATTTTGTTCATCTATTCCTTCTACCTGAGGTTTTCGCTTCGACATAAGCTCCAAATTGAGAGATTCGGTTAACAAACAAAAAAGTTGCCACTAAAAAGACAAAAAGTTGCTTGTTTTACATCACCCTGTAACCAAAGAAGATAGGCGAAAATTTCAAAAACTGTTTCAAGCCATGGATGTGCACTTCATAAAAACGTAATCAGAAAGACTCGGCGATTTTTTTTTGCAAAAGTGAGACGTGCTTTAAAATGAAACATTTTGAAAGTCCGTCCGTTGTCGCCCTGTATATCATGGATTATGTTGACAATTGTTCGGTCTATTGTGGCACCTTATAGTGGAAAAAATAAGCCATCCAAGGCAGCTATCCAAACACTACACTTTTGAGAATCGGTCGATTTTTTCCGAGATAATTGTATTTGAAATCGGGCGAAATTTTCGAGTGGACCACTTCAATTGTTGAGCAGTTTATTTTGGAGTAACTTCTATTCAAATTTCCCCTTCAAGTTTGGAAAATGTTGGCATAATAGCGAATTGAATGATTTCTTCATGATAAGAAATAGGAGAATTTCATCCCTTTATCTAAATAGGCTGAAGGCATGAAAATCGCCAAAAAGATCCATAATTCAACGCTTTAACAAGACAAAAGAAACCGTTTTCAACAATTTCAGCCGTTTCTTCAAACCTATGCTATAGAATGCACTTTTTTCTTACAATTCAGCATTGATTTATCAACATTCCGTGAAGGATCTTTTTCCGATGACCTAAGAAATGACCCAGAGACCTCGTAATTCTCTGTTTTTTTCCATGAAAAAGCGACATTTCTTAATTTAAACAACTGCTAAAACCAAACCGCTGCACTCATGGCTATGAATCTTGGTGAGCAACCCGAGAAATGAGCAAGGGTCATAACTGCGGTGTTCAATTACTTGCAATGGCTGGATGGTTGGAGTAGGTCCTCTAGCTCTGAGGAACCCGATAAAATCAGTGCATCATGTTTCTTTCAGCAAAAATGGTATGATGGTTCATCCCGAGGTTCATCCAAAGGTATCTTTTACATGATGGAGTAATAGCATGGTACTCGCCTAGTGACTATCAGTCACTTTTTCGGTCATCGGCTTGATATTCACAAAACAAAATGGCGGCTCCCCAAAAAAAAAAGTTGACTGTCTTAGTCAAGAAAAAAGTAGGCCTGGACAATAACTGCAACTGTTATTCATTTCTGACGTCTCTTATTGAGCAAACACCAAATTTCACTCCGATATCTTCGAAAATAGGCGATTTAATGAAGATAACAGTTTCTTTGGCAGGTCTCAGTTTTTTTAGAATATCTCGAAAACGATCAGCAATGTTTCAAAAATGGTTTGATGCACCTCAACGACCATCAAACTGCGCATCATATGACATGCCCCGCAATACTCTGCCATTGTCTATTCAAAAAATGCAATTTGAAAACAAAAATTCTTCTTCACCCTGTATACAGGATCTCAACTGAAATTTCGCTTGCGGCGATGGACAAAACTGTTCAAACAGGTGCTAAGAACATGTATGCCAAAAGACATTGCATTACTCAAAAATGCAGCGTATACCTAATACTGTACCGACCCCACTAAAACCTATATTCCGGAACAGGTAGAGTAGAGGATTAGGGTGTGTTGAGGGGTCGAAAAAAGAGATACACAGCACCGTTTTCGTCACTTAACAAGTTTTACACCGCGTAGAAAGAAATCATGGTTTTGATACACAACACGTATTTGGCCCTAGAACTTCGTGATACGCGTGCCTCTTGGTAGAATAATAGTGAAATTTTGTAGATAAAACGAATGCTTAGAGAAACGAACCGATCAGATTGGAGAATGAGTTTATACTGAAATCAAGAGAAAACAAAAACTAAAACGTTATCGCTTAACCGGATTTCTTGCAAACTGAAAGGTAAATCGCACCATGGCGCAAAAAATCGGGAAATTGGATGAGTTTGTGCACTGAACAAGTGAATCTTTCGGAGGCAATGCGCACAGTCACGACACGAGGGACGTTATCCTGACCGGGAAAAATATGGGTTATTCGACCGAGAGGCAAAGACAGAGGGTTGGTAGTTATAGGCATCGTGAAGAAACACAACATCCCCACATTCGACCAAAGCGCCGAATTTTTCCCATCTATTGCGTTGCATCTGGGTATGTAGATGGGAGTCGGACATATTGTCGACACCCAACTCACCGACAGGACAACTCGCCGACCAGAAAACTCACCGACGAGACAACTCGACGACAGGACAATTATTAGAAGGTGCTGAGACAATTCTTCGCGCGGACAATTCTTTACACCGGGGGGGCACAAAGGGCTCTGAGAAGCCTAATAAGGCACAAAGGAGCTTTCTGAGATTCTAGAAACTTTGAAAAATCAAAAGGGGGCACCTGGTCTGCCAATGATAATTGAAGACACAAGGGGGCTCAATAGGGCTCCAAACGATACTTGAAGATACAAGGGGGCTCAGTAGGGCTTGAAACGCTTCAATGTAGACACAAGAAAGGAGAGGCCTCTTGAAATCGGGCAAAGGCCTGGCGGGGCTCACTGGGGCTCCAAATGAGACTTGGGGACACGAGGGGGCCCCGTAGAACTTTGACCAACACATGAAGACTAACAGGAGCTAACTAGAGCTTGAAAAATAAACACATTGGAAAAAGGGGCTCAGCAGGGCTGCAAATAAGACACTAAGACACAGGGGGGCCACATAGGGCTCCGAGAAGCCTAATAAGGCACAAAGGAGCTTCTAAAATTCCAGAAACATGAAAAAATCAGGAGGGGGGACTTGAAACTTCAATTTCTTGGGGAGTGAAGTTGAAATTTGACATATTCAAATCAAAAAAGCAAAACGCTGAAATAGAAAAATTTCAATATTTTCAAATATACAGGATCGATGTTCCGTGCTCAATCGCAAACGTTTCGACAGCGGATAAAGCGTCGACAATTAAGTGGACTTTCTCCAGAAAACTTTGTTCAGAAACGTACAAAAAGTCAAAAACTGAGATAAAGCCATCCAAAGTTGAGAGTAAAATACCGTTTTCCTCACATAATTTCCACACCGTTGAACCAATTTGAAGCGTTGAAATTACTTCCATAGATTCTACGCCACTGACTATTTTGTAGAAATGCTGAAACACTTGAGTTCTGCAATCAATTTGGAAGAAAGAGTTACTCTTGACAAATTTTAATTTAAAGCTTCCTTGTCAAGATATTTGGATCCGAATGTTTGGAAAACATGTTGAAAACGCCAATTCCAAGGAATTAAAAATCATGATCGGGGAAAAGTCATGAGTTCTTCACTGAAACAGACTTTCCAGGCGTTTTCAGTTCATGAACCAATCTTTCAGCTGGGAGCAACATGTTTTCGAAAAATTATTTTTTTGGCTCTTGAAATTGGTTTACAAAATTTTTTTCAAACGTTATGATTCAATTATCTCGAAAACGACTCCTTTAACAAAAGTTGTCAGGAGTGATTTTTTTCTTCAAATTGATTGCAGAGTCCAAATGCCCAGGCATTTTTGCAAAATAGTCAGTGGCGCAGAAATCAAGGGGAGAACAGGGACGAGTCCCCCAATAACCACGCTATTGGATCAATGTGTCGAAACTCAAAATCCTTCAAAGTCCTTTAGTGACAGGTTTTGGAGATTCACTTGATGATCACGTATGCAAAATGTGAGGCGAATTGGTTAAACGGTGCGAAAAGTATGTGGACAAAACGATATTTGAATTTTAACTTTGAAGGGCTGTATCTCAGTCAATATACGTTTTTGAAAAGTTTTTTTTAAAAGCCCACTTTTTCATGCTCCATCCACTGGCAAAATCTTCGCGATCAAACAGTTAAACAGGGACACCTGTATATATTTCTTTTCATTTTTATACTTATACCAATCAAACAACGAGGAAGAGGTGCGCTTTTAGGGGCCATCGATTTGTATTTGAGTGTTCAAGATTACATAATTACAATGACATATGGCCGCTCGATTGTAATATGTATTTTTGAAAACTCAGATATGAACGGATAGCCCCTAAAAGCGCACCTCCAAATGCGCTTTTAGCTGAAAAGTAGGATATGAATCATGAATATTGAATAACGGCCCTCCTGAAACTCTCTCCTGCATTTTGTGCGTTACCTCAGGTATACTCTGTTGACGTCTGTTATTTCAAATTTTACATAAACTGCTCAACAATGAAAGTGTTGTTACAAAGCAAAAATTCACCCAATTTTGAACCGCTGTAACTTTTGATTGGCACAAACGATTCTGATTCTGTCCAAGTTCTGAATTGCCCAATCTTTTGGTCATCTCTCTTGTCAATATGGAATCCATAAAGCCCCTCATAAAATTTCTACAGGGTGATGAACAGAGCAGTGCAAAATTGATGGAAGTTCAACATACCCCCGTTTTCGGTTGAACCATTTTTTGGGAGTATCGACACCAAATTGATGAAGAATGATGTGTTCCCTCGGAACGGTTTTCAAATTTCCGGGATTCGAGTCGAAACCGCCTGAATGTGATTTTTTACTGTGAATACTGTATGTTACTCCTGTAGAAACGCAAGAACATTTGAACTTTTAATATCAAGATGACGCCATTTGGTGGGCTTGTTCTCTGAACAATTCTGAGCAATTAGACTTGCAAGACGTTCCTATTGTTCAGTGTAGGGGTAAAGAAAAGCCCAAGTGGCAGCGTACTTTTTGGTACTACTCCCGAAATTCGGGTTTTCAGCATTGAAAAAGGGTTATTTTCCACTCTCTTTAGTCAACATGGGACTACGTCATCAGAATTGGATTGACCACATTTCCGCAATTTTGGAATTTTTTGCCTTTACCTCAAATTTCAAAACATAGGCATGTTTGGTATCATTTCTTGAAATGTTGGTCCCCTGAATGGGATTCTGTCTATCTGTTTGTCTATCTTAGGGTCTATCTCTTACCGAAAAAATATTTATAAAATTTTCAACCCCACCCCCCTTCTTGCTGAGAATCTCTGAGTGCCCAATTTAATATTCTTGAACTCTCAATTCTTCTCAATGCAGTCAACGTCATCCTGCATAGCATCGGAACAGATAATTCTCTGTGGAAAAAATACCACCAAAATTTCACCCTTCTGTTCCCCCCACCTCATCTCAAAAATCTTGAAGGGCAATACATACTTTGTAATACATCAAATTGGAGGAAATTGAATTACCTCTCTTTTCGAAATTTTCAAAACCCCTCATTTTCCTTACAAAATATTTAACAAATAAATAAAAATATAAAAATTTGAGGGATCCAGAATTGAAAATAGGACAGTCAGGGAATTTTTAGGGAGAAATAAGGTGGGATTGAAAATTTTGCAGTTTCTTTTTTTAGAAAGGAAATTTAATTCTCTTCAATTTGATGTATCGCAAGGTAGGTGGTGTCATTTGAAATTTCAAAGTTGGGGTGAGTGGGGAAGCGGTGGCTGAAGATAGGAATTCGCCAATGTATGTTTAAGATGTTCCCTTTGATATAAAAATCGACCTGTTTTTGCTCGAAGAAATATTCACTAGGAATCGGCAGTTATTGCAGGTGGAAAGTTTCCAAATGACCACCCGGTACAGTATTCACAATAACAAATCGCATTTTGGCTGTTTCGACTGGAATCCCGGAAATTCAAAAACCGTTTTAGGGGAACACATCATTCTTCACAAATTTGGTGTGAATGGTCCTGAACTTTTTTTTCACGAAAACGGGGGTATGTTGAACTTTCATCGATTTTGCACTGCTCTGTTTATCACCCTGTAGAAATTTTATGAAAAAATCTATGCATTTCATATTTGCAAGAAAGATGGCCAATGGGAAAAATATTGGACTATTCACTGCTTTTGACAAAATCAGAATTGTTTGTGCCAATCAAAAGTTACAGCGGTTCAAAATTAGGTGAATTTTTGCTTTGTAACACTTTCATTGTTGAGCAGTTTATTTCAAAATGCAATGCATAGGTAGGTGAGAGTGCAAAGCCGGTTAAAATTACAAATAACCGGTCGCAATTGGAATTTTCAACTGGTCAAAATTGCCTGCAGTTAGCCGATTGAGAACCAGTCAAACCGGTTAACCGTTCAATCCAATAAACCGGTTTAACCGGTCAACCGATCAATCCGATCGACCGGTTAAACCGGTCAAACCGGTTAACTAGTTAAACCGGTCATCCCGGGTAAACCGGTTATGATACGGTTAACCATGACCGGTTATTCCGTAACCGGTCAATATTTTCTTGACCGGTTAACCGGTCAATTTATTTTTTTCTGACAGCTCTAATTTCTACCTTTCAGACGATACAACTCAGTCATCTTGCGGACGACGTCTTTCCGCGTTCGTGGACTTTAAGAAAACACTTCAAGCTTTCTCCTTGGAAAATTTTGAGAAAATTTGTTGACGGGCTCGTCTGTGCCAATGTTTAAAAAAAATGTTACGCTAATTTTGTCCATCAGTATACATATTTACCGGGTGGGCCATAATAAACCGGAGTACTTTTTTTTGCCAATAAAATTTTTATCCCCTGACCGATTTTGACGAGAATAGTACCAACGGAAAGCCAATAGACTAGGTCGTACACCACAAAAGTCAAAATGGCCGTCACTTTAAAATTCAAGATGGCGGAATTGTTTGAATATACACCTTCTTTTGTTTTCGTTCTTTTTCTTCAAAAATTATAAAAACTTTGGAAACAACAACATAATCGGAAAGTATAAAGTTTTTCTCACAATTCAAGACCATTTTGAGCTTATTCGGTCCATTCGTTCTGGAGTTATTGCGAAATTAGAAAAGGCCTCCTTCACATGTTCTGACCAGAAATGATGGTTTTAAATTTTGGTTTCCTGCCTATAAAATTTTTATCCCCTGACCGATTTCGACGAGAATGGTACCAACGGAAAGCCAATGGACTAGGTCGTACACCACAAAAGTCAAAATGGCCGTCACTGCAAAATTCAAGATGGCGAAATTGTTTGAATATACACCTTCTTCTCACCTTCTTTTGTTTCCGTTCTTTTTGTTCAACAACTATGGAAACTGTAAAAACAACAACATAATTGGAAAGAATGGAGTTTTTTCTTACAATTTAAGACCATTCCAAGCTTATTTGCTCCATTCGTTTTGAAGTTATAGCGAAATTAAAAAAGGCCTTCTTCACATGCTCTGACCAGAAATGATGGATTTAAGTTTTGGTTTCCTGCCTCCCAAATTTTTGTTCTTCGGGACCGATTCCACAAAAATTGGTGTCAATGGATACCCAATAATTACCTTAATGAGTTTGATGGACAATATCATGGCGATCAAAAGAACCTGATTTTTTTTCAAGGCTCTGCGCATCTTTACGAAAAGTTCGAAATCACTGGTGGACGCCAGTTAATATTAAGTTCCATTAATATTAATTTAGTATTGTAACAGTATTGTTATGGAAAAGTTATGAAACAATTTGTTCGTGTTGTATTTTATGATTTATCTTCTCAACAGATCAAGCGCTGCGTTATCTTCAGGTAAATACGGAAAAACTTGTATTTTTCAGTTTTGTCCGCTATCTTAGAGTAGATCAGGTTCTTTCGATCGCCATGATATTGCCATCAAAGCTTATCCGAATTGAATATCCATTGACACCAATTTTTGTGGAATCGGTCCCGAAAAACAAAAATTTGGGAGGCAGGAAACCAAAATTTAAATCCATCATTTCTGGTCGGAGCATGTGAAGGAGGTCTTTTTTAATTTCGCTATAACTCCAGAACAAATGGAGCGAATAAGCTCGGAATAGTCTTGAATTGTGAGAAAAACTCCATTCTTTCCGAGTATGTTGTTGTTTTCACAGTTTTCATAACTTTTGAACAAAAAGAACGAAAACAAAAGAAGGTGTGAAGAGTCCGGTTCGATTATGCTACGGTGCGCCTCGCGTGTTTGAACGTCCTCGCCTTTTGACAAAATTGTGGTGTTCGGCCCGCGAGTTTTTCCTAGTGTTTTTTGGATAACGTCCTGGATGGTCCACTGAACGGATAGATCGCCTTCCCATCATTCACGGTCTACCGGAAAAACGGCTGAGTCCAATTTATTTTTCAAAACTTGCATGAATTTGATATAAGCAGGCACATTATTATCTTATCGCACCGACAACAAAAAGGCTGCTTCTTCCTATAGTGCTTTTTGCGCTATAGGAATGGACTGTTGTTGTTTATATACACGAAAACTATTTTCTATTCTTGTTGATTGAACAAAAATCTTCAATCAAAACTAAGGCCCTGGTCACAGGAGCCAAAAAACTCAAAATGTCACAACCCCAAAACAGAAATAACTCCCAACAAAACTCAAATTCACCAAATAAAAACCTATCGTACTCTAGCGTAGCTTCAATAAATACAATGTTTCCAAGCAAGGACTTGGCCATAGTCCTTGATGTCGTAGATAAACTAAAGTTAAGAGACTACGTAGTACCAATCAGCAAGCTTGTTGGTCCAAAACAAATCACATTTGCATCGCGAATCTCAAGAAACCGCATCTGCATATTCTTGTCAACCAAACAGAATGTCGATGAAATCGTGAATAACCACGGGAAAATTGAGATTGAGGGAAAAATTGTATCAATTCGAAGGCTTATTTCACCGGCTAAGAGAATCATTCTGTCCAATGTTTGCCCAAACATTCCCCACGAGCTCCTCGAGAACGCTTTGAGAGATGTTGGCTGCGAACCAATGTCAAACATGACATTTCTCAGAGCCAACATCGAAGATGACGAACTTTCCCACATTTTAAGTTTCAGACGCCAAATTTACATCAAGCCAAATGAAGATCTTGAGCTTCCCCCATTTGTTACCATCACGCAAGACAACACCGACTATAGAATTTTTATTGGCACGGGTGAAATGCTTTGCTTTTTATGCAAAGAGTTGGGCCACAAAGCCGACCAATGTCCAAACTTGAATATGTCCCAAACAGAACCTGAATCTCCTCCACTGCAAAACCGAAACACAATCGAAACAATAGCTGACGTACACTCAATAATTAATGCTGACGATCAACAGATTACAGAAACAAACCATTCTACGGTAACAATTGCAACTGAAAATTCAAAAACTCCTCTCTTCTCTACCGAAAAACCACCAAACAAAAGACCAGCATCATCTACCCTCAACAGCGGATCTACCGAAAGTTCCCCACAGGGATCCCCACTACCAAACGACGACCATACTGGGGATTTTCAGTTTGCTAAACCGAATTCCAGAAACAACAGACACAAACTCAAATAAAAAAAAATCAAAAAATCTTCTTCCATAGAAAACGTTTCACTAACTTCCAAAGAAAACACAGAAACAATAAAACAAACGATACAGGAAAACCCAAGCAAATACATTCTCACCTCAGACCAATTCGAGTCCTTTATTGAACAATGCATCAATGGTAAAGATCCACTAAAAACAGGTCATTCCTTCACTGACAATATAGTTGGTCTCATCGATATGATGAATGACATTTACCCCTGCCTAACAAACCGACATGCGAAAAGCAGATTCACAAGAATCTGCAATAAGTTGAGCCAGTCTGCTGACAATGTTGAAATATCAGACCTCTCTCAGTTTTCTATTGATCCCAGCGATTCTGAGCGATCCGAATACTGAAAACCACCACTCAACCTGACAACAAACAAAAATGGCGTCTGTGATTCAGTGAAATTGCGATGGTTTTTACACCAGATTTACTCATATCCAACGCCTGATCAGTGATCACAACCCCTCAGTACTATGTTTACAAGAAACAAACTTCAAAGGCAACCACAGCCCTTCATTAAAAGGGTACAATACTCTCACAAAAAACCGAATCACTCAACAAATTGCCAGCGGTGGTGTCTCAATTTCAATCAAGAAAAATCTACATCATGAGGAAGTTGTTATCTCAACTAATTTGGAGGCAATTGCTGCCTCGGTTTGGTGTCCCAGCAAAATCAACATTTGCAACATATACTTACCTCCAAATACAAATCTCGACTCCAACGAACTGGCCAACCTAATCACCTAAATCCCCCCTCCATTCATCATAGTCGGCGATTTTAATGCCCACAACATTATGTGGGGATCACACTCCAATAGTCTCAGAGGAAGAGAAATTGAAAACCTATATCTCAGAAATCCGTCCTTATTTCTGCTAAACAACGGCCAACCTACTCACTTCAATTCATCATCCGGCAGCTTCTCTAGCATAGACCTTAGTTTCAGCGATCCACGCAGTGGCCCCGCCCTGTGCTGGACAGTTCTGCCAGAACTATATGACAGCGACCACTTTCCCATTGCAATTTCTTATCAAAAAAAACAGCTTCAGTGACCCCAATAAACCTTTTGAAAAATGGAAAGATAAAGGAGTTGATTGGCTGGCTTATCAAAACATGGTTGACGAGAAATTGTCTACTCTCTCCCTCCAGGATGACATCAATGATAACGTTCAAAAATTCTCCAAGATCATAACCGAAGCAGCCGAACAATGCATCGGGAAAAAAAACTGTTATCACAAACCACAACCCAGTGCCCTGGTGGAATCCTAAATGCAGTCTTGCCGTCAGGGAATCCAAAACTGCCTTTAACAGATTCAAAAAACACCCTGACGTCGAAAATCTGATCGCGTTCAAGAAACATAGAGCAAAAGCCAGGTTCGTACTGAAGGATGCCAAAAAGTCATCTTGGCAAAATTATGTCTCCACTCTCACTAGTTCCACTCCCCTGAGGGAAGCCTGGTCCAAAATTAACAGAATAAAGGGCCTCAATTGCAACCCCTCTTCCATAACAGCGCTAAAAGACAAAAGAAACAATCTGATTACTTCTAACGACGATATTGTGAATCTACTAGCAAATCAATTCTACAAGCACTCCAGCGACAACTTCTACTCGAATGAATTCCTGAAAATAAAGTCAGAAAAAGAGAAGATCCCACTCAATATGAACAACGTCGAAAACCCGGAACTTAATGTTCCACTGCGGAAATCCGAATTGGATGAAGCCCTCAAAAACTGCAAAAATTCAGTCCCAGGCCCCGACTCCATCCCCTTCACTTTCTTGAAAAACCTATCCGACGCTGCAGTCCAAACTCTCCTAGACATCTTCAATTTTATATGGAAGCGACAATGTTTCCCTGACTGCTGGAGAGAATCCACTGTAATTCCCATTCTCAAACCCAATAAACCCAAAATCGAACCATCAAGTTACAGACCGATATCTTTGACCTGCACTATGTGCAAATTACTCGAAAAAATTATCAACAACAGACTAAAATGGTTTCTTGAGGTAAACAATCTACTGTCCAACCGCCAGAGCGGTTTCAGAATAGGTCGATCAACCGTCGATAATATGGTCCTCCTGCAATCTGAAATCTCAGAAGCCTTTGCTACCAATAGGAATCTAGAAGCGGTGTTTTTTGACATTGAAAAAGCATATGACACAACATGGAGACACGGCATACTGTTGAAACTTTTGAAGTGGAAGATCAACGGTAACATGGTCGCTTTCATAAAAAACTTCCTCTCACACAGAACTTTCAGAGTGAAAAAAAATAATGTTCTATCTAAGCAATTCTTCCAGGAAAAGGGCATCGCTCAGGGTTCAATCGTCAGCGTCACTTTATTCCTTGTTGCTATAAATGAAGTCCTATCGAAAATCAAGCTGCCTGTTGGAGGCGCTCTGTACGCCGATGACCTCGTGATCTTTTGTAAAGGCACTAATGGACGAGAAATACAAACTCTACTACAGGTAGCCATCAATGAGATCGAGGAGTGGGCTGTGCAGTCGGATTTCAGATTTTCTCCTCTGAAATCTAAGGTAATGATCTTTTCCAGAAAGTACAAAATAAGCCCCCTACCTCCCATTAAAATATACAACACGGAGATTGAACAGGTCCAAGAACTGCGATTTCTTGGTCTCATCTGGGACACCAAACTAACCTGGAAACCCTATGTTGAACAACTAAAAGCCGAATGCGCCCAAAGGTTAAACCTGTCGAAGACTATTTCTCACCATCACTGGGGTTCAGAAGAAGCTCTTCTTCTGACTGTTTACAGAGCCCTAATCAGGTCGAAACTTGATTATGGGTCGATTGTATACTCATCTGCGTCGAAATCAACCTTGAGTAAATTAAACTGCATAGCTAACACTGCGATCAGAATGGCTACCGGTGCCTTCAGGACCAGCCCAATAGAATGTTTGCTCCAGCTTGCAAATGAACCCCCTCTTGATATCCGAAGAGAATCTCAAACGTTAACATACTCTGCCAGAGTAGCAGCCTCGAAAAACAATGCAGCGTACCACTCAGTCTTCTCCACAAAATACCACCACATTTTCCAGTCGAAACCAAGACTCACTCCCCCATGTCACTACAAGCTCAAATCCATTCTAAACTCTCTAAGCTTGATCCCAACAGAAGTTTGTTCACCACAATCAAATAAGGGTGCACCATGGACCTTCTCTTCCCCAACTTACCACACCAGCCTATCCAGCTACCCCAAACACTCCACTGCCCCTGTCATCCTTCAGAACTTACACAAAGAAATCATAGCTTCGAATCAAGGTTCCTCATTTCTATATACAGATGCATCTGAAGGCAACAACGGCGTCGGAGTTGCGATTGTGACCGCAGCCGACTCCTACAACTACCGTCTGCCCAAATCTACCAGCATTTTCTCAGCAGAACTGTACGGAATCCTTCGAGCTTCAAAAATAGTACACGCGAGCCCTCATTCCAAGTTTTTAATCTGCACCGACTCCTTAAGTTCAATCCAAAGCATGCAAATCATATACTCCACAAATCCATTAGTGCAACAAATACAACATACTCTTTCATCGGCAATAAAGCAAAACAAAGAAGAAATTCTGAGCTGGTGTCCATCACATGTCGGAATCCGGGGAAATGAAAAGGCTGACCAAGTGACCAAGCTGCCAGTGAGGCGGTAAATTTACCGGAGCACACTAATTTCAAAATCACTGAGTTTGACTTGAAGAATCATTACAAAACAGCTATTCGTGAAAAATGTATCGGATCCATGTCCAGCTATAGACCACTCACAATCCAGATCAGTCCAGCCATCCTGAGGATCGTAACTAAAACCGTCCCAAACCGAAGGGAAGAAACAACACTAAATCGTGTACTAATCGGACACACGCTCATGACACATTCCTTCATTTTGTCAAAAGAAGAACCCCCAGGATGTCTATACTGCAATGAGGTTCGAGTCACTATTCCTCACCTTTTGTTCAACTGTCAGGGACTTTTGAGACAAAGACAACGGGCAGGGTTTTCAAATGAAGTTTCCCTTACTCGGATGGTCACTCAGAATGGCAATTTTGGTGTGCTGATGGATTTTCTGAAGGACTCTGGCATTTTTGACCTGATCTAAAAACAAGACCATCCTCTAATACCAGTCTAATACTGCAGACTCCCCAAGCATCTTCAAGCCTCCCAACATTTCCACTCATACTTTTTTCTACCAAGTCTTAGCATTTTCTGGGAAATTAGAAATAAAAGTCCAGGACAACCGGAAAACATCTACCTACCGCCCAGTGTTGTTGGACGACTTTGGCGAATAGACCGGTAAAACCCTGATCAGGGAAGAAGCGCA
The DNA here is from genome assembly GCA_949128115.1 of Anaspis maculata. Taxonomy (NCBI): domain Eukaryota; kingdom Metazoa; phylum Arthropoda; class Insecta; order Coleoptera; family Scraptiidae; genus Anaspis; species Anaspis maculata. The sequence goes on along the minus strand of OX421966.1, from coordinate 68,102,868 downwards.
AACAGCTAGCGCTCAAACCAGTTTTGTGCCGGGCCGTCCGACAACACTCCAAAGTTTCCAAACCTGAAAACCAGGAAATCAAGCAAAGACACTGAAACTCAAACCCAACCGTGGGTGCTAATAACCATGCAGTTGATGCACCCTAACAAAATCAAAAAAAAAAAAAAAAAAAAAAAAAAAAAAAGGTGTATATTCACACATCTCCGCCATCTTAAATTTCGAAGTGACGACCATTTTGACTTTTGTGGTGTACGACTTAGTCTATTGGCTTCACGTTGGTATTATTCCTGTCAAAATCGGTCAAGAAATGAAAATTTTATAGGCAGGAAACCAAAATTTAAAACCATCATTTCTGGTCAGAACATGTGAAGTAGGCCTTTTTTAATTTCGCTATAACTCCAGAACGAATGAACCGAATAAGCTTGGGATGGTTTTGAATTGTGAGAAAAACTCAGTTCTTTCCGAGTATGTTGTTGTTTTCACAGTTTTCATAACTTTTGAACAAAAAGAACGAAAACAAAAGAAGGTGTATATTCACACATTTCCGCCATCTTAAATTTTGAAGTGACGACCATTTTGACTTTTGTGGTGTACGACCTAGTCTATTGGCTTTCCGTTGGTACCATTCCCGTCAAAATCGGTCAGGGAATAAACATTTTATAGGCAAAAAAAAGTATTCCGGTTTATTATGGCCCACCCGGTATTTGTCATTCAAATACTTCCCAAAAGTATTTTGCCTAGCTCTGCCTGCACTACTATGAAATCATTTTCTGTACGACTGCTGCTCCAGTATACCTAGCTATAGCTAGAGTAGGTAGTAGTCCCTACTCAGCAATTTTTGTTCCATTTCCTTTAGAACTGCCGCGCTTGGCAAATTGGGCATCATGGAGTGACCACCGCTCACCAAGCAGCATTAGCGAAAAACCGCCAATCAATAGAGACGATGCTCTTTGTCGACCGCAGCAATGTTTTAATCTCAAGCTACATTTACAACCAATTGGATTTCGGCACAATTCGGAATCCGATTGCGAAGTGGGCTGAAATTTTTGAAGTGATGTTTGGTAGCATTTACAACAGAAATTCGAATTGTGATTTCGCTGGTGACGCCATCTGACAACATTACGTCGAATGTAGTACAGGAAACGAATTTATTGACATTTAAAAACGAAATGTCAAAGTCAAGCCAAATGTCAGCAATTCCGGCGCGAGTTTACCAGAGTTTACCTGCTGCGTCGCACCTGTCAGACACCTGTAATACGAGTAGTGTTATTCATCTCCTAGTGGGCCGCGCGATGGAAAATAAAGTAAATGATGAATTATTGCTGCAACGGATCAGTAATTACAATCCTCTGTTTGACAAGAGGCATCGGGATTATAAATCCCACATTAAAAAAGAAAGCTGTTGGCAAGAAGTCGCGGCTTCAGTAAAACTTAGTGGTAAGTAGACAAAACCTTATATAGTTTCAAGTTATCCTATAACAATTAGTTTCCTATTGCAGTGCCAGTGGTAAAAGCAAGGTTCAAATCTCTAAGGGAGAAATATAGGAGGGAGCTAAGCATGGAAGAAACACTGACCCGAAGTGGTGCAGGCTCGAGCAGCAGGAAGGAATGGCCTCTCATGAGTTTTTTCAAATACATGATGGATGGATCGGAGCCCAGAAAGTAATATTGCAAGGAACGTATTCAGGTGATGGGTACTAACTTGAAGTGACCTTTTTGTAGTACGGACACAAATGTAGAAGCCGCTGACCTAACACAGACCGAGTTATTCAGTGAGGGGCAGTCAAGTAGTGATGATGACGTCGACCAGTCTGAAGCAAGGAGCAGTAGGCTGGGAGATCGGGCTTCAACATCTTTGCAGTCAAGACTACAAACACCTGTAGCTATTGCACATTCAAAGTTGGATATGGCTTCAACCTCCTCCAGCCTAAAGACACCAACACACACAGTTGTGATGGCACGAGAGAAAAGGAAGCGAGTACACGAGGAACCACCAGTTCAAGCTACGGACATCACAACTGTGCTGTCCTCGGTGTCCGAAGCAATTACAAATTTGGCCTTACCTGCCCGAGAAGGGAAAATTCAAACCTTCTGCAACTACTTGGCTTCTGAGTTAGGAGACATGTGTAGTGAAGAAGCTGAAGTGTTTATGGACAAGATAACGGCAGATTTGTTGAGGACTAAAGCAAATAAGCGACGACGAATAAAGAATGACGACGATGAGAGTGATGATTGATTAATTGTAATTACTAGGCCAGGTACCAAAAAAAATAAAATGCTGAAATTTCTCAAATATTATTATTTCGTTATAAAAGTATGTCACTGTTCTTATTATCAAATGGAGTCCCACTGCCAAGGGGCGACATCAGCTCCTATCGTATGTAAAAAAGTTTTTATGTAGTTCCTAAAATCTGTAGCTAAACTTGATTGATTTCTGGTGCCCAGTCTTCTTTGCAAGGTAGATGAATCTTCCAGAGCGCTATGCTCTGGAATATCATTCCGCCAGCCACCACACAATACCTCACCATTTACCTCTCTATCTGTGTAATTTGAATTACAATAAAACTGATTTTTTTCTGCTTTAATAAAATTGTGCAAGCAAACGCATGCCTTGACGATATTGTCGACAGTTTCCGGCTTGGCATTTATTGTTCTATGGAAAATCCGGAAACGTGCAACAAGAATGCCAAAAGCATTTTCGATGACACGTCGAGCTCTACTTAAACGGTAATTGAAAATGCGCTCAGCCACTGCCATTAACCCGCTTTGGGCCTTGCTGAAAGGTCTCATCAAATTAACCCGAAAAGGGAAAGCTTCGTCAGCTACAAAATACAAAAGGCATAGGCGCGTTATCACCAGGAAAAGGGTAGTTTTTCGGAATATTAAGATCATTGCTTAACAACTTCTTACCAAGTCGTGATTCATTCAAAATACCTCCATCTGACTGACTGCCATATGCTCCAATATCAACAAATGTGAAATTATAGTTGGCATCGCACGCGGCCAATAACACAATGCTGAAGGATTTTTTGTAATTATAAAACATTGAACCACTATTACCAGGAGCCTGAATGGTTACATGTTTGCCATCTATGGCACCGATGCAGTTTGGCAGTTGCCACTGATGTCCGGACGGGCGTGGCGTGCTGGCACAAACGGCGTCGAGGTGTGGACCGGAGTAGCTGCCGGTGCCGGGGGAAGCGCTGGGTCTTCGATAGCGGGCGATGCCCGCTCGGCGGGTGGTTCTGGACGGTGGCCCCCGAGGGGGCCGGTGCTTTGGCCCTGAAAAGGGCCAATGGTTTCTTCTTGGATGTCAGGATCCATGGCTTTGGCGCTGCGAATGATGTCACTTTGGCTCTAACGAGGAGGCGGCTTCGGTTAGGGAAGGACTGTGTTACCGCGGCCCCCAAAAATCCACCCGTTTCCATGGCTAACCGCGATAATATGTTTAGCGAGAGGCCTTTTGCCGGACGCACGCGGAGCGAAAAAGCGTTCAGTCATCGGTCCGCGCGGCCACGCGTACTCTCTCGCTAACGAAGCCTATTGGTCAGAGTAGGCGCCAGCGCCTACTATAAACACGCGTTCCCCGAAAATCACCTTCAGTTCTTAGTATCCCAACGCATCGAGAGGTCGTTGCATCTCCGGCGTCCCCCGCTTCGAACTCGTCTCTCTTCAAGGGACTAACCCCATGTTACACCCCCTTTCCTTTTTGAGACGGCGCAATTAATTCGAAACAGTGGTTTTATTTAATCTGCGCCAACAATCTCAAGTCATTCTGCGAAAGAGTATAACACAAAGAATAGCGTCGACTCCTTGAAGAAGCTGCCACCGGCGTGACAGACCCCACTACTGAGACTGAGCTGCCGGATCGTTGTTGCCGCCCATTCCGGAGAGTCCACCAGCCGACTACGACCCGAGGCGATAACATCTTGACTGCCCGCAACGTGGGGCCCGCTTCTCCAAGTGACATCTCGGCCGCCGACACGAGCACCGCAGACTTTCCAGATCTTCGGGATCACCGTTTCGATACAGAGTTTTAGCATCATCTAAGCGCTTGGCGTACTAGATGCGCTCTGTATCGACCAACAACGTGTAAAGCAGCGGCTTTTACACGCCGTGGACTCGAGCAAACCTACCCTGTTGCGAGGCATGTATCCCTAGATTCAAGAGATCGATGCTCTCGTATACGGCACTCGAGTTCCACGTGGATTGGTAAGACTCTGCCCCAAGCTCCCCTTGTATCGCGAACCGCGCACGAGACCAAAGCTTCCGCCATGCCGCGACGCGCTACTAGACAACGCCGTTCCCGTCTGGACTCGAGAACTGAAACATCACTTCCAGTGGCGCCCACTCCCACAAACCGTCCGACGACGACCCCACCGACGCTTGCTGCGGTGACGGCACCTCCGTCAATTGCACCGACGACGCCGCTTGTCGTCAACGTCCCGGTAGTCGCCGCGACGCCTCCGATAAACGGTCCTGACCACCCCGACGACCTCGGCTACACGTCCACACCGACAATGACGCCCACCGTCGCGACGCCAAGCATCGCGACGCCATACACAATCACGCCTACCGCGCCTAATTACGCCCCGTTACGTCGAGACGCTCCGCCGACGCCGACGCCTGACGCGCGCGAACGCCGGTCGGTACATGGCCACACACCGACGCCGCTCGATCACTATGGTGACGGCCCCGAACGCCATACCACATTTCCGCATAATTCTCGCACGGAACAACTCCTAGTAGAATTATTGTCCGAAATGCACCGTGAGCGCACCACCGCCGAAAAACCCGTCGATATTCCGCTATTTGCCGGCCATCTTCATCAAGACGCGCACACCCACCTGGAAAATTGCGAAGAGCTGTTGCAAACCGCGAGAATCCCCCGAGCGAAATGGGTACGCCACGTGACCAAACACTTTGAAGATGACGCCCGCAAATGGTACGCATCGTACGAGTTACTCGAGCTAAATTGGGACGATTTTTGCCGCGCAGTTATCGCGGAATTCGATTCCAATAAACGGAAGAACGCTGCCATCGTCAAATTACGCACGGAGCACCAACGCGACGAGCCCATAACGTTGTTCATACTCAAGAAGCTTCAGCTAATGCGCCGATTTGACCCGTACATGTCAACCCCTGAGTTTGTGGACCTGGTGATCTCGCTCGCCGACGTCGATCTCAGTAAATCACCACTAGCCGCGAGCGTTCAATCCGTGGAGGACCTGCTTCAGGCGGCACAGCTCATCGAGAGCCGTCGCGAGCCAGCTTTTCGCCAAAAAGCACAGCGACCTGTACCTGCGGCCCCTGCTTGCCAGGCTCCTCGGCAACAGCCACCACTTCCACAATGCCGATTCTGTCCTGAACGACACTTCCACCGCGACTGTCCGGTGCGCCGCGCTCAGTACGAACCGACGTCGCGACGCCGCGAAGACCAGCAGCATCCGGAAAACCAGCAAGGGGCCGGTGCTACGCGGGACAGATCCGCGCCCCCACGACATTAAATTCTCTTCCCCACGTTCCGCTACGCCTCGGCCAACAAGTCTACGACTGTCTCGTCGACAGCGGGGCCTCCAGAAATTTTGTAAATCTCGCCATCGTCCGCGACAAAAAGCTGGATAGCTCCGAGTCCGTGCCACTTCGACTCGCCGTCGGCACCGGTTGCCAGCAACACACGCTGGGCCGCGTTAAGGTAGCCTGCCACCTGGGGGACAGACCGCACCATATCGAATTTAACGTGGTGGACGGTCTCTCAGAATCCATTATACTCGGGTACCCCTTTTTACGAGAGCAGCACGCCAGCCTCGACTTCGAGCGTCGTTGCTTACACCTTGGAATCGCCGAGCGCCGCACCATACATTGGCTCGACCGCCACGACACCCCCTCGTGTCTAGCGCCACCGCCGCTAAGCCTGGCCGACGTCGACCATAGTATTGCACCTCCATTCCAGGCCACGTTTCAACGTCCACTCGACGCCGTCGCTGCCACTCTCAATCAGGACCCTCGCCCTTCAACGACCTTGAACGCCACGCGCGCTCCACCGGACAAGCCCCTGACGCTCGTCCGCAACGCCACACCGCCGTCCAAGAAACGTCAGCTCAAGAGCTTCCTCGACAACTGCAAGCAGCTTCGCGAGTACGTAGAGAACTTCGCCGACATCGCCGCGCCTCTCACCGACCTGCTCGCCGCCAAACGCCGTTTCTCTTGGGGGAATTCCCAACAACAAGCCTTCGACGGCCTCAAACAAGCCCTCGCTGCGCCGCGACGCCTGAGCCGTCCCGATCCGACGCTCCCGTTCGTCTTACAAACAGACGCTAGCAGCATTGGCATGGCTGCCGTGCTTTACCAGGAACGATCAGACAAAACGCGTGCCGTTATTTCGTACGCAAGCGCTCGCTTCAATGCGACAGAACGCCGTCTGCACATAAACGAGCAGGAATGCCTGGCAATTTTGTGGGGTATAAAGCACTACCGGCCATACCTGGAGGACCATCATTTCACCGTCCGCACGGACAATCGAGCCTTGCTCTGGCTTCACCGGTCCAAGGACACAAAAGCGAAGTTGACGCGTTGGTCACTTCTGCTCCAAGAATTTTCATTTACCGTTGAACACGTGCCCGGCAAAACCAACGAATTGGCCGACGCCCTCTCCAGAGAGCCCGAGCTCCCAGAGGCGTCGTTCAATTATGAGGACCTGGAGCGCCTCCTACCTCCGGAACCGCTGACGACGCACCCGCTCGCAGAGCCTACGCGGCAAGCCGCCGCGAACCTGCTCGTAGTGCGCTCCCTCGGCGACGAAGTTAAGGAATGCCAGGATCATGACCGGAGCACGCAGCAACTCATACGACAGCGCCGCGAGCTGGAAACTCGGCCCGATAGCCTCGACTGGCACCCTGGATTCCGCGCAACCTACAGCGTCGACGACGATCACCTGTACAAGGTTCGAGATGATGGACGTCATCTCCTGTACGTCCCAGCGGGCGTACGGCCACGCGTTTTCCACGAGCACCACGATTCGGTGCTAGCCGGCCATCCGGGCGAAGACGAGACGCTCCGCTCAATCGCTGAACATTTTCACTGGCCGTCCTTGCCAACCGACGCGCGTCACCACGTTCGCTCTTGCCTCCTTTGTGCGAGGTACAAGGCTCGTTTAAGCCGAAATCACGCCGAGCAGCGTCCGCGTCAACCACAAAGACCGTTCGAAGTAGTCGCGTGCGACATTATGGGCCCCTACGACGTCTCCGCCAGCGGTAACCGATTTATCCTGGTGGTCACAGACCTGTTTACTCGGTGGGTGGACGCCTGGCCGCTACAAAACAGTACTACGGGAACCATCATCACGACGCTCGACAACTACTTTTTTCCGATGCATGGATACCCTCGCGCGATCCTATCGGACAACGGATCTCAATTCACGTCAGTTGCTTGGTCTCGTGCGTGCGCTCGTTGGCAGAGTCTGCCCTGGACCACCGCGGTCTATCATGCCCGCGCTAACCCCACGGAGCGGCGAAACCAGGAGCTCAAAAAAGGGCTCCGTCTCCGACTAGACGGACGCCCCGCAAACGAATGGGATCTGCATTTGCCCGCCACGCTCTTTAGCGTGCGCCGCAGACGCAATGCAGCCACTGGCCAGAGCCCTTCCGAGCTCCTCCAAGGCCACACGCTCCCATTCCCCGGCGAATGGACGACGCAGCAGCCGCTGCCGCCCGTCGCAGCAGAGCAGCGAGAGCAGCAAGCCCGCCAACATCAACGAGACTACGTGGAAGCCCGCCACCAGGTCCCGGAGCGACCGGCTCCAAATTTTGTACCCGGCGACGCTGTCCTGGTACATCATCCGCCCGCACCTGGTGCCTTCCATCCCAAGTGGCTTGGGCCACACAGCATCATAAGGCGATTCGCGCCACACATCTTCCTGGTCAACATCGACGGCCGCAGCGTCAAGTACCACGTCGACAAGCTCAGGCGAGCTCCCGTCGAACGACGCCGTCGATAGTGCTGCGGAATGTGCGCGAATTGTGCGTGAACCCAAGGACACTGAATCCCCCTTGTATATATCGCTAGTTTTAAATTGTCGCGACCATGAATTTGTGCTACACCTCCTTTCGACAAAGTGCGGGTCCCTTGCGCCAAAACTCATGTATCCCCTTTCGTTGCGCTCCGACGAAGTGACAGACATTGCGGAACACCCCTTATGTACCCCAGTAGGGCATACAATACTTAGTTGCGTCATAACTAATAAGGGTGTATCTTAATGAATTTCGATACTTGTCCGACGTTATTTTCGTCGAAAACGCCATGTTTCACCTTAGCTTTAAAACGTTATTGTTCAACCTTAGTTTTAAACAATTTTTCTACAAGAATTTCTGCAAATTTCACCTTTTTGAACTCGGCATGTATGTAAAATTGAAGTATTCAATAAAGTGCCCAATAGTCTCAAAAAGGGGGGCGATTGTTACCGCGGCCCCCAAAAATCCACCCGTTTCCATGGCTAACCGCGATAATATGTTTAGCGAGAGGCCTTTTGCCGGACGCACGCGGAGCGAAAAAGCGTTCAGTCATCGGTCCGCGCGGCCACGCGTACTCTCTCGCTAACGAAGCCTATTGGTCAGAGTAGGCGCCAGCGCCTACTATAAACACGCGTTCCCCGAAAATCACCTTCAGTTCTTAGTATCCCAACGCATCGAGAGGTCGTTGCATCTCCGGCGTCCCCCGCTTCGAACTCGTCTCTCTTCAAGGGACTAACCCCATGTTACACCCCCTTTCCTTTTTGAGACGGCGCAATTAATTCGAAACAGTGGTTTTATTTAATCTGCGCCAACAATCTCAAGTCATTCTGCGAAAGAGTATAACACAAAGAATAGCGTCGACTCCTTGAAGAAGCTGCCACCGGCGTGACAGACCCCACTACTGAGACTGAGCTGCCGGATCGTTGTTGCCGCCCATTCCGGAGAGTCCACCAGCCGACTACGACCCGAGGCGATAACATCTGATCCCCGTTCACCATACAACACCGGCTTATATAGTGAACGGGCGACGAGGACTGGCTCCTCCCTCCGGCCAATCCGGTAACACCACCCGGTTCCCTGAAGGCATCCTTTGCAGCGTCGGGTCTACTGGCGCAATCGATGGAGCCTGGCCAGCATCTCCCGTAGTTCGTCGGGATTCTCGCCGTCGTCTTCGGACGGTTCTTCGGGCGGCGCGTCGTCGGAATCGTCGTCGGCGTCGCTATTGTCGTCGGTGTCGCTGTCTGGCACAAATAGATCGGGATTCCCAGCTGGTGCCGGCCTGAGTTGGTCCACGTGGATGTTGACATGGGCCCCATCTCGGGCCACGGTGTATATTGTGTCGCTAACTCGTGCGACGATGTCATGCGGGCCAGACCAGGTGGGTGCGAATATTTTCCCGTGCTGGCGGGTCTCTCTCGCCATCACACTGTCTCCTGGCCGAAATTCCACTGGTAATGGGGCCGGCTGGGCATACCGTTTCGCCTGGTAGTCTAGCTGCCGAGCGTAGACTCGCTGGTTTCGGGCCTGGCGCTCCGGTCTGGTTGGTGGTGGGTCTCGCGGCAGTTGATGTTCGGCTACCCGCATAAGCGGCTGTCCCAGCACGATTTTGGCCGGCGAGGTACCGGTACAGGCGTTGGTCCGGCTCCGGACGATGGCCAGGGCTCTGGGCACCATTCGGTCCCAATTTCGCTCGCTCTTGTTGTGTAGCAGGGCCCGCAACACTTTCTTGAGCTCTTGGTTACTGCGCTCCACGGGGTTTGCGCGTTGGTGAAAAATCGCCGTGAACAGGAGCTCGATGCTGGCGTCGGTGCAAAATCGCTTGAACTCTCCGGAAGTGAAAATCGTCCCGTTGTCGGCAATGATTTTCTTCGGGTGACCGTAGCGCGGGAACACTTCGTCGGCCAGATAGGTGCGAAGGACGCGAGCGGTGACGGCGGGAAACGCCGCGGCTTCAATCCAGCGGCTGAACACGTCCTTCACAACCAGCAAGTATTTGTTCCCGGCGGCGGTCGCGTGATAGGGGCCCAACACGTCGATAGACAGCACTTCCCAAGGGTGCCGGGGCGAGTGTGCCTGCATCGGGGCCGGCTTCTGCTTCTGGCGCGACTTCACAGCCGAGCATATGACGCAGTCTCGAACGTGCGCCTGCACGTCCTGGTCCATGCGACGCCAGTAGTAGGTTCGCTGCAGTTGTAGCAATGTCTCCTCGCGTCGTCCGGGATGGGCTGACTCCTGGGTGTCGTGGTAGGTGAATATGACCCGCCGGGTCATATTTCGTGGCACTACTAGTAGAGGCTGATGCGGGGTCCGGCGCCAGAGCAGGTTGTCCTCGACGACATAGTTCTCCAGCAGCGCACGCACTTCCTGGGTGTTGGGCTCTCGATGTTGGTACATGAGCCAGGTCACTATATCGTGAGTGACGCTTGTTGACAAGCCCTGAGCCTTCACTACCTGTCCATACACATCGGCGACGGTGAGGGTGTTGACGACCGGTGGCGGAAGCATCCGTGCTTCTTCAGCGGGGTGTTGGTCGAGCTCTTCTTCCGGGTGCCGGCTGAGGTGGTCAGGCAACTCGTTCGCCTTCCCGGCGACATGTTCCACTTGGAACTTGAATTCCTGGAGCAGGAGCGCCCAACGGGTCAGCTTCGATTTCGTGTCGGAGTACCGGCTCAGCCACTGCAATGCCCGGCTGTCAGTCCGCAGGAGGATCGCCTTGTCTTCCAGATAGCAGCGGTACCGCTTGACGGCCCAAACAATTGCCAACAGCTCCTGCTCATTGACGTGATAGCGACGTTCCACGTCCCGGAACTTGGCGCTGGCGTAGCTGACAATCTGGCGCTGTCCGTCCTCCTCCTGGTATAGGACCGCTCCCATGCCAAGGGCGCTCGCGTCCGTCTGCAGCACGAAGGGCAAGTTCGGGTTTGGGCGGTGCAGCAGCAGCGGCTGGCTGGCGGCCTCCTGGACGCGTTCGAACGCCTCTTGTTGCGTGGCCGACCACGCGAACCTCTTCTTGGCGTCCAGGAGGTCGGTGAGCGGGGCCGTGAGGTAGGAGATCCCGGGGATGAATTCTCGCAGCCAATTCACGGTGCCCAGGAACGACTGCAGCTGCTTCTTGTTGCGGGGCGGTGTTGCGTTCTGCAGGTTCAGCACGTGTTGCGGCTGGCACTTGGTCACAGAGCCCTGGATAACAAACCCAAGGTAATCCAGCTCAGTGGTGGACAGCTGGCATTTTTCGGCAGATACCTGGAGACCATGGATCCGCAGTCGTTCAAACACCAGCCGCAAGAGCCGGAGGTGTTCTTCCTGGGTGTCGCTGTATACGAGGATGTCGTCCAGGTATACCTTGCAGAACGCATGCAAGTACCCTGGAAGTGACTCGGATGTCATCATCTTCTGGAACGTCGTCGGAGCGTTCTTAAGGCCGAACGGCATCACGCGGAACTGGTAAAGCGCGCCGTCGGGCGTGCTGAAGGCGGTGTAGGGCTTGGACTCCTCGGCCATGGAGATCTGCCAATAGCCGCTCTTCAAGTCAAGCACGCTGAATACCCGGGCGGTCCCCAGGTCCTTGATCGTGTCGGTGATGCGAGGCAGAACGGCAGGCTCGTCGACGGTTATCTCGTTCAGCTGTCGGTAGTCGATGCAGAACCTCGGCTTCTTCCCTGGTCGTTCGATGATGACCGGCGGCGAAGAATAGGAGCTTTGGCTCAGCTCTATCACTCCGGCTCGGAGCATCTCTTCCACTTGCGTGTGTATCAGCTGCTTCTTTGCGGCCGAGGCGGGGTAAGGCCGGACGCAGACGGGCTTGGGGCTGGTGAGATTCAACCGGTGGCGCGTCGTCAGCGTCGTTGACTGTCGCGGCTGGATGTCGAACAGGTCCTGGAACTCCTCCGTTAATTCCCGAACGGCCGGGTCGCTGCAGCTGGGCAGCGTGACGTCAAGGCTCAGTGAAGACGGGGCGCGGGCCTGCTCGAAGAACAGCGTCCGACGCTCCTGTCGGCCGAGGTACAGGCAGCATCGCTGCATGTCGAGAACGGCGTCGCAGTCCCGCAAAAACGGTACCCCCAGTATGCACTCCTCGCGGAGCTCTGCGAGGGGGGTGAAGGTAGCCAGCAGCGGCTGGTGCTCGCCGAGGCGGACTGGAAGCCTCTGGTCGGCGTAGCGGGTGATGTCGGTCTCGCCCACTGCCAGCTTGACGCGCGACTGGTGAGAGGCCGACAGCCTCGCGGCTAGGCCGGCTTGAATCAGGTTCGATCCGCAGCCAGTGTCCAGAAGGAAGGGCCGTCACGTTGACCCCTCCCACTTGGATTCGGACCTTGGGTAGCCAGGTGTCGGTGGCTACGGCTCTCAGGTGGACAGGTCGCTCGATGGCCGGCTGGCCGGTGGCTGGCTTAGGCGGCAGGGTGCGTTGATGGCCGGCCGGGTCCTCACTGGTCGGCTGGCCGGAGGCCGGCTCTAGTGGCAGAGTGTGTTGATGGCCGGCCGGGTCCTCGATGGTCTGCTGGCCGGAGGCTGGTTCGGGCGGCCGGGCGTTTCGGTGGCCAGACTGGTCGTCGCTGGCCGGCTGGCCGGAGGCTGGCTCGAGCGGCAGGGTGTGTCGATGGCCGGCCAGGTCCTCGCTGGTCTGCTGGCCGGAAGCTGGCTCGGGCGGCCGGGCGTGTCGGTGGCCAGACTGGTCGTCGCTGGCCGGCTGGCCGGAGGCTGACTCGAGCGGCAGGGTGTGTCGATGGCCAGACGGGTCCTCGCAGGCCTGCTAGGCTGTCAGGGTGCGGCGACCGGAGCCAGTGTCGCGAGTCTGGCCCCGGTCCGCTACTAGTTTTTTGGCGGCTGGTGGCAATCCCGCATCCAATGGTCTCCTTGGCAGCGTGGGCAGGGTGTAGGAGGGCCGCGCGGGTCTCGTCCGGCGACTGGTGCGGGAGCGATGGACTGCCTGGCCGGTGTCGCTGCTACGGAGGCTTGCCTGGTCGGTGGGCGAGGTGTGGCGGCCAGTGGGTGACGCGGCCTGGCTTGTATGCATGCCTCGAGACTCGAGGCCAGTGTGACGAGCGACTCGACGTCTCGGATGTCCTTGCCTAGGAGGAAGGCACGCAGGTCCGCGAGCAGAAGTCCCGTGATGGCTTCAACGATGGTTGCTTCTGGAGTGTGAGGCTGCAGCCTCGCGTACAGCAGCTGCTTCCGCGTGATGAAAATTGCGGCCGGCTCGTTCGGAGATGGCCGGGTCGAGTATAGTTGTGCTATGAGCTCGTTCCGGAGGGCTGGGTTGTCGAAACGTTGGCGGAAGCGTCGTACAAACGTGGGGAACGATACCGCCAAGTTTCGGTATGGCTCGGCCCATTTTGCTGCATCGTGTCTCAGCGCTCCGATGGCTGCTTGTCGCTGGTCTCGGTCCTGTGTGATGCCGCTGTCTCTGAAGTGAGCGGCCAGCTCCCTCAGGAAGCTTTCGGGGTCTTCCATGGGCTCGCCCGCGAATGTAGCGGTGAAACGCCGCGGCTGGGCGTTGCAAACCAGCAAGCGCAACACTTCGGCAGGGATGGCGACGTTGCAAGGCTGGGCTGCTGGCGGCTGGTCCAAGAACAAGTTTGTCGTGTTGTGGGTTGGGCGCCACTCGTCTTCGACGAGAAATGGGTTGGTGGTGGAGAACGGGAACGTCCAGTTCCGATTCTCGTGTTCCCTCAGGGTCGTGTCGGGTTCCTCCTGAACGACGGTTCGGGTAAGGCCCCACGTTGGGCTCGCCATGATGTCCGGACGGGCGTGGCGTGCTGGCACAAACGGCGTCGAGGTGTGGACCGGAGTAGCTGCCGGTGCCGGGGGAAGCGCTGGGTCTTCGATAGCGGGCGATGCCCGCTCGGCGGGTGGTTCTGGACGGTGGCCCCCGAGGGGGCCGGTGCTTTGGCCCTGAAAAGGGCCAATGGTTTCTTCTTGGATGTCAGGATCCATGGCTTCGGCGCTGCGAATGATGTCACTTTGGCTCTAACGAGGAGGCGGCTTCGGTTAGGGAAGGACTGATCCCCGTTCACCATACAACACCGGCTTATATAGTGAACGGGCGACGAGGACTGGCTCCTCCCTCCGGCCAATCCGGTAACACCACTGATTGTAGAATTCTCCACTGATTTGTTGGAATTTTTTTGAATCAGGACATTTCAAATAAATTGGAGAAAGTACATTCCACAACATTGAACAAGTTTCCCTAACAATCATGCACACTGTAGGAACACCTAATCTGAATGCATAGCCTAAACTAGGGTATGAGTCTCCGGTGGCTAGGAACCGCAAAGTCACAGCTAATCGACATCCAGGAGAAATAGCTTCACGACGAGAATTCTTTTGGAGATATGGGCCGACTAAGTGCAACAGTTTGTCAAACGACTGTGCAGACATCCTTGTATAATTGAAGAAATGAACTTCATCACATAGACGCATTTCTTGCAGCAAGTTTTCATATTGGCCCTGTGTTTGACGGTTCTGCAGTATAGAATTGACCCAGAATCGTCGTTTCCTCCGCTTTTTCTTGAATTTTCTTTCTGGGTTGTTCGAGGGATTGTTCAAGACTGCGAGTGTAGCCAGACAAGCCAAACTTCCCAACAAGACAACTTTGGCCTTAACATCTAAATTCATTGTTTTATAATAGGTAGGTACCTAAAATAATAAAAATTGTAATTGTGTTGAAAGTAAGAGGGTACTTATAATCACCTCGCTAATCACACTCACTAATTTGCACGCTTTTTTTACCGAAGATTTTCCCAAAACGTAAGATATTGACGTACAAATGTGAACATAAACAGATTTGAAGAGAGAGTTCAGATCGAAGCAATTGGACATTGCGCATGTCCACTTCGAAATTTGTGTTGCAATTCAAATTGGAAGTCTGTCATCTGCAAACAAGCAATCGGAATTCGAATTCCAAGTCTAGGCCGTGCCGAATTCGAAGTGCGTTGTAAACGCGAGTTCACATAGCGCATGATCAAATATCCACTTCGCAATCGGATTCCGAATTGTGCCGAAATCCAATTGGTTGTAAATGTAGCTCCAGAGAGGCTCGCGTTCTCCTATTTTCGCTGCGCAGTCCCAAAGATTTTCACTTGCGCATGCATCGCGATGCCGCTGACCAGCTGTCACATTATACATTTCACATCTATGAAGGCGTTAGCATCAAGCTAGCATTGTATCGTTCACGCCAACACAGCACACTTTTTCCATTGCTTGCTCCAACGAAAGAAGCCATGAAAATGATTATAACAAAAATTCTTCTAGGTTTCGACAGCCTGCCTGCTAGCTGCTCTTGATGGCATGGCAGGACTACCAGGTAGTGGTGGCGGAGCTTTCAGAAGCTTCATTGTATGCATAACATGCGGCGGCCGCCGTCTCTGTGAAATAATTGGTGTCGAAATACACAGATGCCGCTCGCTGATAAAATCTCGCGTGCGGCGGCCCCGCGGAAGGCTCCTTCTTTCGCAAGGCATGCTCCGCTCCCGTTCTGCGTGCGGTGCGCTGAATAAGACGTTTTCAGAGCTGGCATGGAGGATCGCATTTGCAACTTATAAAAGTCGCATTTCTATGGTGAATACATTTTAAGTGGGAGCGTGTGCACGTAAGGGACGACGGCATTACTATGGACCGGCGAGCAAAGGGGTCGTAAAATAAGAGGCGCAGCACAATCGTGCGATAAGTCTTTGGCGCGACGATAGGCCGCGGCTTTGGTTTCTCTAGATGGGATTTTTATATGCTACGCTCGATTTTCTATGGATAAAAGGGGAGCATCGCCGCTGAAAAAATGTAGAAATGGTATCATTATTGTAGCTATACATTGGAAACTGAACTACGCAACATTGAATACGACACATCGAAAATTTTGCCCTTTTTCACATTGGGATAATACGAAGGCACAGAGCGGACATGGAAGATATTTATTTGTAATTGCGACTTTTTTCTGTCAATTGCCACTTTATTCTGGCAATAGCGACTTTTTTCTGTCCATTGACATCTTATTCTGGCAATTGCGACTTTTTTCTGTCAATTGCCACTTCATTCTGGCAATTGCGACTTTTTTTTTGTCAATTGGCACTTTTTTCTGTCAATTGCGACTTTTTAGGACATGTCGATAGGACATTACTTTGATATGGCCGATTTGTGTGTCTGTCTGTCCGTCCGTGTAAAAATTAGGAAGTTGTACTCCTCATCGGGGAAATGAAGCTGGAGCCTTGTAACATTTTCCGATGGAAAGCTTAGGTCCTCAAGGGTGGCCACTGGGCACACTGGATTTCATGGTGGCGCTGCCATCTTGGTAGCCATATCCAAATTTCTCATTAGTGGAATGATTTTCCTGAAACTTGGAACTCACCCTTGCTTCGTATGATCACTTTTATATTTAATTGAGTTTCATGATCCGCTAGAGCGGATGAATCTGAAGCGGATTCATACGAGACAAGAGTACCTACGTTTCACGTTTTACGACAATCGTTCCAATGATAAGAAATTTCGATGTGGCGGCCAAGATGGCGGCGTAATCATGGAACTGAGCTTGAAAGTGAGAATGTTCATACGAGATAAGAGTAAGTTCCGTTCGAGGTTTCGTTCCACTGATGAGAAATTTCAATATGGCTACCAAGATGGCATGAAATGATCCAGAAATATCTCCGAGATTTAACACCAACTCAAACCAGCGACTATTCTCTGTGGAAAGCCACCAAAAATATCAAGCAGCCACAAAAATCAATGCCACCAATCAAATCTGGATCGACCTGGGCAAGAAACGACGTGGAAAAAGCTACGGTATTTGCAGACCACCTAGCGCAGGTATTTACACCCTTTCCAGGGACAATGTCGGATGAGAAAGAAGCGTACATTCACGAGTTCATAGAAAGTCCAGACCAAATGGAGCTTCCTATTCGATACTTCAGGATCCAAGATGTGCGCACCGTCATACAGCACGAATTAAACCAAAATAAGGCCCCGGGATATGATCTTCTGACCGCCAAAGTATTGAAAGAACTGCCACATTCGGGACTAAGAGCTGTGACCATGATCTTTAATGCAATCACAAGACTGGGACACTTTCCGCCTCAATGGAAGCTGGCTGAGATTGTTATGATTCATAAGCAAGGAAAGAAGGACACAGAAGTAACATCATACCGACCAATCAGTTTGCTGCCAGTCCTCTCAAAGGTGTTCGAAAAAGTGCTTCTTAAAGATCTGCGACTAGTCATCGAGGAGAGGGAGTTGATTCCACGACATCAGTTTGGTTTTAGACAGCGACATGGAACTGTAGAACAGGTGCACAGGGTGGCCACCAGAGCTAAGCACGACCTTGAACACGGAAGGTACTGCTCGGCAGTGTTCGTCGACGTATCCCAGGCCTTTGATAAGGTTTGGCACGAGGGTCTGTTGTTCAAGCTGAAGCGGGGACTACCACACACCTACTATGCGGTACTAAGATCATACCTGACAGACCGACAGTTTATGGTCAAACATGGTGATGCCAGAACAAAGCCATATCCAATAAAATCAGGAGTACCGCAGGGAAGCGTGCTTGGACCAGTATTGTATACCATCTTCACGGCAGACCTACCCAAAAATAAGAACGCGACAGTCGCTACGTTCGCCGACGACACAGCAGTGCTGGCCTCACATCACGATCCTTCGATGGCTTCTCGACGACTGCAGCTGTATCTCGATGGGTTGCAGAGCTGGTTGAAAGTGTGGCGAATCAAGGTCAACGAGATGAAGTCTGTACACATCACCTTCACAACTCGCAGAGAAACGTGTCCACCTGTTGTCCTAAACAACCTGGTCATTCCGCAGAAGCAAGAAGTCCGGTATCTTGGAATTCATCTTGACCGACGGCTCACTTGGAGATCGCACATCTGGGCCAAAAGAAAACAACTCGGCATCAGATTCTCGAAGATGTACTGGCTTATTGGACGTCGCTCGCAGCTGTCACTAGAGAATAAATTGCTGGTCTACAAAGCGATACTGAAGCCAATTTGGACATATGGAATCCAGCTGTGGGGATCTGCACGCTCGTCCAACATCGAAATCATCCAAAGATTTCAGAACAAGGCCCTTCGCTGTATTGCAGACGCCCCATGGTATGTGCCCAACACAGTCCTTCATCGCGACCTCCAGATGGCGGATGTGAGACAGGAAGTGAAATCAACTACAAAAAAATACCTGGAGAGACTCCAGCTCCATCCCAACGACCTGGCGACCGATCTCCTAAATCAGCCAAAATATAAGCGGCTTAAAAGAGTGGACTTCTTGGACCTCGCCCGATGATTCGTCGATTTATTTTATTTTAATCTGTTGTCAATTCGTTTTATACCCTAAATTTTATTTTATTGTATAAGTGTTGAAAAAAGGGAGAGTACCATTGGGGACTCCTCCACAATGTCATGATTTTATATTTACAAAACTATATACCTAATGTCAAATTTGACAATTGTATTATATATGGAGACAATAAAAAAAAAAAAAAAAAAAAAAAATTGAGTTTCATGATCCGCTAGAGCGGATGAATCTGAAGCGGATTCATACGAGACAAGAGTACCTACGTTTCACGTTTTACGACAATCGTTCCAATGATAAGAAATTTCGATGTGGCGGCCAAGATGGCGGCGTAATCATGGAACTGAGCTTGAAAGTGAGAATGTTCATACGAGATAAGAGTAAGTTCCGTTCGAGGTTTCGTTCCACTGATGAGAAATTTCAATATGGCTACCAAGATGGCAGCGCCACCATGAAATACAGTCCGCCCATAGGCCACCCTTGAGGGCCTGAGCTATTATTCGGAAAAAGTTCTAAGGCTCTAGCTCCATTTCCCGAGAAAGAGTACGACTTCTCAACTTTTACACGAACAGACAGACAGACGGACGAACAGACAGATAACGGACGGACAGACAGACAGACAAACCGGCCATATAAACATCATCTTCTATCGAAATGTGCTAAAAAGTCGCAATGGACAGAAAAAAGTCGCAATTGCCAGAATAAAGTGAAAATTGACAGAAAAAAGTCGCAATTGCCAGAGTGAAGTGGCAATTGACAGAAAGAAGTCGCAATTGCCAGAATAAAGTGTCAGTTGACAGAAAAAAGTCGCAATTGCCAGAATAAAGTGGCAATTGACAGGAAAAAGTCGCGATTGCCAGTATAAAGTGGCAATTGACAGAAAAAAGTCGCACTTACAAGTAAATATCTTCCATGTCCGCTCTGCGCATTCGTAGGATAACTCCTAAATGTTTTGGACGATTTGGAATCTGTTTGTGCCGTTGCTTATCCCAATCTTCTACTAATCCATGAGTAACTGTGAATAAGAAACTAAAATGCAACTTGAGTGGAGTTTATACAGGGTGACATGTATAGTGGTGCAAAACTGCCAGGCGTTCAACATGCTCTAATTTGAACAAATTTTCTACTTTCTGGATTCTAACATCGGACGGATAAAAGATAACTTCGTACTTTGCCACGTTACTCGATTCATTTCCCTAGCCTCATTATTCACAGGGTGGTATAGAAAAAAAAACAATTTTTAGGTTTTGCGGTGATGTGTCATTTTTTATTTTGAGCGATTTTTAAAATCCAGGGCTCAAATTGAAGCTGAAACCTCAAGTGAGAAGATCTCATAACCAGAATCGACTGAAAACAAACGTTGAAAATGTGTGGTTCCCTCAAGAGTGACCCGACGTTTCATCGGCCCCGGAATCTGGCTTGGAATGAGAATTAACCAATAATCGACCTTGGCCTTGAGCCAAACATTCATTCTGATCATCTTCTGATATTAAGAGCTTAAATGAGACAAGAAATGTTGATGAAGAAACAAAAGTACAACTGCATGTTATTGAGGCAAAATCATCTTTCTTGCTCATAATATGAAATAGCCTGTAACTATAACGTTACGAGATGCATCGCTCACCTGCAGCTTCTGTAATCAACGTTACGGAAATTGTAACAACCAAAATGTTTAAATGCTGATTGTTCCAATCTCCGTAACGTTAGTTACAAGCGATTTCATACGAGCAAAAACGATCATTCTGCCTTGATAACATGCCCTGATGTGATTCTGTCCCTTTATCAACAGTTTTGATCTCAATCGAGCTCCAAACATCTGAAGATGTTCAAAATGAATGCTTCGCTCAAGGGCAAGGTCGAGTTGTATGAGTCAAATCTGGTAGGCGATCCCGTGTTTAGAAGTATTAGGTTGGAAGAGTTAAGACACTATTCTATAGCTTGTCCTCTTTGATTTGTGAAAATGGAGCCAAATAACGTGTTGTGTGCGTTGAAATCTCCCAAGATTATGCATGGCGCAGGTATCTGATTCAACAAATTCTTAAGTTCATGTTGAGAGATCTCTTTGTTTGGGGGTATATAAATATTACAAATATGGAGAATTTGGTTTTCAGTTGGATGGAGAACGCAACCACTTCCAAGTTTGTGAGGTTGACGAAAGAAGATACTCCACCACTGGATCTCTCTCTGTCAATTTTATGTTTGGAGTAACATTTATATCCTTTCAGATTGGGATCGCTCTTGAGGTGGGTTTCTTGCAGACAAATTATGGGGAGGAGGTTGTTTGCAGTTAGCAGAAGTTTCAATTTTTCTAGGTGGGAATAGAATCCATTCAAATTCCACTGTAGAATGAACATGTTTGTTCCAAACCTGGTGTTTTGTGGGATGATTTTTGTCGCAGAGATGTTAATCAAGATAGTAGACAGATAGAAATAGAGAGGTTTTTGCGGTTTGAGTCTAGAATAATTCATTCTCGGCTTCAGCCAAAGAGACTAGGTCTTCTTGTGAGCTTGCTTATGATTGACTGGCGGGTGACTTTGCTGATAGTTGATGTTCTAGCTTTCTTCTTATCCGGGTGAATTTGCTTTTCAGGCCTCGGTTAGTCAAGAAAGGGTGGAGAGTGGAAATCATGTTCATTAGACTTTATGTGTCGTCTGTGAAGTTAAGCGATTCAAGATAGTGGATTGAATTTGATTTCTTCTTGTAAGGGTTCCTGTTAGCCTATTATTGATCTCGGTATGGTAGATAGCGACGGTCGTTACGTATCGATGACTTATGAATTTCCCTCGTATGCAAATGTCACCGTCAACATGAAAGCTGTCGTCGGTAGGGAGTAACCAAGGAGGTTAGAATATAAGGAGGGAACGTAACCCAGCTTGTAGGCGAGGAAATTTGATGCGGAACGGGGTGAGGGGAAATCATGTATTTGAGTATGCAACCCGTAAGTTATGAACCACCCGAAAGCACACGAATCACAGAGGTCTATCCCACAGAATTATACAGCAAAGTGACAGCATATCATTCGTTTTTGTGGTTAAATTTTTTCATTTGTCAGTTTCGCTCTTCAATGTGGCATTTTCAATCGCTTTTTGAGGTTTTTGAATGTGAAAACCACAGCGATCGCCGTTCAGAGATAGTTTTTCCAAGCAGAAGACAATCCAAATTCGAAAATACTGTTGCACAAGTAAGTGAACCTGGAACAATAAATTTTGAAGTTACGAATATGCCCAATTCAAGATTTGCAGCTCCAAATGATTTGATTGTATCCTCTACGACGTGTGCCCTTGTCCAGTGCCGAATTAAAAAGGACATAACCGCCTTGCAAAGTCATGGAAGACCAAACAAATGAAAAGCTCGAGCAAGCCAAAGTATGCCTCCTGCACTGCCCAGTGCACTGCTGCTGTGTATCTACCTATTTCATCTAGTACAGTTACCAATATTGTGCGTACGGACCTACGTGTGTGTTGTACTAGTGTGCACCTACACTGGATAATTCATACTTATAAAATGGAAGCAAGTCAATTAGGTAATTGAGAGTAAAAAATGCCACAAAATTTTGATAATATTGGTTTCATCTTTCCAAATTCAAGGATGCCTATTTTTGGATTTCACATGCACGATCGAAGAGAAGATACTGCCTTTTACTCAAGAAGAAAGTGAACAAAGAAAAAAGTCACTTGAAGTATGAGCGCCTCGACCCAGTCAACCTTCAAGTTCTTTTGTGCATAGGTGATGATTTGATGAAATGGATATGATGTGAGGCTTAGCTTTTGGAGGCCTAGATCTTAGTTTAGAGCACCATGATGAAAGGCATTAAAAAACCACAGAATAATGATGAATCAGAAGAACAATACTGCTTGGCCCAAGAATTATTATTGAAACTTGAGGAAATCTCTTTGAAAATCTCTTTACAATTGAAAATATATATATATATATAATCAAAAAAAACCTTACAATAATACCCGTAGGTGTAAAGGTTACAAAAAATTGCAAAAAAAAAAAAACAAAATACAAAAACTAAATAACTCAAGTAGCTCATTCCTTATTATGTACAAATTCGGCCCATTCTTTTTTGTTCCTCGCCAGTTTTTTCCCTTCATTCCATGTTTTTCCCCGTTCTCTCAAGTTTTCGACCATCACTTCATCCCAAGTTTTTTTCGGCCTTCCTCTTGTCCTTCGTTGTTGCATTTTTGCCTGCCATATCCTTTTCGTCGGTCTTGTATCTTCCATCCTCATTATATGTCCAAACCATTTCAGCTGTTGACGTTCTATATCTTTTATTATAGGTTCTACTTCTAATTCTTCTCTTACTATGTCATTTCTGATTTTATCTCTTCTTGTTATTCCCTTGACGCTGCGCAGATATCTCATTTCCATGGCCTGTATTTTACTTTTCATTTGTTTTGTCAGGACCCAGCTTTCGCTTCCGTACGTCAAGATAGGTTTAAAAACAGTCTTGTATACAGTAAGTTTTGTTTTCCTTGAAATTTCCTTGTTTCTGATAAATGTATTACACATCGAATAGTATACTTTGGCTGCATTTTCCAGTCTGTCATTCAATTCTGTATCGTTTTTTCCGTTCCTGTGTATTTTCACTCCCAAGTATTTAAATGTTTCTACTTGTTCCATTTCTCTGTCGTTTACTTTTATTGTTATGTTCTGTTCTTCCCTACCTATCACCATTACTTTGCTTTTGTCTACATTCATTTTAAGGTTTCTAGCCGATAAAGCAGTGTTCCATATTTCTATGTTGTGTTGTAAATCTTGCTTATTTTTCGCGTAGATAACCAAGTCATCGGCGAATGCACATTCTGTTATTTCCACGGTTTCCATGTTTCTGTAACCCACATTCAGTCTCTTCACTTTTTGTCTCGTTTCTTTTATAACTTCATCCATCACTACATTAAAAAGCGTTGGGCTTAGTACTCCGCCTTGTTTTAGTCCTTCTTTTGTTATGAACTCTTCCGATTGCATGTTTCCTGTTCTAATGTAATTTCTTGTGTTTTCGTAGCAACTCTTTATATTTTGTCGCAATCTTCTGCTCACTCCTCTTCTCTCTAGGCTTCTCCACACTATCTTTCTTGGCACACTGTCGAACGCTTTTGCTAGATCAATAAAGGCTACGTATATGTTTTCATTTATATTCTTCTCTATTAATTGTTTTATGGTGAAAATATGGTCTTGTACTCCCCTTCCTTTCCTGAATCCGCTTTGTGACTCCTCCAGTTGTAGGTCGATTATTTTTTTTAGTCTTTTTTCCAGTATCCGTTCGTATATCTTTGCGATTGTGCATAGCAGCGTTATTCCCCGGTAATTTGTACAGTCCCTTCTGTCTCCTTTTTTGTATATCGGTAGCACTATTCCCAATTCCCAGTCTTTCGGTATCTTTCTTTCTTGCCAAATTTTATTGAAAAGTATGGTTAGTATTTCTATGCCTTTGTTTCCCAAAATCTTCACCATTTCCGGTGTTATTCCATCATGTCCGGCTGATTTTCCTCTTTTTAAAGCTTTTACTGCCTCTATTACCTCTTCAATTTTTATTTCCAGTTCTTCGGGTTCTTCTTTGTCACTTTCCAAGTAGGTTTCACCGTCTTCTTCCCATTCTCCATCTATTTGCTCCGCATTTAGCATCTCTTCGAAATATTCTTGCCACCTCTTCATGATGTCATCTTGATCTTCCAATATTTTTCCGTTTTTATCTTTTATGTGTCTAGTCTTTTGTTGTTTTCCCTTCCGTAAATTTTTGAGTACTTTATAGAACAGCTTCTGGTTTCCATGACTGTCTTGCTCCATCTTTTCTCCGAATTCCTCCCATGATCTTTGTTTTGCCTGCTGCACTCTTTCTTTCACTCTTATTCTTTGTTCCTTGTAATTGTTGTAATTTCCTTCAGTTCTGTTCGTCAGATATAGTCTCCATTTTTGTTTTTTGTCTCTTACTTCTGTCTTGATCTCTTCATTCCACCATCTGGTTCGTTTTTGGTATCCGCTGATTTTTGTGGTTCCGCAAGTTTCTTGTGCAATTCTTAGTAATATTTCCTTTATATTCTTCCATAGCTCTTCCAGAGTATAAACGTGGGTTTTTTCTTTAATCTTGTCCATTTCTATCTCTACTCTTTCTTCGTATATTCTTGCTGTTTCAATTTCTCTTAGTTTATATGTTCTAATTACTTCTTTGTTTTCGTTTTTCTTTCTTCCTTGGTCTATTCTGATGTTGTTTTTGTTTTTTTCTATTTTTATCTCAATCTTGGATACCACCAAAAAATGGTCTGAGTATATTTCTGGGCCTCTCTTCACTCTTGTATCTTTTACTTCTTTTCTGTGTCTTCGGTTAATTATCACGTAGTCTATTATCGATTTTTCGTCTCTACTCTTCACTTCTCTGGTGTACTTATGTATGTCTTTATGAGTGTAGAACGTATTCGTAATGATCAGATTGTTCAGGATGCAAAAATCGATTAATCTTTTTCCGTTATTATTTCTAACTGCTTCTCCATGCATTCCCATTGCTCTTCCGGTCTCGTCATCCCTCCTGCCCACCCGTCCGTTTAGATCTCCCAGTAAGATTAGTCTTCCCCTGGCTTCTTCTATTGATTCCGCCAATTTTTCCCAAAAGTCGTCCTTATTTTTTGTTGTCTCATCTTCGTTTGGCCCATATGCCACAATTACCGTTGTGACTGTCTGTGAGTCTAGTTCTATTTCTACTTTTAGGATTCTTTCCGAGATACCCGTCCATTTCCTTAGGTGTTTTACATTCTCGCGTGCAATAAGACAGCCTACACCTTCCTTAGCTCTGCTCTTTTGGTCTACTCCGCTATGTATTAGGATGTGCCCTCCTTGCAATTCAGTTTCTCCTTTTTCTTTCTTTTTCGTTTCAGTTATACCAAGAATGTCTAAGTGTGCCTTTTCGAACTCTTCCAATAATTCATTCTCTTTTCCCGATATGATATACTTCTAACATTCCATGTGCCAATCTTAAAAATACGTTTCTTTGTTTCGGTTTCCTCTCCAGTCGTGAGCTTATTTCTCTCTTGCTTTATTTCTCTAGTATGTATTGATTTTTCAGTTATTATGCTTCTTATGTTTGCATTTGTAAATTCTTGGTTCAATTCATTTTCCTTTCCATTAATTCCTTTCACATTCCATTTTGCTAATTTCCATTGTTCCTTGTTACCTTTTTCACGTGATCCTTTTCCTTGCTTAATTGTTTTCGTATGTTTGTCGTTATTGCTTATATGTTTTGTTATTCGTTTTTTGCTTCGACCTTCTCTATCTCATGTTTTTTATTATTCCAAATCCATTTAGACCCATCAATTATCAATTTTTGATATCCTATCTTGACGGTATGTCCCATGTACTTTTCTTCTTGTGCTTTTCGCTCAAGTGCCTTTTGTATCTCCATTTCTTGTTTTGTCAGATCGTTATTTATATATACTCTCATATCTTTCAAATTACGTAATTTCGCTTTTTCTTTCATAATCTCTATCTTCTTTTCAAAGCTGTCTACCTCGCTAATACATATTTGGTCATTTATTTTATAAGCTTTTTTTATTTTCACTTCTTCCACTACATTTCTTTTTAGGAATTCCTCTACTTCACTCCTGATTTGTTCATTGGTTCTGCCTTTGATCTTTAATCCGTTTATACATATATTGTTCTTCTTCTTATCTCTTTCCATTCGTTCCAGCTTAGACTCTACTACTACTAGTTTCTGCATTGTCTGGTCAATCATCTCGACTTTTATCTTTAGTTCTTTATTTTGCTGTCGCAGTTCCATTATTTCTTCTCTGAATGTTTGATTCTCCTTCCTTATTTCCCTGATCTGTCCCATCATCTCTTTCATCATTTCCTTCATTTCTTCCATTTCCTGTTCTTCCTTATTATGTTTTGCTTGTTTGAGCGGTGTTTTTATTCCGCTTTTCTTATATTTCTTATACTTAGCCTCTTCAATATCGTCTTCTCTCTTTCTTTTACTTTCATCCGTTGAGTATCCTTCGCTTTCTTCAGTTTTCATTTGCTATAGGTCTACTTTTCCTTTTAATAAGTTCAATTTGTTGTACCTGAATTCTAATTTAATTTTTTGCGTGCAGCATCGATTTGAGCGCAAAGAAAAACCGCCCGGGTCGTCCCCTCGAAAGCGATAACCTTATCTCATCTGGCTGCTACACCTGTTGTTCGTTGTATCCAATGTCTAAAAAGATATAATTAGTACAAAATACTTATGTTTTATAATGAGCTGTTGTGTATATATCCAATTGGATTATGGTTCAATCTTGTCAAGGGATTTTTTCTTATTTGTTCGTTTTCTGTACCAATCTCGGTGTGTTGTTTATCTCGCAACGGAGCGCGAATCGAATCCCAGTGTCAATTATTAGTACGTGCACCAATAAATATCAATTAGGCGTTATCTGTGGAGGTATTTCTTCGTTCGTTGAACAATTGAAAATAACTTTTCCATATTCAAGATCTCTGAACCTCACCAAAACATTCCATAATCAATAAGGAAGGATCGAGCACTACTGGTGGTCTCTGAAGAAGTAATGGATAGATGGAGTGAATATTTCCAAGAGTTACTGAGTGCACAACCAAGGTAGACTGATGAAGACGACATTAACAAAGAAAATACTATCGAAGACAGAAATCAAGGGACGCTAACAGAAGACCTGAAAGAACAAAAGTATTCCTGAAACTGAAAAACGGCAAAGCTCCTGGACATGATAAATTTACATCAGAGATAATAAATAGCTTTGGGAGAAGAGGGAAAAAGATTGCTGCTGGAAATCTACAATATAAAGCATAGAAAATAAAAGGGGGTTCTTAACGAGTGTGCAAACCATAAATGCATCACCTTGCTGAACATGCCAATGAAAATATACAACTACTGGGAAAGAAACTGAAAAAGACAATAGAGCCAACGTTGCTGAACACTCAAAGTGGACTCCGATAAAAAGGTAGCGTGCAAAGCCTCATCTTCACAATGCATCAAAAAATTCAGAGAGCAACAAGGAGTGAAAAAGAAACTAACAAGTGCTATAAAAAGTCTGTACAAGAATACCACCAGTAATATGTACTACTAAGACACCAATAAATGAAAAAGAAGTAACAAAGAAGACCAAGCTGAAAGTACCTATAATACGATTTTCAGATCAGTACTGACTGATGACTCACAGGTGAAACATGGAGGTCTTATCTAAGAGAATGCAGAAGGAGCGTGAAGCAACGGGGATGAAGTATGCGTCTGCGGAGTAAAAAAAAAATACTGAGGAGACACAATTCGTAACCCCGAGTAAGAAAAGCGCTAAGATGAGGCCTGCAACAAAATTTGTAGATAAGAGACAACTGAGTTGCTGAGGACGCCTAGAGAGCATGAACGAGAATAGACCAGTAGAACGATAAGCGAGAATGACAGGAATAAGAAATCAGGAAAGTCAAAAAGAAGCATAGGACGCAACAATAAGATAAATAACAGAGAATTGACTGAGCTGGAATAAAGGAAGAACGCTCGCTGAAGACAAGAGACGATGAGAAGTTCATACATCAAGAAAACTTTGATACTTAATTTCGAGAAAGAACTGAGTTTTATTGTTGATATTTTATAAGAATGTTACATTTTTATTTGTATTATTCACACTAGGCCGCAAAATAAAAGGATGTTGATAAATATAAAACAAAATTCGACTGCCACATCTTGTCATCATCAGTGTTGCACCTCTTCTGTTTTCTTTCAATCTTTGTCATCCATTTCAGCCCCTTTTCGTCATCTCCCAACAATTGCCTCAGAGTTCTGCCCTCCTTCAGCGATTCCTGACATGACCTCAAGTGCTCCATCGTCTCACTCCTTTCCACAACATGATATACCCCGGTAGCTTCCAGTAGCTACTCGTCTGTACCCCATCACCACACCACAACCTTGCAAATCGCTGCTTCCAGCCTTCACGTTTGGATTAAGCGTGCCTCTAGGCACTTTGCCTTGTAGCTCTTTGTATTCTTGGTTTGGCATATCTAGAGTCTTGTAGCTTGTTTATCTGCACCTGCTTCTGTTCGTCTCTGTTCCTTTTGTTCTGCTTTCCATTTCTGCTACGCTATGCCCTTTTGCTTTTTCTGCTCGAAAAATTTCTTTCTGGGCGGTGACCGCTAGTGGTCTCGGCATCCAAAAGCCATGAAAGCTACTGATTCCGCCATTATGAAAATGAGAAACTGGCAAAGGAAAAACACAAACACAAAAACTGACTGATTCTGTCACTACGCTATTCGCAGTGACAGATTCATGATTCTGTGGGATGGACCTCTGTGACTCGTGGTCGTGTGCCTTCGTGTGGTTCATAACTTACGGGTTGCATACCCAGAACGTGACGTCACACGGCTTCACTTTTTTGAGCTCATGTTCCCTCCTGCTATAATTATAACCTCCTTGGGAGTAACGATGTCCGATATCAATTCATTGCATGTATTTCAAGTGAGCGCGAGTGAAAACCCATGTGACTGGGCTCCTACTGTGTTGCAAGAAGCCTTTCTTCCCTAAATTTCTACCGTGGAAGGCATATCGAACCAAGGACCCTCCTGCAAACATGTGAACGTGAACCTGATCCGGCATGTGTTGAGAGAAACCTTTGAACAGGCACCCAACTTCTACCAAACAAGCTGATTGACCTTCACGTGGCCGAATCACTGTCACCAACAAGTGAACCTCTAGGTGCATCGTGAGGTGCCTTTGGAGAGAACACTCACCACTTACCGTTGCTCTGATCTTGGATATAACAGAGGGCTCGAAACGACAGTTATGAACGCGGCACACGGTGCATTTCTGCATGCAGGTTTTCCAGCCAGGGTTTCTCGCATGTTTTATTGCATGTTTTCGTACAGGTTTTGGCATCACACGAGGCAGGAAGCAGTGCTGAATTTTTGACGGACGCTGTCAAACCGATATCTATTAGACGTCTTCTTATAGTCTGTTTGGGTCTGAAAGGGGCCCAACTTGCTTATTAGATCACTTTGGTAATTGCTAGTGATGAGAGAAAATATTTCAGCACTGGTTTCAGAAGGTGAGAGCCCCCGTTCATCCTCCAACGAGGGTGCGAAATTGCGCCAGGAGCCTGCCCCTCAAAATGACCAACGGGCAAACCGTGCGTTGTTTTTTTAGAGAAACTCATCAGAGACCTTGCCTGTGATAAGAAAGAATATTTCAGAAGGTGAGAACCCCCGTTCATCCTCCAACGGGGGTGCGAAATTGCGCTAGGAGCCTGCCCCGCAAAATGAGGAACGCGCAAACTGTGCGTTGTTTTTTCAGAGAAACACACCTGAGACCTTGCTTGTGATGAGAGAGAATATTTCACAAGGTTAGAACCCCCCGAGGAACCCCCGCTCTTTAGACTATTCTAAGATATTTGACCCGTCGGGGCACGAAAAATATCTCTTAGGAGGCACTCTAGTGGGGTTCAAAGTTGGGCTCCAAAATGTTCAAAAAATTACCTTATTCGTCACTGATCCAATTTTTAAGCATCAAATGTGATCATGTCGAGTCTGTTGAGGTTGACAATGGTGTTTTGAAAGAAAAAACTGAAAAGGGGGTCGAGGGGGATGGGATTTTTTAAAAAATACCATGCACTCTCTTTCTGTTTAATTTTGAGGTGTCGTGTCAGTTACAATTCCATCGACGAAGCAACGTTTTGAATTGTTGAATAAAATATAATGGGTAAAACTGGCTCGTCGGGCCAGTTAAAATTTCCATCGGGAGCAGATATAGACGTCTACTAAACTTCTTCGGCGGTATTTTAGTCCATACACAAAAATCGCTTGAAACTTGAAGTGACGCAATATCATTTGGCGCACACATTCCTCAGACCATTCTGAGCTGTTTGATATTCCAAACTACGCAAAATTTTCATCGGGGGGTATTTTAGGGGGCATCAAAGTTTGGCCCCAAAATGTTCAATGAATAACTTAATTTGACAGGTTGAATTCTTGAGCCTCAGATGTGATCATGTAGAGTCCTCTTGAGTTGATGATATGGTTATTTGAAACAAAAACCAGAACATGGGGGTATTGGGGGGTGTTTTTTGAAAAGTGTCAAAACTGCCATACACTCCGTTCCAGAAAAAAAAATTTGAGGTTCCGCTACGATTCCAACGATCAAAAATCGATGCGAAATATTGAATCATACTTGACAGGTGGAACTGGCTTGTTGGGCCAATCAAAACTTCCATTTGGGGCTGATTTAAAGGTCCGCTTTTCACTACCCCGTTGATAGCTACTCTAGTATTCAGACATATGTCTGTGACTCAACTAATATATGATGATAATTATGATGGTCCTTCAAAATAAATATAGACCGTTATACAATGGAAAAAAAAGTGACATTATTGGAATCGCGATGAGTAGATACCCCGCGGAATAAGTCAAAAGCGATACCTTGCCAGTAATGATTATTTCAAAAATAGTTGACTGAAACTGAATCTTCTACATTCAGTAATGGTCTCTATTCGTTTCAAAGAGCCGCATCATGATGTTTGATCGTCTGGGCATGAAGCCAAATATTCAAAGAAGCTATCAACGGGGTGGTAAAAAGCGGACCTTCAAATCAGCCCCACATGGAAATTTTGATTGTCCCAACAAGCCATTTGCACCTGTCAAATTTGATTCAATATTTCACATCGATTTTTGATCCTTGGAATAGTGAGTGGCACCTCAAAATTGGTCTGAAAGGGAGTGCATGGCATTTTTGACAGTTTTCAAGAAACACCCCCAATTACCCCCATTTTCTGTTTTTTGTTTCAAATAACAACATCATCAACTTCAGAAGACTCAACATTATCACACGCTGAAGAATTCAATCGGTGTCAACTGAATAGACTAGGATCATTTTCCTAAAAATCTGATGCAAGAAGCATTTCATGTAACAGCTGGACAACAAGACTTTTTAGGGTATTTGGACTTCGCTGAATACGAAAATCGCTGTTGCCAAGTCGAAATTTTGACAGAAACCCCCCATCGGGAGGGGGGGGGGGTTAAAAAATTCACCATTTGAATAGCATGCGTGAAATCTATCCCTCACTTTGGTTCAAATAGATGTTCAATAGATGCAGTAAGACCACACATCACCTAATTGAAGCGTCATGTGTCCATAATTCAAAAGGAGGGGAGCTGACAGAGGGTCATTTCAAGAAATGGGGGTAATTTTTTTTCTGTCAATATTCGATCAATTTTGATGAGTTTGGTGTCGTTTTCGACTAAATTTGAACTTCTGAGTTCAATAAAAATGCTAACATTGCTAACTGATCGATATGGAAAAGTCTAGTTTGGTTTAACTGGAAAAAAGGCAATTTTTGGGTCCTTTTTTCTTACTATTTCTAGTTGAAGTTTTTTCTTGTTCAGAGGACTTGCAATGTCTTTTTTTTTTTCTTTTATTTTAGTAGAATGACACGAGTATATCCTGCATAAGAAAATGATGCATTTGATGCATTGGTTGCTATTCCAAGGTCAGAAAATGAAATTGTTGCAAGAGGTGTTCTACGTCAACGTTTTCAGCAGCGGCTTTGGGCGTTTTTGATGTAAGCTTAATGTAGGAAGCTGCCATGGTGCCTACGCAGGTCGCATCCCACACCAGAGACCGACCTTTTGACCAGGGAGCTAGGGTTAAGCCATCCGGACGCTTGCCATCATTTCTGAAGAGACCAGTGGGCTCACGTAGGCAAGGGATGTCAACGGAATTTGAAGCTCTTTTTAACAAATCGTTAAGCATTTGGTGTCGAGAAAATCTGCCAGCACTTTTAGAGCAGCTCAATCCGTGACGGCCTTTAGAGTCCACAGGGGAACCACAGACACATGTATGAGGTTGGCAAACATCACATCCTAGACGAAGAGCTGCAGCAATCCTTAAAGACGTGTTGTCTAGCAGAGATCCGGTGTTGGGTGAAGGAATGGACTGGAGCCAGTAGCCGGATTCTGGTGTGGATACTGCACGGATTCGTGCTGATTCCAAGAAGATGCAGAACCTAATAGGGCATCATATGAACGTTGAATCAAAGGAGTATCCCATGCTTTTTGTCGACTTTTTTTTCCGGCATGTTGGCGCCAGACCTCTCTCTCCATATATCAAGTGCTTCATCTAAGTAGTAAATCTTGGAAATGTCACTTTTCAGGGGTAATACGGTTGTGACTAAATCCGCGACACTAAAAGATGATGATAAGAACGCTGGGAGGCCAACATCGGATAAACGCTGAATTCCAACCCCACCAAAAGAAATGGGCAATGGAGCCTGTGACCATTGCACGTCATCAAATTAATTATTCAAAATAGATTCCAAAACATTTTTTATAGCATTGTCGATTTTTAGATTTTGATTTTGAAACATCCAAGTGGGAGTCGTTCTTGAAAGATAAGTCAATTTGGGCATACCAAAGCAAAATTTCAAAAGAGCAAAAGATACGTGGGAAGTCAATTTTGGTAATAATCTGAACATCCTCTCCATATCACGTAGCTTGTTTTCCAAAAATATCGGTGTCCCTTCTGAAGTAAGGGGTGCTCCAAGTAAAGACATGTCACACTTTTCAACTACTTTGATCCCTGGAAGAACGTCTTCAAATTTTTGTAAAATATCTTTGTTCGTTTGTTTCAAAAAATGAAGTTCACATTTTAAAGCGTTAAATTGTAGACCTATTAGACTCAGCTCTTGAATCAACATTATTAAATCTTCTAATACTTTTTCCGAAAAATCACATAAAGTGCCATCGTCAAGGTACCATATGTTTAAATCTGAACGTTTTTTTTCAATAATTGGATCAATCGCCAAACTAAAAATTAGCGGTCCAAGAGGATCTCCTTGTTGTGCTCCAACTTGAGATTTCAAAATACTCTTTCCAAAAAATAGTAGTGAAGGAGACGGATAACACTGTAAAAGGTAAGGAAGTATTTTGGGTACAATCTTACCAACAGCGGAGAGCATTGAATCTCTTTCAACACACTTAAAGGCATTTTTAAGATCGATTTTAATGATGACCTTCTCCTTGTTGTCAATGTCAACAAGGCATGTGGCAAGGGTTGTGGCATGAAAGATCTGGTCACCTGAATTGCAGCCTCATTACCAATGGGGACGGCAAACCCCACTTGTCGAGGCAGGAAATGTTCAACCGCCGATGTTCTAGACGCTTTGCAACAAATCTTTCCTACCAGCCTCCTCAATGTATTCCCAACTGCTATTGGCCGAATGCCACCATCTTTTTTGCGCAGAGCACAAAGCAAAGCTCCAATATCTCTAATATGTTTGGATTTACTGATCCAGATAACATAAGGTTGCACAGTTTTGTGAGGGATTTGAGGCTTCTGAAACCATTTTCTCTGTCGCAGTTAAGTACTCCACAGATGGTCCTGGAGTCGGAGGAAAACACAACAATCTCGAAGGTGCTGGGTGCTTCAGTTTTGATTCTTCTAGAGTTTCGTCATTCTGGCAAACCAAATCATTATTAGATGATAGTACCCTAAAGGTGCGTTCAGTCAGCTTATTTAGCCGCAAGTTTCAATTTTAGTCGCAAGCGCAGCGACGCCCATTGGCTCTTATGAACCAGCCTCCTCGGAACAGCCAATAAGCGATGCAGCGCTTACGGCTAAAATTAAAATTGCGGCTAAATAAGCTGACTGAACGCACCTTAACAGCTCCTCTAAGATCCCCATCGGCAACTTTTGCTTCCACTCGTTTTAGCAAGTCCAAGCATTTATTATCGAATGTAGAGGAGGATAAGGAAATATTTCAATTTTCAATATTCGACTTCATCAGCTTAGTGAGAGTAGAATTTTGTTCCGC
The DNA here is from genome assembly GCA_949128115.1 of Anaspis maculata. Classification (NCBI taxonomy): domain Eukaryota; kingdom Metazoa; phylum Arthropoda; class Insecta; order Coleoptera; family Scraptiidae; genus Anaspis; species Anaspis maculata. The sequence continues at coordinate 68,068,787 of OX421966.1, read as the reverse complement.
ATTGCCTTTTACAGAAGGAATTTTGAATGCAACGTATGCGTACCAAAGGAGCTTCTCCCAGTTAACGAAATCATTTTTTGAGCTACAGTCTTCTATGGTTGAGCTAGCTTTTCAGTTGCTATCATCCGGATTCCGTTTGGGACTCTTCTCACTACTCTAATAGAAGATTTGCAGTTAGAAAGTTTGTCTAGAAGCGAAGTGACGTCTATTTTCAAATCATTGGAAGTAATGGTAGGGCGACAATCTGGGTGCATTCTAGACATATGGATGTTGAGGCCTCTCTCTCTTTTGAACTTTTTATTATCCGATGGAATTGTAACTGACACCTCAAAATTGAACAGAAAGAGGGTCCAGGTTCAAAAATCACCTCCCCCTCGCCCCCTTTTCAGTTTTTTCTTTCAAACATCCATTGTCAACCTCAAAAGACCCGACATGGTCATATTTGATGCTTAAAAATTGGATCAGTGCCAAATAAGGTCATTTTTTGAACATTTTGGGGCTCTACTTTGAACACCCTAGAGTGCCCCATAAAGGAAATTTCTCGTGCCCCGACGGATCAAATTTCTTGGAATGGTCTGGAGAGTATTTGTACCAAACATTGCTTCACTCAAAAGTGCACGAAATTATAGCGTACCGACTCTACTATAACCCAGTTAGTGGTATCACCTAAGTCCGTTGATCATTTTGAGGGGGAGGCTCCTGGCGCAATTTCGAACCCCGTTGGAGGATGAAAGGAGGTTTTCACCTTCTGAAATAATGTTCCTCACCACAAGCGAAGTCTCTGATGAGTTTCTGTTGAAAAAAAGCGCACGGTTTGCCCGTTGGTCATTTTGCGGGACAGGCTCCTGGCGCAATTTCGAACCCCGTTGGAAGATGAAAGGAGGTTTTCACCTCCTGAAATAATGTTTCTCACCACAAGCAAGGTCTCTGATGAGCTTCTGTTGAAAAAAAGCGCACGATTTGCCCGTTGGTCATTTTGCGGGACAGGCTCCTGGCGCAATTTCGCACCCCCGTTGGAGGATAAACGGGGGCTCTCACCTTCTGAAATATTCTTTCTCATCACAGGCAAGGTCTCTGATGAGTTTTTCTAAAAACACAACGCACGGTTTGCCCGTTGGTCATTTTGAGGGGCAGGCTCCTGACGCAATTTTGAACCCCGTTGGAAGATGAAAGGAGGTTCTCACCTTCTGAAATAATCTTTCTCACCACAAGCAAAGTGTTTGATGAGTTTCTGTTGAAAAAAAGCGCACGGTTTGTCCGTTGGTCATTTTGAGGGGCAGGCTCCTGGCGCAATTTCGAACCCCGTTGGAGGATGAAAAGAGGTTCTCACCTTCTGAAATAATCTTTCTCACCACAAGCAAGGTCTCTGATGAGTTTCTGTTGAAAAAAAGCGCACGATTTGCCCGTTGGTCATTTTGCGGGACAGGCTCCTGGCGCAATTTCGCACCCCCGTTGGAGGATGAACGGGCGTTCTCACCTTCTGAAATATTTTTTCTCATCACAGGCAAGGTTTTTTATGAGTTTTTCTGAAAAAACAACGCACAGTTTGCGCGTTCCTCATTTTGCGGGGCAGGCTCCTGGCGCAATTTCGCACCCCCGTTGGAGGATGAACGGAGCTTCTCACCTTCTGAAATATTCTTTCTTATCACAGGCAAGGTCTCTGATGAGTTTCTCTAAAAAAACAACGCACGGTTTGCCCGTTGGTCATTTTGAGGGGCAGGCTCCTGGCGCAATTTCGCACCCTCGTTGGAGGATGAACCACCTTCTCACCTTCTCCTTCTCACCTTCTGAAACCAGTGCTGAAATATTCTCTCTCATCACTAGCAATTACCAAAGTGATCTAATAAGCAAGTTGGGCCCCTTTCAGACCCAAACAGACTATAAGAAGACGTCTAATAGATATCGGTTTGACAGCGTCCGTCAAAAATTCAGCACTGCTTCCTGCCTCGTGTGATGCCAAAACCTGTACGAAAACATGCAATAAAACATGCGAGAAACCCTGGCTGGAAAACCTGCATGCAGAAATGCACCGTGTGCCGCGTTCATAACTGTCGTTTCGAGCCCTCACGATGCACCTAGAGGTTCACTTGTTGGTGACAGTGATTCGGTCACGTGAAGGTCAATCAGCTTGTTTGGTAGAAGTTGGGTGCCTGTTCAAAGGTTTCTCTCAACACATGCCGGATCAAGTTCACGTTCACATGTTTGCAGGAGGGTCCTTGGTTCGATATGCCTTCCACGGTAGAAATTTAGGGAGAAAGGCTTCTTGCAACACAGTATAGGAGCCCAGTCACATGGATTTTCACTCGCGCTCACTTGAAATACATGCAATGAATTGATATCGGACATCGTTACTCCCTACCGACGACAGCTTTCATGTTGACGGTGACATTTGCATACGAGGGAAATTCATAAGTCATCGATACGTAACGACGGTCGCTATCTACCATACCGAGATCAATAATAGGCCTGCAGTGCAGTTACTGAATCAATAGACTCGGTGGATTCCGATTTTTTCAATGATGGGTCTAGAGGTGCGGTTTTGTCGATTTTTATTTTCTTTGATTTGGTTTTGGGCCTAACGAAATTTGTAGAAATTGTTTCTTGAGTAGTTTGTGACTGGAGTGAGTCAAGGCTCTCAGAAGGGGGGGACGTTTGCCTCTGTAATTGGTGTTTTCAATTATGGCCAAGGTCGTTATTGTGCTTGAGTTCAGCTTTAGTGTATTCTGTGAGGAGGTTTTATTTTGGGAGGAAGCATTATTTTGTGGGGAGGGGCAGTCGACAGCGCCGTGTCCCTGTTCCCCACACAAAAATCATTCAAATTCATCATAGGATGGAAAAATTCTTTGCTCTGTGTTTCATCGTTGACAAGAAGTATGGATGATGCTAGCTCAAGGGTATGTGACCGAAGTCTTTCTCTTGAGAGCCCGCTCTCCAAAAAAGACTAATGAAACCAGAGTGAGTCCTAGTTCTTTGAGGGCTTCTCCAATAACTGAGTGGGGAATCGTCGGGTACGCATGAAAGATTATAACCTTTTGGGCAGGAGACATAGCTTTTGTAGTCCAATTTCAATATTCTCGATTCTTACTGTTTTGTGCTGGGTTGTTATTTCGTCGGCAATTTTCGAGTTTGACAAAAAAATGCAGACTCTGTTGTTCGAAATTCTGGAAGCGAAATGAATGTTTCTGGGTTCGACTAAATTGGCTATGGCCCTGATGTAATCGTCGTGCTTCAATCTTTCATCTACAATAAGAATGACGGATTGATCTTTTTTTGGAAAGTTAACACTCGGGCGAGTTTTTGCTGCATTGGAATAGGATTTTTGAGCGGTAGCAATTTGGCTCAGCTGTTGAGATGGTAAAAGTTCGGCTAGATTCGATTCCATGTTGTCTCTGTAGTCAAAAAACAACAGGATCTATAATTATTTGTTTGTTTACTGTGTGGTTTGGGCACATACGTGCTGGGGTGACCAGATGTCTCGAGAGAAGAAAGAGTATAATCACAAATTGCGGATGAATGTAGGTAGGGTTTAAGCTTAGTTTATAGTCGACGCAAGCGGATACAGAACCGTATACGGTTACGCAAACGATAGCGTATAAGCAAAACCGCTAGTTTATAGTAGGTAAACGCCTTCCATAGGGGATTTGTTTGCCTGAGTGTCCACTCCACACTGACATAGTTGTTCACTAACCACGGGTTCCACCAAAAAATTTAAGAGCGGTTTAAGCTAAACCGAGATTAAACGGATTTTTTCCTGGTCAATGTTGGTAGATTCATTTTGGAAAATACGTTAAATCGCAAGTATACCACCCTTCGGTTAATTACTCAGCGTGAAACCTGAATTGAAATTGATCATTTGGCCAGAATCCTTAAAAATAAATATCGAGTTAGCTATCAGCTGGTTAAATATTTTGGTGGAACCCACGGTTAGCCATTCAAACTCAAATTCTGATTGATGGAAACCAAGGGCCATTTACGGATCCGCAATCCGCAACGCAAGAGTTGGATGTTGGCCAACTCCTTGCGTATACGGGATACGGTTGTGGGCGTTCACTAAAAACCATTTGCGACGTTTTCAGTTTGTCGATGTTTAGCCTTGCGTAACCGTATGCGGTCCCGTATCCGGTTCCGTATCTGGTTCCGTATCCGGTTGCGTCGACTATAAACTACGATAAACTAAGCTTTAGGGCGAGCTTTAGGGTCGCAGCTTCCCAAAAAAGCCCAACATTTTCTCAGGTTTTGCGGAAAGGTTCAGATTTTCAAATTTCATGATCGACTCACGACTCGTCAAGCTACCAACCTAAAGGAATTGAACCACCAATTTGCAGAAAAAATCCCGTCAACTTTTGATTTGTTTTTTGTCTTTTTGCAGAGTAATTTGAAAAAAAGAAGTTTTTTGTAGAAATAGAGTATATCCAGGAGTAAAATTGAAAAGAGAGAGTATAGAGTAATTTGAGCCCAAAAAGAGTACAATACTCTTGAAAAGAGTACATCTGGTCACTCTAATACGTGCCCAGCTGATTTCACGGGCCTTGTTATCGCACTTGGTTTTTGTTGATGCGATATGGGTTATTAACAAAATTATTAAATGTTAATTATTAATATAGCTTACCTGACCGAGTTTGGAGCTCTTTGCAGAATTCCTGACACAGGATGACAGCATGGGATCCTAGGACATCGACTGGTCACAGAAAAAAACGAGAAAAACAGTATGTAGCCACTAAAACTCGCGAAATTCTGGAGCTCGAGGACGACACATGTGTTTACCGATTGAAGGCTGACCACGTGGTGAGCTACAAATTGACAAACCAAATCGCAAATCAACTATAACTAGTCTCGTATCATCTTTTTTGTGGAACCCACGGTTAGCAATGCGAATCAGTCAACGGAAGCATAGAGATGGAAGTGGAATGGCTACAGCTGCAAACAATGCAAAACTGGAGTAGCTGGCACCGCTGCCAAGCCAGCTGTCACATGTCAGTCTCGGTCTGTCACTCCGACAAGGCTTGTTTACGCGGCGAGCATTTCCATTTTTCGAAGAATTTCCGTGGAAATTCGGACGCGTTTGCCGTGAAGTGACAAAACGGACGCTTCAGGAAACAGGGCCATCAGGGGGCTGCAAGATGTAAGTGAATTTTCTTGATGTTTCGTGAAACTATTGCGACGTTGGGGTTCTTATCCAGGGATGCCAGACGTCCCGTTTTCTGCGGGATTGTCCATTGTCCTGCAACTGATTCTTTTGTCCCGCGTCCCGCATACATCCGAAAATGTCCTGCACACTGATTTTGTCTTTTCTTGATATATTTTCCAATTATTCACAAAATTCAAATTCAAAATTCAACTTCCAACTTCAAAATTCAGTTCAAATTGATGATAAATGAATAAAGAAAAAAGATACTGCGCGCAAAAGTGTAGATGTAGCTAGACTAGACACTAGACCCACAGAGACCCAATCTCACAAAAACTAGCTAGGCATCCATGTGGGGCACCAATATCATTGTTTGAGAAAAAACACATTATTATCAATATTACTATAATCATGGGAGAATAATATACCTCCCTGAAAACCCCGGCAACTTTGTTATACGTGTCTGTCCCGCGTTGCGATTTGAGAAATCTGGTAACCCGCGTCAATGCATTATTAGCTTGGGCCTATTTCATAAAAGTATAAAATCGGCAAGTCTGATTCGACAAATTTAGTTTGTCATGTCGGTTCTCATTGTTACAACAATGGGCGACCGTGTCATAAAGGGACCCCGATTAAGATAATTCCAAAAGTAGGGATGGACTACAAGCAGTGGCCAAGAAGGTTTTCCAGAGGAAATTTTGCGGAAGATCCACAAAGTTTCGAGAAAAAAAATTAGGAAACTACGCAGTGTATTTTTTGCGACGGGCGGATATGGTACCCTTCCGAACGAAGTGGAAATGGTACTAAATTGGAAATAAAACACACCAACTGGACCAGGGAGCACGATAGGAGTGTTGGGCAGGGAAAAGTTATAATTAACGCGTCTTGAAACAAAAAACAGGGCGAAATATCGCAAGAAATCGTGAGAAAACCACTGAAGGACATCGGTTTTGTAGCAATACGCTACTAAAAGATACCAACGGGACCGGGGAGCAAAATAGGTGTGTTGGGTGAAGAGAAGCTTGAAGGAAAACTGGAAGAATGTCGCGAAAAATAGGTAGTTGACGCCTGTTATTACTCTATTTGCTTTTCAATTTATATTGGTTTATTTTTACTTCTCACCGAATTCTTCAAAAAAATGAGAAGTAAGGTAATCGCCCTGGTAATCGCCGAGTAATCGCGAAATTTTTTTTTTAAGTTTTCATTGGTTTTCTTGACTTCCCGTATGCAAAAGCGTCTAGATCTGTCGAAAACAAAAACAAAAATCTGTGTAAGTAGGTAAGTATGTTAGTATGTCAGGATTTTTTTGTCCCTCGATTTATTCTCAAACCAAACCGTCAGGCCGATTTCAGCCAAATTTGGTATGCGCGTATGATCGGCGGGAGAAAGAAGAAAATAAGCTTTTTGCCGTGTTCTGTCGAAGGTAAATGTCACTGTCAAAAAGTGACAGAAGAATTTGATGCAAGAATTTCCATTTTTGACAGCTCATTTTGAAGCCGTTGAGAGACTTCATCCATAACATGTGACAGTTATGACATACCTGTCATCTGTCAAAAGTTACAACCTGCCAAAGAAAAAACTTTGAAGCTCGATAACTCGAGGAGTACCAAACAGATTTCGACCAAATTTGGTTGGCAGCAAGAAAATTCACCAGGGACTTGACGGAACATGGACAGCTCAGATAGAAATCAGGCGTCCAACTTGGAAAAAAATCAATTTTTTTCCATAAAACTGGTGGAAATGGCGAAAAAAATGGGCGAAACTTTGTTGACACCAGACAATCACGGCCGCCATTACTGGAAAAAATAATTGTCCATCATTCACCTCTGGCCGTTGTCACCTGAGAGGGCTTTTCGCCCGCTTTATGACCGGGAAGACACGCTTTTGATGCAGTACTCCACTCAAAAATTCATTCCTGCTCGGGAATCGACTTTTTTCGAGAAATTCCGACTAATATCAAAAGCAGATTGGAGTGGGCGTCGTGTAGACCTATTTTCAAAACCAAAACGGTTCCGGTTTTTTGACAGTAATTTTTTCAAAGTGAAATTTGCACATTCCGGCCTCACAAAATATTCATTTTAGGTGCAGACATGCTACGAATGGAAGTTGGAGAAAAGGTTGAGTTTATTTTAACGGAAAAATCTCCGAAATCGGAGCAACGGTTGCTGAGTTTTCCTCTCTGGAAAAACTGCAAATTTTCCTACATTTTCTCCTGTCAACCGATTTTCACCATTTTTTTTTCAAGCAAGAGGTAACTGGTTTTGAACATTTTCTCATATTCCATCAATTTTTCTCAATAGTGGCAATTCTGTAAAATTTAAAGGTCCCTTAAAATTTTTAAAGGCGTCGGTCACCTAGGAACGATCAGAAATGGGCTTCACGATTGGCTGATTCTCTTTTAACGGCTTTTAAATTCAAACGGGTTTGATACAGAATTGGCCCTATATTCCCGGTAATTCCGTGGTTGAAAATTTGAAACCGGCCTGGGGTTTTGAGACCGGACTTGAATGATGGAGCTTAAAGTGAAGCCTTAATTGACGATTCTTACAATAGAATGGTTTGGAGAAACATCTGAGGTTCTTCCCGGACAATTCCAATTTACCAATACACAATCATCAATTTACTTCAAATTATCATCCAATTTTTCTCTCTAAGGGCCGGTATTCCTTATAGTGCGGCGGTTAGTGAAAACCACCTTGCATTTTGTGATAAAAGCATGAAATTTGGCATATACGCTCTACAGACTGTCCTTTACTATTTACGAGGCGGACCCACGATGGAACCGCCGTGCAGCTGTCAGAACTGGCATTTGCCTACCTTCCAGGGGCAAAAACTGAAGTCGGTTATCAAGCTGATTCAAAAGTGACGTCCATCAATGCAGTAGACCTTCACAGTATAACTTCACCGAAACAGATGTCAATATTACGAAAGGAGGGGGAATGGGAGGGGATAGTTCTAGCCGCGACACAGATTTTTTTATTTGTTAATTTCGGACCAAATTGACAAGTTTGGTGTCGTTTCCGACTGAATTACATCTTCTGAGTTCAAATTGGATGTTGTGATTGCAGTTGGAAGAAAAAAAACTCTGTTTTGTTGAAAAAAAAAAATTTCAGGAAAAAATCTTAGTCTTTTTTCATTTTGACTTTTATCTTAATTCCGGGCATTCGAAGTGGAAGTCCTTATTTAGTTCACTTCTTCAAAGCTTTCTGTTCATGAAAACCATGTACGAGACCTGATTTTTACTCTGACAAGATCGTGAGCTTCATTTGTTCCTGAAGTCGTAGAAGTAATATCCAATAATTTTAATAATTTTCATGTACGAATGGAGGTGTGCGTGCAAAGCCTTGCAGTTTGTGATAAAAGCCTGAAACTTGGCATACATGGTCTATGGACTGTTCTTTACGATATAAGATGTGCACCCATGACGGAACTGCCGTGCAGCTGTCAGAATCGCCAAGATACCTTTGCACGCACACTTCCATCCGTACATGAAAATGATTGCATATTACTTTTACGACTTTAGGACAAATGAGGCTCATGAACTTGTCAAAGTAAAAATCAGGTCTCGTACATGGTTTTCATGTGCAGGAAGCTTTGAAGAAGTGAACCAGATAACGATTTCCATTTCAAATGTCTTGAATTAGAATAAAAGTCAAAATTAAAAAAGCCTGAATTTTTTTCTGAAATATATTTTTTTGGTAACAAAACAAGAAATTTTTTTTTCAAACTGCAATTACAACATCCAATTTGAATTCAGAAGATGTAATTTAGTCGGAAACGACACCAAACTTATCAATTTGGTCCGAAATTACCAAATAAAAAATCTGTGCCGCGGCTTGAACTATCCCCTCCCATTCCCTCTCCTTTTGTAATATTGACATCTGTTTTGGTGAAGTTATACTTTATACTGTGAAGGTCTACTGCATTGATAGACGTCACTTTTGAATCAGCTCGATAACCGACTTCAGTTTTTGCCCCTGGAAGGTAGGCAAATGACAGTTGCACGGCGGTTCCATCGTGGGTCCGCCTCGTAAATGGTAAAGGAGAGTCTGTAGAGCGTATATGCCAAATTTCATGCTTTTATCACAAAATGCAAGGTTTCCCTGAAAAATGGTCGTTAACCGCCGCGCTATTACCCATGAAATACCATAGATACATATTGTTAAAATAATAATTGTTTCCCCAGTATTTGCCTTCCAGTTTAAGGGTACCCGGCCGAGTACCCGGCAGTCATCTGATATGAAAATACCGACCCTGATTACATCTTTGAAGAAAATTCCACATAATGATGATCTTTGTTAATGTTTTACACACATAAGTATGTTTACACACGTCAAATTGTTCCTGTCATAAGTCCTGGACACTAGTCTTCAAAGACGTTGCAGGAAAGATACTACGATGAGAAGTCCCGCGGCAGACATGACGACGATTTTCTTCAATGGCAAAATCATACTGAGCTTTGTGGAGCACATGCATTTTCACATTTTTTGCATAGCTCCTATAGCCAAGTAACAATACACTGTACAATTTTCGTAGCGTGTTTTGATTTTCCGCTCAAGTGATATAGGCAACCAATAATACAGCTTTCCTCACTGCTGCCTACGTCGAGCCCATAAAAGCCCGTCGAGAGTTCCGTATTGGTCGCGCATGACACAAAAGCTGAAATATCTGCCACGTATTCTGTTTCCTTCTTCACAGCAGACACTTTGAAGGGCACAAGTAGGTACGGGGTCAGTTGAGCCAGACGTTTCTAGGGACTTTTATCTGGTGACTTTTGGTTGGCAACACTGAATCTAGTGACTTTTCTGACAGGTCGTTAAGCATTGGATCTGCATTACCGGCATTTGACAGGTGGCGCGGGAAATTTGAAAAGTTTTTAGTTTATCTGGTGACTTTTGGTGTATTATCACTGAATCTAGTGACTTTTTTGGACTGGTCGTCAAGCATTTAATCTGTATTACCGGCATTTGACATGTGGCGGATTTTAACGTGCGGGAAATTTGAAAAGTACGTGGAATTTGGATTTGACAGGTTAGGTCACAGATTGTGTTCGGCAGGAGACATTTGTTAGCTTGAAAGCGCGGGATGTTGTGAATTCCCCTATACCTACTGAAGCACTCCTCATTGTAGCTTAACCCTTGGCAAACTCTCAAGTGGTTTGGTTTCGATAGTTAGTTTTGGTATATAAACGCAAGCAAATAGAACCATTTTATTGACAGATCAATATACTGTGCTAGTTACATAGACAATAATTACATACAGTTCAGGGTAAGACCTCAGACATCATGATTTATTCGTAGTTTAATTCACATAACTGCTTACATAGACAATTATATTAAATTCAAAATAAAGCACAAACAGGTGATCATAAACAAATTCACAGTGCTGATTATACATACAAACAATAATTACTAAAATTACTTGAAATCGAAGTACGTTCGATAAAATTTCTTAGTTGCTTACATAGACAATTACGTGAAATTAAAATAAGGCACAAACAGGTGATCGTGAACGATTTTTCATAGCTGAGTATACAGGCATCAACTACCTAAAATCGAAAAACATCTAATACATGTTCTTAGTTGCTTACATAGAAAATTACGTGAAACTTAAAATAAGGTACAAACAGGTGAGCATGAATGACTTTTCATAGCTAAGTATACAGACATTATTTACTTGAAATCGAAGTATACGTATATGGGTATGTAATTTATTTGTTTAGACCCTTGGGGTATACAAAGAAATGAAATCGAAGTACATTTGATACAATTTCCCAGCTGATTACCGCATACCATTACATGAAATTTGAAATAAGGCACAAACAGGTGATAATAAACAAATTCACATAGTTGATTATACATAGAAGATATACACACGAACATAAAATCGAAGTACATTTGACTATTTCTTAGTTGATTACATAATATACAATTACATGGAATTCAAAATAGGGCTCGAAAAGGTGATCATGAACAAATTTACAGTGTTGAATAATACAAACTTGAATTACTCAAAATCGAAGTACATTCAATACAATTTCTTAGTTACTTACATAGGCAATTACGCGAAATTCAAGTAAGGCCAAAACAGGTGTTCATGAGCGATTTTTATAGCTGATTACACAAACATTGAATACTTTAAAATAGGAGTAGGTACTTTTAATACAATTTCTTAGTTGATTATACCATTTAAAATTATTTGAAATTTGAATTAAGGCACAAACAAATTATAATAAACGAATTTATAGGGTTGATCACACAAATATCAATGACCTGAAATCGAGGTACATTTTTAATACAATTTCTCAGTACAAACATCATTCACCCAAAGTCGAAGTACACTTAACACGACAACTTGATGGTCGGCAGTTCTGATGTGCCGGTCGCAAGGCAGAATGTTGGAATCATCATCATTATTGACAACAATTAACTCCTTCATGGAGCCAAAATTGAGTAGCTTGGAATTCTTATAGCTCAGTTTTATTATTTTCACTTTGCAAACGACATCACTTCTATTCTCGGGTGCTGGGAAGGCGAAGGGCCCACTGTTGGCTCTTAGAGAGAATCGTTGATAGTGTGAATTCAGTAACTGGATCAGGTTGACAGTATAATTCTAGTTATTGTAGTTGTGATGAGAACATTCCAGGTGAGTACTACAAAAAAAAAATCAAAAATTGTATGTTATGTCTAACAGGATATTATAATACAAGTTTCATAAGACATAGTATTGTTGGGGGGTACGGAAAATGAACGAGTGAATATGCCTCCACGACCGTGAGGCTTATTGTTTGTAGGTATATGCATTTCAACTACCTGAGAAGTCGCACCCAAAATAACGGCTCTTGCCAACAGGGAATTGGTTGAAGGCCTTTTTTCTTATAATTTATAAGGTTATGACAGTATTACGGGAGCATGATTATTGAAAATAAAACATGCTAATTGTCGCAAGGCCCTTAAGGTCGTGAGTGGCGTGACAATATCCACCATGTAAACCGTGGTAATAAGTTTGAATTTGAACAATCTATACTGTTTATCCGCGTAACCAGTCTTTTTTCCATCAACTGTAGTCATTCCACAGAGTTTTAACAAGAGATTGATTTTTTTTTCAATAAAGTTTGATCATCGAGTCTGTGGGTGATATATTTTTTTTTGCATAAGCATGAGACATTACATTGAAAAAGATCGATGGAATTGGCTTGGCTTTGCGTGGGGTAGGTATAATATACAGCGAGCCGCGGCTTTGCAGTCGTTTCCAAAAATCCGGAACTATCGACCAGGGGCCTGTATCGAAATAGAATTTTTTTGTCAAAAGAAAGTTAAATTTTTTTTCTAAATATAACCCGTACATATAGTAATGTGTTTCCATAAGAATATGTACCTTAATAAATGAATTGTCCGCATAAACATAGTGAAAATTAAACTTACACGAAAAACACAAACACGGCACAGCACCAACCCATGAGGCTGCTAGATAACGAATGCAAACGCACCACCACCACCTGTCGACTGGGTGGTTGTTCGTAACTTCTTACCTGAAAAGCCCTGAGCTATTTTTTTTTTTTTACCTGAAAGATCGTGTCTGAACAGGAATTTTTAGTATCATTATGCACATATTCACGGAGCCACCAGATAATCAATAATTATTATATAAATAGAAACTTTATTTAAAAATTACTTTGTGCTTATCACATGATGCTCCGACTTGAAAAATATCAGCGCTGAATTTTGTCAGTCCAGTACGGCAATGTAAAAATAAAAAAATATAAAAGATATAAGTATTTAGGAGCTCAATGTGTTGAAAAGATGTTTTAATAAAAACTATTTACATATGGACAAATTTACATAAAAATACCTAATGTTTTTCAATGCTCAAAGGTATTAGCCTAAAATGTTAGCGATTATCGATTGCATTGAGTACACCTGCCTACTGAAATTTTTCAAGTACCTGAGGGTCTAATATAAACGACTCTAGCAAGCCAGCATTTTATAAGAATTTTCTACTTGACCGACCTTGAATTTTCAATAAATACCCTTTGATTACCAGGTTGAGAAAGAACGAATGAATACGAGAGGTAGCCAGTAGTGTAGGTAGCGCGACCGAAGAAATTAACAAGAGAGTTTTGCAGCATTGCCCACCCGCTGACGAGTGCTCTTCAAGCTACAAATATCTCCGGATCAAATATGTACCAAGCCATATGCGTAGTATCAGAATGGTGCATCTTAATACTCAACTCGGCCCTTTCAGGATGTACCTATGGGAGAAGTTTGTGCAAATAAAAATACGCACTAGTTATTGGTTACAGCTTTGTTCATTTCAGATTTTTAAACAGTTCCATACTCCTATCCTTACCTTAGATATGAAAGATTTTATTGTATCTATCTATGTACTAACAAGACTCCAAGAATTTTCATTCACATGTTCGAAAATATTTGCAGTCATTGTACCCTATAATTTGTAAAAATAGTTCACCTGCTCCGGCAACTCTTTTAGTCGGTAAGCGCTAATTTTTAAAAGGGGGTTCGGAGATGGAATACTTACAAACTTCAACTTATACAGGCGCCAACCGCTTCCAGCACATCACAGTCTAGAAGAAACAGCAGAAAAACGGTATTCCGATGTTTTGACTATAGTTATTACAGATTTTAAATTGAAGTGAAAGAATAGAAAAAAGTTAATTTAAAACGAACAAAAATGTCTATTTTCTCTAAACGAATATGTACAGATGAAATGTGTGAATGTTTTAGGAAAGATAGTAATTTAAAGAGTGATTAAATATTCAAGTTATGTGGTTAACAAAAAAAGAGAATGATATGTTTTGAAAGTACAGGTAAAATATGCAAGAAAGACAAAGAATTGAAATGTACCAATTCTCTTCTCAATACTGGTGGTAAGTTCGACGTTCAAACGCTAATAATCAAGGTACCCTTTATACAACAAATACAAAATGAAAAACGGCGTGTCGTGGGGGAGCTACCTAAATTCTGCAGAATTTATTGTATACCAGCGACTCTGGTTCACGAAGTTCAACCGAATAATACGAAGAAATGGGCACGCTTAATTGATAGGTCTTACTCATATCTCCCTGTTGACCAGGATCGAAGAAGGGATGTACATTTGTCCTGAAGAAATATTCGCATCAAGGTGAGTAGAGATGATCGGCATCAGCAATGAAGTTCTTGGATGGTATTTCACGGGTAGATCCCGTTGTACATGGCCATGACAGCATGAAGTTGAGATAAAGATGAGTAGAGATGAATAAAGTTGGTTTAAAGTTGACTAAAGTTGGTTTGAGTTGAATAAAGATGAGGAAAGTTGAATAAAGTTGGTTAAAGTTGAATAGAGATGAGCATCGTTGATGATTCAGGTTGCGGAGGAAGTTATCCGTGATTTTTGCAGATGATTAACGCCGGAAAAATACATGATGGAGCGTAGATATAAGTCGTAAAGAAATGGTACGTAGTAAAACGAATCGTAGATACGTCCAAAAATAAAGGTAAAGGGTCTATAAGAAATGTGAAAACGAATAAGTTACCGGTTCTCTAGATTGAAAATTCCTACTCACCAGCTAAGAGTACTTCTTCCTGATTTTTACAAAATAATTCTTCAGCCTTTCTAGCAACCTTAGGTTGTATTAAAAAAATGGCTATCAGGATTTTAGCTTCCAGATCCTCTTTACATGCTGACCCTTTGACGGTTCGAAACGGAAAAGACGGAATTTTAAACAAACTATCCGAGGAAAAAGAAAGACCTGATAACTTTTTGTTCAAAGCGATAAACGCGGCTGAGGAATTAAATCGTGCGCGTGCATACACCACATGCTGCCGCTCTTTTAACTTTACCTACATTCCTTTAAAACTGTTTGAATTGAAAGATTGAATAATGAGAAATTTGAATGAATAAATGAATCAATGTAAATTATGCAAGTGATTTAAACTAAATAAAAAAATAAATTGAGAGACTTGACACAAACTTGAATATTATTATCACCTTAACAAAAATATTGACTGGGGAAATTCGAAAATGGTACATCATTTCTTACAATAATTAAAGGGTTTGACTGTCGAAGAGACAAATATGGTTTCGCCAGCTAATGATGTTGGATATAAGAATCCAAGCTCGCATAGAAGGTCGAACGCAACCCGTTGACGCCTCTAATATTATTATCCCACTTTCTCGTCGTCTTCCTTCCAATAAAAGTACCTCGCCAACATTAGCACTTTTGGAAGTTTTTAAATACACTAACTTATCTGTAACTGCGCCTGGGTCGGTAGGACAGCCATATTCTTCATTTTTTCCAATTCACTGAAATTCTTTGCCACTTCTTTTGAGGCTGGAACCTAACTTGGAGAGATTTCTATAGGTCCTTATTGGTGCAGATTGACCTTTTGTCGAGAATCCAAATCGGTAGCAAGAAGCATCATGGACAAAGTCGTCATCACTCATTTCATCATCCATTGTCTCACCGCTGTCCGTCGTTTTCAGATTTTGAGAGAAGGTTACTTCTAATTGATAAGATCTCGAGTGTATTGCAGATGTAGATGAACTGGTTCCGCACCTACGACGTTGGAATTTTTTTTGTGTCCATACTTGTTTTGTTGAAGATATGTTAGCTCGGGACATATTCTTCAAGAAAACTGAGCTATTTTCAATATTTTGTAGGATATATGCGATGGCAGGGCCTTCTTCTCTTTAGTTTCTCGCACCAAGCGTGCTAACATAGACTTTAAAATACCGAAAACTCGGGCACTTGTTCTAACCTAGGTCTCTCGAAGGACTTTAGTTATAGCGCTTTGAATTTTTTCGGAAATATTTCTCTTGCTTTCTGCAGCTCTACCTTCTATCGTTATCAAAAGCTCGATCATTTCTGGATATTTTGCTCCCGCTCATTCAAATATACAGATACTCTTCATTTCACGTTTAACTTATCTCAGCATGATGAATAATCTCACCATTATTTTGTCTCCATCGATTGTCCCCTTCCAGTGTCCACTTCAATGTCACCTTTGTACTCTTCAATTGTCCCTAACGTGTCCCTAACGTGTCTCTAACGTGTCCTTAACGTGTCTCTAACGTGTCTCTAACGTGTCCCTAACGTGTCTCTAACGTGTCCCTAACGTGTCTCTAACGTGTCCCCTATGTCACTTCCAATGTCCCATATGTCTCCTTCAACTGTCTGTTTGTCAATTAAATGATTCAATTTGCTTGTGTTTATACCTAGTCACAATGATCAGGTCAGGAGTATAGAGACTTAGCGGTTGAAGCATGACGACTCGGCGGGCAGAGCATGACGACTCAAAAGGCCGACGTATGCAGACTTTGCCAGTGGACAGCGTATAGCGAGAAGTTCTAGTAGTCATGCTCTGTCTGCCAAGTCGTCATGCTTTAACCGCTAAGTCTCTATACTCCTAACCTGATCACTTGTGCTGTCGCTATCAGCCTAGGCCGGCAACTAGGAGTTAACGTTATAGGCTGTTCGCTAGGACTTGTCGGTATACGCTGGTCTCTAGCAGTGACTGCGTTTAGATCGCAGCTTTCAAACTGCTCGAGTTTCGATCGGGTCCAGAGTGGCTTCAGTCAAGCACATTTTTAGTCAAGCGCGTTTTTATCGCCGCACGTTCGATCCGCTTCACTCAAGTTAGGGAACACGTTAAAGTACACGTTAGGGACACGTTGGGGACACGTTAGGGACACGTTAGGGACACGTTAGGGACACGTTAGGGACATGTTAGGGACACGTTAGGGACACGTTAGGGACACGTTAGGGACACGTTAGGGGACAATTGAAAAGTACAAAGGTGACATTGAAGTGGACACTGAAAGGGGACAATCGATGGAGACAAAATAATGGTAAGGAGGATCAGGTTAGGAGTATAGAGACTTAGCGGTTAAAGCATGACGACTTGGCAGACAGAGCATGACTACTAGAACTTCTCGCTATACGCTGTCCACTGGCAAAGTCTGCATACGTCGGCCTTTTGAGTCGTCATGATCTGCCCGCCGAGTCGTCATGCTTCAACCGCTAAGTCTTTATACTCCTGACCTGATCATTGTGACACGGTATAAACACAAGCAAATTGAATCATTTAATTGACAAACAGACAGTTGAAGGAGACACATGGGACATATGGGACATTGGAAGTGACATAGGGGACACGTTAGAGACACGTTAGGGACACGTTAGAGACACGTTAGGGACACGTTAGAGACACGTTAGGGACACGTTAGAGACACGTTAGGGACACGTTAGAGACACGTTAGGGACACGTTAGGGACAATTGAAGAGTACAAAGGTGACATTGAAGTGGACACTGGAAGGGAACAATCGATGGAGACAAAATAATGGTGAGATTATTCATCATGCTGAGATAAGTAAAACGTGAAATGAAGAGTATCTGTATATTTGAATGAGCGGGAGCAAAATATCCAGAAATGATCGAGCTTTTGATAACGATAGAAGGTAGAGCTGCAGAAAGCAAGAGAAATATTTCCGAAAAAATTCAAAGCGCTATAACTAAAGTCCTTCGAGAGACCTAGGTTAGAACAAGTGCCCGAGTTTTCGGTATTTTAAAGTCTATGTTAGCACGCTTGGTGCGAGAAACTAAAGAGAAGAAGGCCCTGCCATCGCATATATCCTACAAAATATTGAAAATAGCTCAGTTTTCTTGAAGAATATGTCCCGAGCTAACATATCTTCAACAAAACAAGTATGGACACAAAAAAAATTCCAACGTCGTAGGTGCGGAACCAGTTCATCTACATCTGCAATACACTCGAGATCTTATCAATTAGAAGTAACCTTCTCTCAAAATCTGAAAACGACGGACAGCGGTGAGACAATGGATGATGAAATGAGTGATGACGACTTTGTCCATGATGCTTCTTGCTACCGATTTGGATTCTCGACAAAAGGTCAATCTGCACCAATAAGGACCTATAGAAATCTCTCCAAGTTAGGTTCCAGCCTCAAAAGAAGTGGCAAAGAATTTCAGTGAATTGGAAAAAATGAAGAATATGGCTGTCCTACCGACCCAGGCGCAGTTACAGATAAGTTAGTGTATTTAAAAACTTCCAAAAGTGCTAATGTTGGCGAGGTACTTTTATTGGAAGGAAGACGACGAGAAAGTGGGATAATAATATTAGAGGCGTCAACGGGTTGCGTTCGACCTTCTATGCGAGCTTGGATTCTTATATCCAACATCATTAGCTGGCGAAACCATATTTGTCTCTTCGACAGTCAAACCCTTTAATTATTGTAAGAAATGACTGCAAATATTTTCGAACATTTGAATGAAAATTCTTAGAGTCTTGTTAGTACATAGATAGATACAATAAAATCTTTCATATCTAAGGTAAGGATAGGAGTATGGAACTGTTTAAAAATCTGAAATGAACAAAGCTGTAACCAATAACTAGTGCGTATTTTTATTTGCACAAACTTCTCCCATAGGTACATCCTGAAAGGGCCGAGTTAAGTATTAAGATGCACCATTCTGATACTACGCATATGGCTTGGTACATATTTGATCCGGAGATATTTGTAGCTTGAAGAGCACTCGTCAGCGGGTGAGCAATGCTGCAAAACTCTCTTGTTAATTTCTTCGGTCGCGCTACCTACACTACTGGCTACCTCTCGTATTCATTCGTTCTTTCTCAACCTGGTAATCAAAGGGTATTTATTGAAAATTCAAGGTCGGTCAAGTAGAAAATTCTTATAAAATGCTGGCTTGCTAGAGTCGTTTATATTAGACCCTCAGGTACTTGAAAAATTTCAGTAGGCAGGTGTACTCAATGCAATCGATAATCGCTAACATTTTAGGCTAATACCTTTGAGCATTGAAAAACATTAGGTATTTTTATGTAAATTTGTCCATATGTAAATAGTTTTTATTAAAACATCTTTTCAACACATTGAGCTCCTAAATACTTATATCTTTTATATTTTTTTATTTTTACATTGCCGTACTGGACTGACAAAATTCAGCGCTGATATTTTTCAAGTCGGAGCATTATGTGATAAGCACAAAGTAATTTCCAAATAAAGTTTCTATTTATATAATAATTATTGATTATCTGGTGGCTCCGTGAATATGTGCATGATGATACTAAAAATTCCTGTTCAGACACGATCTTTCAGGTAAAAAAAAATAAATAGCTCAGAGCTTTTCAGGTAAGAAGTTACGAACAACCACCCAGTCGACAGGTGGTGGTGGTGCGTTTGCATTTGTTATCTAGCAGCCTCATGGGTTGGTGCTGTGCCGTGTTTGTGTTTTTCGTGTAAGTTTAATTTTCACTATGTTTATGCGGACAATTCATTTATTTAAGTACATATTCTTATGGAAACACATTACTTTATGTACGGGTTATATTTAGAAAAAAATTTAACTTTCTTTTGACAAAAAAATTCTATTTCGATACAGGCCCCTGGTCGATAGTTCCGGATTTTTGGAAACGACTGCAAAGCCGTGGCTCGCTGTATATTATACCTACCCCACGCAAAGCTAAGCCAATTCCATCGATCTTTTTCAATGTAATGTCTCATGCTTATGCAAAAAAAAATATATCACCCACAGACTCGATGATCAAACTTTATTGAAAAAAAAATCAATCTCTTGTTAAAACTCTGTGGAATGACTACAGTTGATGGGAAAAAGACTGGTTACGCGGATAAACAGTATAGATTGTTCAAATTCAAACTTATTACCACGGTTTACATGGTGGATATTGTCACGCCACTCACGACCTTAAGGGCCTTGCGACAATTAGCATGTTTTATTTTCAATAATTATGCTCCCGTAATACTGTCATAACCTTATAAATTATAAGAAAAAAGGCCTTCAACCAATTCCCTGTTGGCAAGAGCCGTTATTTTGGGTGCGACTTCTCAGGTAGTTGAAATGCATATACCTACAAACAATAAGCCTCACGGTCGTGGAGGCATATTCACTCGTTCATTTTCCGTACCCCCCAACAATACTATGTCTTATGAAACTTGTATTATAATATCCTGTTAGACATAACATACAATTTTTGATTTTTTTTTTTGTAGTACTCACCTGGAATGTTCTCATCACAACTACAATAACTAGAATTATACTGTCAACCTGATCCAGTTACTGAATTCACACTATCAACGATTCTCTCTAAGAGCCAACAGTGGGCCCTTCGCCTTCCCAGCACCCGAGAATAGAAGTGATGTCGTTTGCAAAGTGAAAATAATAAAACTGAGCTATAAGAATTCCAAGCTACTCAATTTTGGCTCCATGAAGGAGTTAATTGTTGTCAATAATGATGATGATTCCAACATTCTGCCTCGCGACCGGCACATCAGAACTGCCGACCATCAAGTTGTCGTGTTAAGTGTACTTCGACTTTGGGTGAATGATGTTTGTACTGAGAAATTGTATTAAAAATGTACCTCGATTTCAGGTCATTGATATTTGTGTGATCAACCCTATAAATTCGTTTATTATAATTTGTTTGTGCCTTAATTCAAATTTCAAATAATTTTAAATGGTATAATCAACTAAGAAATTGTATTAAAAGTACCTACTCCTATTTCAAAGTATTCAATGTTTGTGTAATCAGCTATAAAAATCGCTCATGAACACCTGTTTTGGCCTTACTTGAATTTCGCGTAATTGCCTATGTAAGTAACTAAGAAATTGTATTGAATGTACTTCGATTTTGAGTAATTCAAGTTTGTATTATTCAACACTGTAAATTTGTTTATGATCACCTTTTCGAGCCCTATTTTGAATTCCATGTAATTGTATATTATGTAATCAACTAAGAAATAGTCAAATGTACTTCGATTTTATGCTCGTGTGTATATCTTCTATGTATAATCAACTATGTGAATTTGTTTATTATCACCTGTTTGTGCCTTATTTCAAATTTCATGTAATGGTATGCGGTAATCAGCTGGGAAATTGTATCAAATGTACTTCGATTTCATTTCTTTGTATACCCCAAGGGTCTAAACAAATAAATTACATACATACATACTTCGATTTCAAGTAAATAATGTCTGTATACTTAGCTATGAAAAGTCATTCATGCTCACCTGTTTGTACTTTATTTTAAGTTTCACGTAATTTTCTATGTAAGCAACTAAGAACATGTATTAGATGTTTTTCGATTTAAGGTAGTTGATGCCTGTATACTCAGCTATGAAAAATCGTTCACGATCACCTGTTTGTGCCTTATTTTAATTTCACGTAATTGTCTATGTAAGCAACTAAGAACATGTATTAGATGTTTTTGAATTTTAGGTAGTTGATGCCTGTATACTCAGCTATGAAAAATCGTTCACGATCACCTGTTTGTGCCTTATTTTAATTTGACGTAATTGTCTATGTGAGCAACTAAGAAATTTTATCGAACGTACTTCGATTTCAAGTAATTTTAGTAATTATTGTTTGTATGTATAATCAGCACTGTGAATTTGTTTATGATCACCTGTTTGTGCTTTATTTTGAATTTAATATAATTGTCTATGTAAGCAGTTATGTGAATTAAACTACGAATAAATCATGATGTTGAGGTCTTACCCTGAACTGTATGTAATTATTGTCTATGTAACTAGCACAGTATATTGATCTGTCAATAAAATGGTTCTATTTGCTTGCGTTTATATACCAAAAATAACTATTGAAACCAAACCACTTGAGAGTTTGCAAGGGTTAAGCTACAATGAGGAGTGCTTCAGTAGGTATAGGGAATTCAAACATCCCGCGCTTTCAAGCTAACAAATGTCTCCTGCCGAACACAATCTGTGACCTAACCTGTCAAATCCAAATTCCACGTACTTTTCAAATTTCCCGCACGTTAAAATCCGCCACATGTCAAATGCCGGTAATACAGATTAAATGCTTGACGACCAGTCAAAAAAGTCACTAGATTCAGTGATAATAACCAAAAGTCACCAGATAAACTAAAAACTTTTCAAATTTCCCGCGCCACCTGTCAAATGCCGGTAATGCAGATCCAATGCTTAACGACCTGTCAGAAAAGTCACTAGATTCAGTGTTGCCAACCAAAAGTCACCAGATAAAAGTCCCTAGAAACGTCTGGCTCAACTGACCCCGTACCTACTGGCACAATCGAGGGCACAATAACCTGCAATGAACAATGTCGCGCGCAGCTCTCGGCTAGCTGTCAAACGTTGACAGTTGTCATTGAAACGTCAATTGTCAAAAAAAAAGAGCACCGAGAATTCAGTGGTTATACAAACGCCAGGTAATGGAAAAAGTGCTCACCAGTTTCACTATTTTCAGGTTGCTGTCCGGAAGTCAGACAGGAGGTGACCTGCCTCACGTAACATTCATTCACTAATTAACTATGACTTTGATTGGATCGATTCGTATCTGATTTTTCTTGGTTAATAGATTTTCTGGACCTCTGATCGGGCTGATTTCCTATCTAGAGCCACTGAGTAATAATAGGCTACTGGACATCAATCGCATTTCAGTATAAAAGTATCATAAACCTGATAAATATCCGAATGACGAATTTGTAATTGGAAAAGTTTTTCGAAATATGATTTTATTTCGGTAAAAAATCAATTTGAAAGTGGACATATTCAAATCAGGAATGATATGCTACGTCACAGCTTGAAAGTGGGCTAGGTGGTGAAAGGGAGGAAGGAGAGGGGAACGCATTTGACATTTGACCGAAGCATTCGTTCTGGATCTATTACGTAGTGGTGTATTTCCACGTGCGAGCACAACTTTATCACAAGGAACTTATTTTTGATGCCATTGCATGGAGTTATCATATATACTGACGGACAAAATTAGCGTTACACTTTTTCAGAATACTGGCACAGACGAACCCGTCAACAGATTTTTCCAAAAATTCCTGAGGAGCAAGCTTGAAGTGTTTTTCTCAAGTCCACAAACGCGCAAAGACGTGATCCGCAAGATGACTGAGTTGTACGGTCTGGAAAGTAAAAATGACCAGAAACCATTTTCGTAGAATTTTCCAACACTTTCAAGAGATCTTCCTAAGGCTGCAGAAGAGATGGTTTTCACTTGAAATGATGTCAGTAGGTGGCTTATACCCTCTGTAGTCTTCCTGCATGATTTAAACCGTAAAAAGTGTTCACCCACTCGGTGTTAGTTCTTTGTTCAATGCAATGAGAAAATTTCCATATGATTTCCAAAAATGCTTTGTGTAATTGGAAAATCTGTTTTTTACGTACTTGAGAAGGTTATGCAGCAGAAAATGATTGGGAAAATTTCTTGTCTCCTTCGCAACCTCTTCATGTGGTAAGTCATTTCCTTACCATGAGCTGATAATCCGTTGTCAGAAGAATCGAACCAGTCCCGGTGATACCTGAAGGTTCATTGGAACCTCAGAGCGCCATCGGCTTGGTATCCGACCCTCGAGGTCCCCGATTAACCATAATTTAACTCCTTGTTGGTACCCTTTACAAGAATGCTAAAGGAAGCAGATTTTCTCAAACTCGCTCGAAAAAATGCTTTTTCATTTGCCAGTTATCCGATCTGTATAGTCAAATGCACAAAAAATCCTCGTCTTGTGTTTTGAGGTCAATTTTTGTGACTTTCGTGCATCAACTTGCACCCAGTGCAACTTTTAGGATTTTTATCGCATTTTATTCATCGTTCGTCAAGAGAGACCTCGATGCCTTCATTCATCAACGTAATCACGAAAACGGATACACAGTTCCTCAGAGTCACGCAATCAGCCTTTATTTTGGATGTTGCAATGGGTTTCCCCAGGTGCGAACAGCCGGTCGGGTTGGCGGGTTGCTATGCTAGAGTACGTAGCTCGTTCCCAGGAAGTTTTTCAAAGTTTATTCGTCATTTTGCGCAACCAAAGGAGCCTTCCAAGGACTTGTGGTAACTCGTATTTCGAGAACAAAGGTCTACCCGAAGATTTTCAATCCTTGCAATCCTATCGTTGGTAATTTTGTATCGCTCGAATATTTTTTTCTGACAAGCGTCAACGTCAGGATCAGGCAGCAGTACCTTATTAATTGTTGTTAATTTACAATAATGAAAGGTATGATTCACATTTCGCAAAATTATCAACGACAGGATTGCAAGGATTGAAAATCTTCAGGTAGACCTTTGATCCCGAAATACGAGTTACCACCAGTCCTTGGAAGGCTCCTTTGGTTGCACAGAATGACGAATAAACTTCCAAAAACTTCCTGGGTACGAGCCACGTACTCTATCATAGCAACTCGCCAACCCAGCCGGCTGTTCGCACCTGGGAAAACCCATTGCAACATCCAAAATAAAGGCTGATTGGGTGACTCTGAGGAACTGTGTATGCATTTTCATGATTACGTTGATGAATGAAGGCATCGAGGTTTCTCTTGACGAACGATGAATAAAATGCGATGAAAATCCTCAAAGTTGCACTGGGTGCAAGTTGATGCACGGAAGTCACAAAAATTGACCTCAAAACACAAGATAAGGGTTTTTTGTGCATTTGACTATACAGATCGGATAACTGGCAAATGAAAAAGCATTTTTCCGAGCGAGTTCGAGAAAATCTGCTTCCTTTACCATTCTTGTAGTGGGTACCAGCAAGGTGTTAAATTATGATTAATCGAGGACCTCGAGGGTCGGATACCAAGCCGATGACGCTCTGAGGCTCCAATGAACCTTCAGGTATCACCGGGACTGTTTCGATTCTTCCGACAACGGATTATCAGCTCATGGTAAGGAAATGACTCACCACATGAAGAGGTTGCGAAGGAGACAAGAGATTTTTCCAATCATTTTCTGCTGCATTACCTTCTCAAGTACGTGGAAAACAGATTTTCCAATCACACAAAGCTTTTTTGGAAATCATATGGAAATTTTCTCATTTCATTAAACAAAGAACTAACACTGACTGGGTGAACATTTTGTGCTGTTTAAATCATGCAGGAAGACTACAAAAGGTATGAACCATCTACTGACACGATTTTAAGTGAGAACTACTTTTTCTGCAGCCTTAGGAAGATCTCTTGAATGTGTTGGAAAATTCTACGAAAATGGTTTCTGGTTATTTCTACCTTTCAGATCGTACAACTTAGTCATCTTGCGGACCACGTCTTTGCGCGTTTGTGGACTTGAAGAAAACACTTCAAGCTTGTTCTTTGAAAAATTTTGAGGAAATCTGTTGACGGGTTCGAATTCGCCAATATTTTAAAAAAGTGTAACGCTAATTTTGTCCGTCAGTATATTATGAAGCGAAACTGTATTATAAAAAACTAGATTATTTGACGTGGGCTTGACATATGGCATGCAACATTCGCAGTACTGCCACTCATATGGCACTAATAACACTGTTGTGACATTAATCGGAAGCCTGCACGAGCAAAATCAAGTGAATTTTAAGGAAGAATCGACCAAAATGTGAGGTCAAACCATAGCACTCCAGCATTTCATTAATATTTTTTTGGTATAAATCAGTTCAAAACGAGAAGGTGTTCTTCAGTGATTGAATGGCCAACTAGAATTTTTATTGGCTCTTCAAAATGTGACGTCACGCACTTGCCGCGCCTTTCAAACAGATAAATCTTTTCCATGTTTTTTTACATGTACAAACACTTTTTTAAACAAAATCATCTTGCCAATGCAACAATTTTGGGAGGATCTTTCATAAAAAGAAAAAAAAACCTCATGTCCACTAGCCTATTAAGAGGTGGACTGAACAACTAGTCAGGTAATTTCGAGTCCTTCCGTAGGTTATAATTCATGCTGAAGGCTAAAGGAGTGATTTTTAAGCCGGCTTTTAGCCTAGTGATATTCGTTTTCATTTTGCTCTCACTGATTGATCCTTGTTTCGTTTCGATTAAAACATAAATTTTGCAAAAAATCGCCCAGTTCCCCTGAGATGTCCCAAAATGGCCGCGCATGATACCTATGCCGTGAATAAATATGGGCATATCAAGACGCATTGTCCGATAAGGCAAAGAGAAGCCTACTGGATGTGAGAGACACTGTCCATATTCAATAACCCATAAATAACGCCGGTGTGTTGTGCCGTGTACTTATGCCCCGGCTCTCCGGTTGACTAAAGGTTATATTACAAGAAATATGAGCCCATAACGTGACTAAATAAAGACACGCATAACTAAAGATAGGAGGCTCGTTGACATATTGCTTAAATTTATTCAATCAGAGATCGATATATTTATTTATGTTACGGCTTCTGGTCGCCGGCCGTTCCACTTCTCACATCTCTTCTTGCCTTTAATGCGCGGAGAGGTTTTAATAGAGATGTGCCATCGAGCAGAGCCGGCGTAATGGGCTGCATATAGCGTATAGGTATATTGCAATTTATGTGAGACTGAGATCGTCCAGTTCCATCTAATTAGGAACGAGAGAAGATGACCGGAGAGGCCGGAAGAGGATCTCGAGGTTTTCTCATGGATTGGATGAGGATGAGGAATGGTCGTCGGGTCAAACGGCGACATTATCGGGTTTATTTATGTCGTTATTAGTCCGGTGATCGGGTGGTCTGGAATTTGGAATTTGTACCGCATGGAAATGGATGTGAATATGAGAATATGGGAATAAGAGCTGATTCAGAACTCGACAAGTCTTGAAATGATACTCCTCGCTGCTTTGCAGCTCGGCTACAGTCCCTTGCGCACCTGCGAATGCTCGTAACCAACGGTACAAAAATCAGAACAATGAGTTACAGGCAAATCAGGTTGATTATCAGTTTCAACTTGATGTCCTTATTTTCGTGGCAGTGGTTACGAGCATTTTCAGGTGGACAAGGGACTCGCCTCGGAAGATTATTATCAGGAAATTTCTGGAAAACAATTTGGAGAGAATCGCTTGTGATATTTCAATTTAGTCAGGGGTCATCTGGTATCTCGCGGGCTCCTTCGTGAAGGGGGCAAGAAACCTTTCGTTTCTTATAGTCCTCCTATGTGTGGAGATACCGAAATGTTTTGGTGCCACTTTCAAAATGGCGGCCATTTGTTTCCGGTGACATTTATTCGGACTTTACTTGCTTTATTTTCGCCCAAATTAGGAGATTTTCATTTAGAAATACGTAAATTCATATTCTCTATCTTCTGCTGTCATCGGTTATCATCGAGGTTATCATTCATATTATTCTGTTTGACCTTGGTTTGACCGGAATTAGAAAAAAACCGTTTACTAAAAACTCATCTTGCTAGAAAAATAATGGCCACAAGTGGTCGAAAGTAGGAAAAAAAAAAACGATATTCACGAAAAATTATGAAATTGAGGAGGAAAGTGCTGTATGTTTTTTTCAGGAAGTAGGTATACGTGTGATTTTCTAGTTACTACTTCTCTGGCCTCTAAAGACACTTAAATGCTCTGATACCAGAGCTGTTCCGATTACAATGAAAAAGTACTCGAGTACTGAATACAAGTACCCTCGTATAAAAGTACTCAAATACCAAGTACAAGTATCGAGTCGCTGTACCCAAGTACCCAATGAGTACAAAGTACCGCGAGTACATGTTAGTTACGAAATGTTGGGAGTAACGGTGAAGAAATGGGGCTATCAAGACTCAATAGGCGAATTTAGAAGGACTAATGCAAAACTAAGTAGAGTTGGCGGCACATCACAGGGACCTGTGGGCGGGGCTAAACAGAAAAACAAAAATCGTTTTTAACAAGTCCGTGTGTTGAAATAGGGAAAGCAACACCGTCAGCTGGAGTGGTGGACCATCGCCAGGTCACAGGCGAACCTAAAATCCCACTGCAAATCTAGGTGCACCACTAGATAGTAGTTGTAGATTTTTGTGATTTATGACTCACCTTGTATCGTGAACAGAAATTCACTGCACACCCACTGGTTGATAATTTCCACTGATAAGTCTATCACAAACAGTTCATCAAAACCTCTTTTAATATTGAAAATAGATGGGGAAGAAGTTCCACCCTTTTACCATTATTGTTTCAGCAGAATGAAAAAAGATTTATCTTTCAATTTTCACCCTGTATACTAAATATAACGCGTCACAGGGATGTATGCTTTTGACATGTTGAACAGGTGGGGATGAGCTAACCATATGGCAAAAAACCGTTTGAGAACTCAACTTCAAACTATTGGAGTTTCCCTGAAAACGAGAGGGGTCGAGCAGCTCTGAGAATTCGCCGTTACACTTATCTGTGCAAAATGCCAATAACCTCAAACTATTGACGGTTCATACCAGGGAGTTCATACCCTGTGATCTGTGATCGTCACTGTTACCAATCTGTGTGACAAAAAGGCGAGGGAAATTAAAAAACAATCAACTTTAATAGCCAAAAATTGAATATCCCCAAGGTTTGAAACTTTGCTGAAACTTAAACCATGGCTCAACTAAGTTTTGCCTAAGCTAAATCGATGCCCTTAGGTGAACCCCTACTTAAGCCGAGCTTACTAAAGTAGAGATCTAAGGGTGAGCGGTGCAGTTGGGCCTAAAAAAAATCTAACTCATAAATTAGCGAGTAAATTAGGGTAGCTACCGAGGGGGATGGGGGTCAACGTCGAGAAAATCAAATTAAATTTCGGACATTTAATTCTCATAAAAGCTGAGCACAAGAATAATGGAAAATAAATTTTGGAACATCCTAATCAATTGACTGGAGATGATTTTCAAGAGGGCTGCGTCGTCAAAATGAATTAAAATTCCGGAACTTCTGATTTCCATGACATACATAATATGATTTGACAAGCAATGCGTAAATAATTCTGAAAAATCTAAACCCATGGATTCGGGTGTTATGGAGGGGGTGGAGGGTCGAAATCAAGAAAACAGTGAAATCCGGGAATTTTATCCAGTTTATCTAGAAAATGATATGGTCGAATGACAAAATGATGATAAAACCAATTTGAATAAGGATTAGGTCCTTCATTTCTCGACCACCCCTATCTCTTACCCACCCACCATGATATCTGCCTATCACCATGTCCTAGTCCAAATGAGAAATTGTCTCAAAACTATTGAAATTCATGAAAATGGCTTCAAACAAGGTTGTGATCATGGAAAAATGAATTAAAACATCCAAGTTGTGAAATGAAGTAGTCAAGTAGTTACCTAGTTATTAGAGGTGGAGGGTTGGAATCGAGTGCAAGAAGTAACATTCCAGAGCTTTGTATTAAAGGAATAATAAAGAAATAATTTAGGAAAACCTTGAATCGTTAAACTGGGGTGGTGACTGAGAGGACCAATCTAGAAAACGAAAGAAAGTTTGTGAACTTTAAATTCATAGGACAGAACTAAAAATTCAGATTTGGAAAAATTGAGTTTGACTCTCAAAATCAATCTATTTTTGGAATATCATCAAATCAACCAATGGTCAAGAGCAGAGGGTTCATATTTATTAAAAAAAAAAAAGATAGTGGAAGTCTAGTCTATTTTTTTTCAGCTATATGATGGACGCACACAGAGACATAACTGTGGAGAGCTTCTCGAAAATCTCCAATATAAATATTATCCGTGAGTTCTCAGAATCTCGATTGCAACCCCCGAGCCTCCCATTATGGTTGTAGGTATAGATATCATGGTGGGGGGGGGGGGAAGGGGTAGGGATGATCAAGAAATGAAGGACTCGATCCTTATCCAGATTGGTTTCTTCATCATTTCGTCATTCGACCGGATCAATTTCTAGATGAACTGGAAGGTCCCGAATTTCACTGTTCTCTCTCTTTCAACCCTCCACACCCTCAATAACGCGTAAAGTCATTGGTTCAGACCGTTTAGATTTTGTAGAATTATTTCCCCATTGCTCGTATGATCAAAAATTATGGTGAACAGAGGTTTCGGAATTTTACTCCATTCCAATGATTTAGACCCCCAAACCCCTTGAAAACCACCTCCAGTCAATTGATCAGAATTTTTTTAATTATTCTTCATTACTCTTTTGCTCAGCTCTCATGAGGATCAAAAGTTCCAGAATTTTATTTCATTTTCTCGATTTTGACCCCTCTCCCCCTTGGTAACTACCCCAATTTATAAGTTAGATTTTTCAAGTGATTTTTTTCATGATCTCGATAGGAGCCCGTTTCTTGAATTCCAAAAGTTTCGAGACAAATCCTAATTTGGACCTTATTAGGAGTGTAGGGAAAAAACTGGTCATAGAAGGGGTCCAATTTTCAAGGAATGTTTTTTCTCAAATCAAGATCTACAACATAATGAAAAATTCAAACAAATTCACCGCTACCACTTTTTCATAGTAAACGTGTGCTGCGGGGTCCTTTGCATGTGATCCAAATAGTTTTTCCAAAAAGCGAAAAAAAACTAGAAAATCAGTGATTTTTACGATCCCTATTGCCTCAGGTGCTGTGTACTTCCCCGTAAGAGGCATGTCTGGCAAATAATTCTTCATTATTCTTTTATGTATGAAGTTACCGAAATGCTTTGGTGCCACTTTCAAAATGGCGGCGTACCGATTTGGCGGCCACCTGGATTTTGATAAGGTGTTCAATGATGCAAAAATTCCAACTCGGTAACCAGAAGCGTTATAGTGATGAAAGTCACAAGGTGGTTTCACAATTCAATGCTTGTTGAGATAAAACAAACCGCACTTCCGTTTCTTCAGCTGTTCCTGGAAAATCCTGATATTAGTGGTCAGCTGCATAAAAATTGACATTTTTTAATAAATCAGTGGATTTTTTAGGA
Organism: Anaspis maculata; assembly: GCA_949128115.1. Taxonomy (NCBI): domain Eukaryota; kingdom Metazoa; phylum Arthropoda; class Insecta; order Coleoptera; family Scraptiidae; genus Anaspis; species Anaspis maculata. The sequence goes on along the minus strand of OX421966.1, from coordinate 68,038,047 downwards.
ACGGCTCATGAAATTGGAATGCGGTTTGTTTTATCTTAACAAGCATTGAATTGTAAATCTACCTTGTGACTTTCATCACTATAACTCCTTTGATAACCGAGGAACGAATAACTATATGAACGAATAAAGAGTATTGAAGGTCTCTTGCCCCCTTTACAAAGGAACCCACGAGATCAGTTTTTTGACTCTATGGTACCTGACTCATGGTGCTATTCTGTGAAAAATAACATTCCATAAACGCTCTGTAATGTAAAAATTCCTGCCGGCCATTGGCTGTTGCCTAGGTAATAACAGCGTAACCCTTTATGGAATGTAATTTTTTGGAGAATCGTACAATAATTCTGTGAACGGATTTCATTACTGAATTTCCAATAGCGGAAAATGAATGCCTGACTTTTTTGTGGGGATTCAAGAGAAAAATTCTTCAGTCAAAATCCTCGAAAAAATTACAATCACCAAAATATGGAAAACTACATCCGAGAACATCCAGTTATCAAATTCAAAATAACTCAGTTTTTTTTTTCAATAGGATTATTGGTACATTTTATATTTCTGAGGAACTTTAAGCGCCATCTTGTGAGTCAGCTACTCACGAGCTCTTATCGTTCCTTCGCCTTAACAAATTGAACTTTTTACTGGAGATTCCCAGAGGTTTACAAAATGTTATAACTGGGAACTGCCTTTACCGATTTCATTTCTGTGTTCACTGCTAGACGAACAGTTCTGCTGTTATCTGTGATGGTTCATATGTTGCACAAAAAACTTGAAACACATTTCCTAAAGAATGATTCATGAACGAGTGTGAAAAGACCCCAGCTATCTTCTTGTTTCCCTGAATGGGTAGACAACCCATCATACTTCAATTTATTTCAACTTATTCGAATTAAATTACGTTACCCGCTTTTGGAACCGCTTGGCCGATGATCATCTAGTATCAGGACGACATTCTGTTGTGCCTTTCTTCTTGTTGTTCGAGGATAGAGCTCTCGAGTTTGTTGAGACAGGTCTGACTACGAGTTTGGACACAATAAGACACAGTATAAATTTGTAACATAACATCATTCTATTGAGCTCAATGTACAACAAGTCAAAATGCTCGAATAATGGCTCGCTCCTACACCCAGTCCTACCTTCACATCGCAGGCTGAAATATCTGAAAGATCTAAGCTATTCCCGGAGAGATAAGTTTCCCAAATTATTTCAGAAGTCTCAACACCCCAACCCTCCGACGAACACCTGATTCTACACCTTGACCAACATGGACTTTTGACTGGTTTTCGTGGTTCAAAGTTCTTTTTGTGGTTCAATCAGATTCAACATTTATGTTAGTGTTAGAGGTTATGTTAGAAATAGACCCGGCTTCTGAGCACTGAAAAGGAAGGAAGGTAACTTCGACCACGAATGCAATCTAAGATCTATGGACCGGTGTGTGCGGTGGTCCTCCTTTTGTGGAGCCTCTTTTTAAGGCTAACGCTTTTTTTAAACTTTGGTTCTTTTTTGCCTGTTTAGAAGGGACTGGATATGGCTGGCCTTTGAGGAGGCTTTAGATCTGTTTTCGCCGTGAATTGCCCTCAACGCTCAGAAAGATTTCCGTGATCGTCAGTGCCTATAACCGAAAATATTGAGCCAAATTTCACCCTTTCAAAAACTTTCGAACCGATGGTGTACGCGAAACAATTACTCAAGTCAAGGGACAAATTTTATGTGGAGAACGTTTTGAGCACGCCCCGTATACGCGCTAGTTCATTGTTGTTCATCAGTTTGTGTAAGAAGGCCGCAGTCCGGAGAAACAAACGCAGATAATTGACTATACAGGGTGTTCGCCGAAAAGCCGATGCAGAGAGGCATCGAAATGATCTTTCCATAACGCTGAATAATCGCCGTCTGCACTATACTTACTTGAGCCCTAGAAACAATTCATTTTTACAAAGTCCCTATCTGAACGGTGGCGTCGTTGGGTACCGGATTGAATTTATCAGTTTCGAATAAGAACGCCTTCATTCCCGTGACAAGCTCTACATGGAAACATCAGAAACTGTCGTGGTGCTGAAACTAAATTATCAGTAGAAGGGGGAAAGGGGGTGGGGGTTCATCTATCCGATCAACAATTACGGACTCTACGGTATAGTCCAAACCCCATAACAAAAACGATTCTATTTTATTCCAATTACTTGATTTTTCACAAAGCACTGAATAACTAGAAGTTTCAGAAATGCAGAGGGGACTCACCCGCGAGTTCTCAGATCTAACCCACTAGGTCCGGTGCTCTGAGTACCGCAGTCACAACGCAAAGTCCAGAGGGCCCAAGGGCTCGAATACCTTTCTATGGAGGTATCCAACAAAGGACGAGACTTAATAGTGGCTGTACCAATGGCAGATGTCGTCATCACTCCGCTACAAGAGATACCGAAACGAGAGAACTCGTTTCTATCGGGTCTGGATCAATTGGGAGTTTCAGCTCTACATCCTCGAGGCGATTTTAAACTCTTCGTCTAAGTATCACGACTCAGCATCCTGGAGGGGGATCGAAACACATCATCAAAAGATCCCAACTCCACGACTTGGAGATGGATCGAAACTCAGCACCGGAAGGGCCTCAGCACAATGACCTGACGGAGGATCTGAACTCGTCGTCGGAGGGCTTTGACTCGACTCCCGGAGCCGGATCAAAGCACAACATCCAAGAGCTCTGACACTACATCCCAGAGGTGGGTTGCAACCCAAAGTGTAGCAACTCATCAGCCTCTAGATGGATCAGAATTCTTCTTGGAAGAATCTTAACTCAACTTCGCCAAAGGGATCAAAACGCATCTCCAAAAGATTACAACTCAACATTCTCCAGGTGGGCTAAGGCGCATCAGCCGAAGTTTCGACCCAGCATCTTCCTAGAGGGTTGAGACTCATCATCGAAGAGCTTTGACTCTACGGCATCTAGGTGGGTCGTGACGCAACATTAACGGGTTCTAGCTTAGCTCCCTCAATGTGGATCAAATCTCTTTTTGAATAGACTCGCAGAAGCACTCGGCAATGGACGTGACAAGTCGAGAGCGGATGGCAGCCCAGGCGGATTGGTACAGGTACAACGGTCAATCTCTATCGATACTCCTCCATTCCCAGCAATTGGGAGTATTTGATCGCATCCAAATCGACCACGAACGGCGTACAGTCGTACAAATTCCAATTCCACATACACCAGTAGCAAAAAGCTGCTTTGTTTATAAAATGCATTCCTTCAGCGGTCGCATCTGAAAAATCTTACTGATTCGACCTCTTGGACGTACCTACCCTGAACTGTCCCGGGTTCCCCTATGTTACAGCCTCTAAAATCAGACAAAAGACCAAATATGATTTCTTGATGAAAATGAGAACAGTCTGGATCTCAAACTTATAGTATGTACCTAGGTATGTATTATTGAAGATCTTTTTCCGCATCTCGTTCAGACTCGCGCATATTATACATGGGTTTATGCAACAAGAATGAGCAATCGAAAAAAAATCGGGATAAATGTCTATTATATGGAAATAACAGAGAAGGCGAAGCCGCCTTTAACTAATCGCAATAATTGCATGCAGACGCATAATATGTGGCCTGGCTATAGGCGCGATGTAGGCATAATATTCTGTATATTCTTCTGAAACCGCAAGGAATATCACCTATCCGGCCTATGTATAGGAATTTTTATGGGGTGTAATTACTGAGTCGGTAATGCATGTACACCCATTAATGACACGCCGTTTGCCGTTAATGATGTTAAACAAAGTAAAAACATCCGATTTGGTATTTAGAGTGATACGGCAAATCGATGCGGACAGGTGATTAGAATAAAATATGATTGAAAGGACATCGCCTTTCACGTTCGCGTCCAATTTGTGCATCATGTTACGAATTCAAGTTTTATTTTTTTGCTTTCAACTTATTGCCGGTGAATAATTAAGCAAGGTGCGTTGTTTATCCAGCTCCTTAATCGGAAAAGAACCGCACTTGATTTGGGTCATGTTGTTATAATTTGTATATATTTAGTTTTATCAATAAAATATTGCGACAAAAATGGCTTTGAAGCGGCGAAAGATATTGTTATCCTACAGGTGCTCCAATATTCGGTCGAAAACAGTGCCAGTAGTATCTATCTAAGGGTGAGAAAAAATTGGTTGTGTTACCTCAAAACTTCCCCGACATGTAGCAAGGAACAAGGAACGTATGGAAATTTTATTATGAGACGTCCCTTCGGGTGGGAGGTTAGAATTTGGGAGAAAGATTGAAGAATTGTGATATATTCTCTGATAAGGGATTCATCTAGAGCTTCATCGTTTGAGTCTGGTCTCGGTAAGCTAGGCCGGTGGATTTTAAAGCGGAAAACTTTCGGAAGACTTGGAGAATTTTGAGAGAAATTGCCTGGAATCGGTCAAGAATCAATTACTCTTTGTTTGAAGAACGTTGGTATAAATCTGTTCACAAGCTGAAGAGTTAAAAATTTGCAGGTTTTCATCACCCTAAACTAACCCGTGTGAGAACTTAACGACGTCTGACAGGAATTTGTGAAAACCAGACGTCGGATTTTGACGGGGTATTTTTTTAAAAAATTTCGCAAACGAACCGCAATACAAGTTGACGATGGGAAATTTCCAAAATTCCTGCCGAATTTGAGGGCATTTTTCGAAATTTCATAATTCATTCCAATTTTTTCCAGGGAACCGCCGCTTCGAGTATTCCATTCCAAATATCTTGTTACGTTTTAGCGGCAAAAATTCGGCTTTTCGGGGAAAATTTCGAGAAATTTGGTGTGAAATGCCGACCGGGGGGTTTCCGGGGGCTCGGTTTCGTCCGTTGCGGGCCATTAGGCGGGGTTTTTCTTGAAATTTAGCCGAAAAATGTTGAAATTGGAACACGGCACGGCCAAAGTGACAGAAACGTCAAATTGACGCTCTGGGTTTTGGGAAAACACAACACCTCGGGGCATTTCAACAGTGCTTTTGGAAAAAATGACCCTGTCAGGGTACGAAATGTTACCATAGCGGTCCAGGAGACCCGTGGGCGTTTGCCAGGCACCAGAAACACAAGGTCTCCTTCAAATAATGAGGCATTTCGCTTAGATTTCGCGGGCCGTGTCTGACGTTGACGGAGTAATTTCACAAAAAAACAGAAAAGTTGATGTTGATTTGGAAGCAGAACACATCTGGGGGGTACTCACAATCTATTTGCAATTTCCAGCGGCTTCACATTTCGATAAAGGGGCCTTTTCGGCCCGCCAGAGCAAAGTTCATGTCGGTTACAGGGGTTCCTTGTCGCGACTTGTTTTCTACGGAATCCATGATAATTCCATCGGACCTTTTGGCTACACCTCAAGAAAGGGTTCGTGTTTAGATGTGCGTCCTTGTTTCGGAGTTTTTCTTGTCAAATTTTCCAAAATATCACTACAAACATCGGCAACAATTAATGAGCGTCGCAGTCATTGGTCGCAGTTGTGTTGTGCCATTTGCAAATCTCAATGTAATGTCACAGCAGTGACGGCACACCTTCAAGGCGATTTGTCGCGAACCATTCGGGCCTATTTTTCGCGAGTGCTTTTAAATACGTTGGCAGAATGATGCTGACAGTTATGGACGTTTTCGCGAGTAAATGTAATGATGAAAGCGGAAATCGTTACATGACATTTTTCTATCATCATTACCACAACATCCGATTGGGATTTTGAACCTATGCCAACTTGAAAAAGATTGTCTGAATGCATCTGTCAAATTTCGATTTTTGACGTTTCAAAAAGCCGCCATATTGAACTCTTGCATTTTTCAACCTATCCGATTGGGATCTAGAACCTATACCCACTTGGGTTGGACAACCAAGATGCATCTGTCAAATTTGGATTTTTGACGTTTCAACAGGATGCAGCTGTCAAATTTTGGTTTTTGACGTTTCAAGAGGCCGCCATATTGAACTTTCACATTTCTCAACTGATCTGATTGGGAATTTGAACCCATAGCCACTTGAGATTGGCGATCAAAACGACTCTGTGAAATATTGATTTTTGACGTTTCAAGAGGCCGCCATATTGAATTTTTGCATTGTTCAACCGATTTGATTGAGATTCTAAATCTACACCCACTTGAGGTTGGCGATCAAAATGCATCTGTCAAATTTTGATTTTTGACGTTTCAACAGGCCGCCATATTGAACTTTCACATTTCTCAACTGATCTGATTAAGAATTCGAACCCATAGCCACTTGAGATTGGCGATCAAAACGAATCTGTCAAATTTTGATTTTTGACGTTTCAAGAGGCCGCCATATTGAATTTTTGCATTGTTCAACCGATCTGATTGAGATTCTGAATCTACACCCACTTGGAGGTTGGCGATCCAAATGAAGCTGTCAAATTTTGGTTTTTGACGTTTCAAGAGGCCGCCATATTGAACTTTCACATTTCTCAACTGATCTGATTAAGAATTCGAACCCATAGCCACTTGAGATTGGCGATCAAAACGAATCTGTCAAATTTTTATTTTTGACGTTTCAAGAGGCCGCCATATTGAATTTTTGCATTGTTCAACCGATCTGATTGAGATTCTGAATCTACACCCACTTGGAGGTTGGCGATCCAAATGAAGCTGTCAAATTTTGGTTTTTGACGTTTCAAGAGGCCGCCATATTGAACTTTCACATTTCTCAACTGATCTGATTGGGAATTTGAACCCATAGCCACTTAAGGTTCACAATGGAAATGCATCTGTCAAATTTTGATTATTGACGTTTCAGAGGCCGCCATATTGAACTTTTGCATTTTTCAACCGATCTGATTGAGATTTTACACCTACACTCACTTGAGGCTGGCGATCAAAATGCATCTGTCAAATTTTGATTTTTGACGTTTCAGAGGCCGCCATATTGAACTTTTGCATTTTTCAACCGATCTGATTGGGATTTTGAACTTATACCCACTTGAAGTTGACAATGGAAATGCATCTGTCAAATTTTGATTCTTAACGTTTCAAGAGGGCGCCAAATTGAACATTTGTATTTTTCAACTTATCCGATTGATATTTCAAACCTTTACCTACTTGAAGTAGACAATTAATTGAGATGCATCTGTCAAATCTGCCATTTTGACATTCGCAAGGCTGTCATATTGAACTTTTGTATTTTTCAACAGATTATATTGAGATTTTGAACAAAGCCTCAGTCAAGATGGATAATCCAAACACATTTGTCAAATTCGACATTTTCGTAGTTTAAAGCCGCTGTGTATTGAACTCTTGCTTTTTTTAACCGAATTTATTGAGTTTTCAAACCTGGACTTGGTTCAGATGGACAATTGGAACGTAAATGTCAAATTTGGAATTTTGCACTTATTTTTATTCCATCTCAATTTCTCCTACAAATATTTAGAAAGGCTCCTGAATATTACAAATACCTACACGGTTCTGCTTTTCCTTCCACTACACGGTGTCTTTCACGACAGTACCTTCTTCACGGTTCAGGTTTTCATAACACATATCGTCGCTTCCATTTTCAAAGCTTCATCATGTTTCCAGTATTTTTAGGAGTTACCTTGATCAAAAGTAGAAATACATATTAATGAACAAAATAATGGTGTATCGATTTCTTCCGACAACTCTTCACTGACCAGACACCACCCACTGACATGCGTTTCGTTCACAATAGAACCCTATAAGTCGAGGCAGAAATTTCAAAACACGCGAAAAACAAACATCTTTTCGAATTCTTATTGTTACTCTTACAGTCGTTGCTTACGCCTCTTGAGAAACTTCATCTGACCAAAACACTATCGACGGACATGCATGAAATTACTAAACTTGCCAAAGGAAAACCTGAAATCTGCCTAAAACAACCGAAAATCAACATCATGTATACAATCCCCTTTCCACTTGTCCGGTGTCAGTGGAACAAATTCCCTGTCTACTTTTCAACCATAGCTGTCACCCAGGCGACGGCTTGCCGGCGCCGGTGACAGCTAGTCATTAGTAACTAAATGATGTAGAAAGAAAAGCGAGTGAGGCAGTCAGACGCATTGATACATCGATAGAGGTGAACGATCTGAAACTGGCACCACAGAAAGATTAAAAATAATTTGCAGGAAATTGAAAATTTTCAAAATTTGAATTTTCCGGGAAAACGTCGAATCTTTTTCCAAATAATCTTATTATGAAGATCGTCAATTACGACTTCACTTCAGGCTCCATCATTCAAATCCGGTTTCAATAACCCAGGCCTGTTTTACATTTTCAACAGGGAAATTCCCAGGAAATTGAGAAGAAAATCACTGGAAAATGTTCAAGAGCCAGTATGATCCAGGAATTATAGAAACAATAGCGAACAAAAATTAAGACTAGCCGGATTTTCGTATATAAGCTCAGTTGAGCATGTAGTTTGATATAGTAAAAGTCCTCAAGAATCCTGTGTGAGCTTCGGCCGTTGTGGCCTCGAGAATAACTTGAGGATCAGTTTTCCGTGTTTATCTCGTGAACGATGGCACTTGGAGGAAAAACACCTGGAAGCAAAATTGTTGGAAATGGTGTTGTCTACAAGAAAGGTCCTCACATATTTCATCATCAGTCCACTCCTTCTTCGTCAAAACACAAGAAAAGCTAAATAGTCCAGATGCTCGATGCCGAAGACTGTACGGACCTTGAGTTTCACGATGGCAGGGTGCCACTTGGTAGAGGTGTTGTTCGATCCATTCTCTTTTGATAGAAGCTTAATGCCATCAATACCAACAATGTCGGCGGCATATACAGGGTGTCATAAAAATAAAAAGTTGAACAAATGTGCCTCAAGAACCAAAATAGGTGAAGACATGTAAATCGCCTAAAATCATTCTAATTTCATGACCATGAAGTCGTCGTGAACTTGAATCAAATATGTTGAGCCGTTTCTGAAATATCTTCAGATGACTGCAGTCGTTACGAAAAAAAAATAGTTTTTCGTATATCAGTAATTCTTCAGATCTTGAATCGAAAATTAGTGTTTTGAATCGAAACAATGATGAATTACATTTAAAATGAAATTACAGTGAAAAGCCCTCTCTAGGCCAACTTATTTCAGAAAAACACAGTTAACTTTTTTTCTGATAATAGTACAGGAAAAATAGTGAAAAAATTGGCAAAACCTCAGAATAAATATGGACGTCATGGAAATTTGATATTCTGTTCAGAATTGACTGCTCTACAACATATCCAAAATCGCCAAAAATCGCACCTGGGGGTCTTGAGTTATTGGAGGGGGGGTAAAAAATTGCAGGTAAAAATGGAGAGGATGGAACCCGTCAATCCATTGGATGCGAATACTTTATAGTTCGACGTATCATATCCCCTTGATACGATTTTGGCACAAAAAGTGTCCATCATTGTTAAAGGGGAGTAGTGGGGGGGCGAAGCTCTGCTAGGTCGTCCATTTTGTTTTTCTGGCCATGTAGAACCGATCACGACAAGTTTGGTATCTTTTCCGACTAAATTCAATCTCTTGAACTCGTATCCGATGTGTAAAGTCAAATGAAAACAAGTTTAAACAAGTTAACTTGAGAAAACTTGTTTTTTCTTTGACAATTTTGACGATTTTTTTTTTACTGTTGGAGGTGTTCATTTTAATAAAATTTCCAGGGATCATTGAATTGAAGTGTATTCTCCACAAAAATCAACCACTCGATGTATAATTTTGTTTCTCGAGTTTAAAAAATCGATTTGAACTTGAGCCGGTACGGCGCGTCGTCTACTACTGACCAGAACACTACAGCATGCACCTTTAAATGAAAACACTTCAAACTATTGAAGAAATGACAACTCATCTTTGAAAATTGGAGGATTTGTGCAGAACTAAATTCCCTATAACATGAACAAAACCGCCATGAATCGCAATGCAGGATTTTGAGTTATTCGAGGAGGAGGATAACACTTTGACAGGATTCATACTCTATAAACTGTTACCTCTCCACCTTGATAACTCAAAACCCTGTAGTGCGATTCATGGCGATTTTGTTTATGTTATAGGAAATTCAATTCTCCACAGATCCTCTAATTTTCAAAGATGAGTTGTTATTTCTTCAATAGTTTGAGGTGTTTTCATTTAAAGGTGCATGCTGTAGTGTTCTGGTCAGTAGTAGACGACACGCCGCGCCGGCTCAAGTTCAAATCGATTTTTTAAACTCGAGAAACAAAATTATACATCGAGTGGATGATTTCTGTGGAGAATACACTTCAATTTATTGGTCCCTGGAAGTTTTCTGGAAATGAACGCCACCAACAGTAAAACAAAAGTTCGTCAAAATTGTCAAAGAGAAAACAAGTTTTCTTAAGTTAACTTGTAACTTGTTCAAACTTGTTTTCATCCGAATTAACACATCGAATATGAGTTCAGGAGATTGAATTCAGTCGGAAAAGATACCAAACTTGTCGTGATCGGTTCTACATGGCCAGAAAAACAAAATGGACCACCTAGCAGAGCTTCGCCCCCCCACTACTCCCCTTCAACAATGATGGACACTTTTTAAGCAAAAATAGTATCAATGGGATATGATACGTCGGACTATAATGTATTCGGATCCAATGGATTGACGGGTTCCATCCCCTCCATTTTTAGCTGAAATTTCTACCCCCCCTCCAATAACTCAAAATCCCCGGGTGCGATTTTTGGCGATTTTGGATATGTTGTAGAGCACTCAATCCTGAACAAAATATGAAATTTTCAGGACGTCCATATTTTTTCCGAGGTTGAAATCTATCTTTCTTGTACTATAAGTAGACAAAAATATATTTGTTTTTGGTAACAACTTCAGTCTTTTGAAAATATTCCAAGAACGGCTCAAGATATTCAATTCAAGTTCACGACGACTTCATGACCATGAAATCAAAATTATTTATGGCGATTTACATGTCTTTACGTATTTTGGTTCTCGAGGTACAAATGTTTACCTTTTTATTTTTATTTCACCCTGTATATGCCGCCGGCATAGTTCGTCTTGATGGCTTCAAGTTTCAACTAAAAGAGAGTGGATCAAACAACACCTCTACAAAGTGGCACTCCGCCATCATAGAACTCAAGGTCCATACCAGTCTTCAGCATCGAGCATCTGGACTATTTTCATTTTCTTGTGTTTTGACGAAGAAGGAGATGACTGACGATGAAATGTGTTGGAACCTTTCTTGTAGACAATAAAATTTCCAACAATTTCTTCTCGGGAACTTTTTCCCAAGTGCTATTGTTCATGAGATATACGCGAAAAACTGACCCTCAAATTCTTCTCGAGGCTACAACGGCCGAAGCTCACACCGGATTCTTGAGGACTTTTACTATGTTGAACATGCTTAACTGAGCTTATATACAAAAATCCGGCTAGTTATCATTTTTGCTCGCTATTTGCGATTTAAACAGCTAAAATTCCTGGACTAGTAACCTCTTGTTTGAAAAAAAATGGTGAAAATCTGTTCACGGAATAAAAAGTTGTATAATTTGCGGTTGTTCTAGAGATGAAAACTTGGAAACCATGAGTCCGATTTCAAAAATTTCCTTCCCAAAAATTAATATAATTTTTTCTCCAACTTTCTCTATCAGCATGTCTGCACCCAAAATGGATATTCCGTGGAGCTCACCGCATGTCAAAGTTGGCATTGCAGTTTTTTCAAATCAACGGAATATACAAATTTCAAAAAAAAAAATTACCGTCAGAAAACCGGAACCGTGCCGATTTTGAAAATGGGTCTACAGTCTACACGACGCCCAATCAAATATACTTTCGATATCGGTTCCACTTTTCCAAAAAAAGTTGATCGCCGAGCAGTAAAGAACTTTTAAGTGGAGTCCTGCATCAAAGGCGAGTCGTTCTGGTCAAAATTCGGGCGAGAGGCTCTCTTGGGTGACAACTGATGGGAGAAATTTTGAAAATGCATACCGCTTGACTGGAAAATAGTGGAAGATTGCAACTGCAGACTTGATTTGGCTCTTTTGTTTTGTTGCTCCCTGCCAAATTTGGTTTCAATCGATCGGATAGATTTTGAATAATTGAATGGTAAAGTTTTGGCTACAGACAAACATACATACATGTAGCATATGTGTATTGCTGGTTGCTGTAGCATATGTGTATTGCTGGTTGCCATACTCACATGTGACCAGATTATATAGTAAGTAAGTCTAGGGACTTCAGTGTTTATAAGTTATTGTCACCAGGACACTCTCGAATATAACGGATTCTAAAGAGAAGCCGACATTCTTGTATCCAGCGTCGTCTTGAATAGAAGCGTCCCAAATATAAGCACCGTGTGTTAATTCAATCATCCAAGATAATATTGCCAATCCGCAACTAATATTACATGGCGCAGTCGGAATTGTAACTAACGTGTCAGGAGAAGTGCATCACGACGAAAATAAGTGAAAAAATTAAGTCACAATGGGTGACCATCGAGGCGTCCCATCCATGGACATGAGCGGGAACCTCGCGGAAAATTGGATGCTGTGGCGGCTCATCTTCGAAAACTACCTCATCGCGAGCGAGAGGAACAAGAAGGACGAAGCTACCCAGTGCGCCCAACTCCTCCACTACATAGGAACGGAAGGTTTCAGAATTGCTACAACCTTCAAGTTCAAAGAGGGAGAGAAGAACAAAGTCGCAGCCCTCCTCAAGAAATTTGAAGCACACTTCACCCCGAAGCAAAACCTGAGCTACGAAAGGTACAAATTCTTTTCATACAGGCAAACGAACGGCCAGAAATTCGAGCAGTTCGTCACGGAACTCAAGAGCAGAGCCCTAAAGTGTAAACTAGGTGACCTGCATGAGGCCCTCATCAAGTCGATGATAATTTGCGGGGTAAATAATTCAAATGCCTCCAACATGAGGGAGAAATTGCTTCAGGATGACTCCCTGAGCCTGGACGCAGCCATCGAGCTATGCATGATGATCGAGACAACGAAGGAGAGGTCAGATATTATCTACACCAAGGAGCACCGGGCAAGTGAGCACACACCAGTGGACGCGGTTCAAAGGAACTTCAAGAGCGGTACGTCGAAGTCCTCCAGCTATGGAAACCGGAGCCAGCAAAGGACGGAGACCAAGCAGATCCGAGGATGCAGTAAGTGCGGAAAGGACCACGCACTAAATAAATGTCCTGCCTACGGACAAACCTGTTCCTTCTGCAAGGGCAAAAACCACTTCCAGAGTGTCTGCCGGAAGAAGAAAAACAAGGTGAACGAAATTGGTAGATCCGAAGAAAATCAAGATGGGTACTATTTGTATGTAGGTTCCGTAGAAGTAGGTGAAGTGAGGGAAGAATATGCACAATGGTTCACTAAATTAAACATTTTAAATCATGAAATGGAATTCAAAATTGATACAGGAGCCATGGTCAATATCCTTCCGCTCACTTCAGCAAGGAAATTAAATATTTTAAAAAACATACAAAAAACGAATGTGAATTTAAATTCATATACAGGGGACAAGTTAAATGTAATAGGCACGTGCAAGTTGCCATGTCTGAAAAATAACCAGAAAAATGAGCTAAATTTTTACGTCGTTGAACTAAACACGAGTGCCATTCTAGGCCTCGAGTCTTCACTTAAATTGAATTTAATTAAAAAACTGGATGTGGATGCAATCAGTAGCGGAAATGAACGCACAAACTTACTGAAAAAATATCATGGAACGTTCTCGGGAATAGGGTGCATAAAGGGCGCTCCGCATCATATCAAAATTGAGAAAAACGCTGAACCAGTAATTCACTCAACCCGAAAAGTAGCCTTGCCATTACATGAGAAATTGAAGCAAAGTTTGGACGAATTAACGAAATTAAAAATCATAGAGAAGGTGGAAGGCATTTCGGATTGGGTAAATGCACTGGTTTTGGTTAAAAAACCAAACGGCTCACTTAGGATATGTCTTGATCCAAAAGATCTAAATGAAGTGATAAAAAGAGAATATTGTGAAATTCCGACAATAGATCAATTCACAAGCAAAATGTCAGGTGCAACTATGTTCAGCACTCTGGACGCAACTAGTGGGTTTTATCAAATAAAACTCGACGAGGAAAGTGCAAAATTGTGCACTCTCGGAACTCCATTTGGTAGGTACAAATTTCTACGAATGCCCTACGGTATAAAGTCTGCTCCAGAGGTTTTTCAAGAAAAATTTAAACAAATATTTGCGGGTGAAGGTACGGACGTGTACATTGATGACATAATTGTCTGGGGAAAAGATAAAAAAGAACACGACGAAAGACTAGAACGCGTGTTACAAAAAGCCAAAGAAAACGGTGTAAAATTCAATTTGGATAAATGTAATTTCGGGCAAGAAAAAATTCGATACATGGGGCACATATTATCACACCGTGGCGTAGAAGTCGATCAGACCAAAGTTGAGGCAATCTTGAAAATGCCTAGGCCAGTTGACAAATTGGGGGTACAACGCCTTCTAGGAGTCATGACATACGTCAGCAAATTCATCCCAGGGTTTTCAAATTCAACAACACCGCTGAGGGAATCAATAAAAAAAGATGTGGAATTTTGCTGGCAGGCTGAACATGACAAAGCGTTCGAAGAATTAAAAAAACAAATTAATCAAGGGGCCCGTTCTTAAATTTTATGATGTGTCAAAAGAGACTGTCATTTCAGTAGATGCGTCAAAATCAGGGCTGGGTGCGGTGGTATTGCAAGAAGGGTTGCCATGCGCATATGCGTCAAAAGCGATGACAGAATGTCAAACTAGGTATGCACAAATCGAAAAGGAATGGCTAGCGATTTGTTTTGGTGTTGAACGGTTTAATGAGTACATTTACGGGAAACGGTTCCTCGTAGAAACTGATCACCAACCGTTAATAGCAATTTTTAAAAAACCATTAAACAAATGTCAGCATAGGCTTCAAAGAATGTTGCTCCAACTACAGAAGTACGACTTTGACGTAAAATACAAACCGGGGAAGGAATTAATTGTGGCTGATGCATTGTCAAGGGCTTACTTGGCATCAGACAAAAAAGACACATTCGATGCAGAAATACAGGCTCAAGTCTGCCTAATTGTTGACCAAATAAACGCAACACCGGAGAAAATTCAAAAATTCAAGCTGGAAACTGCAAAAGATGCAGATTTGCAAGACTTGAAAGCGGTAATTGAAAACGGGTGGCCTAACAGTAACGCAAAATTAAAAGATTCAGTCAGAATATACGCGCAGCACAAAAGTGAGTATACAGTCATGAACGATCTGATCTTTAAGGGTCAATGTTTGGTCGTACCCACCAATATGAGAGAAGAAATGATCAATAGGGTACATTACACTCACATGGGGGTCAACAAATGCATCAAGCTGGCTCAGGAATCCTTATTTTGGCCAGGAATGACGAATCAATTTAAGCAAAAAATTGGTACGTGTCATTTGTGTCTCAAATATGCAAATTCTCAAACTCGTGAAACAATTAAACAGCACGAAATTCCTGATCAACCTTGGAACAAAATTGGTTGTGATTTATTTGTAATTAACGGGGTGAATTATTTGTTGATCGTGGACTACTACTCGAAATCCGTAGAAATAGCGAAGTTACAAAATAACACAACAAGCAAAACGATAATTGAAAAAATGAAAGAAATTTTTGCGCGACACGGAATACCCTTGGTAGTCGTAAGTGACGGGGGTCCACAGTTTTCATCTTTTGAGTTCAAACAGTTTTCAAGAGCATGGGAATTCACTCATGTGATAAGCAGTCCGACGTACGCACAGTCGAACGGGATGTCTGAGAGACATATACAAACTACAAAAAATATGTTCAAAAAAGTACTTGAGGACGGGAAAGATTTGAATTTAGCACTACTAAATTATAGAAATACCCCTGTTCACCAAAATGTTTCACCAGCAGAGTTGTTGATGTCCAGAAAATTAAGAACAACTTTGCCAACCATGACAAAAACATTCAAACCCAAAATTGTACATAACTATCAAAATCAAGCTCAGACCAAGCAACTTGCACAAGAAAAATATTATAATAAGTCCGCTAAAGATCTAGGTAGTCTAGAAAATAATACTTTTGTTTATGTACAGCTTAAACCGAGTGGTCAGTGGACCCCGAGGAAAATTGTTAAAACCTATCAGAATCGGGCGTATAGAGTGAGAACGGACAATGGTTCTGAGTATGTCAGAAACAGGAAATTTATAAAACCTGTGAAAATAGATGTAAATAAAAATGTTAAAGAAAATTGTCCGGTCCCACAAAATTCTGAGAAGGAAGAAATTAGATATTACATAGAAATAGAACAGCCAAACATCAGAGAAGAGATTCAAGAAGAGGATGAAGACAGTGAAAGTGATGTAACAAACATCAGACGTGAAAGTGGTGAAAGTGAAAACGAAACAAATACAGAAGCTGTATCAAGCACTCCAGAGTCTGATTTATCAAGCACTACAGAGTCTAATTTTGTTCGAAAACACAATGTGTCCTCCTCAGGGCGAATAATAAAACCACCAAAGCGGTTTAACATGTAAAATCTTCAACCTGTGGTATTGTATTTGGTATTGTATTGTATAACCTATTGTTTATTGATTTAAGGGATGTAAATAAGCTAAGAAAGGGGGATGTAGCATATGTGTATTGCTGGTTGCTGTAGCATATGTGTATTGCTGGTTGCCATACTCACATGTGACCAGATTATACAGGGTGATTCATGAGTGACCTTACATAGGCTAATGGGAGATAGAGGACTTCGAGGTGAGTCAGGATCCACTGAAGAAATTTTATTTTCTCCGATGGTTACGAAGATACAGGGTGTTTTGTGTGTTTCGTATGAAACTTTGATAAGCGATATTTCTGAAACGGCCAAAGGTATTTTGTTGAAATTCACCAGTAATATTTCTCTGTTGGGACTCATCTCGCAGCCATACCGGGTATGTCAAAATCCAGGGCCGGGCTAGAAAAAAGGTGCCCCTTTTTTGTTTCATCAAAAAGTACATTTTCTGACCGCTTTTCTAGAAAACTGCTATCGGATTCGGAAAGCTAATGAAAAATTCTTTAAGAATCACTCTCCAATTTGGATGGCACACCTAAACCGTTTCGACAATAAAATTAAAAGTAAAATTTGTGGGTGAGTTCCCATTTTCGACCGGACATAATCGACTCATTGTTTGATCGAATTCATTAAAATTCATTTTTTGGCTTGTCTCTGTTGGATAGAAGGGCTTGGTTGGAAAAAAAATTTCAGAGCTGACAATTTTTTTTTAGACAAAATCGAGAGCGAAACCAAATTTAGACTCGATTTGATCGTAAAAAAAAAATTTCCGGCTATGGAATTTTTCTTACTACCAAGCCCTTCTGTTCCACAGAGACAAGCTAAAAAATGAATTTTAATGAATTCAATCAAACAATGAGTCGATTATGTCCGGTCAAAAATGGAAACTTACCCACAAATATTACTTTTAATTTTTTTGTCGAAACGGTCTAGGTGTGCCATCTGAATTGAAGAGTGATTCTTGAAGCATTTTTCCTTGGCTTTTTGAATCCGATAACAGTTTTTCAGAAAAGTGGTCAGAAAATGTACTTTTTGATCAAATAAAAAAGGGGCACATTTTTTCAATTCCGGCCCTGGATTTTGACTCACTCGGTATGACTTCTGGATAAGTTCCAGCAGAGAAATATTACTGGTAAATTTCAGCACAATATCTTCAGCCGTTTCCGAAATATCGCTGATCAAAGTTTCACACGAAACACACAAAACACCCTGTATCTTCGTAACCAATGGAGAAAACAAAATTTCCTCAGTGGATCCTGACTTGCCTCGAAGTCCTCTATCTCCCATTAGCCTATGTAAGGTCTTTCATGAATCACCCTGTATAGTAAGTAAGTCTGGGGACTTCAGTGTTTATAAGTTATTGTCACCAGGACACTCTCGAATATAACGGATTCTAAAGTGAAGCCGACATTCTTGTATCTAGCGTCGTCTTGAATAGAAGCGTCCCAAATATAAGCACCGTGTGTTAATTCAATCATCCAAGATAATATTGCCCATCCGCAACTAATATTACAATACACACATACACACAGACAGAGATCACTCTGGAAATGGTCTTAATCGTCATAGGGGACCTCAAAACGGATATATCCGTTGAAATGTCTAAAAAATTTTTTGAGCGTAATCACAATACTCCTCCTTCTCGTTGGGTGGTGGGTCGGGGAAGTGAAATAGTCCTAGCGGTACACGTAAAAATGGCTCTAATTGTGACAAAAGTGTGAAATTTGGTGTGTGGACTCCTTAAAGCATTTAAAAGGTTTTTAGAAGGGGAGCCAAGAAAAATTTTGATTTTGATTTTTCAATTTTTTGTGACGTCATTTTTTTTATTTTTTTCTTCATTTTTGCAACTATTCAAGATTTTTCACTTTTTCTTTAGTATTATGGTAAGTAACTGCTTAATCCAAAAAACGGAAGAGAAAATTCGCGAAAAAAATTAACTGAACTGAAATGATAGCGTTTTTTGTAAAAATCAATTTTTTCCATTTTTTTCAAAAAATATTGTGGATATGTGAAAAATTGGAAAAGGCAATTATCCCTCAAAACAAGCCCTATCAGAAGTTATGGGAGTGTTTCTTAAAATTCCAAGCCGTTTTCGAGATATTTGGAAATATGTTATTTCTTGCGACTGTTTCTTCGTATTAGCTCCTATTTCATCAAACATATAACAGGGTTCTATTTTCTTGAAAATATACTTCAGAATGATCAGACCGAAGATTTCTCAGAAGTTCATTGTAAATTGTAATTTTTCCAGTGGCGTAGATCATAAAAATTCAAATCGTTTCTACCCTCTCACCATACTTTCTACACCACTCGATTATTTGAAAAATACATGACATTTTGGCATTATGATGATTATCCAAGATCACCACTTAGCATGACACTTCATTTGAAAAACACACAATTTTTCCGCTGATCAGATCGACTGCGAAACAATGCATCTTGTATCATCTCCTTGATCATCTCCATCATGACCGTTTTAGATAAATTATAGTTGATTGTCCCCCCCCCAGACTTTTTGAATAGGATGTCATAACAGGTGGCTTTTGATGATCATCTTGTCAATATTTGTATAAAATACAAAACAAATAGGTAGGTATGTTCCTATGTTCCAAACCGCAATAATACAAAATAGATGCGATGACATGTATGCCTTCGACGCCAGTGATAGCCACTCAACCAACTTCACTGTTGATAAAGTGCAGAATTTTCAGTTTGGGGGAACAATAAACTATTATGTATCTAAAACAGTCATGATGGAGATGATCGAGGAGGTGATACAAAGCAATAATAATTAATCTCCATAAATATCTCTAATCACATCCACATTTTATAAGCGCGCGGTTTCTTTAGTCTCCAGCATGCGGGTAAGTATAAAGTCGGTATATATTTAGTGAGCTGGTAATTATTGATGTCTCAATCACACAAAATTTAATATCACGAAATTCTACAGGAGCACAGCACCGTTTCTGTTCCTGGTCAGCGTCATAAATCATCCAGTATTCAGTATTTGGAAGTTCCGCTGATGGCGGTTGCGCAACTGAGAGCCGAGCAGTGCAACAAATAGGGGAAAGCGGTGTATACTGAGTGTGCCAGCTAAATCACGCCAGTTTGATTTTCTCGAAAAATATCGGAGACAACTAAATTTGCTTCTCAATAGTAAGGAAGTCTGAGCTTCACGCTTTGTTTTAAAGGGGCACCAGTATAATAATTTGTCCGTGCTTTGTTTTTCCAGTGAAAGCAATTTTAGCGAGTCACAAGAATTTGCAAGTTCATGATCAGTCGAAAAACCACCTAAGTATTGGAATATGTTCTTTGGTGTATTTGTCGCAGCAATTGCAATTTGAAACCAGGGAGATTTCAAACAGCAATTTTCATTAGAAAAAATTGCTCGCCAATGGAAAATGCCATATGTTTACATTTTTTATGTTTCATCACGGAAATTCACATTTGTTACGTTTCATAACGGGATTATCCATTAGAACTGGAACCCTCCCAACTCTCTAGCTTATGCGTCTGGCTGGATAGGCAACCCAACATACTTCAACTTGATTCAACTTATTTGAATTGAATCACTTTTTTCGCTCTTGGGCCAGGTGATCATCTAGTATCAGGACACCATCCTGTTGTGCATCCTTATTGTGGTTCAAGGATAGAGCTCCTGGGCGTGTTGAGATCGACTTACCCTAGTTTGAACGCAGTAAGAGACCAAAATTAGTTGCAACATATAACCATTGTATTGACTTCTATTTACATGTCAAAGTGTTTGAATAAAGGCTCGTTCCTACACCTGACCCTACCTCAACGCTGGTAACTAGGATAGCAAAGTTTTATAAAGTGTTTCCTAAACGATCACTTTCCCCTAATAATTATTTCAAAGCCGTCACACATCAATACTCCGATCAACACTTGATTCTACATCTACATCTCATCTCATCTCATCTACATCTCATCTCATCTCATCTACATCTCTACATCTGCTTGACCAACATTTAAACTTTGTTTGGGGAGCGTGGGTCGAAATTCTTATCGTGGATTCATCAGATTCAACATGTAAGTTACGCCGGGTTGCTCACTTCGAGTTTAACTCTAAACCCGGTTTGGTTACGATGGAAATAATTGTTGCAACAATTGAATCTATGGTAACCAAGCCAAGTTTAAAGTTAAACTCGAAGTGAACAACCCGGCGTAAGTGTTATAAGTTATGTTGGGGTGAGGCCCAGTGCCTAGACACCGATCACCGAAAAAGGAGTAAGTAAATTTTGCGAGCGATGGGAATTTTTCCTTCTCTTTTCTGTTGTTTCTCCTGTTCCCTATATAGTTACAATCTAAGTTCGTGAGCCGGTGTGTAGCCCAGTCATCCTAGCATTCGAGGTCGGAATCTCTCCCATGAAGCTGGATTTTTGCATACATGTCCAGAAAACAGCTCTCTTTCTATTAGTGATAAGAAAAATTTCTGAGACCTGGAGCGTTTTCCGCTATTTTGGAAAATCTGTCAATTTTTTCAGTTTTTCTCAAATAACTCTGTAAATATTCAACTTATTGGCATTAAAGTTTTCGCAGTGATCAGAACATGAAATTCTCCATCCAATGTTGCCAAAAATATTTTTTTACGATCCATGGTTTCTGAGAAATGTCAAATGAGTTGAGCGACTTTATTCAGTTTCATCATTCCATTTGAAAAATTTAAAAAATATTATCGAGCTTCCAACAGATCTGCACTCTTTGCATTCGAGTATACATAAAAGAAGCTTCCAAAAAAAATTCCTAGATCGGTCGGTCTGCAGGTTTAGGCAGCAGTCACACTGAGCCACCCACCACCACCCACTACCATCAACCAAAAATCAAACGCACGCAATGTAATGATGGTGGTCACACTGCAGCCACCTCTTACCACCGCACCGCCCAGTGACCACCGGTGGCCATGTGTTTGAAATTTCCAAAGTGGTGGTCAGTGGTCGGTGGTTAACAATACGCATCTTGATGCGCATGCAGAACAAACATTTTGTGCATACATACAACATACAATGTGTATGTCCCGAAGTGAACAAAGGTTCCACTTTTGTCACTAACAAATTGTAACATTTCTTGTTCATACGGTAATAACTGTAAAATTGTTCTTCATCATCAACAAGCTGCGGCACTAATTGATGAAATTCTCCTAGTTGTTCTCTATCGAGAAACATTTGACGCACCCACATGTTCCGGCGTTTTTTACGGATCTTTTTCGAGATGTGGTATAAAGCTACAACTTCGTCGGTATCTGAGTCATCAGACGAAATCATGCAATCAGAGAACTTGTCAATCTTGTCATGAGCTGGGCCGCTATTCTTGAATCGTGTGAGAAAAGTCCCTGGAAGTATGAAATACATTCCGCAGTACACTGATGTAGCGAATGTTGCCTAAAATCGTGGTTTTTAGGCAACTTTTGCTACAGAATTGTAGTACGGATTATATAAAACAGGATTATGTCAAATTCAGGAGGGTCACACGGAGGTTGACGGTGGACGATGGACGGTGGCTCAGTGAGACCAGGGCGGATTATTTTGCTTGGTGGTAGTGGGTGGTGGTGGGTGGTAGTGGGTGGTGATGGCTCCAGTGTGACTGCTGCCTTAATGGTCAGTCTGGTGGTCGGTCTGTTGAATTGTGTGCCCAGATTTATTCCCAAGCCGTTGAACCAATCCCGACTAATCTAATTTGGTAGATTTGTGAGTGACAAGTTTAAAACGACAAAATCCAATTGTCATTCTCATCTGTCACTTGGAAATGTCACTACAAAAAAATGACAGAAGGTCTATCTCACCGAATGCAAGTTGCGAAACATCATTTTGAAGCCCTCAAGAAAATGCATACAAAATAGATGTGAGAAAGAGAAATGAATGAATGAGAAATGAGAACCTCCAATGTTGCATCTGTCAAAAAATCACAAGCGTCAAACTCTAAATTTTAACTTTTCATAACTCTTGAAGTACGGAACGGAAATAAGCCAAATCTTGTTCCCAACAAAAGTGCCTCACAATAATTTGATGGATCATAAAATGTACCGGCAGTAGACAGGGATGCAACGTGAGCAAAAAAAATTGCCTAGTCATCCGAGCCCGTAGTGTGGGTACCTATTTGAAATAGTCAAAAAATCATCTCTTGCTTGAAGAAAGTAGTTCTCAAACGGTTTTCTTGCTATATGGTTGGCTTTCTCCCAGCTCTTTAACATGGTAAAAGCAGACATCTCTGTGACGTGTACTGTTTGGTATACAGGGTAAAGATTGCAATATGAATATTTAAAAATGTTTATCCCGTTGAAATAATCCTCGAGAAAAACACGTTTTCATTATTGAGCAACTTTATAGTCTCCTGTTGAACATGTGAAAAATGTACCACTCCATAGCCGCTGGTATTCTACGTACAGGGTGCAATCGATTTTTTTCCAATATTTTTTATCTTTATCAAATAAATCAAGACAAAAACCATTTCCAGCTCTGTCGCAAGCCTATAAGTAGTATAGCTATGCCAGTTCTGGCGCATACAGGAATTTGCATTACCAACATCGACAGTAGCGCTATCTATCGGCCCAGAGTAGCGCCACCTAGCGGCGCGCAGATGAACCAACATTACCGACATTTACAGAAACCTGTATTACCAGCACTTACTGGAATCTACCTATATTCACAGGAACCTGTATTAACGGCATTAACAGGAATCTATCGATGGAATCTGCATTACTGGCATTTACAGGGATCTACCGATATTTACAGGAACCCGTATTACTGGCGTTTACAGTAATCTATTGATAGTGGCAGTAGCGCAATCTCCCGGTACAACTGCAAAGCTCCGTTTAGCATAGATACAAACCTATATCACCAACATCTGTTAGCAGAGATGCGAACCCGCATTACCATTAAATTTGGGGATTTATTACTAGGTGTATATCTGGTTGCATAGTTCCCCTCCTCCTCTCAAATTCAGCTTAATCAGGGGTGTAATCAGGATGATGGGGAAAAAAAGACAAATGTAAACAATTACTGCTTTATTGGTGTATAACTACATGTAAGAAAATCAATGAAATTATACGAATGGAATATTTAATAATAATTATTAATACATTATACTGTACCAACTGTGAGTAATTGAGCCTTTAGTTCTTTTTTGCACTTGATGCACGCCTTCAATAAGGCCTCAGAATGAAGAAGTGGAATGGAATCGTCGAGTTGCAGTTGAGTACGCAGAAAGTCGTTAAAATTTTCAGGATGTCCATTAAACTGGTGACAGAAATCGAAAAATAGATTTTTTATAGCTGCAGCATCAAACTTCAAATTCTTCCTTCGCATCTTGGTCAGCAACAAATAGGAGAACAAATCTCGCACAGTTTTTTCTTGGAAGGTGAGTGCTGTAGTATCATCTCCCGCTTGAATAATTGACATCTCCGTGGTTCCATACACGCTCTTATAGATGATGGCAAGATTATCGGAAATTTTTATATCTGTCTTTGTAGTGAAGCCTTGCAACAACTCAGCCTCCTTTCTCAGAAATTCTACAATTATTTCATCGCTCAGTTTCAAACCGATGGGAGTATTGCCGCATTTGCCATATATCCAGCTTTCAATTTCCCAAGTCGAGCAGTTGAGGGCAGTTATCAGCATTTTTCCTTCGCATTTTCTTAGAGAAAATAAGAACTGCAACACCAAACTGGTGCTTCGATACCATAGGGGAGGCTTGTTTACATTTTCAGCTTGTGGTTGATAGAAAGTTGAGGGTTGGAGCCAATCCCAAGTGACATCTTCTTCATAGTGACTGGTGGAGGTAGAGTGAGGAAACATTCTGTTGCAAAAGCTTCTAAAAAAGATGAGAATGCAAATAGTTAGTATCAAAGATTATCTAAAAGAAGAAAGATCACTCACCGAAAGATCTGCATGTGCAAACAGCTCACGACAAACTGACTAAAGTTTGGATTCGCTGCTTCGTTTTTATAGGTTGAATTTGACCTTGAAATGACATTCCAGAACATTCTAAAGAAGTAAACAAGAGTAATTACGCAGTTTTAGGGATGTGACCTTGAAATGACATTCCAGAACATTCTGAAGAAGTAAACAAGAGTGATTACGCAATTTTTGGGGGTTTGACCTTGAAATGACATTCTAGAAAATTCTAAAGTAGTAAACCAACGTTGTTTAGCGAACCGCAATGAAGCTGTATAGCGGCAAAAGCCTGAATTAATGGCGCATTGTACTATGCACCGCTGTCACCATAATGACATTGGGCGCGTTCAGCAGGTCCTATGGTGGGTGCCATTGGTAGATGCCGCATGCGCCTCTCGAACGGTCACAGCTACCAAATCGCCATTTTTTCTACCACAGTTGGTTTATGGTAGCGGTGGATCAGATAGTGGATCGAACAAGCCGTCCAGCAGCTTATATTTGGTTACTAGATCTGCGGGTTCCACCATGGAACTTGCTGAACTCGCCCATTGCTGTCAATGACTACCGTCAACATCTCATCCCTCGAAAAGTCAAAATGGTTGTCAGATACTGTCCGATACAGCTACACGATTCATTCGCCTGCCTTCTGATTCGGGCTGAACGTGCGGTGCCAAGCCCTCACAGGCCAACCCCATACACGGCCCAAGGTACTGACTATCCTCTACCAGATCCCTGTAGCCTGGACGTGCCGGTAACAGCCTACCTACCTCCAAGTGCCCCAGACTTGGCATAACGTTCTGATGCTAAGCCCCCACAGGCTGCCCATTACTTACGTTTCGGTCCAAAGAGTGCTGATGCTAAACCTCATACAATTGTCTCATACTGATTCGCCTTCTCCAACAACTATTGAGCAATCACCGAAATTTGTGATTGTATAGAAGTAGGTAGGTACTTTGGAATCCCTAACTATGGAAAGTTTCATTCTATCGTATCCTACCTGCCTCATCATCGTTTCATTTTCTTTACTCTGCTACTCTCTGCTAGAAAATATGGGACCCCAGATCATTAGGTATCTACCTACCCCGACATAGTCAAGGAGAGAACTCGCTCACCCCCAAGTAGCAGCGCCACAATAGGTTATTGATGTTATTATTTGTTTCTTCAGAGACCTAACCTTCTGTTCTCTACTTTGGCGTCAATTCTTTTTCCGCTCCTTCGAAGCGGAGCGCTTTTTCGACTCAGCAACTTTTTTAATTCAAACCGTCAACTTCAAATGTGACATAATGTGACATTGCCATCATTTTATAGAATGTCAAATATGGGTGCATAGTACACGTCGCCCTCTACAATTTGTTTTGCCTATACAGCCCCATTGAAAAAAGAACTTAAATATTCTCGAATAGTGACTATCAGGAATGAAGATGAGGAAATGACGCAATAATGATTTTTATTACAAACTTGTTCATGACTCATTATGTTATGTGTAGAATGTTGCAAGATATGATGCATTCACATCGAAAAATCTAGAAATGTAAAGCGATCTTGTTTGCTTGAATAGTAATAATAATAAATCACTGCGACAATAATTTAAAGTTGTTTACAAGATATCATGTTTCAAAGAGTGTTAATTCTTGGAAATTGTTTTTAACGTCTCTCGATTTAAAAATATTTGGTTTCAAAAATATGAAGCAAGAGATGTTTACGTCGAAAAGTCTAGAACAAAAAAAATAATCACGTGACCTTGAAATCGTTGCTATAAAAGGAGGAGCGCGATAATTCCAAAATTAGTCTATTTTCACTAGTGCTTATGTCAACAACATTGAAAATATGAAAAGACAACATAGTGCAGTGGAACAAAATGTGGTGTGCTGGGAAGATGTTGCCAGCGCATTGCGCAACCGACTCAGTGTTGGAAGAATCGCCAACACTGGGTTTAAAAGTATCAGCAGCTTCCTCCTAGCCTGTGAGGAAGCTGTGAAATTGAAACTGACTGAAAAACTTCAAGACCACGGACAACTCAAAACAAACAGCGAGTTGAAATGCCTGTTTGAAATAAAAAAGGGGTTGGAGGAAAAGTTACACGAATTTTTCTTCATTTTAAAGATGACCCTGATAACAACGGGTAAGTTTGTCATTGTATATTTCAAGCGCATGTTTCATATAAGATGTTTACAGCAACAAATTTGGATGACTCTTTGCAACAACAAAGAGATATGCTGCTTACCAAAGTGGAGGAATTCTCACTAAGGGAATCGGGAAAAGCCCTGTACGAGATCTCCCAGTTGCAAGTTAGTAGAATGCACCTTTGAAGTTCATTATTCAATTTTCTGTTCTAAGATCAACATCGCAAAAAATGATGCAATAAAGGGGGATCATACATGCCCCTTCCAAAATGGATCCAAAACAAGAAGGCAGTCATCAATGTACAACATGGCGATGACTTTTGCTTTGCATATTCCGTGTTGGCCGGGCTTTATCCTGTCAACCGTGATCCTCAGAGGGTATCCAACTACCAGGATCCCTTCACCGACCTCAACCTGGAAGGCTTAGAGTTCCCCTCGACGTATCAGTCGTGGGGAAATTTGAGCGCCAAAACCCCAACATATCTGTCAACGTTTACGGAGTAGAAGGGAACAAAATTATTGGACCACTATACTTTACCCAAAACAAACAAAAGTTGCACGTCAATCTTCTCCTTTTGAAGAATGACGAGACATCACACTATTGCTTAATCAAAAATTTGTCAAGGTTATGTTCTTCCCAACTAAATAAGAATGATCACCAGAAATTCATTTGTGACCGATGTCTTGCATACTTTCACGGAGAAAGACTCTTGATTGAACATGAGAAGCTGTGCCGCAATTTCGATACCGTCCACCTAAAATTACCTGATGAAGAACACAACATTTTGAAATTCAAGGCTTTCGACAAGAAAGAAGACGTTTCCTTCGTGGTTTTTGCGGATATGGAGAGTTTTTTGGTACCGTTGGATCCATCCCAGCCAGAGGGGCAAATGGGATCCTATTCAGTGGATTACCAAAAACATGTTCCATATGCCGTAGCCATGCAAGTGGTATGTCAGTTTGACAGCGGCTACAACAGCTTCCACATGTTCAAAGGAGAAGATTGCGTGCAACAATTTTTACATCAATTGGAACAACTTTCCGAAACTGTAGAAGAGGTGTTGGGGTTAAACACACCCATGATCTTTGCCAACACGCAATATGACAACTGCAAAAAGTGTCATATTTGCGGCAAACCATTCGATCTCACAAAATACAAAATTGTTCGAGACCACTGCCACCTAACAGGGAAATTTCGTGGATTTGCTTATAATGTAAGTTAATTTCCAAATGTATATTGATCCATTTCTAAATATATGTTTTTAAATTTTAGGTCTGCAACTTGAATTACAGAAATCAAAGATTTATCCCAGTCTTCTTACATAACAGGGCTAATTACGACTTTCAATTCATTGTTCCGCATTTGGCGGAGGGTGATGGTGAAATCCGTGTTATCCCCATAAACAGTGAGAGGTATCTCTCACTGAGTAAGAAAGTTGGGAAAGTCTCCGTCCGATTTCTCGATTCAGTCAAATTTATGCAAGCGAGTCTTGAGGAGTTAGCAGAGGATCTCGATAAACAAGACATGAAATTTACAAGAGCGGCATTCCCAAACGATGAAGACTTTGAGCTTGTCTCTAGGAAAGGAAAGGCAAGTAATAATAATAATAATAGAAGTTTTATTGAACGTTAAGATACACAAATGTACAAAAATGCGACACCGCATAAGATAACTGTAAGTATCTATACAAAAACACAATGAACACAAATATACCCACAGGAGACTAGCTCGTTCGTGGGGAAATAACGTAGTACCTAATTGATAATAATAACAATAAAAAGCTTAAATTACATCACTGTACACTCATACTTCAAAAACTCTTCCGGTCGATGATCTGGTGAACCTCTTCTCTGCCCATTCCCTCAGTCATAAGAGTCTTTAGGGCTTTCCTAAACGAGGGTCTCGAACGTGTCATAGCCAGGATGTGTGCAATTCGACTGTAAACGAATGGGACAACGTAAACGTAGGAACACTGACCAATTGTTTTATCAGCTCTACAGTGCACAACATTAGTTCTCTGTGCCTGGTGTCATGTCCATGAGTTATCCTTTCGATCCTTTCCTTTCCCGCATGAAGTCGAATCGCGATCGTTTCAAAAAATAGTTGTCTGATGTCGTATGTTTCGGTTTCACTAAATAAGGACGTGGTAGGGTAGAAGCGACTCTTGTTGTATTCGATTTTTATGATCCATTTTTGAATGTTTTTGTAGCCTGATCAAATGGTTGTTGGTTACTCCACCCCACGCTATTATTTCATATCTCAAGTGCGATTGTACCAGTGCATTATAGAGTCTTCCCATCTGGTTTTCGGTGCAGATGTCTCTGTATAGGCTTCCCAACATGCATCGAACTTTTCTGGCAACGATGTCCGCGTGGTGGTTCCAACGGAGATGTCTGTCCATTATCAAGCCCAGGTATTTGACAGCTAGTAATTAATTCCGTCATCCACTCTACAGTGATCTTACCAGTGAATTACTGCTATTATTGACCAGATGGCGCGCTCACACTTGATTGCTCACTTATCTTGAGCTTGATTATCTGAACAGATCAAACTTCAATTTGGTCCTTTCTGACGCGGTAAATACAGCCACCCAAGTTTCCACCACTATCACAATAGGCTATAACTGATGAGGAAGCAGAAATGAGGGAATGATTCAACAACACGATTCACAAAGATCGATACCGATGACTTGAAACGTGCTCTTGTTCTATGCCAAGTCATGGCTTCATCTTCTCTCTTGCTACCATAAAAGTCATAATTATCGCTCCCAGAAACCGCTTCCGGATTAATGTATCACCATTTCATCATCACGAAATGTAAGCAGCTAGTAAAATGTCTTGAATAACTTCCGCCAAGTTCCATTTCTCTGTGCTATTTTAGGTTAGATCTACCCGAAATCGTTGACACGTACAACTGTTCAAAATGTTCGCATCGGACCGATACCGCCTTCCAGCTCAGCCACCACGTCCAGAGAAATCACAAAAATGTTTATGCAGCCGAACTGTACCATGCCATCGTCGAACCGGAACAGTTCCCATGCATCTGCTGCGACGAGTGCTGCGACTACAAGAGCTACTATCAGTTCGAATTGTACGAACATTGCAAACAAATACATAACTTGCGGGTGACAGAAAATAGGACGTTTTGCGAAGAAATTGAAAAATATCCGTGTGAGTACTGCAGATTCGAATCGGATTCAAGTTTGTTTCTTGTAAAACATGACGTTTTATGTGCAAAGCCAATGACAGGGCAGCCACGAAGAACCGGAGAAGAGGTCGAAGACATGCAATCGCCAGAATTGAATAGGGCTTCTGCAAGATCAATCGAAGATGTTGGAGCAACGTCAGTAATGGAATCGAACGTGTTGACGCATGATTCAAATAAAGTAATCGACGGGCTTCAGTGCAACCATTGTTCTCACGGAGCTAAACTGAAGTCGGATTTGAGGAGACACATGATAATTAGGTAAACATGCTGAGAACGAAGAAATCAACTGGTTCCAGTGCAACCATTGTTCGTACCGAGCTAAACTGAAGTCATATTTGAAAAAGCACAACATGTTAAAACATGCTACGGATGAAGAAATTCACTGGTTCCAGTGCAACCATTGTTCGTACCGAGCCAAACTGAAGTCACATTTGAAAAAGCACATTATGCTGAAACATGCTACGGATGAAGAAATTCAGTGGTTCCAATGCAACCATTGTTCGTACCGAACTAAAACGAAGTCAAGTTTGAAATACCACATGTTCAAACATGTTACGGATGGAGAAGTGAACTGGTTCCAGTGCAATCATTGTTCGTACCGAGCTAGGCGAAAGCCATCTTTGAAAATGCACATGTTCAAACATGCTGAGAACGAAGAAATCAACTGGTTCCAGTGCAACCATTGTTCTTACCGAACTAAACTCAAGTCACATTTGAAAAGGCACCACATCTCTAAACATGCTACGAATGAGGAAATTATTGGTTCCAGTGCAGTCATTGTTCGTACCGAACTAAATTGAAGTCAAGTTTGACATATACCACGATATGTTGGAACATGTGACGGATAGAGAAATAAACTTGTTCCAGTGCAACCATTGTTCTTACCGAGCTAAACTCAAGTCACATTTGAAAAGGCACCACATCTCTAAACATGCTACGAATGAGGATATCAATAATTGGTTCCAGTGCAGTCATTGTTCGTACCGAACTAAATTGAAGTCAAGTTTGATGAACCACAATATGTTGAAACATGTGACGGATGGAGAAGTAAACTTGTTCCAGTGCAATCATTGTTCGTACCGAGCTAGGCGAAAGTCATATTTGAGAATGCACATGTTCGAACATGCTACGCATGAAGAAATGAACTGGCTTCAGTGCAACCATTGTTCTTACCGAGCTAAACTGAAGTTGAATTTGGAAAGACACATGATCAGTAAACATGCTGAGAACGAAGTAATCAATTGGTTCCAGTGCAACCATTGTTCGTACCGAGCTAAACTAAAGTCACATTTGAAAAGCCACCACATGCATAAACATGCTACGGATGAGGAAATAAATTGGTTCCAGTGCAATAATTGTTCGTACCGATCTAAACGAAAGTCTGTTTTGAGAAAACATCTGTTGAACCCTCGGTTGAACCATTCCTAAAAGCTTGAGAAGCTTGCTCATGCTTATACAAAGCAGCTCATTTCTCGCCAGTTTATTTCAAAGTTCCATTAAATAGTTTGGTTGGTACTGTAACATCCCGGTCATTGGACACCAACTGTAAATTATCCTAAAGTCATGGCACCTACTGTAAAATTCTGAGTCACGACAACTACTTTGTAACATCCCAACCTCACGGTAACATTTTGTAATAAACCTCGTCACCGGCCCCAATTTTGTGATATCCCTTCCCTTCCCTACGTTAAATTAATCAAGCTGTGATGCGTCTAATTACCCTTAGTCGTATTTCGTTGTGCCGTAGATTTTATTTTACCTTTACCTGAGTTATTTGAATCAATTACACCTACCTCAGCTTCACGTCGTACTAATTAATACCTCTAGCCTCCTCTAGTAGTAACCTCACGTTCTTTTTTAAAGGGAATGAATTGAATAAATATTGGAAAGTAAACAAAGTCATTTAACCACACCTCAATTTTATTACAAATAATCAATCATCGCCAACTTAATTAAATTCACCTTAATTATTCATTTTATAATTTCCTGACGTGCTGACATTCAGCTAGCGTTCGGAATTATTTTATTCAGTTTACATTCGGTTTCTGAAAGAAAAGTACATCCTAATTCCGTGTGCAATCCTACGACGAATTTGTTCAACCCTAGCAAATTAATTCCGTTCTCATTCTTCCTAATTTTCAGAATTATGGGTGAAGCCATTTCCTAGTATACTTGAGTTTAATTCCCTGCCTAATTCATTTATCCTTTTTCCAATTTTTGTTTCAACCCTTTCACCCCTTTCTCCCATTCACCCTGGTACGAAAAGAAATCTTTACTATTTAATTGTACTTAGAGAGAGATTGTTGTTCACCGAGTTTTGTCTGGATCTTTCGAATTTATAGCCATTATTTTAATTATTGATCAAATAATTTACATAAAATTTGAGTGTTGACATTCCATAGATTTTATATCCAGCTGGTGCTATAGTTCATAATTTGAAGACTTATCCAGCAGCTCGGTTTCATGCAGGTTCAATACCATTACACAAATTTACAATATGGAGTACAAGTCATCGCAATGAGCCTCTAATTAATTAGCCTGCAAATTTGATTTTATGTCTCGTTCATTTCTTATCTTGAAGTGTTTCGAAACGACACTGAATTTTCTTAGCATTACTCAAGGGGTTTCTCTTTGGAAACTCGGCCTCATGCCTTTAAATTCTTTGTCGCGCGAAAGGGTTAAATATCTTATTCTATGGGGGAAGATAACGCGTAATCGAGATTTTGCCCAGGTTTGATTTGCATAAATACTGCTAGTGCTTGTCTCAGCTAATAGAGTCTACAAAATCATGCTCTGTCGGAAGCCAAATCTCTTAAAAGGGTTGCTGAGGTTTCACCCTTTTTCTTGCATCTGGAAGGTAGTTATCTGAAAACAAGGGGCCGCATTTTAAAAGCTCAGAGCAATTACAAAGAATTCAAATTGGCTTGACGCTTATCATGGCTGTTCAAAAGATCAAACAAAACCTACTATCATTTTTTTAAACCAAAACAATTACTTCAACCTCATTTAAACCATTCGCATTCGATTACAATAGAAATCAGACTTGCCTTAATGTTTTCCTTTCACATCACTGATGTACTACAAATCTATCACAGTGTTTTAGCACTTTTCTTAATTTATTCTTCTTGAAAAATATTAGTTTTCTTCCAGCAAAATACACCCGGTGTGCTCGACTCTTACCACCCGAATCTCCTCTCTTCGTCACTGTTCTTGGACCTATGTTATTTTCCCACACCCCGTCTCCCGTCACAACCCTCTGGCCTACCAACGTCGATGCCTGCATCTTTCTTGCATCCGGTGTCACTCCGATGCTGGCCGGCAAAAATCGATATATTTCGCATTCCTTCTCCTATTTTTTTCATTTCGCGATATCGCCCGCAATGCTAATTTTATTCCTAAATATTTCATTCCCCTTTATTTTATAATTCTAAGCCGTTCTGCCACAGAGGCCCCCCTGAACTTTTAGTCTAGAGCTATCTAACTAAAAGTTCACTCGCGTCCCTTAGTCTAGGCTACTTCGTTAAATTTAAATTGAACAGATTAACATACAAACTTTCAGCTTATAGTTATAAACAAGAACAGCATTTTCTTGAGCCTTTTGCTTTGGTCTGCAGAGTAAAACCTCAGTTACTCAAATGGGAAACCCCTGCAGAGAGGAAAGTCTAAGAACCAAAACCTCTAGGCTACAAATTTAAATCTACGCGAATTTGCCTCGAATCTTCATTTCCGCAGTGTCTTCGATCCTCTAGGCGAAATTCTTCTCAGTTGTCCACGTTGATCTGAGTTGTTCCGAGTCTCACCAGTCTCCAGGATTTATCTGAAATTCAACGACGCTAAGTTCCATTGTCTAATAAAATTTAATTAACATAACTTTACGTGAATTGGATCTGGTGTCCTCGATCCTTAGGCCACTTTCAGTTAGATCCTCGCGAGAGTCCGTCCACGTCGTCGACGTCGCTTCCTAGGTGGTTCTGAAGAAATAGAGTCCTCCGGACTATCGAAGTTCGTTGGCTCCCTCCGTGGTTCAACTTCCGATGTTATGACATCTCTTAAATTTTACACAGCATCTTCTAACTTCTGTAGTAAGGCTCCAGTTTTCGATATGGATTCGCATCCGCTGACAATCCATAGCTGTTGGATGTTTACTGGGAAGTGATATCTCAATTCCTGCACGAGCGACTTTTCCGGAATTGACGTCGTCAGAAAACTTGCTAGTTCAACCATTTTTGCAAAATAGTCGAAAAGACTATTGCCATTTTTGGAATCATATACGCCATCTCGAATCTGCTTTCGAATTCCTCGTTGCCTGCTTTCCGGCCAATAGCGAGAGATAAACTGGCTACGGAAGTCGCTGTACGATTTCCACTCGTGGAAAAATATGTTCGCCCATCGTATCGGTGCTCCCTGCATCGCTTCGAGAGAGATTTTCAGTTTTCTATCGTCTTCTTTGATACCTTGGTTTTCAAAATATCGCTCCAGTTTTGAGAGAAAAACCAGTGGAATTTGACGGTCGTCCGCGTGAAATTTGGGAAATTTTGGTGGTTGATTTGTATGCGCTGCCCGTCGTAACAGTTCCAAAAGAATCGCAGCAATTTCACTCGAATCCGCCGCCGTTGTACTGACTCCGTCCCTGTCGTCAACCCCTTTCTCTCCGGTCGTCGGATCTGCATTGTTATGCTGCAGGCCCGGCTCAAGTGGTGCATCCTCCATAGGTAGTTTCTGGGACATCCTTTGTTCGATTTCGGCTCGCCGAATTAATTTCGTTTCGAAAGAAAACAAATAGTGATTAGTTTTTTTTTTTGTTGTTGAACTAATTACTGTTTTGTTGCAGCTACAATTACACTTTGTTTAATTAATAACTCATTAATTTAAAATCTCTCAAGTCAACATTTCTCTTTAAGTACAATATGCTTTCCCGCATCATCTCTCTAGTTTATTGTGGAATCAATTTATCGCTGCCCCCCAGATTAAAAAAATCATTTAACCCTTTTAATCCGACTTCGCATTTTAAATTTTTAGGTCGCTTTTCGCTCGCCAAGTTTGTTTCGCTGCGTTTTGGTTTAAATTCTCAGGTTTCCAAAGTCACATCTGTGTCGACTGGAATGTGCCTTTCGCCAGAGTTTTTTTCTACCTACGCCTCCCGATGAGTCACCCTCCTAACAAGCAACAGGCCTGCTACCTACCGTCCTTCACACTTTTAGAATATCTTTAATTTGTGTCCCGAAATTATTTCTCATTTACACTATTTACCATAAACTTCCTGATTTTTCTTGTCGATTACTTGCAGTACCTCTCACACATTACGATTGTGTGTTTAGGCTTCGGTTTAAACGATAGATTTTCTAATATTTTTCTTACAATTTCTTGGGTGTTTCCTCAAACGTTACTTCTTCGATTATTTCCTTTCACTCGGTTTGTCCCTTTAATTTTCTTCAGCTCTCATAATTTGATCAGCTACTCTGTATTTTTATTTCACGAATACATCTGCTACGCTTCAATTTTCCTACCCCTATTTATTCCCTGATTTGTAAAATTTCAGCACCGTGGTCCATCATATTCAAATGGCTTATTTAGTTTGAAAATTCACCCTATGCAAATTATAGTCGTAGTTTAAAGTGAGCTTTTGTCACTCCGTTGTGTATTTTTCGACCCACATCTTGCTACCTGCTCCCGGAACGACCCTTTCCACATCTGTTCGCCCACGCCCAGAACCATTAAAACACCCTTGGCGAAATTCCACCTACTCTCGGTCCTTTTCTATATATGCGCGTGTTTTGATTTTTCTAGCCTATTTACCTTTGTTTATTTCCCAATCATTTATCCAATCATTGCTTCTAAGTACCTCTAATCCTGCGTCACGGAACACACTGTAACATCCCGGTCATTGGACACCAACTGTAAATTATCCTAAAGTCATGGCACCTACTGTAAAATTCTGAGTCACGACAACTACTTTGTAACATCCCAACCTCACGGTAACATTTTGTAATAAACCTCGTCACCGGCCCCAATTTTGTGATATCCCTTCCCTTCCCTACGTTAAATTAATCAAGCTGTGATGCGTCTAATTACCCTTAGTCGTATTTCGTTGTGCCGTAGATTTTATTTTACCTTTACCTGAGTTATTTGAATCAATTACACCTACCTCAGCTTCACGTCGTACTAATTAATACCTCTAGCCTCCTCTAGTAGTAACCTCACGTTCTTTTTTAAAGGGAATGAATTGAATAAATATTGGAAAGTAAACAAAGTCATTTAACCACACCTCAATTTTATTACAAATAATCAATCATCGCCAACTTAATTAAATTCACCTTAATTATTCATTTTATAATTTCCTGACGTGCTGACATTCAGCTAGCGTTCGGAATTATTTTATTCAGTTTACATTCGGTTTCTGAAAGAAAAGTACATCCTAATTCCGTGTGCAATCCTACGACGAATTTGTTCAACCCTAGCAAATTAATTCCGTTCTCATTCTTCCTAATTTTCAGAATTATGGGTGAAGCCATTTCCTAGTATACTTGAGTTTAATTCCCTGCCTAATTCATTTATCCTTTTTCCAATTTTTGTTTCAACCCTTTCACCCCTTTCTCCCATTCACCCTGGTACGAAAAGAAATCTTTACTATTTAATTGTACTTAGAGAGAGATTGTTGTTCACCGAGTTTTGTCTGGATCTTTCGAATTTATAGCCATTATTTTAATTATTGATCAAATAATTTACATAAAATTTGAGTGTTGACATTCCATAGATTTTATATCCAGCTGGTGCTATAGTTCATAATTTGAAGACTTATCCAGCAGCTCGGTTTCATGCAGGTTCAATACCATTACACAAATTTACAATATGGAGTACAAGTCATCGCAATGAGCCTCTAATTAATTAGCCTGCAAATTTGATTTTATGTCTCGTTCATTTCTTATCTTGAAGTGTTTCGAAACGACACTGAATTTTCTTAGCATTACTCAAGGGGTTTCTCTTTGGAAACTCGGCCTCATGCCTTTAAATTCTTTGTCGCGCGAAAGGGTTAAATATCTTATTCTATGGGGGAAGATAACGCGTAATCGAGATTTTGCCCAGGTTTGATTTGCATAAATACTGCTAGTGCTTGTCTCAGCTAATAGAGTCTACAAAATCATGCTCTGTCGGAAGCCAAATCTCTTAAAAGGGTTGCTGAGGTTTCACCCTTTTTCTTGCATCTGGAAGGTAGTTATCTGAAAACAAGGGGCCGCATTTTAAAAGCTCAGAGCAATTACAAAGAATTCAAATTGGCTTGACGCTTATCATGGCTGTTCAAAAGATCAAACAAAACCTACTATCATTTTTTTAAACCAAAACAATTACTTCAACCTCATTTAAACCATTCGCATTCGATTACAATAGAAATCAGACTTGCCTTAATGTTTTCCTTTCACATCACTGATGTACTACAAATCTATCACAGTGTTTTAGCACTTTTCTTAATTTATTCTTCTTGAAAAATATTAGTTTTCTTCCAGCAAAATACACCCGGTGTGCTCGACTCTTACCACCCGAATCTCCTCTCTTCGTCACTGTTCTTGGACCTATGTTATTTTCCCACACCCCGTCTCCCGTCACAACCCTCTGGCCTACCAACGTCGATGCCTGCATCTTTCTTGCATCCGGTGTCACTCCGATGCTGGCCGGCAAAAATCGATATATTTCGCATTCCTTCTCCTATTTTTTTCATTTCGCGATATCGCCCGCAATGCTAATTTTATTCCTAAATATTTCATTCCCCTTTATTTTATAATTCTAAGCCGTTCTGCCACAGTACCTAGTGATGCCGTTCTTCCTGTGACCTATATGGGCTATGTTATATGACGCGGAGCCCATGGTGGTGAAAAAATGGAATTCTTGTTGAACTTCTTTGACAGCAGACAGCTTTGACATGGTCGTATGGTTACTTGACATTTGTCTCGTGCATTTCTTTGTTGTTTGACAGAACGACGGTAGCGAAAAGTGACTTCTCTTTATCGACACAAGCGCCATCTAGTGAGATGTTCTCCAACTAAATCGAGTCCAACAAGAACTTCACATTCCGCCGCTGCGCTAAGTGTCATGCACATAGCCCATGACGTCCATCTACCAGAAAATTAGCGAAGCCCAAGCAGTAGGTACCCACCTACGGGACGATAGCATTTAGTGTACCTACGGACGCGCCAAGTGGTTGCTCCTTTAATAAAGTAGTTCGAGTCCAATAACTGTATTTTATTGAGAGAATGTTGGTTTCTGTCCTCTCAACATAGTGGCCGCGGTATGCTCTAATATTTGGAAGAATACGGCACTCGATGAAGAAGCAATTTTCTCTTAAAGTCGATCCATCCGAAGCACCAAAAAAATCATCCCTCAGGGAGGCTGCGAAAGCCCCCCAAAACTTTGGGTGCAAGAACTTCCCGCCAAATCACCGTTGATTATTGCTGTGTCTATCATGAAGGAAGCATACAACTCTTGTGTGAATATTGACAGCATTGGATTTTCCACTTGAGTCTTTCGTCGCACTTGAAAAAATATTCTGTTCACCTGGTCAAAATAATCAATTTTCATCTTTTTCTCCATGGAAAACAACGTTGTAGGTATGACATGTTTTGTATCATTTCCCAATAATTTGCAGTCGCTTCATCCATATATGAAGTCAAAATTGCGATATTGGCATTTAAAAGAAAGAACAAAAACGTTTCAATAATTCCGCGGTGGAATGGGCACTGTTTGTATCTATATTTATTCAAACCTCGATTCAAACATCACACGATGTGTTTTATCGATCAAACAGTTTCCATTTATAACAGGACAACAATCAGTACTGTCGGTAACAATCTATTACATACAATATACAGGGTGATCACAAGATAATTCCGTTGCATACAATATACAATGATATCACATATAACACCCCCACAATAAATATTTGTTCCCATTCATAACATTGACATCGATAATCTTGACGCTTTGAAATACATGAACAATATCACAATTTGTTATCACATTTCATGTTATAAGATCATTCAAATGGTCAGGGGGTCTCGTCGTTTTTATTGGTCGGGAGATTTTCTTTGTTTCTTCTATTGGATGTGCTTCTTGTGGAGTTTTCACCACTGGTGTGCTTGGTTCTAATAGTGTACTTCTTCAGCCTCTTCTAATTTCTTCGCTGTCGCAGTCTGTGATTTCCGTGCCCGTACTGTATCACCAGGGGCGTCCTGTTCTTGCTCGACGTGGATGTTCGGCTCAGCCAAGTTGATGACGTGTTTGGTGTGGTCAACATTTTGTTTCTCAGAGCAGAACGTATTTCCATACCCGATTTTATTGGCAATTTTCGATGTCTTATTTCTGTTTTCACCGCTGTTTCCATCCTTGATTGTCGCTTTTGCTCGCAAAATAATCTGATTTATGTGTCTCTTCCAGATCTCCCCTGAGATAATTTCACAGAGGTATGTTGATCTTCCAATTCTTTTACTGACTTCTGTTTCTATCCAATTTTTTTTGTTCACCGTCCGGTAATCTCTAACCATAATAAGCTCTCCTGGATGGAACTCTTGCACTTTTCGCTTTCTCTGTTCATATTCTCTAGATCTTCGTTTTTGTTTAACCGTGACTTCTTCTGAATCTGACTTAGTACGGTTCTAACGTTCCTTCCCAACATCAACTTCGCTGGTGAAACATTTGTCGACGAATGTTTCGTGTTTCTGTACGTTATGATGAATCTGGAGATGATTCTATTCAAATTGGTTGCGCTATTCTTTGGATCTGATAAGGCTGCCTTAATTCTTGTTCTGACAGTCTTGACGGCGTTCTCAGCTGCTCCGTTGCTCTGGGGATCAAATGGAGGCGACGTGATGTGTTCAATTCCGTTCTTCTTGAAAGATGTCTCCGTTTGTGCCCCTACCAGCTGCCTGTCATGGTCGCTTACTAGTGTCTTTGGAATTCCAAACCTTGCGAAACAATCTCTCAGCTTTGTTTGTAACTCTTGAGCTGTCATTGTTTTCACTTCAAAAACTTCCGGCCATTTTGTAAGAGCATCTGTCAATTCCAGAAACATCTTTCGTCTCACAGGGCCAAGGTAATCGACATGGATTCTCGCATATGGTGTTCTCGTTGACGGCCTTGGTGTATCAGCTGCTTTTGGTGGGTTTTGTCGGCTTTTCAATCATGGTAGACACGATCTGCATTAGTTCTCAATCTCCTCATCCAACCCCTGCGACCACATCCAAAACCTTGCCTGTGGCTTCATTTGCACAATGCCAAAATGAGCTCTATGTAATCCGTTCAATAGTCTAATGCGCAGCTTCTCCGGTATCACATCACAATATCCCCATGAAATCACTCCTTCATCAAATGTAAGTTCTTCTCTTTGATGGTAAAACGGTTGCAAGTCCGAAGGGTAACAGAATATCCCAGCCAAAAATATCCCGGCAATAATATCCCAACCAAAAGTATCCCCGCGACAAAATATTCCATGCCAAAAATATCCCCGCCAATAATATCCCGGCCAAAAATATCCCCGCGACAAAATATCCCATGCCAAAAATATCTTCGCCAATAATATGCCGGTCAAAAATATCCCCGCGATAAAATATTCCAGGACAAAAATATCCCCGCCAATAATATCCCAGCCAAAAAGACCCCACCCAAAAATATCCCTGTGACAAAATTTCCCAATCTGAAAATATCGTAAGGAGAGGTAACAGCTCTTCAGCCACCGGATCTAGGAAAAAACATCCCCCGCAAAATGTCCCCGGTAATAATGTTCTCCACAATACGTCCCGGAAAATTACGTCCCCGGGAAAAAAAACATCCCAAGGAAAAGACGTCCCTGGGAAAATACATCCCCAGGAAAATGAGTCCTCGGGAAAAAAAGTCCCCCGGAAAAAACGTCCCTGGAAAACTACGTCTCTCTCTCGGTCTCCCTTCTGGATTACTCTGGATATTCACTCTGATGAGCTTCTTTGTGTCGTCATATTACTTCTGAAACTCCATCAGTGGAGACTGTCTCTTGTGTCCTTTATGCGTGTGCTCAGCAGGGCTTCAGACGATATCGAATACACCAGGAGGCCCAGTGAAGTTTCATAGCTTGACATAACATAAAGGCAAAAGAGAGCTTACTGGTACTTTGAAAGCCAATTAAAGGCTAAGTGAGCTAATTAGAACTTCATACTATACTTGAGGATACAAGGGGGCCTGATAGGGCTCCGAGTATCACATTTAGGCACAAGTTGTTACCTCGGTGATTACTCATGCTCCGGAAGTCTCGTAAAGATGCAAGAGGGCTCAGCAGGGCTTCAAAAGACGTTGAAGAAACAAGGGGGCCAAATGGAACCATGTGTAACACGAGAAGGCATCAGAAAGGAGTTCACTGGAAATTTGAGAGTCTTTAAAAAGCACACGGGAGCTGATAAGAGCTCCAAACTACACTTGCGTACACATTACTGGAACTATGGATGCCACAAAAAAACACAGGAGCTCATTAGGGCTCCAAACGACACATGAAGACACAAGGGGGCCCAATAGAGATCCAAATGCTACGGAAAAATGCAAGGCAGTAAGACCTCAAACAATACTGAAGACACAAGGGGGCCCATTGGAGCTTTACATAACAATGAAGGACAAAAAGGGGGCTCACTGGTACTCTGGAAGCCAATAAGAACATAAGTGGGCCAATAAGGCTCCATCTTGGGCTCTGAACTACACTTGAGGACAAAAAAGGGCCCGATAGGGCTCCGAATATCACATCAAGACACAAGGCACCCACTTATGCTCCGAAAGTCTCGGAAAGATGTAAAGGGGCTCAGCAGGGCTTCAAAAGACATTGAAGAAATAAGAAGGCCCAATGGAGCTCTGGATAACAAGAAGGCAACAGGGGGCTCACTGGAATTCTGATAGCCATGGAAAAACATAAGGGGTCTAACTAGGGTTCCAAACTACACTTCAGACACAAGAGGCCCGATATAGCTCCAAAACCATAGAAAAACTTCAAAGGGGGCCTAATGAAGCTATATAATAGAAGAAGGAGAAGGGGGGTTACTGGAATCTTGATAGTCATGAAAAAACATGATGGGGCTCACCAAGGCTCCAAATTATACCTACTTGAAAATACAAAGAGGACCAAATTTGAGTCCAAATATCACATAAAGGCACAAGGGGCTTATTGGTGCTTGGAAAGCCTCGGAAAAGTGCAAAGGGGCTCAACAAAGCTTCGAACGGTATTGAAAACACAAGGGGGCCCAATGGAGCTCTGTGTAACAAAATAACTTGAAATTGGACTCACCGGTTCCTATTCCGAAAGCCAAGAAAAAATATAATCGGGCACAACAGGGTTCCAACTACACTTGAAGACACAATGGGGGCCCAACAGGGCTCTCAACATGACATGATGGCACACTGCTGCTTGCTGCTTCGAAAATCATGAAAAATGCTAGGGAACTCAGCAGGACCTTTAATTAATATGAAGACAGAATGGAGACGATACTTTGGAGGGCAATAGACTCGTTATCGGGTGGGTCTGAAATTCTCTATATTTTTGCCTTGGACATTATTGGTGGGGATAGTATTGACGGGGATATTTTGTCGCGGGGATATTTTTGGCTGGGATATTTTTGGCCTGGGATATTATGTCGCAGGGATATTCTTGCCGGGATATTTGTGATTGAGATATTTTTGGCTGGGATATTTTGTCGCCGCACCTGCAAGTCCTGACCAACAGTTGTTGCAGTCCAACCTTTTCGTATAATACTCAATTACTCTTTCCAAACTTGTATCACCTTTCGTTTCTTTGGCAATGGTTCTATTGTCTATCGGTCATTCCTCGGATGTTACCGCAAAATTGATGTATTTGCCTTGATTGGTATACTCCTTAGATATAGTTGTAATTGACCTGGGCTCTCGTGATAGGCAATCGGCTGCTAGGTTATTTACTCGTTTTATGTACTCTTTTTATACAGGGTGTTTCAGGGATGATAGCATAAAAATCAACTGTGCGTAGATCTCGTCAAAATATGACGAGAACCTATACACCATTTTGCTAAGTTCGACCTAATGACGAAGATACAGCCCTCCGAAGTTCACTTTTTTCAAATTTCAAAAATTTGCAGCTCAGGAACGTTCTGACAAATTCAGCTTCAATTCAGCAAAAGCTGGTTTGTCATAATTATCTATCAACCTGTCAAATTTGGGAAGAATCCAATTAGTGGTGTAGGAGTTATGAGGGTCAATAATTTAGAAGCATCCAAAGAAAAGTTGAATCAAGGTGACCCCTCATAACTTCTACGCCAATGATTGGATTTCCTCAAAATTTGACAGGTTGATAGATGATTTTGACAAAGCAGCTTATGCTAAATTAAAGCTAAATTTGTTGAAACGTTCCTAAGTTACAAATTTTTTAAATCCGAAAAAAGTGAACTTTGGAGGGCTGTATCTTTGTTATTAGGCCGAACTCTGCAAAATGGTATATAGGTTTTCGTCATATTTTGACGAGATCTACCCACAATTGAATTTTTTGCTATCATCCTTGAAACACCCTGTATACTTTATTACATAATTGAAGCTGGACAAAAAAAATGCTGCCCATCTCTGTAATCCATCAGCGTACATTGACAGTATACCTCTGCGTTCTCCCAGTAATGCTACTAGGGGCTTGTGGTCCGCTTCCAGAGTCCACTGTGGCCATATAGATATTGCTGGAACTTGGTTACTCCATGGTAAATAGCGAGTGCTTCTGGATGTACTGCCAAATAATTCCTTCCTGGCATGAAGGTCCTGGATACACATCAAATCATACGCTCTTCTCTGTTCATTTCATTGCTCAGCACTGCAGATATTCCATCTGCTGAAGCATCTGTTGTCAAGACGTTTGGCAATTCTGGATCAAAATGTACCAAACGGGATTCAGATGCCAAAACTTCCTTCATTTCCTTGAAAACTGCTCCGCACTCTTCTGTCCACTTGAATCCTTCAACCTTTTTTAGTAAATTGTAGGTTGATTCCAACATTGTTGCTAGATTGGGA
The DNA here is from genome assembly GCA_949128115.1 of Anaspis maculata. Classification (NCBI taxonomy): domain Eukaryota; kingdom Metazoa; phylum Arthropoda; class Insecta; order Coleoptera; family Scraptiidae; genus Anaspis; species Anaspis maculata. The sequence goes on along the minus strand of OX421966.1, from coordinate 67,994,300 downwards.
GTGAATTTTGCGTGGTTATTTACATCCCGCAAAATGATCGTACATGAGTCATGGTTGTTGAATCGGGTACGTGCAATATGGCTAGTACTTTATCCTCAGTCTCCCTCAAACCATGTCTCGTTATGATGTGTCTCATGTATTCCACTTTCTCTTGAAAAAAGCTGCACTTCTCCTTTTTTACTGTAAGTCCGGCCTCATTCAGTCCATTCAGCACAGCTTCTTAGTCCTTTAAAAGCTCTTCTCTGGTTTTCCCCGTGACAAAAATGTCGTCCAAGGAATTGACCACACTGTTCATACCGATGAATAATTGTTCCATGAATTTTTGAAACTCCGCACTTGCAGGAGAAACTTCGAAAGGCATCCTGTTCATAGTGGAAAGTCCCTCATGGGTGCTCCAAGTGAAGATCTTTCTTGCCTTTTTATCGAGTTCAAATTAGTTATAAGTCCGATTTAAATCAATTTTTGAGAAATGTTGACCTTTGTTGAGCTTGGCGAATATCTCTTATACCCTGGGAAGCGGATATCTGACCTCCAGTACCTACAGAGTGATTACATGATGATTTCGTTGCATATACAATACAATGATATAACATATAACAAAAGGAAGAAGATCGGTCTATCAAAAAAAAATAAAAAATCAGATTGGTTTTCTTTCAAAGAGGAAATGTCGCCTTGATATTTTCTACGAAAATCAATCTGATCTAGATACTTTGAATAGTACCATTTTTGCTCTGGCACACGTCCCACTGTAGATCAGTCTCCCCTACCTAGCAAAATACAGGAGGCAAGCGACCTTTATGTGGCTATGACGAGAGCGGTGCGTGATGAAATATAATAACGTACATCCAGACAGTCGAGAAAAGTGGCTGATCTTCATTTTAAGAGAGTGAGCCCGGACGGGGGCCACCACCCGAGGATATGCGTCAACCCGGGCGTTACCGGTAAATGTCACCTGGCCGACGATAATAATTACACCCGATGACCTACTCGCGGTCCGAAGAATATAATCCGATGCGAGCTCTCTGAGCTACTGACTTTGCTTCGCCTTTGGATATTTACGAGGCTGTTGCATTATTATGTCGATCGTTTAACAAAAATCGAATTGTGTTGCGCAAGAGAGGCTCGAATGGCGAAAAGGTGAACGAGATGAGCTTGAACCCGTTTAATACTGTTCGGAGCGTTTTGTAGCGTTAAATTATTTATTTAGATCATTTCAGAGGCTGTAGAAGTTTTGCCTATACTGAAGGACTATGCAGTTCGTTGCCGAAGTGAAGTGGACAAGTTGACTAGTTTTTCATTTCGATTTGCTTGAAGCACATTGATACCTTTTCATCTGAAGAAGTCTTTTGGGAATGGTTCTCAGTTTTCAGTTTAGGTTTCTGGTTTCAAACTTTTCAAAGCTTTTCCATATTTTTTCTTGTAAACTTCGGAATCAATTTTAAAATTGATTAGAATCAGAAAGAAAGTGAGCAGGGACTTATTGGACACACCTTTTTTTAATAAGTAAAAATGAAATGCATCGCTTGGCAATCGGTACGACTAGAAGAATCTTCCATCAGTTTGCTGGTGGCATCGTATCCACGTTCAAACCTGAATCACCCTTTAATCGTTCTGCACTACGTGAAAGCAAGTCGCGATTTCCTTGGCGCTCAAAATTACAACAAGTCCCCTGAGGACTGAGACTTCAGATAACTAACTAGAAGCTCCCTTGCATAAAGCGGTTACCGAAACCGGCGAGAATTACGGCTTTGATTGCGACTATTTGTCGAAACCCTATAGGGCAATCTGCTGGGGACCGCTTTTGTAGAAGCTGCAGGACCACAGAGGGACCTAGGGAGGAAATGTCTAAGGAGGGGGGGGGGAGGAACAGCACAGGGGACCTCTTTTGAACTGATTTTGTTCTGTTGTTACCTACTGTTCTTTCAGGACCTCTTTCTTGCAAACTAGCTCTTACTGCTACTGATGTTTACCTGGTTAGTCAAGGATTCTGCTCTTCTTCAATACTGATGGAGACGAGAGGCGAATCGATAAGGATCTCTTCCATACAAGTTACTGTTGACCTCTACTGTACAAATTTTTGAGGACTTCCTTCATACAAGCATCAGAAGCTCAGAAGAAACCAAGACCTTCCAAGGGACACCTGCCCTTCGTCCCCCCTGAGACATTCTAAAAGTAGTCGGGAGATCTCCAAGGGAACTCAGCTCGTGAACTCCGAAACCTCAGCGAATTTTTTTGTACATTGTCCTTGCTGTTTGTTTTTCATCCAGTTAATTGACGGTAGTTCTATCTTCAAACGCTGCAATGAAGATCGAACCGCTGAAGACCTTTTCGTACAAGGTACTGTGGACCCCGAGCTACTGAGTGACCTCTTCTGTATAAAGCACTACACACTCCTTCAAGCTACAGGACCTTAGAGGAAACTACTAAGGGATTTCCTCAGGGATCTGCAGATACCTTCAAAAAAAAACTCCTGAGAAATTCGAGAGAGCCCTGAAGCAACACAGCATGGAGACCCAAGGGACCTCAGAAGAGCTTTTCAGTCCAAATTATCTCTTGTTGTTATTGTTCTGTACGTAGTGAGTTGAAGATCCTTCCGCCTTTTACTGCTGGATACCTCTTTTGTACAAGCTAGAGGACTACAAGTGACCTTCTGAGGTACCTCTAAGCACCTCTGAGAAACCTTGGAGAAGCTCTCCGGAAAGCTTCAAAGATATTCAGGAGAGAAACTCAAGTGACCACGAAACACCCCCTTCCATACTCTATTCTTGCTGTTACTGTTCTTTATCTCGTGAGTTGACGAACCTTCCGTTTTGCAGCGCTGAGGCTAGGAGCGAAGTGAGGAAACCTTTTGTAAAAGTTACTGTAGATGTAGACTTGTTGTAAGAACTGCAGTATGTCCAAATGAGGTAGGAAGAGACCCTCCCATGGTCCTCTGCGGACCTCTGAGAAACTTCTGAAGAACTCCAGGTAGATTCAAAAGAATTCAGTAGGGAAACTCAAGGGACGTCGGAGTTCTGTTTTTGCACAAATTTGTTCCTACTGTTGATGTAAAATCCACTGGACACCTCTTTTGTACAAGTCTCCAGAGACGACGTCTTGGGAGTAATTGAATGGGTCTCTGAAGACCTTCGAAACACTCGGAAGAAACTCCGGGGAGCTTCGAACAAACACATAAGGGAAACTCGATGAACTCCTCAGAACCTCTTCCGTACAAACTTTCTCTTGCTGTTACCGACATTCACCTGTTAATCAATCATTCTCCTTTTTCAATGCCGAAAATAAGAAGCAAATTGCCAAGGACGTCTCTCATAAACCTTTCTTATACAAGCTAGAGGAGCCCAGGAGGAACTAGAACCTCCCAAGGGACCCCTTTCAGCTCTTGAGAAACTCTGGGAGAAGTCCGTCGATCTCTGAAGAAACCCAGCTGGTAAGCTTGGCGATCTGAGCGGATCTTTGTTGTAATGCTGCAAATGGAGATTGTACCGCCAAGGGCCTCTTTTGTACAAGTTATTTTGGATTCCGTTTGCCGGAGTTACTGGGTGACCTTTCTGTAATTCACTTTCGACTTTTTTACAAGCTACATGACCACAGGAATGGACCTGCCCAGGGATCTATGAATAAAACAGTGAACAACTGCTTGGAAACTCGAGAAGGTACTTTAAAAATCAACATGGAGACTCGGCGGACATCAGAAAAGGTTTTTGGTGCAAATTCTCTGTTGATGTTACTGTTCTATACCTTGTGACTTAACGATCCTTCTGCCTTTTGTTGCCGATGACAAGAATACGACGGCTGGGAACTTTTTTTGTACAAGTTCCTCTAGACCTCTGTTGTACAAGTTCCTCTAGACCTCTATTGTACAAGTTACTTGAAACCTCTGTTGTACAGGTTACTCAGGTTCATTCTTGAACAAGTTACCGGAGACTCTCTTGCACAAGGTACAGAACTACAAACGGGACTGAGGAGGGACCTTCTGATGGACCTCTGGGCACCTCTAAGGAACTCTGAAGAAACTCTTCAGAAAGTTGAAAAGGAATTCGGAATGGAAGCTGGAGTGACCTCAAAACTCCCCCTTCTGTATTCTATTCCTGCTGTTACGGTTCTTCACCTAGTGAGTTGACGAACCTTCCGTTTCTCACTCGCTGATGCAAGGAGCGAACTGGGGAAATTCTTTTGTACAAGTTACTGTAGACCTCTTCGTAAAAGCTGCAGAATCTCCGAGTGAGGTAGAAAATGACATTCCTAAAGTTTGTTGGGCACCTCTGAGAAACTCTTGTGACTCAAGCAGGGGACCTTGAGGGACGTCGGAGTTTTTTTCACAAAATTGTTCTTACTGTTGAAGTAAAATTCAGTGAAAACCTCTTGGGGATCTCAGGAGACCTTCGAAGCACTCTGCAGAAATTCCGGGGAGCTCTGTACAAACACCGAAGGGAAACTCGTGAGCTTCTCAGGACCTTTCCCAAACAAATTTTCTCTTGCTGTTACTGACGTTCACCTGCCTTCAATCATTCTTCTTTTTTGAATGCTGAAGATAAGGGGCAAACCGCCAAACGCGTCTTTCGCACACCTTTTTTATACAAGCTAGAGAGCCTCAGAAGGAACTAGGAGCTTCCAAGGGACCCCTTCTAGCCCTTGGGAAATTCTGGAAGAAGTCCTTCGATCTCTAAGAAAACCCAGCTGGTAAACTCAAGGAACTCAGCGGATTTTTGCGATACAGCTTTTTTTGCTGTTTCTGTCCTTTGCTCAGCTAGTTGACGATCTTCTTGTCTTCAAATGATGCGAACAAGGATTGTACCAACGCGCGCCGGAAGCCTCTGTTGTACAATTCATTCTAGAACTTGTTTGTTCAAGTTACTGGGTGACCTTTTTTGTGGAGTCACTAGAAACCTCTTCTTAACAAGCTACGGGACCACAGGACCGGACCTGCTCAGGGATCCATGGAGACAAGAACAGGAAAAAACTACTCAGAAACTCTAGAAGGCCCTGAAAAAGAACACAGCATGGAGAACCGGGGGACCTTGAAATAAGTTTTTAGTGCAAATTGCCTGTCACTGTTACTATTCCATACCTTGTGAGTTAAAGATCCTCTTGCCTTCCACTACTAAAGACAGGAATACGACGACTAAGGACCTCTTTTATACAAGTTACTTGAAACCTCTGTTGTACAGGTTACTCAAGACCACTTCTGAACAAGTTACTGGAGACTCTTTTTCACAAGCTACATGACTACAAAGGGGACTAATGAAGGACCTTCCGATGGATCTCTGAGCACCTCCGAGAAACTGGAGAAAGTCTCCAGAAAGCTCCAAAGGAATGTATCGGGGAAACTAAAGTGACCTCGGCATTCCCCCTTCCGTATTTTGTTCCTGCTGTTACCGTTCTTCTCTTAGTGAGTTGACGAACCTTCTGTTTCTGAACGCTGAGGCAAGGGGTGAACTAAGGAATTCTTCTGTACAAATTCAGCTTAAAATGTACAGTACAAGTTATCTTGGACTTCTTTGTACAAGCTGCCAGACCTCCGAGTGAGCTGGAAAGTGAGATTTTGATAAACTTCCAGGTACCTTTAAGACCCTAAAGGAACTTCTGGGAGTTTTCAAGATATCCAGAAGAAGAGCCCGACGGATGTCAGAGGGGCCCTTTTATACAAATTTGTTCTTGCTTCCACTTTTCTTTGCCCTGTAAGTTGACTTCCTTTTTTTCTTTCAATGCTAAGGTAACGAATAAACAACTAGAACCTCTTCTTCAAATGAGATACTGGGAACCTCTTCTGTACAATCTGCAGTACCTCAAGAGATCCCTCCTGTACAGATCTGTTTCTGCTTTAACTTGTCAGCTGTTACTGCCCTTCACTCAGTAATTTGACGAACTTTAAACGAATTGCAAGACCACGGGAGCAGCTAGAGAGAGAGATCATCTTAGGGATCTCCGGGTATCTGCAAGAAACTCTGAAGAAACTTTGGGAAGCTCCGAAGGAATTCAGCAGGGAAACTCAAATGACCTCAAAATACCCCCTCTGGTACGTCATTTCTGCCGCTTTTGTTATTTACCCAGTGAGCGAACGAACTCATGTTTTCCAACCCTGAGGCTAGAAGCGGACTGAGGAACCCTTTGTCACAAATTACCGGGACATTTTTGTACAAGCTGCAGGACATCCGAGTGAGCTAGAAAGTGACCTTCCAATGGACCTGCAGTGACCTCCAAGAAATCCCAAAAGGACTTTGAAGACCCTTGAAGTTTGGAGGAATTCTTCAGGGAAACTCGAGGGACCTCAGAGGACTCCTTTCGTACAAATTTGTTTTTGCTTCTACTTTTCTTTGCCCAGTGAGTTGATTCACTTTTCCTCTTTCAATGCTGGGGTAACAGGGTGAAATCTAGTGTTGCCGTCTAGAGTTAGACTTTCTAGACTCTTGTCTTGAAAAGGCGTCAAGACTTAGACAAGACCTCTAGAAACTCTTGTCTTGAAATTTCTAGACAAGACAAGAGTAGGGCTGTCAAGATCAAGAGTCTTGATTAGACTCTTGAAAAGGAAAAATTAAAAAAATCTGATATATTCCTCTCCGCTGATGGTTTTTATTTTCTACTTAAGGTGTGATTAAGGTAAGATTGGAGATTTCTTACAGAGTTTATTGACAACATAAAATAACATAAATAAGGGTAAACGGTATGACAAAATGCTATTCAAAACTATATTTATTTGAGATGAAAATGATTGCAAAGGGTTCTCATGCTATTTTTCTTTTATTTGTTGAAATCAAAGTACCGAGATCACTATAGACGACATAAAATATCTCGTCTCAAAAGTCCCTACTTTTTTCAGGAAAAAATCTGGGAATTTGGGAGTTGAAATTGGGAAAATAATGAAGTAATAAACCTGTTTTGCGCTTGCGCACCAGGCAGGCCATCATGTCATTATGCATCGACCGTTGTTGCCATGCTGTGTCTAATAGGTAGTCTACAGTCCATGAATATTTTGAAAATTAGGAAAAACAAAATAACACATAGAAGCATCTTTCTGTATATTGTGAATTTTATATGTGTATCAGAAGACAATTTGATTTTCGGTTTGTGGTGGCAGTTTACTATGAATTTATCAATTCTGCATCAGAGAACGGGAAAGCATGAGAGAGATGTCGAATTATAATAATGTCTTGTGATTATACTTACATTCACATGACATCTCCTCCAGACTCTGTATGTCTCTACTGTTTTCTCCGGTTCTCATGCGGAAGTTTCGTCTAAGTGTTTTTTTTTTCAAGGACTGCTCCAACATCTCCATTTCTACTTTTCCAAAAAATACCTGCGCCTTCTCAGATCGCAACTTCTAAAAAATTAGGTAGCTCGATGAAGCTTTTGGTCTAGTTGCGGAACAAAGTGTTTCTTGCCAATAAAAAGAGAATGATTCAGACACCATGCTGCACTCAGATATTCTCCCAATGTACCAAGGCAAAATACCGATCAGGCTGGTGTTCTTTCTACAACTTGAGTGAAGTTAGTCTTTTTGCCGCGTCAGGTTGACACAAGCGGCAATCTGGCACAGGTCTGCAAATAATCGGTATATTTTCGACAAAAATATTGGACCACGTCTGTACCACGACATCTGGGAACTCTGGGTCCCGCTTAAACCCAATTATTCACATTTCTTTGTCCAGCAGCAATGTTTCGAACACCAAACAGCAAAATAATATTGGAGTTGATTGTTTAACTTTTTCTTGACTGTGACTCTTTCGTTGACTGTTTCTTGACGTTCATGGAAACCTGGTATTGTTCTTGGCTTGTTTATTCATTCGATTCGAGCCGATGGACTGCGGTGAGTTGAATTTCTATATCCTTTTCCGCTGCCAGATTTTTTGAGTACTTTTTTTAAATGAACAGTAGTTGACTATATTTCTTCAGGCATCAACCTACGGCTATATACCTAAACTCGTATCTTGTGATTTTATATAAGACCCCATTTCAGAAACGTGTACTAACATGTCGGGGGTGGCAGTGGCAATCTTTTGTTTCAGCATTCACACCAATGATAAATTTCAGTGCCAATAAAAGTAGATCTTTGTTTTGAAATTTGAACTTAATTATACCGTAGAATATTTTATTGAAGCGCAGTCCTTATTCGAAGGATGCTCCTTGCTCCTCACAGTTTCTCTGTTTTTCTTGCTAAAAGATGTTAATATTTCTGTCACGTATTTTTCTTGGAAGAAAGGGTTTTTTAGTAATTTAATTTCAAGAGTCTATCTAGACTCTTGAAAACTTTCCATCAAGAGTTAGAGTCTTGTCTTGAAATTTTGAAATAATCTTGATATTTCAAGACAAGACAAGAGTAGGGCAACTCTTGTCTTGTCTTGTCTAGACGGCAACACTAGTGAAATCTAAAACTGCTCTCTTATATAAAATACAGGGAACCTCTTCTGTTTAATCCGCAGTACCTCAGGGGTACTCTTTTTGTACAAATTGGTCTCTGCTATTATTTGCTTCCAGCTGTTACTGCTCTTCACCTAATGAATTGACAGACCTCCTGTCCTTCAACGTTGAAGCGAAGCTTGAACATCTGAGGACGTCTTTTGTACAAGTTACTGGAGACTTCTTTAGTACAAATTGCAGGATCACGGGGAAACAAGAGAGAGACCTTCTGAGGGACCTCTGGGTATCTCTATGAAAACTCTGAAGAAACCCCCGGAGGCTTCAAAGGAATTCAACGGGGAAACTCAAGGGACTCCAAAATACCCCCTTTTGCACTCCGTTATTCCTGCTGTTACTGTTCTTCACGAAATGAGATAACGAATTTATGTTTTTCAACGCTGAGGCTGGAAGCAAACTGAGGAACTCCTTTGTACAAGCTACCGAGGACCTCTTTGTACAACGAGTGATCTAGGAATTGACCTTTTTATGGACTTTCGGGAACTTTTCAGAAACCCCAAAGAAACTTTGGGGAGCTTTGAGTGAATTCAGCAGGGGAGCTTGAGGGACGTCAGAGGACCCTTTTTGTTCAAATTTTACTCCTCCTGCAGGATCTTTTCTCCTGCAACACTGAAGTGAGGACTAAACATCTGAGTACCTTTTTTGGACAAGTTACTGAGGACCTCTTCAGCTGAATCTGCAGGATCAAGAGAACCAGGGAAGGATTTTCTGAGCACCTTTGTGGACCTTCAAGGAACTCTGAGGATTTCTGGGAACTCTCTCAAGGAAAATTTCCAAGGAACTCAGAAGGGAAACTCCAGCAACCTTGGAGGAAGTCGTCTGCGCAATGTTTGCCCTGCTGCTACGGCTCTTCACCCAGTGGGCTAACAACAATTTTCATGTCTTCAGATGCTGCGACAAGAGCTGTACTGTTGCGAACCTTTTCTGTGCAAGTGCCTAGGGACCTCTTTTGTTCAAGCGATAGGATTTCAGGATAGGCTATGAATGGAGCTTTCAAGGAACCTCATGGGTACGCCGAGAAATGTAAGAAACTCTGGGAACCTCTTATTAAGCTTGATGGACGTGACCTCTTTTATTTATTCCCGATTTTCTCGATGTCAATTCTGTTCTCTACATGTACACTGATGGGCAAAAAAGTGACGTACCTGAAAAAAATCCCAACTTTGATACCCTGTAGCTATTGAACCAGTGATTGGGTCTGGTTGATTTCCACTTATTTTGCAGAGAAATTCTTGAGGAATGAAAACTTCCTGTTTTTAAGTACAATCTATATTTCACCAAAAATGTAATTTCAATCGGGCGAGCCACAAGATCTCAAAAATTCACTACCGTCAAAACAAAATACTTCAGATGGAAAAAAACTCTTTCTCTGGACTCTCCATTGATGTGTCGCTGATGTCTGTACCTAGATTAGGGTGGTTGTTTGGTCTCGGAGGATCCTTACTGCACTGCGACCTATATGATCTTTTGTGCGTCTGTACCTGCCATGTCTGTACCTAGCCCAGTAAGCCAGATATTCTGTCTTACAGTCCAGCAAACATAATAATCGGAATCCATGGCGTTACGGATCACACACTTGTTGATTTCAACATTGGCCGTTGCCAGGACTTTTTCACTTACCATACCTGGACTCATCATAGCAATGAATACTAGCTGATGGTCAAATCAACTAGTGTGTGATCGGTGACGTCATTAATTGCGATTATTGTGTTTGGTGGACTGTGAGACAAAATATCTGGCTTACTCTCGGGCCTGCTGGACCAGGTACAGACATCAGAGATACATCGATGGAAAGCCCAGAGGAAGAGGATTTTTTCCATGGTTAAAATTGCATTTTCTCGGAAAGTAGAGCACCTACAAGCATCGACGCCCCCTCGAACGAAAGCTGAAAGGTCAGGCCTCCTCTCATTCGAAACAACTTTTTGTTGCCTTGATATTTCCTGAGAAAATCACGCTGAGTTGTTTTAGCTAATACACCCTGTATAACTGTAGCTACAAGAAATACCAATTTGAACATTTTGATCAAAACCTCGTAGTTATCTCACAACATATCAAGAAAGTTCTATACCTACCCATTCAAGTACAAAAACTCCTCCAGCTCTTCCTCTTCCTAAATTCCAAAACGGTATCCATCATTGCCACACATCAACGTTCATTCCAATCGTAATTTATTCATGAAACATTATTGAAAATGACGCATCCAATCATTATCGATCACACACAAAAAAAATTGAATTTTCGTTCCAATTAAAAATTTGGCATTCGCGGGGGCACATCAAGCATCAAGAGTACCTCACCGTTACGACGGTCGACCAGGAATAGAACTAATTGCATGGGTAAACTGAACACCCAGCTAAACGATCTGACCTTTGGCCAACGCTATAGAAAAAAATTAATTAAAAATTCGCGCTGTGAGTATGCTGCTACCTATAATATGCATCGCGGGTCCGAATCCAATCATAATTAAAAAATACCGTAGGCGCTGGGCTGCCGTACGTCCCTGCTCCTGAATTTCACGTGTGTATAATAATAATAATAATGGTTATAATACACTTTCGATTTCATTACTCCAACCGTCGGCTGTACGTCGTATCATTCGAGGTCAGCGAGGCAGCAGAGATAACTGTAGTAGTGTACTAAAATCAAGGTGTGGCTCTCCTCTCCGCGCGATCTTTGCGTATACAGGGTGACTTACTGTTGTTCTATTTCATCGTCGTTTTATACTTATGATTTCATTTGAAATTCCGATAAGTACCTGCCTAGTATTTGAAGCAATCTTTTGTTAAGCCATAGAGGAGAACGAGAGCTTATCACCACTTCACCAACTATTTATTTGGACGCCAAACTATTCAGCTAAGCTTAAGCTGCCTGTATCTACCTGGGAAACTATCCAGCCTTGCGGAGTTAAGGATAAACAGCCAACTTAGTTGCATAGGAAAAAATTATTATCAATAATAGTTTGGCTCTACACCCCATTGATTCAAGCTCCGTCTCCACAACCCGGTTGTTGCACTTTCCTGAAGTTGCGGGGTGATATGGCAAGCATCACGCTTAGGACAACCCCCTTAGAAGCAAACAATTGGTTCAATGAATGTAGATGATTCCTACTAGTGCAAGTAAATATCGCAAGCATATTATTGCACTACGTACATGAGTGCTGTTGATGTCACGCCCTGTATAGGGAATCAGACAAATTTTTAGCATCTCAAGATTAATTGTAAAAGTAATGAGAATGGTGCCGGACTCAAAAACAATTACCAGCGCGATGCCTTGAACCAGTAGCCAGGCAATGCTTTCTGGTATAGATTCAAGACTGTGAGCATCAAGGAGAGAGAAAGAGAAGAGAAATCATTTGTTATTTTCAAACACGGTGATTGATCGTAAATCAAAGATTAATTAGTTAATTAAATAATCGATTTTTTTCTTATGCTTTAGCAAGTAATTACGAACCTATCAATTATCATTATTATTATTAGAAACGTGTCGCCCCTGTTCCAGCAAAGAACGAAGTACTCTTACCTAATATACTTAAGCTTGAAGACTCATCATAATAAATTTATGGACAAGTACTATTAAACTACATTTTATTGCACTATTTCTCATTTTGTATAAGGATTATTGACAGGTTCGTTATTATTATATATTAATAAAAGTTATGTCAATGTATGAATAAATGTATGCCTATCATAAAAATGCGTTATGAAATGATGCGTCACGACGCCGCAAAATATTCCATTAACCTTGTTTCTCGCTCCGCTGTGTACCCTCGCATCAAAAATAAATACAATTTGCAACAAAACCAGATACTTATTGCCTATTTTAGACATTGGCGAAATACTAAGGACACTTTTTGTGTGCACGTATAACGTTTTCATCATTAGAATTATTGCTGGGTATTATAAACCTAAATATAGGTGACTCGTGTACTGGGCATTGTTGTGGAAATTGAATATTTTTATGTCGGATTTGAATAGATTGCCTACGGCTTGTGGAGCAATCAAGGGCATCATGTTGTACAAAATGCGGAATTTTTTGCCTCCGTCAATGTTTGGAAAGAGTGATTTGTGCAAGATCATTTCGCTTTCTACTCTATTATTTACTTGTATAGGTGCCTGGATACATTGCAGTGATTATTGTGTTCGGTTCGTCTTTTTGCGGTGGCGTTTCTTCACCTAGATGTGTAGGAGGAAAAAAAGCGAGATTTCGGAGGTGTCACACTTGGCTTGAGCTTTTCTATAATATAGCCACTGCCATTAAACGTAGGTAAAGATATAAGAAATTGGATTTCAAATAAAAGTCTTCCATATCAACTTGAGTGTGTCCGAGAGTCTGTCATGAGTCCGACAAGAAAAATAATAAACCATAGCAAACCAACTAACCATTTGATTACAGGGTTTAAATTTTTCATATCTGTATAACTATGTTATAGGTGCAGGGATAGGCTTCAAAAACATTGAGTGATATAATAGCTGTATTCCACTACCCAATTTCTTGAACAATCTGCCAAAATAGTGTCATAAAACAATGAACTTGATTCTTTAATTGACAGATTGTTCCAGAAATTGTACAAGAAATTGTGTATTGAAAAACAGCTCCAACGCATTATGAAACATGTAACTTTTAACCGCGTTTACGTCGCAAATGCAAAACTACAACTTATTGGATCAAAAATTGAGTGACAAACTGGAGGGCTATACAGCTACGCTCTGTCTTGTTAAAATTCCCCTCCGCCATTGGCTGTTGCCTAAGTAATAACAGCGTAACAGCCTTTATAGAATTTTATTTTTTGGCGAATCGCACCATGAAACAATTTTCAAGTAAAAACTGAAATGTTCAAAAATTAATTGGTTGATGTCCATTCTTCAGAATACAAGTATCGGACTTGGCTTATTCAAAACAGTTTTGAACCTAACACACGTTTTTGCGTCATGTTGCCTGCACAAGAGCTATGCGCAGCGTCGTGGCATGCTTCGACGGTGTAATGGTGTTCCGTTTTTGAATTAGGGCCTGTACCACTCCCCCTAGTTCCGAATGAAGGATTTGGATGTTCCCGAAGACGTCTCTCAAATTGATCCCAAACATGTTCGACCGGGCTCAAATCTGGACTGCACGCGGGCCGATCCATCTAATGAATTTATTTATCATCAAGATGATCAATTCAATTTCAATTTCAATTCAATTTCAATTTCAAGCCCTTTCGGGCACATTTATTCAGGACTTTTTCGAAATTAACAGAATGTGGAGAGGTACCGATGACCCTCTCAGACCACGAAAAAAAAAAAAAAAGACTTAAGATAATATGATGTAACATAAGATGGCTTCTTCTTGATATAGCACATATGGACGGCACAGGTTTGACTCTGGATTCGATTCAGCGGCGGTCGAGACTTTTCTTGCTTCTCGCCCCAGGTGTAACAACCTGAGGCCGGTGGGTTACGTCGGAGTGGCGGCGAGCATCCCCGGTTCCAGATGGTGATTTCCTCGAAGTGGGTTGTTGTCAGGAGTGTTGCGTGTAACAGAAATTCAGAGACAAAGGAGAATTAGTAAGTGGCAGACACAAGAGGAACTGCCACTGCAAGGAGACATGGGAGTGCAGCACCACCACTTTCATCGTTTCTTTTTGGTGACTCAACATAACTTTTGGACATAATTGGTATTTAATGACATAATCGGGTTTGACATAACAGGTTATTTTCCAAAACCACACCAGTTCGCCTGACTGGCTCTGCTGAAACAGCAGAAGTGGAGTTGGACGTAAACTCCAAGAGTTTAAATGTCTTAGACATATTTGGAGATTTAGATGTATAGAGTGGACATTGTAGAGTTTATAAATTAGGTTTAGACATTGCAGAGATATATGTGTACGCTAAGCCGTCAGACACGTGCCACTGCGAAGGCCGCAAGGAGGCGCAGAGAATCAGAGTTTCGGAGGAGATTGAAGATGTCACTTAGCGGCAAGACAAGATGGCGCTGTCCAAGTTCTGCACACAGTTCGGCTCGTTCGTCATCGTAGAGGGGACAGCTGGTTATGCGGTGTGAAGGATCGTCGGAGACCCGACAGAGGAGACACATGCCATCGTGTTGGCCGATGCGCGCCTTATGCGCGAGAAAGTCGCAATGGCCTGTAAGAATTTGGACAATCCTCCGATCCCCAGAGTAAACACTGCCGTCGCTGACGTTCGGGATGAAGTCGAAAGTTGTACGTCCCTTAGACGAAGTGGCCCATTCCGCCTGCCATGCAACCTCGGTGATTCGCCTCAGTTCCGCTACGCTCTCAGACCTGGAAAGAATAGACGTATCGACCTCGACACCCAGGTGCAACACCGTCGGGGATCTCTTCATCTGCCTGATGCAGATTAATTCTGGTAGAAGAAGATGGAGTGGAGGAATTCCAGCGATGACAGCCGCTGCCTCGGCGGAAGTGGACATGTAGCTACCTACTGCACATCTGCAGCACAGACCGTGAAGAGAACGAAGTTTTCTCTTAACCAACGACATGCCATTGCCCATTGCATGTTTCCAGATGTCTATGACGTACGAAATTATTGGAATTATTGCGTGTTCGTAAATGGTTAGGATAGACTTGGCGACCTGTCCCCAGCTGGATCTTACGTATCTAATAAGCATCGAAAAAATCTGTCTTGCCTTATCAACCACTTTGGCTACGTGCTGGGAGAAACCCAGACCTTTGGAAAGGTACACCCCTAGATATTTAACTGTCGACAGTCTTCTCAACGAGACGCCATCGATCCTTATGATCGGACTTCTCTTGAGTTCACCTTTGAGAAGTATGAAATTTGTCTTAGATGTAGAGATGGAGAGTTTGGACGCACTGACCCAGTCGGTCATCACCCTGAGCGAGGTTTCGGATTTTTGTTCTAACTCATTGCGCGATGAGGCGGCATACGCCACGAATTTCCCACCCACAGGGAGCTCCCTTTCCAGTAATCCGTCCATTACAGTGTTCCAAAAAAACGGTCCTAATTTTGAGCCTTGCGGGCTGTCTTTGGTTAAGACTTTCTCAGCTTTAGAGTGGATGGTAGAAGGTTCAACAATTCGGTCATGGAGATAACTCTTTATAATTTGGACTATGATAGAGGGGAAACGCTGCTGCGCCAGCCGCGCCAGCAGTACATCCCAACGCAGATTATCGAACGCACCCGCAATGTCGATCATTATCGCCAACACATACTTTTGAGGACTCTCTCGCACGAAGGAAGTAACAGCCTGAAGGGCATCAACCGTGGATTTATTTTTGCGGAAGCCAAATTGGTTTTCGTTGTGGAGAACACTCTCATCTCGGAAAGCGTGTATCTTGGACAGGATTATACCTTCGAGTGTCTTACCCAGGACAGAGAGAAGAGTTATGGGTCTGTAGTCTTCAGGATTTGTGGGATTTGGATTGATTCCCTTTGGAATAATCACAAGACGACCTTTTTTCCAGACATTTGGGAAGTAACCTTGAGTAAGACAATCAGAGAGAAGACGTAGAAGGTAATCCGCGATTTGGGGAAAAGAAATTTGTAGAATGAGACCCGGAAGACCATCCGGTCCCGGAGCTTTTCTGCCGTTCATGCGGAAGAGAACCGCTCCAACCTCGCTCAATGTCAACGGCCCACAAGGTGGAACTCCAGGTAAATCGACATCATCAGCATGCTGATCAGGGTCGTCGGGGAGAAGAGTGTGGAGAATCGCGTCAAGAGTGGAAGATGTGTCAGAAGAGTGCTCACCGTTGCCCAGACTCACAGTGGACAACGTGAGGGGAACCTTAGACTTCTTGGCTGCCATCTTGTAGACCGCGCCCCATGGGTTAGCTTTCAGCTGCTCCTCCACGAACTTGTCCCACGACTTAGCCTTTGCCCGCTCCAGGGCTTGTTTGTAGTTTTCGATGGAAATTCTGTATCTCTCGTGGAATATGTCTCGCTCACGACGGACTCGAGACCTTTGGAAAAGTCTTCGCAGACGACGGGACTCACGCCTCAGATCGAGAAGTTCCCGGTTCCACCAGGGGGTGCTACCACGAGCGGGCCTCACCACCTTAAGTACCCTTTCACAAAGATCGCATAGCTCCGCTGTGAAAATTTCGGCGCGATGTTCCAAGGCTTCGACCCCAGGAGTCCACAGCTCCCTTCTCTCTACTCCGATCATACATCGTATTGCCTCATCCAAAACTGCGTTCCTGTTGATGTTTTCAAGATGGAATCTCTTGTGTATTAGCGGATCACTTGTTTTTGTGGTAGAGATAGAGAAACTGATCGCATTATGGTCACTTTGGATGAGATCCGGCCTGATGCACCAGGCGTTTATCCTGTCGAGAATATCGTCGGAGACGGCGGTGACGTCTATGTATGACTCTTCCATAATGGAGGAAAAAGAAGGTGGATTGCCGGGTTCATTGACGCAGTTGAGATTGCAATCAATGAGAAATTCTTCTACAGACTCTCCTCTATCATTTGTAAAGGCCGAATGCCATAGGAGTGAACGCGCATTCATGTCTGCACCCAAGACGACTTTTTGACCTCGCAGACAGAAGGCAATCTCTCTTAGATGGTCAAGATACAGATTTATGTCCTGTGAAGGAGGAGCGTAGAGACTAATGAAGTAGACTCTGTCGCCACCCTGGTTGACCTCTGCCACAGAAACATGAGGAGTGCACAGATGACTGAGAACAAGAAAGTCTAAGTTTGGGTTGAAGGCAATAACTGCCGAGTAAAACCTGTCTTCGGAAGAATGAGATGCAACCCTGGCGACCGCGGACATGCCGGGAATTTTACGTTTGTTCTGGCCAACTTGAAGAAAAGTGTAAGGGTCTTGGACAAGTGCGATGTCGAAGTCATTGGAGAGACAGAGTTCGCGAAGCTCGCTGGTAGCTAGTTTAGATGTTTGGAGATTTATTTGTATGATGCTGAGTTTAGAAGAAGAAGGGGACCTATTCTCCATAATCAATTTTCTCTACAAGTTCCCTTAACCTCCGACCGTATGTGGGACAAGATTTATGGTCCGCAGCATGACGACATTCGGCCTCAGAGAGTTTTGCACGGGTGCAGTTAATACATTTAGGAGTTTGTTTCTTATTCTGGCATTCCTTATAAATGTGGTCACCGGCACAGTGCCCGCACGCACGGTCGCTCCTACAGTTCGCGGCCGCATGGCCGTATTTTTGACAGGCATAGCATCTCTGAATACGCACATGATCGCTTACCCGACAGGACTGCCAGCCCATGTAGAGTCGGCCCTCTGCTAGAATTTTTGTCCGAATGGCAGGAGATATCTCGCACAGCCATGTGGCGACAGTGGCACCCCTCGCACCTATTTTGTAAAGGACCTTTAGGTCTTCCTCGTTTGCGCCTACCAGGGAAGAGTTTTGATCGACCAATGCAGAACGAACTTCCTTGTCACTCATGTTCTGGGGTACCCCGTATACCGCCACCCTGGGCTTGAACCTGCCCAGAACTTTGATGTTAAGGCCGGCATTTTTGAGTTTTTGTGTGTGTTCTGAGAATTTGGCCAGATCGACCGATTCCGAGCTGCTCGTCTCGATGACCACGCCCGCATCACGGGTACTAAAGACCTTGTTGACAGTGAAGCCTAGTTGGGGCGGCTTGACAAGCCCATACAGAGTTTTTTTCGTATCATCAGATGTTTTGTTTTCTGGGACTGTCTGCGTGACGAGCAGTCTGACATTGTTAGATGGAACTACCTTTTTGCCAGAGGGTAATTGAATTTTGGAAGAGACTGCCGCAGCAGCGTAAGAGCCGGGTTTGGAAGATTGAGCAGATTTAGAGGAAGTGAGCTCATTACAGAGTGCCCCGTAGGCGTTCGACATTGTAATGACTGCTTCACTGATGGCACTACAGGCAGAGGAGAAGGCCTCCCTTCGGACGAGACTTTCTTTGGACGTCAGATTGCATTTCGTGATGGACTCAACGGCCTTGCTAACGAGCAAAGCAAATCCATGGAACTCATCTTGGGATTTCGGAATCGCAAATTGTTCGGGTTCATCCCCGCCATTGTCCACAGACACAGAAGTTCTTCTTTGAGAAAACGCCATAACGAAAGTGGCCGTCCGCGGACGGACCACTTAGAGAGTAGAAAAAGTACCAAAGAAGTACGCAGGCCCGAAGCTGCAACTCACAACCACACAGATGACACTCGTCAGAAGAGAATATTAATTAAAAAGGCAAACTCGCCTCGACCGTTAAGTGCTTCTTAGCCGGTTGTGGTGCTTATTGCGCGGTCAACGTTCCGCGTGTTATTGCCACAACACGTTGCCCGCCCTTCACCCCGTGGAGGTGAGCACAGGACTCCGTAGAAGTGGATCAACTCAAATATATAATAACAAATTTCAAACACTATGAACAATTGTTAAACACTTTGATCTCACAATGTCCTCGAGGGCGAAAGATTTATTCGCAGCTGAAGGGAATCCAGAGTTCAAGATGATCAGTGACGACTCGGGCGGTATAAGATTTGGTGATATCTTGCATGAAGACAAATTGGTACCAATAAGATTCGGTTGTTAGGACCACTCGCGGCTGTAGAATCTCGTTAATGTATACCCTTCAGCTGTTAGACCGCCATCAATGGTAACAAAGCCCGCGCGATCGTTTATGTTGTTCCACTCGAGACTTTCATGGATCCACCTTTTTGTAACGGTTTCTTCACTGTACTGGGCATTAAGCTTCCCCTGGGTCTTCTCCAGACTCTCGTGCGACCATCATCACCTGAGTTCTAGTGGTAAAGTTTCCAGTTCAGATGTTCTCTTTCTCAAATTGGAGTAGTTTCTGACGTGTTCTTCAGTTAATTCTGATAATCTTGCATGACGTCTTGCTCGCCTGGCTGTGCGTGGCTTATTGGCATGGACTTGCCTTCTGAAGGAACCTCACAGATAGGAATCTAGTGGCGTCAGATTGGGTGATGTCGCCGGCCAATAAACCAAGACTATTTTTCGGAATCGGACGCCCGGGCAACAAGCTTCTCATATAGGGAACATGATTTTCTAGATTTTCAGTTGTTAGTGCTGAGATCTCTTAACAAGATGTGCGTCTTGCATAGAGATGCAAAATTACCGGTAATTTATTTTTGGGTAATATTACCGGTAAAATTACCGGTAATATTACTTGAATGTTACCGGTAATATTACCCACTTTTGTTTTCGGTAATATTACCGGTAATATTACCGACTTTCAAAAAAGCACCTAATTTTTGTTTTGGTAAACCCAGTAGTCCCTAAACCATAAAACTGTAATTAATAAGTCAATCACATCAAATGGAGAATTTTATTGGAATCATTCAAAAATCAACATTAAATTCTGGATTATAGTAATTGTTTAAACATGAACTTGAATTTTTTTCGGAATAAATTGAACATTATTAATATAAACGTTACAATTTGAATCAATGACTAGTCGCTGTCATGGTAATATTACCTGTAATATTACCGGTAATATATTTATATTACCGGTAATGTTACCCAGGTAATATTACCGAAGGCTTAGGCGAATATTACGTAATATTACCAAAATTACCGGTAATATTACCGCGGTAATATTACCCTTCGCATCTCTAGTCTTGCATAAGAATCCTTTGGTAGAAGCTGTTGTTCAATTTTAATTCTGTGTGTACTGGAAGGACTGAAAGCTTGAGACTGATAGTTGACATCCAGTGACGTTTGGAATCATTATTGTACTGTCTTGAAGCGACCAGCCTCATCTTTGTCATTTTTGCTCATGATTCACCATAAGTTCAGGAACTTTAGCTGAAATATCACTCCAACCTCAAAAAAATACTGTGGTCGTGAAAATCACAGGTTTTGTTGACGTGGATACGTCTATCCATAAGGGAGGGTCATTTCATACGAGCGCCATCTGTTGGTGCAGTTGTGAACGAAGCCGGTAAGTATGAAATCTACTAGAATAAAGTGGTGTCAAAGTGGTTGTATACCTAAACCTTTCTGTCTGTTTCTGTCTATGTAACGGAAGGTAATCTACCTATCGACAATAGTCAATATCAATATAAGTATATAAAAAATAATTAAATAAGAATTAAGGAGGTTCCCGGTTTTTCTGGAGAGCGTGCTCTTGAAGACGCAAGGACTTGAAGTTCCGCCTCCTAGAAATTTCTAGAGCAGTCCAGAACATTCTAGCGTATTCGAGAACATCCCGCAACATTTCTGGATGTTCCGATATGTTCTGGAATATTCGGGAATAGTCTGAACATTAGTCCGGAACGTTCAAGAGTACTCGAGATTATTCCAGAATATTTCATTTCAGTATGTTCTGTGATGTTTGGGAATGGTCTGGAACGTTCGGAAACACCCCGGAACGTTCCAGATTATTGTGTGACATTTGAGATGATTCCACAGCACTCCAGAATGCTCCGGTATGCCCTGGAATGTTCCAGAATAGTCTGGAACGTTCGAAAACAACCAGGAACATTCCGGATCATTGTGGAACATTCGAGATCATTCCACAACATCTAAGAATGTTCCGATATGTTCTTAAATATTCTAGAATATTTGAACAGGAATATTTGAGAACAGTCTGAACATTCGTCCAAACCATTCGAGAGTATTCGAGAATATTCCACAACATCCCAGAATGTTCCCGTGTGTTCTAGTGTGTTCAGAAATAGTCTGGAACGTTAGGAAAAATCTTGAAACGTATCAGATCATTGTGTAATATACGAGATCATTCCACAGCACTCCAGAATGTTCCGGTATGTTCTGGAATGTTCGGGAATAATCTGGAACGTTCGAAAACATCCCGGAACGTTTAGGGCTATTGTGTAACATTCGAGATCATTCCACAGCACTCCAGAATGCTCCGGTATGCTCTGGAATGTTCTAGAACAGTCTGAAACGTTCGGAAACATCCCGGGACTTCAGATCATTGTGGAACAATCGAGATCATTCCACAACATCTAAAAATGTTCCGATATGTTCTCGAATATTCAAGAACAGTCTGAACATATGTCCAAACCATTCTAGAGTATTCGAGAATATTCCACAACATCCCGGAATGTTCCCGTATGTTCTGGTGTGTTCAGAAATAGTCTGGAACGTAAGGAAAAATCTCGAAGTGTATCAGATCATTGTGTAACATACGCGATCATTCCACAGCACTCCAGAATGTTCCGGTATGTTTTGGGATGTTCGGGAATAATCTGGAACGTTCGGAAACATCCCGGAACGTTCAGGGATATTGTGTAACATTGTTACACAAAAATTGTCTGGACATTGCTGTCGGGTCCAGGGCAAATAAAACAATTCAGTTACGGTAACCAACTCACGGTTTATTGATGTGCAAACTCCTCCTTAACTTGTTTTATCTTTATTTTCGTTCTTTACTTCCATATCTTTGTGTTAGTTCTTCCTCCTGGTCCATCCTCACGAAGGTAAACAAAGATTCAAGCTGTCAAGGTTTGACAGCCACTTTATGGTACCTATAAGCAACAAAGAGCAAGAACTGATAAGAAAGCTGCAAGCAGACATTTTGCTTTCAAAACGTCAGACAGCCAAGAAACGATTTTCGCTGCTGAAGTAGTGTTAGAGAAGTTGATATTTCAGTGTGCTTTGGCAGGACGCCAAGTTTAAAGGCCGCTTCCACTAACTTCCAGCCGAAAACTCTCTTTGAGCCCGCATACCATCTGAAGGGTAACGTTTAGGATTTGTAACAACTTTACATGCCTTGCTCAGAAAACATCTTATAGGCTCCTTTGCGTACTTGACGAATCCACACGCCATCATTTAAAGCACGTGAAGCATTGCCGCACTTCCCACGCCTGGTGCCTGTGCGAAACGTCGCGGCCAACGGAAGTCCGGAGCGAGCAGAGACGACAGCGGAACACAAACATCATAGACAAGCCGGAGTCGAGTGAAGAAACTCCTACCTCCCCATTGTGCCACTAGGTCGGCAAGGAGCGTCTAGGTCGGCGCCACTGCACCCACGAGGCCGCACGCACATCTTCACTCCAGGCCTCTGTCCAACCGTTGACATCTCATCGTACGGGTCGAACCCACGCCCGCCACAGCTCCGGCTTCTGCTTTGAAATCTGGGAACCATCAGCGGGGCCTGCTACACCACCCAAGGGACCATTCACGTGGCGACAAAACCACCGGGGGAGCCTGGTGAGTCGATATTGGTCTCGTCCGGGTATCTGCAGTTCCCAGTCCTCCCTCGCGGACATCATTCGCGGAAAAATCTTATAGTTCTCTGGGGTGAGCTCACGTTGGTAGATACTTTAGGACCCGTCGTTTCTTTCCACCTGTGAGTCTACGTGACCGCTGTACGGGCTGTAGATTCCCTGGGGTTGCTTCTTTCGGCTTGCCTGCACCTCTCCAAACCACTCGCGGTTCCTTCAGTGTTGCAAGCCGGCTCTGGAATGATCAACGTCAACTGATAACATCAAACTCGTAGTGTGAAACGTACTACAAATACACACCTGTGATTTAGTTGCGTTGTTTCATTCCCCAAGGCCCAAATTCAGGTTTAATTCAGTTTTCAGCACACCACAGCGAACAACAACCAATGCCGGAAAAATTCTGACATTGACAGGTGACAGCAGCGTCAGCGTCAGTGACTGTGAGCGTACGCGGTTGGTAACTCTGCGAGACCAGGAAAGGCCGTAACAGTTGGCGCCCAACTCAAAATAACCTTTACGGACTGGTCAGTTCAGGTCATTTTCGCTTGCGCTCTTATCGTGCCAGGACTTTCAGTCGAAGCGTGGATAGGGTAATCCAGGTTTTAGGGTAAAGTCGATTCCGATTTGATCTTTCATTTTAGAAACGAGGTAGATTGGTTCTATTTTCGTTTTTTTTGTTAGGGAAGGTGGTGCTTTGGTTTTTGTAAATTCACCTCAAGAACTGTATTGCGGGTTACATACAGTTTCGTGTACATATCTCTAGTTTAAGGTTCATTAGGTTAATTTAGGTTTAGTAGATGAGAAGTGTTTCTGCTAGGAAATTGGTTTTCCTAGGCGGATTGGGCTTTGAAAAATTCTTGGGAATTTTTTTTTTAGGTTTTGGGGGTGATTTTGACGTCGGCCGACCTCAAATAAAAGAGATTGTTTCAAGAATCCAGCCTACTTACGTAATTGTCGCCGGTTACTAAGGTTTTGAGATTCATCATACGTTCTTTTGAAAACGACTCAGAGTTTCAGGGTTTTCCTGCTAGAACAATAGGTGCAAAGTGAGGTGTAATTTTTTTTTTTTTTTTTTTTCTTCTCTTCATTTCTTTTAGGTTTTTCCCTTTTGGAGCGTAAAAACCGTTTGGTATCCAATAAGGGTTGTTGTGATTATTTACTTGTTTTGCGCAAATTCGTCTCGCGATTTGTGTATTTTAGGTGTAACGGATATACACGGTGTTTGCTATACAGGGCGATTAGGTACCAGTAAGGTATAGTAGTCTACTTAGAAAGGAATAACAATTCGGGATGGCGGAACAGCTTGTGCCAAACAGGTTATTGAAGGACGAGCTAGCCCATGAACTGTTTATTCGAGGGATAGTTTCGTCTGGACTCGTCGAAGTCGACAGAGCTCTACTACGTGAAAGCTATCGTGCGGGAGTGAGGATCAGGCCAGTGGATATTGATCCCCTCGACGAATTTGACACAATTCAGCGAAAGCTGGACGAGTTGGCACGGCGGATTCAAAACTTCAATTTCGACAATCGAGAAAACGAGCATGAAAGCATCTCTATTCGCCTCAGACATCTGACGGGCCGACTGGATCGTCTAGTACTGCCGGACAATGAGAACGTAGAGAGATTGCACGTAGGACTCAAATCAGAGTGTCTGCGGCTGAATGTATTGTTGATGGCTGTCTTTGAGGGTGAAGCTTCTGGAGGATCTACTGATAAGGCTGAGGTGAAAGTACAACAGGATCGAGCTAGAAGATCCCTGGCCGAAGCGGCCGACAGCGTAGTGGGGATGATTTCCAGTTTAACTATTGATCGCACCGATTCCGAAATAGTACCAACCCCAGCAGTAGCAGATCAATCTCTGGAAAATCTGTTGGATCAGATTTCCATTATGACACAAACACTTACACCATCAATTCCCATTTCGCAGACACCTGGGTTGACATCGCTAAGCCATATACCTCCGAAAAGCTCGTCAAACTTTCAACATCTGACCAATTGGCAGCAGAATAATGTTCCACATAGGGTGACTTATTCCGGCGGGACCGGACAACACAACACGGGACGAGGAGGGGTGACTTTCACGCGTGGTGGGTCGATTACCTCGGCAGATGTGAACAGACTGGGCAGTGGAGGGGCGTTTTCGTGTCCTCAAACTGTCAGTAACACACCATATCAACTAAACCATGGTTCTTCCCAACAGCAACATGCACCAGGGACGTTCGCCTATCCTCAGGCTACCATCAATACGCCGTACCAACCCAACTACGGATTTCTTCAACAGCAACAACCGCAGACACAGCCATACCAACCAAACTACGGATTTCTTCAACAGCAACAACCGCAGACACAGGCCGCGCACCCTTCGAGTTACTCTGGATTTCGGGGTATGCCTGCTTCTTCTACTCAAGCACCCCTATGGCATACCTACATAAGATCTCCGGTTGCCAAGTGGGGAGTGCGATTCGACGGGTCGTCCAGCTTAGCGGCGTTTATTCAACGCGTTGAAGAGTTGGCCATGGCAAGTTGTGTCACCCAGGACCAACTATTTTCCTCAGCGGTGGACTTGTTGGAGGGCGATGCCTTGAATTTTTGGCGAGCCAACCGGATCCATTACAGAGGCTGGGCAGACTTAGTTGCCGGTCTACGTTTCGCATTCGAGCCCATGGACTATGGCAAACGGTTATGGGATGAAATTAACCAACGGACTCAACACCCTGCTGAGAGTGTAGTGGCCTATATATCCGCAATGGAGAATCTATTCTCACGTCTGACGGCACCGCCACCGGAGGAGGTTCGTCTTGGTGTTATTAGGGCTAACCTGCTTCCCTATCTACAGTTTGAGATGGCAAGGTTCCCATGCCGGACAGTTACTGAGTTGATGCGAATGGGCAGAACATTCGAGGAGACCAGGGCCATTGCAGCGCGTTACCGACCGCCCACGACGGATACGTCCACGATGCTTGAGCCGGACCTGTCATGTCCGAATCTACGATCTGGGCCGCGTGTCTCGGCCTACACTGGATTGCCAGAGAAAAAGGATCGAGTCGCCGCGACAAGGGTGTCCGCCGTGGAACCGGAAACACTCGAAGTTGAACAGGCGGAGATCCGCCAAACCGTGAAGAACGATAGGGGAAGGCGACGAGGACAGTGGACGTGCTGGATTTGTGGTGATGCGGGACATTTTGCGGCTGAATGTAAGCAGGGGGAAATAAGATTCTGCTCGCGATGTGAGCGAGAGGGCACTTCAGTGATGAAGTGTCCAGTGTGCAGGGTAGGCAGCGTAGGAGGGAGTGCAAGGGCCAGAGGTTCGGGAAACGGGAGGGGGGATTCGGCTTAGGTCGAAGGTCGTGTCCACCAAAAACCATTTCGACCCTTACCGAGATCAAGAGATTCTTCCACCGCAGCGGCGACTCCCGGTTATATCTGAGGGTGCGCATATTCGGGGTGGAGATGTCGGGTCTCGTCGACACTGGCGCGGGACGCACCTGTGTGGGACGGGAGGGTATCGACCGATTGTGCCGGGTGGGATGTCACATGATGTCGACCCGCATGACGACGTGCCGCGCGGCCAATGGACAAAGCATGGAAACGGTGGGATCGTTTAGTGTTCCGATTCAGGTGGGAAACATGGAGAAGGTTTTCGAGGTCCTGGCAATTCCGGCTCTCTCTGGTCCTTTAATCCTCGGGATTGACTTTTTAAGAAGGATGCGGATGGTCATCGATCCCGCGAAGGACTGCGTGAGCTTGGCTTCCGAAGCCATCGAGGTCTCCACGGTGTCGGCGGAAACGGATCTCACCGAGGATCAACGAGAGCGACTAGACCTGCTCTTGGGAAGGGTTTTTGCGGATGACACCCCGCCTCTCGGTCACACCACGTTGGTCCAGCACCGCATCAAGCTCAAGCCCGAAACCGACCCAATTAAACAGCGCTATTATCCGCTCTCGCCTGCACTGCAACGGCACGTTAATAAAGAACTGGACCGCATGTTGACGTTGGGGGTTGTGGAGCCATCGAGCTCTCCGTGGGCGTCTCCCATCGTCATGGTGAAGAAGGGGTCGGACGACTACAGATTCTGCGTCGACTATCGCAAGCTGAATGCGGTCACGGAGAGGGACGCCTATCCGCTCCCCTATATCGCCAATATCCTCGACCAGCTGGGGCGGGCTCGGTTTTTGTCGTCATTAGACATAAAGTCTGCCTACTGGCAGGTCTCTGTGGAGGAGAAGTCAAGGGAAGCGACCGCATTCACGGTCCCGATGAGGGGATTGTTCCAGTTCGCCCGTATGCCCTTTGGGCTACATAACGCGCCAGCGACATGGCAACGCCTGGTGGACAGGGTTCTTGGGGTCGATCTGGAACCCCATGTCTTCGTATATCTTGACGATATTGTGGTCGTAACCCAGGACTTCGACCTTCACTTGAGAGTGCTGTCGGAAGTGTTTCGACGCCTCAGGGACGCTGGGTTGGTGGTAAGTCGCGACAAGTGCAATTTTTGCCGTCCGGAGCTGCGCTATCTCGGGTACATTGTCGATGCGCAAGGCCTGCGGGTCGATCCGGCCAAGGTCCAGGCCATCTTGGAGGTGTCCATTCCGACCAAGGTCCGGGAGGTGCGACGAATATTGGGGATGGCCGGGTGGTATCGTCGATTCGTCCCAAACTTTTCCACTCTGGTGGCACCCCTCAACAATCTCCTGCGCAAGAACGTGCGATTTGAGTGGACTCCCGCCTGCGACCAGGCCTTCGCGGCCCTGAAGCAGCACTTGGTGACAGCTCCGGTGGTGGCGTGCCCGGACTTCTCTCTACCCTTCCAGATCCAAACGGATGCGTCGGACTACGGACTTGGGGCAGTCCTCACACAAGAGAAGGGGGGAGTCGAGCACGTCATCAGCTACATCAGTCGCTCGCTGACGGGCAGCGAGAGGAAATTCAGCGATACGGAGAAGGAGTGTCTGGGGGTGGTTTGGGCAATCGAGCGGTTCCGCCCGTATGTCGAGGGCAGCAGGTTCGTCGTGGTGACCGACCACTTTGCGCTCCAATGGCTGAATCGATTACGTGACCCAAACGGACGGCTGGCCCGTTGGAGTGTGCGCTTACAGCAGTATGAGTTTTCCGGTCCATCGCCGTGGCAAGGACAACGTGGTCCCGGACCTCCTGAGTAGAGCCGTTCCGAAGGTAGAGGGGGCAGAAGTTGGGTCGATTCTCTTTGAACCGGCAGAGATCACCGATCCGTGGTATCTCGATTTGCTGACCAGAGTTCGAGATCGGCCTGCTGACTTCCCTCTATGGCGGATTGAGGACGGGCTTCTGCTCAAAAACTGCAAAACGCCGGACTCTCTGACCGGGTTTGGCCGAAGCTGGAGACTTGTGGTCCCGAAAACGCGTCGCCTTGACGTCCTTGGAGAGGCTCATCTCTCTCCCACCGCGGGACATGGGGGTTTTTCTCGCACATACCACCGGATTGCGCAGACCTATTACTGGCCCGGCATGGCGAAAGACGTTCAAAGATTCGTACGAGAATGTACCGTCTGCCTAGCCCAAAAACCGGAACAAAAAGCCCCAATAGGACTCATGTGCGGGAGGGTTGATGTCACGGCACCGTGGGAGCTCGTGTACGCTGATTTGGTGGGTCCGCTACCAAAATCAAAATCTGGCAACCTGTACATCCTCTCCATCATGGACCACTTCAGCAAGTTCTGCGTGTTCCTACCGTTGCGAACTGCCTCAGCGAAGAACGTGATCAGGCTGATCGAGGAAAACGTTTTTCTCCTCTTTGGCGTTCCACGTACGGTCGTTGTGGACAATGGGTCCCAGTTTGCTTCGATGGAGTTCGTCGGCTTTGCGGAACGATACGGCGTCGCTATTTCCCACACCGCTGTCCATCATCCCCAAGCGAATGCTGTCGAGCGACATCATCGAACTCTTAAAACGATGTTGTCTTCATATGTCGGAGACAACCACCGGGATTGGGAACGTCATCTACAAAAGGCCGCGTGTGCCATGCGCACCTCCCGCAGTGAGGCAACAGGCTGTACGCCCTACTTTATCAATTTTGGCCGGCGAATGTGCGTACACGGTGGGGACTATGAGGTGACGAGACGGCTTGGGGACAATCAAGAGGTTCCTGAACCTCGGGAGGAACATTTCCGGCGTATTTACCGGAAAGTCCGCCTCAAACTGCGGCAGGCTCATGATCGGAGCAAAGCTCGGTATGATCTCCGACGGAGGCCGATCCAGTTCTCGGTGGGTGACCGAGTATGGCACAGACACTTCGTGCAGTCCAATGCTGGGCAGTACTTTTCAGCCAAGCTTGCCCCTAAGTTCGTCGGTCCCTTCCTTATCTCCAAAAAGGTCTCACCGTGGACCTACGAATTGGCGCGTGAGGATGGCCAGAGGGTTGGAACCTACCATGCCAAAGATTTGAAACCTTCGGTTGCGGAAATTTCTTTTGAAAATTTCTAGGAGGTAAGGGGGGAGTTTGTTACACAAAAATTGTCTGGACATTGCTGTCGGGTCCAGGGCAAATAAAACAATTCAGTTACGGTAACCAACTCACGGTTTATTGATGTGCAAACTCCTACTTAACTTGTTTTATCTTTATTTTCGTTCTTTACTTTCATATCTTTGTGTTAGTTCTTCCTCCTGGTCCATCCTCACGAAGGTAAACAAAGATTCAAGCTGTCAAGGTTTGACAGCCACTTTATGGTACCTATAAGCACAGAATAATAATACAGAAGCGACACTGACCACAAAAATCGGTTTCATCTAGTTGCCTACACCGAATTTAGTATTTCCATCAACTTCAAAATGATAGGTAATCTTGACGTTTTCTGTCAGTGCCAAATTCGACTAGGTTTTGAACAACAAAAAATGAGTGCGGTACGAGACTTTTCTTGTGCGGTACGTGGATGTGTGGATAATTCGTCCCTCAAAAAGACACCTTTTTCAAGTTCCCAAAGGAAGCGGAAAGGTGTGATATATATCTAATTTCCAAGAAAGTGAAGGAAGAAAGTGAATAAAGGTAGCTGTTTTGTTCAGCAAAATTGTCTTATCTACCCACTTCTACATGATATATCTTATTCTTCAGAGCGACAATATGACTAGAAGCTCGGCTAGAAGCTTGCAGCCGCGAAGACTTGACGAATAAAATTGGAGCGTCTCTTCGGGAAAATCAAAATACGTGCGGCTCATTTTTGTGATATGTACTTAAGCCTCTGTCACACGATCATTGAAATCATACTTGTCATTGAAAATCTGGGACAGGAGCAATGATGATAGCAAGTATACTTGCAAGTATGCTAGAAAACCATGACGGAAACGCGTCCTATTTTTCATCCCTGATTCCATACTTGATCTGGATTGCTCCTTTCAGTGAAAGTGATAACTTTCAAAATATATTTTCATTTGACATTACGTACGTTCAAACATTTCACGAAACCAGAAGGAGTCGGTGGTGCAGTAGAAGTGTACAGACCTTGATCGAGAACTACCAATACAATCAATACAACAAACCAGTACCTACCTATCATTGCAGAACAGTTCCATAAACTCCGAGTCATAAGGTGCTTTCCACCTAGCCCCAAGTTTGGTACACCTGCCATTCACCCATGTGCGGGTGCCAAACGGTGCTTTCCATCTACGTGTTCCTACTCGGTTCTGTGCCGTTCATTGGATGACCTAAAATTTTGTGCCAAACTATGGAACATGTGCCGTCTGGTGGTATTTGTACTGTCTAGGTGGAAAGCACCCATTAACTCTCATTACCCCCGGACCTTATTCTTGACAAAAAGCTTTTCCTCATCACGGTGTCTTGCCGACATATAATTGGGGTTACTTTCATTAGTAGTTCCTCGAACAGATCTTTCTCCATACGCAGGAAATTGCGGTAATGCATTTCATCCCCCAATATGAAACACAAGTT
This sequence comes from Anaspis maculata, assembly GCA_949128115.1. Lineage (NCBI taxonomy): Eukaryota > Metazoa > Arthropoda > Insecta > Coleoptera > Scraptiidae > Anaspis > Anaspis maculata. Next base: position 67,963,825 of record OX421966.1, on the reverse strand, counting down.
AGGCAACATGCTTCCTCAATAGGTAAATATCTACTGACTACAACTCAAGAGTGCAGCATGTTCAAAACACCACGACCTTGCTCACGCTCTTTGATCCATTTTCTTGTCCAAACACTTCGCTTCTTTCCTCGCTTCTTTTTCTTCTCTCAGTTTGTCTTCTGTTTTTAGTCCCCAATAAGCAAGGCCGTGGTGCCCAATAAATACCGACGTCGGCGATAGTAGTCCGCCATACGGCCGCACATTTGGCTCATGCATTCACCAATGTACAGAACAGGGGTACAGAAATGATGTCCACACAAAATAGCGAACAGAGATCACGCAGAGCGAATAAAAAGACAAACAATTTCAAATGCTTCTAGCAGTCAAATGGAAATTCTGCTGACAGCTGTTGTCAAGTACCCTGTACAGGAACAATGACCGTGTGAAAGCTTTCATCTCAGATTTCTAGTATACTTGCAAGTATACTAGCTTTCATCATTGGTCCTGTCCCAGATTTTCAATGACAAGTATGATTTCGATGACCGTGTGACAGAGGCTTTACTGTTTTCAAATGATTAAAAGAACAGCCTTTGTTCCATTTATGTCCCTACAATATTCCCGCATGCGTCAAAAAGGAATCACCAGGATTCCAAAGGAAAGGATGGTGAATCTGCCATCTGACTATAGATTCCACTGACGGAAGACTTTCTCACCAAATATCAAGTAGGTACTTGGTGTATTTTTCTCTGGAACATTTCAAATCTCTTGACAGGAATACTAGTCCCGAAACACCTGGCAGTTCCAAGGTCATAGAATCTGGTCATAGCAACAACAATGCTACAACAATAGAGTGTCGCTTCTGGTTTGATATTCTGTGCTATAAGCAACAAAAAGCAAGAACTGATAAGAAAGCTGCAAGCAGACATTTTGCTTTCAAAACGTCAGACAGCCAAGAAACGATTTTCGCTGCTGAAGTAGTGTTAGAGAAGTTGATATTTCAGTGTGCTTTGGCAGGACGCCAAGTTTAAAGGCCGCTTCCACTAACTTCCAGCCGAAAACTCTCTTTGAGCCCGCATACCATCTGAAGGGTAACGTTTAGGATTTTTAACAACTTTACATGCCTTGCTCAGAAAACATCTTATAGGCTCCTTTGCGTACTTGACGAATCCACACGCCATCATTTAAAGCACGTGAAGCATTGCCGCACTTCCCACGCCTGGTGCCTGTGCGAAACGTCGCGGCCAACGGAAGTCCGGAGCGAGCAGAGACGACAGCGGAACACAAACATCATAGACAAGCCGGAGTCGAGTGAAGAAACTCCTACCTCCCCATTGTGCCACTAGGTCGGCAAGGAGCGTCTAGGTCGGCGCCACTGCACCCACGAGGCCGCACGCACATCTTCACTCCAGGCCTCTGTCCAACCGTTGACATCTCATCGTACGGGTCGAACCCACGCCCGCCACAGCTCCGGCTTCTGCTTTGAAATCTGGGAACCATCAGCGGGGCCTGCTACAACACCCAAGGGACCATTCACGTGGCGACAAAACCACCGGGGGAGCCTGGTGAGTCGATATTGGTCTCGTCCGGGTATCTGCGGTTCCCAGTCCTCCCTCGCGGACATCATTCGCGGATAAATCTTATAGTTCTCTGGGGTGAGCTCACGTTGGTAGATACTTTAGGACCCGTCGTTTCTTTCCACCTGTGAGTCTACGTGACCGCTGTACGGGCTGTAGATTCCCTGGGGTTGCTTCTTTCGGCTTGCCTGCACCTCTCCAAACCACTCGCGGTTCCTTCAGTGTTGCAAGCCGGCTCTGGAATGATCAACGTCAACTGATAACATCAAACTCGTAGTGTGAAACGTACTACAAATACACACCTGTGATTTAGTTGCGTTGTTTCATTCCCCAAGGCCCAAATTCAGGTTTAATTCAGTTTTCAGCACACCACAGCGAACAACAACCAATGCCGGAAAAATTCTGACATTGACAGGTGACAGCAGCGTCAGCGTCAGTGACTGTGAGCGTACGCGGTTGGTAACTCTGCGAGACCAGGAAAAGCCGTAACAACATTCGAGATCATTCCACAGCACTCCAGAATGCTCCGGTATGCTCTGGAATGTTCGGGAACAGTCTGGAACGTTCGGAAACATCCCGGGACTTTCCAGATCATTGTGGAACATTCGAGAGCATTCCACAACATCTCAGAATGTTCCGACATGTTCTGGAATACATGGTAACAGTCAAAATTTGTTCAGAACATTTGAGAATATCCGAGATTAATCCACAACATTCCAGAATGTTCCGGTAGATTCTGGAATGTTCAGAAATAGTCTTGAAACTTCGTAGAAATCCTGAAACGTTCCAGAGCATTGTGTAACATACGAGATCATTCACAGCATTCCAGAATGCTCTGGTATGATCTGAAATGTTCGGGAATAGTCTGGAACATTTAAAAACATCTCAGGAACATTCGAGATCATTCCACAACATTTCGGAATGTTTGGATATGTTCTAGAATGTTAGGAATGTCCTAGGAATTTCTAGGACAGTCTAGAACATTCGAGAGCATTCAAGATAATTCCACGACATTCCAGAATGTTCCGGTATGCTCTGGAATGTTCGGGAATAGTCTGGAACGTTCAAGAACATCCTGGAACATTCCAGGTTATTGTGGAACCTTCGAGATCATTCCACAACATTCCAGAATATTCCGGTATGTTCTGAAATATTCAAGAATAATCTACAACGTTCGGAAATATCTCGGAACATTCCAGATTATTGTGGAACATCCGAGATCATTTCAAAACACTCAAGAATATTAAGATATGTTCTGGAATGCTCGGGAATTTTGAATGAAACGATCGGGAATATTCCGAAGGATTCCAGATCATTATGAAAATACATTCCAGATTACATTATGAAGTTTTCTCTCGTCCATGAAGAAGGTTCCCGGTTCAACCTGAAAAGCGTGCCATCAAAAATTTAAGGCTGGAAGTTCCACCCCCTAAAAATTTCTAGAACCGTCCAGAACATCCCGAAACATTCCAGATGGTTGTGGAACATTTTAGATCAATCTACAACATTCCAAAAGGTTTAGATATGTTCCAGAATGTTCAGAAATAGTCTGAAACGTTTGGGAAGATGTCGAGACATTGTAGATCATTCTTCTAAACTAGAATGTCGCCAGACTCACCCCACAACTCTGCGCAATACATACCTTGATTTAACCTTAACATGTAGGTTAGTGTGGTCCAAAAAAAATTGTTTTTCCATTTTTGATCGGGCCACCCTCCACTTCTGTTACACATACCCATAGTGATTTCCTGGTGAAATTTCAATTCTCCACCATTGCAGGAAGGGAGTGCTCATCAACCCTCGAAATTTGAATATCCCAGATTTATCCGTAGGAGTTTCAGTATCCAGATTCAACAAAACACGAAGTGATATATGAATTATTGTTCATTTGGTGTACCTAGTGGAGAATTATGTAAAATAAAAACTCAAATGAAGCGAAATTATAATGTTCAACTAACATTGCATGATTTTGCTTTGGACTAAATTGATCAAACATTTTTGGTCGTCCAAATAGGCACCATTTCCCCATTGGTTCCTACCATATGCAACAAAAATTTCTTTTCATTATTGTCATTGGTCAGTAGTTAGTTTTATTTCTCGAACAATTTGACACCCCTTTCAGCAGTATCACCACCCGTGAATCTATAACTCAAGTCTTTGCCTTGAAGGTAATCATGGATGGTGATCCATAGTCAGAAGAACTGTCTTAGGAAGTAGACACTGATATCGAAAATCAGTAACATGTTTGATGTTCTTCCGAAGGTGGAATCTCTTGAGGTTTTCGCAGTCCTTAGGATTGCAAAATTATTTTCAGACTCAGTATTCCCATCCTAAGATAACTATTCAGAGGTCAACTTGAGGTTAGTTGCCAAAGGTACCAATGTTCCAGGAATGTTGATATGACATTGACCTTTTGGGTTAAGTTAACCAGAGATGGAAACACTGGGCCTTACTTTGCGACATCCAGCTTCAACATCTACAAGTCATACCGCGAAACATTTCCGCTTTTTTGGTAGGTGTCACTGTTAGTTCAACGATCAATATTTCACTCTTAACTGAATTTTCTTCTATATGATTCTTAAATTGTGCTAAATAGATTATCACTGACATATTCCTTCGTGTTCTTGGTAAATCTGGATGCTACAGACTTTCACAATTGAATCTAAAATTTAAAAAATTAGAGGGTTGATGAGCACCCCCTTTTTGTCATGGTAGAGAATTGAAATTTCACCAGAAAATCACAATGGGTACGTGTAACAATAGTGGAGGGTGGCCCGATCAAAAATGGAAAAACAATTTTTTTTGGACCAGACTAATGTAGGTTATTCAAATGTCAACCTATTTCGTTACATTTCATACTTTTCTTATTATCGACCGGTGCTCAATAAACTCACTTTGAAACAATGATTCGTATTGCTCTTCCAATTGCCTCAATACCCTCTCACACATAGATGTATCCACGTAAAACTTGCATCTGTATCTAGATACAGCTGGTGCCCGCGCGTAGCGAGGGCACTCTTTTTTTTTTAGAATTTTGCGCTCTTTCAAATGTTGGGTTCCAGAAAAATCGCTGTGAAGGCTTTTTTTCTAGAGCTGTTGAGACTTGAAAACTGATGATTTCGAACAATTTCAAATCAAGCTTGAGTTGAAAGCTTGGGGGAGGAAGCGCCTGACTTGAAATTTTTCTCACTTTGGGCCCATTTCCGGCCGGTCCACCTCCTAAAAACCGCCAAATTTGTTCATTCGACGTTTATTTAACGTTAGAGTGACATCAAAGTGACATTGTGCCGAAGTGCCAATACACTGTAAATAAGTTACCAAGCAGACATTGCACGAGACATTGGAGAAGAGGAAGAATTTTAGGCTTCCATTATATGACGGCATGTTCCAATATTTCTTTTTGTTTCATAGTTCAAACAAATATTCCAATTGTAGTACAAAACTGTGTACTACCGTAGCTTCGGTAGTACGTAGTACATGAGAGTGGAAATAAAAGTAGTACAGATACTACCGAACTAGTACGTCTGGCAACACTGAGTTGAGAAATCTCTGGAGTACACCATTGAGAGACTCATAAAATGTGAGTTCCTCATGCGGCGCCGTCTATCCAAGACGTTCTGCGATGCCATCACCTAAGCATCAGGCATCAGGCAGGAAAGTAACAAAATTTTACGATGTCGCATCCATTTGAGTGTTTGATGTTTGTTCTTCTAGAACTCTGTTTATCCTAATCTGTTGGGCTTCATGCTTCAGCCCTAAGAGGGGCATGATTTGCGTTAATGTTCATTGAAGAAAAAATACTAGTGAAGCTTCTAAAGAAGCAATGTTCTAACAAATTGCTTGCGGAATACCTACCGCTAGATTTCGCGGCTTGGTGGACGATTTATTTTCTTGTATCGATTTCTATCGTTGAAAATGGTGTGTAGGTGTGAACGTCCAAAGTGGTATACTTAGTCTTTCAATAGATCATCAGAATACCGGATCGGACGTTGCGAAATTCTCGCTAATTTTATTTATTCACAAATCACTTTTCTCCAGCGGCAATCAGAACATCTCGTTTCGCGCACACACCCAAAGCCTCTTGAATGGATACTCTACTCTGATGCGTAAGAGACACGTGCCTTCCATTAAGAATTGGGGCAATAAATTTGTTAGATAAACTGTCGTGCTTGTTGGCATAGCGAATATACCCAGGCATATAAGTATATACGCACGGCAGAATGGATCGGCCTGGCGAAATGAAGTGTCAGATATTGCGCAATTAATTATGGTTATTGAACTATGTGTGTAGATTCAAACGATTGATAAAGCATTTACATATTTGGACACGAAAACGTACTTAAATATTCAGATGAGAGCAGGAGGAGGACACGCCAGCCGAACATAATGTTCTCATTTGAGTTTTTATTATAGGTAATTGTTTTCGGAGCACACACAAGCGAGAGACTTCAACGTTGGAACAGGCACCGACATGCCTACACGCGGAAAACTCTCACTCTATTTCCGAATATCCGAATAAGGCAAGACAAATATTATTATTCAATAATTTACGAACCAGCAGTAGCAGCGCGTATCAAAACAATTATTCTAATTGGGTGCAACTAAAGCGAATAATCCGAATGAATAATTCATGTAAACGGTCGACGACGACGACGACGACGGCGGAAAAAAGGGTTAATTAACTCCGGCTAATTCTTTGGAAAAAGCGCCAGTTTACCCAACGCATGGCACGCCGAAGGACGCGGTCGATGAAATCGAACGAAACGTGAGAAGTGTAATGTGTGTATGCAAAAATGACAACAAGGAAACTGATTTACGTTCGTTCAACCTGATATATACGTTACGAAATGTAATATTGTAATGTTGGGCTGTACCCATTACCCATACGTGCGGCTATATAGTGCCAAAGCAATTATTGGTACAGCGCGCACAAGAAGTGATTTGAGTTGTATCCTGCATGATAAATTACGTTCGCGCGACAAAATTCCATCAGATTCGTCGCTGGTATGCTTAAAATTTATAGCCTAGCATTTGAATATCACTTTGCTACTCTGGCGTACAATTATAAACGACTGTAAAACTACTAACTACTGTATAAATGCGGCTGGGTGATGTAACACGAGACAATTTATATCCCAGGTGGCTATTTGTTTTTCTAGATATATACGTCTATTACATCGTTGTATTCTTGGAAAATCAATGCATGATTTTGATCAATAATTTTTATTTTGGCTGAGGTACCTACACTCCTGTAGTGGAAAAAATTAAGATATCACCAAGTGTAACAGCTTCTTCCGACATTTTTTCGAAAAAACGAGATTTCCGGGCAGCTATAACAGTAGGTGTCCAGCGGTCGTTGCTACTGCTTCAGGAGTCAAGAAAGAAGCTCGCGAAGCTCTAAAATGCCCAACCGCAGGCAGTCAGCTTTCTGGGTTCAAAATCTGGCTTTCGCCACGTAGAACGGAGCTTTTGAATGGTGTGAAATACTATCAAAAGTTCCTTGTCGGTGACTAGTCCGGATGCTAGTTGAAAGTACCTTGCATTTTTTGATGAGAGGATACCACTCGGTGGAAATGTTATTTGCATCGTACTCTTCCGATCCAGAACCGTAGCCATCAGCGCCATCCATGCCGGCGGCGTATACAGGGTGATACAGAAAAAAAATGTTGAAAAATTATGTTTAATCAACCGAAACATGCGGAGACGTGTAACTCACCACATACATCAACTGTTTTATGCTTATGAAGTCACAGCAAACTGTTCTTGATTACCTTGAACCGTCTTTGAAATGTAGGGGAAAACCAGAAAGAAAAAGCAAGTACACTCTTTTGTCCATAAATAAGTAATTCTTCGAGACATTAACACAATACTTGGTATTTCTACAAAAAGTAATGTTGGAAATGATATGAGCTGGGTAGCCAATTTCTAAGCCAACTATTTCCAGAAATACGATTGTCAACTTTTTTTTCCTCTTGAGCACCATCTTGAATCTGCCTTGTGAGGCGTCGTTGAAAAAGTGATTGGTTTCCATAATAATGGTGACATGAAATCATTGCATCGCAAAAACAACCTCCTCATCATAATTTAGTGACCTCTTCGGCGGGAAAGAATTGTCATTCACGTATTTTTTGGCGAAGCTTTAGTGCCCGTGATGGCATTTGCAACATCTGGAATGGTGAAATACGTTACGCATCAAGAACCTTGATGTAAACAGGTCAACACATGAAGTGGTCCACCCCAAAATTTCGCCTCATTTTGAGAGAGCATATCTCGAAAAATACGTTATCGATTATTGAAGGTCTGCTGATGCCTGAAAGAGGGTCCTTTTGGCTACAAGGTATCACAGCGTGTCCGGTGTTCACTGACATTGTACTTGATATACAGGGTGACAACGAAAGGAGTGCCGAAGTGGTCCATTTTCAACACTGGGTAACTTTTGCTGAAAAAATTCCAGACTTTTTCTGGTGCCATTTTTGGAGAGCACTCATCAAAATCTTGAAACGATTTTTGACTTGTTTTCGTATTTTGATTTTTGAAAAAGATGTGTCGCTTTATGTGAAATTTGAATTTGCTGATGCTGCTTCCGTCACTGGTCATGCAGTTGGCTGTAATTTGGCCCAAATGCATAATTTGCCGTTAAAAACTACCCTATGAAGTTTTTTCACCTCACGGACACCTAATGGTGCTACCCCTGTGGTCACCTGGTACCTGCTTAGGGTCGGTCTCGAATGGGGGAGGTTTGGGACGATACATTTCATGTTTATCAAACACAGTGTGGCTTAAATATAGATTTAGTAACCATTCGTTGCATCATAAGTTCCATATTTACCATATCAGCCCTATTTTGGTTACTTTTGTACAGGGTGATTTATACGAAAAGTACAAGGCTATATCTCGAGAACGGAAGAAGGTAGAATCAAAATTCTTTTTTTGTTTAAATCTGACACAGCGATGCACACTTCAGTATAGTGTAGATTTTCTCAAAACAGCCCCTAACTAAGGGTTGAAGGTGACCATGCCATTTTAGAGAAGTGGTTTTTTTAATGGCGAGATCTTGGTTATCTAAATGGCAATATGAGTGCAAAATGACATTTTCAAATTGATATGCCCAACCCTTAAGTTTCTACCCCAAGTGAAAATTGATAAAAAATTGTTCATCACGAAATTGTCTACCTTATAAAGAAAAGGTTATTCTATAGATGTTTTGTGAAGGGAGGGGGAATTTGATCAAATAAACAAAATAAAACAGCACAAATAAACAACGTGTACCTATTGGAATGAAAACATGAGAACAAAAAAGTAACAAAAATTGCCGTATCTTGCTCGATAACCTTTCTCCATATCCAACAGAAACATTTTCTTTACTTCGATTGCTGGTTTTGTTGAAAGTCTTTCTGCTGTGAGATTGCCTTGAAATTCGATCATTCCAGTTTGATCGTAATTACCCATCTTGTAAGTAGAAGCTGTTTTCCAAAATTTGATTCGAATTTTGTAGAATTTTTGAAAATGCCCCTTTGACGCCTGTCGGTAGATGAGCTGGCGAATGTTATACGATTTGCAGAAGAAGGATTGTCTAACAGGGCCATAGCGTCCATTTACAACGTGGCACATTCGGTCATCAATCGAGCACTACAAAGGCACCGTGAACGAAAAGGTTCACTTTAATCACCTTCCAGACGTTGGTGAATTATGAAAAAATTTGCTCAAAACATGTTTATGAATAATTTTTTGAATTTTTTTCAAAAAACAAAAGACTGTGCCAAAATTCGTTCCTTAGGCGCAAAATAGTTCAAGATAATACACCTGAAATGGAATTCAACCACAAATGTCTAAAACCCCCTCGAAAAATTTCTTCAAATAGGAGCACAAAAAAACATGATATTCTCTGCACAACTTGTTTAAACTTGTCGCTATCGATTTTTTCAAGTCATGGTTGAGTTCAGAAGATGTGATTTAGTCGGAAACGATACCAAACTCGCCGATATCGGTTCGAAATCAAAGAAAAAGTGAAAATCGGCCACATATGTCAACTTGAGCCCCCCAGCCCCCTCCCAAGAGGGGAAAGGGGTGGCTACACCACTTAAAAAAATCCGGATATCACAGATCTAGAAAACACCTTGCTTCTGCTTACAACATCGAGTGCAAAAGAAATGGTCCAAAAGGTCCCCAAAAAGCCAGAACAACCCCCTCCCCCTCTGGTGAAAATTGAGAATGGCTCCACCCCTCAAAACTTTCATTCTTAACCATATTTCATGAAAATAAAATTAAATTGGCTTCAGTACAAAGTGCATAATCCATCTACTAAGCCGCCGGACTATGAGTCACAACTATATTTCAACCCGTTCATAATTATATTTCTATTTTCAAGTATGAGGAGCGTTATTATTTCCAAGGAAGCTTGCGGCTATGGCCGATGGGCGGCTGTCGTCTGGTTGCTGCGCTGTCATCAGTCATTGCAGAGCAAAATATGCGGAGATCGGGAAGAATTGCTGTGTTCTGCATGGAAGGTAATGTAATGATGATTTTGGGTGAAACTTCTGGTTGAGGGATATCATTTTCGCGGATCGTTGAACGATGCTCTTGAGTAACTACAAGAGACATCTTATTGAAATCAGACGAAGAAAAAACACTCTACAGATCCAGGTATCGAATCAAAGCCCATGTCATTGTGTCTGTAGCTGTGGCCGCAAAACTGAAGGACTCACTGACAAGTTAGTGTTTGTTGAGGTTGATACCTTATGTCACATTTTCTTCAATCGATGAAGCAAGGTGTTTGGAAATCGCAGAATAATTATAGATTTCTAAGCGGCTTCTCCCGAGTTTGGAAAGCTTGATCAACTACGAGCATAGAGGCATATCGTAGACATGATATCAGAAATTCAAATTTCTTCACTCCTGTGAATTGATAAGTCATATCGCTGCAGATTTATATGATGCCGAATTCCCAAGTGCCTTTTTGAATCTGTTGGAGCTCAATTGAGCTGCCTGTGCCTTGTGATATTTGGAACTCAGCTCAGGTCAGGTCAGGTCAGGTCTTGTTGTAGTCTCACGTTTTTTGGGGGCTCTGAAGCTAATGTATTCACCAAGTCTATATTGGATTTCCTCGGACATTAAATAGAAGCATGGTCACGCACAAAAGATCTTATAGGTCGCAGTGCGGGAAGGGTCCTCCGAGACCAAACGACCACCTCTAATCTACAATCTACAAGTCTATATTGCTGTAGCGTTTGAAGGACTGATGTAAACCTCCTTTATGTTCTTATGTTCAGTTTAGAACACTGCTCTGCTTTTTTGAAGCTTTCGGAATTATAGTAAGCTCCTTGCGTCCATTTCCTTGTTGGAAGCTCTACTAAACTGCCTTGTACTTTTCCTGTTTTCGAGCCTTGCGAGTGTCCTGGTGCCTTCTTCTATACTTTGGAGCCTCAGCGGTAATCTCTAGTTGCTTCTGGTGAGGACTGCAGAACTTTCTTGCGTTTCTCGGAACAAGTTGTTTTGAAGGACCCGTGTGCCCCAAGAGTACCTTTTTGTCATTTGGAATGAGTAGGGCCACTAAAGTTATATCATTGTTTAACTATCACTAGTAGGTCAGCCTTGAATTTGGAATTTTGTCGCTAGATGTCGCCTAGAGCAATTAGCTCGCAAGAAATTATCAGCGCATATGGAAAAAATTAAAATTTCTGTACCAAACCATCAACAATCAACATCTATCAGTAAGTTGGGCGCCACGTTGAAATTTGAAGATAGCGTGATTTATAACTAATTTGAGCGACCAAACGACAAATGCTGAGCACGCCACCTGCCCGTGCTTTCCAAAAATTGCACAATTTGAACGGCGGCTGGCCTACTAGGAGTAGTTATATTTTTTTCAGGAAGTCTCTCAGTAGCCGGCCCCGGCTCCATGAATTGTAGCCGGTGCCGGCTATTCGCATGGTAACCGGCACTGCCGGCCATCCGTATAGCAGCCGGCACCAAGTGGGTGACATAATGCACGTTGCCGGCTTTTTGTTTCGTACCAGGCCTATTTCTTTGCTAGCCGGTAGTGACAAGCTTTGTTTGTTCACCCATTGCAACAGTGTTTTGTCGGTCTTAGAAATACTCCAACATCTATGGTAATCAAGAAAACAAACCGCTGTATTCGATGAATTACGCCGTCCTAACTTTGCGCCTCCAGTCCGATATTGAGCCGTAAGAAATCATCATGTCAAAAACTAAAATTCATGAGTGATTTCTTTCAGGAGATACAACAATTTCAATTTGACCCAACTTTGCGGCTGTTTCACTTTATTTCGCTCTTTGAAATACAAAATAGACACAGGATGTACACTCGACAGCAAAAAAAGCGCCCACTTGGAATGTGACAAAGATGACTATTTGTCTGGCCTGTTCTACCGTAGTAGATTGTGGTAGAGCTAAAGATGAATAAAGCAATGCTGCCCTTGTTATTATTATATGGTCCTTCAATAAACCATTCAAACGTTTAGCAATAAGTGCCGACAGGGACCGGACTCAGCAATTTCCAGTCACAATTTGGCCATTTTCCATCACAATTCAGGAAGTTCTACCAAAATTTTCCAATTTATACTTTCTAGCAAACAGTTTCAACTGATATTTTCAGTGTTTCAGCAATTCTCGTCCACAACTTAGCCATTTCCAACCAAAATCGAACAAGTTTGAGCAAAATATGCTTCTTGGCAACAATTCAGCATAAGTTAATGAAAATTTGAAAAAATGTTTTGCAGAAATTTAGCGAGCTTTAGCTGAAGCTCAGCAATTCGCAATATGAATTCACCGATTGTCAAGAAGACTTTAAAACGTTCCAGCAATTTCTAGCTACAATTTAGCAATTCTAAATAAAAGTTCAGTCGGTATGAACAAAAATTCAGCAATGCCTAGATACAGTTTAGTACTTTTCAATCAAAAGTAGCAAATTTTTTATCGCTACAGTTTAGCCATTCTCAAACGAAGTTTTGCAAGCTTCGGCAAAGTTCAAAAATGAGTATAAACAATTGACCATTTATTTTCAATCGATCGATTTTGCAGCAACTTTCAGTGAAATTCAGCATTTTGCGGCAATTTTAAGCAACAGTTTAGCGATTTTCAACCAACGATTCAGCAAGTTTAAGGAATATTCAACAAAAGTTATCAGATTCCAGCAACAATTCATCAAATTCCGCTCATGGGTTAGCAAGTTTCAGCAAATAATGAACAATTTTCAGCACCACTCGGACAATGAGACAAAAGCAACAAACAAAAAAGTTTTCGGTGTTAATCACAAATGTGAACAAATTTAGCAAAAACTCAGCAAGTTTGCATCAATGTAGAAATTTTCAACATAAATTTGGTATATTTTAGCAAAGATTTAGCAAGTTTCAGCAGCAATTTAGCAAATTTTAAGGAAAATTGTAGCAATTCTGAACAAAAAAATCAGATATTTCAACTGGAATTCAGCTACATTTATACCTGGCAGTTTTCAGCAATCTTGATTGAAAATTTCCCAGGTAAATTCAGCAATTATCCAGCAAAAATGTGGCAAGTTTCAGTTTAACAATTCCCAGCAAACAACCAACAATTTCCAGCACACTTGAGCAGTGCAACAAAGTTACAAACAAAAATGTTCCAATTTGTATCACAAATGAAGAAAAACTCAGCAAAAATGTAGCAAGCTTCAGCAGAAGTTTAGCAAGTCAATCAGTCATTCAGCAACTTTTCAGAAAAACATAATTCCCAACAAAATCTATCATTTCCAACCAAACTTCAGCAAGCTTTAAAAAATAATTCAACAATTTTGAGCTGAATTTAGCGATTTTTGACGAGGGATTGGCAACTTTTTGCACAATTCAACAATTTTCAGGAAAATTCAGCGGTTTCAAAGTTGGCCAACTTTCAGCACAATATTAGCAAAAAAGTAGCGATGTTAATTGAAACTGGTCAAGCTCTATCATAAATTGGGCAGATTTAAACTGATATTTAGCGACTTCTCACGGAAATATAGCAATTTTAGGCAATACTTCAGCAAATTTCAGCTAACTAGAGCAATTTTCAGCAACATTTCTACAATTTTTGATCAAAATTCAGCGAATCTGAGCAAATTTTAGCGGTTTCCAGAAGAATGCAGCAATTTTTCAGCTCAAATGTAGCAAGTTCAAGTTTTTGCAAGTTTCAGCATCAATGTAGCATATTTCGACATAAATTTAGCATGTCCTAGCAAAGATTCAGCAGGCAGCATGGGAACATTGGCAATTTTCAGGAACGATCCAGCAATTTTGGATAAACTTTCAGTTAGAAAGTTTTAGCAACAATTGAGCAAATGTTCAACAAAATCTAGGAATTCTGAACAAAAACTTAGTCATTTCAACTGGAATTTTGCAAGATTCATATATCCGTTCCAGCAGTTCTGGAAACTGATCCGTTCGTATCAGTTTCCAGCAATTTTGAATAAAAACTCGATAAGCTACATAAAAAATCCAGCAATATTTTAGGGGAAACGCAATTCTCAACAAGAGTATATCATTCTGATTTGGAACCAATATTCAACCAAGCAAATTTCAACAATTTTAAGCAAAGTTTTGCAATTTTCGATAACTGATTGGCAAGTTCTTGCAAGATTCAACAATGTTTAGCAAAATTCAGCAATTTCAAACCAGAACTTGGCTAAGCTTCAGCACAATCCAGCCTTTGACAACACAGTGGCAATATTAATGAAAATTTAGCAAGCTTTATTATCAATTCAGCAAGTTTAAGTGAATATCTAGCGACTTCTTACAAAGCTGTAGCACTTTTGAGCGATAGTTCCGCAAGTTTGAACCAAATTGAGCAATTTTCACCAAATATTCAACCATTTTCAATCAAAGTTGAGTGAAGCTGAGCAAACTCAGCAATTTCCAGAAAAATTCCGAATTTTTTTAGCACAGGTGTAGCAATTTTCAGCTTTGCAAGGTCCAGTGAACAATTAACAATTTCCAGTACACTTGAACAATGCGGTTGAAGCAACAAACAAAAATTTGACAACTTTCATCTGAAATGTGAAATTTCTTAGCAACACTGTAGCAAGCTTCAACGAAAGTTTGGCAAGCTTCAGCACCAATTTAGCAATTTTCTTCATAAATTTAGTATGTTTTAGCAAAGATTCAGCAAGCTTCAGCGAATTTCACTAATTTCCAGCAAAACTCAGCAGATTCAAACTAAAAGTTGGTCGGTATCACCACGATCCAACTATTGTAACAAAGTAGCAATTTTGGTCAAAGTTCAGCAAGCTTTTTCATCAATTCAGTAATTTTGAGTGAATATTTAGCCATTTCTAACAAGAATATAGCAAGTTTTAGCCATATTCCAGCAAGTTTCAGTGAAACTGAGCAATTTCCAGCAACAATTCCAAATTTTCAATGAGAATTGAGCGAATCCGAGCAAATCTCAGTTAAATTCAGAATAAATTCAGTAATTTTTCAGCACAAATGTAACAAGTTTCAGTTCAACAAGTTCCAGAAAACAATTAACAATTTTCAGCATACTTGAGCAGTGCAACAAAAGCAAGAAACAAAAATTTGTTAATTTTCAACACAAATGTAGAGAATTTCGGCAAAACTGTAGCAAGTTTCAGTAAAATCTCAGCAAGTTCGCATCAAAGTAGCAATTTTCAATATAAATTCAGCGCGGTGTTTCAGCAAAGATTTAGCAAGTTTCAAAACATCAACAATTATGTGCAACCATTTAGCAATCTTGAATGAACGTTCAAGAAGTTCCATCGAAAATTCAGCGATTTTCCAAGAAAACGTAATTCTAAACCACGATATATCATTTGCAACCAGAATTCACGAGTTTCAGCATATTTCAACAGACTTTCAGATTAATTTAGCAATTTTTAATGAGTTTCTGCAAGATTCAACAATTTTCAGCAAAATTCAGCAATTTTAAAGCAAACATTGGCCAAGTTTCACCACAATCCAGTTATTGGGAACAAAGTAGCTATGTTTATCACAGTTTAGCAAACTTTGTCATGAATTTATCAATTTTGAGCAAATATTGAGCGATTTCTAGCAAAAATGTAGCAAGTTTTAGAAAAATTTCAGCAAATTTTAGCAAAACTTGAGTAAATTTTGGCGAATTGAGCAATTTTCAGCAGCAATTCCACAATTCCCAATCAAAGTCAGTGAATTTGTGCAAATCTCAAGAATTTCCGGGAGAATCCAGCAATTTTCAACTGAAATGAAGCACCTTGCAGCAGAAACTCAGCAAGTTTTGATAAAATTTAGAAACTTCCAGCAACAACAAATTATAAACGATTCTCTGAAATGGTTCACGTGTTCACCAAAAGCGGCAGTTTTCAACTGGAATGTAGCGATTCACGATAATAGCAACAATAATTGAGCAATTTTCGAAATAAAATTCTTGATTGACAAAAATTTGGCAATCATGTTGTGAGCAAAAATTTATCACGTTTCGGAGATGACTTAGCAAGTTTCAGCATAACGTGGAATTTAGCAATTTTGAACAAACATCCGGCAGTATTGAGCTACAATGTTGCAAAAGACAACAACACTGATGAGCCCCTAGTAGGGGCGAAACACGTATCTGTGCAGTTTCGGTTCGACCGTCTGATGCTGTGGTGGTCGGAGAGCTTTTGATGTTTCACAATGTAGCAAATTTTAGCGAATCATTAGCAATTTTCGGCTGCAGTTTAGCAATTTTGGATGGTACTCTGATGAGTTTTAGCTGCGATGCAGGAAGTCTTCAGCCAAGATTCACCAAGTTTCAGCAACAATTCACCAATTCTAAACAAAAATCCAGAATTTTGACGGAAGTTCAGCAAGTGTTAGCAAAAATCTGGCCAGTTTTGATCAAAAATCTGGAAATTCAGCCATTTGTAACAAAATGTAGCATGCGGAAATACACCCTGTAGGCTCCTACAACGTGACGTAGCTACACTTGGTGGCAAAAATGGCGCTCACGTGATTTATGAGTAAGATGACTACTTGCGCGGCCTACTTTACCGTAGTAGGTGGTAGTAGTAGTATCATATCATGTCTCTGCATGACGCACTGTCACTTGGTGCCGGCTACCTTACAAATAGCCGGCTCCGGCTACAAGACATAAAGCCGGGGCCGGCTACGGAGGCACTTCTTTTTTTTTATTACAATGGTTATATGTTCTGTGTGATTTTGTGGTCTTATAAGCTGCCTGGGCTTATTTCATGGCATTTGAGTCAATCAAAGCAAATCCGGTGGCCTGTTTCGAACTTCTAATGACTGTGTTCCTTCTGTCTTTGGGGAAAATTGTTGAATAATCAGGATTGAGCCGTCCTTTTCTCCGATCTTTAATGGTAGCTACCCCTTGACCCCATTGACCTGTTTAGGGTGAAGAAATTGGAGCTTTGAATTGTTGGGAAGTTGGCCATTTTGATGCATCTCAGAGATAAATAAAGAATCGCACAGTGATTTCCTGTGTAGGTATACCTGATGCTTCCACCATCATTCGCACTGACAACAAAACGAGAATCGGAGAACATCACAAAAGAGAACCGTATATAGGTACAACAAAAGCTCTTCTTCCTTTCTTTCTTTCTTTTATTCACACGCATTATTCACTTACCCAAATTCGTCGTTTTGCTCTTATTTTCTGCCGCCATCAGATTCATTAATTTCCGACTTTCTCCCTTTCGTAAACGTGCATGCACCGGACTCGAAAAATATTAAGTATTCAATTAAACCGTCGCACTTGGCACGTACGACTGTCAAGTTATTATCTTGAGCCCGTCACGCGCAAACGGGGTCGGTACAATATTGATGCTAATTAACGTTACGGGCTGTCAGGGAGGGCAGGCCGTGTAGTCGGCATTGCCAAAACAAATTTTTGAAGTTGAAGACTCTCATCTCCATCGGCCACATTGCGGAGACGGACGCGCATGCACCGCCCATCGGGGAAAAAGGAAATTATTAATTCGCATGTAATTTTCGGCGCGCCCTGTAATTTACTTTCAATTATCGCGGTTTGTCGGTAATTTGCTGCTCTGTGGGAATCGCCGCCGCACAAGACGATTTCGAGATTTCCCCTGTGTGCGCTGTGCTGAGGAAAAGAGTGGAGGAAAATTTCAATAAGTATGCCTCCAAGGTCTCATGTATTTAAATTATTATTTTTAGCTCAGAGTGTATAGTTTCCGTAAATAGGGAAATTTTTTAGATGGCTCCGTTCAGCTTCCAATTTGCAAAGATTATGTGCATGAATAATGCGGGGAATACAGATGCGGTTGACCGTTGGAAGGTTGGAAAAAAAGTTGCTTTGGTTTGCTGAAGTTGCGCAACTCTGTAATTTTCAATTTTTGCGTGTCATTGTTATAAAAATACTATAAGTACAAATTACAAAGATATCAAGACGTTTATCGAATAAAACAAAACCTGCTCAACAATTTTAACTGCTATGCAAAAAGAATACTTATTGATAAAAGTAGGTACCTATATACAGTGTGTCCCAGATGTTTCGTCCATTGATGTGATATAAAAATCAAGCTTCAGAAAAAATTGGTTGCGTTGGTACCTCGGTTGGTACGAATGACACGTTGACGACTTGTTGGCAGCTAGCTGTCTTCATTTGCAATTTTCAGTGTGACATTGTCACCATGTCGGGGAGTCATGTACGCGAATGTAAAAATTTTCGAAAATATGCGAGGAATTGTTAATTTCCTTCGAGTGATTTGCAGTCTGGACGATAAAGGACATTGTCTTCACTGGTTGGTGGGTCTTCGCCAAGGCAATTGGGTTTTTGCCGGCCACTGAGAAAATTTCGCCAAAAGTTCGTAACTCCGTAAAGAAATGGAATGTAAAACGAAAAACCCATTAACAATAAGAGGAAACTTGATCTTTAGATGGACAATATGGATAGTTGGACAATAATTCATGAAGTTGAACTGTACGGAGACGAGACAATTTGGGCGTGAGCAGGTAGGTACACTGTGTTGTCTGCCAACATGTGTTTTCATACCTTGCTTGCTGTTGCAGTAGGTACGGGGTGTTTATAAGAGACTGTGATCGCGGCAGGCTTGGGTCAGGCCGAAAAACGTAGTAACAGGCGCAATTGTAGTGATCGAGAGGGGATTCCAAAGGCTATGCGATCACAAACGTTTATAAACACCCGGTATAATAGGTAGGTAGTGGAACTAGAGTGGGTATCTAGTACTCACTTCTGTAGTGATGTGCATTAGAAGAGATGTAGCTTTTTGGATGGTGGGCCTTCTCGCATCCGAGTAGTATCCTGCCGATCTTCGACATCATTCATTAGTAGCCGCCAAAAACCCAACAATCTTGGCGGAGACTCATCAACCAGTAAAGACAATATCTCTTGCTCTTGTCGTTCACACTGCGAAGCACTCCAAAGAAACTCACGATTGCTGGCGTTTGCTCAAAAATTTCAACATTCGCGTACATGATACCTCGACACGGTGACAAGGTGCCACATTGGAAATTGCCCGTGTAGACAACTGACTGGAGTAGAGAGAGAAGAGGGCGACTGAATCAAGTTTCATTACATGTAATTACAGAGGAGGTAATTACAGAGGAGGTAATTAGAGAGGAGGTAATTAGGCCGGTCCTACCGCTCTACAGTACACTCTTTAGGGTACGACGCCGGGTGCTATAGAGACGTGATATGGGTCAGGATCCTGAAACCGAGCTCATTAATTATTGAGGTAATTACTAGAGAGGTAATAACACCGCGAGAGTATGTGCATACCAGCTTTACCTGTGCGAGCTTGAACCCGCGGTTTACCTCGACCGTCGCTTTAGTCCTCCTCCTCCTCTTCATGCCTACCGCTGCAGGTGCAAAGCAGAACAGTGGCAGGTGCATGTGCCATCGTGTCTTCTCAGTCGAACCTCCTCCGACACCGTTTGCGCTATATTGGTAAGAGCGAGATGAAGCGCTGCCATCCTCTTAACACAGCTCGACCAAGCGCACAGCGGTAGGTCTTCTCTTCTCGCGCTCGGTATTACCTGCTCCGCATGACCCAAAACCGCCGGATCGTGTTTTATGGCTGCTTCCAATCGAACATGCGAAGGAGTCGGAAAGGTAGGTCCTTCGCAAGGTCCTGATGGTCGGAGGTCCTTGCACATATTGGGGGCATGAGCGCTGCATCTGAGAGAGAGAGAGAGAGAGAGAGAGAGAGAGAGAGAGAGAGAGAGAGAGCTATTTCGCTCCCCATCTCTGTCTATCATCCTATGCGCTGGCGGTCCAGCCAAACGCAGGTGTTTATGCATCGGTGAAATCGGTGTACGGTTTCATTTATCGACGCTCACAACATGGGAACGAAGGGATGCACGGCGCTTTAAAAAAATCAATGAGAGGAGGTACCTAATTTTTCCATATGACCGCTACGTCGCAATGTTTTAATCATAGCAAGGAGGGAGAATATGAAATAGATAGCTCTTACTTACCTACAGAGAGGCGCACAACGTTTTAAAAAAATTAGATGAGGTACCTAATTTTTCTGAGATGAGGTACCTAATTTTTCTATTTGCTCGCGCTTCGGTGTACGGTTTCATTTATCGACGCTCACAACATGGGAACGAAGGGATGCACGGCGCTTTAAAAAAATCAATGAGAGGAGGTACCTAATTTTTCCATATGACCGCTACGTCGCAATGTTTTAATCATAGCAAGGAGGGAGAATATGAAATAGATATGGAAGCAGAGGTGAGGCGCACAGCGTTTTAAAAAAATTAGATGAGGTACCTAATTTTTCTGAGATGAGATATCTAATTTTTCTATATGCTCGCTACGTCGGAATGTATTAACCAAAACAAGTCGACATGCTCTGGACAGATGAGCCGTTACATAGCTAACTGTTGTACTAATCATCATGATGTTTTTGATGGTAGGGGGTAATAGATACCTCGGTACATCATCTAGCTGTGTTTTAACGGCCATTTTTACCTTCGTCACAATTCAAAAATTCAAATATTCAAATCCGGTATTGGTATGATATCCCCTGCCAGAGGGTGGAGGGTAGGGAGCGGCGGGTGGCAACCGGGATTGTTCGATAAGGTGAACGAAACTGCTGGTTAGATAGATATAGCTCGTTTATGGTTTTGTAAATTGCCGAATTAAGGGCTTTTTCTCGCGAGAAGACCTAAGCGCCGCATGTGACAAAGCGCGCTATATCGGCTCCATCCCTCTCTATCATCCCACAGCGACATGGATATATTCGAGGCCTGTTAGATGCATAAGGTGAGGTTTCCGACCGAGGGTCTGCAGGTATAAAGTGCTATTATCATACAAAACCGATAGGTACCTGTTCTTTAAAAAATTCATGCTCCCAAAGCTCGGGGTATATTATAGAATTATGTGCCATCATAGTTTCGAGGAAAATGGTGATATGATGGTGGTGTATGGAGATAATTCTACGAGCACTTTGGAAAAACCATATAGCAACACAACGAGACGGCTTCTATACCACTTTCTAAAGCATGGGGAAGCAGTGCCACTTGAATGAAAACTACGAGTGCACTCGCTTTTTTTTTTTATAAACCCATCTGTGAATGAGCATAATGAGCACCGTTTACCTGGAATCGCATGGTTTAGCTGTAAAGATGTTGTGGGGTATGAGACAGTTCGGCATGCGTTAATTAGCAGTAGCCGTTGAAAAAAACCAGGCAATCATTTTTTCAAGAGTTTTATTCAAAAATTAATACATGTCTTCAGTCGTTCATAATCCGATAATACATCGTCGTAGTGTAGTTCGAGGAACTCTAGCATGCATGAAACTTTTTCATTAGATTTGAAACCAGCCAAAATCTGTTTGAGAACTTTATACATAGAAACGTTCGAGTTCGATACATCGCTCGTTATTTTAAAGGAGCTTGATAATAAATCAGTATAAAATTTTTTAAAATTCATTGATTCTAGAGCCTCTAATCTATAGCTAATGATATCTCTCATTCGTGCAATTTGTTGTAGAAAATTTTCATGCAGATAGACGGTCTGGGCCCTGCTATGTAGATGTCCGATGCCTGCAGATGAACCCAATTTTAGAGTATAGTTCTCGAAAATTTTCATATCACCATTCGGAACGTTCGAAGTTGATGCAGTCGAAGAGGGCAAGAGCTCTATTAATTCACTCCATTCCCGCATGGTGAAAGATATTCGGCTCGAATTTGCATGCGATATGATGATGATTAGAGAGACTGTACTATAGAGTGACGAAGCTATGAAAGGGATATATCGGTATTCTTTGTCAGTGTCTCGGCATTTCCTGGCCTCGTCAAAATTTTAAACATAGTCAGCTGGGTGGGCGTGGTTGCTATTGACATTTGTCATTTCCCCGATTTGTTTACAATCTTGAATTGTCATTATTTTGCATGCCGAAATCGCCGAAATCCGGGCTAAAAATGCCAAAACGAAAAAGGTGCACCGTGAAGCAGTACAAGAGTCGGGAAGATGTGATGTTTTCCTTGCCGAAGAAACCATCAGGTATAGAATCTTGCAAAATTGATGAACTTCTATTATTGTACTTTTTGGGTTTTCCAGCTGTTCGGGGCCAGTACCTACTGAAATACATAATATACCTACTGCGCTTACGGCAATTACAAATCTATCTTCTTGATGGGGTCACCACGTCGACGGTTACGGCATTCAACGATCAACGGAATTTGTGTTCGAGGGAATGAGTTGGATGATGAAACCTACGTTCGACGAAATGCCAGCAGTACTTGAAATACGGTGTACGAAAGCATCTGCTATGTATGGAATACAATATACATGCCTAAAACAGTTTTTAAGAGTTTCTGTTAAATTTAGTGAGAAAATCTGTGTTGAAAGATGAAACCATCAAACGGTCGACTTAATAACCTCAACAAAAATATTGACAGCTCATGTCATGCATTTTGACTGTGACGCAGGCTCGACGCAGGGTGGTTTAGTAACAAGCAATTGCACCACACCCTGACGTGCAAATACCCTAGTGCTCTAGCTTTCTCTCTCTCTATACCCTCTCGCTCAATGACTTGGCTTACGTCTCTCTCTGGGTGACCAGATCCCAGGTCTCTCTAATGATGATTGCTGGTGAGAGTCCTCTGGCGATGCTAAGCCCAACTCGTATCCTTGCAGCTGATCCGTTCAGAGTTGTTTGATATAGTAATTCGGTCTCTTGAACGATGGCTTCGTCATAATACCGTAACATTTTTTCGATAGACTGCCAGGGGCTGAACAAGGTGGGCATCTCTCTTTTTGTTTGACGTTGGTGCTGGCGATGCTATGAAGATGTTTACGATGCTTATAATGCTAGCTGCTTATCTCGATATGCCGGTGATGATCCTTACGTTGATATGACGATAGAGGTGATGATGCTTGCGATGATATGACGATAGCGAGGGTGATGAATATGATAATATGACGTTGTTTTATGATGAAATAACGTTAGCGGTGATGATGCTTGTGATGATATGGCGATAGCGGTGATGATCCTTACGTTGATATGACGATAGAGATGATGATGCTTGCGATGATATGACGATAACAGTGATGTTGCTTTATGATGATATGGAGTTGCTGGTGATGTTATCACGTTGTTGGTGATGATGCCTACGTTGCTTATGGCGATAGCGCCGATGGAGTTTATGACGGCTGTGATCGGGACGTTTTTGCTCCAGACACCTTATTTCACCGGCTCTCTGACGTTAAGTGTGATCGACGAGGTTGCTGGTTCAAACAACGTCTGCTCTCGCAATCCACCCTCGATCGGGCATGCCCAAATATTTAACGTAAAGCCTCGAACCGGTTTTTTTCAAAACTTTTTCCACCAGATAGATCTCGGGATGTTTAGTTTTCTGTAGTTCTCGTTCGTAAAAACATCCCATGATCGGCGAACCCTTTAGATCTTCAATAAGATATGTAGGTGGATTGCTATTCGGTTTCACTCGTCTGATGCGAAACAGCTCCGTCGTCCAGTTGGGGGTATAACCTTTTTCAAAAAGTACTTTGTATTTACCCAGACGCGCTAGCAGCCCATGCCGACTCGGCGCTTAAATGATTCTATTAATCTATCCATCTATAATATGCCTCATTAGATCAGCCGGCTGAACCATGCCTAATTCCACATGGTCGTCGGTTAAAACATCACGAGCTGATTATGGCATGACGAGCTGCCAGTTAAATCATGACGTCACTGTTGACAGCTCATGCCGACTTATGGCATGACGCGCTGGTGGTTAAAGCATGACGTCACTGTTGACAGCTCATGCCGACTTATGGCATGACGCGGTGGTGGTTAAAGCATGACGTCACTGTTGACAGCTCATGCCGACTTATGGCATGACGCGCTGGTGGTTAAAGCATGACGTCACTGTTGACAGCTCATGCCGACTTATGGCATGACGCGGTGGTGGTTAAAGCATGACGTCACTGTTGACAGCTCATGCCGACTTATGGCATGACGCGGTGGTGGTTAAAGCATGACGTCACTGTTGACAGCTCATGCCGACTTATGGCATGACGCGGTGGTGGTTAAAGCATGACGTCACTGTTGACAGCTCATGCCGACTTATGGCATGACGCGCTGGTGGTTAAAGCATGACGTCACTGTTGACAGCTCATGCCGACCCGATGCTTAAATGATTCTATTAATCTATCCATCTATAATATACCTCAATAGATCATCCAGCTGAACCTTGCCTAATTCCGCATGGTCGTCGGTTAAAACATCACGAGCTGATTATGGCATGACGAGCTGTTGGGTAAGGCATGACGTCATTGCTAGCAGCCCATGCCGACCCGACGCTTAAAACGTGATGATCTAGGTGATATGGCATGACGACTGATGGTTAATGCACAGCGCTTTGACTCTCAGACCATGCCGTCTCTACGGATAAAACATGTCGACTAGTGCTGCTGGCACATGTCAAATTATCTAGCAGAGCATGCCGACTTGTTATGGTTGAAACATTGCACCATAGCGGTTATAGCTATAAAACCTCGAACACCTCCGATTAATAGCCAGTCGCGAGCGATCTTTGTTCAGTGAATGAAGCTGCTGATCCTGAAAGAAACATGAGAAATCAAATTAGTTCTGAAACAATTCAAAAGGCTGTAGCCGAAGTCCGACGTGGTGGCTCGCGCAGAGCGATCGCTAGGTCATTATGTATTCCCGCATCTACACTGGGGCGGCTGTTGCGACGGGTTAAGAAAGTGAACGGCGTGTATGTCTATAATCCAAATATCGGGAATAGGAGAATCTTCTCAAAAGATGAGGAGTTGATGCTCGCTGATTATATCAAAGCAGCATCGAAAATGCCACATGGCGTGACACGCAAGCACGCGTGTAAATTCGCTCTAGAACAGGCTAGGCTGCTAAACAAGAGCTATCCACAACGCTGGGATAAACAACAAGCAGCATCTTTTGATTGGTGCAGAGGATTCATGAAACGACATCCAGACAATTCACTTAGAGGCTGCAGGGAACGCAATTTGCAGCAAGTGGTAGATCCTGACAAAGCGGCTGAGACCGTCTCTTGTAAAAATCTCGAGACTTTTGACGTCAGCTCGAATAATTCGACTATGGTTATGAAGTATCCAACCAAAGCTTCCTCGAATACGTCGCTACAGCTCCTAGCATCATCAGGGCCTCAACCGGGACCTTCGCCAGTGCTGTCATCATCAGCCAGCATGATATCGGAACCATCAGATGTGTATGATGACGAGGATGCAGATGGTTATGAAAGAGCAAATGAGGACTCCACTACCAAGTTCTCCGGTAATAAAGAAGATTTTCACAGCTCTCAGGTTGGGACGTCCAAAGCCTATAATTATGTTAGCGTGTTCAGACCACGTTTTTCATCGGGAGATCAAGTCAAATCACGTCTCGCTTCTAAATATGCGAACACTGCTAAATCCTCGGAGGACTCTGTCTTGAAAGCTGATAGTGACGATGTGTTATACGATAGCTCTGGTGATTTCAACGCTGCCAAAGAACTTTCTTCGAGTTCGCTTATCAATCCGCGTACGGGGTATAAAAATGCATATGAGCGCCGTTTTTCATCTGAGGACGAGGATCAAAACATGTGGTGTAAGAGCTTCAGTAATACAAAAGAAGTTTCTTCAAGGGCGCGACTTACACCGAGTGGCGGATATCAGAATGCGTACAAGCACTGTTTTTCATCTAAGGATGAAGATAAGAGGTGTTCGGGGAGCGACTTCGAGAACATTGATGATCGTGCGGGGAATGGCTCCTTTATGAATGATATGGGACGACGGCGATTTGCGAAGAGGTCCCTAGTAGGTGAATATTTCACTGACATAAATGGCGTTATAGATCGATTAGTAACATTGAGTGCACAGCGGAACACCGGGGACGTCGGAGTCGTCCGAGAAATAGTATCGCTGGAAAAAATTCTCCGAGATGCTGAAGTAATATACTAACATTTTTTTTTGGATACCCTCAATAGCGTAAAAATGTCCATATTTTATTCACGATCGAATGGGACATTGATCGGAAATTTGTATCAACTAATACCTAATACTTACCTACCTACCTAGCCATTTAAAGATGTAGTGAATATTTCCGTGGAAATAAAGATATTGAACACTTTTGAATAGAGCATATTTCTTTCACTGTCATAATCACCAATCCTATATGCCTGGTTGTGATGCCCATACTTGTCTCAATAGCGAATCATAAGGTGAGGGTTTGCGGAATGCCTGCCTCATGGACACATTCATATTTATCAAAAAAAAAAAAAGAAAAGAAAAGAAAAAAGAATTCAGAGATGTCAAATAAATAGAGTGAGCTCGTGCGAAAGAATAGTCTCGACTGTAGAAACCCTCCAAAGCTCTTGTACTTTTTATCCCACCCGAATCAGTCCGGGCAGAGTCCAATTCCGGCTCTGTTAGAAGTCTATAATCTCTCATTCAATATATAAAAATGGTGCATTCCTTGATGCTAGAACATGGTATGCAAGGTGAGACATCCTTTTTGGCTCCCTTTTACTTCTCCTGAGCCACATCAATTCGGATGATAGCCTTACCCACTTCGAAGGAACGTCTACCGTATTTGGCGAGACAAATCAAAAATTTATATTTTTGCAATCACTGCGGGTACTAGCTACTGTAGCATCATGCATTTTTGCAGATTTTGGCCATGCAATGAGTTGCTAGAGACAAATTTCCCTGGCAACTCCCTGCACAAAAGAGGCGAAGCAGCACCTAATTCGAGCTGTATATCAAGTCAGGGAGATATTATAAATACAAATTTTTTATATGGTTTGCGGAAATCTCTGAGCTTTCGAGTAAACTAGATAATATTATCCTATCCAATTTTATTCAGAAAATCAGATAAAACATATAAAACATGTTTCACCCTCTAGCTTATCGTCAAAACCGATGAATTATTCTCGGAAATGCTTGCAAATACCTTCAAACATGTGAATGAAAATTTCTATGCTCTTGCTAGTACGATAAAATCCATCGTGTTTAACACTTGGGGGATATGGAAGATGCCGGTTCTCCGGTCATTTGGTTGGATTTTTTCCAACATTCCCATCTCAGATGGGGGGTTTTTTCGAGTCGAACTTTGCGGTCGAGGATGGATTACGAGAGCAGATGTTGTTTGAACCGTCAACCTCGTCGATCACGCTTATCATCAGAGAGCCTGCGAAGTAAGCTATCTGGAGCGTAGTGTTCCGACCATCGTATTATTTAAAATTATCGTAGCGAGAATAATCCAGCTTATTATACATGATTTTCTCTTAAATCAATGCTTTCATACGTATATCATATTCTTTTCTTTCCGTATGTGGTTATTTTGAAGCGAACTTGGGTATTTAGGCAAATACTTATCACTCTATACTCTACTATTTTCACGCAAGCATCCTGGGTTGAAAAAAATTATTCAGTGCTGATATTTTCCAACTCATGGCACTATGGCATGCAAAAGAAAGAAGTAGCTTTCAATTAAGTTTCTACATAAATATTTACTATATAATTAACTCCATTAATAGGTCTGAAAGAGCGTGCGCCCGAAGCTTCTCCTATAATACCTGCATATGGCCAGGACTATGTAGGTACCTGCATCAAAACAGGTGGCATGGCTGGGATTTCTTCGCGAGCTCCGAGATTCTTCTACGGTCCTCATTATGATGTCATCGCTCGAAATTGCGCTGTTTTGTTCGACCCGGGGTAAATTGGTTTTTATTCGCTAGGCATTTACAATACATCAGCGCTTACTATATACGTATCGCAATTTTACATCAGCAGCCATGTTGCATGCTCAATTAGTCATGGTTCAGCCGACTGATCTATTGAGACATATTATAGATGGATGGATAGATAGATAGAATCATTTATTTGTTCAAGATGAAAACAGACAGGCAGGTTATCACGTGGGTACCTACACCCAGATCATTAGCGAACTTTTGACATCCAGTATGTACACGCATGCGGTGGGATAGGTAGCCCTTCTCACTACATAGCACTATATATGGGGAGTTATGTTTGAAGGTGGATTCGGGTTTTATTTTAACAAAAATCTCGCACCGGTACGACCCTTTTTTTTTTTTTTAAACCCGTAACACCATGATAAACAAGACGGGAGATTTTAAATAAGGTTTTTATCTATCAAATAAATATTTCTCGGTTCACTCAGTTCTTTGCCATAGGAAAAAAATAGATGATGCGACTAGCCATTCTTTCAGAAAGGAGGCGATTCCAGGTAAACGGTGTTCATTATGCTCATTCACAGCTGGGTTTATAAAAAAAGCGAGTGCACTCGTAGTTTTCACCCAAGTGGCACTGCTTCCCCATGCTTTAGAAAGTGGTATAGAAGCCGTCTCGTTGTGTTGCTAAATAGTTTTTCCAAAGTGCTCGTAGAATTATCTCCATACACCATCATCATATCACCATTTTCCTCGAAACTATGATGGCACATAATTCTATAATATACCCCGAGCTTTGAGAGCATGAATTTTTTAAAGAACAGGTACCTATCGGTTTTGTATGATAATAGCACTTTATACCTGCAGACCCTCGGTCGGAAACCTCACCTTATGCATCTAACAGGCCTCAAATATATCCATGTCGCTGTGGGATGATAGACAGGGATGGAGCCGATATAGCGCGCTTTGTCACATGCGGCGCTTAGGTCTTCTCGCGAGAAAAAGCCCTTAATTCGGCAATTTACAAAACCATAAACGAGCTATATCTATCTAACCAGCAGTTTCGTTCACCTTATCGAACAATCCCGGTTGCCACCCGCCGCTCCCTACCCTCCACCCTCTGGCAGGGGATATCATACCAATACCGGATTTGAATATTTGAATTTTTGAATTGTGACGAAGGTAAAAATGGCCGTTAAAACACAGCTAGATGATGTACCGAGGTATCTATTACCCCCTACCATCAAAAACATCATGATGATTAGTACAACAGTTAGCTATGTATCGGTTCATCTCTCCAGAGCATGTCGACTTGTTTTGGTTAATACATTCCGACGTAGCGAGCATATAGAAAAATTAGATATCTCATCTCAGAAAAATTAGGTACCTCATCTAATTTTTTTAAAACGCTGTGCGCCTCACCTCTGCTTCCATACCTATTTCATATTCTCCCTCCTTGCTATGATTAAAACATTGCGACGTAGCGGTCATATGGAAAAATTAGGTACCTCCTCTCATTGATTTTTTTAAAGCGCCGTGCATCCCTTCGTTCCCATGTTGTGAGCGTCGATAAATGAAACCGTACACCGATTTCACCGATGCATAAACACCTGCGTTTGGCTGGACCGCCAGCGCATAGGATGATAGAGAGAGATGGGGAGCGAAATAGCTCTCTCTCTCTCTCTCTCTCTCTCTCTCTCTCTCTCTCTCTCTCTCTCTCTCTCTCTCTCAGATGCAGCGCTCATGCCCCCAATATGTGCAAGGACCTCCGACCATCAGGACCTTGCGAAGGACCTACCTTTCCGACTCCTTCGCATGTTCGATTGGAAGCAGCCATAAAACACGATCCGGCGGTTTTGGGTCATGCGGAGCAGGTAATACCGAGCGCGAGAGTAGAAGACCTACCGCTGTGCGCTTGGTCGAGCTGTGTTAAGAGGATGGCAGCGCTTCATCTCGCTCTTACCAATATAGCGCAAACGGTGTCGGAGGAGGTTCGACTGAGAAGACACGATGGCACATGCACCTGCCACTGTTCTGCTTTGCACCTGCAGCGGTAGGCATGAAGAGGAGGAGGAGGACTAAAGCGACGGTCCAGGTAAACCGCGGGTTCAAGCTCGCAACGGTAAAACTGGTGTGCACATACTCTCAGGGTGTTATTACCTCTCTAGTAATTACCTCAATAATTAATGAGCTCGGTTTCAGGATCCTGACCCATATCACGTCTCTATAGCACCCGGCGTCGTACCCTAAAGAGTGTACTGTAGAGCGGTAGGACCGGTCTAATTACCGACGTCGTAATTACCTCCTCTGTAATTACATGTAATGAAACTTGATTCAGTCGCCCTCTTCTCTCTCTACTGACTGGCATCCCTTTGTCATCGTATTATTCGTACCAACACAACACAATTTTTCCATAGCTTGCTCTAATGTAGAAAGTCAATGCAGCAACTATATTGATTATACATGGTGTCCCAAAATTAATGCAACAAAATTTACAGGAAGGTAGAAAATTGGAAAATGAGGATACTTCCTTAATGAAAATACCCTCGAGATACAGGCCTTCAAAGTTGGTTTTTTGAATCAGTTTTTTTGCATAACTTTTGAACCGTTAAACCGATTTCATTCAAATTTGAACCAACGTTAACTTAAATAGGTCTCTATTGAAGAATAATAACGCATTTCATCAATCATGTTTAGGGGCGAAGATAATAGGGGGTACCTTCCCCCTTTATTCCATATTTTTCACCCCCCTGAATAATTTTGAAAATGGTTCCATTTTTCGGGTTTCACGTTCAATTTGGAGAAAAAAGTTACTTCAGCAAAATGTTGACTAGACGCTTTATTTTCGAGATATTTGTGTTTGAAACTTTGGAAAACATCCCGAAATCGCCACTTTTCAGGGCCCAAACTTTTTTTCTAAAATGCTTGATGTTTCTTAGCAAAAATGGTAGTTTGTCAACTTGAAACACCTAGAAAACTTATTTTAGTTGAGCAATCTCCAGTTTTCCTGAATTTTGATTTTTAAGGCCTTGAAAGTGGTGTTTTCGAGATGTTCTCCGAAGTTTCAAACTCAAATATTTCGAAAATGAAGCCTTTAATCAAAATTTTGCAAGAGTAACTTTTTTCTCTAAATTGAACGTAGAACTCAAAAATTGCAACCATTCTCAAAAATATACAGGAAGATTGAAGAAGAGGGGGAAAAGGGGGAAGGTACCCCCTATCATCTTCGCCCCTAAGAATGTTTGATGAAATTTTAGTGAACTTTGGTTCGAATATGAATGAAATCGGCCGAACGGTTCAAAAGTTGTGCAAAGAAAACTGTATTAAAAAAAACAACTTTGAAGGCCTCTTTCTCCGTTATTACGTTTGCGGGAGTATTTTTACTGAGAAAGTCCCCTTATTTCTCAATTGTCTACCTCCCTGTAAATTTTGTTGCATTAATTGCAGGACATCCTGTACAGGGTGGTCCAGGTTATAGTAGCAATAACTCACCATTCGATGGTCCATCGAAAACTAGGTTGACATGCATAAATTAATTTTTCTCCAAAACGCTTCCTAAGGAAGATAGAGCCCTTCAAAGTTCAGTTTTTAAAATCATCTTTTTGCAATAACTCTCAAGTCATCATAGCGATTTTTACCAAATTTGATACAAATACTTATGAAATGAATACCTATCACTTGACGTAGATAACTTTTGTCAAAATTGTCCAGTGGCGTAGATACCGGGGGATTGTTCAACTTCTCCCACCCCATTTTCTACGCTACTGGATATTTTTGGAAAACGATACTTTCTTTCGATTTCTTGTTCAATCCAAAAAAAAGTCACTTCTGTGAAATTTTGATTAAAGGCTTAATTTCTGAGATATTTGGGTTTGAAATCGCGATTTTCGATGGCCTAAAAATTAAAATAAAAAAAAAACTGATGATTCCTCAACTGGAATAAGTTTTCTACGTCGTTTAAGTTGATTTACCGCCATTTTTTGCTGAGAAACGAGGCGTTTCCAAAAAAAAAACAATTTGGGCTCTGGAAAGTGGCGATTTCGAGATGTTTTCCAAAGTTTAGAATCCAAATATCTCAAAAATCAAGCCTCTAATCAAAATTTCACAGAAGTAACGAAAAAAAGTACAGTTTTCAAAGATATCTTGTGGCGTAGCGAGTAGGGTGTGAAAAGTAAAACAACTCCTCCGTATTTACGCCACTGGACAATTTTGACAAAAGTTATTTACGTCAAGTGATGGGTATTTATTTCCAATAAGTTCATATTTGTACCAAATTTGGTCAAAATCGCTTCGATAACTCAAAAGTAATTGCAAATAGAAAATTTTGAAAACTGAATTTTGAAGGGCTGTATCTCTCTTAGGAAGCGTTTTAGAAAAAAATTCAATTATGCATGTCGACCTAGTTTTCGATGGACTATCGAATGGTGAATTATTGCTACTATAACCTGGACCACCTTGTATAGGTACACATTTGGTTTGGGAGGAAAAAAATTGACAAAAATGCTGAAATAGAACAAAAATTCTACTTGGTTTGCAGTTTCCGTCCCCAGTTTTGATCACAAGTTGTCGCCGGAAAACTGAAAAAACCTCATAGGGTCAGTTTTTCAATCTCAACTGACCTTAAAATTTGGATTAATTTATTCATTGCTACGAAAACAATTGTTGCAACAATCGAATCGGTGACTGAAAAACCTAATAATTCACCTTATTTCTTCTTCCACTTATTGGATCTCCAACAAAGCTAATCATAATGCGTTTACAGGTATCTCTTCGTATCAATGCCGGAAGCTCACAGATCAGCATTGCAGGTGATACGATGCGTGTAATTAAACCTGACTCTATCCCGCAATGGAAGCCAACAAACAACTTTGAAGAAAAAGACTGATGATACCAAAGAGAACAAAAACGAAAAGATGAGCTCTTGATTACTGCATCTATGCGAGCGAGCAGGCATCAATATAAAGATTTTCGGTTTCTCTCGCGTTGGTAGAACAACTCTTCCTGGATCGACCGTCACGCATCCCTGAAAACTATACCACATACAGAGCGATTCCTATAAACTGATTTCACGCTTTACCAATTCCACTGATAATAATTGTGCTTGTCACGAGTTAATTAATCATATTGCAATCGCGAGTTCATATTTGACTTCTAAAAAATATGCGGAAATATCTCGTGCATTCATAGCTCTGTATCTAATACAGGGTGTTTCAGTATTTTTAGCTTCTGATACTCCAAGAAAATCAATAATACCTCCTCTCGATGTTCTTATTCAGAAAAGTACAACATAATGCGCCTCCCACTCGCGTTCCGAGAAGGATACAGGGACATATCGGAATTATTTTCACAAAATAGTACTGCACTCTGAATTTTCGATGTTTCTATTCTGTAGAACTCTCTGATTTCTTTCGTTCTTCAATTTGATGTAACATTTGCCTTCACAGATCCCGATAAGAAGTCTTATTCACGTTTTTTCTCAAAAAAAAAAATGTACAAATTGAAATTGACCTCAATGATTGCGTGTTTGTCATGTGTATGTCATTAAGTAAATGTAGCACACCCTATATCTTTGTTAGTAAGCGAGAAAAAGACAAAATATTATACTTTGAATTTTTCCTGATTAGGAGGAGTTATAGGAGAATGTATACCACTGAAATTTACTGGATTACAGCGAATCACCCTGTAGCCAAACAACTATACTTACTCACTTAGTTTCAATTCTGGATCTAAATCCCCATCACGCACGTCCGATAAATTAACATCCAATCAATTATTAGATGAATATCAAGATATTATTATCCGCGGAATTGCAAGGTCGCGCTCGTTTTTTCTCGGACGCAAAAAAATAATTATTACTTTTACATTGTTGCGCTGGTGGTTTGGAAAAAAAAGATGAGTCAATCATTGACAGTCACTCTGCCACTGTTGCCAGCTTGTCGTAAATTTGTCGTCAGATTGGTATAAGAAGACGTAGTCCGGATTATGCGTTTTTTTTTTCCAGGAAAAGCAAGAAACCGTGAAATTGCTGTAATCACGAGGCTAATTGATAGATCTGAGTGATTATTGTTGAATATGGAATCATTTTTTGTTGACGATAATCATTGTTCCTAGAAGGCTCGTCTGCTATTGGGCATACGTGAGAGTAACAGTTGTAGAAATTCATCTTTCTCATGTTTTTTGATTTTCTCAGTCTTCTCACAAGTTCTTTGTAACGCTGTTTATTTGTTTCTACTGACCGGTTTCGAGTGCCCCTGGTCCCTTCTCGTCAGAGTATCAAAAATATTTTTTTCTTCTGTGTTTTGGGAATTTCGCTATGCTCAAAAACCTGCTGAGAATCTTCCTGAATATGATTTTTTTTTTCAAAGAGGATAATAGTGTACAGTATTTTTGTTCTTGAAATTGAATTTATACTCGAAGCTGCTCAGTCTCTTTTCTTGGTGAACTTCATTTCCACAAGAGAATAAAGTTAGGAGTTCTACAGTGGTACACTGTATTTTCCTTTTGTTGTGTACAGGGTGTTTCAGTTTTAATCGAGCAAACTCTGGGATAAAATTCTCCTCATTCTCCTGATTCAGAAAAATATAGCATACATGCCTTTCACTCGTTTCCTAAGAAAGATACAGGGTGTCAAAGTTATTTTTTTTCGGTTTTCAAAATTTTGGAACTTGAGAACCGTTTAACCATAGTAGCTGAAATTTAGCATAGGCTGGTTTGTCAGAACCGTCTACCTACCTGCCAAATTTTGAAAGAATCCAACCAGTGGCGTAGAAGCTATGGGAGGTCATTATTTTGGAAGCATCTGTAGAACATTGATAAATAATGACCCCCCATAACTCCTACGCCACTGATTGGATTCTTTCAAAATTTGGCAGGTAGGTAGACGCGGTTCCGACAAACCAGTCTATACTAAATTTCAGCTACTATGGTTGAACGGTTCTCAAGTTACAAAATTTTGAAAACCGAAAAAAATTAACTTTGACACCCTGTATCTTTCTTAGGAAACGAGTGAAAGGCATGTATGTTATATTTTTCTGAATCAGGAGGATGAGGAGAATTTTACCTCAAAGTTTGCTCGATTAAAACTGAAACACCCTGTATAGTCATCCACCTGGGTCATTACATTTACATTTGAGACCTGGCTTGGACTTTGTTCCGTAAGGTGGCGGTCGTTTTGTTATAGAAAAATCACCAGTTAGAAGGAGCGTGAGTTAGAAATTTGGGTTTGTAGCGTTTGTGAGAAAGTATTTCGATAATACCCGAAGTCCGATCTGGTGAGATATACTAGAGAACCTAAAAACACTGTCATGTTTGGATCAATCTCTTTGTTCGTGATTTTCCAACACATAGTCCAGATGTTAAGAGCCATAATACCACCACCACCTTGCATTTAATGGTTAAGCAGTTTCGTTTGATACAAATGTTGTACATGCTCATACCTTAGTTTTAAGAGGTGTTGCCAAGATGTCGGTCCGTGTAGACGCCGTATACAGGGCGATCAAAACTGCAAAAATTCCAACTGATGAACCAAAAAAGTTGTACTCATGAAAATTAGCATGTAAATTCGCAATTCAGTGCTTATAGGGCTGAAATAAACTGCGTCTGAATATTTCCAGCCGTTTCCAAAATATTCTCAATTTGGTGGTCGATTTCATGGAAATGGACATTTTACAAAAAATCTGTGATTTTACAAGATATTTGGATAAATCTTTGCATGTCCATCAAGAATAACCTCATGGATGAAATGTGATGTGTTGCCACCGTCCCCGCCTACTGTTTTCGAAAATATGACAGTCGACTCCTTTTTCTCTTATGGCCGCCATCTTGAATTCGCCTATTATGGAATGAGTGGAAAATCAATTGGTATCAGCAGTAATGATCATACTCAATGATATAAATGCAAAAGTAACCGTTCTTGGTGAGTAACTTATTGTAATTGGCCACTTGGAGATGTTGAACCCACTTTTTTGAGTTTCATAGCAATTCGGCGCTTAACACGCCGACCATTGTAAAGATAAAAATGGGGTTTTGAAACAATCCATCATCTTGTTCGGTCTGTTTGGCAATTATGCATATCGAAAAAAAAATTACACAAAAAATGACACGAGTCGGCGAGTCAAAAACGAAAAATTCATCAAATAAACGTATTTCCAAAAATTGTGCAATTTTTTTCAGGATATGTTCAGTATATTTCGGGAATGACTGATGAAGAATCAAAATGGTTCCGTAATTCATCTCGAACAAGATATTGGATTGATTTAGTACCCCATAGTCATCTTCACAGTGGTCATCAAGGTCGTGGTAAGCGCTGAAGAGCTGTAAAACTCGTTAAAATGGGTTAACATTTCCTTATGGTCAATTACAAAGAGTAACTTACTGAGAACGATTATTTTCGCATTTAGATTATTGACTATGACCATTACTACTAGTTTCAATTAATTTCTCACTTGTTCCACAATGGGCGAATTCAAAATGGCGGCCATAAGCAAAAAAGTAGTCGACTGTCATATTCCCAAAATAAGTAGGCCGGCACAGTGGCAACACATCACAATTCATTCACGTGGTCATTCTATGTGGAAATACAAAGAATTAATTGAATATTCGGGAAAATCACTGAATTAATGGAAAATGTCCATTTCCATGAAACCGGCCACTAAATTCAGATTATTTTAGAAACGGCTGATAATATTCGAACACGGCTCATTTTACCTTGATTAGCATTAAATTGTGAATCTACGTGCTGATTTTTATGACCCTAATTTCTTTTGTTCATGAGTTGGAATTTTTGCATTTTTGATCACCCTGTACACAGCGTCTGCACGGACCGACATCTTGGCAACACCTCTTGAAATTGAGGCATGGGTATGTCCAACACTTGTACCAAACGGTTGAAAATTGTCAAAGAAGAAACAGGTTTTCTCAAGTTAACTTGTTCGAACTTGTCTTTATCCAAATTTACACATCGGATTCAAGTTCAGGACATTGCATTTAGTCGGAAAAGATACCAATCTTGTCGTGATCGATTCTTCATGGCCCAGGAAGAAAAAGAGCCACCCAGACGAGTTTCGCCCTCCCCCACGACCCCCCTACAACAATGATCGACACTTTTTGTGCCAAAATTGTATCAATGGGATGTGATGCGTCGAACTACGACGTATTTGCATCCATTGGATTGACGGGTTCCATCGGGTTCTATACCTTTAATTTTGAGTTGCAATTTTCCACCCCCCCTCCAATAACTCAAAGCCCCGGGGTGCGATTTTTGGCACTTTTAGATATGTAGTAGGGCGCTTAATTCTGAACAGAATATCAAATTTTCAGGACGTTCACATCTTTGCCGAGGTTTTGGCAATTTTTTTACCATGTTTCCTGTACTAAAACAAAGTTGGCCTCAAAATGTATTAAAACAACGTATAAAGGCAGCATTTTACGAAGGCGTAGAAGGGCCAACAATAATTTAACAAAGTTAAAGCAAATTGAGCTTGATCATTGCAATTTCAACCTAAACAATTGTAACTTCGAACTTACAATTGTAACTTCGAACTTACAATTGTAACTTCGAACTTACAATTGTAACTTCGAACTTACATTGTAACTTCGAACTTACAATTGTAACTTCGAACTTACAATTGTAACTTCGATCTTACATTGTAACTTCGAACTTACAATTGTAACTTCGAACTTACAATTGTAACTTCGAACTTACAATTGTAACTTCGAACTTACATTGTAACTTCGAACTTACAATTGTATCTTCGAACTTACAATTGTAACTTCGAACTTACATTGTAACTTCGAACTTACAATTGTAACTTCGAACCTACAATTGTAACTTCGAACCTACAATTGTAACTTCGAACCTACAATTGTAACGCAGCTCCGGGAAAACGGCAGCAGGCAGTTGGCGTTGGCCGTTGGCGTTGGCCAAAGTTATGGGAAGCTATTTTTGAGGTTAATTTTCAGTTTTAACTGATGAGTGTCATACATTTTATCCTGCCTACCATATAGCCATAATTATTGATAATTTTAGTTATGACTAGTTTTCACTATGGTTTTCAAGTGTTCCATAATGCATTGCAACAGCGCAATGACGAATGTGAAACTAGACAATTGACACTGACAGTAGATAATATACACCGATGCCCGTCAGACTTGCCAACCTCAATTTTGAATATAGTTATATTGCGTGCGCACTGGGTCCAAAAGTTTCCGACGGGATAGGTCGAGGGGTCAACCACCATCGACAGTCCGTGTACAAATTTCTGACAGTCATGACTGTCAGTCACCACAGTCTCCACAGTCTTGCCCACAGTCACCACAGTCAAGCTGACAGTCCTGACAGTCCCGACAGTCATGATCACAGTCCCGACAGTCATGCTCACAGTCCCCACAGTCAAGCTGACAGTCACCACAGTCTTACTCACAGTCTCTACAGTCTTGCCGACAGTCTCTACAGTCTTAACAGTCTTTACCACAGTCTCCACAGTCAAGCTGGCAATCACGAGGAGCTGGTTGGCTCACGCATGCGCGGCACCCAGCACCCAGCTGGTATGCAGCTTTTCTGAGATTATTCGTCCATAATTGTGTCTGTTGATATTTCGATAGCAATATGAGTACCTAACTACCTACCTACCCACCTACCACCTACCTACTTTTATTCAGTCGAAAAAATATAACAAAACAGGGGCCCTATTATTCTTTAAACGGGGAACAGGTTTACATGTTGTGTAGTTGCTAGGAAAGGGCCAAACATAGCCCCTGTTTTGTTATATTTTTTCGACTGAATAAAAGTAGGTAGGTGGTAGGTGGGTAGGTAGGTAGTTAGGTACTCATATTGCTATCGAAATATCAACAGACACAATTATGGACGAATAATCTCAGAAAAGCTGCATACCAGCTGGGTGCTGGGTGCCGCGCATGCGTGAGCCAACCAGCTCCTCGTGATTGCCAGCTTGACTGTGGAGACTGTGGGAAAGACTGTTAAGACTGTAGAGACTGTCGGCAAGACTGTAGAGACTGTGAGTAAGACTGTGGTGACTATCAGCTTGACTGTGGGGACTGTGAGCATGACTGTCGGGACTGTGATCATGACTGTCGGGACTGTCAGGACTGTCAGCTTGACTGTGGTGACTGTGGGCAAGACTGTGGAGACTGTGGTGACTGACAGTCATGACAGTCACCACAGAAAGAAGTCATGACTTCTGGAAGTCATGACTGACAGTCATGACTGTCAGAAATTTGTACACGGACTGTCGATGGTGGTTGACCCCTCGACCTATCCCGTCGGAAACTTTTGGACCCAGTGCGCACGCAATATAACTATATTCAAAATTGAGGTTGGCAAGTCTGACGGGCATCGGTGTATATTATCTACTGTCAGTGTCAATTGTCTAGTTTCACATTCGTCATTGCGCTGTTGCAATGCATTATGGAACACTTGAAAACCATAGTAGCCCAGGCGCCAGGAAAAACAATAAGGAAATAATTGTTTCCTGGCTGGAAACTAGCTTAAAACGATCTGTGTAGCTTAGGTTTTGACATACTAGTTTCCCCCCTTTCGGAAATGTCGGCGTCATGTCGCCATCATCAACAAGAAGTGCACCAGCGTGGTTTTTGACGAATATCTTGATTTTGGGTCATCTGACAGCAAAAGATGTGAGAAATCATTTTGAAGCCTATGAAATTCCCTACAGTTTGGTTTTTCAATCAATTTTCTGCGACCTATGGTCTTTGAGATAGAGCTTCTGGAAGCGAGAGTCATTGTCGTGAAAGCTCCATGGCCACTTGACTCGAATAACTAAAATGTCGATGTGACAAAAAAAAATTCAAAATGAGATTACTCAAGAATTCTTCATGCTATAGTTGCGGTGATGGTCTTAAACTCTTCCTCTTGAACCGTAGATTACGAATATTGGAAAGTCAAAAACGTCACATTGTACATATACAGGGTGTACTACGGGAATCAAATCAGAACAGAGAAATTTGACATATTTCTTCGATTTAGCCTATGCGAAACTCTTAGCACTTATCACAAGTCCAATATCAATATGCATAGCTATGTAAGCTTCACTTGAAACACCTAAGGAGTGGTCAGCTCACAGAGCCTTCCTGTAAAATGTTTTGAAGGTCCTCTGAAATCATCAAAATTTACAGTAGCAAAAAATGTATGTAACAGTATATTATATACCAAGGAACCAAAGTGAATTTTTGATATCTTGGGTGAAGTTTGTTGCTCGAGGGCCCTTTGGCTCCAATTTCCCAAATTAAAAATTCACTTTGGTCCTTTGGTATATATTATACTGTTATATACATTCCTTGGTACTGTAAATTTTTAATATTTCGATGATTTCAGAGGGCCTTCAAAACATTTTACAGTAAAGCTGTGAGCTGACCACTTCTTTAGTGTATTAAGTGAAGCTTATAGAGCAAATCCATATTGATATTGGACTCGTGTTAGGTTCTTAGAGTGTCGCATATAGGCTAAATCGAAGAAATATGTGAAATTTCTCTGATCTGATTTGATTCCCTCAGTACACCCTGTATATGTACAATGTGACGTTTTTGACTTCTCTATACTCGTGATCAACGGTTCAAGAGAAAGAGTTTAAGACCATCACCGCAACTATAGCATGAAGGATTCCCGAGAAATCTCATTTTGAAATTTTTTTGTCACATCGACATTTTAGTTTTTCGAGTCAAGTGGCCATGGAGCTTTTACGACAATGCCTCTTGCTTCCAGAAGGTCTATCTCAAAAACCATAGGTCGCAGAAAAGTCATTCAAAAACTATTCCGTAGGGAATTTCATTGGTTTCAAAATGACTTCTTACATCTTTTGCTGTCAGAAGGCCCAAAATCAAGATATTCGGCAAAAACCACGCTGGTGCACTTCTTGTTGATGATGGCGACATGACGCCGACATTTCCGAAAAGGGGGAAATTAGTATGTCAAAACCTAAGCCACACAGATCGTTTTGAGCTAGTTTCCAGCCAGGAAACAATTATTTCCTTATTGAGCTGATTTTTGCTCCCTGGCGCCTGAGCTATAGTGAAAACTAGTAATAACTAAAATTATAAA
Source organism: Anaspis maculata (assembly GCA_949128115.1). Taxonomy (NCBI): domain Eukaryota; kingdom Metazoa; phylum Arthropoda; class Insecta; order Coleoptera; family Scraptiidae; genus Anaspis; species Anaspis maculata. Next base: position 67,923,077 of record OX421966.1, on the reverse strand, counting down.
TAACTATGGCTATATGGTAGGCAGGATAAAATTTATGACACTCATCAGTTAAAACTAAAAATTAACCTCAAAAATGGCTTCCCATAACTTTGGCCAACGCCAACGGCCAACGCCAACTGCCTGCTGCCGTTTTCCCGGAGCTGCGTTACAATTGTAGGTTCGAAGTTACAATTGTAGGTTCGAAGTTACAATTGTAGGTTCAAAGTTACAATTGTAAGTTCAAAGTTACAATTGTAAGTTCAGAGTTACAATTGTAAGTTAGAAGTTACAATTGTAAGTTCGAAGTTACAATTGTAAGTTCGAAGTTACAATGTAAGTTCGAAGTTACAATTGTAAGTTCGAAGTTACAATTGTAAGTTCGAAGTTACAATGTAAGTTCGAAGTTACAATTGTAAGTTCGAAGTTACAATTGTAAGTTCGAAGTTACAATTGTTTAGGTTGAAATTGCAATGATCAAGCTCAATTTGCTTCAACTTTGTTAAATTATTGTTGGCCCTTCTACGCCTTCGTAGCATTTGGAACATTGCTTGTGAAAATGAACTCCTCACTCATTTCTACATGTAGTTTTAGCTAAACAGAACTAAAAAATACCGAGTGCGGTACCAGAGAACGGCCAGGAACCATTGCAAAATTTACCCCTAGCAGGTATGCTAACCGCAATACAGTGCCTCTGGTGCGAAATCTTGCGTGGCGCCACATCTGAAATTGCAAAGGAGGGTCTTCTGAACACGTATGCAAAATTTCATGCTTTGATCACAAAATGCACAGATCATTCCATTTTTGGCCGTTAACCCCGCCACTACAGGGAAATGGATATAGAACTCTGCGCTGTTCTGTTAACTGACTTCGATGCCATTGTGACTTGTTGCTACCGCTCTCCAACGGGTGATATTGAGGTATTTACGAGTAATCTGTATTCATTTTTAGATGGTCTACCAAAGAAAAAATCTCTTGCTGTTCTGGGTGATTTCAATGTCAATTTCGCACTCGAGAACGGGAAAAATGCGAAAAATATCGTCAACATCTTGGAATCTTTTGAAATCCGTGAGTCCATTTCAGAGTTCACGAGAGTTACAAGATCTTCAGCTACAAGAATTGACAATGTCTTCACCAACTTGGATTCTTCCTTATTTTCAGCCACGGTACATGATCCCGTGTTGTCGGATCATTCGTCTTTAATTGTCGCAATGGAGTCGAAACGTCGCCGCCCGAGAAGCGAACCGAAGTGGTGCAGAAAAATCAATGCCGACACTAAACAATTATACAGAGATCTGACAATGTTGGAGGATTGGACTGATAATTATCTAATCGAAAACGGTAACGAGGCTGCGGCCGTATTCATGCAAAAACTTTGTTCTGTCCATGATAGATCATTTCCTAAGACGCTAATGCAGGGCAGGAAAACTGGGATTACTGGACGTGGGTGGTTTGATTCGGATCTGAAGGCGATGAGACTAAAATTGCGAGCTTTATCAAGTCTGCGTCACCGCAGTCCACATGATGAGAATTGTTTCAAGAAATTCAAAAAAACTTACAAATGCACGCTCAGGAATAAGGTATTGGGGTACAATGGTAATCTTATAACTAACTCCACAAATAAACAAAAGACCGCTTGGGCAATGATCAATCGGAATAGACCCCGGCGCGGCGATGACGGTGTCCCCAGTCCGATCTCCCCAGACGCGTTTAACTAACAGTTTGCCAGGGTGGCGGGTAACTTGGTGAACGGGCCAGGGCCGGTCCGAAAGGGGGGTGTGGGGGGTGTAACACCCCCCCAGTCGCGAGGATCCAGTCGGCAAAATCAAGCTCAGTCGGCAAAATCGAGATGAAATGGAATATTGTTCGTAAAACTATTTGAAAAAAAAAGTGTCTAACTATCACGCATAATGCAACAACTTTGTTAGTAGCAAAGTTTGTGTTCATTGTGTTGTATTAATCAAAGTCGAACTACTAACATGAAGTCAGAATTGAAGTTCAGAAGTCTGATTTGCGGAAATATACCTAGTCATTGTGCTAGCTAAGCAGGTTTTTAAGATGCTCGTTTTCATAAATCTTTGTCGTGTAATCCACGGCTCATTGGTTGTGGATAAAATAATTTCAAATAACTCTCAAACTGTCAGCAAATTGTCATCAATGTTTGGAGTTCGAACGTTTTTTGAATTTTGCATCAACACGAAAACACCGTAACTATAAGATAAAATAAATATTCAATTCAGATTATTCCGAAAATTGTAGAATTTTTCTGTGGGATATCTAGTGATATAGGTAGACACTCATCCAGACGAAATTTTTGAAGAGCTAGCCAAGGCTCTAAGGCGGCTCGATAATATATCATTTTTATTATTATGATACCTACTTGATATAATTTATGTTCTACTTTACGAATATTTCTGCTCTTTTTTGTGTTATGCCAAGAGTTGAAAGCTCGATTCCCACCGAGGGCGGTCGGATTTTTGTCTCCAAAGCAAGCTTCTTGATTTGTGTGCCGCATAGCACATGAAATGTGAACGATGGTGCCAACCCCATGCAATGTTGTTGGTCGTTAAAAATCCTTACCTTGTGTTGAAACACATACAAGAGTTCGGCAAAATTCTCGGTATGGTGGAAGAAAGCATCACTGGCGTCGGTGTTACGCCTCGTTACAGAAATAAGCCGACAGTGAATAAACGAAAAAAAAAAACAAGTAATGAATTATGAAGGTTCCTCTTGTGTGCTTATTATTATCATTATGCCAGAAAGTTTTCGTCTGCGACGGACGCTGTTTTTTTTACTAGTCATCTATTTAGTTCAGACTTCTGAAACATGCACTAGAGCTGCTTCTCGCCTCCCCCCCCCTCTTCCCCGTCAATGAGTCTGGGTACGTCACTGGTCACTATTATAATAATATCTAGTCGGCATTTTAGGATCTTTCACACCCCCCCAAGCAAATCGGTTTCGGTCCGGCCCTGTGAACGGCATAACTGTGGACAATACGGCTTACGTTGATTCATTTGGTTCTCGCACGTGCGCTCGATCCTTCTTACGTCCTATTGCTGGAGATGAGATGATTAGTATTATTCAAGGTTTAACAAACTCTAGCAGCAGAGATGTGTATGAGCTTAACACCGAAGCTATAAAACTTGTCGGTGACTTGTTGTGTGAACCACTGGTACATCTGGTCAATTTATGTTTTTTTGCACGGCGTTTTCCCGGAAAATTTAAAACCGGCATGGGTGGTCCCTGTCTTCAAAAAGGGTGACAGGTCCAACCTGGATAATTACCGTCCTATTTCAATCTTGCCTGTGGTTTCTAAGATTCTGGAGATAGCTTTTCGGAGCAGATTGGTTGATTTTCTGGAGAGATTCAAGATTGTGACGTCTGCTCAGTTCGGATTTGTTAGGGGTGGTTCCACGGTCCGTGCCCTCATGGAGATGGTGACTGCGATCACTGAGGCTTGGGAGAGAGGTCAGATGGCTGCGGCCTCTTTCTGTGACTTGTCAAAGGCCTTCGATTGCGTGTCACATGACGTATTAATCGCCAAATTACGGAGTTACGGTGTGAGAGGCCCTCCCCTGCTTCTTATTGAGTCATTTTTGAGGGGACGCTCACAATGCGTTGGTTTGGGGGGAAAGATGTCCTCTTTCCGCAACCTGAGTCATGGCGTTCCGCAGGAATCCATCTTAGGGCCTCTCCTCTTCATATTATATATCAACGACATTGGGAGCTTTCTGTCCACGAACTGTGTGATATATGCTGATGACACAACTCTCCTGACTACGAGCGGCGACTTGCAGACACTCGGGGCTCTTCGTGATGAGGCACTGACAGTCACAGAACATTTCTTTTGCCTGAACAAACTTCGCCTAAACGTGACCAAGACCCAGAACCTCCTTTTCTCACTTGGTAGGGCTCTTTCGCCTCAGGACCCTGTGAAATGCCTTGGCCTGCTTTTTGACGGCAGACTCTCCTTTGAGGCGCATGTAGACTGGCTGGAACGCAGATTGTCCAAGGTGATTTATCTTTTGCGCTGTTTGACCTGTCAGCTAACTTTGGATACATTGATGCTGTGTTACTACGCTCTGTCTCATTGTGTAATGTCGTACGGGATTTTGGTCTGGGGGAGCTCGTCACACGCCGGCCGGATTCTCATTCTGCAAAAGCGCGCCATTAGAACAATGACGGGAGCGGGTCAGAAAGTCTCTTGCAGACCTCTTTTCACTGAAATGGGAATACTTATTAGTACCAACCAGTATATTTATGAGTGTGTAATGTATGTTCGCAAAACCTTCACCATCCACAAGGGGTTGTATAATACCAGATCTAATTTTGTTTTAGCTCCAAGATTTCGTCTAGAGAAAATCAAATCTACGTTCAAGATATCTGTTCATTAAGTTTTTTAATTTGTTGCCGGATGAATGGAAGTGTCTAACTGTCAGCAGCCTGGAAAGAAAACTCAAGCGCTTTCTGAAGACACACTGTTTCTACACAACTGATGAGTTTGTTGATTTTTGGGAAACATCTGATCTGAACAGTGTGCTGTCGGCCATGTGAAAGTTTTAAAGTTTTATTATTGTATAAATTCAATGTATTTTATCTCTATTTGTTATATTTATATTTTATTTTATTTTATTTTTACAAGAGGGAATAGTGGGAGATCGGCCAGAGCTGAACTCTCTCCCTAGCTTATCTGTATCTTCACGTTGATGTACACTCAAGTTTAAATACATCTATCTATCTATCTATCTATCTGATATCCTTCCAATGCTATATCACCTTCATTTCTTTCTAAAGTTAATTTACTTCCACAGTTCATCCTGTAATTACACAAATAACATCACCATGATCGATTTTCTAAATTTTTTATCATCTATAGTCAATGGCCAAGAGCTATTTATGGTTAATTTGCTTACTACATGACGGTGGTATCAATTTAACATGCTGAATGAATGCCGAAAGTTGATGCTTCCGGAAGTTCTGAAAGCTCTAGCTCAAGAACCGTGGATCGTACATAGATGACTGATATGGCAAATTTTAGACATTTGAATGGGCTTTTCTCCGCATATTCACGTTTCAATTTTGAGTCAGTTGAATTGAAGATATTGACAAAAAACGGTTTTTTGGGCGCCATCTTTTCAATATGGCGGCCAAAACGGCGGACATACGAAGTGAAAAAGTAGAAATTCGAAACGAGCACCTTAAGGTCTATGATACTGCCAGGTTTCAAAAATATCGGATAACCTTCTAAATATGGCGAATTTAGCATATCTTTTGAAGACAATTTTGACAGTGTCACGGAACGACGTTTGTGAATTCAGGTATGAAGTAAGAAGAGAATTTTTTTGTCCACAAAATGACGTGTCGAATGTTGAAATTCGTTGAAAAACGAACGAGCTACAGCCAGTTTTTTTATCACCAGATAAAGCCCATTTTGGCGCCTCCATCATATTTGCCTGCAACAAATGCTAATATTCCACCATAATTTTTCATAGTCCTTGATCCCCCAGGAATCGATTAAGACATAACTTTATATATCTTTACGAAGCTGCACACGGCACGACCTATGCCCCCATACTAATTATCGGGACACTATCTAACGAACGTCATACAAGCCCCAATTTCCAACTCACGCACTAGTGATTTTGTCAACAAAAGGACTGTAGCCATTTCGTAATATCTATTGAATAGTAGCAGCTTTCATAGAGTCAGCAGTGTTATCAAAAATATCAGAGGCTCTGGTGAATACATTATCGTTTGTCAGTTGAAAAAAATCGAGCTGTATATTTTATTGACAACTTCTTGACTTTTGCAGCTGAGATTGGCTTTGGTGTCGACTGATTCGTCATTTCAGCCAATCCGGTATCTTCAATCGAAAGTGATCGCACTGTATAAAAGCAAATGCAAAGCAAGCAATTGCGTATGGAATTTCAAACTACTTTAGGTACGTGAGGCTATAGCAATGCCGGGAGTCGATCTCATGATTACGATTCTTCTATAAAGTCATCGGTGCAATTTTCTAATCGTTTCCACGTCCCGAAACCGCCAATCGACATTGAACACCTTCTAAGCTAATAGACGTGGAAAAAAATTGGAAGAAAATCGACATCGCGCAGACCGCAAGGTGTGCCACTTGCGGAGTGCTATCTCGAGGAACAGGAAAAACATCGAAATCCTATGCAATTTTGCGGTTATGGAGAGTTGATCTTCGCCGGGCTTTTTGTGCCCGATCGTTGCGGTACCTACGGGCATGCATAAAAGATTGCACGCGTTGGGAAATCTTCGGGCGACGACGTGACAGAAAAATTTCACGTCCGTATAATCGAATTTTTTGGGAAAATTCCTAATAAAGGATTTGCACAAGACCGTATACCACACCGGTGACCCTGGGATGGATCTCTTACAGGCACGGTGAATTATTTCCCGTATCTAATAGGTTTTGTTGTTGGCGTTTCCAAATAGTGATTGACACAATGCGTACCTCCACTTCTGCTGTGCATTATAGCGCGAATATATGCCAAGGTATTTGGTGCAGGACCGTGTTTGCGTGGCCTAAATTAACCAATTAAGATTGATATCGATTATAGTTGGACGCGCGAACAATGGCCTGCTCTTGTCGTTTTTTATTGATTCTCTATTGCATAAACTTTGACATCTTTAAGGCGGTTCTAGTTTTTTTTTATGGGTATCGACGCAAAAAAATCAAGGCTTCAGTTAGCCCCTCTCACCTGGAACGGGATGCTGAGCACACTAACACACACACCTGACAATAATTCCATGGATTTATTGTTTTATGACGGGCGTGGTTCGATTTAGATTACACAGATTCCGCAGGACCTTCGCGCTAGACTCACCTTGGATTCAGAGCATTTGATCGATCAAAAATAAGATGAAGCGAGACGGATTTGATATCGAAGGTCCGGTAAACAGATTCTAATTATCAGCCAACCATGATGAGATTCCCGGAACACCTACGTCATGTAAAATATGGATCAACAGTAGCTAGGCTATGCCGCAGTTACTGCGCCTTGTACTATAACCGAATCCAAAAAATAAATTACCAATATAATCGTCCATTATAACAATGTTCCAGCATCACAATAAAATGTAATTTGAAAAGAAGTAGTAGTGTCTGAAAAGTAGGTCGCGGGCGATCCAGCAAGCGCCGACATTTGCTTCGGGAAGCCTTAACAATAAAAACCGTAATAACAACAAATAATAATAACAACGTAAATAAATTAGCATTTTGACTTGCCCATTTCCACACGGATCTCACAAAGGAATCTGTGTACATAGAAGAATCGATACCTTAATGATATTTGCTCGGACAATGCCAATTTTTGCCCATAGCGTGATGGTCGGGCATTGTACAAAGTTGCATAAAAATACTCACCTCCATCTGGAAATGTCAAAGCTGGGTGCATGTGAGTGGGCATACACAAGCAAGAAAATTGAATGGGCTACACAGATATATCGGAGTCTTCGATTCCACGCCATGTAATTATCAAATTAGGTGCTGTTGTAATAAATCTGAGCTTGAGTGACGCCGCGGTAATTTTGTTCAGGATTTATGATCGTTGAAAGATGGATGCCTCAATATGAGCCACCCACATTTCCAATCAAATAATTCCTAATTCACCTCGTTCAAGGGCAGCCTCGGCTGCAATTTGAAAATTGCTGGTCTATGATTCAAGCATCAGACCCTGCGAAACATTCATTTTACTATTTAAAAAGCAGTTTTCATTAGACAGCAGCTCAAGAAATGCTAGAAGTCGCCAACTTCAAAATGGTACTTTTTCTCGACCTTTGAAATCGATACTCCAAAAGAATCCCCAATTAACAGTGCGGCTGATGTTTCACATTCCACGATTTTATCACGGATGTCAGGACAAAGTGTGATTCACTTGCTGCGGTGATCCTTCCAGTTATTTCTCTCGTTGTACCGTCCTCATTTCATGCAATAATAATAATCCCAAGTACACAAACTCTTCAACTCTACTGAATTCGGAATCTCCCCATTTTATTTCCTCGTCTGGTGTGGCTTGTTGTTTTCCAGTTTCAAAGTTTTCTGTGAAGTTTTTTTCAGCTGAGCATACGGTCCCATTCCATTTGCTTCCATTTCCAAAAATTACTTTGTCGACTATCACAAAAGTTTCCAAAATCGGGTAATTTTTTCTCCAGATATCCTAATTTCACCCGAGGCAGAATTTTGGGGTGGTCCACTTCAATTTTTGCCCAGTTTATATGGCAAGCTGTTAATGTACCGTAGCCCAGGCGCCAGGGAGCAAAAATCAGCTCAATAAGAAAATAATTGTTTTCTGGCTGAAAACTAGCTTGAAACGATCTGTGTGGCTTAGGTTTTGACATACTAATTTCCCCCCTTTCGGAAATGTCGGCGTCATGTCGCCATCATCAACAAGAAGTGCACCAGCGTGATTTTTGCCAAATATCTTGATTTTGGGCCATCTGACAGCAAAAGATGTGGGAAGTCATTTTGAAACCAATGAAATTCCCTACGCAGAAAAGTTTTCAAATGACCTTTCTGCGATCTATGGTTTTTGAGATAGAGCTTCTGGAAGCGAGAGGCATTGTCGTAAAAGCTCCATGGCCACTTGACTCAAAAAACTAAAATGTCGATGTGACAAAAAAAAATTCAAAATGATATTGTTCGAGAATCCTTCATGCTATAGTTGCGGTGATAGTCTTAAACTCTTTCTCTTGAACCGTTGATTACGAATATAGAAAAGTCAAAAACGTCACATTGTACATATACAGGGTGTACTGAGGGAATCAAATCAGATCAGAGAAATTTTACATATTTCTTCGATTTAGCTCGATTTGGATGGATGATGGATTTGCTCTATAAGCTTCACTTCATACACTTAAGAAGTGGTCAGCACACAGCTTCACTGTAAAATGTTTTGAAGGCCCTCTGAATTCATCAAAACATTAAAAATTTACAGTACCAAGGAATGTTTATAACAGTATATTATATACCAAAGGACCAAAGTGAATTTTCAATTTGGGGACTTGGACCCAAAGGGCCCTCGAGCAATAAATTTTACTCAAGGGATCAAAAATTCACTTTGATTCCTTGATAAATAATATACTGTACATACATTTCTTGCTACTGTGAATTTTGATGATTTCGGAGGGCCTTCAAAACATTTTACAGGAAGGCTGTGAGCTGACCACTTCTTAAGTGTATCATGTGAAGCTTACAGAGCAATGCATATTGATATTGGACTCGTGATAAGTGCTTAGAGTTTCGCATAGGCTAAATCGAAGAAATATGTCAAATTTCTCTGTTCTGATTTGATTCCCGTAGTACACCCTGTATATGTACAATGTGACGTTTTTGACTTTCCAATATTCGTAATCTACGGTTCGAGTGGAAAAGTTTAAGACCATCACCGCAACTATAGCATAAAGGATTCTCGAGCAATCTCATTTTGAATTTTTTTTGTCACATCGACATTTTAGTTTTTCGAGTCAAGTGGCCATGGAGTTTTCACGACAATGACTTTCGCTTCCAGAAGCTCTATCTCAAAGACCATAGGTCGCAGAAAATTTCTTGAAAAACCAAACTGTAGGGAATTTTATAGGCTTCAAAATGACTCCTCACATCTTTTGCTGTCAGATGACCTAAAATGAAGATATTCGGCAAAAACCACGCTGGTGCTCTTCTTGTTGATGATGGCGACATGACGCCGACATTTCCGAAAGGGGGAAACAAGTATGTCAAAACCTAAGCTACACAGATCGTTTCAAGCTAGTTTCCAGCCAGGAAACAATTATTTCCTTATTGTTTTCCCTGGCGCCTGGGCTACCGGTGATAAGTCCGGTGCGCTCCGGTGGCAGAGCAAAAAGTAGCTCATCTGCTGCTCATCGCTTCATTGTTTTGCGTGAAGTTGAAAAATCATATTCACAGTCATTTTTGCTTATTTTTGACGTTGGAAGCAGCTAATATCAGGCTACAGGCTGTGTGCTCCAAAGATTTATCCCTACGAAGTTGTGGCTCTCCGTTTAAAGTCCTCTTTTTAGCGCACTTCTCCAAACGGGAAGGCGCTTTTGTCATCGCTTTGTCCGTCCGTCCGTCCGTCCGTCCGTCCGTCCGTCTGTCACAACTCCGTCCGTCGCTCAACAACAAAAAAAAGGTAGGTAGGTATCACTAAAAATCATGTGACAGGCTACCATTTTTTCGGTTTTTCGATAAAAAAAAAGTTTCAATTCAAAGGTGAACCCGATATTCGTGTTCAGGAGATCAAAATCAGTCGGAGAACATTTTTTTATATAAGTAACAGAATGACACTTATGTGGCCGGTTTGTCTGTCCGTCTGTCTGTCTGTCTGTCTGTCCGAGTCGGTGCAGAAATTAAGACGCTGTACTCCTTCTCGAGAATTGAAACAAGAGTCTTGGAACTTTTTTCCGATTAATAGCTGATGTCCCCAAGGGTGGCCAATGGGCACTATTTTTGTTATCCATACATCGTTATCATTATTCTCAAAAAACAGAGATCTCCTCTGCACTTCGATGAAGTTGAACTTCTCCTCGGGAAATAAAGCTACAGCCCTTGAAGATTGATCTTTATCTGGTGGATAGCTTAGGTCCTCAAGGACCAAATAGGCAGGTTGGCTTTCATAATTCGGCCGCCATCTTGGCTGCCATATTGAGATTTCTTATTAGTGGAACGATTGTCATGAAACTTGAAACTTACCCTTGTCTAGTACGATCATTCTTATTTTCAAGCCAAATTTCATGATTGCTCCACCATCTTGGCCACCATATTGAAATATCTTATAAGTGGAAGGATTTTCATGAAACTTGAGAGTTACGCTTGTCTCGTACGATCATTCCTATTTTCAAGCTGAGTTTCATAATTCTGCCGCCATCTAGACCGCCATATTGAAATATCTTGTTAGTGGAACGATTTTCATGAAACTTGGAACTTACCCTTGTCTAGTACGATCATTTTGATTTTCAAGCCGAATTTTATGATTCTGTCGATATTTTGGCCGCCATATTGGAATTTTTTGCCCAAGACGGTAGAACCCTAATCACTCAACATCTTGCGTTCACTAATCCTCCAAAAAGGAAGTGCGCTACTGAGCCTCATGCCCATGAGGCGTATTCGCTTGTTTATATCGTAGCTAGTGCTTTGGAGCAAAATAAGTTTGGAGGAAAAAACTCGTCGTCGCTTCAAAAGAAACAAAACTGTATTTTTTGCTCCGTCTCTGCCGTATCTCGAGATAATTTGTTCTTGTTTAGTAGCATCTTTCAAATTAGTTCTGTATCTGAGGCGAAATGTCGTGCAAGTACATATGGCGCTCTTGAAAAATTCAAACTAATTCCAACCATGCAAACTTTATAAGTTGGCGAAGGAACCTTTTCCAAAAGGAAGTTTTGTTTTTTCTTTGCAATTTTGTGGTGACAACTTCTCAGATCCTTGACACAAAATTGGGTATGAATCGTCGACACCATTAAGCTGTTTTAATCAAGCTGGGCACTTCCGCCTGTTTGGTTGGTTACTTCCATCGCAGTCACTTTCTCCGGGACCGCTTTCAACTCCTCTATACAGGGTGTTTCAGGGATGGTAGCAAAAAATTCAACTGTGGGTAGATCTCGTTAAAACGAGACAAAAACCTATATACCATTTTGCAAAGTTTGGCCTAATGACGAAGATACAGCCCTCCAAAGTTCACTTTTTTCAGATTTCAAAAATTTGTAACTTAGGAACGTTCCGAAAAATTCAGCTTCAGTTTAGCAAAAGCTGGTTTGTCATAATTATCTATCAACCTTGACACCTCGACACCCAGATGGGTGAAAGAGGTTACGATTATATAATATATATATATTATATATTATATAATCTGGAAGTCTCTTGAAGAATCTTGATATATATATATATCTATCAACCTACCAAATTTGGGAAAAATCCAACCAGTGGTGTAGGAGTTATGAGGGTCAATAATTTAGAAGCATCCGAAGAAAAGTTGACCTAAGGTGACCCCTTATAACTTCTACGCCACTGATTGGATTCTTTCCAAATTTGATAGGATGATAGATAGTAAGGACAAACCAGCTTATGTTGAATTGAAGCTGAATTTGTTGAAACGTTCCTGAGTTACAAATTTTTGGAATCCGAAAAAAGTGAACTTTGGAGGGCTGTATCTTCGGCATTAGGCCGAACTTTGCAAAATGGTATATTGGTTTTCGTCATATTTTGACGGGATCTACCCACAGTTGAATTTTTTGCTATTATCCCTGAAACACCCTGTATATCTACTGTGTAACCTAGATACTTGAGCTTGCTCCAGAGAAACTGGCACTTCTTTTTGTTCAGGGTTCTGCCTTCACGAAGCGTTGAGATACCTCAGGTTCACCTCTACATGTTTTCCAAACTTCAGCGTTGCGATAACAATATGATCAAAGGTGGGCTAACGAATTGTCCTCGAGCTTCTGCACAACAACTTGGTCAGTGATCCTCATCTAGGTGGTCGGCACATCCTGTATTCCAAGAGGAGAACGCGTCAACTGAAATAAACTACATCAGGAGACTGTAAACATAGTGATGAAAATCGAGTTTCCAGCAAAAATCACTTGCCAGTAGGCAGACTTCAGGTCTAGTGACAATAGATATTTTGCATTCCTCGGCTTGTACAAAATTGCAGGAGCATTCGACATGGGATTTGCGTTCTGTCGAGTTGCCTCATTCACTTTTCTCCAATCCACACACGACCTGAATGGCTAATCCTTCTTATTGGTCAGTACAATGGGACTTCACCAAAACGCCAACAAGCACCCAGATTCAACATTTTGTTTAGTTCCTCCATCACAGTCTCTGACCGATTCGGCGAAACTGAATAGTAGCTCTCTCTTGTTGGTTCCGCTTCCGTAATAATTCAGTGCTCAGCCAGAGATGTGTTACCCAGACAAACGACCAGCAGTGCAAATTCATCCTTGACTACTGCCTCCAGAGCTCTCTGTCATTTAGAATTGAATGAATTCCGAAGTTAGACACAATCCACAACAAAAATTGGTTTTGATTGTGCGAATGACCAATTCTCCGAAAATATGATAGAGAACGATGTTCACTTTTGCCAGAATTCAATGTCCCGTAGCATGATGCAGTCCAAATCAGATGAATAGTGAAAGTCGCACTCGATATTGACACCCAGTCTGACTGAAACTTGGAGTTTACTCGTAACGTATGGTCCGAAAGTTTTGGGAAATTGTTCAAAGCTAATAACTTTCTCTAAATAGTCTTTATTTTTCAACATAGATATGATATTTCAACATAGATTAGATATTGCAAAAACTAACATCATATATAACAATAACAAATTCATATTCAACATACTGATAATGGACCATTATCTTCGATGGATCTCAATTTTCTTCTGCCATGTTCCATAATTTTTTCTATCAATTTCTCCAATGCGAAATTCTCTCATGTTATTGGAAAATGCGACGCCGTGATTGGTTTTCATTTGCAGATTCCCATCCCTTGTCGTATACAATCCTGCTCAATACTCACCAAGAATCTTATATTGGTCGAGTTTGCAGCACATTGGGAGGCAGGAGCTTAGAGAAATTAATCCTGCTGTTGTCCAGAGAATGATCGAACATGGCAAAAGAAAACTGAGAGCCATAAAAAATAATGGCCCATCTTCAATATGTTAAATATGAATTTAGTATTGTTGAAGATGATGCTAGTTTTTGCAATATTTGATTACAAAATTAAAACTATCAAAAAAAAGTTATTAGCTTTTAAAAAAATTCCCAAAACTTTCGGACCACACGTAGTCACTCATATGGTCACTACCACGCTGAACTTGACCTCGGGGTCAATAGTTATTGATCTCAAAAAAATACAAAAGAATTCTGTGCATGAAAGCAATAATTAGTGGTTTCCGCGTGGTCTCCTAAAGACACAGAAAGGCACAAGAAAGTATACAAGGCTTCAAAGCATAACTGAGAAGACACAAGTCCCAGCTGGGTCCCCAATAACATGATTTGACAGAAGAAAGTTAGTCATCAAGTTGGACACAAGGGACTGATTGGAAGCTTAAACGACCCAAGATGATACAAGCGAGCTTATTAGCGATCCAATGAAAACATGGAGATACGAAGGGATCCATTAGCGCTGCTAATGATCCCTTCGTAGCCAGCCAGAGCCAGATCTTCTGAAAACAAAGCGGCAAGCAGGGGACCGCAAGCTTGGCCAGAAGCCACCAAGGAGCTCCATCCTTGACTCCAAAAGCTCCAAAAACGCACAATAGGCTGTTCAGGGCTAAAACTGCTGCAGAACATAGGAGAGCTCATAGGCGCTCCAAATAAATAGAAGTCCATTAGAGCTTCAAACGACACATCCAGCAAGACACACACAGGAGCTACCAAGTCCTAGAAACCCGAGAAGGTCAATGGTTTAGTATGCCTCTAGACCTCGCAACAGACCTGTAATGGACCCACTTGACTCGAATGACACTAAAAAAGTCTACTAGCAGAGCTTCCAAAGCCAAGAGCTTTTTGCCCGTTGCCTTGACGTTAAGCAGTCTGTCTTGTTTTTCCCTGAATAGAGATCAGAAAGAACAGCAATTCTGCATGACTCAGTACCACAACCCAGTAACATCACGAGTTAACTGTACCCCAAGGTTGAGTTGAGGTTGAATGATTACTGGGAGTACCTATACACTATACATGTCAAAGTTGAACTGTCAACTTCTTTGGTTTTGTCGCTCTGGATTGAGGTCGAACTGAGCTAATGACCCTAAATTCAGCCAACAAGACTATCATCAAATCTAACAAACAAGGGCTCTTGTAGACGCTGTCTAAATCAATCATTTCCTCTTCATCCAACAAGAACCCTTGTAGTAGGCAATATCACTAAGAGTAGAAGAGATGTACGAAGCGGCTTCTATTACCTATTAAAATATTTATACACCCACTTCTGTTTGTCCTGCTGGCATAGGGGTTGTAGAAAACCTCCATAATGGAGGCCACAAACATCAAAGAAATACGGTACCTATTAGTGTGGCCCAAAAAAAATTGTTTTCCAATTTTTGATCGGGCCACCCTCCACTTTTGTTACACATACCCATAGTGACTTTCTGGTGAAATTTCAATTCTCTACCATGGCAGGAAGGGGGTGCTCATCAACCCTCAAAATTTGAATATCCCAAATTTATTCGAATGAGTTTGTAGCATCTAGATTAACCCATTAAAGCCTAACGAGCCCATATGGAGCCACCATTTCTTGATAGAAATTATGACTGATATTTTGGTAAAAACCTTTATTTTTCGAAAAAGTGTACCTGCACCGTTTAGAATGGATAATGATGATATACACTCGCAAAGAAAAACACCTTGATCGATGTTACTTTTTCCTTGTTAGCGCTCTGAAAATACGTGTTGAATTTTTCGCCGGTAAACCATGAACTTCACTTTGATATAAATATTATTATTGATGTTATTCATGTCACAGTTGTTCTATAAATGAATTTTGGCATTCTTATATTATCATTCAAGCCTATGAAATGTTTTGTGGATGCAAAGTGCTTTTCATGTTTTTGTTTTTTGACCGTAAACATAGCTGAGCCCATATGGAGCCACTAGGCTGTTATCGGTATAACTTGTGTTGCCGAGTTCAGAACATAATAAATTATAATTTAGTGGAATAACTCTTCAGGAAGCCATTGATCGTGCGCACGACGATGATGATCATAATAGAAAAGTGTTGGATGTATTCATAGAGCCTTCAGAAAGTCATGTTTTGACGGACGAGGATTTAGCAGATGAGAAAGGACCTGGACTTGTTGATAATTTGAGCGGGAAACAGCTTGCTGCAAATGCCGAAATGGTTCTGACGGATCGGATAATGTGCGTATAGGAGGTACTCAAGATATAACTGAGGTACTGAGGAAGATCAGTAACCTGCAGAAGTCGCTGAAGAGCCTGAAAATATTAGAAGACAATTAGTAGTGATTATCAAATCCCGAAATTATTCATTTTTGGATTCAGCAGATTTGGAGCTTCCAGTTGTACATTTTCCAAGCCCAGATTACTCACAATACAAAAATTTGACCTGCGTAGAAATATTATCATTTTCAATCATTTTGTTTCAAATGATTTATTTGAAAAAATAAGGAATGAAACAGCAAGCTACGCACAATTCAAAAATTTTCCAGATCCGCCAGTAACCGTTCAAGAACTAAAGACTTTCTTTGCCATACTGATTCTAAATGGATATAACATTTTGCCGTCCAAAAGAAATTATTGGGAGAACGCAAAAGATATGAAGAACGAGCCAGTATCTAGTGCCATGAGAAGAGACCGGTTTTCCCAAATTTTTCGCTTTATACATTTTGCCAATAACTACCTTGTGGATGAACGCGCTAAGATGTAGAGACTGCGACCGATAGCAGACATGTTGAAAGAAAAGTTCTTCAAACATTTTGTGCCAAACAAAATCTTTCATATGATGAGTCTATGATAAGACCTTTTGGCCGCCACGGGTGCAAACAATTCATACGTGGCAAGCCAGTACGGTTTGGTTTCAAAGTTTGGAGCCTGAATACACCCTCTGATATCTAATAAACGTTGAGGTATATCAGGGAAAGAATCCAAAGGCAAACATCAGATATGAAGATTTTATCAAAATTTATGATGAAAATATTGATTTTAAATATTTATTATGCCATTTTTTCACCAAATGATATGTATTACCTCATATATTTCACAATTTGATACATTTTTATCTATTCTTTGCATGAATCACGCATCATTGTGAAATTACCCGGGTAGCGCCTAGTGGCTCCATATGGAGCCATGTCATTTGGGCAGTTTTTTTTGATAAAAAACATGGGAAATACTAATTTTTCTTGTATATGTATTAGTATTGACATGTTTTGGTGAAAAAACCTCATTTTCATAAAAAAATTTATTCTCGGTCTTAATGGGTTAAACAAAACACGTAGTAATATATGGATAATTGTTCATCTGGTGTACCTCTAAGTGAAGAATTATGTAAAAGAAAAATTAAAGTGGAGCGAAATTATAATCTTCAACTAACATGTATGATTTTGCTTTAGACTACGTTGATCAAACATTTTTGGTCGTCCAAATAGGCACCATTTTTTTATTGGTTTCTACCATTAGCAACAAAAACATCTTTTCATTTTTGTCATTGGTCAGTAGTTGTATTCTCGAACAGTTGGACACCCCTTTTAGCAGGACCGTTTACCACCCGTGAATTTCAAAACTCAGTCTTTGTCTTGAAGGTAATCATGGATGTTGATCCATATTTAGAAGAAATGTCTTAGGAAGTAGATACTAATATTCAAAATCGGTAACATGTTCAATGTTCTTTCAAAGGTGAAATCTCTTAAGGTTTCCGCAGTCCTTAGGATTGCAAAATTATTTTTAGATTCAGTATTTTCGTCCCAGGATAACTCTATCCAGAGCTCATTTTGAAGCTCAACTTGAGGTTAATTGTCAAAGATACCAATGTTCCAGCTATGTTGATATGACAATTATGACATTGATCTTTCGGTTGAAGTTAACCAGAGATGGAAACACTGGGCCTCACTTTGCGATATTCAGCTTCAACATCAACAAGTCATACCGCGAAACCTTTCCGCTTTTTTGGTAGGTATCACTATTAGTTCAACGATCAATATTTCACTCTCATCTGATTTTTCTTTTATATTATTCTCAAATTATGCTAAATAGATTATTACTGATATATTCCTTCATGTTTTTGGTGAATCTGGATGCTAGGGACTTTTACGAATAAATCTAGAGTTTTCACTATTAGAGGGTTGATGAGCACCCTCTTCCTGCCATGGTAGAGAATTGAAATTTCACCAGGAAGTCACTATGGGTATGTGTAACAAAAGTGGAGGGTGGCTCGATCAAGAATGGAAAAATAATTTTTTTTGGACCACACTAGTACCTATAGTACTCCCGTGAAAAGGTAAAACTTAGTAACCGACATTTTTTGCTTAAATGAGTTTTTCACATATTCGGAATCTTCTAAGTATTTCCTTCACTCAGATATTGGTTTTGGATCAATATTCAAAAAAATGAATAAATAAGAACGTATGGGATTTCTTAGTAAGTGCATTTCTAGTCTACTTTACAGTGGAAAAACATAGCACGAATCCCTTCCAAAGGTGAAACCTAGCATCTTTGCGGCATTGTAGATATTTTACAATGGATAAACATAGCAGGGTGGCATCGAGGGTGGCTTACTAGGTTTTGCCGGTGTTTTATTCAGGTTATTATGATCTAGATGAACCCAGCATGGTTCTTACTGGATTTCTCCAATTTTTTGTGCGTGTTTTTCAGTCGAGCTGTAGTTCATTGATGGATGCCATAAATCCATACTTCCGTTCATACTTTGTAGTACGTTGCTTGAATAGGTACCCTAAATTCACCTACCAGTCACACTTCAAGAGGCCATTGAAGGTCAAGTAAATCAACTGCGCTTTCACGCGTTATACCCAAAAAAACACAACACAAAAAGATTTACACACCCCCAGTATAAACACTGTTAGCACCATGTGCCCCATTGTTGCGGTTTGGACCGTTATACGATACGTGCTCTTACTCGATTCTCCCGCTAAAACATCAAAGAGAGAGGTCGTACTGGTCGTATGATGAACTAGTTAATAATTATTATTGATAGCAATGAGTCATTCCATGCCAAAACGATCAGTTTCTGCACTTATGGTGACCGATTTTCATAAATTTTGGATATGTCGTAGAGGCATGAGAATAAGTCGACCCGTATTCGCCGGTTTTTTTTTATAAATTTTTTTTTCGGAATTACAATTTTTTCAAATTTTCCACTTTTGCCTTGCATCCTACTCTAAGAAAAATCATAGCTCTTTAGTCCAATGTCCGATCTTAAATATTTTTGTTTTGATCGAACCACAAAAGATGAGGAATTTTGGACATTGCACTCTTTTTTGACAGATGTTGAAAAAGAGTATGGAAAGTCACTTTCCCGAAAAGAAAACGGTATACTGAAAAATGGTACATCTTCGATTTTCCCAATTTTTTGATATATTATTCTGTGAACTTTTCTGAATCGAGAAGTAATGGTCGCCAGAATGGACATCGCCCAAAAACTCACGAAATGAATTTTTTAAGCGAGCCGCCCACGCTGATTCGGCGCTCAGGAGTCCAGTAAAATGAGGCGATTTTCATGCTGAAGTTGGAACTAACTGAGGGCTCGATGAAAAAAATATGGCAATGTAGAGAATGTAAAACTGAATTAGAAAAACCAAAGTTTCATTTTCAACCACCCCGGGAACCATGTAAAAAAAATGGCGAAGATTGAAAAACATGCGCCGCGATTTTTCTTCTGAAACGGTGAGAGAACGGTGAGAGATTTGTGAAAACTGTAAGGGACAAAGTTGTAGGGAATTCAATAATCTACAAAAAAGTCCCCGGGGGCATATGTCTAACTTCTCCAGTTTAACCATTAATCGCGGCCAAAGTTGCGCGCCGGTCTAGTGAAGTGGAAAAACGGTCCGCGTGACATTCCTTCTTGAATTCTGCGAGAATGGCTAGAGATATCCGACAATTGCAAGCGACAAAGTTGCAGAGAATTGAATGTTCCACTGGAAAATCTTCAAGGCCAGTTATTAGCTCTTCTGGTTTAGTCGTAAGTTTTCCAAAAGAACCACTTCATTAACAAGATTGTCGCGCAACTTCGAACGTGGTTCACGACTAAACTAGAAGAGCTAACTAATAATTGACTTCGAGAAACTACTAGAGAAACTTTCAATTCTCTAGAACTTCGTTGCTTACAATTTTGGAATCTCTAGCCATTCTCGCAGCATTCAAGGAGTAATGTCACGCGTACTTCACTGGACCGGCGCGCAACTTTGACCGGGATTAACGGTTAAACTGAAGAAGGTAGACATATGCCCTAAGAGACTTTTCTGTAGATTATTGAATTCCCTACAACTTTGTCCCTTACAGTATTCAGATATCTCTCACCGTTCTCTCACCGTTTCAGAAGAAAGATCGCGGCGCATGTTTTTTAATCTTCGCCATTTTTTTTTCATGGTTCTCGGGGTGGTTGGAAATGAAACTTTGGTTTTTTTATTTCAGTTTTTCATTCTCTACATTGCCATATTTTTTTCATCGAGCCCTCAGTTAGTTCCAACTTCAGCATAAAAATCGCCTCATTTTACTGGACTCCTGAGCGCCAAATCAGCTTGCGCGGCTCGCTTAAAAAATTCATTTCGTGAGTTTTTGGGCGATGTCCATTCTGGCGACCATTACTTATCGATTCAGAAAAGTTCACAGAACAATATATCAAAAAATTGGGAAAATCGAAGATGTACCATTTTTCAGTATACCGTTTTCTTCTCGGAAAAGTGACTTTCCATACTTTTCTTCAACATCTGTCAAAAAAAGAGTGCAATGTCCAAAATTCCTCATCTTTTGTGGTTGAATCAAATTAAAAATATTCAAGATCGGACATTGGACTAAAGAGCTATGATTTTTCTCAGAGTAGGATGCAAAGCAAAAGTGGAAAATTTGAAAAAATTGTCATTCCGAAAAAAAAATTTATAAAAAAAAACCGGCGAATACGGGTCGACTTATTTTCATGTCTCTACAACATATCCAAAATTTATGAAAATCGGTCACCATGAGTGCAGAAAGTGATCGTTTTGGCATGGAATGACTCCAATTGTGTTTTGCTGGCATAGACATGTCTTCGAGGGAAAAGCTTCCCGGAGCTTTGGCTACTAATAAACGTGAGCTTAGTTAATTCCATTGTTCCAGGAGCACTCAAGTTCTAATCGTCGTGATATTTCCAAAATTATAATTTAGTATTATACTCTCTCATTATTTTAGGTTCACAAAAATGCAACAACCAAGAACGCCGATTGATTAAAGTGTAATTAATTAACGAGTAGGTAGGTCCGACGCGCCGACATCACAAAAATTTCGACTTTTCTATCCTAACTATTGGAGAAGACAATTGAGGCATGAATTCTTTCAAAAAAGACAAAATTTTTGAGAGAATTTTGCCCAAAATGCCACCTGTGAAGAGACTTTTCTGGAAAAATTTTGCTCCGTCTGATGCATCATCTGGTTAGACATCAAATGTTTATTTTTTTGTTTTGAATAAAGTTGGGAAAGTGTAATTTTTGAGCTATAATTTTTGTTGCCTGCTTTTGGGTCTTATCACGGTGGCTCTTGTAATTGAAACAATATTGTAATTTTGTTGATTTTGCTATTATTGTTACGATTAATTGATACAACGATGGTTTATTGTAAGAATTACAATATTGTTCCAATTACAAGAGCCACCGTGATCAGACCCATCAGAAAAAAGTGCCATTGATGGAGATAAGTATACTTTGATTTGGTTCATGAGTAGGTACCTGAAAGTAAATTTTGAAGGCATTGTTGTTTTTCATATGTTTGTAATGTCAGTTAGTTACTCGGTTAGTTACCTATGTAATTGATTATTTTGTTTCCTGATTAGTTCAATCGCAACTTGAATCGAAACTTTTCTTGCTTGCAATTTCGAATGTAAATCCCTGCCAAATATATCAATTGATATGAATAGGAATATTATTTTGGAAACGCTATTTTGTTTGTTTGTTGGTTCTATTTTTAAAAGTTACATCAAACATGATTTTTAACATAACAGGGATGATGATAATTGTACTTACTATGTTTTTCCATTTGAGATTCGATAGCTTTCAGAAGTTCCTCAATAGCAAGCCATTGTGCTAGGTTTTTCCAAAGTAATATGCTGGTATTCCTAATGGAAAAACATAGTAAGTGCATTATTTTCCAAAATACTACCCAAATCATGAAGATATCATGAAATATGTAAAATTCAACCTTGAAAACCCCCATTACCGCTAATATCTGTTCTATTTTGCTATAGCAATCCTTATGGCAAGACTGGGAACTTCTTTTCGCTCTCCTGCACAATTTGCCCAAAGGCAGTTACTAGGTTTTACCTTTTCACGGGAGAGTAGATCTTTTGGAGATCGCTATGAGTATCGAACGTCACATCCAGGCAGTAAAATGATAGATATGCTCCAACTCACGTCCATCTCAAGTATAAATACCGTGCAGTAATTTTGCATTATTCGGTTTTTGGCATGGACTCTGCGTATCACGATAATACCGTTTCTTTTATCGAAACTGCATTGTTCCCGAACGGCAATGAGCCAATAAAGCGCTAGTTATTAGCGCAAGCCGTATAATAACAAACGATTCTATTATTGTTGCATAAAACTGGTCCGTTCATTGTGCTCCCGGATCTGTTCTTAATGACTGTTATTAAATTTCTTTGTGATAAAAATTTCATAACAATTAATAACGTTGCGATAGGACCACAAGGTCTGCGCTCTTGCCTCTCTTGCTACCGAGTTATCACGCTTCGGGATCTTGCAACAACTAGGTATGTAGGTATTGCAGGATTGAAAAATCCCTCGGAGGCTTGCATTAAACGTTATACCTATGCGTGCGTACTACCAGCGGTACACGTACAGAGGTGGAGGTATTGTTACAGTTTAGAACAATGCAAATCGATTTCTGTGAGTCACTGCTACTTCTTTCGCACTCTCCTTGGATTGCGTCCTCCGCGTTTCCTCCGCAAGCATTTCACAATTTCCTTTTGGTTAATTTCAACCACGAAGGATATACAACGGTGGACATAAAAATTCAATTAATTGTGTCTAATTTACATAAAACTATAGTCGTTGATCATGCCTGTAGATAATGAAACAAGCAAATCACTCCAGTTTTTCATTCAAAAACTCGTTCGATACACAGATTGTTTCCAGCTGATATTTTATCGGCGAATAATCATTGAGGGTTCAACATTCGAAAGCATCGCAATTGAAAAAGGCTCATTTATTAAAAGAAGGAGTGGTGCTCATTTTGCTGAGTGAATCTTTTTAAACGTGTGAATTTTGTTACATCGGCTTGACAAATTATATAGGTATCTATATCAAACTGACGGCAGCACGAATGGTGCAGATATCAGTGTGGTCATCTTTTGTGTCTTAGTGCTGCTTGATGCAACAGTTAGTAGGCCCCGATCCTGGACAAGGGACGCTTGGATCGAAGATATCACTTAAGTCTCTGGAGACCGCCGCGGAAGTTTTGTGTCGTCCACAACAAATTTTTCCCACCAACTTGGATCTGACTTTCCTTCCAAAGAGACAGTTAAAAAAAAATTATTTGCGCTCCCGAATACTTTTTGGGAAAGTATTGTAATGTGTCTGCGATGATGATTTTTGATGCGTGGTAATCGAAAGGTGAGAGAATCGATGATCTAGCTTTGCAATCTGCATCATGCTCACGGAAAAGAATCATCGGCACTTTTAGTACAGGTTCCGATATACTTAATGCAAATTCCCATACCTAATGCAACAACATAGTATCACAGCGACTCCACCCATGTGTGGTGTCCGTTCATCTGTCACTTATACCGTAGCTATCCCTGTGTGCGAGTGTGTGTGTCGTGTCTCAGGGTTAACTGGATCGAATTAGGCAAGATCTGCTTTCAGATGTGCCATTTGCTATTTGTATATGTCGCTCCGGCTGTATTGCCATTATTATCATTATTATTATCATCGTACGGCCGGCTATTATTGCTGTTTTGCATAGCATTCAGACGCGCACCGGCAATAATAAGGCCTACGAACATGCACCGGTACAGTTAAGCGGCGCTTAATTCCGTTAGAACACGCAATAGTGCGCGCGAGATATCGAGTAGTGTAACGTGTAGGTATACGTGACGATTATAATGCGAGGTTTACGTGTAGAAGAGGTTTTTGTTCCTATCTTTCAGCAACGCTTTTGCAGGAAATGCCCGGAGCTCGCTTTGCGGAGCTTTGGCTTCGAGGCCGTTCTGGCATGAGCCCTGTTTAAAATGAATCGGCATCAGTTACGAGGTTGTGTAGTCCACGTTGCATCGTGACGGCAAATGCCAAATGCAGCTTTGCACTCAGAGAGCGAAATAAATGAAGTTTGGTGTCATAGTTGTCTTCCAAAATGTCGATGTCAATCAATAATGGTAGAATTGTCCAAGCTGTTGGACATGTTTAATAGAATTGTGAATTTGACCGGTCAAAATCTTGGCCTACTTAAAATAAAATGATCAATAATACAGGTATCTAATACAGGCGCTTACCCTACCCAAAGCTAGGCGAGAACCAATTCCACTGGTTTCAGGCAACTCTTGCTACATCAATGCACTGCGGATTGCATAAAATTCCCAGGCCCTCATTATGACTAAATTACACTCGGGGGCACAAATGGGCCCTATACAGCTCAGATAATTGCATGAAGGCACGAGAGGCTCTAGTGTTCCGAAGACAGAAAAAAACGTAAGTGCGTGACCATAGTCACCCTCGGAAAAGGTGAAACTTCCATAGATATGAATCAATCAGCAAACAACGTTCGAAGAGGTGTTCTTTTTGTACTCCCGCTCCGCTCCCTCACGGTTTGTATCACCTTGTTTTTCTTATTATCAATCTTCTTCTTATTATTATTATTATTATTATTATTATCAGTCACTCAAAGGGCAGAGTACTTTCGACACGATTAGACTTCTTTTTTTTTTCTCGCTGCGCTCGGCGCTTAAACTCCCATTCTCCTTCACATGAAATCTCACTCATACCCCTAATACAATAAATATCTATTTTCATCAATAATATTCTCCACAAATAATTATGCGAATGTGACGGATTTTTTTACTGCACGATTTTCCCGGTTTTATTACAGCAGCAGTTCGTACGATATTATCTTCTCCAATCAAAACAAGGCCATACGTTAAATTGAAATATTGACAGAATTGATATGAGTATTTCCAGGTATGTGCTCGCCACCGTACTTATATTTAGAATGTCACATTCAATTGAGATGAAATCAAACCATTCAAAAAATGAACAAAGAATAATGTCAAAAATCAATTTCCAAACATAAAAACTTGATTATCAAACCAGTTTGAAATCATCGCTATACAATCAGCTGACATCTAGAACATTAAGCAACTGTTTCAGCCTCAATTGTCGAAAAAAAAATTCCCCTCTGGGCTTTAATCATCCACCCCTGCTTTTCTGCCTAATATGTACTTACATAGGTACATGAAAGTTGTGTCCACATTTGGGTGTGCGGCATTCGATTTTATTTTTGAATTGTAAACGTCCATTGAAGAATATACTCAGGGCCTGGCCTGGCCTATTTGCCGCCTGCGTGCCACCGAAAAATTGCCGCCCTTTCACCGGCAGTGGAGAGCCCCACCAAATGCGGGAATGTAAAGAATCCTTCAAAATTCAACTTAATTATTATATTACCGCCCCTATGACTTGCCGCCTGCCGTACTCGCCTGCGCGCCGGAACGCACTGCACGCCCGTTAGACCCGGCCCTGAATATACCTCCCCATCCCTATAATAAAATACATCCGCTCGAATCTATTCAAGCCAAGTCGAGAACCATTCTTGTCGGGCCAACAGTACGACAACACGAAGAGCAGTCCAGTGTCGGCGATTATTAAAAAATTGAACCAAACGCGGCGAACGCTGCAACAGCTTATTTTTTCATTTCCTGGGACGACGCTGGTCACCCCAAGATCAGACAAGACAACGTTACAGCACATCGTTACAGGCGTTCGTTACAACCACTGATGCTATGAACCAATTTCACTTCCATGTGTGGTTCTGCGTTAGTGGTGTGTTGTGATCTAGGCGCGAGAATAGAAGTTTCACTTCAAAAAAGTCTAAGTGGGCTTCGCAGAGCTTCAAAACATTGCAGAAAAAAAGGGTCCAATAGAGCTGCGAATAGCACAAGAAAGCGAGGGTGTCTAATAATAAAGCTCTGAACGCGACTGAAACATGCAAGAAGGCTCAGCTGCATTTCAAACAACTTTGAAAAAACAATGTGGTCTCTAGGGGGTTGAATTAAGACCTCTGACAAAGCAGAAAGGCACAAGAGGGCTCACTGCAATTCTAAAAGCCAAGAATAACATAAGGGGCCCACTCGGAGGCTCATCTCACTCCAAACGACAGATGAGGATACAAGGGGGCCCGATAGAGTTCCAAGCTTGACTTCACAAGGAGGCCAATGGAACTTTGTGTCATTTTTCTCCAAATTCCTTCTTTCTCCCTTCGTTCCTCATTCCTTTCTCATGCCTCTTTATTTTTTGGTCAGCTATTCATCAGCGAGAGAATTAGATCGCTATTTCCCGGGTTCATTTCTCCCATTCCAAGTTATATCTCGTTCACTTTTCATTTTCAGTAGAATTACTTTGGAACCCCCCTAACTCTCAAAGGAGACCACAACACAACAAGTTTCATGACAATCGTTCCACTAATAAGACATTTCAATATGGCAGCCAAGATGGCGGCCGAATTATGAAAGCCATTCTGCCTATTTGGTCCTTGAGAACCTAAGCTATCCACCGGATAAAGTTCAATCTTCAAGGGCTGTAGCTTTAGTTCCCGAGAAGAAGTTCAACTTCATCGAAGTGCACAGGAGATCTCTGTTTTTTGAGAATAATGATAACGATGTATGGATAACAAAAAAAGTGCCCATTGGCCACCCTTGGGGACATCAGCTATCAATCGGAAAAAAGTTCCGAAACTCTTGTTTCAATTCTCGAGAAGGAGTACAGCGTCTTAATTTCTGCACGGACTCGGACAGACAGACAGACAGACAGACAAACCGGCCACATAAGCGTCATTTTGTTACTTATATAAAAAAATGTTCTCCAACTGATTTCGACCTCCTGAACACGAATATCGAGTTCCGTTTTGAATTTAAACATTTCTTTTTTATCGAAAAACCGAAAAAATGGTAGCCTGTCACATGATTTTCAGTGATACCCACCTACTTTTTTTTTGTTATTGAGCGAACATGTTTCGTAATTTAAGTGCCATTATCCTTTGGGTACCTAGTATTGACTATTTCAAAATGGTCAATTACTATTTCGGCACGTCTGATTTTAAATTTGTAGGGTCGTGTAATATGCGCCGAGCCGTGGCTTTGCGGTCGTTTTCAAAAATTGATAACAATTGACCCGACGGTCGGATCGAAGTGGGGTTTTTTGTGGCTCTGATACGGAATAGCGCTGGTCAAAACAGCGTTCCAATAATAGCGCTGGGACAAAAAAGCGCCAAACAAAATAGCGTCGCGTCGAAAAAGCGCTGGACGTAATAGCGCCGCGACAAAATAGCACAGGAATTAATAGCGTCGCGTCAAAAAAGCTCTAGACATAAAAGCGCCGGAACAAAACACCGCCGCAACACGATAGCGCTTTTTGGCTTTTTTATGAGAACTATTTCTACGACAAAATAGCGCCAAATTGTCGCCAAGGTAGGTTTTTCTGGCGTCAGTTGTTGACTAGAGTATAAAATATTTGTGGCGGAAGATCCAACAAAGAGGTGAACGTAAGCTTATCGGGAGAATGAAAAGACGACATGAACCAAATTGTTGAGTTCATGATGCACAATTTATTATCGTTTGTAAGATATGATTTTCATAAGTGAACGATAGGTATCCTTCATATTATATGTACTTACCTACTATACTTATTCATACAGGGAGCTGAGCAGGGGCACAGGTAATTGAAAATTATTTGCTTACTTCAAAACAAAACGCCTTTGTCTAAGTACAATAATTTTCCAATACTTTCACTGCCAAGCATATTTTGGAAAAAAGTTCCCCCCCAGGCCACTCAAGAAAACGATGCTGACCGTCGAGGTACATCTGCGGGTTATGCTTGTCTCATGTAATGCACGGCGACCATCTCAGTTGGACAGCAGCGCTATTATTCACGGCGCTATTTCGTACGAGGCCATTTTTTCACGACGCTATTTTTCCTGGCGCTTTTTTGTCACAGCGCTATTTTGGTAGCGCTTTTTTGACCGACGCTATTTTGACCAGCGCTATTCCGTATCAGAGCCGAAATTGTAGTTGCCTGCATATCGCAACTTTCTACATCTTACCGCGAATGCCAGCACTTGATCGGCGAAACCGCCCTACACCAAAATGTTATTTTTGTAATTGTTTATGATTATTTCGGCAAAATTTTTCTTGATTCGCGTACCAAGGCCATGAGCTACCCATTCGAGTTGAAATATTTTCCGTATTGAATTTCGTTTTGTTCGGAGGAAAGGATATCAAGCACCAGCAAGCAACGAATAAATCATTTGCGGCCGAGCCGTAGTTTCGGAGTCATTTTCAAAAATTAATAACTACTAATCGGCACCTCGCACAGATGTGAAATTTTCATTAAAATAAAGTTCAAATCATCCTCTAAATATAACTTCGCATATGTATTATGGTAAAATAATTAGATCGGGTACTTCCTCGCATGTGATAACTTTCGAGATCAGGCCGGCTTCTGAAATGCAGCATTCAACGGCGATGCCGCGTCACACTAAATTGTTATTATTGTCATTGTTTATTATTATTTCGTCGAGATTTTTCTTGGTTCGGGATACAAGGTCATGAGCTACGCAATGGAGTAAAAATTTTTTGCAAAAACCTCTGCGTCTAGGACTAGATGCTGTGACGGACGGACGGACGGACGGAGAAAACGAGAACAAAAGCGCCTTCCCGTTTGGAGAAGTGCGCTAAAAATCGAGTCTTAATTTCATTTGACTAACTCATGGGGAAGGTAGTTTGAGAGAATACGGAACAAATCTAAGTTTTCTAGACGAATCCGATCAGCCGCAATAAAACATTTTGAAAATATTATCGTGACTCACTTGGGAAGATGTTTTCATTTAGATTTTCACCTCCGATTTTCACCTATCACGTTCCCATGGTCTTGATATTGCTATTGTCGTATTGACAGACGTCATAGTCTTCAATGTCTTCAAACAATCAGTAATAATTATGGCAGGCTTGAAACCGTCGTCGTCTCATCGGCAACGGAATCAGGTACAGGGCTGCGATTCTGTACTCTCCTACCGACACTTGTCGGTGTCGGTAGCTAGGCAGGAGCGAATTTGATTGGTTCTCACCCTAGCAACCGATCCGTTAGTTGTCGGAAGGCAAGTACAGAGACGCGCTTCAGGTATGCCCGTGCGTAGCTATAGGTATAGTCTGTACAGCGATAGAACGGACTTTTTTTCAAATTTCAGTGATGTAACCTATAGCAAATAAAAGCACCAAAGACTGTAACAACATGGGCGCGTTTGGAACTAATACTAGTTTTGTTCAGTTGGTAGTCTTACCCGGGCAAATTATTTCTACGCCAAGCCAATGACATTACATTCAGCGAGTTTGACACTTACGTACGATTTCTAACCTCCATTTCTCTATGATGTTTGTTATTTTTAGTCGGCTCGGCCGTTGTGAGTGTTGTGTGATAAAATCAGCTTCATTCAGAAAAATTACTTTCTCATCCATTGAAATTGGTATTAAACTGGTGTCATTTAAAATTACTATAGCACTCAGCTGAGATTAGCGGAAATAAGCATCATATTTCCGCTGGAATTTCTAACTGGAATTTCAAATTTCGCGGGTAATGCTCGGGACTACTTTTCAACCGCAGGAATCTGGTGGTCCTTTCTAGTGATGGGCACTATTGAATGAATACTATCGAATTATTCGATAGTTGTCAGCTATCGAATAATTCGATAGCACGTTCAAATGAATGAATTAACGAATGAATGAATGAATGAATGAATGAATGAATGAATGAATGAATGAATGAATGAATGAATGAATGAATGAATGAATGAATGAATGAATAAATGAATGAATGAATGAATGAATGAATGAATGAATGAATGAATGAATGAATGAACGAATGAATGAATGAATGAATGAACGGTTGAGGTTGCGCTCGGCGCTCATGGTGATAAGTTGTTGTTGTTGTTGGTCCTCGCAGATTCCAGAATTTGTGGGGGTAGGCTTTGATGACAATTTTGAAACTTGGACACTAAAAGGCACACGTCGGCATCCACCGTTTGGTGAGTTTGACTGGAACCGAAAATACCGAAAACACTTGATAAATTACACAAACAAACACTGGCTGTCATTCGGTCGATGTGAATAATTTTTCCTTATCGCTAACTTTTTGTTCTGGCGGTGATATCGCACAGTGCCGTACTTGAATTTGCGGCGCATCGGGGCCCTTCCAGTAGAGGCCACTGGGGCCTCTGCGACAGCGGGCGCTCGTCACGATGCTTGATGAAAATTTACTGGCACTGCCAGCGAATAGCGAAAAAGAAACTAAACAGCCATGGCAAGACGTACAATACAAGAAAAGAGGACGCAACCAGTTGAGCCCAGAATCACAAAGACAGCCAAAACACCTAAAGCCCACCACTCCACACCAAACATTGATAACAGATTACAAAAAGATACTGAATCCAGCCAACAAATTCCAACTTTTAGAGAATGCACCAGACAGCTTCGATGAAGACACAGCAGATAAACCTGACAAAGGTTCCAAATCCAAAGCAAAGCCTCCTCCTCTGTTTCTTGCCAGAATAGAAGACGTGAATGGGTTAACAGCCATGCTGAACTCAAATGAAAAAATTGCCAACAAATACAGTTTAAAAGTCGTTAGCAGGGACAACGAAGTGAAACTGCAAACCGAAGATGAAGACGCATACCGAAATGCAGTGCAAGAGCTTACCAAGAAAGACGTTAGATACTACACCTACCAACTCAAGTCAGAGCGCTGTTTTCGAGTGGTGATCAAAGGATTACACTACTCTACCAACGTGGATGAATTGAAAGAAGCCATAACTACCAGGGGTCATTGCGTAAGAAACATTTACAACGCAAAAAGCAGAAGGGATAAACAACCACTGCCAATGTTTTTCTTGGACATAGAACCTAAGGAGAACAATAAGGAAATTTACGAAGTGAAAGACTTGCTTCATTGCAAAATAACTATTGAACCAGTACGCCAGACAAGGCAAATACCACAATGTGCCAATTGCCTACGTCTTGGGCACACAAAAAACTTTTGCAAAAGACAAACCAGATGCGTAAAATGTGGAGGCTTTCACAGTAGCAAAACTTGTGAGGTAAATCAGCGCAAAGATCTAAAATGCGCCTTATGTGAACAAAACCATCCGGCCAACTACCGCGGATGTAGAGTATACAAAGAGCTACAGCAGAAAAAGTTCCCTGCTTTAAGACTCAAGACGGCCCCTCAACAAATCCAAGTTAAAAGCCAAGACAAATCAAGCGATCGAAGAGAAGGAAAATCATTCGCATCAGCAGTAAAAAACGATGATACAAGCAACCCAACAACATCAGATACCAGCTCACCATCTAGCAATATAGTCTCCAAGCTAGAAAAAATGATTGAACAAATGGTTCAAAGAATGGATACTATGATGAATATTGTATCCAAGCTGCTTGATAAATTAAATTAATGGAAGACAAACTTAAAATAGCTGTGTGGAATGCTGATGGCCTGGTAAACCATGGACCAGAGATATTTGCCTTTTTGAGAGAGCACAACATTGATATCATGTTGATATCAGAAACCCATTTTACCAATCGCAGCTATCTAAAAATACACAACTACATCATATACAGGGTGTCCCGAAAATACACCGACAACGTTCTAGGACAGCTTCCTCTCATCAAAATAAGAAGAAAAGTTCCCACGAACATGGGTCCGGAAATGCTTCATAAGGGAGCTACAGGCCCCTAAAGGTGGGACCCTGAAGATGGTTGTTTATCAATTATTTCCGAAACCGTTCAAGGAAAATCAGTCAAACTTGAGACATTCAATAACCTATTTATGCTTAACAAAATTTGAATGCCTAACAAAAATGAAATTGCTTTGAAATAGTTTTTCTTTCGCCTTGAATATCGTAATTGAGAAATCTGCATTTCTGACCACGTTTTCATACATTCAAACTCAAATATCTCGTAAACGGTGCATCTATCGAGGTTGAACAGAGGGACCTTTTTTTGATAGAAAACTTCAATATTCCATAATTTTTTGTTAAATTTGAAAACAATTCACATTCAAAAAAGTTAGGGTTATTTTTACCCCCACACCTCAGTCTGACTCACCCCTAGTAAATTATTTTGAAATTGATCTCTTCGCATTTTGTTGGGCATAAAAAGGTTAGTGGATGTGTCAAGCTTGATTGATTTCCCTTGAACGGTTTCGGAGATATTGAATGAAAACCATCGTCAGGGTCCCACCTTTAGAGGCCTGTAGCTCCTTTAGGAAGCGTTTCCGGACCCATGTTCATATGAACTTTTTTTCTTGTTTTAATGAGAGGAAGCTGCCTTGGAACGTTGTCGGTATATTTTCGGGACACCCTGTATAACACCAACCACCCAGACGGTACAGCACACGGCGGTAGTGCTGTAATCATCAAGAATTCCATCAATCACTACGAAGCTTTCAAATACCAAACAAACTACATCCAAGCAACCACCATTGTTTGTGAAGATTCAAGGGGACCACTTTTTATTTCTGCCATTTACAGCCCACCTCGACATTCCATAAAAGAACATCAGTACACGGAGTTTTATGCCACACTGGGAAACAGATTTCTGGCTGGTGGAGATTATAACGCCAAACACCCGAGGTGGGGCTCAAGACTGACAACTCCAAAAGGCCGAGAGCTGGAAAAATGCATCACCAGGAATAACTACCATATCCTATCAACAGGACAACCTACCTATTGGCCGAGTGACAACAACAAAAAAATCCCGGATGTTATTGATTTTTGCGTCATAAAAAACATTCAGGCAGATCATCTACATGCAGAGCAAAACTATGACTTATCTTCAGATCATTCGCCAGTAATGGTCACACTGAGCTCCAAAATAGTGAACAGACAAAGACAAGCTATCCTCACGAACAAGCAGACGGACTTGGGGACTATTCCGAGACTTAATCGAAGAAACTATCACCACCAACATGTCATTGAAATCAGCCGAAGAGATAGACGTCGCTGTTGAAAACTTCACGAGAACCATCCAACAGGCCGCCTGGAACTCGACACCAGAACAAAAAACAACTGTCAAACAGCAACACTGTTCCAAGTTTATCAGAGAAGCCATTGCTGAAAAGAGGAAACTACGGAAAACATGGATGATCACCAGACATGGCCAGGACAAAGAAAATCTGAACAAGGCAACGAGACATATTAAAAAGTTACTATACGAAGAAAGAAATCGGGAATTTCAAGTTTACCTGGAAAGTCTTACTCCTACCAAGGCAACTGAATACTCGTTATGGAAAGCCACTGCGAAGCTCAAGAATTCTCCACAGTCCAACATACCTCCTATCAGAAAAAAGGACAGAACTTGGGCAAGAACTGATCCTGAGAAAGCAAAAGTTTTTGCTGAACACCTGGCAGATGTCTTCAAACCGTCTCCTTCTGAAAGTTCCCAAATCGAAGAGGCAGCTATAACGTCGTTTCTTGATGCGCCGTACCAAATGGCATTGCCCATTAAACCAATAAAAAAGCAAGAGGTAATTGACATCGCAAGGAAGCTCAAACCAAAAAAAGCGCCAGGTTACGATCTTGTGACAGGGACAATAATCAAACAACTTCCAAGTACAGCCATCACCGTGCTCACTCACATATACAACGCCATCTTGAGAACTGGCCACTTTCCATCCCAGTGGAAAGTGGCCCAAATCATAATGATCCTGAAACCTGGAAAACCAGCCGAAGAAGCAACATCCTATCGCCCCATCAGCCTTTTGCCCGTGCTGTCCAAGCTGTTCGAAAAATTGTTTTTCGGGAGGTTGAAGACACAACTTGACAAATTCAATATCATCCCAAAACATCAATTCGGTTTCCGTGAACAACATGCCACCATCGAACAAATCCATCGGGTAGTTCAAGTGGTTAACGAGACTTTCGAAAAGAAGAAGTACTGCTCCGCTGCTTTCCTCGACGTGACGCAAGCTTTCGATAGAGTATGGCATCAGGGGCTACTCTACAAATTGAAAAATCAGCTTCCTGCAACATTTTACCAGGTACTGCGATCGTATTTATCGAACAGATATTTTATGGTGAAATATCGAGGGGAAGTCACGGAGCTGTATCCTGTTGAAGCTGGTGTCCCACAGGGCAGTGTCCTGGGCCCTGCATTATATCTTATATTCACCGCCGATATCCCAACTACGGCAGACTCGACAATGACCACGTTCGCCGATGATACAGCCATTTTGGCTGTCAGTGACGCCCCAGACAATGCCAGTATGAAACTTCAAGAAGCGCTGAACAGTCTACAAGCATGGCTTAAGCGATGGCGTATCAAAGCCAACGAGGTTAAATCCCAGCACGTAACATTCACACTTCGAAAAGAGACTTGTCCTGTTGTCACGCTGAACGGATCTCAGCTCCCTCAAACCGAAAAAGCCAAGTACCTGGGCATGCATCTTGACCGGCGTCTTAACTGGAGAGATCATATTTTCACCAAGAGAAAACAGTTGGGCATCAAGTTTTCGAAGCTGTCCTGGCTGATCGGAAGAAACTCGAAGCTCTCGTTAAGCAGTAAACTGACTGTGTACAAGACCATCCTGAAGCCAGTTTGGATGTACGGTGTTCAACTTTGGGGAACGGCAAGCGCCTCAAATCTCGACATCCTTCAACGATTCCAGTCAAAAGCACTCCGAACAATAGCTGATGCCCCGTGGTTTGTTTCGAACAACACATTATATAACGATTTGAAAATTCCGACAGTGCTCCAAGAGGCGCGCAGCACCAGCTCAAAGTACCTTGCCAGGCTAGCACAACACCCCAACCCACTGGCGGTGGGACTGCTCGATAACAGTCAGACGACATACCGTCTGAAGAGATGTACTCCTTTGGAACTGTTTTATAGGTGAAAGTCCATTAAATGAGTGTTAATTTTAATTTGGTTTGTACAATTCTGAATAACTTGTTTATTTTGGAATGTTTGTCATTATGTTAGGCATTTATTGTAATGTTCTAACCAACGCTGATTTATTTTGTTTTTTGTACCTTTTACTTATTGCCTGTACGGGCAGATTGTAAAATTTCATTGGTGTTGATATAAAAAAAAAACTCAGCTGAGATTAGCGGAAATAAGCATCATATTTCCGCTGGAATTTCTAACTGGAATTTCAAATTTCGCGGGTAATGCTCGGGACTACTTTTCAACCGCAGGAATCTGGTGGTCCTTTCTAGTGATGGGCACTATCGAATGAATACTATCGAATTATTCGATAGTTGTCAGCTATCGAATAATTCGATAGCACGTTCAAATGAATGAATGAACGAATGAATGAATGAATGAATTAATGAATGAATGAATGAATGAATGAATGAATGAATGAATGAATAAATGAATGAATGAATGAATGAATGAATGAACGAATACATGAATGAATGAATGAACGAATGAATAAACGAATGGATGAACAAATGAATGAATGAATAAACAAACTGATGGATGAATGCACGAACGAATGAATGACTGAACGAATAAATGGATGGATGATTCAATATACAAGTGGATTTAACAGATGAACTGAATAATTTTGAATGCGAAACAGAATTAATTGATGAACGAATGAATGGATGAATTTTGACTTGTAATAAAAATGTTTGTTATACCTATGTATAATTATCAGTTTTTTATGTTCTATGGAATCAGCAATGAATGAATTAAACATATTGATTTCCAGTCGATTTTTTGGAATGAATTATGAGATGTACAATTTTATAATGTATTCAATTTCTTATTGATTTTTATAGGTAAGTCAATGAAATCAAAATAAATAAAGAAAAATATCAAATTTAAACTTAGTAACTGTAAACAAAGTAACTGAATAACAAATACTTTTGTAGACAGAAACTGTACTTGAACATTTTAAAATGGGAACAGACCTTTATCAAATGAGTGCAAAAAAACGTTGCTAGCTCTTGGTCTAATAATTAAGGGACTGAGTTCCAGAACTCGCATGGTTACGCACAAAAGATCTTATAGGTCGCAGTGCAGGAAGGATCCTCCAACTAGTGATGGGCACTATCGAATGAATACTATCGAATTATTCGATAGTTGTCAGCTATCGAATAATTCCATAGCACGTTCAAATGAATGAATGAACGAATAAATGAATGAATGAATGAATGAATGAACGAATGAATGAATGAATGAATTAATGAATCGATAGCAAATAAATGAATTCAACGGATTTATGAGAATGAATGAATTTGAATGAATCATTCGATAGTTTCAGTCATTCGATAGTCGATCATTCGATAGTGAAATTTATCGATAGTGCCCATCACTAGTCCTTTCTATGAGTGTATAGAGTATAGCCCGTGAAAATTTGCCCTTCTGATGTCATTGTCGTTCTTAATTATAACCGCAGCGCCCGCCACGAGCTAAGTAATATTACAAGACCCTATGCAATCGTTCTAGTTTTTTCAACTCTTTCATCTGAGACCTGATTTTGTGTTGTGGTCTCTTTTAAGCGTATGCGTCTGGCTGGTTAGGCAACCCAAGATACTCCAATTGATTACAATTTATTTGAATTAATTCACTTTTCCCGCTTTTGGGACTGCTTTGGTCGGTGATCGTCTAGTTTCAGGACACTATCCTGCTGTGCTCCCTTCTTGTGGTTCGAGGATAGAGCTCCTGGGCTTGTTGAGATCGCATTACCCTCTAGTTTGAACGCAGTAAGACACAGAAATTATTTGTAACATAAAATCATTACATTGACTTCTATTTACATGTCAAAGTGTTTAAATAAAGGCTCGTTTCTATGCCTGACCCTACTACCTTAACGCTGGTAACTAAGATAACTGAGTCTTCCAAAGTGTTCATCAAGAGATGAGTTTCCCCTTATGATTATTCCAAAGCCATCACACATCAATACTCCGATGAACACCTGATTCTACACCTTGACCAACATTTAAACTTTATTTGGGGAGCGTGGTTCGAGATTCTTACCGTGTATTCATCAGATTCAACATTTAAGTTAGTGTTATAGGTTATGTTAGGGTTAAGCCAGCGTCTAGACACCGAAAAAGGGGTGAGTGACTTTGAGCTTCCTCTCTCTTTTCTGTTGGGTTCCCTGTTGCCTACAATCTAAGTTCGTGAGCCGGTGTGTGCGGAGCTCTTCCTGTTATGAATCTATTTTCAAAGGCTGCGTTTCTTATATCTGGACTATTCTTTTTGCATTGCTCTTATTATGACGAACGATTCCGTTCATCAAGTGCTCCAGGCTCAGTTTATGTTTGTCGGTGAGCAGAAGTCGAATGTTCTATGGACAGATGGCAATTAAAATTTATATAAAGGCGCCAGCCGGGCTTTATGTAATTCTTCTTTGCGAACGCCCGACTATTCAAAAGAAAATGTAGTCCACGACACAAACTCCGAGCGGTCCCACAGTTCTACTATACACGGCTCAAATCAACGACCCCACGACAGTGGGAGAGGAGAGGTAAGAGGTATACAAAAATGTTTTCAGAAAAATATCGCGATTTTTCGTTAACATTTCTGTAGACTGATTTTAAGTGTAAAAAATTTGAAAATAAACAAGCTAGCATGGACCCCGCGCTTTCGGGCCTCTTGAACCGTTGCCTAGCAACGTCACTGCACTTCAGCGCTCGAAGCGGCCTCTGAATTTGGCAACCCTAACTATAACTGCGGATAAAAAATCCCGCCTACCTTCCTCTCTGGGTATACCAAACACTCTGGCCTACTCTGTGGCGTAGACCCTGCTCTGGCACCAACCGTCATGTGTCAAAGTTGAGTTCTTATTCTTATCCAATAAAGTTCGGCAATTTATCATGATTAAGCCAAAGCATCAATTGCAAATTATGCAACAATGCTACACCAATTCAGATGAAACTTGTAAACTCCCCGTAGGCTTTCGCGGACTTCCCATAATTGTATCATCTACCATGGTAGAGTCCATATCGGAGGTATTTATTGTTCGGCCTGGATACCGCGCTCGGCGGTCGAGTTTAACCATACAGGTCCACGCAGGGCCGGCAACTTTGGATTTAAACGTGTGGTGCTGACTATTGAATATTTCAGAAAAAGAACTGAGGAGGGGAGTATCAGCGTCGCAGGCGATTTTTTTTCAAATTTTAATTAAACTTAAAAAAAAATTCAGGCACACGTCATACATATTTGAATGAAATATACTATACGCAGGCTCTTAAAAAAATATATTCAGGCATACGTCATATTTAAATAAAATATGCTATACAGGCTGTCCCAAAATGAAGCAGCCAAACGTCTATGGGAGATAGCCCGGTAGAAATTAGAGGCCCCTACATATTTTTTTCGGCATTCGAACTTTTTTTATTTCAATTCTTATCTGTTTCACTACTGGTTGGATTCAAGTAAAATTATGCCAATAGGTAGGGCATCATTCAAAACAAGTCTCTGGCAAATTTCAGCCAAACACTTTGACCCGTTTATAAATTATTCATGAAAAACCAATGAAAAAGTCAAACTTTGAAGAGCTTCATCTCGGTTATTAATATTAAGCTTTCGCAAAAAAATAATGTAGAGGTCTTCTTGACTTCCATAGATCGTTAACTACCCCATTCTGGGACACCTGTATAATAATAGGGGTGCCTAATAATAGATAAATAAAACTTTCAAAATAAAACAAAAAATCTCAAAATTGGTAAACTGGAGTGCTATGGCGCTAATTTCAGTTTTTGTATTCGCAACATGTGGTGCTCAGCACGACCTCTTTGGGTTACGTGTGGTGCTCGAGCACGTCAGCACCACTATTGTTGCCGGCCCTGGGTCCACGATAAAAGCTCAAAAATGAGGACCGATGAGCATTTCGCACTGTCATTACCACAATTTCTCATGCAGCGCCGCGGTTGCAGCATTTAACAATCTGCACAGATTAAAAGCGTTGCACCAGGCCGCTAATTGCCGGTTTTTCGTCCGCGCGCCCGTCAATGTCATCAGAGCGACTCACTGGAGGCCCCGGCGGTGCGGTCGGTGGTGCGGTAGTGACGAAGCCCGCGCGAGACGACGACGACGACGAGGAAACAACAACACAGCATCTCTCGCTCTCCCCGCATTACAAGAAGAGCGCTCTCGGTCGCCGGACGGCGGCCTTGCGAGAGGAAAGTTGTCGGCCTGCGGGCTCGGCGTGGCACAGGAGGGCCTTGGGTCCCGTTACCACCGTCAGGACTGACTGCACGCCACCAGCCCCCTCACCTGCCCTCCCTGCCGGCCTACCGCTCTCCCCCGCGCTTGACGCAAAACCGATCCGATGCCCATGGTACTGGAACACACACACGTAATAATTGCATATTGCGACTCTCGAAAATATTCCCATTAATTCTCCGTACACCTATAATACTTATTTATGCTCGTATAGTCTGCGTTCGTACATTGCGTGCCGAAATTACTTTTTCTTTATTGCTTGTTCGCATTGGTATCTTTATGGATTGAAAACTTGCGGTTTATTATGTGACACGATTACCAAAAAATTGCGGTGGAACCGCATGTTTACACTGGATCGCGACAAGGTCTCGGTTTTTCACGCGACATATTGCTCATTTCCTGCTGAAGTCTTTCGCCGGAGATATCGATGAGCATACTGTTGAAAATTCAGTATTTTTCGCATGAATTATTCTTGGTAACTTGGAAGATGAAAATATACAGTCTACAAAAGAAATCGAATAACTTGTTTCAAAATTAGAGGAGAAGAAGCTATCAAAATCCAGCGCCTCATCATTTGAACGCAGATACCTCCTTCCATGAAGGAATGCGGCACACTTCTTCAGACATTGATGAAAATATTTGAAAGTGAGGCCACGAAATGTGCCCCTGTGTCCTCCTACTTGTAGATTGTAGATTAGAGGTGGTCGTTTGGTCTCGGAGGATCTTTTCTGCACTGCGACCTATAAGATCTTTTGAGCGTGACCATGCTTCTATTTGATGTCCCAGGAAATCCACCTCCTCACCGAATCGAATGATTTCCTTGGGAGACTCACCTCTGATGTCTGCGGGTGTCAGTTTCACACCTCCCAGCAGCGTAAGTCTTTTCTGTGCCAGTGCTTCGCACTCGCAGAGTAGGTGCACGGTGGTTTCATCTGCCGATGCACAAAGCCTGCAAATAGGTGAGTTTTGCCTACACATTTTTTTGCAGGTGGTAACTCACTTCGCAATGTCCAGTGAGTAGACCCGTGAGTAGTCTTATTTCGTCCAAGAACAAGTCCAAGAACGTTGTCGTTGTCGTTGTCGTTGTCGTGGGGTCGTTGATTTGAGCCGTGTATAGTAGAACTGCGGGACCACTCGGAGTTTGTGTCGTGGACTACATTTTCTTTCGAATAGTCGGGCGTTCGCAAAGAAGAATTACATAAAGCCCGGCTGACGCCTTTATATAAATTTTAATTGCCATCTGTCCATAGAACATTCGACCTCTGCTCACCGACAAACATAAACTGAGCCTGGAGCACTTGATGAACGGAATCGTTCGTCATAATAAGAGCAATGCAAAAAGAATAGTTCAGATATAAGAAACGCAGCCTTTGAAAATAGATTCATAACAGGAAGAGCTCCGCACACACCGGCCCACGAACTTAGATTGTAGGCAACAGGGAACCCAACAGAAAAGAGAGAGGAAGCTCAAAGTTACTCACCCCTTTTTCGGTGTCTAGACGCTGGCTTAACCCTAACATAACCTATAACACTAACTTAAATGTTGAATCTGATGAATACACGGTAAGAATCTCGAACCACGCTCCCCAAATAAAGTTTAAATGTTGGTCAAGGTGTAGAATCAGGTGTTCATCGGAGTATTGATGTGTGATGGCTTTGGAATAATCATAAGGGGAAACTCATCTCTTGATGAACACTTTGGAAGACTCAGTTATCTTAGTTACCAGCGTTAAGGTAGTAGGGTCAGGCATAGAAACGAGCCTTTATTTAAACACTTTGACATGTAAATAGAAGTCAATGTAATGATTTTATGTTACAAATAATTTCTGTGTCTTACTGTGTTCAAACTAGAGGGTAATGCGATCTCAACAAGCCCAGGAGCTCTATCCTCGAACCACAAGAAGGGAGCACAGCAGGATAGTGTCCTGAAACTAGACGATCACCGACCAAAGCAGTCCCAAAAGCGGGAAAAGTGAATTAATTCAAATAAATTGTATTAAATTGGAGTATCTTGGGTTGCCTAACCAGCCAGACGCATACGCTTAAAAGAGACCACAACACAAAATCAGGTCTCAGATGAAAGAGTTGAAAAAACTAGAACGATTGCATAGGGTCTTGTAATATTACTTAGCTCGTGGCGGGCGCTGCGGTTATAATTAAGAACGACAATGACATCAGAAGGGCAAATTTTCACGGGCTATACTTCATACACTCAATCCATATCCATTATCCATCAAGCGCTGTAACGTCTGCGCCGCGCTATTAAGACCAAGTGACGAGCCTCTAAATGCAAATAGCCCCTTCAGGGGATCATATAAAGACGATCTTGAGATTTTTTTCTAGTGGCACCTGCTAATAGCTTGCTGTCAGGTCCAAAGTAGAAAGTATTTTTGCCTGCTTGAATTTGCTCAGTTTTTCATCTGCTTCAGTTTGTTCAGTATACTGTCTCCATAGAGATGCGGGGATAGTTTCTTCATTTCCAAATCAACTTTTTTTGGAAGTAGTCAAGTCTCGAGCTGCTCTTGAGGTTATCTTCGACAATCTTTGTGCTTGCTTACATTCTTCAAAACTATGCAGGGTCTTTTCTTGCATTCTTAGCCAGCTGCCGTAAGAAACTTTTCAAATGGATCATGATAATATCTAGGTGTATCCGGAGGTGTTTCCCTACACTTTTGATTTTATAATACAAACCCAATAATAACAAACGCAACGTGGCACCGCATACAGTGCGAATAATAATGGAGCATAATTCCTGTTATTTCATTTAATAAATCTAATAAAGCCGCACAGAGAACTAGTTATTTCTCTTTTTTTACCAGTGCTTCAAGTGTGGTAAAGTTCAAAGCGAATTGAGCTGGGAGAGATAGGCAAGGTCGCGGTGTGTTCCTACCTATAATACTCAAGCGCAAAAATGCCACTGTCATACACAATATAAATTATTATATCAAAGAAGGAATAATCATGACAATTATTATCCGTCTTTATGTATGAAATGTGTGCGCCTGTGGAAATGCCGGTTGACCATTTAAATGTTGTTGTTGTCACTCCTCTGGTCTTCAAGCACTACCGTTACTAATCTGTGGGAAAATCGCGCTGATGAAACACAAAAAAAAAACTCGTCCAGCAGTAATAGAAATAGAGTATGTCTCGTAGTAGTTGGTTCCATGGGAGTTTGCCATGCTATACTTGATCGCTGAGCTGAGCTATGCAAGCCAAAGATCTCGGGTACAAAACGGAGCTGCATGAAGCACAAAGATTTCCTGATTAATCGACGTTGAAAAGCCAAGATTAGCCGATTAATTATTCATGCACCGGTTAATTGTTGCTGCTATTGCTGGTTTATTAAAAGTGAATTAATCACCACACCATCACATAAGCGGCTGGTTACTACCGATTTGTAGTGCCATTTGCCAACACTCATGTAGATATAAGTGATTACCAATGGCTCTATGTACAAGATTATACAATGTATCGCAGAATTTGATACCGCAAAAGAATCTGGATGGGATTCAAAGTGAAGACTATCAAGTTTGATAAAATTCGATGTCACTTCCAAGATTTGTTCTCGCCTCCCTAATTTGGAACTCAGTAGTCAGATTTAATTTGAACTTGATATGCCGAAAAGTTGTAGAGCTCTATCTCCCCTAGTGAAGGCACATTTTCCTAGATAAAATTCAAAGGCGGTTACAACATTGATTGTTGGGGAAAGGTCACGGTACTCAACTCTGAGACACCCTGTAAGTATACCGACTGTGGACTGTCCCGTACGGAAAAATACTACTGAAAACTACAGGAAGAAACTACTTGGAAACTACTGAAATTGCCAGTAGTTTCTAAGTAGTATTTTGGACCTACTACTGCAGCAGTAGTAACCACTACAGCCAGTAGTAACTACTCCCAGTAGTAACCACTCCCAGTAGTATTTTGGACCTACTACTGAAGTAGTACGACCACAGCCAATAGTAACTACTCCAAGTAGTAATCACTACCAGTAGTATTTTGGACCTACTACTGCAGTAGTATGACTACAGCCAGTAGTAACTACTAGTTACCATTGCCAGTAGTATTTTGGACCTACTACTGCAATAGTAGGTACGACTACAGCCAGTAGTAACCACTGGAAGTAGTACGTACGACTAGTAGTACCTAATAACTACTGTCAGTAGTCCTCTGTAGTAGCCCCTGCCAGTGGGGCGTAGGTAGGTTATTAGGTAGGTAGGCACCTGTAACAATAACCGTAAATGTAATGTAACAGTAACCATGTGTTGGAATACTGATGCCATCGCGTCTTAATCTAGTCTAGGCAAGGTAAATTTCTCTATTCAAGCCTGTTTTTCTGAATCCAAATAAACGGACACGTACCTTTTAAAAATCGACTGTGTGGCATGATCCTTGAACGTGACGAACTCCCATATTATGATACTTTAAGGTATATATAGGGGTAGGTACTCACCACTCACAACCAGCACATTTTCTCGTAGGCAAAAATCTTTCATTTTTTCCATTTTTTGGCCTAGTACCC
Source organism: Anaspis maculata (assembly GCA_949128115.1). Classification (NCBI taxonomy): domain Eukaryota; kingdom Metazoa; phylum Arthropoda; class Insecta; order Coleoptera; family Scraptiidae; genus Anaspis; species Anaspis maculata. Next base: position 67,879,455 of record OX421966.1, on the reverse strand, counting down.
TACCTAGTACTCACATTTTCGCTTCCTGGCAATTCTGTTATGATTTCTTGTCTGACTTCGGATATTTTATAGGGTGGAGTTTTAATCCAAGACTGAAACCGAACCTGGACGGGCTTCCCATCTTCATCAATAAATTGTGCAATAAAACACTTCTCACGGTCAATTATTTCTAATGATTCATGGGAGCACACACACAGCATTTATACTTATAAATAAAATGTAGAACATTGTACTTCATCAAATAATAACTTATTAGACCAGGAACCGGTAAATCATTTGTGCGGTAAACTTTGATTTCAAACGAGTTTGCTTTGGCTTGAACTAACGCAGGAACGCAGGAGCAGAAGAAAACCGTTGACAGTTAAAGTTTTCCTGTCAGTGCTGCCAACGTGGCAACTTATCCCCAGATTTGTGAATGAGACAATAATGAGATGGAACCATGGTGAAGAATCATTGAAAATATAATAAATTGCTAGAGAAAAGAGGTTCTAAACACCCAATAAAAATTTAGATTCCATTTATTACACTAGGCCGTGAATGTTTTACTTCGAATGGTGATACTTTCAAATTCCGTAGTTGTTGTATTGGTGTTGGCGCTCTGTCTGTCAAGTCAATGACAGCGTCAAAAACTGTCAATTTGGGCCTCGGGGCCTCCTCGCACCTCAAAGTGCAACTGCAACAAGTCAAACAGATGATAAATCCATAAAAAAACAAAACAAGAGGTTGAAATATAATGAATAAGCGAAGAGGGCCTTATACCTAAGTAAAGTATAAACGCGGTTTAATTACACTGATAAATTGTATTTTATTTACCCACTTGTGAATTCGGTGAAAAATGGTAACCCACTTAATATTTGTTGGAAAATATCTGTGTTTTATTCCCAATATACGTTATTTGATGTAGGTACCTATGCGCAAAAGTAATTTCCATCAATAGGTAGTTAAATAATGAAACTATTCAGTAAAGAATAGTTCTCAGTAGAAAACACATCAGTGATTTTAGTAGTTTTAGTAGTCACTCCGAGCTGACTACTGAACTCTACTAAATCTCTCAGTAGTTGAGTACTGAAAACTACTGAACAAATATTGATCAAGTAGTAGTTTTAAGTAGTTACTACTGAAAACTACTGATCAATTAGTGTTCAAGTGGTTAACTACTACAGAAAACTACTAGCGATGTAGTAGTTTTGAGTAGTTCACTATTGAAAATTACTGGTCAACTACTGGTTTTCAGTAGTATTTTTCCGTACGGGGTGTATTGGCAACATTTGTGCACGTCTGGATCAGAAAAAAAAACTGAAAAGTCGGACAGCTCAGGTTTATTTACAAGCCAAGTGAAATTTTTCGAAATGAAACCATCAGCGTACTCACTGCTCTAGTTCATCTGCGAACCAAAGGACCCCGCACGATTCTTATGGAAAATGGCTCCCGGTTAAATTCTCTGAATTTTTTATATGTTGTAGCTCATGAGATACTAATCAAATACCGTGAACCCCAAACTCAAATAATGGACAGTTTTTTACCCACAGGGGGTTGAAGTTGGAGGTTTTGACGGCTTCAAAATGATATTATGACGTTGATAAAAGCTTTTTATTTGGTTTCTTTTCAAGTTGTGTTTCATGCTAAATGTATTTATTTGACAGAAAAATATCAGCCCCCTCCTCCACCCCCAACCCCTATCTACCATCATAAAATCCGAGATCACTCCCAAAAACCATGCGGATGGCTTCTGTGATTTAAATTATGAATTTTGACATGAAAATTATTTCCCACCCCTAATGTTGGGGTGCCGATTTTCCAATTTTCCTCGGTTAATTTGGCTGAATTTTTGGTATTGTGTACTTCTAATTCTGCTGAACAAAAAGTTTCAATGCCAAAACTTATTCCTATGGACAGTTTTTGTTCTACAGGGGACTGAAGTTGAAGATTTGAGAACATAAATATTGAACTTCAGTCCCCTGCAGAACAAAAACTGATCATAGGAATAAGTTTTGGTATGAGCTTTTTGTTCAGCAGACATAGAAATACACAATACCAAAAATTCAGCCAAATTAACCGAGGAAAATTGGAAAATCGGCACCCCAACATTAGGGGTGGAAAATAATTTTAATGTCAAAATTCATAATATAAATCACAGAAGCCATCCGCAGGGTTTTTGGGAGTTTTCTCGAATTTTATGATGGTAGATAGGGGTTGGGGGTGGAGGAGGGGGTTGATATTTTTCTGTCAAATAAATACATTTAGCATGAAACACAACTTGAAGAGAAACCAAATAAAAAGCTTTTATCAACGTCATAATATCATTTTGAAGCCGTCAAAACCTCCAACTTCAACCCCCTGTGGGTGAAAAACTGTCCATTATTTGAGTTTGGGGTTCACGGTATTTGATTAGTATCTCATGAGCTACAACATATCAAAAATTCAGAGAATTTAACCGGGAGCCATTTTCCATAAGAATCGTGCGGGGTCCTTTGTAGCTATCTCGCGATATTATTCAAATCCGATATTGTTATTGCCGCTTATTTTGAATTTTTATGGGCCATCCGAGACACAAGTTTAATTGGCGCTCGGATTTCTCGAATGTTTCTGGATAATAAAACTCCGGTTAATTGAAAATTAACCTTTGCGAGGCGTGGGACATAAACGGATTTTAATGCAAATCCGATGTCTGCCGGATTTTTCGGCTACTGGACAATCTACACAAAACAAAATTTATCGGTACGAAATAGTTCTTGGTCCTTCCTCAAACATTATACGATGATGGCTTTTGCATTAACACCAGTTTACCAACAGAGTGTTCTGAAAGAAAAAATTCTCAAATGAGTGCGTCTCTACCTACGACGAATTATTGCTCTCCTGCATTCTTCAATCAACCGTTGAATTTACTATCCATCAGCGGTATGGTTATTATTGCATACTGCATGGGCGAACGGACACACAGACGCAAGATTATTATCATATAATGAGCCGTAAATAAAGCTGGTAGTTATAGAGGTGTATACTAGGGCGAAATGACGCGAGGACACCGACCACAATCACCGTGTGTACGATAATCTTTGAAGAAACCACCATCGAGTGATTTATAACTTTATCATTGGCCTATAACAATTTTGCATAAATAACACCTCTTCTGTAGCTAATGTGCATGCATAGAGATTGGATTAGTTAACCGATGTAAGCTTCAGCCCACTGTAGCAGAACATTGCAATTTATACCACCATCAAGTTTGAGTAGGTTGCCTCGCTACTATTTTTTGCTACATCTTGAGTTATGTTCAGCTGTGTAAAATCAATTGCTTGAGTACGTTCGGGAGTCTGTCGGAGTTTCAATCGAACTTTGTGGTAGATTCCTGGAAATTACTGGTTCGCACGGCTCTGATAAAGTTGCTCAATCGGCCCTCCAACTGCTACTCGACCGTCTTCGCCGTGAATTGGTATAGGTACGCAGTTGCCTGCCGAACTTGACTAAATTTGAAGTAATGACGTCACTCCTAAGGGCGATGTATTCCTCTCACTTATAAAGACAAAATAGTTTGCACTGTACAGTGATGCCCTTCAACCGCATTGGTCTGCAGGTGGTAAGCAGCCGTGAGCCGTAATGGAGATCTCGCTCCTATTTCAACAAACGAATTCTTGCGAACCCCAGAAAACAATGTGTTCGCCGTTATCGCAGATAATTGTACGAAGACCTCTGTAGGGTTTCGCTTTATCACTATAAGCGCGCCGTCTATAGCTTTGAAAAATCTGTATATGTTCGAATTATTGGAATGTGACAATATTTGTGAGAATTCATGGCCTGGTCGTGGGTCGAGGAGCAAAGATGAATTTTATGTCTTTTTGCCGGGGAGTAAAGCACCTCGGGCAAGAACTGCAGGGGACTCGCTCTGTATCTGGCGGTCAAAGAGGTGCTTCGCTTTTGTTTGTGTATACCCATGGTACGTACGTTTATTTATTTATGTCTGTACTGATTTCGTCTCGTCTTTGAACATTGCATTGAGTTTTGGATGTACCTAGATTATCATTTCTTGGGTTAGGTTACAGTTTGGCCTGATAATTGAAACGCACGCATTATTTTCTGGCGGTCTACTTCTGAACACACGCAGGTTTTACCTTGTCTGAATTTAAGCTTGTTTATTTTCATGTTATGTCATTATTTTGATGATGATCATGTCATTTCTTTTGTGTGAAATTTGCTTGTTACGTACTTACTTGACTGTAACTTTTTTGTACGCCGTATTTTGGTCTCTGTCATGATTTGATTTTCATGTAAATTGTCTCCTGCTGATTTTGTCTGATATTTGATAGACCTATGTATTTTTCACGATCCCCATTGATATCTCATTATTGCTGATTGTATTATACCTTGTGGACTTTATTCCTTGTTGAATTTTCTACATTATCTACTGGTGTCTTCGCATACGTTCATCTATGATTCTTCGATTTTGTTTCTTCAATTTTACGTACATTGAATACCTGAAATTATTAGTGAGTCGCTAGTCATTTTTCACATATTTGAGTCTTCTCTTTGGGCTTAACTCAATGGTTTGTTTGACGTGGCTCTTCCATTTTGTGCCCTGTTTCTGAATCCGTCACTCTCCCTTTTCTTTGACTGACAGTTTGACATCATATTTTGTGTTGTGTTTTCAATTGTTTTGCTTTTCCTCACACGTAAGGACACAGCTTCTAGTATGCTACCAACTCTGTCCAAGCTTTTGGAAAAAGTAATACATTCACGTCTTGAATGTTTCATTGACAGTGGAAACATTTCGCCGAATTTCCAGTTCGGTTTTAGGAAAGCTCACTCCACTAGTCACCAATTGTTGCGCATCGCAGAGACTGTCGAGACCGGTTTTGAAAGGAAACAATTCACAACAATCGCATTCATGGACAAAGCGCAAGCATGCGACAGGGTGTAGATTTAGGGACTAAAATATAAGTTGTTGAGGCTTCCCTCGTACTTGGCAGGTTTAATATTCTCGTTTTTGGAGGGCCGAACTTTCGCTGTTAGAATCAGTGCCGCCGAAAGGTGGGTTCAGGAGGTGATATAATATATCAGGCCTGAGGGCTCCGGGCCTCGATATTATCATCGAGGCCCGGAGCCCTGTGGGGGGCCCGTAAGCGCGAGCAAATTTTTCTCTAGCTCCACTAACGAAAAAGTAAAAAAAATTGAAAAACCCAAAGACAAAACCTTAACTTTTCTGAAATAGCAGAATTCATTTCCAATAATGTCACAAATTCAAGAAAAGCAATTTCGCACACTGACAGAAGAAAAAATTCACAAACAGGCTACTGCATGCTTTGGTGGATAGGACTTAGCATCCGCAAAAGCTAGGAAAGCTTTTGTTTAGAGTCGAGCGAGAATAAGCTTAGTTTTTGTTTGTTTTTGTCGTTCTTCTTGCTTCGATTGGTGAAAATACGTAATATTATCAATATTATATTATTATGTATAATTATTAAAAAAAATCTCTCCTGCGGCGCTCTTGTGCTCACTTTGCTCGTGGGCTCTAATTATTTTCGAGAAGGGGGCCCGTAAGTGGCATCCAACATCGGGGCCCGGCAAAACTCTCGGCGGCCCTGGTTAGAATCAACAGAACTCTTTCGGTCTTGAAAAAGATAGCAGCAGATGTACCTCAAGGCAGTAGGTATCCTCGTTCCAATATTATTTAACATATACAGGTGTCCCGAAAATACACCGACAACGTTCTAGGACAGCTTCCCCTCATCAAAATAAGAAGAAAAGTTCCCATAAACATGGGTCCGAAAATGCTTTATAAGGGAGCTACAGGCTTCTAAAGGTGGGACCCTGAAGGTCCCTAAATGAAGTTGCTTTGAAAAGTTTTTCTTTCGCCTTGAATATCGTGATTAAAAAATCAGCATTTCTGACCACGTTTTCATACACTCAATCTCAAATATCTCGTAAACGGTGCATCTATCGAGGTTGAACAGAGGGACTTTTTTTGGTAGAAAACTCCAATATTCTATAATTGCTTGTTAAATTTGGAAACAATTCACATTAAAAAAGTTAGGGTTATTTTTACCCCCCCATCTCAGCCTGACCCACCCCTGGTGAATCATGTTGGAATTAATCTTGCCTTATTTTATTGGGCATAAGAAAGTCAGTGTATGTGTCAAGTTTGATAGATTTTCCTTTAACGGTTTCGGAGATACTGAATAAAAACCATCTTCAGGGTCCTACGTTTAGGGGCCTGTAGCTCCCTTAGGAAGCGTTTCTGAACCCATGTTCATAGGAACTTTTCTTCTTGTTTTGATGAAAGGAAGCTGCACTAGAACGTTGTCGGTATATTTTCGGGACACCCTGTATGTACGATATACCACAACCAACAAGATCCACATTGGCGATGTTTGCAGATGACACTGCTATTATCTGTCAAAGCGAGGTACAACAAACTGCTGCTGATAATCTTCAAAACTTCATTGATATTCTTGGCCAGTGGTTAAAAAAATGGTGTATATCGTTGAATCCAACAAAATGCGGAGCAAAAGTTTTTTCACTGAGAAGAATCCAAGACACACCCAATCTAACCATAAATGGCCGGGATATCGAATGGAAAATGATCCTGTAAAGTATCTGGGGTTGTTTCTCGACACGAAATCAACATGGAGTTTCCACATCAACCAGAAGTTGAACCAGTGCAATGCGAGGCTAGCCAAACTATACCTTCTGATGAGTAAGAAGTCCCCACTAAATGTCGAATGCTCTCTATTACTTTATATGTCCTTACTCCGTCCTCTGTTCTCATACGGATTCGGGGTATGGAGTAATACATCAAAGACAAATAAGAAAAAATTGCAGACCTTTCAAAACAAAGTCCTGAGAGTTTCTGTCGGGGCGCCGTGGTTCGTGAGGAATCGTCAAATTCATGAAGATCTGAACATGCTGGACATTGAAACATTTCTAGGCAAGATAACAGAGAACTTTTTAGGAGCCATCGAACTATGCGACAGCGCGGTCCAACACAGTTTAGGACGAAGGAACATACACAGCCGGCTGAAAAGAAAGCTACCGCAGGACCTGTACGTCGAAGATGGGAGCGAATAAACCTAAGGTTCCTTAGGGCAAGTTATAATTGGGCCATTTTTCACCGCTAATAACAATGCCATGACATAGCAAACATTTGCTGAACTGGCACCCAGCTTTATAAAAAAAAAGGACACAGCTTCTCAATCACCCAGACGACAGCAAGGCACTCCTTCTCGATTGCGTTCTAGCTGCGCTTGTTCTATCCAACGTGTGTCTAAGAGAACAAATGACCTGCTAGCCATCGTCTGCGTCTTGTGTTAGAACCGTTCTGGAGTCCTATCTATTGGCGTCAGTCTGGATGGTGGACGTTTATTGAAGTCGATACAAGAAAACCAAGCAAGGAGGTGCTGTTTTAGAGCCTGGACGGATCTTGGCCAGTTAACGTTCCACGCACAGAAGAAACATCATTCCTCAGTAGCTTGGTGATGGCGGCGGCTAGCCTGATAAATTGTCGCGTATACTCTTCCTTTGTGAAAACTTCTGGTTCGATTTGGCCTTTATACGAACGTGCTCGAAAGCTGCTCTCAGTCTTTTAGTGGAGAGGGGGTCGTGAACTCCTTCGAGTTAGAGGCCCATCAATCGATTTTTTACACCTTCACTCAACTCCGGTTTTCTCCAGTTTCTTCCTCAACCATTTATTTTGGCTTGAGAGGCCTTCGTGACGTAAACACAAGTTTTTTTGAAGAACTGTTCCATTTGGAAGAAGTCAAAAGTCTTGATCAGGTTTCTGACGCGTGATTCGGCCGTTTATTTCATCATCATAACGGTGATGCCTCCATGCCTCCGTGATTCAATTAGTGAACATATTGCGAGTTCGACTTTTCCAAAACTGTCTTTCCTACTACTTCTCAACCACTCCATTCCGCTCCTCTTGATCTCTGCAACAGTCAGCTTTCCAATCTGTCTTGCTTCCTTCCTTGTATGATTTATAAATCTTTCCACCCAAACAAACAATGTCACCATCCTTATCCAAAAGAAAACTATGTTGAACCCATAGGTTCTTTCTTTTTCAAGTACCACGACTCGCTCCTTTTTCAACTCTAGCTCTTTTGGATTGACCGTGCCAAAGGTTTCTTTGTGCACTCAAAACCATTTCGTTACTTCTGCCAAGTCTTCAGTTCCACTGATTCTGTTGGCGACGAATTGAAAAATGCTTTCCAGAAAAGCAAATCTTACCCAACATAGTGTTGTTCGGCTGTTCGTTCACATACTTTTGTTACTTGCTTTATATCACTTTATTTTATTGTTAGCATCAACCTGCTTGCTCATAGCGCACCTTGTGATTCATTTCTTGGGATTGGAACACGTTTCGAAGATGTCACTCTTGCTTTCGCTGCTACAAAAGATGCTCGTACCTTCTCTCATCTCACTCCAGAATATGCCACTGCTGCATATGCTTCCTCGCTCGCGTCGCGAAATACATGTGGCTCCACTCTTTCTGCATTCCAAAAACTCCTTTCCTAGTATCTTGATATGGGAATTCCTTCTGACTCTTCTGACCAGGTCTTGAATTTATCATGCAGTGAACTAGTGAGTTCATCGTCCCAGTCGATGCCAAATTTTCAAGTTTGTTGTAGTATCAGTTTACTTTCGACTTTGACTATTTCTAGAAAACCCAGCCGGTCAAAAACACTCACTCACTGAATAAAAACCATCTTCAGGGTCCAACGTTTAGGGGCCTGTAGCTCCCTCAGGAAGCGTTTCCGAACCCATGTTCATAGGAACTTTTCTTCTTGTTTTGATGAAAGGAAGCTGCACTAGAACGTTGTCGGTATATTTTCGGGACACCCTGTATGTACGATATACCACAACCAACAAGATCCACATTGGCGATGTTTTCAGATGACACTGCTATTATCTGTCTAAGCGAGGTACAACAAACTGCTGCTGATAATCTTCAAAACTTCATTGATATTCTTGGCCAGTTAGTGGTTGAAAAAATGGTGTATATCGTTGAATCCAACAAAATGCGGAGCAAAAGTTTTCTCACTGAGAAGAATCCAAGACACACCCAATCTAACCATAAATGGCCGAGATATCGAATGGAAAATGATCCTGTAAAGTATCTGGGGTTGTTTCTCGACACGAAATCAACATGGAGTTTCCACATCAACCAGAAGTTGAACCAGTGCAATGCGAGGCTAGCCAAACTATACCTTCTGATGAGTAAGAAGTCCCCACTAAATGTCGAATGCTCTCTATTACTTTATATGTCCTTACTCCGTCCTCTGTTCTCATACGGATGCGGGGTATGGAGTAATACATCAAAGACAAATAAGAAAAAATTGCAGACCCTTCAAAACAAAGTCCTGAGAGTTTCTGTCGGGGCGCCGTGGTTCGTGAGGAATCGTCAAATTCATGAAGATCTGAACATGCTGGACATTGAAACATTTCTAGGCAAGATAACAGAGAACTTTTTAGGAGCCATCGAACTATGCGACAGCGCGGTCCAACACGGTTTAGGACGAAGGAACATACACAGCCGGCTGAAAAGAAAGCTACCGCAGGACCTGTACGTCGAAGATGGGAGCGAATAAACCTAAGGTTCCTTAGGGCAAGTTATAATTGGGCCATTTTTTACCGCTAATAACAATGCCATGACATAGCAAACATTTGCTGAACTGGCACCCAGCTTTATAAAAAAAAGGACACAGCTTCTCAATCACCCAGACGACAGCAAGGCACTCCTTCTCGATTGCGTTCCAGCTGCGCTTGTTCTATCCAACGTGTGTCTAAGAGAACAAATGACCTGCTAGCCATCGTCTGCGTCTTGTGTTAGAACCGTTCTGGAGTCCTATCTATTGGCGTCAGTCTGGATGGTGGACGTTTATTGAAGTCGATACAAGAAAACCAAGCAAGGAGGTGCTGTTTTAGAGCCTGGACGGATCTTGGCCAGTTAACGTTCCACGCACAGAAGGAACATCATTCCTCAGTAGCTTGGTGATGGCGGCGGCTAGCCTGATAAATTGTCGCGTATATTCTTCCTTTGTGAAAACTTCTGGTTCGATTTGGCCTTTATACGACTGCGCTCGAAAGCTGCTCTCAGTCTTTTAGTGAAGAGGGGGTCGTGAACTCCTTCGAGTTAGAGGCCCATCAATCGATTTTTTACACCTTCACTCAACTCCGGTTTCCTCCAGTTTCTTCCTCAACCATTTATTTTGTCTTGAGAGGCCTTCGAGACGTAAACACAAGTTTTTTCGAAGAACTGTTCCATTTGGAAGAAGTCAAAAGTCTTGATCATGTTTCTGACGCGTGATTCGGCCGTTTATTTCATCATTATAACGGTGATGCCTCCATGCCTCCGTGATTCAATAAGTGAACATATTGCGAGTTCGACTTTTTCAAAACTGTCTTTCTTACTACTTCTCAACCACTCCATTCCGCTCCTCTTGATCTCTGCAACAGTCAGCTTTCCAATCTGTCTTGCTTCCTTCCTTGTATGATTTATGAATCTTTCCACCCAAACAAACAATGCCACCATCCTTATCCAAAAGAAAACTATGTTGAACCCATAGGCTCTTTCTTTTTCAAGTACCACGACTCGCTCCTTTTTCAACTCTAGCTCTTTTGGATTGACCGTGCCTACGGTTTCTTTGTGCACTCAAAACCATTTCGTTACTTCTGCCAAGTCTTCAGTTCCACTGATTCTGTTGGCGACGAATTGAAAAATGCTTTCCAGAAAAGCAAATCTTACCCAACATAGTGTTGTTCGGCTGTTCGTTCACATACTTTTGCTACTTGCTTTATATCACTTTATTTTATTGTTAGCATCAACCTGCTTGCTCATAGCGCACCTTGTGATTCATTTCTTGGGATTGGAACACGTTTCGAAGATGCCACTCTTGCTTTCGCTGCTACAAAAGATGCTCGTACCTTCTCTCATCTCACTCTAGAATATGCCACTGCTGCATATGCTTCCTCGCTCGCGTCGCGAAATACATGTCGCTCCACTCTTTCGGCATTCCAAAAACTCTTTTCGTAGTATCTTGATATGGGAATTCCTTCTGACTCTTCCGACCAGGTCTTGAATTTATTATGCAGTGAACTAGTGAGTTCATCGTCCTAGTCGATGCCAAATTTTCAAGTTTGTTGTAGTATCAGTTTACTTTTGACTTTGACAATTTCTAGAAAACCCAGCCGGTCAAAAACACTCACTATAGCTGCTAGAGTCTTTTTTTTTCTGAAGTTGAGTTTAAATACGAATTGGTCTTTTTCCCCTTCCCAAAAAAAACCTGAAACATTATCAACAGCATTGGTGGGTTATGTCAAAGTTTTAAGCTTTTTTTTATCACGACGTTTTGTGACCTCTGTTCTGCTGCAATTGTGTTGATGACTTCATTACCGTTCAGTTTGCTTTCTTGGTTTTTTAGTCTTTCAATGCAATTGATTCACTTAGGTGAACTCTTCTTTCCGTCCTTCCACAGCAAAGCAATCTCCCAACTGTTACCAAATCTTTTTGCAGTTTTATCCATCATCTCTAATGCCCGTTCATATTCCGACGTTCGTGACATTTCGCTATAGATCTTCACATCAAACTCCTCCATACCAAAACTTTCTTTTACCCCTATGTGCAGATCCTTTAAACACGCGTCGTCCGTTTCTCTATCAATTTTTCCAACATGGAAAATCCTTCCCGTACATTCTAGCTCATTTGTCACCATCATCCTTCCGCAAATGATGCAACCCATCGGAGTCTCTGCCGAGGTCTCTGCCACTACAGGAACACCGTTGGGACCGTCTTGTCTTCAAGTGGGCACTATCAAATTGATTTGCAGAAGTCCCATGCCTTTGATCTTCTTCTTTTGAAACTCACACTTGGTAATATCTCTTCTAATTCCTCCATAATAAGCACTTCTTTGATCATGTTCCGAGTACCGATGTTGCTTATGCTTCACAATCACTGTTGCTTCCTCGCCTTCCTTTTCTACTATCCCTTTTTCTGTAGCTCAATACCTGAATGTCTTTATCTTGCCGACGATACCCATTCCTTTGGCGATCTTAGTGTCTAACAAAGTGAATCCTGAGAACATATCCAACGCCTGAAGAATGTTCATTCTTTTGCCATGGGAGTTTACTATTTCAAGCACTACAACTTGGTACAATATTTGACCACTCTTGCTTTGATTCATGCATGCAATCGTTCCTGGTTCCTTTGTTCCTCTCTCTTGTTCCAGGTGTAACAGTTCATGGTGCCTCCCTTTGTATGCATTCTCCCCACAGTTTTCAATTCTTCTGAAATAGTCCACGTTGTGGCCAGTAGTCAAACATAGGTAGCAAAGTTGTTTCTCACTTACCAATTTTTGCTTAGCAGATTTCTTCCTCAAGAGGTTGCATGTTTGGATTCCATGTTCTTCACTGCAATCGTAACATTTCTTTACATAATATACCCCATCTGTCGTTTTACCGATGTATCCTTTTTGCTTCTACACACATCAAAAGAATCTAGGGGACAAGCAAATTTAGACAATTTCTTAAATAATCATTACTTTTGATTTCCGCAAGCGATTTCATATCGGTTTTCAGTATTCGATTGCCTAATCTTTCATTTTCATGCCTTGATCACGTCAAATACGTACAGTGTTTCATTAGGTTCTACAGGGTGATCAATGGAACAGTGTAAAATAGCCAAAAGTTCAGTACGAGCGCGATTTCTCAAAAAAAAAATTTCATGCATTCCAATAGCACAGTTATGAAGATCGGTGCTTCAGATTCAGTAACGTTTTTGAATTTTGAAAATCGAAGGTGAATTGCCAAAGATATTGATCATTTTGTGCCGCCGTGTTGAATTTCCTAGAAAAAAGAAAGTGGTCCGATTTCATTGAAACTTGGAACACACTCATGTCTAGTTCAAGTTATTAGAATTTTAAGGTCAAATGTCACTTTCGATCACTTTCGAGCCGCTATATCGAACTTTTCACATAAATGATTCAATTTGAATGAAACTTGAAACACACTAAAATCGAATCATTTACATAAAAGTTTGAAATGGCGGCTTAGAAGTGACCGAGAAAGACATTTGATCTTGAAATTCCAATTACTGAAACCAGACATGAATGTGATCCAAGTTTCAATGAAATCGGATCACTTCTTGGGAATTCAACATGGCGGCACAAAATGATTAATATCTTTGGCAATTTACCTTCGATTTTCAAATTCCAAAAACGTTACTGAAGCTGGAATACCAGTTTTCATAACTGTGCTATTGAAATGCATATAAATTTGTTTTTTGGGAAATCACGCTCGTACTGAACTTTCGGCAATTTTACACTGTTCCATTGATCACCCTGTAGAAACTTTATAAAACATTGTTCGTATTCGACGTGATCAAGACATGAAAATGAAGAATTGGGCTATCGAACATTGAAAACAGACATGAAATCGCTGACGGCAATCAAAAGCTATGATGATTTCAGAAATCGTCTGAATTTGCTTGTCCCCTAGATTCTTTTGATGTGTGTAGTAACATTTTTTTTTCCTACTGTCATTTTTCTGAAACCGCTGGTCATAGCATGTCGTGAGCAGGACTTTACAATGTTTGCCTCTGATTCAAGCCATCGAGATAGGTTGAAAAATTCATTCTTCTCTTTATGCTTATTTATCCAACGTTCCCATCTTGTTTTTATTGAAACTGGCATTTTCTTTCCTAACCCGGCCATCGCTAATGAACTATTTAATCTTCATCCATTCCCAGAGACTCAAGAGTGAACATTACGTTGTCTGTCTCTGCTGCTACTTTGATTACGGACTCTAACCGGCCTCCTTCTGCACTTGGGAAAATCTTCTGCTCCTTCGATTGAATTGCTAATCATTTCTTTGAACTGTCCGAACCTCATCTTCAATTTTTCCAAAATGCTTGATACATTTTCTATGTAATCCCATGAGCCCTTCTACCAAATTCAGTACTTCGCCTCTCGAACATCTCAAATAAAAATGCAACCGAAGTTCTAGAAGCCGGTGGAAACCCCGTCACTTCACTGACAGCTGTGCAGATGGCATATATCACGTGGGGTAGGAAGCCGTCTCACTTGCCATGAGGTTCTTCCTGATATAGTATCGAATAGTAGTCCCGATTGTTCGATTGTACCTCTCAGTGTACAATCCAAGACAAGGATTTGTCTTTAGGTGGTATTTGACGGTATACCAGATCTTCTAAATAATGTATTCACTTACTACATAGTTAACGAAATTCCTCACTCATGAAGTGGGGTGAGAGCCATTATCACTGATGATGAACTGAGGGACCCCATGGACCAGAAAAACTTTGCTGTCGAGGAAATCGACAATGGAGGAGGATGACGCTCCGCGTAGTGGGGACATCACTACATATTTTGATAAAAGATTATTGACTACTATTGATAACAAAAGCACTGTGAACTTTCTGGTACAAGACCTGCAATATCAGTAGATATAACCTGCCACGGAAATTGCACGTTCCTATCGTCCGTCATGAGTGGGTCCTTGATGACCTTGTGGGCATCATGTACCACACAGGACTGGACGTAATTTTTGACGAAATTTCACATCCGCCATCTAAATATATTAAGTATAAAATGGAGACTCTTTCAGAAAACAAAAAATATACTCGTACTCGGGCGGTTCCATCGTGGACAGACTTAAGGATATTTTTGCGCTGTACTGCTGGAATTTGGAGCCTCTACTCAGGAACTTCACTAGGAAATGGAAGTTTGTTCAAGATGAATTTGTACACCCGACCATATCTGACCATTCACTGCGAATATTCTGTAGGAGATTCAAGGATTCCATTTTAAAAGTCAAGATAGAAAAGACCGACGATGTCTTGGAGGCCTGCATCCAAACGATAACTTCGGACTCCTGAGAGCTTAGAATCCACCGAGACAGAGCATCAGGGACGACGTTTGATTCTCCTTCACGGTAGTCAAGCGTCATACAAAAATGTGACAGTTTGACACTCCACCGCGCGAGTCGGTCTTTGAGGGCCTTTCCAAGTCAAAACAACTGTCGGTACACTTGATCAAACCACAACCGGGAGTGATGGTGGTGTCATCTTCGTTATCTTGTCATTTTTACACGGCCTCGATTTGGAAACTAGAATCGACCAGTCGGCCCAAGTGAGCCTCTAGACAGGTTTTGGCATCTCACCCACGCATCTCAAGGTTACTGATCCCATAAGATCAACACACGCAAATTTCCCATTTTGAATTGCATCGGGAATAAGACCGACTCTTCATTATATGTGTATAAAATAAATAATGACATAATATTTCTCAGAGCTTGCAGTCTTGTGAAAAAGCCGTAATAATCAACGCTTCGCACGACTTTCAGCATTCCCCAAAAAAAGCACAGGCGTGTCTCAAATCCGACATCCTTTCCACAAACAATACCAAATCTCGCTAGAGTCTCACCTAAGTATGAGTCAAAGCAAATTAAGCTTGCGTCCACTGTTGCCAACTCCAGATATCTATACGCAAATTCGTCGTTCGATCTTGAAAATACATTTGCTTTTGAATGAATAACGTGAGGCTGAGACTACAGAATTTTTTCAGACGCAAAATTTTGTTTCAACCTAGAAAATTGCAAAAATATAACCCATGGAACTGTTGCGAGATTGGCAACACTGCTTGCGTCCAGGAGGTGGACAGGTAGGTATCACCGAGCAAGAAAGGTGCTAATGAGATTAAACAAATTGTGACCAGCAAGCGCAGTTATAGCGTCAACTTTTCCCACGTTTTTTTTTCTTTCGCTCTATCAACACACCGTAATCGCGTCGTAATTGCGACAAACAAAAACCAATTAAGTGTTATTATGTACCTACCTGTATACAACAGACTTATAAACGACACAACGCTGCCACCACTTGCAACAAGCAATCGTACTTACTCACCGCTGGCTATCACTCGCTGAGGTTGATTATTTATGACCATTTTTCTCCATTTTATATTTTCCGTTTGTTATCTCCGGCGCAGGTAATGGGTATTTATATACATTCGCAAAAACTCAAAGCTTGCAAAATTTTGATTGATTTAGAGCGGCAGTAATCGCAACAAAATTAGATTGAGTCAAAAGCCTGCACACCTGCGCTTCGATTTTATTTGCGCTATTTTGTTTAGCAAATGTCACGCCGATATTTCCTATATCCTTGTGTCACAAGTCGGATGAATAATTGCTTCGAGTTGCATATAATACAGCATTATTCCTCTTTGTTGGTTAGTAATGCTCTTCCATAGGTGCTTGCTCTGAAAGAACTATCATTTCATGGTGATATGGGTGATTCAAAAGTGTCACTCAAAAAATAATCAAAACATTCTTGGATCTTTATTTTATGAAGACCCAAAGAGTGATCCTTTCATATTTCAAAAATTTTTAGTGAGTTATTGGTGGCAGAATCCGAATAAAAACTATCAACCACTGGGTGTGTTCTAGATGATCCTGTATAGAGCGAGACTGAAGAATGAAGAGAAAGATTGCACGACCCAATTCCGGAATCGAAAAATGCGAAAGGCTTTCTTCCGCAATTATGCTGGATGTGATGGCAGCATCATGTGAGTATGAGTGCAAACTGTACACCACGATGCGATAAATATTAATTGAAACACGTTTTAATTGAAACGGATGTCGCGTTTTAGAAGATGCGAGTGCGCTGCTCAGTGACCGAGACCAAGGCAGATTCAGTTTCCGAGAATCGTGCGAGTTAGCTTCTAAACAATTAGGTTTCTTTGGAGCGGTGATTTTGGGGAATTTCAAAGACGATGCAAATTTCAACTCCGATTCCGAGAAGGATGTCACGAAAAAGTTTGATGTACAGTTAGGCAGAGAGTGATGCGCATCACTTTTTCTTTTGGGCCCAGCTTGTGTAGGTATAAGCTATAAGAAACAAAGGAGATCGATAACCTGGTGTGATTAAGGAGGTGCTTACATTGTCAGTGACAATGATCCCAAGTTTCGAGAAGAACTCACGGTTAGGTACTCAGTTAAATGAGAGGTGATGTTTTCTCAATTCTAGTCAGATACAATCAAGAATGTAGGGGAGACTGTGAAGGCTCATGACAAGAAAAAATGCTTAACTCTTGAACCGTTCGACTGATTTAATTTGAATTCGAACCAAAGTTCACTTAAATAAGCCTCTCTTAAACAATTAAAAAGCATTTTATCAAACATTTTCAGTAGCAAGGCTAATAGGGGGTGCCTTTCTCCTTTTTTTCCATTTAAACCCTCTCTGATAATTTTGGAGAATGGTTGTGATTTTTGTATTCTACGTTCAATTCAGAGAAAGAAGTAACTCTTGAAAAATTTTGATGAAGGCTCCATTTTCGAGATATATCGGTGTTTAATCGTGGAAACCTTGGCAGAGGCTAGAACAATTAAAATGAATAGACTTTCTTCCCTTGTAGCGATTTCATAGTTACGGCATAAGCCGACTTTGGGAACTTATCAGATATCCAATTTTAGATGGAGTCACTCCAGTCTTTCAATTTATCCTCCTCAATCTGCTTTCTTTCACACTGTGATTCAACAAATTCTCCAAGCAATCTCTCACGTGTAACTATTCTTGCATCCTTTCCTGCAAATTCCACCTACGCTTTCCTAATGTCATATGGATACACAACCAAAAAGGTTTCCTTCTCCTGCGGGTGACACCCATGTTATGGTCCATTTTTTTCTCCAAGCAATCCCACCACTTCCTAATATCCCACATCTGTCCGCGACAGAGTCATCCGCATATCATTCTAGTGTTACGTTCTCGACCATCTCAAGTTTTCCAATCAGGGGTAGAGTGGCCGGTCTATGGAGGATGAAGGAACTTTGAAAGCAGATCACCTTATATCCTCCTCCTTCTCCCCTCCTTCTCTGCTATAAAGTCTCCCCTCAATGCCAGCCATCACCATTTCTGCAATGACCTTTATAGGTGTTGTAAACGAACCTTGCTGCTCTTGGCTAGTGCATCCTCACTTGCTGATAGAGCTGCAATGTTCTTGGAATGTTCCTTTCATCAAATAAATGGCTCCCTTAATTCCTGATTTCAATCCACGGCACAGTTGATTGGCTCCACAAACTTCAGTCACATCGTTCCCAAAAGTCAAGACAATACATTTGATCAAGATTCTGCGTAGACATCCACCAATGCTAACGAGCCGGACTCGCCAGGACTTTTTTTCCATGGCTACCAGCTTATTTGCCATCAAAGCCTCCATGGCCATTCCAGCAACTGCGATACAAAGATTTTCGCTTTTTTTTCATGATGGAGTGAGAAGTCAGTCTAGTTTTGGTTTGATGATCCATCTCCAGATTCTTAGTTTCCGTCTGTCCGACGTGCAACTTTATGACTTATCATGCATGACTTCAAGCCAATTCCAGATGAGAAAGATCATTCAAATCGAGGTAGTTGTCGATTGTAGTTGATACATTCTCTTATCTTGCGTTTTTGCACAAGCCTGTTGGAGGTTGGAGAAGATCTCTTCGTGTTTTTTTTTTCCATCATGGATCGATTTCCGATAACCAAGACTCTTATCGCAATGCATAGCTTTGACCAAATAATCAAATTCTCCCTCATGCCAGGGTGAGGATTTTTCTTTTTAATTTGTGCTTTATCGGTTCCATTCATTATACCAGTGTGTTTTTTATGCAAGTGTACTGTGAACATCTTTTTCATCTGGATCCGACCCTTACATGAAAAAATGTTTCAGGGGTTAGTGTCGTTTCTTTTGGGTCGCATACATCTCAAAACAGAAACCTACAATATTCAAGGTTTCCCACTGATTCTACTACAGGGTGTCCGTTTTTCGAGGCTAAGCATGGGTATCTCGCTTATCTTTGGAGATACAGAGTTGGTTGAATTAGAAAAAAGTTGCGAATTTTCATGATGATCAATGATCCGAGAAGATATCTAACTTGTCAGTTTTAGTTTTCGAGATATCGAGAAAAAACAGGAATTTGTGATTTTTGTTGTTATTTTTTATTTGAAAAACGGTTGAAGGTAGCCTTTTCTAATTAAGACATTGTGCAGGCACTTCTTGGAGGGGAATTCATTGTTGCCAAAATCTTTATTCTAGCTTTCAAAACAACCGAGATATGACATCCAACTTTTTTTCTCTTATGGGCGCCATATTGGATTTTGACATTTTTGAATACAATATTTTTTTCTGGTTACAACGATGTGTCACATGCCTATATTGGATTCATGCTTTTGAGCAAAATGAAAATTTTTATTTTTCAAAGAGTGCTTTGGAAACAAAATCAGCACCGACAATAAAAAAAAACGTAAATGTTAAACATTTATTCAACAGTGACATGTGGCACATCGTTGTTACCAGAAAGTAATACCGTATTCAAAAATATTAAAATTCAATATGGCGCCCATTAGAGCAAAAAGTTGAATGTCGTATCTCGGTTGTTTTAGAAGCTAGAATAAAGATTTTGGCAGCTTTGAATTTCCCTTGGAAAAGTGCCCTGACAATGTCTAGATCAGAAAAGGCCACCTTCAATCGTTTTTTGAATAAAAAATAAAAACAAAAATTCAGATTTCTGTTTTCTTACTCTATCTCAAAAACTAGAATCGATACGTCAAATTTCTTTTTGGATCATTGATCGTCATAAAAATGCGCAATTTTTTCCTGATTCAACCGACTTTGTATCTCTCAAGATAAGCGAGATACCCATGCTCAGCCTCGAAAAACGGACACCCTGTATACAACACATGAAATGTGATTGAACATTTGCAGGACTCCTAAAGGTACAGCAGTTTTGAATATCCGTATTTGCTCAAAGCACTTCATCGTTGAAGACTGTCGCAATTCAAATGTGCATAACATGTTCAACGAGAGTTTGAATCAGAATGGCCTGTCAGTAACCCCACTGAGTAGTTAACGTTGATGCGGGTCACTCAGTAGGTTGGAAGTTGAAAAAAAAATTCCTAGAGCCTTTTGTGGGTAGTTCAAGGCGTCCGATCGGCAAACTTGCTGTTTGATTAGCATTGACTGGAATGCCCGTGTTGGATGAAGAACCATCGGACGTGAAACCCTGGAATGGTGCCGTGACTACGATTAATCCGCAATTTCAAACATTGAACGCATAATACGGACTCACAGCGCTTGCATGGAATGAACGAAAGGTGAATGCTTGTAAAACGGAAGATATTCCGGACACAAATTCAGAGAAGAAATCTACAAGGGCCCTGTCAGCGTTCAAGGGTGGGAGGATCCGTCAGTCAACTCACTAATATCACTTTTTGAATTTATATTGTACCATTACGCGAAGAAGTGCAATAGCCGCAACTTTTTTTTCTGGGAGTTGAGCAAAAGGTGTGTTGGAGGAGACTTGGCCCACTCAAATGCTAAATTTTCCAAGATCTCAAGATCAGTTGGGAAACTGTTCCTGAAAGTTCGTTCAGGATTTGCCCAAGATAGCCGTCTGTCCATTTCACAACGCAATTGTCAGGGCCGGTCTTGTAGATAAGCCATTACCCAGCCTAGATTTTTTCTATGATTCGGGGAAGGTGGAGGAAGCAAGAGCTTCCTTCTTGTTGCCTATACTTGAAGATAATGATCTATTATATGTACTTGTGAAAACAGAACTGAATCTATTTTGCGAAAGCAAAGATTCATCTTCCCAGATTCAATTTCATAAATAATTTTAGTACACATTTGAGCGAGCTCCGTCTCAATTTTGTGCAGAAATTTTGACTCTGTCTCGATCAAAACCTTTTCCCCTATTTTCTCAACCTGAATAGAACGTCTTCTTTATTTTGCGAAAAGTTAGGAGATAAGGATGGAAAGAGAGAACTCGCATGTTGCGGAAATAAAGTTCACTTTTTCTCATCGTTATCAGGATTTCAAGAAACTATTTCACTTTATTTCAGGAATTGATAGGTAGTTGATTGGAAAAAGGAGAAAGGAGGAGTACTACACAATTTTGGAGCCTTAGTCATTTAATTGCGATAAACTGCCAACTTTCCCGAGGAATCTGTCCCTGGCTCGGTTACAAACATCCCTCAAAAGAATATTGCTCTAGAATGCATTCTATTTTGTAGGAGATGTTCTGTTTTTCTGTTCCGACTCGAACTAAAGATACAAATTATTTAGGACTAATAGATTTTTTTTTTCACGGGTGTAAGTGTACAATATATGTATATTGTAACGAGATTCAAGGAATAATATGATATAACCTCTTTAGGCTCACGGGTTTTTTTCCATCATTATCAAATTTTTGCTTTCACTAAACTTTCCGTGATAGCTTCCGTCCGAATTGACGTCGCCCTGGCATGCTCCGCACTTGCATATCCCGTGTCCAGAGCAAACTTCACCTCCATCGGGACTCACACAAGTTTTTGTGTGATTAGTAGTTTCTTTGTATTTAGTGTTATAGGCACGGGAACGCAAATTTGTGGGAGGGAAGTGGTATAGGGTGATGATGTGGGAGAGGGGTGAAGTGGTGAATCGCTTGATATTTTCGCGGCAGGATTCTGCCTGAAACCAGGACAAATCAGTACATGAACGTGGAACAGGACAAAGGTGTAAGAATCTGAACCTGTCCTTACCAAATCAGGACGGTTGGTCACCTTAGTGTAGCTCGTAACCGCTAATATTTTTCTTGTGAAACATCCAAAACAAGAATAAATAAGGCAACAACAAGGTCATAGTATCAAGCAGGTCAGTACTGGATAAGATTTTCGAGCAAACAGAATTTATTCACCTAATTATACCAAATTGGAAAGGAACTGTAAGTGAACAATAAATGAACTTTATCTGCAAGGCTCGAGATTAGCTTACGAGAACCATACATACTTATGTTGTATGAATCAAAAATAGGTATATAGCTAGTAGTAATAGTAGTAGACGGCTGAAGTGCTGAACCTGGAAAAATATTACCTACCTGAAAATCCCTAGAGCTGAGAAAGACTGTCATTGAATCCAAGAGTTGTAATTTTCCTCATTCCTATAATATCATGCAGTTTTCTTAAAACTAAATACAAAAATGTTTCTCAAAATTCTCAGAATGAAAAAGGTAGCCACTCAATATTAAATCCTCATTTTTCCTCGCGATCTGCTCATTCCAGAAGCTAGACGGAATTTTTCTCAAAACCGAGAAAACTGTTACACAATTGAGGAGCCCTACTCTCTCCCAGAAACACAAAAATTTGGCGAAAGCTCATTCGAATTCACAACCGAATTCCCCTTCAAAATGACACTGGACTTTTTTTAACGGTGTCGTCTCATTTCGCTCAAGCCCAAGAAAACGATCCTTCAGAATCGTCGACAGTCAGTGAAAGTTCCCTCAAAGTCATACAATCCGTCTCCACCTCCAATCGCAGATTGAAGTGAGGTTATTGGTTAAATTTTGCTTGAAACTTCACTGGGTAGTTTGAAAAGCTTCGAAAAAGATCTGGGAAGAAGAAGATCAGCCCCAAGCTCTCTTAATGTGGAAATATTCTGGAAGAAAGAATCTCCGCAAAAGGTCTAAGGGACCTGATTGCTGATTCTTGGAACACGACAGTTTTTGGTCATCGTGAAATATTTTTGTTCGGATGTGGCTTCAGTGATTTGATCTGGAGAAATCCTCAATATCATTCCAAAAGGCGTAGCGCAAGATGGCTTCGCATAACTGTGCTTCTAGCAGTTAGAATTGCCCACTTGACATATTGTCAGATCATCATTCAGTTTCCGTTTACACTGAGATCTTTTCGATGATGCTGTCGTCAAAAATTGAAGGAGGAATAACAAAACCTGTGAAGCTGGAATAATTTTATTACGGTATAACCTTTTCAAAATAGCAGATTTGTTTCTTCTTTATCCAAGTCTTGCTGTCACAGAACTTTCCTTTGAACAATCTTCTCCTGTCCATCCAGGACTACATTGACATTTTCCACAGTTGCATTCACCCTTTTCAGGTCCACTGCACAAGAGGCCATCATGGCGAGGGCAAGTGAAATTGTCGCATTCGCAATACCGGCCGTAATATGACTGAAAAGATATTTCATTTTTACCATGTCATTCCGTTTCACCCAACTCTCCCCTGTTGCTATGTTGCAGAAAATAGACTAACACTAATACAAAACGTACCTCCGAAGGGTGTGGTCTTCGTTCGCAAATGCACACTCCACAAGGGCACTCACCATGTCCTGAACAAACCTCGGTGGATTTGGGAGAATGGCAGTGCGATGGTGGTGGTCCTGTTACTACGGCCAGTTCGGGTCGATGGCATTCGCAATATTCACCGAAGTAGACTGGAGCGTCACACACGCATTTTCCATCTTGGACTTTTCCATGTTGGTAACAGTTCTCTGGACCAAGGTTCTGAGCCATTCCGGCAGTGATTAACAGCAGAATGCATGATGTGAACACTGGAAGCTCCATGGTTGTTTTGTCGGGCGAGCAAATGTGGATGCGATTATATTGGGGAAATGTGTGGCTTTTTTTTTGTACGAATCAAGAATTAAGGTCGCCCAAGTGAGCGAGGGCAACGGGGTCAAATTATCAAGTAATAATAACGGTCAGTATTGGGTAAAAATTCCGAAAAAATATAATTTCTACCTAACTTTATAAAATCGAGGAAAAATCCTAATAAACAAAGCTGGAGTTTATCGCCGAGTTCATCGGTTAGGTCCACAAGACGCAGCCTTGTGTCGTAATCACCAACCTGAATTTCACACCGGACATTAATAGCACAGCAAAATGAAGATTGGACTTAACATTAGAGACGGAAAATATGATTAAATAAAAAATGAAAAGAAGTTGTTGACAGCTGTCAGAGTCAGAAGCACCTGTGACGGGACTTGGGTACAGCTCACAGCTGACAATATCGAACAAAATTGATCAATTTAGCAAAAAATCGATAAGATCTCGGTGAAACACAGTTTTATTGATAAAAAAATTATGTTAACGTGAGTATGAACAATCTATAGTTTGGTTTACTACATTATATTCACTTGGTTGTTGAACTTGTAGGTGAATTTTATCTTCAAGAATAATTTTTCACATGCCCAAATCCCAGATCATAGTATACCAAAAGCTTTTAGGCTTCGGATCAAATCAAAATGATCAAATCCACCCTGTATAACAAACAATATTGATACAAAATATACGAAAGTAGTACAGCATACTTGATGACAAAAATACAGCCTCCACACTGCTGAAATAGTATTTTATGTTACTAGCGCCGAAAACCGGAAAAACGTCAGAAATCATTCTGCAATTGTGCCAACAGCTATTAGAAAAATGACCCTAGAATCTCAATTTTGAAAATGATTATTCATGATTTCAACTGATTCAAACCAAAAATTTCAAGATATTACATTGGAAACGTGGTCTCTCTTGAATTCTGCATGATTTTGCAAGGTTAGTTTATTTTTCACGTGTACTTTTTACTTTGCCGCTCTTGATCTTTTTCTGAATATTACAGTGCAGGACAGCGAGCGTGTATTGTCATTTTCGGTTATGGCAGCACAAAAAAAGATCAGGATTGTTTGATTTATTTGAAAGTTATAAGTCCTCAAACTTGACTTTACAAAGTTGAGCCAGTCAAATGGGGAAAAGTGAAGTGAAAAAGCTGTCGGAGTTTTGGAAATTTGACAGAGTATCGCTAAGGTATACTGATAAACATACTGGAAGTCCCCACCTCTACCTGTTGCGCTCAAGCCATCATCTTGGGAAAATTGTCCTTCGATCAATAATTGTTCTTATATTACGCTAACCATTAGCAACAATCAATTTTTTTTCATGAAATAACGTCTTAATATTCTCTTCAAGAGCAGTTATTAACCATATTTTCTCAGATGAGTGTTCTGGTCGAAATCGATTATAAAAACGCATTCAATTTCGTAGAAAGAGACTCCATGCTACGAGAAGTTCAAGAAAAATTTCCTCCAGTTTATCGTTTCTCATGCAAGGTTATTCTTCCCCGTCACTTCTTCTCTTTGGTGATGAAACGATATCATCTCAAGTAGGCTGCCTACAGGGAGATCCCACAGGACCTGTGGTTTTCAGTCTTGGTGATTCACCCGATTGTCTTATATCTAGATTCTCATATAAATCTATTTCACCTGGATGACGGTGTTCAAGGGCGATGTGGAGACTCAGTAATCAAAAACCTCGAATTGCTGATTTCAAAATCGAAAGATATTGGTCTGGAAATCAGTCCTTCCGAATGCGAGCCGTTTTTTACTTCTCCAAAATCAGACCAGGACATCGATATACGTTTTCGAAAGATTTTTCCTGGAATTTGCACAGTTAATGCAAAAGACCTTACTCTGTTGTAAATGTCCCATAGAGAATATTTAAAAAGTGTACAGGGCCCAACAGGGCATGTGCATGCGACAAATACACATATAGAACCCTGTAGGGCCCTGTAGATATTTCAAATAATTGTTCCCATACAAACACCATAGGGCGTATATAAAGCCCCGATAAATTCTACCGGGCTCTACAGTGGGCTATACAAAAGTTGGTGCTGACCCCCACAAGGCCCTGTACACTCACTACGGGTCTGTATGGTAATTGAACCAAATTGTGCTGATTTCCATAGAATCCTTTACACTTTCTATAGAGCCTAATGGTAGAGAAACGCATAGGACCCTATGAAATTTCTATAGGTCAGGGACCCCATAAAAAATATACCCCATACCCGTTCGCTGTCCCATAAAGCCCTGTACACTCACTACGGGTCTGTATGGTAAATATATACCAAATCGGCTGATGCCCATAGAAACCTTTACACTTCCTATGGAGCTTAATGGTAGAAAATCAACATAGGACCCTATAAAATTTTTATAGGTGAGGGACCCGATCAAAAATATTCCCCCACCCGGTCAGTTTGAAAAAACCGTTACGAATCCTCGCTGCATTATAGGTATCAACCAGTCAATTGACTGCGGTCAAATACCTCGCTCGGTCAATTGACTAAATTTTTCTTCTAATATATGATAATTGATAATATCGGATCTATTCAGTTAAAATATTAAAAATTTATCTGATAAATGTAATTTTTTACTTATAGTAGGACTTAAGTAGGTTTACTTCTCACTTTTTCGAGTTTTTTTTAATAATGTTTGTCTTCTTAATTGAAATAGTGGATTTTTGTTTAATTTTTTACTAGAAATAGTAGATAAAACTCCTATAAATTGCCAATAAAACGTTGTTGCTCGAAATATGATAAATTTTGATAATAAAATTAGGGTTGTACTATGAGTTTAGGCTTCATACGAGGCTTCATACACATAACACATGACGGGTACGTTTGTTCTTATTTGACCTATTTGACCGTCATTTGACCGATCAATAGTCAAATTCGTATTTGACCGGTCAAAGTACAACTCTAATACCTCCTAATAGAACGTATGGTGGTATATTCATATGTCTGTAATGGCCCCATTCATCCCTGTACACTTCCTATGAGACTGTATAGTGGCATATCTATCAAGTTGTATTGATCCTATACAGCCCTTTACAGTTTCTATGGGGCTATTTGGTGGAATATTCACATCTGCGCTGACCCCATCCACTCCTATAGACTTTCTATAGTGTTCTATAGTGACACCCATACAGCCCTGTACACTTCCTATAGAGCTGTATAGTGGCATGTCCATCTAGTTGTATTGACTCTATAAAAACCTTAACAGTTTCTATGGGGCTATAGGTGGCATATTTGAGTCTGTGTTGGCCGCCATACAGCCCTATATACATCAATAACTTATAAAACAATAACAATCTTGGTATATCATGTAAAATAATTACCTCCCACATGCACAATTGTTGCTTCCCACCAATCTTCCTCGTCGCCGTACCTGACAAGGTACTTTTTAGTTGGATTTAATTTGGAAAATCAAACTTTCGAACGTTTTCGATTGGTACGATGGGTCGGGCATTATACCTTTCTGATCTTGTCCTTTACAAATATCAAATATAACGTAAGATAAGCATGCGACGTAGACGCCAATTTTTGCCTGAAACAAAATTATTTACAATAAATACAGCTCCAGTAGGACAGTGGAAAAACTCTTACTTATCACAGAACTGGGATTATTGTGTCATAAAGGGCATCTTCAATTTTACAGTGTCCAACTAGAATTCTTCAACAAACACTTGAATAGGCACAGCACAACTAACAATTCCAGGTTATCCAGGACTAAGTATTCTGGGCACAGACATGCACGACACATCACATCACATGTACCTACTGTGGTCTCTGGACTCTGGAGCACGCGAAAGCAAACGCCAAACCAAATTAATGACAGAAGAAAACTAGTATCACAGCGTCCCTGGCGATGGCGCCACTATAGCCCAAGCCCCCCGAAATGACCACATAGAGCCCTATATAAAGAAATCTATAGGGAGTCTATAGGGGTAATACCGGCACAAAAATATCGTATTGTATAGGGCTGTATGGGATAATAATATCATCTAAAACTACCTGTAGAGCCCCGTACAAAGAAAGCTGAGGCAAATGTCCAAGTACCATAGAATCCCATAGGTAACCTAAGGCAGTCGAAATCTATAGGCGTACCTACAGTAAAAAAATATCGCATTGTATAGGAACGTGTGAGTGAAAATACAATGTTAAAATTCACATACTGAGGCCGGTACATAGTTACACTCATGCCCATAGATACTGATCCAACGCATAGAACACCCATAAATACTCATAGGGAAATCTACCGGTCTGAAAGAGGCTCTATGGACCATTTATAACAGGGTACTCTCCTTGGTACTCCGCTTCTGGAAGGGAGATTTCACAAAATTTCACCACAACGTTTCGATGATTTGGATATTACCTTTGATCGTTTGGAAACACTGACGCCTCATGTGTTTTTTTATTTACTAAAAAACTGTCTTGGATTGCCAAAATCACTCTATACACTCTACGCACAGATCCTACTTGGAAGATTCAGAATTCACCAGATGATATGGACATATTTTTTTAAAAACCATCCTTGGGTCATTATTGAACATCTCATATACTGAGAAACAATGGACACAAGCAAGCCTCCCTATCCGTTTAGGTGGCCCTGGAATAAGAAAACTGTCGGATCTTAGTCTTCCCGCTTTCCTCGCCATTATTATTATACGGTTGAAACTTGAAACTGCTTGATAAGGCTTTCACCAGTTAGTACAGTATGAATATTATGACACAACTTTTGAGCTAGTTATTTTATTGCTTCATTGCTTCAAGGTGACGGCTTTTTTTCCATCAGGATCAAATTTTTGTTCTCGCAAAACTGCCCGTGATAGTTCCCTTCTGAACTGGTCTCGCATCGGCATGCTCCGCATTGGCAAGTCCCGTGTCCAGAACAAACTCCTCTTCCATCAGGACTCAAACAAGGCTCCGTGGAATACGAGCAGGAACAGTCTTCTCCTATCCATCCACGTTGACAAAGACATCTTCCACAGTCGCACTTTCCCGTTTTCGGTCCACCGCACAAGAGGCCGCTATGGCGAGGACAAGAAAAATTGTCGCATTCGCAGAACGTGCCCCGAATAACCTAAAAATTGACAATCAGGCCATGCTAAGAAAATGAAAATACGAAACCTACCTCTGAAGCGTGTGGTCTTCCGTCGCACACGCATTGTCCGCAAATGCAGAGACCTCTTCCGGAACAAACTCTGGTGGATTTATGAGAAATGCAGCTTGATGGTTCCATTGCCGATTGATCGGGTGAATGGCATTCACAATATTTCCCGGAATATGTAGCGTCACATTCGCACTTTCCATCTCGGTGTATTCCATGTTTGTGACAGGCGTACGAATCAGAGGCCCATGCGATTCCGGGAGTGATCAACGATATAACGCAAGATGTCAATACTAGGAGCCTCATGGTTGTTTTGCTTGTCAAAAAATCTTTATCCTGTTATTTTTTACGAATGTGCAGCTGTGTATCTCGGTAGTGTTTTGTTTTGTACAAATCAAAAGCAAATAAGCAAGAAGAACAAGGTCAAGTTATCAAATAGTGATAAGGTCAGTACTGGATAAGATTCTCGAAGACATAATATCATCATTTTCGTATGGATTTGATTCATTTTGTATAATTTTAGAATTATTTTATCTAATCCGATTGTCGGGTTCAAGTTTTCCTCAATTGGTCTTCGCGTTTTGGTTTCTATAGTGACGCAGCTTTACCAAATACTAGTGAGAACTCAAATTATGGTACCTGGGCTAAAACAGATGATGACAAGTCAATCACGTTTGCAGAACAACTCAAGTCTTCGTTCCGTTCTTAAGAGGAGTCAGCGTGAAGGAAGAAGTTTCCATATACTATCAAGAGTGGCTGCTAATTCCCAAGACCCTTTGATCAAGCCATTGATAGCCTCAAGGCCATCATCAGTTTTGAACACAGGACTCTCAGACACCAAATGAAGTATAAAGCTTTCAATTCCAATTCCGTTAAGACTGGGAACTTCTTAAACCATTAGTGCTCACTATGGTTTTTCTCCTTGAAATATGCTCTCTTTTGATTGATTTCAAGTTAATGTCAGATGGTAGAGCCTAGAAAAATGTTGAAAAAAATATTGTACTATTAATAGCCTTACGTTAACGACCCACTGAGCACATACCTGGACACTTACCTACTGAAGTATTCAGCGACAGATATTCATAAAATAATAATCTTTATTCGAATTTCAAGTGACAAAAACGAACGTTATGGTTATTTACGCGTACCTTCTACGGCACCTCCTCCAGAAGTCTCGACGTGTCGTGACCTACCGCTGAAGTCTCTCGATGCTTCCCAAATGCAACGCAGAAATCTAGATTTCTCTAGAAAGAGCCGGGATGGTCGCGAGCTTCGTAACAGTACCATAGAAAAATGTTGACGACAGCGTAAAAGTTCTGACCAGATCACTTAGTAAACAACAAGAGGCATAGTCAACAACTTTCACAGCTGCAAGGTCAGGAAGTCCTTCTTGCTATCTAGATCATTTCCAAAGGAAGCTTGGGAGAAAACGGAAGTTGAGACACTGATGGCAAGTTATACATGCCTTAGAACACAAGACGAATATTGTTCGGGCCACTGAACAACTGACAAAAATGTTGAACAACAAAAGGAATCAATACATGGAAACATTCCCCTGAACTTTTCCGCTGTCAGAAACATTTAACGATCAGAGGGTCTCAAGAAGAAGCAGCAACGTCTTGATGGATGGAATCTACTTCCTCCACGTCAAATTTCTCTGAAAACGGAACAGAGACTCTGATGAGTTGTTCTGCAAACGTCTAGAACTCATCTGACCTGGTCCAGCTACAATTATTTGAGTTCTTGTAAGTGGCTGCACGTTTCGATGATGTTCGATTTTCCTTTCCACTTTCCACAGCAAGCAGTTTGATTCTCTTCTCCTTGTTGTTGATCTAAGCTAAGACAAGTTGATGAGCCACATACTCACAGATTTATTTTAAACCAGCAGAAATTGCTCATATTCAAGCCTCAAATGACCTAAGTACAAAATTTTAGCGTCTGGACCCAGCTTTCCATTCTATTTCCATTAGACTGGGGACTTTTTTATAAGGCTTTTCCATCAAGAGATTGAAAAGAAACACTACACATCGTTTGAGTCAAGGAAGTTTTATTGCGATAGAATCACTACAAGCTCAAGGCTTTTTTTCCATCACAATCAAAGCTTGGTGTTCGCAAAACTTTCCGTGATAGCTTGCGTCCGAATTTTTGCATTGGCATACTCCGCACTTGCAGATCCCGTGTCCAGAACAAACTGTGCCTCCAAAAGGACTCACACAAGGCTGCGTGGATAACAAGCAAGAACAATCTTCTCATTGTCGTCCATCCGGGACGACAATGACATCTTCCACAGAAGCACGCTCCCTTTTCCGGTCCACCGCACACAAGACCATCACGGTGAGGGCAGGAAAAATTGTCGCATTCGCAAAACGGGCCGTAAATGATCTGAAAATTCGCAATTTGGTAATACTGAAACTCAATAGATTATTAAATAGTAGAGAGTTCAGTAATACAATCCTCACACAATTCACGTTTTCACCATTGAGGACGGAGTTAAACTGGTGAAAGAAGCGTTGCAAAATCAATCCGTCTGGGTTTATACTTTGACGGATTTTTACCATTTTGGTATCTTTTGGAAGCTACAAGGATGTACTTTGGTTTGAGCCCATTAGCATTTTCCCAAAATCCAAAAATTGGAAAAAAAAAAATTGGATCTTGGAAATGCCAATTATGGGCTCAAACCAAAGTACATCCTTGTAGCTTTCGAAAGAGACCAAAATGGTGAAAATCCATCAAGAAATAAACCCAGACGGATTGATTTCGCAATGCTTGATTTACCAATTCAACACCGTCCCTAATACGTTGGTAGGAGTACACTCGTACATTTCAGAAATTTTAGGGCCTCTTTAAAAATGTCATGTCGTTTCATCTCACTTCTACCTAGTGTTCTGGTGTTACATGAAAACAAGGTCAGAATACAAAACATACCTCTGAAGGCTGTGCTCTTCTGTAGCACTCGCATTTTCCACAAATGCACTGACCTCTTCCGGAACAAACTTGTGCAGATTGAGGAGGAATGCAATTTGATTCTATTGCTGAATTGTCGGATCGATGGCATTTGCAATGGACTCCAAAAGTTGTGGCGTCACAATCGCATTTTCCATTTCGAAATATACCATGTCCGCGACAGGGGTCCGTGTCGAAGGCCCAAGTGATTCTGGAAGTGATCAGCAGCAGAACGCAGGATGTGAACACTAGGAGCTCCATGGTTGTTTTGTCTGGCGAGCAAAGTTGGATACAATTTTTATATTGTACGAATGTGTAGGGTGTAGCTGTTTATCGGCAATGTTTTTCATGCAAAATATCAAAGTATTGGATAAGATCTTTGAGGAAACAATATTTACTAACTCAGCTGTGCTTAATCGAGAATAAACTGTGAGTAAACAAGGATGGAGTTTTGAGTCACAAGATCATTCCACGAGACGCAAACTAACTTATTTTATACGGATGATCGGGTGAATTTCAGGAGATTGAAAAACGGTCAATTTTCCAAGTTTGCTCCGAAGAACAGCCCTCTTCATCACAAGGTTCTCAGTGTTAAGGCTGGTTAGATGCGTACCTCCATGCCCTTCTATCCTGCATCACCAACGCATTTTCTAAAACGTCGAACATCCCACATCCTCAGCTGAAATACGGACATTTCACCGACAACCAACTCACCGACATGCGACAGGACATTTCACCGACTCGCCGATTCGCCGACTGATGGACATTTCACCGACAGGACAATCCACCGACTGGACATTCCACCGACACGCCGATTCACCGACAAGGCATTTCACCGACTCGCCATTTTACCGACAGGACATTTCACCGAAACGCCGATTCACCGACAGGATATTTCATCGACAGCACTTCGACAGCGTTTTGAGTTCTGGAGCATAAGTTAGGGTGTTCACGATAAGATTCACCCCCCCCCTCTCTGGGAGTTTTTTTTTGAGATATTTTGAAAAACTAAAAACTTTTTCTCAACGATTTTTTCCAGGAATTTTGGATCGATCCTTCCAAAGTTTCTAATTGGTACCGTATACAGGATGTGACATGTAACTTTTTTATTTCAAATGCAACACCCTATCTTTTATAATTTATAACGTCATTTGATGATGCTTTTCTTTCTGATCACAGAGATTATGACACTTATGATTTATTTTGACAAGGAAGCTGTCGAAAAAATAATAAAATAGTCAAATAAATGAAAAATGTGTATTCCTGCTCTCCTCCATCAGATCTATTAGTTGAAGGTGGTTGTTTACTTGGGTTTTTTGAACTCCGTTCAAAAGAAACTATTTTTCAAAAATGCCGACGTTTCGTCTTTATAATTCAGACTTTTTCAAGGCTATAAAAAACAATGTAAATCCGAGTAAACAATGTTAACAATCATATGAAATTGTGGAGCTTACTATCTCAAGATTGTATAATAATAATAAAAAAAAGTTTGTAAAATTTCTCGTGTAGACATGTATAAGGTTTTTTTGTCAAATTTTTTGATTAGCATGTTTTTTGATTAACAACAATTGACAATTTATTGCATCAACCTTTTACAGGTGTATAGGACAGGGCTTGGCCCTGTATAGAGTTATCAATAAAGGTGATTAGTATCTAATTAGGCAAAATGCAAAATATAATAATACAGAAAACAATAAATACAATTACAAGATCACACCATTATTGTTTATGGTCTTTGATTTTTGAATTTGTCAACGATGAAACTGTTAATTTTGCCAAGTCCCTCGGTGTCTGAACATTTGTTGACCGTATTGTTAATGTTAATGAGAATCATTTCACTTGAATTTCGTCTTTTCCCATTGATCTCTTTATCTAAAAATAAAGAGTCATCAAAATTGAAGGTGTGATTATCAATGAAGTGATGGTCTGCAAGAGCAGTTCTCTCAATCTTGTTAGAGTTCTTATCATTACAATCGTAACAGTGTACAATCTTTGCATGGGATCTTATAAATCACACATGATTGACTGGTTCTAGGTACTTTGCTTTTCAATCCGCTGTAGATAATATTTGTGAACTTTACATTGTAATATGCCAGTTGAAAATTGTACTCTTTGAATATTTTGTTGATGTTAAATGAAATGTTTTCAATGTATGGAAATTTCAGATATCATATGTTTTTTTGTTGTTTGGGTTTTTTTGTGCTGTGAACTTTTGTTTAGTCCGGTTGAAAATTTGATTAATATTGGTATTAGGATAATTATTCTCGTTGAAAATTCTTCTTAGTTTTTTAAAATTTTCAAAATGAAAGACGTTGTTATTCGACTTCAGCAGTAGGACTACTAGTAAGACCTTCAATAATGGCAACTTCCATAATGGAATGGATGATATGAAATTATTTAGTAGTCTATTGGAATTACATGGACATATTTTGTACACCAATTTGTTTTCATATTACCAGTTAAATCTCTTGAGATTTTAATATCTAAGAATGCAATCTCTCTGTTTGTCTCCAATTCTATTGTGAACTTGATTTTATTGTGTACTGAATTCAGTGAGTGTGAGACATTGTCAACTTCAGATTCGGGTAGTGATACTATTGTATTATCAGCGTACCTATAGTTTAAGTGAAAGTATTAGTCCGGATGCTAG
Source organism: Anaspis maculata (assembly GCA_949128115.1). NCBI lineage: Eukaryota > Metazoa > Arthropoda > Insecta > Coleoptera > Scraptiidae > Anaspis > Anaspis maculata. Next base: position 67,845,346 of record OX421966.1, on the reverse strand, counting down.
TTGCATGAAATGGAATGAACCTTGCATTTTTTGATGAGAAGATGCTACTTGGTGGAAATGTTCCTTGTATCATACTCTTCCGATCCAGAAAGGTAGCCATCAGCGCCATCCATGCCGGCGGCGTATACAGGGTGAAACAGAAAAAAAAGTTGGAAATTTATATTCAAATAACCGAAGCATGTGGAGACTTGTAATTTACCACATACATTAACTGTTTTATGCTTATAAAGTCACAGCGAACCGTTCTTGATTATCCTGAACCGTCTTTAAAATGTAGGGGGAAAACAGAAAAAAAGCAAAAAACACTCTTTTCTACATAAATAAGTGATTTTTAGAGATATCGACACAATACTTGGTATTTCTACAAAAAGTAATGTAAGAAATGATATGAGCTGGGTAGCAAATTCCTAAGGCAACTACTTCCAGAGATACGATTGTCAACTTTTTTTTTCCTCTTGAGCACCATCTTGAATCTGCCCTGTGATGCATCGTTGAAAAAGTGATTGGTTATTATAATCATGGTAATATGTAATCATTGCATCGTAAAAACAACCTCCTTATCATAATTTAGTGACCTCTTCGGCGGGAAAGAATTGCCATTCACGTATTTTCTGGCTCTTCAAAGCTTTAGTGCCCAAGATGGCATTTGCAACATCTGGAATGGTAAAATATGTTACGCATTATGAACCTTTATGTACTTTGAGGTAGCCCATCAAATTTGGCAATCATCAATTGAAAGGTTTGTTCTTAAAAGCTGTTTGAACAAAATTTGTTTAATTTTTTTATGGAAAATGCAAAATATTGGATCTCTTACCCTTATTCGATCCCTCGTTGAGGAAAGCCTGAAACCGAAAGTCTCCAAAAATTCTATGCTAATGGTTCACTGAGAACTGCTCTTCAATGTGTAGTTGTCAAAATCTGCATATTTGCGTTCAAATTCCAGACAGAGAGCGACAAAGAAGTTCATGCAGTGAAATAAAGACACAACTTTCAATGCAACGGAGAAATCCCGGAAATTTCCCTTTTAGATAGGCATCCCGCAATACACAGGTTCTGTAAGACTCTCAAGCGTGGGTGAAAGGCTTGAAACACTACTAACTTAAGGCTCTAACAGTGTACCAAATTGCACATTTATGTTATAAAAAGCAAGGTCTCCGCACAGCTTTCAGTCTAGCTCTGGACTAGTTTTTTCTCGACTGTGATTTATGTCTTCTTTTACTGCATGCATTTCTTTGTCGCTCTCTGTCTGGAATCTGAACGCAACTATACAATTTTTGACAACTAAACATTGAAGAGCACTTCCCACTGAACCATTATCATAAAAAATTCGGAGACTTTTGGTTTCAGGCTATCCTCAGTGAGGGATCAAGTGAGGGTGAGAGACCCAATATTTTGAATTTTTCATAAAAAAACTACACTAATTTTGTTCAAACAGCTTTTAAGAACAAACCTCTCAATTGATGATAGTGAAACTTGGTAGGCTACCTCAGAGTACATCAAGGTTCATAATGCGTAACATATTTCACCATTCCAGATGTCGCAAATGCCATCATGGGCACTAAAGCTTTGAGGAGCCAAAAAATACGTGAATGACAATTCTTTCCCGCCGAAGAGGTCACTAAATTATGATGAGGAGGTTGTTTTTGCGATGCAATGATTCCATGTTACCATTATTATAATAACCAGTCACTTTTTCAACGATGCCTTACAGGGCAGATTCAAGATGGTGCTCAAGAGGAAAAAAAAGTTGACAATCGTATCTCTGGAAATAGTTGGCTTAGGAATTGGCTACCCAGCTCATATCATTTCTAACATTACTTTTTGTAGAAATACCAAGTATTGTGTCAATATCTCTAAAAATCACTTATTTATGTAGAAAAGAGTGTTTTTTGCTTTTTTTCTGTTTTCCCCCTACATTTCAAAGACGGTTCAAGGTAATCAACAACGGTTTGCTGTGACTTCATGAGCATAAAATAGTTGATGTATGTGGTAAATTACACGTCTCCACATGCTTCGGTTATTCAAATATAATTTTCCAACTTTTTTTTTCTGTTTCACCCTGTATACGCGCCAGCATGGATGGCGCTGATGGCTACCTTTCTGGATCGGAAGAGTACGATGCAAAGAACATTTTCACCGAGTGGCATCTTCTCATCAAAAAATGCAAGGTACTTTCATCTAGCATCCGGACTATATAGGAAAATTCAATTTGGAAGTGACTGTATCAAGTATATGATTCATCACTATGTTGGCCAAGACTGGACTTACTGGGTTTCCCATAGCTGTACCATCTAATTGTCGATTCAATTTTGTACCAAACAGTGATGGGGACGTAATCTACTTGACGTAGACTACGTCGTTGTTCACGCGTAAACTATACGTAGATTACATGACCATTTTCAATGTAGACTATGTCAACTATGTGGACTACACAAAATAACCTCAAAATTAACTTTCAAATGTCAATTACGTACGTCAGAGTGACGTGGACTTGAAAAACAAATAGGAATTGACTTTCTAATCAGCCCTATTGACCCCAATCATAATTGGGGTTTAGGATTATTATACAAAAGAAATAATCTAGTTATGAACCCAAACCTCCCGAAACAAATACAAAAACCAGCATAATGCATTGTTCTGAACATCAAGAGGTTATAACAATCAGAATTCTGACGTGGCAGTTGACATAAAAATGGGGGAAAATGGAAAGTAACTAGATAGTCTACGTTATCTACCATTGTCGACATAGTTTACATAGTCTACGTTGTCTACTCGTTGTTGACTATGTCAAGTAGACAATATAGATTACGCGTAAACTACCATCACTGGTACCAAATGAAAAATAACTTGTCTCGAAACAATGAATTATTAATTCAGTCAAATCAGAACGAGAGATTTCAGTATAACATGATATTTTCTCCATTCTTTATGTATGATATAAATGACTAGATCAGAAAAAATAAAAACATATCAAATCTAAAATTTCTATACATTGAAAACATTTCATTTAACATCATTAAAATATTCAAAGAGTACAATTTCCAACTGGCATATTACAATGTAAAGTCCACAAATATTATCTACAGCAGATTGAAAAGCAAAGTACCTAGAATCAGTCAATCATGTGTGATTTATAAGATCCCGTGGAACGATTGTAATTCTTGTTATATTGGCCAAACTAAACAATATTTGAAAAATCGAATTCGACAACACTGTTACGATTGTAATGATAAGAGCTCTGACAAGATTGAGAAGACAGCTCTTGCAGATCTTTATTGCATTGATAATCACACCTTCAATTTTGATGACACCATCATTTTTGATAAAGAGATCAATGGGAAAAGACGAAATTCAAGTGAAATGATTTCTATTACCATTAACAATACGGTCAACAAACGTTGAGACACCGAGGGACTTAGCAAAACTCACAGTTTCATCCTTGACAAATTCAAAAATCGAAGACCATAAACAACAATCAAAAAATATGCTAATCAAAAAATTTGTCAAAAAAACCTTAAACATGTCTACACGAGAAATTTTACCAACTTATTTTATTATAGCCCAGGCATTTTAGGGTTTCACCCTGAAATAAATATGTCTCTTTTGAAATTTTGCACAAACGGCCTTTGACCAACGCTGAACAACATGCTCCAGCGCGACAAGTGTGCGGAACATAGTTTTTTGGGCAAGAAAGGAGTAAGTGCCACCAAATCAGATAAACTCTTGCTGTAGCTCAGAAGAGGGTATTGTAGGTCTCAACGTTGACCAACGTGTCCCTCAAGCAATGCTGATCCACGTACTGGAAGCTCCAGGTCTTAAAATGTGAGCGTCATATGCAAGAAGGGTGTATGTTCCGCGACAGTGGTAACTCGGTAAAATTTGATTTCCTTAAAATTTTGAAGGACCCATGTTGGTCTGAATGCCTCCCAATCAAGCTAATTCACATTTGAAAACGGAATTCTGTGATTTCCTTCCTCCCGACCTACCAACCAAAAAGGAGGGAAAGTATTGTGAAGGCGCAGAAAACATTTTTCGAGATGAACCCGGAAATATCCATTTTGAGCCCCCCTGAGACGATCAGGACCATTTCCAGATGAAAGTTTGTCCGCATGTGTGTCTGACTTTGTGTGTGCTGTGTTTGTGTCTGTCTGTAATATTTCACGATAACTACCAAATGGTTGATTTGATTGAATTGACATTTGGCATGCAAACATAGTTTTGCTGTAGAATGAGCCCGTCAATTTTTTGCTGTCATCTGTCAAACATAGAAGTCACTATCAAAACATGACAGAATATTTATTTCACAGAACTTGAAATGCCATATGTCGTTCGAAACCCGTTGGAAGACTGTATTCAGAACAGTCAAAAGTTCTTCTTTATCTGTCATATGTCAAATATTGAAAAATATCCAAATTCAGAACTTTGCAATCTATTTATTCAAAATCTATTGGATGGATTGGGACCAAATTCAGCAGACAGCAACAACAGTTGAAGAGTCAAATTAAGTTTGCAGTTAGGGTTTTCCATCATGTCTCAATCAGGCGCTACGAGATTTGGCGGCACTTATTCCTTTCTTGCTCAAAACATCTATGTTCCGCACACTTGCTGGACAGGAGCTTCTAGTATGTTGTTAAGCATTGCTTGGGAGCCATTTGTACAAATTTTTGAAAGAGACATATTTATTTCAGGGTTTGACCAAAATTTCACCTAAAATTCCTGGGCTATTATTATTATATACATTTTTTAGATGGTAAGCTCCACAATTTTATATGTGATTGTAACTCAGATTTACATTGTTTTTATAGCCTTAAAAAGGTCTGAATTATCAAGACGAAACGTCGGCATTTCAAAAAAATAGTTTCTATTGAACGGAGTCCAAAAAACTGAAGAAAACAACCACCTTCAACTGAATGAAAAATCGAAATTACGCGACACCCTGTAATACTTAGGAATTAGACCTTTTTTCCATGCAGAGTTGAATTCTGCGGACAAAATGCTGTGCGAATAACTTTTTTCCAAGTGAACTGTGTAGAAACCAATACCATTTTATCGCTGGACAAAATTCTATATTTGACTCGTTGCAGCATTTACGGGAAACTCACTTTTACGTGAGGATGCAAAATTTGAGGGAGTATTTACTCATGAAAGAAATGGGACATTTTTTTGAAATTCGAATTTTTTCAACTCAAATAAATATACCAGTTCAGTGATTTCATTTTGAACGATCCCATATCAATGGTTCGTTCTTTGGATTTTGCGCGGGAGAAGTGGAAATTCAATGTCCCATAATTTTCCTTTTTTTTTCCTAATTGACCCCGAACAAGACGTAGAAGTTGTGACGAATACCATTTACGTAAATCTCCCAACGTTGTTCTGTGAACTATGGTAAATTTTCAATAATCCATAGGGAATTCGGGATGTTTGGAAGCCCCATTTCCTCGAATTTTCCAAGAAAAAAGATACAGGAAAAAATCTTTTTTTCTTCGTTTGAGCTTCTAGCGATGCACAGGGTCAATGTAGAAACATGTAGGTTTCATAAAAAAAAACCGCTTTCGCCAATACCAAACACAACATGGTTACATTTTGCAGCATTTTCCGGGATCTCATTTTCAAGCAAAGTTTGCAGAATCGGCAAGTTGGTGAGTTGTCGAGTCGGTGAAATGTCCTGTCGGTGAATCAGCGAGTCGGTGAATCGGCGAGTCGGTGAAATGGCTTGTCGGTGAATTGATGTGTCGGAGAAATGTCCTGTCGGTGAATGGGCGAGTCGGTGAAATATCCTGTCGGCGAAACGGCGTGTCGGTGAAATGTCCGTTCAGTGGAATGGCTGTTGGTGAAATGTCCAGTCGGTGAGTTGATTGTTGGTGAAATGTACCAAACCCCCCTAACTATCTGAGAGCAGTAATCCAACCTGGGTCTACCTCTACGATCGCACGCAAAATAAACGGAGACAGTGTTTCGCGCGGAGTGTACCGATTTACTGAATTTTGGCTTGGTGTCACAGTGACAAGAAGGCTAAAATTCATTAAATCAGTACACTCCGCGCGAAACACTGTCTCCGTTTATTTTGCGTGCGATCGTACATCTCTTTATTCCCACCTTTCCAACAACTACAACTACAACAAGTCCTCCGTGTCTCAGAAGGTGTCCTGCCACCCCATTTCTCCTTCTCGTTACTGTTCTCCATAAATAGAGCTCTTCCATTCACCTGCTTGCCATGATTATACCTACATTTTGCTTTACTTGATACTCGATGAAACACGAAGGTGTGCGTTTAAGAAAGGTCCAGCTATCTTGGGTGGATAAAAAGTAATATGAGGTCAGCTTGCATGGATGATGGTGATAATCGATGCTCTCGCTCGAATTTATCGACACAATTAAGCTGACAAACATCATGCCACGAGTATAATTTTAATAAGCGCCATAAATTATGTCCATCGTTAAAATGTGTATTTAGTTAATGTTATAGGTGCAGGAAATGGGCAGAATGAATATAAGAGCATCGCTTTTATTATTTATTATATTAATTACTCCCGATAGGTGCCTGCTATGGATTCTGTACTTATTGCACTCCGCCTCGCAGACCTACATTATCTCGTTTCAATCAACCACCGTAGTTTTTCCTAAAATTCCTTTCGTCCAATCACAATCATTACCGAAGCTTCCTGGTAACAACAACTGTTGTTGTTATAATTAATATTAATAATATTTTGGTGTTGTGAATGATAAGTTCACCGCGGAGCCATACACATTATTGTACATTAATTAAGTATCGTAATTTACGACCGGTGCTTGATGATAATTACCAATCGAAATATCGTAAAGTGTCACAGCGCATAGAGAAAAATATGAAATATTGCGGTGTGAAAAATAAAATCTACGGAAAAAAAATAGTTGTAAATCAAACGGTTGTAATAAACTATACTTATTATAAGGCTAATAATATTATTACTGAGTATTAAACCTATGGATGTGCTTGTAAAATAAATAAATGAATAATGCAAGATTTTAATGTATTCATCAGGTAAAAATATATTGCACAAAGCTGTGGCTTTTTTTTTCTAACTAGGCGTGAGAATGGCTATTAGCTCAAATCGCTGTTATTGTGCGTTTAATTGAAATGCACGATTATGAAATGCTTACACTCAATATGTACAAAGATCGTACGTTATTACGCTGTCAATTCAAGCGTATGACGTGTAATAAAGTACACGTGTTTTTGTTAGTAAAAAGTTGCAGTATATTCCATGATTTCTGTTTCCAACACTCTGAGACATTTTTGGTCATTCTCACCAAATGATATGGATCAGGTTTGTTGCAACAATATGGATAAAGATAGAGAGTTCCAAGTTCACATAGTTCTTTGTAAATCAGCTACCGAGTCAGTTACCAGTACTCATTTAGAGTAATCACTAAAATTATTGGGTCAAAGCATCTTCTCTCTTGGTGATTAATAACAAGTACCCACAATAAAAGTTCTACATTCCCCAAAAAAAAAATCGAATGTAATAGGTAGATACAAATTTTACTAAGTACTCTCAAGGAAATTGTCGAGTTAATGGTTCTACACTTGTGTACCAATAAAATCAATAATATTCAATGAACCGACATCAAACTTCAATCTTCCTATTTTGCATAGCTATTATTATTAATGGGCGTCTTAGAGAGTTGTCCAACTGAGCGTAATTCACTAATTTGCATATTCTAGTAGAAAGGTGGTTATAGTCTTTAGTTTTTGCACCATTATTGTGTGATTATGTTGCTGCTCGTTTTGGTTTTTATTTAATGTTCCAAATGGGACTGCATCTAGCTGTAGCTGAATTGGGTCTCGTTTGTGACCTGCTTCGTATTTTGTCGTTCTTGGTAGGTAAGCCTACCGACCTGTAGCCCTATTATACAAAATCTTAATTTTCCAACCATTATCGTTTTAATTTTGGTGTTTTGTCATACGTGACGTTTACATTGAGGATGCGGTGATATGGTATGTCTAACCGTCGCGTCGTTATGGTTATGAAGACGTCGAAATCAAAATACTTCCTGGAGGCTCTTCAGATGCTCTTTGAACGTCCGACTGATGACTATTTCGTTTTCGAGGGGAATTAGGCAAGTTATTCATGTGATCTAAACCTTGCCAGACGCAGACGTTCAAACGTGGTCGGTGCGTTACACAGTCCAAAAGGCATCACAGTGAACTTATAATGACTTCTTCTGGGCGGAGAATGCCGTCTTCTGTTTGTGAAGTCCTACTCGTCTGCAGCCACACTTTAGTAGTGATTCTCACGAGACTCTCGTTTTCGAGAGTTTTTGGTTTCGTCTTGTTCTTGAGACGAGACTCGAGACGAGACTAATCATTTTTCTCACGAGACGAGACAACACTTTTTGCTGGTAAGATTCATTCTAGCGTCATGATTCAGATTCACTCAGAGTGTAAAACTAGCTACCTAATTAGTTTTTATTTTATTGGAGCTATCCTCACAATCATCAGTCCAATTGGAGACTCGTTTGTTTTCCGAATTTTTTGAGTTGTTCATCAATTGAGCTCATGGGAACCACAGTGGTGTAAGTCACGATTATGAGTTTCTCGATTTTTGACATATTCAGAATCTCCTTTTCTTGCTCTATTTTTGAGGCTAAGAATGAAAAACGCGGCACTTTCTGCAAAAAAATTACACGGCTCCGCTTCTCTGCCTCGCTGTACATTCAAATGGGATCTTCTAACTTCTCAGGGCCATATCTCAAAATGATGTCTCATGACTTACACCATACTGATTTTGAACAGCTCAATTGATACAAAGGACAAAAGGATTCTGCAATCTTTGGAATAAATTTGTGGTAGTAATTTATCATCCCAACAAATTTGTGTAGTTCTATGAGACAGAGTGGTTCAGCAAAATTTCTAATAATCTGTTCTCTGCCTTATAGAGAAATACCTTTTTCAGACTTTATGACTCAGAAAACTCACTAAATTTGCTCTATTCATGCATTATTCAGTCTGAAGAAAAGTGAACCTGTTAAATATTACCTGGATCACCTTAATTCGCAGTATCTGCGTTAGTTATCGATGTTGTCATTTCTTACAACTCACGAGCTGTCAAAGCCAAAACTTTGTCGTTCAATAATTCAAGAAGTACCTGAGGGATTTGAATCTAATTCAGTCAGTCGGATGAGGGCATTTTACCTGGAGACAACTAGCGCGAGAGAAACGCTTGTCCAAAATTAGCTGGCAATCCCTCGAGCACTTGTGATATTTGACTGATTTTTGCAAGGACAAGAGTCTGAAGTGGCAGCCGTCTGATTTTGTTGTTTGTATCAATTTTATTTTGTGGATAAGTGAATATTGTTCTTATTGTGGCTTCAGTAATCAAGGGCGAGGTATGTAATAATCATATATACCTAAGTGAATACCATAAGTGATCGAAGTTATGCCGACAATTTTTACGCAAGGTTCACGAATAGCTATTGTGCCTGGTATGGATAGGACGAGTGCGAAGCACGAGCACGAGGATTGTCGATATATTTCATCTTGACTGGCCAAAATTAGCCAAACTATGCGATCTGATTGGTTATTTCTTTGATCGATGACAGGTGAGTCGAATAGTTGAAGCAATTTTACAGATAATTTGAAATATTTGAATCGTCTTCGAGGACATTGCAGGAAGGATGCCATGATGGGAAGTTCCGCGGTAGACATGACGACGATTTTTTTTTTGACAGTAATCACCCTAAACAAACCCGTGGGAGAACTGAACGACGGCTGGTTGAGATTTGTGAAAACCAGACATCGGATTTTGGCGGCGTATTTTTTAAAAAATTTTCGCAAACGAACCGCAATACAAGTTGACGAAGGGAAATTTCCAAAATCTCTGCCGAATTTGAGAAGATTTTTCGAAAATTCATAATTCATCCAAAATTTCACAAGGGAACTGAAGTTTGGATTAATCGTTCCACATTTCTTGATACGGATTGCGGCGAAAACTCGGCTTTTCGGGCAGAATATCGAGAAATTTGGTGTGAAATGCCGACCGGGGGCTTTCGAGGACCCGGTGTCATCTGGTGCGGGCCATTCGGCGTGGCTTTTCTTGGAATTTCGCCGTATAATTGATCAAATTCGATAACGGCACGGCCAAAGTGACAGAAACGTCAATAATTGACGCTCTGGGTTTTGGGAAACTCAACACATCGGGGCATTTGAACAGTGTTTTAGGGAAAAACGTACCGTGTCAGCAAGCGAGATTGAACCGTGGTCTGGAGGGGGCTTCTGGGCGTCTATCGGACACCAAAGACCAAAGAATTGTTCAAATCCGACGGCACTTTGATCGTATTTCGCCGGCCGGCTCCGGTGTAGACGGGGAGAATTTACCGATACAAGCGACTTGTGTGAACCAAAAGGCGATTGGGGAAGCTACTTACAGTTTTCACACTGGGGGCCGATTTTTAAAGGCTGCACATTTTGAGGAAGGGGCTTCTCTCGTTGTCCATAACACTTTTTGTGACGAGTTGCACAACTATCTTGCCGCGACTTGTTTTGTAGAGAATACGTGTTGATTCCAGGAAACTTTGTGGCTGCACTTCCGGAAAGGATCCATGTTTTGATTGGCATGCTTATTTCGGACCTTTTATAGTCCAATTTTTCACAATTTGACTCATAATATTCGGCTTCACTGCTGGCGCTGCATTTGTGAAGTTGGCAAATGTCAGTTGTCACTGATGTGACAGCACTCATATTATGCTATTTTTTGCGAGCGCTTAAGCAAGCATATTTTCACAGGTGCTCTTGGTTCTTAGTTACGTTGCAATTTGCAATGATGTTGACAGTTATGGACATTTCGCGAGTAAATCTAATGACGAATGCGGAAATCGCGCCATGTTGCTCCGAATATTGAACTTTCGTATTTTTCAACAGATTATAAAGAGATTTTGACTAAAGACTCGGTCATGATGGACAATCGAAATGCATTTGTCATTTGTGATTGTTGATTTCTCAGTGGATATCTTCCACTTTGAGGTCACTTTTTTGTTTGTAAATAAATAAATTGGTCTTGACATTACAATAATTACTTGATGTTATAACGGTGCTCATTTCCGCGACTCGCCCAAGTGACATTATTGCCAGTCTCTTCTCGTAGTTACATGACATTTCTATCATCATTACCGCAAGATCCGATTGGTATTTTGAACTCATACCAACATGAAATAGACAGTCTAAATGCATCTGCCAAATTTAGATTTTTTACGTTTCAAGAGGAGGCCATATAGAACTTTTGCATTTTTCAACCGGTCTGATTGAGATTTTGAACCTTCACCCACTTGAGGCTGGCGATCAAAATTCATCTGTCAAATTTTGATCTTTGACATTTCAAATGCCACCATATTAAACTTCTGCATTTTTCCACCGATCTGATTGGGATTTCAAACCTATACCCACTTCTTGAGGTTGACAATGGTAATGTATCTCTCAAATTTTGATTCTTGACGTTCCAAAAGGGCGCCATATCGAACTTTCGCTTTTTTCAACCGACCTGATTGAGATTTCACACCTACCCCCACTTGAGGTTGACAATGAAAACGCATCTGTCAAATTTTGATTTTTGCCGTTCCAGAGACTGCCATATTGTACTTTTGCATTTTTCAACCGATCTGATTGAGATCTTGCACCTACACCTACACACATCAAAAGAATCTAGGGGACAAGCAAATTCAGACGATTTCTGAAATCATCATAACTTTTGATTGCCGTCAGCGATCTCATGTCTGTTCTCAGTGTTCGATAGCTCAATCCTTCGTTTTCATGTCTTGATCACGTCGAATACGAACAATGTTTTATAAGGTTGCTACCAATGGAACAGTGTAAAATAGCCCCGAAAGTTCAGTACGAGCGCGATTTCCCAAAAAAAATATTTTATGCATTTCAATAGCACAGTTATGAGGACGGGTATTTTGGCTTCAGTAACGTTTTTGAATTTTGAAAATCGAAGGTGACTTGCCAAAGATATTGATCATTTTGTGCCGCCATGTTGAATTCCCAAGAAGTGATCCGATTTCATTGAGACTTGGATCACATTCATGTCTGGTTTCAGTAATTGGAATTTCAAGGTCAAATGTCTTTCTCGGTTACTTCCAAGCCGCCATATTGAACTTTTATGTGAATGATTCGATTTTAGTGTGTTTCAAGTTTCATTCAAATTGAATCATTTATGTAAAAAGTTCAATATAGCGGCTCGAAAGTGATCGAAAGTGACATTTAACCTTGTAATTCCAATTATTTGAGCCAGACATGAGTGTGTTCCAAGTTTCAATGAAATCGGACCACTTTCTTTTTTCTTGGAAATTCAACACGGCGGCACAAAATGATCAATATCTTTGGCAATTCACCTTCGATTTTCAAAATTCAAAAACGTTACTCAAGCTGAAACCCCGATCTTCATAACTGTGCTACTGAAATGCATGAAATATTTTTTTTGGGAAATCGCGCTCGTACTGAACTTTCGGCTATTTTACACTGTTCCATTGATCACCCTGTAGCAACCTTATGAAACACTGTACGTATTTGACGTGATCAAGGCATGAGAACGAAAGATTGGGCAATCGAACACTGACAACCGATATGGAATCGCTTGCGGAAATCAAAAGTTATGATGATTTTAGAAATCGTCTGAATTTGCTTGTCCTCAAGATTCTTTTGATGTGTGTACTTGAGGTTGGCAATCAGAATGCATCTGTCAAATTTTGATTCTTGACGTTTCAAGAGGGCGCCATATTGAACTTCTGTATTTTTCAACTTATTGGATTGATTCTCATGCCTTTACCTACTTGAAGTAGACAATTGAGATGCATCTTTCAAATCTGCCCTTTTGACATTCTCAAGCCTGTCACTTCTGTTTTTTTCAACAGATTATATTGAGATTTTGAAAAAATACTAAGTCAAGATGGATAATCGAAAAGCATTTGTCAAATTCGACATATTCGCTGTTTGAAGCCGCTGTGTATTGAATTCTTGCTTTTTTCAACCGAATTCATTGAGTTTTTAAACCTAGACATGGTTCAGATAAACAATTAGAACGTAACTGTCAAATTTGGAATTTTGCACATATTTTTTATTCCATCTCAATTTCTCCTACAAATCATTAGAAAAGCTCCTGAATAATACAAATACACGGTTCTGCTTTTCTTTCCACTGCACGGTGTCTTCCACGACAGTACCTTCTTCACGGTTCAGGTTTCCATAACACATATCGTCGCTTCCATTTTCAAAGCTTCATCATGTTTCCAGTATTTTTGGTAGTTACCTTGAACAAAAGGAGAAATACATATTAATAAACAAAATAATGGTGTACCGATTTTTCCCGACAACTCTTCACTGACCAGACACCATCCACTGACATGCGTTTCGTTCACAATAGAACCCTACAAGTCGAGGCAGAAATTTCAAAACACGCGAAAAACAAACATCTTTTCGAATTCATGTTACTCTGACACAATCAGTTTTTTACGCCTCTTGGAAAACTTCATCTGACCAGAACACTATCGACTGACATGCATGAAATTACTAAACTCGCCAAGGGAAAACCTGACATCTGCCTTAAACAACGGAAAATCAACATCATGTATACAATTCCCTCTCCACTTGTCCGGTGTGAGTGGAACAAATTCCCTGGCTACTTTTCAACCAATGCTGTCACCCAGGCGACGGCTTGCCGGCGCCGGTGACAGCTAGTCTTATACCCACAGCCTACAGAACAGTTTTAAGATCGTCCCTACGGTATTGCGGTCCAACGACCCGCCGTTAACCTGAACTCTAACTCTGAACATAAAACCCTATGAGTGGACAATTATAAAATGTTGAATTGGTACAAATCATTCAAGAAAAATCAACGGCCTTCAACTTGATGCTATCATTCGAACGAGATGCCAGATCTCCGCGATCATAATAAATCATGGACGCAAATGGCAAGCAATAACAACCGTTTCGGACGGATTAAAAACGAATAATGGACGATAAATTTCCGCGTCGGAATAAAACGAAGAGCACACCACCCGGCAGGCTAAATAAGTACCTAAGATCGAGATCCACGGCATAATCCGTCCATTTCGACCCACACGTTTCATCTCGGCCATCAGCAAGAGCTCGGAGCTTTGCACACACGCCGGCGTGGGCGACCGGAAACATCGACTAATGATTGGACCTCGAAGAGAAGATGACTTGTCTGGAATTTTCGCATCGCTCTTCAGTCTGTGGCCATTGCCTACAGATCGCAGTGCGTTCCATGTTTTTGGAAATTTGCTTTAATGCAAAATATCACCTGCCCAACTTTTAGATGCGTACCTATAACCAGCCTTTTGCAAGTTACTTGAGGTTTTCCTTACAGAATGTTGCTTTTCTTCTTACAGTTTCACTGTTAGGTACCAAATGCTTTGAAAAAAAAATGAAGATAACGAGTTACTAAAATTGTACTCTCTAGTTGAATAGCTCATTTTGTTTTTTGTTGCTAATAATTTTTCATAAAAAATTGTGTTTTTATGGGGAGAAACTAAAAAAATTGCTATTGAACTGGGCAGGAAATACTTATATTCTCTTCCTGAATTTGGAGCAATCGTAGCGCCGGAATTATGGAAGAACAATTTTCCATTGATTTATCTTTTTCCCTCTCATGGTATGTCAAGTCTGTTCTCCACCGTGAATCGCCAGCCTTGAGGGCACACCAGTCAATTGCTTGAAAATATGCTAAAGTCTTCGTGCTAAACAGCCTTATTCCTCAACAAAAATTCATTGTTGAGGTCAATATTGAAAGAGAAAAGATGGCTCAACCTAACTACCAGAAAAAAATCGTCTTTGATGAACAAACGTGTGGATAAATCACAAGAGCAAGGAGGCATATTACGCTTTCGACACGCATCGTGTAGGTAGCTAAACACGCGGGCATTTTTTTTTCCTCATCTCTGGCGGTTCCAATCATTATTAAATTATGTTGTTACAGCTCCGAATTATCATTTTTATGGGTTACAGATCTGACGTATAAATTCACGTTAATGATCATTTTATTTATGATTTTTTTCTAAGCCCGTCGACGAAACGTCATCAAGGACTTGAGGAAGCACCGCGCTCCGATGCCTAATGAATTTATGTTGCAGGGTGTGTGTTTGTGTGTGTGTGTGTGTGTGTGTGTATATAATGTGGTTGCCGCGTGGAATGAATGAAATTTTCATTATCTAACACCCACTTGTTTGTGGATCGAATGGTGCGTCGCAAATAAGACATACATTATTGTTTCATTTGGTTCTGGGTGCCATCTTCCGCAAGGTCGTACAAGGTGCAAGCATACATACAGGAAATCCCATAATGTACTGACGGTTTTCAAAATCAACATCTGTTGATTTGGTTCTCTATTTTACAAAAACACAAGTTGCATCTAAAAGCTGAAACGTGGAAGTTTTTTTTTCTTGAAAATTGAAGTAGTCAAATGGCCCCCTTCCTCCCTCCTCAACGCACTGTTGTAGGCGCCGTACAAAATCTCTCATTACTCCACTCAACATATCAGCTGGAATCGATCTAATTTCGTCTTCGATATTTTGTTTCAGTTGCACGAGATCGTGGAGTTTATTTTTATAGACGCGCCCTTTCAGCATTCCCCACAAAAAATAGTCTGGTGCCGTATGATTTGGTGGATGAGCTGGTCATGTTACGTCGCCGTTACGAGATATTATTCGGCGAGGAAAAACACTCAAGCCCGGGTCATCAGCTGTTTGTCACCGAAGTCACCGCTACGCCGTGTCAGCCGCTGTAGCCGAAATTCGGCCAATATCCTCGTCAGGCATTTATCAAAGTTAAGTAGTGTCCCCAGTGTTCATATTGTACCCACTTTCAAAATTATTGTAAATTGTTTGCGCTACCGACCACGTTCCGTTTCCATTTCACATAATCATGTCATGTCGTTGTCCATTTTACGTTTCAGGGTCCATATTATTCGAAATTCATTATTCTAAATTGTATTTTCATCCGTTGTATCAAATGTTCGCACCTACAACTTAGTTTTGCCTCAATTACTGTGTGAGTGGATTGTTTATAAGTACCGGCCGTAGAGGAGTCCACGACAGCTGGCGGAGCAGTCGAACTCTTCACTTCCTCGCCGAACTGTTTGACCTGGGGAAGAACTCCGTGAAGATGGCGTCCACATTCTAACATCAATACCCGCCGCATAGAACTCCCAAACGCTGCGGCATTCCCCAGGTCAGTATGCAGTGGCCGAGACTCCGTCAGGCTGGGCTTCTTCTGCGGTCGGCCTAGAAACCCACCCACTACAGTACTCGAACCATCATCGTCGATCCCGGATGAGTAATACGTTTTGATTTTGTTTATTGTGCCGTTTTATTCTTTTACTTACATAACACACCCTCTTTCAAAATTATTTGTGTACATACACTGATCGCCACGTCATTTAAATATACTTGTTGAATTGTTCAAATGTCTCTTACCTTACCTAGCCCAATTCACACACCCATCCTTCTCCCAAACCACAACCCGCGCTCTACGCTTCTAGCCGGCAACGAGTCCAGGGCTTAAACCTGGGTGATGGTCATAAGCGACCACCCCCAGCCCTTCTCCCACAGAGAGAACCGCTCCACCACTACCTTTTGGAGTGGAAAGGTTACAATGTTTGCTGCAGCAAGTCCAAAAATTGTATCCTCGCTTTTGTCACATCAGAGCTATATTAATAACTCAGAGCTGTTGGTATATACTCCAGGGTATGACCAGAACGTCATATGAACCGTCGACATCCTATTTCCCGCAGAAAAAACATGAAACTTGCTTAATCTGCAATTACCAGTGGTAATCAAGTGTAGTTCGGGAATTAGTGACCTTTAATAAAATCTGTTCTTCTTGTGATAGAGGCATAAAATTTGGTATGAGTGGTCTTCATGGTCATATTTTCAAATGCAGCATGGCGCCTTCACATATTTTGGTTAGGGGGGCTTGGAGACCCTAACCAAAATACCCCCAGCTTCCAGGGGTATCTTCAGGGACCGGTTCAGTACCTTGGCCGAAAAAAAATTATAAACCATTCGACAATATCTTTCGAGATGTCACAGTCACGGTTCTCCAATTTTCTTCGAAGAAGTAAGTGCCGATAATTTCACTTGCTGATAAAGCGCACCAAATGGTTACTTTCTCCATATGAAGAGGACGTTCATGCATTTGATGAGTGTTTTCCCTTGCCCAATATCTTGAATTTTGTTTGTCAACAAACCCATTCAAGTAAAAATGTGCTTCGTCACTCATAAACAGGCGATGAGTGAAGATCAGGGCCAAGAATACTCTACAAAACGCAAGACGGTTTTCTTCATCCCTTGGGCTTTACTCTTATTGGACAAGAGCTGGTTTATATGGATGAATTTTCATGCTATTGAGGATCCGATGGATACTGGATTTCTCCAAATCTAATGCGGAGGCATGTTGTCTGAAAAGTCGTTCTGGACTCCTTGCAAAGGAAACCCGTACTTGATCAAAATTTTCAGGATTGAAAACACTTCGAGGTCTTCCAGTCAAGCTTTTGTTGTTGATGTTGCCCGAAACTTGCAATTTTCTATTTCATGCCAAAATGGTGTGGCGCTTGAGCCGCCATCTTGGAAAAATGGTCCTTCGATCAAGTTCATCACCATTTTCCCAAGATGGCGGCTCGAGCACAACAGGCAGAGGCGGGGACCTTTAGTATGTTTATTAGTATACCTTAGCGAACATCCCTGTCAAGTTCCTGAAACTCCGACAGTTACTTCTCTTTACTTTTCCCCATTTGACTGGATGAAATTCGTAAAGTCAAGTTTGAGGACTAATAACTCTCAAATAAATCAATAAGTCTTCTTCTTTTTCTCAGAAATGTGAAGGCCGTCTTTTTAACATCAGGTATGCTACACTACTTCTATTTTGTATCGTTACTTTTTGTTATACAGGGTGGATTTTAACATTTTGATTGATTCTTTTGTACTATTTTCTATAAGGCACATCAATATGGGGCTCATATACAGTTGTTGAATAACCTTCGAACCTCCTGTATATCCTTTGCTGATGTCTTTTGTTTCGAAATGTTTCCTTCAGAACCAATCGACAACACTTTTTGGACTTAGCTATTATTCTTTTAGTTTAACTCATATCGAGCATTCCAGAAGCTCGTGAAGGCACAATACTGATGGAATCTTGTCTTACAATATATAAATATCAAAACTGTTCGATGTTCGATTGAAACCTTCATTCCGTCCTGTTGGAAATGTCAAACTGGAAAACCAAATTTTGGCTCAATTAAAAAAAAATAGATAAAAAATATAGTAGACCGCCAACATCTTCACAAATTTTGAAGACAATATCTCTAGCCATAGGCAAAAAATCGCCTATTTTTTGATTTTTTTTTGTTAATTTCATTTCACAATTATCAACAGATACGAGGAAAAAATCGGTACGGTATAAAACAATTTTTGTGGACAATTCTATTGCCTTGATTTTTTTATGGAACCTTATTGAATATCTCTGATGATTAGCCAAATGTAGGCAGAAAACTGGATCGAAAAACCATTTGTCCAAGATGGCGGCTCGAGCTCAATGAGTAAAGTTTGAGACTTTTAGTGTGTTTAACAGTACACCTTACCGGACATTACTCTCAAATTTCCAAAACTCCAACACTTTTTTTCCTCAAACGGAAAAATTTGTTCTGATTTGACAGGCCTATTTACAATTATCGTGTATTGTTTTCCAGATTTCGGGACTCAACCACTCAACCATCTGGATTGAAAACTTCATGATCGACGTTTATACAAATAATGATGTTGAAAAGGGTTCTCCAGATTTAAGGGATGACGTTGAGATTTGAAAAGAAGTCGTGCTTGCAGGAGCATAGTTTTGAGTTGTTGAGGAAGTCGCATGAAGTCCTCACTTCCAGTCATCTGGGCATGTACAAGACCAACTAACAACTGAAGGGATTGTACTGTCGGCTCATGGAAAGGTCATAGTGGCAAAATAGATATATCGATGGCCCCTAATAAGACTAGCGTAACTCGTGAGACACGGTTAGAACTAGCGTATCTCTGCGTTTACCAAATGAACTAGCGTATCTCTGCGTTTACCAAATGAACTAGCGTATCTCTGCGTTCTCCAAATGAACTAGCGTATAGCCTGTGTAAATCCAATGGGAGGGACGCCAGTTCATTTGGTAAACGCAGAGATACGCTAGTTCATTTGGTAAACGCAGAGATACGCTAGTTCATTTGGTAAGCGCAGAGATACGCTAGTTCTAACCGTGTCTCACGAGTTACCCTAGTCTTATTAGGGGCCATCGATATCAGGTTTTGTCGAATATGTTTGCGGTCTTAATCTGATCAAAAGGCACCAGCAAGTCACATACAAACTGTCTCAGCTGAATCGTCCAGCGCAATTTTCTCAGAAAATATCAAGGCAACAAAAGAAAGATTTCAATTGGGGGGGAAACCTTATCTTATAGCTTTCTTTTGAGGGGGCACCAATGCTTGTAAGTGCTCTAGTTTCCAAAAAATGCAATTTGAATCTGGCCATTCACAAGAATTCGGAAATTCATGACCGATAAAACAAAATACTTCAGATGAAAAAAAAATCCTCTTCCTCTGGGCTTTCCACTGATAAGTTGCCGATGTCTGTACCTGGCCCAATAAGCCAGAAATTCTGCCTCGAAGTCCAGCAAACACAATAATCTGAATTCATAATGACGTCACCGATCACACACTTGTTGATTTTCACATCAGCCAGTATTCATTGCTATGGAGAATCCAGGTATGTTGAGTGAGAAAGTTTCAGTAACGGCTGGTGTTAAAACCAACAAGTGTGTGATTGGTGACGTCATGGATTCCGATTATTGTGTTTGCTGGAGCTGGACTGGAGGCAAAATTCCTGGCTTATTGGGCCTGGTACAGACATCGGCGACACATCAATGGAAAGCCCGGAGAAAGAGGATTTTTTCCATCAGAAGTATTTTGTTTTGTCGGTCATGAATTTTCGAGTTCTTGTGACTCGCCCGATTCAAATTGCATTTTCTTGGAAATTAGAGCACCTATAAGCATCAGCGCCCCTTCAAAATAAAGCGGAAGGATCAAGCTTCCCCTCAATTGAAATTTTTTTCTTGCCTTCATATTTTCTGGAAGAATTGCTTTAAATTGTTTTGGCTGGGACACCCTGTATAGACACTCGCTACAGGAAATCCAATGAGCAAAACCGCAAACTAGATAAGAAACCATTCAAAAGATTTGGAAAATTCACTTGCCGAAAAAAGCTACCCAGTAGTGTAAAGAAATCATAACAAAAAATTACAAAACCGGAGATTGGGTTATAGGTATTGAACCTGTTGTAGTGGAGAGCGCTGGCGAAGTTCGAAGTTTTTCAGGTACAATTTGAATTTATCTCCATTGCAAATTGGCATACAACAATCGCGAATTATTTCCTCTCGTCCGTACACACAAAAAATGCCGCAAAAACGAGGTCGTAACTTTCAAAAAACCGTTTTGTACTTTCAAGCGTAAATATCAAAGCTCCCTTGTGTAAAATTGCACAAGAATAAAAGAAAAAACCGATTTTACACGCGACGGACAAGAATCGCGCAAGATGGATGTTCAGGTGTTTCGGAAAGGTGCGTTTCGGACTTTCGCACGGCCGTTGGAAAATATGCCGAATTCTTGGGATGAACCTTTCTTTGAGCCGCGCTTTTATGACGTAACGCTGCTTGGAGGTAGGTATTACAAGCAGGTAGGTATACTTTTACTTGTAATGATGTTATTATTCATTCAGGAGAGAAGTCTCTTTCACTCCGATCCGGTGGATATAATATAATGTGGATGCAGTTTTATCGTGCAGCAGGAAGGAAACCGCAACAAGTAGGCAGTGGTGGTGATAAATCAAATCGATTTGTTGTTCTTGTTCGATCCAATTTGTTGCTAGTTGGGTCTCAATTAAGGCCTTTTTCTTGTTGTAATCTTTTTCGGTGCCTGCGTTATGTTGTTGCATGACAAGGGATTTTAATTGGATCTTTAAACGCGGTTCTTTCCCAAAAAAAATCATCTAAGAATATTGATAATATTACGGTATCTCGCGTACGGGTTCGAAGATAAATGATCGGGACGATCGATTTAAAACACACACTGTTTATTTCTGCGTACTACAATTACTATACGACAACAATTATCTACTTGAAATTATATCGCAGGTACTTCGCTTGTTTCGCTCGCGTTACCACTTCGCATTCCAATTATATACTGCTCTGAGCTGCCGGCTGATGCCTTTTATAAGGCCTCCGAATAGTGTTTCCGAACTTTCTGTCTCCTTTCAGAAAATTTTGAAATATATGCATATGCGGTTTCTAGACCATTCCTAAATAATCACACACGTTACCCATATTATTCTGCCGGGTTCTGGAGCGGCGCCTCTGCCAAAATGGATAGATCTTTCTCGATCAAGCATTGAAATCTCCCTCCAGTTTCACATACACGAACGCTCTGGATTGCACCAGATCACTCCAGACTTTTACACTGCGATCTAATGGATGGAAGAATCCAGAAAAATCGAGTGTCTACCAATATGTACGGGATCGCCGCTCGTAACAATACCTAAGTTTGATTACCAACAAGAAACCTATGGTGCTACTGCTTTCAGTTCAATTCCTGGTGTAATTGGAGTCGTTTTCAGGTAGATATCATTCATAAAAAAAAGTTACGATTTCTACTGATTCTAGTAAGTATGTTGGACGTAGATACTTGACTTGGTCAGAGCCACCGCTGCTCAGAAACGATTGCAATACACTGTAGACATATACCAAACGTTCCATAAACCATTGCATTTTCCAGTACTTACCGGCGATGAATTTATTGCCATCGCGATGAGCGATGAAATTGTAACTTTTTGCGTGTGAGACCGTTGTTGTTATGGTTCGCAATTCGAGATCGAATTACAAGATAACCAATGATTGCTTTGCAGCTCTCGCATACCCATAGCCTCCTTTATACAACGCCCGTACACAACACATCACCACACCGGTGCAAATAAGGTAAAACAATCTATGGGAGGTAATATGATTTAAGATGAATCCGTGGTCTAGTTGGCTCGGCCGGGCTCTTGAGTAACGTTGCATAACGACATCGTGTATATTGAATTTTCATCATCGCAGTGGCCGTTGTCGATCGCCGTCATCTTCTTCTTCATACAGCCGACGTGCGTTTTTTTTTGCGTGATGCATGAGTATGCGGAGAGCGTTTCGGGTCAGCTCGACCTTTGTGTCAATCAACTTGCGATATAATTGGTTCGGTAGTGGAGCAGTTGACATGTCGGAAGGCTATACACAAATTGTGTGTGTGTGTGATGTATGCGTTCTTTTCGAGTTTAGAAAGACGTGTGAGGTCCTTTATTAGCTAATTGTGACCACGAAACTCTGATTGATTTCTATACACGTTCACTAACGCAGAAAAGAGTTGCAGTGGTTACTGGTTAGGTCAAAATCCGTAAGAAAGGGAACTTCTTTAGGGTTTCGTTATTCATTACGCAATACCGTCCACTATGTTTTTCTTTCAAGATAAAACAAACCGCGTCTGAAAATCTCCAGCCTTTCTGAAATAGCCTGGAAGTGTTATAGTGATTGGTTTTATGTAAATTGGAATTTATCTATCGCAAATCAGTGTTTTTAGAAGATATTCGGATAAAATTTGATATTTTCACAATAATTACTAACGTCAGAAATGCAATTCGATGTGTTGCCACCGTCTTCGCCCATTATTTCCGAAAACAAGACAAGCAATTGTAATTTTTTTCATGACTGCCATTTCAAATTCGCCCATTACTGAATAATTATACAACTAAATGGACCATCGAAAACATGAAATCGATTTCTTAACCCGGCATCCGACACGTGGGGTGTGATAAACCCAAGCGCCCGAAAATCGTAGTTTTATTATTCAAATTTTGGGCCTAGCCCCCGCAGCTCCTCAGTAGCTTCCGGAAATGCATGAATCTAGGTATTACTGCATCAGCGGCAGTGCAATTATCACCACAGAAGGACTGTTTTTGTTTCAAAGTCGACTTGGGTTTGTCACACCCCACGTGTCGGAACTTGGGATTTTTCATGTGACTATCATTATTACTAATTTTGGAGGCATTTTTCACCAGTAGGCTGTGTTCTTCTTTTTTCTATATGGAGATTGAAGTTTGAGATGATTTTTTTTGCGCCACAAACACGGTTACTCTCGTACTGGCCGTACTGACGTCACTGGCCTTGAGCCTTTACTTGACAACCGTCGCTATCTGGAATCGGGCAGTGACACAGTCAGGCTATCAAAAGGCGACCTAATGGGCAAGGAGAGCTTTCGGATTGTCCTTGCGTATCAAGGAGATGAAGTCTAGATAAGTCTGCGAAAACATGTGAAAATTTTATTTGCCTCGAACATTCGTGGATCTTTTGCAGAAATTGTACCAAGTTGGACAATGAATAAGTTTTTCATTTTTATACCGATTTTCGTTAGATTTTTTTTGTTTAGAATTTTGTAATTTGAAGAATCATTATGTTGGTTGAGTGTTCTTCATGTACTGAATGGAGGTTTTCTTTCTCAAGTAAACAATAGAACCTTTTTTTTTTCAGTGTAAGATCGGGCTCAACGAATTTTCTTGTTTTATTTGTTCCAATATATTTTTTAACAAAACTTTCACTATCTATCGATGGAAACAATGTTCCTGAATCACAAAATGTTTTTTATTTGGAAAAAATGCCTATTACTAATTGTTAGAGGTTACATGAAAAATAGGGTTTGACACACCCCACCTGTCGGAACTGTTAAGAAAATTTCACCTGTCGGATGCCGGGTTAAGATTACCAGCGCAGCTTCCCTATGAATCCAGTTAGTTTTCGAACGGTCCCTCCGCCAATTTAACGGGTTTGTGCCCTACGCCTCAGTCGAAGTCTCCCAGGCTAGTGGCTTATTCCCGCGTCGGAATCTCTGAGAATATCTTATAACAGATATCACACATCACACGCCACATGTCTCAACAGTTGGTAGGTTGAAACAGCACCATAGATCAAAGGCCATGTATGGCCAAGCTTGTGAGTCCAGCAAATTAACTCCTTCGTCATCTCAGCGGCCAGAATAGATTCTCTTACTAGGTATTAGCCCGGGGACATGAGGTCAAACAAGGCTTGGCCATGTGCAACTTTGTAGAGATATATGGAGCTATACCTCACTCAATTCCTAGACCGTCAAGGATCGTGAAAAATTATGGTGGAACATTGACATCTGCTGCAAGCAAATATGGTGGAGGCGCCAATATGGGCTCCATCTGGTGGTGAGAAATGGGCTCTAACTCGTTTGTTTTCCAAGAGAATTCTCTTACTATTTGGTATTTAAATTTACAAACGTCATTTCGGGAAACTGTCAAAATTGTCTTTAAAAGATATGCTGAATTCCGTTTCTTTTTGAGGCTATCCCATATTTTTGAAAATTTGCAGTATTTCAGATCTTGAGAGGCCCTTTTCGAATATTTCACAGTTGCACTTAGTATCTCTGCCATTTTGACAACCTGATTGGAAAGATGACGCCAAAAAAACAGCTTTTTGTCAATATATTCATTCCAGTCAATGTGAGATGGAAGCGTTCATATGCGAATGAAAGCTCATTCAATTTTCTGCAATTTGACTTCTCACTCATTTATGTGCTACTTCCGGTTCTTGGGTTATGGCTTCTAGAACTCCCTGAAGCATCAACTTTGGCCATCCAATCAGCATGTTCACTTGGTCCCAGCTTAACGTGGCAATCAAATTAACTATAAATAATGATCAGTTTGTTGTCATCCACACACCATTGATAACCAGAAAATAACTCATGGTAATGGTTGTTATGCAACTGCTTAGTGAACTCTGAAGGCAAATTGGCTTTAAAAAAGTATAGCTTGAGAACCGTAAGTCACACATAGGTGGTTTCCCAGATGTCCGATTTCAGAGAATTTGATGGATCTTTATTTTGGTATAAATTTTAAAATTTCATGACAAATTAATCGGAAATTTCCCAAAAATTTGTCCTTCTGGGCACCATTTTTTCATCAGAATTATGGCTAGAACAGCAGGAATACGAAGTGGAAAAGTGAGTACTTATTTTGAATGACAATCCCCAGTTTCATTATCATAATGAGATTCAAATGTATCTGATATCCTTCAAATAGGCTCGGTATAACTACTCATCGACACCCAACTGATCGACAGGATAACTTGCCGACATCCAACTCATCGACAAGACAACTCACCGACAAGACAGCTCACCGACAAGACAATTCATGGACAGGATAAGTTGGAGACATCCAACTCATCGACAAGATAACTGGCCGACACTCAACTCATCGCCAGGATAACCTGCCGACACCCTACTAATCGACAGAACTAGAAAAACCTGCCGACAGCACCTGGCCCCGTCCCTGTGGTTTTCGAATCAACGCACTCAATTGTCTGACTTGAGTGGCTTGTGGTGTGGTGATCAGCGCGTTCGACTACCACACAAGAGGTCGTGGGTTCAAGTCTTACTGTGGGCGCTCGGATTCTCGTGTCGAAAACAAACAAATGATGATTGCTTAATGCAAGACTCACGTGTGTCGCATAGTACGAAGGATGATGCCGACCCCATTCGATGTTACACGGCTTCACCATGTTCAAGTTGTCTTTGAATCATAGAACTTGATGGTCTGACTTGATCTGACCGGGTCTACAGAAAAACCCTTGGACCTGACGAGGTCCATGTACACGGCTTTAACATGTCCAAGTTGACTACAAGGCGATTCACCTTGCATTTTGTGTTCAAGGACTGCCACCTGGCAGAGTTGTTGTATGGACTCAGACATGCCAGATCAGCTTTCTAGCCAAATTTGCACCCCGTGTTGGGTGGCGCGGGTGTCTCTGAAAGTTGAAGGTGCAAGAGTTTTTTCAAACCATGCTGGAATATTTGAATTATTCTCTTAAGTTGTGAAGTGTTATAAATTCTCCTGTCAATGAGTCGTCCTGTCGATGAATTGTCCTGTCGGTGGGTTGTCTTGTTGGCGAGTTGTCCTGCCGACAAGTTGTCTTGTCGGCGAGTTGTCTTGTCGGCGAGTTGTCTTGTCAGTGAGTTGTCTTGTCAGTGAGCTGTTTTGTCGGTGAGTTTTCTTGTGGGTGAGTTGTCTTGTCGGTGAGTTTTCTTGTCGTTGCACAGTGGTCTTGTCGGCGAGTTGTCCTGTCGGCGAGTTATCTTGTCGGTGAGTTGTCTTGTCGATGAGTTGGGTATCGGCAAGTTATACTGTCGATGAGTTGGGTATCGACGAGTTGTCCGACTCCCCCTCCAAATGCTATATCACCTTTATTCCTTTCTAAAGTCAGTTTCTCTTCACAGTTCACCCTGTAATTTCACAATTAATATCACCATGATCGATTGTCTGAATTTTCATCGCCTATTGTCAATAGCTAAGAGCTATTTATGGTTGATTTCGAGGTCAATTTGCTCAATACATGATGGTGTATCAATTTGACATGGTGAGTGCCGAAAGTTGGTGTTTTCGGGAGTTCAAAAAGCCTTAACTCAAGAACCGTAAGACGCACGTAAATGACTGATATGTCAATTTGTAGAGACTGGGGCTTTTCTCCGCATACACACGTTTCAATCTTGAGTCAGTTGAATTCAAATATTGACGAAAAACTGTTTTTTTTTGGCGCCATCTTTTCAATATAACGGCCAAAATGGCAAAGATATGAAGTAGAGAAGTGGAGTTTCGGAAAGGGCCCCTCAAGATCTATAATACTGCCTAGTTTTAAAAATATCGGGTAACCTTCTAAAAACGCCGGAATTTAGCACAAGTCATAATGAAGACAGATTTGACAGTTTTCCGGAACGACGTTTGTAAATTCAGACATGACATCACAAGAGAATTCTCTCGTCCACAAAATGACGTGCTAGATGTTGAAATCCGTTGGAAAACAAACGAGCTACAGCCAGTTTCTCATAACAAGATGAAGCTCATTGTGGCGCCCCTACCATATTTGCCTGCAGCAGATGCTCATATTCCACCATAATTTTTCATGATCCTTGATGACCCAGGAGTCGATTAAACATAGCTCTATTTTATGAATCTGCACAAAGCATACGGCACGACCTATGCCCTCATACAGGGTGATTCAAAAGTGTCGGATCATTTTGAAGGTGCGTAATATGGAGGTGTAGTAGAGTGCTGAAGAGTTAATTGGAAAATTCCATGTCTTCTAATTTTGAAGTTATGACTCGGTCTTTCGATCGCTTCTATTTTCGTTGTTTCAAAAGATTTTAGTAAACTGTTCAAGAAAAAACAATGAGTTCTAAAAATCAACCTCTGAATCTTTAATGAGTTTTTGTTTCGTGTACAGGGTGAGGCATGAATCCTGAAAATGATTTTTTTTTCTGGAAGTGCCTGCAAACAGTCACAGTGATCTCATAACTTGTGTACAGCACAATCAAATCACAGTTTATTCAATTAGAATCATTTTCCTTCTGGTTTTTCAGGGAAACAAAATTTTTGTAGTTTATGACTCACCCTTGATGGAAAACAGAAGTTCAATACAGATTCAAAAATTGATTTTTTGTACTTATCATTTTCTCACAAACAGCTCACTAAAATCATAAAAATCAACGAAAAGAGAAGCGATCGAAGGACCAACTTTTGTCCCTCCATAACTTCTAAATTAAAAACATAGAATTTTTCCAACAACTTTTAAGTCTACCACACCTCCATCATACGCGCATTGAAGGTGGTCCGACACTTTTGTATCACCCTGTGTAGTAACAGAAAAAGTCTGAATCGATTCATTCATCGATTCATCCATATGTTCGTCCGTTCGTCCGTCCGTCCGCTCATCCCTCATTCCGTAGTCCGTTTGCAAGCAAGCTAATGGACGGTGAAATCAGATTAAATTGAACGTTTCTTGGAACCTAAAAGACTTTGAGCGTCGTTTTCACGAATACAAAGCAAAAAGCTATATTTCCGGTCGAGAAGAATCGAAAGTTTCATAAGCTGAAGTTGCGTCTATAAAAAGCGGGTGCACATCAAAAACACGTTCAAAATAATGTGAGGTTCTCAAGTCGAAAGAGTCATTCACGTTATGATTTATAAATTTGTTGAAATGGTGAAACGAGACTCGAGGGAGAAAAAAATTCTCCAATGGTAAAGTTTGGTTCACAATCAGGCAAGTGAACGGTGACTCCTAATCAAATCCAACATTTCTCCAGCGTTTGACTCATCCGAGATGTTGAAGCGCCGTTCACCTTTTCTCGTAGCTCTTGGAATTCCAGTAGGCCGACCTCTTTTGTCTATCGTGTTTTGAAGCCCTAAGGGTTTCCTTGTACCTTGCTGTAACTATCTTGCTGTGTCGCTCCTGAAACCTTGGTGAGATTCCTTGCATCTTGTTGTAATTTTTGGAACCATTCCCGCCCGGAATGGAGAAAAAAGGAGAAAGGGACGCCTTTGAAAACAATAAATGTAACGTTGGTTTCTGTGGGAAAACCTTTACTGAATGAACAAAGACAGCTGATATGACGTTGCGGAGAGCCGCGCTTGCGCACTGACATAACATACATACATAACCATGAAATTTGAAAGAATGTGTCAATAAAGTAATAAATACGTTGTCACGGCCTCGATTTTCGAGCGCTCAGGGTGCGAGGCCCTTCTTCAAAAATTGAGCCCGGACCTGAACTCGGGGTGGTCAGGTTCTGGTGATTTTCTCGGCGCTGAGTTGGCAGTGACAGTCGGACTGTGCGGCCATGGAATGTTCCGTCGAGGATAAAAACAGCGGAGTTTTTTTGGGCAAAAAGCGGCGTCCCTATAAAACCGGCCGCGTCCAGATTTCGTTCTTTCCGCCTCGAACCAGTGTATCGAAAAACGTCATGTGTGAGTAGTACACTTACGGTGCGTGCACCACCTGGAAGAGGAGCGCCTTGGGTATGTTCCATTCAAACTTGTTTACGTCCGAAAAGCAGGTTCTTTATTGGTACATTTTTGTGAACAGGCCGTTTCGGCGGGGGGCTGCTCGTCGATTCATGAGAGGACGCTCTCCGCTTCCCTGTCCACCTGCGGATGCCCGTACCGATCTCGTCGGTGTGATGAACGCGCCGCCAGTCCACCCCGCGCCCCCTCAAGGTAGGGAAGAGCGCTAACGTCCACCCTACAACTGTTTTCTGCTGTCCTTGGATGCCCATGGGGGCCCAACCCTCAATCTACACTCTCGCCCGCGCAGAAGAGCGCTTCCGTCCATATTTCTGCGGCCTTGGAAGCGCAGAAGAGCGCTAACGTCCACCCTACAACTGTTTTCTGCTGTCCTTGGATGCCCATGGGGGCCCAACCCTCCATCTACGCTCTCGCCCGCGCAGAAGAGCGCCAACGTCCACCTCTACTTGTGCTGCTGTCGTCCAACGACCAAGGGGGCTATCGTCTGCATGTTTCTGTGCTCCCGGGCCGTCGGCGACCGAATGCACTCTGCCAGCTTCGCTCGTGGGGTCCCGCGGAATCTAACTCACCCGCCGGACTTCGAGTACAGGAAAAGTTAAGTTCATTTCGAAAAGCTTGTCTTTCTCATGTTTGATTCTTTTCTCTACCTGCGTACCATGCCTGCCTGTATTATTGAAAGTTTATCCGTCTCGCTCGCACGGTGTCAGTTTGGCAATTGATTGTGCGGTCGTGCGCCGAGCGCGAAAAACCCCGTTCACTTTTGTTTGTTGTGCGACTGGGAATGTCTGCTGTCGATGGACTTTGCCGTCTGTCAGGTTGGCAGCCGTGTCGGCCATTTGACAGGCGGTGATGTCAGGTTCCACGATTTTGTTTAATTAAGCCAAAATGTTTGAGGTTATCTGTCCGACGAGTCAATACCACCTGTTATTGCGACTTGTATGTAACTGATTTATTTTCCTTAGTTGCCTGTGTATTGGCCTTGTCATCGTGCAATTTATGCCTTTTTTTTGTGACCGATTACTGTTTCTCTGTCATGTTCCAGGTCCAGTGGGAACGCCCCAAAGTCATGCCGCAGCCGACCTTTCACGGCAAATCAACCGTCTCACCGGAGCAGCGACATGGAAGGTGGCGTCCAGGGAGAATTCTCCCCAAAACATACCCGACAGCTGTGCGGGCCTGTTACCGGTGGACGGCATGACAAGAGGGGCCGACTCGCTGCGAACCTGGAGGAGCATGGCAGAGAAGCAGTGAATCTGGAGGCTGGGATTGCTGGGCTGATGACGTCGCACGATTCGCCGGGCAAGTTCATTTTAGAAACATTATATCCGTCGCCTATAAGTCGTCGAATTCTTGATTAGTTGTTTAGTACTCCTTTGTAAACTTATTCAGAGTAATTTCATAATTAAATGTTTGTCACTGCTAAATCAGGGTTTTTAATTTGCCGTGCCACTGCGCCCCTTTGTGATTCGTGAACGCTGACACACTCGGTAATGTTTCCGACCTGAGCTAGTCGATACTGTAGCGGTGATGTACCCCAGAGGTCTCTCTGGCCCCGTTTTCTACCCCGGGTAGAATAAAAGATTCTCAAAATTTCCATCCGGAGAGTCTAAAAGGTAACAACGTCTATTCATGTAAATATAAAAGCCATGCTATAGAACACGTCAATAATATATAACAATACAATATTAGATGTGGAAAAAGTTGCCCTGTGCATAGTCCTCTACTGGAAGAATCCCATCTGGGTGGTTGGCGAGCTCGTTCAATTTTGAATCGCTCTTGGTAGTTTTATGATATTTTTCGTCGCTTCCAAGGATTTAGTTTTCAATGCTTTGAGTGTGGCTCGAAGGCAGTAGTTTACATCAGGATAGTTAGTTGAAGGAGGTATAGTTCAGTTGTGAATAATTTCGAGTCTGCTATGCTGCAGATACAATTTTTGCAGACGTGTCAAGTTGATTGATGTTCCAGATTGAAATTGTCGAATTGCATTCAGAAACAAGTTTGAAGCTCGTGAAATTTTGAGAAATCAGTGATAGTTATGATAATTCAGAAACGTTTGTTTTCTACGTGAACTTTAACAGATTGTGGCAATGCTGCCCTACTATTATTCCTAGGAACAGCAATTTCATCCAGAAACAAGTGTTGCAAACTTGTCAAATTATTGAACGTTCCCGGTTGTATACGTTGGATTGCATTGAAAGATATGGTCAAACTACGCAAGTTTCTTAAGCCTTGGAGTGCATCAACTGGTATATTTTCCAAAAGGTTGCTGCGCAACTGTAACGTCTTCAATTCTGGGATTCCTCTAAAAGCACCTCTTTCGATAACAGAAATTCTATTTCCATCCAGTCGTAGTACGTGTAAATTGTCCAGTCCCTCAAAACAACCACTTTCGACGGCAACAATGCCATTCATAGACAAATCTAAATTACTCAACTGGCTCAAACCTTGGAATATACCAACTGGTATATCTCTTAACCGGTTGTTTTTCAGCGATAAAGTGGACAATTTTGGCATTCCTCTCAAAGCGTTTATTTCGATAAGAGAAATTGAATTCTCTTTCGCATCAAGATTATTTAGATTGGTCAAATCTTTAAAAATGTTATTTGCAAGAGTCGCGATTATATTTTGAGATAGTTCTAGAGTACTTAAACGATTCAAACCTTGGAACGTATCATTTGGTAGTTCTCTCAAACGGTTGGATCGTAAGTTTAACTCCTTTAATTTTGGTATTTTCTGCAAAGAACCTTTTTCGATAACTGAAATTTCATTTCCGCTTAAACCTAACTTTTCTAAATTATCAAGCCCTTCAAATAGATAACTTTTAAGAGCAATAATTTTATTTTTGTACAAGTCCAAAGTTTTCAAGCGGTTCAACCCTCGAAATGCTCCAGCTGGTATAGTTCTCAAACTGTTGGTATGTAAATCTAATACATTCAATTTTGGCATTCCTTCCAAAGCACTTGCTTCCATTACAGAAATTTCATTCTTATACAGATATAGCTCTTGTAAACTCTTTAACCCCTGGAAAGAGTTATTTTTCAAAGTAACAATCTCATTTTGACCCAAATACAGCCGACTCAAATTGCTCAGCTCTACAAACGTCCCTGGCTCTACTTTTTTTATGTGAATTTCCATCAACCTGAGTTCTTCAAGTTGACTAGCTTCTGGATAAGTCGACATAAATGAATGAGGCAATTTAGTGATGTTTGTTCCAACAATTTCGAATGTTTCAACAGGTTCTGAATGGGAAATATTGTTCAACATTGCGGAATTTACGTCAGACTGAGATATACCCGAACATGTAATATAACTATAACTTCGATTGGTGAAGGACTCTGTACAATGATAAGCATCAGTTTCTGAAGAAAACCAGACAAATAACACAACCAGTATCTTAATACACTCCATTGTGATCTGAAACAAAGAAACAAAGCAAACCAATGAGTAAATTATTATTCTCTCTCCAACCGTCAGTTCCACATACAAAGATGATAAGCCGACAGGCTGATTGCACAATAACTGAACTTTTTTCTACTAAATATAATATAATATAATATAATATAATATTTTATTTATCTTGAAAAATTGTCACTATGTACAATATAAGATACGTCAATTAAAATATTTAGGTTTGTGTCCAATACAATTGGATAAAAAAAATAATTTACTACCACTAGTTAGTGAGTAGGTATACCAAGTACATCACATTTATGCATATTCATGCTAACACGATACAGTAATAAAACAATCAAACAAATTACAATTTAAAATATTCACTGATTGAATAAATTGCAGGAGACTCCTGGAGAAAACATTTCACTCTTGCTTTGAATTTATGAATGTCTGTTTCTGCCCTTATGTCTTCAGATAGGTGATTATAAAATCTAATGGCTGAAATTTCAGGGCCGTTGTTCACAGTTTGTAAGTTCCATTTGGGAATGTGTAAAAGATTGCAATTCCGAGTTCTGTATGCGTTCACATCTCCATACGTCAAAAACCTTTCAACGTTCTTTCTGACCCAGCACACACATTTTAAAATATATATCGAGTATACAGTTAATATTTTATAGTCTGAGAAGTATCGCCTACAGGAAGTGGTGAACGACAAACCTAGCATTGCTCGAATAATGCGCTTCTGCGTAATGAAAACCCTTTTAACATGACACGAATTACCCCAGGATAGGATGCCATAGGATAATATTGGGTGGATGCAGCCGAAATAAAATTTCATCAAAGTGGGAAGACTGACAGTAGTCTTCAATTGGGTCATACAAAAACACTTGCTGGAGAGTCTCCTGCAAACGGAGTCCACATGAACCCCCCACGTCAACCCTTCATCCATCCACACACCCAAAAACTTCACACTCTCGCACTGGATCACGGTTGAATCAAGAGATCTGACCAAAATACTCTGCTCCCTTTTAGATCTCGAAACTGAAAACAACACACTGTTAGTTTTACTTGTGTTCAGCTTTAGGCCGTTTTTTTGGCACCAGTGTTGCATATCTACAACACATTGTGTGGCAGCAACGCTCAGAGCAGCATTACTTTTCCCCGTAATGATGGCAGACGTGTCATCTGCAAATAAGCAAAGTGAATGATCTGATAAAAGATTTGGTAGATCATTTATAAATATGATGAACAATAAGGGACCAAGAATGCTGCCCTGGGGCACACCAGTGTCGACCTTCATCTCCCCTGACAGATATTGGGTACCATCATCCACAATCTTAACAACCTGGACACGACTCGTCAGGAAGCTCCTGATCCAGCTTAATGCCTGACCTCTAATCCCGTAACGCTCCAATTTCTGACATAAAAGATCGTGGTTTATAGTGTCGAAAGCGCGCGAAAGATCGAAGTAGAGAGCGAGAGCCTTACATTTACTGTCTAGAGCTTCCAATATTTTACTGTATGATTTCAGAATCGCGTCCTCAGTGCAACCCCCCTTTACAAAACCGAACTGCTCCTCTGACAGAATTTTGTTTTTATCGAGATATTCAGACAGTCTGCTGTGATATGCTTTTTCAAAAATTTTCGAAACGACCGACAATAGAGCCACCGGTCTATAATTTTCCATTTTATGCTGATCACCCTTTTTGTGGATGGGAACCACTACAAATGCTAGTATATGCTATATAAAAAATGCTATATAAATGCTAGTCGAATGACCAGAGATGTCTGAAATCTGTACCAGACTCATCGTCTCTCCACTGTTTAGAGATAGACCAGCATTTCAATCGATCCAGTCAGCTACAAATTGACAAACAAAAATTACGAATCAACTGATCTTGTATTATCTTTTTTTGTGGAACCCACGGTAAGCAGATTATTGGAATGATAAAAATGCAATTTCGTGATTGGATTTATTACAGAAATACCTAGTGAGTAGGGAAAGTATGCCTTTGTCGGACCCCTGCCGATGATGGCCCCCTGCCTGTATTTTTGAAAAACGCGAGCTTTTCGTCTTACTCACCCCCTAGGCTTGTGCATCAAGTCATTTTACCCGGCACCACTAACTGTGATGAGTATGTGAACGCTTGGAGGTGAACAAAGAATTAAAATCAAAATCGACAAGGTTCGATCTAATACAGGGTGTTTCATGACTTATACGACATGGCTTAAGGATAGATCCAGTTTTTCGAGGCGGATCTGGATCTGGCTTCGAAACTTTTCAAGATCCTGCGTTTCAAAGTTACAGGGTGATTTATGTATTTTGGTCAAAACTTATATAGGTCATAACTTCGGAACAAATTAATGGAATCGAATTGATCTAATATAACGGCTTGGATATGTGATACCTCATGTCTGTCAGAAGCTCAGCTAACGACTGCCCTTAATTTGTGAAATGGAATCATTTATTGCGCGTCAGCCCCTGCAATCATTTTCAGGTTAGAATAAGCAACAAAAAAGCTCCGAATTTTTGGGCTTAACTATGCGTGGGTGCCTATGATGGACCCACTAGTGGCGTCCTATGATGGACCGTGGGCCATCAAAGGAACATGTATGCTTTGTAGGTAAATGACCTCCTCATTACATGAGTATACCTAGTTTGGTATAACTCATCGATACCCAACTCATCGACAGGATAACTTTCCAACACCCAACTCATCGACACGATAACTCACCGACAAGACAACTCGCCGACAAGACAACCCGCCGACAAAACAACCCGCCGACAAGACAACCCGCCGACAAGACAACTCGTCAACAGGACAATCCATCGACAAGACAACTCATCGACAAGAAAACTTTCACAATAACCCTAATCAACCAACGATAATACTGAAAAAAATTAGAAAAAAATACTGGGGCCTGACGAGGTTCATATACACGGCTTAGAGGTGTCTAAGCTGTTTTCGAATCAAAGAACTTAATTGCCTGACTTGATCTGACCGGGTCTTCAAAAAAATACTGGGACCTGACGAGGTCCATGAATACAGTTTTGCCATGTCCAAGTTTTTTTGAATCAAAGAACTTAATTGCCTGACTTGATCTGACCGGGCCTTAAGGAAAAAAACTGGGACCTTACAGTTCTCAAAGTTCTCTTATCGATGAGTTTTCCTGTCGATGAGTTGGCCTTGTCGACGAGTTGTCCTGTTGTCGATTGTCTTGTCGGTGAGTTGTCTTTTCGGTGAGTTGTCTTGTTGATGAGTTGGGTGTCGGCAAGTTATCCAGTCGATGAGTTTGGTGTCGATGGATAATACCAAACCCATTCTTCAAAAGTGAGAGGGGGTCCACCATTGGCGCATGAAGGGTGCCATCATGGGCGCATATAGGCCTATGATGGCCCTCTTTCCAGTTTAAAGAAAAAACTGCATAGTTTCGGAATATCTGTTTTTTGTTGAAAAAACAATCATTACTTGAAAACTAGAACTAATAAGGAACATACACATACCAAGCAGGGTTCAAAAAGTGATCAATTGAAAAAGCTATGGAACAACTCCCTTAGGGGGTCAAACATAGGCACACTTCCCCTAGTTTACTGAATCGTCAATAATAGCAAATCGAGTTCAGATAACAATACCTAACTTGCACTTCACAACCGCTTGTACCAATGAATTTATGAATTTATTTATGAAATAGTTGATTGTTGATTTTCTTCATTGAATATTTCGGACTGCGTTGGGAACAGATTTTAACGTGAGACTATGAAAAAATGTTCAGTTTACAACCGCTTGCATGCATTTTCTGAGGACCTGAGGCTAATGAACTAGAATTCAAATACCTAGAGTTCACCAGAGATAATCCTCAATCAGCTATTTAAGTGGCTGATCGACTGACTCTAGTCCGTGACTGAATCTTTTGGTGCAACCGTTATAGTTGTAAATACTTTGGTACTGTCAATAACCACTTTATGCTCAAGACTGGATAATGATCAAAGACTATCGTACTACAGCCAAAAAAAGTTTCTCCGATATTTTCGCAGTTTTTCCTTCGACTAAGTTTCCATAATTTCGTAAAAATGATTACCAACAGTTCACAGAGGTTCTTGTTCAAGATTTACTCACCTCTATCTCTATCACTGCAGGATAATGTTATATTTCCACAAGTCTACAAAATATCAATTTTCGTTGAAGGTAGATACTTGTCTCAGAGGCGATTTTATTTCAACTGGCATCAAGCGGATGAACTTTCATATCCTACAAACACACCAAAACACTAACTTGATAGCAAATTATCAATGAGAAGATATAATTATTACACAATTGCACAAAGTTTATTATACAAAGTGTTTCAAATTTGTTATACTAAGTATTTTGGGAAGCCAATTAATTATTGAAAACTAACAATCCTGGGTGCCATTAAACTTCTTTTTGATAAACAGGGTGATCCACAAGTCACAAAAATCTCGTTCTTCTTCAGAAGCGTCAGCATAAAATCTCTACGAAACTATTATGAAATGGTTTTAGGGACCCAGTGGAATGTTTCGGAGGCCCTGATAAGGAAGAAAAATGTATGTGGATAATGACTCACCCTGTATTGCAAACAGAAATTCGAGGCTTAAAACAGTAGGTGAATATCCATAATTTGTATTGGTCGATGAATTGTGCAAATTAGTCGATTACAAATAATTCCTCGAAATCGTTTCGAATATAACGGAAATAATGCTGGACGAAATCCCAATTATTTCAGCTTCCGATATCTCTTTCCCTTCTTGATATTTTTATGTTCTTGGGTAAGTCTGTTACGTGTCACGTCGCTCTGGAATGTATCGAAATGAATTTGAATATACAGGGGGTTTTACTTTTTTTGGTCAATATTTCAGGAAAGAGAGCATCAAAAATAAATTGCTTTCAAAGAGGAAGCCTTCTCCTTTCACTGGTGGCATCGATGATTTTGTGCCCAATTGTGTTCAATACCTTGTTCAATACATTGAGTGCTTCATCTCCCCAAACTCCAGTTGTTTCTTGTCCGACAGTGAAAATAATAAACTGGTCCTTGAGGTTTTCGTATCTGTTCTTTCTTCTTGACTCGGCCGAATTAACAGCATACCCGGGTTTGTTGAGCTGTGGTGAATATAGGAAGGTGCGAACGTATTAGCACAAGTGTAGTCCCATTTCTACGAAGGCGTAGAAGGGCCAACAATAATTTAACAAAGTTAAAGCAAATTGAGCTTGATCATTGCAATTTCAACCTGAACAATTGTAACTTCGAACTTACAATTGTAACTTCGAACTTACATTGTAACTTCGAACTTACAATTGTAACTTCGAACTTACATTGTAACTTCGAACTTACAATTGTAACTTCGAACTTACATTGTAACTTCGAACTTACAATTGTAACTTCGAACTTACATTGTAACTTCGAACTTACATTGTAACTTCGAACCTACAATTGTAACTTCGAACCTACAATTGTAACTTCGAATCTACAATTGTAACGCAGCTCCGGGAAAACGGCAGCAGGCAGTTGGCGTTGGCCGTTGGCGTTGGCCAAAGTTATGAGAAGCCATTTTTGAGGTTAATTTTCAGTTCTAACTGATTAGTGTCATACATTTTATCCTGCCGACCATATAGCCATAATTATTGATAATTTTAGTTATTACTAGTTTTCACTATGGTTTTCAAGTGTTCCATAATGCATTGCAACAGCGCAATGACGAATGTGAAACTAGACAATTGACACTGACAGTAGATAATATACACCGATGCCCGTCAGACTTGCCAACCTCAATTTTGAATATAGTTATATTGCGTGCGCACTGGGTCCAAAAGTTTCCGACGGGATAGGTCGAGGGGTCAACCACCATCGACAGTCCGTGTACAAATTTCTGACAGTCATGACTGTCAGTCACCACAGTCTCCACAGTCTTGCCCACAGTCACCACAGTCACCACAGTCAAGCTGACAGTCCTGACAGTCCCGACAGTCATGATCACAGTCCCGACAGTCATGCTGACAGTCCCCACATTCAAGCTGACAGTCACCACAGTCTTACTCACAGTCTCTACAGTCTTGCCGACAGTCTCTACAGTCGCAACAGTCTTTCCCACAGTCTCCACAGTCAAGCTGGCAATCACGAGGAGCTGGTTGGCTCACGCATGCGCGGCACCCAGCACCCAGCTGGTATGCAGCTTTTCTGAGATTATTCGTCCATAATTGTGTCTGTTGATATTTCGATAGCAATATGAGTACTTAACTACCTACCTACCCACCTACCACCTACCTACTTTTATTCAGTCGAAAAAATATAACAAAACAGGGGCTATGTTTGGCCCTTTCCTAGCACTACACAACATGTAAGCCTGTTCCCCGTTTAAAGAATAATAGGGCTCCTGTTTTGTTATATTTTTTCGACTGAATAAAAGTGGGTAGGTGGTAGGTGGGTAGGTAGGTAG
This sequence comes from Anaspis maculata, assembly GCA_949128115.1. NCBI lineage: Eukaryota > Metazoa > Arthropoda > Insecta > Coleoptera > Scraptiidae > Anaspis > Anaspis maculata. The sequence goes on along the minus strand of OX421966.1, from coordinate 67,806,533 downwards.
TTAGGTACTCATATTGCTATCGAAATATCAACAGACACAATAGCACATTTTGTGGAACTTATGCGCAAGCGTGATATCGAATATTGACGGATAAGCGAGTCTGCCGTCAACTGTCAACTGTCGAATTTTGCGCGAGTTCCGTTCTCTCAGAGACTCTCACTTGGGAGTCTCTGAGTCTCATCAGTTTTATATAATCCGTACTACACTTCTGTAGCTAAAGTTGCCTAAAAACCACGATTTTAGGCAACATTCGCTACATCAGTGTACTGCGGAATGTATTATTTTACTCCCAGGGACTTTTCTCACACGATTCAATAATAGCGGCCCTGCTCTCTGTTTCGTGATGCGTGATGGCTTCATCCTCCAAAAAAGTGCGGATTCGCTTAAGTGAACATGATGTGCCGGCTGTCTGATTTGCAGCCCCCAAAAGTGCACCATTTTGTAGCGCCGTGTTTAAACGATGCACGTTCATTCCCATGTGGAAATTAGCACGTTGGAATTTCACGCTTTGTTGGTTATGTCGGTTTGTTATTGTTATTGACTCGCAGAACTGTCATTTTCTGCCAAAAATCTCGTGCATGCGCTCAGCTCCGTGCAAAAAGTGTGACCTTGAAAACTCCATGAAATGACCTATTATGGACGAATAATCTCAGAAAAGCTGCATACCAGCTGGGTGCTGGGTGCCGCGCATGCGTGAGCCAACCAGCTCCTCGTGATTGCCAGCTTGACTGTGGAGACTGTGGGAAAGACTGTTAAGACTGTAGAGACTGTCGGCAAGACTGTAGAGACTGTGAGTAAGACTGTGGTGACTGTCAGCTTGACTGTGGGGACTGTGAGCATGACTGTCGGGACTGTGATCATGACTGTCGGGACTGTCAGGACTGTCAGGACTGTCAGCTTGACTGTGGTGACTGTGGGCAAGACTGTGGAGACTGTGGTGACTGACAGTCATGACTGTCAGAAATTTGTACACGGACTGTCGATGGTGGTTGACCCCTCGACCTATCCCGTCGGAAACTTTTGGACCCAGTGCGCACGCAATATAACTATATTCAAAATTGAGGTTGGCAAGTCTGACGGGCATCGGTGTATATTATCTACTGTCAGTGTCAATTGTCTAGTTTCACATTCGTCATTGCGCTGTTGCAATGCATTATGGAACACTTGAAAACCATAGTGAAAACTAGTAATAACTAAAATTATCAATAATTATGGCTATATGGTCGGCAGGATGAAATGTATGACACTCATCAGTTAAAACTGAAAATTAACCTCAAAAATGGCTTCCCATAACTTTGGCCAACGCCAACGGCCAACGCCAACTGCCTGCTGCCGTTTTCCCGGAGCTGCGTTACAATTGTAGGTTCGAAGTTACAGTTGTAGGTTCGAAGTTACAATTGTAGGTTCAAAGTTACAATTGTAAGTTCGAAGTTACAATTGTAATTTCGAAGTTACAATTGTAGGTTCAAAGTTACAATGTAAGTTCGAAGTTACAATGTAAGTTCGAAGTTACAATTGTAAGTTCGAAGTTACAATGTAAGTTCGAAGTTACAATGTAAGTTCGAAGTTACAATTGTAAGTTCGAAGTTACAATGTAAGTTCGAAGTTACAATTGTAAGTTCGAAGTTACAATTGTTTAGGTTGAAATTGCAATGATCAAGCTCAATTTGCTTTAACTTTGTTAAATTATTGTTGGCCCTTCTACGCCTTCGTACATTTCATACATTTTACAACTAAACTTCAAAGCCTTTATCTTCATTATAATGCGTTTCCGGTTCAAACTTTTCCGAGAAAGTCCTCCCATTTCTTGATGCTCTGCCATCTCCTAAAATATTGACACAAAAAGTGTAACACCGTCCCTGTATACAAGATCAAAATTATGATTATGGTTGACGGACAAATAATTATTCTAGAACAAATATAAATATATATTGCAGATTAGTGGAAACTGAAACAAAAATTATTCGAGCCTCAAAAGCGACAAAATAGATTCTGATGAGGTCAAAGTGATATATAAAAACAATTTAGATGAGTTTTTGCTGAAAGGCCTGCTTAAGACATAGCTTATCTGCCATTACACATTTTTCCCTTCTCAGTCAGTCTTGTAACATTTGAAAAAAAAAATCTTACTAATCAAAATGATCAGTATTACGGAAGGATTTTTCACGTGAAGAGTGAAAGGACCGAAACATTTTGACCAACACTACTATATCAACTACTTTACAGAGTTTCAAAGAAACAGAAAACTGGCTTTGCCTCCTCCTCCACGAACGACCAGAGGCAGACTGCTTCTGATGCCGAGTGACTTGTGTCGGCTGCCGGAAGAAGCCGAAGAATGACGATTTGTTATACTCTCACCCTCTGCGCGTCCACCTGCGTGGACGCCTTGTTCTTTAATTCAAAACCTGAGCAAACTACGAGATAGTAAGAAAGATAGATTAACAGTTTTCAAGGGTAAATAAAGTGCGAATTAGAACTCAGTTGTTGCGCAAAGAAATCGTTGCGACTTCGACCATCCGCCAAGAGTATATTCGCTTTGTTCAAATTGACATCACCTTTCAAATTTGAACGCTATTCTTGTAGTTTTGCCATCGACAGTCTTGTGTGTACCTTTTTGCTGATGACTTTCTGATTAACATGGATTTTATAGGGCGAGAGATCCTAGTTTGACGTGGATATCTGTATTAAATTTTGCTTAAGAAAAATCTCAAAAACCTGAATTCATAAGTTTGTGTATAAGTAGGTAATGGGGCACTTGAGACTGGGAACCAGTTACCCGGGGCACTTGAGACCAAAAATTTGAAATGCAAATTACCTGATATTTGAATATTTTCACACTAACTTTTGACATACTTTTGACAGCGACTTTTGACGTCATTTTGACAGTGACTTTTGACTTTTTTTTTCAAAGTTTTTCAAGTATTTTCCAAAGTGACTTTTTCACGTGCTTTTTGAAAGTGACTTTTTGATGTACTTTTGACGTACTTTTGACAGTGACATTTGTAGCTCTAACTCGGATATATAGTGACTTTCTGTAACCATATGGTTTAGGACAGCTGTGTGTGGGAAAAAAATAAACAGTTGAGTACAGATAATTATTTATCCATCAAATACAACATTCAGGCATCGGCGATAGGGCTGTGCAACAAGGAACATCTAGTATCAACAGTTTTGAAGACTTAAAAGTTATATGGTACATGATATTTACTGTGAATATATTATCTATAAGAAAGTATGATGTGAATCAGATTACAATAGTTCTGATCAATACCAGTTCTCTTTATCACTGACACAGTTTTTTGTAGCCATAGGGGTACAAATTATCTTCTACGAATTTTCTCTTATTACTGGTTGGTTTATATACTTTTTCTTCCAGTCTCGTAACAACGTAATGTTCAGCAGTTCTTCTTATATTCGTATCACGAATTAGAATGAATTCTTCTGGATCTTCACCCAGTATCAGTTTCTTCATCGATTCATAGCTGATTAATTTTGAGTTCTTGTGATTCAGTTGTATACCCTTGATTTTACAGACAGTATCAGATCGATCATCGGGGGTGGGAAACACTTTAAAAAGGTAACACGTAAAAAAGGTAAGTCAATTGAAGATTGTGTACATAGAAATGTTCTGGTCTATATTATGGACCAGAGACCAGGAAGTATGGTCTTTGTAATTCGAATCTATAGCCACTATTTCAGTTACCGATTAAATGAATAATTTACATGAAATTTGTGTGTCTTAATTTGATCAATTCACGTCCATCTGATGCTGTATTTTCAACTCACAGACTTATCACTCGGCTCTGTATCACTTTGTGTCATATAAACTGCTCCACAATAAAGTTGTCGCAACCAAAAAAAATGGCTTGACTTTGACGGCCAATAACTTTCGATTGCCAAAAGTGATTTCCCTATTGTTTATTGCGTTTACTAGCTCAATCTATCCTCAACACATCCTGTGATTGTGAATATCAAGAAACTGCATGTAACATTGAATACAGGGTGATGTGTGAAAAGGTGAAAAATTGCGACAGCTTCATGGAACCCCCATTTGCGAAAAAAACATTTTTTTTTTAATTTTGAAAAGAAAATTATGAAGTGAGGAAGTGATGAAGTGAATTATGTCTTGTCTCGAAACTGTTTTGGAATTGCCGAGATTGGAGATCTTACACAGAAGATATGAATTTTTATATGGAATGTAACAGATTTGCCCTATTTTCTCGCAAGATTGAATCACTTCCAATGAATGGGTGGTTGACATTAAGCACGATTGTTCCTACAACCGTTCCGGATAACTTGATATCAAAAACAACCCGAAAATTTGGTTTGGGGCCAGGCAGGGGGCACTTTTTGGAAAGCTAGTCACTGTCTGTTTTTGGCACGTTGAATTTCATCAATATTTCAGATGTGGAACAAGCTTTTTGCAAATCTAAACCCCTGAATATGGTAGAACTTCATTTTTCGTGAGAGAAGGAGCTCCCTGGAAGTTTACTTGAGTTGTGCTTCTGCTATGAGCCTTTACACCTGATTGCGTTTTTCTAACAGAATGGAAATCACTTTCGACAATAGAAAGTTATTGGCCGTCAAAGTCAGGCCATTTTTTTTTTGTGACGACAACTTCATTGTGGAGCAGCTTATAATGAATTCAATCGAGTGTGAGCCTTCAATTGATTAACCTGGCAAATTATGTTACTTTTCGATGTCTGTCATCACACATTTTTTCATTCACATTCACAGTTTCGTAACATTCGAGACATAAAATCTTACTAATCAAAATGATTAGTATTACGGAAGGGGTTTTCACGTAAAGAGTGGAAGGGCCGAAACATTTTGACCAACACTACTATATTAACTACTTTACAGAGTTTCAAAGAAACAGAAAACTGGCTTCACCTCCTCCTCCACGAACGACCAGAGGCAGACTGCTTCTGATGCCGAGTGACTGATGTCGGCTGCCGGAAGAAGCCGAAGAATGACGATTTGTTATACTCTCCCCCTCTGCGCGTCTTCCTGCGTGGACGCCTTGTTCTGCAATTTAAAACCTGAGCGAACTACGAGATAGTAAGAAAGATAGATTAACAGTTTTTAAGGGTCAATAAGGTGCAAATTAGAATTCAGTCGTTGCGCAAAGAAATCGTTGCGACTTCGACCATCCGCCAAGAAAATATTGGCTTTGTTCAAATTAACATCACCTTTGAAACTCGAATGCTATTCTTGTAGTTTTGCCATCGATAGTCTTGTGTGTACCTTTTTGCTGATGACTTTGTAATTAACATGAATTTTATAAGGCAAAAGATCCTAGTTTGACGTGGATATCTGTATTTAATTTTGCGAAAGAAAAATCTTAAAAACCTAAATTCATAAGTTTGTGTATGAAGTCAATTGAAGATTGTGTACATAGAAATGTTCTGGTCCCTATTATGGACCAGAAACCAGGAAGTATGGTCCTTGTAATTCGAATGTATAGTCACTATTCCAGTTACCAATCAAATAGTTTACATGAAATTTGTGTGTCTTGATTTGATCAATTTACGTCCATCTGATGCTGTATTTCCAACTCACAGACTTATCATTCAGCTCTGTATCACTTTGTGTCATATAAACTGCTCCACAATGAAGTTGTCGCCTCCAAAAAAAAAAATGGCTAGACTTCGACGGCCAATAACTTTCGATTGCCAAAAGTGATTTCCATTCTGTTTGTTGCGTTTACTAGCTCAATCTATCCTCAACAGATCAACAACAGACAGTGACTAGCGGTTCAAAAAGTGCCCCCTGCCTGGCCCCACAAAAAATTTTGGTTGTTTTTTTTCAATTCAAGTTATCCGGAACGGTTGTAGGAACAATCGTGCTCAATGTCAACCACCCATTCATTAGAAGTGATTCAATCTTGCGAGAAAATAGGGCAAATCTATTACATTCCATTTAAAAACTCATATCTTCTGTGTAAGACCTCCAATCTCGGTAGATCCGAAACCGTTTCGAGACAATGCATAACAGTTCATTATTTTCACATTGGAATTTGAAAAAAAAATTTTTGCAAATGGGGTTCGATAAAGTTGTCGCAATTTTTCACCTTTTTACTGAACCTGTATAAATGTTACAAATCATGCAGTTTCTTGATTTCCACAATTACAGGATCTGTTGAGGATAGATTGGGCTAGTAAACGCAACAAACAGAATGGAAATCACTTTCGACAATAGAAAGTTATTGGCCGTCAAATTCAAGCCATTTTTTTTGGTGGCGACAACTTCATTGTGGAGCAGTTTATAATAAATTCAATCAAGTGTGAGCCTTCAATTGATTAACCTGGCAAATTATGTTAATTTTCGATGTCTGGTAGATATTTTCTGAACGACAAATTGATCCTCTGGCATGTCTGAAGCGGTTCTCATATTTTAAGGAACTTTACCTGGATGAAAAGGATGTCTTTTGATGCTGAGAAAGGATTGAGGTGCGCGATATGACCATCGACCAAATGTTAACTTTATTCTACGATTTCAAGCTGGCCATCACATTACCAAGGGCCAAAGTGAACTTTCAATCCCGTGGATGTAGGGACTTGGGCCCAAATGGCCCTCGAGTGACAAACTTTCAAGGAAACTTGGGAACGTTTTAAGCTATAGTTTCCAGCCTATGAACAATTATTTCCTTATTGTTTTCTCTGGCTCCTGGGCTATTCTGCTGGAGCGCGATCACACTCTCACTAAGATGGAAACCCTGGGAATTTTGTAGAATGATGGGAGAGCAACTTGCAAGGAACCGTGAAAGGAACTATTTAGATTGATATGGGGTCCCTCCTTGAAGCTTAGGATTCTGCAGAATATATGGCGAATGAGACACCTCCCCGCCTCCAGCCTTTGCACAATGGAACGTGGGGTCAAATATGCCCTAAACCTCACCCCTAACCAACTAAAAACTCCTTCGAAACTAAATACGAAAAAAATAATAATCATATTTCATTTCTGTTTTTGGATTTGGCATCAGGATTTCATTTCTCATTGGAGTGAGTGACGACGTATTGAGAAGAGTTATTAGAGAATATAACACGTTGGTATTCCAATCTTGAGCAGTAGATACTCACTTGCAACGGATAGATGGACACAACGCCCTGAAAAGTACGAACTTTGGGCTTGACTCCTCATCAAACCCCTGATTTGCACTCAAGCTCGTAAACGTGCTCGGCAGAACACCTCTAATCACATTGACCGGTGTCGGTGTGAATCTGCCGAGCTTTCTAATTAAAATTTGTCCTAGTAGTCAGGCTTATAATCCATAAAAGTCGCCGTATAACTGCCGATGTCATAATTTCGCCGACAGCTTTATGAAGCAGTAAACTTACGCGATAAATTAAACTGCAAATAGCCAAGAACTTTATTACGTGCCGTGCAGCGAAATTCATAACACGCATAAACTTAGACAGGTCTAGCATACATACCTGTGTAACTACGAGTATACCAACAACAAGAGAGGGGAATTCCCATTTTATTTTTTTTTTGTCATCCCAATTCGTTTGATGATAATGTGATTCATAACTCAATCTGCGTGAATCAATGATTGCTTCCGCTTTTTTTTTGAGACGCCCAGTAGCCACTAACAAACTCGAATATAAAAGACGATTCGTGAAGCTTTCGTAACGTTGCGGCCAAAACTACTACCAGTACGGGTATAGATAAATTATCATCGCGGGCAGGGTGTGGAGGAAGTGATGCAAGTGATTGGGTCTATAATACAAAGAGAGTATAGAGCTGAGAGATGTAAATAAAAAAAAAACTGAATCGTAATTGTGCAAGATCTTTGTGAGATGGATTCTGACCTAGCTCCTGTCGACGAGCTAATGACACGCTTTAAATCGCATTTAATTAATTGTATGGCGTGATAGAAAAGTTTGGCACGCACCTATAACACTGAGCTTGGTTTCGTTTTTTTTTTTTATATTGTTGCCGATTAAGAAATAATACAACATTGCGTTTTGTTCGGCATCTGAACGAGAGCTTGCGTAATCGTCGTTTAAAAAATTCGAAACAAACGAAACTGATCCCGCTTAGATTGACTTGGCAATCAATAATTTAGTGTATAGTCAATTGTTCAAGATTTAAATCGGCCTCGTCCTCAGGAGCCCTATCGAGTGCTGTGACCGGCAAATTGGGTCCCCTTGTATTTTCAAGTTCAAGTAATTTGGAGCCCTGATGAGCCCCATTATGTTTTTCATGGCTTTCGAAGCTTTCCTATGGCTTTCGGAGCTATATCGGGCCACTTGTGTCTGAAGTGTAGTTTGGAACCCTGGTTAGCCTCTTTATGTTTTTTCATGGCTATCAGAATTCCAGTGAGCTTCCTTTTGCCTAGTTGTGTTATCCAGAGCTCCATTGGGCCCCCTCGTTTATTCAATGCCTTTTGAAGCCCTGCTGAGCTCCTTTACATCTTTCCGTGACTTTCGGAGCATGCATAAGTATGCACCTTGTGTCTTGGTATGATATTCGAAGCCCTATCAGGCCCTCTTGTGTCCTCGAGTGTAGTACAGAGCCAATGATGGAGCCTTATTGGCCCACTTATGTTTTTGTCGGCTTTCAGAGTACCAGTGCAAGTCCCCTTCTCCCTTCATTGTTATGCAAAGCTCCATTCGACCTCTTGCCTCATCAGTATCGTTTGAAGCCCTACTGTTTTGCATTTTTCCGTAGCATTTCGATCTCTATTGAGCCCCTTTGTGTCCTTATGTGTCGTTTGAAACCGTAATGAGCTTCCTATGTTTTTTCGTGGCTTTCTGAGTTCCAGTACGCCCCCAGGCTTGGAAACCCTAGTGTAAATCTCTTGTGCATGCCTTCTTGAGACATACAGAGCCCTATTGGGCTCTCATTTGGTCATTTGTCCGTAAGTCTGGTTTGGAGCTCTCATCAGCCCCATTGTGCTTTTAAAAGACTCTCAGAGTTCCAGTTAGCTTCCTCCTGCCTTCTTATGTTACACAGGGCTCCATTTGGCCCCCTTGTTTCTTCAACGTCTTTTGAAATCCTGGTGAGCCCCCTCACATCTTCACGAGTGATAATGTGATATTCGGAGACCTATCTGGCCCCCTTGTATCATCATTGTTAGTTATATTTAGCCCACTTAGTCTTTTATTGGCTTTCAGACTACCAGTAAGCCCCCTTTTTGCCTTCATTTGTTATGTCAAGCTCGAGGTCAAGCCATAAAGCTTCACTGGGCCCCCTTGTGTTTACAATATCGTTTGAAGCCCTGCTGAGCACACACATGGAGGACACAAAAGGCAGTCTGCACTAGAGTTTTAGGAGTAATATGACGACACAAAGAAGCTCATCCGAGTGAGTATCCAGAGTAATCGAGATGGAGGACGTATTTTTCTAGTAACGTCTCTTTCCAGGGACGTTTTTTCCCAGGGACGTAAGGACGTTTTTTTTTTCCGGGGATGTTTTGTAGGGGACGTTTTTTCCTACATCTAAAATTTATCCACTTCTGGGGACTTTTCATTAGACGTGATTTCAAGAATGAAAAATGATTCCTGCATGATTTTTACGTAGGTTTCGAATCTGTTCACAAAAATTTCCAATGGTACATCGCTTATAGTGTTGCGGGCCAGAAAAGCCTCGTGCTTTTTCACGGCCCGCCAGGTGATCTGAGGAGAGAGGCCGGGATTCTTAGATGGTCGGGGGCGCCACAGTATTGTGAGCCGGATTTCCAAAAATAACTATAGCGCCAAGCAATGACTATTACAATACCGAAGATAAAGCAAAGTTTGGATCACGAATCCAAAGTTTATTCACAAAAGGCAAAGAAAATGAACAGGTGCCGGTTGGCTAATTTTACAATAAATGAAATATATGAAATTGAGAGTCGATGATATTGCCATAATACCAGATATGCTACGTTCTGAGAAGAAGCTCGGATCCAACACAAGCCGGAATTAATTGAACGTTATCATTCTGTTCGAGAGAGGTAGATACCGTTGCGGCCTTTTTGAAGTGGACGACAGTCGACAGATTTCTTAGGATTTTGGCCTGAACGTCGCATGTCAGCAAGTCAATTCGTTGACATTGTCGTCCACTTCATAATGACCGCAACCCTACCTGCCGTCGGATTTGAAGAATTCCAGAAAACAATACAAGTAAATTTGATAATAACGCCGCACGCTAAGTACCTAACTCGTCATCCGCGATAAGAAACACCACAAGAACGTTATCGGGTGGTTTTTATACCACTAAGAGTACTTTATACCTACACAAGAATACAGGTTTTCGAAATTTTTCTTTCGCAAAATCAAATACAGATATCCACATCAAACTAGGACCTTTCCCCCTATAAAATCCACGTTAATTACAAAGTCACCAGCAAGAAGATACACACAAGACTTCCGATGGCAAAACTACAAGAACAGCGTTCGAATTTCAAAGCTGATGTCAATTTGAACAAAGCGAATATACTCTTGGCGGATGGTCGGAGTCGCAACGATTTCTTTGCACAACGACTGAATTCTAATTTGCACCATATCGACCCTTGAAAACTATCACCTAATCTATCTTTCTTCCATCTTTGCACTAGAACAGTACTCGAGTGGTGTTCAACCAAAATATCACCGGCTTACTTGACCTGATCCGCAAAGTGGTACACACGGTGACGGCTTCCAGATGTGTCACGATCGACAGTTGTCGTTCGTTAAGCTTTTCCAGAGTACGAGCAAGCTCTTGGTTCGCTCATTAGCCCAGGCACCAGGAAAACAATAAGGAAATATATGTTTCTTGGCTGGAAACTAGCTTAAAACTGTGGCATAATGTCGGTCACTGCATAACAATCCGCCCACGCCGCGGTAGGCACCAAGTCACTGGTGCTCTGTGACCAGTGGCGCCGAACTCATAAAAAGTTACTATGGCGAAGAAAATTTTAGACCCCCCCCCCCTCTATTGCCACGCTACGGTCGGGCCTGGGGGTCTAAGAGCCCCCCATGCAGTTAGCGCCGCAGGCGAATTTTGTTTTGGAATAATAATAATAATAATAACGAGAATAATAATAATAATAATAATAATAATAATAATAATAATAATAATAATGTTAACAAAAATAAGCAAAAGAAGAGACGCCGCTGACCAAATTGTCCATAGATTTCATCATCTTTTGCACAAGAATCGAAAGTTTTTTGTGAGTTCGTATGATTTTCCTAGTCCATTTAGTTGGCTGTTCAAATACCGATGATCAAAACCTTTTTGCCTCAAGTCTACGGTGCTATGAAATTATTATTTTATATGTTATCATGATGTTATCAATGGTTGGCCATAATCAAGGCCATAATGACTGAATAAACTATTGAATGCCAGTGTTGGTCTCTGAAAATGTTTAAAACTGAATAAAAAGTTTTTCATTATCAAAAGTTATTTTGGAAATGACACAATATTGGAAAACGGAGAGTGGTCGTATTTTCTACCGACATGCATTGGAGATTGCCAAACAACATGCAGATGTCACTCTGAGGTAAATTGCAGGACATACTACCAACAATTGAAAAAGGCAAAAAAAAAGTCATAGCACTCTTGAAGTAAAATGGTTTCGACCATACGGTACCTATACCTAGGTACATCGTGAATAACTGTCGTACAGATTCAAAGTGCCTAATAATCATAATATCCAATGATTTGCTGGGTAATTCTCTCTTCCTCTTCTTTTTCTTCCTTCTTCTCTCTTTTTCTTTTCTTCTCCTTTCTTCCTTTTTTTCCCTTCAGACCCCCCCCCCTCATTTTGAGGTATGGCGAGCGCCACAAAAGAAGGTCTATTCGGCGCCACTGTCTGTGACATTGGATCTACCCAAAGCTGGAACGACGGGCGCGTGGTGAACGACCTTGACATACATACATGTAATGGCGAAAATGTACAACGGAACAATAAAGCTCGTTTAAAGCCAAACCACAAGTTTATTACAGAAACGATCTGTGTAGCTTGGGTTTCAACATACTAGTTTCCCCCCTTTCGGAAAGGTCGGCGTCATGTCGCCATCATCAACAAGAAGTGCACCAGCGTGGTTTTTGCCGAATATCCTAATTTTGGGTCATCTGACAGCAAAAGATGTGATGAGTCATTTTGAAGCCTATGAAATTCCCTACAGTTTGGTTTTTCAATCAATTTTCTGCAACCTATAGTCTTTGAGATAGAGCTTCTGGAAGCGAGAGTCATTGTCGTGAAAGCTCCATGGCCACTTGATTCGAAAAACTAAAATGTCGATGTGACAAAAAAAATTTCAAATTGAGATTACTCTAGAATTTTTCATGCCATAGTTGCGGTGATGGTCTTAAACTCTTCCTCTTGAACCGTAGATTACGAATATTGAGAAGTCAAAAACGTCACATCGTACATATACAGGGTGTACTATGGGAATCAAATCAGAACAGAGAAATTTGACATATTTCTTTGATTTAGCCTATGCGAAACTCTAAGCACGAGTCCAATATCAATATGCATTGCTCTGTAAGCTTCACTTGATACACTCAAGAAGTAATCAGCTCACAGCCTTTCTGTGAAATGTTTTGAAGGCCCTCTGAAATCACCAAAATTTACAGTAGCAAGAAATTGTTGTGACAATATATTATATACCAAGGAACCAGAGTGAATTCTTGATCCCTTGGGTGAAGTTTGTTGCTTGAGGGCCGGCCCTTTGGGTCCAAATCCTCAAATTGAAAATTCACTTTGGTCCCTTGGTATACAGGGTGGTGAAAATTTCGATGCTCACCATTGGTATCTTGGAAACGGTAAGAGATACGAGGTCGGTTAAATTAGAAAAAAGTTGAGCATTCTTGTGGCGATTGAGAATCTGGAAAGAAACTTCGAATATTTTGATTGGTTTACGATTTATCACGAAAAAACTGAAAATTTTGATATCAGAAATTATTTTTAATCTTTCCAACCATTCAAGCTATTTCAATCAAATTTGATAGTTTTATGTTTCTGATCACTCCGAGTCCATCAACGTTGACAGAAATTTTCCAGGCTTTCTAGATGTCAAATTATGATAGTCAACTTTTGTTTTTCTTATGGCCGCCATATTGATTTTTTGCACAAACAGATAGAGAAAAAAATTAGCTTTCCGAATTAGTAACCAACATGTTCTTTTTATGACATTTCAGGCGTCAAATTTTGAAATTTTCGTAAATTATTGACAAAATCGGGAATGCTTTGAGCAACAATTGAAATATTATCAAAAGCAACAACAAAAAAATGACAGATGGTGTGCAATTGACATATCTAACTTCTTAATCGTGTTTTATGCTTGTTTGTACCGGTAGTTCATAAATTGAATGGGTCAAGGGTGTCTGTGAGTTCGAAAACGTCTGTCGGAACTAGCATATTTTACTTTCCCGGCCCCCCACGAACTCGGAGGGAAAGTATTGTAATCGTGCAGAAAAAAAGTTTTGGGATTACGCCGGATATATCCATTTTGAGGTTTTTCAAGACGATTGAGACTATTTCCAGAATGATGTTTGTCCGTTAGTGTGTATGTGTGTATGTCTGTGATCTTCCACGATAACTGCCGAAACGTTGATCCGATCGACTTGAAACTTGGTATGCATACGGGGTTTCACCCTGGAATGACCGGATTAGTTTTTGGCTGTCATCTGTCAAACGGAAGTATCACTATCAGAAAATGACAGAAGCTACATCTCACGGAGCTTGACTTGCAATATGTCATTTGAAAGCCCTTGAAAAACTGTATTCAGAACAGTTGGAAATATTTTCCTATCTGTTATCTGTCAAATTATAAAAAATGTCGAAGTCTGGAGCTTTGTCATTTAATTATTCAAAATCTATACGACAGATTTGAACCAAACTTGGCAGGAAGCAACATTACCAAAAAATCAAACTAGTGCTGAAGTTGGAGTTTCCCATCATTCACCAGCCGAGCGCTATGAATTTTCAAAGTTTGGCCTGGCCGAATTCAGCCGGGCTTGCCTGTTGCTCGAATTTTGGCCTATTCAATTTTTTTAGCAACCAGACCGGTACGTTTCTGTTACATTGACGTATCCATCGTGATCCCTGGTATCTATGTCAAAGTGACAAAATAATTATGGATACAGGCAGATCTCGGTGTGTTTCTTTTTATCGTTTAAGACAACAGTGTGCTCCGATCCTTTGTGTCTTCAAGTATCGTTTTGGGGGGCTCCGTGAACCCCCTTGTGTTTTCTGTAGCTTTAGCAACTCCAGTATGCCCATCCCGTTTTGGCGTATACCTACGTTCAATCTCGAATGTGTGCAGTTCCCTTGTATGATTCGGTACCAGGGCCCCATGTTTTCTTAATGCCGTTCAAAGCCCTGATGGGGCCTCCACTTGTGACTATCAGATTTTGCCGTTTCAGGCCAATCGACGCCGTTATGTCTTCTTGGGTTGGTTGAAGCTCTATGGTGTCTACGAGTGTCTTATGGAGTCCCACTGAGCTCCCCCTCGTCTTTTCAGTCTTCAGAACTATTGTGCCGTCAGGTGTGTTCCGGACCTGTCCTTTTCAAGGGCTCGAAGCTCCATTCCACATGCCGTTTGGGGCCCTGAAGTTCAAATAATAAGAACTCCCGCCAGGTATTCTATACTCGTGAACCGATTTCCACCAAATATTTTTTTAACAATCGGTAATTGGTTCTTGGATATTCTCAAACTATTTTTTGTCCAATCTTCTGAATTATTTTGGTTGAAAAACAACTTTCTCTCTATGGAACTAAATGTTCTGATGGATGAGGTTCTATAAAGCCTTGAACCTTGAACCGCAGTGCTTTATTGTGATGTGTGTATCCGAGTTAGTTTTCCTGGATGGTCGCTGGACTTGATCGATTTTTTATTCAGTTTTAAAATCGTTTGATATGTAATCGTGCAGATTGAACTGTTCTTCCAACAACTGTCCAACAATGATAACAGAATGCCGTCGCTCGGCTTGTCTACCCAAGCTCTAAATTGAAGATATAGGGTTGAAATTTGACACAAAGATGCGATGCAGTAAAAGTCCTTATCAAGTTTGTGTAATTTTATCATCATATCTAAAGTAGAAACAAAAATTTTAATACGAAACTAGCATTGCATTCTTGAGATATCATACAACAGTGAACTACCTAGTTCTGCCTTTGGATTAAGTATTTCATCATCTTGGACCTAACCTGTCATTTGTTCTGCCCGCTTAACAATGGATGCAGGATGCTCGCTAAACACTCAACTCAATAGAATTTTTTCATCAATTTCCAAATCGATTCCTCCACATCCCGAAGGGACACTTCGATCAAAATCATTACTGACGTCTCTGGATACCGCCGAGATACTTCATAATGCGATCGCGCAAAATAAACGGTTCTGCCACGATAACTACCAAATTGTTGATCGGATCAAATCGAAATCAGGTACGAAAGCGTAAGTTCAGCCTCGAATGACCTGATTAGACTTTGAGTGAATGATTTTGATCGAAAGTCCTCAGGTGGCACATTGCGTCTGGGCTTCTCTGCCCAAGCTCTAAATTGAAGATATAGAGTTAAAATTTGACACAGAGATGCCGTAAAAGTTCTCAATCAGGTTTGTGTAGTTTCATCATCATGTCTAAAGTAGAAACAAAAATATTAATGAGGAACCTGCATTGCATTCTTCAAATTCCGCAACAATTAGCTTCCTAGTTCTTCATACATTTGAAATATTCTATCACCTTGGAAACCTAACAACCTGTCATTTGTTCTGTCGGCCCAACAATGGATGCAGGATGCTCGCTAAACGCTCAACTCACTAAAAAATTTTCATCAATTTCCTAATTAAATCCTCCCCCTCCCGAAGGGACACTTCGATCAAAATCAATACTGACGTCCCTGGATACCGCCGGGAAAGTTTTGTGTCGCCCCACAATACTTAATATACGATCGCGCAAAATGAACGGTTCTGCCACGATATCTGAGTAATTGTTGGTCCGATCAAATCGGAATCAGGAACGGAAGCATAATTCAAGTCTGGAATGAGCTGATTGAACTATGGGTAAATAATTCTCACTGGAAGGCCCTCAGATGGCACATTGGGCTTGGACTTGTCTTCCCAAGCCCTAAATTGAAGATATAGATCTGAAATCTAACACACAGATGCAGTGAGGGTCCTAAATCAAGTTTGCCTAATTTGATCACGATGTCTGAACTAGAAACAAAAATTTAATAAGGAACCAGCAATGCTTTCTTGAGATTAGCAACAATTGGCTTCCTAGTTCTACCTTTCAAAATATTTCATCACCTTGGAAACCTAACAACCTGTTACTTGTTCTGTAGGCCCGACAATGGATGCAGGATGCTTGCTCAACGCCGAACTCAATTAAAAAATTCCATAGATTTCCAAATAGAATTCTCCCCCTCCCGAAGGGACACTTCGATCAAAATCATTACTGACGTCCCTGGATACCGCCGGGAAAGTTTTGTGTCGCCCCACAACAGATTTCTTGTTAAAGTTTGACAAATTTATCAGAAAAGGAGTAAGGATTACCCTAGTTTCGACAGACGTTTTTGAATTCACAGGCACCCTTGACTCATTTAATTCGTGAGCTCTCGGTACAAACAAGCACAAAACACGATTAAGAAGTTGGGGCTGAGACCGCCGTAAGTCCCGTTACCATAGCAACGGCGGATACAAACCAATCAGACTGCGCTGTATTTGGCGAGTTACGCCGTCACAAACTTCGCGCCTGCAACTTGGTATCGAGCCTTTAGATACGTCAATTGAACACAATCTGTCTTTTTTCTGTTGTTGCTATCAATAATATTTCAATTGTTTCTCAAAGCATTTCCGATTTTGTCAATAATTTACGAAAATTTCAAAATTTGACGCTAAAAATGTCATAAAAAGAACATGTTGGTTACTAATTCGGAAAGCTACTTCTTTTCTCTATCCATTAGTGGAAAAATCCAATATGGCGGCCATAAGAAAAACAAAAGTTGACTATCATAATTTGACATCTAGAAGGCCTGGAAAATTTCTGCCAACGTTGATCGACTCGGAGTGATCAAAAACCTACAACTACCAAGTTTAATTGAAATAGCTTGAATGGTTGGAAAGATGAAAAATAATTTCTGAAATCAAAATTTTTAGTTTTTTCGTGATAAATCGTAAACCAATCAAAATATTCGAAGTTTCTTTTCAGATTCTCAATCGCCACAAAAATGCGCAACTTTTTTCTAATTTAACCGACCTCGTATCTCTCACCGTTTCCAAGATACCAATGGTGAGCATCGAAATTTTCACCACCCTGTATAATATACTGTTATATATATTCTTTGGTACTGTAAATTTTTGATATTTTCATGATTTCAGAGATCCTTCAAAACATTTTACAGTGAAGCTGTGAGCTGACCACTTCTTTGGTGTATTAAGTGGAGCTTACAGAGCAAATTCATATTGATATTGGACTCGTGTTAGGTGCTCAGAGTGTCGCATATAGGCTGAAATCGAAGAAATATGTAAAATTTCTCTGATCTGATTTGATTCCCTCAGTACACTCTGTATAATGTACAATGTGACGTTTTTGACTTCTCTACATTCGTAATCAACGGTTCAAGAGAAAGAGTTCAAGACCATCACTTCAACTATAGCGTAAAGGATTCTCGAGAAATCTCATTTTGAAATTTTTTTGTCACATCGACATTTTAGTTATTCGAGTTGAGTGGCCATGGAGCTTTCACGACAATGCCTCTTGCTTCCAGAAGCTCTATCTCAAAAACCATAGATCGCAGAAAGGTCATTCAAAAACTATTCCATATGGAATTTCATTGGTTTCAAAATGACTCTCCACATTCTTTGCTGTCAAATGGCCTAAAATCAAGATATTCGGCAAAAACCACGCTGGTGCACTTCTTGTTGATGATGGCGACATGACGCCGACATTTCCGAAAGGGGGGAAATTAGTATGTCAAAACCTAAGCCACACAGATCGTTTTGAGCTAGTTCCCAGCCAGGAAACAATTATTTCCTTATTGAGCTGATTTTTGCTCCCTGGCACCTGGGCTATCATGTTCACTCAAAAAATTATTGATCATAGCTTCAATGAACAGCTTTCATCGACTTCACTTTCATTAATTCAATGAAATTTTCATGTATGTTATGTAAAGTGAAGTGTGATAAATCATTCGTTTATAACCAATGATCATGTATACAATGTACGGAGCCTCATTGAACAATGAATGCGGCATTCATTAAATTATGCTGAGAAGTTCATTTCTATCAAGAACAACATTCATTGATATAATGACAATCATACCGAATTTTCAATGATGGGATTCATTGACATCGCAATACATAATAATAATGATTTGATACATTAATCCAATCCGTAATTCTGAATCAATGTTCATTATAATAATGAACAATTTCATTGAGTGATGATTCGGCATCAATGCAATGAAACATACATTATACTAATGTATCAAATCTCTGAAGCGCATGCGCACGGTGCAGAACGCACCACTTTCCTCATTTTCATATGTTGTTTCCTGCATCAACCGTTGTTCTGTCCTGAGCGAAGTGCATGGCTAAACTACAAGCTAGAACTGTTGAAACGTGTTGGTTGCTGATTTCTTTGTTTCGATAAGGTAGGTGGCCCTATTTTGTTCACCGTTATATTCACCAACGAATTCAAGAGTCTGATTATTGGACAGTCGAATTTGGATTTGATACATCAATAGAACTCGGCAAAAGGCTTGGCAAGGGGAAGTTTCCTACTGAAAAACTGGTAAATTTTGCACTCTGAGTCCATTTACATAATTATTCATGTATTTTGTCTTTTTAGAAATACTACAGCGAACGAGCAAAGGAGGAAAGTTGCATGTGAAATAACCGTTACTGTAACTTGAGAAGTATTCTCAAAAAACCCGTAGAGAAGCATATTGAGTTGAGGTGCCAAAATCGAAACAAACATCCAAGAAATTTTCTTGACCAGAAAAACAATTTGGTATGGTTACAATGTTCATTTTCATTCCAGTAATAAATTATAATAATTTCTTTTTCCAGTTCCAGATGAAGACGCCGGATTGCTACCAGGTCTTCGAAATTCTATAAGCTGTCAACCAATAAGCTTGATAGTTACTGGAAGACGTGCTGACAATTTCGCATAGATGAGATCAGGAAAATGGACCCAAGGGCGGGAATCTTCAACAGATGGCCTTTTCATCAAATGCCTACTAGATACAAACTGGTAGGTACCCAAGTGGTAATGAAATATTTATCATTCTTAAACACCTAGCGTGTACCTAAAGTCTATTTTTATAATCAGAAACAGCGAAATTTTCATACCCAAGTATCACTTCCATTTTCAGAAAACGCATAAACGCGCAAAACCTAATTGATATTCTTTGTTCTGTTTTCAGATTGACATGGATTATGATGCCATCTACACGACGGGAGAGTTTCTATCGAACTGAGACGCCAGTATAGGGAAAAGCTTTTGTATTTTCTTCTGTTTTGTTCTGGTCCTTTATTGAGATTTCTTCACAAAATGTAATTCTATGTAATTCTTTGAAAAATAAAAAATGTGAGGAAATTTTTTTTTGAGTTTGTACCTATTATTATAGCTTGGTACCTACGTGTATTTATTATTATATGTAACTATATGCCTAACAAATAGGTTCATAGAATAATTAATTTATTTATTCGATTAAGGAGTTTATTAGTAGGCAAAATATGAAGAAAGTAGAGTGAGCCTATTTCCTCGCTCTATTTTTCAAAATAGAAATTTCAAATTTGGCATCAGGCGACTTCCTGATAGATACATCTAGAAGACACTCTTAGTCCCACCAAAAACTTGATATTGATGTGTTGAATTTAACAATAGCTCAAATTTAACCATGATGGCGGAATTAATTCAATTTTGAGTCAATTTCACCAGTATATTCAAATCTGATTCAATGTTAAAATTAAACGCAGTGTTAAGTTTTTGATGGAACTAAGGGTGTCTTCTAGATATATCCATCAGGAAATCGCATGCCAAATTCGAAATTTTAATTTTGAAAAATAACGCAAGGAAATAGATTTATCTACATTCTCCATATTTTGCCTACGAATAACCCCTGGATCGATTAACTAAATTAATTTATTCATGAACCTATTCATCAAACCAAAAACAGGTATCATTATTTAAGGATTTTATTCATAAAATCGATGACCGGCTGTTCATTACGGTTATGACCAGGGTTCATCGATGGAATGTATAGATGATCATCGAATCAATGAATTTTCAACGTCAGTTTATGTAACTTCAACATTGCCGTTATGAACAGTTGCATTGATTCAATGAAAAGAGTATCAAGCACACCTTTCATAGATATAATGAATCCAAGTAATCCCTCAAGAAAAGTTCATCATTTAATGTTGTAACGTTCATTCCGGCAATGAATTGGTTCACTGGACCGATTTTGAAGAACTTATTCATTGAATCAATGATGTCATTCGTTATATTTATGCTAC
This sequence comes from Anaspis maculata, assembly GCA_949128115.1. Classification (NCBI taxonomy): domain Eukaryota; kingdom Metazoa; phylum Arthropoda; class Insecta; order Coleoptera; family Scraptiidae; genus Anaspis; species Anaspis maculata. Next base: position 67,786,095 of record OX421966.1, on the reverse strand, counting down.
TATTTGGTTGAGTGTTAGAATCGTTTTTCGCACTTCTAAAGTTATGTTCAAGGGAAAGTCTCCAAGACGAAGTGGTACAGTGGTATGATTTAGACACGTGAACACTCTGTACAGGTGATACTGATGGTTACTTTTATCACAAAGTCGTTAAAATACACACCTTTACCTTCTGAGAATTTGAGCTCAACAGCCCCAAAGGTTAAAAAAATACCATCAGGAAGGTTCCTCCTCATCAGCTTTCACGTGATGGTGTTAATGATTTTGACTTTGGCCTTGGCCCTGATGGCTCACACTTCCTGGTGAACTCTCTCACACAAGAAGCGATCGCTGTGCTCTTCAACGTTCAATAAGCAGGCCATCAAGCATTCGCACATAGGCATACGCTTGTGCGCCAAAAAAACAACATGCCAAAGTAAAAGAAGCGTTCTGTGATCTCCTTCTATGGGGATTTAATGAGAGTCAAGGCTCCGCGCGCAGAGGTCAGAGGTTAACAATTTGGCCATCGAAATTGGCATCTTGCGCAACGAGCAAGAGCGGCATCTCGGCAGCGCGGCACGCCGGTTGACCCACACCCACCTCGTGTCTCACGAGACGCTCCTATTGCTCAAAATCGAATTAAGCTACTTCTTAATTGACCGATCTTTCAATTTCTCAACTCTCGGCTTCTCGGTGCAACGGCATTGCTCTATGGGTATAACAAGATGGATTGTTATGGACACGGAGCACCACCGTCCAATTAGCTCGCGGGAAATCTCGGCTGCGCGGTCCGAAAATGGTCACCTCTGGTAGTTAGAGAGATTGGAATAGGAAACTGGAATTACCGGAGGCTTTCTTCCTGCAATATGTTGGCAGAGTGAGCCGGGCTTGTTTATCTCATTCCTCCCTGTAATACCTGGCCGGATAAGGCCTGGAACAGATTCGGACGCAGACGTATGGACGAGCGTAATTAACGTCGTGTCGATTTTTTCTTCGGTTTCGTTTTAATCACGTCAACATCGGGACGTATAAGGAGCAAAATGATGCGATTGCGAGGCTCTGCGTACGCAGCTCACGCATAGAGGCGCCTTTAATTAATTTCGCATCGAGACGCACCGTTTTTTGCTCCAATAAAATGAGACGACACGTCGATTAATTAGAGCTGGAAAAACGCACTTAACATGCCATCAAAAATAATGCAACACCGCTGAGATTTATCCTCCGAGGATTTCGGTTTTTTCCTCGTCATCCTTCAGCCACTTGAGCAAAGTCGGAGATCGTACACAAAAAAGATGATAGTTGAGCTTAAACCTATTTGAATTTACAACTTTGAACTTAGCTAAACCCGTTTAGTGGCAAATAAAAAAAAACTATAATACACTTTTACACAAAGCAACAAATGTCACTGTGTCTGATTTTAATGTTCATGTCGAGACAAATAATCAAACTTTTATTGCCCATCGGGATTTCTGCTCGTGGTACTACCTAATGTAACTAAAAGAGATGACGGACGCCTAGCCTTATTTGAATAGTTGCCGAGAGCTCTCGGCTCGGGCAGCAGGATTCCTGAAAATTTTTAATTTCTCCATTAAATACAATAATTTACAAGGAGCAAACTCGTCCAGGGTCGGCCGCATAAATCCGATCATTAGGCTGTTGATGGTCATGCGAGAGAAAAAAATTTCACGTCGAGTTTATTATAACAGCTGAAATTTATAGCGCGATGACAAGAAGGTTATCGTTATTAGGTATGATCTGCGCACGTCCTATGCCGAGAAGAGCACTAGAGCAGTGTGTGCTGAACCTATAATACAGAATTCACCATATTAAATATATTCCTGATTTGGAGAGCTCTTTTTTGGTCAAAGTACTTGAGTCAGTCATTGGTTTCCAGCAAAAATCAAAGCCTGAGCTTCAAGTTTTATATGCTAGGACCAAGGACCAGGTGGAGCATACTTACCTCAAGCCTCGTCATCTGTTTAAACTCAGAGATAATGCAGACGTCGGAAGTATGTTGGAGTGGCTTCAACACTTCGGGCGACAAAGCGATGCGTCGGGAAGTAAGGAGTGTAAGTTGGTGCGTCATGTTTGGATGTCGGAATTGCGGATGTTATGGGTTGAAGATGATCTTCTTATTTCCACCGATCGTCTTTCAAGTAGCAGGAGAGCATGGTTTCCAACACACGATTCACTAGTTCAAAGTGATTGAGTTGCGGATGGTAGTTTGACGTGAACTTGATTTTTATGTCATACTTTTTGGCCCACCACGTGAACTCTCGGCTACGCCAAACTACCATCCGTAACTCAATTACGTTGAACAAGTCAATCGTGTGTTGGAAACTATTGCGAGATCAAACTTGAACGTTTCGATCAATGCGGACCGGAGTGAGTCCGCTTTGGGCAATAACCGCATTCACGCAGACGCTGTGAGGTAGTAATTTACAAGTGAACGAAATAAGTTGGGAAACCTAGAATCCAAAAAGAGCGGTCAAACGGTTTCATTGATACAGTCAAACACGCTGGCGCGTTCAAGATTAGGTTTTTGCGGGTCCTTCCCAAATCGCAAGAAGCCATTTTGCACGTGAATTCCAAGCGGAATTGAATTACCGGTAATCCAGCGATGCCGTCCACATTTTGTTTGTTAGAACACCTTTGAAAGCGCCCTGACGCGATGGGCTGTTGACATCTGCAAGAGGAACCCGGGGTAAGCGGAATTGAAAATAAATAGGTAGTTCTGACCGATGCTCACATGCGTTGCAAACTTGTAGGATTCAGTTGGGGATTTTGCTAAGCGTTCAGTTATGGATTCGGTTTGGAATCCGGGCTATGATTTAGACCGTGTTGGTCGTGGAGAATCCAGCACCACGTTTTGTACCATGCCAGGTTATCGGGAAACGTCATTTTACCAGCCGTCGCCGTCTTTTTCTGACATCGAGTGCCTATTCATCGCCGCCGCCGTAGCGATTTCACTCAAGTATACCATCCGGGCGTAGGGTCGCAAGTGACATCCCCGTGGGTCACACATCACCTCGGTCACCGGAGTAGTCTTAGTGATGTCGGAAACAAAGAAGCCGTTCAGTTCCAGCGGATGATGTGAAGGTTGGGTATGGGTGCTCCCTGTGAGTGAATGTGAGTTAATCTGGTCCTGACAGTCTCGTCCTTGTTTTAATTACGATGTACGAGACCGGGAAAATACCCCAAACCAGGGCGCTCTCGTTGGTCGATCATTGATAGTTTTCCACGGTACCAAATGAGTGTAGGTTGATGTGACTTAGGGATTTTAGGGGTAGCTGGGGCACTACGAGGATACCTCCTGACCGGCAACGGTCCTGCTGAGTGAAGCTCGGAGTCCCGAGAACTGACATTGTCCGTTCGTCGCCGAAATGTAGTTTGACTGTTTCATAACGACCCTTGATATTTAATTTCTAAACCGTACACTGATTTTCACTCACCTTCTCGGAATTTTGTATTACCATTTATTCATTATTTTTCATTAAACTGCAAACTCAACTGTGGCTTGTCAAACGAAATTCAAATTGTCATTGTTTGTTGACATCTGACATGACCTCCAAGCACTTCTTCGATGTGTCAGTTGTAACAGCCGCATGTCACAGGACGTGATCCAAGATTCAACAATCAGAGGAGCACGAGGTGAGCCGTTTACGCACTCAACCAGGCTGGTGCGATGAATATGTAAACATACAGTCACACTGTATGTGACTTTCGTATCATTGAGCACCTTCGTGTTTCAATGTCATACCCGAAGCCCTATCTTGATGAGTTCTCTCATATTTTTTCTGAGCTCTGCTGAGCCCCCTTACATTTTTCCGTGAATTTCGGAGCACTAGTAAGCCACTTGTGCCTTCATGTGGTGTTCAGAGCCCTGTCGGGCTCAAGTATAATTTTGAGCCCCAATGACCCTCTTTATATTTTTCATAGCTTCCAGTTCCAGCAACCCCAATTTTGCAAACTTGTGTTATCAAGCACCCCACTGGGCCCCAGTCTGATTTGAAGCCCTGCTCTAGCCCTTTGCATTTCCTGTGACTTCCGGAGCAGCAAGCAGCGTTGTGCCATCATGTCATATTCGGAGCCCTATCGGGCTCCTTTGTTTCCTTAAATGTAATCAAAGCTCTGATAAGCCCCAGAGCTGATAGGCTTCCAGAGAAAATACGTACCAATAAGCCTTTTTCATTATACAGATCTCCAGTAGGCCTCCTTGTGTCTTCTACATCGATTGAAGCTCTGCTGGGCCCCCTTCTATTTTTCCGAGGCTTTCGGAGCACTAGTGAACCCCTTGTGCCTTCATGTGATATTCAGCCTCCTATCGGGCCCCCTTGCGTCCTTAAGTGCCGTTATGTGTTTCATATCTTTCAGAATTCCATTAAGCCCTCTTTCATCATCTTCTGTTATCCAGAGCTTCATTGGGCCCCCTTCTTGTGTCTTCGATATAATTTGAAGACCTGCTGAGTCTCCTTGTATTTTCCGTTACTTTTGGAGCACTAAGCACCCTTGTGCCGTCATGTCTTTCGGAGCCCTATCGATCGGAACATTACTGAGTCTCTTGTGTCTTTATATAATATTCCGACCCTTGTCCCCCCCCTGTGTCTGCAAGTGTAGTTTTTACTAGCCCCGTCATGTTTTTTTATGGCTTTCAGGGTATCAGTAAGCCCAGAGGTAAGCCCTTTTTGCCTTCTTTTGTTGAACAGAACTTCGTCGGGCTCCATTGTGTCGTCTATATCATTTGAAATCCTGCTGAGTCTCTGAGTATTTTTCCGTGGGTTATGGAGCTTCATCGGGCCCCCCTTGTGCTCTAATGTATCGTTTGAAGCTCTGATGAGCCTCCTTATGCTTGTCGTAGCTTTTAGGATTTCAGTGGGCCCCCTTGTTGCCCTATAAGAGCTCCCTTGTCTCTTCAACGTCGTTCAAAGCCCTGCTCAGCCCCATAGAATCTTCCCGTGGCTTACGGAGCTCTATCGGGCCACCTTATCTCCTCATGTTTCGTTTGGAGCCCTGATGAGACCCTCTATTCTTTGCGTAGCTTTTGGAGTCCCAGTGAGCCCCCTTGTGCCTTCTTGCGTTTTGAGAGGCCTTAGTGGCCCTCCAAGAGTCCCCTTGTTTCTTTATTGTCTTTTGAAGCCCTGCTGAGCCCCATAGCATTTTCCTGTGGCTTGCGGAGTTCTATCGGGTTCCAAAGTGCTCTCATGTATCGTTTGGAACCCTGATGGGCCCCTTTTTTGTAGCCTTCAGAATTCCAGTGAGCCCCCTTGTGCCTTTTTGCGCTGTTAGAGGCCCTAGTGATCCTTTGTGACATTGTTTTTCCCACGTCTTTTGAGACCCCGCTGAGCCCCCTTCTTCCTGTGCCTTTTGGAGCATCAGTGAGTTCCTTGTGCTTCCATGACAATATTCGAAGCCCTATCGGCCCCCCTGTGTCTGAAAGGGTAGTTGGGAGCCCCAATTAGCCCTCTTATGTTCTTTCACAGCCAGCGATCTAAACTTCAAGCGAACTTCATTGGACCCCCTTGTTTCTTCAACGTGTTTTGAAGCCCTGCTGAGCCCCCTCAAGTTTTCCTTGACTTTTGGTGCATAAATTGGCACCTTGTATTTTCATGTGCTGTTTGGAGCCCTATCAAGCCCCCTTGTGTCCTAAAGTGTGGTTTGAGGCCTTAATTAGCCCACTTATGTTTTTACTTGACTCTCAGTACTACAGAGTACTACAGTGAGCCCCCTCATGCCTTGTTTTGTTATTGAGAGCTCCATTAGGCCCCTCTATGTCCTCAATATAGTTTGAAGCCCTGCTGAGCCCCTTTGCTTTTTTCCGTGACTTTGGAGCTCTATCGGGCTCCCTTTTCTCCTCATGTGTAGTTTGGAGCCCTGATGAGCACCTATGTATTAATTGCCCGGATACGCATCGAGAAGTGTCGTTCGTTTTGCGACGAATTGTCCGTGTAACGAATTATCCGTGAGACGAATCGTCCGTGCGACGAATTGTCCGTGCGACGAGTTGTCCGCGACGAATTGCCCGCGACAAATCGTTCGTGCGACGAATTGTCCTAGAACCTTACTGTGCCAATTAAGCATATTCGTGCCCAGGGATTTTAGGATCAAAAAATTGCATCTTCAGTTAATTGGCGACGTGATGGTATTTTTAGATGGAGAAGAATGATTTCTTGGCAAAGCTATGAACACTACAAACAGTGGCTAATGCGAGGACAAAAGCGCCGCAGACGAATTTTTTTTCGGGAAACGTTACTTTACCAGCTTGTTTCACCCTCCAAGGTCTTTGCGCCCTAGATCTGTAGACCTCTATTGTACCCCAAATAATCCGACACTGACACCCTCTCACTGTTGGTACCCGGTACGGACCGCACCCCCCGCCCCCTCTTGATAAGCCACTGCGCTAAGCCGCTTCCAATTTTAGGCCAGGCGGTGGGTCATTCTGGATAGAAAAAATTCCGACCAAAGCTTTTATGGTGTCAAACTCTTCGTAAAGTCAGTAGGTATCTACCACTGAGTTTCCGCCCAAAAACGAGTTGTGCTGATTCCTCCACATCTGCCCAAAGGTGAAGGATGTCTTGAAGGTGCAAAAAGACCTGTTAACCCCCGTACTTTTTCATTTTATTTGCCTCAATGGAAACTTACAACTCTAACGCAAACATTGAAAGCATTTGTCATAATCTCTGTGCCACTCTTACTGTTGAAAAAAAAGATTTCTTTGTGCGGGTCAGATGAATCACATTTAATTGTTTTTCCACACAAGAAAACGATGGAACAACATGTATTTTAGATGTTTTCCAATAACTTGTACTCATTTAACCCATTTATGGCGTTGAAATTTCAATAACAGCATTTTTGAAGATGTTGCCCGCTAAGAAGTGAATAATTTTCACCCACCTGTTCAGCAGCAGTTATTTCAATTTTACCAAACACTGTTCTCAAAAATTTTACAAGAAATGGCAAGCTGGAACTGTTTTCTAATGATATTATATCTGGCTTAGCCGCGGCACGCTTTTTGAAAGTGTAGGAAACTAATTTTTTTCCGAGCGGTTATATTTTACCCGCGTGCGGCCGTGCCTACTTGACATAGACCGGACTGATTACACAATCTTGGAAATGTACTCTCTTTCAGCTTTTAAACACGACCATTAATGATTTAATAATATATAATTTCTTCATAAATCAATGTACAAACTCTTAATAATAATGGTGGCGTTTTAAAGCTGGAAAAGAGTACATTTCCAAGCTCGTGTAATCAGTCCGGTCTATGTCAAGTAGGCACGGCCGCACGCGGGTGAAACAGGACCTCTCGAAAAGAGATCAGTTTCTTAGACTTTCAAGTGCGTGCCGCGGTTAAGCCAGGCACGATATCGTTGGAGGAGAGTTCGAGCTTCTCATTCCTTATGAAATTTTTGCAAACGGTGTTCGGTAAAATTGAAAAAATTGCAGCTGAACAGGCGGGTAAAAACTATTCACTTTTTTGCTGGCAACATCTTCAAAAATGCTGTTATTGAAACTTTGATCCCATAAATGGGTTCAATGGATACGAGTTATTAGAAAACATATAAAATACATGTTGCTCCATCGTTTTCTTGTGTGGAAAAACGATTAAATGTAATTTATCTGACCCGCACGAAGAAATCTTTTTTTTCAACAGTAAGACTGGCACAGAGATGATGACAGATGCTTCCAATGTTTGCGTAAGAGTTGTACGTTTGCATTTGGGCAAATATAACGAAAAAGTACGAGGGTTTAATAGGTCTTTTTGCACTTTCGAGGCATCCTTTACCTTCGCGCAGATGTGGAGGAATCAGCACAACTCGTTTTTGGGCGGAAACTCAGTGGTAGATAACTACTGACCTTACGAAGGGTTTGACACCATAAAAGCTTTGGTCGGAGTTTTTTCCACATTGTAGTGATTTTACCGACATACCGCCTGGCCTATTTCTCACAATTATGAAATTAATTTTCCATTTGGATAAATTTACAGACCTGAGCGCAATGAGAAAAGGCCGATTCCACTATACATTATGGACTAGTCTATGAAGAGGCATCTTATCAGTAAGACAAACTATACTTATCATTAGAGAGCGGATTCATAATTTTTTACATGTTCTATTCGCTAAGCTGGATGCAACTGTCGACTTGCAGCTTGATGTTTCCATCTATAAGGAACCTAAATACCAAGTTTTATTTCGCATATAATTTATTATTTTGACTTTTTATCGCATATAAATTGATAGTCCATATAATCGCATATTTAGTCCATATTTTTGCATATAACTGAATATTTGTCAATATTCTGGCCATTTCATTTCTATTAGCTGAAAAATCACGATTTTTTCATTTCAAGAAAAAAAAATTTCGAAGGAATTTTTTTTTTTACTTTGATTGTAAAAGTTGGTTGGTTGGTTTTACATGTGAATGTTAGATTTCTTACTATTTTTGCAGCTTATATCACATATTTACTCGCATATATTGTTTTATCTGAACATTTTTACCGCATATTTTGATACTTTTTAAGCGCATATAAACTACATATTTTGAGCTTTTTTACCGCATATAAATCCGCTCTCTACTTATCATAAAATTGACATGGCCAGTCGTACATTAACACCTGTGTGTGGAGTATGATATGGGAATACTTATATTATCTAAACTACTGTAAAACGTAATTTATGTTATTTTAACGAATCAGGTAGAGGCGAGGCGTGGGCACTAACCAATTCCCGAATTATTTATCAAGCGCCCGTCCGAGAGCTCTCTTAATAAGGAATTATTTAATTAAGTTATTTATCAAAGAGCGCCTAATGATGGATGCTCCTGCTGATTTTTTACAGGAAGGCAATTTGTCAGCGATGCCCTGACCTTTGAGGTAAGTATACAAGCGCACATCTCCCGTTCTTCTCTTGTGGTTCCTCTGAAATACTACGCGAAGATCTTCTTTATTCCATAACATCATATCTCCTAATGATATCCGATTTATCACAGTGCAAGGCATAAAAGCCGCTTTTCAAAGTGCCGTGACGTTTCAAGAAAAGAAGTACCTAAGTATAAACTTTTCAGCTACTGATGGAAAAAGAAGCTTGTTTGGAACAGTTCACATATTAGGCGGAGAAGTGGATCGTTACAGGACGTCGTAATAATTACGCGTGACATTTCACCTACGACTGCCTTGTAGCAATTAAAATTTCTACATTTTTTTCATATAAAAATTTATTTCAAGTTTGCAAAATTCCATATAAAACCTTAAGAGAGTGGTCAATAAAGCAGTGAATTATTTGAATTATCGCGGTACAGATGAGAGAGGAAACGGCAAAAGAAACGACATGATAGAGAACTTTACTGATAAGGGCATTGAATTCAAGAAAAGCAGAGTGACAGTTAGTATTGTAGGAGGCAATTTGTTCCGTTTCTCCGTTGAAGGGCAGGCCTGAGAGCCCCCATGAGTTTCATGTTGCCTCCTCCTGTCTTTTCGCACCTCTTGTGTGCCATGAGAATAACCTGAAAAGGGTGAGTTAGAAAGTTCGATTTTAAAGTCAAAAAGTTGCCGAACCTCAAATTTTAGCTTTATCTGGGATCATCCACGATTATACCGCTACATCTACGTTTTCGTACGTTATCTACGTTTCCCACGTTCTCTTTTCGTCCTTCCATATTGTCTCGGCCCCGTTCATTGAAAACTGCATTCGTGTGGACTGAGGGTATGCAACCCAAAATATCCCTGTGTTGTCCAAATCCTCACCCCTCATCCCCTGTTCGGTGTGCCTGGCACTTGGCTGTCAGGCGCAAGCGTGAACGAGCTCCAGCGCTTTCTTCGGCCGTCTTCGGCATTCTTCGGCATTCTTCGGCTTTCTTTCCGCTCGTGTTCTTGCCACTTCGTTCGAAGCGGCGTCGATCTACGTACGTCGAGCGGGAAGCCACGCCGTGTCCTTTTTTGTCATCGTTCTCGCGGCCATCTTGTCGTGCCATCGGCGTACATTCGTACTCGACCAGAAGCCCATCCAAGGCCCATCGCGTCCGATAGTGATTCCTGGAGGATCTCTGCATCATCTCCAAGTCCAGAAAGCGGCAGTTTTCACCGCTTTCACCGGGGAGCGGCCTGGATCAGCCAGCCGCACACAAAGCTCCAGTTTCGGACGGGATCGAGTCGTTCGTCCGCCATTTTGGTGACGAACACGGGCACTCTTGCATCTCAACGGGAAATCCACCACCGGAACGGCCATCCACCACGACGCCGCCTTCTGACTCCGCCAGGACGACGCCGCCACCGAATAAGATCCCGTAAGTTCCATAATTTTCCATTGTTTTTACCATTTACCGTTTATTCCCGTTTGCCGGGGTGTATACCTTCAGTGCAGTTCGTCTCGTTTTCAGGACGCCATGCGCCACTCGGCGCCAGCGAACCTGCCCCCGATCAGAACCACTGGGATTTTTCATTTCATTCAATTCACATTGTTTTTTTTTATTGTTTTGTAATTCTGTCTGTTTGTGTTTTTTTTGTTTTGCATTAAAGTTTTTGATTGTTGTTGTGAATTTTATTTCAGACTGTCGCTTGCTGCTTTCCTAATCCAAGAGTTATTGTTTTAATGCAGTCTTCATCGGAAGGCTGCCGTCTTTATGTGTACCGCGCTAACACATATCATCCAGTTACGCTGCCGACGAATTTCCATACAGGGTTATTCAAAAGTCCGGAATAAAATTCATAATTTTTTTCCATATTTATTTCGGAAAAAACGCTCGAACAGGTCGATTTCTAAAAACAGTAAGCCGTTTTTTCATGACACGTGTCATGTTCTACCGTAAACCCCCTAACCCCAAGCCACCCTTAGTATTTTTTTTCAAATGGCACCCTATGGCTTGTGGGGGCTCGTTGGAAAGCTTGTAGATCGGACACTTCACCATGAAGTTTTGAGGAACCCCAGTTTTACTTAAGAGTCCGGAATAAAATTCATAATTTTTTTCCATATTTGATTCGGAAAAAACGCTTGAACAGGTCGATTTCTAAAAACGGTAAGCCGTTTTTTCATGACACGTGTCATGTTCTACCGTCAACCCTCTAACCCCAAGCCACCCATTTGCCGGGTGCCATTTGAAGAAAAATACCGAGGGTGGCTTGGGGTTAGGGGGTTGACGGTAGAACATGACACGTGTCATGAAAAAACGGCTAACCGTTTTTAGAAATTGACTTGTTCGAGCGTTTTTGCCGAAATAAATATGGAAAAAAATTATGAATTTTATTCCGGACTTTTGAATAACCCTGTATGATGTACGCTGTTTTCACCGGTGACCACCGAAGCCGATAAGCTAACTCGCTGCCGTCAACTCCTTCGATTTTGGCTGCTAGTACCATCTACGCTGAAGCTCAACCAGCACGCCTTCGTCCACCTTGTGCCAGAGTGCTGCACGTCATCTGCGAGTCAAGCCACGTACCCGGACCGGTGGAAGACGACTTCGCGCTGCACCAGGGGTCACGTGAGATGTTCCAGTTCTTCCGCATCCCTAAGTTTAAGTTGCCCATTTAGCGTTGTTGTTTTGTTTTTAAGAATATCACTTAACCAAGTGAGCGCCCCGAAACCTTTTAACTTGGATCCAAGGTATTATAGGTTAGGTTAGGCAAACGTTCAGTTCTCCGACAAAACCTTGTCGGAACCAGACACGCTGGGGGGGTAGTTTTCCTGGGGTTTCGCGTTTGAAGAGCAGTAGGCATTCAACACCTCTGCCAACATCCTCACGTCTTGCCTGTGCCCTGTGAAGCACGTTTTCACTGGCCGAGGAGGCTCGGGCTGAAATTTAGCAAGAAGTCAATATCATATTTTTATTTGTTACTATTTTACATTGCACCTACCTTTAGATAATTCCGTGTCAATTACGTCGAATATACTCCAATTATTCTCCCGATTTGCCTAGTTTAATTCATATTTTCCATAATTCAGCTGCATTTATTTTCCATTAAGTACTCTTGTTTTTTGACACTTCGAAGACGTCACCCGTCAGCTGTTTGACAGCTCTCGAGTGCGTTCGAGTTACAACCATCTTTCACATAGAAAAACAAGTGAGTATGCCTTCACGTGCGTGAGTCTCAGTAGCGCATTTTCTCAAAGAGGCATATTGTGAACGTAAAGAAATTTGGTTGAAGGAGGAACACCATTCCTTGCCCACTTTCTTCATTCGAAACTCATTGTGATATTGTGTTATCAGAATGGGGTACTTGCCATTGAAATAGATTTGAATGAAAATTCTTCCACTTATCAATATTTTTTTTTTGTTGAGAGCAGGAGCTGGGAGCGGCGACCAATCATCAGTAGTCTATTCTTTTCCACATAGCTATCCACATAGCGAAAGAATTAGATCGCTTTGTCTTCGGGTTTATGTTTTCCATTTATCTCTTACTTTGCGGGCAGCGTGTGGGGGTGGCAGCATTCGGTAAAGTAACTGTTGCACAGTTTGAGTTAAGAGTTTCTAAATGTTTAAGGAAATATGACAATCAGTGAAAATTATGAAAGTTGCATTTTTTTTTGTTTGGGGGCGGGAGCTGGAGGCGGCGACTAATCAAAAGTGGCCTATCTCTTCCCATTTTTAGTCCGCTATCTATATAGCGAAACAATTAGATCGCTGTCTTCAGGGTTATGTTTTACATTTATATCTTACTTTGGGGGCGTCGTGTGGGAGCGGCAGACTTTGGCAAAGAAATTCTTGCACAGTTTGAGTCAAGAGTTTCTAAATGTTCGAGGTAACATTATCAGCTAAATCAGTGAAAATTGTTGAAAGTTGCACTTTTTTTCTTTTGGGGGCGGAAGCTGGAGGCGGCGCCATATCAAAAGTAGCCTATCCTCTTCCATTTTCAGTCAGCTATCCATATAGCGAAAAACTTCGCTATGTCTTTGGGTTCATGTTTTTCATTTATCTCTTACTTTGGGGGCGGCGTGTGGAAGCGGCAGCGTTTGGCTAAGCAAATGTTGCACAATTTGAGTTGGCAGTTCCTAAATGTTCAAGGGAACATCTCAATCAGTAACATTTGTGAAAGTTGCACTTTTTATCGTTTGGGGGCGGAATCAGGGGGCGGCGACTAATCAGAAGTAGCCTATCCTCTCCCATTTTTAGTCAGCTATTTATATACCGAAAGAATCAGATCGCTTTGTCTTCGGGTTTATGTTTTTCATTTTAAAGTGATTGGGGGCGGTTTTTAGCAGTTTTTCCATGTCGGCGGCGCATATTGAAGACGGAATGTTTCTTGGCTTACGTTTATAAGTGGCAACTATGTATTATTCAAAAAATTAGAACACCAGAGCATCAGGTCTGGTAGAAAGTGCAATATTATGTTATTTCAAATTAATCGGGGGCGGTTTTCTCTATGTTGGCGGCGCAATATAGACATCCAATATAGCCTAGCCCTCCTTTGGGAGTGGCAGCTATGTAACAGCGAAAAAATTAGAAAGCTAGGTCGTCTAGTTTGGGAGGAGTTCGAGGAACGGACGGACGGACGGACGGACAAAGCGGTTGCAATAGCGATTTTCATCAAGATGGAAAATGCGCTAAAAACTGAGTGCCGCCTTCAGCGACCTGAAGGGAAAAATAGGCGACAGCCTAAAATCGAAACCGTGCACTCGTAATTTGAATAGTCAATAATTTAACAAAATTGGGCAATGGCATGTTGACGTAAACTTAGTATTTCTCCAAGGTGAAAACACAATTGAGCCCTGTGAAGACTTCCCCGGCCTATAAGTCCTTACTTTCTTGCTTCAAAGGACGCCTGTAAAGTATCAATTTCTTGTCGGTTCCGGATAAAACTATATTATACGGGATTCCATACAGGCAAGGCTTGGAGACTCCAACGGTGCGTTATAACAGCAGCTTTGCTGCAGAAAGGCAGATAAAATGCACCTAAGCTGCGCGCAGGACCTTGTTCGCAGGACCTCTCCCCTGAGCTCACCCGCGCACGCTGCCGCCATCAAACGCGATGATGAGAAGCGAGACAGAGAGCCAAAGCTCCGGCCCATCAGTAGTAGTAAATATCGTAGGCAGGAACAAGATAGGTTGTAAAGCACGTAGGTTGGCAAGACTGCAATATAAATGTCTCATAAGTTGCAATTATCCTCGCTTTATATCCGTCCTCCCATTGTGCACTGTCGCCAACCTTGCTAGTTCCATAACTAATGCCTCTGGGCGCCCATTTTTGCGCGAGGCCGTGAATTATTAGACGCGGCGTTTATTATAAATACGTAGGTATAATATACTTCCTTTTTTCTTCTTCCTCTGCGTCTCTTCTCGCGTGTATACAATGCTTCCACTCTCATGCCCGAACTCGTGACCGGCGGACTATTTATTTAACCTTAACATCAATCGGATCTCGCCCGGTCTGTGTGTGTATCATAATTTGAGTGATGCGAGGAAAGAGCAGGGCTGGGTCCGAATCGCGCACAATGTAACCAATTTTAAATGTTAATTGGGCAGTATAATTCAGAGAGCCTATAAAAATTAACAAATTCCACACCAGACAAAACTTAACAGAACTATAACACACACCAGGTAGGTATTACCCATATGAAATATTACTGTGAGCTTGGCGGACAGGTGCAAATCCCCTGGAGCTGTAAGTCGAAATTATTCCAAAACAAGAAGCCGGCCTGTTAATAAACTAATTTTTATAAACGTCAATATTTATAATCACAGTGGCGTCCCGCTGGTTTAACGACGCGATAAATAAAATTAATTATTTGTACCGATACCAGCAAGACAAAATAACCCATCGACAGGTTATACCTTTGCGCGCTTTATTATGATGATTAGATTTAGTTTGGAGCAAAAAAGAGCACGCGAGCGTATACCTACAGCAGGGAAAGTCTATCCTGAAGATATGTAGAAATTGTCGGCTCTCCATCCCATAGCCACTGCATATAATAGAAACTAATTGCAATTTCCTCTCAACTGATAATACGCACCTATCTATATAAATACGTGGATGTATAAAGGGAATGTGTGAGGATGTTTACCTGCCGGTGGTTTTGCAGGTGATGATGGAAACTAGGAAACGAAATCTTGTGGTTGAATGGCATGCATCTGGAACTGCACGGGGAAATATGCAATTCGAAGCTGAAGCTTCACGATGGGATTTGATTAAATCGCGACAACCACACAATTTTTTTTCTACTGCATAGCTACTTGTGATAGAGCGCCTATTAAAACGAAGCTTTGATAGCTCTGTTTCAAAACCATGAGTCTTTCAACCAATAGCAATTATGCATGCTCTAGGTTTCAGTGGAATTTGAAATCATAATACCGAAATTTTAAACATTTAAACAAAGAAATTCAAACATTTCCAAGAGATTTCAGTATACGTTCAAAAACAAGTAGGGGGTGTACTCTCATGTTGGAGGCCATGATTCTACAATGGCAAAAGCGGTTCAGGAGGATCGTTTCGGACAGATTGTCAAATGAGTCTCCAGAGCATCCAAGCTCCTATTCAAGCAACAGGAGAGACGCCCAGAGCATCCAAGATCTTCGTTCAAGTAGCAGAAAAGCATGGTTCACAACACGCGATTCACTCGTTCAACGTGATTGGGTTGCGGATGGTAGTTCGGCGTGAACTTGATCTTTATGTTCTTTTTTATGGCATTTTTCTTCCTCGGCAACTACTACCAAAATTCCCAGTACCCAGGACGGATCTAACTTGACCAAATTTCAGCGCATAGCTTTGTACACCCTCATTGATGAAAAATTGGAATTTCGGATAGCTGCATTAGGTACATTGGAGGTACAGCACGAAATCGAACTGATACCAAATGCAAAACCAGTTGAGCAGAGATATTCGGCCTTATTCTCTATGCCATTGAAAATTTTCAATATTGAAAATGGGATTTTGAAGAGCTGAAATTGATCTTAAGACTGGGTAAACAAGTACGTACTATGCCAGTTCAGGCAGGGATTCAGGTCTAATTTCCATCCATATTTGGGATCCCAGCCTAATATGCTTACGTACCGAAATAAACCAGAGTGAAAAACGAAACTATTTCAATTTTCAATTTCAATGGCATAGAGAATAAGGCCGATTATTGAGTTTTGCCTTACCGTCAAAAGCTTATCGAAGAAGAATTGGACCGTATGTTATCCCTAGGTGTCGTCGAAATCTCTAGAGCCGCGTGGTCATCTCCTGTATGTTTGGTGCCAAAAAAGGATGAGACCCAACGTTTTTGTGTGGATTATATGCAGCTAAATGCGGTAACGAGGAAAGACGCATACCCGATTCCTTACATTTCGGCTATTTTGGATTCACTACGCGATGCGAGGCTCTTGAGCACCCTCGATATAAAAAGCGCCTATTGGCAGGTGCCCTTATCGATAATTTCTCGGGAGCTGACAAGTTGCACTGTTCCTGGACGCGGGTTGTTCCAATTTACAAAAATGCCTTTTGGACTTACCAATGCTCCGGCGACGTGGCAGCCTGTAATTGACAGCGTCCCAGGTCCTGAACTTCAGCTCTCAGTGATAGTATATCTGGACGATATTATAATCGTCTCGCCCGACTTTGAACATCATTTGAAAACTTTAGCCTTGGTACTGGATCGCCTTCCCAAGTAACACATCAGGTCAAAATTAGAATTGTTTCGACCTCCATTTGGTCAGGGACTACTTTGTGTCAGGTCAAATTCACCTCAAATCGACGTCGAATCAAGGTAAACGGGGAATCAGATGACGGTAATTCTGACGACGAAAATAAGAAATATCAGGCATTTCGACTTTCAGGTCAAAATCCCTATAGGTCGTGTGAACCTCAAATAGGTCATGATCTGGTAATTTCTTACCATTTTACTACCAATCTATGAACTCTTATTGGATAAGTTTTCAAGGTTATATTTTGCTCGAGCACGTCTCAAGTTAGGTCGAAACTAACATAATTATACGCTTCAGGAATGAAACAATGATCACCATACCTATACCTCTCCAACGACGAAGTTATGATGAGTGATGGCAGTGAAAATATTAATATTGAAGATGAATGAAAGTACTTAAGAATCAAGTCATCATCGTACCTACCCTTAATTTTCCTACGCATGAATTTGTTTTTCGACCAATATGGTTATTATACCTCGGAATATTACATCGCGTCTCAAAAATATCCATGATCAGGAGTTTTTTTTGAAAAATTGAAAATAACCAAGTGATTTTTTTTTGCCGCTGTCACTTTTTCAAAGGCTCAAAAGTTATTCCTGAGTTCTTAAAACCTCAAATTGTAACTTTTTTGCGTAATTGGGGGCCAGGAACAAAAGTTTTTGAAGACGTAAAATATCACAACGCTATTTTTCAAGCAATAACGGACGTAAGAGCTAAGGCGTAAGGACCCTGGCGGCTGATTTACTTAAATTTTTGACTTATAAGTCGATGCTTTCGCAAAATAATCACTGTTGATCAATAAGCCCTATAGGTCATTGTATAAGGCTGAAATAATCTAGTTTTGACCATCAGGATAGGCTATTAATTACCTGACTTGAAAGTTGAAATTAGGATAGTAACAAAGTGATGGCGACAACTTTTGGTTCCCTTACTAACCCCTTTGAAAAATATTTACTTTGAAGGCAAAATTTAGGTGAATATTAACTAATTTGTGTCTTGAAGTGTGACCTTATGATCAATGGAATATGAAGGCATTATTTAGGGAAAACATTAGTTATTTTGAACCTTCAAAAAGGTTTATCAGGCCAACGATATATTAGCTTGAATTTCAAGGGAGGAACGGAGTTCTGTTTTACCTGAATCACGACATTGAGAATATTTTGTTAGACAAGGAATATTTCATGTCCAATTGATGTAATTTTCGCCCTGTTCAAGACAACTTGACTTCAAATTGGTTATTCAGCCTTAACGTGCGCCTTGGGTTCGTTCTAGTGGATTGACTGTGAGCCTCGAAAAATGCCAATTTTGTAGACCACAGTTGAAGTTTCTTGGATACGTCGTCGATCGTCGCGGTCTCAGAACGGATCCAGAAAAGGTTCAAGCGATGCTGGATCCTCCGACGCCAGCAAATATTAAGGATGTCAAAAGTTTTCTCGGAACTGTGTCGTGGTACAGGCGTTTCATCTCTGATTTTTCAACCATCGTTGCCCTTTTCACGAGCTTAACGGGGAAAAATACAGCGTTTCATTGGACATCGGAATGTGTCAGTTCCTTCAGACGAATCAAAAAACGACTAATGTCAGCACCACTTTTGAGTTTCCCAGACTTCACGAAGCCCTTTGTTCTCCAAACCGACGCTTCAGGTTCTGGCATTGGTGCTGTTTTATGTCAAAAGTATGGTGACGATGGAACGTCATCTGTTTTCTGTCAAGGTCGTTATCGCGTCAAGAAAGGAACTACTCGACAACCGAACGTGAGTGTCTCGCATTGATATGGGCGGTGGAACGGTTGCGGCACCATCTCGAAGGATCTGAGGTTGAGGTTATAACTGACGATCATAGTATTTTATGGCTTCAGCGACTCAAGCATCCACAAGGTCGTTTAGCTTGGTGGGCACTGTGACTTCAACCATACAACTTCACCATTACTCATCGGAGAAGTGAAGAACATGTAGTTTCGGACTTGCTTTCGCGTTCAGTTCCGAAAAGATGTATTTAATGTTGCTGCCAAAATTTCAGTATCGTCATGGACACTTGAAGATTATAAAAGACCTTTAGGCTAAGGTCATTGTATAGAGTATTATAAATAAACTAAACTAAAATCTGAAATCAACCAACACTTGGTATCGAGCTTTGTTGTGTAGATTACAGGCGAGGCCGGAGAAGTATCCTCAGTTTCGGATCAAGGATGTAATTCTTCACAAATGTCAAGCGTTGCCTCATGCTGACCTTCCAGCAGACGACAAGAACTGGGAAGAAGCCTTGCCCAAAGAAAAACGATCCGAGGTCATGCGAAAACTTCATGATGAACCTACTGCTGTTCACGTAGGCGTAGCTAAAACGGTTGCAAGATTACTGGAAAGATTCACATGGCCCAAGATGCGTCAGGACGTTGCTCGATACATCTTCAAATGTCAAGTTTGTCAGAGTCATAAGGTATCACCAACCAGACCTTGGGAGATATTTAGCGTTGACCTCGTGGGACCATTACCTACTCAGGTCGCAAAAAGGATTCTGTTACATTTCAGTCGTTTCTGATATATTTTCGAAATTCGTCGTCACGGTCCCACTTCGTCGAGCGGTTATCCTCCGATAGTGAAGCATTTGGAGGACCACATTATTCTTTTCTTTGGAGCACCCTGCACTATACTGTACGATAACGAAGTGCAGTTGAAAAGTCGGGAATTCATGAATCTCGCCACGAAGTACGACGTGAAAGTCAAATTTACATCAGATTACCACCCACAGTCAAATCCAGTCGAGAGAGTAAATCGAGTGCTGAAGACGATGTTGTCCTGTTATCTGGAGGAAGATCAACGTGTGTGAGAAGATCATCTTCAAGCTGTCGCATGTGCGATTAGCACCTCCAAACATGACGTTACGGCTCACACACCCTACTTTTTGAATTTCGCACGAGAAATTACATTTTTTGGAGCCCCAGATGAAAGAGAAGAGCTGGATGGAAAAGCTCCGAAAACGGTTGACCCAGAGGTTGAAAACTTGAAATTGCGAGTAATATACAGAGAAGTCCAAAAACGTATATAAAAAGCTAATCAGCGGAACAAGACTTATCACGATCTACGGCATAGAGCGGAAGAATTTAGTGTTGGCCAAAAGGTTTGGGAGAAAAATATGGCTTTGCCAAATGCGGCAAATTACTTCACCCATAAGCTGGCACCCAAGTTCATTGGAACGTATCGCGTGAGACAGAGATTGAATCCTTGGATCTACGAGTTAGAGGATGACTTTGGACACTTGAAAGGCGTGTGGCATGACAAAAATTTGAAGATATGTGTGGAATAATTTGTTTTATTTTCTGACTTTTGTCGATGCTTTTGTGTTATTTTTCTTGCGTTTAGTCTGTTTCCTTTTCTTTTGTTACATAGGGTTGTTTTTGCTTTCGTGATTTTTTGTTTTGTTCGGATTTGTCGAGAAACTTGGTGAAGTTTCTCTTTTACGGAGGAAGGAGAGAGTTTGTGACTATATTCTTCGCAAGGTAGCATTAATTACCCCCTGTATTATCGGAGCCGCCGTTTAAATGAATAACGGCGCGTTGTAGCCTTGGTTTTACTGTATTATTTTGGAATAGATAAGATTTTTTGTGGAATCAAAGAAAAGAAGCGACTTCGAGTAAAAATTATTTTTATATTGGAAGCGTAAAATTGTGCCAAGAGCACGTAACCAATTTTGTTCTGTTCTGTTTCTCGATTTGTGTTTAATTACCGAAATTTTAGACAAAGGAACTATCGCACGATTTGCGGATAAAGGCTTGGATTCTAGCTTCTCGAAAAGTTATAATTCGAACGACCTAGTTGGATTTATTGCAATTAACATTTCTACGCATAAATGCCATCTACACCTGGAGTATTGTAGTCGTCGTCTTTTTCTATTCTTTGCTTCATTATCTCATTTCGTTTCAGGCCTCAAGTACCTATATTTTTCTACATTAAATACCTGCGTTTTTGATGAATGATACTCGTCAATTCCAGAGATTCTTCACAATGCGGTTTTCGATCCATTCGGTGAACTCTTGGCTCCGAAATTGCACGACGTTATCACACAATATCACACAAGGGGCTAAAAGTGGAAGGACTTGTTGTTCCAAGTGTTTCGTCATATTTTGACGAGATCTGCCCACAGTTAAATTTTTTGGTGTCATCCCTGAAGCACCCTGTATACCATTACGAATGATTGAATATCTGGACCCAAGACTGAATCCATTATCTGCTGCAACATCGCAGGTGTATTAGTGAGGCTGAACGGCATCTTCTTGAATTGGTATGAACTGCGGTACGCTTTATCACAGTACAACTGGTAACACTGTATTTTGAGCCTTCATGTTATTTTTCATGTCAGACAAAAAGTGAAGAACAACAATAAAATTAGAGATGACTGATAGATGATCTGAACAGATTATCAGATAAATAAATGAATAACTCCATAGCCTATCAGCATCAGACTGAAACTGTCTATTGAATATATGAAATGTGTAAGACTTGGCTTTATCTGACTCAGAAAGAAAAGTGACAATAATTATTTATTTATTCAATTATAATTACTCATTACTGTTAGAATTTGTTCAAATAACGAAATAACAAAAAGAAAAAATTAAAAGCGTACGGGTTATTCCTCCACGAAGTAAATTAACTCAATTGATAAACGAGTTAACGATTCATTGAACTCTAAATCAGATAACTCAACAATATACGCGCTGATGAATTGAGGAACTCAACAAAACATGAACTCAAATGAAACAGCTGACGAACTGATGAACACTTAGTAATAACTAGCTTGTGTAAAACAAATGACTACGAAACTAACGAATTCACGAACTGCTGATTTGAAACAAGCTTATGAAATTACCAACCAACAAGCTACTTGTCGGGTCAACAAGCTAATTACTGAGCTATTGAGCGAGCAAGATGACAAACCAAGATATTATCAGCTGAGAATAGGTGATATCGACGAGGCGGCCATTTTGTGGAAGCTAATCAAAAACAGCTGACTGAGATTTAGATTTGTCACATACCTACATCAAGACTGACATGTCGAAGTTGTCAAGCAATTACAGCAAGACGCTTGCTAACGATGATTTGCCCAGCCGCGAGTAGAAACTTGCGGTGCTGTGTTTGTAGTGTGACCCATTTGAGCAGGTAAATCAAAATCTCGACTACACATTGGATATGATGCAAAAACACAACGCGGGATGCCCTTGTAGGCTACTTGTGTTGGGTACAGAAACGTTCTCAGTCAAGCAACTCATAGCCCATAAAGCAGAAGAAGCACACGACCTACCGCACGCAAGAAGTGTTCTCTGCAAGCTTTCAAGTCTCTTGTGAACTTTCTGTTGAGATAATTTCTTCGACTTGCTCGATAAAGCCATCAGGATTTCCGTTGTTCAGATCATTCCTGCGCTCGATCTCCACGGGATATCAACACTTCAGGGTAGTCCAAAACAGTGAAAACCGATGCTCCCATGCGGAAGTAGGTGGCCGAACAGCCATATACACAGCGAGCAGAGCAAACTACCATCTTCTGGGTCATTGAAAACATGAACTTTGTGACACTCTAGTTGATGTGATAAAAGTCAGTTTGATTAGCTCCTACAATATGGCCGATTTTCAGGAGCGTGACGTCACGTCGATACGACCTATTAACAACTTACAAAATAACAAAGAGACTAATGAGCTTATCGCAAAAAAAAACATGCAAAACTGACTAAGTAACAGACTACCGAAGCAACAAAGTAGCTTGAAAGAGTATCCTGTCCAAATAACTGATCAAGAAGTGAGTGGGCCTAAAAACTGGATGAGCTGTAGAACTGAATGTTCTATGACTTGAATAAGGTAACGAATTGGGAGAGGTGATGAGTCGACTAAGTCAACAAGCTATCAAATTAAAAGCTAACAAGCTATTTCTTTCACAAAACAAACAAGTAAACTCAGCAATCCAGTGGGAGAACCAGCGACTGAGTTGGGGATGGGGACCAATATTTGTAGGCCACTATTGTTCCAACAAACTAACAAGCTGATGAATTGGCGAACCTAGCGGAGCTTGAAAAGTAGCAAATTTAAGAACTGAGTAACGAGCCTCTGACGATTTACCAAACTAACAAACCAACTAGCTGAAGAACTGAAGCTGACAAAATGATGACTGGGCTAGTGGACTTGTGACAAGAAGTTGACTGGTTGACGAGCGGACGAGCTTATGAACTAACAAACTAACTAGCGAATCCATCTCAACAAAATCAAGGTCAATCGTCAATGATTCACATCTCCATTTGATTCTGAAGAATTAATTAAACAGTTTCCGAAATTGGCGAAGATGACGACTCATCAAAATACTCAATTCAGTTTTGAGTATCTACACAAAAAAATAAATCGCTGAAATGACTTGGTCGAAAACACTTGCAGCTTCATTTTACGTTGTACCAGCAACATTCAATGCGTTCTCATATCGGCGGGACCGTTCAACAAGTATAGTGACAGTATAATTACAAAGTTCAGCGACGATTATTTATTTGCACGGTAAGCTAAGATAATGTTCAGAAAACGTTGACCTCGGAATGAAAAGCTCAGCCAGAAGGGAATCGAAACAAGGTAAGTATTTTGGCGAGTGAACGAACAACTTGAAAAAAAGGTTATGGACTTTGGGGGTTCCTATATATTCTCATACGGCACGTACTCGTGTTGGAAAGTGAGTGTGCTCTTTTGCATCTGCATCCACCTCCAACTATGCAATGGGTATAATGTGTGCCCAGTGGTCGGTTATTGTAAATCTAGTTCCGTCAGAAAAATGGCAAGGCTTGTAGGTCGGTAGTCGGGCGTGGTCGACGAGCTCCATCTCTATGTATCTTGGTGTGTGCAACTATGCATGTGTGTGTGTAGCGTAGCCGAAGAGCCCAAGGCGCGGCTCTCCAGCTGCCATCAACTAGGGCACATTCATCCTACGCTCTAATCCATAACAACATCGACACACACACATACACATACTCGTAGGTACATAGACACCACACAAACTCGCATGCATGTATAGTGTAAGCTGTTACTTTTACCCGCGATCGCAAGTCTCTCCATGCATAGTTAGTTCTTGAGTTTAGCTGGAACGAAGTTGGAAATTCTGGTGCTTATACTTACTTAAGGTGGTTGCATCAATGAGATCCGTTTCAAGAACTCGTTCGAAATAATTTATTGTTCAGAAATAGACTAGTCAACCGTCAAGTACTGTCTGGACTTATGATACTTTTACTTTTATTATTAGAATTTATCTCGTGCAATCTGCTGATTTGTCAAGCTCTCTGCCAAGCTGCCTGCACTGAGAGAGAAGATCCCAAAGATTTATTATGGAACACATGACTCGTTCATTGTTATCACACTAAAACTTTTTCAACTGGATTTCATTAAAAAACTAACTAGAGTGGAGCTCCTAGATTTCACAGTTGAAAATCTAGTTAAAAATATCAAACAAGATATCTAGTGAAGTGTTTTGAAAGAGCATCTAGCTATTCGAACTGGAAATACGTAGAATTTCACTGGACAATCTAGTTCATCCATGAAACTCCAGCTGAACTTTTCTAGTGGTTCTAAACGGCGGAAAACCCAAGCCCAGGGTCATCAGCTGTTTGTCACCGAAGTCGCCGTTACGTCCTGTTAGCCCTTGCAGCCGACATTTGGCCAAATGTCTCGTCCGGCATTGATAAAAGTCAAATAGTGTCCCCAGTGCAGTGGCGGACTAAGGGAATCGGGGGCCCTGGGCGGAATTGTAAGATGGGCCCCTAAGGAGTGAAAGTTGAGAATATTAGGGGGGCCGGCAGACTTTTTGGCCCGCCCTGCCCCGTCGTGATTGAGAAAAAGCCTAATAAACAAAAAAATATGAGTTGTTAGCTTGACTAAAAAACACAGTGGCGTAGTCTGTAGCGCGCAGAGAAGATAATTTTGTTGTTTTGTCTCTTCCCTCTTTTGAAGAAAAAATATAAAATACAAAATTTTAAGGGCTTGAGGCCCCTGGCACTATGATATCTGGGGCCGGGGCCCCTGAAGCCTGAAGTGAGAATAATTCTTTGAGATTCCGTGATACAGACACACCCCTATTAATTGCCTGTGTGTAGGCCCCTAGACCTGTTGTCATGAGGCCTGCCAAAGTAACTTTAAAATGAAAAAAAAAAGAAAAACAATATTACTCACTTGAGTAATATGCGAAAAAAATGGCCATTGAGGAAAAAAATTGATTTTTTTTTATTTCATCCCAATTTTTTTTGCAGTATTTTTTGCAAACAAGAGGAATTGGAGGCCCCATCAGATGATTGAGGCCCCGAGACCCGGGGCGGACCGCCCCCACCGCCCCCCCCCCTTAGTCCGTCACTGCCCCAGTGTTCATATCCAACCTACTTAAAATTATTATTGTAAATTGTTTGCGCTACCGACCACGTCCCGTTCCCATTTCACATAATTTATGTCATGTTGTTGTCTTTTCCACATTTTAGGGTCCATTTTACTCAAGATTTATATTTCAAATTCCGTATTTCCATTCGTTGTATCTAGTGTTCGTACAACATTAGTTTTTTTGCCAGGGAAACTGCATGTGAATCATATTCTCAGCTCCCGGCCGCAGAGGAGTCAACGACAGCTGGCGGAGCAGCCGAACTTTTCACTTCCTCGCCGAACTGCTAGACCTGGGGGAGAACTTCGTGAAGATGGCGCCCACACTTCACCAGGTGGGCCATAAAAAACCGTGCTCGGAATTTTTCCTTCCGAAATTTTTGTTTCGCCACCGATTTCTCGAACTTTTCAGCATTGGCTAGCCAATTGAATAAGCTATCATTTCCGTATTTCAAAATGGCCGACATATCAAAATTCAAAATGGCAGAAACAATTGAAAATGGGCCTTCATTTGTTCTCGTTGCTTTTTATTGAAAGTTACCAGAAAGTCAAAATCAATAATGTACACACATCAAAAGAATCTAGGGGACAAGCAAATTCAGACGATTTCTGAATTCATCATAACTTTTGATTCCCATCAGCGATTTCACATCGGTTCTCAGTGTTTGATAGCTTAATCTTTCTTCTTCATATCTTGATCACGTCAAATACTAACAATTCTTTATGAGGTTGCTACAGAGTGATCAATGGAACAGTGTAAAATTGTCGAAAGTTCAGTACGAGCGCGATTTCCCAAAAAAAAAAAAAATTCATGCATTTCAATAGCACAGTTATGAAAACTGGTGTTTCGGCTTCAGCAACGTTTTTGAATTTTGGAAATCGAAGATGAATTGCCAGAGATAATAATCATTTGATGCCGCCATGTTGAACTTTCAAGAAAGAAGAAAGTGATCCGATTTTATTGAAATTTGGCACACACTCATGTCTGGTTCAAGTAATTGGAATTTCAAGATCAAATGTCACTTTCGATCACTTTCGAGCCGCTATATCAAAGTTTTTACATGAATAATTTGATTTGAATGAAACTTTGAAACACACTAGAATCGAATCATTCACAAAAAAGTTCAATGTGGGGGCTTGAAAGTGACCGAAAAAGACCTTTGACCTTGAAATTCCAATTACTCAAACCAGACATGAGTGTGATTCGAGTTTTAATGAAATCGGATTACTTTTTTTGGAAGTTCAACATGGCGCCACAAAATGATCAATATTCTTGGCAATTCACCTTCGATTTCCAAAATTCAAAAACGTTACTGAAGCTGAAACATCAGTCTTCATAACTGTGCTATTGGGATGC
This sequence comes from Anaspis maculata, assembly GCA_949128115.1. Lineage (NCBI taxonomy): Eukaryota > Metazoa > Arthropoda > Insecta > Coleoptera > Scraptiidae > Anaspis > Anaspis maculata. The sequence goes on along the minus strand of OX421966.1, from coordinate 67,759,780 downwards.
ATAAGTTATCTTTTTTGGGAAATCGCGCTTGGACTGAACTTTTGACAATTTTACACTGTTCCATTGATCACCCTGTAGAATCTTCATAAAACATTGTTCGTATTAGACGTGATCAAAGCATGAGAACGAAAGAGTGGGCTATCGAACACCGAAAACCGATATGAAATCGCTGACGGCAATCGAAAGATATGATGATTTTGGAAATTGTCTGAATTTGCTTGTCCCCTAGATTCTTTTGATGTGTGTATTACGAAGAAATAGACCTTTCCTGTCAATTCAAGACCACAACCAGTGAAATCGGATCATTGGCTGAGGAACTATTGCGATTTGAAGCTTAGCCTACTTCCCGTTTTTTTCATTCCCGCATAATTGATCCAAATTTAGGTATCCTGTCCGCCAATCCGCCATTTGCTCATTTCTCAACTGATTTTCCTCAATTTGGTATCAATGACCAGCCAATTGGACAGGCTATCTTTTTCATATGGGAGAATGACGTACATGTCAAAATCCAAGATGGCGGAAGCAAATGAAGATAGAATTTATTCCTTATTGCTTTTTAATAAAAATTAGCAAAAAGTCAAGACCAAAAATTATTATGAAGAAATAGACCTTCTTTGACAATCCAAGACCGCAACCAATCAAATAGGGTTATCTGCTAAGGAGCTACGGCGAGTTGAAGCGAAGCCTACCTACCGGTTCCTCCATTCCCGCATAAATGACCCAAATTTAGGAATCCTGGCCGCCATATCCTTATTTTCCAACCGATTTTTTAAAATTTGGTATCATTGACTAGCCAATAAGACAGGCTGCCATTTTTCATGAAAGAAAATGGCCAACATCTGGAAATTCAAGATGGCGGGAACTATTGGAAATAAGCCTTATTTGTCCTTGTTGGAATAGAAAAACGGAGAGTAGACTTTGCTTCAACTGGCCGTAGCTCCTCATCAGATGAACCGATTTGATTGGTTGCTGTCTTGAATTGTCAGGTCATAATAATTATTGGTTTTGACTTTCCGCTTATTTTTATTGAAAAGCAATGAGGACAAAAGAAATTTTATGTTCAATTGCTTCCGCCATCTTAGATTTTGACAGGTCTGTCATTTTGTCATATGAAAAAGGTAGCCTGTCCAATTTTTCAGCTATTGATACCAAATTTGAGAAAATCGGTTGAGAAATGAGCATACGGCGGATTGGCGGGCAGGATACATTTTCGGTCAATTGTGTGGAAATAGAAAAAACGGAAAGTAGGCTTCGCTTTAACTCGCAATAGCTCCTCAGCAGATGACCCGATTTTATTGGTTGTGATCGTGAATTGACAAGGAAGGTCTGATCCTTCATAATACATTATTAGCTTTGACATTCTGGTAACATAGAGCAACGCTGCGGCATTCCCCAGGTCAGCATGCAGTGGCCAAGACTCTGTCAGGCTGGGCTTCTTCTACGGTCGGCCTAAGAATCCACCCACCGCAGTACCTACTCGTAGACTTCATCGCCGATCCTGGATGAGTAATACGTTTTGATCCTAGTTCATAGTTACATTTTATTCATTTACTTAACGCATTCTCTCAAAACTTAATTGTGTATCTACACTGCTCGCCACGTCATCTAATATATTTGTTAAATTGTTCAAATGGCGTTCACCTTTCCCAGACCAATTTCACACCCATCTTTTTCCAAATCACAACCCCCTGCTCTATGCTAATAGCCGACAACGAGTCCAGGGCTTGTACCTAGGTGGTGTCATAAGCGGCCACCACTCAGCCCTTCTTCTCTATCCCTGGTGCCTGGTACTGCGCCCTTTGCTAAATTTGCAAGAAGTCCGTGAGTTCCTGTCGTGTCGACGAGAGACCCGCATCATCGACAACGGTGGTTCCACCGTTTTACATCCAAGTGTCGGACCTGACGAGATGCGAATAATGTGTCTGTTCAACAGTGTTCTCATATTGAATGATGGTAAGGCATGCAACCAGAAGCAGGATTCTTCCCGTGAAACTGCTAACAAACGGGCTTGGTCCCTCGCGTCAATGGCGGTTGAAAAAATATTGTTTTTGGCCACATTGATGATGGGATCGTCCCAGTAGCGTTGTTTTGCAGAAGTTGGTAAAGTGGAGCTAGCTATCTGTTGCCAGATGATTATGGCCTCTGCTCTTCCGTGTAAATCAATTTGTATAAGATGTTGGATGATAAAATATGAAAAAAGTCTTTACAAAATGTTGTAGAAGAAATAAAACTTGGTAAAGCACGTCGACAGCAGATCTGATGCCAAATCCTCCAGCATTTGTTTCCATATCTTTTTTTTTTGTCCTAGGCAACTTCGTCATCCGAAAAACTCTTGAACCGTTCTCGGCGCTTGGTATTGATCAAGCGCATGAACGGAACAACAAGATAATCGAGGTTGAAGGAGGAGCGATAGGGCTTACTCAGAATGATTCGGCGTTGAATCCTTGGATGCTGGGTGGATCTGAAGTCTTATCGAGACTTCTAAGGGAGTTTCAAAGAAATTGCCATATGCATGATTCAGAAGCACGTCATGAGCAATATCCTGCTTTTCAAAAAAGGTTTCTCGACAAACACACAGCCTTCAAAGAGAGCTTTGTTGACCACCAAAATCCTTCTATTCATCAAGGTGAAGACCTCATCGTCTTGGGCTCTTGCGTGGTTCTTGATTCCAAAGCTGCCGAAGCACTCAACTCTCTTGGAAGGAATGGCACTGAGATGTATCAGAAATTCGTTGAAGCAAGGCTCATCGAAAAAAAAACCGAGAAAGTGGAACAATCCGTTTACAGTACAATACACAAAGCAAAAACTGTGATCTTTGGGTCAAGTCAGAACAAGACGGCTCCGAAAGAAAGAGGAAAGGAAAATCTGAAAGCTGATGTGGAACTTTTTTGCCGGCTCTACAATGCAAGTCTTGCAAGAAATCTGAATATTGACGAGTTTTCCGAGTTAGAAAATCAGTCGTGTCTGCCATCCATTTCGTTTGAGAAATGACATACGGTCCTCCCAGAACCAATCACAACTCGTCGGTCTTTTGGAGAAACTTGTAGGCAATGGTCAGAGACCCTTGCTTTGTGATAGCGTCGTCTTTGATGGTGTAGGGCTTGTTTGTTCATAACATACTTCCTCGTTCGGGAATGAATCGGTTTCAAGAGTACGTGAGATGCTTCAGTGAACATATTTCCAAGCACGCAAGAGCCAAAATTACATACTTATTTTCAGAACCAGATTTCTGCCATTTTGGAAAAATGACGCAATTTTGAGTCTGACAGGCCTGCGCGAACAACGCTGCGGGCCTTTAATACTTTCAAGAACAATTGATTGTGCAAAGTGGCTCACTTTTATCACAATTTGCGTTTTTTTTTTGCCTACCACTTCGACTGCAATGAGTGGACTAAAAATATTTGTCGAACTGAAGAAACTCCTGCGATTATTAGCAATCTGAGCTGGTGTATACGCTGAGATTACTGCCAGATTGGTGGATGCGCTGCAGAATATCGTTTGCAGTACTCAGTCATAAGTATCGGAGTCAGAGAACCTGCTCATGAGCGAATTCTAGAGCACACCGCCATAAATCTTTCATCTCGCCGGGGCAAACACGCGCTCACAAAGCGAATAAATAATGTTATTATGCTCGCACACAACAGGAAAGGATGTTTTGACAGGGACACTCCTGATCCCGATGCATTCATCAACCGGCAACCCACCATTATTTAAGTATAATGTATAAGACTTTTTCCCTCCTCTTTCACCTCGACTTGTTGTTTGCTTTGCATACCACGACGGCCTATTTTTTCCTCAACTCCGACTCCATATGATAGTTCTGCATTTGTACCTTATAAACTGTTCATGCACGAGATTTATATAAACCGCATTATCCTCATGGCATATAGTTGAAGCAGCAGTCGCGGCCGTCTTAGCGCCAATAGTTCGATAACAACCCCGCCCTCATCCAATGCCTCGCGCGTTAAATACTAGGCTAGTTTGGAATTTGCAAAGGTCAATAATTATTTATCTCTGGCATACCTCTGAGCTGCTGCTATCAAACGTAGAGATAATTGTTGCGTAACAGAAATCGTGGTTTTTTTTGTGCATGCAGCGTGTGATGGATTAGTAAATTGCATGTTAATTCCACACGGACAAGGACCATCTTAGAGAGAGGCATTTCTCGAAGCATCGAGCCGGTAGCTGAGTAGTAAACGAAATAAATCGACAGAAATTGCATTCCGCGGATTCCCGCGCTTTTATCGAAGGTTAGGCGGCTGTAAAATCGGTGCGACTCGACGCGAAGATGGTCCGGTCGTGTACCGTTCTTGAAAATTTCCAGGTACGGTTGGATTTGAAAACTTCACTTGCGTTGGTACTTCCGAGTTCTGATTATTGATGATGAATAATATGTCATTGTGACGCAATGAAGGTTACGTTAAGATGCACATTAGCGTATTCACTACTGCAAAACTTGACGGAGACTTGAACGCGGGGAGAAGCACATGCATGTACAACTGGCGGAGGAGCCGTGAACCGCTAGATTTCCGGAATAGCGGCTAAGCTCATTGACTTTTTTTGGAGCTCTGGCCAATTGACTATGTCATAAAGAGTGAAACTCAAAGAAAGAACGCATTGATGCGCCGAAAGTGGATTGTACCAGTTCATTGTCATATTCTCAGGGCTCTGTGATACACCGGCTACGTTGGAGTACCTGACGACGTCGTCATAGTCATTTGTTGATTATACGAGGAGTATCTAAGTAGCCTTCGAGAAGGTTTATACGTCTTCAAGGAGCTCATACCAATATTGAACGAAAAAAATGTGTACTGTTCTAGAAGCAGGTTAAGTTTTTGGGACACGTGTCATTGGAAGGAGTCCAAACCGATCCTGGGAATCGAACTGTGAAAAGGATTTTCGGGCGGCCTATGTTTATGTTTGAAACATCAATGGATTTTTGGATACAAGTTCTCTGGTCATAATGATCTTGGACGCCAGTTTTCAGCCATCATCAAAACCGCGGCTTTCGGAGCTGGTTTTTGGTCCCAATTTGATTGCCAGCGCCAAGTGGGACCCAACAAAAGAAGGTGACATGACATTCTTCAGAAAAATTATGGCAATCTCTGTTGAAATTTCGCAGAACTGGACCATAACTGCATATGCAGTTGATATATCATTATCGACCATTCGAAGGATTTCTAGACTTCTGGAGATTACCAACGATAGCTGAGAAGTTTTTGATATTCCTACGGTTCCTAGGAATTTCTAAAAAGTTCAAGTTTTCTAGGTGATTTCTAGACATTTCTATGAATTTTCTCATTTCTTTGTGTGACACTTCTAGGGGTTCCTTAAGACCTCTAGAGATTTTTGGAGAATTTCGAAGGATTTCTGGAGATTTCTACGGGTTATCTAAATACAGGGTGATTCATAAGTGACCTTACATAGGCTGATGGGAGATAGAGGACTTCGAGGCGAGTCAGGATCCACTGAAGAAATTTTGTTTCCTCCATTGGTTACGAAGATACAGGGTGGGTGGTGTTTTGTGTGTTTCGTATGAAACTTTGATAAGCGATATTTCTGAAACGGCTGAAGATATTTCCTTGAAATTCACCAGTAATATTTCTCTATTGGAACTTACCCTGGAGCCATACTGAGTAAGTCAAAATCTAGGGCCGGTGTTGAAAAAATGTGCCCCTTTTTTAATTGATCAAAAAGTATATTTTCTGACCGCTTTTCTGAAACACTGCTATCGAATTCGAAAAGCTGAGGAAAAATGCTTCAAGAATCATTCTTCAATTTAGATGGCACACCTGAACCGTTTCGATATAAGAATTGAAAGTGAAATTTATGGGTAAGTTTCCATTTTTGACCGGACATAATCGACTTATTGTTTGATTGAATTCATTCAAATTCATTTTTTAGCTTGTCTCTGTAGAATAGAAGGGCTTGGTAGGAAGAAAAATTCCATAGCGGAAGATTTTTTTTTTGACGACCAAATCGAGTCTAATTTTGGTTTCATTCTCGATTTTGTCATAAAAAAAAAATGGTCGGCTCTGGAATTTTTCTTCCAACCAAGCTCTTCTATTCAACAGAGACAGGCCAAAAAATGAATTTTGATGAATTCAATCAAACAATAAGTCGATTATGTCTGGTCGAAAATGGGAACTCACCCACAAATTTTACTTTTAACTTTATTGTCGAAACGGTTGAGGTGTGTCACCTAAATTAAAGAATGATTCTTGAAGCATTTTTCCTCAGCTTTTTGAATCCGATAGCAGTTTTTCAGAAAAGCGGTCAGAAAATGTACATTTTGATGAAACAAAAAAGGGGCACCTTTTTTCTAGCCCGGCCGTGGATTTTGACTTACCCAGTATGGCTTCGGAATGAGCTCTAACAGAGAAATATTACTGGTGAATTTCAACAAAATACCTCTGGCCGTTTCAGAAATATCGGTTATCAAAGTTTTATACGAAACACACAAAACACCCTGTTCTTTGTAACCGTTGGAGAAAATGAAATTTCCTCAGTGAATCCTGAATCGCCTCAAAGTCATCTATCTCCCATTAGTCTATGTAAGGTCACTCATGAATCACTCTGTATATTAACGAGATTTTTGATGATCCATGTGAGAATTTCTAGAGATCTCTTGAGATTTATACGGGATCATTAGGGCTTCTGAGGACTCGTTTGAGATTTCTAGGGATTTCAGAATATTTATAGGGCGGTTTCAAGGATTTCTAAGGTTTTTCAAAAAATTCCAGGGAGTTCTAGGATTGAACATGATTATGTATGTGATTTCTTTTATTCCAAAGATTTTTGCGGGCTGAGATTGGAGTTAAGTATAAGGTACCTACGGCTTTCATGATTTCTACAGGATTTTGAAGATTCCTGAGAATTTCTATAGGTTCCTACAACCTATACAGGATTTTCAAGGATTCCTAGAGATTTACATGGATTTTTTAGGCATTTCTGAATTCAAAGGATACTTGAAGATTTCAACAAAATTGGTAGGGATTTCTAATATTTCCCAAAGATTTCTGAAAACTTCTAGGGAGTTCTCAAGGTCTTTACAGGAATCTTAAGAATGTCGATGGAACTAATAAGGACTTTTAACAAGATTTTAAGGGACTTCTAGAGATTTCTACGAGATTTCTACGAGATTTCTGTAATTTTTCGAGAGTTTCTAGGGCTCTCCAGAGATTTGTACGGGAATTTGAGAGATTTCCAAAGATTTCTTCGAGGATTGGAGAGACTTGAACAGATTCACACGGAGTTCCTGAAGGTTCATGTGAGATTTCTAAAATCTTTCAATGATTCCTGAGAGTTTCTATGGATTTTCAGGGATTCCCACGGAATTTTCAGAGCTTTGCAAGAACTTTTAACAGATTTTGTAGGGATTTTTGATAATCTTTGGGGACTCTCAAATTTTTTTATCGATTTCGAATTATTCCAGCCAAATTTTTAGGAATTAATGGAGACTTGTATGAAGTTCCGAGGGATCACTTGAGATTTTCTTAAGATGTTTGAAGAAGCTTCAGGGACTTCTGAAGATTCTACGTATTTTCTAAAACCATTTACGTGATCTATGAGGATTCTTGTGAGAATTTTGTGGGATTTTTGAAGAATTCCACGGGATCTGTGGGGGTTTCTGAAGATTTGTTTGAGATTCCTAGAAATTTATGGATATTTTACAGACATCCTTAGGATTTCCTTATATTTCTACGGATTTTGTGGAAATTCCCAGAGATTTTTGACAAGATTGTTTCAGATTTCCGAATATTTTTTCACTACATTTCTGAAAATTGATAAGGCTCCCGAAAATTCTCACAGAATTATTTCGACAAGATTTATGCCAATTCCCAAGTATTTCTAGAAGTTTCTGAGAATTGTCACGGGATTTCTAGGGATTTACTAAAATCTTTGTGGCATTTTCATAGATTTCTACGACAATTCTAGGAATTTCTAGAGACTCCTGGAGTTCACAAATGATTCGACATTTTTTTTATATTTCAACGGTTTCTAGGGATTTCTGGAAGACTCAAGATTTGTAAGAGATTTCCAGGGACTTGAATAGGTTCTTTGAGAATCTCTGAGGATAACTGGAAGTTCCATTGGGATTTATAGGGATTTCTGAAGATTTTTACGGGATCACTAGAGACTCCTATAGATTTGTTTGGAATTTCTCAAAATTGAAATGTGAAATCTTCATGATTTTATAATGCTCAAGATTTTTTGATAGTCAAAGATTGGGAAATGATTCGTGTACCTAGAACTTGTCTGTAGGTATCTCTGTAAATTTCCAGAGATTTTTTGGAGATCTCCAACAATTTGCAAGAGTTTTCAGAGATTTTCAGATTTGTATGGGATTTGCGATTTGTTGGGAACTAATCCTAAGGACAAGATCTTTGGAGATTACCAATGATTACAACAATTTCTTGTGATTTTTAATGATTTTCACACGAATTCAAAAGATCTCCAAAAATCTCTACGGAACTTTTACGGACTGCTCAAGATTCTCACGGGGTTTTTCAGAATTCCTGAAGATCTATATCGAATTTCTAGGATGTTTTTAAGGTTTTCATGGACATTTTCAGGACATTTAAAAATTTCTACAAGATTAGTCGGGAGTTCTAAAGATTTCTGAGGATTTCTGAGAACTTCAAGGGAGTTCCAAAGATTTCTTCATGATTTATGAAGATTTGCACGTGATTTCTAGGGATTTCAAAATATTTCTCTATCAAGATTTTTGGCGACTTTTAGAGATTTATACAGGATTTTGAAGTTTGCTGAGAATTTCTAGGCTCCTACAATCTATACAGGATTTTTAAGATTCCTAGAGATTTTTATGGCATTCCTAGGCATTTCTGAGTTCAAAGGATTCCTAAAAATTTCTACAAGATTGGTATGATTTTCTAATATTCCCCAAAGAATTCTGAAAACTTCCAGGGAGTTCTGAAGGTCTTTGCAGGATTCTTAAAAATATCGATGAAACTTATAAGGATTTTCAACAAGATTTTTGGGAACTTCTAGAGTTTTGTACGAAATTTCTGGGAATTTTCGAGAGTTTCTAGGGCTTTCTAGAGATTTGTACGAGAATTTGAGAGATTTCCAGAGATTTCTTCGAGGATTAGAGAGACCTGAACAGATTTACATGAAATTCCTAAAGGTTCATGTGGGATATCTGGATTCTTCCAATGATTCCTGAGAGCTTCTATAGATTTTCAGAGATTTCCACGGAATTTTCAGAGCTTTGCAATAATTTTGAGGAATTATTGGAGACTTGTATGAAGTTTCCAGGGATTACTCGAGATTTTCACGAGATGTTTGAAAAAGTTTCAGGGACTGTGTTTTCTAAAAATATTGACGAGATCTCTGAGAATTCTTGTGAGAATTACAGGGGATTTTTGAAGAATTCCACAGGATCTGTAGGGGTTTCTGAAGATTTGTTTAAGATTCCTAGAGATTTCTAAATATTTTCACAGAATTTCTTAGGATTTCTCAGTATTTCCACGGATTTTGTGGGAATTTTCAGAGACTCCGACAAGATTGTTCCAGATTTCTGAAGATTTTTCCACTATATTTCTGAAAATTTATAAGGCTCCCGAAAATTTGTACAGAATTATTTCGACGAGATTTCTGCCGATTCCCAAGTATTTCTAGAAGCTTTTGAGAATCACCACGGGATTTCTAAGTATTTAGTAGAATCTATATGGAATTTTCAAGGATTTCGACGACAATTTTGAGAATTTCTCAAGACTCCTGAGGTTTACCAATAATTCCTTAGTATTTTCTTATATTTCTACGGTTTCTAAGGATTTCTACCTCTTCCAAGGAAAGACTCAAGATTTCTAAGGGATCTCAAGGAATCTTAATAGACTTTTTTTAAATTTCTGAGGATTTCCGAAAGTTCCTGTGGAAATTTATAGAGATTTCTGAAGATTTCTACGGCATCACTAGAGATTTCTATAGATTCAAAATCTTCATTAATGTCTTACACATTTTCTAATGCTCAAGATTTTTTGATAGTGATACATTGGGAAACGATCCGTGTACCTAGAACTTGTCGTCGGTATCTCTGTAGATTTCCAGAGATTTCTTGGATATCTCTAACAATTTGCAAGAGTTTTCAGGGATTTTCAGATTTATGCAGGATTTGTGATTTGTAGGGAACTAATTCTAATGAAAAGATCTTTGGAGATAACCAATAATTACAAGAGTTTCTTGTGACTTTCAATGATTTTTACACGAAATCGAGGAATTTCCAAAAATCTTCATCAAATCTACTCAAGATTTTTACGAGGTTTTTCAGAACTTCTGAAGATTTGTATAGAATTTCTAGGAATTTTTTGAGGTATGCATGGGAGTTTATAGGATATTCGGAGATTTCCACAAGATGAGTCGAGAGTTCTGAAGATTTCTATGGATTTCTGAGAACTTCTAGAGAGTTCCAAAGATTTCTACAGAATTCATGAAGAGTTGCATGTGATTCCCAGGGATTTCGAAATATTCCTCTATTAAGATTTTGGGCGACTTCTAGAGATTTCTACAGGATTCTGAAGTTTGCTGAGAATTTCCAGGTTTCTACAATCTATACAGGATTTTTGGGATTCCTAGAGATTTCTATGGAATTCCTGGGCATTTCTGAATTCAAAGGATTTTTGAAGATTTCTACAAGATTCGATTGGTAGGAATTTCTAACATTACCCAAAGAATTCTTAAAACTTCCAGGAAGTTCTGAAGGTCTTTGCATGATTCTTAGAAATATCAATGGAACTTATAAGGATTCTCAGCAAGATTTTTAGGGACTTCTAGAGTTTTGTCCGGGATGTCTGGGAATTTTCGAGAGTTTCTAGAGCTTTCTAGAGATTTGTACGGGAATTCGATAGATTTCCAAAGATTTTTTCGAGGATTAGAGAGACCTGAACAGATTTACATGGAATTATCAAAGGTTCATGTGGGATTTCTGGAATCTTTCAATGATTTCTGAGAGCCTCTATAGATTTCCAGAGATTTCCACGGGTTTTTCAGAGCTTTGCAAGAATTTCCACCAGATTTTGTAGGGATTTCTGATAATCTTTGGGGACTCCCAAATATTCTTTTTATCGATTTCTCATTATTTCAGCCGAATTTTAAGGAATTGATGGAGACTTGTATGGAGTTTCCAGATTTTGTGGGAATTTTCAGAATTCCGACAAGATTGTTTCAGATATCTGAAAAATTTTCCACTACATTTCTGAAAATCCATAAGGCTCCCGAAAATTTTCACAGAAATTTCTCGACGACATTCCTGCCGATTCCCAAGTATTTCCAGAAGCTTTTGAGAATCGCCACAAAATCTCTACGACAATTTCGAGAATTTCTCAAAACTCCTGAGGTTTACCAATAATTCCTCAGTATTTTCTTATATTTCTACAATTCCTGAGGATTTCTACTTATTCTTCCAAGGGAAGACCCAAGATTTCTAAGGGATCTCGGGGGATCTGAATAGACTTTTTTTTTGAATTTCTGAGGATTTCCGGAAGTTCCTGTGAGAATTTAAAGATATTTCTGAAGATTTCCACGGCATCACTAGAGATTCCTATAGATTTGAAATCTTCATTAATGTCTCACACATTTTATAATGCTCAAGAGTTTTTGATAGTGATACATTGGGAAATAATCCGTGTACCTAGAACTTGTCTGTAGGTATCTCTGTAGATTTCCAGGGATTTCTTGGATATCTCTAACAATTTGCAAGAGTTTTCAGGGATTTTCAGATTTGTATGGGATTTGTGATTTGTAGGGAACTAGTTCTAAGGAAAAGATCTTTGGAGATTACCAATAATAACAAGAATCTTCTTGTGACTTTTAATGATTTTTACACGAATTCGAGGGATTTCCAAAAATCTTCACGGGACTTTTACGGACTACTCAAGATTCTTACGAGGTTTTTCAGAATTTCTGAAGATTTGTATTGAATTTCTAGGAATGTTTTGAGGTTTGCATGGGAGTTTTTGGGATATTTAAAGATTTCCACAAGATGAGTCGAGAGTTCTGAAGATTTCTAAGGATTTCTGAGAACTTCTAGGGAGTTCCAAAGATTTCTTCAAGATTTATGAAGAGTTGCATGTGATTTCCAGGGATTTCAAAATATTTCTCTATCAAGATTTTTGGCGACTTTTAGAGATTTCTACAGGATTCTGAAGTTTGCTGAGAATTTCTAGGTTCCTACAATCTATACAGGATTTTTGGGATTTCTAGAGATTTCTATGGAATTCCTAGGCATTTCTGAATCAAAAGATTCCTAAAAATTTCTACAAGATTGGTAGGATTCTCTAATATTTCCCAAAGAATTCTGAAAACTTCCAGGGAGTTCTGAAAGTCTTTGCAGGATTCTTAAAATATCGATGAAACTTATAAGGATTCTCAACAAGATTTTTGGGGACTTCTAGATATTTCTACGAGATTTCTGGAAATTCTTGAGAGTTTCTAGGGCTTTCTAGAGATTTTTACGGGAATTTGAGAGGTTTCCAAAGATTTCTTCGAGGATTAGAGAGACCTGAACAGATTCACATGAAATTCCCATAGGTTCATGAGGGATTTCTGGAATCTTCAAATGATTCCTGAGAGTTTCTGTAGATTTTCAGAGATTCCCACGGGATTTTCAGAGCTTTGCAAGAATTTTTACCAGATTTTGTAGGGATTTCTGATAATCTTTGGGGACTCCCAAATATTTTTTTATCGATTTCTCATTATTCCAGCTGAATTTTGAAGAATTATTGGAGACTTGTATGAAGTTTCCAGGGATTACTCGAGATTTCACGAGAACTTCTAGGGAGTTCCAAAGATTTCTACAGGATTTATGAAGATTTGCATGTGATTTCTAGGGATTTCAAAATATTTCTCTAGTAAGATTTTTGGCGACTTTTAATAATTTCTACAAGATTCCTAATTGCTATTTGATTAATGCAGTGTTTTAATTGAAACCTTCGCATTCATAGCCTTCATAGCACAAAATAATAGGAGTATATTACAGTGGCGGACTAAGGGGATTGGGAGCCAAAAAAATTTGCTTGAATAAGGAGACCACAGAACAAAATACAAGTTGGTCTCAGATAAAAGAGTGGAAAAAACTAGAACAATTGCATGGGGTCTTGTAATATTACTTAGCTCGTGGCGGGCGCAGCGGTTATAATTAAGAACGACAATGACGTTAGAAGGGCAAATTTTTACGGGCTACCTATAGCTACGCACTGGCATACCTGTACCTGATTCCGTTGCCGATGAGACGACGACGGTTTCAAGCCTGCCATAATTATTACTGATTGTTTGAAAACACTGACGTCTGTCAAAACGACAATAGCAATATCAAGACCATGGGAACGTGATAGGTGAAAATTGGAGGTGAAAATCTAGGTGAAAACATCTTCTTGAGTGACGTCACTATAATATTTTCAAAATGTTTTATTGCGGCTGATCGGACTCGTCTAGAAAACTTAGATTTGTTCCGTATACTCCTTAACTACCTTCCCCATGAGTGAGTCGAATGAAATATTTTCTCGATTTTTGTGTTTTGGTCTTCTTCAAGGACGGAGTTTAATTTGTAAAATAAGCGTTGCGAAATCAATCCGTCTGGGTTTATTCCTTGACGGATTAAACCCAGACGGACAACCTTCCCTATTTCACCTTCACTATTTTGGTCTCTCTCGAAAGCTACAAAGATGTACTTTGGTTTGAGCCCATTGGCAATTCCAAAATCGGAAGTGCATCCTTCTAGCTTTCGAAAAAGACCAAAATGGTAAAAATCCGTCAAGGAATAAACTTAGATGGATTGATTTCGCAATGCTTATTTTACCAATTGAATACCGTCCTTGAGGCTTCAACTAATAGTAAGTCCTCTTTTTCTCGTGAATGACAACTGAGTAGCTGAACAGGTGTTATTGTAATGATGAGCAACAGGTATTATGTATAGCAATTAGGTGTTTTTCTTCACAAGTCTTTTATTAGGTATATCCTCGGGTATATCTAAGACCGGTTTTGGCTAAGTTTCCGGAACAACCTCGAGTACAATAAATATTGAATACCTGAAAAAATAGCTTTGATGATACTTTGTTGAACTGAAGCAAACCGAAACAAGTAATTGACACATTAAAAGTGAAAACTATAACATATTTTTTTGCGTCCACAACCAACGCACTATTACAAATAAATTTTTTTGTCTTCGCACAAGCTCTTAACAGATTGCGAATATCGGTGCGCTAATCCGACAAGTCTGCAATCTGCATCGTTTTTTACCCCTTTTTATTTTTGAGTTACGAAGGATCTATAGGATTGCGAAATACGCCTCGAGGATCTCGCAGTGATCCTAATTTGATACCTACCCAAAAATCTCACTTTCAAATACCTCCAAACCGCATACTGTCGCATACCTACTGTCCGGATTATTCCGTTACACAGCAAAAAGCATTGTCACAAGGCCGGGGCCGACAATCAAATTATGCTCTCCCCGCGACATAATGTAACTATATATTTTGCGGTATAGATACAAGCAACGCAGTAAAAACGAGCCTCAACCTCCCAATTAAATTATCTCGGGTTTTACGACCATCCAACCAAAAATTATACGGTCGCAAATCCAGTAGTCGCGCGCTTATAAAGATCGATGGAAGGAATAATCATAATAAGCTGGGTGTTATAAAAAAAAACTATTTTAATTTAATTATCGGGCCTGGTGTTATCCAACAAACTTGACAATTATACAATAATTTATGATATTATTAGACGGGAGCTCACGCAGGTACACAGGTACCTACCAGAAGAAAGTCCGCTTGATGTGGAGATTATGAATAATAAATGTACGCATTCCTTATTCGCTTTCTGCATGTTATTAAAACTTGAGATAAAAACGATAAGCAGGTATTTACAAAATTGAACTCAAGGTATTACGATTCATTCCGAACGTTTCCTGGCCGTGGTTGGCTACGGCTACGATATGTGATCTGCGCAAAATGCTTGAATTCAATAAATTTTATGCGAGCCAAAAAAACCATGTTGTTTGTATGATGCGGCAAGCCAAATATTCGATTGATGTTTGAAAACAATCTGTTTAGAAGGCGGAGGCGAAGGTGAGTACGGAAGCGGGTACTCTTTTCAACAGCCCGTTCTATTTCCAACGGGTTCCATTCCATTCACTCTCAGGTCCATCTTTTGTGATCTTTCCCTATACCTGTCTATTTCGCTCGAGCTCTTCACTTTCTTTGGCAAACAAGCCAAGAGCAAAGCCTTCCCGTTGCTTCTTTTCCACTAGTGACTTGGCGATAATCATCCTGGTCAAGGTATGCACGACTGCGGGTTCCGACTTAAATCTGCACGACAACGAAGCTGGTTGAGTCAAGTCATTTGAGAATAATGATAATAGGTTTCCATTTTTTCCAACCTCGTAGAAATTTTTGAAAAATTTTTCGTAAATTTTGCCACCTTTTGCAACACTACTAGTAAGCCTAGTTATAGTTTATTCTCCTTCCACGCTATTTTCGCATTTTCCTCCAAATCATTTAAATAAAGTCCACTTATTCTTTCTTGTTTGCTCACTATATTCTAGGTTTTTCGAGCCGGATTTGATTCCAGTATATATTCCAGTTTTAATTAGTTTGGATTCCATTTCTTGCTCAACCGCGTTCTTCAACTAGCTCAGTCAAAAAAAAAATTGAATAAAAGTCAGAGTTCCCTGAAGTACACTATTGGGATACTCATGATTGTGAGTTCCTCAAGCGGCGCCATCTACCTAAGGCACTTCGCGATGCCATCACCCTATTTTGTCAGATCGTCTCACCTGAATGCATCCACACTGAGAGTAATGAGCCCCTGATAGGTCAAGTAGGTCGTCTCATTTGTTTTGGCTAAATTTTGAATTTTGCATGCATGGTAATGTATCTGTAACGACGTAACGTTGCACAGCCATCACGCTCAACCTCGCGCTTAACTGTTTCTGATTCTCTCTTCTCCAGTAGCAGCGATGTATTCACACTGAGGTAAACCGCGTCAACTGGTGTAATAAATGCGTCTGCAAGATAAGCTTCAATTGCGGATATCATTGCATCGATATAGGCATAATATGTATAAGAAGCGTTTGGCATAAGTACTTATACTCATAGATAATATAGATAGAGAGAGGTTATGTGCGTTACATAAGGACTATTAAAAATAATTAGTCCTTTCTTGTGAACGCGTGCCACTATTTCAAACATATAAATAACCTGCCTAATCGGGGAGGCCGTGCTGGCCGTTGACGGTGAAAGTGTGTACTCAACTGTTTTAAATCGCCTAGCGCGTTTCACCATGGTGGTGGCCGAGGATTCGCTAAGGGAATTTTTTGTCCACCGTGTACGCCTAATGGATGGAATATGCCATTGTATATCATAATAAGTACGTGTATATACGTATACGATTTACCAGTTCTGTAGCACACCTCTTCGTAACCTACCCGCATGAGTGGGATTTGTATCATGAAATCTGATCCGCGTGACCGCGCAACACGTTAGATCCTACCACTTGTCAGCTATGAAAAAAAAAATATCGGCAAATTTACGAGGAAGACTTTTTCTCGGGGACATTTTTTCCAAGGACGTTCTGCTTAGAACGTTTCTGCATGCCTAGAGCCGCGGTTTTGATGTCTTAATGTCGGTTATTGAGTCGCATTCCCAATTATGACAAAGTCAATTTTTCGAATTTTGATAAACGCTAATAGTGAACCTTTTCTTTTGACAGGCCATCATTTAAGTGCTTTCCATTCCATGGGTTGGGCTAAAAACTGAATTGATAGTGCTGAACCAGACAGCAAATGCTTGATGAAAACTCGGGGCATCGATTTATTAGTTATTCTGTATTGCTTTTCAAAGTTTCTGTTCATTATCTTTCTTTGGAACGCCGAAGCTGAAACCATCGGTAAAGCTGTCTAAAACATTCGTTTGTTAATGTGCAACTCGAGAGCAATCTCATAATTGATTCAACAAAGAAATAGCAATGCCGATTTGGTCACACGGCAAATATTCACCCACAAGCTAATCCCACCGAGAGAGTTGACCGATTGTACGTATAGAGGATAATAGAATCTGTGGTGGAACCACGAGCACTCGACAGTTGTCGATCTCGACAATTTCTCTTCTTCTAAAGGGTGAAGGGTGCAGAGGGGAGAGGGGAAAGGGAAAACGAAAAATTGTCGAGATCGACAACTGTCGAGTATTCGTGGTTTCACCACTGGACAAGTACCCATGAGAAATCGGCTGCGCGATTCGGATCTAAGTACAAGAGCCTACTCGTATAACTCCCTCAAAGGTAAATTTTGCACAAGAAATGCCTTACTCAGGATCTAGCTTCAAAATTTTATCAACGCTCTCCGTTTCCACAAGTTACAGGGTGAGTCATGTATTCTGTCGATGATTTTGAACAATTATACCATTTGGACGAGTCACTAGAATAAAACAAAATTTAGCAGATACGTTTTATTGCCGACACTTGATACATTGCACTATCGACCAGTTTAAAAATTACCGGCAGCACGACACTGGTTCTTTTTCCAAGTCTCTGTACAGAATTTCATCCAGTTTTTTGGAATTCATTCCCACATTCGGAACTACATGAAAAAAGCTATGACTCCGGCTGAGAAAATTGTTTGGCGCCATTGAACTGTGTAAAAAAAAATGTATGACTAGAGACCGGATTCTGAGAAGACCCAAGAAACTGGGACACTTGTTCAGGCCGATAAAAGCTCTATTTTAGGACGCTGTGGGCCGTAACGAGCTGAAATAGTCAAAATAGGCTGAACATATTTTTTTCATGTCCGTTAGCTTTATTGCAAAATTTTTGCTGAATTCGAGTCCATAGCGATAACTTTGCTGAATTCATCAACTTTATGACGATAATTCCGCAAAACTCCACAACTTCGTAACAAAAACTTCCGCTGATTCCATTAGCTTTATGGCGATAATCGTTTTCTACTCGGTTTTCTATCAACTTTCAATGAGGAATCTTTGCAACATGAGTGCTTCGAAATTGCAGTAGAAGTAGTTTTAGGGTGACCAAATTATGAATGAAGACCATTTCACTGAAATAATAAACTTCATAGCGATAATTGTGCTTACTTCGTAAACTTTCCAGCGGGAAATTTGCTGAACTCATCCACTTCACGGTGAAATATTTTGCCAAACTATCTTACCAAATTCGTCAACTTCAAGTATCCGTTGTAAAAATGCAGATTTATGGTAAGAGTTTCACTTAATTCACCAATTTGCTCTGATGCTATAGTCTCGTAGAGTTCACCTAATTTATGACAAGAATTTCGCTAAAACTGTCAACTTTATGGCAAGAATCACGCTAAATCACTTAATTTTATTGCGAGAATTTCGCCAAATTCATCAACTTCATGGCAGGCAATATCTATAGATTCTACAACTGTATAGCAGAAATCTCGCTCAGCTCTGCAACTTCAAAATGAGAATTCAGACAAATTTATCAACTCTCAATAAAAGCCACCATAACTTTACATGTGACATCATTGGTTTTTTTAACTTCACCGCTCTCAAATTGACATACAACTGCTTCCCAGCATGAGGAAGTCAACTGAAGTTATTGAAAACTTAAATTCGACAATGTCCACTGCCAGTGATAATCAACTTCACAGTCATAATCATTGAAGTAGCTTCATCAACTTGATAAAATTTTGCTGGATTTATGACCGAAAATTTCGCTCACTCATCAAGTTTATAGCAGGCATTTCGCTAAGTTTATCAACCTTTATTGAGGAACGATTTAGTTTTGAGTATTCAATCAAATTTGAATGTAATCCTTCTCACTTCAGTGCTTTGAAGTCGGCATTCAACTACTTTCTAGCATGAGAGAAGCAAATAAATTGAAAACTTTCATCTCGACAATTTCAGCCATTATTCCAATCAGCTTTGAAGCAAAACTTTTGTTAATATCGTCAACTTCGAAACAATAGTTCATCTGGATTCGTCAACTCTTGATAATAAAGGTCACGGTCGTCGGTCGTTTTTGATGTGATTTAGGGGAAACTCCATAGCGATAGTGTTGCTGAATTCATCAACTTCAACAAAAATTCAATTGAGTTCATCAATTTTGTAGTAAAAATTTCACTTAACTGAAGTTTGAATAATAATTTCGCAAAACTGATCAACTTAAAGGAGACCACAACACAAGATACAAATTGGTCTCAGATGAAAGAGTCGAAAAAACTAAAACAATACTCACGAGCATACCTGTACCTGCATGATTCTGCTACCGATGAGACGACGACGGTTTCAAGCCTGCCATAATTAGGTATTACTGATTGTTTGAAGACGATGACGTTTGTCAAGACGACTTGCAATAACAAGACCATGGGAACGTAATAAGTAAAATTCTGAGGTAAAAATCTAGGTGAAAACATCTTCCCAAGTGACGTCACGATAATATTTTCGAAACGTTTTATCGGCTGAACGGACTTGAATAGAAAACTTGGATTTATTCTGTATACTCTTCAACTACCTTCCTCATAAGTCAGTTAAATGAAATATAGACTCGATTTTCATGTTGTGGTCTCCTTGGTCAGAGTTTTGCTATCTTCATCTACTTGATGACAAGAATTTCACCAAATCCATCGGATTCTAGCAGGAATTTCACTTAATTTTACCAGTGTGAAGTGAGGATACCATCCAAATGTTAGACCTAGTGGATGGTACAATTGATATTTTCGCAAGTAGCATTGGTAATAACCAGCACGCGTCAAGAGTTCCCCAGCAATATGTTAAACGATTTCATTCGGAAGTGAAAAACAACTCCAAAAACTCCCCTTCTTCAAGTTATGATTTCAAAGTTTTTTTCACCAAAGCTCAAGTTTTTTGAATTTGACACATGGATAAAAACAATATCGAGTGATGTATGCTCATTGGAAAGCTCTTAGTTGATGCTCTCCAGTCCTGGTGTCAGTTTCTCAAAATTTCAGTCATGCCAACTTTCACTCCGGTAAAAAAAAAATATTCAACTCGAAATCAATTAGGTTACTCACAACTAAATATCTCAATGGGGTACTTCATTTGCGAAAGCCACTGAAGATCTTGTTTAAACTAGATTTCATGTCAACAGAAGCTGGCACTAGCACCATTTGTACAGTTAACATCAGGAGTGAACAGAACCCGTCAAGAGCTTTCCAACGATATGTTACTCGATATGGAACGAAGTTGTTAACGAAAACTGAAGTTTTTTGGAGCTGCTTTGTGAATCACAATCATGTCGAGTTATACCTCGATGAAAAGCTCTTGGCAAATGCTTTCCAGTAGCGTTGTCGGTTTTTCAAAATTCCAGTCATGCCAACTTTTATTCCAAAAAAAGAACAAAATCAATCAAATCAAAATCAAATTCGCCAATTTTTACCGTTTTTTGATCTTTATACTTGCAAATTAGCCAATCTTTTGGTCGAAAGTATTTCGTTGAAGTATTTTGTTGTAGTAATTTATTGAGAATCTGGTTGAAACTTGACTTTTTGTCGATAGAATTTGGAACGAACACTATTTTTGTAATCAACATTGGCAGCAAACAGTACTTGGGAAGAGCTTTTTAACAATATGTTACTCAATATGACTCAAGGGTATCGAGCAACTTAAAAAAAAAATTGCATTTTGGAAGTTTTTTGATAAACGGAGTTTCCTTACGAAAACTCAAGTTTTCTGAAGTTGCTTCATAAATCAGAACCATGTCGAGTGAAACATGAATGATCTCCAGTCTTGGTGTCTGTCTTTCAGAATTCCAGTCGTGTCAACTTTCACTTGAAAAAAAAAAAACAAAAGTTCATTGAAGTTAATTCAAGTTCCGTAATCTACAAAAAAAAATGACTTCTTTCTGAAGCTAATTTGCCGATTCTTAACGTTTCCCAATGTTTATACCTGCAAATTGATCACTCTCTTGATCAAAAATGATTCGTTGGAAGAAATCTATTGAGAATCTTGCTGGAACTCGATTTTCAGTTGTTGTTGACAGGAGCTTGGACTATTGCTATTTGTGAAGCTTATGTCAGGAGTAAACAGGACTTGTCAAGAGCTTCCCAGTGATATGTCACTTGATATGATTCAGCAGTGAAGAGTAACTTATAGAAGCTTGAGTCTTGTGAGTTGAAGTTTTTGCAAAAACTTGAGTTCCTAGAAGTTGCTTCATGAATCAAAAGTGAAGTGACAAGATTCTCCTCACAAGACTTCACAAGAAGTGAAACCTTGTAAAAAAGCTCTTGGCAGATGCTTCTCAGTTGCCGTGTCGGTTTCCAAAAATTTCAGTCGTACCAACTTTTATAAAAAAAAAAACAACAATGACAACCTCGAAATTAAATTCGTAAATTGCAATCGTGTCTTGTTGCAGTTTTTTTTCTTGTATTTTGTAATGGTAGAGGTGGGAGCATCAAGGGTGCAAGTTTTGTTAATTTTTTGTATGCTTACTCACGTGGAAATTTTTTTAACTATAGCTAAACCTAGGGTATATATACTCAAACGAGTACTCAAATCAAGAAATCGTGGCTCTTGCCGGCGCATTGGTGATTTACGGCGCCAGCTTACGAAATGCAGATAAGTGTTGCGGCTACCATTAGACATTAGAGGAGGTTTCTGGTTATTAATTGTTCAATAATGCCGATAAATTACGATATGAGGCCGGGTCATAATTCAAGATGCGGAATGGGTGGATGAAAATCATGCAAGGCCATGTGCCATTCACCACTGCTGAATTTTTCAGGATACCTACGTCAGTATAACACTACGCCTATTATCACGTATAATAATGGATCAAGAGAAGAGAACTCACCCATGTACTCATGTACCCATTTCCATAGATAGATATTTCCTTTTTTTTTATAAAGAAGTTAGGTACATACTATTATTAGCTCCAAGAATCAGTCGAGCCAATAAATATTAATTTATTTGTGTAGAGGATATAAAACAGGGATTAATGCCACACGTTGACAATAACTGTTATCAAGTTGCCATCTCAGATGAAAGGTCACGAAATGAAGATAAATTTATGTGATCTAGGGTTTATCATCATGGCTGTGTCAAAAAAAAAATGTGGATTGCCAACCTACGCAATACTGACTGGGTACCGGGCGTTCAAAAATTTCGTATAGTAGCCTCATGAGAATGTGGAGCTTAACCCGGCGTTACTCAGGTGAAAAAAACTACGTGATAACCTAGGTGGGGTGTCTGACACCCGAGAGACAATTTTTTTTATTGACACAGCAATTTGATTCCAGGTTTTTTAACATTAAATCAAGAGTACTGTATCCATTGACATCGATAACAATACAGTTTGTTGCACATGAAAGAATTCATTCTATGAAAAAACAAAGGAAAATGAAACATATGATTATTGCACAAACGAACAAAAATGCTTCCAACAAAAAAAATTAAATAACACAAGGATGGCAATTTCATTAAAAAAAAACATCTTATAAAGGCCAAAAAACAAGAACGGAATGACAAAATAAAAAAAAAAGTGTGTCAATCACGTACAATCATCACAAGAAAAAGAAGAAAAATTAGAATGTTCCAGGCAATATAGCGATCACAATGTTGACAACGGTGTTTTGTTTTTCTATATCGATTATTAGGACATGTTTGGCACCTTGCATACTCATTGTTTTGTTGTTGTAATTGAGGTTGGACCGTTTCGCCGAAAATGTCAAGAGTTTTTGGAAATTATTCACAAACAAAAATCAAAACATACCTTGTGAAAAAAAATGAGACTTTGTAACCCAGGTGGGGTATGACACACCCGTAACAGTTTTCAGGGCCTATAGAAGTTTTCAGATGAAGTTTTCAATAATTATCACACCGTGATTGTGAACATCAATACTTTTCAGGAAGCTATTCAGGAAACTATAAGTGTGTACCTACATGGCAACAACTGAAAATGGCACAAGTTTCAAAACGGCTTGGGTATGTCACACCCCACCTGGGCTATGCCGGGTTGAATTGTATCATTTTTTTAATCAGAATTATCACTATTACTGTTGAATAGTTCATTTTGAAAGCAATCCAAGCGCGACGTTTCTTTTTCCAACGGCTAAATTTGAGACGTGATTTCCAAATAAACGCTCGTTATATTCAAGCAATATCTATTAAATAAGACAAAGAAACTAATGGTATGACGCGGAAGAGCGTGATTGGTAGCGCTGACCAACGCAACGGACAGATAGTGTCTATGACTAAATGCTTTTGTTATGACTTTATCGGAGTTTACAGTTCTTTAGTGAAAAATGTATTCCGTGGTCCTGTGAATATGTCCTTGACGAGTATATAGCCAAATTTCTTCTTCAATCGATGCCGCGTGTTCTTATTATTATGTTAATGGTTGCGTGTGTGTATGGTCAAGATATGCATGCCGATGCTGAGTTGAGATGATAAACGGCGGCCTTGTCCTAAAACAGTCATCACGCACCAAATTCGGGCGTGTATACAGGTTACAGGACGTTTTGAACTCACGAATCTTCATTTTCAATTAAGTAGAGCTATAAAGTGCAACTATATCTATATAATATATACATTTAGGTATCATTTACCTCCAGTGCGATTAGAAACGGTTACCTACCATATTTTAGATTTTTGGTGATGCGGAGTATGGTTGACCATCAACCACAGTGACAATTCTTGAAAGACTGGCTATCTCCTAATCACGAGATGCTGGAAGAAACATCTTCACAAACATTATAACGCACAACGGATATACAAGGAATTTCGGCCACGGTCTGGTCGTACACCTTCTCTTCGCCCGGTCAAGAGGGGAAGAGGAACGAAATCCACAACTGAAGAAGGTCCAAGATTTTTCGCCAGCCAGAGGTCTCTGGCTGATCTCCTTCTAGAATCATGAAGTTGGTAAGTCCACGATTACAATTTCCGATGAATTATAAAAGAACCGGAAATATTGAATGCAAGTTTGGCCATGAAATTCGTCACTTCTACTGAACGAAAACATGTTTGGACGCCTCATCTTGTCACCTGCTTCATACACAGTGGGCCTTTTACGAAGATCATATCCGGCTTCTGGCTCCAAAGATGCCTCTCCAAGGCGAATCCACACTTTTTCAAAAGGCTTACTGGATTCCTCTCTTCGACAGCGCAGTCTATCTTTGATTGTCTGATTCTTAATGACAACCACGTCCCGTTATCCCTGAGAGGCATTTCTTGTTCAAAATCTACATTGGAGACGGTGAGACCAGTACACTCTTGTGTTAAAATCCCAATCGGAGTTGATTGATTAAGTCATTCTTCCAGTGGAGTAATTGTCAATAATAATTTAGGTAGGTAAAGCGATTGTCTTTTCTGGTGAAGCAGACAATCACTTCACCTACATTATTAATGAGTCCCGATCGCGCAGACGACTTTGCATAGAGACCTGTCCAGGTTTTGTTACTCTCCGCCACGTAGAACCGGCTTGCTCTCTCAGTGGGATTAGCTTGCGGGTGATAATTTGCCGTGTAGTCAAATCGAGTTAGAATAACAGATGTTACCGGCCCGGCCGGAAGGAGGCGGAGCCAACGCTCGTCCCTTCGCGCCTATATAAACCGACGTTTACCTGATTCCCCCCAGTCGTTTAGCAGTCCTGAGCCGACACACATCGCCGCATCGACTACGCACCGCACGTCCGCAGACGGCCTTCGCCCTGATGTTTCCCATCCAGGACCACTCTCAAGAAACCATTGGCCCTTTTCAGGGCCAAAGCATCGGCCCTTCTCAGGGCCAAAGCATCGGCCCCTCTCGGGGCCACCTTTCCGAACCATCCGCCGAGCGGACAACGTCCGCAAGCGAGGCCTCAGGTCTCACCACCGCCATCGAGAGTGCGTTCTTGCCAGCGCCTGGAGGCTCCGCCCTTCAGCCTGGCCGCGCCTCGTTCTCTCTTGATAACACAAACGAACATTTCTGACACAGCCTTACCAACGGTTTCAGCTTAGACGTTACGAAGAGGGCCAATTCTTGGAAACTTCGAGAAGCAACTCAGGATAACCAACATAAACGATGACCCGAATTCGACCTTTAAGACGACTCCATCAGGTCGTCTACTGAATCATAGCATATTTCATGTTTTTTGCTGATATGAAGCAGCATTTTGAGAAGAAATGCATACAAGGTGTCCTTTGCGATGGAAACTTGGGAAGCGAAAATTCAACTCCGACACTGCATCCTTTGCATTTGACAAATAGATCGATGACGCGGTGTATCAAGGATAAGCAGTAGAATAGGAATTTCACTAGATTCTATTACTCATTTCAAAAGTTATGACGAATAAGAATTATATTGGGCGAAACATTCAAAGTCAATTGATAATAGAGACCCGCCGATTCTAGGCGAAATGTCTTCTGGTTTCTTTCCCAAGCATTTGCATAAGACCTTGAAATAAATGTGAGTGTTGTAAAAATATTGCTTCTGACGCCCCTTTGTATTGCCTGAATGCCTGAAACTGATGAAAATTCCATTTTTTGTTCTGAAAAGACCTAAAACAAAGGCTAAAATGAACTTTTCCACTTTTTTCATAGAAATGATCTAACAACGTCGAGAGAAATATTCATTGTTTGATTTTTTCCGTTCAAAATGTATGGGTGAATTTATCTGAACACTAATATCGAATCATTTGCCCCAATTCACATAGGTATTGCTTTTTTAGGTTGTCACAGCCTGTTTCGGTCTGTTGCGTGAAATACAGCTTTTATTCACCTAACCTCCGGTTCCACCAAACTTTGATCAACGCGATAATTATATCACTCTCATAGTAGCTACGCAACCGATCATCCGATTGGCTGGTGCATAGCAACTATCGGCGTGATAGATTAATTCTGTTTGTAAAATTTTGGTGGAACCGTGTTACGTCGTTTTCTGCTTCTGTTTGTTTTTGGTACTTGGACCGATTGGACCGGTCCAGTTCTGTCCTGCCGTTTATTTTCAAGTTGTTTGGGGAATTTCGTTGTCTTGCGGTGGCCCTTCCGGCAAACGAGTTCTGCGTGCCTTTCTCCAATTGGCTATGAGAAGTAACTCAGCGCGCCGGTGGCTACTTCTTCTTTTTCAATTTGAAACTCGCATCCAAGCTGTCGCTTAGATGTGTCCTGTACATCCTCGTTTTTTTCGTTCGAGTGGTCTTCGAAATTGTGTTAGTTCGAAGCCAGAAACCGCATGTTTTGCGGGTTTATTTGGCGAACGTTGGATCATTACATTAGGGTATTGGACCCGAAGTAGGCATTGTTTTGCCGTCTAAAGAAGTACAACCGCACCTGGCGCATCAAACGAAACCGTCTGTCACCTGGAGGTGAAGTAAAGACTGATTTGGTTTCCCTTTTTGTCATATTTTTGAGTTGGAGTCGACATTGAGTTGAGTGAATTGTTGTAGGTTTCTTCTTTTACCCACCGTTCAGTTTCTCTGCTACATAACGAGTTTTTCTACGATCAAGTTTCCGACATCTCTATTTTCCTGTCATCAAGTTTCAAAGTCTGGAGATTTTGATATTGTCAGCTAGCCGTTAACGTCATAGGCATCGACATCGCCGCATTTACGCAACAGGGAATTTCCCGAGCAACTCTTTCCTTGAAAAGGAAACGATCCAACGAGGAGCCTGCGACACCGAGTCTAGCCATCGTCCGTACTCTGGAAGTTTCACCGTTTGTACCGCTTTGCGTTTTGGTCAAGTAAGCCCCGACGATATTTCGCCTATTGTGTTGCTTGATTCTCCCTCTATTACTTGTGTTTCAATCAAAATGCGCAAACGATAATCATTTTTCACGTTGATATTTGGCTAAACACTACTCGATTATCGTTCTAGAGAAAAGGCAAAAGAAAAATAGGTGTACAGTTTTCAGAGAACAATTAAGGGTGAAATTTGGAATTCAGCCTGCTCGCAATTGAATTGTTGCGATTTCTGACCATTCGCCAAGAGTAATGCGCTTTGTTTAAGCTAACATCACTATTCGTCATTTAAAATTCGTACACAAATTTTGCAGTTTTGCAACCGACAGTCTCGTGGTACCTTGTTGTTGGTGACGTTGAAATTGACGTAGATGTTATAGGGTGAAAGGTTCTAGTTTGACTTGTAATCAATAATTATTATTTCGAAGGAAGAATCTCGAAATTAAATTCACACGGTCTCATGTATGAAGTTATTATTGTTTTTGTAACATTGTTAACGTGTGAAAAAGAAGCCGGTAACAAGCTCTGGGGTGGCTCATCAACTTAAGTACACACCGTGCCGTTTAAGTTTCACCTCGACTTGAATTATTATCTGGTACTGTTGAAAACCGGACGACAGGTACTTACGCTTTGAAACAGATAACGTTCATTTCAATTCCGGCTTGTGCTGAAGCCAAGCTTTTTTTCCGAACGTAACATAAACTTTGTTGTGTCATTATTTGACAAAGCGATCTCTTTTATTTTCTTTATTGTAGAATTAGCCAACCGGCACCTGTTCATCTTCATTACCTTTTGTAAATAAACTTTGTATTTGGAATCCAATCATTGCTTTACCTTCAGTATTGTTTCAGTCATTGCTTGGTGCTAGAGTTTGTTTTGTTGGAAATTCGGTCACAATACTGTGGCGCCCCCGACCACCCAATAAGAACTCCGGCCTATCTCCTCTGATCAGTTGGCGGGCCGTGTTCCCAAATAAGACAAACCAATGGTTAGTCGCACCGAAAAGACACGAGGCCTTTTTGGCATGTAACAACCGGAGGTAAACAATGTAAACATAACGTCTCAATGTCCTTTTTTCCACGGCCTGGAGCCTAGTCTTGATGCAGGGACCGGACTCTACCATTCGCATGGGACTCTGAGATTCATACTAGTGTTGAAAAATATTGCTGAATAAAAAGAGTTTCATAAGTTCTGCAAAATTTCCGTTGATCAATTGGGCAAAATTCTTACTGCTCAAATTAATGAATTCGATGGAATTCTTGCTATGTCGTTGATGAATTCAGCAAAATTTTTGTTATCTCAAGTTGACTAAATAGCTAAAACAAAAATGAATATAGCAAATGTACCAAGTTCAAGGAATATTAACTGAGAAAAGTGCGGATCAAGAGCGAATTGCACAAGGTGATGTGGAGTAAGTTGCTCTTCATTGAAGCTGACTCATATTTGGACTTGGATTTATTCAAGCCACTGGCACTGCAATCATGTCCTTAATACCTGACAACAGATTACACCGTCACCACACAATACTCCCTTCCGCATGCATTTCAAATGTTCATGAAACGGTGCTGTTTCTTATAAAGTTATTCTCAAGCTTCCATTCAAACTTGTTCAAGTCTGCATAACACTTGTCAATATCACTGTCTACTGTCAAATGATGACAATAATATTTCGTTGCGGCCGCCAGCACGTCGGTGTCTTTTACCGGATTGGAAATACAAGCAACTGGTACCATTTAGGCAAGAAAAATTGCCGAGCAATGAACGTTGGCACGAAGTATAGATCTAGATACAAAATTTAGATTATATTACAAATTTCAAATTAATTCCTACAAATTTCTGATTGATTCGAGAATCGTTCGGTCGCAATTAGGTAGGTGCTCGTTTTTTAACAATTCCATCACAGAGACCTCGATTAGTCAACGAATCAATTATTTGCCCAGCCCTATTTGCAGCGTGACACGACACTTTACTCTGCACCAATTTGTTCAGAAGAGAGGTATGAAGAAAGCGGAAAGCGGTGTCCTCCAAATTCGCCGTTTCAATCCGCTCTGAACCAATCATTTGTTCTTGTACATCTTCTTTTTTGTTACGAAACATGTACTCGATAAATTTCAAAAATAACTAATTGTTGTTTTGATTTCATGTTACAAGTCTTCGCGCATATGACTACAATTATTAATAATGGTGATGGATATAGATAATATGCAAAGTCGACGACGAGATATTCTGTTGTAATTGAACCGTGCCAACTGGAGTGAGCCTTGCACCGAGAGCTCGCGCGCGATTGTGTTGTGTAACGCGGTGAAAGGAAGGGCAGCATCTCCGAAGGGGCCCCGCCCTGGCCCCAGGCGGCGGCCCCCGCAGAGAGCTACCATAACCTCCTTCCCTCCCCCGAGTGACCGATCGACTTCAATGCCTCTAATGACTGCCGGAAGCTACTCCTTTACGGAGCCACGCATGCACATTTACCACTACCGCAGTTCGCCTCTTTCAACTGCTTTCAATGAACACATCGGCTCTTACTTATTATTATTAATTAGCAAAGAAAACATTATGGTTTGAAAACTAAAGAGTCAGAAAGAAATCACAGGATAATAAAGAGAAGAAGATTTGAAACTATAGAGAATTTTGGTACCTATGGGTGAAACGGGTTGGAGGTTGCAAGTAAGAATAGAGGAACACACTGGTTTTAGAGATGCTGAGATGACCACTTGAAGGCATGATGAGCCAGGAACAGTACTGTCAAGTTGTCACGTCAATTAGTTTTTTTTTCTATCTTGAAGCTATATTTTTGTGTATTTTATGATGAATGTAAGTCTGAGACTGCAAGATTTTGTCTTCAGATTACTTGGAGCTGTCAATAAAAGAATATGATCATTCACATAATCATCTTCAAAATAGAATAAAAGCTTTTCTCTGGATTTATCGAAAGAGTCCATTTTTATCGACCGCCCATTTCAATGGTCCAATTATTATTCGCGGAACCGGTCCTCCATACACATCGCCATATAGTGGTCGTCAAAACGATGACGAGCGCTCCTCCGTGCGCGGCTGATGGCCACTCCGATTATAAATTAGAGATCTATCGATTTGAAAAATGTTTTATTCATGTATGCATACGCAATTAGGTTTTTCTGAATTTAATTGGCACTTTTAAGGAACCCGAATTCGACGACCATGTAATCCTGTCCACCTCTGCTTCCTCGGACAACACACGCTTATTGCCTCTCCGAAACATACCAGACAGACACATAAGTATCGTCGATCCACATAAATACGTCATCGCATAAGTGCGGTCGAAATATCATTATCACCATTATTATTACTTATACTCAGCCCTCAGCCGTTGGTGTATACACTTTCGATTGCGCGTCGATCGAGTCAAATACGGCTTATCTAAGTAGGTTGCTGAATGAAACCGAAATCCCATCCCATGACGTAAGATCCAATTAGTCTCTGCTGGGTTTGTATTATACCTGCATCAAGAAGAAATAAGAACACCGAATGAATTGAGGAGGGAGCAAAAACAAATGCGGAAGCTCAATGCATCGCTGGCGAAGCCTCCGGTGGAGCTCTGGGCGTTTCTTATTCTAGTTTATGTCACATAAACTCTGATGAATCATAAAAACTTATTATTGCCATCGGTGGCATGGACGTCTGAGATGGTTATAAAAGGTAAAATTAAGTAATGCCATTTGCCTTTTACTAACAGCAGATATTCCTGCGATAAATCATCTCGTGCCTACATATTATTCGATAAGTCATCGTATAAGTATCGTAGCAATGACTGGTCGTCGCGGTGGAGGAAATGAGCATTGAACTATTGAACACCTCCACATTATGTGCAGCGACAACGGGACCAAATTTGCAGGGGAACCATTCGAAATTAGAGGTCATTACAAATCGGCGCAAATTTTAGCGTCTTCTGAGCATGGATCTTCACTTCTTTTTTGTTCTCCTTTTGTTCACACGACCAACTATCTACTGATGTTCTCAACTAGATAAGTGTCACTTGCGGAATCTTCCTCTCTACCTACTAGTGTCGTATGAAAACATTTCTTCCAAATTTAAATCAACATAAACCTTGATTGCCACGAACGATTTCATTTCTGTCTCTACGGTTCGATTACATAATCTTTTGGCTATCCATATTCACCCTGGGAATTTCATGTGCAGATTCTCAGGTTTTACATGCTAAAGATGGATTGATGGATAGTGGATGGATTAGGTAATCGAACAGTGAAAACAGAATATAAATCGTTCAAGGCAATCAAGCAAGCGTTATATTGATTCAAATTATTGAGGGCGGTTTCCTCCTGTGACTCTTTATTTTGTTGAGCTTTTAGATCAGAATGCAGGAGAAATTGGCACAGATATGAGATGAAGTTGAAAATTGTCAGGAGAAATTGGATCGTCAGGAAAAAAAAACTGTCACTGGGTGTTTGAAAAAACACGAAACTGTGGATTGTCCACAAAAAATTATTGTTGAAGGATTCGATATCAAAATTTCAAGATAAAAATAATACAGATGAATATTTACAATGAACCTATACGGGGTGTTCCAAAGAAAAGTTCTCACCCGAGTCTGTGGTTCAACGAGCTGTGAACAGATGATTGAATTTTTGGAAGGATTTGAGTCCTCCTGGATGCTAGTCAATCATGCTGTTCCAACTCTCCAGTCAAGATTGCAATTTTTTCGGGAATTTTGAGCAGTTTTTCCAAGCATTTAATGAAAATGATTCTACAGGGTGTCCAGAAAATTGCGGGAAATCTCTCCAGTACGTTATAAGAGACTTTTCAAATAATTTGTAGAAAATGATCGAAAACAAATTCGACTCTGATTTTTTGGGTTTTCAATGATCAAAAACTGGTCCTTCGAATTCTCGTTCGAATTATAACTCTCCTCGTTTCTGACTCACCCTGTAAAATAGAAAAAATTTGACACACAAAATGGATCACTCTCGTTTTCCAATATTTGCCACAAGTCACAATTCAGTGTTTGTAACGATAATGATAAAAAATTCATGATAGATGTTTTTACTCTTCTTGGTTCATCACGCCAAGGGGTTTTGTCTTCTCTACTCTATATCACTGCTACCGGAAATTCGGGTAATAAATTGAATGACGGAACTTACGTTTATGATTTTTTTCCACGAGATGACCTTCAGGGAGCCTGTCATAGTCAAAAACTGAAATTGACCATTGGCATCAAGCTCAGGAGGTCAAAATCACAAAGAAAACTTGGTTCAAATGTGAAAATCTGATCGAATTCAATACTCAAGAAAAAAAGAACTGTGTCGTCTATTTTGAATAGGCCCCCTCTTTGGGGCCTTGATCAAGGTATTTCAGATGGTCTGCACGTCAAATTTCTGAAAACCGTTCAACAAACAATATTCGTGAATTGCGACCTCCTATCATCAGAGTAACACAGTTTTTCTTGGTATTGATAGGATAAATCAACATCCTCCAAGAGAAAAAAAAATCATCAAGTCAGAACCAGACTGACGATTTCAAGAATTTCAAAACTGGGCGCAAGCCAAAACATCACGCTTAATGATCAATTTATTTGCATTTAAAAAAAAATCATTCTGAAAATTGGGGTCCGTTGAATTTGTTGAAACTTTGCACTGTTTTACATTTTGCCCTGTAGATATTTTACATGGATCTTTCTGATCTTCACCTCCTGAAGGTGAATGACGGAAAGCCTAATCTCACTAACCGTCAAAACAAAATCGGAATGGTTTGTGTCATTCAAAAGTTATTGTGGTCCAAATTCGGACCAATTTTACCCTCGCGACAACATATTTGTTGCGCAGTTTAGTTGAAAATTCAAGAGACAACGTGAAGAGAGTATTTGATGCAGGGTCGGTTTCCCACAGAACGCTCCTTGGAGAAGCGATAAAAAAGGACAGAGGACGATGACGGAGGTTCTCCAATAAAGCCAAAGCCGTTTATGTCCTGGAGCTTTTTCTTGATGTGATTCTTCTTCTTCTTCTTCTTCTTCTTCTTCTTCTTCTTCTTCTTCTTCTTCTCCTCCTCCTTCTTCTTCTTCTTCTTCTTCTTCTTCTTCTTCTTCTTCTTCTTATACTGCGGCGAAGGTAGCTTCAGATCAACTAGACGGAAGCCAGCAAATCGTTCAAAACTGTGGTTGAGAGACAGAATCAACGCCGCTAGTCAATAAAATTCAAGCAGGAGTCTAGATGTTGATGAGGTGGTTTTGGTTCCAGATAAGTTTTTTTCGAGAAAAGGACTCGGCATTGCACAGCACCTCTTCGAAGACAGTCAGGCCCTGTATTATGAGGCATTACCTCATAATGAAGGTATGCGATATATCAATGAAGGTCCAATAATTACTCATTACTCATTACAAAACAACATAGACCCAGCGTATTGAACTATTCATTTTCCAAATTGAAATTCCAGTCAAAAATGTCACAGAAAAAAAAAAACTTCTCTTCACAGCGCCTCCCCTTCTTGAACGATCCTGGTCACGACACTATTTCTGTACTAATACGCACCTTACCTCTGCTTTGCTTTTGCCTGTGGTCGTCAAAATCCTCCGCTGAGACCGTTTTTGTTAGAACGAATCGTCCCGATAGGCAAGAAGTTGGAGCTCAATGAAACAAGCTCATTGCACACAGTTACGTTAATCAAATGGAAGAAGTGCAGAATAATTTTTGCAATAGTTCTCTTCTCAAAGTACCTAACGCAATGACTGTGACCAACAAAATAGACAAAATGGAACAAAATAAACAAAATCCAATAAAAACACAACAACAACAACAACAACAACGACGAAAATCATGAAAAAAAAAGAAGAAAATGCATATGGTACAAGAAGTAATAGAAACAATGTAGTAACAAACAACAAAAACAATTCAGAATAGAACACAATAAATTATGTCAAACAGAGAGAATGACGGATTCGAAAAATAGTCA
This sequence comes from Anaspis maculata, assembly GCA_949128115.1. Lineage (NCBI taxonomy): Eukaryota > Metazoa > Arthropoda > Insecta > Coleoptera > Scraptiidae > Anaspis > Anaspis maculata. The sequence goes on along the minus strand of OX421966.1, from coordinate 67,726,178 downwards.
CGCAAGGTAAGAATTTGTCAACGAAACCCCCGAGTTCAGCCTAGAGAAGAGTACTCTCAAAAATGTGATGACAAAGTGAAGAACCCACTGATACTTCCGCTATTGATGGTGAATCAAAGTTAACAACCACCGGACTATTCTAGATACCTGCCCAAGTTTTCTTCGCAGTTCTTTTCGATTTTTTGGTACTTTTCGTTTATCAAAAATGTTGCCGGAAATTTTCTTTGGAGCGCCACTCAAGTTGACTTTCTGCAAATTACACCGTCACACCATTCAACGGAGCAGATTTCTCAGAGCACGAGTTACTGGAGACTCAAAATATCCAAAAATCGAGTTGGGATGTTCTCAGATTCTCAGTCGAAAGTTCCGATCGAATTGATACAGAAATGGAAGAAAACTTTGAATTTTGAAATGAGAGCACAAAAAATTTGCAACTTGCAGGCTTTGTGGAACCATGTACGCAAAGTTGATGACTGCCAACCATGACTGTGGTGTCAAGCAAAACTTGAAACCATAAACGATGAGATGCTGTCATGTCCCTGTTGAAAACTTGCGTAGGTACTTTGTTTGCCGGAAGCTAGAGAAATAGTGACATTACTGGAGAAAATACCCTGTATAATACGTTTATTTTCACAACTGACAGCAGCTAATTATGTAACAAAACATTTTTCGTAGAACCAACTCGACTATGATATGGATGGCGGGTGGCGCCACACTACCCTCCTCCCCCCTGAGTGCTGGTCAAAGTATTTGGTCGTCCACGATGCTATGAGAAGCACGGCTTCAGATGATCCACTGACAAAAGGTCTTCCGAGTTCCTTTCCAGTTCACGGTAAATGTCTTTTCTAGCCAGTGGATCACATCAAAGATAGCGTCAGCGGTAGTAGGTAATGGGCCACTTGTGCGTGAGAACCAGTTACCCGGGCCACTTGGGACCGAAAATTTGAAATGCAAATTACCTGATATTTAAATATTTTTGCACTAACTTTTGACATACTTCTGACAGCGACTTTTGACGTCATTTTGACAGTGACTTTTGACTTTTTTTTTTCACAGTTTTTTCAAGTATTTTTGAAAGTGACTTTTTGACGTGCTTTTTGGAAGTGACTTTTTGATGTGCTTTTTGGAAGTGACTTTTTGATGTACTTTTGACGTACTTTTGACAGTGACATTTGTAGTTCTAAAAAATAAACAGTCGAGTACAGATAATTATTTATTCATCAAATACAACATTCAAGCATCAGCGATAGGGCTGTGCAACGAGAAACATCTAGTATCAACAGTTTTAAAGACTTAAAAGTTATATGGTACATGATATTTACTGTAAATATATTATCTATAGGAAAGTATGATGTGAATCAGATTACAATAGTTTTGATCAATACCAGATCTCTTTATCACTGACACAGTTTTTTGTAGCCATAGGGGTACGAATTATCTTCTACGAATTTTCTCTTATCACTGGTTGGTTTATATACTTTTTCTTCCAGTCTCGTAACAACGTGATGTCCCTTAGTTCTTCTTATATTCGTATCACGAATTTAAATGGATTCTTCTGGATCTTCACCTAGTATCAGTTCCATCATCGATTCATGTTTGAATAATCGCGAGTTCTTGTGATTCAGTTGTATATCCTTGATTTTACAGACAGTATCAGATCGATCCTCGGGAGTGGGAAACACTTTGAAAAGATAACTTTTTGGGCCACCACAGACAAACTCGGTGATGTATGCATCGGGACCGAGTTCTTCAAGCTCGTTTGTCATATCACCAATGTACTCACCCGTTGGTGGTTCATACTCTCCCTCACAATTCGAAACGTAAATTATTGAATCAGTATCATAATATAAAACTCGATTTTATAGCTTTTCCAGGTAAGAATATAACTGAAGCCGCGCTTGTGCAGTGGTAAAGGCAGCGATACAGACGTTCACTGTGGCTGGAGTAGTGACAATTTCCTCTTCATATTCCCAACTCACTACCAGTGTATTTTCGTTAATTGCCAAAATGTGGTTCACATTGACAGTAGGGTCTGACAATATTTTATAAAATTCCGAAGGTTTGTTCACAACAGATGTTCTGGGCTGGTTTTCACGCTGACCAAATTCACCCCAGAAGAAGTTCAAAATCAATTTAGATAGTGTCCTTAACCCCGGATTTTTCACGATTTTACTATGCTCCAACTGTATATTCTCTATGGCAAGAAAATTATTTATATATGCTTCTTTCTGTGAGGGGGTGGTGCAATCTACAGGCCAACCGGAAGCCTCCTATTTTATTTTCAAAAATGCATTCATCATATCAGCAAACAGACCATTTGTCTCTGCATCAAGCTGTACGATAGTGTAAGACCAAATTTCATGGATTCCGAGCAGGCGATATCCTTTCTCCAAAGCCTTAACCACTTCCTCAATTACCCATGTACCTGTTAGTGCACGTCCACTCTCATCATGACTACACAGGCCCTGATTGAGTTCATGACCACATGACTGACACAATACAAACATCAGTTTGTCGTTCATTTTAACAGGCAGTACCGGATGGTAGAGGTTTCGAGGAGGTAAAATTCTGCACTTAATCAGACCACTTGTTCGATTCAAATCGACCTTCGAGCTTTCTTCATGACCAACATATAATTTTGGATGACCGATTGGAAATTTTCCGTTTTTGCAAACCCAAGAATAAAGAGAACAGACATCTATGTACTAGATTTTTTCACCAGTCTTGCAGCTGTAGTATTCACGGGTATTGCCTGTTCTACCACAAAAAAATGCATCGCGAGGGTTCAAAGGTAAAGTACTTAAAACGGGATCAGTGTTCATGTAGCTCATCTCAACGGTTTTCATCTCATTCAAGAACTCACACAACCACTTTTCTACTACTTCGTATCCTAACTGTCGCAAACGTTCAGTTTTAGCCTGGGTTGTCTCGAATCTTTTTTCTAGCGTATCTAAAGGATCACCATGTAGTTCCTCTCCACGTCTAGGTTTCTGACAGAGAGGATGACCATGATAAAAGCACCCATGAAATTCAAAAATTTGATTGGTTTCTTCACAATATCCATCGACCAAAACGCCACCTAGTAGAGCTTCTCGACCATTGCCAGCATGTGAAATTTCAATTTTGCGCTGATCTTCTTCCCACATCAGCCATTTAAGAGCAATAGGTGACTGATTGCCACGCATTCTGTACCCATTTTTGAGGAGGAGGACGAGCAGAACTTTCCTAACCGAAAAACGGAAGTCGTGTGTACTCCGTGCCTTCTCATTTTTGTCGGGTCAATCCAGTGATTCCTCATCCTCATCGACTTGACTAAATCTCATTGCGAGTTTTGCGTTCTGGTCCTGTGAAAAAAACGGAGTGGGCATGCAGAAGTTCCGTCAAAAAAGCAATTCATTGGGTGTCGCTTCAGTTCTTCGATCGCTTTTCTCATTCCGAACAGTAGGCAAAACGTCGACCCAACATTGGTTGACGGCTACCAAGGCTATTTTCAGTGTGCCATGAAATCGCTCGATCAGACCGTTGCTCTATGGATGGAAAGCTGTAGTTCTGTGGCGCTGAAACCCTAGGAGACAGCCCAGTTCCCCAACCAAGCAAGGCTCAAACTGACGTCTCTGGTCAGCACTAATTGTGCCAGGTACTCTTGCAATCCACTCATTCTGGATATTCACATAGGAGAGGATGCTGGATAGAGCGTCTGGAATCAGGAAATATCAGAGTTTGGATAAAGTTTTTTTCCCGAACATGATCGAATTCGACGTCTTCTTTCTGAGCATCTGCCAGAGACAAGAAAAAAGGGCTGTCGAAGATGATGAACGATGAAAGTCAAGACAGGAGATCAGCTACGATGTTATCTTTTCCAGGGACGTTGCGTATGTCTGCAGTAAATAGTGTCATGAAGTCCAAATGACAAAGCTGAAGTTGCTTCTTTTGGATTCTGTTCAATGGCGAAGACCAACGGCTTATGATCTGTCAACAGGGTGAAGTCTTGTCCTTCTTAGAGATATCTGAAGTGGTTGATTGATCAGTAAGCTTGCAGATCCATTTCTAGTGATAGCCTATCTGAGCTAGCTCAGGGCACCAGCTGATTATTATCAAGCTAATGGAGTAGGTAGTGATCAAGCGCTTGTCACAACAAAAATTTTCTTCAATTTAAGACCCCTGACGAGTCAGCTACACGAGGCAGGCTTTTCAAATAAACTTTCTCGTCATCGTACATATTTTACGAGAAACATCATTTTGTATATGCCTATACGAACATTGCTAATATTGGCATTTATTGAACCATAAACATAAATAATCGAGCCAACAAAATGTTAACGAATGCATAATACACGTCTTCGCACATGTACAACACTATGCGTCATTCTTTGGGCACATATTATTAATGCAATTTCAATCCTTGAAGGTGTCGCTTCAGATTCAGTTATGCTGATAAGAGAACCCATTATACAAATAACTTCATCATATTTTTTTTTACATAATATATTGCATTATAGATAGGTAGGTAAATTGCAAATCTGATGGCATATCCTTCATGTTTCCGTGCAAAATTAATATTCCATCAACCGGTTCGGTGGAATGATGCGCACCTGGTTTGCTCTAGTTTTTTTCGCATATTTCAATTCGAATACTGAATAGATGAAGCTGAAAGTAGGAGAACTCAAGATAGTATAGGATATACCAGGACTTGCAAAGGAAATAAAGTATACCACGGTTCGCGAAGGGTGTCCCCTGGTTTTTGTTGAGAGCTTTGAGAAGAGCTTTAGCTTTAGTTCCACATTGCGATGCAAGTCTTGCACTCGATTGATTTGAAAAAATTTGGTTGAAGGAGAAACACCATTCCTTGCCCACTTTCTTCATTTGAAACTCATTGTGATATTTTGTTATCAGAATGGGGTACTTGCCAACTAAATAGATTTGAATGAAAATTCTTTCACTCATCAATATTTTTTTGTTTAGAGGGCGGGAGCTGGGAGCGGCGACTAATCAAAAGTGGCCTATCTCTTCCCATTTGTAGTCAGCTATCTATATAGCGGAACAATTAGATCGCCATGTCTTCAAGGTTATGTTTTACATTTATCTCTTACTTTGGGGGCGGCGTGTGGGAGCGGCAGAGTTTGGCAAAGAAATTTTTCCACAGTTTGAGTTGGGAGTTTCTGAATGTTTGAGGTAACATTAAAATGTAAATCAGTGGAAATTATTGGAAGTTGCACTTTTTTTCTTTTGGGGGTGGAAGTTGGAGGCGGCGTCATATCAAAAGTAGCCTATTCTTTCCCATTTTTAGTAAGCTATCTATATAGCGAAAGAATTAGATCGTTATGTCTTCGGGTTTATGTTTTTCATTCATCTCTCACTTTGATGGCAGCGTATGGGGGCGGCAGCATTCGGCAAAGTAACTGTTGCACAGTTTGAGTTGGAAGTTACTAAATGTAAGGGAAATATGACAATTAGTGAAAATTGTGAAAGTTGCATTTTTTGCTTGGAGGCGGCAGCTGGAGGCGGCGGCTAATTAAACTGGCCTGTCTTTCTCCAATTTCAGTCAGCTATCAATATGGTGAAAGAATTAGATCGCTATGTCTTCAGGTTCATGTTTTTCATTTATCTCTTACTTTGGGGGCGGCGTGTGGGAGCGGCAGCGTTCGGCTGAGCAAATGTTTCTCAATTTGAGTTGGCAGTTCCTAAATGTTAAAGGGAACATCTTAATCAGTAACATTTGTGAAAGTTGCACTTTTTATCGTTTGGGGGCGGAATCTGGGGGCGGCGACTAACCAAAAGTAGCCTATCCTTTCCCATTTTTAGTCAGCTATTTATATACCGATAGAATCAGATCGCTATGTCTTCGGGTTTATGTTTTTCATCCATCTCTCACTTTGATGGCAGCGTATGGGGGCGGCAGCATTCGGCAAAGTAACTGTTGCACAGTTTGAGTTGGAAGTTACTAAATGTAAGGGAAATATGACAATCAGTGAAAATTGTGAAAGTTGCATTTTTTTACTTGGAGGCGGCAGCTGGAGGTGGCAGCTGGAGGCGGCGGCTAATTAAAAGTGGCCTATCTTTTTCCAATTTCAGTCAGCTATCAATATAGTGAAAGAATTAGATCGTTATGTCTTCAGGTTCATGTTTTTCATTTATCTTTTACTTTGGGGGCGGCGTGTGGGAGCGGCAGCGTTCGGCTGAGCAAATGTTGCACAATTTGAGTTGGCAGTTCCTAAATGTTGAAGGGAACATCTCAATCAGTAACATTTGTGAAAGTTGCACTTTTTATCGTTTGGGGGCGGAATCTGGGGGCGGCGACTAACCAAAAGTAGCCTATCCTTTCCCATTTTTAGTCAGCTATTTATATACCGGAAGAATCAGATCGCTATGTCTTCGGGTTCATGTTTTTCATTTTAAAGTGCTTGGGGGCGGTTTTTAGCAGTTTTTTCATGTTGGCGGCGCATATTGAAGACGGAATGTTTGTTGGCTTACGTTTATAAGTGGCAACTATGTATTATTCAAAAAATGAGAACACTAGAGCATCAGGTCTGGTAGAAAGTGCAATATTATATTATTTCAAGTTTATCGGGGGCGGTTTTCTCTATGTTGGCGGCGCAATATGGACATCCAATATAGCCTAGCCCTCCTTTGGGAGTGGCAGCTATGTAACAGCGAAAAAATTAGAAAGCTAGGTCGTCTAGTTTGGGAGGAGTTCGATGAACGGACGGACGGACGGACGGACGGACGGACGGACGGACGGACGGACAAAGCGGTTGCAATAGCGATTTTCATCAAGATGGAAAATGCGCTAAAAATGCGGACTTTCAGACAGTCCTTGACGCTCGAGGCAATCATACTATTCCAATTAAATCTTCAACTTTTACAGTGCGAAATAATCAAATATCATTATCTATGCAAATTTACCTTGTGTGCCCCGCATGTTACACGTGAAGGATATATCACAAGCTCTTTCGAATATTAATAGTGATAATTACCGCAACGACACACGATTAATTCAAACACAATTTGTGCAATTTCTATATCTACGCCGGACTGCTGCTGGGTTCAAGCAAAAAAATCCGTGCAAGCTCGCGTAAGATTATTATGATAAATGCTAGAGAAAATTGGCCGCGTCCGGAGGTACTCCGCATTTTTCGGTCAGCGATACTAGAATTAATTGTTTTGTGTGGTGCAATTCGACAGACATTTCCTGCAATTAAACACACCGCATACCTAAGAAAAACCAGACGTTCCTATCGATTAAACCAAGGGCGTGTGGCATGAAATCTGATGCCAAAATATGCGGGTGGTATGCACACCAAATCTCTATAGTAGACCTACTCCTCAAGACAAAAGCTTACGAAAGCTCCAAATTTCACCACCGCACTTATCACGCGTTATTAATTTGGCATAATATTGTCCACTCTCTATGCCACAGATACCAATGTAATTGTTTAATAAAATTTATCTTCCATGAACGGTTTTATTGGCTATAGATAGTGATTTTTGGTTGTATAGTGGCAGTTATTTCCGTGATGCCAGTTTGAGAGAAGCTAAAAAAAAAAACGTGTCGAAACAGAAAGTGCGGCGAAAAGTGCGGCTTCCAGATATGAAGAAAGAAAGCTCGAAATGGGAAAAAACATAAAGTTCCCTCGAAAACGTGCAAATTAAGGTCATCAACCACATCGGTTTTTGGCGCTTATCGCATCTAAAATGGCAGTTAACATTAATTTTACGAGCGCGGGTATATAATGATAAAAAGCTGCGGAGGTCGGAGTTTTTTTGGCTGCATTAACAACAATATCCTTTTATTGGAGGTATTTTGCCGACAGTTAAAAAGCCATTCTGTTGTGGATCCAAAGAACTGCGCACAATCAATTATCATAATGTGCTGCCCAGTGTTTCAGGAACTGAAGCAGTAGGGGAGACCGGTGTCGGATGTGATGGAGTAACGGCGTTCAACGGAAATGGAGTTTTGCTTACAATATGTCAATTTGTTTTGGAACAGCTTTCATCTGGCGAGCAAAGAGCTTTATTATATTTGTGAAGGACTCCAAAAGGATCACCCTTAGATATTTCCGAGGCTGCAGGCTATGTCAAAGAATCGTAAAAGTAATAACCCCACAAGATAACCACAAAGAAATATGGAAAAATCGGTTGTGTCACCCAAAAACTTCTTCGACTATATTAGAAGTAATCGAAGGACCAACTTTTGTCCCTCCATAACCTCAAAATTAAAAGGCATAGGATGTTTTTAACAACTTTCTGGCACTCTACTACCTACACCTCCAAATTATGCACTGTTGAGATGGTCCGACACTTTAGAATCACGCTGTATGGTTGAATACAGAAAATACAAATTTATAATTTGGAAACTCTTTGGTGGAAGTAGAAAAGACTGACCGAAATACTACCATCGAAATCCAGCAGGCACGTGTTTCGATCTGCTTGTGTCTCAACAGTACTGGGGCATTCGAGACGAAACCTTGCCGATTCAAAGTTTGATATAACCTATAATGTACACTCTGGGGGTACTCATAAGTAAGACTTAAGTGCGGCGTCATCTATCAGCGACGTTCCGCAATGTGTACACTGAAACCAGTAGTCGCTTCTCGTGAATCAACATTTGTTAAATTTCAGGAAAGGATCCGCCATCTCACAGAAGGATATAGGGGAGGAGCGCCTAAGAGTACGCGTTCCCCAAGAGTACGCAGTCGAAGTTTAACGATGTTGCAGTCGGCTCAGAACAAAATGTTTGGTGTCAGCTGAGAGCTCCTTAAGATGAGGTTGAGAAATCAGAAAGTTTGCATCCTGTCGAATTTTAACCTAGAAATAGTGACAAATTATTTGATTTTCATGGAATTTTTCTAACACTGAGAGTTTACGAAGCAAGTTATTCCATTTTGTAGGTGACAGGATGTGATAAATTCACTTTTGCATCATCAAGGTAGGTAATTAGGCTATGCAAAAATATATACAGAATACGCTGAACGTTTCATGAATTTTTTGTTTTCAACAAAATGTAGAACATGAAATGGAACCAAAGAGTACGCCCCCAAGGAGTACGCATGTGTATGATCGATCCCAAGGTCTTTTTAATTAGAGTGAGTTACGGAAATTGACATTTCCATTGCTTCCCCAATGTAAATGTCAATTTCTATAGCTTTCACTGACAAAGAAAGCCGTGAAATTGATAATACTTTTTTCTACCTGCGTACTCTTAAGATCACTTATACTGATTGGGTTACCTGCTTTAACTTAATACTTAGGGTGAAGAATTTTTGTCTGTGAACTTGCCAATATTATTGTTTGTGTTTTGTTTTTTTTCTCATGCTCATATTTTTTTATGTTCTCTTTGTTAAATTGTTCCTGTGCTGTATGATAGACGCGTACTCTTAGAACCACCACATGCGTACTCTTAGGCACATGTGTCTCCAAGAGTACGCCTTTACAATTTTTCACTTGCAAGACACTTAAGACATCTTAAGAATTTGAAACCTTTTACACAAACTTTATTTATACCATCCTTTTATACATTTTTGCTTTACACTCTGACGAAGAAGGGCCAGAGACCTTCGAAACCGGTCAGAATAAAATAAACATTTTGAAGGAAGACTGCGTGCAGTTCAATCATTTTCAACATTTGTTGCTAGAATTTTTTCAATTGAGCTTTGAAAGTTTCAAATGGCAGCAACCTTGAACATCTGGCAAGACATTGTAAAACTTCAATGCCACATATTTTTGTAGAACTTTGTGTTCTACCTAATCTTAGAAAATTTGGATGTAAACAACGACCATTTCTTCTCTCAACTCGGACAAGTCTTTGTGACGTTTGAATTTGGAGATGTTATTCTTCGCGAAGAGTACCTAAGTATTCAAGGATAAATATACTTACAGGGAAAGGTCAAAATGCCATAACCAGGTAGGGAGATTGTTAGCAAAATAATACCGATAGCTGCACACTCTCCACAGGTATACCGTCTGTTTTTTTTTTCTAGGCCCCAGCTTAGAGCGCCTTCATTTATGGGTTTTACACTAAACATATTATATATTTTTCATGAGTATATTATAAATATAATATATATATATATATATATATATATATATATATATATATGTGTGAAACTAAGGAATACGTGAAATATAATAAATTTCGTCGTATGATTTTTGTGGAGGCAGGGTTGCCAAAATTGAAGATGCATTTCCCCTCTGGATGGCAATGCTTACTCTTTGTTTGAAGAATTCGCTGGATCTCTTTATTTTACAATTTTTGAAAATTTTTGCGCTAATTTCGGAAATAAAAGATTTTGATAAAGAACCCAAGGCACCAAAAGTTTCTACACCAAAAGGATAAACAAGGAAACGGTCACTTAAGTCCGAATGTTTTTGTAATTTTTTCTGCTCAGCTTTATCAGCTGCACCTCCTCCGTGTTTTGAACTGGCTGAAATATTTGAGGAGCACATTGTGTCGACACAAGTGGCGTCCCACACCATTTGTCGGCCATTCTTCCAAGGCGCATAAGTCATGCCATCAGGGCGTTTACCATCGTTTCTACACACGCCTGGCGGCTCTAAGAGAGATGGTACTCCTGCAGATTTTAATGCACGTTGGATGGTTTCGTTCAGTGCTGCATGACGACTTAGTCTCCCAAGAGACGTTTTCGCACAAGCCAAGCCATGATATCCGTATTCGTCAACTGTTTCACCACAAGGACATACATGTTTTTCACATAATTTAGATCCCAGACGTAGCCCGACAGCAATGCGGAAAGATACATCGTCCATTAGTGTTCCTAAGGCAGCGGCCGGCAAAGCATTCAAGAACGCTCCTGACTCCGGGCACGCACCTGATAATAATCGAGCTTTCGTCTGGGGATCATTTTCAGCTGCCATCAAAATATTTTCGAATCTTCTCTGCGATATTGGCTGTGACCATTCTTTCTGTGAATATTTTTTTGTAATGTCTGGTTCAGCAGAGCAACTCTCTGTTCTCCATAGAGCCAGGGCTTCGGAAACACAAGATAAGGTCGAAGTGTCAAAATCACCAACTTTGACTGTAAGGCTCTCGACTAGGCTGCTAACAGAATGAACCGAAGCCAAATAGGCTGAGATTGCTAGTTCATCTGTTAAGCGTATGCCTAAGCCAGAAAGCCTCCCAGGCAAAGTGGCAACTGACCATGTTCTGTCATCCATCTTGGTGTTTGTAAATGTTTCCACCGCTAGTCTAAGGTGATTATCAAATTCACGTAATTCTTGCTGATGGCGGAATGCAGGACATGTTCGCAATATGTATAAAAGTTTAGGCATACTGTAACAATGCCGAAGAAGGTATAGGGCTTGTTGTGCAGGTAAGTTTTCTAAGCGAGAAGACATTAACTTCAAATCTTTCGTTTTTCTCGTGATGATATGTGGTGCAGACTGATCAGTTAGAGGACTCCCAAGGAGAGTTAGCTCATGACGCTGAATAATTTTGATGTTTGAATTGAAATTTTTGAACATTTTTTGTGCACAATTTCTATCTTGTGTGTTCCCTCCTAGAATAAAAACTTCGCATTTGGACCAGTTGAGTTCCAAGCCGTAAATATTTTTTGAGGTCACAATGTTTTCCAAATCACGTTTTACTACTTCAGGAGCACCACCCAATGTCCCATCGTCTAAGTACCAGATATTCACCGGTGATGTCAATTTCTCTACCAAAGAATTGATAGCCATACAAAAGCTGAGCGGTCCTAGTGGGTCTCCCTGTTGTACACCCCACGACGAATTTATAATATGCTCGTTGAATTTCAAATCTGTAGGATTACCATATGACTGGAAAAAGTATGGATAATAAAGTGGAATCCATTCTTCAACGGAACTCATCAGTTGAACACGACTTAGATTATTAAAAGCATTGCAAAAATCCAGTTTTAAAAGCACCTGACATTTTTCATTGTCACAATTATCATCTATGAAAAATCTTGTTCCGTGGATCATGGCCTCAGCCCCACCTTTTGTGCCGTAGCCCATTTGATGTGGACGTAATTTTTCGCCAACAAACTCTTGTACCCGACTGCTGATGATTTTCCCAGCTATCCGGCGTAACGTGTTGCCCATTGCAATGGGTCGAATCCCTCCGTCATTTTTATTTAGAGCGATCAAGGATGCACCATATAGTTGACTACAAACTGGCTCGTAAACATTTCCCTGAATCATCAAGTTGATGACTTTTGAAATTGAATCTACTAAGCGGATGGCAGATTCACCGTTCGAGGCAGATGTCAGATCCTTCAGATGCTGTGGACGCAAGCCATCCCAGGATCCAGATGAACCATTGGGAAATGACTTCACAGCGGCATAAACTTCTTCATTAGAAACCAATGGAGGAACCCAAGTAGGATCTTTGTTTGAAGATGGAATTGAATACTTGACGTAGTCGGGTGCAGATGGATGTTTTGATTTCAAGATTGTTAAAGTTTCTTGATTATTGGGAGCCACAGTATCATTAGATGATAGTACGCGAACCGCACCCTTTACATCACCATCATTCAGTTTTGCTTCAACCCTTCTCCTTGTGGCCTGAATATCTGATTCAGTAGAAAGTCTTATTGAAGGTCCGTTTTCTGTCGTTTGTGACAGCGGAAATGAAGTTTTTAACGAAGATAGTCTATTACGTATCAGCACTGCTAGTGAATTTTCACGTTTTGACTTCATTGGTAAACCCAGGACTCGAGAGGGGAAGAGGAATAGTCTATCCCAAGCATCCTGATCATTCACTTTGGCACAGCGATCCAAAGCATTGGCCAACGAGTCAGCTGTTTGTTGTCTGACACTTTTTGGGATCCGACGCATAACACGGACGTAAAAGGCTGGTGTAGATTTACGTGTGCCATCCGCTACTACATTCAACTCTTTTTTGTGTATTCTAGATGTATGAATTTGAAGTCCTCTCCGTGTAGAGAACGATCTCGAACACATGTGACATGAGGCATTTCCATTCTCTCCGCTGCTGATCACAACGTCTCGCCTTGACGAACCCTTCGATGTACCGGCTTCTCTAATGTCTTGCGATGATATCTTGAACCCACTGATGAAAGACGGTCGTCTTGATATTGGATATTTCGTCGTTTGAAAATCATCTTCGGATGATGTGTCATCGTTCATTTTGACAACTAATATATTATATAGTATATATTATATATATTTTTTAAATCAGAAGAACAAAATGTTTTGATTGATGATATGTCAAATTATTTTTGACAGATGTCATTTTTTGACAATCGACAGAATAGTACTAATCTAGGGTGGGAAGTATGGCACTTATTTTTCAAACACCCTGTACTTATACTGGGTGTTTCGAAATTACGTTTACAAACTTCTAGGGGAGATTCTCCATCAAAAATGGACCAAGAAAAAACACAACTTCGATGTCCTAAAATGCTCCCTTGAAAAGATACAGGGTGTTCAAGTTGACTTTTTAAAATCGATTTTTCCACATAACTTTTGAACCGTTCAACTAATTTTGTTCAAATTGGGAACAAATTTAACTAGGATAGGTCTCTATCGAATAATAACAACGTGTTTAGAAAAAAAATACGTAGACGTAGATAATTGGGGGTGTTTTCATATTTCCTCCCCCTATTTTTCACCCCCTTAACTATTTTCCTAAATTGTTCTGATTTTTAGATTCTACGTACAATTTATAAAAAAAGTTACTTGTGCAAAATTTTGATTAGAGGTTCCATTTCTGAGATTTTTGGGTTTGAAACTTTGGAAAACATCTCGAAATCGCCACTTTCAATGAGCCCAGTTTTTTTTTCCTGAAAACTTCACGTTTCTCAGGAAAAATGGTAGTTTATCAATTTGGAAATTCTAGAGAACCTATTTCTGCTGAGAAATCATGAGTTTTTTTGGATTATAATTTTCAGGCTTTTGAAAGTAGAAATTTCGAGATGTTTTCCAAAATTTCAAACCCAGATATCTCAAAAACGAAGCCTTCAATCAAAATTTTGCAGGAGTAACTTTTTTTTCTAAAGTGGACGTAAAATCTAAAAATTGAACAACAACAATTTGGGAAAATAGCTAGGGGGTGAAAAATAGGGGGGAAATAATCAGACACTCCACATTATCTACGTCCCTGATTTTTGTTTCCTAAACGCGTTCCCATTATTTGATAGAGACCTACTCTGGTTGACTTTGTTCCTAATTTGAACAAAATCAGTTGAACGGTTCAAAAGTGATGTCAAAAAATCGATTTTCAAAAGTCAACTTGAACACCCTGTATCTTTGTAACGGAGCATTTTAGGACATCGAAGTTATATTTTTTCCTGGTCCATTTTTGATGGAGAATCTTCCCTAGAAGTTTGTAACAGTAATTGCGAAACCCCTGTAGGATATCCAATAGTAGAAACTCTATAATCTTCAATTGAATTACCCGCTAAAAATGACAGTTTTGGCAGTAATTGTCAAGGGTGGCCGATTGAGCGGTTACTATCTACTTTACCGACTAGCGAGTGGGAGCAACTCAGAATAAATAGCCACACTTCGGCATCACAGGGTGCATACGCCTACATTCTACATCCCGAAGAATCAAGAAAATTGGACGCTTAAACATCACTGAATAATGTAAGTTAGGTATACATCACTGTTTTTAGATTTGCAAAAAATCGATACCGACATAATTATTTTATTGTAATCTGTGGTAATACACTATTTTCCTACTACAGTGCGCTTGCGTTCGGTTGTCAAATGAGTAAGATTTCCGGCGCGTAATTGAATATTCGAACAGGTTGGTACAAATTCGACTAGAACATACGCGAAAGTGATTGATAACGATGTTAGGTACAACACTTTTTCATGTATTTGATAGATTCACCCACCCATTAGCCCACCATTATATTACTATTTACATTCGATATAATTTCAAAACGTAAAAACATAAGCGATGATTTTGCAAATGACTCTCTGCGATATGATATGAACACTTACAACACTCTTGAAATGTAAATGGAAGGATTGCACTATACCCTGGGTACATCTGGTTGTCTCTAACGGTAACTGCCAATTACCTAGCAAAATGCCAATATGTGCCGCTCCTAAAAAGTACAAAGTATTGCCAATATTTTCTATTACGAGCTCCAACTTTGATTATTGTTTGACTTCCTCCTAAATATTGATACGAACATTTGGAACAGTAGATGGTTGACAGTTTGTTTTCCAGTAGGGCTTGTTAGGACGATTAGAGCATGGAATTACCATATAAGGTCCTTCTGCAGTGCAGGATTAATAAGGAAGTTGCTTTTCTAAGCAAATCACGTTCTGAAATGACATAACCTTAAAAATATGTGTCAAAACACAGCTAAAATTTCTGTTGTTTCGCCGTTAACTGGTTGTCTGTCAGAATTTGTATCACCCTGCTGACGCTTGCGCTAAGATGGCCCTTGAACGAAAAGGATGTATTTTTAGGTTAGATCCACTCGAAGTTGTTGACAGATACAACTGTGCGCAATGTTCGCATCAGAATTCACTCGTGCTCCAACTCGACCACATCGTCCAGAGGAACCACAAAAACGTCCGTGCGACCGAACTGTTCCATACCATTGTCGAACCGGAACAGTTCTCTTGCATCTGCTGCGACTACAAGAGCTACTATCGGCTCGAGCTGTACGAACATTACAAACAAGCACCCAATCCGAGGATCGAAAGCAAGGAAAGTGGGGTATCCGTGCGACTACTGCGGATATAAAGCGAACTCGAGCTTATGTCTTGCAAAGCATCACCATTTAGGTATGTGGAAAGGTGACATCATTAGGGGGACCACGGGATTCGGCAAAAAATGCCAAAAAGAAAGATCTTGAGCCACTAGACTCAGATCAAGCTGATGCTAGAACATCCAAAGACGTTGGAACGATGGGATCAAACATGACGACTCGTAATTCGACAAGTGAAAAAATCCGTAGGTTCAAATGTAATCATTGTTCGTATACCTAGAGCTAAACGAAAGGACACCCTGAAAAAACACATGTTGCAACATGCTACAAACGATGACATAAATTGGTTCCAGTGCAATCATTGTTCGTATCGAGCTAAACGAAAGGATTCTTTGAAAACGCACATGTTGCAACACGCTACAAGCGATGATATAAATTGGTCCCAGTGTAACCACTGTTCGTACCGAGCTAAACAACTGGGACGTCTGAAAGTGCACATGTTGCAGCATGCTACAAACGAAGACATCAATTGGTTCCAGTGCAACAACTGTTCGTTCCAAACTAAACATAGGGGAAATCTGAAAACGCACATGTTGCAGCATGCTACCAACAAAGAAACGAACTGGTTCCAATGCGACCATTGTTCGTACCGAACAAAATATAAATACTTCCAAAATAAAATAGGTATACTTCCAAAATTAATTTACCCTCGAAAATTGTTATCAACTAAAAATTTATTTTCACTTCATTTCGCAAGAGATACATAAAAATAGTTTTACTAGGTAGGAAAGTCAACACAATCACTAGCACAAATTAACACATGTACACAAAACATCACTAACTTGTTGACGTCCGACAAAATTCTAGATGGATCCTTTTGCCCGTGACTTTGTAGAACTGCAGATCTACACAAATGTAGCAGAAGGTGTAGATAGTTGTAGGGCTATACTGGAAAAAAATAAATGCAACACACAGCTTAAAATGTTTCACAATAACATCAGAAGCATAGGCCACAACTTCGACGATTTTCTTGTGTACCTGACTGCGATTGACACCCTGTTCGATATTATCTGTCTTAGTGAGACCTGGAAAATAAAAAACACTTTGAATTTTGGTATACCTGGATATAGAGCTTACTATAATTACGGTGATGTTAATCAAAATGACGGGGCGATAATGTACGTGAGAGAGTCATTAAAGGAGAGGGTAACTTTGGAACAAATTAACAAGATAAACGCGATTCATACTGAAGTGTTAGCGCCAAAGTTGGCAATGGTTAGGTTGGCAGTACCCGAGGTACCTACTTCCTGCGTGCCACAGGAAGCAGAACCAAGCGGGCAGTACGGGACCATAGCATGAATAAGGCGGACGTGTGTAAAGTCGCTCTCGTGATAATAAAGTTTTCGAGCGTAATAAGGTGTCTTATTGAGTGAATGCGACGTCCCGGCAATCCCAACATCTCAGAAGTGAGATTGAGCATCAAGAAGCTGACCAAAAAGGCCATTCGAAGAGAAGAAACGAGGAAATTGCTGTGTGGATTTTTCCTCAAGATGGCGGATACCAACGACGAAGGTGAACGCGGACGGGTTGGCATGATGGCGGAGAAGAAGCCGAGTGGAGCCGAGAGGAGTTCGAGTCGCCGCGGGTATCACCAATCACGACGCAGACAGGAAGACAGCGGGAAAATGAGCATGGAGCAACGAACCAGAGATGGCGCGAGCGCGTGGATTCTCAGCAGAGTGTGAATGACAGTCGAAACGTTGGCGTCGAAGCGGCGGGAATGCAAGGAATGTTTACAGCGTTCATGCAGATGATGACACGGATGGAGGAGGAGCGAGCAAGAACCAACAATGTTTTGTTGACGGTTCTACAAAATCAACACGAGAGCGATGTGCGCCCGAACACGAATTTACAATATCAAGTCATGCCCGACTTGAACAGGGCCGTTCCGAATTTCGACGGAATAAAAGAGCGCGACGCAAAAGAGTGGCTAGATCGGATCAACAGCTGCGGAACATTGCACAACTGGCCGGTTGAAGTAAAGTTGGAGACGGCAAGGATGCACTTGACAGGGCCAGCCAAGGATTGGTATGAAGTACGACGTGATGAGATCCAGTCGTGGGGAGCGTTTGAAAAACTTTTCAAGGCGACGTTTGTTGTGCAGGACAGCATGACCGAACTGTGGCGCAAAATGAACTCGAGAGTGCAGGGCAACAAGGAGCCGGTAGAGATGTATTTCCATGAAAAGTACAAACTCTGCAAAAAACTCAAATTGTCGTTCGACGAGTGCAAAGAACAAATTGTGGCGGGCCTGTGGAACAAGTCTCTCGTTCCTGGTTTGCTCACCGCCTACCACACCAGTATCGAGGAGTTGCTGCATGATATTCAGCGACTAACGCGCGTTATCGAAAGGAAGAACTTTTCCGATAGAGTGTCCTACGACGCGGCGAACACGGTCGAGCAGAATAGAGGCAGTGTGAGTGTGAGTGACAGTCGAGCGCGAACCGGGAGACGTGACGTAACCGAAAGGGCGGTGCCGCTGAGACGATGCTTCAATTGCGGGGAAAGAGATGGTCACCTAGCTGGACAATGCACAAAGCCTCGCGAAAAACTGTGTTTCGTATGTCGTTTGCCAGGGCATTTTGCTTCGGACTGTAGGCAAAAAGTGCCAGCTGGACGCCCATTGGCTACCAGTACACCGCGAGCGAGTTCCAACCGAGATCCGAGCGCGGCAATGTCGTCGGCGGGACAGCCGCATACAAATGTCAGAGACAATAACAGAGTGATGACCGTAGAAAACAGCCGTGATTTGTGGAAGGAAAACGACAAAAGGATCACGTCAGCCTGTAAATTTTATCGGGAGATAGAGGTGAATCGGAAAAAGTGCCAAAGTTTCATTGACATGGGGTCAGCTGTTTGCACCGTACGCGAAGGGGCGTGGCTGGAAAAACGCGAAATCGTGTCGGAACCCGAAAATCTGTTTGGTTTTGGTGGACAATCGGTGCCGAGTAGTGGCTTCGTGCGCGCGAGCCTGACGATCGACGATGTTACCCTCGAGAACGTGAAGTTACGGGTAGTGCCGGACAGTGCGCAAGGAATCGATGTGATTGTCGGTCGCAACTTCACCGAGTCGGAGGAAGTGGCGTACGCGCGTGTGGGCGACGCCTTAGTGTTTGGCTATAGACAGGAGATGCCATTCAGAGATCTCGAAATAAGTGAAATTTCTCCGAGAGTCAAGCTTCGTACCGTGGGAAACAACATGTTGTTGAAAAACTCAGTGAGTTTCGTTGAGGTAGAAGCAACGGGCGATGACACGACATGGATGATACCTCTGGACAACAGCTCAGGCAAGGACATCACCATTGGCGAGGGTACCTGCGTGGGAAGGGCCTCGGCGTTCAATGCGGTGATGTGCTTGAAGACGAAGGATGAGGAGAAAGCTCCAATCACGAAAGAAATGTTGAATGTGGACCAAGACACACCCCCTGAAATAATGGATGATCTGCTCCGGCTGTGCAACGAGTTTCGGGACTGCTTTTCACTTACATTGGCGGAGCTAGGGTGCACGAATTTGGTTGAAGTCGACATAGAGGACAGCGGAGTGCCAGTGAAGGCGAAGCCGTACCGGGCTAGCATGAAGGAACGACAAGTCACCAAGGAGATCATTGCCGAGTGGAAAAGGCATGGCTTGGTGAAAGAAACCAATTCACCCTACTGCAGTCCAGTGCTACTGGTAACGAAGAAGACAGGAGAGCCGCGGCTGGTGATAGATTACCGCAAATTGAACAGTCAGACAGTGAAAAAGAACTTTCCGATATCGAATGCAGAAGAACACCTCGAGAATCTGAACGGCTGTAAACTGTTCTCGGTTCTTGACTTGGCTCATGGTTATCTGCAGTTACCACTGTCCGAAGAAGCAAAAGAGAAGACCGCTTTTATAACGATGGATGAGACCGGGCAGCTGGAAAGATTGATGTTCGGACTGGTGAATGCGCCCTACGAGTTTAGTCGAGCTATGAGTTTAGCCTTGGGACCCCTGAAAAATCAAGTGGTCATGTCATACCTGGACGACGTGATCTGCCCAGCAAGGGATTGGCCAGAGAGGATTACCAAGTTGCGCGAAGTTTTCGAGAGACTGAGAAGTGCGAAATTGACTTTGAAAATTTCGAAATGTGTTTTTGGCGCGCGCGAAGTGGAGTACCTTGGAATGCAATTGTCAGCGGACGGCATAAAACCGGGGTGTGCAAAAATCGAAGCGATTAGAGATTTTCCGCGACCGCAAAACGTGCGTGAAGTTCGTCGATTTCTCGGGCTAAGCGGATATTTTCGTCGATTCGTGAAGGAACTGTATTGGTTTCCCAGAATGAAAAGATACGTGAGGAGACACATCAGTGCTTGCGCGGAGTGCATTCTCGCGAAATTACCCGCGGGAAAGCAGGCAGGAGAGCTGCATCCCATACCGCCGCCAAGCAGGCCTTTTGGATGGATACATTTAGACCACGTGGGACCCCTGATCACAAGCAAGAAAGGCAACAAGCATATTTTGGTGCTGATCGATGCGCTGACAAAGTTCATGAAGCTATACCCAATGAAGGACACTAAAACGAAAACTACGATTCGAGCGCTGAACAAGTTCATAGAGCAGTATGGAATTCCGGCGAGGATAATTCGCGATCGAGGTACATGCTTCACAAGTGATGATTTCGGAAAATTCGTCAGAGAGAATGGAATCAAACTGACTCTTATTTCAACTCATTGGGCAAGAGCCAACGGCCAATGCGAGAGAGTGCATCGGACTCTAATTCCATCAATAATGACAACCGCGGAAAGTGAAGACACCTGGGACAGCAGAATTCAACGTGTGGAGCAGAACTTGAACGTGATGCCAAACAAGACTACGAGGAAATCGCCGTACGAGATTCTACACGGATATTTGCCCCGTTTCCACGACGGAAAATTATCGGCACTCGCCGAAAACGAGCAAGGTCAATGGACACCAGCACATGAAGTGCAGGAAGAGGTACGAGACGTGATACGCGCCGAACAAGCGAAATACAAGCGTCGCTACGACAAGTCTCGATTTCACGGAGTGAAATACAACATAGGAGACGTGGTGTTCCTGCGACGTGTGCCACAAATGACGGGCGAAAGCACCAAGTTGCAGCCAAAATACCGAGGACCCTTGGTGATCACAGAGATTTTGCCGAGTGATACCTACAGAGTGTCGAACATCGAGGGACGAAAGTACCACACGACGGCGACGGTGAGTCAGCTCAAGGTGTATCGACTTCCGGAACAAGACGACAGCAGCGACGAGGAGAAGCCAAGCGACGTGGACGAAGAAGAAAGTGCCGGGAGTTTCCGCGAAAAGTCAGTAAATACCGAAACGGCTGAAAAGGCATGTAGTGAATGTGACGCGGATCCTCCAGAAAGTGGCGACGAAATGTGCGGGAGTGCTCGCGAAAGGCCTTTAATACCCACCGTCGAAAAAAGCTCCAGACAAGTGAGTGACAAACGGGCACGACGACGGCCTGGATACCTTGAGGATTATACGGAGTGAATAAATAAGACTCGAAGGTAGAAAGAATATTTTTGTTCATATTTTTACGGTAGTTTCCGTTGTTTCCAATGTTCATATCGTTTAGATGATGAGTTTCGGTTGTTTCCAATGTTCATATCGTTTAGATGATGAGTTCCGGTTGTTCCCAATGTTCATATCGTTTGCCGAAATAGTACCTGAGCTTTGATAGAATTCAGTGTTCATATGATATAATGTTAATGCTTGTAACTGAAGTCCGGAAAGCTACCTAGACGAAAATGCGGTCATTTTCAGGCCAGGATTGGCCGAGTGTTAGCGCCAAAGTTGGCAATGGTTAGGTTGGCAGTACCCGAGGTAGGTACCTACTTCCTGCGTGCCACAGGAAGCAGAACCAAGCGGGCAGTACGGGACCATAGCATGAATAAGGCGGACGTGTGTAAAGTCACTCTCGTGATAATAAAGTTTTCGAGCGTAATAAGGTGTCTTATTGAGTGAATGCGACGTCCCGGCAATCCCAACAGAAGTAACACTGGAAAGTAAAGACGTTGTGTCGATATTGTTTTTGTATAGACCGCACACTGGTATTATCGTCGAGGACTTTTTGTACGATTTGAATGTTTTTCTACGGGATCACAGTAATTATCAACATAGAATCATGCTGGGAGACGTGAACATAAATATTCTAGAACAAAATAGCCCCATTGCAAACGACTATCTGAATATGCTGAGTGCCCTGGGTTATGTATCGCAAATAAACTGTAACACTAGAGTCGTGGAGGGAAATAGGGGAAGTAACATTGATCACATTTTTTATGCGGGAGAACTTCCGAAAGAGAACCTATGCCCCATCGTCCTAAAATCGGATATCACAGACCATTACAGTACAATCCTAACTATGAACTTAACAGAGTCCCAAACAAGATATGAAAAAAGAGATGATTACTACACAAGAATCGATACCTATTCGGTTGATTCGGCCTTAAAAACTGCAAACTGGGAACTTTACTACAGCATCAATGAAGCAGAGCGTTTGTGTAACTTTTTAGCTGAGAATTTCAAAAAAGCCATTGAAAGGTCAACCAAAACCATCAAAATTAAACCACAACGTAAAAGAAAAGAGTGGATAGATAATAACATTATAAGGGAGATGAACATTAGAAACCAGCTATATGCCCAGAAATTGAAACAGCCGAAAGATGAAGAGCTCAAAATACGGTACAAAGCGACAAAGAAATAGAGTTAACAACCTTAAAACTAAATTGAAAAGAGACTATTACCATAACAAAATAGGAACAAACATGAATGACACAAAGAAAATCTGGCAAGTTGTAAATAACCTAGTTTTCCAAAAAAATAAGAAAAATCAGATAACGGAAATCGTTACAAAAACCGGAGACAGATTGACTGATAGAACGCAAATAAGTAACGAATTGAATAAACATTTCTCGGAGATTGGACAGTATTTAGCCAATAACATACAAAAACCCATGAAAGAGTTTAAAACCCCAGTGGTGCAGAGTACTTTATACTTGACCCCAGTGACATGTGATGAAGTTGATAGACATATTGCTCTGCTAAAAAAGAATAAAGCTCCTGGAATCGATCAAATCACGTCTGAAATTCTCAAAGCATGTATTCATACGATCGCACCTGCTATCACACACCTGATAAATGTAATGTTCAGAACAGGAAATTGCCCCTCTCACTTCAAAACTGCTTTAATTATACCAATACACAAAGGAGGCAGCATCACGGATGCTGAAAATTACCGCCCGATTTCACTAACATCTTCAATCTCAAAAATATTTGAACGATCACTAAAAGAAAGAATGACGAACTTCATGGACAAATATAACATCTTATCTGACAAACAGTTTGGTTTTCGCTCTGGAGTGTCTGCTGAGGATGCCCTCACTCGGGTGATTGGAAGAGTATACGAAGCTTTAGATAACAAAAAACCTGTATTGGGTGTATTTATAGATCTAACAAAAGCTTTTGATACGATTGACCATCAAATATTACTGAAGAAACTATGGGACCTTGGCTTTCGAGGACCAATACATAAACTAATGAGAAGTTATTTGAGCGGAAGAAAACAGTACGTTAAGGTGAAAGACACGCTTAGTGAAGAGAGAGTAACAAATGTTGGCTTACCCCAGGGAACTATCCTCGCTCCCGACCTCTTCAAAATTTATAATAATGATCTTTTACTCCTGAAAATGAATGGCGAGGTTTTCTCATATGCAGATGACACAGCGATTCTTTTTTCCGGCGAAAACTGGGATGAAGTCAGATCGCAGGCTAGTAAAGATCTAAAACTAGTAAAAGATTGGTTCGACTGTAATTTGCTTACCATGAATGACAAAAAAACAAAATACTTGCCTTTCTGCTCATACGCAAACGGCTTGCCGCACTTTAACCAGCTAAATATACTTGGAACTAATATTACCATAGATAGCGCTGTCTCAATAAAATACCTGGGTATCACTCTCGACAACCACCTCAGATGGAGGCTCCACGCAGAGAACACAAATAAAAGAATTCGGAGTCTTCTATACTCTTTTTACCAATTGAGAGATGTTCTTGACAACAGAACACTTTTGCTTATATACGAAGCTCTGGTAGAGTCCGTAATAAGATATGGGATAGTCGTATGGGGCGGAATCAAGAAAACGCACCTGCAAACACTCTTTCAAACGCAGAAGAAGTTATTAAAGATAATTCTAAAGAAGGACATCACATATAGTAGTGACAAACTCTTCAGGGAGTATAAAATTTACAAAATAAAACAGATATACGCAGAAAAATTATTTACATACCAGACAAAACAGCACAAGGCCGAAATAAGGGTCTACAAACATGACATAAGAGTGAAAGAAGAGATTGCTGTTCCTCGAGCACGAAAGACTTTAGGTCAGAGCCATTTCGGATATTCAGCGCCGAGACTATACAATAGGGTGCCAAAAACCATGAAAACTATGAACCCTCTTGAAAGTCAACTCTAGTCATTTTCCAGTCATTTTTAACCCGTGTGATAATATTATTTTAGATTTTACTCTATGATTTTACGAATGAGAAAATTGCTTTTTAACATGTTTTACTGTACTGTTGTTTTTAATCTGCTTCACTATTTTACTCTTTTTTTTCATATAAATGTTTTATCATTGTTACCGTCTGATTTCGAACCAACGTGAAGACACAAAAAAAAATGCACCTGCACACAAAGTTCCATTCAGAACTTTAAGTAGGGTTTACCATATTTATGACCTTTTTGATATTGTTAGGATCATTTTATTCGCTGT
This sequence comes from Anaspis maculata, assembly GCA_949128115.1. Classification (NCBI taxonomy): domain Eukaryota; kingdom Metazoa; phylum Arthropoda; class Insecta; order Coleoptera; family Scraptiidae; genus Anaspis; species Anaspis maculata. The sequence goes on along the minus strand of OX421966.1, from coordinate 67,701,669 downwards.
AAGTTGTTTAAAGGGAAATAAATTATCATTGTATTGTATTATTGTATTGTATATAAGTCTGCCTTGAAAGTGCACATGTGTAAACATGCTACGAATGAAGAAACCGGTCCGTTCCAGTGCAACCATTGTTCGTTTCGGTCTGGACAGAAGAAAAATCTAAAAAGGCACATGTTGCGACATGTTGACAAAGAAGTGAATCGATTCCAATGCAAGAACTGCTCGTTCCAAACCATACATAAGTCAAGTCTGAAAACACACATGCTGCAACATGCTACAAGCGATGAAATAAATTGGTTCCAGTGCGACCATTGTTCGTATCGAGCTAAGCTAAAAGATACCCTGAAACATCACATGTTGCAACATGCTTCAAGCGGAGAAATTGATTGGTTCCAGTGCGATCATTGCTCGTATCGCACTAAACGAAAAACAGTTTTGAGACGTCACATCATGTTGCAGCATGTTACAAAACAAAGTACCTAATGAGCTGATTTCAATGCAACCATTGCTCGTACCGAGCTAGAAAAATAGGGAAGTTGAAGAGACATGTTACAACATGCAATCAATAAAAAGGGCCAGCACACAAACAGCAGCAGCAGCCATCGGACAATAATAGTTGAATCTAAGTTTTCACATTATAATATAATATGTAGGTATACCTAGTATAGGTACATTTTTGATAAATAGGTACCTATTATGTTCATCTCCAGGCTCCAACATCAAGCTATACAACCAAATAGGTACAGAAAAATGAATAAGGAGAACAGTCAAACAATAATTACAAGCAATTACTTATTAGTCATTAAAAATCTAAAACGTTGGTTCGCAAGACATTAAAATTGTCAAAAAAAATAGGTATCACCTCGTGTGTGTCACTTAAAACAGTAGATAGGTATCTAAACTGGGCTAAAATAGGGTCTTATAAAAAAAACCCAAATGCGATTCCATTACGTAAATCTATGCTCTAGTACCTACCTATCTGAAATCAAATGCTGTGAAGTTGAAGGACTAATTGAAAAAAAGTCGGCCCAGGGAAAAGAGCTAGAGATTATTGGGTTCCTCATAGTTTCATAGTTCATCTGTTTAAATCGACTGGATACGCGGCTAAATTTTTCTATCGATGAAATCGAAGCTGTCATAAAGCAGCGTTGCCACACGTCAGTGGTTGCCACATTGTCATTATTCACCTGTCACCTCATTTGTCTAACCTCACGTTCCTGATTCTACTGTTAGGTCTTACGAGAGTGTTCGTTTCGCATGCGTATTTCCTGAACGTGTTGTGTTGTTCTTGCACAAAATTGAAAACAAATGGGAGCTGGTTTCGAAAAAAAACCAACGACAGGAGTCTCCCGTCAGAAGTCGGTCCGGACATGGTAGACAATTTTTATCGAAGAGAAGCAGTCTTTTCTTGCACATGGCGTAGGAAATGCTGAAACTAACAGGTAAGCCAGTGGAACTCTTGAGCAAGCGGCCCTCTTGCACCTACCCAGTTCTAATTCCGAGCCTAATCCATTTCTTTTTCCGCATAAATACAAACAGGTATAGGGGAGAGTAGGGAGGGTTGATACAGTTAACACTTTCAATGATATAAAAATTAGCCTCTTTTCTTGAACCGTACAAAATCTTACACACTGGAAGCCTGTTTTATTGCAGCTGTACTCACAAAAATAGAATAGCGAAATTTCACTTTCTAAGTAGAGTTTCATCTCTTCTCACCTGTACGGATACCTTAGTGCTTCGTCTTCATAGGGGAGAGTAGGGAGGGTTGATACAGTGGGACAAGTTTTATCTACATTTTGATGTCTACAGCATAAGCTAGTAGGTCAGGTTTTGCGTTTCTAAATCAATTTTTTGTTCACAATTTCACAAAAGGGAGAGTTTATACACTACTGTGAGGGAGAAATGACACATGTATTTATCAAGTCTCCCGCCTAGTGGAGTTCAATACTTTTTCATCAATGATTGTGGAACTTGATTTTGCAGGGTGCCTTTTCAATGGAAAAAAATCTGTTGTTGGGCGACAAAAAACTTTTCCGGTGGTATCCAGAGCACAGACGTCAGTAATGATCTTGATCCAAGCGTCTAATTCCACGGTAAAACCATATCTGCATGTCGAATTTCAAGTCGACATGATCAAGTCGGTCGGATCAACGGTTCGACAGTTACCATGAAAGATTATAGACACACACTGTAATCATGTGTGAACCTACTTAATTAGGTCATGTATCAATCCTCCCAAGCATTGTATCACTTCTACCACGCCAAGGGAGACATGATACATTTGCAGGGTTGGAGGAAAAAAATTGTAAATCTACTTAAAAAGTGAAATTTCGCTATTCTGTTTTAGTGAGTACAGCCGCAATAAAACAGGCTTTCAGTGTGTAAGATTTTGTAAGGTTCAAGAAAAGAGGCTAATTTTTATATCATTTGAAGTGTTAACTGTATCAACCCTTCCTACTCTCCCCTATACCTGTTTGATATTTCTGCGAAAAAAGAAATGGATTAGGCTCGGAATTAGAACTGGGTAGGTGCAAGAGGGCCGCTTGCTCAAGAGTTCCAGAGGCTCACCTGTTAGTTTTAGCATTTCCTACGCCACGTGCAAGAAAAAACTGCTTCTCTTCGATAAAAATTGTCTACCATGTCCGGACCGACTTCTGGCGGGAGACTCCTGTAGTTGGTTTTTTTCAAAACCAGCTTTCAATTGTTTCCAATTTTGTGCAAGAACAACACAACACGTTCAGGAAATACGACCGCATGCGAAACGAACACTCTCGTAAGACCTAACAGTAGAATCAGGAATGTGAGGTTAGACCACATACGCTTAGACAAATCAGATGACAGGTGAATAATGACAATGTGGCAACCACTGACGTGTGGCAACGCTGCTCTATGACAGCTTCGATTTCATTGATAGAAAAATTTAGCCGTGTATCCAGTCGATTCAAACAGATGGACTATGAAACTATGAGGAGCCCAATAATCTCCAGCTCTTTTCTCTGGGCCGACTTTTTTTTAATTAGTCCTTCAACTTCACAGCATTTGATTTTAGGTTGGTACTAGAGCATAGATTTACGGAACGGAAACGCATTTGGGGTTTTTGTATGAGACCCCATTTTAGCCCAGTTTAGATACCTATCCACTGTTCTAAGTGGAACATACGAGGTGATACCTATTTTTTTTGACAATTTTATTGTCTTGCGAACTGACGTTTTAGATTTTTAATGACTAATAAGTGATTGCTTGTAATTATAGTTCAACTGTTCTCCGTATTCATTTTCCTGTAGGTACCTATTTGGTTGTATAGCTTGATGTTGAAGCCTGGAGATGAACATAATAGGTACCTATTTATCAAAAATGTACCTATACTAGGTAAACCTACATATTATATCAGAATGTAAAAACTTTGATTAAGTAGATATTATTGTCCGATGGCTACTGCTGCTGTTTGTGTGCTGGCCTTTTTCATTGATTGCATGTTGTAACATGCTGCAACATGATGTGATGTTCCAAAACTGTTTCTCGTTTAGTGCGTTACGAGCAATGATCGCACTAGAACCAATCAATTTCTTCGCTTGAAGCATGTTGCAACATGTGATGTTTCAGGGTATCTTTAAGCTTAGCTCGATACGAACAATGGTCGGACTGGAACCAATTTATTTTATCGCTTGTAGCATATTGCAGCATGTGTGTTTTCAGACTTGACTTATGTAGGTACCTATGGTTTGGAACGAGCAGTTCTTGCAGTGGAATCGATTCACTTCTTTGTCAACATGTTGCAACATGTGCCTTTTTAGATTTTTCTTCTGTCCAGATCGGTACGAACAATGGTTGCACTGGAGCAGACCTGTTTCTTCATTCGTAGCATGTTTACACATGTGCACTTTCAAGGCGGACTTATATTTTGTTCGGTACGAACAATGGTCGCACTGGAAACAGTTCATTTCTTCGTTGGTAGCATGCTGAAACATTTGCGTTTTCAGATTTCCCTCATGTTTAGTTTGAAACGAGCAGTTGTTGCACTGGAACCAATTGATTTCTTCAGTTGTAGCATGCTGCAACATGTGCCTTTTCAGATGTCCCGGTTGTTTAGCTCGGTACGAACAGTGGTTGCACTGGGACCAGTTTATATCTTCGCTTGTAGCGTGTTGCAACATGTGTGTTTATAGAGAATCCTTTCGTTCAGCTCGATACGAACAATGGTTGCACTGGAACGGACCGGTTTCTTCATTCGTAGCATATTTACACATGTGCGCTTTCAAGGCAGACTTATATTTTGTCCGGTACGAACAATGGTCGCATTGGAACCAGTTCGTTTCTTCGTTGGTAGCATGCTGCAACATGTGCGTTTTCAGATTTCCTTTGTGTTTAGTTCGAAACGAGCAGTTGTTGCACTGGAACCAATTGATGTCTTCGTTTGTAGCATGCTGCAACATGTGCACTTTCAGACGTCCCAGTTGTTTAGCTCGATACGAACAGTGGTTGCACTGGGACCACTTTATATCTTCGCTTGTAGCGTGTTGCAACATGTGCGTTTTCAAAGAATCCTTTCGTTTAGCTCGATACAAACAATGATTGCACTGGAACCAATTTATGTCTTCGTTTGTAGCATGTTGCAACATGTGTTTTTTCAGGGTGTCCTTTCGTTTAGCTCTATACGAACAATGATTACATTTGAACCTACGGATTTTTTCACTTGTCGAATTACGAGTCGTCATCTTTGATCCCATCGTTCCAACGTCTTTGGATCTTGTAGCGTCAGCCTGATCTGAATCTAGTGGCTCAGGACCTTTGATTTTGGCATTTTTGCCGAACCTTGTGGTCCTCCTGATAATGTCATGTCCTTTCCACATAAATCTCGACATAAATGGTAATGCTTTGCAAGACATAAGCTAGAATCCGCTTTATATCCGCAGTAGTCGCACGGATACCCCACAAATTCTTCACAGAACGTCATAATTTCCTTGCTTTCGGTCCTCGGATTGTGTGCTTGTTTGTAGTGTTCGTACAACTCGAGCCGATAGTAGCTCTTGTAGTCGCAGCAAATGCAAGAGAACTGTCCCGGTTCGACAATGGTATGGAACAGTTCGGTCGCACGGACGTTTTTGTAGTTCCTCTGGACGATGTGGTCGAGTTGGAGCACGAGTGAATCATGATGCGAACATTGCGCACAGTTGTATTTGTCAACAACTTCGAGTGGATCTAACTTGAAAATTACAATAAAATAATTATGTCGGTATCGATTTTTTGCAAACCTAAAACAGTGATGAATACCTGACTTACATTATTCTTTAGTGATGTTAGGGAGTCCAATTTTCTTGATTACCTCGGGACGTAGAATGTAGGCGTAAGCACCCTGTGATGCCGAAGTGTGGGTATTTATTCTGAGTCGCTCCCACTCGCTAGTCGGTAAAGTAGTAACCGCTCAATCGGTCACCCTTGACAATCACTGCCAGAACTGTCATTTTTAGCGGGTAATTCAATTGAAGATTGGAGTTTCTACTATTGGAAATACAGGGTGTTTCGCAATTACGGTTACAAACTTCTAGGGAAGATTCTCCATCAAAAATCTATCTACTATCTTCTTGACTCACCTACTTTGTTATTTTTCTTGGCTATAATTTCAATAGACACTTTCTCTCGACCTATTCCACTGAGTGGATCCTACATCAATGGATTTCAGCTCTACATTCTCCAGGTGGATCAAGACGCATCAACTAGGGCTTCAACCCAGCACCCTCCAGATGGGTCGAAACACATCATCGAAAAGTCGCAACTCTATACGTCCTCCAGGTAGGTCGAAACTCAGAATCAAGATGAGGTTTCAACTCAGCATCGTCGATGTGGGTCGAGACTCTACCTTAACAGATCCACAGAAGACAAGTCAGGAACGGACGGCAGCCCAGGCGGATCGGTCCAGATACAACGGTCAATCTCCATCGATACTTCTTCATTTTAGGCAAGTCTAAATCCATTTTTCGCATCAAAAACGACAGCGAACGCCGTATATTGTGGCAAGAACATCATGTAGTTTGAGCCGAGTGTCGAGTGCAGATGTGTTGGTTGGTAATAAGTCATGTTATAGAGATGTGCTCAGTTCTCACGTATGAACTGAATGACTAGCGACATCTTTTAATAGTCACTTGACTTTGAATATTCACATCAATCGACTGCACGACTTTGATTTATTCATCTCCCGATTACCTTTGGCGCAGCAAAAAGGGGACGCCCCACACTCTAGTCTGGTTGTTCTGGGAAGGGTGTTTTCACTGGTGCTGACGATTGATACGCCTTCAGTATCTTCTATTCCAATGGAGGTATATGCACTTTCTTACACTCCTTCGTCTGCTACGTTTCCTTCACTCGCTATTATCTTTATGGTTTCCTCTTGGTAAACTCCACGTTAACCAGATCGCGATGATGGTAGACTTCCACGCACACAAGACTCACTAGATCTTAATTATAATAATAATCCAAGCCGTAGCGCTTGCGAACTCTTCTTTAACACTTCCCATATCCAGCGCCGGAAAGGAGATAGCTGCGAGGTGTTGTACCTACCTAGTTGTAGAGTTGTTGCTTGGACGGTTGCAATATAATGAAGTGATCTCGTTTGTGGGTTGTTGTATGCGCGCAGAAAGTTCATTTTGTTGGTATGTACCCCGAGGTGGTCGTAGAGAGCATAGGCAGGTACCACACAGCCATCCATGAACGGTCCATGACACGTTGACTAATGTCCGATCCGGTCGGTGGATCGGCTGCGAGGGGTGATGATCGCAAAAATCCCGACAACGAATTAATCATGCGTCCGCACAATAATAAGAAATACAACTTGCGGAATCAAACAATAACCAGAGAAAGTTATAGAAGGGCAAATAAATGGCAATCATTTTTACAGAACGCCTCATCCCGGCCTGGTTATAACCCAATTTTCGCCTTTCGGTTCCAAGGTGAGAGTATATACGAGCACAAGCTATAAAAAGAAATCAAGAAATGCAGTTATTATAAAACTTTTACGCTTGATACGATCCGAAAGATGAGAAAGACTTTGCGCATCCGAAACGAACAGGTTCTGGCACAATGCAACCACTGTTGTTGGTTCGGCATGTGAAGTGACCGGGCGAGAACATAATAATCACATAAAGCGATCTGATGATGCCGTAACGACGAAATTGTGTTTTTATTTTTTTTATATAGTTTAATTGGGACACCGCGGAGTGGTCTCGAGTCTTGAGCAAGGAGAAGAGAGAAGACGTGCGCGTAATAAGCCTGAAAACCGTAATGACTCACATACTGAACTTTAAGACGAGTGAAAATAAACAACTCCCGACGTCGATTACCCGTACACCTGGGATGACCTTTTCGTCTCCTCTTTTCTCGGCGATGAATTCGAGTTTCGGGGTCTCTTGCGCGCAATTTAAAATATACGACGGCATAAAACCCATCGCGGGTACCAACATGGATCGGCTGACGCCCATGCACTTTTGTTTCGTAACCTTGCTGCACTCGCAAATGGCCCATGGAGCTCCGATTCAAACCGTTAGATTTTCCCTATCGGGTTCCATGGGTTGTATATCAAGATCTATGACCTACGAGTATGCTATAGCACTAATAGTAGCCCTGAGCTCTGCAACGTTGTGTCGATCAGAAAGTGAAATTTGCGATCGCAACGGAGATGCTGCTCTAGGATCTTCGGAAATATTGCTTTACGATCGCTGGATGTTGCCTGTCGCCTTCACGATCTCCAGGACTCTTGCTTCACAAATGTTGGTAGAGTAAATCCACGTTTCTTGGAGATTTTGTTTGAAGCTCCCCAAGGTCATTGCTCCACTGCTTTATGGCATCCAAAAATATGGTCTTGCGATCACCAGAGATATCGTTCCATGATATCTCTGGAACCCATCTTTTCCCTATACTTTGCGATTCTTGTAATTTCTATTGTTACCCAACCATTCTTTGATGGATCGCCGTGCGATTCTCAACAGATCCTGCTCTACAACCTAAGGAGATTCGCTCAAGAAATCATGGAATATTCCCTTATTCTATAGGATATCATGGAACGATCTGGGACGATGATGATTCCAGAGCCTTCCGAAATCTTGCTTTGCGATCTTTGGGAATATTGCGTCGCTCTGAACGACTACGCTCTATTCTGAGTTTTAAGTGGCGGAATTTTTTGAGATCCCTCAACGATATCCCAGAAGCTCTCAGAATGAGATCTTTCATCAGCATTGTGTACGATATCTCCATCGATGGCCGAGCAACATCTCGAATGTTAGTTAAGGAGAGCTCCGAGAATCGCGAAGAAGATTTTGACTCACCTGCAGAATTTGAAGCTAGGGCTTTCTATACTGAGTCTTGATCCGCATCCGGGAAACGAGTTGAGACCTGTTGATGATGAGTCTCGACCCATCTCCAGGCAGATAAGTTCTCCCGTGAAAAGGTAAAACCTAGTAACCCACATTTTTTGGTGAAATGAGTTTTTCACATATTCGGAATCTTTCAAGTGTTTCCTTCACTCAGATATTGGTTTTGGATCGATATTCAAAAAAATGAATAAATTAGAACGAAGAAAATTTCCTAGTAAGTGCATTACTAGTCTACTTTACAGTGGAAAAACATAGCACGTATCCCTTCCAAAGGTAAAACCTGGCATCTTTGCGGCATTGTAGATATTTTACAATGGATGAACATAGCAGGGTGGCCTCGAGGGTCGCTTCTGATAGTTCATTGATGGATGCTATGGATCCATACTTTCGTTCATACTTTGTAGTACGTTGCTTAAATAGGTACCCTAAATCCACCTACTAGTCACACTTCAAGAAGCCATTGAAGGTCAAGTAAATCAACTGCGCTTTCACGCGTTATACCAAAAAAAACACAACACAGAAAGATTTACACACCCCCAGTATAAACACTCTTAGCACCATGTGCCTCATTGTTGCCGTTTGGACCGTTATACGATACGTGCTCTTGCTCGATTCTCCCGCTAAAACATCAAAGAGAGAGGTCGTATGATGAACTAGTAAATTATTATTATTGATAGCAATTGTGTTTTGCTGGCATAAAAATGTCTTCGAGGGAAAAGCTTCCTGGAGCTTTGGCTACTAATAAACGTGAGTTTAGTTAATTTCATTGTTCCAGGAGCACTCAACTTCTAATCGTCGTGATATTTCCAAAATTATAATTTAGTATTATACTCTTTCATTATTTTAGGTTCACAAAAATACAACAACCAAGAACGCCGATTGATTAAAGTGTAATTAATTAGGATGTAGGTAGGTCCGACGCGCCGACATCACAAAAATTTCGACTTTTCCATCCTTACTATCAGAAAAGACAATTGAGGCATAAATTCCTTGGAAAAAGACAAAAATTTTGAGAGAATTGTGCCCAAAATGCCACCTGTGAAGAGACTTTCCTGAAAAAATATTGTTTCGTCTGATGCATCATCTGGTTTGACATCAAATGTTGTCTATTTTTTTGTTTTAAATAAAGTTGGGAAAGTGTAATTTTTGAGCTATAATTTTTCTCGCCCGCTTTTGGGTCTTATCACGGTGGCTCTTGTAATTGAAACAATATTGTAATTTTGTTGATTTTGCTATTATTGTTGTGATTAATTAATACAACGATGGTTTATTGAAAAAATTACAATATTGTTCCAATTACAAGAGCCACCGTGATTAGACCCATCAGAAAAAAGTGCCATTGATGGAGATAAGTATACTTTGATTTGGTTCATGAGTAGGTACCTGAAAGTAAATTTTGAAGGCATTGTTGTTTTTCATTTGTTTGTAATATTAGTTACTCGGTTAGTTACCTATGTAATTGATTATTTTGTTTTGTGATTTGTTCAATCGCAACTCGAATCGTAACTTTTCTTGCGTGCAATTTCGAATGTGAATCCCTGCCAAATATATCAATTTTTATCGATAGGAATATTATTTTGGAAACGTTATTTTGTTTGGTTGTTGGTTCTATTTTTAAAAGTTACATCAAATATGATCTTTAACATAACAAGGATGATGATAATTGTACTTACTATGTTTTTCCATTTGAAGAGTCAGGGGGAAAAACGATGAAAGTCCATTTTATGTGTTTTTTTGGCTTATTGACGCAATTGGTCGATTTCGAGCGGGACTATTGCATGCACAAATAATACTGGATGAAAACGATGCATGTCCTGAGATATAAGAGTTTGAAAATATGCTATACTGGCTAATAACGATGAAGGTCCCCGCGTCATATGCAAGAACGATGAGAGTCCCATGATGCAGGTTGGCAGCCTGCGGCCTATATCCTGCTCATATCACGCCCTTAAGTTAACCGTTATAGTGCTCCTCTGAAGTTTTGCCTATTTTCACTATTGGAAATGGAGGAAAAAACTTCCAAAAAGCGGAAAACATATGGGCGAGTTGCTGATTGCCACACCAATAATTTTTTGCTTACTCTTTATTTATTTAATTACTTTTTTTGTGCTGCTGTTCACTTAATTTGCTCATTTTCACGTTGTGTCACCTTAATTTTGGATACAAAATATTTTTGAAGCTCAAGACTACAAGAATTATAATTTTATGAAAGTTATTTTTGTGACAAGGGTTGAAAAAGTCATGGAAATTTGCGGACCTTCATCGTTATTGCTAAGTAGATAATGTAGTTAGGATGCGTATTGCGCAATATCTCTTTTATTTTGCATTATATTGCGTACAGCTGGTGAGTTTTAGACAAAGAAGACTTCGCTCTTTGTTGTGTCCAAATTTGAAACCGTTATCACGAACCAACTGAACGTAATAGCGTTTGAAACTTTGAAAACGCTCTCCTGAAAAATTTGGTTTTTGTGACATTCATTGTTTTTCCCCCTGGCTCTTCATTTGAGATTCGATAGCTTTCAGAAGTTCCTCAATAGCAAGTCATTGTGCTAGGTTTTTCCAAAGTAATATGCTGGTATTTCTGATGGAAAAACATAGTAAGTGCATTATTTTCCAAAATACTACTCAAATCATGAAGATATTATGGAATATGAAAAATTCAACCTTGAAAACCCCCATTACCGCTAATATCTGTTCTATTTTGCTACAGCAATCCTTATGGCAAGACTGGGAACTTCTTTTCGCTCTCCTGCACAATTTGCCCAAAGGCAGTTACTAGGTTTTACCTTTTCACGGGAGAGTTGGTGGCCGGACAATTCTTCGCGCGGACAATTCCTCGCCGGACAATTCTTCGCGCGGACAATTCTTTGCCGGACAATTCTTCGCGGGGAACTTTGGAGCTCTTATGAGGCCTAGTGTGATATTGTATTGTGATATTCAGAGCCTTATCTCCCACTAAGTTTTTACGTAGAGTTTCAAGCCTTGCTGAGCCCTCTTGTCTCTACAAGTTCCGTTTGGGGTCTTGATGAACCCTCTTGGGTATCTTCAAATTTTCCGGATATTTGCTTCGCCCTCATGCCTTGGACGGCTTCTCAGAGCCCTATCAGCCCTCCCTGTCTTCATGTTGAATTTGTAGCCCTGCTGACCCCCTTTTTCATTGTTTCAGTTTTCAAAGCTCTAGTAAGCTCCTGTTAGTCTTTATGTGTAGGTTGAAGTCCTATAGGGCCCCCTTTGTGTCTCTTAGTGTCATTTGGAGGCCTAGTGAGCCCCACCAGACCTTCTTGCGATTTACAGAGCCCTATCCTTACTTGTATTCTACATCAAAGCATTTCAAGCCCTGCTGAGCCCCCTTGTGTCTTAGATACCGTTTGGAGCCCTATTGCGCCCCATTGCGTCTTCAATTATCGTTTGCAGCCCAGGTGACCCCTTTCTGATTTCTTGAAGATTCTGGAAGCTTGGAAAGCTCTCTTATTGTGCTCCTTCTTAAGTTTCTCGAAACCCTATATGTGCCCCCCTAGTGTCTTCGTGTTTCATTTGTAGCCCTGCTGAGCCACTTTTCCATTGCTTTAGTTTCCGAAGCTCTAGTTAGCTCCTGTGAGTCATAATGTGTTGGTTGAAGTCCTATAGGGCCCCCTTTGTGTCTCTTAGTGTCATTTTAAAGCCCTAGTGAGTCCCGCCAGGCCTTCTTGTGATTCTCAGAGCTCTATTTTCCCTTGTGTTCTACATCGAAGCATTCAAGCCCTGCTGAGCCCCTTTGTGTCTTTGATATCATTTGGAGCCCTATTGCGCCCCATTGTATCTTCAATTATTGTTTGCGGCCCAGGTGACCCCTTCTGATTTCTTGAATACTCTGGAACATCAAAAAGCTCCCTTTTGCTTCTTTCTAGGTTACTTGGAGCCCTATGTGGCCCCCTTAAGTTTTCATGTTTCATTTGTAGCCCTGCTGAGCCACTTTTTCATTGCTTTAGTTTTCGAAGCTCTAGTTAGCCACTGTGAGTTATAATGTGTTGGTTGAAGTCCTACAGGGCCCCCTTTGTGTCCCTAAGTGTCATTTGGAGCCCTAGTGAGTCTCGCCAGGCTTTCTTGCGATTTACAGAGCCCCCTCCTCCCTTGCGTTCTACATCAGAGCATTTCAAGCCCTGCTGAGTTCCCTTGTGTCTATAAGTATCGTTTGGAGCCCTATTGAGCTCCCTTGTGTCTTGAATTATTGTTTGCAGTCCAGGTGACCCCCTTCTGATTTCTTGAATATTCTGGAACCTCAAAAAGCTCTCTTTCGCTTCTTTCTAGGTTTTTCAGAGCCCTATGTGGCCCCCTCAAGTTTTCATGTTTCATTTGTAGCCCTGCTGAGCCACTTTTTCATTGCTTCAGTTTTCAAAGCTCTAGTTAGCTCCTGTGAGTCATAATGTATTAGCTGAAGTCCTACAGGACCCTCTCTGTGTCTCTAAGTGTCATTTGGAGCCATAGTGATCCCCGCCAAGCCTTCTTGCGATTTTCAGAGCCCTATTCTCCCTTGTGTTCTACATCAGAACAATTCAAGCCCTGCTAAGCCCCCTTGTGTCTTCAAGTATCGTTTGGAGCCCTATTGAGCCCCCTTGTGTTCTCGACTATCGTTTGCAGCCCAGGTGACCCCTTCTGTTTTCTCAAGTTTCTGGAATTTTCGGAAGCTCCCTTGTGCCCCTTCTCAGGTTTCTTGGAGCCCTATGTGACTCCCTGTGTTTCTATGTTTCATTTATAGCCCTGCTGAGCCCCTTGTATACTGTGTCAGTTTTCAAAGCTCCTGATAGCTCCTGTGAGTCTTCATGTTTTGATTGAAGTTCTACAGGGCCCCCTTTATGTCTCTAAGTGTCATTTGGAGCCCTAGGGAGCCCCGCCAAGCCTTCTTGCGATTTCCAGAGCCCTTTTCTTCCTTGTGTTCTACATCAGAACATTTCAAGCCCTGCTAAGCCCCATTGTGTCTTCAAGTATCGTTTGGAGCCCTATTGAGCCCCCTTGTGTCTTCAATTATCGTTTGCAGCCCAGGTGACTCCTATTTTCTCGAGTTTCTGAAATTCTCGGAAGCTCTCCTGTGCCCCTTCTCAGGTTTCTTGGAGCCCTATGTGGCCCCCTGTGTTTCCATGATTCAATTTATAGTTCTGCAGAGCCCCTTTGTATATTGTGTCATTTTTTCAAAGCTCTTGTTAGCTCCTGTGAGTCTTCATGTGTTGGTTGAAGTTCTACAGGGCCCCCTTTATGTCTCTAAGTGTCATTTGGAGCCATAGTGAGCCCCGCCAAGCCTTCTTGCGATTTTCAGAGCCCTTTTCTTCCTTGTGTTCTACATCAGAACATTTCAAGCCCTGCTAAGCCCCCTTGTGTCTTCAAGTATCGTTTGGAGCCCGGTTGAGCCCTCTTGTGTCTTCAATTATCGTTTGCAGCCCCAGTGAGCCCCGCCAGGCCTCTGTCCGATTTTCAGAGGCTTCTGCTCTTTTGTGTTCACATTGAAGCGTTTCAAGCCCTACTGAGCCCCCTTGTATCTTCAAGTATCGTTTGGAGCCCTATTGAGCCCCCTTGTGTTCTCAATTTTTGTTTGTAGTCCCGGTGATCCCCTTTTGACTAAACGATATTTCTGGCATCTAAGAAAGCTCCCTTGTGCCTTCTCAGATTTCCCAGAGCCCTATTAGGCCCCCTTATGTTTTTGTGTGTCATTTGTAGCCCTGTTGAGCCCCTTTTCAACATGTCTTTGTTTCTGTGCTCTAGTAAGCTCCTGTTGTCTTCATGTGTTTATCGGAGCCCTATAGGCCCCCTTGTGCCTTCAAGTGTCGTTTGGAGCCCCATTGAGCCCCTAATGCCTTTTTGTGTTACTCGAAGCCCTATCTAGCCTTGTGTCTACATTGTGGCGATTCGAGCTCCGCTAGCCCCCTTGTGTCTGAAGTATTGTTGGGGGCCCTAGTGAGCCCTGCCAGATCTTCTCGTGATATTAAGAGCCCTATCCTCCCTTGTGTCTACATTGTGGAATTTCAAGTCCTGCTGAGCCCCCTTGTGTCTTGAAGTGTCTTTCAGAGTCCCAATAAGCCCGGTCATGCGCGGGCGCATTGCTTGCGAAAAATTGTCCGGCGAAGAATTGTCCGCGCGAAGAATTGTCCGGCGAAGTATTGTCCAGCGAAGAATGGGCCTATACAGTCCTTTTTTTTTATTTACGCATTAGAAAGTACATGAAAAAATGGAGTACCCTTTTTTTATTTTTTTGAAAAATCGGACTCTAAATGTGAAATAAAAATTATGAAACTTTAGGAATTTTCTGCAAGGATTCAAAAGAGATCAGATTTATGGCGCGGCACTGCGGCCGTGACGTGAGCATTACTCGTCCAATAGCTGTCGAGCACGAACACGGGCCAGACTGGGTGCGTTTACTTCGGCGGGGCCATCAGGTACTGTCGGATTTCGACCAATGGCGTGATCGTATCGGCAAGTCCGCTCGCTTCGGATGCACGCAACATAACCGAACGCATCCAGGGTTACAGCAAAATGTCAATTACCACTAACATAACCTCTTTATATTGACGTTTAAATCGAGTATTTGTTTTGTTCGACAATTTTTGTAAAGTTTTCTGGTTTTGAAACTCAACAAATCTGCAATAATGGAAGAAGGTTTTGTGCGAGGCTCTTCTGATAATCTGCCCCGTGTAGATTTCGCAATGATCGACGAGTTTTATACAAAAATGAGCTCCAGGGCAGAGGCAAGGCACGTGAAGATGGAACGGTGAGATATTGTTTTTATTATGAAATAATTGGTGGTAAATACCTAATAAAAGTTGCTGATGTAAGATGAATTATTCATTTTTTTAGATCCACGAGGCCCAGTTATGGTGATAACGCAGTAGCATATGTACAACTGAAACGGGATGGAACCATTTGCCACGTAAAAGGAAGAATAACTCCAGAACATAAGATCCACAAGAAGTATTACAACATTGTGGCTGCAATTGACGAAAATAAAGAAGAGATCTTGCGTTGTGAATGCTTGTCATGCGCTGCTTCTGCCGATCATTGCAAACATGCAGTGGCTTTCTTGTTCTGGCTGCACAGAAGGAGTGAGGAACCTTCCGTCACATCGAAGACATGCTACTGGAAAGGATCTGCTCTATCAAGAATTGGGAAAAATCAAAAATATGATTTAGCTTCTATAGTGAAAAAAACCATTCAGCCCATTGCAAGAGGTGGAAATGCCTTTCTGTATGATGTGATAAAAGTAAACCCGAATGCTGAAGGTGGAGTTTTTGACATGTGCAAACGCAAACCGTTCGACTGCCTTTCAGTCCATAAACTCAGCTTACAGTTCAGCCATGATGATGAAATTATTGAAAAGACACCAGACAGTTTCATTGATTTCATGAAAGCAAGAATGGACGATGGGGAAATAAATAAATTGAAATTAATGACTCGTGAACAATCGAAATGTCCGCTTTGGTTTGAGATGAGGTTTGGTAGGATAACGGCATCAAAAATTATGGAAGCCAGTAAATGCAAAACCTTTGAAGGTGCACTTACCGAGAGTGTTTTGGGAGCTTCAAAATTTAAACCTACAGAAGCCATGAAACGTGGCATTCTGTTGGAAAAAGAAGTTCTGAAAAGGGTAGCTATACTAAAAAATATTAAAATTGGGCCATGTGGTCTTATTCTGAACAAAGAAGCACCTATATTTGGTGCCTCACCTGACGGTGTAACAGATGAATATGTCATTGAGATAAAGTGCCCTCAAAAAGAAAGGAATTTCGTAAAATACGTGAAAGACAACATTATCGCTGAACGATACGAGGCACAAGTTCAATTGCAAATGCTGTTTGCAAAAAAAAAGAAGGGTCTTTTTTGTGTTGCTGCACATGATTTTGAAACTTCAGATGAAGTTTCTATACATGAAGTAACTTTAAATGAAGAATTATGTGACAGACTCATGAAAAATGCTCTTACCTTTTGGCAAACAGCTATATTTCCCATTTTGATGAAATGATTGTAAAATGTTTTATGACTTTTTTCACTATTTGAGTATCAACCAATAATTATACATTGTGATGTTAAAAATTTCTCATGTCAGAAACTTTTCAGTTAAAGTATGTCAGTTTTCAGTTGAATAAGTATTATTGCATTGATGTTCTCATAGGTAGTTAAATATTTCTTATATTTATGTTTTTCAATTTTTTTGTTAAAATGTATATACATATATATATATATATATATATATATATATATATATAAATTAAGATGCCTCGGCTATACTTACTATTTCATCAATATGTTCCAAATAATGACTTCTCATGATTAAATAAAATTAAACTGTTTGCTTATTTACAATATTTTTTATTGAATGTAATGGAAAAGCACACATTTTACATTGGATATACAATATATCTTACATCATTGGATCAGTGGTCCTTGAATGTTTATTATGCCACAAGCAATGATTACAATATGATTCATCATATCTGAAAAATTATGATGAATACAGGAATGAGGGCCTAGCATTTCAAATTCCCTGATTCTGCGAATAACTCGCTCAATGTGCACTCTCAAAGAGGCAATGGTTTTATTTCTTTTCATCTCCTCCTTGCTCAATTGCTCACCTTCACTGACACTTGGGGGCCGTATCAATTCGTTCCCATGTGCATTTAAAATTGCAGCAACATGCTTAAAGCCTCGATCAGCCATTACCTCTGCTCCATTAGGCAAAACATCCAAGTACCCACTTTCAGTGAATATTTCTTTGTCGCTTATTCTGCCCCCAAAGGCGCCAGATATGAAATTGATAAATCCACTTGGAGTAGATGAAATTAAAAACTTAAGGGTGTTACACTTTTTGTACTCAGACCAGGTTATAGACTGTATGATTGGATCTGTCGCTTTTTCAATTTCAATTTCGAAGCAATCGATGATTGATTCTACATTTTTATACCTGGCTCTGAAAGGAATAGGCAAAGTTCTCTTTATGGAGACTGAATCTGGCCAAAATATCAACTGCTGAACTGTGTCAGCAATTTTTCCAACACTTTGTCTAAAAATTCGTTGAACATTTGACGAAGATATGTTGAAATCATCGGCCAGCCTTTCATATGCATCTCCTTGCCTAATCTTTTTTAATGTTAACATTACATCCCTTTCAGAAATTTTGCTATGTTTACTGAGCAAATTTATAAAATTAAACAAATCATCAGGAACTCCCAGGTAAAATCTAGGCTTTGACCTTATCAACTCAATGGTTGAGTTTAACCTGTTTGTGATGATGGATACGGGGAATTGTTGATTTTCGGAGTCAGCTTCTGATGTTGATGGAAAATAAGAACTTCCACCTACACTCCATTCAAATGATTGGGACATGGATGGTTGCTCTTGCTCACTCGTATCTTCTTCCGTAGCAGTGGCAACATGTGGTGGTAGAAGTGATATTGGTGATGTTGCCCTTGAAATAGTCTTCACCTTCACGGTGCTTGTCCGTACACTTCTTTTTTGAAAGTTTTTTGGGACTTGAGTCCCTCTGGAAGTCACACCACTTGTCTTGCTGGTACCAATTTCCATCTCCATGGAAACACTGAATTTTCCTGAAGGTGAACTGATTACTTCTGAAGCTACAACTTTGGTAGGAGTGTCAGGAACAGAAACTTCGAGTGGCGGGATAGCCTGGGTCTCTCCTCCAGTTGATGTTGAAGGCGCTGGTTCACTGGTCTCTCCTCCAGTTGATGTAGAAGGTCCTGGTTCACTGAAGAGCGTCCGTTTCACTTTCGAGGCAGATGAATCGCCCATTTGTTCCAAAAATGATATTTTCCTCTTCTTTGTGGAATCACTCAACTGTGATCCAGCCAAAGGACTTGTATCACCTTCAAGATATTTATGAGGGACTGCTTCCTTTTTCAATTTTAGTGCTTTTCCCGCTACCCTGAAGAACATCCAGTTCTCAGCATCAAGTGGAAGCTGAAGAGCAAAAAAAAATCAGTCTCAACAACTTTGTCCCATTCTCAACTAGTTTCAACAACTTGAAATGGAAATATTATACTCACATCAAAATGATCTTCACAGCAATATAGGTTAGAACTGCGTTCGCGTGTTTTGTCTTCGAATTTGAGCACTTCAAACCATTTTCTTCTCCGGGCAAGGTTAGGAGGCACACACAAAAATATCTTTTGCGGAGCATTTGTTGAATTGTTTCTACAGTGCTTAACAATACACTCCTTGAATACCATTTTTGCAGCGGAACACAACGACGCGAGTTACGATTGCGAAATGAAATAACAAATTGGAATAAGCAACGATCTCGAAATAACATAAAACATAACCTAGAACGATTTTCTCACGGATTCTGTCAGAACAGTGAACAGTCGGATCCGTCAACGCGCCAAGCCACGATTGGCCTGTAATGCTGACGTCAGTGTCCAATCCGGTTATGAGAGCTGGACGCGCAAATATGGCTCGTTTAAAACAGATAATTGAAAATAAGCATTTTCAATATTTTTTTACATCTCTGGTAATGCACCAAATGGCAAACTGATTTCGCACATGCATGTTAAACTTCATAAGGAACAATGTCACAGGCAAGAGATTGCGATTTTCCGTTGTGCTGTATAGGCCCATTGTCCGCGAAGAATCGTCCGCGAAGAATTGTCCCCGCGAAGAATTGTCCTAGCACCGTTAAGTTGAGGCCCCTCCGATAATGAGTTTTGATCCATCTTGAGGTAGCAGAGTTAAGCTCCCTTGATAATGCGTTTGTTTCAATTCGCCTCTAGGATGATGAGCTGCGGCCTTTCGACGATGCGTTCCGAGTCATCTCGAGTCAGTAGAGTTGAGACCCTTAGGTGATCAAGATTTGATAAAAACGAGTTTTCTCGTTTCAGTATATCTTGTAACGGAGTGATCGGCGGATGGATGGTTAAACTTGGTGAGTCAGGATTGGTTTAGTGACTTGCGTTTGACAAATGATGATTGTTGGTGAGCTGCTCTTGGTTTATTGCTTGTTTAAGTGGTTCCTACGTACAGAAGAGTCCTGAAAGTGTATCCAGCGTGTAGCCCGTTGCATGGTGTCTGCGAACAGGGTTGTTTCTGGTGCGGGGGTGCCAGCTGTGATCGAGATTTGAAGCGACAAATACTCTCAATCGCCATAATTTGCCAGCCTGACCATCTTATCGCTCCTTTGTTTACATTTCGCTTCCAGTGGCGTGGCGGGTGGGCAGCTTCGGAGACGCCCGGGCTCCGAGACTGGGACCCTTTGCCTGAATGGCAAATCGCCGT
The DNA here is from genome assembly GCA_949128115.1 of Anaspis maculata. Taxonomy (NCBI): domain Eukaryota; kingdom Metazoa; phylum Arthropoda; class Insecta; order Coleoptera; family Scraptiidae; genus Anaspis; species Anaspis maculata. The sequence continues at coordinate 67,682,062 of OX421966.1, read as the reverse complement.
GAGGCGAGCACGTCCCCATTGGATTTACACCGGGAAACTAAGAAACTCAGAATGGAGAACCAGCCAAATGTATTTCATTCCCAAAAGTTAGACCAGCAAGACAACGGACTAAGTGAAGCTTCCCTAATCTCCATGAGCGAGCGCTATGTATCGGCCCCGGATCTGAATAGGACGTATGAGGAAGAACCGGATCACAAAAAAAATGAAAATTCTATGTTACATGAAATTATTGAGGCTTTGGACACGATTAAGTACCACATGGAAGACGTGTTGGCTGAAGAAACTGGTGTACAGAAATATAAAGAGATGTCTAATGCCAGGGAAACAATCTATCAGAACATTATAATGCTTAGCTCACGCTCCAAGCAGATCGAGTTGCACAACGCCAAGTTAATAATGGAGCTCCAGCTGCTGAGGCAGGAGAAGAAACAAGAGCAACAACAACAACAACAACAACAACAACAACAGCAACTACAATTAGGGTTTCACGAGACCGGCCTTGGTCTTGGTCTTGGTCTTGGTCTTGGTCTCGAATTCAAGACCAAGACCAAGACCAAGACCATCATTTTATTGTCGAGACCAAGACCAAGACTTCGCCCCCAAGACCAAGACCAAGACCAAGACTTTTCAAGTCTTGGTCTCGAGTCTCGACTTTTTTTCCGTATTTTGACTAATTCAAAGAAAAAAAATCTAGCTAGATGCGAGCAACAGTATATACCATATTATGCAAGTCTGTGGTCAGGTTCATTTTTAGGAATGTTAAATATTATGTGATTGACTTAAGAACACTGCCTCGATTAGAACTTTTACTTTTATTAGTAGTTATTGCATGAAGGTATGGAAATATAACATTTAATATATTATAATGTAAGTATAACAAAAATAACGCAATTCAAAGATCTTAAATTTTAACAAAAATAAAAAACATACGTGAAAAGTTTATTCGGTAATTTGTTTCGACAACTTGCATGTGGCCCATGAATTTATACAAAGCAAGCTTTGCGCCGATTCAGCGTTTAAGCGATTTCGCTCTTTGCGAATTGTAAACGCAGCTCTTGAAAATAATCTTTCCGAAGGAACTGACGTAGCCGTTATGGATAAATAATCTCTGGCCATTTTCGCTAAATTTGGATAAATGGCGGCGTTTTTTTGCCACCAAATTAAAATATTGTCATTTTTCGCGCATCTTTTTTGAGATGAGTAATCGTCCAACTCTTTTCTCCACATATCTTGGCTTGCGCTCGGTTCTTTTGCGTATAAAGCATAAAAATCGAGTGCGTCCTCATCAGCTACAGTAGCCGGTGTATCTTCGTCTGAGGTGTTTCGTGGTGAAGAACTGAGGGTGGCAGTTGAAGGAGTGTAATATTTGGTTTTAAAGATGTTTTCAAAAATTGCAATACTTTTAGTTTTTAGTTCCGCACCCCAGTTTGATAAATCAAATGTTTCCAGTTTGTGACGTGGATCTAAAATAAGGACAACGCAATAGATCCAGTTCGATTTATGATAATGTTTTAGCATTTTATCTCGACCCTTTTGAAATGCTAACAAGATAGCTTCATCTACTTGTGTTCGGTCTTCCTTATTGTTGAGCTCAAAAATAAGTTCTTCGACTTTATCAAGTAACATATTGAAGGCTACGATGACAAGGTTCAGGGTGGGATATTGTTCAGCACACAATAGTTCCGATACTCTTTTGAAATGTTTCAGGAAAGCAAATATTTTCCTGAACATTTCCCACTCCAATTCACCGATCGTGAATTCATTGAAGAGAGGGTTATTGGCACAAAACAAATTTAGAGCTTTTTCGAGTTGAAGTCCCGTCTTCAGCATGTCACTCGTACTGTTCCATCTAGTTGAAACGTCCAAAGTTGGTTTCAAATATGCGATATTTGTTGTATCGCAACAGCTTTTCAACTTGTTTTGGAGTTGCTCGGAGTTTCTTATTTTGATAAAAAGTGTTCTCAATTTTCCAATTGCCGTTGAAGTATCTTCATATTCAACATTTTCGTCTACATCATCATCCTCTTCTGCCTCGATTTTCAATAATTTCATAGCATCTTGGACAGCAAGGTTGATTATGTGGGCGAAGCACTTAAAGTGTTGATTTTCGGAGTCGAAACTCTGTCCAGCTTCTTCCATTAAAATTGCCAATTCAGTCATAAATGTTGTATTCGCAGCAGCGTTGTCCACCGTAATTCCTTGAACCTTGTCCAGTAATTCGTATTCCGAAATAGATTTGAAAAATATATCCGCAATATCTTTCCCTGAATGGTGGCCATGCGATGGTACGAAATCCAAAGTTAGGGACTGCATGTTCCACTTTTCGTCGATGAAATGGGCAGAGATGCCATAAAACGACTTGTACGAAATGGAAGTCCAGCCATCAATGGTGAATGAAATTCTGGATTCGTTTTTCTGCAGTATGGCTTTTAAGTTGTTTTTAAAAGTTTTAAAATAGTCCAAGACATGTCTTCTCATTGCATTCCGACCAGGCATTTTAAGGTTGCGATTTAAATGGGCGAAAAATTGCTGGGTGGATTCATCTTCAAAAAAGTTGAAGGGAAGAAATTTCTTCGCTATCCAAATAACACACATTTTTTCTATTGAAGTATCATCCAGTTTCTGAAATAAATTTGATATTATATAATAATATGTATAATATTTTATTATAAATTAACTATATGCACAAAGTAAAAATCACGCAGCAAAGCCAAAATGTAGAAATCTTGATTTTCTTGATTCTTGAAAAGCGTGTAATTTTTCATCCGTTTAAACAATTGTGACCAACTTTGGGGCACGCAAGTGACAAATTAATAAATAATGAGGTGATAAGGGAATAAATATACCAGTTACCTGTTGTTAATAACTTTTGCCAAAATCGTCCGGTGGCGTGGAAACTACGGGGTTGCTCCCTTCCCTTCCCCAATTTTTAACGACACTAAAGATATTCTTAAAAACCAGGATACTTTTGTAAAAAGTTTATTACAAGACGTTACAAAATATGTAATTTGCGTAGATGTGTTCAAAAACATGGTCAGAAACGCCGATTTCAAGAGCTTAAAAATTAAAATTGCAAGAAATTTGTGATTTCTAAACAGGAATATTATTCGCTTTTATGCGATCTTATTTACTTACAAGAAGACAATTTTTTGTGCAAAATTTAGAATTTTTCAAAATTTGATCTCTTAAGGGTGCCTCTTATCAAAATTTTGCAGAAGGAACTTTTCATTCTAAATTGAATAATGAAACGAAAACCATTGATTTTGCAAAATATATATCTAGTAAATGTACCTACTTATAAAATAGGCGAGAAGAAGAGATCAACTCCCTATAGTATCTACGCCACCTGGCGATTTCAGCAAAAAATATTTATAATTAGTAATTGGAATCTCTTTCCTTAATATAATGTGTACAAATTTAGTGAAAATTATTCAATTCAAATCGAAATTCATGCCAAAAATCGATTTTTAAAATTCAACTTCAATACCCTGTAATTTTTTAACGAAGCATTTTCGGATTTGCGTTTGCGTTTTATTTTCGCCTTAAATTTTTCATAAGGAATTATGCCCAAAGTTTGTAACACCTTGCCGGTTACACCCTGTAGGGGAGAGGAGGTGAATATCGACCACTTAAGGCAAAAAATTCGAAACCAGTCGCCATGTGCTCTGTTGAGGCTGTACGTTTTGTACCATATTCCCCAATCATTTAACTACCCAAAACCTTGAATAGTCACTCACTAAGTAGAAACATTTTTGCGAAAAAAATTCAAAAGCAAAGTTAAAATTTTAGCGGGTAATATCGACCAGTGGGATGAAATCGACCACCAGGTCGGATAATATCGATCACACGTTTTCTTTGCCATTTTGTAGTCTGCATGCTTAGCAAAAGCGCAAAAATACAAGTCGAAACATCTGTTTTCAAAAAAAATCTAGTTTTATTTTGAATTTGCCTCCCTATTCCTAACATTTACCAAGAGTGGCGCCCATGATAGGAACCTAAAAGAATAACAGAGAAAATAAAAAATAATTTTTGTGTAAGTACTCTCAAGAACCTCATTAGTTCATCTTCGCACCACACGAGGCACGATTCGTTCTTCGCCGATATTTTTTGCGAGGCATCTAAAATGATGTATAAAACTTCATTTGTACAATATCGACCATCGTGATCGATATTGGCCGACAACAAAAGCGAAAAACAATTCTTTGATGATGAAGAACATGGTAAGATTATGGAACTAGGCCTACTACACAAAGTTACTATCAATAATCCTTGGTACATTGCACCAGGAGACCCAAGTCTAACTACAATGAAAAGTCCGCAATACCTTATCATGAACACTTCTGAACTTGAATCATATCGGCTCGAAACAATAATCCGTTTCTGTCAGTCAAGCACTTTGAATAAATGGCTGACCGACAGCTGTGCTGGAGTTCAGTTGCAAAATGCTACATGGCACTCTATGTCATGATTTCAAAAAACTTACAGGGTGGGCCACAGTGGTGTGGTCGATATTAGACCACCGGTCGATATTCGCCTCTCTTCCCCTATAGTAAAAGAAATACCGAAAAAAGTTTCTCAAACATCTGTGGTGTCTTGCAAAAAAAAACCTACTAAAAATGATTAAAAAGTGCTCGGTAAACAGATGATTTTCCGATTGCTCTCTCCTAATTTCAGAATCTGAAAGGTACTTTAAAGCCTTCGGCTGTTCTTTTTTAGCTTTCTAATGACCTAACAGAATAAAATAACAAGAACGAACCACGAATTAGTGAGCTGGAGGTCTGCTTTTTCAATTTTATTTTCCCACCTCATGCGTGGAACTGGTAAAAGCCTTAATCTAAGACATGGCGTATATTTATTAAATATTTCAATAAGGGAAGGCCGTGGAACGCGAATAACCTGGCCAATTTCAAATCAAATGGCCTGTATCACAGCTTCCTCTTACTTAATTTTCCCCTTATTGAATTTTTTAATGAACATACTGTAGCTACAAAAAATGGTAAAAAGTATAACAACATGCATACAATAGTGAAATACTTACAGCTTTATTGAAACTATCTGTGATTTGCAGTTGCTTTGGATCTTTGACAGCAATACTTGAAGAGCCCCCATATAGTAATTGAAATTCTGTCTTGTGAAGGCACTTCAAATGTTTTTTCAAACCTGAGGTATTTGAATTTTTCATTCGGATCGCCGTTGTCTTTGATTTGCACAGTTTGCACAGTCCAACCTTTTCTTTATTTCGTGTTTCGTATAGAAAATAAGTAGACAATGTTGGCCCTGATTGCGGAGTGGAAGTGGAGGCTGAGGCCCCAGCTTGATCGTCTGCTTGATCCTGAATTTCCTGTGCACTCGAAACGTCTTTTTCGAATTTCCCATCCTTTTCACTCTCACTAGACGACGCACTGGACACTATCACAAATGGCCTTTTTTCTGGTTTTTTTATCGAAGTGGTGGCTTGTGATTTTCGCTTCATTTTGAGAACTTCTCTTCGTGAGAACGATTGAACGAGTGACGATAATTTGGCACATTTTTCCCGAAGGGATGATGGTGGCAAGCATGTTTAGACTAAAAATAAATATCAATTAAGCATGTTTAGTTTTTCTGATCATAATTTATTGTGGATGTGCGAGGTGCCGCGAGGTGCCGTGGCGCCGTGGCTAAGTTCAACAGTTTTTATGGTTCAACTCGTAAATAGTGTATAGTTGTGACAAAGTGCTTGATTTATGGTACCTACTAATACGGGATACTATTCCATTTGGCAGGCAACACATACCTACCCCAGGCCCTGAAGTGAAGTCATAAAAGTAAAATCTAACAAATCAGTAGGACGTATTGAATAACCAGCCCAAATAAAAATACATCGTTTTCTATATGTATACCTACCCACAATTACAACCCGGCATAGCCTTTTTGCTTTTCTCTGTTTCCCATATAGTAGGTACTTGCGGGGGTTTTCAAAACTACTTTGTTTGAGGGTGTTTCTTAAAAATACAAAGAATCCAAAGTTTATGTATTGTGTTTTATTTAAAGAACAAACAAAAGTTTTCTAATTCCATCTTAATCTTCGCTTGGAGACGCTTGGAGTTCTAGTTAAAATTCGTTCAAGGCATTGTAGCTTTGAAAATTGTTGATAAAAAATAATAATTTAGTTTGATAGGGTTCGTAATAGTCGAGGCAATAGTTTTTTAAATTATTGTTCTTGTTGTTGTATTTTTATTTTGGACTTGGGGATTGGGGAATCGAGACTCGAGACCAAGACCAAGACCTCCACGTCAAGACCAAGACTCTTGCTGTCAAGACCAAGACCAAGACCAAGACCAAGACCAGATTTTCAGACATTTTCGAGACCAAGACCAAGACCAAGCGGGTCTTGGTCTTGGTCTTGGTCTCGTGAAACCCTAACTACAATTACGTCAACAACAGCAGGTCCAGTATCCTCAGCCGCAGCAACAACAACAACAACAACAACAACAACAACAACATATTCCTACAAACACGTATGCACAGGTAGCACAGAAATCATATGGCGAATTTCCGAAGAGAGTGTCCAGTAACAAAAGCGAGACACATGAGGCATGGAGAACACCCGAAAAAGAAACAGCAAAAAATAATGAAATATTCATATCAACTAAGAACGAAGTGGAAATGAGTGATAAATGGGACAATCTACGAAAAACAATTAACCCTAAAGACATAGATGGAGGCGTCAAGAACGTGGTCAAAATTAGCAAAAATAAAATGTTAATACAAACAGAAAGCGTGGATCAAAAGAAAAAACTGCTCCAAATACTGTCGAAAGAAAAAGATATTGAATTAAAAGAAGAAAACGTCAGCGACCCAACCATACAAATCAGTGGTGTGTATGGAGATATCACTGAAGAAGAATTGAAAGAGCGGTTGATTCATGAAAATGAAGATTTGGTTAATAAATTTAACGTCGATACTATACACGCCGGAATCAAGTTGTTGACGAAAAGGCAATGCAGAAACGAGACAAAATACAACTTCGTTTTACAAGTCAAACCTGATATTGCCAAATTTCTTCTCAAAAAAGAAAAAGTTAATATTAATTTGGTGAAGCATTTCGTCACCGAAAAAATTGAAGTCGCTATTTGTTTTTTGTGTTGTGGCTATGGTCACGTGCAGAAATATTGTGGCGAAAAAACCGAAACTTGTCACAAATGTGGCCAAAAGCACGACAGTAAAATCTGCCAACAACAATTAAATTGTATCAACTGCCAGAAAATGGGAATTTCCTCACGGTCACATTCGGCAAGAGATCCAGAATGTCCATGTCGAATTAAAAAAATTCAAGATCGAAAAAAGAACATCAACTACCAACAATGACAATCCGGCTCTATTGATTCCCCAAACTCTAAACATTTAGTGCACAAAACAATAATACTATTTTGGAACTGCAACGGTACTGACAATTTGTGTGAATTCCTGTTGGCGCGTGAGAATTTCGATGTGCTAGGCGTGTGTGAAACCTGGCTGGAAAGTGAAAAAAGTGCTCCGACCTTATCATCATATAATATGGTTTTTTCTCCAGCGACACGAGAATATTCGCAGGGCCGGGCTAGCGGCGGCCTTATCTTATTTATTCGCAACAACTCAGAATATAAAATCTTAAGTAGGTCTTCTTGGTGGATTGCATGTTTAATAACTTTAGATAAAACACAAATTATTGTAATTATTCTTTATTTTAAACCATCACTGCAGATGGACGCCATTTTGGAATTGTTTCAGGAAGCTGTGACTGAGGTTTCCGAGGGGCACCCCGGCATTCCATGTTTCATTCTTGGTGATTTTAACAGCAGAGTTGGTGATGCCGGGGTGGTTCCTGCGGAAGATTTTTTTGAGGGTTCTGCATTGTATGATGTAAGAGATAGCTGTGATTTGCTAATTAATTCGCGTGGTCGTGCTTTGACGGAATTTATGTATAATAATGCTTTTTACTTGATAAATGGTCGTACTGTAAGTGATAATCCGGCCAAATTTACATATTGCAGTTCTCGGGGAAAAAGTGTGATAGATTTTGTTTGGGCTTCATTTGATGCTGCCGTACTAGTAAATGATTTTATAGTAATGGAGAAACTGACTTCATCAGATCATTTTCCCATTTGTTTGTCATTGAAAATCTTTTCCACACACAATGATCGAGTGAGTCAAGCTAAACGCAGACAAGCACTTCCGGTTTCCAATGCTTACAGATGGAGTCAACAGGCCGCTGCCGACTATTATTTTTTGATGCGGAGCTCACCAAATGTTTCGTGCGAGCCAGGTGCTACCTCCAACCAGATGTTGAACGGTTTGGTGTCAACCATTGTAAACGTAGCCTGTCAGTTAGGTCTACAAAAACCCTCACAGGGCAAGTCGGAGTTTTCCTCAAATAGTAAACCGTGGTTTGACTCTCACTGCCGCTTTCTTAAGAAGCAACTTAGAAGTGACCTCAAAGCCTGTTTTGCCTCTAACTTTGATGATGCTTCGAAGAGTAAGTATGTTAAAGGCAAAAAAGTTTACCGACAAACTGTAAAAAGTAAAAAAGAAATGTATGAGAAGGACATAATTGGAAAACTTTCTAACGTAAAGGACATTGTTACATTTTGGAAAACGATTAAGAAATTTCGCTCAGCACCATCAAAATCGAATGCATTGCCAGTCCAGGCGTGGGAACATTTTTTTCTGAGTCTGCAACGGGAAAACCTGACAGTTGAGTTAAATTTTTATGATGCGGGAGATCAGCTTCTTAACGCCTCAATCCGGCAGACGGAGGTCCTTGCGGCTTTGTCAAATGGTAAGGATGGGAAATCACCCGGTATTGATGGACTCTCGTACGAATTTTATAAATACTTACCTCAGAACTGGAGCCTATATTTGTGTTTACTATTCAATCGAATCTGGGATACCGAGATGCTCCCTGACAATTGGTCCCAAATCATTGTTTTTATGCTACACAAGAAGGGGCCAACTGAAGATCCCAATAATTATAGGGGAATAGCTCTTGTAAATTGTTTAACAAAGGTCTTCACACAAGTACTTCTTTCAAGGCTAATTGAGTGGGCACAAATCACTAATGCTATACCTGAATGCCAGTCGGGATTTCGCAAGGGAAGGGGTTGCATGGATAACGTGTTTACACTAACATCGGTAATACAGCTACACTTGAGACGCAAATCAGAAAGAGTTTACGTGGCTTTCGTCGATTTTAAAAGGGCATTCGATGGGGTGAATCATACCTTGCTGTGGCAAAAGATGTATAGTGCTGGACTGAGTGGTAAAATCATTCGAGTAGTCAAGAATTTGTACTCGAATGCATCTTTTCGAATACGAGCGGATGGTACTTTGTCTAGAGAATTCCCTGTCGAAAGGGGTGTGTTACAGGGTGAAACATTGAGCCCTTTCCTATTTTCACTTTTTATATCTGATTTAGAGTATTTCTTCAGGTCGAACGGTTTATATGGTGTCTCAATTGACTGTAAACGTGACATTCTTGTGCTGTTATATGCTGATGACCTTGTTATTTTGAGCCATTCAGAAATCGATTTGCAACGAAAATTGAAATTACTTTGCGAGTATTGCTCCATAAATGATATGTCTGTCAACACTCAAAAAACTAAAATCATGTGCTTTAGAAAAGGCGGTAGACCACCTACGTTTAATTTTCTGTACAACGACGAGCGCATTGAGGTGGTTAACAAATTTAAATATCTTGGGATCACTTTTTCATCTTCTTCATTATTTCTTGCAACAGCTAAAGACATAGCAGCCAGAGCTAGACAGGCTATTGGATGTATTATTTCAGTGATGTCGCGATCAAAAATTACATCTTGGGAAGCAAGGTTACAGCTTTTTAACTCTGTAGTAATTAGCACTCTGTCCTACTGCTTGCCAATATGGGGAATGCGCTACGCTGATGTCTTGGAGAGAGTGCAGTTGTTCTTTTATAAACGGTTACTTTTGCTTCCCTCTTCCACCCCTGATTGTTACGTTCGTCTTGAAACGGGTTGCAGAGAATTAAGATTGACAATATTCAAAAGTTGCTTGACATGGCTTGAAGGGTTACACCTAATGAATAATTCTAGGTATCCAAAAATGTGTTTCGTCAGGATGTTGCAGCTGCTGGACCAAACTGAGGAAAAACACAATTGGTGTATGCAGCTGAGACAGTTTTTTCGAGAGATAGGCTGTGAGGACCTCTTTGGTGAAGTTTGCAATAATCGGTCCATCAAGCACCTTCACATGACTTTAATTGACAAATACGATCGGTTCTTGCTCCTTAAAGATGTTGACAGCTCCTCAACCTCCCGCTATTCTCCGTTTGACCCCAGTATTAGAACACTGTCACTTACAAACACTTACAGTGGCTATTTGACTTTGAGAATTCCGATTCGCTTTGTAAGGGTATTAGCTCAGATTCGCCTTTGTAACAAAAAAAATTTCAGTCTCTACTTTAATGGTACTTCATACCGGATTGACACCACTGAACTGTGCACTGTCTGTAATCTTCAAAAGATTGAGTCTTTGAGCCACATGCTATTTGAGTGTCCCATGTATGTGCCGTTACGTGTTGGTCTGCCTGGTTCTGTTGGGGGCATTGATGAGTTGTGCACGGCAATCTGTAGCATTGGAGCTGTGGATGCTAAAAAGTTCTTTGATTTTTTGGGGAGTGTTTTTAGATTGAGGGCTTTTCTGATGGATGAATAATTTTTGTTGGCATTGACTGTATTTTTATTTATTGTTATTATTTATTGTTATTTGTTTATAGTACAATGCAAGTACTGAAGGAACAATAAATATTATTTATTTATTTTTTTTGGTGAGTCAGGATTGGTGTTCACGATTGAGCTTTGTCATGGAGAATGTGTGATGCTCACGCGTTTGTTCTGAGTCTGCCTGTATGCGCTTGTGTCTACCGAGTCACATTTTCCTTGCCCTTGCTGAGTATCTTCCACAGAATAAGTATTCGAGCCCTTGGGCCCCCCTGGACGTTGCGTTGTGTCCGTGGTACACAGAGAGCCAGACGAAGCATTCCTCGACACGGGTTCTATCTATTTTTAGATGATGGTTTTTGAAGGAGAGTCCACCCTTGAAGTTTGTATAGCTGTCACTAAAACACCTTGTATATGCAAAGCTGAGAAATGCCTGGTTATGAGCTATAACAAAGCAGTAATTGAAAAAATTGAAGAGTGCAACGCCACGAAACTCTTACAGCGATTCAACTCCAATCATCTGCAATTATTGCAAAACCGCAGACAGAACAACATTTTATACATCATCAAGACCAATATTATTATCCGCGCCAAATCGATCGACTTTGATCCATCATCCATTACCTAATTCTCGTGGAAATGAAAGGAACAAACAACAAACTCTCCAACAGTAACAGCAATAAACTACCACACAGAGACAGGACTGCTAGCTTATACAAAAACTATCCTTTTCCTATCACCGCATTACCTAAGCACGTTCATCATCATGCCTACTCTGCGGACAAATTGTTCTGTTCCATACCATTATTTGAATAATAACTCCCGGTCATAATAATCCGATCTGATGAAACGAAACTCTAACCATACAACCCATAAAACGTGATGAACCCCCATAGCTCCGAGCACTACTATCGCGCGGAATCCTTACAGCTCGACTCTTCTTTCTTTTCATACAACTTATTATTATTATTATTACGAAATATAGGCGGTTACGGATTTGTCAAATTATCACGGGAGATCTCTCGCGCCGCTGCTGCTGAATATTAATGGCATTGTGTTTCTAGGATATGTCCTAGGGACGTTTTTTTTTTCTCAGAGACAATCAGTCATCCACTTGGTAAGTAGTACCAACCTCGTAGTACATATTTAATTAGAGTGTAAACACACGCCAATTAGGCAATATGTAATAAACAACTTTAATGCCGGTGTTTATCTTGATCGGTTTCACCCGCGGCTAACGGCATACAACAAGAGGGGAAATATCATGTTCTTGGATAGTGATGTCTTGAAACACAAGAACAAGTCGCGTGGAGGTAACCAGAGAGCTTTTTTCCGTCTTGTGCGTGCCGATCGTTGTACAAACTGGCATTATTATAATGAATAGAAGGAAAATGTTCTCGTTTCGATAATAATTTAATTAGGACAAGGAGCAGCAACTAACAGCAGCGCGGTATGCTTCCTCGAGATGGCTAAAGTGGAATTTTTATCGTGATCGGAATTTTATGGGTCTTTTTTATGTCCGAGAGTATATTATAACTGTGTTGCTTAATTGTTCGAACGCGGTGCTTATGCAAATCAGGGTGTAATGGGTTGGGAAATCAATTGTATAGGTTGTCAACTGCTAGGGCAGCTGGAGGCGTTGGGTATAACGTTTCCGTTTGTATCTTTTTGGGAAAGTGTAATTCGAGGTGTAATCAGAGTCAAATCAACTCGCAAATCAAGTCTGCAGTTGAAGTTTTTCACCATTTTCCAGTCGGCCGTTATGAATTTTCAAAATTTCTTCTAGCCGTTGCCACCCGAAAGGGCCTCTCACTCGTGTTTTGACCAGGACGAATTGCTTTTGATGCAGGACTCCACTCAAATATTCATTCCTGCTCGGGGATCGATTTTTTTTTTCAAAAAGTTTCGAAAACTTCCAACTGATATCGAAAGTAGATTGAATTGGGCGTCGTGTAGATCTGTTCTCAAAACCGACACGGTTCCAGTTTTCGAAGGATAATTTTTTCAAAATGCTATTCGCAGAGTCCGTGAATTAGAAAAAAAAAACTGCAGGATAAACTTCGACAGTCACCGCCTGTGACTGCATGTCGCCCCAGGAAATATTCATTTTAGGTGCCGACATGCTGGAAATGAAAGTTTGAGGAAGGATTCAATTAATTTTTGGAGGAAAAGTTTTCGAAACCGGAAACACGGTTTTTGAGTTTCCCTTTCTTGAAAAGCTAAAAATTTTCCAATTTTTTATCCCGTGAACAGATTTCCACAATTTTTTTCAAACAAGAATCTCAAGAACTTCATCACAATATAGCTTAATTGAACCAGTTATTATTTTCAAAAAGTGATCAGGTCCAATTACCAATCACTTGCTGGAAAAGTAACTGACCCTATCAGCGATAAAATTACCATAGCCAAGAAGTAATTGAGAATTACGACTCTATAAATTTTTTTTTATAGAGTTATGATTTTGAGATTTAAGTTGGAATGTTGACTTTCAAGTTGGAGTTTTGACTTAAAAATTTGAGTTCCAACTTGAGAATTTGATTTAATCCCAGTATTTTTACTTCAAGCTTGGAATTTCGATTCCAAGCTTGACTTTGAACAAGGAGTATTGAATTGCAAGCTCAGAAACTCAACTTCAGAGTGAAAATTTTGACTCTCAAGCTAATATTTTGATTTTCAAGGTAAAATTTTTGACTCCTGAGCTGTCCGTACATGACAACTTGACGCCAGGAATTTCAAAGCAGCAGACGAATATCACATGAAGGCACAATAATGTGCGTTTACTAAGATTGTGAAAATTCAAGGGGCCCCGAATATCAAGCAAAGGTACAATGGTGCTTGCTAAATATAAATGAGAAAAAGGCAAGAGTGCTATAAACAACACAAAAAGCAAAAAGAAGCTTTTCGGGATAACCACATATGAGAATACAAGCGGACCCAGTATTATAGGGCTCCGAATACCAAAAGGAAACACAAATGTGCTTTCGATTGCTTGCTAAAGCTCCGGAAGCCACGGAAAGTGCAACGGGGTTCAGAAGGGCTCCAAATAATATTGAAGGCACAAGGGGGCTCAAAATAGTGCTCTGGATAATATGAGCAGGCAAAAGGAGGCTTACGAAAATTCTAGACACGTGAAAAACGGTTCCAAACGGCACTTGAGCTTAGGCACACAGGCACCCGATAGAGCTTTGAATGTCACGTTGTCACATGAAGGCACAAAACTGTTTACTAGAGCTGCAAAAGCTTCGGAAAAGTGCAAAGGGGTCTCCGCAGGTCTTCAAACGGCACTGAAGACACAAAATATTCCTCTATTCACGAAGGAACAAATGAAGGAATTGAATTGGATTGAATTGAATTGAAAAGGGGCCACTAGGGCATCCGATAACCCGAGAAGGCACTGTAAAGGGGCCTACCGAAATTCTGACAGCCGCAACATTTCACATGCGGACAGAAGGAAACCCGACAGGGCTTCTCATGTGATTTGAACGACATTGAAGGAACAAGGGAGCCAGTCGTTCAACAAACAAAAAAGGCATCGAAAATTTCTGAAATTCTGGAAGCCGCGAAAATTATGAGAGGTTTATCAGGACTTGAAACGAGATTGGGAGGACACAAGAGGGGCCAGCTGGGCTTTGAATAGGGGTACTTACAACACCATATGGAGACATGAAGGGTAGATATAATGAATTCCGAAAGCAAAATGAATACTTCAGGGGGCTCGTCAGGGCTCAAAATGACATATAAATACACGAGAGGATCCACTGGAATTTAAAATTGCACATCAAGACAAAATAAGGGTCGCTCAAGCTCCAAAACCTAGGAAGACACAAGGGGACTCGCTATAGAGTTCCGAACAACTCAAGAAATGGTTCATCGGGGCTCGAAACGACACTAGAAGTACAAAATTTGAGGAGATAGAATGTGGCTCGACAGAGATTTAAAAGCAACATGGAGACATAATAAGAGGGCTCATAGGAGCTTGAATCGACACAGCAAGACACATTGGGCCCATTGGGACTTCAAAGTATACAGGAAGACAAAATTTGACCAACTAGAACCTTCTAAATTATAGCTCCTAGCATCAATTTGTGTCCCGTGAAGCTGGCTCCGCGCCGCGTCAGGTTGTCCTGGCGTCAAGTCGTCCTTCGGCAGGATGACCGGCGTCAAGTTGGCCAAAGCAGGACATCTGGACGCCGCCGGACGACGTGCGCGAAAGATTTTGACGAAACAGACTGAGATAACATTAGAAGAAAAACACGAAAGAAGGCTCATCGGGAACGACATGTTAAGACACAAAAAGGTTCACTGGGGCTCCGATTGACGTAGTAAAACACCAGAGGGGCCGCTAGGATTGAAACATAGGTGGATAAAAGGGAACTCATCACGGTTTCACAAAACATATATGGAGAAACAAAAGGCAGGTACCCCACCAGAATTCTGAAAGCAACGTGGAGACATAAGAGGGCTTATCAGAGTTCAAAACGACACATAAAGAGACAAGGGAGAAAAATAAGACCGGGCCCGCTCAGAGTTCCGAGAGCCTTAAACGTTGAAGGATGCATTGGGGCTCGAAATGACACAAAAAAACACGGTGGGGGCCCGTAGGGCTTCAAAGTAGAAGAAGATACAAAGAGGCTTGATGCATGGTGCTCCGAAACTGTCAAGAAAATACAAGGGGGTCATCGGGACACAAAACGATACATAAGGACAAAAGGGGGGCTATGATTGACACACCAAGACAAAATAAGCCGCTGGAGCGTCAGAATATAAGAGAATTGAGCATAAGGGGGCTCGCTTTTTCTGGAAACCACAGAAAACATGAAGGGATTCATCGTCAAAATGACACTGCATGGAGGGCTGGAGTTAATAAAAAATTCGCGAGCAGAGAACTATATCTGCACTTTTTGTAGGAAATGTTTTTCAAACTTCGAACCAGCAAAAACATGGGCAAAATGTTTCCCGATATGATGATATGAACAATTAGATCAGAAACTAGAGAAAGACACTTCCTAATTGTTCAATCGGGAGAACATTTTGCCCATGTTTTGCTGGTTCGAAGTTCAAAAAACACTTTCCCGCAAAAAGTGCAGATGGAACTGTTCTCAGCTCGCTGAATGACGAAACCCGAAACAAAAACTATTTTTTTCGTATTCGCATCACAACCATGGAGTTTAAACATCTACTGATGTTTTGTAAAAATTACGTGTGAATGCACCAGGAGCTTCATTCTTGGGTTCGATTTGCTCTATACTCAGTAAATTAATGCTGGTAGTCGGACGCTCGTTTTTTTGCATTTTTTTTTCTTGTGGGCTCAATGACCTGAATGTACCTCTTGTTAGGCCAGCTATCTTCATGTTTGCAAACTGTTAACTAATCGAAGAACACATAAATAATGATATCGATTTTTCGATCGGCTGGGGGCTCGAGTGACCGAGCTCATCACTGCAATATAGAGCGGGAGCCGCGTCTCGCGTTGCCATGGTTACGGTACATGTTTTGCGCGGGTGGACCCCGGCATCACCGCATTGGCGGTGGGCGCTAAATGCAGTGCCCAAGACGAACTTCTTCGACCGTGCGATGGCTTTGAATTATTTTGTTACAATATTAATTGACTAATGACTGAACTTTTTTGCCGGGACTTTTGCACTAAACCAAATTATTGGAATAAGCATAATTGATAAAATGCATTCCATGTCTTTCTACCGACAAAAATCTCTCGTACGGGGAGGGGGGGGGCCGCCCTTGAACCCGCCCGTACCAGCCGCCACTTACATAAAAACTCATATATTGGACTAAAAACATGAGGAGATACAAGGGGGTTCATCACGACTCCACAAAACACCACATGAAGACACAAGGGGACTTCTAAGGGCTTGAAACGACGAATACAGACAAAAGGGGTCCGTTGAGCCTCCGATAAACATCAAGACACAATAGGGGTCGCTGGGATTCCAAGACATAAGAAGAATGGGGCAAAATGGGGCTCATTGACATTTTACATAGACACATGGCCCATTTGGGCCCAGATTGACCCATCAACAAAGAATGAGGGCCGGCATTGCTCCAAAGCACAAGAAAATACAAGAGGCTTGATAGAATTCAAAGCCTTACATGAAAACACAAGAAGGTCATCGAGGGGGTTATCAGGGTTCTTAACAACACTATGGAGGAACAAAGTGGTTCCAAAAACAACATAAAGACACAAGCAGGAGGCTAATCAGGGCTTGAAATGACACATAAAGACACATGGGGCCCACTGTGACTTCGAGTTATACAGCAAGACACAACTTAGGACATTGGGGCTCAAAAACATAAGACACAAGTAGGCATAAGGGGGGCATGCTAGTTCCGAAAATCACAGGGAAGTATGAGGGGGTCAGTTGGGGGACAAGAAAAAACAGATTGGGCAACTAGAATCCCGAAACTATCATAACTCCTAGCGTCAAGTTATTCTGGCGTCAAGTTGTCCCGCGTCAAGTTGTCCCGCGTCAAGTTGTCCTGGCGTCAAGTTGTCCCGCGTCAAGATGGCCGGCGTCAAGTCGGCGGCGTCAAGTGGTCCTGCTTCGTAACCTTCGACTTATGAGTTAGAATTTTGACCTCGAAGTTACAATTCGTTTTTCAAAATGGAATTTCGACTTTCAAGCTATGATTTTGACTTTCAAGTTAGAACTTCGACTTTCAAGTAAGAATTCGGATTCAAACCCAGTATTTCAACTTCAAACTTGAACTTTCCACTTGTTGAAATTTTACTTGTGAGATGAGATGAAACTTTGACTTCCAAGCTGGAATTTTGACTTTCAAGTCAAAATGTAGACCCCTAAGTGGAAACTGCGACTTTCAAGTCAGAATTGCAACTTTTGGATTTGAATTTTGACTAAGTTTTGGTATTTGGACTTCAAACTCGGGAGTTTGAGTCCCAGTTCAACTTTTAACTAGAAAATATTGACTCCCAATACTGGAACTTCAACTTCTAAGTTGAATATCAGGCTCTCAAGCTAGAACTCTGGCTTGGACTCTGAAGGTTACAGTGTAAGCCGAGCTACAATTTCAATTAAGCTACAGTTTCAGCCAAGACACAGTTTCAGATAAGCTTCAGTTTCACCTAAATAGTTCAAGATACCTGAGCTGATCTACCAGCTAGCAGCTCGAGGTAGAACTAAGTAAAACTGGGCAAGTTGTGTCAAAATATTCCAATTTATTTGGTTATGGATCCCGAACGAGTCAGTAAACTAGAGTTTGACTAAGATGAGCAAGCTTTTGCTGGAATTTCCGCTGCCTAAGCTCGTCCAAACTCACATGAGCTATTTTTTTTCATATTATCTAAATAATTAGGTATGAGCTGTTTCGTGGGGAAGTGAGCTAGAACTGACTAAACTGAGCGAGCTAAGCTGACACAACTCAGCCAAACCGATCTAAAGTCACTAAGTCAGCTGAAATAGGGTAGCCTGAGGCAGAGTGTCAAGCCAAATCAAGGTTACTTGGGAGTGATAGACTTGCACTCGGCTAGTTTGAGAATTTTGCGCTAACGGAATTATCTTGCAGAGGCTCTCCGGAACCAAGTGAATAGCAGATGAATATTTCAGAGGAATGTATCTTTTTTTTAGAAAATGTAAAAATCTGATATAGCATTGCGTATTTTTCAACTTTGGTTTGTATATAAAAAAAGGTGCCAAAAGTGTATTCTATACTAATCACGGGTTCCACCAAAAAATTTAGGAACTGTCTTAGCTAAACCAAGATTAAACGTAACGTTTTTTTTTCTGGTCAATGATGGTATGTTCAATATGGAAAATACGTTGAATCGCAAGTATACCACCCTTTCGTTGATTACTTAGCGTGGAACCGGAAATTAAACTGATCATTTCAAAGGACCGGTCGTGGCCGAGTGGTATACAGATCGAAGGAGCGGTCGTGGCCGAGTGGTATACAAGATGGCAAGCTGACCCACTCGCGCTGCGCTGTGTGGGTTCGAATCCCGCTACATCCATGGATATTTTGTACTGTCCCCGAGGTTGCATGGTACAGCAGCTAATAGCTGAATGTTGCCTCGCTGAAGTCGATCAAAAATACTGATCATTTGGCCAGAATCCATTAAAAGAAATCCAGAGTTAGCTGTTATCAACTGGTTGGATATTTAGTACAAGAAAGATAGATTTTAACCTCGGAAAAAATATGGACGTCCTGAAAATTTGATATTTCGTTAAAAATTGAGTGCTCTACAACATATCCAAAATCGCCAAAAATCGCACCCGGGGGTTTTGAGTTATTGGAGGGGGGGTAAAAAATAGCAGGTAAAAATGGAGGGGATGGAACCCGTCAATCCATTGGATGCGAATACATTATAGTCCGACGTATCATATCCCATTAATACTATTTTTGCACAAAAAGTGTCCATCATTGTTGAAGGGGAGTAGTGGGGGGGGCGAAGCTCTGCTAGGTGGTCAATTTTGTTTTTCTGGCCATGTAGAACTGATCACGACAAGTTTGGTATCTTTTCCGACTAAATTCAATCTCCTGAACTCATATTCGATGTGTAAATTCGGATGAAAACAAGTTTGAACAAGTTAACTTAAGAAAACTTGTTTTTTCTTTGACAATTTTGACGAATTTTTGTTTTACTGTTGGAGGCGCTCATTTTTAGAAAACTTCCAGGGACCAATAAATTGAAGTGTATTCTCCACAAAAATCATTCACTCGATGTATAATTTTGTTTCTCGAGTTTAAAAAATCGATTTGAACTTGAGCCGGCGCGGCGCGTCGTCTACTACTGACCAGAACACTACAGCATGCACCTTTAAATGAAAACACCTCAAACTATTGAAGAAATTACAACTCATATTTGAAAATTGGAGGATCTGTGGAGAATTGAATTTCCTATAACATAAACAAAACCGCTATGAATCGCACAACAGGGTTTTGAGTTATTTAAGGGAAGAGGTAACAGTTCATAGAGTATGAATCCTGTCAAAGTGTTATCCTCCTCCTCGAATAACTCAAAATCCTGCATTGCGATTCATGGCGATTTTGTTCATGTTATAGGGAATTCAGTTCTGCACAAATCCTCCAATTTTCAAAGATGAGTTGTCATTTCTTCAATATTTTGAGGTGTTTTCATTTAAAGGTGCATGCTGTAGTGTTCTGGTCAGTAGTAGACGACGCGCCGTGCCGGCTCAAGTTCAAATCGATTTTTTTAACTCGAGAAACAAAATTATACATCGAGTGGATGATTTTTGTGGAGAATACACTTCAATTTAATGATCCCTGAAAATTTTCTGAAAATTAACACCTCCAACAGTGAAAAAAAATTCGTTAAAATTGTCAAAGAAAAAACAAGTTTTCTTAAGTTAACTTGTTCAAACTTGTTTTCATTCAACTTCACACATCGGATACGAGTTCAGGAGATTGAATTTAGTCGGAAAAGATACCAAACTTGTCATGATCGGTTCTACATGGCCAGAAAAACAAAATGGACCACCTAGCAGAGCTTCGCCCCCCCACTACTCCCCTTTAACAATGATGGACACTTTTTGTGCCAAAATCGTATCAAGGGGATATGATACGTCGAACTATAATGTATTCGCATCCAATGGATTGACGGGTTCCATCCCCTCCATTTTTACCTGCAATTTTTTACCCCCCCTCCAATAACTCAAAACCCCCAGGTGCGATTTTGGGCGATTTTGGATATGTTGTAGATCACTCAATTCTGAACAGAATATCAAATTTCCATGACGTCCATATTTATTCTGAGGTTTTGCCAATTTTTTTACTATTTTTCCTGTACTAATTTTGGTGGAACCCATGGTAATTCACGTTATAGTGGTATCAGAAACCCCCAATAAAAATTTTAAATCTGAAAATCGTCGTCTTCAACTCAAGGGGACGAATGCTTAAAGAATTCATGGACCGTAATGCTTTTCATCTGTTGAATGGACGGACTAGTGGGGACCATCCTGGTAGGTTGACGTTCTGTGGTGCTGCGGGGGGAAGTGTGATTGATCTTGCGTGGTGTTCAACGGGCTCTGTGGATGTTGTTAATGATTTCCGCGTAATGGAGATTTTTACATCCTCCGACCATTTTCCAATTATTTTGACATTGAATTCTACCAAGCGCGAAGATTTGTTTTTGTCGGATGCAAATGCTGCTGTTTCGTGTAGTAATATACGATGGAATGCACAGCGATCACAAGACTATACTGATCTTATGCAAATATCACCAAATGTAACATGGGACTCGAATCGGCAAGTGTCAGATGCTAATGATAATTTGATGAATACAATCAAGGGGGTAGCGGGTAATCTGGGGATGCAGAGGGCACATGTTATGCGGGGAGTGGGGAACAGGGGGAAAAACTGGTTTGATCACGAGTGTCTCATTCTGAAAAAGCAACTAAAGGAGAAGTTAAAGAACGCATTTGCCAGTAATTGGTCTGAGGCGGCGAGAATAAGTTACTTGAAACTGAAAAGGGAATATCACAAATTGCTAAAGTCGAAAAAACTGCACCATGAGAGAGCCATTTTAGCAAAGCTATCAAATACGAGAAACTCTACTGAGTTTTGGAGAACAATTAAATCTTTCAGAGGTAACATGACTCGGCCAAATTGTTCGGCTGCGAATTGGGAATGTTTTTATAATGACTTGGCAATTTTTGATGATACAACATTTTTGACGTATTCGGGCGCGGGTCAGCGGATCTTTGATGCGGATATCACTCTGGATGAGCTTACAATAGCATTGAGTTCCTGTTCTAATAACAAGTCTCCGGGAGCCGACGGACTCGCGTACGAATTTTATAAATGCCTTCCGCAGAACTGGTCTATGTATTTGTGCAGTTTCTTCAATCGGGTGTTGAACACTGAGATTATACCGAGGGACTGGTCACGGGTGATCTTGTCCATGATGCACAAAAAGGGATCGATTGAGGATCCTGCTAATTACAGAGGGATTGCTTTAATAAACTCAATTTTAAAGGTTTTCACACGCGTGATGCAATCTAGAATCAACGAATGGTCCGAACTCAACTCAATCATACCAGAATGCCAATCAGGGTTTCGGAAGGGCAGGGGATGCGTCGATAACATTTTCACTCTCACCTCTATTGTACAGCTTCATCTACGTCGGTCGAAGGGCAAAGTATTTGCAGCGTTTGTCGACCTGAAAAGAGCTTTTGATTCCATTAATCATAGTTTACTGTGGCAAAAAATGTACTCCGCTGGTGTAAGTCCTAAATTCATACGAATATTGCAACAACTATATCATGATGCCTCGTTTAAGATCAATGCGAGTGACGGCCACACGAAATGCTTTTCTATTAATGAGGGAGTGCTGCAGGGAGAGACCTTGAGTCCTTTTTTGTTTTCCCTGTTTCTATCGGATGTAGAGGAATATTTTAGGGCAAAGGGAGTTTATGGACTATCCATTAATAGCATGGTAGATGTTCTATTGCTATTGTATGCTGACGACATGGTCATCTTAGGACATTCAGAAATTGATTTGCAGAGAAAACTGAATATTCTTGAAGAATACGTATCAATAAATGGGTTAGAAGTTAATGCGTCCAAAACTAAGATCGTGTGTTTTAGAAGAGGAGGTAGATTACCGTCCTTCAGGTTTCACTACAAGAGTGAACAGATAGAGACAGTCAGTCAGTTCACGTATTTGGGCACAGTTTTCTCCTCTTCATCACTTTTTGCTGGGATGGCTGATGCGATGGTGGCGCGGACTAGGCAGGCGATTGGATCGGTAATGTCTGTCATGGCGAGGTCGAAGATCAGCAACTGGGGAGCCAGAATACATCTGTATAACGCATTGGTTGTGTCGGTTTTAGCCTACTGCATCTCTACTTGGGGGCCCCGATATACAGATGTAGTGGAAAGAGCTCAAGTTTTCTTTTATAAACGCCTGCTTCTGTTGCCTAGATCCACCCCAGATTGTTACGTCCGATTGGAGGTTAACTGTGCCCATATGAGTTCTCTCGTGTTTGGGGACTGTTTATCCTGGCTGCGAAGGATAAAACTGATGCATGACTCAAGGTTACCTAAGTTATGCTTTACTAGATTGTACCAGCTTCATCGGTATCCTGATGCTGACGCGAGATATAACTGGTGTACGCAAGTCAGGAAGTTTTTCGAAGTGATTGACTCGGTGTCAGATTTTGATGACCTAACTATTATGCATGACTCTACAGATCTCGTCGAGAAATTCAATCGGTACCTGTACGAAAAAGATCTGCAACAATTCGCGTCGTCGTGCTATTCGCCCTTCCCGGTCCGCAGAGTGAATCATTTCGATCCATCTAATGCTGTCAGGTATTTGCATCTTCAAACGCAGATTCGGACGACGAGAATTATAGCCCAGATCCGCCTAAGCAGTAAAACGCATGTCCAATTTTCGTTCAATGGACTGTCACATAGGTGGAATTCAAGTGACTTGTGCACGTTTTGTAATCTACGGAGCCTGGAGACATTACAGCACTTCATGTTTGATTGTCCTTTATACAGGACATTACGAGGGTGGTTATCTGGGAAGTTCAATAACATCGAGGATCTTTATGCGGGAACGATCAATCTATCGGATGGTGAAGCTAGAAGGCTTGCGAATTTTGTAATGGCGGCACTCAAGTTGCGTTCGTTCGTGCTAAACGAATAGACTGGGTATTGGGGGGTGGCTGTTTTCTGCTTTTTCATCTTGTTCTTGTTTTCAGTCTTATATTTATTCTTTAAGATAATGCCCATCTATGGTACTATACATGGTGATTTATTACTTTAATTTTAGTCAGGTATTCATTTTGTTTTGTGAAAAATTGGAAATTCATTTTATTTTTATCATATTATAGGTATCCATTACTATTAAGCGTAGCGTAGACCTTGCTATAAGAATGCAATTCTTGAAAAGCAATAAATTATTATTATTATTATTATATTATATCTAAAGTCACTAAGTCAGCTAAAATAGGGTAGCCTGAGGCAGAGTGTCAAGCCAAATCAAGGTTACTTGGGAGTGATAGACTTGCACTCGGCTAGTTTGAGAATTTTGCGCTAACGGAATTATCTTGCAGAGGCTCTCCGGAACCAAGTGAATAGCAGATGAATATTTCAGAGGAATGTATCTTTTTTTTAGAAAATGTAAAAATCTGATATAGCATTGCGTATTTTTCAACTTTGGTTTGTATATAAAAAAAGGTGTCAAAAGTGTATTCTATACTAATCACGGGTTCCACCAAAAAATTTAGGAACTGTCTTAGCTAAACCAAGATTAAACGTAACGTTTTTTTTTCTGGTCAATGATGGTATGTTCAATATGGAAAATACGTTGAATCGCAAGTATACCACCCTTTCGTTGATTACTTAGCGTGGAACCGGAAATTAAACTGATCATTTCAAAGGACCGGTCGTGGCCGAGTGGTATACAGATCGAAGGAGCGGTCGTGGCCGAGTGGTATACAAGATGGCAAGCTGACCCACTCGCGCTGCGCTGTGTGGGTTCGAATCCCGCTACATCCATGGATATTTTGTGCTGTCCCCGAGGTTGCATGGTACAGCAGCTAATAGCTGAATGTTGCCTCGCTGAAGTCGATCAAAAATACTGATCATTTGGCCAGAATCCATTAAAAGAAATCCAGAGTTAGCTATTATCAACTGGTTGGATATTTAGTACAAGAAAGATAGATTTTAACCTGGGAAAAAATATGGACGTCCTGAAAATTTGATATTTCGTTAAAAATTGAGTGCTCTACAACATATCCAAAATCGCCAAAAATCGCACCCGGGGGTTTTGAGTTATTGGAGGGGAGGTAAAAAATAGCAGGTAAAAATGGAGGGGATGGAACCCGTCAATCCATTGGATGCGAATACATTATAGTCCGACGTATCATATCCCATTAGTACTATTTTTGCACAAAAAGTGTCCATCATTGTTGAAGGGGAGTAGTGGGGGGGGCGAAGCTCTGCTAGGTGGTCCATTTTGTTTTTCTGGCCATGTAGAACTGATCACGACAAGTTTGGTATCTTTTCCGACTAAATTCAATCTCCTGAACTCATATTCGATGTGTAAATTCGGATGAAAACAAGTTTGAACAAGTTAACTTAAGAAAACTTGTTTTTTCTTTGACAATTTTGACGAATTTTTGTTTTACTGTTGGAGGCGCTCATTTTTAGAAAACTTCCAGGGACCAATAAATTGAAGTGTATTCTCCACAAAAATCATTCACTCGATGTATAATTTTGTTTCTCGAGTTTAAAAAATCGATTTGAACTTGAGCCGGCGCGGCGCGTCGTCTACTACTGACCAGAACACTACAGCATGCACCTTTAAATGAAAACACCTCAAACTATTGAAGAAATTACAACTCATATTTGAAAATTGGAGGATCTGTGGAGAATTGAATTTCCTATAACATAAACAAAACCGCTATGAATCGCACAACAGGGTTTTGAGTTATTTAAGGGAAGAGTTCATAGAGTATGAATCCTGTCAAAGTGTTATCCTCCTCCTCGAATAACTCAAAATCCTGCATTGCGATTCATGGCGATTTTGTTCATGTTATAGGGAATTCAGTTCTGCACAAATCCTCCAATTTTCAAAGATGAGTTGTCATTTCTTCAATATTTTGAGGTGTTTTCATTTAAAGGTGCATGCTGTAGTGTTCTGGTCAGTAGTAGACGACGCGCCGTGCCGGCTCAAGTTCAAATCGATTTTTTTAACTCGAGAAACAAAATTATACATCGAGTGGATGATTTTTGTGGAGAATACACTTCAATTTAATGGTCCCTGAAAATTTTCTGAAAATTAACACCTCCAACAGTGAAAAAAAATTCGTTAAAATTGTCAAAGAAAAAACAAGTTTTCTTAAGTTAACTTGTTCAAACTTGTTTTCATTCAACTTCACACATCGGATACGAGTTCAGGAGATTGAATTTAGTCGGAAAAGATACCAAACTTGTCGTGATCGGTTCTACATGGCCAGAAAAACAAAATGGACCACCTAGCAGAGCTTCGCCCCCCCACTACTCCCCTTTAACAATGATGGACACTTTTTGTGCCAAAATCGTATCAAGGGGATATGATACGTCGAACTATAATGTATTCGCATCCAATGGATTGACGGGTTCCATCCCCTCCATTTTTACCTGCAATTTTTTACCCCCCCCTCCAATAACTCAAAACCCCCAGGTGCGATTTTGGGCGATTTTGGATATGTTGTAGATCACTCAATTCTGAACAGAATATCAAATTTCCATGACGTCCATATTTATTCTGAGGTTTTGCCAATTTTTTTACTATTTTTCCTGTACTAATTTTGGTGGAACCCATGGTAATTCACGTTATAGTGGTATCAGAAACCCCCAATAAAAATTTTAAATCTGAAAATCGTCGTCTTCAACTCAAGGGGACGAATGCTTAAAGAATTCATGGACCGTAATGCTTTTCATCTGTTGAATGGACGGACTAGTGGGGACCATCCTGGTAGGTTGACGTTCTGTGGTGCTGCGGGGGGAAGTGTGATTGATCTTGCGTGGTGTTCAACGGGCTCTGTGGATGTTGTTAATGATTTCCGCGTAATGGAGATTTTTACATCCTCCGACCATTTTCCAATTATTTTGACATTGAATTCTACCAAGCGCGAAGATTTGTTTTTGTCGGATGCAAATGCTGCTGTTTCGTGTAGTAATATACGATGGAATGCACAGCGATCACAAGACTATACTGATCTTATGCAAATATCACCAAATGTAACATGGGACTCGAATCGGCAAGTGTCAGATGCTAATGATAATTTGATGAATACAATCAAGGGGGTAGCGGGTAATCTGGGGATGCAGAGGGCACATGTTATGCGGGGAGTGGGGAACAGGGGGAAAAACTGGTTTGATCACGAGTGTCTCATTCTGAAAAAGCAACTAAAGGAGAAGTTAAAGAACGCATTTGCCAGTAATTGGTCTGAGGCGGCGAGAATAAGTTACTTGAAACTGAAAAGGGAATATCACAAATTGCTAAAGTCGAAAAAACTGCACCATGAGAGAGCCATTTTAGCAAAGCTATCAAATACGAGAAACTCTACTGAGTTTTGGAGAACAATTAAATCTTTCAGAGGTAACATGACTCGGCCAAATTGTTCGGCTGCGAATTGGGAATGTTTTTATAATGACTTGGCAATTTTTGATGATACAACATTTTTGACGTATTCGGGCGCGGGTCAGCGGATCTTTGATGCGGATATCACTCTGGATGAGCTTACAATAGCATTGAGTTCCTGTTCTAATAACAAGTCTCCGGGAGCCGACGGACTCGCGTACGAATTTTATAAATGCCTTCCGCAGAACTGGTCTATGTATTTGTGCAGTTTCTTCAATCGGGTGTTGAACACTGAGATTATACCGAGGGACTGGTCACGGGTGATCTTGTCCATGATGCACAAAAAGGGATCGATTGAGGATCCTGCTAATTACAGAGGGATTGCTTTAATAAACTCAATTTTAAAGGTTTTCACACGCGTGATGCAATCTAGAATCAACGAATGGTCCGAACTCAACTCAATCATACCAGAATGCCAATCAGGGTTTCGGAAGGGCAGGGGATGCGTCGATAACATTTTCACTCTCACCTCTATTGTACAGCTTCATCTACGTCGGTCGAAGGGCAAAGTATTTGCAGCGTTTGTCGACCTGAAAAGAGCTTTTGATTCCATTAATCATAGTTTACTGTGGCAAAAAATGTACTCCGCTGGTGTAAGTCCTAAATTCATACGAATATTGCAACAACTATATCATGATGCCTCGTTTAAGATCAATGCGAGTGACGGCCACACGAAATGCTTTTCTATTAATGAGGGAGTGCTGCAGGGAGAGACCTTGAGTCCTTTTTTGTTTTCCCTGTTTCTATCGGATGTAGAGGAATATTTTAGGGCAAAGGGAGTTTATGGACTATCCATTAATAGCATGGTAGATGTTCTATTGCTATTGTATGCTGACGACATGGTCATCTTAGGACATTCAGAAATTGATTTGCAGAGAAAACTGAATATTCTTGAAGAATACGTATCAATAAATGGGTTAGAAGTTAATGCGTCCAAAACTAAGATCGTGTGTTTTAGAAGAGGAGGTAGATTACCGTCCTTCAGGTTTCACTACAAGAGTGAACAGATAGAGACAGTCAGTCAGTTCACGTATTTGGGCACAGTTTTCTCCTCTTCATCACTTTTTGCTGGGATGGCTGATGCGATGGTGGCGCGGACTAGGCAGGCGATTGGATCGGTAATGTCTGTCATGGCGAGGTCGAAGATCAGCAACTGGGGAGCCAGAATACATCTGTATAACGCATTGGTTGTGTCGGTTTTAGCCTACTGCATCTCTACTTGGGGGCCCCGATATACAGATGTAGTGGAAAGAGCTCAAGTTTTCTTTTATAAACGCCTGCTTCTGTTGCCTAGATCCACCCCAGATTGTTACGTCCGATTGGAGGTTAACTGTGCCCATATGAGTTCTCTCGTGTTTGGGGACTGTTTATCCTGGCTGCGAAGGATAAAACTGATGCATGACTCAAGGTTACCTAAGTTATGCTTTACTAGATTGTACCAGCTTCATCGGTATCCTGATGCTGACGCGAGATATAACTGGTGTACGCAAGTCAGGAAGTTTTTCGAAGTGATTGACTCGGTGTCAGATTTTGATGACCTAACTATTATGCATGACTCTACAGATCTCGTCGAGAAATTCAATCGGTACCTGTACGAAAAAGATCTGCAACAATTCGCGTCGTCGTGCTATTCGCCCTTCCCGGTCCGCAGAGTGAATCATTTCGATCCATCTAATGCTGTCAGGTATTTGCATCTTCAAACGCAGATTCGGACGACGAGAATTATAGCCCAGATCCGCCTAAGCAGTAAAACGCATGTCCAATTTTCGTTCAATGGACTGTCACATAGGTGGAATTCAAGTGACTTGTGCACGTTTTGTAATCTACGGAGCCTGGAGACATTACAGCACTTCATGTTTGATTGTCCTTTATACAGGACATTACGAGGGTGGTTATCTGGGAAGTTCAATAACATCGAGGATCTTTATGCGGGAACGATCAATCTATCGGATGGTGAAGCTAGAAGGCTTGCGAATTTTGTAATGGCGGCACTCAAGTTGCGTTCGTTCGTGCTAAACGAATAGACTGGGTATTGGGGGGTGGCTGTTTTCTGCTTTTTCATCTTGTTCTTGTTTTCAGTCTTATATTTATTCTTTAAGATAATGCCCATCTATGGTACTATACATGGTGATTTATTACTTTAATTTTAGTCAGGTATTCATTTTGTTTTGTGAAAAATTGGAAATTCATTTTATTTTTATCATATTATAGGTATCCATTACTATTAAGCGTAGCGTAGACCTTGCTATAAGAATGCAATTCTTGAAAAGCAATAAATTATTATTATTATTATTATATTATATCTAAAGTCACTAAGTCAGCTAAAATAGGGTAGCCTGAGGCAGAGTGTCAAGCCAAATCAAGGTTACTTGGGAGTGATAGACTTGCACTCGGCTAGTTTGAGAATTTTGCGCTAACGGAATTATCTTGCAGAGGCTCTCCGGAACCAAGTGAATAGCAGATGAATATTTCAGAGGAATGTATCTTTTTTTTAGAAAATGTAAAAATCTGATATAGCATTGCGTATTTTTCAACTTTGGTTTGTATATAAAAAAAGGTGCCAAAAGTGTATTCTATACTAATCACGGGTTCCACCAAAAAATTTAGGAACTGTCTTAGCTAAACCAAGAATAAACGTAACGTTTTTTTTTCTGGTCAATGATGGTATGTTCAATATGGAAAATACGTTGAATCGCAAGTATACCACCCTTTCGTTGATTACTTAGCGTGGAACCGGAAATTAAACTGATCATTTCAAAGGACCGGTCGTGGCCGAGTGGTATACAGATCAAAGGAGCGGTCGTGGCCGAGTGGTATACAAGATGGCAAGCTGACCCACTCGCGCTGCGCTGTGTGTGGGTTCGAATCCCGCTACATCCATGGATATTTTGTGCTGTCCCCGAGGTTGCATGGTACAGCAGCTAATAGCTGAATGTTGCCTCGCTGAAGTCGATCAAAAATACTGATCATTTGGCCAGAATCCATCAAAAGAAATCCAGAGTTAGCTATTATCAACTGGTTGGATATTTTGGTGGAACCCATGGTAATTCACTTTATAGTGGTATCAGAAACCCCCAATAAAAATTTTAAATCTGAAAATCGCATTAGTTTTTCCAAATATCTGGTGATATCTGAAATTGTGGGAGAAAAGGGAGCAGACCCCCAGTAGCTTTTTCTCAAACTTAAACTTTTTCATAGAAAAACAATTGGCCAATTAACTCTTTAGGCATGTATCCAGAAATATATGTATTAGCGTCAAGAACCGCTATATCTTCCTTATTGTTTCTGAAATATATATTTTCTAGAGAAAGTGCACTCATTTTGCGGTTTGCGATTATTTCTGAAGTGACGTGATTTGAATTCAAACACCCTGTATAGTAGTGTATATGAGAATTATCATTCATTATTGGGTCACAGAAGATCACCTATAGGGAGGCTCCCAGAACTTTGTCAGGCTCTTTATTGTGTTAGTTTGAAATCATCAAAAAAACAAACAAGTGAGTATGCCTTCACGTGCGTGAGTCTCAGTAGCGCATTTTTTCAAAGAGGCATATCGTGAACGTAAAAAAATTTGGTTGAAGGAGAAACACCACTCCTTGCCCACTTTCTTCATTCGAAACTCATTGTGATATTTTGTTATCAGAATGGGGTATTTGCTAATGAAATAGATTTGAATGAAAACTCTTTCACTCGTCAATATTTTTTTGTTTGAGGGTGGGAGCTGAGAGCGGCGACTAATCAACAGTAGTCTATTCTTCCCTATTTTTAGTCCGCTATCCATATAGCGGTAGAATTAGATCGACTTGATATTTGGTATACAAACATGGTTGTTTCCTGAAAAGAGCCCATTAGTTTTTGGCTGTCATCTGTCAAACCCAACTGTCACTATCATCAAATGTCAGAAGCTATATCTCCCGGAACTCAACTTGCAACATGTCATTTGAAAGCCCTTGAAAAACTGTATTCAGAACAGTTGGAAACATTGCCCTATCTGTCATCTGTCAAATAATAAGAAATGTTAAAGTTCAAAACTTTACCAAATAATTATTTTAAATCTATCCAATAGATTGAAACCAGATTTGGCAGGAAGCAACACAACAAAAGAGTCAAATTGAGGCCGCAGTTGCAGTTTTCCATCAATCTCCAGTTGGGCGTAATGAATTTTCAAAATTTCTCCTGGCCGTTGCCACTCAGGAGGGGCTCTCGCCGGTGTTTCGGCCAGCACGACTCGCTTTTGTAGCAGAACTCCACTCAAAAATTTATTCCTGCTCGGGGATCAACTTTTTTTTGGAAATTTCAACTGATATCGGAAGAAGATTGTATTGGGCGTCGTGCAGGTCTATTCTCAAAGTTGACACGGTTCCGGTTTTCCGACTGTACTTTTTTCAAAATGAAATTTGCACATTCCGTGAATTTAAGAAAAACGCAATGCAAAATTCTACATGCGGTAGGCTCCACGAAATATTGATTTTAGGTGCAGACATGCTGGAAATAAAAGTTGGAGAAAAGATTGAGCTAATTTTTGGAGGAAAAATTTTTAAAATCGGATCAACAGTTGCCGAGTTTTCCTCTCTGGAAAAACTGCAAATTTTCCAACTTTTTATTCCGTGGACCGATTTTAACCATTTTTACTCAAACAAGAGGTAACTGGTTCTTGAACATTTTCCAACAACTTTTTCAATTTTCCCGGGAGTTTTCTGGCTGGAAATGATTTTCTCCAAATTATTTTCAAACTTTTTCTGTAATTCCAACTTACCACCCTTGTTTCCACCCGAAGGGACGTTTCGAACAAAAATTTCCATAGGTTCCTGGATACTAGTCGGGGAAGTTTTGGGGTGACACAACCGATTTTTTTGTTTGGGGGCGGGAGCTGGAGGCGGCGACTAATCGAAAGTGGCCTATCTCTTCCCATTTTTAGTCAGCTATCTATATAGTGGAACAATTAGATCGCTATGTCTTCAGGGTTATGTTTTACATTTATCTCTTAATTTGGGGGCGGCGTGTGAGAGCGGCAGAGTTTGGCAAAGAAATTCTTCCACAGTTTGAGTTTGGAGTTTCTGAATGATTGAGGTAACATTAAAATGTGAATCAGTGAAAATTGTTGAAAGTTGCACTTTTTTCTTTTGGGGGCGGAATCTGGGGGCGGCGACCAACCAAAAGTAGCCCATCCTTTCCCATTTTTAGTCAGCAATTTATATACCAAAAGAATTAGATCGCTATGTCTTCAGGTTTGTTTTTTATTTTGAAGTGATTGGGGGCGGTTTTCAGCAGTTTTTTCATCTCGGCGGCGCATATTGAAGACAGAATGTTTCTGGGCTTACGTTTATAAGTGGCAACTATGTATTATTCATAAAATGAGAACACCAGAGCATTGGGTCTGGTAGAAATTGCAATATTATGTTATTTTAAGTTTATCGGGGGCGGTTTTCTCTATGCTGGCGGCACAATATAGACATCCAATATAGCCTAGCCCAGCTTTGGGAGTGGCAGCTAGGTAACAGCGAAAAAATTAGAAAGCTAGGGCGTCTAGTTTGCAAGGAGTTCGAGGAACGGACGGACGGACGGACGGACAAAGCGGTCGCAATAGCGATTTTCATCAAGATGGAAAATGCGCTAAAAACTTCAAGATGTGAGAAAGAATGATTTTTGGATTATTCATCGAGTCCGAATGAGCTTTCAAGATTTCAAAAAAGCTTTGTGTTTCCGGAAGTTGGAAGCTCAAAGTGCCAACGTTAGAAGAAATGATTTAAAACAAGCCCAGATGTAGGTAAATAGATGAAATTTGCCAACTAAGAAAAAAAACCAATTTGATATGTTGAAGATAGTGAAAGTTTGTTATGGGAGATGATAACGGATTTTCTGGAGACTCCGATTGGGGTATGAGCCACAAACCCGTACATTTGGCGGAGGAGCCATTCGATATCTTGCCGGATTCATTAGCGAAGCTGCTGGGACTTGTTTAGCTTTCCGAATTGGGCGAGATTTTGAAGACGATGTTATTGAAAATTTGTATAAGCTGATAGATTGGGCTCAATTTAATAGGTGTTGAGCCGAAATAAACAAAATTGGATCGGCGAGAAAACACACTCTATGTATATGTTGAACCATTTTGAAGATATGGAAGATTCAGTCACCGAGAAGCTACCGAGAAAAAATAGCAAGAAATAGCAATAAATCATAGAAAGGCAACCGGCTCGTGAACATTTCCTAATAACTCTTTCCCCAATTTCCCGGGAATTATCCTGTTGGGAATGTAAAACGGGCTTGGAATGCGATTGAGCTCAAAGTGAAGCCTCGATTGACGATTTCCACAAGATCGTGAGGCTCATTCGTTCTTGAAGTCGTAAAAGTAAAGCCCAACAGATTTCAGGCTTACCTGTAAAATCTAAATTCTCCTGACCAAACGTTATAGAGGTACCTACCTATATCAATGAATAATAGAGGATCTACGTCCAGTGCCCGAAATTCTAATCGAAATCCACACACAGTCATCAATCATGCGATAGTAAATTATTATTGAAACAAGCACCGCGAACATAATGATGGTTTTAATGAGAATAATTGAATTTCAGTAATGATCTGATAGACCACCGCTGGCTTAGCCTCGTCAAAACGATATGCCTAATACGAGTCCCTATTCATCGCGCCTGACCTAAGGATAAGTACCATTGAGAAATGCATGCCTCTAATTTTTTTCCATTATAAGACGACGAAAACCAATTTCCTTGCGACCTTCGGAGCTTTCGTTTTTGGCTTTGTGAATTCCTCATTCTCGCGTTATGATCTGTTCCTGGCGGCGCCGGTTTCACACCGCGATTGGCTGCGACTTCTTCTTGAATTGGTTGATTATACTAGATAACTTTCGTGAAAAAAAGAACATACCTGTTCTACCGATTTAGGCTAAACAGCGTCTTCAACTCTGGAGCGAAATAGATATCTTGGTACTGTGGCAAAACGGCTTAGGATTATAAAATAAAGGGGAATGAAATATTTGGGAATAAAACTAGCTACGGGCGATATCGGAAAGGAAAAAAATAGGAGAAGGAATGCGAAGAGATCGATCTTTGCCGGCCAGCATCGGAGTGACACCGGATGCAAGAAGGCATGCAGGCATCGAGGTTTGTAGGCCGGAGAGGGTTGTGACGGGAGACGGGGTGTGGGAAAATAAGGATAGGTCCAAGAACAGGAACTGGGTGGGAGGATTCGAGTGGTAAGAGTCGAGCACAACGGGTGTATTTTGCTGGAAGAAAACTAATATTTTTCAAGAAGAATAAATTAGGAAAAGTGCTGAAACACTGTGATAGATTTGTAGTACATTAGTGACGTGAAAGGAAAACATTAAGGCAAGTCTGATTTTTATTGTAATCAAATGCTTATTGTTTAAATAAGTTTGAAGTAATTGTTTTGGTTTAGAAAATGATAGTAGGTTTTGTTTGATCTTTTGAACAGCCATGAGAATCGTCAAGCCGATTTCAATTCACTGCGCAGTAGCTTTGAGCTTTTAAATGCGGCCACTTGTTTTCAGATAACGACCTTCCAGACGCAAGAAAAAGAGTGAAAACCTCAGCAACCCTTTCAAGAGATTTGGCTTCCGACAGAGCATGATTTTGTAGGCTCTATTAGCTGAGACAAGCACTAGCAGCATTTATGCAAATCAAATCTGGGCAAAATCTTGATTACGCTTTATTTTCCCCATAGAATAAGATATTTAACCCTTTCGCGCGACAAAGAATTTAAAGGCATGAGACCGAGTTTCCAAAGAGAAACCCCTTGAGTAATGCTAAGAAAATTCAGTGTCGTTTCGAAACACTTCAAGATAAGAAATGAACAAGACATAAAATTTTGCAGGCTAATTAATTAGAGGCTCATTGCGATGACTTGTACTCCGTATTGTAAATTTGTGTAATGGCATTGAACCTAGCATCAAACAGAGCTGCTGGATAAGTCTTTAAATTGTAAACTATAGCACCAGCTGGATATAAAATCTATGGACTGTCAACACTCAAATTTTATGTAAATTATTTGATCAATAATTAAAATGATGGCTGTAAATTTGAAAGATCAAGACAAAACTCAGTGAACGACAATCTCTTTCTCTAAGTACAATTAAACAGTGAAGATTTCTTTTCGTACCCGGGTGAATGGACGAAAGGGAAGAAAGGGTTGAATTGAAAACTGGACAAAGGATTAGTAAATCAGGCAGGGAATCAAACTCAAGTGTACTAGGAAATGGATTCACCCCTAATTCTGAAAATTAGGAAGAATGAAAACGGAATTAATTTGCAAGGGTTGAACAAATTCGTCGTAGGATTGCGTACGGTATTAGGATGTACTTTTCTTTCAGAAACCGAATGTAAACTGAATAAAACAATTTCGAATTCTAGCTGAATGTCAGCACGTCAGGAAATTATAAAATGATAAATTAATATGAATTTAATTAAGTTGGCGATGATTGGTTAATAATTGTAATAAAATTGAGGTGTGGTTAAATGATTTTGTTTATTTTTCAATATTTATTCAATTCATTCCCTTTAAAAGAACGTGAGGTTACTACTAGAGTAGGCTTGAGGTATTAGGACGACGTGAAGTTGAGGTAGGTGTAATTGATTTAAATAACTCAGGTAAAGGTAAAATAAAATCTACGGCACAACGAAATACGACTTAGGGTAATTAGACGCATCACAGCTTAAATAATTTAATGTAGGGAAGGGGGCAAAAGTAACGAGGATATCATAAATTGTTACCGTGAGGTTAGGATGTTACAAAAATAGTTGTCCTGGAGCAGAATGTTATAAAATGGTGGCCGTGATGACCAGAACCTTACAAATGGTTACCGTGATGACAAGGAGCTTACAAATGGGTGCTCGGTGACTCAGAACTTTACAGAAGGTGCTCGGTGACCAGGATATTTACAGTTGGTGCCGTGACCAGGATCTTTACAGTACCCATGCTGAAGAATGCTGCTTGCTAAAAATGCTCCGGTCAAGTAGTGCTGGAGAACATATCAGCTAGATTTTATTGCATTATAAAAATGATGTAAACGTAGGTAGCATAAAACCCCGCTTAGCTTTATCGCGATCGCTGTAATGTCTCTTAGCATTTTCTTCCTCCTAGTCGAGAAACGTTCTTTCGGAAGAAGACCTTGCCAAGTGGCAGGACAGCTGCTTCGCATTAGCGCATAGTCGACATCATCGCAGGAGTGAAATTACATACGACTTGTGTAAGTAGTAGATCTATCTATCGCGGAACCGTTCACAGGATGTCCTTATGCGCTTCCACTGAATTATTACTGGTAATAAATTAACGCGTCGCTAGCCAAAGAGCGGCAAAAATGAAAATTGGAAAATTACGCCAGTAAGTGCTATCGATTCCGCTATTATGACTGGGCAGCGCTATCTAAGACACACAGGAAAGCGGAATACCATAGCGATGCACACAAGATAAAATCTTTAATATATAGCCGAGTATATAGCTTTTTATCTGAGCCCATGTTCAGATGCTATTATGCTAGATATCAAACTGAATAAGAAGCACTTCAAGTATTTTCGAAAACGGATCTGATTTTTTCGACCTTTGCGTTTTAATCGATCCTATACATCGGCAACGAATTATTACACCGTGTACAGAGCTCGCGCGGAATAATGCCGCCACAGCAACAATGTTTAACAAGAATAGTGCTATCTATGGTCGTCGAGGTTTGCTTTCTAACGGGCGGGGTCGGCCTACGCAATAGACTACTTGTTACTTTTTGTTCGCTGGCTTGTGCTACCATTGTAAAGCGCTACTATTTAATAACAATCGATCCGATTACTTATGCTCGCAGTAGTTGTTGCCGTTTGCGATTTTTTCTTTTGCATGAGTCTTGAATTGCTGCCAGCAGCTAGCTTGCTGGCTGCTGGGCCGAGGCAAACGGACATAATGGTGCAGAACCTGACGCAACAATTCAGACACACAACAAGAACAACAACGAGCCGACAACAAAGCCGCAAGGTACGAGAGTGCGCCAGAACACGGTGTTTGTCCCGCTGGCTCCTGATGCATGGTCATCGACGGCCAGGGCCGATTGCCCCAGTGAATGGGAATCAAGGGATTGTCTTCAGGCTAGGTTGGCAAAGACTATATTGTAGCGGCTGAAGTGAGCCAGTCGGAGCTATAATTCCATTTGAAAATAAATGACCTGCTCAAGCTTAGGTATCAAAAAAAAACTTCAGCCGGCCTGTGCATCCCTAGCTGACACGAAGCTGATCACAGCTATAAATGTGCAGAGCTAAGCTAGCTAGATAAGCTAGATAATCTAGCTAAGCTAAGCTAGATTTTAAATTCAGCCACAGCTTCAGTTTTTTGCAATTTCAGGTGAGCTGCAGATCTTGCTATAGATCCAGCTGAGCTTCAGTCCAGCTAAGCTACGGTTCAAGTCAAGTTGCATGCAGTTTCCGCTAAGCTACAGTGTCAACTAAGCGACGATTTCCGTCAAGCTACAGCTTCAGACATTCTTCAGTTGCAAGAAATTCAAGGTCACCCACGCCAATCGAACAGCTAGTAACTGAATCTGGAACTAAGTGAAACTATGCTGGAGCTTTGTCAAGGTATCCCGTGATAATATTTGATCGTGAGTCCTGGTTTATATTGGATGTAACCGGTAACTTATTTCCTTACCGTGAAGTTCAGAGGTAGCATTTGAATACAAACGTTTATATTGACAGGGAATAATCCCGTGATTTATTCCCTTACCGTAAATGTTCGCCAAGTTTCAAGTTTTACGGCATAGGGAATACGGACAGCCAATCACATACAACCAGCTACACAATCATATCGTCGAACGTCACTGTCGATCTGATGTTGATTTGTTGGTTATTTTTGTTCTCACTACTTGTGCAAAAACCAAGGATGTCTATACTACTGGCTGGATAAGAAACTTCGCCGCCATCTTGAAGCTTGATTTAAATCTGTGACCGTCGGGATTGTCATCGTGACATTCGTGATGGACGCCGCCAGCCTCTTGTGCATCCATGGCGAATTATCGTTGATTATGCCGCGCAAGCCCAATAGTGTTCGAAACAAGCGGACCCCGCAACATAACACTTTTTGTTGCAGGTAATTGACTAATTGACCTTTCCAATTTTAGGAGATAGAAAGTACATGGTTTTTCGAGGTCACCTTTGACGTTTTGACGTTTATGACGTTTGGGCGTTTCGTTTCTGACTTTTGCGGGAATTTTGAATCGGTTAGCTATACTGTTCCCATTATCATGTGGGGAAAGTCACTAGAACCCATAAGGGAGTTTTTAATGGACGAAGTAATAGAGTTTTTTCGTAGTAAGATGCACGTGTCTGGTGCAGCGTGATCCCTGGTGGTGCTGGTGCAGTCACACTTCCATCAAGTTTGGGTCTTTCCTGAACCAGTGCATGGTGATGCCGGGTGTATTCGTCTTATTCTCGCACTCGCATAGAGCGACACAACACCCTTGAACCATTTCTGTAAGTATCTTCAGTATCTTCTCAGTTTTCCACTACATATAACACACTTATTGGCAAGAACGAGGGTAAGAACAAGTGAAATCATGAAATCCATGCTGAAATCAAATAAATACACGACAGAGCGCTTGTCAGATTCGAAAAATTTCCCATTGTCAGAAACGAAATGTCATATCTCAAGAAACATAGGACGCTTTCCAATAACTGCGACAAGACGGATACACAATGTCAAAGTGCACTTGCCAGCTCAATTCTAAACTCAGCCTCGCCAATGTTTCGATTGTGTCGACATGTGGTGCTATTACTGCTATTGGAACGCTAGCTGTGTCAAATTGTGTCGAATTGTGTCCTTATACGCCTTATTGGGAAGCGCCCAATGACCTCGATTAACCGTATCTTATACGCATGACGTCACAGTAAAGAGAGACAACGGAAAATTGGAGACCTCAATTGCTATCATTTTACAAGACCGGGCCCATACCGGACCTGGCAGCAAACTTCTGAACGACAGTTTCGAGCGTGCTCCGACTGAACGTGACTATGGTTACGGGCAGTCACACGGGCAGTTACGGGTGGCGGACCAGTCGCGGACAATAACACTTCGACCGTCGGGATTGTCAAATCTCGGCTTCACCTTTCTACGTCAAAACCGGCGAAGCTTCTTGTCCAGTCAGTATAGACGTCCTTGGCGAAAACGGAGGAAAAAATGGATCTCGACACCAAATTGATCCAACTCGGTTGCTTCGTTTCACCATCGTCCATCGTCCATCGTGCATCGTCCAACATCGTCCCTCCTGAGATCCGTTGAAAACTTATCACAAAAAAAGAATGGTTCAAATGCCACCACAATCACCAATTGCCAGTCCACCCGGACTGCACAAGACGAACGAGACTAAAAGAAAGCCAACGTGGAGTCTGACAAACGAGCTTTTGGAACAAAACTTCAATACAGAAACGGCCTGGATGAACGAATGGTCAAGAACAAATCCAGACAGACTGAATCTGATCGAAGACCCGAATAAATGCAACCTTCAGGATTCGAACTAGACAGGCATTTGTGGTGTAAACTAAACCGAATCAGAACCGGGGCCATGGGAGGTGGGGGTTTTCAAGCATAAATGGGGACTTTCGGAAGAACCAGGATGTGACTGCGGACACCCAATCCAAACTATGGACCTTATCGTGTTAGATTGCCTCATTAGACGTTTTACGGAAATAAAATGGAAGAACACCAAGCCTGTGAGGACGCAACTGACTGGATAGCGGCACTTGATGTTGAAATTTGATACTTTTTTCTTCTTTTATTTGCTGTATACCATTTTTGCTTTTGAACTCTACGAAATATATATATATACCAGTTTATGGCACACCATGGTTTGAAATAAATTACGGAATGCCTTTTTTCATTTCGTTCCGGAAATATTGGCCGGATGCTCCAGCGCCTCTTCCTTTGTGGTCTCTTCTTGTTTTGTTCTTCAACTGCTGCACTGGCGGAATCGCAAATGGCAAAATCTTCGGTATCGTTACTACATGTTCGTATTCATTTTTAATATTGTACTGTAACTCT
Source organism: Anaspis maculata (assembly GCA_949128115.1). Lineage (NCBI taxonomy): Eukaryota > Metazoa > Arthropoda > Insecta > Coleoptera > Scraptiidae > Anaspis > Anaspis maculata. Next base: position 67,642,177 of record OX421966.1, on the reverse strand, counting down.
CCTGCAGACTTGAAGGGGAAATAGTCAACAAAACAAGCAAGTTATCCAAATTAATCTGATGGTTTGATATGTGTAACACTCACTGTCACATGTAGAACACGTGTCTTCCCTGTCAAGGCACTGTCAGCTGAAATGCTTTTACGGTGAATATAAACCACAGCGTTAAGGCTGGTTTATATTGGATGTAAACTTATGCCGTTATCCCTAACCGTATTCTTTATTCTTTAAACTTTAACGCTGTGGTTTATATTCACCGTAAGAGCATTTCAGCTGACAGTGCCTTGACAGGGAAGACACGTGTTCTACATGTGACAGTGAGAGTTACACATATCAAACTGTCAGATTAATCTGAATAACTTGTTTGTTTTGTTAACTATTTCCTTCCAAGTCTGCAGTAGAGTTACAGTACAATATTAAAAATGAATACGAACATGCAGTAACGATACCGAAGATTTTGCCAATTGCGATTCCGCCATGTTACTCATTATAGCTGCCGGTGCCGCCAGTGCAGCAGCTGAAGACCAAAACAAGAAGAGACCACAAAGGAAGAGGCGCTGGAGCTCCCGGCCAATATTTACAGAACGAAATAAAAAAAGGCATTCCGTAATTTATTTCAAACCATGGTGTGCGTGCCATAAACTGGTATATATATTTCGTAGAGTTCAAAAGCAAAAATGGTATACAGCAAATAAAAGAAAAAAGTATCAAATTTCAACATCAAGTGCCGCTATCCAGTCAGTTGCGTCCTCACAGGCTTGGTGTGTTTCCATTTTGTTTCCGTAAAACGTCTAATGAGGCAATCTAACACGATAAGGTCCATAGTTTGGATTGGGTGTCCGCAGTCACATCCTGGTTCTTCCGAAAGTCCCCATTTATGCTTGAAAACCCCCACCTCCCATGGCCCCGGTTCTGATTCGGTTCAGTTTACACCACAAATGCCTGTCTAGTTCGAATCCTGCAGGTTGCATTTATTCGGGTCTTCGATCAGATCCAGTCTGTCTGGATTTGTTCTTGATCATTCGTTCATCCAGGCCGTTTCTGTGTCGAAGTTTTGTTCCAAGAGCTCGTTTGTCAGACTCCACGTTGGCTTTCTTTTAGTCTCGTTCGTCTTGTGCAGTCCGGGTGGACTGGCAATTGATGATTGTGGTGGCATTTGAACCATTCTTTTTTTGTGATAAGTTTTCTACGGATCTCAGGAGGGGCGATGTTGGACAGAACTGGTGAAACGAAGCAACCGAGTTGGATCAACTTGGTGTCGAGATCCATTTTTTCTTCCATTTTCGCACAAGTAGTGAGAACAAAAATAACCAACAAACCAACATCAGATCGACAGTGACGTTCGACGATGTGATTGTGTAACTGGTTGTATGTGATTGGCTGTCCGCATTCCCTATGCCGTAAAACTTGAAACTTGGCGAATTCTACGGTAAGAGAATAAATCACGGGATTATTCCCTGTCAATATAAACGTTTGTATTCAAATGCTACCTTTCAACTTTACGGTAAGGGAATAAGTTACCGGTTACGGCCAATATAAACCAGCCTTAAGGTGAACAAGGTTGACCTGGGAATTTCGCTTGAACTGAGTTTGTCCAAGGTCACTGAGCTAAAATTCCGTTACCCTCGAGGTTACCCTCCAACTTGCAGCTTGGTATATTTAGCTTAAAACTGAGCCGGTCGTAAGCCGGACAGCCGTAATCCCGATACACTAATATCCCGGCAGCCTAAATCCCGACACCCCATAACACCGACAGGGTCGAAATCCCGACAAGGTCGAAGTCTCGACAGGCCGATATCCCGACAAAGCCGAAATCCTGACAGACTGGATCCCGACAGCGGGAATCCCTATAGCCGGAATCCCGACAAACGAAATCCCGACAGACGGAATCCCGACAAACGAAATCCCGACAGACGAAGTCCCGACAGACGAAATCCCGACAGCCCCGAAATACCAACAGAGGAAATCCCGACAGCCCCGAAATCCCGCCAGTCAGCATCCCGACAGCCCCGAAATTCCGACTGTCCAAAAATCTGACGAGGTCGAAAGCTTGTTACCCTGGAAAGTTGTGTACACGGACTCCGCAAGGGGAACGCGTCACAATCTCTGGGAGCACAACCTCCGAACGGTACAATTCTTAACGTTAGGAGCCAGCAGCAGGGATCCAGTCTCATATAAAACCACTTTATAAAAAAAGGGTTGCCTCTGGCCCTACCACCAATTTTTTTTCCGACAACAACTTGGGACATGAAAAAGCTGTGAACATGGACCCCGTCAAGTACTCCCGAAGGGCGGTCACCTACGCTTCTACCACCGATTTTTTATTGGACAACAACTTGAACAAGAAGACCTGTCAGGGCTCACTAGGGCCCCCAACATCACTTTAAGGCACAAGGGGGCTAGCGGAGCTCAAATCACCACAATGTAGACACAAGGCTAGATAAGGCTTCGAGTAGGTAACACAAAAAGGCATTAGGGGCTCAATGGGGCTCCAAATAACACATGAAGACAACAGGAGCTTACTAGAACGCAAAAACAAAAACAGGTTGAAAAGAGGCTCAACAGGCTACAAATGACACATTAAAACATAAGAGGGCCTAATAGGGCTCTGAGAAACCTGGGAAGGCACATAGGCTTTCTTAGATGCCAGAAATATCGCCAAGTCAGAAGGGGATCACCAGGGCTACAAACAACAATTGAGGACACAAGGGGGCTCAATAGGGCTCCAAACGATACTTGAAGATACAAGGGGGCTTGGTAGAGCGTGAGACGCTTCAATATACAGTGCTCAACAATTGAAGTGGAACACCTGAAAATTTTTGTCAAATTGAAATGGTCGTATTTTCTTAAGAAAAAAACCGAATTGCAACGAGTTCTCTTTTTCTGGGCAGCTTATGTCTTAAACTACAGCATGATGTAATTGTTTCTTGATACAGGCTTGTCATATTTTTTATACAGGGAGAAGTAGTGAGGCACTGTAAAAAATGTTAAGTTTGCACCCCGCCCGATCCGAGAAAACATTTTTTCTAATTTTTTCAACTCGTTCTGGAAAATAATTGAACCCATATCTCGAAACCATTTTTTGATTTTCCGTCTATCTTTGTTAGTTACAGGGTGATTTCAAAAAAGTGATATTTTAGGTTTTCAATGATTACTTTTCTCATTGTTATCCGATTTTGGACATTTTTGACTCGTATTGAAGCTGGAACTTGAAGCGAGAACGTTGTGTGGTCAAAACTTATTTAAGACAACATTTCAATATAAGGAGGTCTATCAAAAATGACCCGAATGCGAGACAGCCTCCAAATATCTGTTTGATGAAAGACAAAAAAAAACAAATTGAAACTTGTCCGCAAAGGATCCGCTAATTTGGACCATTTTGATCCGCTTTTTGCTTCAGTTGTCCAAGAAATGTCCGTGGTAAAATCAAGACTCAACTGCGTGTTTTCGCGAGAAAATCGCATCCCTTATTTACCTGTGGGCGGCCGTAATCCAAGTTACACAATGGAGTATTATACTAAAAATTTTTTTCGATTGAAATGGAAACTAGATTGAAAAATAATTGACCCGTGTTTTTTTATTTGGTCAAAACTCGTATCGTTTGGGCGCAATAAATGAATAACATCAACTAGTTCTGACGTCACAGCGAGTCGCCGCCTATACTGCCTGTGTAAATGACGTCAGAAATAGGCAGAATATGGGAATTTCGTTCATTTATTGCGGCCAAACGATACGATTTATGGCAAAATAAAAAAATACGGGTCAGCTTTTTTTCAATATAATTTCCGATTCCATCGAAAACACAATATTTTTTCAAAAGTATAATACTCTATTCTGAACAATTACAATAATTCTCCTTGGTGGTGAAACACATACCTACCAGTTTTGAATTTTGTAACTTGGGTTACGGTCGCCACAGGTAAATAAGGTATGCGTTTTCTGCGAAAACACGCAGTTAAGTTTTGATTCTATCACAGACATTTCATATGGCGTTTTCGACTGGGACTGCTCTGGAACCGTTCCAGTTCCGAACTTGCTTGATACCGAGCTGCTCTTGAACTAAATTGCATTCGTTCTATTCTGTCCCCCTCGGCTCGGCTCCATCACAGACGGCTCCATTCCGTTTCTTTTCCCTCTCCCTCTCATTAATTTCAAAGCATTCTCTCCTTCCTCACTGCTTGATTCGAATAGGAATTCATGAGAAAATTGTGAAAAGGAATGCATCGCCACAAATTCATCTCATTTGGTATTACCACGACTCATCTTTAGCACCAAAATCGACATTGATACATCAAGTTGACAGTAGAACTGACTAACGAGACAGTTCTAAAACTCGGAGCTGGTACGTGCAAATGACGTAGGAATATTCCCAGTCGAACACAGCAAAAGTAGCACGGGAGCAATGCTACCACCAGCCGAACACGCCAGAAAGTTGCTCTGATGAACTGCGCATGCTCAGTTGGAATGGAACCGGCTCGGTTCTAGCCAGTCGAAATCGCCATTATAGCCCAGGCTTTTTAGCATTTAACATGAAACAAATTATTCCACGTGCAATCTTCACGGTATCGTACCCACTTAACCTTACTAAACAACATACTAAAAGTCCCCAACTTTCCTCCGTGTGCGTCATGATTTTTGAGGGGGGGGGTTAAAATTTTTATCAAAAAAATTCTAGGACAAGAGTTATCTAGTCATTGGCTTGAAATTTATTATATTTGGATACAGTGGGTTATAAGTGAAACTTATTGACAAACTAGATGTCTATGGTTTCTGTGAGGGGAGCTCGGGAGGGGGGCAATTGGTGACCTATGCAAGAAATTTGGTTTTCAATAATATTGAGACAATACTGGCATGTTGGGTATCGTTTCCCAATCAATCTGACCTTGCAAATCCGATTTTGACATTTGAATTTTGTTTAAAAAATCTTTTGAGCAATTTTTGGCAGAAAAACGTGATTTTGGGACCAAAATAAAGCCGGTTTTTCAATTTGGGTTATTTTTGCGTTTGATGCATGATTCATTTGGATTTAAGATTGGGTGAATTATATGGACTTTCCTGCATAAGGCTATCGTATCATAAACGCGACGTAAGTGGTTACAAGGTGAGAAAAATAATTTATTGAAAAAAATGTCGAAGTCCTAAATGTCACTCAAAAATATCTCCGCGCAGTTGCAAAAAATGTATTGTAGCTTGTACTCTTAGCTTATTTTGTCCAATATATTAGTGTCGTTAAAACTCGTCTGTTGATTTCCAAACAATAAATCGATAGTTACCTCGAATACCTACCGATAGTACCTATACCCATCTAAAATAATAGCTAAGTTATCTAGCACCTAAAGGGACTGAATACATAAGTTTATAAAAATAACAGATCGTCCTTAGGGTCATACTCAACAAGGTGGGGTAGACTCTCACATGTTGTGCCCCTACAGAACTTACTTGCACATCTGCGAACAAGACAAGGAAGATCGTCTGCATCTATATTTTAGACCGCAGTTCTTCTTGCAGTTGCAAAACACTATCTTCAAAAGAGTTTCCGGAGCTGGAGGAAGATGCGTCTTGACGGGGACCAACTACACGTGGGTGCTCCCGCGTAGCCCACCGTGTTGTTTGTTTGCACCTAGAGTACCTTAGCTATTATTATCTAGCGAAAACCAGGGGTTAATCCGAGGTCTAGGAGCCGCGATATTGCGTGAAATGACAGACACACAGACGGACGGACGGACGAATAATGAAATGGAATATCTTTGTTGTTTGTCTATCTAGAGTACCTAAGCTATCATCTAGCAACAATCCAAGCGCAATCCGAAGTTTAGTCGCTGAGATATTGCCGGACACTGCAGACGGCAATAACAAGAACAAACTATAAAAACATGATGCACAAAGAGGAAAATTGAGAAACTGTACCTAGTACCTACTCATACGAGTACTACCAGACCAGATTCAGACAGTACGATGCTGTGCATATTGAACGTAGAATCAATTATTACAGATCAAAGTCTAGGTTAATAATGTTGAAGTGATTTTCCCCATATAATGCGTTTGACGTAACTTCATAGAATCCTTATTGGAATTGCTGGACAATTCACAATGGAGCTAAAAGATACGTCATTTTGAAGCTAAAACTGTAGGGAATCTACTGCATATAATAATACCAAGTGATATTAAGTGGTCGATGCAAAAGTAAAATGTTAACTGGAGCATAAGAGAAAAAAACACGAAAAAAGTGTCATTATCAAGAAATTAAGACTGTTAGTGTCAAATTTTGAACAAAAGCTATCCCATATCATTCACATTGATTCATTATCTTTCATTCAAGACCAAGATAAGAGAAATCGATTGGGTGGTTGAGAACTAGGAGCATTTTTAATCGGGAAGTGCATTTTGAGGTGTCTTCATCTTTGCCTGTCAAAAAAACAATGACGCACACGGGGGAAAGTTGAGAACTTTTTGTATGTTATACAGCAAAGTCTAGTGAACCCAAAACTGAACAGATTGACCGTGTTTTAATTTGTTTCATGTTTTGCCGTTTTTTCGACTAAAAAGCCTGGGCTATTAGACAACTGAAGCAAAAAACGGATAGAAATGGTCCAAACTAGCGGATCCTTTGAGGACAAGTTTCAATTTGTTTTTGTCAAATTGAAATCACAAAGGGGGCCCTTGTGCACAAAGGGCACTTCAACCAACACATTAGGACTTACAGGAGCTAACTAGGGCTTCGGAAACTAAAGCAATGAAAAAAATGCTCAGCAGGGCTACAAACGAAACATGAAGACACTAGCGGGCCACATGGGGCTCCGAGAAACTTGAGAAGGAGCACAAGAGAGCTTTCTAAGCTTCCAGAATCTTCGAGAAATCAGAAGGGGGTCACCTGGGCTGCAAACGGTATTGAAGTCACAAGTCGCAAGTCTCAGCAGGGCTTCAAAATGCTTTGATGTAGAACACAAGTGAGGATAGGGCCCTGAAAATCGCATGAATGCCTGGTGGGGCTTACTAGGCCTCCAAATGATACTAAAAGGCACAAAGGGGACCCTAGCTGTAGGACTTCAACCAACACATAAAGACTCACAGGAGCTTACAAGAGCTTTGAAAACTAAAACAATGAGAAAAGAGCTCAGCAGGGCTACAAATTCAACATGAAGACAGGGGAGTCTTATAGGGCTCTGAGAAGCCGTCCAAGGCATAAGGAAGAAGCAAATATCCAGAAAATTTGGAGATACTCAAGGGGGTTCATTAAGACCCCAAACGAACCTTGTAGAGACAAGGGAGCTCAGCAAGGCATGAAACTCTACGTAAAAACTTAGTGGGGGATAGGGCTCTAAATATCACAATCACACTAGGCCTCATAAAGAGCTCTAAAGTTCCCGGCGAAGAATTGTCCGGCGAAAAATTGTCCGGTCACCGGGATCTCGTCTGTCGGGATTTCGAGGCTGTCGGGATTTTGTCTGTCGGGATTTCGGCTGTGTCGGGATATCGGACTGACGGTATTTTGGCCTTGTCGGGATTACGGCTGTCGGGCTTACTAAACCCAGCTAAAAACTAATTCTAGCTCTTTCCTAGCGCATGCTATTTGATGGAATAACTGGAAATTATATTCCAACGCATATCGGCTTAGTTTGCTTAAGTTCAGTCGAAGCTCCAGTTCAGCTGAAGCTCTAGTTCAGACTAACTTATCTGAGCTTCAGATTACGCCATTTTCCAATAGCTCAGTTCAGCACAATCCTACCCAAGATTAGCTCTACCTTAGATCCAGATCAGGTTGCTCAAACTAGCTGATTATCAGCTCATTACGGATAGCTTTAGTTTAGCTAAAGCTCCTGGCTATGTTTGTCTTGCTAAACTGTGACTCAATAGCGTCACGAAATAGCTCAGTCTCTCAGGTTCCAGCTCTAGCTCAGATTAGCTCAGTTCTAGCGCAGGTTGCCTGAACTAGCTGAATTTCCTCGTATTTTCTGTCCGAATTACCTTAGATTGGACAATTGGGCAGCTTGCGTACAGTACTGGTCCATTACATTTTGAATCAGCTCGGTCCAGTCCATAGTTCCATTCAAATTCAACTCGGATAAGCTCAATTTCAGCTCGGGTTACCAAATCATTTATGATCAATTCTAGTTCCTATTAGCTTGAAATAAATAAGCGAAATTGTAGCTCATAGTGAACTACTCAACAATATTTGGTGTGGCTAACTCAAACTCAACCCAACTCTTATTGTGTGGATTACAACCACATAGGACTATCAACGCAGTATCGTGGGGTCTCTGAACCACGTTGAATTTTGCCAAGTCTCCAGCCTTTGGCGAAGTTGAAGTCTTAAATTTCGAAGTGCCCTACCCCCCGAAAAAATAGGACCAGTTGGAAAGTTTTCCTTTCCCCAATTACCTGCTCTTTGTCTGTCATAGGGTGGATACAGAATTGAGTTCAGATGTTTCATGTTTGTTATACAGGGTGTCGCGTAAGAGCCTGTGAAAATTTAAAAGTTTGAGTATCTTCCAATTCCGAAAAACATATTATGAAATATTTTCAACTGGTCCAGGGAGCTTTTCTTCATTTTCAGCTTCATCTCTTACGGAAACTGCTCTTTCTCAATCTCTAGAAATGCTTTTCCTCAGCCATAATTTTTGCGTTTCCTCCTTCAGTGGCAAGCATTCCTGTTTGGTATCGTAACACTGATTCAAACCAATTGGAGACAAATAGATCTCTATTATAATTATATTTGCTTTATTAATCTTAGCTATAATCATTTGTTTTAATCCGAGCTTAAGTCTGGCTAGACGAGCTACTGCAAACACCACAATCTACAAGCATAAATTGAGCTTTAGCATGAAATAGAACTGAGCAAAGCTGGGCTGGAACGACACGCTTAGCTAGACTATTGTGGGATAATTCGAGCTGGAGTTTTACTGGACTTAGCTAAACTAAACTAAGCTGAAATTGAGCTTGAGTGGACAAGCCCGGGCTTTCCTTAGAAAATCAAGGTTATACTAAAGCCAGAACGAATGAGGCTTTGGCCAAATGAGAATTCACTGAGCTGTACTAAGCTGCAACTGAGGCTCGAGTTACACTTACTTAAGCTTACTGAGCTATCATCAAACTGTTATTTTTTCATGACAATAATGTCTATTCTATTGATTTCAGCTATAAATATGCCGACGTGAGCTAGACCAGGCCTACCTGAGTAGTTAGCAATACAAACAAGTACTACAATCTACATGTCTAAACTAAGCCTTCTGCATGAACTGAATCTCAGCAAAGCTAGGCTATAACTAGATGCTAGGCTGGGTTGTTATGAGATGATGCGGGCTAGAGATTAGCTTGACTTAGAATTCAGCTGAACTGAGCCGGAGTCGAGCCAAAGTGAACAAGTTCAAGCTAGAGCTTCACTTCCAAAATCAAGGTTACTAAAGCCGAGACGAATAAAGCTTGAGCCAGATAAGGATTAACTGAGCTGGCCTGAGCTGCAACTGGGGCTTGAATTGAACTGAATTGAGTCTACATACGTTGAGCTATCACAAAACCCTATTTTTTCCAGAACAGGAATTGCAATATCATTGATTTCAGCTATTTTTGCCGAGGTGAGCCAAACTGGGCCTATTCGAGTTACCACACTGGAAAAAGTGATTGATTGTCATAAAAAAAAAAATAGTTTCTGCAACAAAAATAATTTGTGACTATAGCCCCAACAAAAGTTCAAGTTCACGTAGCAAACACAATTTTGTTCCTGTCATAATTTGTTATTCCAACTAAAAGTTTGTAACCGGGTCAAATCTATCATTTGTTGATTCAAGCAAACTTTTAGTCCCATTGACATATGATAGTTTTGTTGCTGGAGCTCAATGTTTGTTACTTGAACACTTTAAGTGACTTGAATGACTTGAACACAACACTTGGAACGCGGCCTTTGCCACCGGAACACCTCACACCCCCAGTCCAGCAGAGTCCAGCAGAGCAGGAGCAGACCAGACCACACAATGACGTATAATCGAGTCCTGTATAATCACTGCACTTTATACATAGGGTGAATATGTACAACAGCGTCGTTTAATGATTTATTCTAAGCAGCTGCTGATAATTCACCTATACTAAAGCGGCGTACGCCGCGCTAGTGAGAGGGATACTAACGTGGCTGCTCGGCGGCTCGCGGAACTATTGCGATGCGAAGGCCGACTAATATTCATTCGCAGGAACAGAAAATTATGCCACCTCCCAACAAATTGAATTTGTTTCGAACACAAACACGGTACAAAATTTTGTCTATTCAACTAACTTTCTTTGTTTTCACAGCTGAGATATGATTTGAAAACAACAAAATGTGGTACTACCTCCCAACAAATTGAATTTGTTCTCAACACAAACACAGAACCAAATTTTATCCTTTCAACTATTTTTGTTTTGTTTTTACAACAAAGATATCATTTGAAAGCAACAAAATGTTGTACTTCTTTCCAACAAATTGAGTTTGTTTGGAATACAAACACAGAACAGAATTTGGTCTTTTCAACAAATTTTTTTCATCCCGCCAACAAAAACCGCTCTACAAATCAAAAACTGTTGGTACCGCAAAGTCATTTTTTCCAGTGCATAATTACTTCAAGCTACATCTCAAAATAAACTCGCACCGTAAGATGGAACTGAGCAAAACCAGGCTGGTAAGTGCTAAGCTAGGCTAGAGCTGAGTGCTAATCTAGTTCAGCTAGCTGAACTTGACTGGAGTTCAGCTGGAGTAAGTGATCTTGATCTAGAGCTTCAATTTCAAAATAAAGCTCAATAAAGCTGAGATGAGCTAGAATTTCGGTTAACTTGAGAATCTGAGCTAGGTGAAACTGAGCTAATCTGAGCTACAGCTGAAAGCGAAGCCGAGCTGAAGTTCCGCTGTACAATTGCTATCTCAAGAAATACGTCACAGTATAGCATTATTGAACCAGTTCAAGTTTGAGTCGCAAGCTAAAGTGAGCTAACATGAGCTAGCATCAGCCAGAACTCCTATCAAAAAATATCAATTTGTGCATGCTTATTGCTCATACAAGCTAAACTTCAGCCAAGCATCTTGAGCAATCACAAAAATAGTATCAGCTACGACTGAGCAAAGCTAAGCTACAGTTTTTTTTAGTCACATTAAGCTACAGTTCCAGCTCAGCTCCAGCTTTAGCTAGTTCAAGGTATCTGAGCTAATCCATCAGCTAGCAACTTGAGCTATAATCAAATAAAACTGAGCTGAGGCTTCGTCAAAATCTCCCAAGATGTTATTTGTTTATAAATCCTGAAGGAGCCAGTAGATTGAACTCAGCTAGGATGACCAAACTTGAGCTTTAATTTTTCTTGAACCAAGTTCATCCAAGATCACATGAGCTGGAACAATTCTAATCTTGGTCTCATATTGTCTAAATAATCAGGTATGAGCTGATCAATGGAAAAGTGAGCTTGAACTGAGCGAGTTTGAGCTATCACCACTTAGCTAAATCAATTTGAAGCGAGGTTGAATGCGGTAGCTGAGGCACAGCGTCCAGCCAAATCAGAGATACCTGGGCTAGTGATAAACTTGAACTCAGCTATTTTGCAACCCTAGAAAATTTCGAAATTGTAAGGTCTGTTCCAACAAAAGTCAAAATCAGTTCTAGAATCGTTCAAAGCATGTGTCCAAATGAATCAATGATGTGAGGATTGGAATTCAGAATAGAAATTCATTTCAGCGCATGCTTTGACAGTTGTTGAAACAGACCTATCGCACTGCTCGTACGTTCCTCTTCAAAGAAGTCGCATGCCAAATTTGAATGTTCTATTCTATAGGAAGAGGTATCAAAAGTGTATTCCACTAATAATCTACTTTTTCACTGTATGGCTTCAGAAACCACTAGAATCTAAATTTTGAAGTAGTGACTGTTATCTTCAAATTATTTAACAGTGAATCTATAATAAAATAGACTATTTCCACTGACGTCACGCAGCTCCGTCTTGAACAGCTGATTCGGGGCAACGTCACTCAGATCTGCGTTGTCTGCCACGGGGCGCGTGGGCTACGTCAGTCATGTGCGTCAGTCAGATTGGTAGTATGTCAATCTGTCAGTCGGTGTCGGTGTGTAAAAGTCACTGGTGTCACAAAGTTTTGACAAATTGGCACGTATAGTTGACATCAATTTGACGTTGCCCCGAATCAGCCGTTCGAAACGTGCGCGTGACGTCATGCGGAAATGGACTATTCCAAATATCCAGTGATGTCCCTGATTGGAGGGAGAAGAGAGCTCACCCTCAGTATCTACGCCATTTGACTTTCTCTGCCTATAGAAAATCATTGCCAATTCATCCTAGATATGTACTCAGGTAGCGCCTGCGGCCAATTTAAGTAGAATCGGTCGAAAAGTCCCAAAATTTAGATGGAAAGTCAATCTTCAAAGTTCGTTTCTGGACGCTTATATCTTTGTTATTACTTTTCTCTGAGATATATTTCCTTGAGACATTGACCTTATTTCGCAGTTTTCTATCGTTCTCTAAATGGACGGGATTGAAATTCAAACACCCTGTACATGAAAGAGGTTATCTATTATTGGGTCACAGGAGCTCACAGTAAAAGAAGCTTTCGAAACACTTCCAGACTCTCTAAAGTCGCTAAAAATCTCCAAGATATGAGAGAAAAAATAGATTTTTGGGAGCTTCATCGAGGACGGAAAAGCAAAGAGCAAAAAATCACTTCTAGTCCAGTCAAATTAGCCCAAAATGGCGGCCAATCGTGTATTCAATCATAGGGTTCCAATTTTTTCAGAAATGTGTGGAGGGTGGTTCCCTGAACAACGCCTAATAAAGTCCCTTCGATTTCAGGCGCCGCGGGGCGGGGGAGGGAGTGACAAATGTCAGTTTTGTCAGTTTTTGCCGTTTACCTCGATAACGGTGCGTCGGCGTCGCATGAAAATTTCATACCTATCAAAATTAAAGCTGATAAAATTTCCTTCCAAATAGTGTATCCACATTCCATCCAAGTGTTATCGATTTTGGAATATTAGCCGTTGAATATGAAAATTTTTCAACAAAGTGATAGAGCCGTTCAGTATTTCGTCAAGCTTCCTCTTCTAACTCACTCCTCAATAACTTCTGGGATAACTCCGAATTAGTTTTACCTCAGCCCAATCAAGACCAAGGCCCATTTGGCACCAGACAGTTGTCCTTATTCATAATTCCATTTTTATATTCAACGGCTCATATCCCAAAATCGGTAACACTTAGGTGAAACGTGGAAACACCGTTCTGAAGAAAATTTTATCAGCTTTAATTTAGATTGATGTAAAATTTCTGTGCGACGCACCGTTTTCGAATTAAACGGCGAAAACTGACTAAAGTGACATTTGCCACCCCCTCCTCCGCCCGGCGGCGCCTAAAATCGGAGAGACTTCATCAGCTGTTGTTCAGGGGACCACCCTCTACACATTCCTGAAAAAATTGGAGCCCTATGATTTTATGCGAGATGGAAACCTAATTTGACTGGACTATTAAAAAGCTTTGTGTTTTTGGAACTTGAAAATTCGAACTATGCCAACATTGAGATGATCTAAAACGAGCCTGAATTAATACATGGAATTCAACTAGCAAAAAACCGAATTCGATATGTTGAACATTTTGGAAAATATTATGGGAGATCGTTGCGATATTTTCTGGAAACTCCGACTGTACGATACGCCACAAACCCGTACATTTGGCGGAGGAGCTGCTTGATAGCTTGCCGGATTCATTAGCGAAACTGCTGGACTCAGTTATAGACTCTTGGAATTAGGTGAGAATTAAAGATGATTGTTGTAAACGATATGTATAGCTTCTGATAGATCGTGCTCAATTCAGTGGGTGTCGAGTGGAAATAAACGAGTTTTGATTAGAGCAAAAACGCATGATTATGTTGAACCGTTTGGAAGATATGGTCGATTTAGACACCAGGAAGCAATACCGATAAAAAATAGCAAAAAATTGCGATGGATTATAAAAAGGCCTCCGCTATTGCATATGACTAGGCTTAAAAACGTGAACGTAGAATTTGATAGAAATAATTCGAAATAAGACCTTAATAATAGAACGCTCTAAAAAAACTGAATATTCATGTTCGAAAAAGCTCTCCGAGAGCGTTACCCATATGCTGACAAATGTTCATTGTTTTGAGACTCTCGCATACCAGAAGTTACTGGAAACAGCTTTGAAATATGGAAAAAGAGCCATGAATGAATATGCATCCAATTGGATTCTCGGAAGCTTTATTGACTAAGCTCCAGGGCGTTTCCGTGCATCTTATTGGCTAAAATGGCGTCTAGTTGCCTTCCCGTTATATTATTCTCAGTAGTAATTCACTTAGGTCATAAGTGGTAGGTACGCGATAATTGGCGAATTGGCGATCATTTTTCAAGAATATCATGAGATGAGCGTGCGGCAAGTTGTATCTTCTGGTATTTGCATTATAATTCATAACGAACCGACATTACTCTGTTGATCCAACCAAGTATTATATTACACATACGACTATAATATACTACGCACACATCAAAGATTGTGCCCTTCTCCAAATCGGGATCACTAGCAACATAGATTTAAATTTTGGTTGGAGTGTTTGTTACCTGTTGGCCTAATTGTTAATCTATTTCACCGTATATTGGTGAAACAATGGATAGTTTGGACGTAATTTTTACAAAGGTTTTAGCTGAACAAGTGCAAAATTTCCAAACGGTCAAGTACTTCCAGATATGAGTCAACTTTAGGGGAACCGTTGATTGTCAATTCATAATTATTATTATCTGCAGTCAATTCTGACCGCCGTATTTTTTTACCCGAAGTTTTGGCTTAAACATGAACTGCTAATTTTCAAAATTGGTAAATTAAAGAAAAGTGATATCTGCAAAAGCAAACAGTTGATTTTTGTTCGCGCAGGGATCTCTTTCAAACATTTTAAAACATTCAAACAAATTTAATTTTTGTTGGTCACCTTAAATAAGTAACGGAAATAAGTAAAAAATTTGGAAACTGTCCCGAGGTGATGAGGCTATCTTCCACGCCTTTGATGTTCGAATCCAGAAAACAAATTAGGTCAGACCCTCCTGGTAGTTTAATTTGGAAATGTTTCACTGTTTCGAGTCATATCTCGCAAAAAACATTCGTGGAGTACCTAGGCGCATTATGCCTATTAGGTTTTTCTTTCGAGTTTTCTTGTATGGACAAGTCATGTTCATAAATGACGTCACATGGAAGGACGTCCAGATCTAGGCCAAAAAAACGTCCAGCGCCACTGCGGAGTCATGAATCTATGATGTTTTTCATGGAGACTCCGACCGACTTGTAGCCCAGGCGCCAGGGAGCAAGAATCAGCTCAATGAGGAAATAATACTGTCGGCGTCATGTCGCCATCATCAACAAGAAGTGCACCAGCGTGGTTTTTGCCGAATATCTTGATTTTGGGCCATCTGTCAGCAAAAGATGTGGGGAGTCATTTTGAAACCAATGAAATTCCCTACGGAATAATTTCTAAATGACCTTTCTGCAACTTATGGTTTTTTGAGATAGAGCTTCTGGAAGCGAGAGACATTGTCGTAAAATCTCCATGGCCACTTGACTCGAAAAACTAGAATGTCGATGTGACAAAAAAAAATTCAAAATGGAATTTCTTGAGAATCCTTCACGCCATAGTTGCGGTGATGGTCTCAAACTCTTTCTCTTGAACCGTTGATTACGAATATAGAAAAGTCAAAAACGTCACATTGTACATATACAGGGTGTACTGAGGGAATCAAATGAGATCAGAGAAATTTTACATATTTCTTCGATTTAGCCTATATGCGACACTCTAAGCACCTAACACGAGTCCAATATCAATATGAATTTGCTCTATAAGCTTCACTCAATACACTAAAGAAGTGGTCAGCTCACAGCTTCACTGTAAAATGTTTTGAAGGCCCTCTGAAATCATCAAAATATTAAAAATTTACAGTACCAAGGAATGTATATAACAGTATATTATATACCAAGGGACCAAAGTGAATTTTTAATTTGGGGATTTGGACCCAAAGAGCCCTCAAGCAACAAACTTCACCCAAGGAATTAAAAATTTACTTTGGTACCTTGGTATATAATATACTGTTACATACACATTTCTTGCCGCTGTAAATTGTGATGATTTCAGAGGGCCTTCAAAACATTTTACAGGCAGGCTGTGAGCTGACCACTTCTTAGGTGTATCAAGTGAAGCTTACATAGCAATGTATATTGATATTGGACTCGTGATAAGTGCTTAGAGTTTCGCATAGGCTAAATCGAAGAAATATGTCAAATTTCTCTGTTCTCATTCGATTCCCGTAGTACACCCTGTTCATGTACGATGTGACGTTTTTGACTTTTCAATATTCGTAATCTACGGTTCAAGTGGAAGAGTTCAAAACCATCACCGCAACTATAGCATGAAGAATTCTTGAGTAATCTCATTTTGAATTTTTTTTTTGTCACATCGACATTTTAGTTCTTCGAGTCAAGTGGCCATGGAGCTTTTACGACAATGTCTCTCGCTTCCAGAAGCCCTATCTCAAAAGCAATAGGTCGCTGAAAGGTCATTTAAAAACTGTTCCGTAGGGAATTTCATTGGTTTCAAAATGACTCCACACATCTTTTGCTGTCAGACCAAAATTAGGATATTCGGCAAAAACCACACTGGTGCACTTCTTGTTGATGATGGCGACATGACGCCGGCATTTCCAAAAGGGGGGAAACAAGTATGTCAAAACCTAAGCTACACAGATCGTTTTAAGCTAGTTTCCAGCCAGGAAACAATTATTTCCTCATTGTTTTCCCTGGCGCCTGGGCTATTGGGGATAAGTTACAATCCCGTAAAATTGGCGAAGGCGCCGTTTGTAAACTTGACCAGATTCTTCGCGAAGCTATATACTGGACTGTTCCAGACCTCTCGCAATAAAATTGTCGAGGGTGATACTGAAATGACATGCCGGAATAACATAGTAGTGACCAAAAACTTCAAGAATTTCTCAGGAGGACGCCGGACGTATGAAAACATCCTAGAATCTTAGCGGCTGCATTGAGACCGGCAGTTTCCTGAACGTACCCAATGTCCAAGAACGGTTAGTCTAAGCTTAGGGTCGTTTTGTCTGATGAAAACGTTATTTCTCCATGAGAATGATTCGTCTTAGATTCCCTGATGATATTTATTTGTTTTATAGGTAACTGGTGCAACCCGATGTTCAGCAAAAATAAAAACAACGGATCGAATGATGAAAATCTGAAGATGCAAGAATAACCTGTGCGCGCGGACAGAGATAATGAGAACGGGTCCGTTTCGTAACACACGCGTCGTTGTTGTTGCATTATTATTCTTTTGCTGAAGAGCAGACGCAATAAGTATGAGGAGAAAGCAATGGCCATTACAAGATGAATGATAACTGGAGGCGCACCGAGCATCGCAAGCTCTCAATAATCTGGAATCAGGCGCGCGTATAATACAATGTATAAAAGAAGTGACAACAATCATTTCAGAACCGGCCTTGCTCAAGACGTTTTCGACAATAAAATGCCAAAAAAAAAACGAGTTAATAATCTACTTGTGTGTAGTATAAACTCGACGTTAGCAGTACCTGACTAAGTCGGAGATAAATGAAAGCGACGACGAAAACTGGTTCAGTTGCGTTTTTACGTTTAATTTCAGTCGCGCGCGCTAATTGACAAAAAGTAAAAGTTTTTTAAAGAGCCGAAAAGAAAATTTTTGATGACGTGTTATACAGGGTGTATCTGTTTTGAGCTTGATTTCACAAAAAAAATGCATTTTTGTAATCAAAATGATTATGCTTGGTTGATTTGTAGAAAATACATGAAGGTGTCAAAGTTTATATACAGGGTGATCCAAAACCTGTGAAGTTCCTGTCTTGAGCAGATTCCTTGACCCATTATCATCTCAAGAAGGGCTCAAAACGATTCATTCAGTTCACTCAGTTCTCAAGATATACTGTTGAAGCTGGGTGTGGAGTCAGTTTTGATATTGTTAATAAAGTAGAGAGAAACATGACTCCGAAAAATTAAAAAAAAATCTCTCGGTTTTGTCTTCAATATTTTTTGCATTTGAATGATCATAGGAATCTATTGTTGACAAGAGTTCAACAAGCTGCAAATCACCCTGTATAGCCGACAAGGTCCAGTTATACAGAAAAGTGCTAGATATACTTGGAACTAAGAAGCTAGAACTAAATTACTCAGCAACTAACAAATGGATGATATTTGTTGTAATACAGCTGGTAGGTATCATTATCTTATACACAGGATATTGACCATCATCCTGCCTTTGACAGATTCAAGTTTCAATTACCGAACGTTACCCTCGAGCTATATTGTCGTTTAGAAGACAAGTGCCTGCGTAAAATGGGATAATTGATTAGAAACTTTGTTTTTTTTTGCTGAACATAAAAGCTCTTTTAAAAGCGCAATTATTGCTCGACTCTGCCATGATGAGGCTGGATGGATGCACTTGTTTCGAGGAACGTCCGCAATTAAAGCAGGGCCGTTTTTGCCATCGGCAGAATAGCAGAAATGAGATGAAATCGTTGCCGCGTCCTTTTATTTATTTACTTACTCGTCGGAAATCGCATGCTGTTCAGAAAATGATAAATTGCAATTTATCTAGTCAAGTGTTGGATGATTCAAGAGTAACAAGACACACCGTTTCTGTTGTGGCTTATACCCAGTACAGGTTTGATAGTCTTGGACCACAAAACTGAACAATCTGACCTGACCTGATCAATGTATTGTTTGTGTGTTAGTGATGTCTGTGATTGTGTCATTATATGAAATTGTATTGTTAAGTGCATATGTCCTTATCTAAGTAGATTGTATAATATGAGCTGAGCACCCCCCACTGCCCTTCCAGGTAGCTTGGGCGAACCCCTCACGGGATCTTACTGTATTCGCAATGCTTTGTGTGTGCTGTGCACCGCAGACGATAGATAACCACTCACCAGGCAAGATGTGCCCTTCTGCTAATAAATTGTTATTCAGTTGTTACTATACCAATCGAAGAGTTTGATTAACCCCCCCGTGGATGAACCGACATTTTCTGGTCCCATCGAACCGGATGGTTGAACCAGCGGCAGAGTAAAGCAGTTCGCGAGTGTGATTAGTGATTCTGATCACTGAATCAAGTGATTCAAAGACAAAGTTTCTTCGAGACCAGCGAGTGCCAGTCCCGGAGTACCTACATCAACTCAAGCAGAGTGTGATTAAGTGATCCACCTAAGAACAATACGAATTAAGTAATTCGAGCCAGTTTCTTCGAGACCAGCGAGTGCCAGTCCCGGAGTGGTCCTTCGACGTTGCCGAAATTACAGCAGAAGGTGAGTGGGCTCAAATACTTATCCTTTCGTTCACAATTTCCCTGACCTCTAATTGCGGCCAGCAGGTACATAATCACCGCTTAAGTAAGTTGTGATTCTCTATTTCACCTGATTAATTATTCAATTTGTAAGTACAAATTGTACAGTTTGTTTGTAGCAAACATTTTCGTATATTTGATCAAAATCATACATCATGTCCCTCAGACAGTTAGTGCAAAGTCGTGGTACTATTCGCGGAAAATTGACGCGGATCATGTCATTCAATGAAAGGTGTGATGCAAACACACCACTTGAGGAGATCGAGGAAAGGCTAGCCATGTTGCCAGTCATTCTCAAACAATACGAAGACACGCAAAATTCCATCCTGAGCACGGATGAAGTAACAGAAGCCGCAGTAATCGCAGAACATGAACGGTTGCATGAAGTGTTTGAGAATGACTGGTACAAGGTCAAAGCCGCTCTGAATGAACGGAAAGGTTCACGAATTAGAGTAATTCAATCCGTGCCATCGCAAATCAATGCGAACAATCAGCACTATAACGTCAAACTCCCTGAAATAAATTTGGTGGAGTTCAGCGGGGTTTATGCCAAGTGGCTCCCGTTCCATAATTCCTTTAACAGTCTGATTCATGAAAATTCAAATTTGAGCAGCTGTTCAAAGTTCCATTATTTGAAATCGGCTCTTAAAGGCGATGCCCTTAAGGCCATAGAAGCGATAGAGATTTCGGATGCAAATTATATTGTTGCGTGGAATCTTCTGAAAAGGAGATTCCAAAACAAAAGATTAATTGTCAACGATCATGTTCGATCAATTTTGAATATCGCGGAGGTGCGCAAGGCCTCAGCCACCGCGCTATACGCACTGTTAAACGATCTAAAATGCCACCGTGAGAGTTTAAAATCATTCAACATTCCTGTTGATGAATGGAACGCGATCATCGTACCTATAATGTCGAAAAAATTCGATTACGAAACGTTGAGGCAGTGGGAAAACACGCTGGATGACGAAGTTCCTACGCAGGACGCCCTCGTGGCCTTCCTAGAAAAAAGGTGTAGATTTTTAGAAGCGTTAAGTGACGCGAATTCTACTCCCAAAGGTATACCGCCTTTCGCGCCAAACACACACCACCCTAAGATTGCTAACAATAGTAATTTTTCGAAGTTCAAATCGAGTCATGTGGCTACCGCGCAACGTGACAAGTTTCAATGTTACTTGTGTAAAAAACCACATTCAATAGATTTTTGCCCAGAGTTTCTTCGATTAAGCATTGGCGACCGGGTTAAAAAGGCAAATTCGATGCTATTGTGCAAGAATTGCTTGCGTAAAAACCACGCAACGACCGACTGCCGGTCTCGAGCAAAGTGCTCCGAGTGCAATGAATCTGGTCACAATTATTTGCTTCATGAAGCCCATAAAACCACCAGTGTCTCCGCGACAAGTGAATCTAGCGAGAATGTCGCTACTCATTGTTTTGCCGACGCCAATGAAACCGTATTGTCCACTGCCGTGGTCCTAGTAGCCAACAATAAAGGTCAATGGATTTCGGGTAGAGCCCTGCTCGATCCTGGATCACAAATGAATTTTGCAAGCGCTGCGTTCATTAGAAAACTCGAACTCAAGACCGCGGCAGCAAACCTCAGAATTTCGGGAATCAGTGGCGTAAACAGCGAGGCAAACCGTATGACACGCGTCAAGTTCAGGTCACGAGTCGAAGAATTCGAGGCCATGATGAGTTGCTGTGTTGTCGAGAAGATAACACAAAACCTACCGCGCGTCCCGCTCGGGAACGTTGGCGAAATCACGCCCGAACTTCCCTTGGCTGATCCAACATTCTTCGAGACAAGCGCCATAGATTTATTGATCGGCGCGGAGTTATTTTGGCAGCTACTTCTTGATAAAAGGATAAAGATCGGCGACCCGTCGCTATTCTTGACCCATACTCGAGTGGGTTGGGTAGTTGGGGGTGGGACAAGCCTGAAGGGAAGCACGAAGTCGGCGGTCGCGACCTGCAATCACGCAGTCACGTCGCTGCAAGATGAGCAATTAAATACCACCCTGACAAGGTTTTGGGAGCAAGAGGAAATTCCTCATAAGCAAAACATTTGGACAGCTGAAGAAATCGCGTGCGAAGAACATTTTGTAAAAAACTACCGGCGAAATGACGAAGGAAGATTTGTCGTGCGACTTCCGTTTAAAAACGAACAAACGATTTGGAGCAATTCCTCGGAATTAGCTTTGCGCCGATTTAATTTGCTGGAAAAACGCTTTTCCAGAAACCACCAATTGAAATCTCAGTATTCCGCTGTAATACAGGAGTATTTAGATTTGGGGCATATGGAATTAGTACCAGAAGTCGAAATCAATAATGAACGGTCGTACTATCTCCCACACCACGCTGTTTTCAAATCTCTGTCCGAAAATTCTGTAAAAACGCGAGTGGTATTTGACGGAACCGCGGGAGGTAACAGCGATTACCTTTCCCTCAATAAAAACCTGATGGTAGGCCCTGTGATACAGGATGATTTGTTGTCAATACTGCTGAGATTCCGCTCGCGTGAATATGTATTTACTGCTGATATTAAGCACATGTACCGACAAATTCTTGTCGATCAAAGAGACACCGATTTCCAAAGAATATTTTGGAGGTTCCATGAAGATGAACCGATAAAAATTTATCGGCTGAATAGGGTCACCTTCGGTTTAAGCTCTTCGAGCTATTTGGCTGTTAGATGCATTCAACAATTGGCCCGAGACGTTGAGGATAAGTATCCCGACGCCAGTCTTGTAATACAAAGAGACGCCTACGTGGACGATATAATCGTCGCCAGTAGTAATTTACAGGAAGCTGTAAATTTGCAAAATGCAATAAAGGAAATATTTGCCCAAGGAGGTTTTGAACTGGCCAAGTGGTCTTCTAATCACCCAGTCCTTTTGGCAAATGCCGCACCAGACGATGTTGGTGCTAGCGTTGTAAATTTGAACAAAAGCGGCATATCCAAAACACTAGGTGTGTTTTGGGACCGAAACTCTGACAGTTTATTATTCAAGACAACCCCGATAGACACTTCCGGTTCAATAACAAAGAGAAAAATTCTCAGTCGCATTGCCGCTTTATATGACCCGATGGGTCTGATAGCACCCGTTGTACTCAAGGCCAAGCTATTGATGCAACTTTTATGGGCTGATAAGAATTTGGGCTGGGATGACGAGGTTTCGGCAGGTATACGAGATTCCTGGAAGCAATTTGCAGAAAGTTTGCATTGTTTGAATGATCTTTCTATACCACGTCACGCTGTGATATCAAATCCGATTGCGATTGATATTTGTTCCTTTGCGGATGCTTCCATAAAGGCCTTTGGCGCTTGCATTTATCTCAGAGCAAGTGATTCCCTCGGAAATTTCCAGTCCAGATTATTGTCATCAAAATCACGAGTCGCTCCAGTAAAGGTAATTTCCTTACCGCGATTAGAGCTATGCGGTGCTCTTTTATCTGTACAGCTAATGCTGACAGTGCAGAACTCCTTGAGAATCCCGATAGCGAACCGGTACTTGTTTTCTGATTCCACCATTGTTTTGCATTGGATTGCATCGCCAGCCAACGTTTGGCAAACATATGTGTCAAATCGTGTCGGCGAGATCCAAAGAAACACGAATAAAGATCAATGGCATCACGTAAACACCCGTGAAAACCCGGCCGATTATGTGAGCCGCGGTTTAGAAGCCCATCAATTAGATGGAAACGCGCTCTGGTTCAATGGGCCAAAGTGGCTTTCAAAGAACACGGAAGAATGGAATTCCACCCCGCTAACTCAAATGAGTTGCCGCGATGGACCTGAGGAACTCGCGGAAAAACGCAAGACAGTTCTTGCCGTGACGGTCCCTCCAACATTTGAAGTTTTAGAGAGATTCTCTTCCTTTGATAAACTGCAACGTGTAATCGCACATTGTTTGAGGTTCATAAACAACGCAAGGACTAAGTCCGATTCCAGAATTGTGGGACACTTGACCGTCAAAGAACTGAGAAATGCCCATGATCGCATAATAAAACACATTCAAAATCGCGAATTCCATTCAGACCTTGCTAATTTGAACCAAGCTCGCAATTTAGCCAGAGGAAGCAAATTGACTTCCTTAGATCCGTTCATAGGAGATGACGGAATCTTGAGAGTTGGCGGTAGAATCAGGCACGCTGATATATCGTACGATAGAAAATTCCCGATAATACTTCCGAAACATCATGTAACGGAACTTTTAATCCGAAAGGAACACGTGTCAAATTTGCACGCTGGGGCACAATCAACTCTATCTTCATTGAGAGCAAAATATTGGCCGCTTTCAGGTAGAAGTTCCGTAAGGAAAATAACACGCAATTGCGTGAGGTGTTTTCGAGTAACACCTCGAACAATAAACCCTAAAATGGGCGATCTACCCAAAGCGAGGATCCAACCCGCAGGTAGAGCTTTTGCGAACACGGGCCTCGATTACTTCGGCCCTTTGTTCGTTAAACAGGGTAGCTACCGCTCTGCCAAACTGGTGAAAGCGTACGGGGCATTGTTCGTATGCATGGCAACAAAGGCCGTTCATTTAGAATTAGTTAGCGACCTTTCTTCGGCTTCCTTTTTGAACGCGTTTCGTAGATTCATTTCCCGAAGAGGGAACGTCGCGAAAATTTTCTGCGATAATGCCACGAATTTTGCACGAGGCGACAAAGATCTCAGAGAAGCCGCCAGTATTGTTAAAAATTCGAAATTTCGCGAAGAATTTCAACATCATTTTGAGAACACGGAATTCAAGTTCATTCCGCCCCGTTCCCCGAATTTTGGCGGTTTGTGGGAACGTTTGATTAGAGCAGTCAAGATTCACATTAAGAGGGTTTTAGGGAACTCACAGCTGACTTTTGAGGAGATGAGTACCTTGCTGTGTCGTATAGAGAGCATCCTTAATTCCCGTCCTCTAACTCCATTGTCCGATGACGCCCACGATTTCCAAGTTCTCACACCCGGCCACTTCCTCGTATTTGAGTCCCTCACTGCACCAGTCAAGCCTGACCACCTGGAGATTCCTGAGAATCGTTTGGACCGCTGGCAACGGATCGAGCAGCTGAGGCAGCATTTCTGGCGCCGCTGGCACCGTGAAGTCCTTTCACAAATGCAGACGCGCGCTAAGTGGCGTAATTCTCCAGCGGACCAAGTTCGTCCAGGGGCCATGGTGCTGATTGCCGAAGATGGCATTCCTCCATTGATGTGGAAATTGGTCCGTGTTGTCACCCTACATTTGGGCGCCGATAAAGTCGCTCGCGTGGCTACAATTCAAACAGCCAGCGGCGGTGCCATCAAAAGAAGTACCCGCAAGATTTGCGTACTTCCCATCGAAGAATCAAGGGACTAATTGAGTGCCACCGTGATCAAGTGGTGACCAAGAACTGACAAAGTATCAAAGTGCTAAAGTGTAAAACTTAATCCGCGCTTTTCTAAACTGAAGATTCACAAATATTTCGTTTATTATATTTTTGATATGATTACCTTTATTCTTGTTCATATTTAATTACCATATCACTGCAACTGTTTGATTTATTACTCCTTTTGATATTTTCCCCTGTTTCTAAATAATACTAAGATATACTCTGTTGCATTTACAATAATTGATTACCGAAGTGTTATTTATACCTACATAAGTATTTTAAGTTCAATATTGACATTCCGTCAAAGGTGGGAGCATGTTAAGTGCATATGTCCTTATCTAAGTAGATTGTATAATATGAGCTGAGCACCCCCCACTGCCCTTCCAGGTAGCTTGGGCGAACCCCTCACGGGATCTTACTGTATTCGCAATGCTTTGTGTGTGCTGTGCACCGCAGACGATAGATAACCACTCACCAGGCAAGATGTGCCCTTCTGCTAATAAATTGTTATTCAGTTGTTACTATACCAATCGAAGAGTTTGATTAACCCCCCCGTGGATGAACCGACATGTATTTTGAAATGCGAAATGAATTTATTTGTTCATCCATTTAGCATCCGGGCAGTCCGCGATGGATAACGTATCGTCCGAAAGTTTTGGGAAATTGTTCAAAACTAATAACTTTCTCTGAATAGTCTTCATTTTTCTACTTGATATGTATTGCAAAAATTAACATCATATATAACAGTAACAAATTCATATTCAACATATTGATGATGGACCATTAGCTTCAATGGATCTCGATTTTCTTCTGCCATGATCCATCATTTTCTGTATCAATTTCTCAAATTCGAAATTCTCTGATAATATTGAAAAATGCGACGCCGTAATTGGTCTTCATTTGCAGCTTCTAGTGTTGCCGTCTAGACAAAACAAGACAAGAGTTGCCCTACTCTTGTCTTGTCTTGAAATATCAAGATTTTGTCAGAATTTCAAGACAAGACTCTAACTCTTGATGGAAATTTTTCAAGAGTCTAGATAGACTCTTGAAATTAAAACTCTATAAAACCCCCTTTTTGCTATGAAAATACGTGACAGGAATATTAACATCTTTAAGCAAGAAAAATAAAGAAACTGTAAGGAGTAAGGAGCACCCTTCGAATAGAGATTGCGCTCCAATAAAATATTCTACTTGGTTGATACTTACGTTGAAATTTCAAAACAAAGACTCACTTTTATCCACACTGAAATTTATCATTGGTGTGAGTGCTGAATGAAAAAGTTGCCACCGCCACCCCTGATCTGTTAGTAGACGTATTTCTGCAATGGAGTTTATATAAAACGACACAATACGATTTTATTGCCGTAGGTTGATGCCTGAATAAATATAGTCAACTACTGTTCAGTTGAAAAAGTATTAAAAAAATCTGGCACCGCGAAAGGAAATAGAAATTCAGCTCACCGCAGTCCATCTGCTCAAATCGGGTGAGTAAGCAAGTCAAGAACAGTATCAGCTTGCCACATGAACGTCGAGAAACAGTCAACGAGAAAGAGTAACAGTCGAAAAAAAGTCGATCGATCAACTTCAATATTTGCTGACATTGCTGCTGCACGGATAAATGTAAATAATCGGATTTTATCAGGACCCCGAATTCCCAGATGTCGTGCTGCGGACGTGGTCCAATATTTTTGTCGAAAATATACCGATTGTTTGGAGACCTGTGTCAGGTTCCCGCTTGTGTCAACTTGACGCGGGCAAGAAGACTAACTTTGCTCAAGTTTAAAAAAGGATACTAGCTTGATCGGTATTTTGCCTTGGTACCTACACTGGAATAATATCTGGCTGCAGCATGTTGTCTGAATCATTTTCCTTTTATTGGCGAGAAACACTTTGTTTCGCAGCTATTGACCAAAAACCTTCTTGAAAGCCTCATTGAGCGACCTAGTTTCTCAACAGTTGTCATCTGAGACGCAGCTATTTTTTGCAGAAGTAGAAATGAAGAGGTTGGAGCAACCCTTGAAAAAGTATCACTTGGAGGAAACTTTCGCATGAGAACCGGAAAAACAGTAGAGACATATAGGGTCTGAAGGAGATGTTATGTTAATATACAGGGTGTTTGTAATCTTGAGGTAGAAAATTGAGCCGCAGTTGCAGAAATGCCCCAAAAGTGCCAGAAAAATGTAAAAAAAATATGATCTTTATTTTTGGAAATATGGAGGGTCAAAAGGTGGTCCTTCGACCCCTTCTACTTTGCTTTTTTTTCAAGATTTCAGGAAACTCTCACCATCTGACCAAAAAGCAAATTTTTTGAACCTTTGAATGTGTCTTGTAGTTTTAGTTAGTGTACAGGGTGAGTCATGAATCGCAAAAATCTATTTTCCCTCGAAAATGGCCGTAAAAGGTTCTAGAGGTTATGAACAAATAGTTCTCATATGAAATTTTCTGCATGCATTTTTAAAGAAAACTGGATTTTCAGGATTTACGACTCACCCTGTATCGTGAATAAAATTACAAAACCCATTCAAAGATTCAAAAACATTGATTCCTGGTCTGTTGAGAACAGTTCACTAAAATATTTCAAAATAACGAAAATAGAGGAGGTCGAAAGACCACATTTTGACCTTCCATATTCCCAAAAATAAGAGCCCTAAATTTTTTTCAACTTTTTTCTGATACTTTCGAAGCATTTCCGTAACTGTGCTTCGATTTTGGCTGTATAATATACCTTTTACCCTTATTGATGTTATTTTATGTTGTCAATAAATTCTGTTAGGAATCTCCAAGCAAATCACACCATTCAGTAGACAATAAAAACCGTCAACAAAGAAGAATATATCTGATTTTTCTTCTTTTTCTTTTCAAGAGTCTAATCAAGACTCTTGATCTTGACAGCCCTGATCTTGTCTTGTCTAGAAATTTCAAGACAAGAGTTTCTAGAGGTCTTGTCTAAGTCTTGACGTCTTTTCAAGACAAGACTCTAGAAAGTCTAACTCTAGACGGCAACACTAGCAGCTTCCCATCCCTTGTCGTATGCAATCCTGCTCAATACTTACCAAAAATCTTATAACGTATGGTCCGAAAGTTTTGAGAAATGATTCAAAGCTAATAACTTTTTCTGAATAGTCTTTATTTTTTAACTTGATATTGCGAAAATTTACATAAAATATAACAATAACAAATTTATATTCAACATATTGATAATGGACCATTATCTTCGATAGATCTCAATTTTCTTCTGCCATGTTCCATAATTTTTTGTATCAATTTCTCCAATTCGAAATTTTCTAATGTTATTGAAAAATGCGACGCCGTAATTGGTCTTCATTTGCAGCTTCCCATCCCTTGTCGTATACAATCCTGCTCAATACTTACCAAAAATATTATATTGGTCGAGCTTGCGGTACATTGGGAGGCAGGAGCTCAGAGACATTAATCCTGCTGTTGTCCAGAGAATGATTGAACATGGCAGAAGAAAACTGAGAGCCATAAAAAATAATGGCCCATCTTCAATATGTTAAATATGAATTTGGTATTGTTAAAGATGATGCTAGTTTTTGCAATATCAAGTTACAAAATTGAAACTGTCCAAAAAAAAGTTATTAGCTTTTGAAAAAATTCCCAAAACTTTCGGACCATACGTTATTGGTCGGGCTTGCAGTACGTTGGGAGGCAGAAGCTCAGAGAAATTAATCCTGCTGTTGTCCAGAGAATGATCGAACATGGCAGAAGAAAACTGAGAGTCATAAAAAATAATGGCCCATATTCAATATGTTAAATATGAATTTGGTATTGTTAATGATGATGCTAGTTTTTGCAATATCAAGTTACAAAATCAAAACTATCCAAAAAAAGTGATCAGCTCTTAAAAAAAAATCCCAAAACTTTCGGACCATACGTTAGTACGCGTGAGCACAACAACAGCATACATTTTTTTCTGGTTTGTTGTAAATAATGCGAGTTGAAATATTCAGCTGTAATTTGTCAAAAATTGGTTTCAATTATTATCTAGGTACCTGAGAGTCAAATTCCACCAGAATTGAACCAGTGCATGGTTCCTGAAATTCTGAGTGATCCCCATCGAAGCAGTCGGAAAAGTTCAAATTTTGAACAATGAACTTGATGAGTTGATGACATGGAGTATCTGTTTTTTTCCTTTTACTCATTTCTGCGACACTTTGCACTCTATCTTACATGAAGGAACCGAATACCTACCAGACGACGAAAAAAAAAACACCTTGATTGTCCATTGTTTCCGACTTTTCATGACATCATTTCCATGGCGCACAATAATCCCCTACAATTCTGCGGATTTATTTCTGGAAAAAAAGACGTACCGACTCCACCCACATCGGAACGTTTCATTGTTCCTTGCATTTTTCCGGAGCATTTCTCGACATTCGAGTAGGATATGAATTATTGAGGCTATCACACGTCAACCTCGCTTTCTGGTGCGCTCATATTGCGATTATCCCTTGTACGAGTAAAGTACTTACCTACGTGTATGTGTCTGAACATGCACCGCAGCCTAGTGTACCTACCTGAGCCTGGCCTACTCATTTTCGCAAAATATGATAAATCTGCATGTCGCACGGCCAACGTAGATGATGTCGAGTTAAACAGCAATAACATCTCTTTGTGTGCGCAATAATTGCTGGAGCCAACAGCACACATTCATTGCACGCAATTCACTTTCCTTGTGATACTCAGTGGTAGGTACGAATACGTATACTGAGCATTTACAGGTGTTCCTTTCAATAAACGATAATATTTGGTTCAATACAGTTTACCAAAATGCTACGCCACATCAGCTTCAATCAATGGAGTATCATTATTGCACATCAGATGATTAAGCTCACTTTCAGTGGCATGGTTCCTACTGTTCCATCTCAGTTCGACACATCTATCCTTGATTGTCATTCATCAGTCATTTCTGCCAGCTGCTGTTCAAGTTTGATCCCTCTGTTTTGAATATCAATGAAAATAACCGGAACATGTGTACAAGAGCATGCGATAGAAACTAGACGATAGAGACTAGACGCAAGAAACTAGATGATAGGGAGTTTGCGATTTCATTGAACGTACGACGTAACGCAACGTAAAACGCTAAAACTCCCCTGTAACTAAGGAATTGCAGGTAACAAACTTGCCAATTTTTACGTTGAAAGTTACGTTACGTCGTACGTACGTGTGGACGCAAACTCCCCAAAAGGCAGTTTGCGATTCCATTGAACGTACGTCGCAACGCAACGTAGAACGTGAAAACTCCCCTGTAACTGAGAAATTGCAGATAACAAACACGCCAATTTTTACGTTGGATGTTACGTTACGTCGTATCTCGTGTGCACGCAAACTCCCCAGTATCCCTACTACCAGGCACAACCATATTGGACCAACATTGGGCCAATGTCTAGAATAATGTCTTTAATAATAATGATAAAAAAATAATATATTGGCCCAACTTAGTTTCTCAATATTGCGCCAATTAGTCCAGGAGCTTATGTAATTCCGTGGGATTTCAAATGAAAGAGCATAGTGACTATGTGGAATATATTCTTTAGCTAGCCAGCAATCACACCTCACCGGGTGTTTTGCTCGAGTTTCTTGCAGGAAATTTATACAGGGTGAAACAGAAAAAAAGATGAATGAAAATTCGTAGCTCCGGACTAGGAAAAGATGGAAAGCTTAAACTGCATACGTGATTTTAATCTGTTGTTGTGTTGATTTCTGCCGGATTTGGTCCCAATCCATTCAATAAATTCTGAAGAATTAAATGACAAAGCTTTGAACTTTGACATTTTTTAATATTTGACAGATGCCATGCGGAGCAATACTATCACCAATTTTGAATACAGTTTTTCTGTATTATAAAAATACAGTTTTTCCCTATAATAAAAATAGATATTCCCCAAAAAAGAAGAATAATCCCCTTTAAGTTGAAAACTTGGGTTGGCCAATCGTGTTTGTCTAGTGGTGTTTGTTAAATCTTCACGTTGTCGGTACCCAAGGTAGTACAGGTAAGTGAAGGCTTGGAAATGAAACGCAGAGATTTGAAATCAATAAAGAACAATTTTATTTCAAAGACAAATATAACGACTCATGTGCAATCATGGAATATCACTTCAATTACCCCACCCTCCCACTATTTGGAATGCAGTGTGTAAGTCACTGATACAGAGAGAATTAGAAAAAGACGAGAGAGAGTGTCGCTCTCGCTAGAACAGATCATATTAGTTCCAGGAACCTAGATTGTTGAGGAATCTGTAAAGCGGAAACAGAACGGCAGAACCAAAGTGTGAGTATCGCCGGTACATCACTTGGCGCGAAAGGGAAGAAGAGGGAGACAAAAGTTTATTGGTAGGTTCTGCGGTGACCTAAATTGACAAGGGATCGGTATAGGAATAGAGACGAGTTTGGCTAAGCACAGGTTCTCTTGCACAGGTCCCTGCTGCCAAAAGAAGAAAAGATAGCAGTGTTGCATATCCGGATGTCTTTTAATGGTACCATAATAAAACATTGCAATAAAATATCAAGGATAAACCCAATAAACATGGTCAATGAAATCATCAACAATTATTTATCATAATGAATACCACAACATGACTCGAGGTAAATCAACAATATCAAAAACCAGGTCTTAACAGTTGAAGACGAATCTAATTTCATCAGATAACAAAATAAGGAAAGATATCTTCTCTCACGAGATAACCTTCTCTTACAAGACACGACAGCAAGTGTAAATATCTGTTGTGTGCAGATATCCTAGTCTCACAGGACTCAGGCATGAATATGGAAGACAGTCGATCAGTGTAATATGTATCATAGTGAACAAAAGTATGGAGAAATCATTAAAACGATCCATTTCGGACTGAGAAGAATAACACAACCAACAACCATGCCCATCAAGTATGACAACATACCTTGGAGCTCTCAAAACCACGTCACCTGTTTTACAGGTGACCGCTTTGTTGTCTCGCCAGACCCTGGCTCTCGGGGTAGCTCGGTCGCAGGTTATCTGGAAATATAATATCAATATCAGAGACTTCCATATCAACAAAGAACAATCTTATTTCAAAGGCAAATATATCAATCCCTGATATACTCCTGTTTGGAATTTCACGCAACGTACGACCCAACGCTACGTGGAACGTGAAAATTCCCCTGTAACTGAGGAATTCCAAATAACAAACTTGTCTACCCTGGTTGATCTTGACTATCCTCTTGTACGAATGGACTCTTGTTCCGAGGTTAGTATACTTGGTAGTGAGAGAACGCCCTGGGTGATGTCTCCCTCATCCGTGGACCTTAGGCTCATACACCTAATGCTAACTTGCTGGTCGACAGGTATCACCTTGATGACTTGTAGTCCAGGCTGCACAAGCAGTGATACCGCCTTTCATATGAGATCTATGGATGGGTCCTTCTCCCTGACCAACTACCTAAGACCATTAGCTAAAAAGGATGTTAGCTGGTTGCAAGCCAGGTTCTGTGATTGGTTGATAGGAAGCTCAAAAAAATAACCCTTTACCCTCTTCGGCTTGGAGTTTTGAGTAAATACCCCGTTGAACGCTGTGCTACCAAGGGCGGACAATCCTTTTCGTGTCTTGCGAGCTCAAGATGTTTTTCCAACTACGTTTGGATCTGACTCCCTATCTTCTTTATTGGTAGTTGATTATGTCCTAAGGTTTTGATATCTATCATGGTTTACTTCACAGATTGGCGATATTTTATTAAACATGCTTTGAGATGATATTCTAAAGACATCCAGGGGATGCATCCAATATTTTATTGGAGATGCATTGGATTTTATTGGTGTGAAGTTTCTTAGGATATACATAGATTCCAGGCTGGACTGGACACACCACATTGACAGCCTTGTCACCAGGGTGGGGAGTTATGCCTATGCGTTGGGTATTATAAGCCGTTTCGTTGGGGTGCAGGCTTCTCTTCAAGCATACTATGCATATGTAGATTCTCGGATCAGCTACGGTGTGGTTTTCTGGGGTGCATCTGGGGAGGCTGTTCGAGTATTTCGCCTACAAAAAAAATTCATCAGAAACATTTTGAAATTGAAAGATAGGGAAAGTTGTAAACAGCATTCCGTACATAGAGGTATACTTACCCTGCCTTGTATTTATATTTACCACTGTATAATGTTTGTGAGAAAAAATATGGACCTTTTCAACACACTTTCGCATGCACATGACACCCGAAACAAAAAAGATCTTGTTATTTGTAAATATAGCTATGCCTACCTACAAAAAAATGTTGAATTCATGGCCACAAAAATTTATAATCACGTACCAGCTGTTATTCGTGACCTGCCTGACAATAGTTTCCGAAATTGTATATACAGGGTTATTCAAAAGTCCGGAATAAAATTCATAATATTTTTCCATATTCATTTCGGAAAAAACGCTTGAACCGGTCGATTTCTAAAAATGGTAAGCCGTTTTTTCATGACACGTGTCATGTTCTACCGTCAACCCCCTAACCCCAAGCCACCCCTAGTATTTTTTTTCAAATAACACCCTATGGCTTGTGGGGGCTCGTTGGAAAGCTAATCAAAAACTCTATTCAGATCAACCATTGAAAATTAGATCGGACGCTTCACCATGAAGTTTTGAGGAACCCCAGTTTTACTTAACAGTCTGGAACAAAATTTATAATTTCTTACCATATTCTTCAAGAAAAAAAACGCTCGAACAGGTCGATTTCTAAAAACGGTAAGCCGTTTTTTCATGACACGTGTCATGTTCTACCGTCAACCCCCTAACCCCAAGCTACCCTCAGTATTTTTTTTCAAATAGCACCCTATGGCTTGTGGGGGCTCGTTGGAAAGCTTGTCAAAAACTCTATTCAGATCTACCATTGAAAAGTAGATCGGACGCTTCACCATTAAGTTTTGAGGAACTTCATGGTGGCTTGGGGTTGGGGAGTTGACGGTAGAACATGACACGTGTCATGAAAAAACGGCTTATCGTTTTTAGAAATCGACCGGTTCGAGCGTTTTTTCCGAAATAAATATGGAAAAAAATTATGAATTTTATTCCGGACTGTCAAGTAAAACTGGAGTTCCTCAAAACTTCATGGTGAAACGTCGGATCTAATTTTCAATTGTAGATCTGAATAGAGTTTTTGACAAGCTTTCCAACGAGCCCCCACAAGCCATAGGGTGTTATTTGAAAAAAAATACTAGGGGTGGCTTGGGGTTAGGGGGTTGACGGTAGAACATGACACGTGTCATGAAAAAACGGCTTACCATTTTTAGAAATCGACCGGTTCAAGCGTTTTTTCCGAAATGAATATGGAAAAAAAAAATGAATTTTATTCCGGACTTTTGAATAACCCTGTATAGAACGCTAGTTGCAAATGCCTATTATGATGTCGACGATTTTTTTTCTGTTAACGATTTTAATATGTACTGTTTATTTGTTAATTTATTTCTATTATCTTTACTGACACGTTCAACGCCTCCACAAAGGCATTTTATGATGTAAGCCTGTCTTTATCTTGAACAAATAAATGATTCTATCTATCTATCTATCTATTGAACATGATTTATTATTATACATTCAAAAGACGTCCACCAACGCACCATACTTATTGATGTTTATTTTCTCTTTCTCTTGTACCTATTATAGATCCCTTTGCCATCCCTTTTGTCCATGCCAGAGAAAAGAGTCGTATGATCAAAAGAGTGTTCTAGGTACCTCCGAGGAACTAATATACCATCTGTTTCAGAGACTCTCGCCTTTCTCTTATTCTCGCTGTATCAGTGACTTGCGCACTGCATTTCAAAATTAGGGTACATGGGGTTATTGAATTGATTGCATTCTACTGAATTGTTATTGAACTTTCTTGAATTGATATTGCATTACCTTGATCTTGTATTGAACTGACTTTCTAATGCATTTTATTACATATTGAATTGGATTGATATTTCATTGTATTGAATTGACACACCTTTGAATTTATTGAATATTGTGCGATATTGAATTGCTTACACTGAATTACCTTGATATTGCCTTCCTGACATGAATTGATATATATGTCTCTGAATTAAGATTGTTCTTTGCTGATATGAAGTCTCTGGTTCTCATTTTCAAGCCTTCACTTACCTATACTACCTTGGGCAACTACAACATAACTAAAGTCCTACTAAACACCACTAGACGAACACAACTACGGCCAACCTAATTCTTCTAATTTAAGGGCATTCTTCTTCTTCTCTTGGGTAATATTTATTTTTATAAGAGGAGTGGGTTGGAGCGGTTACCAATAGTCCTGAAGACATAGCTCGATGGTTATCTTGTTCGTTCCCAAAATCGGGTGATTGACCTCACGCCTCAGCCACAATGCAACTTCAGATTTCTGACGATTTTTTTCGAGTGCCGTATCTTCACGCCTAGTTGTTCTTGACTTGGTGTCATGTTTTCACAATGACTTGACCCATTGTTCATTTCTCTTCGCGTCCAGGTTGGATTTCTGGAAATTGTTCCGTTTACATATTACGTTTAAATTAATAGAGAATGATTTAGAGAATAGTGAAGCCACCTGCATTTGGCGGGCCGAAAATAATCCGGAGGAAAATAATTCAAAGCCGTGAAATCGAGGTATGAGAATGTGAATATTCAGAGTCAAGGCATCATTAAAAGATGTCGCTAGTTATTTAATTCATTCGTGTAAATCCCGCAAAGCTCTACAACATAATTTATTTGCTCCTCATCGACAATTCAATAACCGTCCTTGCTCGACGTCCGATGAAATGGTGAATTGGTGCATATGGAGTAAAGCACCCGCACTTCAACCAAACCAGTTGCCGCCGTGTCGTACTCCTGCTGTTAAAGCGCTCCGTGCTGCCCGCTCGCCGCCGCCATCATCCGATGTTCACGTGTTGTCACCCGGTGTCCCAGCGCAGTGGATTAAATTACCCATTGGAATTTCACGGCTATACGCCGTTCGCGGTCGTTTTGGATGCGAAAAAAATATTCCAAATTGCTGGGAATGGAGGATATCGCCGGAGATTGACCGTGGTACCTGGACCAATCCTCCTGGGCTGCCGTCCGCTCCCGACTTGTCACGTCCGTTGCCGAGTGCTTCTGCGGGCCTGTTAGCGAAGAGTTTTAGTCCCCTTCGAGGAAGCTGAGTTAGAACCCGTTTATGTTGCGTCGCGACCCTCCTAGAGGCCGAAGCGTCGAAGCCCCAATGATGAGCCTCAGCCCACTTGGAAACTGACTAGTCGATTCCCCCCGGCTGATGTGTCTCAAAGGCCCCCTGGAGAAAGACGAGTTGAAACCCTTCGGAGTCGTGTTTTGGTCCCCTTGGGGGCACGCTGAGTCAAGAACCCTCCAGGTTGAGTTTTGACCCTCCGAGAGACTGATGAGTTGCTTCCCCCGTTGAGTTGCAACCCGTCTCTAGGATGTCGTGTCAGAGCCCTTGGACGTTGAGTCTTGATCCGCCTCCAGGTGTCGAGTCAGAGCCCTCCGACGACGAGTTCCAGCCCTTTTGCCAGGTCGATGTGCCAAGGCCCTTCCGGTGTTGAGTTTCGACCCTTCTCCAAGTCGTAGAGTTGAGACCCGTTGACGAAGTGTTTCGAACCCCCTCCAGGATGCTGAGTCGCGTTCCCTCGACGGTGAGTTCTAGCCCACCTCAAGGATGTCGATTTGAAACCCCTAAATGAACCAGGCCCGATAGAAATGAGGTCTCTCGTTTCGGTATCTCGTGTGGCGGAGTGATGACCTCGACGAGCGGGAGGTTAGTCCTGGTGAGTTGGGATAGTTGCTTACGGTTAGGCTTTGTCGTGAAAAATGTATGAGGGGGCTCACGCGTGCGTTTTGAATCTGCCTGCACGTGCTGGTTTCTGCGCTACTGTCTGCCGTCAGGTACAGCCACTTTTAAGCCTCGTCCTTTGTTGGATACCTTCATAGAAAGGTATTCGCGCTCTTGGGCCCTCTGGACTTGGCTTTGTGACTGCGGTACTCAGAGCACCAGACCTAGTGGGTTAGATCTGGAAAGTCGCGGGTGAGCTTCCTCTGCGTTTCTGAAGCTCCTAGTTAGTCGGAAAATGTAAATTTTGAGAACTACGGGAAAAATCAAGTAATTGAAATAAAATAGAATCGCGTTGAGATCGGGGTTCGGACCCTGCCGTAGAGTCGTAATTGTTGATTGGATTGATGGACACCCCCTCATCCTCCCTGAAACTAATGATTTTTGCTTCAGCACCACGACAGTGTTCCGGATATTTCCATATAGAGCTTGTTACGGGAATGAAGACGTTCTTATTCGAAACTGATGAATTTAATCCGGTACCCAGCGACGCCACCGTTCAGATAGGGACTTTGTAAAAATGAATTGTTATTAGGGCTCGATCAGGAATAGTGTAGACGGCGATTACTTCGTGTTAGGGCAAAGATTATTTCGACGCCTCTCCGCATCGGCTTTTCGGCGAACACCCTGTATAGTCAATTCTCTGCGTTTTGTTTCTCCTGGCTGCGGTCTTCCCTCACAAACTGCTAAACAACAACAAACTAGCGCGTATACGGGGCGTGCTCAAAACGTTCTCCACATTAA
The DNA here is from genome assembly GCA_949128115.1 of Anaspis maculata. Lineage (NCBI taxonomy): Eukaryota > Metazoa > Arthropoda > Insecta > Coleoptera > Scraptiidae > Anaspis > Anaspis maculata. The sequence goes on along the minus strand of OX421966.1, from coordinate 67,604,868 downwards.
ATTAGTACCTTGATTTGAGTAATCTGTTTCGCGTACACCATCGGTTCGAAAGTTTTTGGAAGGGCGAAATTTGGTTCAACATTTCCGGTTATAGGCACTTTCGATCACGGGAATCTTTCTGAGCGTTGGGGGCAATTCACGGCAAAAACAGGTTCAAAGCCCCCACAAAGGCCAGCCATATCCAATCCCTTCCAAACGGGCAAAAGAGAACCATAGCCCAAAAAGAGCGTTAGCCTTTGAAAAGAGGCTCCACAAAAAGGGGGCCACCGCACACACCGGCCCACAAATCTTAGATTACATGCGTGGTCGGAGTCACTCTTCTCTTTGCAGTGTCTAGGAGCCGGGCCTAACCCTAACATAACCTCTAACACTAACATAAATGTTGGATCTGATTTAACCACAACAGGAACTTTGAACCGCGAAAGCCAGTCAGAATTAAATGTCGGTCAAGGTGTAGAGTCAGGTGTTCGTCGGAGGGTTGGGGTGTTGGGACGTCTGAAATAATTAGGGGAAAGGTATCTCTTCGGGAATGGGTTAGATCTTTTAGATAATTTAGCCTGCGATGTGAAGGTAGGACTAGGTATAGGAGCGAGCCATTATTTAAACATTTTGAATTGTACATAGAAGTCAATAGATTGATGTTATGTTAAAATTTTAACTGTGTCTTATTGCGTTCAAACTCGTAGTCAGACCTGTCTCAACAATCTCGAGAACTCTATAATCGAACAACAAGAAGAGAGGCACAACGGGATGTCGTCCTGATACTAGATGATCATCGGCCAAGCGGTCCCAAAAGCGGGAAAAGTGATTTAATTCAAATAAGTTGAATTAAATGCCAGTATAATGGGTTGCCTACCCATTCAGGGGCCAAGACGATAGCTGGGGTCGTTTCAATAGTGGTTTTGAAAATATGGCCTAGGTTGCTTGAAAATAAAAGACGGGTTGTCAACGAAAAGAAAAACATTATAATTTGATCTAACTGTTTTTCTGACGAAAAGTTTGAGAAAACTATGTTCAGCTTCAACGGTTTTGGCCGAACTCGTAGGAGGATTTGGAAGCTGATGGATTTGATGCCTCAGAAACGCTTGAGGTAACGTCTCATAGACGTTTCATTAAGCGTTCAATGAAGGTCTCTTCCATTGATTTGGCGTTTTGAAGACGTTTCAAAAACGTTGACGGTCAAGCGTTTCATGAACATTCAATACTTCTTGTTCAACAAGAACCGTTTGAATCGCGGCAATCCGGCCGTTTATTCAGTGATATTTTTTGAACGTTTCCGACGCCTGGCTTTCTATCTGTTTCAAACGTTTCATGAACGATGTTGATGCTGTTCTCACTGGGAACAATTTTTGTTAATATTTTTAAGCTATCTTGAACCGCTTTCTCGGTACAACTCACCATATACGATGCCGATGGTACCAGCACCTGCAAATCCTGCGGTACCAATTCAGCCGATGGAGCTACTTAAAAAAATTTACCCAAAACCACTAACGAATTTTCATGTTTTTCATGTGTTATAACATCTTCTAGCACTGCTGCATTTTTGCGGAACTCAATAATTGGGACCCCCGGACGCCATCTGTATGCGGGGCAACAATATTTAATCATTTATGAGAACATCGATCGAATCCATCACCTTGAGAAAAATCCCAATCAATTGAATCCATCTGGAGCTGGAATCAACACAAGAAGAGGAAAAAGATGACTTGTTTGTAACGAAAAACTGTGCCCATTTTTTTTTGTGTCTGCAGTTACCCTGATCTTCCTCACCAAAGCAAGAATGGGCAAAACCAATGACTGGCACTGTTATTTACGTATCGATTGATTTTTCAATACCGCTGAACCGTATAAAAGCGCTTTCGACCTTATCCTTGACTATGAGGCTTTTTGTCTGTTTCGATCTAGGTAAGACATTTTCTGCATATTTGTATTTGTAGTACTATATCGTTACGGTCCTGGTTTCCACGGTGCACCGATTATTCCACATTTTTCACTTCTCGCTCAGCTGATGGGCGGTTATAGCATGGAATAGTCCGCGATTGTCTTCAGGATGCGCCTTTGCCTGATGCCTGGGCGTAGCGGCAATTACCGGCCATGCATAATGGTCACTTAACGCCTATAGCGCACTATCAATAGTTTATAAATGGAAATACTACAACGGCTATAACAGTCAAAGAGTGGGTAAGATACTATGGCATACGCTTTTTGTACGTACTAGAGTATTATTGTTGGCATCGCCATGATACACAATGCTCACCACCACAGCAACCAGCAACCTTTTCCCATAGCCGGCATAAATCACTGAACATAATTATTTTCAATTGCTACGAAATGTCAAAATTATACACCTCACATTCAATCATTGTTGCAATGTTTCCACTATTTAGTGCATTTTTCCGTTTTCTGCATTATTATAGGTATATCTGACGGGATATTCTTCATTGTCTGCTTGGGCGTGGCACAATAATTGATCTCAATAGTTTCTTCGTCATAAGGCTGTGCCTTCTTAACCTAAAACAGCCATTTGGCTTGCCTTGATATCACATCTTGATATGGGTGATGAATTTTCTCAACTTTAGTGACTAGCTTGCTTTTTACTCTGATTCCGTTTCCCTCCAAAGATTTCTCACCAAAGAACAGGGTGAACCTCGTGGTGAACCCTGGCATGCCTCAAGCAAATTCTCCTCAACTTTGTGTTAAGTCATACAAATATATATTATTATGTTCAACAGTTTGGCAAAAGATGAAGTTCAAAGTCAAGGTAAATTTCTGGGAGGTACAATACTTTTTGTATGGGACTGTTATTCAACTTTTCTTTGTAAAATCTTTGTTATTCTTCCTGAGGGCCTACAAGCGGACAAGGGCACATGTCTACTAGTTTATCATACCGGCAAGTTTTTCTTGCTGGAAACTCTCAATCTATGGCCGGCTTCACTGTTCCGGGGAGAGGTATGTACCAATTCACGCTCATGCCCTTCGGTCTTCATACGGCTCCTGCGACTTGACAGCGCCTCATTGATCATGTTCTTTGCGTCGATACCGCAAACATAGGATACACGAACCAAAGCACTCTTGATTGCCGCAAAGGCCTGGTTACACTCTTGAGACCACACAAATGGAACGTCTCTCTGGGGCAGTCGAGTCAGGCACTCAAGTACCGTGGAAAAGTTATGGACAAATTCTATGTGCTATCCGGCTATTCCCACGGAACTTTTAAGTTATTTGGTAGTCCGGAAAGGCCCAACCATTAACATCGCTTAAACTTTCCCTACGTCTACAAGTAGTTCTTTGAATTCGCGACATAACTCAGAAACTACAACAATGATCGGCAAAGTAACACTTTTTGCGTCCCAAGGTCAAACCAGCTCCAGTAAAATGATCAATCATCTTCTCAAGCATTTCCAGGTGAGTCGGAAAGTCAGGTGAAATGACGACGATATGGTCCAAATACACAAGCACAAACTGCTCCAAATCTGTGGAAAAAGTTCAGACCCTACATCGAAGGTATACTAGACTTTCCGATGTGGCTACTACCACTTCGCACTCTAATAGCCCAGGAATTTTAGGTGAAATTTTGGTCAAACCCTGAAATAAATATGTCCCTTTTACAAATTTGTACAAACGACTCCCAAGCAATGCTTAATGAGATACTAAAAGCTCCCGTCCAGCAAGTGTGCGGAACATAGATGTTTTGAGCAAGAAAGGTATAAGTGCCGCCAAATCTTGTAGCGCCTGATTGAGAGATGATGGAAAACCCTTACTGCAGACTTGATTTGACTCTTCAACTGTTGTTGCTGTCTGCTGAATTTGGTCCCAATCCATCCAATAGATCCAATAGATTTTGAATAAATAAATTGCAAAGTTCTGAATTTGGATATTTTTTAATATTTGACATATGACAGATGGAAAAGTACATTTGACTGTTCTGAATACAGTTTTCCAACGGGTTCCAAACGACATATTGCATTTCAAGTTCTGTGGAATAAAGATTCTGTCATGTTTTGACAGTGACTTTTATGTTTGACAGATGACAGCAGAAAATTGACGGGCTCATTCCACAGCAAAACTATGTTTGCATACCAAATGTCAATTCAATCAAATCAACCATTTGGTAGTAATCGTGAAATATTACAGACAGACACACACACAGTCAAGCACACACAAAGTCAGACACAGAGGCGGAAAAACTTTCATCTGGAAATGGTCCTGATCGTCTCAGGGGGGCTCAAAATGGATATTTCCGGGTTCATCTCGAAAAATGTTTTTTTGCGCCTTCACAATACTTTCCCTCCTTTTTGGTTGGTAGGTCGGGAGGAGGAAAATCACAGAATTCTGTTTTAAAATGTGAATTAGCTTGATTGGGAGGCATTCAGACCAACCTGGGTCCTTCAAAATTTCAAGGGAATCAAATTTCACCGAGTTACCACTGTCGCGGAACTTACACCCTTCTTGCATATGACTCTCACATTTTGAGGCCTGGAGCTTCCAGTACGTGGATCAGCATTGCTTGAGGGACACGTTGTTCAACGTTGAGACTTACAATACCCTCTTCTGAGCTACAGCAAGAGTTTATCTGATTTGGTGGCACTTACTCCTTTCTTGCCCAAAAAACTATGTTCCGCACACTTGTCGGGCTGGAGCTTCCAGTATGTTGTTCAGCATTGGTCAAAGGCCGTTCGTGCAAAATTTCAAAAGGGACATATTCATTTCAGGGTAAAACCCCAAAATGCCTGGGCTATAAGCCACAATAGCTCAGCAAAATCCAAAGGGGCGACTCGCATTCTGGAGTGTGAGGCAGCAACAAAAGCACCAATGCTACTTATTATTTTTGCCTGGAGCAACGTGATAACTGTCAAGTCAATCTTGTATTCGCACACATGTTGATGCTTCTCCCAAGAAACACCCATGTCCTCACTGCTAGAACACATCCGAGTGGCATTTCCTGTACACCTTATCAATTAAAACCTAATTGGGACACCCTATATTTCCGTGTTTTCCGCCGTGTACCTCATGAATAATTCAACACAGTCCCATCCACTAAAATCTAGCGGGAACGAGGTGTTATAGAAAATCGACAGGCGTTAATAATGTTTGGTGCCTTCTTCTTGTCGAGAGAGAGAAAACTTTTTTTTTACATCTGTCCAATTATGTTTTCACGAGCTAGGTTGTGAAATGCATATTTTATCCGCGACCAAAGAGGCGAGTGGCGTCAACGGACGACTCTGGCCAGCGCTCTCTGATGATATAATTAGCTAATTAAGGCCCATCGAAGCTTTTAGAGCATCGATACGATTTGAGTTAGTGCAGAAACAACGCGTTATACTTTTTTTGCTCGCGATCATCCTACACGTCTGCCCGAGATAAAGACAATGAGTAATGGGAGATGAGGTGGAATTCGGTTAGGTAACGCCAATGTGTGGCTGCTGGACTTGCGGGCGAAGAAAACGGGAATTGGTGCCATAAATATCGCGGGTTATCTGATGATGGTACGCTGGAATATCACCGAGTATCCACTTAAAAATTCTGGTGCTCTGCACGTAACAATAGCTCATCAATGGCACTTCTTTTTGAAATCTGAACTCTATAAATCAGCGTTCTTTATCTGGACTGCGCTTCTTCATATCCACATGCCATCAACGGTTCCACTTAAATTTGTTCAATTAATTCTAATGGTCCGATTATAATTAATTCACAAAATCTAATTTGGAGATTTCGGTGAGTGGATAGCGGCTGTTGAAAAATTAATTTGGATTCTCAATTATGCTAATCAAACTTAATTTGGGAAAAGAGAAAAAGAAGAAGAACAAGACGGAGCAGATTTAGCTGAGCTCGGCGATGATAGTACAACGGCCTTGTTTGGCGGTGATGATTCAAAAGCTGCAAAAGAAGATCCAACCTCTAATTATGCTCGAGAGGTGGTTCATCCTTCAATCCGCACAAACAGTGAAACAGTTACAGTTATCTTTGAACCGATTACGTAACAAACAACACGCCGTGATGCTATTATACGCGTTCTTCTATAAATGAATGGGCGTTCGATGGCATCATGCAGATACCATTGAGAGGAAGATTTTTCTCCTTCTTCTTCTGCATGCACACAAGTAGTATAAAGGTGTACTGCGCTGCAGCTCACGTGTGTGATAAGTTATTGGTAGGAAGACTTCGCGAACCTTCGGGGCACACTACATACACCACACACTCGGCATCATCAGCAACGATCATTGTAATCGGATTAAATTCATAGATTGAGGTTATCCGTGTCCGCCCAACGCGAGGTCAAATATTCACAACACTAGGTGTATGAAGCTTTGCTTTGTGAGTGTGCAACTGCACGCACAGCTCTTCTCTTGCACATACGGATAAGAAGAGATGAAGGAGGAAAGAGGCGTGAAGTGGAAGATGCCGGGAAAATATCAGCCGGAAGCTTTCTGTCCGTAGATCTTCTGATAGTCATTTTTCGGTCCTCCTGCAGATTAAGCGTTCGCATGACTGCTGAATTGAAACAAAGAGTTTGAACCTTGAGCAACAATTACACTTACATTAGGATTAACTGACTGAAGATTACTGTCCATGACCACCGATAAAGACAGTCCATGCGCTGGATCTGAAATTAGACACGACACTACGCAGCTGAGTGACCACTGCAAATATTGCAGAATTGATTTTGACAATGTCACTTTGGATTTTTGAAGCAAGAAGCAACATCAGCGGATACCCTTGAGATAGCTCCTCGAGGCCTGGTGAACATATTTGGAGATCTTATTTTGGTGTTTTCGGGGGCCGCTCCAGCCGCTGTGCAAAGTCGGCTTATAACAGTTCTTCAGGAGAGCTTCTTTGTCGGCTCTCCATAAGAGGAAAATCAGAAAGGTGAAGGTTGTGAGTCTTTCGACGATGATGTCGGCCAAAAACACAAGCATTGATAGTTGCAGTTTCAATCCCAGAACACGATAGATCAGCGTTTTCCATGTGACGGGAGCATTGTGCAGACCAAACGGCATCCGCTCAAACTGGAACCCACCCCATTCCGTCTCAGATTAACGTGATATGAGGTAACGGATTATGTATTACGATTAGTGAAAACATCTACTTTGTGATCGTCAAAGCAAAAGTGATATTGGACAGATTATAATGTTGAACGATAATGTTACCAATTGATTTGAATTTCACAACGTTGCAGTGGCATTATTCTGCTCAAAAGAAGAAAAGAAAGCTCCATGCATTGGATTCAAACCAGAAATCAGCCGCTGAATGCCACTGCAAAAAGAAGGTCTAACACGAATTTTTAGTTGACGTTAAAACGTCAGAAGTTGATTGAGTTAACTTAGCAACCAGAGTTGCAGTGGCGTTGACTGTTAACTGGAATCTCGAACCTAATTCATGGTTGCGACAACATTGACATCATGATAACGTCAACTTAACTCTACTTCAGCAGCATTGTTCATGGTGAAGTAATGCATAACCGCATAATCTGTGGTTAAAACAGCGTCAAATCTGTTCGTTACTTCACTTCAAATGACAAAAGCAACATTGGAATGTAAAACCTGAATGACGGTTGCAATTCTAACGTTGCAGCAGCATTGAATGTAACCAATAACTCCGCAATAATTCAAGGTAGCAATAATGTTAAAATGGTCATGTTAGTTGAAACTCCGACGTTGCAGTATGGTTGTGGAATGTGAATATTATTCAAAAATAGGTACTTCAAAATTGCTCTAACGCTAAAATGTAGCATTATTTTGGACTTCAACGTTGCAGCAAGCAGCAATGCTAATGATGAGCTTGATTCAACTTCACCTCATCAGCAATGTTTATAGCAAAGCGATTCTCAATTTTGCAATAATTCAATTCTACAAAAATTCGTCAGAAAAGCAAAATTGATCATTCAACTGGAAACTCTGGAAGAAAGATTATGCGCCACATTTTTATTTTATTTTATTTTTATTTTTATTTTAAGCCTTTATTTTACCTGGCGGGGTGTCAGCCAATGGCTGTTGTTAATCCCAACCAGGGTTTCAAAAAATTTACAGAAATAACCTATATTTAATGCGGTTAGTAAATACAATATAACGTTAAAAGAAAAAATTATACTAACGGAACCAAAAACTAACTATACCTTTACCAAACCAAACAATTATACAAACAACAAAGCTGAACATAGGCACTCCAAACAAACAGCAGAGGCATGAAAACACAAATCACAAACAAATCACACATGACGAAGAAGACCATAGCGTAACCCTTTCTTGAAACCAGAGTATGATAAACCTTTGACGTCACCGGGAACCGCATTATACAACACCGTCGCATTATACGAGAAAGAGGAACGGAAGCGAGTCGTTCTATGTTGCATGATATGAAGTCTGGATGAAATAGACCAAGGGGAGAACAGAAGCCTTTCTTTGAGGTAGGGAGGAACATTTGTTTTCACAATGGTATGTGTAAGGCACGTCAAATATAATCTCCACCGCTTTTCCATATTGAGTATGCCATGCCTATTTAACAACGGTGTAATATGTTCAAATCTTTTTGTCAGTGTAGAAAATCGAATACAGGAGTTCTGGATTTTTTGAATTTTGTAAGAGATTTCTGCTGTTAAACAAGGGCCATACATGACATGACCGTAAGAAATCAAAGAAAGTACTAGAGACTCTGTTAACTTGAGTTTAGTCGAAGTGGATAACAAAAATTTATAACTATACAAGTGCCTCAACTTACCGTAGCACCTGCGTACAAGCGTATTAACATGTTCGTCAAAAGTAAGCGTTTCATCAAACACAACACCCAGATTTCTCACAGCCTTTGAAAAAACCAAATCATTGTCTCCCATCTTTAGTTGCAGCTGGTGGTCCTCCAATTTGTCCAACATTCTCCGCGTACCAAAATTAATAGCAACCGATTTTTCTGCATTTAAAAGTAACCCATGCTTTTTTGACCAGTTAGCTATGCGTTCTAAATCTTCACAAATCAATCCCAACCTGACGGGGGTCTCTTCTGGAAAGTACGAGGTGTAAATCTGGGTGTCGTCAGCATAGAAATGAGATTTACAGTTATGAATTTCTCTGGGTAGGTCAAATTGATACAGGACAAACAAAATTGGTCCCAGCAAAGATCCCTAATACATACATAATCTCAAATTCCAAAAACGTCAAAATTGTAGTGTTACTTCAGACGAATTAGAGCAAAATTGGAATTGGAGGGTTGAAGTACGATTGCAATATTCCAACATTGCAGCAATATTGAATGTTGACCAGTAGCTTCGCAATAATAATGCATGGTGGCAATAACGTCGGAATGGTAACGTTAGTTTATAATACAATGTTGCAGTAACCTCTACTGTGAAATGGAAAAGCCATCTTTATAACGTTGATCTTAATAACGTGGAAATGATGACGTTGGTTGGATTTCAGCGCTGCAGCAATGCGATTGGGAAACAAAATAATCAACTTCAAAGCGATTCCATTTCATAGCCATTCGGCAAAAATCAATGTTGAAATGAAAACGTTAATTGAAGGTTCAAGCTTTAACATTGCTGTAAGGTTGAGTGTGAACCAAAGACCCATCTCCGCAAAACTGCGTGGAGACGGTCCTCTGATAATTTTTGTCTGCTACCTATATTTTTTTTTAGATAGATATAGATAGATATACTCTATTCTTCCCTGTTTCATAGGTTTCAATACAAAACAATAAGCCAGTAGCTGTGGAAGTCGTTGTATTCACTTGGTTATCACAATAAAATCAGCATTTTTGATGGAAATGCTCAATTAAGGTTGCAAAAACGTTTAAATGGCAATGTAAGGTGGATTTCCAACATTGCTGCAAAGTTGATTGTGGAACAAATGTTCAGCTTTAGAGCAATTTCATTTTATAGCAGTTCGGTGGAGAGTCAGAGTTTAAAGAAAAACGTTGATAGCTGGTTTCAATTCTAACGCTCCAGTAGCTACTTGAATAAACGAGAAATAATCTTCGCAGTAACTTGAAATGATAAGAATTTACTCCACAGTAATTCAAAGGGATGAAAATGTCGAAATGGTAGAATTACTTCGAGCTTCTGCCTTCCAGTAACATTATTGATTGTAAAATCAAAAATGAACCTTTTGAAATTATCAAGGTTGCAATAACATTGTAATAATAACGTTGATTGAAAGCTGCAGCAGTGCTGATTGTTGACCAGAATAATGTTCAACTTTGGAAAAATCATCCCACAGTTATTTGATAGGGCATCAATTTTGTAATAAAAACATCGATGGACGGCTCGAGCTCCACGTTGCAGTTACAATGACTTTGAACTCCGCAGTATTTTGAGGTTGCAAAAATGTTGGAATGGTAACGTTAGTTTGGATTTCAACATTGCAGTAAAGTTGATCAAGAGAAGAAGAAAATGTATTTTTGAACCAGTACAAAATTGCAGTAACGTAGTAATTGTAATGTTTATTCGAAGTTCAACGTTGAAGTAACGTTAATTGTTAGTTGTGAATGTGTTTTTTTGGAAAAATGTTGCGATAATGTTCAAATGACAACGTTGACTGTGAATATCATCGAAATGGTAACATTAGTTGGTAGGACTTGAGGTTGCAGTAACGTTGGTTAGTAAATTAAAAATTGATCTCGGAAGTAATTCACGATTGCAAACAGGTGAAATGATAAAATTGATCTTCACTGTTGTAGCAATGCTAACTGGTAAACCAATCTTCAATTTCAAGGCAATTTTCCTTACACTGCGAATGGAAAAAAAATGTTGGAATGAAAACTTTGATAAACAATTTCATTTCGACGTTGCAGTTACGTTGATGTAAAGTGAAAACTTAACTCGACAATAATTTGAAGTAGTGATAACGTTGAAATGATGATATCAGTTGCAGCGATGCTGATTGTCGAACAAAATGATATTCAACTACGGAGCAGTAGCATTCTACAGCAATTTGGCATGTCGCATCAATATTGAAATGGAAACATTGATGGACGGCTCAAGTTTTACGGTTGAAGTTACGTTGCCTGTACACTAAAACCTTGACTCTGCAGAATTTTTAAGGTTGCAAAAACGTTGAAATAGTAATGTTGCTTCGAATTTGAACGTCAAAGTGACAATGAGTGTGGATAAAAAATGACCTTGGAATAATGCAAGGTTGCAAAAACGTTGAAAAGCTGAACTTCAACGTTGCAGCAACGTTGATTGGTAAACTGATCTTCAACCGTGAAGCAATTTTTCACAAGTGCGAATGACCAGAGAATGTGAAAATGAAAGCCTCGATGAAAACGTTGATGAACGGTTCGAGTTGAACGTTGCAGTAACGTTGACTTTGAAGTCGTGATAGCGTTGAAATATGTGATGTCAGTTGAACTTTATCATCATCTACCATCGGGATCTATCATTAAGGTAACCTTGGCTGTATACTCAATAGTTGAAAACTCAACCCCGCAATTCGAGGGTGCAATAATATTGAAACAGTCACTTCAGTTTGAGCTCCAACGTTGCAGTGAAGTTGGATGTGAGATGAAAAATGCTCTTTCGAACCAATTCAAGGTTGCAGTAACGTAGACATAGTAATGTTACTTTCAATTTCAACGTTTGAGTAACGTTTCTTGTGATTTGAAAATATGTATCTGAGATAATTCAAGGTTGCAATAATGTTGAAACGATAACGTAACCCAAACTCATTTACAGCAGCAATGTTTATTGTAAGTGGAACAAAGGTTAAACTTCGAAGCTGTTGAACTGGAAACGTTTATGGACGGTTGGAGTCGTAACGTCGCAGTAACGTTGTCTGTCAAGTGAAAACTTATTCATGCTCTAATCAATTCAAAAGTGCAATAACGTCGGGGTGATGAGATTAGGTTGGACTTGGCGTTGCAGCAACGTTTTTTGATAAATTGAAAATGCATCTCAAACTCGACTGCAGGTTACGATAACCGTTGTTGACGTCAGTTAATCTTCACTGTTGCAGCTATGTTGACTGGTAGACCAACGTTCAACTTCGAACTCATTCTTTCCTACAGCGAATAGGCAAAGAATGTTGAAAGAAAGCGTTGATGGCTTTTCGAGTTCTAGCCTCACAGTAACGTTGAATGTGAATTCGAAGCTCAACTTGGCAATAATTTGAGGTTGCAGTTACCTCGATTGTTAAATCAAAAATGTATCTTTGTGATGATTCAAGGTTGCAATGAGATTTAAACGATGATAGTCAACGTCGCAGCAATGTTTACATGTGAACAATGCGTAAATAATATGAACAAATAAACACGCATGGAGTAACTAGGCCGTGGTACTATACTGTTTCAACTTGAAACTTCAAATCGAGGGCCATCACCAATTCAATTTCAGGAAGAAAGTTAGGGTTTATAAAATTATTTTCAATGGTTACAAAGCATAATTTTGACGTTACGGAAATGAACGTTTAAGTGATGAGTAAAGAACTTTTTGAATGCTAACGTTGCAGAAACGCGAACCAAAAATTTGTTCTCGCTACACTATCATTAGAACGTTGATAGCTTTCTGGAGAGATGAAACCTTCAAGCAATGTTTTATGTACCAAAGTGGAAAAAACGTGTTCATGGCTGAACAGAAATGTTCAATAATAAAAATATATAAAAATATACATGTGTTCATTTTGTGCTATAAACTTAATCGGTCGAATTTTGTCGACTGGCCGGAGAATTGTTGAATCCAAAAAGTATTCTTTTGAACTGGAAAAGCCTCATCCCGGAACTGTGAGGGCTGTGTTTTCCAAAGTACGTCATCCGGAACTACTGTGAACTATATATTTTGATTATGATTTAAGCATTTTGCACGTCCGGGATAGAAGCAGTGGTGAACTATTCCAATAATGTCCTAATTACTCCTAGTTTAGCGTTACTCCTCCCGAGGCCATTACTGGTGAGCCCATGGCGATTGGTCCTCTCGCTCTGGACCAGATGAGATCATTGGAAATTGGAAGAGCCACCTGCGTAATTTATGGATCCAAATGCCTTATTCAAATAAGCTCCCTGACATACTACATACCTACCTGTATACAGAATTCGGTATACCTACCTACTGCCTACCTATCAGACGCGGTGTCTCTTTCTCATTACTTATTCATTGGAATCGCCTCTAATGCTTTCATAACACCTTAGAAAACCAGAATTCGATTTATGTTTTATTCAAATTCGAACTCGGCGCGTACACCAGGCCCGGCTCGTTATTTATTATTCATAATAATTATTTAGTTAGCACAATTTGTAGCGACTAAATATTTCAGCTTTGCGTGCTTCGGATCCATAATCTGCACTCGAGCCAGTAAATCTGTACCGCAATACGCAAATTTGTCTTGATTGGATACTTACGTAATGGGAAGCCCGACGGGGGCACACCAATTAATTGTATCACCGTACCTGTATGTGGGTATGCGAAAAAATGCTAGCGCGACAGGTGTGTGCTGGTGAAAATCGATTTCGTAAAAAAACTGAGTCACGTCAGTTTTTCGATCGTGCAAGTTCTATTAATTATTTAATTATAACTTACAAGCGTAATCGAGGGGAAAATGAGACAAGACAAAGCAAATTCAGAGGGATGAGATGATCTGCTCTTAGTAAGCAGGTTTGAAATATCGCGCCTTTATCTAGCTTGAATACGTAATGAGCAACCAAACCAAAGAAACGGAAAGCACTCCGCGTCATATCTCTATCTCCGATCTACGATCAATCTTCAATTAAGCAATTACATTTTCGAGTGTCAACAACATCTCCGCTGACGGCGGTTTCGTAATCAAAAAGCCATAAATTAGGATGAAGATTGTCCAAGAGTATTATAAATGTAGGAGTCTTCACAGTCTAGATTTTCGATAAATCGATTTTCGCTTCGGACATTATCCATCATCAAAAGAGCGCACACCTACGACGACGTCGACGACGGATGAAAATAAGGATTCTCTTACGTCATGCGACCACGACCACGGCGGTATACGTAGGATAATAAGAGATCCATAGAAATTTAATTAATAATCTTCCGTCGGCTAACGAGAGTTTGGTGTTGTTGGTCAACATTGCTTGATTGACTGTTCGATTAAGATTTGCCCTGATTCGTGTTCGATTGATTGATGTAACAACAGGTGGATGCATACCTGCTTGTGGTCTCGAAATGTTGCATCGCGGTTTCGACTTCGGCTGTTCTCCTCCCAGCGAGCACAGCGACGTCGAAAAAACGTTTGAAATACGTATAGGATATAAACCAAGTACATAACTTTTGAAAATGATGCTGAATTAAAGGCCAGATGTTGCCCTGCTCAACGCTGTTGTCAACCATGAAATAAACGTTTTGGCGACGCCAGATTAGATACCGAATTAAACGTTTAAATGATACCGTTGATTGAGGATTGAGTAGTTTGATGTTGCTTGTTTGAACGTTTCTGTTGAGTGTTTATGTCTTGTTGAACGTCTATTAACCGTCATCTTCAAATGTTTCATTTCAAAACGTTGAACGGTCTCCATAAGTATCCTCCACAATACAAAGAAGAGTCAAGTCAGTGCGGGAACGCAAGCTTCGACTGCTTTGAGTTTGGTGAGATCGGGTTATATTTTTGTATTCACTTCGATTGGCTTTGGCCAAAGTGATGAGTTGAAAGCCAGGACGCCCTCTTTTGGTGTGCCCCTGGCTTCCTGAGAGAATTGGAAAGACACGCGCACGCGATATTATCATTTCTTCACAATGACATTACTATTCACTTACTTTGTACGTCCTTAGAACCTTTCCAATAAAACTGAAATTGAACTTCCATGCTCTAACCACTAACCAGATACGGTTTTTGAATCATGATTTACGATGATTGAACCTTTCTCAATTATCCCTCATTCACCGATAGTTTTTCGACAGCTATATGATACCATGTGATCAACAAAATTTGGAATTGAGGTAGGCTGTGACCTGGTCAAATTTCAGGATGTCAAGCTGCTTTCGGCCAGAGCACAGCCTACCCCAATTCCGAATTTTGTTGATCGCATGGTATAATGCATCACTTTGTACGTCTCGGGATCGTGTCCTCCAAGATACTTTTCAAATCGTCAATCACTCTAAATAAACGTTATTCAATTCCCATGTATTCAACGGTGATTTTTCGAAGACAACACAGCCTCTATGTACGTTTTGACAACGCTCCCATCAAAATTGAAAAAGAAACGTTCTTTTCCTGATCATGCTAGGCGTTTTTTAGCTCATTATCTTCGACAGTTGGTTGCTGAACGTTTCTCAAACTCTGTTTCTTCAACGGTATAATTTTGACGAGACTGAAACGCTTCATTTCGAACATCTCCGGAAGGTTTTCGTCAAAATCGAAATCAACGTCCATTTTCCAACCAGAAACGGTTTTTTCAGTATAACTAGCGTCTAATCAACGTTTCTAAATCAACGTTTAATTATAAGTTGTCAAACGTCAAACGCTTATGCAACGCTGAACACGGGTTTAAGACGCTAATTGGACGTAATCGTGCTTACGGGGCTTCATCAGGCTACTTCCAAACTTCTACATCAGATTACTCATACCAAAGTTTCCACTCAAACTTCAATCTTTGTGAGAGGACAATTTCTAAGAATTATTTTCCTCCAGTTTTTTAATTGATGGGCATTCTTTATTCTACCTTTGTCAAGGAGAGAAATCACAACTCACAACTGGAGGGTTTTTTCTTGCTTTCATGATCTGGACAGGTGTTATGAATGATCTTGATACAGACATACCCACGCAAGGGGTGTCTCACTGCCTCTTTTCTGTACGAGTATTGCCGAGTAGTGTCTGTAGTACTGCCACGAGTATTGCCTAGGATCTTTCCTTGTACCGCCTGCTCCTGCCCAAGTACTGTCAAGATAGTGCCTAGTAGGTACTGCTCGAGTACCTACTGTCCACGTACAACATAGTGTTACGTATTTCGCATACAGGTTCGATTATAACTGAGACGACCGTTTTAAAACACAAACTGTTTATTACTGCGTACTACAAGAAATACACGCCTACAATTATTTACTTAGGAATATCGCTGTGATTATACTACTCGCTTTTAATCCACTCGCTTCCACTTCGCATTCCAATTCATAACTGCCCGTGAGCTGACGGCTGATGCCTTGGATAGGTCCGACCAATTCATCTCGAATGTTCCATGCATTCTGCAGCATGTTCCTCAGTGACCCGGCATACGATTTCTAGACGACTCCCGAATAATCACACACTTTTCGTGTATAATTCTGCCGTGGTCCATAGCCGGCGCAGCCGCAAAATGGACAGATGTGTCCTGATCGAGCGTTGGAAGCTCCCCATTCAGTTTCACGTACCTACACGCAAGCTCTGGAATGCACAAGAACACTCCACACTTGTACACTGCGATCTGATGAAGGAAGAATCCAGAAAGATCGCGTGTTTACCAATGTGAACGAAATCGTCGCTCGTAACAATAGTATTGCCTACAACTTTGTGCAAGTATTTCCGACAATGAGACACCTTTCGAATATAGCTAATACAATCGGGTGTTGTCAACAATCATTGTCGAAGTGTTTTGTTGATTCCACTCTGATTAGGTAGGACAAAAAAAATTCAATAATTTTATACAAGGCAATTAAGACGTCATTCCAATCTTAAATTATCACAAAATAGGATAGCATTTCAGATCCAACAATTGGCGTAATTGCAACCTTAATTATCGCCAAGTTAAATTTTGAGCTCACAGTCACCGTCATTGCAACGTTAGAGCTCGAATCGTCACGCAACATTTTAATTTAAACATTCTATGTTCATTTACTGAAGAATAGACCAGTGCCGTAACTAGGGCGTGGCGAAGGTGGCATTTGCCACAGGCGCAAAAATTCCAGGGGCGCAAAATTCAGCTTGGGTGATACCTTTTACTAATTTTTTTCAATTTTCATTCCAAATTTTTACCTGAACTTATATCTACTTCTACCTACAACTTCACTAACTTTCTAAATGAAAAAATCAAAAGCGGTTTTTTCTACCACCTTTTCATGACATGATCCAAAACAGCCATAAAACGAATAAAATTGAAGAACACGGCGCTGCAGGAGGTAGCATGCTAAGGATGAGGCAGCGCTCGCGCTCGGCGCTCGGCGCCCTCCGCCAACGCCGGTTGGTCTAGGTGCTTTTTGAGCTCCAGCCTGACTATTACCGCATGTATTTACTTGCAATCTGCACCAAATAAATACAAGAGCGCCGAACTAGTCTGAGATTAGGCCTCTCTAGTAGATACAGAAGAAGGATCCCAAATCAACTCTCATTACTTAAGGATGTAATTACAGAGGAGGAAATTACGACGTCGGTAATTAGCCCGGTGGTCCTACCGCTCTACAGTACACTCTTTCGATTGCGACGGCGGACGGCGGAGGGAAAGATATGGATAAGCGGTCCTGAAACCGAGCTCATTAATTATTGAGGTAATTACGGCGGCGGTAATAACGCCGGAGGTAAGACCGGCCTCGGGAAATAATGCAGAGGTATGAATGAGCGCGACGAGTGCACTCAGCTCGGCAGTTGACCGTGCCAACACGCTTTCTCACTCGAACCTCTTCCGACACCGTTTGCGCTATATTGGTAAGAGCGAGATGAAGCGCTGCCATCCTCTTAACACAGCTCGACCAAGCGCACAGCGGGAGGTCTTCTCCTCTGGCGCTCGGTTTTTACCTGCTCTTCTCAGTCGAACCTTCGTCGTTTCCATTTGTTCTGCGGTTGAAGGAGCGAGATGGAGCGTACGGTGCGAGCTCGTGCGAGCGCTTTACCTGGGGACGTCCGCGTTCCTCATGCAGACTATTTATCGAGAGTTGTGGAAGCTCGGCTAGAGCAGGTCCTGCACCAGCGTAAGGTAGGTCCTCATCATTGGAAGACTCGAGGTTCGGAGGTCCTGCACATCTAGAGAGAGAGAGAGAGAGAGAGCTATTTCGCTCCACATCTCTGTCTATCATCCTATGCAGTGGCGGGCCAGCCAAGCGCAGGTGTTTATTCATTATAATACGTCATCGGCGTGCGGTTTCATTTATCGACGCTCACAACATGGGAACGAAGGGATGCGCGACGCTTTAAAAAAAATAAGAGGAGGTAGCTAATTTTTCTATATGACCGCTACGTCGCAATGTTTTAATCATAGCAAGGAGGGAGAATATGAAATAGATATGGAAGCAGAGGTTTGAGAGAGAACCGTGATAGATAGGCTATTAAATTTTTGGTACGTTAATTTTAAATAAAAATCAGAATTTTCTCATTTATTATGCTTTATTTTTCGTAAATTAATCCAGCATTATGTTTACATCGAACCCGCAGCGGTAGCGTCCTGAACCTATTACATCGTCTTCGGAAATCACCACGAATCCAAACTTCCCTCGCCAACACTCCCTACACATATCCTTGAACTTATCAAATGTCATGTCAGAATTCACATGATCATCATATACATGTCGAAGATTCATTTCATCCTGTCTGAATAATACGAGAAAGTTTGTATTATCACGTACAAGATGTTTTCCTATGCGGGCATAAGATTGGGATAAATAGAAGGAGTCCACATTCTTATGGCGGCCCATTGCAAAGTATGCTCTGATTTTATCCTGCTTGTCACAGGCAACGTCGTCGAAAATCATCAGAGAATTGAGGTCTCCAATTTTCCGTTGTCTCTCTTTACTGTGACGTCATGCGTATAAGATACGGTTAATCGAGGTCATTGGGCGCTTCCCAATAAGGCGTATAAGGACACAATTGGACACATATGGACACAATTCGACACAGCTAGCGTTCTAATAGCAGTAATAGCACCACATGTCGACAGAATCGAAACATTGGCGAGGCTGAGTTTAGAATTGAGCTGGAAAGTGCACTTTGACATTGTGTATCCGTCTTGTCGCAGTTATTGGAAAGCGCCCTATGTTTCTTGAGATATGACATTTCGTTTCTGACAATGGGAAATTTTTCGAATCTGACAAGCGCTCTGTCGTGTATTTATTTGATTTCAGCATGGATTTCATGATTTCACTTGTTCTTACCCTCGTTCTTACCAATAAGTGTGTTATATGTAGTGGAAAACTGAGAAGATACAGAAATGGTCCAGTTGTGTCGCTCTATGCGAGTCGAGAATAAGACGAATACACCCAGCATAACCATGCACTGGTTCACGAAAGACCCAAACTTGATGGAAGTGTGGCTGCACCAGCACCAGCACCAGCAGGAATCACGCTGCACCAGACACGTGCATCTTACTACGAAAAAACTCTATTACTTCGTCCATTAAAAACTCCCTTATGGGCTCTAGTGACTTTCCCCACATGATAATGGGAACAGTATAGCTATCCGATTCAAAATTCCCGCAAAAGTCAGAAACAAAACGTCCAAACGTCATAAACGTCAAAACGTCAAAGGTGACCTCGAAAATCCATGTATTTTCTATCTCCTAAAATTGGAAAGGTCAATTATCCAAAGCTTCGGAAGGATCGATTATCGACGTATTATCACTACACGGAAAATATCCCAATCCCTCGATCCCCTCCAAAACTTTGCCCAGCATCATATATTTCGGCTGGAAAAGAGATTTTGAGAAAATATACACGTTCTGAAAACGTAAGCCGTTCGAATCGAGGATGCAGCTCAAGAGAGCGTTTGTCTTCCCACACTGGCTCGGCCCGCAGAAAATCGCTCGAATAGAGCTCGGAAATAGCTCTCCATGTCGCCGATTCTTAACGAATCCGGCATTATCATGATTTATAACGGGTAATGATAAATCGTGCTTCTCGAATCGCATCGTGATCAAGACTGAAGTGCTGAGTATAAATAAACTCTTTATATCACATTCAAATCAGTCAGTCCAATGCAGGCTTTCAAAGGTGATGGTCTGGTTAATAATATAATAAACAACCTACCGTTCGAACTCCACGTTCCGGGCTATCAATATCTAGGCCCCGGTACCAAGCTGCATAAGCGGTTGAAACGCGGGGATCCTGGTGTGAACCGATTAGATCAGGCTGCTAGATCCCACGACATATCATATTCGATTTCGAAAAAGCTGTCTGATCGACATTTATCCGATAAAATTCTAGAGAATCGAGCTTGGAAGACGTTCCGATTGGAGAGAGGACTGCCGCATGGTTTACCACTAACATCATGAAGGTCAAACGAAAATTGGGCATGGGCGTGCAAAAGAGACGGTTAGATCTCGAGAAGAAGAGAAAGAATGATGCCGCGGAGCTGTCGAGAAAGAAGGAAAGGGTGAAACAGAGGAAGACTGGTGTCGTGCTGGAAAGGGAGGTTGCATTCCGGAAAGTTCTCATAGATCCGTTGAAAAAACTCATTCAGCACCATAGAATCCGGAATTCCGAAGATTTAAGAAATATTTCGGAAAAATCCCTTCATGCAGCTCGTCGCATCATTAAAGAAGTCGGAGGACGGCCGCGTATCAGGACGCCTCGGATATTACCTCTCCCGAAAAGCGAGGGATTCCTACCGCTGATACCTATATTCGCAGCATTATCAGCTGTCGGAGCTTTAGGCGGAGGTGCTGCTGCGATCACGAAAACAATTCTAGAAGCTAAAGACGGTCGAAAACGTCTTCAAGAAAGTGAACGTCACAACAGGCAAATGGAGGCCATAGCCATGGGCCGGGGAATCTATTTAAGAAAGCATCGTTCAGGATATGGGATCTTCCGCACTATCGATACAAAAAACTAATAAAGAAGCTGCCCAAGAGAGCATTAACTGACGCGGATATATTGAAATATGCTGAGGAATTCAATATTCCACATTTTCGAGGAGTATTCATGCGAGATGAGTTAGGTGCTATTACACCTCCCGTTCGCAGGCATGAATCAGGCATCGTTAACTTGGATACGTCAGAGGGCGTCGGAACTCATTGGGTAGCTTATCGCAAGAGTCTGAACACCGTACACTATTTCGATAGCTTTGGAAGCTTGAAACCGCCGCCGGAGCTGGTAAAATATCTTGGAAATGGTTGTAAAATTTACTTTAATTACGATGCATGTCAGAAATTCAATACCTACAATTGTGGTCATCTATGTTTAGAATTTTTAATCAATAAATACATGTGAATGTGATAAATTGTTCTCACTCATCTCCATAACCCCTAGTCGTTAAATACATGCGCTGAAGCAGGTGTTCTCAGTCATGTCTAAAACCTTCACGCTGAAAGGTTCATCGTCCCAGCTGAGTGCGGACTTTCATCCGGTGATCGAGCTCGACTCCAGATACGAATACTCGCTAGCATTGATTGGTTTATACACCTTCAACAGCATCCCTAACGTTCAAGAGGGTGTAAATAATAGGTTTTATTATAAACCACCTAGCCATACTGAATACAAAAACATATCGCTTCCAACTGGTTCATACGAAATTTCTGATATCGAGAGATTTATTCAGAACTCCCTAGGGAGCGCCGAATCTTTTACACTCAAGCCTAACAACAATACGCTAAAGTGTGAAGTGAAATCTAAATTCGAAATCGATTTTGAGCAGGAGGATAGTATCGGCTCATTATTGGGATTTTCAAAAAAAGTCCTTCCTGCATATAAAGCTCATTTTTCGGACATAACGGTGAATATTACGTCCATCGCGACCATTCGAGTTGAGTGTAATATAATAAGTGGTTCATATTATAGCAGCAGCCCGTCGCACACGATCTATGAGTTTTCTCCAACGGTTGATCCGGGGTTTTCAATAAACATCGAGCCATCTAATCCCATCTATCTCCCGCTGAGTAATCAGCATTATATTGATAATATTTCGCTGAGAATCATCGACCAAAATTCGAACCTTGTGAATTTGAGAGGAGAGGATATTGTAATTCGACTAGTACTAAAAAAAGATGGGCTTAGTATTTGATTGCTGCTATAAAAGCACGATCACACAGCCGTCCAAACCAGTTAGAGTGAGCGCTCCGAAGGTAACACTCGATCGAATTCTGAGACTTCGATCTTTAGGCTATAATGTCCGCGATAGCAAGCAAGCTAAATATTTTCAACGACCCAATCTTGGATGAGAGCATATGGCGGGAAGAAGGGCATACCTACCAGCCACAAACAAGTGCTTTTGCCAATAATGACGAAATCGAAATCGCCATAAATCAACAAGATGCGCTCATAGACTTTCGTGAAGCATATCTCTCGCTCGAATGCGTGTTTGCACCGGCGGGTGAGGAGGTTGGAGGGGCTGGAGGTGTATGTGTTCTGTCAAATAATTGTGGTATGTTCCTATTTGACAGGATCTCATATGAATTAAACGGCCATGAGCTGGAGGTGGTGCGTGACCCGGGGATCGCAACTAGCATGCGAGCATTAGCATGCTACGGTAAGGGAGAGACCGAGGCACTAGCAGCGTCTGGATGGTATCCAAACGGTGCCGGATGCGTAACGTTCAACCGAATCAACCGGCGATTTTGTTTGAGAATCCCTCTTTGGTTCATCTTCAACCTCTTCAACGATTATCCACGAGTTCTGATGGGTAGACATAAAATTCGGCTTGTGAGACATCGCTCGGATACCGACTGCTATACAAGTACCGGGACGAGTCGAGCAACCATCGAAATTCAGAAAATCGCTCTCAAAGTGCTACACGTATATCCCAGTGATGAGATTAAGCTGGAATTGCTGAAAAGCATCGGTGATGGTACGACTTTCAAAATCCCCTACAGAGTCTATGAATTGCACGAATTGCCGGCGTTAAGAACCACCAATAAGGAAAATTGGTCTCTGAAGACTGCATTAAGAGTGGAGAAAGTGGTCGGTGTCATTGCAGGATATCAAACCAATCGCCGGGAAAGTGCCGACCAGAGTGCTGCAATATTTGATAACATCGGGATACGCAACGTGCATCTTCTGCTAAACAGCGTTCGCTACCCATTTGAAAATCAGAATTTCGACTTTGCTAATTCGAAATTTGCTGAGGCGTATCAGAGCTATACCGACTTTGCTAAAAATTTCACCGGGAAAATGATCGCAGACCCGATTCTATCCTTCACATCGTTTACGAATAATGCAATCTTCATAATCGATAGCACGAAACAAGCTGACGCAATCCAGTCGTCTGCTGTGGATGTGAAACTGTCGTTTGAATCAGAAGTTAATTTTCCTGCAAACACCAGAGCATATGCTTTAATTATTCATGAGAAAATTGTGGAATATTCACCATTACTCGGCACGGTTAGAGAAATTCAATAATAAAGCATAAACAACGGCGGCTCTTTTCGTCATTCGCTCACATACATCCTGCGCACGAACACCTACACCGCTATCATGAAATTCCTCGCCGTTGATATACAGGGCTTCAATATCCCGGAATTTGTTGCAAAGGAAATCACATACGTTAAAGGATTCGGAAGTGAGAATTTCGGACACTATCACCTGAAGCCACCCAAACCATTCGCAGCATTAGACCGGAGGAGCAAGAAAAATGCGAGGTATCTGGAGAATAAATATCACGGGCTCAGATACAGCGATGGGGATATTCCATATGAAGAAATCTACTCCTTAGTACACCACATGGCTTCCAACGTGGATATTATTTTGGTGAAGGGATATCAGAAGAAGGCCTTCATCGAGGAAATTATTGGAAGATGCTATGATAATGAATTATGTATTAAAATTGTGGATGTTGCAAGAGATGGAAGAATGTTAAAATTTGATAAGATATTACCATCATGTAATCACCATTTTTTGAAAACCTGTATCTGTTCTTTAAATAATTGCATGCTACTTTATAATTGGTTGATCAATTTACTTCCAGAATAAATTCGAGATAGCTGATTTGTTTGTTTTATTCCCATGTCATTTATCCCAGAAAGTATATATAAGCCGCGGCAGGCGAGCGCCAAGTTAGTTTCCAATAAATCTTTCACCAGTATGAAGACTGCCGATGAAATTAAGCTGAAGAAGCGCGTAATCGCAGCCAGAAAAAATGTGCGTCAAAAGTTTTTAATGTTAAAATCACGCGATCTCGATATGAATGCAGGCGTGAGAAAGGCGATGCAGCCGATAATTGAGCCGCTGGAAAAAATGAGCAAAAATATTCATGTACCAACTCCTACGCCTCCGAAACAGCCATCCCAGTCGCCAACCCATCTGCCACTATCACCAACACCTCAGACATCAGCTCGTAACGTTCGTAGGCGCTTCGCCCCGCCTGTATCATCAACAGCGCGGGCGAGCACCCGGCTATCATCATTTTTGCAAAATTTATCAACCCAGCAATCCACTTCCTCACTAGCTTCAACTCCTCACCCATCCTTATCCACGATCTATACCTCTGATGATGCTGATGATGATGAACGTGCAGATGGTGATGTTCGTGAAGATATCGATGACGATAATGTCGCTGTGGCTGCCGCTGATAAAGCTAGAATTGAAGAGGCACCCTCATTTACCGCTTCCAAATCTGATTTTACATTCACTGGAGAAACGCCCTTACTGCGACAAGTTAGAGATTTCATGAACACCTCTGCAGATGCAGAGTATGACAGAATGTATGGACCGTTAGCTGTATCAGGAGAACTCCTTATGGGAAACACTCCTATCAATATCGAAGAAAAAACATCAGATATTCACATCCAAGGCCAGCGATTTAAAGCAACTCCTGGGCTATATGAGCTAATATTTTTAAAACGTCCTACAGTTTATAACAACATGGATCTGAGAAAATATGGTCAGATTCTTCATCTAACCAACGTTGCTAGAGACGGTTTTTCATCAACAGGACGTCTTAAAGCAAGCAAGGGTTATAAGTACACGCGTGTTATCAAACCTATACTGAATCCGTCTTCAGGAAGTGGGATGAAGTATTTACAGTATTCTGAAAAACCTATCGAATATAAATTCTGGAATGACCCGAACGAGCTCATAGACCGCTTGATACTGCTTCACGGTTCACGTCAGGCAGGAAACAGCTTGGTATCAAGCGAGATATTGCTCATCGAGGAAGAACTGAGAGAAGCTAATATAATATACTAAGATTCAGCACACTGCGATAGTGTGAAAATGTCCGTGGATAAGTTTGGCCGATCCTTTGCAGCATCATCAGCCAGTGCTCTAACACACGTCCAACATCAGCACTATTTTAAAATAGGGAAGAATGGAGGGGTTATCGACTGGGAAGAGCGAAAGCTGACTAACGTCAAATATCCTGAGGAAGAGTCTGACTGTGCTACAAAACAATTTGTGCTTAATAATATCGGAGAGCTTGATAAAGATATGCGCGGCGAAATTGGCGAAATGCGCGAAGCATCCACTTTGATGGCCGAGCATGTTAGGAAGATCAATATTTTATTAGATATCATCAATAGAAAAACAAATACTTGATATATACCCACACTATATAGTGATTAGCTGCCAGTATAGAAATGTCTATAGACAAGTTTGGACGAACGATATCAAGAACAAAATCCGCTTCTGCAGCTCAACGCCAGCAGTGCCGAAAATATTTCAAATTAACGGAAAAGGGTGATATTGATTGGGAAAACCGCCGCCTGTCAAACATCAAATATCCTGAGAAGAGTACCGACTGTGCAACGAAGCAATTTGTGATTGACCAGCTGCTTAAAACTATTACGGAATTGCAGGGTGAAATTGAAACCGTTCGAGAAGCGCAGCGCTTAGCCGATGAAGAAATTAAGAACATATTGAATCTTGCCGACATCCTCAATAAGAGAATTATGCTAATTAGTAATCGACCTGTCACGTCCTCGGACGAGTAGAAGCATTCCACAGGTGTTGAATGAACACGTGTGCGCTACGCGCACCTCAACGGCATGTTCCTCATTGCATGTATTGTGCTGCTCAGACACGTTCGAACAAGTTTAGACTTGTTTAGACACGTCCGAACAAGTATCGACCTGTTCAGACGCTTTCGAACAGCCTCTGACGTAAGCAGCGTCTTTAAAATACGTCGAGATGGAGAAAAAACAGATAGTTGATGAGCTGTTTAAACCCGCAATTAGAAAATTTAATCGACGTCGAACAATTATAAAAGGTTTAGATGATCTCTGGCAGATAGATCTTGCTGAATTTGGCAACTACAGTGGAGATAATAGAGGATATAGATATGTTCTTGTCGTGATTGACTGCTTCTCAAAGTATCTATGGACTCGAGGGCTCAAGTCGAAATCTATGACCGAGGTAGCAGGTGCGATGAAATATATATTGGAAAACTCCGACGGAAGAGTACCTAAGAATATCCAGAGCGACCAGGGGACGGAATTTTTCAATTCAAAATTCAAAGCTCTGATGAAAGAGTTTAAAATAAATCACTATCACTCATTTAGCATAATCAAAGCAGCGATCGTGGAGCGAGTGATTCAGACGATTAAGTCAAAACTCTACAAACTCTTCACCCTACATGCAAGCTATAATTGGATCGATAGTCTTCTGGCTAGAGTAACGTCTGAATATAATAATACAAAGCATCGTACGACCGGTTTAAAACCGTGCGACGTTAACGTGTTGAACGAGAAACAGGTTCTCCGCGATACATATGCATATTTGAAAATAGTCGGAAAAACGAAATTCAAAGTTGGCGATGTGGTACGTCTGAGTAAATACAAAGTACTTTTTGAAAAAGGTTATACCCCCAACTGGACGACAGAGCTGTTTCGCATCAGACAAGTGAAACCGAACACCAACCCGGCTACATATCTTATTGAAGATCTAAAGGGTTCGCCGATCATGGGATGTTTTTACGAACGAGAACTACAGAAAACTAAACATCCCGAGATTTATCTAGTGGAAAAAGTTTTGAAAAAAACCGGTTCGAGGCTTTACGTTGAATATTTGGGCATGCCCGATCGAGGGTGGATTGCGAGAGCAGACGTTGTTTGAACCAGCAACCTCGTCGATCACACTCAACGTCAGAGAGCCGGTGAAATAAGGTGTCTGGAGCAAAAACGTCCCGATCACAGCCGTCATAAACTCCATCGGCGCTATCGCCATAAGCAACGTAGCCATCATCACCAGCAACGTCATATCATCACCAGCAACGCCATATCATCATAAGCATCATCACCGTTATCGTCATATCATCGCAAGCATCATCACCTCTATCGTCATATCAACGTAAGGATCATCACCGCTATCGCCATATCATCACAAGCATCATCACCGCTAACGTCATTTCATCATAAGCAACATCATCGCTATCGTCATATCATCATAAAACAACGTCATATTATCATATTCATCACTCTCGCTATCGTCATATCATCGCAAGCATCATCACCTCTATCGTCATATCAACGTAAGGATTATCACCGCTATCGCCATATCATCACAAGCATCATCACCGCTAAAGTCATTTCATCATAAGCAACATCATCGCTATCGTCATATCATCATAAAACAACGTCATATTATCATATTCATCACCCTCGCTATCGTCATAGCATCATAAACAACGTCATAACACCCTCGTCATCGCCGTCATCATCATCATAAGTATCATCACCGGCATATCGAGATAAGCAGCGAGCATTATAAGCAGCGTAAACATCTTCATAGCATCGCCAGCACCAACGTCAAACAAAGAGTCTATCGAAACAAAGTCTATCGAAAAAATGTTACGGTATTATGACGAAGCCATCGTTCAAGAGACCGAATTACTATATCAAACAACTCTGAACGGATCAGCTGCAAGGATACGAGTCGGGCTTAGCATCGCCAGAGGACTCTCACCAGCAATCATCATCACATCGCATGCAAATTCGAGCCGAATATCTTTCACCATGCGGGAATGGAGTGAATTAATAGAGCTCTTGCCCTCTTCGACTGCATCAACTTCGAACGTTCCGAATGGTGATATGAAAATTTTCGAGAACTATACTCTAAAATTGGGATCATCTGCAGGCATCGGACATCTACATAGCAGGGCCCAGACCGTCTATCTGCATGAAAATTTTCTACAACAAATTGCACGAATGAGAGATATCATTAGCTATAGATTAGAGGCTCTAGAATCAATGAATTTTAAAAAATGTTATACTGATTTATTATCAAGCTCCTTTAAAATGACGAGCGATGTATCGAACTCGAACGTTTCTATGTATAAAGTTCTCAAACAGATTTTGGCTGGTTTCAAATCTAATGAAAAAGTTTCATGCATGCTAGAGTTCCTCGAACTACACTACGACGATGTATTATCGGATTATGAACGACTGAAGACATGTATTAATTTTTGAATAAAACTCTTGAAAAAAAGATTGCCTAGTTTTTTTCAACGGCTACTGCTAATTAACGCATGCCGAACTGTCTCATACCCCACAACATCTTTACAGCTAAACCATGCGATTCCAGGTAAACGGTGCTCATTATGCTCATTCACAGCTGGGTTTATAAAAAAAAAGCGAGTGCACTCGTAGTTTTCATTCAAGTGGCACTGCTTCCCACATGCTTTAGAAAGTGGTATAGAAGCCGTGTCGATGTGTTGCTATATGGTTTTTCCAAAGTGCTCGTAGAAATTTCTCCATACACCACCATCATATCATCATATTCCTCGAAACTATGATGGCACATATTTCTATAATATACCCCGAGCTTTGAGAGCATGAATTTTTTAAAGAGCAGGTACCTACCGGTTTTGTATGATAATAGCACTTTATACCTGCAGACCCGCGGTGGAAAACCTCACCTTATGCATCTAACAGACCGCACATATATCCATGCCGATGTTCCTAGCACCTATCTTATGCGATGTGGGATGATAGACAGGGATGGGTCCTAATATAGCGCGCTCTGTCACACGCTGTCGACGCAGCGGGCATATAGAAAAATTAGGTACCTCATCTCATTTTTTTAAAACGCTGTGCGCCTCACCTCTGCTTCCATATCTATTTCATATTCTCCCTCCTTGCTATGATTAAAACATTGCGACGTAGCGGTCATATAGAAAAATTAGCTACCTCCTCTTATTTTTTTTAAAGCGTCGCGCATCCCTTCGTTCCCATGTTGTGAGCGTCGATAAATGAAACCGCACGCCGATGACGTATTATAATGAATAAACACCTGCGCTTGGCTGGCCCGCCACTGCATAGGATGATAGACAGAGATGTGGAGCGAAATAGCTCTCTCTCTCTCTCTCTCTCTCTCTCTCTCTAGATGTGCAGGACCTCCGAACCTCGAGTCTTCCAATGATGAGGACCTACCTTACGCTGGTGCAGGACCTGCTCTAGCCGAGCTTCCACAACTCTCGATAAATAGTCTGCATGAGGAACGCGGACGTCCCCAGGTAAAGCGCTCGCACGAGCTCGCACCGTACGCTCCATCTCGCTCCTTCAACCGCAGAACAAATGGAAACGACGAAGGTTCGACTGAGAAGAGCAGGTAAAAACCGAGCGCCAGAGGAGAAGACCTCCCGCTGTGCGCTTGGTCGAGCTGTGTTAAGAGGATGGCAGCGCTTCATCTCGCTCTTACCAATATAGCGCAAACGGTGTCGGAAGAGGTTCGAGTGAGAAAGCGTGTTGGCACGGTCAACTGCCGAGCTGAGTGCACTCGTCGCGCTCATTCATACCTCTGCATTATTTCCCGAGGCCGGTCTTACCTCCGGCGTTATTACCGCCGCTGTAATTACCTCAATAATTAATGAGCTCGGTTTCAGGACCGCTTATCCATATCTTTCCCTCCGCCGTCCGCCGTCGCAATCGAAAGAGTGTACTGTAGAGCGGTAGGACCACCGGGCTAATTACCGACGTCGTAATTTCCTCCTCTGTAATTACATCCTTAAGTAATGAGAGTTGATTTGGGATCCTTCTTCTGTATCTACTCTCTCTATATTTTGCAAAAAAATTTCATCTCGAATGCAGCAACTGAAGCTTGTCAAGTCGTATTTGCGCCCTATGTCGGCCAAGAAAGATTAACAAAGATATCTCTACTTCCAATCGATGAAACAGCTACGTCAAGCTTGAGTTTTGTGGAATTATAGACATATTTTTTTAATCGAAATCTTGAAAAGTTCAGCGTGGTGGTTGAAGTTTCAAGATTTTTTTCATTCTCCATTTTTTTTTGTCATTAAATTTATTTTCAGTTACTTACTTGGGTATTTGAAAATAGGGAAGCAACGTGCATCTTTTTCCATTTTGATTCTAAATATGTTGTCAATAACTGTACAAGTTTTGTTTTGTTGTTCAATTTTCATCTTTATTATCCTATAGGTACTACTAGTATTCTGTTCACTTTTTTGCGTGAAAAGACTATCGCTTTGTCTTAATGTTTTTATTTCTGAGTTGGGAAGCTTGACTGCAAAAGAATGGACGGCCGGGAGTTAGAAAAATTCTTCTAGGAGCCGAATGAGTTTATTCACCTATTTTATGAAAGATTGAGTGAAAGATTTCAAGAATATGTTCTTCTAGGAGCCGAATGAGTTTATTATTGATTTCACCTATTTTTTTTATTAGAGATCGAGTAAAAGATTGTAAAAATATGATAATCATCTTATTGGCCATTTTTAATTTTGTTTATAGATAATTGTGTTCCCATTGTCATCAAAAATCCGGAGGGGGAGGAAATGGAAGCTTCCGGCTTGAATTTGCGATTAATATTAGCATTATTATTATTATCATCTGGGGAAATTTTCGCCTGCGGCGCTCTAGCCGGGCCTGGCCCCCTTGGGATGTTTACTTCCTTGGGGCGCACAATTGCTACATTGCCACAGGCGCCAACAAGCCTAGTTACGGCACTGGAATAGACCTGTATCTAAGATGAACATTAGTTTCACAATCGACAATGCTGCAACGGTAAAGTTCAACCAGAATAATATTTCCAACCCTATTGAAACTTGGATTATCGAAAAAATGCAATGTTCATTGATGTATCAGTCCACGTTTTTGTCACGTCAAGTTCAAACTAACGGTATCATTTTGACGTTACTGCAAATTTGAATTACAGCGGAGACTAGTTTCCAGTTTGCAGCCAACAAATGAATCGCTGAATTGCTTGAATTTGTACTGTTCCCCTCATTTGGACCCTTGGCTATGATTGTCGTCACCCCCCCTCCCCTTCTACCTTGGACCTCTTACCTACGTTTTACTTACGTTGTTCGTTTCACGCAGGTGCTTACTCTCGACGAGACCGGAACTTTGGAGATGAGGATTGTATTGAAAGTTGAACAGAAACACGAATTAACAGCAAACAAAATGAATTTTCATTGAATCATCAGCAAACTTTGAATGAAGTATGTTCTTTTCATGAAACACCTCACAAAATGGAACTGACAGTGTAATACAAATGACACACAAATGACACACAATAGACAAATGAACAAAAACAATTATAACTACAACAATAACATATGTCATACTGTCAGTCAAAGAGAAAGGAGAGTGATGGATTCGGAAAAAAAACACTCAGTGGAAGGACCCAGTCAAACAAACCTCTGAGTTAAGCTCAAAAAAGAAAACTCTCACATAAAGTGAAAAATGAACGACAAAACTCACTGATAAATTCCGGTATTCAGTGTAAGTGCAATTATCCATTCATCAGTCATAAAAACCCATTAAGGCTGAAGGGGACTGAAATTGAGTACCAAGTGTGCGACAGAGAGAAAATACATCAAAAGTAATAAAATGTTTTTGGGAAAACCATTAGTCCAATTTCAGATCTAAAAAAAGGGTTATACTGAGATTTCAATTCTATTTGATGCACTAGTCAAAAAAAAAATCAAAAATTTTTTTTTAGTTTTTTTTCCAATTTCACAAATTAATTCCAATTTTTTCAAAAATCGCAGGTAGTCATTTCAAAGTACTAAAAATATCAAACATTAATCCGTTTTAAGAATTTTTGTACAAATTCCATTTGGTGTTCTCCGAAACACATTTTGAAAATCTCTCTTTGATATTTGCCGCCCGCTGCAGCTGTTCTCCGCGATGAGTCATTCACGATAAAGGTAGTGATCACTTTCTGCACACAATCATGGTGTTATGTTTTCTGAGAAATAGGCGATGTAAATAGAGCAGTAGTAAAGATTTGTGACATCGTGGTATTACGCCGATATATTTCGTTGCTACGATTTCTGAAATTGTAATATTTTTTTTCAAGTTGATCATTTATCTCACGAGATCACACTATCTAGATCTAGAATCTACTGATACTCCAAGATACTTATATCCAATTATAAAGGGACAAACATTGTAAAATCATATTGCAATTGCAAAACAATAGATTGCAAGTGCACAAATGTATTTAAAAGTATTGTTACGATATCTCGCGTACGGGTTCGAATATAATTGAGACGATCGATTTAGAACACACACTGTTTATTTCTGCGTACTTCAATAACTATACGCCAACAATTTACTTGGAACTATATCGCAGGTATTTCGCTTGCTACCGCTCGCTATCCAATTCAATACTGCCGCGAGCTGCCGGCTGACGCCTTATGTAAGGCCTCCGAATAATGTTCCCGAAGTTTCTGTCTGCTTCCAGCAAATTCCATGGTGGTCTGGCATATGCGGTTTCTAGATCATTCCTGAATAATCGCACACGTTACCCGTATGCTTTCCATGTGTTCTGGAATCTGCGCTCCCGCCAAAGTGGACTGATGTGCCTTGATCGAACGTTCGAGTCTCCATTGGGTTCACATACACGAACGCCCTGGAATGCACGAGATCGCTCCAGACTTCTACACTGCGATCTAATGGTGGAAAGATCCAGAAACATCGAGTGTTTACCTATATGTACGACATCGCCGCTCGTAACAGTATACAGGGTGATTCAAAAATGGCGCATTTCCTCCCGTATACGTTATGGGAGACGTTGTTGGAGCACGGAAAAAATAGTAAAAAAAAATTGGCTTGTTTCTCTTTCGAGTTATAAAGAGGTGAAGTTGAGAATTCAACTTCTTCAGTTTGCATGATTTTGAAGCAAGGCATCGTAAGTCGCGAAGAATCACATGCCGTTAGTAGTTCCCGAATAAAAATTCCTCTTGCAATTGAGATTTGAGTCGTATTTTTAAATTTTAAAATTCGTCTCCCACCTCAAAGGTGCCGTGAAAATACATTCGGCAAGTATGCTTGGTATGGTATGGCAGGTTCTACCGAGTATCCAGGGTAACAATACATAATCTTCAATTCAAAGTTACATTATCACTTCTATGCTAGCGCAACATTGAATTAGTTCAAAAATAGTTTATTTTTTGGCCTCGCCAGACGTAGTGGCGAAAGCTATTTGTGGCCGTTTTTTTTTTCGTGATTTTTTTTCCTCGTTCCTCGTTTCTCAACAAAATTCACCCAAATCTTCCGTATCTTTTGAACGGTTCAATATATTCAGTTCATTCTCTCGCTAATCGAATCTCAACTATTGCAGGCTGATACCGACGACGTTTAAAGATGATCGGTCAAATATAAACAATTTTTAACAACAATAAATAATGCACAACTCGTGAAACTCATTTAAAATAGAGAAAACGCATGGATCCCTGCCTTTCCATCATCGTGTATCTTTGGATCTAATGAAGCTTTGGGCCTATTTTTTTTTTGTAATTAAAGTACATATCCAGCCCTTCCTTACAGTGTGATAGCGATCGAGAAACAAGTGTTTATTACCTATTTATAAGGTTTATAAACATTTTCATCGGCTATGAATGCAGTATGATTTTCAATCTGCGAGGAAATTTTTTATTTTCACAGTTTTCTATACAGGGTATTTCAGATTTGAATTGCGTCCTCTCAGGCAGTGATGGAAAACGTCAAAAAAAGTAGACTTCCTCAAAAAAATATATGTCGGAAACGAATAATAACGGAGATATGGGCGTTCAAAGTTGAACCTTGAAAATCGATTTTTCGTCATAGGTTTGGAACTTCTGAACCGATTTTGTTCGAATTTGAATCAAAGCTTATTGAGATAAGTCTGTATCAAACAATAATAACGCGTTCTATCAAACATTTTCAGGGGCGTGGATAATTGGGAAAGCCTCCATTTTTTTACCCATATTCTCCCAACTCTCGGGTAATTTGGTAAACTGATCATATTTTTGAATTCTCCGTTCAATTAGAGAGAAAATGTTACACCTGCAAAATCTCGTTTTGAGGCTTTGTTCTCGAGATATTTGAGGTTTGAAACTTCGGAAAACATCTCGAAAACACCACTTTCAAAGGCCTACAAACTAAAGTCTCAGATCACTAATGATTCCTTTATTGGAATAGGTTTTCTAGGTGTTTCAAGTTGCTGGATCATGAGTTTCTCTAAGAAACGAGAATTTTCAGGAAAAATTTTTTTTGGCTCTTGAAAGTGGATATATAAATAATTTATTTAAATAAAATGGATTAACACCTTTCTATATAAAATAGATTGCCTAAAACAAAGGATACCGCATCATAGTGAATTTTCTAATTAAGTTAAATAAGTAATTTGATAAGTTGGAATTTATACATAGAGTTAAATTTTAAATTGAGAACATATGGTGTTTGAAAATTCTGATGGAATCCTTGAGTGCGGATAATGCGATATAGTCCGGATGCTAGTTGCATAAAATGGAATGAACCTTGCATTTTTTGATGAGAAGATGCCACCCGGTGAAAATGTTCTTTGCATCATACTCTTCCGATCCAGAAAGGTAGCCATCAGCGCCATCTATGCCGGCGGCGTATACAGGGTGAAACAGAAAAAAAAGTTGAAAAATTATATTTGAATAACCGAAGCATGTGGAGACGTTCAATTCACCACATACATTAACTGTTTTATGCTCATGAAGTCACAGTAAACCGTTCTTGATTACCTTGAACCGTCTTTGAAATATAGGGAAAAAACAGAAAAAAAAAACAAAAACACTCTTTTTTCCATAAATAAGTGATTCTTAGAGATATTGACACAATACTTGGTATTTCTACTAAAAGTAATGTGAGAAATGATATGAGTTGGGTAGCCGATTCCTAAGCCAACTATTTCCAGAAATACGATTGTCAACTTTTTTTTTCCTCTTGAGCACCATCTTGAATCTGCCCTGTGAGGCATCGTTGGAAAAGTGATCGGTTATCATAATAATGGTAGCATGAAATCATTGCATCGCAAAAACAACCTCCTCATCATAATTCAGTGACCTCTTCGGCGGGAAAGAATTGCCATTCACGTATTTTCTGGCTCTTCAAAGCTTTAGTGCCCATGATGGCATTTGCAACATCTGGAATGATGAAATATGTTACGCATTATGAACCGTGATGTACTTTGAGGTAGCCCACCAGGTTTTGCAATCATCAATTGAAAGGTTTGTTCTCAAAAGCTGTTTGAACAAAATTTGTTTAATTTTTTTATGGAAAATTCAAAATATTGTATCTTCCACCCTTATTTGATCCCTCGTTGAGAAAAGCCTGAAACCGAAAGTCTCCAAAATTTTCATGCTGATGGTTCACTGAGAACTGCTCTTCAATGTGTAGTTGTCAAAATCTGCATAGTTGCGTTCAGATTCCAGGCAGAGAGCGACAAAGAAGTTCATGCAGTGGAAAAAGACACAGCTTTCAATGCAACGGAGAAATCCTGGAAATGTCCCTTTTAGATAGGCTTCCCGCAATACACAGGTTCTGTAGACTCTCAAGCGTGGGTAAAAGGCTTGAAACATTTCTAACTTAGGGCTCTAACAGTGTACCAAATTGCACATTTATGTTATGAAAAGCAAGGTCTCCAGGCTGCTTTCAGTCTAGCTCTGGACTAGTTTTTTCTCGACTGTAGTTTATGTCTTTTTTTACTGCATGAACTTCTTTGTCGCTCTCTGTCTGGAATCTGAACGCCACTATGCAATTTTTGACAACTAAACATTGAAGAGCATTTCCCCCTGAACCATTATCATGAAAAATTCGGAGACTTTCGGTTTCAGGCTATCCTCAGTGAGGGATCAAGTGAGGGTGAGAGACCCAATAATTTGTATTTTTCATAAAAAAAACGACACAAATTTTGTTCAAACAGCTTTTAAAAACAAACCTCTCAATTGATGACGGTGAAACTTGGTAGGCTACCTCAAAGTACATCAAGGTTCATAATGCGTGATATATTTTACCATTGCAGATGTTGCAAATGCCATCATGAGCACTGAAGCTTTGAAGAGCCAAAAAGTACGTGAATGACAATTCTTTTTCGCCGAAGAGGTCACTTAATCATGATGAGGAGGTTGTTTTTGCGATGCAATGATTCCATGTTACCATTATTATAATAACCAATCACTTTTTCAACGATGCCTCACAGGGCAGATTCAAGATGGTGCTCAAGAGGAAAAAAAAGTTGACAATCGTATTTCTGGGAATAGTTGGCTTAGAAATTGGCTACCCAGCTTATATTATTTCTAACATTACTGTTTGTGGAAATACCAAGTATTGTGTCAATATCTCGAAGAATCACTTATTTATGGAGAAAAGAGTCGTTTGGTTTTTTTCTCTGGTTTTCCCCTATATTTCAAAGACGGTTCAAGGTAATCAAGAACAGTTTGTTGCGACTTCATAAGCATAAAATAGTTAATGTATGTGGTGAGTGACACGTCTCCACATGTTTCGGTTAATTGAATATAATTTTTCAACTTTTTTTTTCTGTATCACCCTGTATACGCCGCCGGCATGGATGGCGCTGATGGCTACCTTTCTGGATCGGAAGAGTACGATGCAAAGAACATTTCCACCGAGTGGCAAATTCTCATCAAAAAATGCAAGGTACTTTCAACTAGCATCCGGACTAATATCCTTTGCCCTTCTGGTCGATACATTAAATAACTGACAGAAATTTGTGATAAAAAATTTGGGAATGGTTCCCCGAGCTCCTATAAGGTACCCGAACACCTGAATACTATCTATATCATATTTTGTTTTAAAATAAGATATAGTCGGTTCATAAATGGTTCGCTTTTCAACATGGACAGCTTCAGGTTGTTCTTTGCTATCTTCAAATCTTATAGTTGGATCTAGTATGTATCCTTTCCGTCGCTTTCTGTCAATGGCAAGGACGTCAACTTTTCGCCAGCTGCCGTTGTCTGCCAAACCCGGTACCTCTTCGTGTGTTTCCCAGCCTTTGGTTTTGAGAATTTTCGCAAGGGATGCTCGGATTGTGTGATGGCGTGCATTGCGAAGAGCTTCACCAAATGGACATACACCAAGAATGTGCGGCAATGTTTCAAAAGCTACATTATTCTCAATGCCGACACTACAGCGGCGACATCGGTTGCCGTCTTGGCTTCGTCCTGGGGTGGCTCTGCATGCCGTTACGTCCCCGTTCATTTTAATTGCTTCGGTGTATTCGGAGTTCGTCAGGCCCTTTCTGGTTGACAACCAGGAATTTGCCGGTGTGTATTCTGCAAATAGTATGACTCCACGGCCCTTGTGGGGCAATTTACACCACTGCGAGAATTCCCTCAGACGTAGTATCTTCCTAATTTTCGTAGAATTAAGAGAAGAATCTTCCGTGCTAATTTCAAGATCCTCAGAAGCAGTCAAATTCAGGGCTTTTAGACATATTTGTTTCTCGTTTGTTAGGTTCATGATCCGTGGAACAAGTTGGTTATCGGATTTCTCCAAAGTTTTGCAGATATTGAACCTCTGTAGGAAGGCTTCCCAAGAAGTTTTTATGAGTCCTAGCCCTTTATGAGTGCGAGGTGAGTACAACAGGTGGTCTGGTGTGTCGGACGGAATACAAAGAACTTCTTTTACCGCTGATTTTATCATTTTATCCAAGTTGTTGAGAAATGATTTAGGCATCATGTGAGCTGGAGTTGTCTGGTAGGGATATACAAGGGTTGGCCATATATACTGGTTAAGTACTGTAATCTTCTGGTCTTGATGCAAAAATGGAGAACTGACCACTTGTCGTATATTTTCATTCAAGTCCTTGATGATTTTTGATTCATTGAAAATTATTGTGTTGTTGAAAGATACTCCTAGATATTTGTTTGTTTTATCGTTACCAATAGAGTTGACAATGGTGTTATTAATAAAGAACTCCTTTTCAATTAATTGTCCATGGCGGATATGGATGATTTGTGTTTTCGAATCATTGAGAAAAAGGCCTATCTCTGAAAATCGTTGCTGAGCCATTCCCAACAGAAAGAAGGCAGAATCTTCATTATTAGCAACCAATACCGTATCGTCTGCGAAACCCATAATGAAGATTTTTGGTACAGAGTCACAGATGGAAAAACCATAAGACTCGGCAATTCCTGGCTCGGAGATATCACTTAGGATGTGATCTGTACACATATTGTAGAGAATAGGAGAAAGTGGCGCTCCTTGAAGAAGACCCCTCTTCACTTTAATTGGTTTCGTTTTCCCTAGGCTGGTTTCGATTTGGATGGAGTTTCCCCTTTGAAGTTCTATTATAAGTCGTTTGAATCTAGATGGGATTTCCGTGACATTCACAGTTTTCTCTACTTGTTTCAAACCAACGTTGTCATATGCTTTGCTTATGTCGAGGAACATAGTGGTCATGTCTTTCTTTTGCTGCTTAGCGGCTGTTAGAATGCCTTGTAGTATGCTAGAGCTAATAAAGGTGCCAGGTGTTGATGTGAAGCCTCTTTGATTTTGATTAAATGTAATAAATGGAGAGATCTTTCTGATGATCACTCTTTCAATAATACGTCTTATCAGGGAGCAAATTGATATCGGACGCCAGTTACTGGTCATACTCGGATCACTTCCTTTGAAAATCAATATCGTTCTTGCATTTTTAAGGCTAGTTGGGACGTATCCGGTGTTTATGATTCTATTTGTCAACAGGAGGAGTATTTCAGCTACTTGTTTCGATTTAAGTGAACGTAAAATGATTCGATCTGGACCAGGTGCAGTGTCAATTTTGATTAATTTGATGGATTGTTGAATATCTTCAAGAATGATCTCATTGTCGGTGTCAGTCATAGATGTGTCAGTTTGATTGAAGTTCATGTCGTAAGCATCTTCGCCGGTAGTTTGGGATGTTGTGTTGTTTTCTGTACCAAAACGTTCAGAAAATGCTGCTGTGAGGATATCCAATGGAATGCTGCATACCTCTTGCTTTGTGTTGTCCATAACTTTTCTCACAGCCACACGTCGTCTGTTGTAGAAACTGAATTGTACGCTTTCGTACAGGTATTTTTCTTTCCTTTTTTGCCTGTCCCTTTTCGTTTTTCTTTCAGGATTACTTGTCTTCTTGAAATTATTGTTGGTCTGAACCATTGTACTTTTCCGTTTTTTTCTCAATTCATAGTAACGTGTCGCTGGATGTTTTGACCCAGGAAAGTATTTTAGCGACGAGGCTATGAAGGACTGAAAGGCTTTGATTGTGTTGTCGAATTCTTTGTCAGTCAACGCAAGAGAGAATTTTTTGTTCCATTCAGAGAGATCTTGTAGGTATTTTTCGAATTCTGCAGAGGGTGGATAGCTTTCGGTCTCGTCTTGATCAACTTTGAGAGCTGGAATCTCCTCAATATAACGCTCTGTAATTTGTTGTCGGTGTTCATTTGGATGAGTTTTGCTTATATGTATCTTTACACTTCTGTATTTTTTCCCGCAATGTGGACAAGAAGAGAGCAATGTTGGTAATGCCTCGTCCACTTGTTGTTTTGTTTCGGGCCGCGGTGTATCCAATGGGCAAAGCATGGCTGTTACATCGTTGTTGGTCTCGTTTCTTTCATTTATTTTTCCACTCCGAAGTTTACTCGAGCTGTTATTGAGTGTTGCATCTTCTGTGTCAGTGCTTCTATGCATTTTGGAGCGATGAATTCCAAGTCCGGTTGCGTTTTTGAACGATTTTCCGCAGTGGCATGTCAGTTGCGTCAAGGGGGTATCCACGAACGAGACCGAGCTTTTTGCTGTCTCCGATGGCCCAGCTTATCGGGGCCGTCGGAGTCGGCCCCGATAAGCGTCGTATTCCGTATTCAGCGTCTTTTCTTGAGATCGTCCAGGACTTTATCCTTTTAGCAAATTGTCCGCTTGATGGATATTTTTGTGGAACATATTCTTCGTCTGATGACAGCGACATGACACGATGTGTTTTCCAGAGTTTCAAACGCAAAAATCTTGAAAATGAAGCCTCTAATCAAAATTTAACTTTTTCTTCAAAATTGGATTGAAAATTCAAAAATGTGAACTATCTACAAAATTATTTCAAGGGATAAAAATAGGGGTAAAAAAGCGAACGCATCCCCCATTATCCACGCCCCTAAAATTCTCAATAAACCGCGCCATCATCGTTCGATACCGACATATTTTAGTGAGCTTCGGTTCAAATTTGAACAAAATCGGTTGAGAAGTTCCAAAGTTATGACGAAGAATCGATTTTTGAAGTTCAACTTTGAACGCCTATATCTCCGTTATTATTCGTTTCTGACATATATTTTCTCGAAATAGTCTACTTCTTTTGACGTTTTCCATCACTTCCTGAAAGGACGCGATTTATATCTGAAACACCCTGTATACAACCAGCAAAGCGATTGGAGCCAAATAGTTCAGGCGGTACGGAGCACATTTCATAACAATCCTGCATTTAATAAAGAAAGCAAACCACTTTGCACAGTGACTCTAAGAATTATTTCGAGCGATTTGACCCGCAGCACCCGATAATTCGTCCCTTAGGGGGGCCATGGGGGCCCTCCAAATTTTCAAGATGCAAGAACTTTCACAAAACGATCATTGAGTATCGTCATGTGTGTCATAAAATGAGCTTATGGGTCTATTGAAAATATTCTCAGCAATTATCGTTGTGTCCGTTCCATTCTTCACACTTAAAAAAAAAATTCTTAAGCAGATGTCAAAAAAACTGTTTTTATTTTTTAATCTACGTAAGGAAACGATGAATTCATATGTTTTGTTCAGTTCCCAAACAATCGCATCCCGTGAGCCCAATTATAGAGACAAAATTTTTATAATGGTATTTTCCAAAGAAGTGGTGTCCTCTTCAGTACACCTTTTTCAACAGCATTTTTTTCAATGCTCCCACTGGATAACAGTGTTAATTTTTACAGGTATGAGAAGCTTGAAGTCTTTTCTTAGTAATTTGGATGCAACAAGGCTTCAAAACGCGCAAGGGAGCCCTAAAAGAATTTTTTTCTGCTCGGCTATCAAATTTTTGGCATGTTGATTTTGTAGTAGGGGAGAAGTGGACAAAAATTCAATCTCGGTCGCGCGGGCGGCGGCGGCGGTTTCATTTTAGCGGCAAATATATTTACGCACAACGACTCTGTATTCCGTTGTACTGCGGGAAAACTTGGCACAGGAGTAGCTTGTACCAAAGCAAGTGATTTGGCCCGCAGCACCAA
The DNA here is from genome assembly GCA_949128115.1 of Anaspis maculata. NCBI lineage: Eukaryota > Metazoa > Arthropoda > Insecta > Coleoptera > Scraptiidae > Anaspis > Anaspis maculata. The sequence goes on along the minus strand of OX421966.1, from coordinate 67,563,685 downwards.
CATTTTTTACCCAGGGTACTCTGCATCGTGACCATTCTTCAGAACATGACCAACAATGCAACTGTTTCTGTTATAAGAGCTGATGCATCGACTTGATGGTCATTTCTGTGCAATGTTTATTGGCAAAATCGAGAGCTGTAGTCTGAAATAGATGAAAAATTTATTCAGTAGCGTAATTGTCAAATTCTTGTTATAATGTTCAACAAAATTCAAGAAATCAATGAAGTGTTAAATGCGAGTAGTTACTCGTAACTGGACCGACTTCCTTAAAAATTCGAAGAACAAAGCGTAGCTCTTCGATTTTTTAGGATCGAATGCTCTCTGTGATTCATATTGGGCACCAGTTGTCACAAATATGCAGGGAACGATTTTTTCCTCTGCTGATGCGTCAACTTCATTCGTTGAAGTCACCATAGGAGACATGGCAGATGGCCGCATAATCTTGCACATCAGGGATTGGTGTCTCACGGAGGAAAGAGTATTGTTTTCCTCACCGTTGTTACGGGTGTTGTGGTATTGGGTATATGGTTTTTCTTCTGTCTTCGCTCTCAAGAACTTCCAAAACTGTGGGCACTACTCGGTAGCGGACTGCACAAAAGATTCATCGCTATCCATCGGATTGCAGAAGGTTTGGGCGAAGAGAAATCTTTTTGCTCTGAGAGGCTTTCACGCGTTCTGTGGTTGCGATACCACCTCGTTCTTTTCGTCCAAACGCATGGAAGACCTGGAAGAGCATGGAGAAAGCGACTTCCGCATTTCGTGTCTTGACTCTGCTCTCCGACTCTGAAGCTGACTCTCTCGTAGACGTTCTTTTGCCGTCCTCTTGGGGCAAGAAGAAAATCGATGAGAGCTGGTCGCCAGTCTGGACACTGATTGCTGAAGTGTGGGGGGACTGCAGTGAGCTACACAAGTACGTTTTCCTTTTTTTTTGTGAACCTATAAGAACTTCTAAATTTCAACAGCTGCAAAATGTAAGACTGACTGCAAAACAATAACGTGTACTTGTCAAAAAGCCGGACTTCTGTGTACGCTCCAATGTAAAATATGCAAAGGAGAATGCTGCAACAAAAGGTGGGTTGTTCGCCACTCCTAGGTTATTTCAGAGCCTTTCTAAAGAACAGAGGCGCTATTATTGTCATTCCAATGGGGTACTTATTATCATAATATAAACATTCCTGTATTTGATTTCAGTATGGCGGCATCAAAAAAGTTCAGGAAGAGGAGGAGAAATTCTGAAGAGGTTGAGAAATACATCTAGCCGGGGAGATGTTCCAAGTTTATTTCCAAAATTGCTCAATCATGTTGATGGACCTAGAGTATTTAAGTACCTTGTTCATTTTTATTACTCAAGGACCACGCTGGGCACGGCGCAGAAGCAACACTTCATTTCTTAAATTATGTTGAAGGTTATAACAGAAATACATGTAGAAGACTTGATTTGACATCAAAAATCAGAAATCAGGTATGTCGTGGGGGGAATATCTTATTGCAAGTCGATTTATTGAAAGATCTCTTTGCGACATGGACGAAGCGGTTGCTGCATGCCATAACACCCACTTTTGATACCTTGCCTGAGGCATACAGTAAAAATTTCTATCGGGTTGGACATATCTGGGGCCAAACTGATGCTATCATAGATTTTCTTCGCTGTCCTCTTGGGGCTCAAAAGGAGTTGTAAACTGGTCGCCGGCGGTCTGGATGCATATTGCAGAAGTATGGGTGGACTTCAATGAGCTGAAACACAAGTACGTATTTTTTTGCTTATACAAACTTCTGAACATCTTTGTATTTGGTCTCAGTATGGCTACATCGGAGACCGGAAAAGTTTCATAAAAGGAGGAAGAATTTTGAAGAGGTAAGGAAGTACTGGTGGAGACGAGGGTGGAGATGTTTCAAGTTTATACTCAATAATTTCCAAATAAATTTTGAATAACTGGAACTCGAGTATTCTGCTCGCTTTTATTATTAAAGGCTGGGCACAGCGCAGAAGCAATACTTAATTAATTTCTTCAATTCTGTTAAACATTATAACAAGAATATGACAATTACGCTACTGAATAAATTTTTCATCTATTTCAGACTACAGCTTTCGATTTTGCCAATAAACATTGCACAGAAATGATCATCAAGTCGATGCATCAGCTCTTATAACAGAAACAGTTGCATTGTTGGTCATGTTCTGAAGAATGGTCATTGGTCACGATGCAGAGTACCCTGGGTAAAAAATGTTGGTGCTGCGGGCCAAATCACTTGCTTTGGTACAAGCTACTCCTGTGCCAAGTTTTCTTGCAGTACAACGGAATACAGAGTCGTTGTGCGTAAATATATTTGCCGCTAAAATGAAACCGCCGCCGCCGCCCGCGCGACCAAGATTGAATTTTTGTCCACTTCTCCCCTACTACAAAATCAACATGCCAAAAATTTGATAGCCGAGCAGAAAAAAATTCTTTTAGGGCTCCCTTGCGCGTTTTGAAGCCTTGTTGCATCCAAATTACTAAGAAAAGACTTCAAGCTTCTCATACCTGTAAAAATTAACACTGTTATCCAGTGGGAGCATTGAAAAAAATGCTGTTGAAAAAGATGTACTGAAGAGGACACCACTTCTTTGGAAAATACCATCATCAAAATTTTGTCTCTATAATTGGGCTCACGGAATGCGATTTGTTTGGGAACTGAACAAAACATATGAATTCATCGTTTCCTCACGTAGATTAAAAAATAAAAACAGTTTTTTTGACATCTGCTTAAGAATATTTTTTTTAAGTGTGAAGAATGGAACGGACATAACGATAATTGCTGGGAACATTTTCAATAGACCCATAAGCTCATTTTATGACACACATGACGATACTCAATGATCGTTTTGTGAAAGTTCTTGCATCTTGAAAATTTGGAGGGCCCCCATGGCCCCCCTAAGGGACGAATTATCGGGTGCTGCGGGTCAAATCGCTCGAAATGATTCTTAGAGTCACTGTTGCAAAGTGGTTTGCTTTCTTTATTAAATGCAGGATTATTTTGCCTACCGCTTGTACTAAAAGTATTGCAGAATGAAAGAAAAAATTTTGATCTAGGACTAGTTTTTCAGATATGATTTTTTTTCTGACGCAACCAACAACTGTAAAGAAGTAGTGCGCGCATGCCACTCATTTGATATGCAAAATGCTCTACATTACTACTACTGAGGTGGGCATTTTTCGTATAAAGCTGAGCTTTCACAGAAATAATCAGATATTTGTTTTTTACAAAAAAAAAAACAAGGCACCCGTTTAGGCTAGCCGAGTTATAGAGCTGAGACTGCCCTCAACGGTACAATGGTATAACGTAAAATAGGTATGATTAAGATGAAACTATTCACCCCTAATTTATACATCGAAAAGATCCCATTCCAAACATTTGCTCTGCTCGTGCCTTTCAAACTAGTTTAATAATTTCCCATTTTCACCGCAAATCGCAGATGAGAGGTATTCTTACGTGTCACATACAGTTATTTCTCTTTTTATTTCATTGCCTTTTTTTTGCATCAATGACCACACATTTCATCTCAGGTCACATGTGGCAAATATGTTTCGATATCACTTCACTGAAGTTTTATAGTAGGTACCATCATTATCAATTTTTTGCCAAGCACGTTTCAAACAGTTTCCAAGCTTACAACAAAACAATAACGATACTTCTTATTGTATGTGTGTGTACGTCTTTTACGTGTACTATTTATAACAATGTATCAAAATAATTTATTGCTGCGAAGACCTTTTTTTTTTGGGCGAGGCTTCCTATTAGACACACCGCAAGGTGAATAGATGGACTGGTTTCACTTCCTTCACTGCAGCGTTGAAGTCCAAACTAACGTTAGGATTCCAATGTTATTCCACCTTGACTTATTGTGGAGTTGAGTGTTCAATTCACAGTCGAAGTGATACGTTTGTATGGTACCATGGACCGCCTGTCGAATTGCTGTAGAATGGAATCACTTGGAAGTAAAACATTTGTTTCACTATCAACATTGCTGCAATATTGTAGTTCAACTGAAGTTGTCATTTCAACGTTACTGCAACCTTGAATTATTTCTGAAAAACAATCTTTTAATAACTTGCAATCAACGTTCTGCAACGTTGAATTCTATACCGCATCATCATTCCGACGTTATTGCAATTCTGAGTTAGTTCAATGATGCATTCTTCCATTTCACATTTTTCACTGCCACACAAAAGCAGTCAACTTTGGCCGTTCCAAGCCCTGATGAGCTCCCTTGTGTCTTCATGTTACTTTTGGAATTCTAGTACCTATAAGTTCAGCTGACGTTATCATTCAACCATTATTGCAACCTTGAATCAAGATGCATTTTTTATTCCTCAACCTACGTTACTGCAGCGTCAAGTCCAAACTTAAACTTGTATCAACCTTGAATTACTGCGGATATGTTTTCGATCTACAGTCGACGTTACTGCAACGTGGGCGCTCAAACTGTCCGATTGATTTTCCGTCGAGTCGCTGTGAAATGAAACTGCTTCAAAATGGTCGAACATCATTTTCTTCTAAAATCAGGATTGTTGCAAAGTTAAAGTTTACCTATCGTTACTATTTTAACGTTACCGTAACCGATGTTAAAACTATTGCAACGTTTCTTAAGTTCAAGTTACTGCAAAAAGAGCTCCTTACTGCACAGTCGATGTTACTGCAATGTTGAAACTCAAACTGCCTATGAACGTTTTTATTTTTACATTGATTTTCTTCAGAATTCCTGTAGAATGAAATTGCTCGAAATTTGAACATCTGTTTTATGATCAATATTGTTGCAACGTTGGAGTTCAATCAGGGTTTTGAACATTATCGTAACCGTGAAGTATTCAAAAGATGCATTTTTATTTCACAATAAACTTTCAATCAACGTTGAAATCCAACGACCCTTCACAATTTTGGTGGCATATCAACTCATCGTTTCTTCCCTTTTTTCTTTTATTATACTGGAATAATTGTCAATGCAAACTTATGAAAGATAAATCATTTTTCAGCGTTATCGTGCAACGTTATTATTTGCGGTTAATCATTGTGAAAACCGAAGTGAAAACACATGACTTCATGACTATAAAATAAAACTTTTGAATCAACATTACTTGCAACAACTTTCTGCGACAACTGAATGCTTGAAAGCATCCCTAAATCACGAATCACGTTATATCAATATTTTGACAATACCTAATAATAATTTTTCATATTTGATTGAAAATCTACGTACAGTAACTTGACGTCACGGTACAGAGGTAGAAGTGAGGTTGCGTTTTTCACCTCAATGCGACGTCGTGCAATCGACGTTGATTCCACGTTGGTACACCAAAGGTGATCATTCTGCAAATAAGTGGAACATTTGATTGCAATTAGCGCCATGCCCGTCACAAATGGGTAACGAGAACGGAAAGCTCTCAAGACCAATCAGCCGAAAACACCATCGTGCACGCTCACAAAAAAAAATTAATTACTAGATCTTTGTTTTCTTTTCTTTCTCGCTCCTTCACCAGAGCCCACACCATTCCCCCCCGCACACACGGGTTCCATTCCATATAGAATTTCGTTGTCCATCATTACACGCTTTACGATTCCGCCGACAGATAACGCGAAACAAATTAGCATTTATTGTTGTTGGGCGATATCACAACAACTCAAGGTACTTCTGTTGTAGAAGTAGAAGAACCCACCGTCACATACCTACACCAAACGGAAACGAAATCTTATCCTAATGACGATGTCGAATGCCCGGCGGGGCTTTGGATATTCAGCGCACGGTCTTCTCCGTCTCATCGTCTCGGTAACATCATCGAACCTGCGGCTGATATAAATTCATTCCTGAACAAACACTGATCTGAATAATAAAAATTTATGATGACTTGCTATCATCTCGCATCTTTTTCTGCCGGTTCACTCGACAATGTTCAGTGTTTCGCTTAGCTAATCGCCGTCTAGTTTCTCTGTATTTGTTCCTTCTCTTCTTCAATAAAAACTATTCACTACGGCTACTTATAATAGGTATGCTTACATTAGGTAACCTTTTTATGAAAAATTGTAGGCAAAGTTGCAATATTTATTCAAAAATATCAACAAAATATTAGAAAGTTTTGATTTCAATAAGTTCTTGTAGGTACCTTGGTATATACCTATCAAACCAGAATCAAGTCTTGCCAACTTCGGACAAATTTATTATTTTTGATTTTTGAGGTTATCTTTGCGACCTTCTCCAAATGAAAGCAGATATAGCCTGCATGGAGATCAAAAATGATTTCGCGTAAATCTAGCCACAGCGCAAAAAACGGCCCATTGGCACGCTAAGACTAGTAAGACTATGATAACACAACAGTTTCAATAGCGACATAGATTAATGACATAGGAGAAAACCGCACTAATTTAAATGAGGAATTAAATTATAGGATTTGCGTTGGCTTATCGCTCATTTGAATACGATTCGAATTATCAAGACACGTTTTTAATCGATTCAATTAAGCAACTGCTGCTCATCAATGATGATCAACATCTCTATTTCAGAGATCTCGAAAGAGACAAATACTGTAAAAAAAATACATAACGAAGGAACAAGGACTGTGAAGGCTGCGAAGGAGGAGAACTGGAATCGCTGTTGAGAGCCGAGAATTGCGAAACTCGGAGGTCGGGACAAAAACGAGCGGTCACTCATACACAAGACCATATAATAATAGCCAGCACAAACGCTAATTGACTTTCTATTTTGCTTTGCCTCTGCCGAGCTCGCGGGTCGTGGTTCCCCGGATTGGTCTAGTGCCAGCGTAAAGTGGCTCCGTGGACGGCATGGAGGGGACACTCATAGGTGCTGCATTCGCCAAAGTCGACGTGTGTGGGAGGCATAATTTAATAGGTATAATGATAGTAGGGAAGTAGTGTGCTCACTACCGTATAGAATTCCGTTTACGTATCCGTCTGTATACGTACCTACCTGCACAGGTAGGTAGGTACTTATTTTTTATGAATAATTATGAGCTATTTTTATTTTGTTAGTATTTGTATCAATATTCCAGGTGTTATTGAATGTTTGTGTCGCGGCAGGTATAAGTCAGGCCACAAGTCGCAGTAACAGGCGCGATTGTAGTGAGCAGTAGGGGAATCGCAAAGGCCATGCTATCACAAACATTCATAAACACTCGGTGCTTATTGAGTAATCCGAAAACAAAACTCTGCCACTGTGTTTTGCAAAAAGTTTAGATTTTTGAGAGATTCCCTTGTTGATTGCGTTCGGTAAGTAATTACAGAGCAAGCAGAGCAAGCGGCTTGGTAACCTCAAAGTCGGTTCTTCATGGGTAGAACAGCACTTGATTCGTTTGAATCTATTTTTCACAGTGGAGTTGACTTGAGCGCACAAATGGCATTAAGTACATAGAAACACAAGGCAAATCAACGCTTTTTAATCCTTTTTTTTTCAATCACTACCTGCTTCTTGAGATTCAGTAGCTTCTTGAATATTATGTCGGCCGATAAACTGTTTCCCGTTGTCACAAAAAACAATCTTCGAAACGTGAAGAGAGAAATTTGGTCTGAAGAACGTAGAGAAAAACACTAATATCGTCGACTTGGTAGATCAGGCTATAAGCTCGCGGCGCACGCTGCATTTTTGCATCCAGGTTTTGCTGCTGAATAGGGCGATTGTATGAATCTAGCACGAATCAGTGGTCTCAAATTTCTTTTCTGGCAACGTTTCGACGTAATTTACGTCTTCGTCGGGCCTGTATATTAAAAATTAGGTGGATGAATTCAATAATATATAAACAGAACTCACCAAAAAAAGTTAAAAGTGATATAGAAGCATATAAAATATATAAAACAGGAAAAATGATTGTCAATCGATATTATTGTCAGTCAATATATTTTTTTTTGACAGTGTACCAGTTGAAGAATGTGGACACCGTTTCAAATTTCATTGTTAGACCTTTATCTATGTGTCTCTACCTATGTGTAGGAGTGTATCATGTGTAGGTTACTAACGAATTTTGGTAATTAGATCTAAAGTGCTCGCCAATTGAAATGGTCCACCCAAAAAATTTAGCCACATTCAAAGTGACAGTACTCTTGAATAAATAAACTATTTTGAATTGTTTTATGTTTTCTGATTAGCTCACGGAATGGGTTACAACATGTCAATGGCCGTTTTTGGTACAGGTGTTTCGTATCAATTATACAGGGCGCTCAATCAGGTACTGCAAAAATGGAAAAGTTTGAACTGGTCCCATTTCACAAAAAATGGTTTTTGTTTTTTTTCTAAGTGTTTTAGGAAAGATGTTGTTCCTATACCTTGAGGTAGTTTTCAAAATTTCGAGTCTATCTCCTCCAATAACACGGTGATCTCAAAAATGCAATCTTCTGGTCTTGCATTTATATCTATTTCAATTGCTGGTCGATTTTGAAAAATAAGGACTCTTGTTGAAGCTTAAGACTCAGATGAGAAGGCTCGAGGATTGGAACTGACTGGAGACAAAAATTTAAAAAAAGCGAAGGAGTCAAAAGTGACCCAAATATGAAGCACCCTAGAAATCAGGTTCGGGGAAAGAACTAAATAAAAATCAACTTGCCTTCAGACTTTCATTTGTTAACATTTTGAGGTGTTCTCCGATTTTGAGTGATGAAAATTGTCGATGCGGGACCCATGTTACAAATTCACTTTTCAGAAGATAATACCAGACCTTCCTCGACTGAAAATGCACGTAACCTAGGTTACCTTCTTATTGTCGAATGTTTCCGTCACATTTAAAAAGATAGGCACCTGTTATGATCTTCGTAGCCCAGGTTACGTCTATTTTAGGTAAAAAACGTTCAGTATTCTTCGTTGGAAGCATCCATTTCTGATTTTGGATTCATTGCTACAATTTTTGCCCCATACAAATGGGAAACACCTTAAAATGTTCAGAAAGAATTGTTTGTTTGAAGACTAGTTGTTATTTGTTTAATACCTTCCCTAAACCGGATCTCTAGCAAGTTTGTCATTTGAGTCACTTTTGATGCACTCCTTTTTCCAGAATTTTCATCTGAAGTCAATTCTCTGATCCTCGATCCTTTTGACCCGAGCCTTTAGTTTCAACAAGAGCCCTCATTTTCCAAAATCGGCCAACAACGAATAAATTTATAACTGCAAAACTAAAAGGTTACATTTTTGAGATCACCCTTTAATTGAAGCAGATAGGCAGAAAATTTTAAGAACGATTCGAGTTATGGTTATAACAACTCCCCTGAAACACTTGGAGACAACCAAAAACTATTTTTTGTGAAATGGGACCTGTTCAAACTTTTCCATTTTTGCGGTACCTGATTGAGGGCCCTGTATAATTGATACGGAACACTTGTACCAAAAATAGTCCATGACATGTTGTAGTCCAATACGTGAGCTAATTAGAAAATATAAAACGATTCAAAATAATTTATTTATTCAAAAGTTATGACACTTTGAATGTGACTGTATTTTTTGGGTGGACCATTTCAATTGGCGAGCACTTTAAATACATATTACTTAAATTTTGGGTGTCGGTTCTAAAATTTGGACTGTTTTTGAACTTCCCAATAAAAATCACTTCAGATACTAAACGTTTTGACAAAATTGATTCATAATCTAAAATTTCAATTTGATTGAATTGAAAAGAGTGTCTGGAAGTTTTAACATGATTACATAGGGCAGTTTCCCCTTCTTCTTCATCTGTGGTGAAATTCATGTTTCTACCGTCATTCTTGTGGGTATAAATTCTTTTCTTTAGTTCCTGTTTCGTTTGTCCTATGTAGTAACCGTTGCAATTATTACAGTTGATTTTGTATATCAAATTTGACTGTTTTTCAGTTCAATTTTAGAACCGACACTCGAAATTTAAGTAATATGTATTTAGATCTAATAACCAAAATTCGTTTGTAACCTACACATGATACACTCCTACACATAGGTAGAGACACTTAGATAAAGGTCTTACAATGAAATTTAAAACGGTGTTCACATTCTCCAACTGGTACACTGTCGAAAAAAAAAAAGACTGACATTAATATCGATTTACAATCATTTTTCCCGTTTTATACATTTTATATGCTTTTATATTACTTTTAACTTTTTTTGGTAAGTTCTGTTCATATATTATTGAATGTACCTGCCTAATTTTTGATATACAGGCCCGACGAAGACGTAAATTACGTCGAAACGTTACCAGAAAAGAAATTTGAGACCACTGATTCGTCCTAAACCTCAAGATTTTCCTTCTACATCACTCCAAACAAGGACAGAAATAAAACAACATATATAAATTTAGCTCACCATTTCACTGACAGGTTGGAACTGATATTGGCGACATTTGGTTTCGGTGTGAAGATTGAGCTGGTATCAATTTAACAAGCTAATACCGATACCTTGTACTCAAGTATACCTGCAATGTGCCATGTTCCGTGCTTACTTGCAGATTGTCGTGATCAGGTCATGATTGCTTTGCTATTCACTCTATTCACCATTACCATGGATGATAAAGAAAATCCAAGTCCAATTTGAACTACGCTGAAAGTTCTTGACGGCAAAACAACTGGCAACAAGAAAGTCCTACAAGAAGGTGAGGAATACTTCTGTTATGTTTTTTTTATAAAAGAGAAGCAACTATTCCATGTGGATAGAAATGAAGAGAATACAATATTTTCCAGGTTAGATTTCTGCCTTACTCATAAACTCAGCAAGGTTCTGTATAAAATTCAGGTTGTTACTGTGGAAAGCACCAACATTTTTCCAAGTGATGATGTTTTCTCTCCATTAAAGACTCTGATAATCGGTGAGTAGGTATGGCGGCAGTTGAGGCAGACGTTTCTAGGGACTTTTATCTGGTGACTTTTGGTTGGCAACACTGAATCTAGTGACTTTTTGGACAGGTCGTTAAGCATTGGATCTGTATTACCGGCATTTGACAGGTGGCGCGGGAAATTTGAAAAGTTTTTAGATCATCTGGTGACTTTTGGTTATTATCACTGAATCTAGTGACTTTTTTGACTGGTCGTCAAGCATTTAATCTGTATTATCGGCATTTGACATGTGGCGGATTTTAACGTGCGGGAAATTTGAAAAGTACGTGGAATTTGGATTTGACAGGTTGGGTCACAGATTGTGTTTGGCAGGAGACATTTGTTAGCTTGAAAGCGCGGGATGTTTGAATTCCCTATACCCACTGAAGCACTCCTCATTGTATCTTAACCCTTGCAAACTCTCAAGTGGTTTGGTTTCAATAGTTATTTTTGGTATATAAACGCAAGCAAATAGAACCATTTTATTGACAGACCAATATACTGTGCTAGTTACATGGACAATAATTACATACAGTTCAGGGTAAGACCTCAACATCATGATTTATTCGTAGTTTAATTCACATAACTGCTTACATAGACAATTATATTAAATTCAAAATAAAGCACAAACAGGTGATCATAAACAAATTTACAGTATTGATTATACATAAAAACATTGATTACTAAAATTACTTGAAATCGAAGTACGTTCGATAAAATTTCTTAGTTGCTTACATAGACAATTACGTCAAATTGAAATAAGGCACAAACAGGTGATCGTGAACGATTTTTCATAGCTGAGTATACAGGCATCAACTACCTATAATCGAAAAACATCTAATACATGTTCTTAGTTGCTTACATAGACAATTACGTGAAACTTAAAATAAGGTACAAACAGGTGAGCATGAATGACTTTTCATAGCTAAGTATACAGACATTATTCACTTGAAATCGAAGTACATTTGATACAATTTCCCAGCTGATTACCGCATACCATTACATAAAATTTGAAATAAGGCACAAACAGGTGATAATAAACAAATTTACATAGTTGATTATACATAGAAGATATGCACACGAACATAAAATCGAAGTACATTTGACTATTTTTTAGTTGATTACATAATATACAATTACATGAAATTCAAAATAGGGCACGGAGAGGTGATCATAAACAAATTTACAGTGTTGAATAATACAAACTTGAATTACTCAAAATCGAAGTAGGTACATTCAATACAATTTCTTAGTTACTTACATAGGCAATTACGCGAAATTCAAATAAGGCCAAAACAGGTGTTCGTGAGCGATTTTTATAGCTGATTACACAAACATTGAATACTTTAAAATAGGAGTAGGTACTTTTAATACAATTTCTTAGTTGATTATACCATATAAAATTATTTGAAATTTGAATTGAGGCACAAACAAATTATAATAAACGAATTTATAGGGTTGATCACACAAATATCAATGACCTGAAATCGAGGTACATTTTTAATACAATTTCTCAGTACAAACATCATTCACCCAAAGTCGAAGTACACTTAACACGACAACTTGATGGTCGGCAGTTCTGATGTGCCGGTCGCGAGGCAAATTGTTGGAATCATCGTCATCATTATTGGACACAATTAACTCCTTCATGGAGCCAAAATTGAGTAGCTTGGAATTCTTATAGCTCAGTTTTATTATTTTCACTTTGCAAACGACATCACTTCTATTCTCGGGTGCTGGGAAGGCGAAGGGCCCACTGTTGGCTCTTAGAGAGAATCGTTGATAGTGTGAATTCAGTAACTGGATCAGGTTGACAGTATAATTCTAGTTATTGTAGTTGTGATGAGAACATTCCAGGTGAGTACTACAAAAAAAAAAAATCAAAAATTGTATGTTATGTCTAACAGGATATTATAATACAAGTTTCATAAGACATAGTATTGTTGGGGGGTACGGAAAATGAACGAGTGAATATGCCTCCACGACCGTGAGGCTTATTGTTTGTAGGTATATGCATTTCAACTACCTGAGAAGTCGCACCCAAAATAACGGCTCTTGCCAACAGGGAATTGGTTGAAGGCCTTTTTTCTTATAATTTATAAGGTTATGACGGTATTACGGGAGCATAATTATTGAAAATAAAACATGCTAATTGTCGCAAGGCCCTTAAGGTCGTGAGTGGCGTGACAATATCCACCATGTAAACCGTGGTAATAAGTTTGAATTTGAACAATCTATACTGTTTATCCGCGTAACCAGTCTTTTTTCCATCAACTGTAGTCATTCCACAGAGTTTTAACAAGAGATTGATTTTTTTTTTCAATAAAGTTTGACCATCGAATCTGTGGGTGATTTTTTTTTTTGCATAAGCATGAGACATTACATTGAAAAAGATCGATGGAATTGGCTTAGCTTTGCGTGGGGTAGGTATAATATACAGCGAGCCGCGGCTTTGCAGTCGTTTCCAAAAATCCGGAACTATCGACCAGGGGCCTGTATCGAAATAGAATTTTTTTGTCAAAAGAGAGTTAAATTTTTTTCTAAATATAACCCGTACATATAGTAATGTGTTTCCATAAAAATATGTACTTAAATAAATGAATTGTCCGCATAAACATAGTGAAAATTAAACTTACACGAAAAACACAAACACGGCACAGCACCAACCCATGAGGCTGCTAGATAACGAATGCAAACGCACCACCACCACCTGTCGACTGGGTGGTTGTTCGTAACTTCTTACCTGAAAAGCCCTGAGCTATTAATTTTTTTTTACCTGAAAGATCGTGTCTGAACAGGAATTTTTAGTATCATATGCACATATTCACGGAGCCAGCAGATAATCAATAATTATTATATAAATAGAAACTTTATTTAAAAATTACTTTGTGCTTATCACATAATGCTCCGACTTGAAAAATATCAGCGCTGAATTTTGTCAGTCCAGTACGGCAATGTAAAAATAAAAAAATATAAAAGATATAAGTATTTAGGAGCTCAATGTGTTGAAAAGATGTTTTAATAAAAACTATTAACATATGGACAAATTTACATAAAAATACCTAATGTTTTTCAATGCTCAAAGGTATTAGCCTAAAATGTTAGCGATTATCGATTGCATTGAGTACACCTGCCTACTGAAATTTTTCAAGTACCTGAGGGTCTAATATAAACGACTCTAGCAAGCCAGCATTTTATAAGAATTTTCTACTTGACCGACCTTGAATTTTCAATAAATACCCTTTGATTACCAGGTTGAGAAAGAACGAATGAATACGAGAGGTAGCCAGTAGTGTAGGTAGCGCGACCGAAGAAATTAACAAGAGAGTTTTGCAGCATTGCCCACCCGCTGACGAGTGCTCTTCAAGCTACAAATATCTCCGGATCAAATATGTACCAAGCCATATGCGTAGTATCAGAATGGTGCATCTTAATACTTAACTCGGCCCTTTCAGGATGTACCTATGGGAGAAGTTTGTGCAAATAAAAATACGCACTAGTTATTGGTTACAGCTTTGTTCATTTCAGATTTTTAAACAGTTCCATACTCCTATCCTTACCTTAGATATGAAAGATTTTATTGTATCTATCTATGTACTAACAAGACTCTAAGAATTTTCATTCACATGTTCGAAAATATTTGCAGTCATTTCTTACAATAATTAAAGGGTTTGACTGTCGAAGAGACAAATATGGTTTCGCCAGCTAATGATGTTGGATATAAGAATCCAAGCTCGCATAGAAGGTCGAACGCAACCCGTTGACGCCTCTAATATTATTATCCCACTTTCTCGTCGTCTTCCTTCCAATAAAAGTACCTCGCCAACATTAGCACTTTTGGAAGTTTTTAAATACACTAACTTATCTGTAACTGCGCCTGGGTCGGTAGGACAGCCATATTCTTCATTTTTTTCAATTCACTGAAATTCTTTGCCACTTCTTTTGAGGCTGGAACCTAACTTGGAGAGATTTCTATAGGTCCTTATTGGTGCAGATTGACCTTTTGTCGAGAATCCAAATCGGTAGCAAGAAGCATCATGGACAAAGTCGTCATCACTCATTTCATCATCCATTGTCTCACCGCTGTCCGTCGTTTTCAGATTTTGAGAGAAGGTTACTTCTAATTGATGAGATCTCGAGTGTATTGCAGATGTAGATGAACTGGTTCCGCACCTACGACGTTGGAATTTTTTTTTGTGTCCATACTTGTTTTGTTGAAGATATTTTAGCTCGGGACATATTCTTCAAGAAAACTGAGCTATTTTCAATATTTTGTAGGATATATGCGATGGCAGGGCCTTCTTCTCTTTAGTTTCTCGCACCAAGCGTGCTAACATAGACTTTAAAATACCGAAAACTCGGGCACTTGTTCTAACCTAGGTCTCTCGAAGGACTTTAGTTATAGCGCTTTGAATTTTTTCGGAAATATTTCTCTTGCTTTCTGCAGCTCTACCTTCTATCGTTATCAAAAGCTCGATCATTTCTGGATATTTTGCTCCCGCTCATTCAAATATACAGATACTCTTCATTTCACGTTTTACTTATCTCAGCATGATGAATAATCTCACCATTATTTTGTCTCCATCGATTGTCCCCTTTCAGTGTCCACTTCAATGTCACCTTTGTACTCTTCAGTTGTCCCTAACGTGTCCCTAACGTGTCCCTAACGTGTACTTTAACGTGTTCCCTAACTTGAGTGAAGCGGATCGAACGTGCGGCGATAAAAACGCGCTTGACTAAAAATGCGCTTGACTGAAGCCACTCTGGACCCGATCGAAACTCGAGCAGATTGAAAGCTGCGATCGAAACGCAGTCACTGCTAGAGACCAGCGTATACCGACAAGTCCTAGCGAACAGCCTATAACGTTAACTCCTAGTTGCCGGCCTATGCTGATAGCGACAGCACAAGTGATCAGGTTAGGAGTATAGAGACTTAGCGGTTGAAGCATGACGACTCGGCGGGCAGAGCATGACGACTCAAAAGGCCGACGTATGCAGACTTTGCCAGTGGACAGCGTATAGCGAGAAGTTCTAGTAGTCATGCTCTGTCTGCCAAGTCGTCATGCTTTAACCGCTAAGTCTCTATACTCCTAACCTGATCCACCTCACCATTATTTTGTCTCCATCGATTGTCCCCTTTCAGTGTCCACTTCAATGTCACAGATGATAGCGTTCGCAATCATCGTCTCAACTCCTTTCATCAACGTCACCATCATCAATCATCATCGTCATCAACCCCGATCATAGATGATAGCGTTCGCAATCATCGTCTCAACTTCTTTCATCAACGTCACCATCGTCAATCATCATCGTCATCAACCCCGATCATAGATGCTAACGTTCGCATTCATCATCTCAACTCCTTCATCATCGTAACTAGGATCCCGAGAACTGGGAGAGTTCACATCCTCCATACCTAAAGCACGCGTCGAATACTAAAGCATACGTAAAAACATCACCCGCGAGCGAGCGCAATCATCGTCAGGTCGATCCCTACGAGTCAAGTACTGCGGAGCTTCAATACCATCTCTGCAAACGTAAGCTATTTTCTCCTCAAAATAATTTCAAATCATCCGCTAACTTGGCTTCTCTCTCTCATTAGCATGTGGCAACTTCGACGTGATCCCCCAACAGACGTTAAAGAGAGTGTGAAGAGCATGCAACGGTACCTAGACGAAGAAGAGTTGGAGGTCGACAGGGTTGCGAACGCTATCATCTATGATCGGGGTTGATGACGATGATGATTGATGATGGTGACGTTGATGAAAGGAGTTGAGACGATGATTGCGAACGCTATCATCTATGATCGGGGTTGATGACGATGATGATTGATGATGGTGACGTTGATGAAAGGAGTTGAGACGATGATTGCGAACGCTATCATCTGTGACATTGAAGTGGACACTGAAAGGGGACAATCGATGGAGACAAAATAATGGTGAGGTGGATCAGGTTAGGAGTATAGAGACTTAGCGGTTAAAGCATGACGACTTGGCAGACAGAGCATGACTACTAGAACTTCTCGCTATACGCTGTCCACTGGCAAAGTCTGCATACGTCGGCCTTTTGAGTCGTCATGCTCTGCCCGCCGAGTCGTCATGCTTCAACCGCTAAGTCTCTATACTCCTAACCTGATCACTTGTGCTGTCGCTATCAGCATAGGCCGGCAACTAGGAGTTAACGTTATAGGCTGTTCGCTAGGACTTGTCGGTATACGCTGGTCTCTAGCAGTGACTGCGTTTCGATCGCAGCTTTCAATCTGCTCGAGTTTCGATCGGGTCCAGAGTGGCTTCAGTCAAGCGCATTTTTAGTCAAGCGCGTTTTTATCGCCGCACGTTCGATCCGCTTCACTCAAGTTAGGGAACACGTTAAAGTACACGTTAGGGACACGTTGGGGACACGTTAGAGACACGTTAGGGACACGTTAGAGACACGTTAGGGACACGTTAGAGACACGTTAGGGACACGTTAGGGACACGTTAGGGACAACTGAAGAGTACAAAGGTGACATTGAAGTGGACACTGAAAGGGGACAATCGATGGAGACAAAATAATGGTGAGATTATTCATCATGCTGAGATAAGTAAAACGTGAAATGAAGAGTATCTGTATATTTGAATGAGCGGGAGCAAAATATCCAGAAATGATCGAGCTTTTGATAACGATAGAAGGTAGAGCTGCAGAAAGCAAGAGAAATATTTCCGAAAAAATTCATAGCGCTATAACTAAAGTCCTTCGAGAGACCTAGGTTAGAACAAGTGCCCGAGTTTTCGGTATTTTAAAGTCTATGTTAGCACGCTTGGTGCGAGAAACTAAAGAGAAGAAGGCCCTGCCATCGCATATATCCTACAAAATATTGAAAATAGCTCAGTTTTCTTGAAGAATATGTCCCGAGCTAACATATCTTCAACAAAACAAGTATGGACACAAAAAAAAATTCCAACGTCGTAGGTGCGGAACCAGTTCATCTACATCTGCAATACACTCGAGATCTCATCAATTAGAAGTAACCTTCTCTCAAAATCTGAAAACGACGGACAGCGGTGAGACAATGGATGATGAAATGAGTGATGACGACTTTGTCCATGATGCTTCTTGCTACCGATTTGGATTCTCGACAAAAGGTCAATCTGCACCAATAAGGACCTATAGAAATCTCTCCAAGTTAGGTTCCAGCCTCAAAAGAAGTGGCAAAGAATTTCAGTGAATTGAAAAAAATGAAGAATATGGCTGTCCTACCGACCCAGGCGCAGTTACAGATAAGTTAGTGTATTTAAAAACTTCCAAAAGTGCTAATGTTGGCGAGGTACTTTTATTGGAAGGAAGACGACGAGAAAGTGGGATAATAATATTAGAGGCGTCAACGGGTTGCGTTCGACCTTCTATGCGAGCTTGGATTCTTATATCCAACATCATTAGCTGGCGAAACCATATTTGTCTCTTCGACAGTCAAACCCTTTAATTATTGTAAGAAATGACTGCAAATATTTTCGAACATGTGAATGAAAATTCTTAGAGTCTTGTTAGTACATAGATAGATACAATAAAATCTTTCATATCTAAGGTAAGGATAGGAGTATGGAACTGTTTAAAAATCTGAAATGAACAAAGCTGTAACCAATAACTAGTGCGTATTTTTATTTGCACAAACTTCTCCCATAGGTACATCCTGAAAGGGCCGAGTTAAGTATTAAGATGCACCATTCTGATACTACGCATATGGCTTGGTACATATTTGATCCGGAGATATTTGTAGCTTGAAGAGCACTCGTCAGCGGGTGGGCAATGCTGCAAAACTCTCTTGTTAATTTCTTCGGTCGCGCTACCTACACTACTGGCTACCTCTCGTATTCATTCGTTCTTTCTCAACCTGGTAATCAAAGGGTATTTATTGAAAATTCAAGGTCGGTCAAGTAGAAAATTCTTATAAAATGCTGGCTTGCTAGAGTCGTTTATATTAGACCCTCAGGTACTTGAAAAATTTCAGTAGGCAGGTGTACTCAATGCAATCGATAATCGCTAACATTTTAGGCTAATACCTTTGAGCATTGAAAAACATTAGGTATTTTTATGTAAATTTGTCCATATGTTAATAGTTTTTATTAAAACATCTTTTCAACACATTGAGCTCCTAAATACTTATATCTTTTATATTTTTTTATTTTTACATTGCCGTACTGGACTGACAAAATTCAGCGCTGATATTTTTCAAGTCGGAGCATTATGTGATAAGCACAAAGTAATTTTTAAATAAAGTTTCTATTTATATAATAATTATTGATTATCTGCTGGCTCCGTGAATATGTGCATATGATACTAAAAATTCCTGTTCAGACACGATCTTTCAGGTAAAAAAAAATTAATAGCTCAGGGCTTTTCAGGTAAGAAGTTACGAACAACCACCCAGTCGACAGGTGGTGGTGGTGCGTTTGCATTCGTTATCTAGCAGCCTCATGGGTTGGTGCTGTGCCGTGTTTGTGTTTTTCGTGTAAGTTTAATTTTCACTATGTTTATGCGGACAATTCATTTATTTAAGTACATATTTTTATGGAAACACATTACTATATGTACGGGTTATATTTAGAAAAAAATTTAACTCTCTTTTGACAAAAAAATTCTATTTCGATACAGGCCCCTGGTCGATAGTTCCGGATTTTTGGAAACGACTGCAAAGCCGCGGCTCGCTGTATATTATACCTACCCCACGCAAAGCTAAGCCAATTCCATCGATCTTTTTCAATGTAATGTCTCATGCTTATGCAAAAAAAAAAATCACCCACAGATTCGATGGTCAAACTTTATTGAAAAAAAAAATCAATCTCTTGTTAAAACTCTGTGGAATGACTACAGTTGATGGAAAAAAGACTGGTTACGCGGATAAACAGTATAGATTGTTCAAATTCAAACTTATTACCACGGTTTACATGGTGGATATTGTCACGCCACTCACGACCTTAAGGGCCTTGCGACAATTAGCATGTTTTATTTTCAATAATTATGCTCCCGTAATACCGTCATAACCTTATAAATTATAAGAAAAAAGGCCTTCAACCAATTCCCTGTTGGCAAGAGCCGTTATTTTGGGTGCGACTTCTCAGGTAGTTGAAATGCATATACCTACAAACAATAAGCCTCACGGTCGTGGAGGCATATTCACTCGTTCATTTTCCGTACCCCCCAACAATACTATGTCTTATGAAACTTGTATTATAATATCCTGTTAGACATAACATACAATTTTTGATTTTTTTTTTTTTGTAGTACTCACCTGGAATGTTCTCATCACAACTACAATAACTAGAATTATACTGTCAACCTGATCCAGTTACTGAATTCACACTATCAACGATTCTCTCTAAGAGCCAACAGTGGGCCCTTCGCCTTCCCAGCACCCGAGAATAGAAGTGATGTCGTTTGCAAAGTGAAAATAATAAAACTGAGCTATAAGAATTCCAAGCTACTCAATTTTGGCTCCATGAAGGAGTTAATTGTGTCCAATAATGATGACGATGATTCCAACAATTTGCCTCGCGACCGGCACATCAGAACTGCCGACCATCAAGTTGTCGTGTTAAGTGTACTTCGACTTTGGGTGAATGATGTTTGTACTGAGAAATTGTATTAAAAATGTACCTCGATTTCAGGTCATTGATATTTGTGTGATCAACCCTATAAATTCGTTTATTATAATTTGTTTGTGCCTCAATTCAAATTTCAAATAATTTTATATGGTATAATCAACTAAGAAATTGTATTAAAAGTACCTACTCCTATTTTAAAGTATTCAATGTTTGTGTAATCAGCTATAAAAATCGCTCATGAACACCTGTTTTGGCCTTATTTGAATTTCGCGTAATTGCCTATGTAAGTAACTAAGAAATTGTATTGAATGTACCTACTTCGATTTTGAGTAATTCAAGTTTGTATTATTCAACACTGTAAATTTGTTTATGATCACCTCTTCGTGTCCTATTTTGAATTTCATGTAATTGTATATTATGTAATCAACTAAGAAATAGTCAAATGTACTTCGATTTTATGTTCGTGTGCATATCTTCTATGTATAATCAACTATGTAAATTTGTTTATTATCACCTGTTTGTGCCTTATTTCAAATTTCATGTAATGGTATGCGGTAATCAGCTGGGAAATTGTATCAAATGTACTTCGATTTCAAGTGAATAATGTCTGTATACTTAGCTATGAAAAGTCATTCATGCTCACCTGTTTGTACCTTATTTTAAGTTTCACGTAATTGTCTATGTAAGCAACTAAGAACATGTATTAGATGTTTTTCGATTATAGGTAGTTGATGCCTGTATACTCAGCTATGAAAAATCGTTCACGATCACCTGTTTGTGCCTTATTTCAATTTGACGTAATTGTCTATGTAAGCAACTAAGAAATTTTATCGAACGTACTTCGATTTCAAGTAATTTTAGTAATCAATGTTTGTATGTATAATCAATACTGTAAATTTGTTTATGATCACCTGTTTGTGCTTTATTTTGAATTTAATATAATTGTCTATGTAAGCAGTTATGTGAATTAAACTACGAATAAATCATGATGTTGAGGTCTTACCCTGAACTGTATGTAATTATTGTCTATGTAACTAGCACAGTATATTGGTCTGTCAATAAAATGGTTCTATTTGCTTGCGTTTATATACCAAAAATAACTATTGAAACCAAACCACTTGAGAGTTTGCAAGGGTTAAGATACAATGAGGAGTGCTTTAGTAGGTATAGGGAATTCAAACATCCCGCGCTTTCAAGCTAACAAATGTCTCCAGCCAAACACAATCTGTGACCTAGCCTGTCAAATCCAAATTCCACGTACTTTTCAAATTTCCCGCACGTTAAAATCCCCCACATGTCAAATGCCGGTAATACAGAATAAATGCTTGACGATCAGTCAAAAAAGTCACTAGATTCAGTGATAATAACCAAAAGTCACCAGATAAACTGAAAACTTTTCAAATTTCCCGCGCCACCTGTCAAATGCCGGTAATGCAGATCCAATGCTTAACGACCTGTCAAAAAAGTCACTAGATTCAGTGTTGCCAACCAAAAGTCACCAGATAAAAGTCCCTAGAAACGTCTGCCTCAACTGCCGCCATACCTACTTCGGTGCGGCGACAAAACATCCCAGCCAAAAAATATCCTGGCACAAGTATCCTGGCAATATGATCCCAGCCAAAAATATCCTTGCGACATAATATCCCAGGCCAAAAATATCCCTGCTAATATTATCTCAGCCAAAAATTTCTCCGCGACAAAATATCCCAGGCCAAAAATATCCCCGCCAAAACTATCCCAGCCAAAAATATCCTCGTCAATAATATCCCCTCCAATAATGTCTCAGGCAAAAATATAGATGGTAGATTATAGAATATATATGTATTCAGATATGAATATAGAATTTCAGACCCACCCGATAACAAGCCTATTGTCCTCTAAAGTATCGTCCTCATTCTGTCTTCAATATAAAGTACGCAACAAAAGTCGTGTCACCCCCTAAATTTTCATCGGATTTCAAAACTGAATATCTTCAAATTCTCTCGGGCGATTTTGGATTCCTTTGGACTGGTAGATAGCACAATTCTTCGGCTATCAGATCTTGCTTTTGCGGAATACAAAATATGTCAAATAAGGTTTGTACAGGGTGACACATCAAACAGTGCCAAATTGATGGAAGTTCCGTGATCCCCCATTTTCTCAAAAATGTTTTTTCCTCAATTCAAAAACGAAATTCATGGAGAGTGATGTCTTACCTCAGGGTGGTTTTTGATTTTCAGCCCTATTTTGTTTTTTTTGAAAAATATTTGTGTCTTTTCGTAATCTCCCAGAAAACGGCCGAACTGTTGATCTGATCGATTTGAAATTCGGTATGCAGATATGGTTTTGCTGTCGAATGAGCCCATCAGTTTTTTGCTGTCATCTGTCAAACAGAAGTGTCACTGCCTGAAAATGACAGAAGCATATTTTCACGGAGCTTAACTTGCAATATGTCAATTGAAAGTCCGCAAAAAGAAGTTCTCAAAACTGTTGAAATTTTGTGTCTATCTGTCATCTGTCAAATATTAAAAAATGTCGAAAATTCAAAATTTCACCATTTCATTATTCAAAATCTATCCTATGTATTGGCACCAAATTTGGCAGAAAGCGACACAACAAAAGAGTCAAATCAATTCTGTAGTTGCAGTTTTCGACTACTTTCTAGTCAAGCGTTATGAATTTTCAAAATTTCTCCTCGCCGTTGCCACCCGAAAGAGCCTTCAACCCGGGTTTTGACCAGAACGACTCGCTTTTGATGCAAGACTCCACTCAAAAATTCATATTTTTCTCGGGGATCGACTTTTCTTGGATAATTCTAACTGATATCAAAAAGAGATCGGATTAGGCGTCGTGTAGGCCCATTTTTAAAATTGACACAGCTTCGGCTCTCCGACGGTGATTTTTTCAAAATAAATTTTGCTCATTCCGTGAATTTGGAAAAACTGCAGTGCTACAGTCAAAAGCTGTACACGTTTTTAATGGGCAATCACTGTACGGGTGAGTATTTTTTAAAACACCCTGTATGCCAATTTCATTTCCTATCCTCATATGGTAGTTTTTGCCAAAATCCACCAGCACTATGTTGAAAAATCGGTTGTTTCACTCCAAAACTTTCCTGACTGGTATCCAAAAACCTATGGAAAATTTTCTTCGGAACGTCCTTTCGGGTGAAAATTTGGAATTGGAGAGAAAGATTGAAAATAATTTGCAGGAAATTGAAAATCGTGTTTTAGAAAATTTCAATTTTGGGGGAAAACCTAAAATCGTTTTCCAAATCATCTTATTGCAAAAATCGTCAATTGAGGCTTCACTCCAAGCTCCATAATTCAAGTCCGGTCTCGATAACCCAGGCTGGTTGGTTCCAAGCATGTCTACACCTAAAATGAATATTTCGTGAGGCTCACCGCATGTTGAAGTTAACACTACGGTTTCTTCAAATTCACGGGATGTGCAAAATTCATTTTGAAAAAATCACTGTCGGAAAACCGAATCTGTGTCGATTTTGAAAATGAGTCTACACGACGCCCAATCTAATCTATTTTCGATATCAGTTGGAATTATTCGAAGGAAGTCGATCCCTGAGTAGAAATGATTTTTTGAGTGAAGTCTTGCATCAGAAGCGAGTCGTTCTGTTCAAAACCCGAATTAGAGGCTCTCTCGGGTGGCAACGGCGAGGCGAAATTTAGAAAATTCATAACGCCCCGATTATAAAATGGTGGAAAACTGCAACTGCAGACTTAATTTGACTCTTTTGTTGTGTTGCTTTCTGCCAAATTTGGTTCCAATTCATTGGATGGATTTTGAAAAATAAATTGGTAAAATTTTGAATTTTCGAAATTTTTTAATATTTGACAGATGACAGAAAGACACAAAATTTCAACAGTTTTGAAACATTTTTTTCAAGGCTTTCAAATGACATATTGCAAGTCAAGTTCCGTGAGAATATGCAAATCAGATAGATCCACCGGTGTGTCCGCACGGAATTATAACGTGGTGTTAAAAATCGGTGAAATCGACGATAAGTGCGCTGTTTCTTTCCGCTGTTTTACAACCTGGACCATCTCTAAGGACTCCCGGACTGGTCACCCCAGCTTTGGACCCTTAGCTCCAGAAGGAATAAGTAGTATCATTAATTATATACCTACATATTTCAAGCGTAAATAAGCGATTCGAACACCTATACGGGCTTATCAGCACAGCAAAAAATCACCGCATTTCTTCCCGCAGTGATTAAATTCGCAGCGGGTCGATAACCTGCCTGCCTATTTACTTAAATTCATTTTGCAATGAATCTATTTATAATACAAAATCAACCCTAAACAAACCAAAGAATCCCCAACAATGTCATCTCAACCCAACAACACCACTAACGGCAACAATACTGTATCGTATGCTAAAGTTGCAAAAACTCTACAGTCTCCTCAAAAGGAACTTGCCATAGTTATTGACGTGATTGATAACCTAAAATTAATCGAATACCTCAAACCAATTGGTAATATTATTGGCCCAAAGAACATTACTTTTGCATCCCGCATTTCAAGAAATCGCATCTGTATGTATCTATCAACCGCCCAGTTCGTTGATCAAGTAACAAATCTCAACAAAATCCAAATTAACGGCAACGAGGTATCAATACGTCGGCTCATAACACCAGCCAAGAGACTCATTTTGTCAAATGTCTGTCCATCCATCCCGATGCCATTTCTGGAAGATTCACTAAAAAATATAGGATGCGAACCAGTCTCAAATATGTCTTATCTTAGAGCCGGCGTTGAGAACGAAAGCGAGTACATGCACATCCTCAGCTTTAGAAGGCAATTATTTATCAAGCCCGATGAAAATCTGACGCTGCCACCCTCTTTTGTAGTCACCTACGATAACACAGAATATCGTATCTTTTTAAGCACAGGAGAAGTCACCTGCTTTTTATGTAAAGAGCAGGGCCATCGAGCCGATCAATGTCAACTCCGACCCGAACAAGATATATCTGATTCCGAAGCACCCAGTACCTCTCATATCGTGGATGAAAAATCATCAAAAAAAAGAGGAGCATCAACTCTAAATACCGACTCTACAGAAAATTCACCCCAACCAGACACTGACCCAACCAAAGATTTCGTATTCCCAAAACCATCCACAAAAAGTGTGAAAAAACCTAAACAAAAGAAAATTAGAAAATCGTCTTCAACCGAAAACATACCTGATTTGCTAGTTGAAAACACAGAACCCATAAAGCAAATTATACAAGAAAACCCTGGTAAATACATCCTCACTCAAGAGGAATTCCTATCATTCCTTGAACAATGTCTCAACGGAAGCGACCCGCTGGTAATCGGCCCAACTTTTACTGATAACACCGATGCCCTCATAGAAATGATCAATGACATATACCCATGCCTCACTAATAGATATTTAAAAGGTAGATGTACCAGAATTTGTAACAAACTACGCGAAACTTTTGAAAATGACGACTGCGAATCAAATTTTTCCCAATCTTCGATGGATCAAAGTGATCCAGAGCTCCATTAAAAAAAAAAAAAAAAACAATCTTTTAAAATGCCTAGTTTAGTTCAGTGGAATTGCAATGGATACTTTGCACGCCTACCAAGAATACAACACCTAATTTCTGATTATGACCCTACAGTTTTATGTCTCCAAGAAACCAACCTGAAGAATGATCAAACTCTCAATTTCAACAACTACACCAGTTACTCAAAAAATCGCCAAACACACCTCATTGCAAGCGGAGGTGTCTCTATTTCAGTTAAAAATAGTTGCCATAGCGAACAAATCCCGTTGCAGACAACATTTGAAGCAATTGCAGTATCTGTGTCATGGCCTAAGAAGGTCAACATATGTAACATTTACATCTCACCAAATTCACCATTTGACCAAAACGAGTTCTTACATCTCATACAACAACTTCCTTCTCCTTTCATTCTGACAGGTGACTTCAATGCACACCACCCCCTTTGGGGATCATCTACCTCCAGTCATAGGGGTAAAGTCATTGAAAACATAATCTCAAACCATCCATCTTTGTTTCTTCTAAACACGGGCCATTATACGCACCTCGATGCTGCACATGGTAGTTTTACCAACATAGACCTTACTTTTTGTGATGCTCGCAGTGGACCCGTTATGTCCTGGGAGGTATCGCCTGACTCATATGATAGTGACCACTTTCCAATAATAACACAAAGCTTGAATAGCGCAACTGCTGAAATACTGACGCATCCACCAGGAAAGTGGAAAAACAAAAACACAAACTGGGTACAATTTCAAAATTCTGTCGATGAAGGACTAAAACGATTCACAATTAAGGAAAACATCAACCATACAGTAAGCGAATTCACAGATATCATAGTAGAAGCTGCAGAGCTATCAATTGGGAAAAAAACGGCTGTGCAAGGTAAACACAATCCAGTTTCATGGTGGAGCCAAGAGTGCAGTTTGGCTGTTAGGGATTATAAAACGGCACTTAATAAATATAAAAATCACAAAAACATAGAAAATCTGATTGAGTATAAAAAGCTTCGAGCAAGAGCCAGATACATCATAAAAAGTAATAAAAAACAGTCCTGGGAAACATTTGTTTCTTCTCTTTCACTGACCTCATCCACAAAAAAAGCCTGGAACAAGATCAAAGCAATTAAAGGCAGCAGAACATTTCAACCAATCACAGCCTTAAAAGACGCCAATGGAGAAGTCACAACCTCTTGCAAAGACATATCCAACTCCTTGGCAGCAATGTATCATGACCAAAGCAGCAATTCAAATTACGACCCACCTTTTCTAGTAACAAAACAACAGTTAGAGCGAGAAGAACTAAACGTCAACCTTCTAGACAGCAGCGATATAAATAAACCAATTAAGATACAGGAACTCAATGAAGCACTCAAATCATGTAAAAACTCTGCATCAGGACCTGACAGCATTCCTTTCGACTTCCTCAAGAATCTGTCACAAAAATCACTTCACCTATTACTGGATATTTATAACAAAATTTGGTGTGAACAAGAATTCCCAGACTCATGGAGAAAATCCATCATTATTCCGATACTTAAGCCAGATAAACCCAAAACAGAAAAATCAAGTTATAGACCAATTTCACTGACGTCGTCCATGTGCAAGCTGCTGGAAAAAATTGTCAACAAAAGACTTACATGGTACCTTGAACATCACAAATTCCTCTCTCCTTTCCAAAGCGGCTTCAGGATGCATCGTTCGACAAATGACAATATAACCAAACTCCAAACAGAAATACTAGAAGCATTCTCAACAAAAAACAATTTAGGGGTCATCTTTTTCGACATAGAAAAAGCATACGATACGACGTGGAAGCATGGCATTCTCCAAAAACTCCTGAAAATGGACATCCAAGGCAACATGTTCATGTTCATAAAAAATTTTCTCTTGAACAGATCATTCAAGGTCAAAGTTAACAACAGCTTCTCCGATGAACACATCCTGGAAAATGGAATACCCCAGGGATCAGTTATCAGTGTTACACTTTTTCTGATCGCTATCAATGACGTTGTCAAAAAAGTGAAACTCCCTGTACAAATGTCTCTTTTTGCTGATGACATAATCATTTGGTGCAAAGGAACAAAAACTGCGAACATACACAAACTTCTGCAACAATCTCTTACTAATATGGAAAATTGGGCTGCAGATTCTGGATTCAAATTCTCCCCAACAAAAACCAAAGTAATCCTATTTTCAAGAAAAACTACTGTCGAAACACTCCCACCTCTCAAATTGTACAACGACGAGCTCAGTCAGGTGAACGAAGTGAAATTTCTTGGGCTTTTATGGGATAAAAAACTCAACTGGAAACCTCACGTCAAACACCTCAAAACCGAATGCTTGAAACGACTCAATTTGTTGAAAACCATATCCCACCATCAATGGGGAGCACAAGAATCTACACTTATACGAGTATATAAAGCATTGATCAGATCAAAAATGGACTACGGCTCGGTAGCATATTCCTCAGCTTGTGAGTCGACTCTCAGAATTCTAGATAGCGTCCACAACTCAGCAATGAGATTGGCATCAGGAGCTTTTCGTACAAGCCCAGTTGAATGTTTGTCAAAAATAACTGGACAACCTACACTTACACTCCAAAGGGAAAAAAAGATCTTACCCTATGCTTCTAAACTTTCCACATCGCCTGACAATTTTGCATATAGCTCGGTATTTGCTCATAGGTACAGCAACATATTCCACCGAAAACCAAGACTAGCTCCACCTGTCTACTACAAATTCAACGCCATCTTGAGATCAATCCACCTTGACCCCATAAATCACTGCTACAGCACCATAAACAATAAACCGCCTTGGACTCTATCATTGCCTATGTTCGATACAAGCCTGACCACTCAAAGCAAGATCGAAACGAACAGAGAAATTCTTCAGAATCTCCACCTTGAAATGCTGAGTAAATACCCAGACATGATCCCAATATATACGGATGCCTCCAGAGGCACCAATGGTGTTGGAGTAGCATTAGTGACCAGACTCGAAACTAAGAAATTTTTTCTCCCCCCGTCTTACAGTACGTTTTCGGCAGAGTTGTATGGGATTTTACAGGCTGCCAAACTTATCGAATCAAGTCCTACGGACAGACAATTTATCATCTGTACCGATTCACTAAGCTCAGTTCACTGCATCCAAAAACAATACACCTCAAACCCACTGGCACAACTCGCTCAGAACAGCTTTTCAACAGCAATTACAAATGGCAAAAGCATCGTACTGTCTTGGTGCCCTGCACATGTTGGAATTCCACTCAATGAAAAAGCCGACGAGGCTGCCAAAGAGGCCTCAAGATCTGACCATGATCCCCCTGCTGATATCTTGAACACCCATTACGACGTCAAAAGTTTATACCACCTTGCACTCCAAAGCAAATGGCACAGTCACCAAGCCGATTCTAGATCTCTGACAATAGAAATGGAAGTAGAACCAATCGAGCTGAAGAAAAACCTAAACCTCTCACGTAGGGAGGAGGTGGTTATTAATCGCCTACTAACAGGCCACAGCAAATTAACTCACAGCTACATTTTCACCCAAGACGGTCCACCGCTTTGCCCATCTTGCCAATCCTGCACGGTGTCAACCCATCATATTTTATACGAGTGCACGACACTTTACCCACAAGTGGATGAAGGCGATGAAATCTTATGGGGACCGAAAAATGTCATGGAACTTTTGGAGACACTGAAAAGAAACAACCTATTTCACCTGATATAAGACAATCCAGCACCGACTGCATCACCAGCTCTGATCCACCCCCCCCACACGAAAATAACATCGTCAATGAGAACCAGACCACCAGTTAGCTAGAATCGGTCCTTTGTTAAACCACCTACCTGATATCCTACATCCGTGGCCTTCTCTGTTTGTCATTCAAAAGTCGCCATGATGGGCCCCATGACGTGAAGCGTGTGCCCCTGTATATTGTTTGTATTTTTGTTTACATCGTCGACAGTTAGGGTAGGAACATTAATACGTCTGAGCCTCATGCAACAACACAAATAACAATATAGTTCTGTACATAGTTCCATCGGTGCTAATAACCATAGCTGTTGAAGCACATAAATTTAAAAAAAAAAAAAAAAAAAAAAAAAGCAAATCAACGCTCTTTAGCCCTTTTTTTTTCAATCACTACCTGCTTCTTAAGATACAGTAGCTTCTTGAATATATGTCGGCCGATAAACTGTTTCCCGTTGTCACAAACAATAGTCTTCGAAACGTGAAGAGGGGAATTTGGTCTGAAGAACGTAGAGAAAAACACTTATATCGTCGACTTGGTAAATCAGGCTGGAAGCTCGCGGCGCACGCTGCAATTTTGCATAATATGCAGGTTTTGCTGCTAAAGAGAGTGATTGTAAAAGTTTAGCTCACCTCTTCACTGACAGGTTGGAACTGATATTAGTGACATTTTAGTTTCGGTGTGAAGATTGAGTTGGTATCAATTTGACAGCCGATACACATACCTTGTACCTGAGTACCTGCAATGTGCCATGTTCCGTGCTCACTACTTGCAGATTGTCGTGATCAGGTCATGATTGCCTTGCTATTCACTCCATTCACCATCACCATATGAATTATGAAGAAAATCCAAGCCCAATTTGGACTACCCTGAAAGTTCTTGACGGCAAAACAACTGGCAACAAGAAAGTCCTACAAGAAGGTGAGGAATACTTCTGTTATGTTTTTTTTATAACAAATATGTTTAATGTTTATAATGTTTTTTTGTTAAGAGAGAAGCAACTATTCCATGTGGATAGAAATGAAGAGAATACAATATTTTCCAGGCTAGATTCCTGCCTCACTCATAAACTCAGCAAGGTTCTGTATAAAATTCAGGTTGTTACTGTGGAAAGCACCAACATTTTCCCAAGTGATGATGTTTTCTCTCCATTTAGGACTCTGATAATCGGTGCGGCGACAAAGCATCCCAGCCAAAAAATATCCTGGCACAAGTATCCTGGCAATATTATCCCAGCCAAAAATATCCTTGCGACATAATATCCCAGGCCAAAAATATCCCTGCTAATATTATCTCAGCCAAAAATTTCTCCGCGACAAAATATCCCAGGCCAAAATATCCCCGCCAAAACTATCCCAGCCAAAAATATCCTCGTCAATAATATCCCCTCCAATAATGTCCCAGGCAAAAATATAGATGGTAGATTATAGAATATATATGTATTCAGATATGAATATAGAATTTCAGACCCACCCGATAACAAGTCTATTGTCCTCTAAAGTATCGTCCTCATTCTGTCTTCAATATAATTTAAAGTCCGGGTGCCATCATGCCATGTTGCAAGCCCTGTTGGGCCCCCATTGTGTCTTCAAGTGTAGTTGGAACCCTGTTGTGTCTAGCTATGTTTTTTCATGGCTTTCGGAATAGGTACCGTTACCGATAAGTCCAATTTGAAGTAATTTTGTTACACAGAGCTTCATTGGATCCCCTTGTGTTTTCTATAGGTATACCGTTCGAAGCTCTGTTGAGCCCCTTTGCACTTTTCCGAAGCTTTCCAACTACGAGTAAGCCCCTTGTGTCTTTATGTGATATGCGGCTCCAAATTGGGTCCTCTTTGTATTTTCAATTAAAATTTGGAGCCCCGATGAGCCCAATCAAGTTTTTTCATGACTATCAAAATTTGTAACCAGTAACCCTCCTTTGCCTTCTTCTACATAATATTATAGAGCTCCATTGGGCCTCCTTTATAGTTTTTCTATGGCTTTCGGAGCTATATCGAGCCTTTTGTGTCTGAAGTTTAGTTTGAACCCTAGTTAGCCCCCTCATGTTTTTTCATGACTATCAGAATCCCAGTAAGCCTTTCTGTTGCCTACGTATTTGTTATCCAGAGCTCCATTGGGCCCCCTTATTTCTTCAATGTCTTTTGAAGTCCTGCTAAGCCCCCTTACATCTTTCCGAAACTTTCGGAGCATACAGTGCCGTCTTTAGGCATGAGCCTAAAGGGCCTGTGTCCAGGGCCCCGTTTTTTTGGGGGCCCCCAAGACTCCATGAAATAACAAAACTAATAACAATTATTGTATATATATATATATATATATATATATATATATATATAATCAATAAATACCCCTTGTACCTTTCGGTGTAGGGTTATACAAATTTATAAAAACATAATTCATAATTCTTGTTCTATTAAACTAAATAATCTATTCTTCATGCACGAACTTGGTCCATTGTTTTTTATCTTTTGCAAGCGTCTTTCCTTCGATCCAACTCAGTCCCTTTCCTGTCAGTGTTTTCCTCACTACGTCATCCCATGTTTCTTTCGGTCGTCCTCTACTTCTCTTTGCCTGGATTCTTGCTTCCCATATTTGCTTCACTGGTCTGTTGATGTTCATTCTCTGCAGGTGGCCCCACCAGGCAAGTTGTCTTCTCTCTATGAATTCTGTTACTGGTTTGATCTCTAGCTCGTCTCTTATTTGGGTATTACGTATTCTGTCTCTCAGTGTGATTCCTTTGACTCGTCGCAGGTATTTCATCTCTGTCGATTCAATTTTTTTCTTCATTCGTTGAGATAAAATCCATGACTCGCATCCATATGTTAAAATCGGTTGAAATATAGTTTTGTAAACGTTTAATTTTGTCTTCCTTGTTATTTCTTTTTTGTTTATAAAGGTCTTGTTCATTGAGTAGTATAGCTTGTTTACTTTGTTCAGTCTCTCGTTCAGGTCTATGTCTTGTTTTCCGGTTTCTTCTATAATAACTCCAAGGTAGGTGAATTGTGTGACTTGCTCTATCTGCTTTCCTTCCAAGTGTACTGTCAATGTTTGTGGTTCCCTGGTAATTGCCATTACTTTTGTTTTGTTGATGTTCATTTTCATTCCACTTTCTTTAAGGGTCTCGTTCCATACATTTAGATTTTGTTGTAGGTCTCTTTCGTTTCTCGCCATCACTATAATGTCATCTGCAAATGCACATTCAGAAATCTGAATATTTTGCAGTTGTCGCACCCCTGTGTTCAACGTTTTCAATTTTGGTCTGCATTTCCTTATTATGTCGTCCATAAAAACTGTAAATAGCGCTGGGCTCATCACCCCTCCCTGTCTTAATCCATCATCGGTTTCGAATCTTTCTGATGTGTTGTTATTCCAGACTATGTAATTGGTGGTATTTTTGTAAAGACTTTTGATTGTTCTGATCAATTACCTATTTACTCCTCGTTGGCTTAGACTCTTCCATACTTCTTGCCGTGGTACCATATCAAATGCCTTTTCAAGATCTATAAATGCAAAATAGGCTTGCTTGTTGTACTGAAGCGTCTTGTGTATGATCTGTTTAATTGTGAAAATGTGGTCTTGTGCACTGTGTCCTTTCCAGAATCCACTCTGTACTTCTAGTAATGTAGGGTCTATTATTGTTCTTAATCTCTTCTCTAGTATCTGTTCATAAATTTTCATCGGTATGCTTAATAATGTGATTCCCCTATAGTTCTCGCATTTCTTGTTATCATTTTTTTTGTAAATTGGCACCATCTTTCCTACTTTCCAGTCAGTTGGTATCTTTTCTTCCTTCCATATTTTGTTAAATAATTCCAGCATCAATCTTGTTCCTTCTTCACCTAAATTCTTCATCATTTCTGGTGTTATCTTGTCATGTCCCGGTGCCTTTCCATTTTTCATCCTTCCCAATGCCTCCTTCAGCTCCTCCTCTGTTATCGCTTCTTCATTTCCATCGTTATCGTCTTCCTTCTCTTCAATTGTTGTTTCTTCATCTGTATGTCTAATCTGCTGTGTATTTAGTAACTCCTGGAAGTACTCTTTCCATCTTGCCATGATATCATTTTTCTCAATCAATAGTACTCCCTTTTTATTTTTTATTGTATTCACCTTTGCTCTTTTTCCCGTTCTTAGTGTTTTCAATATCCTGTAGAATAGTTTTTGGTTTTCCTTACTATTTACTTCCATTTTCTCTCCGAACTCTTTCCACGATTTTTCTTTGGCCTCTAATATGATTTTCTTATAAAATTATTGTGAAACGTCTTGATGTGATATTCGGAGCCCTATCGGGCCATCTTGTGTCCTCAAATGTAGTTCAGAGCCTCAGATGGAGCCTAATTGGCCCACCTATTGTGTTGTGGGAAATATTTTCTTCGGGGACGTTTTGCGGGGGACGTTTTTTCCTAGGTCCGGTGGCTGAAGAGCTGTTACCTCTCCTTACGATATTTTCAGATTTGGAGATTTTGTCACGGGGATATTTTTGGGTGGGGTCTTTTTGGCTGGGATATTATTGGCGGGGATATTTTGTCGCGGAGATATCTTTAGCGGGGATATTTTTGGCATGGGATATTTTGTCGCGGGGATATTTTTGGCCGGGATATTATTGGCTGGGATATTCTGTTGCCCCACCGTACTAGCAGCCCAGTGGTTGGGGTTGACACTTGAACGGAGCTTTTGGGTCATTCTGAGGTAAAACGTTTCCGGGAAATAACGCCCCCAGGAAGCATCGTTGCAAGCGACGTACTCAAAAAAAAAAAACGTCCCCGATGGAAACGTTCCGGAAAAGAGGTTCTGGTGACAGGTGCCTCATTGAACATACATTAACCAAAGATTCCTGGAGACTCCTGGTAGCTAGCTTTCAGTGCTTCTGATTATCATACAAGACCACTCTTGAGGCCACATCGAATACGAATGTCACCAAGTGACTTTTGATTATCAAATAGGGTTTCAGATTATAAAAAAAAAACAGTAGTGCGCCCCTCTTGATGCCTTCATTCAACAGAAAAGTGCCTCTTGAAGATTCAAGGGGATTGAACAAAGCGACAGATGATACTGACAGGTCCCCTTTTCAAACAAAAAGGACATCTAAAGACTTCTGGGTTCTACGTATGATCTTTTGACCATAAAAGATATGAGTTTCTTATTGCAATAGACAATTCTGGTACCAGCACTGAACAAATCTAGCACCTAAAATCCGTGACTATTCTGGGGCGTGGGCACTCGTGGACCTCCGGGGGCTAGTTGAGCTTTTGATCACATTAGAGCAGTTTGGTACCCCAACTAGACAGAAGTCACACCCGAAGATCCCAAAGTCCCAAAGGCTAAATAGAGCTCAACAGTCAGTCTACACCTCACAAGACGTCATTGGTACCTGTGATAAACACCTCCTCCTCTCAGAGTCAACAAAGTGAAACCACTTCTTACATAGGGAGATCTGCCTAAAACGACATACCCTAAGCATTTTTGTTCACAAAAAACCTGAAAATCCAAATAGAGCCAAGTTTTCAGTCACAACTGTCAGATAAGAGATCAACACTACACGACCACAGTGAACAGGGAGCTGGTGCCGTACAGTTCTTGTACAGAAGCTTCATAAGGGGAAAAGGCCAGTCCAATATCTCACTTGTGCACTATCTTTGGCCGAACGGAACTATAGCACCGTGGAACGTGAGTGATAAGCCGTGATGTGGTCAGTTGGAAAAGCTTCGCTCATAATTATGTGGGAAGAGCCCGATTTATGGTTGTATCGAACCACCATTCTCGTCAACCAGGTTGAACTCCGAAAGAACCGTGGTTTCGCAGATTGTTGGCATGCAGACCTGGAAGTTTATCCGTTGAATTACGTTATGCGCAACCACGTACGTCCCAAGAAACTGCAGTGATTGAGAATCGGTCATCCCAAAGGATGATGGTGATTGGCGCTCTGCTCTGACGCAAGTCGAATGACGAATAATCCAAGTTATGTTGGACTTCCTTTTTACCTGGACTGGGTGTTACATGGGCTCTGCAAAATAAAGCCCAGAGGTAGTCGATTTTGGATGATGCTGCTCGACAAAAATTCTCATACCAATGCGTACAACGATCATACGCCCGTAATACACAGTCCGTTATTAGTGGTATGAACATTTCATCTTGCCGAGTTATATTCCTTATTCTATACTGGTGCTGAAGCTGAACCTAATTAAGTTCCGGTTCGTTCCGGTGGAATCGCCACCGAAAATGCAAAATTAGAAATCGATCTCTAACACACACAAAAGTACAAAATTGAAAAGAGTCGCCGGTCCAAAAGCTATCGCTTCGCGAGGTGCCTCCGATATACTCGCGAGTTCATAAAAAGATGCGAAATCAAAAGTGAACGTTTTGATTGGATTTCTTTTCCACCGTCGCATTCGAATTCCGGTCTTATCGTGTAATTATTTCCTTTTTACGAGTCGTCTTGTTGTTTAGATGTTTGTAATACCGATTGGCAAAAGCATCCGCGCGCGTAAGAAATACTCCGACCATCATGACAAAGAAACGACGATATCGCCTCGAGAGATGGCCGAGAGTTAGGTTGGTAGGTAAGAAACCATCTCTCACTTTCACATGAGCGACAACAAAAATGTCTCCACAATATCAACGAACTGGTGCAAAAATATCGGACCAGTTGCTTAGCCAACCGTTTCGTCGTATCAGACACTCTCGGCTAAGAACACTCAAGTACGTTAAACTTAGCAATATACGAATAGTGCAATACAATAAATTCAGTAATGACAAAGTTTTGTGATAACTTGAATTTACGATCAAAATTAATTGACGCCAGTCTTTCACGTCAGCCACTTCTCATCTGATCATTAAATAAAATAATGCTTCCACCAATCACTTGCATTAATGTGCTCATAATGTACACCTTAGATAATAATAAACCTGACTTACACTCATGTGTTAAGTATACATATCCGCCTTTATTATCCGGCTAAACTTCGGATCTTTTCATAATTGAATCCTATCAAATTAGAATTGGAATTGAAACATGCGTACTGCATATCTGCGTAAGAACTCGACATGAAGTAATAGATTGAATAGTATATAATATAATGATGTTATGTAACATCACGTTAATTGCCCTGCATATAATTGATATCTCGATTGATATAATCAAACTATACATGTACCACTGATAATAAGCTCCAAATGATAGGCAATTCGAAACAATTACGCATTATTTATTATATCACTTATTATCGACGGTAGCGCAAGCTTTTTCCTCCAAGTTGCTATGCCTGTACGCGCGAGCTTTAACGATAATCGGAACATCATAATTTAGAGCCTTGATGTGATATTATAATAAGTGAAAGATAATAACAGGCCAGTTTATCGTGTTTATCAAAGCTCCAATTAGAACCATTAGGTAGGTTCTTTATTTATCATCAGTTTTGTACGCGAGAATTCAATTTCACCTCGAATCCATCTCTGTCAAGTTTGCTGTCTCTGAAAAAATGCTACCGGTAATTATTTGGTCATTAAACTGGATTTATCCCCGGACTCCGCAATTTTTGCTGGAAATGCCGATGCAAGGATACAAATCTGCACAGTTGGGGGGAGAGCCTTATAGCTTATAATTTTTTCGTTGATCTAATTTTCCTACAAAGAAACGAAATTTTGGGACCACGCCAAAAAGGCGCGTTTCAACCCCGGATACTTCTGGGCCCATATTTTTGAAATCGGCGAGATGAATTCACATGAGACTGCTGTGGCAACCGCCTGTTTCCGCTCCTGCGATTGGCTGCTATCACAGTCGTCGTACCATGTTGACATGGAAAATGATTCCACGGTTTCATATATATTTATTTCAAAAATACAGCTCCAGATTTGATTTGTTATACCGGGTGGGCCATAAAAAACCGTGCTCTGAATTTTTCCTTCTAAAATTTTTACTCCGCCACCGGTTTCATTAAACTTTTCAGCATTGAATAGCCAATTGAATAGGCTATCATTTCTGCATTTCAAAATTGCCGACATACATAAATTTAAGATGGCAGAAACAATCGAAAATAGGCCTTCTTTTGTTCTCGTTGCTTTTTATTGAAAGTTACCAGAAAGTCAAAACCAATAATGTATTATGAAGAAATAGACCTTCCTTGTCAAATCAAGGCCACAACCAATGAAATCGGGTCATCTGCTGAGGAGCTATTGCGAGTTGAAGCGAAGCCTACTTTCCATTTTTTTTATTCATGCATAATTGATCCTAATTTAAGTATCCTGCCCGCCAATCCGTCATATGCTCATTTCTCAACCGATTTGTTCAAATTCGGTATCAATGGCTAGCCAATCGGACAAGCTACCTTTTCCATATGACAAAATGACAGATCTGTCAAAATCCAAGATGGCAGAAGCAATTGAAAATAAGATTTATTTTGTCTGCATTGTTTCTTAATAAAAATAAGCAGACAGTCAAAACCAATAATTATTATGAAGGAATAGACCTTCTCCGACAATTCAAGACAGCAACCAATCAAATCGGTTCATCTGACAAGGAGCTACGGCCAGTTGAAGCCAAGCGTACTTTCCGTTTTTCTATTCCAACAAGAACGAATAAGGCCCATTTTCAACAGTTTCCATCATCTTGAATTTTGACATATTGGCCATTTTCCCATATGAAAACGGCAGCCTGTTCAATTGGCTATCCATTGAAACCAATTTTGACAGAAAATGGTTGGAAAATGAGGATATAGCGGGCAGGATTTCTAAATTTGGGTCATTTATGCGGGAATAACGAACCGGTAGGTAGGCTTCGCTTCAAGTCGCCGTAGCTCCTAAGCAGATGACTCGATTTGATTGATTGCAATCTTGGATTGTCAAGGAAGGTCTATTCCTTCATAATAATTATTAATTTTGACTTTCTGCTGATTTTTATTAAAAAGCAATAAGGACAAAAGAAATTCTATTTTCAATTGCTTCCGCTATCTTGGATTTTAATATGTACGTCATTTTCTTATATGAAAAAGATTGCCTTTCCAATTGGCTAGCCATTGATACCAGATTTGAGAAAATCGGTTGAGAAATGAGCAAATGGCGAATTGGCGGGCAGGATACCAAAATTTGGATCCATTAATTATGCGAAAATGAAAAAAATGGAAAATAGGCTTCGCTTCAACTCGCAATAGCTCCTCAGCAGATGACTCGATTCCAATGGTTGTGGTCTTGAATTGACAAGAAAGGTCCATTTCTTCATAATACATTATTGGTTTTTACTTTTGGGTAACTTTGAATAAAGAGCAACGAGAACAAAAGAAGGCCTATATTCAATTTTTTCTGCCATCTTGAATTTTGGTATGTCGACCATTTTGAAATACGAAAATGATAGCCTATTTAATTGGCTAGCCAATGTTGAAAAGTTTGATATAATCGGTGGCGAAATAAAAATTTTAGAAGGAAAAATTCCGAGCACGGTTTTTTATGGCCCACCCGGTACATCCCACTTCTTTGAAAGGAAGTTGCAGCAACTGAACTGATTATGGTTTTTTATGCTTCAATGGAGTCTATAAATTGTTCATAGTGGAATGTTAACAGACAATGGAGTGCTGTTTTTCAGCCAACTTCTTAGGACATTGTTTAGAAAGAATTGGTGATCAATTGTGTTCGCGGGAAACTGCAATCCTCAGGCGAACCCCACTGAGCGGCCCTATCAGACTATATGTATATAGACAATACAAATAGAAAAGACACATGTCGTCACGGATTTTTACGGTTGCGTAGGAACCAGGGTGAGTCCATCATTCAAAAAAAGGTTGGCTGATTTTTGATGCCCCAATATCCGTAACGACGGTGGTGATAACATATGGTCTTCTCTATTTGTATTGTCTATACATATTAACACAGGAAAACATTGCCTCGATGAGATTTTTCATATGTTTTACTGATGCCTCAATTTGTAAAACGCAGTAAGAAAAGGTCATGCCGGGTGAATGAGTAGTTATTGGGAGTTTTTTCAAATATAATTTTACTGCGTCAAGTAAGTTATCTGAACTTTTCTCACTTCATGATTAGTACGGCGGTTAGTCAACCCACCTTGCATTTTGCTCTAGGAGAGCATCGGTTGCCTACATAACAGGGGTAGATTTCAAAATCTCAACAAATCGTTCGTTTCGGTTACTTCTGTCGGTCGGGATCGGTTCCCCACTTGACATTCAGTAGTTAAAGACATATGTCGACATTGGCGATGGGTTGAGTAAGCGAGTTGCCTACTCTCCAGGGGCACAAACAGGAAATGCCGAAATCGTAGTGTTTCTATCACAATTTCTTGCACAACTGACATATCTTCGGCATTTTTTGATGAAACTTCACTCAACTTCACATCTGTCTTATGAAAACTGTCACATTTGACCATCAAAGCTGTTGCTCTTCGGTGAAAAATTATTAAGAAGAGGTCAGCTCCCTAACTCTCAGTCGAAAAGTCAAAGTCAGTTGAATTTCAGTTGAAGATTGTAGACTTTACAGTTCATAGAAAGACATTTGGTGTCTTTTTCGAATAGTCCGAAGATAAATTGGGAGATATTGAAGGTATCTAATGGTTTTTCTCATTCTGAGCAATTGATTCGTAGAATTAGTCTCAATCGATGACCATTGTTGAATCTCCCTCCTCTCAGGGCTGACCCTTGAGTCTTTCGAAGGGATTTGAAGTGAGTATTCACATTCAGCACCCTTTCTCAATAGTGTCAATTCACTTTGCAGCAATTAGAGAACTTGGAAGCTTTTTGAGTCTTCGCAATGGATTTGTAGCGTTATCAAGCCGTTTTTTAACTTGCGCCTCAACGGTCTTGTAGCAATTAGAGAGGCCTTTGAGGTTCTTTTGGTCTTTGCAATGGGGTACTTGCCCAATCTTAATTTATTGGCCTAATCGATAGTATGGTTAAAAAAAATGAACCCGTATTTTTTTTCCCAAATTTCCATAATTGCGGCCGCAGAGCCTGTTTTAAAAATACTTATATTAGTGACGTCACAAATATACTGAAAACTAAACCAACAGCACTGTTAGATTGAAAACTCAAAAAACAGGTAGAGTGTCATCACAACATTTGAAAAAGACAGATATAAAAACTTCACTGCAGTTTCCCGACTGTTACCAACCCTTTAAAAATAATAAATCAAGAAAAAATCTCTTTAACCAATGGATATATTTTCTTGAAATTTTCAGGAAATACTCTTTATTACTCTTTTCA
The DNA here is from genome assembly GCA_949128115.1 of Anaspis maculata. NCBI lineage: Eukaryota > Metazoa > Arthropoda > Insecta > Coleoptera > Scraptiidae > Anaspis > Anaspis maculata. The sequence continues at coordinate 67,522,842 of OX421966.1, read as the reverse complement.
ATGATTAGAAGTAATTTCAGTCAAATCTGTCTCATTGGCAAGTACCCCATTGATTGCATTGTATAATGACATTAGTCCCAGTCAGTGACTATGCTTGGGTTTTACTTGCAGTACCAAGTCGTTTTCAGAACAATTTCTTGCGGCTTTCCAAGTGACTCGTAGTAACAATTATTCACATCCAGTGGTCCTTTTCTATGTTCACAACTGATTTGTGGTAACTAGAGAAGTCTTCAAAGCTTTTTTTATTTTTCTCGCTATATAGTTTTATAACATTAGTTACAGTCGGTGACCAATGGTAAATAATTTCAAAATAGCTGCGTTAGGTGACTTCAAAACCATTTTTTGAGTCTTAATAATGGATTCAAATCAACTATTTACGTTTGATCACCTTTGTTTTTGAAGTCTCAAAGAATTTGTAGCAATGGTGAGCATTCGAGGCTTGCTTTCTCAAGTCTTTCCAAGGGATTTATAGTAACAGTAATTATACAACACTATTTCTTTTCTAAAAAGATTAGACAAGTAATTTGAAGCAAATAAAGGCCTTCAAAACTTTTCAAGTTTCCGCAAATGATTTGTAGGATTAGTCTCAGTGAGTGACCATTTTCAAGTCTTACCGAATTTGCAGCAAAACATCGCTAAAAACTCGTAGCAACAGGAATTATCCAACATCTTTTCTTTGGAATAGGATCAATAATTTTGTAACATTTACAGGCCTTCAAGAGGTTTTTCAAGTCTCGGCGATTGATGTGTAGCATTAGTCCCAGCTGGTCACCATTTTTAAGTCCTTCTGTTGGATGTGCAGTAATAAATAAGCTTCTTTTTCAAGACCCATTCTTTGAGAAGAACAAACGGCACTCAACAGACGGCGAGATGTATACAGGGTGTTTCAGATTTAAATCGCGTCCTTTCAGAAAATGATATAAAACGTCAAAAGAAGTAGACTTTCTCAAAAAAATATATGTCAGAAACGAATGATAACGGAGATATGGGCGTTCAAAGTTGAACCTTAAAAATTGATTTTTCGCCATAGGTTTGGAACTTCTTGACCGATTTTGTTCCAATTTGAATCAAAGCTCACTAAGGTGAGTTTGTATCAAACAATAATAACGCAATCCATCAAGAATATCCAGGGGCATAAATAATTGGGGGTGTCCCCACTTTTTTACCCCTATTCTTCCAACCCTCGGATAATTTGGTAAATTGATCATATTTTTGAATTTAGCGTCTAGTTTTAAAGAAAAAGTTACTCTGCAAAATTTTGGATGGAAGCTTTGTTCTCAAGATATTTGAGGTTGAAACTTCGGAAAACATCTCGAAAACACCACTTTCAAAGCCCTACAAATTAAAATCCAAGATAACTAATGATTCCTTTATTGGGAGAGGTTTTTCAGGTGTGTCAAGTTGCTACATCATGAGTCTCAGTAAGAAACGAGAAGTTTGAAAGAAAAATTATTTTTTTGGCTCTTAAAAGTAGATACCTATTTTGATGTGTTTTCCGGAGTTTCAAACGCAAAAATCTTGAAAACGAAGCCTCTAATCAAAATTTTGCAGGGGTAGCTTTTCCTTTGAAATTGAACTTGAAATTCAAAAATGTAAACAATACACAAAATTACCCCAAGGAGTGAAAAATAGGGGTAAAAAAGCAGAGGCATTCCCTATTATCCACGCCCTTGAGAAATTTTGAAGGACCGCGTAATTATCGTTAGACACCAACTCATTTTAATGAGCTTCGATTCAAATTTGAACATAATCGGTTGAGAGGTCTCAAAGTTATGACGAAAAATGAATTTTTAAGTTCAACTTTGAACGCCTATATCTCCGTTATTATTCGTTTCTGACATATTTTTTAGAGATAGTCCACTTTTTTGACGTTTTCCATCACTTCCTGGAAAAACGCGACTTAAATCTGAAATACCCTGTATACACGCTCACTTCTTTATCAGTTCCAGGTTTCAGTCTAATAAGAGTCTCAATAAAAAAAAAACGCCGCAGAAATAGCAGTTGAGCAAGAAATTGTGATGATTCCGGTAAATTCTGTTTGTGCCCTTGAAAGATGGGCAACCCGCTTCCACGACCCATCGCCAAAGTCGACATATGCCTTGAACTAGTAAACGTCAAGTGGAGGACCAGTCCTGGCCCATAGGAGTCACCGAAACGGACGATTCCTTAAGGTTTTGAAATCTACCCCTGTTAGGTAAACAACTCGCCATACCAATGCTCTCCCGGGTTTGCAACCTTGTTTCCACTTCTTGAAAGTAAGATGTACCACAACTGTGTCAAGTTTGAATGCCCTAGAACAAAATGCAAGCTAAATCTCGATATCGTCCATCAGCCGCCGTATTAAGTACTTGATATTGATACTTATCTGATTCTTTTGTTCCGTTATTTTGTGAGAAACAATGAATTTTGCTTCAGAATAAACTCAGTTTGTGGGACAAATACGGTCTTTTGAACTTCTAACAATAATACCCCTCCTCCCCCCATTCAACTTGAGCAACGGAACACCTCCGATCAGGTGATACAACCCTTCAAGGCCTATCAGCGGAGTACGCATCACAGAGTGCTCCTGTCAGACCAAAGGGCATTCGCAGAAACTTGTAATGCCTGTTTTCAGTATTGAAGCAATTTTGTCTTCGATCTCCACTACCTGGCTCCTGGTTTCATTTCGAGGAGGGCAGAAGTCTTCCAGAGAGATAAGACGCAAAAAGGACGCCTCATCTCTCACTAACATAATTCTTGGACTGTTCAACTCTTATTATAGGGTATGCGTAACTTATCCACTAGTAGATATTGTTACGTAATTTGCGTACGGGTTCGAATATAATCGAGACGATCGTTTTAAAACACACACTATTTATTGCTGCGTACTGCAATAAATACACGCAAACAGCTATCCACTTAAGAATATCGCTGTGATAACAACCCGCTTTTAATCCGCTCGCTACCACTTTGCCTTTCAATTCATAACTGCTCGTGAGGCGACGATTGATGCTTTATATAGGTCCGACGAATTCATCTCGAATGTTTCATGCATTCTCCAGCAGTTTCCATAGTGACCTGGCTTACGGTTTTCATACGACTAGACTCCCAAAAAATCCTACACATCACCCGTATAGCTCTGTCGTGCTCTGAAACCAGCGCCTCCGCCAAAATGAACAGATGTGTCTTGATCGAGCATTGAAGGTTCCCAATGCTAAGCCATCACGTACACTTCTGGAATTGTCCAGAGCTCCGCATTTGTATCTACACCGCGACCTAATGGATCGCAGAATCTAAAAAGGTCGCGTATTTACCAGAATGCACGGGATTGCCGCTCGTAACAATATGTTTTTGAAGATCTTACAAACATTTGGCAATAACATACTTGTCACAATAGCAGTGAAAATATCAGATTTGTTATACGTTTGTAATTTTTCAAGCAATGTTCCTTCAATCCGGATGCCACCTCCTATTTTATTGTGATGCCATTTTTCTTTGATTCGAACATGAAAATCGCTGCTCGTGCTCCGATGCTTCCCATTAAGGTCGGCTATTTACAACACCCATAAGTCACCGTCTTACGCCGGCTTTGAGGCACACACACCAGCATACATACCGGCATCATACACACATGCACTCGGGTATTAAGCCATTGCACGATGCATCAGAGGATAGATAGAAGAGGTGGAGCAAGCAGGCACTCAGTGACTCAGTGTGCAGTTCATTTCCGTGAGTTGATACATATTACGGACGGTGATGCTTGAAGCTCTGTACAGAGTGTTGCTTAAATTCTTCATTATCATAATCAATTGTCATTTTTGCCATTTTCAGTGTCCTGTCAACTCTGGCCACCAAACAATGGTATTAGAAAACCAGAAGAGAACAATATAAGTTGCTTGAGTAGTAGAAGTGTCACTTCTTGAAGGATGAGCACAAAGCAATGCTCAAGGCAATGCTTGACTCTACGGTGTCGGAGCGAATAAAGCGGATCGCGACTGTAAAGAAAAAGAATCGACCCACTTGACACTTTCAATCCAAGGACGAGAACTAGTGTTAGCCAAAATACTTGGCTGGCTGCTGTACTCTTTACAGAGAACCAAAACACCCTGTATTGCGCGCCCGCATTTCTATACACACTCGAATGCGGCGTAGCTTCTTGCGTTTTTCTAATGGTCGTACACCACGAGTTGTCCATAACGAGAACGACACCCGCTGAGTCGCCGCTGCCATCCGGGCACCCATGCCGCATCTCAGTCGGCAGCCTCCTCGGCTCTGGCTACAGGGCGATTCAAAAGTGTCCAGCCACCTTGAAGCTGCGAAATATGGAGATTGCAGCAGAATGCTGGAAAATTGTTGAGAAAATTCTATCTCTGTTTAATTTTGAAGTTATGTGGGTCTAAAAGTTGATCCTTTGATCGCTCCTATTTTCGTTCTTCCAAACAATTCTAGCAAACTGTTCATGAAAGAATATCAAGTACAAAAAATCAACCTTTGTAGCTATACTGAATTTCTGTTTTCTATACCGGGTAAGTCATAAACTGCAAAAATTTAGTTTTCCTGTAAAAACAGAAGCAAAAGAATTCTTCTGGTATGGATCGTGTTTAATTGTGCTCTACATAAATTATGGGACCATTGTGACAGTTTGCGAGCACTTCTAGGAAAAATTATTTCCTAGGATTCATGACTCACCCTGTAAACAAAATAGAAATGCAGTACAGGTCTACAATATTTTTTGTACTTGATGTTTTTCCAGAAACAGTCTACCAAAATCTTTTGAAGAAACGAAAATCGAAGCGCTCGAAGGACCAACTTTTGTCCCTTCATGACTTCAAAATCAAGAAAGATTGAGTTTTTTAAACAATTTTCCAGCACTCTTATCACATCTCCATATTACCCGAAGCTTCAAGGTGGCTGGACACTTTTGAATCACCCTGTTCATCTTTCTTCTAGCCGATGCCTGCGGGCCTGCAGCCTGGCCGGCGGGACCACTCCCGCGCGTCTGATGGGTGTTCTGACCCGATCACCACTCCTAGAGAGGCTTCCGAAGTGATGCTGCACCTTGTTAGGAGCCATCATCTGCAATGTGTATGTGTGTATGATGTATATTTAGGTACGTAAAGGTGATTGATGGACAAAACGTCACGAAAATGATGGTGCGATAGCAGGCAGGCATTCGCCGACACCCATCGTCAACGCAGAAGAAGCGGCTTTTAATTAGCAGGTGTCCCAGAAACGAAATCGCACACGCAAATTTCTTTACACCGGTGAAGCAAAAGTCGAGGAAGCGGAACGAACTCGGCTGTCTCCGCGACTGAAAACTGGCATTACGAATTCCTGCGAATGCCCTTTGGTCTGACGGGAGCGCTCTGTGGCGCGCACTTCGCTGTGCTAGGCCTTAAGGGCCCACTCAGCAAGAAAACATCTCTGTGACATCACTCAGCTGTTCATGTTACAACTGCGATGTTAACAAAAAAGTCTATGCGATGTTAAGTGGACATCTCTGTTATCTCTTATGTCCGGGTAATTAGAACATGAATGAGATATCTCAAAGATGTCCAAATGTGACATACTATCTACATCGCTATTCCACATCTCGTAGATATCACTTTTTGACGTACATATTACGTCGCATTTTGGATGTGTATTTTTGAATAAGAATCCATTTGTCACCACTTTTCAACATAGTTCTATGTAATTGGAGGCTCGCACCTATTTTTACTAATTTTTACAATCTCTACAGCACGTTTTTTCCCTAAGAAAAGTTGTTCTTCTGTTGGCGTCATCCGCAGGATTTGAACCTGGATCCCCACAGGTGATAGTTAGACACACTGCTGCCTATTCGTCTAAGCTACCAACTTGTCTAATACAGTATATTCCAACAGCGCGCTTGATGTTCAGATATATATCTCGGGATATTTCATTCGGACTCCAAACGATACACCGAGCCCAAAGAGCCTCGCCGGGGCTCGAAACGTTACAGCAAGACACAAGGGGCTCCGTTGGGGCTCCGGACGTTACAATAAGACATAAACGGGAGTCATCAAAGTATTCGAAACCACAATAAGACAAAAAGGGGCCCATTTTGGGGTTCCGAATAACACGAGAGCAGACACAAGGGTTCACCAAAGGTGCGATAGCCACGACAAAATGCCACAAAAATGGTTCCAAACGACACATGAAGAGTGAAGACATGAGAGGGCCCGCAGGGCTTCAAACTATGCATGAAGACATAAGCCTGTTCTGGCATTACACACATGGAATAGGAGGCAAAACTATTTATGAAAATATTTTCCGACACACAGAGCTTAACGATGACAGCCCGCGAAATTTAAAAAACCTCTTAGTGACTACGTCTCATTGACGTCATTGAGATGTTACACTTCGACAAGTTGAAAGCAGTAACAATGTTGTGTCCCGTGGATGTCTCATGTGTGATGTTCAATTTGAGTTCATTTCGAAACATCTCTCAGACATTACATCATATAATATCGCGGATGAACATCACATAGTTGTGGAAGTAACGTTCATCGTGATGTTATTTTGTGACATGATTGAGATCATCTCATTAATGAAACATGACATGCTATGCTGAGTGGGGGGTTGCCTCATCGGAGCTGGGGGGTCCCGCTGCTGATGTCGAATAGAGAAGGAGGGGTGCTGATTCCACAAATCCACAATACTAGCTCATCCTCCGATTTTGAAGAGGTAGGTACAAACACTAATTTATTGCGAAATTGATGATGAGGTTTTTGTAGCTATAATTTCTTTATCGTTGTTTCTTTGGTGAGTATCAATTCTTTGCAAACTCAATCTCAGATGAGGGAGTCAGCTCAAGGTCACTTTTGTTCCACTGGTACCTCGATTGAAATTTATTTCAGAGTTAATAGTCATCTTTGCTTTGGTTCTAGGCTCTGGCTTACACATCAATATTACCTAAATACCTATTTACCTGTGATCACCTTGCAATAAAGCTCAACTCCTGTTCCATGATGACCACCTTGGCATCTTGGTCGTCCCAGTGCCACCCCCATTTTGCCTTTTCGTGCTAAACATAGCTCCATTGGGCTCTTGTGCCTCTTTAATGTCGCTTCAAGCCCTGCTGAGCCCCACTGCATTTTCCATGACTTTCCCAGCTCAAGTGAGCACCATTGTGCCTTCTTGTGATACTTAGAGCGTGCCAAGCCCCCTTGTGTTGGTTGAAGCCCTATAACGCGCTTCCTTGTGATCTTTCGCGGCCCTCTTGTGCTATTAGAAGCTCTACAGGGTCTCCTTGTTCCTACAGTGGCGTTTGGGGCCCTCCTCAGATCTCGTGCAATTTTTCATGACGTTTGTCGTGTCGTGACGACATGTCATTTGGAACCCTGATAGCAGCTCTGATATGTTTCCATGCCGTTCCAGATTCTAGCGAGCCTCTTTTTGCCCTATTCTTGTGATATCTAAAGCTAGAGCCACATTGAACTCCCTTCTTTGTGTTTTCGAGATTTTTCGAGTCCTGCTGAGCCCCGTCGCGTTTTCCCGTAGCTTTTGGAGCTTTAGCTAGCACTCTTGTGCCATCTTGTAGTATTCGGACCTAAAGAGCTCTATCGGGTCCGCTTGTGTCCTCACGATCCCCCTCCTCTTGACATTACATTTATTTGTTTGGCCTGGGATCGTCTTAGCCCTTCGTTGTGCCCGCTTTTGTTCATGAGGGAAATGACCCGAGAGGAAATAAGGTGGAGTTCAATAAAACACGCGCATGGCACAAAAAGTGGAATTTACTCCAACCAAAATGAGTGCAAAATTTGTCTTTCATGGTTCTTCCCTCAAAACACCTTACATGTGACTGACAGAATGGGAGAAAAGACACCAAAATAAACAAAATAAACAAATTAAATGGCACAAGAAAACATATAAATCAATACCATAATAAATTGAGAACAACACAACAAGATATGTCAAACTCTCCAGTCACAGAAAAGGAAGAGTGACGGATTCGCGAAAAAGCATTCAGTGGAAGAATCCGGCAAAGAAACCCCTGAGTATTGCCCTAAGCAAAGGACTTCTTGATATGGTGGACAAAGAGACAAAAAACGCACTGCTATCCACTGCACAGAGACAAATTCAATTCAATAAACCCCTGCACTTAATTGTTTCAAGAAAGCGGCGTGCGTGTCATTGAGTGACAAATGGAAACAAAGGAGCTTCTGAACGCATGTTTAACGTATTGAGAAAGACGTACTTTTTATTTGAAAAGATAGAAAATAGGCAACTTGAACCAAGTAGTGTTCAGAAAGTAAAACGACAAGCGAATACAGAGGTTATCAAAAATACAGCAAAAATTAATATATTCACTTACAAAAACACACGCACCAGCACACGGAAACGCACACATGTCTTCAAGAGGCTACGAGCATAAATTGAAAACACGTCTGTGGGTTGACGATTTTGGCACTCCATTGTCGATTTCTCGCCCGAGCTTCCTTAATCCCCGGCGAGGACAAAGCCATGAAATCCTACCCTTCTCCCCGTACTACCTTCTGGACCGCCGAGCTGAGACATGATTGTGTTTCTCCAATTATGTGCCCATATTTGATCTGCATTGTCATACTTTGACCACGTAAATACATGAAGGGGATTCAAAACTACGATCTAGACGGCGCAAAGAAATCATTTTTTTACAATGAAACCTGGTTTCCCACAAGGTGCAAATTTCAACGAACCCCTTTTTGCTTTCTTGTATTGCAAGAAACCTTATCGGGTCCCCTTGTGTCCTCATTATGTCTTTTGGAGCTTTGATGAGCTAGCTTATGTTTTTTCACAGCTTCCAGAGCTCCAGTCGGCCTCGTTTTGACTTTTTGTCTTATCTAGAGCCCCATTGTGAACTCCAGTAAGCCTTTTGGCGTCTGCATAGCTTGTTTGAAGCCCTGATTGCCCCCCTTGTGTCTTCACGTGGCTTCAGAGCCCCATATTATATTGAGGACTTGACTTCTTTTCTCTTGATCCGTCCTCTAGCGTACTTGATCCTCCAGCTTAAAAACAGCTCTTATAGCTGTTTGTGCTGCCCTCATAACAAACTACCTTGCTTGTTGTCTTTTCATAGCACTGTCGTAGAATTGAAATGAATATTGAATTATCCGTGGCAATACTTGAGTGAATTGGGACCTTCCTGTTTGTTATGATGATTCTGCTATGTTATGATGAGTATACTTTATTGAAGCTGTTCAACACCTTTGTCGTTGCCGTAGCTTCTTTTCCTGTCTCCAGCCACAATGTCTCCGTATTTCGGAAGATACGAATACTCACTAGATATAACAATATATTTTGATCTACGATTTTGGCGTTCTGGTACGAGAGAGGCCGAGTGGATAACCCGTCTACTGTGCCTGTTACATCAGAGTGTTTATGCAGCTTCATTTATGCAGGCAGTTTCTTGAGAACCTCTCCGCTGTTGACCTTGGCGATTCTGGGCTTGAAGGACCCTCAGCAAAAGCTTTCTCGAGCCGCGACCTTGATGCTCTGAGGTGCTCAGTTTGTATGGAGACACGGACCTTGGTCTGCGAAGCCGACAATGTGTATCTTGCTCTCGGCCGTTTCCTCAATACTTTAAGAGACAACATCTATAGGACCTGTTCCATGAGGCGAAGGTGGCTGCACCCACGGACGGGTAGTGGCATTTGAACCACCAAGGAAATATGACAGAAGCAGCGGAAAGTGATGGACAGCTATATCTTTTACAGAGACCTTCCTTGTAATTCATTGAAGATCACATACAACGAAAAGAAAGGGAATTACGAGCCCTACTACTGGCAGCAAGAAAAGCCTACTTCGGTGACAGGATCGTTGCTTCCAAGAATCCTACCCTAGAGATCTGGCGAATAGTGAATGAAGATACTGAACCCAAAGTTGCTGAACACAAAATTATCATCTACCAGGACAACCAGGTGATCGAGAACCCTGAGTTGTAAGCTGACCAGTTTGGCCACTACTTTGCGATGGTAGCGTCCCATCATGTACGCCAGCGTTTTGGAGCTCCAGGACATGGCAGCTGCACTACGGTGTCCTCTCATTTCATCCAGTCTGTTTTTCAAATCTGTAAGTGAAAGTGAGCTTCGATCAGTGATATTGTCGCTCCCTGATGAAAAATCTTCGGGCATTAACGGTATACCATCGCGAGTATTTGTTGCCAGGGCCGGCAACTTTGCATTTAAACGTGTGGTGCTGACTGTTGAATATTTCAGAAAAAAAACTAAATCAGCGTCGCAGGCGATTTTTGTTTTTGTTTTATTACAACTTGAAAAAAAATTATTTAGGCACACGTCACATTTAAATAAAATATACTATACAGACTGTCCCAAAATAAAGTAGCCAAACGCCTATGGGAGATAGCCCGGAAGAAATTAGAGGCCCCTACATATTTTTTTCGACATTCGAACTTTTTTTATCTTAATTTTGATTTGTTTTACTACTGGTTGGATTTGAGTTAAGTTATGCCAATAGGTAGGGAATCATTTAAATCAAGTCTCTGGCAAATTTCAGCCGAACACTTTTACCTGTTTATGAATTACTTATTCATGAAAAACCAATAAAAAAGTCAAATTTTGAAGAGCTGTATCTCGGGTAATATGAAGCTTTCGCAAAAAAATAATGTAGAGGACCGTTGGCTACTTCATTCTGGGACACCTGTATAATATAGGGAAAATAATACATAAATAAAACTTTCAAAATTAAACAAAAATTCTCGAAATTGGTAAACTGGAGTGCTATGGCGCTAATTTCAATTTTTGCATTTTTAACATGTGGTGCTCAGCTCCACCTCTTCGTGTTACGTGTGGTGCTCGAGCACGTCAGCACCACTATTGTTGCCGACCCTGTTTGTTGCACTGTGTGATGAGATTGCCACTCCATTGTTGTCCCTCATAAATTTGTCTTTCGACCAAGGAGTTTTCCTGACATGTCTTGAACAGGCATTGATGACACTTGTGCTCGAGAAGGGGAATACTACCTTAGTGTCTTACTATAAACCGATATCTTTGTTGAGTGTATTGTCTACGCCTGCATGATCAATTGATCATTTTAATGTTTTGCCTGCTACTGTGAAATGTGCTCCGTCTGCAAATACTTCTAAGAATAGGTTAAGAAAGTTTTTCAATTTGGAACTGTTTCTACAGTTTAGATGATTTTTTCAACATGTCATGTCTTGTCCTAGTCATTTGATCAATAATATTTTGTTATCTATTGATCTTGACTCGCCTATTTTTACGTTTGTAATAATTTAAAAGGCCGATTAGAGTGATTTTACTCGATTTGATCTGATTCAGTGATCTCATGAAGTTAACGTCTCCAGACAACATCATTTTGCGACCAACATTGATGTGATATGAGGGTTAAGCTTGTTGACCCTTGAACTCATGAGCGGATGGTACAAGCGATGCCAAGAGGATTCCTCTCTCATAACTTTCAGCTATGGGAAACATAGCATCATCGCATCGCGCAAATGGCCTAATTAGATCGCTCAGTGGGGTTTGCCTGGAGGTAGTAGCTTGTTGTGAACAAAATAATCGTGTCAATGGCCTGATTTGCCCGATCAGTGGGGTTTGCCTGAGAGTGGTAGTTTGTTGTGAACGAAATCCTAGATCGTGAGCAATGCCCTGAAAAGCTAGCTACGGAACTGCAACTCGTTGTCTGTTATCCGGATCTGAGACGGTACCCCAAAAATCAACAACAAATGCTTCTCGGTTTTCTCACAGACCTGCGTTAAAGCAACTTTGCGGATGAGTATGATGATTCAGTACTGAAGCCACCCGCATTTGGCAGGCCAAAAATAATCCGGAGGAAAATAATTCAAAGCCGTGAAATCGAGGTATAAGAATGTGAATATTCCGAGTCAAGGCATCATTAAAAGATGTCGCTAGTTATTTAATTCACTCGTGTAAATCCCGCAAAGCTCCACAACATAATTTACTTGCTCCTCATCGACAATTTAATAACCGTCCTTGCTCGACGTCCGATGAAATGGAGAATTGATGCATATGGAGTAAAGCACCCGCACTTCAACCAAGTCAGTTGCCGCCGTGTCGTACTCCTGCTGTTAAAGCGCTCCGTGCTGCCCGCTCACCGCCGCCATCATCCGATGTTCACGTGTTGTCACCCGGTGTCCCAGCGCAGTGGATTAAATTTACCCATTGGAATTTCACGGCTATACGCCGTTCGCGGTCGTTTTGGATGCGAAAAAATATTCCGAATTGCTGGGAATGGAGGATATCGCCGGAGATTGACCGTGGTACCATACATTGAAGGTGGGCTACCATACACACACCGGCCCACAAATCTTGGATAGCACTCGTGGTCGAAGTCACTCTTCTCTTTTCAGTGTCTAGAAGCCGGGCCTAACCGTAACATAACCTTTAACACTAACATAAATGTTGGATCTGATTTGACCCCAAAAAGAACTTTGAACCGCGAAAACCAGTCAGAATTAAATGTCGATCAAGGTGTAGAGTCAGGTGTTCGTCGGAGGGTGGGGTGTTGGGACGTCTGAAATAATTAGGGGAAAGTTATCTCTTCGGGAATAGGTGAGATCTTTTAGATAATTTAGCCTGCGCTATGATGGTAGGACTAGGTATAGGAGCGAGCCATTATTTAAACATTTTGAATTGTACATAGAGGTCAATAGATTGCTGTTGTGTTAAAATTTTAACTGTGTCTTATTGCGTTTAAACTCGTAGTCAGACCTATCTCAACAATCTCGAGAGCTCTACAACCGAACAACAAGAAGAGAGGCACAACGGGATGTCGTCCTGATACTAGATGATCATCGGCCAAGCGGTTCCAAAAGCGGGAAAAGTGATTTAATTCAAATAAGTTGAATTAAATGCCAGTATAATGGGTTGCCTACCCATTCAGGGGTACAAGACAATAGCTGGGGTCGTTTCAGTACTTGATGCTAAAACCCATCAGCGTCAAAATAACACTTGCTCTCCTTGCTGAATATTGATAGGGGTTCACCAAATAACCTGATTGAGGCTTGTCATGAAACTTGCGAAGAAGCTGACGACGCTGCGCCTTCGGTACAACAATTTTTCAATGCCAATCATATCCTCCCACAACAGCCCGAGGAACGGATGTGACGTTTAAACATATTGGACAAGTTTCCTCCGAGCACGCACCACACTGGCCATTCCAAAGGATCGTGCGGTACCTTCTTCACCATACCGGCATATTACTAATCGTTTCTTTCTTTTCTTCCATCGTCAGAATCACTTTTTATGATGCCAACTGCCTTTGCATCCAGTAAGATGCATATCCAACTGTAATATTGAAGCCTCACCGTTCATTGTGCGGGGGTCCGGTGGTATCTTTCAACGAATTGAACCAAACCAGAGAACGGTGGTCGATCACCACTGTGAAGCGTGTCCCTTTCACATACGTCCTCAGCCTCTGGATAGCCCACAGAACTCTTCAGCACTCGCGTTAGGTGGTATATTAATTATTCTGTACTTTTTTCAAGGACCGAAATGAAGAGCACACTGCTTGTTCTCCACCTGAAAGTTCTGTGGAAATACGGCAGGCAGACCATGGGCGCTGGTGTCAGTTTGCATCACGAGAGAAACGCTGAAAACAAGACAGGCCATTTCTAGGGCTGCACTGGAACAATGTTTGAGGACACGAGATGAATCGTTCTGTTTTTGTCCTTGTGAACTTTGGCTTGTTCATTGCCTTCACTTCAGGTGAATGAACATGCAGCCCAAATCTTTTTCTTACGTAGACCAGATATTGTAGTTTGTCTCGCCAGAACCGACATTCCTTTCGGCTCTGCCTTAGCGTGAATCTGTGCTTCAATCGGCCGGTCGACCGTCTTCTTGAATATCCCCAGGTGAGTTTTGAAGAACTGTGGAATGATGATATTATCATGATCAAGAAAAGGCATGCTGATTTCATTAATTATTGGTGCAGTGTGAAGGCTGAAGAGCATCCGCTGAAACTGATAAAGTCGCGTCTTGAGACCGTGAATCGGAAGTATGTCCACGATTTCTTTTCAATTCCAATCTGCCAATAAGTCGATCTGACAATAAATAATGATGACAGATCACTGCATTTTTCAGTTGAAGGTCTACTGTGATATGTCCTAACACCTGGCGTCTGGCATTGGTTGTGTCTGTGACGGTGTGTTTTTGACTGTTTTTTTTTCACAGACGGATCTTCTCGTGCATTCGTGTTGACAAAATTAGACCTAAAAATGTGTCAACAACACTGCTACTGTCACTGTGTGTTGAAAAATTTGCGTATATTGTAATTCCTATGTAATAATTCACTGTTATCAATAAAAAGGCGCAAAAACTCCTATGGCGCTGATAAGCCGAGAAGGAGGAAAACATTTATTTATCTTATTTATTTATGCTTCACCAACCTTGAAAGAAAGCGAGCAAAAGTATAGCACTATGGAAAACAATTATTTGCGATAGTGTGGGCTACCAAATGGAGGGTGTCGTTTTAAAAGTGAACTCATTTCCATCCGTTCCCATGATGACCCCGGTTGTCAAAAAAATTCACGCCTAGCTGGCCAATACAAAACCATATAAGAATTGTGGAGCTCCTCTTGAGAAGTGGCTGCTCCATTGTTCAAGCTATAAGAAAGATTTTTGTCGGCAGTTACAAGAAGATATCGCTTCCTCCTGCGACAGCACTTTTCAGTGGACGCTATACATCACTTACAACTTCGTGATGATATGAGGCATCAACAAGATGGTGCAAGACCAGGTACAGCTAATGTGAGCATGAACTTACCTCGAGAAATGTTTCCCAAATCGATTGATGTCTCAAAACGGTGATGTGGATCATCCAGCGCGCTCTCTCGATTTGAGCGTCTTGGATTATTTTTGTGGGGCTACGTGAAGTCGAAAGTCTTCTTGAAACCTCTGAGTGATGAGAGCTGAAAAACCTCATTAGATTAATTATTACTGAAATTTCTGCCAAAATATGAAGGCGTGCAATGCGTGATTTGTTACGAAGGCCGGGAATATGCATTCAGAGGCCATTTACTAGAAGTGATATTCGAAGCCACTTGAAATAACTTTCCAAATCAAAACTTGAATATTTGCTCTCCATTCACCCCTATGGCCTTCGAATAAATCCTCTTATTAGTACAATTTTTATCCAAGTTTTGAAAGGGTCCACTTTGAGAAAGACAACTTTCACTTTAGGCCCTATTCATTTGAAGAAAAATTCCTTATCATAACAGACCATAAACCTCTCGATTGATTGTTTTCCTGAGAAGAGTCATATTCAAAAACTTGTTCAAAAAATCTCATTATTGCAGATAATACTGAAACCATCCATGGAAAATCTTCCTAATACTACATAAACTAGCCATTGTCATATTGTGTACAAAAAAATCTGAAAATGAGTGGAGGAGTTACAAAAATATGCGAGAACATTGGCCACCAAAGATATAGCCCGATTCCGACAGCTAGGAATTTTTGAAGGAATTATCGAAATACTTGTGAACTTGGCCCACTGAAGTTGCGGAACATCTTAGAATATAGGTCACAAAAATATTTTGATGATTAAAAATCAATAGCCAAGTTTGACCTTGGAGAGTGGAAGGAAAGCGGCAATTGGCCATCAAATTGTTGAAAAGACTTTGAGTTGTCGGTGAAACCAGAATGCTTGCTTCAATTCAGGTAGCCTGATCATCTTGATATTTGGAAAAAAATGAAATAATATGAGCCATTTTGATTCGCAATCAAACAGCGAGTGCCCTCGAATTCATAACTTGTTCAATTTTATGTGCATTTTATGCCAATTCGATCACAGTGAATTCACTTACCTACTTATATCACTTATCTGTATTCATGTAGGTAGCTATTTGCAAAAAAATTGCAATACTTACCCATACCATCCTGCATCTCGCCGGATGTATGATAATCAATCATAGTCCAAGCTGTCACGAAGATCGAGGTGCCTTCGAGCTAAAATCAACTATTCATGGTTTGTCGTTATAGAATCTAAGTGATGTCCTTAAACGGCCGTGAAATTGGGCCTAAAATATTAATTAGCGTCCTTATTTCACCATAATCATCAGCAGGAGCAAACAGCAGCAGAAACCAGCAGCAGCTTCGCTACCTACCTCATTACTTAGAATCTTTCATAACTGCCCCTGTTTTTGGCATACTTAGTGGTCATGCATAATCAGTAATAATTACCAACGATAATAATTATCATCGTTGGAAAAATTGTATAACCAACACCTTGAGCTTGGTCTTTCGAAAATTTGGAATCAAGTCAGTGGGAAAAATCGAAAGCTGGCAAATTGGCAAAAATTATTTTCTAGCAAACTGACAGATTTTTTTGAGCTTTTTCATAGGGAAATTTGAGACGAAAACGTGGCTATAGCGCTAACGTTGCAATGAGAAGAAGAAAAGCATGATACAGAGAAGCTACTTGCAATATTGTGGGCGATCCAGTATTTTCAAGCCATATTTACATGGAAAAAATTTCTGATCATAACAGATCACAGACTTCTTGAATCGTCGCGCTCTGCCGTTTCTATACGGTTTCTCGGCGTCATTCCGTCTGGTTACCATGATCTCTTGTACCGCCAAAATTCCGCCTTGAATTGCAAACGCACCTTGTATTCGGAGAACAAAGCAGAAGATTTAGTGAACCTCGAAAAAGTTGACATTTTCCAGCAAAAATCAGACGGTTATCGCGCGTCGAGATTAATTGGCAGACCTTTACAACTGGACGTCGTCCATCCTCTGACCTGCAGACGGACAGCTTGAAACTTTGGCTTACGAAACCGATTTTACACGCAGGAAATTGTCTTTGTGCCACCCGGTTTGCAGCATAGGTCGTAATTTGCAACATCATACACTCCAAGGCTGATGTGAGGTCTCTAAAATAATTTATTTTTCCTCTTTATTATAGCTTTATTAGTCGCGTATGATGGCGAGCGGCGGCGACCATCCATTTATGTAGGTGAATCATTAAAAATCTCCTGTTATGAACAACCGGATCGCGACTTTTCGAAGCGGCCGGCAGGAAAAACGCAGAATCGAAAGTACGGGTAGGCAAGAACAGCTCTAACTTACCGACACTGCGCGCTAATTAGTGTGGTTAAGTCACAATGTTGCTGCCGTTTTCTCAGTTCGTATAAATCAAGCGGGCAATTATTCAAATAATTAAAGTAAAGACAAGTAATAACGTAATTCCTGATTTTCGCATAATGCGGACGAGGGGGACATGCACGCATAAATAATAATCATGACTCGGGATACCATTTGTTATGTATGAGAGAGGGCTGCTGGCAGGCAGTTAATGTTGAGTTCAATGAGTTTTTAGCTCCGTATTATGTACGGCTAAACGAGAGAGATATATAGGATGTGTAATAAGTAGTTTGTATGGTCAGGGCGTGGTCACTTTTACTCTCCGTTGTGGGAGCTCTGGTTTTATTATTGCGACAATCCGCAGTGATTCCTTTTGGTTTCGCTCGGCAAAGCGAGTTTAAGTTTCACTATATGGTCGCGCTCGATGATGCCAATTAGCTATCAAATCGGTCGATGATCCTGACGAATGGGCCTGAAACCGAACCGTCGACAAATTATGAATGATCCCGCGTTATTGCCGTATGATCGCCTCTTCTCGGTTCCAACTAAACGTAGCTGGATATAAATGTACATATTATACAAACAGTGTAATAGAAAAAAAATTGAGAAGCGTCACAAATTAGAAAATCTAAGAACTTGGGATAAATTGTTGATAGGTGATGAATATGAAGAAGTGCAGGATTATGTTGAAATTATGAAAGACAACAGTGAGCGCCAATAGCTTGTCATGATCAACTGACTGGCAATCAGTGGCCATCTAGACCTTCAGACTTCAACGCTCCGGGCTTTTTTCTGTAGAGCGTTGAATGTATATAGACAATACAAATAGAGAAGACCATATGTTATCACCACCGTCGTCACGGATATTGGGGCATCAAAAATCAGCCAACCTTTTTTTGAATGATGGACTCGCCTGGTTCCTACGCAACCGTCAAAATCCATGACAACCCATCCATATGGTCTTTTCTATTTGTATTGTCTATACGACTGTACGTGAATACGGGAAATGTGCTCTGTTGAAGTGAAAATTATAATCCAGAAAGGTTTCACTTTTGTACATCGTATCAGGCCAGCGACATGATCGGTTTTGTTGTATCGAGTATTGAGTGACGGTCAGTTGTTGACCCAAATCGCAATTTGCCTAAAGCTCTCAATCAGGACCGCCACTGAAGAAATATATGCAAACGGTCGCGTTATAGGTACACAAAATGATATCTCTGTACTTGACGGAGATCACTATACTTAGCCATTTTCAGGCCTTCTACGTACCAATTCGATCCACGTCTAATCTGGAGCGATCTATAAGATGGTAATTGTGAAATTCAAAGAGTGATATTGTATAATAAGCGCGACGTTCTCAAATTGTGATTCAGTTATTTAATTCTAATCTTTCACCGGTCGGTGGCAGCTGCGTTGAGATAAAATAATGCGATAAAAATGATATAAGAGCCACAGCATGATTGCCCGGTGATGCAGGGAGTATCGATGATTTGGCAATGCCAAGAACTGAGCCCTGTGCAATCTGACGAATTAACTTTGTAATAATAATAATTATGTACGTACCACAGTTCGTAAGCTCGTAGGCTCAACTTGGAACCGAGAAAGATTTCTGGTAGGTGGTCTATATCAATAAGAAAAACGGTTACACTCTCTTAAAGATAAGCCCTCAGTCGGTCAAAATTCAATCCTGTAACTTGAAGGATCGATAAAAAAATGCAGAATGTGTCAAGTGAATGCAATTCTGATGCTATCAATAAGTGCATGATTTTTTATTCAAAAATAGACTGTCACACTACCTCTCCCTTTTGGCAAAAAATAGGACTGCTCGCAAGACTATTTTTCACCTAACAGCTCAGATGCAGCTCCAGACGAATCCGTAAACTAATGGAAACACCATTAGAGAAAGACTCGTGTATAAAACGAGGTCCAAACCTCACCGATTTTCACCAGGTAATCGCGTGCTATCCCCTTTGTGCTTCAGCCAGGAGGAACCGTATAGGACCCTGACCAACGCCCTGTGAAAAGGACCGCGCAAGGATTCTTCCGGAAGACCCACAGACATCGTTTTAAATGCCAAAAGCGCGGTGAGAAAATTCCAATTTATTGTTATCTCACAAAAACCCAACACTTTTTGCGTCTTTGAATATGCCTACCAGCCCTGTGAAGATTCGCTTTCCTGTCTTATTATGTGAATAACTATTCCCTAGAATAGTTTTTCGCAAGCACTCGGAAACATTGCATCCCTCAATGCATCGACAGTGGTGAACATTTCCGTGTTGAATTCAAGCCACTTTTGCTATCGCGGTACCTACCTAATGATACTTTTTTGTGGACGTTTTGTTTCCAGTCGAAGGAGGGCGCCCGCTCTTTCAAACAAACGTCATGAGAATTTGCGATTTTTTTTAGCTTTAGAGCGCCCCCAAGGCCATGGCCTATAGTTGGCCTGTGAGGGTTAATCCGCCACTGGGAGCGCCAAAGGAATTAAGGGTTCTTATTTGAACGAAAATAACAATAATAATATCATGTAGTTTTGGAAATTGAGGGTGAAGAAAAATTTGTCGAAAATGATTAGTGGAAATCTGGTGGACAACCTCGTCGATAGGGTTCAAAAGCTCTGGACAGAATTTTCAGTTTTTTCACAAACTCGGAGTCTTTTACTTTTGTGATCTATCAATAAAGATTTATTCTCAGCCCGGTCCTGCCAAAAGAGTTTTGTGTAGTTATATGTGAGTATTATTTTGCATCCGATCGCTGTACCTATTTATTGCCGTCCGTGTCACTATAGACTAGGCAGAAAATCTCAAAAAAGACTTCCTAGAAGCAAATCATGTAACAATTGATTAACAGGTTGTTTCTTAGGTTTTAGACTCCGCTGAACACGACTAGGGGTGTTATCTTTTCGAAATTTTACCCCTTACCCCTTAAATCCAAGATGGCGGAAAGTTGAGGGTAAAAACTGGGTGCACGCATAAAAAGCTTATTTCCGGCCCGATTTTCCTCAAAATTGGTTCTATTCTTATGTTTTTGGGGTCTGATTTCAAGAGCAAATCAGAAACAAATTTACGAATAACTCAAGATAGAGTCATGTAAAAATCAGTTAACAGGTGATTAGTTATGTTTTGGACTCTGCTGATCACAACTAGGTAAGTTTACAGTTGAAATGTTTACTCCTTATGTCTCAAATTCAAGATGGCGTATAGTCAGAGAAGAGTGACAATTGCACAAAAACGCATTTCTAGCTCGATATTCCTCAAAATTCTTCCTTTTTGAATGTTTTTGGGGGTGTAGAAGATTACTAGAATAATTTTGAAGACCTGTGGGCGGTCATTTGTCCTTGAATTGATGTTGCATAAGTTCCAGTGGCAAATCAAAGTGAAAATTAGGAATAAACGATGATTAGAATGTTGGAACATTTTTGAATCAAAACATAGATATATGTACCCAATCATGTAATCCACATGCAATTGAGAAAGGCAAATATGTAAGAAAGTGTCAAAGTGAGCCCATGATTCTCTTAGGTATCACGAGTCTTCTATTTTGTTTCGAAATTTTTCAGGCAGGGATCTACACAGAGCAGTGCATGCGAATCTCTTCTTTCTGCAGCCACAATTTTTTTGTGTGACAGGAAGTTGCACACCCACAGTATACGAGAGACAAGGTTTCTTCGGGAACTGGCCTTCGGGTCGTCCACACCGGTAAAACCTTGCCATCTGCCATGCACCTTCCAGCCGCAGTCACTGGGCGACGTTGCCTGTTCAAAAATTCGCCAAAAATAATTAATTGCGGTTTAGGAATTATCAATCAACAACTATCAACAACTGAACGTATTTGTAATGCAATTTTCTATGTATGAAAGTCAGACAGATTTTATTTTGGACAAGTAAAAGACAAGACAATGGATTTCATTATCGAATCTGCTAAAAATTGGAGTAAAACAGATTCAACTACAGTAAATAATAAGACAAAAGTTTCAAAATCAATCATCACCTGTCTGCTGCAACTCCGCACCTTTACATCTTGAGACAATTATTATAAAAAACAGTAGATACCTCTTTCACAATAATAGCGCCCGCCTTATTTAGTGACAACTGACAATTGGGCAGTGATATTAAGCACTGGCGTAGCCAAATGAACATCATTGGCGGGAGACCGGGATATTACCACCAAGTCTAACATATCTAGTCATGTTCAGCAGAATTCAAAATATAAGTAGTTAACAATCTGTAAACTGTTGTTGCATAATTTGATTCCCTTCAAAGTTGGACAACACGCATGAGTCGGAATGGTCACTCAGATGTCTCCGAAATTGGGCCCCTATCCTTCTACAACTCCGAAAGCAGAATTTTGAAAAAAATCAGACAAGTGTGATTCAGAAAAATCCGAGAAAAAATCAATGTGTTTTTTGTACGTTCATTACTCTTTGCTAATTATGGGTACCTACGCCATCTTGAGTGTGAGGCACAAGAAGTGAAATTTTCAACTAATAAAATACCTAGCATTGATCAGCAGAGTCCAGAACATAATAAGTAACTGCCTAGTAACTCATTGTTACGTGATTTTATCTTAAGCAGAAAGTAGAGACTTTTTTCCATCTACATTGTACCTGTACACCTATGATTGCTATTTTATGAAGAAAATCAGATTTTTTTACTTTTTACCCTTGACACTTTCTTCCTTTGCCTTTGTCCATCCATTGCATGTGTGATAATACATAATTGAGTACCTACATAATGGAGTATTATACTAAAAAAAAATTTTGATTGCAATGGAAACTACATTGAAAAATAATTGACCCATGTTTTTTTATTCAGTCAAAAACCGTACCGTTTGGGCGCAATAAATAAATAACATCAACTAGTTCTGACGTCACAGCGAGTCACCGCCTATACTGCCTGTGTAAATGACGTCAGAAATAGACAGAATTATCAATAGACGTTTATTTATTGCGGCCGAACGATACGATTTTTGGCTGAATAAAAAAATACGGGTCAGTTATTTTCCAATATAGTTTCTGATTCCATCGAAAAGAAGAAAATTTTTCGAAAGTATAATACACTATTATATTCTATGCTTTGGTACAAAAATGGATCAACATTCTAATTACCTATCGTTTATTTCTAACTTTTCACTCTGATTTGCGCCTGAAACTTTGGCAACACTAATTCTAGGACGAATGACCGCCCACAGGCCTTCCAAATTATCCCAATCATCTTCTACACCCTCAAAAACATTCCAAAAGGAAGAATTTTGAGGAATATCGAGCTAGAAATGCCTTTTTGGTGCGCTCACCACTCTTCTCTGACTATACGCCATCTTGAATTTGAGACATAAAGAGTGAACATTTCGACTGTTAACATACCTAGTTGTGATCAGCAGAGTCCAAAACATAACTAATCACCTGTTAACTGATTGTTACATGATTTTATCGTAAATTTGTTTTTGATTTGCTCCTGGAAGTTAGACAACACTAATTTGAGACCGAATGGCTTCCCAGAGGTATTTGAAATTGGCCTCATCATCTTCTACGACTCCGAAAACATAACAAAAGAACCAATTTTGAGGAAAATCGGGCCAGAAATAGACTTCTTATGCTCGCACCCTGTTTTTCCCCTCAATTTTCCGCCATCTTGGATTTAAAGGACAAGGGGTGAAATTTTGAAAAGATAACACCCCTAGTCGTGTTCAGCGGGGTCTAAAACCTAAGAAAATACCTGTTAATCAATTGTTACACAATTTGCTTCTAGGAGTGATTTCTAGGCCTCTTTTGAGATTATCTGCCTAGTCTACTATGTGTCTCTTTCATGCCTCTCTCATTAAACCGGAACCGCAGAACGTTTTTCATTTTGTTGATCCTCATTGGGATGAAATGGCCTTGGTGAATTTTGTGACACTGAATAACAGTTCCGCAGCTTGTAGATTTTTGTATGTCGGTGAAAGTCCAACCCAAGAAACATCATCCCTCTCGTCCAGCTTGAATGTATTTTTTTTGTGAGGTCCTGGGAGATTGCTGAAGAGGGGTGGGACCGAGAAACAGGCCTGACTAGAAACAGGAATGACAAGGACGGTGATTTGATCAATTAAATGAGGTGACAGGCCGCTGCTGTTGCTTGAAATTCAGTACTGAAATTCCGCAATACCAAATCAACTTCAAACCTCCTGTCACTTTGGTGACTCCTGAATTTGTTCAGAAACTTCAAAACCGTCTGCCATTTTTTCCAATCTCCGTCATTGTTCAGAAACTCTCAAATTCCATTATTATTCAATTCCGTCATTGCAAGGCCCGTGAAAAACTGCATTCAGAATAGTTTAAAGCATTTCTTGATTCATCATCTGTCAAAGAATGGAAAATATCAATGTTTAAAACTTTGCCATTCAATTATTCAAAATTCATCTTATGAATTCAAACCAAACTTGATCGGAAGCGACATAACAAAAGAATCAAATCAATGCTGAAGTTGGAGTTTTCCACGATTTCCCGGACAGGAGCTTTAAATTTCCGAACTTTTCCCTGGCCGATTTCAGCGGAACTGGCCATTAACCTGCCTTTGGCCCATTTCATTTCCTCCAATACCAAACCTGTGAGATTTGTTATATCAGCCTGACAAATTTTATAAGTATCTACGTCAAACTGACGGTCACACGATGTAACTGATATAGGTGTACCCCCCTTTGTGTGTATTGGTGAGATTAAGGACAACAGCTGGCCTGGATCGTTTGTTATTTAAGTGTCGGTTGGAGCTTCGATGAGCCTCTTATTGTGTTTCTTTGAGCCTCGTGGTAGCTTTCGGGGCTCCAGTATCCTTTGATGTGTGCGACTGTCTTGTGTGGTTTGGTACCAAGACCCCTGGTGTCTTCCAGTCTTCCCGTCATCTGAAGCCCTAATAAGGCTCCTACACTCCTTGGTTTGTAGCTTCCAAATATTTTTTTGTGTGCCTCCCGGGTTTGCTTTTTCTTTTCAAAATAAGAAAAGATGTGAAGTGGACTTGAATAATATTTTTACTTCTGCACGATTGAAACGTAGTGTTCCGATTTTCAACTACTATCGACTCACCTTGTATAATATGATGTAGATAACATAACGCACTTGAGACCCATGGTCGCACGAGTTTTGAACTCTCCTGTCAGAAGTGAAACAACCAGTCGAAAAGTTCATGGTTCTTATAATAAGAGATTTCGTTTCATATCGATATGGTCTAAAATTTGTTTTGCTCACAATATTGCAAGTATTTTTTTCTCGCTATTTGACTTCCGGTGTTTTCTATAGACAGATTCCAGTTTCTCCAAGTGCTCCTCAAAGAGTGCCGAGAACAACGATATCATCATAATACATGCTAAGTTTCTTATTGATGTTTTAAAATCATAGTGGATGTAAAACATGATCCGCTGGGAAAGAGGAGGTGCTACTTTCAGACCAAAGGGCATCTGCCGAAATTTGTGATGCCCGCTTCCAGTATTTGATGCTGACTCATTCATACCAGCTGGTTTCATTTTATATCTTATGGTGCAACTTGAGACTAAAGGGTTGATTTGGGGTCCACCTTTCGTCCAGAGTTGCGTCCGATACTCTCGAAGCCATAGAGTCAGAGCCAAAAACGCTTGAGATCATCAGTTCTGATTCATCTTTATTGTTCTTGTTTTTTTTTTTTTTTAGTAGTAACTTAAATCTCAGTCAAGGTATTCTTAGTCGACTTAGCACTGATGCCAACAAAAATTCGTCAAGAATGAATTGGGCATTTTATTGATAGTAGAGCAGATAACAAATCGCACAAACGTGAACTTTATTGTTAGCATCAGAGCTAAGCCTCGCGTAAACATAGTCTCTTCTCCCTATACAACATTATGCCGACGTCATTTCATTATTTAACTAATAGGATCCGTTTTCACTTGGCGAATAATATAATATGCAACAATTCGATATTTTATAGCTAACTGGAATTGTTTGTCTAGGTGCATGGTAATAATTGATCAGGCATAGAATCAATATTAATAATGTCGTGAATAATACCGCACCAGGATTTTACGACACGAGCGAGCATATAAAATTGATTAGCGATTCGATTTTCATGTTTATAATTTAATAATAATTTATCATTATACCCACTATTACAGGCAATGTAATGATTCATTTTTCGAATTAACACCCACCAGGGTGGTATGGTGCGGCGTTCTCTTGATTTAGGTATCTACTACAATAGAATTATTTTATTTCTCCACTAAGAGATCCAGATTGAACCGTCCGAACCGGAGACAAATTTAAAACGATAAAGCGAGTCAACATCATTAACAAAATCAGCCCATTTTAGCTTGAAGGCACCAATTAAAAACACTTGTAATTTATAATCAAATATTGTCGGTAATATCCGCTTGACCATAGAATCCACGCTACTCCTATACCATAATCAGTAATAACAAGTTTATTTTCTCTTGAACCAAGACGTTTCATTAATCTAACTGGACTTTTGACGCCGCGCGCGAGTTTAATTCCAGAGCTGAGGCTGGAGGATAGAAATCTCGATCACATTAGTAATTAAACTGCATAATGCCCATATTTAGCATATAAAGATTAGGTACACAAACACACACGTATGTTCAGGTTATTTATTCAGCATCTTCTGATGTATCGATATAAAGGTATATAATATAAAATGCATATGCATCAGCGGGACCTTGCAAGAACCTTGGGCCATATACACAATTGGCTCAGTAGTGTGATGCCAGATGATTTCATAGATCTAATTAATTACAAATAAATGGATGCCTTAATTTATTCCCATGTTCCCAGAACGACGCAGTATAAATGGAATAGATCAAAAGAATCATTATCATCGTATAGAGAAATATATTACACCATATAATTTATTGTTCTCTTTGTGCTATGGGCGGGTGTGTTGTTGGGTGTATGCGTTTCAGGAAGGAAAAGCTTCGGCGATGCAGAAATGGTTCGCTGGATGGTAGGTATGAATTATTGGCGTCATCGTCACAGCCAGTCAAACAATAATGAAATGAGGGCCCATGTGATCGGAGCACACTCAGGAATAAGGAAATTCTAAACACCGCACACTCAAACAAAAAAAGTTCCGTTTATTTGCTGCGTACGCTGGAAAAGTGAACAGCAAAAGTTCGGAATAATATTTGATTATACGGTGTCGATGTCTCATCCGTAGGGCACCTGAATGCACACACGACTGGTCGGTTCAGACTAGAAAGGGAAATAGTACAAGAAAGATAGATTTCGACCTCGGAAAAAATATGAATCCTGTCAAAGTGTTATCTTCCTCATCGAATAACTCTAAGTCCTGCATTGCGATTCATGGCGATTTTGATCATGGTATAGGTAATTCAGTTCTGCACAAATCCTCCAATTTTCGGAAATGAGTTGTCATATCTTCAATAGTTTGAGGCGTTTTCATTTAAAGGTGCATGCTGTAGTGTTCTGATCAGTAGTAGACGACGCGCCGCGCCGGCTCAAGTTCAAATCGATTTTTTAAACTCGAGAAAAAAAATTATACATCAAGTGGATGATTTTTGTGAAGTTTACATTTTATTTTTATGGCCCTGAGAATTTTCTGGAAATGAACACCTCCAACAGTAAATAAAAATTCGTCAAAATTGTCGAGGAAAAAACAGGTTTTCTCAAGTTTACTTGTTCAAACTTGTTTTCATCCGAATTTACACATCGGATACGAGTTCGGGGGATTGAATTTAGTCGGAAAAGATACCAAACTTGTCGTGATCGGTTTTACATGGCTAGAAAAACAAAATGGACCACCTAGCAGAGCTTCGCCCCCCACTACTCCCTTTCAACAATGATGGACACTTTTTTTTGTCAAAATGGTATCAACGGGATATGATACGTCGAACTATAATGTATCCGCATCCAATGGATTGACGGGCTCCATCCCTTCCATGTTTACCTGCAATTTTTTACCCCCCCTCCAATTACTCAAAACCCCTGGGTGCGATTTTTGGCGATTTTGGATATGTTGTAGAGTACTCAATTCTGAACAGAATATCAAATTTTCATGACGTCCATGTTTATTCCGAGGTTTTGCCGATTTTTAGCGCACTTTCTCAAAAATTTACAATTGATGCCCCGCCGCCATCTTGTTTCCTCCATATTGAACATGTTTCAAAGTGTTAGAATTAGGAGAATTATGCCGTAACGAAAAGAGTTATCGATGTGGTGCCAATGCCAATTGAATGCGTACGTGTCCACTATATAAATTTTACTAATGGTTTTCATCACTTGGCCGCCATCTTTGGTCCGCCATTATGAATTTCTCTGAAAGTGGTCCGATCTGAGTGAAATTCACGGGCGATGTGAACTTCACCAAAAATACATCCGATTTTGAACAAATGATGCTCTGCCGCCATCTTGGCCGCCATATTGAAATTTCTTATAACTCAACGATTTTCATGGAGCTTGAGACTTACCTTTGTTTCGTATGATCATTCTTATTCTCCAGCTGAATTCCAACATTCTGCCGCTATCTTGGCCGCCATATTGAAATCTCTTATTACCCATCATTAGTACGATCATTTTGATTTTTAAGCCAAATTTCATGATTCTGACGTTCTTTTGGCCGCCAGGTTGAAATTTCTGCCCAAATAACGGTAGAGCCCTAATGACCATCTTGCGTTCACAAATCCTTCAAAAAGGAAGTGCGCCAACTGAGCCCTATGCCCATGAGGCATATTCGCTTGTTTTACTATTTTTCCTGTACTAAAAGGGTCGGACTCGAGATTAGCGCGATTTTGGCTCAGAGCCTAGAAAACGTGTTTCACTCTTTGCTCGACTAATGGTTCCGCATCTCTCCGTCCAAGGCGCTACTCGTCAATGAGCCGCTTTGGTGCGCGTCGCACTCTGGTTGGGTAAAGCCGGGATACGGGGTCCGCAGGATAAATCCGAGATACCGGATCTCCGTTACAGTAAATGGAAACTCTGGAACTTCAAATAATCTTTTTCCAGTTCAAACGTTCAACAGTGGAATTATGGGTAAGAGAAACATGGAAGATTTAAAATTCCATTGGGAGATAAAATGCCATAGATACACATTTTTCGAAACCAGCCTTGATCAATTTTTGAATATCTTGTTGACTAAAAACAGTACTTCTGTTTTTGTGAGGAAAAAGTTTTCCAATAACCGTCAGCGCCACAAAAAAGATGATCAGCGATCAAGGCTGATTGCAGATTAACTGAACTTTTTTCTCCTGAATGCTAGGCGATTAACCACGAAAAATGCCTTAATTCTGTACTAGACCCATCATCTTCTTATTATTGAGGGATGAACCAGCATTGGCAGGAAGTATATGTATGGATGAAAAAAATGCTCATTGGCCACCCTTGGGATCATCAGTTAGCTATCCATCGGAAAAAGTTCCAAGGCCCTAGCTTCATACCCCGAGAAGGAGTACAACTTCTCAATTTATACACGGACAGGTGGACAGACAGACAAACCGGCCATATAAGCCTCATTTTCTCAAGACAATGCGCTGAAAATAAGATTGAACATAATTATGAGACAAGGGTAAGTTCCAAGTTTTATGAAAATCGTTCCAAGAAGAAATTTCAATATGGCGGCGGAAGCATGGAATCCGATTTTAAAATAAGCTGGATTTCATGATTCCGCCGCAATCTTGGACGCCAAATTGAAATTTCTTATTATTAGTGGAACGATTTCCATGGAACTTGGAATTTACCGTTATCTAGTATGAACATTCTTATTTTCAACCTTGACTTCCATCAATGACAGATTCTGCCCTTAGAAAATGCGCTTTTGCGACTCACGCAATGAGGGGATATTCACTTGTTTATCATGCCATACCTATACCTCGCCACAAAGGAACCTGATAATATTTCCGCAAGAATTTTTAGCGGATCTACAATATTTTTTAGATAAGGTGAACAAGATCAAATTAAGCTGTTGATTCTATGAAAATTCTCGTAAAAGTATTACTACTATTTTACGCATGCAGGAGAAGCAATGTTTAAAAATGTATGACAATTTGGTCTACACTCCCCTTTATCAACGCTTTTTCCCAGAAATCCTCAGCACCGATTCTTTCATCCGTGAACTGTGTTGCTCCCACTGTCTCGTTTCTCGTTCGAACGACCATATTTCTTTCATAACAAACGGAAACGGCTCGTCTCTCGAACTCCTGTGAGGTTTTTTGATACAAGTATATCCTAGGTATTCCTAGATATTTCCTGATATTCCCACATATTCTCAAGTATTTCCATGTATTCTCTGGTATTCCCAAGTATTCCTGAGTATTCCCGAATATTCTCGATATTCCCTAGTATTCTCCAAGTATTCCCTAGTATTCCCTAAGTATTCTGAACATTTTGTACAGGTATTCTCGGAGTGGTTGGCCCGTTTCTGCCAAATCTGAGCAGCTAAAAATGTAACAAAAAAATAAGTTATCCAAATCTGAGCTGGCAAGAGAACGAGGGACTTTTTTTTTTAAATATGAAAATTTTGGAGAAAAAAAATTCGAGTTTTTTTATTTTTGAAATTTTTAAATACTCATTAATTTTCAGTCCAGATTTCAGATTACTCGTCTTTTTTTCAAGTCTCTTACTCCACTGGTTTCCATGAAACTCACGTTTCAAGAAAAAACACTAGGGAATGCCGTCCTTAAGGCATCACTTTGAGCACCATCGCTTGAATCCACACTCAGAAAAATATTGAACTTCCCATTAACTAAATGTAGCAGTTCTTATCAACTGATTATCAATACTGTAAAAAACGGTTCGTACAACGGCTCTAAGACTAAGTGACAGCTTCACAAATTGTGAGAAATACTACTTCAAAATAGTTGAACTGTGCAGTGGCAGCCACCACTACATATGTTGTTAATAACATCTTCGTAGAAGTATTCACCGTCAAATATCTCCATAGTTATATGTCCTACGTTCAAATGGTAGAAATTACCACTACAGAAATGTTACCATCACTGCTACTGAAGTTACGCTCTGTTACACGGCTACGATCGGTAATAATCGAGTCGGTCAGCCGATGAGATTTCCGAATTGTGATCATGTGATTTGATTCGGGTTTTCGATGGGAAGCATCTCACCCCACGCGCCCAAGCCATATTTTTCTTGTCGGTGCTTGTTCTCCATTTTTCTTGCGGTTCCGGTGTGTGGTGTTTCTGTTTCTGCGAGGGCAATGGAAAAGTAGCTAAACGCCTGGTATTCCACAAGAACTGAAATCAGTCTTCGAAGGTAGGTACTAAATTTTATATTGTGGTGAAGTAGCTACCTAGTTACACTATAGTGTAGTTGTGGTCGTAGATACGTAGGTAGTTTAGCTGCACGCATTTGCCATTCAGCTTCGGCATGGTTTCTGTTGCCATCAATGGTTTGCATTTATCAGCTTTAGCGCTTTAGCTAGGTATTTGCTGTGAGTTGCTAGAGTATCCATGACTTAGAAGTTTCCGGTTTAATTTTGAAATAAAAAGGTTAGGTTGTTAGCATAAATTAATCTGAAACGGTTTATTTTATAGCAAATTTTCTGGATGACGGAGCTTTCCTTTTGACGGAAGAAGATTTGATGCAACTAGTGCCTCAAGAGGGCTAAGGGCTGAGCTAAGGGCTGATCTAAAGCTGAAGTGGAGAGAATTTGTATCTAACGTGAGTGAGGATTATCTTAGTTCGCAAAATTAAAACTATGAAGTCTCAGATGATACCAGAGTCCCTAAATACGGACCTTTATAACATGATTTCCTCCGAGGCTTCAAGCTATCATGTTATTTGTACTGATTAATTACTAAGTTACATAACTATAGTTTATTTTATGAAATCCGCAATCTAAAATACAATGTAACCCCTTGTCATTTTTAATTTTCTTTGTAATATGTATTTTTTAACGTTCACCCATTTTTGTTTTGTTTTATGAAAATTTATCTGTTCCTATGATGTCTTGTAATCTACCTACGTATGATAATTATTCAAATTTCATTGAATTTTAATTGTATGGTTCTTTTTTTTATTACATATTATTGTATTAAATTTCGATTATTTTTATTTATTCCCAATATTAAAGTATATTTATGAATAATGAAACGTAACGGTTAATGTTACCGACCAGATATGTGATAGCAATCTTTCCGTAAGGTAGGTGAAACCATCTAACGGCTCGATACCAAGTTGGGGCTGAGACCGCCGTAAGTGCGGTTACTATAGCAACGGCCAATCAGACCGCTCTATTTGGCAAGTTACGCCGTCCTAACTTTTGCGCCTGCAACTTGGTATCGAGCCCTAATATGGTATCTCTTATTACTATAATGCAGTATTCCTTACAACTACGAAAACATTCTGTCGACGACAGGGAATGTTAAAATTTACTTTGCTGTAGTGGTAAAATCCCCTATACTGTAGTGGTAAAATCTACTACTCCATTCACTGCGAATATATACGAGAAGTAGTGTATTACGAAACTATATCACATTTACTATTTTGTAGTAGTATTATTACCACCATGTATAAGTTGGCGCCTATTTAACTGCTACAGCAAGTAGGACCAACGCTTTATCGCGTATTGCTTCTGCTTCTTTTTTCTCGGTGCAGTTTCGAAAACCCAGACCGGTTTTACATTTTAAACAGGAAAATTCTCGTGGAATTGAGAAAAAAATTTGGTGGAAAATGTTCATGAACCAGTCACCCCTTGTTCGGAAAAAAAAATTGTGAAAATCTGTTCACACGATAAAAAGTTGGAAAATTTGCAGTTTTCCAAAGAGAAAAGCTCGAAAACCGTGGGTCCGATTTCAAAAGTTTTTCCCTCCAAAAATGGATTCAATATTTTCTCCAACTTTCATTTCCAGCACATCTGCACCTGAAATGAACATTTCGTGGAGCCCTTAGACTATGGCTCACCGCAGGTTGAATTTCCACTGTAGTTTTTCCAAATTCACGGAATGTGCAAAATCCATTTTGAGAAAAAATACCGTCGGAAAACCAGAACCGTGTTGATTTCGAAAATGGGTCTACATGACGCCAAATCCAATCTACTTTCGATATCAATTGGAATTTCTCAAAAAAAGTCAATCCCCGAGCAGAAATGAATTTTTGAGTGGAGTTCTGCATCAAAAGCGAGCCTTTCTGGTCAAAAATACAAGTAAACGGGTGACAACGGCTAGGAGGAAAATTCATTCAATTCTTTTGTTGTGTTGCTTCCTGCCAAATTTGGTTCGGTCGGATTGATTTCGAATGATTAAATTGTAAGTTTTGATTTTTGACATTTTTCACTATTTGACAGATAAATGGGGGAATTCTTGTAACTGTTCTGAATACAGTTTTTCAAGGGCTTTCAAATGACATTATTGCAAGTCGAGTTCCGTGAGATATAGTTCTTGACATTTGTCGATAGTGACAGTTCTGTTCGACAGATGACAGCCCAAAACTCATGGAGCCGTGACCTCCATGATATTCTTTCCACCGTGGATAAGAATCTCATGAGAGTTATGTATAAATTCCTCGCTCAGTGCTTACAACTCCGTGCCTTCATCCTGTAAGAAGGCTGAGAGAAATGATACTTGGTGACGTTGACTGGTTCTCACTGCCCGCGGCTCTGACTTTCGCGAAATTTAAGTTTTGATTTGGAAATCGTTTGGTTTCATTACTTTTATTATCATTATTATTATTACTATTTTTTATGCTGCTGTTGGGTCTAGTGCTTGGTTCAGTGCTTCTCTAGATAAGACCTTCGTTTATTTAGAGGCAATAGATATATTTATCTATTCATTTCATTTAAAACTAATGGGCTTATTCCATGGATCAACAATGTCCACATACCAAATTTCAAGTCGATAGATCAACGATTCGGCAGTTATCGTGAAAGATCATAGTACACAAATACACACACCCACACATGCGCAGACAGACAAAATCTGTTGTAGGGCGACATAAAACTTTCCCGACTAGTATCCAGGAACCTATGGAAGTTTTTGTTCGAACGTCCCTTCGGGTGACAAGTTAGAATTATGGCGGCTTTACAGAACTTCGTATGTCGCCGACGACTGTCCCTCATTTCACTGTAGTTGAATAATGTGAACGACACGACGACAGAAACTCGTGTCGCGGGAATGATATGGAGGGAGGTAGGGGAGTACAAGCAGATCGAATCCTATTGGCCAGCGACACTGCGGCGACATACAAAGTTCTGTGAAGCCGCCATTAGAGAGACAGATTAAAAATATTCCTTAGGAAATTGAAAGGTTTTCAAGGAAAACTAAAAGGACCCCGCACACAATGCATTGAAAATGGCTTTTGGTTAAAATCGCAGATTTTTTGATATTTTGTACTTCAAGTGATGCTGATCAAAGATTGATGAGTCAAAAACTCTTGTTAATTACCGTTTGCTGTGAAAAAAATCAGAAGTTGAACAAATACAAAATTTTCAACATTTCCCCGGTCATCTTTTCAGAGAAATCCTTCGAGGGGTATTTTGATTTTGACTAATACGCATCAATCTGCAACCTTGATTTTCATCTTCAACCTGTCACGGTTGACAGGTAACATAAATGACATAATTTTTTCGGACATTTTCAATGTTTCAAAACAAAAATGAAATCAGTGCATTTTTCTTCATCTCGTAACATAATTTTTGATCCATATTATTATACCCAGTTCAACAGTTCGGCTATGACGTTTTTTAAACAAACACTTTTTTGGGAAAACAATCTGTCACCTGTTTTTCAGATCCTATAAAGAAACTGAAACTCACGAAAAGAGATCAAGCTATAGTTATGTATATCAGTGCTTCTGTCGAGGTCTTTTCGGTCTTGCGGTGCTCTGTTTCATATCTGGTAGGTCAGATGGTGCAAGATTTTGGTTAATGTCAATCAAAAAAATACCTCCTCAATTATTGCACTAAAACCTGAGGAAAATGAGGTACTATTATTGTCTCTCGGCTATTCTTCATATAATCTTCAATCGATCAATCAATCATTTTATTGGTGCCATTCGATTTCAAAACTCTTCACACAAGTCATTTTGTACATATCCAAAATATCAATATTCAAATACTTGAATAATATGTATGTATCGGTACAAATATTTACAATACATAACATCAAAAACACAAATTCAAAGATGATGCGTCCAAGCGTTTATTATCTACCATCTCGTCGACAATGCAATTACTTGGTTTCACAGAGACATAATCGATCTATCTACTTTGACAAGATCTCCATATTTTCACCATTGAAACATCACCTCCTACTGTTGAATACCGGCTTCAACGACTTTTTTGAAGCCACGTTGTTACAATAAGAAAGACGTTGTTTCTGAATTATTATTATTATTATTATTATTATTATTATTATTATTGTACTGCACCCAACAGGCAAAAAAGCCCAGTTAAAGGGTGAGGGATACCAGAGACAAAACCGAGAGGGGGTACATACTTAGGAAAAAACCTTCGCTCTTATGTCGGACAGAGAACAGTTGAAGAGATCAACCTCGCTCTCATAAGCAGAGTAATTGACAATCATCTGATAGAGAGGAGATGCCACTAGGATGTTGGTTCTAGCTGTGGGAAGGTGGAATAAACTGTGTGATCTAGAGGAAAGCCGAGGAACACTGAGACCCACAGCACCAAGAAAATCAGGGCAATCCAACGTGTTGCTAAATAGACCAAAAAGAAAATGGATTGACTGGAACACTCTTCGAGACTTCAAAGATGACAGGTTGAACCGCTCCAACATGATCTCCTGAGGAAAACCACGTGGAGGGTATTGGTTGTCCAGTATAAAATAAGCCGCCTTCAAAAACCTCCTCTGAACTCTCTCCAAATCATTGACGAAGGAGTCATAAATCGGACTCCAGACAAGAGAGGCGTATTCAAGTTTGGACCGGACGAAAGAAACATATAAGGCTTTCAGTGTTTCAACGTTGGTAAATGCCTTTGAGTTTCTCAGCACAAAGCCAAGACTTTTGTATGCCGAGCTCGAGACATAACTGATGTGCTCCTTGAAGGATAGACCGCCGTCAAAAACTACCCCAAGGTCCTTCACCGTCCGAGGTCTCTGCAATATTTCTCCCCCCAAAGTGTAGTCGAAAACGACGTTTGCATGTTTTCTGCTGTAGGACATAACGCTGCACTTACTCACATTGATCGGCAAGCCATTCTCACTGCACCAAGCAACAATTGTATTGAGATCTGCCTGCAGGCGCCCGCAGTCTGCGAGGGAAGACACCACACTAAAAACCTTCAAGTCGTCTGCATAAAGCAAGTACCTCGCATTGATGTTCATAACTATATCGTTTATAAAAAGGATAAAAAGTAAGGGACCTAGCACAGAACCCTGAGGAACTCCGGAAGCCTGTAAAAACCTGCGGGATCTGAAGCCCTTAAGGTAGACGTATTGGTACCTGTTACAAAGATAGGAGCGAAACAAGGATATTAGTGGGTCAGAAAGTCCATAAGAACTCAATTTGCGGAGCAAGATGCCGTGGTCTAGTCTGTCAAATGCCTTCGAGAAATCAGTATATATGGCATCAACCTGTTGTCCACCATCAATTTTTTCACTGAGGTATTGGGTGAAGTTTGCAAGATTGGTCACAGTGGAACGAGCCCTCATGAAACCATGCTGATGAACTGTGACGGAGTGAGATACATGACTAGATATGAGGCCATGCAAAATCGTTTCAAACACCTTGGAAAAATTGTTCAAAAGAGCAATGGGCCTGTAGTTCGAGACCTCCGCCCTGTTACCTTTCTTGAATATGGGACACAGACGAGAAGTTTTCCAGATTGAGGGGAAATGGGACGTTTCGAGAATCAAATTGAAAATGGTCTCCAAAGGACTGACAAGAATCCAGCGGCAATCTCTGATCAGAAAAGCGGGTATCTGATCTGGACCTGCTGTGCAACCATTTTTCAACTTCGCAATGGCACGCATTATGTCATCTTGGCCGATTCGCTTTATAGATAGGTGATTCAGAAAATAATCGGGCGAGGCTGGTGCACCAAAAGAACCGCTACCGGAGGCAGCGAAAGACTCAGAAAAACAGTCAGCAAACGAATCGACTACCTGCTGCAAGTTAGAAGTTGAGCCCTCCCCAAACTTCATGACTGTTGGTATGCCATGACCCCCCTGCTTGGATTTTACAAATGACCAGAATTGTTTTGGATTCTGCCTGATGTTAGTCTCAACATTCCTTGAGTAAAGTCTGTGAGCTCTCTGTATATCACTGTTTAGAGAAGTCCTGACCCTTTGAAACTCTCTCAAGTCACTCTGAGATTGCGTTCTCTTGAATCTCAGTCTCACCCTTTCTTTGTACTTCGTTCTCTTAATCAGATCATGATTGTACCATTTCGGGTACTGACGCACAGACGTGGATCCGCTAGTGGATTTGCTTCTTTTCCTGGGAACATGCTTATCGAGAGCCGAGTACAAAATACTGTAGAACACTGAAACCGTCTCATCAACGTCATTTCCACCGACAAGTGCAGACCAGTCGGTATCGCGCAGTTCGCCGTACAACGACATGAAATCAGCCTTTCTGAAATTAAAAGAGCAGTCCCTCGACCCGGAGTCATATTTCACGGAATGGTCAGAAATCTCGTATTCTACACAAAGTGCCGGATGATGCGAGTCTTCTTTGAGGACTATATCCACAGCTTTATTAACAATGCAGGGTCTCGTGCAAAAAATCAGGTCCAAGCACTTACCACTCTCGTTCAGAACACCATTGTACTGATCCATCTCGTAAAAATCCGCTAAACCAGAAACAGACCTCAGAACAGGTGGTGAAGCTAAATCGCCTGTGTTCATAGTGAAATTTGGAGTATTGAAATCACCGATGAGTAAAAGATTTGAGTGATTGAGAAAGGGATGTGAAATGAACAAATCCATAAGACTATCATAGGTGCTTGCTGTGGCACCCGATGGGGGTACGTATAAAAGAGCGAGATATAGTACTTGATAATTGATTGTTACCTTCACAATTAGCAGATCGACAAAATTCAAACCGAACGCTGCACGATTCAGAACGACCTCCTCGGCATGAAAATCATGGCCACACGCGACGAGAACACCCCCACCCCTAGAAGCCCCAGTCGCCACAGAATCGCGATCACACCTGAACACCGAGTAACGCTCAGGATCGAAAAGCTCGGCGTCCATCACGCCGTCGTGCAGCCAGGTCTCGGTGAAAAGAAAAATGTCATATGAGCTCAAGCTTGTGATGCAGTTGGACAGCTCTGACCAACTGCATCACAAGATGCAGATGACCTCTGCAACTGCATCACAAGATATAATTATGACCAAATATATCTATTGTCAATTTGTCGAATTATCATTAATTCATTGTCTAAGCTCAGTTGTACTTTGTCTGCTTGGAAAAACCTAACGCTTGAAAGCTCGTCCGATAGATCCTGTCATAACTTACCAAGTCAAAAGATATTCCTGTCTAGATGTGTGTCTCATTGATCATTTCTCTCTGTATTGGGTTTGCATATTATCTACTTATTAGTATTCACACAGACGGTGGAAGGACAGTGGAGACGAGATGGAAGATAACAACAACCGGAAGACAATTTTCCTCACGTTTCGTTGCAATAATCTGAGAGATATTTTATTTGAAACAAAGCTCTCCGACTACCACAACATCGGACGGTCGAACCAAACAACTGCACAGACACGTGTTTCGCCTTTACTGGGGGCTCATCAGTGCGCAGGCGTGTTCGGCTCACCCATCTGATTTTGATACCTGTACAAAATGTTCAGAATACTTAGGAAATACTAGGGATTACTTGGAGAATACTAGGGAATATATGGAAATACCGAGAATACTCGGGAATACTTGGGAATACCTGAGAATACATGGAAATACTTGAGAATATGTGGGAATATCAGAATACCTAGGAAATACTTGTATCAGAAAATCTCACAGGAGGTCGGGAGACGAGCCGTTTCCGCTTGTTATGGAAAAAATATGGTCGTTCGAACGAGAAACGAGACAGTGAGAACAACACAGTTCGAGGATGAAAGAATCGGTGCTGAGAATTTTTGGGAAAAAGCGGTGATAAAGGGAAGTGCAGACCAAATTGTCATACATTTTTAAACATTGCTTCTCCTACATGCGTAAAATAGTAGTAATACTTACACGAGAATTTTCATAGAATTAACAGCTTAATTTGATCTTGTTCACCTTATCTAAAAAATATTGTAGATCCGCTAAAAATTCTTGCGGAAATATTATCAGGTTCTTTTGTGGCGAGGTATAGGCATGGCATGATAAACAAGTGAATATCCCCTCATGTGCGTGAGTCGCAATAGCGCATTTTCTTAGGGCAGAATCTGTCATTGATGAAAGTCAAGGTTGAAAATAAGAATGTTCATACTAGATAACGGTAAATTCCAAGTTCCATGGAAATCGTTCCACTAATAATAAGAAAATTCAATTTGGCGGCCAAGATGGCGGCGGAATCATGAAATCCAGCTTATTTTAAAATCGGATTCCATGCTTCCGCCGCCATATTCAAATTTCTTATTGGAACGATTTTCATAAAACTTGGAACTTACCCTTGTCTCATAATTATGTTCAATCTTATTTTTAGCGCATTGTCTTGAGAAAATGAGGCTTATATGGCCGGTTTGTCTGTCCGTCCACCTGTCCGTGTATGAATTGAGAAGTTGTACTCCTCCTCGGGGAATGAAGCCAGGGCCTTGGAACTTTTTCCGATGGATAGCTAGCTGATAATCCCAAGGGTGGCCAATGAGCATTTTTTTCATCCATACATATACTTCCTGCCAAAAAAGTGCAACACTTTATCCGCTCTTCAAGAAAGCGCCCTTTTGCCTACTATCGGCATAAGCGTCAAAACAAAAGTGGAATTCGAGAAAACGGAATTCTTGTAAAATTGATATTCGCCGCAATCAGACATTCTAGGGCCTCAGTCCAGTTATCTCCGATCCGATCCGATATCATTTATTTCTAACATCTCATAATAGCCACTCGAAAACAAACATTTTCACAAAAAAAACAAAATTGGTGGAGGACCAGACTTTTTTTGTCGTTCACAATTTACCTTCTCGGTTCTTTGGTTGATGAAAGCCCTGGAACTTTTTCCGATGGATACCTCAGGTTCTCAGGGGTGGCCAATAGGCAGACTGGATTTCATGATTGCGGCGCCATCTTGGTCACCGTATTGAAATCTCTCATTAGTGGAACGATTGTCATGAAACGTGAAACTTGGAGAATCATCTCTTGAAATTTGTTGGAACTAATACCTCACACCCTGTGAGGTATACAGGGTGGGTCAATAGTGAAGGATTGGAACACTACGTTTTACCCGTTGAAGATTGAAGTATGATTTAAACGCCGATCCCTCGCCTATCCACATCGTTTTTTATTCTGCATCACTCAAAAAAAAATCAGTTTTACAGGGTGAGGTGAGTCATAATTCAAGTAGGTACCTTACGTATGTCAACTTTTTTCAAATTAAACATACTATACCTATTCAATCACATATTCTTGTTAGCCTTTAAAGGCTAATAGTATACAAGGCTAATAAGGTTCAGGGGGTATGAAATGTTTCACGTTTTGTGGCGGCGTTACCGTCTTGAAATTTAAAATACCTTGAGAGAAACACATCTCTATCCACATGACATAATAAGGTTTGGTGGTAATGTACAGGTTGATCAAAAGTATTTTGGAACTCGGTTATTCACGAAAGTCATAACTTCATCTATTATAATGGCTCCCCTGTATTTTTTGACATGATTGGATCTGTCTGTGGTCTGGCTTCATGTTTCATAAGGTGTGTCCTATAACTAAAATGCATATTTTTGAAATATTGGACAATTTTTGCGTAAAATAATTTTTCACACCCTGTAACGGGTATTTTTTGAATCTGGCGTCCAAGTATGCTGTGCTCCAGCCGAAAGGAGCCCCATTCGGCCGGAGCACAGCATGCTTGGACGACAGATTCGAAAAAACACTCGTTACTGTATCTGAAGCCAAACCTTATGAGGAAAAGCTGTCTTTTTTCTTTATGGTGGTAATCATTTTTTGAAGTTTTGATGCGGCGTTGCCAAACCGAATTTTTGGATCTCAATGCATGACTATTATTATTATTATTCACTGAAAAAAATATCTCACTGCTAAGTTTTATACTTATAACGTTATAAACCGCGAGGGTGCGTTAATTTAAGGTTGTTAGGCCTTTGACTGCGATATATTTGAATTTGAGAGCATAGGAAATACATTGGGAATACCTAAGAATACTTGGAAGTTTTAGGGAATACTGAGGAATACATGGAAATACCTGAGAATATCGAGAAATATCGAAGAATACTTGGGAAATAATAAGGAATACGTGGAAATTCAGTAATAGGTCAGAAATACATGGTATTCTCGGAATACCTGTACAAAATTTCATGAGTGGTTGGCCCCTCGGCAGAAACTCACGCCACAAGAATCTATCTGTTTCTCTTTCGCTCTGCAACTAATCCGCAGTCTGTTTCAGCCATTTTCCATGCTAGGAAATGCCGTACCTAATCAACGATTTTACAATGAGATATGATTTGGAATAAGATTTGAAATTTTCCCGGAAAATTCCCGGAGGGGCGCTCCTGTTGCTTCTGATTCGATTTCATGACCGCTCCTTATTATGACATACAAATTCTTTGCGCGCAATGCAAAAACACCAATTTTAAAGAAAAAAACTGAATTAAAAAGAAAAATCCTGAATTCAGAAACAAAAATCCTGAATTTAAAAAAAAGTACAATGTCGGAAAAATTCTAAATTTCCAATAAATCCCTCATTTATGAAAACTATTTAGACGAAATTATTTTATGATTTTTATAATTTCTTTTTTGATACTTCAATTTTTGTTCAGCTTCTCCACACTTTCACAGATCTTTTCATTTTCAAACAATCAAGCAATCAAACAACAATCCATCAATGTTTGTAGCACCTAGCTGAAGTGACGGGTGACGATGGCTTGGCCGAAGCTCGAAATCAGCTGACCGAACTGATGAACCTTTTGAGGAGGAAAGATGATCCGCAAGAAACTATTAGGTACCTACGTTAGGATTTTCCATACTAGTCAAGTTCACAAAATTAGACCATTTCAATCCAGAATAAGCTTTTCTTGAGCGATTTTCCCAAAAATGAATTCAAATAAACCATGAATCAAGAACATAGTATAGCCTATAATCCAACTTGGCTTACGTTGGTAGATACGCAACCAAAAACGAAAGGCCGTTTCTGTCGCATCACGCACATTATTACCGCGACGCTTGAAACTTTATTGGATTTTTTATTAAGTTTAACTAAATCAATTTGCATACAAACTATAATATCTAAGTGAAAAACAGTGGAGAAAAATTGAGTAATAGGATCAGCAAGTTACAAAACGGACAATAAATCAGACTGGAAGCAATAAAATCCTGCTGCTGCGACATAGGAGCCACCGGCAGGAACGACGTTGAACCAGGAACTGACCATACTGCTGCCTGCACGCAGCCCGTGGCCTCCTAGCCAGCAACCAGCGACTCCACCACAAGCTCTCTCACACACACACACACACACACATACAAACAAAACCAAAACGGTATCACGACGGGCGAGGATCCGCAAAACACTTTCGATCTCTAAGGAGAGACACAACTGGAGCAGCAGAGTCTCTTTCTTTCCTCCGCTTGGCGTTCGCAGAGATTCAGAGCCCGCGTGCAGCAGTGTGTGCTCTCTGCATCGAACCGGCAGCAGCAAGCAGGCAGGCACCGCAAGCAGAGCACAAGAACTTCGCGATATTATTCTTCTCCTTGGTCCTATACACACACACACCTCTCTATAAGCCCGCCAGATATCGAGAGCCGCGGACCAGTGCTCGTTCAGACGTCCGTCGGTGTGGACGTTCACAACAACGACAACAACAACAACACCTGGTTGCATGTACCGCTCGTGTTGCACGAGAATCAACGCACGTGCTCGGCAGGATCGTCCGTTGTCCTGCGCGAGGGTGAAAAGGACTATTCCAGTGGTTCCGTCTGGACGGTGCGGTTCGTCGCTTGCGCGATCGTCGGAGTCTCCGGATTTATACTGGACTTTGCGCTTTGGTGATGCGATAAGAGCTTTCGCGTGCCCGGAAGGATTTCGATAGCGATAAGGACGAAAAAGGACTGTGCTTGTGTTGAGTGCGGAACAAAGACATGAAGTGGCTTTGCTAAGGACTCTTTTCTGTTGGAGTTTGATTCAGAAAAACTGATTTTGTATGTTGAACGACGTATAGTGAATTTGAACTGTCAGTGGCCGTCGCAATTGGAAATTAAGGTCAGTAACATAAAGCTGCTATTATTTTAAAAAGTGAGATGAAAAACTGGGTGTTGTGTGAGTGAAGGATCAGATATCACGTGAGGATTGAATTTAAGTAGGTACTTTTATCCTGTAAAGTGTATATAATAGAATGTTACCAAAGCTGTGACCAAACCCAAGGTACATGTACGGGTGATTCGAAGCTTCTGATCCACTAAAACTGTAGA
Source organism: Anaspis maculata (assembly GCA_949128115.1). Classification (NCBI taxonomy): domain Eukaryota; kingdom Metazoa; phylum Arthropoda; class Insecta; order Coleoptera; family Scraptiidae; genus Anaspis; species Anaspis maculata. The sequence goes on along the minus strand of OX421966.1, from coordinate 67,480,281 downwards.
GCTTTGGAAAGTGAAGAAACGTGAAGTTTGACAAAACTGGAAAATAGTTTTTTTTTGAAATTTTTCAATTTTTCTCATTTTGTGAAGGTGCCGTCTACCACTTTTATACGCGATTCATGTCTACGACAAAATCTCAGCGGTGGATAAACTCGACAGTTTTAAGACATCAAGAGGTTTCGCGACAACGGTCTAGGTAAATTTTTACCTGTAGCTTTGCAAAAATGTTCCACACCTTGCAAAAATCGCATATCTATGAAAAGTACCCACCTCATTTTGAAACCTTATGTGAAAAATAATCACTGATTTTGATTATAGATTGAATTTTGATCTCATTGATAAAACTTGGTTTATCACAAGTCTTATGGAGGGAAATAGACTACTTATAGCGAAATAGGTAGGAAGTGAAAATTTCAAAATATGTTAGTTTTCAATAAGATAATTAGTTATGTACGCCCAAAACTACACGAACGAAAAATCGAAAACAAAAAAAAACAGCTTCTGATCGTCGGCTGAAAAGTGAAAGTGAAATTCTACATATGCCAAAAATGTATCTTTTAACAGAGCAAATGCAAAACTAGATCAAACTAGAGCTACTGGGTATTATTATCACTTTCCTCGATTCTTGATTGGAACAACTGAATCGAATTCGCGATTTTGAGCTCTTGAATTCGATTAGAAATTTTAAAAAACTTAAAAGCTAAGGAGAGCACGTCGAGGTAAAAGAAATATTGATGATGACGGTTGTTAAGACTTTTTTTCACTACAAGACATTTTTCAAATATCCCTTTCTTGAAAAATAGAACCCCATAACTAGATAAAAGTAAATAGCCGATAATAATTATTGACGCGACTGTGGAAAGATGGATCGTTCATGTTTGAAGCCCTATGTAAACAGCAGCCCTGGAATAAAAACTCAAGTATAGTGAATAAAAACTTAGAGGGCGAGCCATAGGGAATGATTCATATCCAGAAGATGCCGTTTTATGTGATCCACCTAATTAAGTACCTAAGTGAGCTTTCAAGAAAAACTAAACTTTGAGGCTAGAGCTAAATTATTACACCTGATAAAGTCAATTTTATAGTGTTAGTATATCATATTTCTACTTCATAATTTACTTTGTGCTTATGATTCAATGGTGGCAGTATCGCAAAAACTCCCAAAACTTCAAAGAATAAATATTATTGATCTCAATATCATCACGATAATTTTCGTAATATACGATCATAATACAATCATGACATGACTTTGCATGGTTATGCTGAAATGCAACCGTCGCGTCGCTTATCAGTAGGGAGCGGATTTATATGCGGTAAAAAAGTCCAAAATATGCAGTTTATATGCGCTTAAAAAGTATCAAAATATGCGGTAAAAATGTTCAAATAAAGCAATATATGCGAGTAAATATGTGATATAAGCTGCAAAAATATTGAAAATGTTAACAATTACATGTAAAACCAACCAACCAACTCTGACCATCGAAGTGAAAAAAAAAAATTCTTCGAAAATTTTATTTTATTTTTCTCTTGAAATGAAAAAATCGTGATTTTCCTGACACATCTAGATAAAATGGCCAAAATAATAACAAATATTCTGTTTATTGCAAAAATATGGACTAAATATGCGACTATATGCGATTATATGGACTATCAATTTGTATGCGGTAAAAACTCAAAATAATAAACTATATGCGAAATAAAACTTGGTATTCAGGTTCCTTATAGATGGAAACGTCAAGCCGCAAGTCGACAGTTGTATCCAACTTAGCGAATAGAACATGTAAAAAAATATAAATCTGCTCTCTACTTATCAGAGTTATTTTTCTTCATAACTCGGGCTGCGATCAGTTCCTATAAATGTCTAATCGCATCGCTTTAATCATTCTTGTATTCACCTATACCTGGTATAAACAACAGATGAACATAAAAGGAGACATTTTATCATGGTACAGGCTGTTCACGATGAAATTAACTCCCCCTCTAGGAGATTCCCCTTCAAAATATTTTGAAAAATATTTTCCCAGGGATTTTGAAACGATCGTCTAAAAGTTTTCAGTTGGTGTCGTATACAGGGTGTGACATGTAACTTTTTTATTTCAAATGCAATTTGATTACAAAAATATATAACATTTATGATCTATTTAGACAAGGAAGCTGTCAAAAAATAACAAAATAGGTAGTCTAATAAATTGAAAATTAAAAATTACGCGACACCCTGTATAAAGAACGAATCAGACCATTAATCCATGCAGAGTTGAATTCTGCAGACAAAATGGTGCGAGAATAATTTATTATTTTCAAGTGAACTGTAGAAACCAAAGCCATCTTGCCGCGAAACAAAATTATTCGACTGCCTATTTTATTATTTTTCCGACAACTTACTTGTCAAAATAAATCACAAGTGTCATATATATTTGTAATCAGAGAAAAAGGCTCCACCAAATAACAGAATAAAATATAGAGTGTTGCATTTGAAATACAAAAGTTACATATCACACCAGGATCGATTTAAGGTCCCTGGGAAAAAATCGTGAAGAAAAAGTTTTTAGTTCTTCGAAATATCTCAAAGGGGAATCTACTGGAGGAGGGTGGATTTCATCGTGAACACCCTGTACCTAATGAACACAAAATCAACGTATAAAAATGTAATTTTTTCACTGAAGTGTATAAGAGTGAAAGGTGATCCGATGTGAAAATTGGCCTAAAATGGACTTGCACTACTTCAAGCCATGATTTGCTCAGTTCTACAAACCATACGAGAATCAAGTGTGTTAACTCATGACACTTAGTGACGAAGGAAAAATAGGGTGACCCTCCACTCATGTCATCAGAGTAGGGAAGTATAATATAGAAAGTGGTATTTAATCATTATTGAAGGATGATTCCTCAACTCATTCTAAGACAAAAATCATCCCAAAAAATTATCTTCCGATTTTTTCCCCAAGATTATGTTTCTATTTTGCGATCTTTTATTGGAGATACATAGTGTGAAAAGTGGAAGTCATACCTATACCTAATCAAATACGAGAAGATATTAATTTTTTAGTTCATGTATAACGCTTTATATTTTCAACAAAAGGATTGTCAAAATTCACAAGAAATACAAGTTTTCTCTCTCTTTCTCTCTCTCTCTGTCTCTTATCTAGCGAAATGATTATACTCACTAAAAAAGTTGTTCGACACTCATAAGCTCTGTGTTATTTCGGACCCTTAGCCTCTTTTACGTAGCATTCGACTGAGCCTCATGATGCTTAGCATGCAAGCTAGATTTTCGGACCTAAAATACTTACTCACTCACTTGGATTAAATCCAAATTAGAAAATACTTATGATATGACTTATCACGTGAATGGGATATATTTAGGTGGCAAAAATTTAAAACTCACGGAATTATTATATTTTGCCCTCCATTGAAAAAAAAACTAGGTAGGTAATTGCTTAAGAACGGCATTTCCTAGTGGTTTTTCTCCAAACGTAAGTTTCATGGAGACCATTGGAGTAGGAAAATTGCAAAAAAAAAAGTAATCTAAAGTCAGGTTTATAACTAAGTACATATTTCAGGATTTTAAAAATTGAAAAACTCGAATTTTGTCTTATGGAATTTCTATGGATTTTTTGAAAAAAGATACTTATTCTCTTGCCAGCCCAGATTTGATCAACCCATTTTTTTGTTATTCAGATGAGCAAATTTGATCGATCGAAGCAAACAAGAATCTATCTGTTTCTCTTTTGCTCTGCAGCTAATCCGCAGCCTGTTCCAGCTATTTTTTATGCTAGAAAATGCCGTCCTTGAACGATTTATTTTATATAGTTGTCGAAAAAATCAGCGAGTCATCCCTTGACTGAGTGATATAAGTTACGATAGCTCGAACTTGAATCTAACTATTTAGTAGGTATACTGAAATGCCGTTTATTAAGTCTGAATTGATTTGCCTTGTCCTTGCTTTATCAAACTCTCATTTACGTCGAATACTCCAGTTCACAGGCATCTCCTTCCTTGTTCTCATCAATTATTAACAATAATAGTAAAATAATATCATAATTAATTTATAAATACCTCTGCTCAGTGCCGGATCTAGGTTTCTTTTAGGGGGTGCATAATCCAATTTTGCCGCCCCCCATCAATACGCAAAAACCAAAGGGGGCTCTACTACTAACACTCCACTTTCACGTGAAATGTGCCCATTAGTTTTTGGCTGTCATCTGTCAAACTAAACTGTCACTATTATCAAATGTCAGAAGCTATATCTCACGGAACTCGACTTGCGACATGTCATTTGAAAGCCCTTGAAAAACTGTATTCAGAGCAGTCAAAAGTATTGGCCTATCTGTTATCTGTCAAATAATAAAAAATGTTGAAGGTTGAAGTATTTCTTTGATCTCACGGGAATAATTGACAGTTTTTTCTGTATAATTTTCTCTTTTAATATATCGCCAACGTTTCTACCTCGCTGTGAAATCAAAGAAGTATTCTATTAAAGGAACAGACAAGAAGTAGGATCACCTGATAATAGTGAAATGTTAATAAAGTTCACAATTTTACCATTCAATTATTCAAAATCTATCCGATGGATTGGAACCAAATTTGGCAGGAAGCAACCCAACAAAAGAGTAAAATTGAGTATGCAGTTGCAGTCTTCCACCATTTTCTAGTCGGTCTTTATGATATTTCAAAATTCCTCCTGGCCGTTGCCACCCGAAACGGCCTCTCGCCCGTGTTCTGGCCAGGACTTTTCGCTTTTGTGGCAGGACTTCATTCAAAAATTCATTGCTGCTCGGAGATCAACCTTTTGTGAAAAATTCCAACTGATATCGAAAGTAGATTGAATTATTGGGCATCGTGTTGGCCTCTTTTCAAAATCAACACGTTTTCTGACGGTAGTTTTTTCAATATGAAATCAATTTGCATATTCCGTGAATTTGAAAAAAATGCAGTGCAAACTTTGACATGGGGTAAGCCCCACGAAATATTTATTTTAGGTGCAGACATGTCGGCAATGAAAGTTTGAGAAAAGATCAAATTGATTTTTGGGAGGGAAAATTCTGAAATCGCACTAACGGTTTTCGAGTTTCCCTCTCTGGAAAAACTGCAAATTTTCCAACTTTTTATTCCGTGAACAGATTTCCGCCATTTTTTCTAAACAAGAGGTAACAACTGGTCCTCAAACATTTTCCAATTCTTTTTTTCCAATTTCCGGGAAATTTTTTTGTTGAAAATGTGAAACCGGCCTGGGTTTTCGAGACCGGACTTGAATGATGGAGCTCAAAGTGAAGCCTTGAATGATGATTTTTACAAAAGATGATTTGGAATAAGATTTGAGGTATCCACGGAAAATTCAAATTTTCCTGACAAAAATTTTCAATTTTCTGTAAATTATTTCCAATCTTTCTCTCTAATTCCACCTTTTCACCCGAAGAGACGCTTCGAACAAAAATTTACATAGGTTCCTAGATATTAGTCGGGGAAGTTTTGGGGTGACACAACCGAGATCAGAAGATCTGAAAACTATAAAACTTACCTGGTACAGCTCGCGCTTCAGCTGTCAACTCGAAAGTACGTTTGACCGTTGCATTTGACTAGAGCTTGAGTTCGGTGAATATTTGGTTAGATGGCGATACTTGGTTTTGTCAGAACCCCTGGTATCCCGTTTTAGCTGAGTATTCCATTTCAAGTAACCTTCCCCTACTGAGGCCCTTCTGAAGTTTTGGTCTTCATCATTTGATCATGATAAACTAGTTGGTTGTCCTACTCAAAGAGTATAACAACGGAAAATTCACAAAAATATCAAACATTTCACCTTTAAAAAAAACACAAGAAGTGGTGAATCAGATAACATATAACCAAGAGCTGCATTTGATTCAACCTTGGATTTAACACTATTTGGGTGCTTTGGTTAAAGGATATCCAGGATTGTAGAGGGTTTGAGCTATTCATTATTCACTGTAGTGAGGAGATGTTGTGGAATTTCATGTATTATTGGAAAGTTCATCCGTAGTTCCGCAGGACCATCGTGTAATATAACTTAATTTCTGGACAAAGGTCACTGAGGGGATTTGAGCCAAATTAAGTTTTAGGAGTGGACGGTTTTGCAAGCAAAATGGTAAAAATATGACTCAAAGCAAACATCCCTTTTTTTCAGTGCACATTTGCAATAAGCACTCTCAGCCCTTTAACAAACAAATTTAGGGATTTTTCTGTATTTGGTCAATCAAAAATCGTTCCATTAGAAAGTGAATTCACGATATCTCCGCCAATGGAGAACTTGATCCCCTATTACAGAGATTTTATGAGAAAGGGCTCTCCTGAAAGATCTACAGGAATTTTTTTTCTAGTTAGTGGAAGATTGAAAGTTAATGATAATTTTTCCATCAAAACCAAGCACTATAATGTTCTATAGAAATTCACCTGTACCCATTCACATCCCCAACTTCAAAACCCATGCATTCAACAATTCAAATAAATTTCTCTATACTCAGCCTTTTTTGAAAAATAACTAAACAATTCTCAGATACCGAGAATAAAGAAACTTGAATGTCGCACTTTGACTTTACAACTTCGCAAAAAGTTTTCAGAGTTTCAGAGAAAGTTTCAAAAAGAGGAGCTTTTTTGCAAATCAAAGACTCAGAAAATTCCAGGAGAGATTCATTCTGATAAATCATTAGGGACAAATCAGTAATTAGCAACTACTGTTAATGAACCTTATCACTTCAAATCACTTTGAGCTTCGCCCCTTGAACGACCCTAAAGTCCTCACTCAAAACTGGACACCAAACCCTTGAACCTTTGATCGTAATTTCAAGATGGAGTATCTCAAGGTCTTGATGTAGCAATTCCAGAATCACCATGAAGGTAAAGTCAGGGGACTAAAATGCATCTTTCTATTTCAAATTTCGATAGTGAATTAAAATTTCCGAGAATGAAAAATGGATACATGGGAAATATAAAACTGCGAGGGGCAAACTTTCTCCATTGACCCTGCACATTGAATGAATTGAGAAAATTCTTCCTTCCATCTCACAGTGGTGTTGACGTTATCGTTTTTTTTTTCTTTTTGAATTTCACCACAAAATTGGCTACTTCTTTGGCAAACCGGTTCCGCCCGCTAGGCATCATCAGGGTTGAGAAGTGACATTTTGCGTTATTTATACTCATTTATACTTACGTACAAATATAATAACGTTACAACTTATTCATATTCGAGTACAAATAACGCAAAATGTCACTTCTCAACCCTGATGATGCCTAGCGGCGAAACCGGTTGGCCATGCAAAGAAATACTCAATTTTGTGGTGTAATTTGAAGAAGAAAAAAATCCTGGACATTGAGTTCGCCACCTGACACCTGACAAAACTATTTTAAACAAAATGACCTATACTGGCCACCTATACCAGATTTATACTCGGTTAAGTACAAGAGTTATAAGAGGGAATAAATTTAAAAACTTCAACTTTGCAGGTCTTTATAGTCTGAGAGAAGATAGAATCAGAGCATCAATCGGTATTGGCAGAAATCAAGAGCAAAACAAGGGATAAGCAAGAAAAAGTAACAAAGTTTGATACAAACGAAAAGTTGGAGTAGGGAACAGGAGAGAGGATAAGAAAATTGAAAAAAAGCTTGGGAGAAACTCATTGGAATGGTGAAGGTCATCTTTTCAAAACGCTATATTTTATCTCAGTTTTATTGCTACATTAGCGCTCTGAAATTTCAAGTGAAAAAAATGAGTGAACTGAACCTGATCAGTCTCAAACACAGCTATTTTAGCTTAGCTTCCTGCTTCTGAAATTTTTTCGAAAAATCTATATTTCTTTAAAAATACACTTGGGAATAGCTATCAAAATAGCGAGTGCAAGTTTAGGAAAAAATTTCCTCCTTTGCATTTGGAGCATTGGTAGCACCTAAGCTGTGTTAACAGAAAATTCCTCACTCATGGCTTCTCCCAGATTTCACTGTGAATTGTCACCCTAATTGATTAGAATTTGATATGCTTTCATGAATCTCTGGTACAATGAGCCGATTTCCAGGATTCCAGGAATACTTCTTCATTGCCTTAGTTTTCGCTTCCTGACGCCAGCTCTTGCTGAGCACGCCTCTCACAAGATGAAGCCGTAAAAATGGCCCGCGAGAAGAAATGCATGAATACAAAACTGCATTTTCTTCTGGTATTCCATTGCTCGGTATCAGATCGAACAGAGACACGATGGTGAAATGGCATTGTCTCTCTTGTATAACTACTTAGGTATATCTGTGTTTGTGTGTGTGTGTGTGGCGTAGGTATATGTTAAAAGGAGGAGAATTCATGGAATGGTGTAACGTCTTTATTGCTATGAGAAATATGTTGTTTCCATGTAAATTTGTGGCCGTTTTATTGAAGGATGGCTTACAAAACGATCCTTGGACGCCCGCCACGTCTCCGGTGGTAATCATGCCGAGTGCGTGTGAGTTCCATCTTTTTGTTCTGGTATGCGAATATGAGAGCTGCCGATGGATGGCCGGCTTGTTTATGAAGCCGTTTTCGAAATGCGGGCGTCGTAAACTTGCAGTGCAAAACTAACGAGAACTTCTGTATGATTTTCTGCAGGTAGGTATATTTTGTAAAACTCTCCAGTCAATTCTTGAAAGCTCCTCCAAGATTTCCGAGCAATGTCTTCAGGTATGATGGAGAAATGATCTTTTGGCTGAGTAAGAGGCCCAAAAGCAACAATATCTATTGATCTTCTCAACAGTAATTGGAGCAACAGCATCAGTGATGGGAGTAATTGAGAAAGATTTTCAGAAATGTCTTCTTGTAGAGTCTCGTGCTAGCTAACAGATTCTTGATAATTCCTTTTTGAATGTCCAAGCTTAAAGGGATCATCAAAAATTGATCTTCTGGACAAATAATGTTAGAGAGCTAGAGCTGTACACCTATAATTATCCTCTGATTTCATGGTACTATAGAGCAATTTTGCTGTTTTTACCGTCTGGAAGAAACATCTCTATAACGCGTCTTTGAATCAGTAGACCCATTGATATTTGGTATAGTACCTAAACGTTCTGCAAGACCCAGACGGAGATCTAATACGGATCTGTCGCAAGCATTAGAAAAAAAAATCTAAATATTTCTCTTTATTACAGTATGCTTGTGCGAATGTACAATGGAAGTTATCAAGGCGACCCCTCCTTGCTGGTAGCGCTCGTGATGTTCAAATCTACTAAGATGACCGTTCAAAACAAAAACCTTCCAATTTCTTCCATCATACCGCTTACTCATCTCAGCTCCATTGTGCGCCCTCCGCCACTAATTAACCTCAATTTCCCAACAATGTTCATCTCTTTACTATAGATACTCGCCAGCAGATCGGATCTGGTAAAATCACGTCTTCAACAAACAGAAGGCTATTACCAAATGGGATGGGCGTGGATTTTTTTCCAAATGGCAATATCTTATTTACACCAAGGCCATGCCACCAGAACCATCATGGTGATGTGAAATAATGAAGATCAAGCGATGAAAAGCAGTTCCCACCATCGATATTCTTCAAAAATTTCAAAACCGCCGTATCAATCACCGCGATATGGAAACACACTGCAGTGACGTGCCGCTAATGATATGCGTCGTTTAGTGTTATTTCATGCTAACATGTCTTTATTCTGCGAAGATACTTTGGTGTGCTTGGGAAAAGTGGATTACTTAATATGAGAACTAGACTGTCATCCGCTATTGTCCGCAAACAGCGGCGTGTGCACCGCACAAAAGACTTGCAATTTCAATTATTCTTCGAAAGAGCAGCAGCGGCAGCAGTACAAGATGGCAAAGAGTGAGTGTGCCGCGGTATAATAATAGAAAGGATTTGGGTCGAAATTTGATCCGTTTTTCATGGAAGTTGGCGGCGCGACAAATGCGGACAACAAAAGACGGTGATGCCGTTTTTATCCGATGGCGAATTTATCCGTCCGACTTTCGCGCGGAACTGGAAGGCCGTGGCATAAAGGCGAGCATAATTTTTCGTCGGAAAACACGAAGACGACATGTCAACACGTAATTATTTAGAAAGTGTGGCGGATTTTGAGCGATAGACTCGTGTTGTGTGTGCGATGGAATTTGTAGCGGTGCATGAAACGTTTTGTCATAGAGCCTGTTTGGGACAGTATCAATTTTAGCAATTGAAGCGGCACGCCCGAAAAGTGCAAAAAAAAAACGAGAGTTGAAATTGCGTGCCGAACAATTTCTTCCTTATTACTGTTTTCATCCCAAAAACAGCGTCGTATTGTCGCAGGAATAAGAGAGTAAATTGACGTGGGATTAGCGGTCTCGCAGAATCAAAGAAAAAGGTGAATATTGACGTTTCAAATTGGCCAAAATTCATTTGGTGTATTTGACAGCTCGCGGAGTGTTCACACCGTTGGCGTTGACAGTCCAATCTATAATTATTGTTGCTTCACTATGCGGAGATATTGGACAGGGAGCTGGTGTCTCAAAACTTACGTCATAAGGTACATGATTTTAATCCTGTGAGTCTAATTTGCGTTGATAAAGTTGTTGAAATTTTTTTTGTCTTACGTGTTAGACCGGGGGCTTAAGGCTGGTATAGGCTTGTCAATTTTCGAAAAATGGCCAAAATTTACGTCATAAGGTACATGATTGAAATCAACGGGCTTTTGTGGGAGAACATCCACTCAATCAAAAATCGGGTCATGAAACAAAATTTTTCGGGGCTCTCGGTCCATAAGACAAGTTTGAAATTTTCAAAAAGGGCCAAAATTCACCTTTTTCTGCGGACTTCTCCTTCAAGATGATTTCAAAAATGGATAACGATTTTCACATGATTTTTTACGTAGGTTTCGAATCTGTCCACAAAAATGTTTGATGACAAATCGCTTACATGGTGCAACATCAAGAAAATTTTCTCTTCACAAATCGTACACCCTGTATTTCGATATGGAAATCGATTCCGTCTTCCATCCTGAATACAAATATGGAGACAAATTGTGACCGTTCCCTGTCGGTTCTGATCACACTCAGCCGCTCATGGTGATTTTCGGAGAGCTTACGGGCGTGGTTTCAGGGCGCCAAGTGATTTCTTGTCTTTAGTAGCTCAGAGTAGTTTCAAAATCACTAAATAACTACTTTTGTTATGAATCAAAGAAGGAGGTAGAGAAAGAGTTCAGTAATGGCCATTAATATTTAATAATTGGAAATAATTGTAATTTAACAAGTTTAAATTATGAAAGAGATGATGATAACGAAAGAATAATGCACAGGGAAAGTAGATGTGGACGAAATATACACTCTAGGTAAGTATAATCAAAATAAAGAATTGGGGAAACGAACCAGTACCTCCGTATACTTTACGTGAGTGCACTCCCGAAAATGAGGGTAGCTAGAGTTTTCTCTAAGTTCTTTTTACAATAGATTGAAGAATTTAATACTAGAAATTTGATTGTTCTTGAATAACGATAACTTTCTAAAATAGTAGCGCGCTAATAAGCATGAATAATAATTGAATATATAAGAATGATTGAATAGTCAGATGTTAATTAATAAACTTTGAGTTCTGGCCTTATTGATGAATTAAAGTTGAGCCCACGAGAGGATTGCCTTGCTTGCTTGACTTCAAGCCTGGAGGACCTTCACTTTCAAGGATCCAGTGCTGATCAGCAGGTGTTTGCGATCGTTGGCTTAGGTGCACAACCCTTCCGTGGAACAAGGCACTAGCTTCAACATTCCATCTTCATCATTGTCCGGTGGTTGGGCTTGAAATGGGCTGATTAACTTGATCTTTAGCAGCTTAGTGCTGGTTCCCTGAAGGCCGATTTCCATTCCAAGCGCAGCGTGCAGGTACAGGAAACACCATTTCAGGAGCTTGCGGTAACGGTATGCGAATAAAAAAAAAACCCTGTTGGAAAGTTCTGGCTCAATAAACGAAATTTAAAGAAACTAAAGTTTGCCTTTACCTTCCAATGTTCAAAGGGTTCGCTCCTGGTACAATTTACTTGTGGCTTTAGTAATTTTAGTTGGACACCATCAGTCCTCTGGCAGCTCAAAATTCATTCTGATTATCTTTTCGTTACACTCTCTTCTTGCCACCCATAAGTTGATGCGATAAGAAGTTTTTATATTCACTTTCGGGATTCGGATTGAGTTATTTACAGGGTGGCTCGTCACAAAATATACAGGGTGTTCAAGGTTTGAATCCGGAAACTTCAACAATCCATAGTGATTTGGAAAATTAGACGACTTTGTAGGGAAAATTTTTTTCAAGAATGAAAAATAACGGAGATAAATCCCTTCAAAGTTAGTTTCAAAAAACCGTTTTGTTTTTTTTTGAATAATTCTCACACCGTTCAACCGATTCTGTTCAAATTTGGCACAGGTGATCCTACAATACATTTACATCAAAAGCTTAGGACAACTTTTTTCAAATGATTCCAGTGGCGTAGATATTGTGAGAGCCACCGATATCATCCCCCCTATTTTCTACATTGATAAATATTTTGAGAAAACGATTCGAATGATCAATCCTGCGCTCAATTTGAAAGAAAGAATTACACTCGATAAATTTGAATTGGACGTTTTCGAGATATTTGAGTTTGAAAATTACAAACACAATTCTGGATTATAATCATGATTGTTACCAAAAATTCAATTTTCAACGTCACTTGAGGTATTGCTCTCAAAATTGATATCGGTGATTTTAAATAGTTTGCTCCATGAAAAAAATTATAACTTTTATCAAAAGAGTCTAGTGGCGTAGATATTGGGGGAGCCACTCCCATTATCCCCCTATTTTCTTTGCCAATGGATATTAAAATAAACGATTCGGAACGTTAATTCTGCTTTCAATTTTGACAAAAAAGTTACTCTCAGTAAATGCTCATTTGAGGCTTTGTTTTTGAGACATTTGAGTTTGAGAATTTCAAACACAATTATCCACGAATCAAAACCATTTTTTTCATTGGGAATTTGCCACTAGACTGTTTTGATCAAAGTAATAATTGAATTTTTACTTACAATGATAATTCTGATTCATAATTGTGTTTGGAATTTTCAAACTCAAATAACTCGAAAACGAAGCCTCAAATCAAAATTCACAACAAGTGAGTTTCTCTTTTGAAATGGATGCAGAATCAACAATTTTGATTGCTTTCCAAAAATACTCATCGGCGTAGAAAATAGGGGGGATAATATCAGTGGCCTTCCCCAATATCTACGCCACTGAACTGTTTTAATCAAAGTCATAATTTTTCTCATGGAGTTTAGCTTTTAACAATCACCGATATCAATTTTGAGAGCAATATCTCAAGTGATGTAGAAAAGTGAATTTTTAGTATAGTAGGTTCACTTGTACCGTGATTCTAGTAGGCTGGGCAAATCTGACAGTTTGGCATTGTAGACTTCACGTCCAACTGCCTAGTGTGCGCCTGAGCGTCTGGCTTCGAAAGATAGGTTATGTTGGTGTGATGGTGTGTTGACTGTTGCTGTCAAAAATGAAAAATTTACCGAAATCAACTTTGCAAATTGCAAATATGGAGTGGATGTAGTTCACCTTTCACAAGTTCCGCAAATTTCTTGTTCCAGTACGATGTCCTGAGCAGTGCAATCAAGTATTAACGCCGATGAATCCCATCCCCACAAAAATTAGGAGGGTTCAGCTTCCCATCGTTTCCAGCCTTCCAGAGTGTGGGTACTTCTTTTAAAGTACCTAACTCTTCTTCTTTTCTATTTCTTTCAAGAAATAGTTCACAATGCTTCCATATTATGTGGTTTTTGAAAATAGATTCACGTCTTTTCCGCAAAGCTGAACGTTATGGGGTACATGCCCAGCACTTATTCCGCCCATTTTTTCTCCCAGAAGCGAGTTCTTGATGGCACTCTCGAGGACTTCAAAATGGGCACTGGACGTTATTGTTCAAGACACATGCTGAGGCGCAAACACAGTTTTCACAGTAATGGGCATAATTCACCACAATTTTCGTGAAACTTGTGATTTTTGGTCTATTTGACACTCGATTTGACAAACGGTAGAGTTGTTGATCTTGTCGTCAAGCTTAAACTTTCAAACGGCAATGCAACCAACTGCCAAGTTCTAGGGAGTTTTCAAATATCAGATTTGAAAACTTATAAACAAAATCTCACAGCCAACTAGAATCACGGTACAAGTGAACCTACTATAACAATGTTTTGTTCAATGTTTTGAATCGTTTTTTTTTTAAATATTAATTGACGCAGAAAATAGGGGATAATGGGAGTAGCTCCCCCAATATCTACGTCACTGGACTGTTTTGAGAAAAGTTATAATTTTTCTTATGGAGCTAATTATTTGAACATCGATGAGATATCAATTTTCAAAGCAATATCTCAAGTGACGTAGAAAATTGAATTTTCAGTAACAATAATAGTTCTAATCCATAGTATATATTTTGACCATTTTATTGTGTACTTATGAATATGATAAATACATAAAAAGGAAAACAAAACCATGCTAAAAAAAAGAAAAAATCCCGTCAAAATCCATAGTTGTGATTGGAATATTCAAACTCAAATATCTCAAAGACGAAGCCTCCAATCAAAATTTACCAAGAGTAATTTTTTATTTCAAACTGAACACAGGATTGATAATTTTGATCGTTTTTTCAAAATATCTATAAGCGTAGAAAATAGGAGGGGGGAGGATATTGGTGGCTCTCCCAATATCTACGCCACTGGAATCATTTGAAAAAAGTTGTCATAAGCTTTTGATGTAGATGTATTGTAGGATCACCTGTGCCAAATTTGGACAAAATGGGTTGAACGGTGTGGAAATTATTCTGAAAAAAAAACGGTTTTTCGAAACTAACTTTAAAGGCTCTATCTCCGTTATTTTTCATTTTTGAAAATATTTTTCTCGACAAAATCGTCATATCTTTCAATTCTCTATGATTTGTTGAAGTTTCCGGATTTGAACCTTGGACACCCTGTATATCACACTTAGTGGGTTAGTGATTGAAGCGTCTGTGAAAAAATTGATGGATTTTGGTTCTTTTTAAAAAATTCCAAACTTGTCTTGTGGGCCGAAAGCTTTCAGAAATTGTTGTCTCACGACCAATTTTCGATTAAGGGGCTGTTCCCACACAAAATCCCGTTGGTTTCATTCATGTTCCTATACCTTATGACGTAAGTTTTTGGTCATTTATTCAAAAATCAACAAGCTCATACCAGCCTGAAACCCCCGGTCTGACATGTGAGACAAAGCAATTCTCAACAACCTCATCAACGCACATCAGACCTACAGGGTTAAAATCATGTACCTAATAAATAAGTATCAGTGGCCGCCGAATAGACCTTTTTTTGTGAAGTTCGCCATACCTTAAAATGAGGGGGGGGGGGTCGGGAGGAGGAAAAATAAAAAAAAGGAAAAGAAAAGAAGAAAATAGGAGGAGAGGAAAGAGGGAGGAGAAGAAGAGGAGGAGAGATTTACGCAGCAAATCATTGGATATCAGGGTGATTATGTACACTGAATCTGGATGACAGTTATTCACGATGTGTCTAGGTATAAATGCCGTATGATCAAAACCATTTCACTTTTGAGTGCTATGACTTTTTTTTGCCTTTTTCAATTGTTGGTATTTAGGTATGTCCTGCAATTTACTTCAGACTTTAGAGTGACATCTGCATGTTGTTTGGTAATCTTCAATGCCATGTCGGTAAGGCATACGACCACTCTCCGTTTCCCAGTTATGTGCCATTTCAGAAATAACTTTTGATAATGAAAGCTTTTGTTCAGTTTTAAACATTTTCAGAGACCGACATTGGCATTCAACAGTTTATTCAGTCATTATGGTGGCAATTATGGCCAACCGTCAATAAACAGGGTGTTGCAATTTTTTTGTCAATATTTCAGGAGATGATAGAGCATTGAAGAGTGAATGCTTCTGTCAAGGAAAAAACTAAAAAATGGAAAAATACAAATTTTACAAATGTGTCAGAAGTCAATATGACCAGTTTGTAGGTATGCATCAACTTACTTTGCGTACTGGATTTGGTCAAAATCCAGTGTTCAAATTTGGAGCTACATACAACCAAAAAAACACCACTCTCAAAACTCAACTTTGAAAGCCTTTGTCTCCGTTATAACGCGTTTCCGATATTAATTTTCTCAAGAAAGTTCACTTATTTTTTGACGCTTTACCATCTTCTACAATATAACCAAAAAAAGTGTGACACATTGATAAAATAATAATTTCATAGCACTCTAGACTAGAGGCAAAAAGGTTTTGATCATACAGACTTCAACGGACTACTAACTGGACTAGGAAAATCTCACGATCTAACGATCTCACAAAAAACTTTCGAAGTTAGTTTTATTACTCTTGATAGAACTAGGGCCCAATTTAACAAGAGGGTCTCACCTACTTCTTCCCACAAACTACGCAGCAATATTTTCTGCCACAATTCCCAAACTTCAAATTCAGCTCATGTCATCTAGGTAGAGATAGGTACATTTGGGAGCGAAATAATTCATGCCTCCGCTAGAAAGTCGGCTGGATTCAAGAAATGTTAGCTGCTTGGATTGTTCTTGAACGCCAGTTTTGATTATGATCAATCTCTAATCAAAACTGGCGTTGAAGACGATCCAAGCAGCTATTATTTCTGATATCCAGGTATCCAACCTATACTTCCTAGCGGAGCCGTGCCGTATGAATATTTCGCTCCCAACTGTACCTAAACGGGTATTTTTAAGAGTTTCCGACAATTTCTAAATTTGAAAAGATAACGAAATCTATGGACAATTTGGTCAGCAGCTCCCTTTTGTTTTGCTTATTATTGTAATTATCATTATTATTATTACTCCGAAAAAATTTCGGCTGCGGCGCTAACTGCATGAGGGGCTCTTAGACCCACCGGCTCGACTATAGCGTGGCGATAGGGGGGGGGAGGGTCTGAAATTTTCTTCGCCATAGTAACTTTTTATGAGTTTGGCGCCACTGATAAGTATAAGTTTTGAGGCACCAGTTCCTTGTCCATATATGGTTCCTTTTCCATCCCCCTCTGAGCATCTATTCGAAATGTTCCATCCGCTTTCTTCTGTCAGTTCCCACAATTTTCGTCTTTCATCATTCACTGATTTGTTCCTTGATTTCCTCATGATTCCTTTGCTTCTTCCCCTCTTCATCTCCAGAGAATCAGGAAATCGTTTTTGTCTCTCCAGTCTTTCCTTCTATATTTCTTTCTCAACGCCTGACGTGAACCGCTATACAAAATAAAACAAAATTAATAGAAAAGCGGAATGAGCAGCGCCAATCGCAATCACCCAATAGAAAATCGCATTTTTCACACATAGTGTCGACCGGTTGAAGCACCCACTTAGCCAAGTATAAAATCTCTAATTATGATCTCTATTTAATATGAACCTCTACTAAATCGCACGCGGACTAATTATTATTGTTACTACGTCCAAAGTGAAAGTGGTAGCCCTCCGGATAGGACGTCGGGAGTCCTGAAAAGGCAACTTTTTCATGCCGCTAACTCGCGGATGAATTTTCAGGATGTGGAAACTGGATAGCCTCAAGTACCACTTAGTCGGTGACAATCGACGGGAAATTAACAGTGTCGTTAAAACGCCGGGCATTTTGTGATAAATTGCTTTCAATTTCCCCATATTATGCGTACTTGTTCCTTAATTACGCCGCAGTTATTGCTTCAAACTTGTATTTTTTTTGAGAACGGAGAAAATGTCAAAGCGTTGATGAAATCTTCGACCTATATTTCTGTTATATTCGCTATAACAGATTTGCGACGCGAGGTTTCCTTGAATCCTTCGAGGCGCAGCGGCTATCATTATAACCAAATGAAATTTTTATGCTATAATATATCCATTGCACATTATAATCAAGTACCTATTATTGTATACCTTGCTACCTGCGGACTATCATAATAAAAAAGCAAGAAGTGTTGTATCATAGCTGACATATTTGTTTCTAATAATAAATAATATACCTATACTCTGGTTTTTTGTGCAGTTTGTTTACGATATCATACACAGCCTGGGTGATATAATTCGGTTTTTACGGTTTGATGGGATTATGGTGGCAAATTGATCGGTCCATCAGTTTTATTCATTAAGGAAATATTCCGTCTATTTTATGAGGACACGTTTTTTTGCAGCACTACTTGTTTCCAGCCTGTGGAAGTCTTGATGGACTGATGGAGTATACCCGGGTGATCGTAACCCATTAACCCGTTTCTGTTTATGTCAGCGAGAGGGTACTGAAGAATTTTGATGTTGAAGAAAGCTAGAACGCATTAGAAGAAACAGATTTCATGTTCTGCTATAAAAATTTGGTTTATAACAACGTAAATATCAATCAATTAGCTACTAAGACGGTCAAAATTGAGAAAAAGATTTTTAGCTGTTGAAAAATGGGAAACGTTACACCCAACTATAGATATACTTGGAACATAACATATCAGGGCACAAAAGCTTAATCAGGGTTGTATACGCAAGATATTAATATTTCTCCCTCAAAAATTGAGATAAAGAGCTATAGAAATTTGGATGGGATTCCATTAAATATTTGTCCACCTTGTTTCCGTTTGGATTACCCCACATTTTCTCAGAAGCCAAATAGAGAAAATTGAATACGTGACCTTTTTTCTAAAGTTGTAAACAAAAAAACTCTTACATAATTGAAAAAACGCTATTTATCAAGTGAATTTGGGTGGCACTTTTTTCACAAGAAATTCCCCTCCTCAATGATGTGCAGGATGACGTATAGTTATAGTATAGTATAGTAAATAGTTTCCCCTAGAAGGAATTTCTCCGGAAATAGTTCCACCGGAATGAACTTTCCTCGGGAATTATTTCCTCCGGAAGAATTTCCCCCAGAATCAATTCCACCGCAATGAACTTTTATCGGAAATGATTTCGCTTGGACGGAACAGTATCTCAAAACACAATATCCAATTTCCTCCTCCTTCCAGGACCGGACAATTCATCGCCAAATAATATTTTGCTCTTTGCCTTAGCTTTCATATATCCCTTTGTGTTTTCTCGTTGCTTTCTAACCGTGAGGAGGCCCCTTTTGCAGTCTTTTGTTATCAAGAGCTCCATTCGGCCCCCACTATTCTGTTTTTAATGAATTTTGGAGCCCTGCTGAGCCCCCTTACATTTTCCATGACTCCCGGAGCAGCAAGCAACGTTATGCCGTCATATCATGTCTGGAGCCCTATCGGGCCCCATTGTGTCTTCAAGCGTAGCTGGAATCCTGCTGAGCCTCCTTATGTTTTTTTAATGGCTTTCGAAGTAGGTACTTACCAGTATGCCTCATTTTCCGTTATTCCGCTCTACAAAGGTCCATTGAGCCGCCTTGTGTCTTCAATACTGTTTCAAGTTCTGTTGAGCTTACTTGCACTTTTTTGAGGCTTTCGAAGCACTATCATGCGTCTTGTGCCAGTATGTGGTATTCGGCCTGAAATCGAGCCCCATTGTGTCTTTAAGGATGATTTCGATCCCTAATGACTTATGTGCTTCATGGCTTCCAAAATTCCACAGGCCATCCTTTTCGCCATCTTGTGTTATTCACAAGCCCAATAAGGGCTCCAGTGGCCCCCTTATTGGGTCTTCAATTTGATTTGAAGCCCTGCTGAGCCCCTTTGCATTTTCATTTACTCTCAGAGGCTGGTAATCACCATTCTGTCATCATATTATTTGGAGTCCTTTGGGGCTTCCTTGGGTCCTCGAATGCAGTTGGAGCCCTGACATGAGTCCCCGTACGTGTTTTTGTGGCATTCAGAACTCCAGTGAGCCTTTTTTTGCCTGCTTTCATTTCACAGAGCTCCATTGGGCCCGTTTGTCATTTTTCATAACATTCGGAGCTCTATCGGACTCCTTGTGCTTTCTCCAAACTAAATGTGTAGTTTTGAGCCCTATATAATCAGCTCACTTATCAATTCTTTGGCTTTCAGAGTACCAGTGAGCCCCCTTTCGCTTTCTTTTGTTATATACATTCCCTTGGGTCCTCTGATATAACCATTATCGTCTGAAGCCCTACTGAACCCCCTTGCATTTTCCCCTGTTGTTCGAATTTCTATTGGGCCCCCTTTTGCCGTGATGTGTTATCGTTTGGAGACTCGATGAGCCCCTTTATGGTTTTTTGTAGCTTCCAGAATTCTAGTGAGCCCCCTTCTGTCTCCTTTTGTTATATCAAACCCCCTGCCCCCCTTGTGTCACCAATATCGTTTGAAGCCTCACTGAGCCACCTTGCATTTCTTCGTGGCTTTCGAATCTCTATTGAGGACTCCCTTGTGCCCTCATGTGTCATTTGGAGCCCTGATGAGCTTACGTTTCTTCGTAACTTTTAGAGCTCCAGTAAGCTCCCTTTTGCTTTTTTCTATTCAGGGCTTCATTGGTCCCCGTCGTGGTTTTTCCATGGCTTTCGGAGCTCAGTGAGGTTCGGTGAATTTATTTTGAGGGAAATTCAATTAGACGAAATTTATTCTAGAGGAATTCTTTCCGAGGGTTTTTATTCCAGTGGAAATCATTCTGGGGAAATTCCTTCCAGGGAAAATCATCTCCGAGGGAAGTTCATTCCGATAAAATAAACTCTGGGGAAATTCCTTCCAGAAGAAATTATTTCTGAGGGAAGTTTTTTTCTGTTGGAATTACTTCTGGGTAGATTCCTTCCAGGGGAAATCACCTCCGGGAAATTATTTCTCGCGAAATTCGTTCCGGGGAAACTCGTTCCTGGATTCAGAAGTGGTCCCTCGAGCTCTTACGTTTTTTTTTCAATCCCAAATGATCTAACTGGAATGTTTATGGCAGAGTTATGAGAGAGAGACATCGATCATTACTGATCCTCAGTTCTTCTATACAGGATGAATTCGGTTAGTTTCTGACGCGGAACAGGAAATCGCCAAAACTTTGTAGCAACGAATGTTTTTTTGGAGGATTTTTCATGTGAATTTTGTCAAATTTCAGCGGTTCCGAAAGATTTTTGACCCATCTTATCGATTTTGAGTATTATTTCACTGGATTCAATGATCTGATGAAATTGTGTTTGAGTCGAAAATCTTTCAATTGACAACTTTTTTGGTTATAGTTTTTCATCATGGTTTGACAGATAAAAGGACTTTACAGTGATATCTTGACGAAGTTCAATGTTTTCCAGCGACACTTTGGCGTATTTAAGTAACTACAAGTGACATTTTGGCAGACTCGAGTGATTGATAAAGACACAGATGGATGATGGATAGGGTGATCTCAAAATGACGCATCAGAACAGTTCCAGGGTATATGAAAGCATTCATAAAGCCCAGAAAAAAACTTGATGGATCTTTGGCTTCCGATTTCGAAGTTATGAGAGGCCAAAGTTCGGTCCTTTGAACCCTTCTAATTCCGTTGTCAGAAAAATTAATCAATTGTTGGTAGTGTTGGTGGCAGAAAGAAGAAATATCAAGTACTGGGTTTGTTTACTAAATTCACTTGACAGGGTGAGTCATGAAGTGGAAAATCTTTGAATATTTCTCCGGGAAAAAAATGTCTTGGTGAAAAACCGTCTAACCATCCTGCTCTACATCGACTGAGGAACCAATTTTGAGCTTCATGGGTCGAAAAATCGACAGTTTTTGGATCAAGATCATCGAGAAGCAATATCGTCACAACAATAATTGTCCAAGATTCCCATTTGCAAGGCTTGAACCGAGCAGTATTTTCATAGATCCCTAACTATGGAAAAAAATTCAAAAATCCCTAACTATAGACAGAGTCTTTGGAAATTTGGAAATTTTTGTGGTGCTTGATCACTACTCTACGACTACTCTTGATCACCCCATTATATGAGCAGAATGACCAGGCTTCAGCTAGAAAGATCCCATTCCGAGAAAACAAGTCGCATGCAGAAGTACTTGGTCATGGTCACATTTTCAAAAACATCAACTAAATATGAATATTTCAAAACGATTCTAGACTTTGAATCAAATTCAGCTATTTTCTCGAATGTTTTTTGATTTTTTTGTGATATTCTTGCCAGTTTTTCCAGGATATCCTCATTTTTATTGAGGCAAAATTTCGAGGTGAGCCACTTCGTTTTTGGCTCAGTTCAGCAGCGATGGTAGATTTAGGCAATATTTCCAGGAAATGACACAGTGTCGCCGTGAACCAAAGGCCAATATTACGATGGATTATGAAGCGTATTTGCGCATAAAGATAAACTGTTTCTGTAGAAGAGAAATATTTCCAGAAACCCCAAAGAAACTTTTCCAGAAAACTTTGATAATTAAACTATTGACACATGAGATTATTGAAATCTTATTGAAGCCAGTGATATATTATGATAGGCTCAAGATACTGCAAAATTGCAGCTTCTATCTCCAAAATTGTTCAGAAACTTTTCAAAGCAATATCTCCTTGAAAAGGAAAAAAATCTCCCAACATTAGGCACTAGATTTCAAAAGCAAAACTGGCATAGAGCGCAGCATTTTTGCAATATTGTACAGTTACCACCAGCTAATGAATGTCATTGTCGACAATTTCTCATCTCTTCATAAAAATAACAATTAAAATAAATATAATTGCACATGGCGCAGACTTGTCACGCAATTAAGATGACCCCGCTTTGTATTCATATAAGATGATGGGTAATCTTCCCATGGTTATGGTGTCAACATCGTCATTTAGGGACGGATTACCCATACACATAATTAAATTATTAGGAAGCGTGTGTGGGATGTCCCATTGTATATAAACACCATAAAATCTTTATCACACCGTATGCGACGATGATACCTTAGGAAACGTTCGATTTTCTACCCATAAAGAAAATTTTTATATATTCAAATTAATTATCATTGTGTGCATGTGTTATACAATAACTCCGGCACACTCTTATTACCAGCGTGTGCTTATAGATGGTGCAGTGTAATTATGTAAAATAAAAATCAACAAATGGAGTGAAGGAAAAGTGGGCGACGGATGATGGAAGGCACATTGTATTGAAAACGTATACTCCACGGCCAGGCCGGGTAAAAATCCGAAACAAAGCGACATTATGATTTCAATATATAATAATAAATGAAATTATTGCGCGTTTTCCCCGTGCGAATGGTTTTCCACTAATTAGAGCTATAATGGCCTGGTAATAACACATCAGAAAATGCGGTTATAACGGCAATGGGCAATGCGCAGCAGCAATTTCCTCATGTTTTTTTTTTCTGTTTGCAAATCTTCACTGATGCGTAGCAAAAAACTAGAAAGTCCCCCAGAACGGAGTTCTATATCCGAAAAATGTCTTGCGGCTCGCTCCCCCAAAAGGATAATTCGCATTCCGCGCTCGCGCTCACACCTACGATTTTATTACTCGCCATAATCTAATAAACTTCGGCATTTTTCGTTTTGATCTTGCTAACATCGTAAATTACAATGTTAATGAATAAATCTTGGCGTTATTGACCGTCTTGTGCAGCGCGCCAGCATTTATACGACACCTACAAAACTTTCATCTTGGGTTGCCTACGCGCCGAAGGAATGCCAACCGTTCATTTTAATATTGGTACTTTATGATACAAAAAAAAAAGATAAGAGAGATACGAGCACACGATCTGTGGGGATGCAGCTTCATAGAGTGCCACGCTGGCCACCATAACGGTACTTAATTAGGTCGGTATCGCCTTATAATCGACTCGTTACTCCAGTAACTAATGGTAATCACCTGAGTTACCTACCTAATTAATCCTAATAGCTCGTCGAGGAGAGGCTAGCTGGGTGGCATATGTAAATCCGCGTGGTGCTCTGGGTGTAAAAATCACTCGCTTATGTGGGGCTGCGGCAATTAATCGGCTTTTGGATTAATTCACCGAGAGACGTGCGAGGAGAGATTCCAGACAACACAACGCCGTAGTGGAAAATCGAATCGATTCCTATTAATTTCAACACCAACTCCAGCTCAAATCTCGACGTATCAGAAAACCGAAATTGGTCAGGTTGTCTGGATCTTAATCACCACACGTTTGAACATTTATATACATTATAATTACACTTATATACCTAGATATGAACATAACTAGTTGGAAATGCAAACTTCACACTTATGCATTCTGTCATTTGAGCTTCACAAATTTACGTGTTCCTCTATTCTTGTTTGTGATATCTAGCACGTTTCACCCAGCCCAGAACCACGATTCCCAGTTCAACTTGGTTCACTGCCTTATTTTAGCGATGCAACCTTGTAAACAGATCTCCCAAATCTTCCTCTCTTCCTATAAACAAAATTGACAAAGACATCGATTTTTGTACTACGAAGCTATAGGAATTTTTCCTTATTTTGCACTAACAAGCCACTGAAAGAACATGGACTTCTTCCTCAATAACATAGAAACGTACATTGTAACGTTGCTGAGCAAAGAAGCATTCGTTTCCTCTCGCCAGGTATATACACTGTACGGCCAATAAGGCAATAATTATGCGTTATGCCACCCAGCGGTTACACTTTTTGCCCATCAGCGCAAACATAAACGCTCACAAGTTCAGGAGCCATATCCAGAGAGAGCCTTATTTCGCTTGATATGTCAGTCACAAGCCAGCCAACCGTCCTCTCCGTTTAATTGCAGATGACAGTTGGATATCTGTGATCTGCAGCAGCGGCTTTGATGTTAATGTATGCAAGATAACGTGTTCGGTATTTTATTGCCGAAGAAAATAATTTGTATGCACCGAGAGTCGTCGCGTGTATTATAGCTGGCGGGTACTGCTCGTACACGTCATGTACCTGATGCATCACACTGTGCCATTTTTCACGGTGCCTGTTCGCTGATAGATAACGATATTTATTGTCGTTGGAAAAAGTTTTTTGCAGTTTGCAATCCAGATTCCAGACCGTATCGCAAGAAGTCGATTGATCCAATTCTCGTCTGAAATTTGGGAAGGCTGGTGAGAATTGGCATGACTCATGCGTTGACGTACCAATTGCAAAAATTATTTCGAGTAGAAACTCATCCCAGTATTTTTTGTCCTCTCCACAGGACTGAGCGATGTGTTTACAATACTACATCTACTCTTTCAACAGGGTTCGCTTCAGGCGTATATGGGGCTGTGTAAATCTTATGGATACCGTATTCTTTCACCATTTTCATCGACCGTTGACTGTCATGAGGGCGGTTGGGCATCCAAATCTTGATATGATTTTATCTCCTTGAATGCTTGCCAAATGGTAATTGTTGTCGCTTTTCTAAGCGGGCGACATTCGACCCATTGCGTAAATATACTTTGGAATACAAGTCGGTGTACATTGCCTTTATTTGAACGAGGTAACGGTTCTATTTAATTTTCGCCTGAACTTTAAAAATGCTGGCAAGAACTGGGTTGACTCATGCGCTGACATATCAATTGCAGAAATCAGTTCAAACAGGAATTCACCCCATTGTTCTCAGTCCTCTCCACATAACTGGGCGATGACCGTTTTCAATACTTTATCCACTCTTTCAACAGGGTTCGCTTAAGACGTATATGGGGCTATGCGAGTTGAATTCCAAATTGTTTTACCATTTTCCAGAATTTCTCACTGAACTTCCTCTGTTATGATGGCGGTTTGGCATCCAAACCTCAAAATAATTTGATCCTTGAACGCTCGCCACACAGTGTCCGTTCCCGGTTTTTTGGGCGTATGGCATTCGACCCATTTTGTGAATCTATCTTTGAATTTAAGTTGGTGTACATAACCTTTAGTCTTGAACAAGGTAACAGATTTGTTCAATTCTCGTCTAGAATTAAAAATGCTGCCAACATTGGATTCTCATGCGTTGACGTATCACTTGCAAAAATTAGTTCAAGTAAAGATTCATCCCACGGTTTTTTGTCCTCTGCACAGAACTAAGGGATGGCCGTTTTCAATGCTCTAGCCACTCTTTCAACAGGGTTCGCTTAAGGCATATATAGGGCCGTGTAGTTTTTTTGAACTCTTGGATTGAACTTTTGAACTATATTCACTCTTTCAACAGGGTTCGCTTGAGACGTATATGGGGTTATGTGAGATAAAATCCAAATTGTTTCACCATTTTCCAGAATTTCTCACTGAACTTTCTCTGTTATGATGGCGGTTTGGCATCCAAACCTCAATATAATTTCATCCTTGAACGCTTGCCACACGGTGTCCGTTCCCGCTTTTTAGGCGAATGGCATTCGACCCATTCTGTAAATATATCTTGGAATTTATGTTGCTGTACATAGCCTTTGCTCTTCAACGAGGTAACGGATTTGTTCAATTCTCGTCTAGAATTAAAAGTGCTGCAAAAATTGGGTTCCATGCGTTGACGTATCACTTGCAAAAATTAGTTCAGGTAAAGATTCATCCCACGGTTTTTTGTCCTCCTCACAGAACTAAGGGATGGCCGTTTTTAATACTCCATCCACTCTTCCAACAGAATTTGCTTGAGGCATATATGGGACTGTGTAGTTTTTTTAGACTCCGTATTCATCTACCATTTCTTGAATTTTATATCCAACTGCGGTTTGTTGTCATAATGGCGATTGGGCATCCAAATCTCAACATGATTGTTTATCCTTGAACGCTTGCCACCGGGTGTTTGTTATCGCTTTTTTGAGCATTCGATCCATTCGGTGAATCTATCTTGGAATACGAGTAGGTATATACTGCCTTTACTTCAGCGACGTCACGGTCCGATAAGATAGATACACACCGTGTGTCATGGGTTTCCGAAAATTGCATTTGTTTTGCTGTTTTCAAATGGAGTGGCTCATACTTTTGACAGCTCATACGCGACCTCACGTACTTCTCAACATTCTGGAACATTCCAGGCCAATTATATTTCTGCGCCATTCGCGAACACGTTTTTGCTCCACCCAAGTGTCCTGCTCAAGGTCGTCATGATTTTCTTCCATCAATGCCTTCCTCCGATCCTTCGGAACACACCTTTTCCATTGGATTTCCCCTTCCCCGTCTTGACTTGGAAAAGCCCGATGAAATTAGTCGTCGTGGACTCAATGACGAAGGAAGTTCTTGGGTGTTCGACTGTTTTAAATAAATTTCTTTCGGTGTCATCTCAATTTATAATCCCACTTTCTGTAAGCATCGCAGGTGCAATCAGCGTCGAAATTTCATTCGCTTCTATCTCGTTCTATTGCATGCCCTCCGTCACAGAGTTCCTTGATAAACAATCGGCATCTTGGTGTTTCTTCCCTCTTGTATACCACTGTACAGAGGTTAATTTTTCGATACATTAATTTTGAGGGATGATAGAGAATCAAAAGTGAAGAGGACTTTCTGGAAAGAAATATACCACAAGTGCATAATTACGGAGATATAACCCTTCAAAGTTGGAAATAAAAAATCTTTTTTCAGCATAACTTTCAAACCATGGAACCGATTTTGTTCAAATTTGAACCAAAGTTCACTGGAGCAAGTCTCGATCGAACAGTATTAACGAATTTTATCAGAATTATCCAGGGGCATAGATAATAGAGGGTACCGTTTTTTTCGCCCCCTAATTTTTCACTTCCTCGGAAATTTTGGAAAATTGTCCATATTTTTGAAGTTCTATGTTTGATTTGGAAGGAAGAGCTACGATCGCAAATTTTTGATTAGAGGCTTCGTTTCCTAGATATTTGAGTTTGAAATTTCGGAAAACATCTTTGAAGCACCACTTTCAAGTGTCTTGAAATCAAAAACCAAGAAAACTCATGATTTTCCAATTGGAATGTGTTCTCCAGGTGTTTGAAGTTGATGAACCATTACTTTTGCTGATAAACAAGAAGTTTTCAGGGAACAAAATTTTTAGGCTCTTGATAAGGATTTCGAGGTGTTTTTCGAAGTTTCAAACCCAGATATCTTGAAAACGAAACCTCTAATTGAAATTTTGCACGATTGACTTTTTCTCTTAAATTGAACAGAGAACTTGAAAAATACTGACAATTCCCAAAAATTTCCTTGGGGAGGAAAATTATGGGGAAAAAAAGAAGTGTGCTCCATATAATTTACGCCTCCAGATGATTTTGATGAAAAGCGTTACTATCGTTCGATAGAGGCTTGCTTCAGTAAACTTTGGTTCAAATTTCAGCAAAATCGGATCAACGATTCAAAAGCTATGCTCAAAAAACGATTTTCCATTTCCAACTTTGAAGGGCTATATCTCCGGTATTATGCACTTCTGAAATATATTTTTCAAGAGAAGTTTTCCTTCATTCCTGATTCTCTATCATCTATCAAAATCAATATATCAAATACTGGACCACCCTGTATAATTTGAATTCGCTTATTTTGATCGCCCACCTCGCTAGTCCACCCGTCAAATCTTTAATAGATTTTGAATGGAACGACAGGCAGTAGTCACTCACAATAGTCACGTGCCGGCCATATACCATGTGCCGTGAGTATTTCGAAACCAAACACCAGGCCCTGGTGCTTCCATTTCTGGAATTGTGTAATTTTTTTCATTTTTGTTCAATGACCTACTGATGAAAGACACTGGATGTAACTGTTCCTCATGTTCCTGTGGTGAAATTGCTCCGGGTCCTTCGATTGACAATTCTATCCTTTGTTCACAATCTTTACTGGGCTCAAAGTGGGTCAGAACGGGTTGCATTGTCATTCTTCGCTTCACTTCCTCGAAAAAGCCTTCTCACGTTCCTTGTTCCTTATGAATGGCTTGTTTCTCGTAGCTTCATAAAGAGGCCTTGTAATCTTCCAATAATTCTTGATAAACTTTTCATCATCGTTAGACATCCCTAGAAACTGTTCAACTGAGTTCATAAAGAGGCCTTGTAACTTTTGAGCAATTCTTTATAAACTTGCGGTGATAGTTACACATTCCTAGAGACTGCTGTACTGCTTACAGTTTTGTGACTAATAGAAAGTCACTTCTTTCTTGATCTCAAGGTGCAATTCATCCGTGGATGTGAGCAAACCATCTCCTAGAATCTCACAGCAGAACCTCACACGGTCTGCGGTACGTAAAGCGAAATCGCCGGAAGTTTTCGAGCTCTTCTTCTCAAGATCATTATTGGAAAAGAAGCTTAATGGGTAGAGAGATCGAAAGTTTCTGGATCAGAGAGCAACATCGCCCAAATGGTCCCAAAGCATCATTTGCGATGATTGAACTGAGCAGAATCAGAATCTCAACAGAATTCTTAGAAAAAAAAAACTCCAAAGCTTTTGTGGTCCTTTATTTAGTAACCTTTTGACAAGAAGGTACCATCAACAAGGTTTTGGAAGTTTTCAATCCGAGCTGAAACTCTTCCATATACCTTCGGCTATGCAAATGTTACATTCATTTATCTTTCCGCATGCTCATAATGATATGCATTGGAAAAAAGCCATTAAGGGCATTACATACGGTTTTCCTGTTACGAAAGTGTCATCGAAGGATGCAAATTAATGCATACACACACACACACACACGTAGGTCCCCATAGGTTGAATACCTCATAGCGTATGTATATGTATCGCGCTCGCTTCTCGAGTAGGCCACGACGAGGTTAGGGCTGAATCACACCTAGCATTGTGTTATTAAATAAGAATAATAACATATTATATGTTAATGTAATCCATACTGCGGCGTTTGAAATGTGACATCCTAGACTGTTTAAATTAACATTTGATTTAGGCGTCGACGCAGAACCGCGATGGGCTGAACGAAAATCATTGTTCATATTGTAATGCGCACACGGCCATTATGTAATTTACCCGGATTTTTTCGTCGCTGGTTTTCTTCCAGCGTGATGCCCAAGAGACGCCGTACCGTTAACATGCCGGATGAGGATCAGGATCGGAGCCATCAAAACAAATTTATTGATCGATGCATAACAAAACAGCTCGGCGCGTTCAGAAAAAAATAGCTCCGGTGCAAAAAGTGACATTGTGGCGTCCTAATTAATAGCCTGGAGGAGCGTCATCTCCAACACACGACATCTCATCATTACAGTTCTTGGAATTAGATTCTTACTCACTGTAATGCCTGCTGCTGATGCAAAAAAATGTTGTAAAAGTGGACCAACACGGGCACAGCCACCAGCAGCAGCACGAGGACGTTTGTTTCCTAACCATTAGGATAATGATAATCTAAAATAGATCAGTTGAACCTACGTACCATCGCACGCCTATTTTTTCCTCGAGCATTCTGTCCGAACCCATCAATGACGAACGTAATTTCTGTATGCTAATTGCGATCAGATCCAAATGGGTTTTGTAAATAAGCTCATTGAATACACAATGGCCTGTAGGACGCACGCGAGATATGGCAGAGGTCTCGAACAGAACACATCTTTATTAATATGAAACAAACGACAAGGGGACACTTTCGTGTGTTTGTTTTGCGTCATGCCTCAGCTTCGGGAGGGCGGCGAAAACTTTCTCGACAGCTTCGAAATCTTCGTCTTCCTACTTACTGCTGCATGGAATTTTATTGGTCGCAATTTTTTCGTTTCCTCCTTGTATACTGCCTCTAACTTAGAGTCATGTGTTTGTATCTGGTTCTTGTACTTTTTGTACTGATCGTGGCGTAATCTGAAGCTGCTAATCATATTTTCGCAAAGGACCCCGCACGATTCTTATGGAAAATGGCTCCCGGTTGAATTCTCTGAATTTTTGATATGTTGTAGCTCATAAGATACTAATCGAATACCGTGAACCCCAAACTCAAATAATAGACAGTTTTTTACCCACAGGGGGTTGAAGTTGGAGGTTTTGACGGCTTCAAAATGATATTATGACATTAATAAAAGCTTTCTATTTGGTTTCTCTTCAAGTTGTGTTTCATGCTAAATGTATTTATTTGACAGAGAAATATCAACCCCCTCCTTCATCCCCAACCCCTATCTACCATCATAAAATTCGAGATTACTCCCAAAAGCCATGCGGATGGCTTCTGTGATTTAAATTATGAATTTTGACATAAAAATTATTTTCCACCTCTAATGTTGGGGTGCCGATTTTCCAATTTTCCTCGGGTAATTTGGCTGAATTTTTGGTACTGTGTACTTCTAATTCTGCTGAACAAAAAGTTCATAAACCAAAACTTATTCCTATGAACAGTTTTTGTTCTGCAGGGGACTGAAGTTCAATATTTATGCTCTCAAATCTTCAACTTCAGTCCCCTGCAGAACAAAAACTGTCCATAGGAATAAGTTTTGGTATGAAAACTTTTTGTTGAGCAGAATTAGAAGTACACAATACTAAAAATTCAGCCAAATTACCCGAGGAAAATTGGGAAATCGGCACCCCAACATTAGGGGTGGGAAATAATTTTCATGTCAAAATTCATCATTTGAATCACAGAAGCCATCTGCATGGCTTTTGAGAGTAATCTCGAATCTAGTGATGGTAGATAGGGGATGGAGGTGAAGGAGGGGGTTGATATTTTTCTGTCGAATAAATACATTCAGCATGAAACACAACTTGAAGAGAAACCAAATAGAAAGCTTTTATTTACGTCAGAATATCATTTTTAAGCCGTCAAAACCTCCAACTTCAACCCCCTGTGGGTAAAAAACTGTCCATTATTTGAGTTTGGGGTTCACGGTATTTGATAAGTATCTCATGAGCTACAACATATCAAAAATTCAGAGAATTGAACCAGGAGCCATTTTCCATAAGAATCGTGCGGGGTCCTTTTGTCTCTGTAAAATACCTGACTATGTTGCCCTATGAGATCCATTACTGCATGGATATCTTCCCTGAAGATTTAGAGCAAACAATTTTTTTTTAATTGTAGGTACCTATGTATAGATGTACAGGTGTCTCAAAAGTATTGGGTGGTATGTTACTGCCCGAAAAAAAAGACAAAAAACCCGACAAAAAACGACACAACAAATGAGTATTTTGAACGCCAGATATAAAGCGACAGAAAATGTTCCAATAACGGCAAACTTGTTGCTCATCACGGTAAAAAAGGAGAAATCACGACAAAATGAGGGTTTGCACGTCCAAGGAAGATCATTGAAAATCGGGGGTAGTTCCTGTCATAGATTTTTGAACATACGTCGAAATCAAAACGTCGCAGTCACGTTCCAGTCATGCAAGTTTGGAAGACTACGTTGAAAGTAGCAACGCTGAATAATCTTCGCCTGTGAAGAGAAGAAAAGGAAGAGAAAGAGTTTTAAATGGAAAAAAAATCTCTTCGCACGAGGAAGCTGGAGCATATTCTTTCTTCTGAGAGATGGTGGAGCAAGTCTTTTTTGAAATCGAGTTTATACGGCAAGAAGGAGGACTACTGCTGCTTTGCCGGACACTATCGCCAGCAGGATCACTTTTCATAGCCTTCACACTTCCAGTAAGGCCCTTTTTGCAGTCCTGTATTATCAGAAGACCTAGTGGGCCCCCTCATCTTGTTTTCAATCTAATTTGAAGCCCTGTTGAGCCCCTTTGCATTTTCCTTGAATTCTGAAGCAACAAGCAGCGTTGTGCCGTCATGTCATGTTCGGTCGAGCCCCCATTGTCCTCAAGTGTAATTGAAATCCTGTTGAGCCTTTTTTTGTTTTTTCATGGCATTCGGAGTAGGTACCAATCAGCCCCATTTCGGGTTATTTTGTTATACAGAGCTCCATTGGGCCCCTTTCTGTTTTCAGTAGTGTTTGAAGTTCTGTTGAGTCCCCTTGCATATATTTCGTCACTTTCAGAGCATGGTAATCACCCTTGTGCCGTCATGTCATTCGGAGGCCTTCCGGGCTCCCTTGAGTCCTTAATTGTGGTTGGAGCCCTAATGAGTCCTCTCGGATTTTTTCGTAGCTTTCAGATTTCCAAAAAGCCATGTTGTGTCTACTTGCATTGCTATCAGCTCTAGTGTGAGTTCCTTGTGCCTTCATGTGATACGGAACCCTATCGGACTTCCTTGTGTCCGCAAATGTAGTTTGGAGCCCTAGTTAGCCTCTTCATGTTTTTTCGTGTTTACCGAAATTCCAGTGAGCCCCCTGTTGCCTTTTTGTGTTATCCAGAGACTCATCGGGCCCCCTTATTCCTCCAACGTCTTTTGAAACCCTAGAGCCCTGCTGAATTTCCTCACATCTTTTCGTAGCTTTCGGAGCATTAGTAAGCACCTCAGTAAGCACCTCATGCCTTCATGAAATTTAACGAGCCCTATAAGGCCCCCTTGTATTTTCAAGTTGATTATGAAAGCCCCAGTTAACTCACATTATGTTTTTTTATTGGCTTTCAGAGTGACAGTAAGCCCTCTTTTTGCCTTCATTTCTTATATGTATAAAATTCCATTGGGCCCCCTTCTTTCTTCAATATATCGTTTAAAACCCTGCTGAGCCCCGTTGTATTTTTGCGTGACTTGAGGAGTTTTGTAGCACCCTCTTGTATTTGCTCATGGTTTTGAGAGCCCTTCATTGAGACATCTTCTTTGTCTCCTCATGTATTTAAACCCCCTTACATTCCGAAGCCTTGGGAATTCTTGGTTTTTTCTTGTAGTTCCTCTTGCGACCTCGCTTGAGACGAAATGTCTGCAGAACGAATTGCCCTAGCACCCTCCTAAGGACGAAGGTGCGTTTGGGAAAAGATAAAATTGACATTATAGTTCAGCGAATTTTGAGGGATTAAGGACAGTGAGTAAAATTTTTTTCTTTGTTGATGCACAACGTTTCGCTCCTAATTTGTGGCTTCCTCGGGTGCCAGAAGTAACGTGTGTTGAAGTATGAAATAAAATATAAACATACAAGAACTTACGGTTAGCGATGATTGTTATTTCATGGAAATTTTGATTTAAAAGGCAAAAAAGTGACATTTAGAGGAATAAAAAAATTTTGATTGATTTGAATTGTCAAAAATAATTTTAATGTAACAATCAGCTGTTCAATGATTAGTAAAATAATATTGGTAGGTGTAGGTATTCCAGAGGTGTACCCATGTAAATGTTAAAAGATGTATAAGTGGTCTATATGTTGTGTAACTGATTAAAATTTTGTCTTATTGATGAGGTCTGAATATATATTACTGAGTTAATGGGTTTCTGCTTCACAATTTAGACTATTGGTGAATTTTTAAAAATCAATAAAAATCATTTCTGAAACCACTCGTATAAAGAGTATGTTTTCGAAATCTAAAATTTTTACATTGTCGAAATTGAAACTGTGACCTAGAGAATTGCTATGTTGAACTAATGCTGTTTTTCCTCCATCAGTGAAGACTAGACCTACAATCACACTTATGGTTATCAACTCTGTTCTTCAATTTTTGCTTTGTTTGGCCAATGTAGCAACCGTTGCAGTTGGAGCAGTCTATTTTGTGAATAAGATTGAATTTCTTCCCAGATGGCATTGTGTCTTTAAGCTCAAAACGATACCTATGAATAGATTTTTTGTTATATGTCGTAATTTTGATACTTTCCTTTGTCAAAAGTCTAATTAATTTTTCAGACATACCTTTGATAATTATAAGGTAAACGGAAAAACTTTTCAATTGGGGGATTTGGAGTAACATTAGAATCATCTTGTTGATTATTATTGGTAATGTTGGAGTTGGTGTTGTATAAAATATTATTGATCAACTTGATTGGATAACTATCATCAATTGCTAGTTTTTTAATTATTTCAAAATTTTTATTATGGAAAGATTTATGATTTAGTTTTAAAGTTCTTTGTTTCATCATCTTGATGATATTAATTTTTTGTTCCAAATTATGGCAAGATCTTAAATTTAGTGTCCTAGTTGATGATGAAGGTTTTCTGAACCAGTCAGTGATAATAACATTGGAGTCCTGTCTTATAACATAACTTAAGTATCTAAAAATGGAATTTTATTGGTTGTTTCAATTTCAATTGTAAATTTCAGTCAATGATGGTAATTATTGGAGTAATCTAAAATGGAATCTATATTATTTTTGGGTATTGAAGTAAGTATGTCATCAACATAACAAAAAAGAAAAGGAACATGGAATAGTAAATCAGGTAATGTACTAGTTAAAAGGTCGTGCATTACCAAATTAGCTAATATAGGTGAAATGAGACTGCCCATAGTTCCAAAAACTTGAGAAAAAAATTCATTATCATAAACAAAATAACTAGAATCAAACAAAAACCTGATGATGTTTTTGAAGAGATCTACATTAATATTGATGAAATCTGAAATAATATTCCAATATTTGAAAATGAAACAAAGCTCCCCGACCAACCACAACACCAGACGATCGAACCGAACAACTGCACAGACACGTGTTTCGCCCCTACTGGGGGCTCATCAGTGCGCAGGCGTGATCAGCTCAACCATCCGATGCTGTGGCAGTCAGAGAACTCATGGTAATATACACCCAGGAGGACTCCTAATATGTGAGTCCTCCAAGCGGCGCCATCTATCAAAGGCATTCCGCAGATGCTATATTTCAAGGCATCAGGCATGCGAGGGAATCAACAGAATTCCACGTAAAGCAACACCGTCGCCAAGAGAGCATCGATGGTAGATGTACACATGTATACTCAAGCCGAGTAGAGCAATGTTAAACACAACAAACACGCGAATATAAATAAATATTGCGCCTCTTAGGGCCATATAGCGGCACCTCGCAGTCCTATGGAACAATTGTGTCTGTGCAGTTGTTCGGTTCGATCGTCTGGTGTTGTGGTTGGTCGGGGAGCTTTGTTTCATAGGACTGCGAGGTGCCGCTATATGGCCCTAAGAGGCGCAATATTTATTTATATTCGCGTGTTTGTTGTGTTTAACATTGCTCTACTCGGCTTGAGTATACATGTGTACATCTACCATCGATGCTCTCTTGGCGACGGTGTTGCTTTACGTGGAATTCTGTTGATTCCCTCGCATGCCTGATGCCTTGAAATATAGCATCTGCGGAATGCCTTTGATAGATGGCGCCGCTTGGAGGACTCACATATTAGGAGTCCTCCTGGGTGTATATTACCATGAGTTCTCTGACTGCCACGGCATCGGATGGTTGAGCTGATCACGCCTGCGCACTGATGAGCCCCCAGTAGGGGCGAAACACGTGTCTGTGCAGTTGTTCGGTTCGATCGTCTGGTGTTGTGGTTGGTCGGGGAGCTTTGTTTCATAAGACTGCGAGGTGCCGCTATATGGCCCTAAGAGGCGCAATATTTATTTATATTCGCGTGTTTGTTGTGTTTAACATTGCTCTACTCGGCTTGAGTATACATGTGTACATCTACCATCGATGCTCTCTTGGCGACGGTGTTGTTTTACGTGGAATTCTGTTGATTTCCTCGCATGCCTGATGCCTTGAAATATAGCATCTGCGGAATGCCTTTGATAGATGGCGCCGCTTGGAGGACTCACATATTAGGAGTCCTCCTGGGTGTATATTACCATGAGTTCTCTGACTGCCACAGCATCGGATGGTTGAGCTGATCACGCCTGCGCACTGATGAGCCCCCAGTAGGGGCGAAACACGTGTCTGTGCAGTTGTTCGGTTCGATCGTCTGGTGTTGTGGTTGGTCGGGGAGCTTTGTTTCATAGGACTGCGAGGTGCCGCTATATGGCCCTAAGAGGCGCAATATTTATTTATATTCGCGTGTTTGTTGTGTTTATTCCAATATTTATCCAAAAGAGTTAAAACAAGTTCTTTATCAACATCAGTGAATAAAGAAGAAACGTCGAGTGAAATTAGGATATGATCATTAGGAATGATCATATTATTAATTCTTTCAACAAATTCATAAGAACTTGTGATGTTATATTTGAAAGTTGGAATCAAATTATTGGATTGTCTTGTTTATGTATTTTTGGTAAACCGTATATTCTTGGTGAATGACCATTATGAGAAATTGAGGTGTTATAGATTTTTTCATTAATGATGTTAGAATCTGATAATTCTAACATCAATCAACAATCAAACATTCAATCAAAGAATGATTGAATTGGTAAAATCTTCTCTCAATAATTTGTATGTATCAGTATCGTTTACGACTGAGTTATCCATTTTATCTCCATAATCTCGTCTATTCATTGAAACCGTAACATTACCTTTATCTGCCCTAGTGACAATTAATTCATCATGTTGTTTCAAATAATTGGTTGTGATCTTTTGTAGGTTATTGATGTCATTATTATTATTATAATGATGAAGGAAAAACAGCATTAGTTCAACATAGCAATTCTCTAGGTCACAATTTCAATTTCGACAATGTGAAAATTTTAGATTTCGAAAACATACTCTCTAAAAGATTAATTTCAAAAATGATTTTCATAAATAAATTCACCAATAGTCTGAATTTTGGAACAGATACCCATAATCTCTGTGATATGTATCTAGACTTCATCAATAAGACAAAATTTTAATTAGTTACACAACATGTAGATCACTTATACATCTTTTAACATCTACATATAGGTACACCTCTGGAATACCTACACCTATCATTATTATTTCACTGATTATTGTACAGCTGGTTGTTATATTATAATTATTTTTGACAATTCGAATCAATCAAAATTTTTCTATTCCTTTAAATGTCACTTTTTCGCCTTTTAAATTAAAATTTTCATAAAATAACAATCATCGCTAACCGTAAGTTCTTGTATTTTTATATTTTATCTCTTACTTCAATAAACGTTATTTCTAGCACCCGAGGAAGCTCCAAATTGGGGGCGAAACGTTGTGCGTTAACAAAAAAAATATTTCTCACTCACTGTCCTTGAACCCTCAAAATTCGCCGAACTATAATATCATCCAATAGGACAAAAATACAAACGAAAGATAAAATTGACGTAGGAGAACTTCGAAAAAGGCCTCTGCAAGTGCAGACAAGAAGGTCAATTATTTGAATCAAAATGAGAAAGAAGAAAAGAGAGGAAAAAACACTTACTGAATGATCCAGGTTTTTTTAAAAAGGTTCTTAATTGAATTCCAACATATATCTGTCACTGACGAGGGCTAACAAGCCCGAAACAAACGTTTGTATCCCAGTTATGGGAAAAAAATTTTTTTTTGTGAAATAGTCAATGCGAATTAACATTTCATCTTATTTTTTCTACCTTTATTCTTCCCAAAAATGAGTTCGTTCTGTTGTCACCTAGTGAATTCAAGAAGGTCAATGTTGGAAATCTACGAAAGACTAGGGCTCCTAAGTAGCAGGATGTGACTCGGCAAGACTTCAAGGGGGCGTCTGCATTTGTTGCAAACAAATGAACTAGTTGGAATTGATGTATGAAGAATGCAGAGAGCACTAGGGCCTCTGAAGTGACCAGATCAAAGAGCCTCTGCAGTTGCAAGAAATCAAATCAAAATTGAGCTTCAAGGTTCAAAAATGAAAGGAGACACCAAGGACCTTCAAACTGTTTTGCATTTAGATTGCCAATAAACTTTTGAAAGACTTCAAGGAAGCACTGGGGCTCCCAAGTGACAAGACTAGTTCAAGATTTAAAAACGCCAAGGATGATTTTCAGGGTGACTTTTTTGTTTTTCAAATTTGTCGTGCAAATCCTCATTCTTTTGTGAATATACCATTTTTTTGCCGTGTCTAGTATGTCGTAAAAATTATTATTCAGCATTTTATTTCCACATTTTTTGTCGTTCTTGTTCTGGCGTGACGAGTCTTTATTTTGTCGTGCACTGAACAGTTCCCCAAAAGTATCATATTTCGGCCGTACTACGGTATTTATGATATCTTATGTCAAGTCCATTAGACTTCTCTAGAAAAACTTGCTTCTTTCTTTGAAAAACTTCTCGACTTCGAGATAGTTCTCTTCGTAACAGACGTGACCTGGAGGACTGGGGACTAGGGTATAAATTTGAGATAAATATTACTGGTGCAAGAATCCTAAGTGGAATATATTTTCTTTTGGATTAGTCAAAATTTGCTGGGAAACATCCTGGTTATTAGTTATTGGATACCGAGTTGGATACTTAAGTTGACTTGGACCAATAGATCTTTGCCCAACAATGGAAGTAGCTATGAATGTTTGTACAAAATTCCACTGGAAGGCCAGAAAGAGTTCTTCAATTTCTGAACAATCTATGAGATCGTGCTTGAGAATCCCTGAAGATAGCTTGCTGCAGGGTTGCTTCAGCGATGTTGCCTAGGCATCTATTGCGATATTTCTCCAGAGCTATTATCATAGCTTCTCTTTAGGGCTATTATTGCGATATTGCTTTTAACTATATTTTCGCAGAGAAAGGATGCCGGAAATACGATGAAGAAACAAGAAACATTATACACGGGCATAATGCAGGTCAGAAATCAGTTGCGAGTACCCGAGAGGAAGGTACTAAACATTGCGATCTTGCGATGATCCTCCTGCATTATAACATGAGTGCACCTACGACGCTCTGTGTTATTTCGCAAACCAATGGCCCCCGACCAATAATGCTCGATTCGTGAGACCATTATTGCCGCGCTCTTGGCGAGCAGTAAAGAGCAAACATTATAGAAGCGGAAACACCCAACTTGGAACAATAATACAGTTATTTCATTAGGATAATCGCGCACTCTATAACCGTATACGTTGATCGAGGAGCACTGTAATCGCGCGTAAATAATTGTTTGTTATTACGGAAAAATGCCACCGCTGCCGCTGCACAGAAATCGCCTCTCTGTGTAGCATTATGATTGTCTGATGCCTTCGCCTCACTTAAGTATGCTTCGTTGCTTTCCTCAAACACCTGATGCGCCAGAGGAAGTCGTCGAGATTTCCATATACCTGCCTTATGAACGGTAGAAAATTGAAAGTTGATTTTCACAGTACCATAGTCCGGTGGTTAAGCGTCCTAACTATGCATTTTGAGCTTAAGCAATGCGCTTTTGGGGTTTGATTGGGGGTCCCTCAACCTTAATTACAAGAGTTGGAGACATCGGTGCACTCGATGCGGAGGGGGTCTGGGGGGCCCTTGAAAGTTGAAGGTGTGAGGCTTCCCACCAAATCACCATACCACCACGTAATTTCTACTTGGATGTCATCAAAAGACTCTAACCTACACATTGACAACATTTGTTTCCATGTCCCAACAGTTCTTCTTACTGAAAAAAATTAGTTCTTATGACAGATCGGAAAAAACAGTGTTTCTCAATTTTTCATCCCCACAACGAATGAACTGCCAGGTGTGGTGTCATTTTGGAGTAAACGGCATCCTCTGATTTCATTCACCGAGTCAAAATGTTTGTGAGACCACCGTGCAAAGAATGACACGCCAAGAAGTGAGCATTTTTGAGCACCTCATTCAACAGTAGTTTCTTGGCTGATACCAATCGATATGATTGATAATTTTGTCATGGAACTTGAACTCTTTTGCAACGGTAATGCATGTGAATGAAACTCGGCACGAGCGTGGAGGCTTGGAAAAAATAATGTTCTCCAGCGGTCGAATTTATTTCACGCCTACTGAGCGTTAGTTTGTTGGGCTCAGGCAGGCAGCGTTTGGATAGCTTTGGAAGCTAAATTTCCATATCTTTCTGAAAAGTTGAGCAGTTTAATTCTGGAAATCGATTTATGAATCATCAATGATTGTTTTGCCGGTCAGTACCCACATGGTGGTTAACTGCAG
Organism: Anaspis maculata; assembly: GCA_949128115.1. Taxonomy (NCBI): domain Eukaryota; kingdom Metazoa; phylum Arthropoda; class Insecta; order Coleoptera; family Scraptiidae; genus Anaspis; species Anaspis maculata. The sequence continues at coordinate 67,439,879 of OX421966.1, read as the reverse complement.
AGGTGATGGCTAACGGCGGAGGAAATTCAACGTCCAAGATCTTATTTTCTGCCACTATGACAGTCATTTTCACGGTTGTTTTCATAAAATTATTTCTTCTCCAAACATAAGAAAACTTACACGTACAAAATGATAACAACCTTGAAAGTTGGTAGAGGAAAATAGAAAATAACACTTTCAAAGTTGAATGCCCTCCGTCGTCAGCCATGATCCCTGCAAATTATCCCCATGAGGGTAGGTACCTAGTGACTGTCAAAATAATCTTTGATGATTCTCAAATCGGTTTCCAGAATTATGCTACTCAGCTGCATAGACAGATATGGAAATTTTGTCTCCGAACCTATTCAAACGCTGTGCCTGCCTGAGTCCAACAAGCTAACGCTCAGTAGGCGTGAAATAAATTCGACCGCTGGAGAAAAAAAATTTTCCTAGGCCTCCACGCTCGTGTCGAGTTTCATTCACATGTATTACCGTTACAAAAGAGTTCAAGTTATTCATCCATGTCAAAATTATCAATCATATCGATTGGTATCAGTCAAGAAACTACTGTTAAATGAGGTGCTCAAAAATGCTCACTTCTTGGCGTGCCATTCTTTGCACGGTGGTCTCACAAACATTTTGACTCGGTGAATGAAACCAGAGGATGCCGTTTATTCTAAAATGACACTAAACTTGGCAGTTTATTTGTTGTGGGGATGAAGAATTGAGAAAAACAGTTTTTTCCGATCTGTCATAAGATTTAATTTTTTTCAGTGTGAAGAACTGTTGGGACATGGTAACAAATGTTGTCAATGTGTAGGTGAGAGTCGTTTAATGACATCCAAGTAGGAATTTCGTGGTGGTATGGTGATTTGGTGGGAAGCCTCGCACCTTTAACTTTCAAGGGCCCCCCAGACCCCCTCCGCATCGAGTGCACCGATGTCTCCAACTCTTGAAATTAAGGTATGGGGATCCCCAATCGAACCCCAAAAGCGCATTGCTTAAGCTCAAAATGCATAGTTCGAGCTTTTTTTGGCGCTTAACCACCGGACTACCAATAGATTTGAATATTTATCGGAAGTTGTCAATGCACAGCTCCAGTTTTCCAACTTTTACCAATTAATCGACAAACTTGAATCAACATCTCATACAATATTCATGGTAATAAAGCTACCAGTACTAACGAAGTTACATGTACAAAAAGTCAGCATATGTGAGCAGCTGTTACTCCCTTAGGATTTATTTTCCCTGATGGTGCATCACACCTTTTTGAAAATGAAACAAAGCTCTCCGACTACCACAACAAAAGAAAGAAATAGAAGAATAGAAGAGAGAGGCGCAATATTTATATTGCGTATTGTTGCTTTCTAACCTTTTTGAAGGTCATTTTCTCTGCATAATTCTTTGGCGGTTGAAGACCTGGGGGTCGTGTTCGACCCCAAACTCACTTTTTTCAAAACACATCGAGGTTGCCGCCCTTTCCGCGAGCTCTTGGTTTTGTGATTCGCAATGAGGCTGGATTCGAGAAGCGAACCCTTTGTCTGTTGTATGCAGCATTTCTCAGGTCAAAGTTGGATTGCGGTTCCCTTATATAGGATCCGATTTATAGAGTTTATCGTTGCGAATTTGAAAAAGTCCAGCGAAGGTTTCTCAGGGCGACGTGTGGAATGGTGGATGAGTTTTATCCTCCTCACGGCTTTCCTCGTGACGCCTTGCTGGATCGATTTTATCTATCCTCTCTCGTTGACAGAAGGATGTCAATTGACCTTTCCAATTTTAGGAGATAGAAAATAGATAGTTTTTCGAGGTCACCTTTGACGTTTTGACGTTTATGACGTTTGGACGTTTCGTTTCTGACTTTTGCGGGAATTTTGAATCGGTTAGCTATACTGTTCCCATTATCATGTGGGGAAAGTCACTGGAGCCCATAAGGGAGTTTTTAATGGACGAAGTAATAGAGTTTTTTCGTAGTAAGATGCACGTGTCTGGTGCAGCGTGATCCCTGCTAGTGCTGGTGCAGCCACACTTCCATCAAGTTTGGGTCTTTCGTGAACCGGTGCATGCCGGGTGTATTCGTCTTATTATCGCACTCGCATAGATCGACACAACACCCTTGAACCATTTCTGTAGGTAAGTATCTTCTCAGTTTTCCACTACATATAACACACTTATTGGTAAGAACGAGGGTAAGAACAAGTGAAATCATGAAATTCATGCTGAAATCAAATGAATACACGACAGAGCGCTTGTCAGATTTGAAAAATTTCCCATTGTCAGAAACGAAATGTCATATCTCAAGAAACATAGGACGCTTTCCAATAACTGCGACAAGACAGATACACAATGTCAAAGTGCACTTGCCAGCTCAATTCTAAACTCAGCCTCGCCAATGTTTCGATTGTGTCGACATGTGGTGCTATTACTGCTATTGGAACGCTAGCTGTGTCAAATTGTGTCCATGTGTGTCGAATTGTGTCCTTATACGCCTTATTGGGAAGCGCCCAATGACCTCGATTAACCGTCTCTTATACGCATGACGTCACAGTAAAGAGAGACAACGGAAAATTGGAGACCTCAATTATTGCTATCCAGTTTCGTGAGAAGCTTGTCCACGGCGAGATTGACTGCAGGTATCTTCTGGGTTGCATCGAGCTTAAAGTTCTACGAATGGCTTCGCGACATTACACTGTTCTTGACATAATTACTCCATGCCCACGAACTAACATTTCAAACTAAACTAGTCAAAAATGGGGTGATGGTGGACCACCCCAAAATTCTGCCTCGGTTGAAATGAGGATATCTGGAGAAAAAATTGCTCGATTTTGGAAATTTTTGTGATCTTTGACAGAGTAGTTCTTTGACTAGAATACACCAACTTAGATCTCTTGATTGTTGACTTTATATACGATATACAGAGTGGCAATGGAAAAAGTGCATAAAAGACCAAACTTTAGCAAGGTGCCATTTCCAGATAACAAGTCGCAGAATTTTTTCCGTCATATTTTCGAAAAGTGCAGATCAATATCTCGGAAATTTTTTGGACTTTTGATCGTATTTGGTTCTTCCAGAGAGTTATTATTTTTTTTGCGCTTTTTGGATTTTTCAGTGTAGACTCTGTCAGGGCGGTTGCTCATCCTTGAAATTTGACTGGAATAACGTACACAACAGCTGTATCAAAATGTACCATGTGATAATTTGATCTCACCGGCCCTTAGAAGTGGTGAGGACCTGAACCTCTTGTGGGACCATGGCAAATCAAGTATGCTGTGACATTACATTGCATGTTGGATGGCCCAGAACGGTTCAAAATGCATCAGTGACAAGTATCCGTTGCATTGAGATTGCCACCATAATCACCAGTTTGTACCATCATGGGTCCTGTTTTACTGCTCAATTCTCACTCCATAAATCACAAAACAAACAATTATTACTCTGTGAAACAACAAATTACCATCAGAGGTGCAAAACTGTTTTGAGATATTGATAATATGCTTCCGAAAAATGTGATCTACATAATTCAGAGACTTGTTTTCTTAAAACGGGATCTTGCTAGAGTCAGGTCTCTTCTGCACCTCTTTCATTGTCACCTTGTATTTCTCACATAAGGTCAACAATCAGGTGATTGAAGATGAATCAAATTGAATCAAATGTCGTGTGATCAATGGAATTTCTGATTTAGGCAGGCTGTGGCCTGGTCGAAATCAGACATGCGAAGCTGGGTTTGACTAGGGCACAGCCTGCCTAAATTAGATCACACGACAGATGATAAGACAATGAATTCATCACAATAGGAAGGACACAGCAAGTGCACAAAGAAGCCACTAAGGCTTTGGAACAGAAATGGCCTTGCTACTCATGAAAACACAAGGGGCTAGATATAAGGCACCAAGAAACACAAGGGGACTTATAAGAAATTCTTAAGCCACAAAGATGCATTAATTGAGGAGCTCAGCAGTAATGAAACGACATATAAAAACGCAAAGGGGCTATGAATAACACAAGAAGACACAAGGGGTTGCCAGGGTTGAGAAGTTTCAAGACACAAAGCAAAGGGCTCACCAGGGCTGCAAAAGACACACTAGAACACAAGTGGGCTCAATAGGACTCCGGTTGCCACACGAAGTGATGGCATAGGCGGGCTTACTTGAGCTCAGGAAGCCACGGAAAAAAGCAATGGGGCTAGCAAGACTTTAAATATAGACACAAGGGGACTCAGTGGAGCTTCAGACAACACAAGAAGGTACCAGGGGTCGGACTGGAATTCTGAGAGCCGCAAAAATAAGGGGGCTTATCAAGGCTTCAAATGACACATGGAAACTCAAGAGGGCCCGACGACAGGGCTCTGAAATATTCATAATATTCGAAAAAAATAAAATAAGGTGAATATCTTTTCCATCATGGGAAACAAATGAACGGATGTCCAGGACAAGGCATCAGCAATAAAGTTACCGAAAGTCAGCAGCTGCAGCTGCAAAATATTCTTGAATGAAACTGTACTTAGTTTTGTATTTATTATTCTCTAAAAATTGCATGGAAGGGTCGGAATTACTGCCCTGAACGGAATTTTTTTCCCTTAACTTGGTACAAAAGAGTATTTTATTGTTGAATTCATTTAGATTACCTACTTATTTTTTCAAAGATAGCGAACTGTTATTGATAGAGGTAGGTAGTTGATATAGACCTCCTCATATGAGCGGTTCCCTTTTGTTTGCAGCTAGTGCGCAGGTCTTCAAGTATACAAGCTCACTGGTTCAATTGGCTTTTTAACTGGGAGCGCTTTATTGACCGGGCTGGTTGATGAGGTTAGAGTTGGCGACGGCGCCAATATAGGTGAACCTGCGAGGACCCCAGGTTAATGGGAATGGCTATAGGCATAAACAACTATCTTGTTAGGACTTTGTTTCGTCACATTATCAAATTGTTGATTTCTTATTTGTTTCACTTACGAAATGTTTATTGTGATGTGAATAGTCATAATAAAAAAAAATCAACTCATATATTTTTTGCTAATATCATATTTTAATATTTCTCATGTGTCTCATCATACAATATGATTCAAGAAAATTTGGCAACCCTAAACTTGACTTTCATGAAAACAAAACACCAAGATCAGTGAAGGACGCGAGATGGAACGAACCGGTTGAAAATATGCTAAAACTCGTTCTACCCCAACGATTATGGACTAGATCATCGATAGTGTAATTTCTGATTTCCAAATAAAAGAATATCGTGGCAAATACGCATTACAAGATCTGTTGACCGAATTTTGTACGTCCCGACTCCTGATCTTGAACGCAGGTAAGGTAGTTCTGAGGTATAACATACCTTTACCTGCAAACCTTTGACTGAGTACCCACCTACCTATGCATTTTGGATGAGGATTTAATATTTTCCGAAGCTCAATCGTCTGTTGGAAGCACAAGATCTAAAAATGAAACACATGGCATGCCGTTTCAACTACAACAACTTTTCTCAAGCGTCGTCAATAATAAAATTCTCTTTATGCTAACTAATACATAGGTATTCGCTCTGAAATGACACTAATCTAAATCAAACCTCGAAAAAGCACTTGCTCTTGAAACCCATCGAGTCTCTTCATAAATTAACACGAAATGTCAATCCTTTATCTCCTCAACTGACATCATCCGGAGCCGTAAATTAGACCCGCGCGCTTTTTTTTTTTTCAATTAAAAATATTACGAAATTTGCGGCTCCTAATGCGTGAGAACATTCTTTCGCATCGCAAAGCGACGATGATCATCTCGCTGCCCTTCGCATCAGTGGAACACCTATCCGCTACCTGTTCAAACTGGTCAACGAAAAATAGCAAATTCCAAAATTTGCTCCAAATTCATAAATAAGAATAACTGATAAGAGAAACGATCAATTATAAAACTGTTAACGTCACCTGATAAGACATTCCTTTGGCTACAAGGTGTCATTTATTAGGGTGAGGCCATCACTATCCACAGTGCCGGATTCAAGCACGGGCGACAGGGGCGACCGCCCTGGGACCCCCACATGTTACCACTGATTTAGGGCCTCCACAAATCCAAAAACATCTCATCGAGCACCTTATTTAATATTATTATTCTGAATATTATTTCTCAAAAGATCCTAAGGCTAAACTTGAGGCCTCCACAAACTACTGTCGCCCCAGGGCCTCCACATTCCTAAATCCGGCACTGATTATCCACTTTCGGCATGGAATATAGGTAGGTATATACAGAGTGAAAACGGAGGGTGTGTCGGAGAGGTCAATCGAAGGCTCTGACAACTGTAAGAGAAAAAATTATGTATTCATACCGAATCTCATTTTGAAAAGCTCACAGAACTTTATTTGAAATTCACGTTGTTCAATATTAGTTCTACATATTCATTGACTTACTAGCTTCATTATATTCCACTTTATAGTAGTATTAGTCACTTATCACGGGTTGAAATCGTAATTGAAAGTAATTGACTTCGAGGTGGAGATAGTTGGGATTGGGAGAATTAATAATACAGAATAAACTACAAGAAGTCAGGTTTATGATCGGGAAGAAAAGGTTCAAGAATATTTACAGATCAACTTGACATGGCGTGTGAAAAAAAATAAAAGGGCGTTGCGCAGAGGACGCCAATGGAAAGGGTGAGCAATACCGCGAGAGTTGGCTTACAAACATAACGTAGGTACCTGCCTTTTCGATGACGCTGCGAGAACTCGAAGGGCCCAACGAAGCTCCAGCGACAACACTGACACAGAGTATTTACACGAAAAACAACATACTGCCGTCCTACTCCAAGGGAAATTAGTGTAGTAAACCGGTGTAGCTACCCCCTAATAACGTCTCTCACTTCATGCAGAGACAATAATAATACATATAACAACAACACGCTGAATGTCAAATAGGCAACTTATTCTAAAACAGTAAGATAAAAGACAAGAGGCAACACTTGGTTTGCCCATCAACGAGTCTTGAACGCATGAGCTTTGGGACAACCGCAACGATTAGCAGGATCTTGATAATCTGGACCAATGACAACGTTGGTGAAGACGCCGATTGGACGGTAAGGTAGTGAACTGATTTGGTACCTTTGAACATTCCCGAAGCTCACCATATGCTCTGGCATCTGGACGGACGAGAGAAATAGCAGCAAGATGGTCACTTCAACGAGGTTGGCGATTACTGACAGTTGCTGTCAACCAAAGGCGGCGCGGCGTTCTAGGAGGGGCGTTCAGCGCCGCTTTCCTTAATTTTGGTTCTTGAGGGACATCACATGACTGGTGGTACTGCTTGCCATCAACAGGAACAGCAGAAGAACACTGAATCGCTACTCGACCGATGGTTATTGGATCTTTTTTTGCAGAATCAGCCGGAGCCTCCGAAAATAACTACCAATCTTTTTGTTTTTTGGTTCCCCTGGTTTCATTATTCAGTATCGCCAAGTCGATTTTTTAAACCGAAACACATTCTGATGATTACTGGTCACTCACACTTGACAGAAGCATGACATTTCACTCGAGAAACTTAGTTGTCTCTTGTCTCTAATATTTTTCAAAAGGGTAATTGCGATTTTTTTGTAAAAATTATACAGGAGTTTGAGAACTGACCGCTTTTGAGACACCCTCAATTGTTCTCATTCTGTAAACGATGCCTGGATGATGCAAGTGATGGCCTCTTGGTTTCTCTCGCAAGATATCTCATTTGAATTTGAAGCCAATTTTGGAATATCTTATATTTCGTTGAACAGTTTACTTTTTTACTAATGCTACTTCATGTTACTATACCATCAATTCCAAACCCTACTTATTACCCTTATCTACTACTGCCTACTAAGCTACCGATACATATTTCACCTATCCACACAGAATGCGACTACCTGCCTATTCCACCCAAGGATTGAATGCAAAAAAAAAATCGGCAAAAACATAATTTGCGTCGTACCCAACAAGTCGTGTAAATTGAACGGAACGGAGGAATTAGCGGGGTTTTATCGCCGGCTTCCAATCTCATTGTTGGCACACGCGCGACAATAAAATAATTACGCTCGCAAGCAACCTTCTTCTTCGTCGCGCCGTCTTCAGCCAAGAGCCATCGTTTGAGGCTTCTCCTCTTCCATCAACCTTGCTCCACAAAGCCGCCAAAGACCCAAGTGTAATATGGCTCGTTAGTGGTATTGTTGGATTAATGTTGCGTTACATAACAATTGCGGGAATATGCATGCTGATGATGATGATGGATCCCATTCAAGAGCGCAGATAACAGAAGCGAAATGTCTTGCCCAATTCTGAGGCCGGCCGCATTTTTTACGTTCATACTTCTTGACGTGTGTCTGGGTGGCGCGAAGGTTTCGCTGATGATGCCTTATTGCCAACCTCTAGTCCTTATTGTTGAGTTTGTGTTGATACGTCCTGCCTACTGGCAGAGGTTTTTTGTGTATGTGATTAATTAAAAATTAGCAATGGACCTTTGCGAATCGCTCAAGATATTGCATGAGTATATGGTATATACATACCAATAACACCTATACTATCCATAGAGAATATGCCATGACGTCATGGCTTCAGATGGAGGTTAAAGGTCGCACGTGACGGTTCTAATGAACGGGAGACCGACACGCGCTGCAGCAGAGTGCGCTCGAGACACCTCCGTTCGATTATTCTTGGGCGAAGGTAAAAAACTGAAGCACACGATCTTGTTTTTTCAGCTCATGCCCAAGAGTTTTTGTAAACACCTGTAAGCTATGATCCGTTCCGAACGTTTCTGGCTTGCGGGTTGAACCATTGATGTTTGTTGAGCGTAGTCATGACTCTTATGACACCTGCGATTATGTTGACAAGTCCACGTAATTTCTGTAAATAACTATGAATAATTGATAACTGCTGCAAAACTGTGACAGTTTTGATACGTGACATTGACATAGCCATGAATATAGATAATATCACAAGTTTTTTTTTGTTTCAGGTTGGTTCCATAAACCGAAAACAATTGTCATTCACAAATAACTAGGCGCCTGGCTGGGTATCTGGATGGTGAAGGTAAGTCTGATGCATCATCAGCTATAGGGTGAAATGAAAGACGAATATTTGCTCTCAATCGGTAAATAACTGAAGTTATCTGAAAATTACGTTGAAGAAGCGACAAGAAAGTAACTGCAAATAGCATCCTTGAATTCTGAATTTTCCAAGGAAAAAATCTAAATGAAAAATCAGAATTCAAAAATATATATGTTTTCGAGTATAGGTACATTCCTGTAGCTTTCCAATGAGCTTACTCCAAGAGTTTCGCTTTTCCAAGCTATGACTGGCAACAAAACGTCTTCTTTGGTCAATATTGCGGCCATATATCTACCTCAAGAGTCCAATAATTGCATTTAACTACATTCAACTATGACTTTAACGTACCACCCAGTCGAATATGTGAAGACTCGCAACTGAAATAGTGAAATGAACTTGAACTTCTTAGTACAAACTGGACTATAGTTTAATTTCAATCCGTCATCAGGAATCAAAATAGAAGATCGTACATATTATAATACTGAGTGAAACGAAGATCACTTTATTTAAGTCGGGATCTAACCGAGTATTGAATTCTTTATCATTTTTTGGAGACTTCAATGAGCAGGTATGCGATAAGCGACAAAACTGCAAAAATGGCGGATGCGCTGCTTGAAATGACAAGCTGAGGAGTTTTTGATTCAATCTTCAATTTGCTTCTCGTCATAATCATTTTGTAAGTCTTTATCGTATTAAACTACGCAGGAGCCAGTATGTCGCGTCGTTTGAAAAATATCCCCTTCTTTAAATTTGATGTAACTTTGGCCTACTGAGGACCAAGGACCAATTTGAATTGTTGAAAGTCTTGCTGCAAAGTTATCAGTCCGTGTTTTTCAAGGCACCATAGGTACCCCACATAAAGTTTTTACAGGGTATTAAGTAAAACAGCGCAAAATTTTTAAACCGTCAAGAAGCTCCCGTTCCAAGAAAAGAATTCTTCAGCTTCAATATGACTCGGAAATTGAAAAAATCTGGTCAAGTTTGATAAAAGTAGGTATATTGACTGCGAACCAAAAAAATAGTTTTCTAAATTAGGGAGATCTAGACGGGAAATTCAAACATCATGTTGTTTTTCAAGGACCATCTTCACATCTACTTTGTGATGAGATAAAAAAATTTCTTTCAACGCGGAAGCTTTTCGACGGTCTAGATATTTTGCGCTGGTCTGATTCAACACCCTGTACAAATTTTCATGTGAATTGATTGGTTGTAACTATTCAAAGTTTCTCAAGTTCATCAATCGTCATCAAGTTGAAAAAAAAGGGTGAAGTCCGTGAATTACGATCTATTGCTGACATCATTTATATACGTACTATCGATCCGTAGTTCATTTGGGTTCGGTACCTGGACCCTAAATTGATTCAGTCATGAAGTTAGCATTTTATTCGTGCTACTATTGGCTGAACACAGGAACGGACTAACGTGGCGTGAGAAAAGCTCGAGGGGCCTGGAGGCTCGGTGAGAAAGGAGAGTGACTTTACTAAAGTGAATCAGTCAGGAGCTTGAGCACTTGAACTTGAGAAACAAAGTACCTGAACTGGGCCTGCACTGGACTCAGCTGAAATAAACTCAAAATTTCTATAATAAATTTGGAACCTCCAAGATAACTTCAAAATGTTTTGATACTCAAGTCGATTCAATACTTATTCGAATTTCGGTGTAATAAAAAAAAGAATATTCCAGTCTGATATCTACAATAAATTCCGGAAGTCTGAGAAATCTGAATTTCCGTAATAAAGTTCAAATTTCTATTATAAATTATGAATCGCCGAGATGGTCTCAAAATTTTCGAGTCTTTGTTTCAACGTGCAGTTTTGCTATTTTTTACTCTCATGCAGGAGATTGTTCATCCACCCTGTATACATGATATACTCACTTGGATCTTATAGTTTGTAGCTTGTGTAACTCGTGAGTCTTCAGTTTTTCGCTTTTCGTTGCATAGTTACAGAAATATAGCCTTTTTACTCAACTTCAAAGTCATTTTTTCGATTAATAATTCCGGAGCTACTGGATTTTTTGGTGCTTACAATGCCGGTCAGGTATTTTCTCAACCATTTCTTGAGCAGATTTCAAATGGAAAACTATATAAAATGCTATATAAAAATATACAGGGTGTCGCCGTATGAACGAAGAAATTTGTTTCTGACACCTTATTACAGGTTATGGGAAATTTCACTTTTCCATTTTACAATTTTTCGTCCAACAAAAAGACGACAAATTGGCAATTCCTTTAGCAGGAAAAAACAAAACTGTACTCATTCATCACCCTGTATTAGACAAACCATGCAATTTTTGACGAGAACTTCAGTAGTTCTTGGAGATATCGACATTTTTCTTCAAAACAGTGCAAGCGTTTCATAATCGAGTAATTCTCAAGAAATCTCTGGCGATTTGAAAAATAAGTACCTTTTTTTTTATATCCACTTTAGTTTGTGAGCAGTTCATCAGAAGATTCGAACTCCAGTCTCAATAAATTGATTTGCCGGCCAAAATCGTCTATGATTTCGAAATTCTTAAGATTTCTTGAGACGATTTTGGAATTCCCAAAAGTATCTCAGAGTAACCGGAAGTTTAAGTCTGAATTTTAGATCCAAAATCGGAAATTCAGTTTTCGATGAAGAAGGCAATTTCCATTTTTGTCCCATTCTTAGAAAAAAATCCTAAATTCCTTGAGGAAGTAAGAATTTCTTGGGTGAAGTCGAAAGTTCCGAAATAATCTAAGAATGTTTGTGGCCAAATTTGGGCTTTTGAGATTGAGTCAAAAACTCTGAGGTTGAGATTGACGGAAGTTTCAAGAAGCCTGAGTCCAAATTCACTTGATGGACCTACAACTCCCAAGCTCGGGTCAGAATTTCCATGATAGTTTCAGAATTTAACAGCTCAAGTCTCGATTGGAGCTTGAATTCTTTGGATTAGAACACAATCAAATTCAAGTCTGAGCTCCGGGATAAGATCAAAAATTCTCTGTCAAGGCGAAAAGTTCCGAGCCTGAATCTGAATTTTTTCCGACAAGCTCCTGGAATCCCAAATTGGGTACGTAACATCAAAATTTCCGACATAAACTCAGAATTTCTTGAAACATTCCAGTTTTGATCGGCTGAATTTCCAAGATAATTTCAGAATTTTCGTCATTTTCGGGTTTAACTCAGGATTTTTCAGGTCGTGACTCATGAGTGCATGCATGGCATGCCATGCATACAGTAATTTTGAATAAACCTGGAAACTTCAAGATGCATGATTTCTGAACGTTTGAGTTCACCAGAACGTTCGAGTTTGAATTACATTCGAAATTTCAGAAATAATTTCCATATTTGCGTGATATGAGTCAGAATTCTGCAAAACAATTCCGAGGAAACCTTGAACAAATAGAACTTTCGAGCTTCAGTCTGAAGAATTCCCAAAAAAAATCCTAGATCCCCAAGCTCAATGGGTCTCAATTTCCAGAATAAAGTAGTGATCCAGTTCGATGTCGTCAACGATTGCATTCCGAGTCCAAGTCCTCAAGTCATAAACTCAAAATTTCGGGAAATATCTCAGAGCTCTATAGCTAAAGCCTGAAAAGTTCCCGAGGAAATATTAGGCTTGCCGAGTTTAAGTTTCAATTTCCGAGACAAAGTTTGAAATTCCGAGCTCGATATCAATGGAATTTTGGGCTCAAGTCTCGAATCCCTGGATAATTTCAGAATTTTTGTCTGATAACTCTGCGGCTAAACATTGAGTTTATGTTCGAGATCTGAAATAAAGTTGGAATTATTTAGATGAAGTCGTTAGCTCTCTAAGTATGATGAAGGCAGAAATTTTGAGTTCCCGAGGTCAAGTTAGTGTGAATTCTCAAATTTTAGGGCTGGAATTCCGGGATAGGTATAGCTCAAGTCGGAGTTAGGTCCCAATCTTGGCAATGAAGTTGAAAATTCGCAGTTTGAGCCTGAGATAAAGATGGCTTTAAGTAAGACTGGAAATAGAATTTTCCGACCGAAAATATTCCATAAAAAAAGAAATATCTAGAAATACATATAATATTAGTTTAAATGAAAAAAAAAGTATGAAAAATATAAAAAGGAATATAACGGAGGTGAATATAATTTATGTTACCTGAAAATAATTTTTTTTCACCACTTGCATATCTTGAAGAAACCAGAAGATATGGAACCTAACAGGGAGTTCCAGAATACAACCCAAAAGAGTCCTCTCAAGGGCAATTGGAGGGTTCCATATTATAATTATTTGAGGCTTTGGAAAGGGTTCCACTGACGGACCCAGTCGGACGCTAACAGGATACTGGTCAATTCATTTCTCAATGAAATTTAAAAGACTCTTTTTTTTATTTAAATTGACCAGTATCCTGTTAACGCCTAACTGGGTCCTTCTGTGGAACCCTTTCCAAAGCTTCGAATAATTATATCGTGGATTCTCTCAACTACCCTTGAGAGGAACTTTTTGGGTTGTATTATAAAATTCCCTGTTAAGGACTCCATATCTCAGCCCTCATACTATTTACTATTCAGGCATCTTTAACTATTGCCCACACGGGGACATATAAGATTGTTTTAGAATCGCTATAATATCCGATTTTGCAAAAAAATCATATCTCAATGATCTGTGTAAAAATCCTCCTAATCCATGACAAAATGTGCCTGGATAGGTACAAAGTATGTGAAAAAGTCGTGTAATTTTGTTCCTACTTGCCATGGTGCTGGAAGTTTTCAGATCACCCTGTTGAATGACGTCAATAAGATATCATAGCTCAATGTATACCTATACAGGATGTTCCAAAATTAGGTGACGATTTTTCCAACCTATACATTCAAATTTTTTGAACATGAAGATTGTGCTGGATATTTCCGAAACAATGTCCTTGAAACAGATTGCAGGGCCACTAAATTTAATTTTTCAATTGCCTATAGTTTTAAGTTCAAAATTTTCACAAAACTAGGCCGATGTTTATCAAATTTCAAACAAAGGGTGCTGAAATACATATCTACTATCAAATTTTCTGATAATTACGTGTTCAATCTGAAACGTCTATGCCCCTGATCTTTTTTTACGGGTATCTTTTTTTTTTACCAGTATTTTCACATTTCTTGTACAATTTACAAGCAAAAAATAACTCGCCTATGTGGAATTTTGACATACGCGCTTTGTTTTCGGGATTTTTAAGGCTAAATAATCGAAATCTTCTTGAAAACACAAATTGAAGGGCTCAAAAATCAAAAACTAACGAAATTATTGATTTCTTTACTAAGAGCTACCGAGAGTTCATGAACTGAATGGGTCAAGGGTGTCTGTGAATTCAAAAACGTCTGTGGAAACCATCAGGGTGATCCTTGCTCCTTTTTTAATGAATTTGTCAAACTTTGACAAAAGAACGATGCTAGTTTCGACAGATGTTTTCAAACTCACAGGCACCCTTGACCCGTTTTCAAACTCACAGGCACCCTTGACCCCCTTAATTTATGAAGTCTCGGTATTTTCCACTAAGAATTTGTTATATCCTGTATAGCCTGAGATCAATGGCAAACCTGCGGTGAGTTAGTGAGATAGTGACAGTGTAGTGGATCGTCTTTGTAGGTGAACAACGTGACTAAAACATGGACCACATTTTCTTTAGTGAGACTAAGGCACTTCCTCTAGTGCGAGCTTGAAATTATTACAATAATGAAGTTGTCAAGCAAATTAAACCATCAACAACACAAACGAAGCTAATTAGCCAAGGTGCACCATTTCGTGCACATCTTTAAAATTCCATACGGTATATTTATTACGAATTCCGCGTATAATAATATGCATTTGACATGGAAACTGCAAAGGTTAGGAGCTCATTCGCGCGTTAATATCTCCCGCAAACATCACGCACCGTCGATATTTCAGCCCCTGGATACACGCGCAGCAATGTGCTCTCCCCATTATCTAGATCTAGTGAACTCTGACCCTCCCCCCCTCCCATCACCTACACCTGTTTCTGCTTTATTGCATAAGTGCACGTTTGCGCATACTTATACCATCCCAGGCCTCCACATACCTATAGCGGAGATGGCCGCGACTGGAATTGGCAAAATCTCATTTCCTCGTATGAGTGAAATCCTAAATATCACTGTCGAGTGGTGTAGTACCTAGTCATTATCTCTGGGTGGCATCTATAACCCGAGAGCGCGCGTCACAGACAAAACAAAAAATCGCGAGACGAGAAAGATCCATCCCAGGTGTGATGAGTTTTAGAAACGCGATTTGAATATAATCGATCATTAGCATAATTTGTCATGTTGAACAAAAAGATGAGATTGTGGGTGTCTGCGCTGTCTTCTTCTTCTTATTATTATTCTTCCATTCTTGTTATTTTTTTCATTCTTATTATTATTCTTCATGTTCTTGTTCTCTGTCCCAATCTCATTCTTCTTCCTCCTCTGCAATGCTCATCAAAATTTCCTGCATGTCACCCATGGCCGACACCGGGGAATTCGCGTGGAAATCTAACTGTACCGGAGATGTGATTTTTCATTCAAATCGCGGTGTATGACGGAGAGTGGCTGATGGTCGGGTGAGATGAAGAGAAGGAAGCGTATCGTTTTCTCGAGAGACGAGAGCGGAATTTCTTAATTGAGCCGCACCGAGGTCGTTTGCGACGCGATGTGTACCCACCTATGCCTGGCCGGCTGTAGAGTTGGGAAAAAATTAATACGAAATTGATTGGCTCGGTGACGGTTCGCTTAATTAGGAGTTAGGCATAATAGGTGAGTAGGTTCACTTTTTGTTTTGGGAAGAAGATCAACTGCCTCGTAGTATCACCCAGAATTTGCTTAAGGTTCTGTGATGATTGAAACGTCGAATACTACCTGAAATTGTGAAATTGAGTCAAGCTATTCAGTTGAGTCCAAAATATTTTTCAAAACTTGATTTTTCTTGGATTTTGAAAATGTTCAGGCTCAAAGCGAAGTACTTCTATATAGCTTTCGGAAAAGACTTGGATAAAAAATTGCTGTCCAGGAGAAAGCCCGCTGGAATTGATCCAGCAACGCCTTATCTCACACGTTTAACTCTATCCTTGATCCAAAATTAATTTAGACCACTCTAAAAGTAGGAGGCTTCAAAATGAGTTCTTGACAAACCATGTTCGACTTGTTCGAAAATGTTCCACCAACTCTCCGAGTATATTGGATAAGTAGTATAGAGAAAGAGAGTCTGATGTCATCGGCTCTAGATCAAACTTTGCTCTTCCAATCTTCCATCCTCAAGCCTTTCAATTGAGACCCCACCCTATCGCGTTTGGCATTTGCAAGACATCCCGTAACATCTAAAAACACACAAGTTTAGTGTGCATGTGCAGAGAAGCTGCACCGGAGAGCGATCAAGGAAGAGGAGCCTTCAGCTCTAGCTCTCCTATGGAACTCTCGGCGTGGTCGAGTGAGCCCGAGGAATTTGTTGTTATTCGTGATTAAAACTGGGCGGACTGCATAGCCATTCTATTTGCTCGCCTTCCTGTCATGTGCAACTGTTTCTTTAGTTTATTAGCGTCGTAAGTCCCGTGTTGGTTCAGGTCAGATGCTATAGCAAATCACACTACTCGCTCACCGGTGCACTTCCGCCATCAATTTGCATCCGTCTCGCACAAAGACATTTTCTTCTTGTGTATCGCTTGAGTCTGGCCGATGTACCTACTTGTACCCGCCGGGCACATTTGCGTTCGCTTTGCAGAGAGCGACTCGAGATGGGAAAACAAAAAGGAAAAAGGGTGGAGGCTGTATGGGGTTTTTCACCGCGACAACTCTCACTGTTCGGTGAATTATTCAAGTTTTCTCTTGGGATACGAAACTTGTTTGCGTTGCAGAAGAAAATCGAGGATGTTTGAACATAATATATTCCTGTGAAGTGTGAATAGATAATAATTTTGACACTGGACTCTTATAACAAAGATCGTTGCAATGTTGAATCACCTCAATCAATTGGAATGGCACGTGCAAAATTGTTTGGAACGGTTCACCGTCAAACAAAATTTGCACTTTAATCCAGTGAAGTTATCATTATTTCTTCTGTTTCCTGGTCATTAAAGTTGCAATCCTATGCTGAATTAGGTTAAGCGTTAACTGAGCAAGTTTCAGCGGATTCCGTGCTTCAAATTAGATTTTCTTTTTTCTTTTTCTTTGCGGTCAAGCCTTCTACAAGCTATCACAGGCTATCAGTTCAATTGTCACCGACTTATTGTGCCAGTGACCTCCAGGCGCTCAATTTCAATGTTAGGATCCCCACCAGTGTAGATATGCCAGTTTTATTTTTTATCATCAAGCAAGTATCTATTCCATTAGGTTTTGAATTAAGGTCAAATCATTATTCATATTCATGTTGTTGTGTCATATTCCTCGGTGCTTCGCACCTCGCGCCGAAAACCGTAAACGTAAGATTTTGAACTCGTGATGCCTTGTTTTGAAGTACGAATCGCACAATGATTGATTGTAAACACTTCTTCAACCTCCGTTGATCTTCTACCAAATGACAAGACAACATGGCCTTTAACACGCGGTTGACTCACTCAACCGGGTTGAATCGTGGATAATGGTTGGGTGTAAACGGGATTTTGATCTCATACTTTTCCCCCAAACGGGCAAATCGCGGCTTCGAAAGTGAACTTCGTTTCCACACAACATCGTTGGTAGTGCTCTTGAGAGAGATGACCTTATCTCCCAAGTGTTTCACTATACAAATCGCACAAGTGACTTGTTTCAGTTACTCCTCCCACCCCTGTTGATTTTCTCCCAATAACAAGACAACATGGTCTTCAACACGCGGTTGAGTCGCTCAACCGGGGTGAATTGGGGATGATAGTTAGCAGTGAACTGAATTTTGATCCTGTTCTTTCCAGCCAAACGGCCCATTTTGCGGCTCCAAAACTGCACTTTGTTATCACACAATATTATTCGTGGTGCTCTAAAGAGTAAGATGACCTGGTTTTGCAAATGCATTACTATAGAAGTCTTATCAAGCAAACATTTTATTTCACCAGGTCATAAGTGAAGGTCAAGTCATGAATCAGCTGATCATGGCTATACCGTATCACATTCTTCGCTGCTTGGAACCTCGTGCCAAAACCGTGAACAGATGATTTTTGTCTCGTGACGTCATGCTTCGAAGTCCAAATCACACAAGTGACTGATTGTAGATACTTCTCTCACTTTCGTTGATTTTCCATCAAATAACAAGACAGAATGGTCCTCAACATTCGGTTGACTTGCTCAACCGAGTTGGATTGAGGATGATAGTTAGGTGTGAGCTGGATTTGATCTCGTACTTTTCAGCCAAATGGGCGAATTCGCGGTTCCAAAACTGAAGTCCGTTATCACATGATATGGTTTGTGGTGCTCTGTAGAGTATGATGACCTTACCTACTGAATGTCCCACTATACGAATCGCAAAAGTGACTGATTCAAGTTACTTCTCTCACCTTTGTTGATCTTCTCTCAAATAACCAAATGACACATGGTCTTTAACATGCGGTTGACTCGTTCAACCGGGTTGCATTAAGGATGATAGTTGGGTGTGAATTGAAATTGATCTCGTATTTTTCAGTCAAGCGGACAAATTCGCGGCCTTAAAACTGAACTCTGTATCACAAAATTCGTTAGTGGTGATCTAAGGAGTCTTATGACCTTAGCTTCAAAGTGTTATAACATACGAATCGCATGAGTAAATAACTGCACATTCTCTTCTCAATTCCGCTGATCTTCCAGAGAAAAATACAACATGGTCTCCAACACGCGGTTGACTTCCTCAACCAGGTTGAATTGGGGATGATAGTTGGGTGTAAACTGGAATTTGATCTGGTATTTTTCAGCCAAGAGGACAAATTCGCGGCTTTGAAACTGAACTCGGTTATCGCAAAATATCGTTGGTGATGCCCTAAGGAGTCAAATGACCTAATCTTCCAAGTGTTCTACCATACGAATCGCATAAGTGAATGATTGCGGACACTCTTCTCACTTCCGTTGATCTTCCAGAGAAAAATAAAACATGGTCTTCAACACGCGGTTGACTCGCTCAACCGGGTTGGATTGGGGGCCATAGTTGAGTGTGAACTGGATTTGAATCTCGTACTTTCCAGCCAAACAGGTAGACAAGCGGCTCCATAACTGAACTCCGTTATCACACAATATCGTTCGTGGTGCTCTGGAAAGTGAGATGACCTCATCTTCTGAGTAATTCACTTTATGAATCGCACAAGTGACTAATTGTTGATATTCCTCCTACATTCGTTGGTCTCCACCCAAATAAAAAAACAACGGTCCTCAATACGCAGTTGACTCGCTTAACCGGGTTGGATTGGGAATGATAGCTAGCTGTGAACTGGATTTTGATCTCGTAATTTTCAGCCGAACAACTGAATTCGTGGTTCCGGAACCGAACTCCGTTGTCACACAATATCGTTCGTGATGCTCTGAAGAGTCAGATCACCTTATCTCCTGAGAGTTCTACTATACAAATCACACAAGTGACTGATTGTAGGTATTGCTCTCACCTTCGTTGATCTTCACTTGAATAACAAAACAACACAATCTTCAACACGCAGTTGACTCGCTCAACCGGGTTGAATTGAGGATAATAGTTGGGTGTAAACTGAATTTGGATCTCGTACATTCCAGCCAAGCCGACAAAGCCGACAGCGGCTCCGAAACCAAACTCCGTTATCACAAAATATTGTTGGTGGTACTCTAAGAAGTCAAATAAACTTATATTCCAAGTGTTCCACTATACAAATCGCATGAGTGAATGATTGCAGATACTCTCCTCACTTTCGTTGATCTTTCATATGAAAATACAACATAGTCTTCAACACGCGGTTGACTCGCTTAACCGGGTTGGATTGGGGACGATAGTTGGGTAAGAACTGAATTCCAATCTTGTACTTTTTAGCCAAACGGGTAGATTCGCGGGTCCGTAACCGAACTCCGTTATCACACAATATCGTCCGTGGTGCTCTAAAAAGTGACCTTATCTTCTGAGTGATTCAGTATATGAATCGCACAAGTGACTTGATGTAGATATTTCCCCTACCTTCGTTGGTCTTTACCTGAATAACAAGACAACGGTCTCCAACACGCGGTTGATTCGCTCAACCGGGTTGGATTGGGGATGATAGCTAGCTATGAACTGGATTTCGATCTCGTAATTCTCAGCCGTACAACTGAATTCGTGGTTTCGGAACCGAACTCCATCATCACACAATATCTTCCGTGATGCTCTGAACAGTCAGATCACCTTATCTTCTAAGAGTTCCACTATACGAATCACACAAGTGACTGATTGTAGGTATTGCTTCCACCTTTGTTGATCTTCACTTGAATAACAAGACAACACAATTTTCAACACGCGGTTGACTCGCTCAACCGGGTTTGATTGTGGATGATATGTGGATGGGAACTGGTTCTCAATTTCGTACTTTTCAGCCAAATGTGCAAATTTCAAACATCGTTCGTGATGCTCTAAAGAGTAAGATAGCCTGATTTTCTGATCGTTTCACTATGGGAGCCAACCAGCCCTCCGAGAAGCAAAAGTTAGGACAAACTACGGAAGCACGTCGAGAACAATCAGAATGTTACAAAACCCTGTTTTCTTCTTTTTGTTCACGGCCACCCTCTTACAAGCTGTCAGTGTAGATTTGTCAATGTCTTATTGCCCCAGCGACCTCCAGGCAGTCAATTCCGATGTTTTGCTTTGAAGTAGAACTCCCACTGGTGTAGATGTGCCAGTTTTACTTTTTATCATCAAGCAAGAATTTGTTCCATCAGTTTCTGAATGAAGGCCGAATCATGAATCAGTCGATCATGACCCTTGTCGTGTTATATTCCTCGGTGCTTCCCACCTCACGCTGGAACCGTAAACAGAATTTTTTTATTGCATTTATTCCATCAGGTTTCGAATGAAGGTCCAATCATTAATCGGATGATCATGACCGCTGTCGTATCATAATCCTCGGTGCTTCGCACCTCGTGCTAGGACCGCAGGCAGCAGATTTTGACCTCGTGACGTCATGCTTCAAAGTACAAATCGCACAAGTGACAGGTTGTAGATTCTCCTCTCATCTTCGTTGATCTTTTCCCAAATAACAAGACGACAATCATAGTCTTCAATACGCAGTTCACTCGCTCAACGGGGTTGGATTGAGGATAATAGTTTGGTGTGAACTGGATTTTGACTCCGTACTTTTCAGCCAAACGAAGTGATTTCGCAGCTCAAAAATAACTTCCTATATCACGTAATATCGTTCGTGGTGCCTCAACGATTAAGATAACCTCATCTCCCAAGTTTTTCACTACAGGAACCACCACAGTCATTCGGAGAAAAGCTAGCACAAACTTCGAAGGGACTTCGGGAACAATCAGAATGTGATGGAACCCTGTTCTGGACTTGGGTAGCCGTCCCGCAAGATCCAAACTCATCGTTTCTCACAGTCATCTGTCATTTTTTTGCCCTATGCATTACTCTGGAACTCGGGAGAGTCTTCAAAACACCAGTTTGACCAGATGTGGGATTTTCATGATGTTTCCTCATAATATCCAAGCGATCCTTTCTATTCACCACCTTTTTCCAACTCTCGCACTGCCCTCTTAGTTCTTCATGGGGAAGAAGTTTGTGTCTGTGGAGAATTTCATTTTTCACACGAATTTGTGAATACCTTTCCACGTCAGCATCGATTTCTTGCAACATACTTCAAGATCACTTTGCCACCGATTCGGCCCGAGTCACAGCATCCACTATTGGCACAGAACGGGACAGTATGTCTGGCACAACGTGGTCCTTGCCTTTTATGTGCACAATTGTATAATTGTAGGGCAAAGACCATCTAGCTAAGCGTCTTTGGGATCCTGCAAATTGTGGAGCCAAATGAGGCTATAGTGACTCGTAAAGGGCCTTGATCTTGATTCCTCTAGATAATAGAGCAGTTTTCTTACGCTTCAAATCACCGCTAGACATTCCACTTTAGTCGTGGATCGTTTTGTTTCTTTCTTGTCCGGTCAGTAAGCGTGGAAGAAAACAGTGACATGTTCTTCTCTGTCATAGTTTTTGGAAAATGGTGAATGGTTCGGCGGAATTATGGAACTTGACAGTGGCACTGGAACCATACGTTCTCTGATCTATCGGAAATATTCGATGCAGTCTTAGCGGTCCACTTGGATAGCACTCTTCTTGTTGAATTCGTCAGCATTACAACATTAGGAAATACCGGGACAAACCAGCGGTGCTATTATGCGTTTGCAAGAGCCACGGAAGCCTTGGCGTTCCCATCTTAGGCTGCAAGCCTGGTCAAAGAAGCTCTCAGTTATATTTGTCACTGTCTTATTGACACCGTTTCAGGTTTGTCATGTTCTACTTTTCAATATCAGTCAAGCAATCATTCGTATCAAACAAAGATCAAATCATGATTCAGCTGATCATGGCCGTTGTTGTATCATATTTCTCGATATTTTGCACCACGCGCCAAAACCGTAGACAGAAGATGTTGGCCTCGTTGTGTCATGTTTCGAAGTACAAATAGCGCAAGCGACTTGATTGTGAATACTTCTTCCACCTTCGTTGATTTTCTCTCAAATACCAAGACAACATAGTCTTTGACAAGCGATTGACTTGCTTAGCCGGGTTGAATTGGGGACGATAGTTGAATGTAGACTGGATTCTGGATTTCCTACTTTCTCACAAAATAGGCGAATTCACGGATCCAAAACTGAACTCCCTCATTACACAATATCGTTCGTGGTGGTCTGAAGAGTGAGATGGCCTCATCTTTCAAGTGTTCCACTGGACGAATCGCACAAGTGACTGAATGCAGATACTCCTCTCACCTACGTTGATCTTTTCCCAAATAACAAGACATCAGTCTTCAACACGCGGTTGACTCGCTCAAACGAGTTGGATTGAGGATAACAGTTAGGTGTGAATTAACTACACAAAGTGAATCACAACGTAGTCATCATCACAGTTCTGATCGTAGCATTACAATACTAAGTAGTATATCAGGATTCAATATTTGTGTTGACATAATCATCCTCAAATTCGAATCTTTTGAGCTACCAAATCGCGCTTCCGAACAAGTTGCACAAGCCAGAATGCCACGATCTCGCACTGTTTCGCGCAGCCCCAGGAGAGAGGTCGCAGTTGTTACCAAACGACTCCAATTAAAATTTCTCAAAAATAGCCTCTTGCAACCCGCCCTGCTCATCATTGAAATCACCAGTCTCATCCTCTCCTTCGGCCCGCAGAGCACCGGCGAGCGAGAGCCACGACGATGAAGACGACAATTATAATTATATTCTCGGCGGAAATTTTGCAACCCGGCGTTCATTGTAAACGATGTGAGAAGTAATTGCGAGAGCCACTCCTGAAAGCTGACCTTTCGGGTTATTGGTGAGGTACGCGCGGGCACCCAGGCGATATTATTTCCCCGATTTTTCGTCCGCTATAAATAGGCATCGAATAGGTGTAGGGCATAAGCTGATGGGCACACCGAGAGATACCGTAATTAGTTTTCGGAAGCACCGAGAATGGGACAGTAAATAAGCGGTTAGCGCGAGTCTCCGCATGCCTCGGCAATATCCCATCCATGTTGAAGACTCTGGTAAATGGTATTGGGTACTCTGATGGACGATTAGATATAATAAACTGGCAGACGATTCTATACATATAAGTAGGTACGTATGATATAATGATAGTGATTAAAATGGGTGGAAGAGTACACCACAACGGTATAAGCAGCAAGTATATGGTAAAAGGGTGAACCAATAACGACGGACAGGGTTTGACCGCGATGACTGAAAGATGGTGTCATTATAGATTAACGCGTGTCGTCCTATTACTATAACTCATACAATTATCATCATACCCCTGGAATAGGTAATTGTTATGGATACCGCATGATGAGGTAGTAAATCGGAAACTGTATCGTCGTTAAATTAGAATGTGTAATTACAATAATAACTCAAACTCTCAACTAGGCTATAAATTGAGACATTATGATGGCTACGCATGGAATGCTTTGTTTTACGATATTTTGCCGCCACGTACTTGTTAGGGACGATCGTAGAAATAAATGATCGAAGATCGTCGCTTTTTTCTCATACAGCAAGAAAAAATCTCTCCGATATCAATAAAGTCTTCGATGTTCAAAAATGATCCATGTGATATTATCTGGACACAGTGGCTTATATTCAGTTTGGGTCGATATGTAGCTTTGTCTGACCCCTGTCCTCCTGAGTTCCACGATCTCAATTATCCTCTCTTCTGCTTCCAGTTGAGACCTTTTTACTGATTCTTCGTGAGCTCTGATTACATCAAAGAAGACGGCTTTTGTTTCCTCAAAGTTCTTCTTTACAAATACATGAACGGTTCGATTCTCCTTGATGGATTCTTTCAGTTCTCGGAATTCCATATCTTGATGTACTCAAGTTTCGTGGTGTAGTTGTGTCCTTGATTCTCAACCATATGATTTTTTTTCCTCTTTGAAGAGTTATCCGGCGGAGACATGGAGTCTCTTCCACTCCCGGTGGCTAGCTCGTTGAGGAACATTTTCATTGTTGGTCCTAAATCTGGACAGGAGTCCGTTCTCACTCTCGCGGGAGTTCTGGTCAACCTGTCGACCACAACGATCGGTTCATTCTGGTCCATAGGAAGCGCCGCAGTGATCGTGTCATATTGATTGGGCGTCAGATCCACAGAGGGTGCTTGATTCTCTGTGGGGTTGGTAGGGGGGGGGTTCGAGACTTGAGGCTTGCTTCGATTGCATTTTTGTCGTTGCCCCATTGTTTTACCGGTCGGGGCTGGACCTTGCCTTTTATGGCTACGGCCAGCCTACGGGGTGGAGATATTTCAAACAGCAGAGCCCTGACGACCGCTTACTTGATCCAACAGTGTGCTGCGTAGAGGGGGATTTCTTTCGCCCGATGGTTCCCTGGCCCACCAGGGGTTGTGCTGTTTCTTAGCTCTCTCCGCTCTCCATCGACCTTGCCGGCGTGGGTGACTCTGCCAGGAGCCCGTGCTCCCGCCGGCATTGCTGTCAGGATCATTGCAGTCACTTGAGCCCCTCCACCAACTAGAAGGTTTTACAGCACCTAGGAGGGGTACCTGACCTGACCTGACCTGACCTGACCTGACCTGACCTGACCTGACCTGACCTGACCTGACCTGACCTGACCTGACCTGACCTGACCTGACCTGACCTGACCTGACCTTGCCTTACCTGACCTGACCTAACCTGATTTGTACCCGAGTTTTTATCAGAGTTTTGCACCAGTATAGGCTCTGTAGAATAGATTGATAGAGATCGAGACTATAGCCAACAGTGTAAACCATATCAAAATTCATTGTGACAATAAAAAAAAAAACATTTTCAAATACCAACCTAATATGGGTACGCTTGGTGAAAAGTTACCATACAATACTTATTTTATAGTTGTTTTGAATTCACCCAGTTATTTCTGTTCAATACAAACATTCCTGTGATCTTCCGCATTCGCCAGCTTTCTTCGAAATGCGGTAAATAAGGGGCTACCGTTTCGTTATTATATCAGTAGCACTAGCCGCAATAATATCTTCCATTTACATACTAATTACACCTCAATCTGTATAATAGCTTCGATGTTTAGTCTGCGGTGGTATTTGGTGGCGATGTTGTACCTCGAGCTTTATTACCTATCTCAGAAAAAAAACATCCGACCGTTTAGAAAGCTCCTTGCAGCAAATATTTCTTCGAGGAAACATAACAGCTCGCTTCATTTCCAAAACTAAAAATTTTCAAAATAGGAAAGTAAAAGTAGCTTTTTTTCTTCGCATACGAATGCCTCAAATTGGAAAACGTCCGAGACACATGTGCATATCTCGGTATAATGCTCCACTTTCCTACGCATCCTGAAAGAGAAACCGGATGGTCGCTGCCCGGCCATGTCCACTAACTAACTGCAACGGCAAAATCTATGATCTAGTTCAGTTCTTCGGATGTCTCTTCTCGGAGCAGCGCCGTTCGTCCTCTTTTCAACGTGCGGATCCGTCCGGTGAGCACGAGCGAGACGGCTGCTGCCCGCAGAGATCGGATCGCTGCGAGGAATAAAATGACTATTAAAATGCCTCTTCTTAGATCCGAAGCGATGGCATAGTGAAAACAGCTTTCGATTGATTTTATTAAGTTTTTTCGCTCTTCCTTGTTGTGTGATGCGTGCCGGCGAAGCGGAGCCGCCACCGGTGACGACGGCGATGGAAAAAAGCGAGCATCACCGTACGGCGATAGCTTTTTTTTGCGACACGTGCCATTGAATTCGCTCCCAGCAGTTTTTGCAAAAACTTGGAAAAATAAGGAACAACTGTTCAAAATGTTATGATAATGCTCTCGAAATGTTTCGTCATTCTGGAAGACCACCAGCACAATATATTTTTCCGTTTGAACACCCTTCTACGGAATACTTTCTCAATCGGCATTTTCATAGCTGCCACTGCAGCTTCTGCAAGCCCATTACGTTGTGGATAGTAAGGGGTTGACGGAAAATAACTGGCTTGGTGTACCCTAGAGCTCTCTTGCCTCTTATTTCACTAGTAGTCTAGAGCTCTATTGAATATTGAATTTTTTTGGTCCTGAGAGACGCATTCATTTGCGTGTATGTTCTTCCAGTCATAGCCACCTCGCCCTCTTTACTAACGATGCTTCCAAGCTTCCTAGGCCGGGCTTTTCTTACGCCAGTCCGGCCCTGTTTCAGCCTCGCCGCACTCATAGCCGGTATATGCCTAGTTTCATATCTGGCAAACGCTTTTCTTCTTTTAGGCTCTCGAAGATGAAGCAGTAAATCAGAATAGCGCGTGGGAGCGCTGAAATATTCAATTACAACAATATTTATTGCGTATTATGTTTATCTGGAGGTGTTCGGTGCCGTTGTGTGCCGCGGTGATTATTAAAAGAGCTTAGAAATTGGCATCGCATGCGATGAGAAATATGCCTCGGAATTTATGGGCTCTCGCACACACCGGGCTTTAATAATTTATAACTTTAGACTTACTCGCCGATGACCCGGCCATGTTATAGCTTTCTATGTACGACACCTTCGGGGTTTCGTCTAATTAGAAGCAGGCGCTAAAAGAAACTCTCGATGATTGGAATAAGGCAACAACGCAAAAAGGCTACAAGGCAATAAGGCGAACGATCAGAAGAAAACCTCGAGATAAGAAAAACACACACAGGCAAACTAGCAAACACACATAGGACAAATTGCAGGATAATAAAGGGTAATTGTGAGTGTGAGCGCGGAAAATCACGGTGATGGGCAAAAACTCAATAATGAGTCTGAAAAGCCATACTCGCTTTGAGCACCATCGGCGCATGATATGAAAGAAAGGCGCGGGCAAAAAGACGTCTTGCCATATCCGGAGCCATCAGCGATCCCCAAAGGTCCGTTTGCGTGCCTATGCTAATTGCAATGTGTGTGTGTGTCCTCTCCATGTTGCGTTATTGCATTTTTCGCGTGCCTGTGGCCCTGGAGCCCATCTCCTTGATTTTTTGGCGCTCGCATACGACCTAGGGTGTCCAACCTGAAACCAGCTCGATCATCTCGGGAAACATCAAGGCTACAAAATTTTCTTGGTTATGAAAGCAAAGCCTGAACTTTAAGCTGTATCCATTTTGAATGGGCGTCTATGGTTTCATTCCTATATTGAGAAAGAAATGATCAATTCTTCTGTGGCGACGCGACGTTACAGACGTTATGTGCTGATCTCACTCTGGCCCCCGTATACTCAATGATCTCAGGCGGTATCATGCAGTCTCACATTGTTTTACACGATTCCTCACTACACATCATGCGACTTTATATCGTCTCAAACAGTAACGTGATAATCTCTTTGTAACTCACGCAATTCCACGCCATCTTGAACAACGAAATCCCTCAACTAGACTCGCTCAGTAACCTCTCACGCGATCTCACGTCAACTCACGTGACCTCACGCCACGCGAAATCCTTAGTTTTTGCTATTATCCCATGCCATCCTATGTTATCTTATGCCATCTTATGTCTTCTCACACTATTCCACGAAACATCCCACACGATTCCCACGCCGTTATATCGCCACTTCTTTGCCTCCTTTCATGATATATCAGAATTGATTTCATACGATTCCATCTAGGCGATCTCATATGCACGATATCACATAGGATCTCACACCATTTTATCGATACTTGCTTTGTCACTTCAAGTGATCTCACTTTACCCCATACGATCCGTCGTTATCATCCCACGTTACATACTCAAGTACTTTTGAATCGCACGCGATTTAACGTCATCTCACATGATACTACGACGTCTCACGCATAACCACGCTTTCAATACGCATTTTCAATCCCATATAACGGTATCCTTTGCGATTATCTCACGCAATTCCATGATGTCATCTCACGAAATAAGCTACCCCAAGCAGCACGTTAAGGCTGAATAACCAATTGAAAGTCAAGTTGTCTTGAACAGGGCGAAAATTACATCTATTGAACATGAAATATTTATTGTCTGACAAAATATTCTCAAAGTCGTGATTTAAGTAAAACAGAACTCCGTTCCTCCCTTGAAATAGCCGCTAATATATCCTTGGCCTGATAAACCTCTTTGAAGGTTCAAAATAACCAATGTTTCCCATAAAATAATGTCTTCATATCCCATGGATCATAAGGTCACACTTCCAGGCACAAATTAGTTAATATTCACCTAAATTTTGCCTTCAAAGTGAATATTTTCTAAAGGGGTTAATTAAGAGACCAAAAGTAGTTGCTCTTACTTTGTTACTATCCTAATTCCAACTTTTAACCTTATACAATGACCTATAGGGCTTATTGATCAAGAGTGATTATTTTGGGTGAAATCTGGCCCTCTTATTTCGTAACAGTGGACTTTGAAGTCCATATTACCATGAAAATTTACCTATTAGGCAAACTGGACTTATAAGTCAAAAATTGAAGTGAATTAGCCCTCAGAGTCGAGATGGAAATATCGCCATCTTGTTTGGCTTCACTTACGTCTGCCATTGCTTGAAAAGTAGCGTTGTGATAGGTTACGTTTTCAAAAATCATTGTTTCTGGCCCCCAACTACGCAGAAAAATTACAATTTGAGGTTTTGAGAACTCAGGAATAACTTTTGATCCTTTGAAGAAGTGACAGCGGCAAAAAAAATTACTTGGTAATTTTCAATTTTTCAAAAGAAACTCCAAATCATGGATATTTTTGAGGCGCAATGTAATATTTCAAGGTATAATAACCATATTGGTCAGAAAAAATTAATGCGTAGGAAAATCAAGGGTAGGTACGATGCTGACTTGATTCTTAAGTACTTTCATTTATCTTCGATATTATTATTTTCACGGCCATCACTCATCATAACTTCGTCGTTGGGGAGATATAGGCATGGTGATCATTGTTTCATTCCTAAAGAGTATTATTATGTTAGTTTTGACCTAATTCAAGACGTTGCTCGAACAAAATATTACCTTGAAAACTTATCAAATAAGAGGTCATAAATTGGTAATAAAATGGTAAGAAATTACCAAATCATGACCTATTTGAGATTCACACGACCCATTGGGATTTTGACCTGAAAGTCGAAATACCTTATGTTTCCTATTTTCGACGTCAGAATTACCGTCATCCAATTTCCCGTTTACCTTAATTAGACGTCGATTTGAGGTGAATTTGCCCTGACACAAATTAGTCCTGACCAAATGGAGGTGGAAACAAACCTAATTTTGACCTGATGTGTTACTTGGGACCCCACCATAATATACTTGATTTCCTGATGCCTCACGGATGACTTTGTTATATCCTAGCTATTATTCCATGCGATACCATGACCATGTATACCTTCTCCATATTTTCATTCGATATCACGACATTTTCACATTATCTCACGTGATGCTGTGCTTTCTCGTGCACCCTCACGCCACTACCCCACGCTACCTCACGCTATCCCAGGTGATCCTTCACCGTCCTTCCACAAGATCGATTGCCAACATCTGATACCATTTCACGCCGTTTCATGCTGCCTCACGTGATACCACTACGTCAAACGTATATCTACGCTGTTATCTTGCTAGTTCACGCGGTTTCGCTATCTTCTCACGCGTCTCACACAATCTTCTCAGGTGATCTCATATGGAGTTACGATATCACGCCTGATCTCACGCCATTCTATACGCTGCCTAATGTAATCAACTCACGCGACTCCCCACATCATCTCATACCATCGGTCGTTGATATACCACGCGTAACAACTACTATCAAAATTCCTGCCAATCTCACGCGATATCACGCCATTTCATAAGATACTACCATTGTTATACTACGCTGCTTCATGCAAAAATGAGTTGCTATCTTTCGCGTTCTCATGTCATTTCACGAGATTTATTGCCACTACCTGCTGCTCTTCACGCGATTCCCTGCTATTATCCAACGCTTCTCACGCCATCATCTGAGATGATCTCACATGACACCTCAACATATCACGTTCGATCTCACGCCATTCTCCACCGTTGCCTCTACTTTCGTTATCATTTTATGCGATCTCGCACCATATTACACGATCTCTCGTTCCAATCTCACGTGATGTCACGCCATCTCATAATTATGAAAACACACTACACCGTCTCATGCAGAAATAGGCAGTTTTCTCACGCAATGTTTTGAAATTCCTTGCCATCACTTCGCGCGATTTCTTGTTATCATCTCACGGTACTCTAAGTTATCTTCATATCATCTTGCGTGATCTTATGCTCTTCCATTCTCTCTCACGCACTCACATGAGGCCATCTCCAATGATCTTCACTCATCATTCTACAAAATCAACTGCAAATATCTCATGCGATTTCACACCACTTCACGCTATCTCACGTGCTACTACGCCTTCACCTTGCTACTTCAGGCGTCCCTTTTTCAATATCCCACGCGTCTCACGCCATTATCTCAGGTGATCTCATCATGACGCTACCTCATGGATCATGATATCACACCTGACCTCACGCCATTCTATACCATCGACCTGATCATCTTACGCGACCTCATAATTCGTTATTATCTCATGCGTAGCTATAATTCTTTCAATTTCACAGTACTATCATGCCATTCTATAATCATGATACTACGCCATTTCATGCAAGAAGTGAGCTGCTATCTCACGCGTTCTTATGCCATTTCACGAGATTCCTTCTAATTTCTTCGGTTCCTTGCTATTATTCACGCTATTTGACACCGTCATCTTGCAAAATATGCTACCTCACGATATCACACCTGCTCACACGCGCTCACGCCGTCTCAACACCGACATCTCGTATGTTCTGCATTTTCTCATATGAGATATTACGTTATCTTTACATCATTATCTTGATTTTGTGCCTTTCCAGGCACTCCCACGCCACCACCTCACGCTACCTTACTTTATCTTAGGTGATCTTACACCGCCACTTCACAAGATCTATTGCTATTGCCAACATTTTACGCAATTTCACGTCATCTCACGGGATACTACACTACCCAACGCCCTACACTGTTATCCCACGCTATTTACTGCGATCCGAGATTTCGATGTGAACTAGAAAATTTCCGGGATGAAGTCTGAATCTTCTAGTGTGAGTTCAAACCTCTTAATAAGTTCGGATCGAGATGTAGGCGGAAATACTGAGGTGAAGTCGGAAATTTCAAGATAATCTGGAAGTCTTGAATCTACTCATGAATTTTGGATCCAAAGCGGAAATTTCAAACTGATCCCAGAATTTTTAAAGCCTGAATTTCCAAGATAAGTCAGGAATTTTGAGCTTGATGAAGGAAGAAACTCCGAAGGCAGGTCAGAACTCTCGAGGTAGATTTGGATGAAGTTTAAATTTCCGAGATTTAATCTGATTTCCGTAGATGGAATCAAAAACCGGACTGACATCTGACTTTCCGAAATTATTGAAGTCAAAAAACCCGAAATTGAGGACTGCAGAGATTCCATTGAAAAGTTAACGCGCAATTTCAAGTTATCGAATTGCTCGAGTGTGAGCCCGAATTTCGAGACAAATTTGGAATTACTCCAATCACAAAGAATTTCATGAAACTCTCGGAATAATCTCAAAACTTCCTAGTTTAAACTCTTGACTTTCGAGATAAATGAATTAGGAAATTCTGTGTTTGATGAATGCAAAGATTCCATGGATAAGTCAGTTTCCGCTCAGACTTATAACTAAGATGAACTTCTGGAACTGAGTATGAATTTCGAGAAGTCTCGCAAGATCTGTTGCCAACGTTTTAGGCAATTTCACATTATCCTACGTGATACTGCGCGGCCCAACGCCCTGAACTGTTACCTCACGCTATCTCACGCGATTCGAAATTCCAGTATGGACTGGAAAATTCCGAAATAAAGTCTCAATTTTTGAGACGACTCCAGAATGTCTAAGTTCAAGCTCGAAGCTCTGAAATAAGGTGGAATAAAGACAGAAGCGTGAATTCTGAGGTGGATTCGGAATTCTCCTAATGATCTCAGAATTGCCGAACTCAAGTATGACACTTGGAATCGAATTCGGGAATCTCCAAATTTGAATTTCCAAGATAAGTCAAGAATTTTGAGCTTGATAAAGAGGGAAATTCTGAGAGAAGTTCAAAATTCTCTAGGCAGGTTTGGAATTGCTCAAGTTGAGTCTGATTTCTGAGATGAAGCCAGAATTACCTAAACTGAGAATTCCTGAGTTTGAGCTGAGAAAGTTGGAATGTTTGAGCTCAAAAGTTCTGATATTTTGACTCTGGATCTGGATTCCGAATTTGGAGATAAAGTTGAACTTCTCGACATGATCTCAGAATTTTCAAGTTTTACTACTGAACTTCCCTAATGGATGAAGTCGGAAATTCTTTTTCATGGAAGCAAAAATTCAATGGAAAAGTCTAGGATGAACTCCGAATATCCGAGCCTAAGTATGAGCCCCGGAAAGTCCTTCAAGATCTATCTCCAACATTTCACGCAACTTCACGTCATTCCACGTGTACTACCCGACTCACGCTCAACGCCTCACGCTGCTATCTCACGCTATTCTACGCGATCTGATATTCCAATGTGGATTGAAACATTCCCAGAGGCGGAGTCTGGATCCTTAGGATGTATGAGTTCAAGTTCAAACTACCGAAATAAGGTCGGATGAGAATAGAGGCACAAATTTTGAAGTACATTCGGAATTTCCATGATAAGTCCTTGGAGTCGAAGTCTGGATTTCTAAGATATGGCAGGAATTCTAAGTTTGATGGAGGAAAAATCTCAAGAGCAGGCCAAAATTCTCGAGATAGATCTGGAATTGCTTGATTTCAAGTCTGAATTGTGAGATCAAGTCGGAATACATTTTAAACTGAGCAGAGCATTTTCTAGCTCAAGCATGAATCTTGGGGCTTAAGCCAGAAATTGCAAAATGATCTCAGGATTCCAAGGTCTGAATTTACTGTTGAATTTTCAAAATAACTCAGGAGTACTGGGTTGAAACTGTTTGATAAAAAATAGAAATTTCGAGAGCAGGTCAGATTCTCGAGATAGATTTGGGATTGTTCAAATTTGAGTCTGAATTTTGGAATGTAGCCAGAATTATCGAGTTCTCGAGTTCAACTCTGAATTTTCGATGGAAGCCGGGAATCTTCAGGCTTGAAAGTTTGGAAATTTTTACTTTAAATCTGAATTTCCGAGATGAAGCCTGACTGAGTTTTTGAGATAAAGTTGAAATTCTCGGAATAACTTTAAAATTTCCAAGTTTGAATTCTCAACTCCGTCGGAAATTCTGAGTTTGATGAATGCAGAATTCAATGGAAAAAAGTTAGGAGTTCTCAGGATAAACTCAACATTTTTGAGCTTGATGAGTATGAATCCCAGAAGTTGATAATTCTGAGTGATGTAAGCAAAAACTACGGTATTATTACGCGTTGAAATTGTAATTGGAAGTGATTGATTCCGAGGTGGAGATAGTTGGGATTGGGAGAATCAAAAATACAGAATAAACTACACAAAATCAGGTTTATGATCGGGAAGAAAAGGCTTCAAGAATATTCACAGTTCAACTTGACATGGCGTGTTAACAAAAATCAAGGGGAGTTACGCAGAGGACGCTAATAGAAAGGGTGAGTGATACCGCGAGAGTTGGCTTACAAACTATAACGTAGGTAACCTACCTTCTTGATGACGCTGCGAGAACTCTAAGGGCCCAGCGAAGCTCCAGCGACGACACTGAAACAGAGTACCTACACGAAAAACAACATACTGCCGTCCTACCCCAAAGAAAATTGGTGTAGTAAACCGGTATAGCTACCCCCTAATAAATCTCTTACTTCACGCAAATACAATAATAATACATATAACAACACGCTCAATGTCGAATAGGTAACTAATTCTGAAACAGTGAAATAAAAGATAAGAGGCAACACTTGGTTTGCCCATCAACGAGTCTTGAACGCATGAGCTTCAGGACAACCGCAACGATCAGCAGGATCTTGATAATCTGGACCAACTGACAACGTTGGTGAATACGCCGATTGGACGGTGAGGTAGTGAGCTGATTTAGTACCTTTGAACATTCCAGAAGCCCACCATACGCTCTTGTATCTGGACAGACGAGAGAAATAGGACCAAGATGGTCACTTCAACGAAGTTGGCGATTACTGACAGTTGCTGTCAACCAAAGGCGGCGCGGCGTTCTAGGAGTGGTGTTAAGCACCGTTTTCTTTAATTTTGGTTCTTGAGGCACATCACATGACTGGTGGTACTGCTTGCCATCAACAAAAACAGCAGAGGAACACTGAATCGCTACTCGGCCGATGGTTATTGGATCTTTCTTTGCAGAATCAGCCAGAGCCTCCAAAAATAACAACCAACTCTCTTTTTTTTTTGGTTTCCCTGGTTCAATCATTCTGTATCGCCAAGTCGATTTTTGAAACCGTAACAGTATGGAGTTTGAAGTTTGTACAGGTATGAACTCACAATTTCGGAGCTCAAGCCAGAGTACACGGGATAAATTTTGAACTTAGATGAATACGAAATCTTTGAGTCCAAATTCTGGATTCATCTGTCTGAAGTCGGACCAGTCAGATACGGTTTCCGTTTTTATTTAGAGAACAATGTCCTGTTGATCAGATATTTTTTTAAAAAATCGAGCTGATGGTATGGTCTATCGGCGACACCTTGTATATTGCTTGGTTGATGGCTGCAATTTTTCAATCGAGATCAGTTATTGCATAGTACTTCGCATAGTATGAGCACTTATAAACTTATATGAATGACTGCGGCTGGCCGATGCCGATAAATCGTCCGAGATTGCAGTTTTTGGTTTATGACGAGTCCGCTCATGCACGCTTCTCATTAACTCGGCAGCGATAAAAGTCGCTTTAGTGCTTCGGCTGTATGGTATAAAGACCGCGGCGCGACGTGGCCTGTGGTAGCAAACGGCCGTAAATCCGTTTAGCAAGTACACGAAGAACCGGCATATTTACGACTTTGATTGGCACCTGAGAGAGTCCCAATTGATAAATGATCTGCAAAGAGAGGAACGAGAAATAAGAGGAACATAACGTATATGCCGCGTGTTTCGACGCACGCGGGACTTTCCCTCGGCCATAACAAGCCTAGAGAAAAATGTATGTATGCACATTGCACACCGGCAAAGCAAATTGGCAGATTTTCTGAGAGCTGATCAGAATTCTCTCAGTGAAAAGTCTGAGGCTATTCTCAGAGATCCTGCGTTGCTCCGCCGACAAAATTTTTCATACTTGGTCTCAGAACTACAACTTTCAATAAGAGCAAAATAGCCCGAAAATTGAGCAATAAATACTTGGGGTGTACCAGATAATTTTGAGATCGACTGTGTTGTTTTTCTGGCAATCATGTCTTTCAACTCTCGAACCGTTAGTGGGATTTTTCTGAAATTCTGGAACACCCTGTCTATGTGTGAAGTTCGCAAAACTGCAGTATAGAAGCGTGATCCTTGGCAAGTATGCAAGCGTGAACTGAATTAGCAGCTTAATCAAACGATTTACTAATGGCGGAGTATGAAAAAACGGCGTGAGAAATCTGGACGCCAAGTAGTTCTCGTCGGAGCCTCAGTTTCTAATAATTATTCGTCGTGTCAGAAATTTCACTCGATCCGGCGCGAAAATGCAGCCAAGCTCGAACAAGAGACGGAAGCCGCGATGGTTTTAACACGCACGAATCTGCAAACAAAATTAATTGCCGGCCGAAGAGAACCGGGGAGTCGTGCCGTCATCAGAAAGGTGAACTGTTACTGTTAATAATAACCTTCCTATAGGAGATAGACCACATGGAACAGACTCCTCTGATGGTATTACGTATAGAGAGGGAATTATTATTGAGAGATCCATCATCCTAAGAACCCGCGCGGAAGCTCACGAGTTGGTGCATTGTGATCCCATTGCCCTCCAGTGGCGTAGAAGCAGTACCGGATTCCAACACTGATTTTTTTTCCTCATCAGTTAGTTATCAGTAACACACTCGAATTACTTGATACGTTGCATATTTTCAAGATAATTTTTGAGTGAGCTTCAGGTCAGCTTGAGAAAAGCTGTTGGTTTCTATCATCAGCAAAGTTGACACGATGTTACTGTAACTCACTGTCAGACAGATTTCTCTAGCCAATTTAGGGAAATTTCTCGATTCCCATATTCTTCGTATATCAACAAAGGGATATGTTATGGCAAAACTGAAACTAGTAGCGCGTAGCTAACTTTACTTATTGGAAACTAATGTATAATGGAGTCATTATACATCACTAATAGAGCCTGATGGAGTAAGGCGGTATCGAAATATTTCACGAAGGAAAGCATGAAGAGACCAAGCTTGAATTTGGAGGCGTACGCCACTGGTTGGTATTACACGCCGTAATCGGGACCGCGACGGGTCGCAATTTTGTACTTAATAATAATGAAATTACCCCGGAGATAATGTGTGCATTATTACAAGAACGTAAACGTGCGCTTGGTAAACAGCCGGGTAATGCCGGCACTGGATGGAGCTATTCCATATTGTATCAACTTTTACGATCTTTTATGTACTTACATATTCCGAGGATTGTTTAACAAACTCAATTAATACTTGTTTTTTTTTTTTGTTACAGGTATGTTCAATTTGTTGAACAGTCTCGAATCTACCGTGCCCGTGTAATTTTTCCTCGTCTCTACGTGGGTATGCCGGGTGAGATTTATTCGTGAGATATTTATAATGATGCCGAGCTTTCGGTTGCACTGCAGCAGCAGCTAAATCGCTCCAAGAAATTTGAACTGATATAATATCGGGAGAAAAATAACTATAATATCACTCTAGTTTTGCCAAATATTTAATTCAGAAAAAAAGTACGTTTCGGATTCAGATAAACGATTCAGAACCCGATTCCGTAGCCTTGAATTAGGTGAGCTGAGTCTGAACATGAATCGAACTCGATAAAAATCATGATAACAATAATTATAAGTTTACACGTAAAAGAGGAGCTGCGTGAGTATGAATGAAGAAACCGTTAAGAAATTAATTTGACGTCAATTATGCTAATGAAGATTGGAGATTATTACGGAAAAATTACTGTACCCGGTCATTTGGCTTTTAATCAATCAACTCCAAGGTCTTCTTCACTTGATTTCGCTTCCAGATAGAAGATAATGGGGCTGCTGCGGTAATTATCCGGTGGTGTATAAAAAAAGTACCTGGCGCGATTTCGATCGACGCAAAATCGTCTTGTTTTCGAGACGTGTTATTTCATTTTAATTTACCTATCCATCGCGATATTGATTAATTTGCGTTCATTTTAATAAATTACGGAATGTAATCTTGATCGAAGAGGCACGTGAAAATTTCCGAAAAAACTTGCTTGATTGGGTGGGCTCATTTCAGATTGAGGTATTCTAGTAATTACTGAATCTGGAGTGGATATTTCCAATAAAGACTTTTTCACAAATCTTACAGTTCAGACAATGAAAATCGCCCATAATGCAATTGAAAATGCTTTCAGCAAAGATTTAAACTTGAATGCGAGCTTCCGCGTTGCGAAAAATAGGCTTCTGCATTCCCTTTCCGTTTCGTCGCCTGATCGCGCATCGGAGTCTCCAGGTCTAATTCTGGGTTTGGGTTCTTTTGAAAGAAAATTCTCAAAAACGCTTGTCCACAACCTTTTCTTATGACATAACGAATCTCAACGAGCCTCTTCGTGTCTTTTTATGTTGTCCAGAGCCCTACTGGATCGGCTTTTGGCTTCTTGTGTTCCGAAGCTCTGATCATCAGGCATTGTATCTTGCTTTCTTCATATTGCCGTGTCTTTTGGAGCTTGTTCTTCTTCTATCATTTTGTCCCGTCTAGAAACCTACTGGGCCTCTTGTGTCTTCCTAATTGTGTCCAAGCCCTTGTGTCTTCTTGTGTCTTTTGGAGCTTGAAATAGCTCCTTGTATGTTTTTTGGACTTCCAGAACTTCTTTGTGTCGTATGTTTTTCGAAGCTGAGATGGCCTCCTTATAATGTCTTGCTGTGTGTTGCTGTGACAGATTCCTCCAGGGAATCAGTTTTGTGTTGTGTCTATGCTCTTGTGTTTTTTTGCGTCGTACAGAGATCTGCTGAGCCCCTTTTGGTATTCTTGTGCTTCAAAATGCAAAGCCCTGGTGCGATTCCATGCTCTATCTATATATTTCGATGGGCTCTGTGTGGTCTTTCTTGTGTCTTCGTGTCTCGAAGACCGTTGTGTGATCGTTTGTCCTTTAAAGCGCTAATTATTAGCCTTCTTGTTTCTTTCACGTCGTTTGGAGCCCTGATGAGCTCTTCGTGTCTTCTCTTGACTTGAGATTTTTCATATCATTTAAACAAAGCTACAATGTTGATTTGAACATCCCCCTTCATCTCCTGATGACCAGAACGAACCTTTCCCGGCTGGTAGCCGGGGCCTTTGGACGTTACAGCTCTTTGAAGAAGAAATAAATTATATGTGTCCTTTATAACGGGCTATTTTGAGACGCCAAACGATTACCCTGATAGCTCGATTGAAAAAGTGCGAGCGGAATGTCCGCAGCAGCTAGAATGGGCGCGAGGTCCAACGAGCCATGTTCAAAACGGGCCCGGGTTTGAGACCTACCAAGTCCGATTTCTTTTCGGAAGAAGATTGTTCTGATTAATCTTAAAAGCAATCTCAATTCGAAATACCGACTCCTTACTGGATTCTTGACCTTTTTTCAATAATTTAGTATAGCGTTCGCTTGTTGAGTACCTAGCCCGTGTGAAAAGTAACAAGAAAAATTCGAAAAAGCGTTACTGAATTATTAGCTGGCTGGTGGTAGTTTTCTTGGGTTATTTGGACTTCGTTAAAAAAAAAAACCATTATTTTTGAATGTCGACGTTTCGTCTTTGATTAAGTCCAAATAACCCAAGAAAACTACCACCTTTGAGCTAATAAACTGCTCAACAATGAAAGTGTTACAAAGCAAAAATTCACCAAATTTTGAACCGCTGTAACTTTTGATTGGCACAAACGATTCTAATTCTGTTTCAAGTACTGAAGAGCCCAATCTTTTAGCTATCTTTCTTGTCGATATGGAATCCATAGAGCCCCTTACAAAACTTCTACAGGGTGATGAACAGAGCAGTGCAAAATTGATGAAAGTTCAACATACCCCCGTTTTCGTTAAAAAATTTTTTCGGGAGTATCAACACCAAATTTATGAAGAATTATGTGTTTCCTCAAAACGGTTTTTGAATTTTCGGGATTCCAGTCGAAACAGTCAAAATATGATTTTTTATTGTGAATACTGTATATTATTCCTGTAGCAACGCAAAAACATTGAAACTTTTCATATCAAGATGACGCCACTTGGTAGGCTTGTTCACTGAACAATTCTGAGGAATTTGACTTGCAACACGTTCCTATTGTCTAGTGTAGGGGTGAAGAAAAGCCCAATTGGCAGCGTACTTTTTGGTACTACTCCTAAAATTTGGGTTTTTAGTATTGAAAAAAGGTTAATTTTCACTCTCTTTAGTCAACATGGGACTACGTCATTAGAATTGGATTAACCACATTTCCGCCATTTTGGAATGTTTTGCCTTTACCTCAAATTTCAAAACATATCATGTTTGGCATCATTTCTTGAAATGTTGGTCCCCAAAATGGGATTCTGTCAATAAGATCTGTCTATCTGTTTGTTTATCTGTCTATCTCTTTCCGAAAAAATATTTATAGAATTTTTAACCCCACCCCCCTTCTTCCTAAAATTCTCTGAGTGTCCAATTTAATATTCTTGACCTTTCAATTCTTTTCAATGCAGTCAACGTCATATTGCATAGCATCGGAAGAGATAATTTTCTGTGGAAAAAATGCCACCCAAATTTCACCCTTCCGCTCCCCCCACCTCATCTCAAAAATCTAAAATGGCAATATCTACTTTGTGATATATCAAATTGAAGTAAATTAAATTCTCTCCATGAACAAAATTTTTTAAAATTTTTTAATACCCTCATTTTCCTTACAAAACACCCCAAATGTCTAATTTATTTGGAGAGGGGTTGAAAATTTAAAAAAAATTGTTTTCGGAGAGAGAATTCAATTTCCTTCAATTTGATGTATCACAAAGTAGGTGGTGTTTCGTTAAATTTTGAAGCTGAGGTGGGGGAGAGCAAAAGGATCAATTTGGGTAGCACTTTTTCCACCGAAAATTCTTTTCTTCGATGTTTTCTATGATGACACTGACTGAATTAAAAACAATTGAGAGGTCCAGAATTAAAAAGAGGGCAGTCAGAGAATTTTTAGGGCAAAGGAAGGTGGGGATAAAAATTTTGTGAATATTTTTTTCAGAAAGAAAATTTGATTCTCTTCAATTTGATGCATCGCAAGGTAGGTCATGTCATTTGAAATTTCAAAGTTGGGGTGAGTGGGGGCGAGGAGGCTCAAGATAGAAATTTGCCAATTTATGTTTTAGATGTCCCCTTTGATATAAAAATCGACCTGTTTTTGCTTGAAGGAATATTCACTAGGAATCGGGAGTTATTGCAGGTGGATAGTTTTTAAATGATCACCCGGTGCAGTATTCACAATAAAAAATCACATTTTGGCTGTTTCGACTGGAATCCCGAAAATTCAAAAACCGTTTCGAGGGAACACATCATTCTTCATAAATTTGGTGTTAATACTCCCAAAAAATTTTTTTGCCAAAAATAGGGGTATGTTGAACTTTCATCAATTTTGCACTGCTCTGTTCATCACCCTGTAGAAAATTTATGAAAAGCTCTATGCATTTCATACTGACAAGGAAGATGGCCAAAAGATTGGGCTATTCAGTTCTTGAAACAAAATCAGAAACAGATGTGCCAATCAAAAGTTATAGCGGTTCAAAATTGGGTCAATTTTTGCTTTGTAACACTTTCATTGTTGAGCAGTTTAGTTCTGATGAACGAGAACAGAAATACTTAATCATTCACTGAATTATCGGAAAAAAGTCAAGAATCCAGTAAGGAATCAGTATTTTGAATTTAAATTGCTTCAAAAATGAATAGTACTGTGGCGCTTTTCTTGAGGAAACAGGACGAAATTGAACTATTTTTTTCATTATAGTCGTATAATGCAACGTTTCGCCCTAATTCAGGGCTTCATCAGGCTGAAAATGAACATACAGATTAACAATCACAAACAAGATGTGGAAGGGCTTACCAAAATACAAAATTGCGAAGTCAAAGGCATAATATGGAGATAGAGACGAGACCAATGTACATAATTTGGCCGAGGTGTACTAGCCGTGTGGTCATTTTTTATTGTAAAAAGCAAGATAAGATACGAGTTTTCACTCTCTCTCCTCACACAATGTCCCTTCCAACATATAACAATTGAAAACAATCAATACATCTGATTTCAAGACGTCGACAGGAACAATCAACCACAACCAACAACTAGGAAAAACCAGCGAAATTAACCTCATGAATCAAACCTACGTAAACCTTACTCAACTTGCCAATGTCAGTCCGAAAATTTATGCTATTTTTGAATTTATCAATAGAAACCATTTCCGAGACCAACCGTTTATGCAACTTAGATTCAAAGTCCAGGATTTGTGCATCCTCAAACCGGAAGCTATGTCCCGTGTTTTTTACATGTTGAGATTTTCTACAGGACTGGAGACATACAGTCCAGGCATCAATTCTGCAATTATGACAGAGCTCTTTTTTCTCGCGGACTATAAATATTGTATGATGATACAGGACGGGAACCGCTTGCACGGAACGCGGTGAACTTCAAAGGGAAATATTCAAGATTGATTTCGGTCGATACTATTCATGATATTCAAATTTTGAAAAAAGATTAATATACAATATTCATCAGAGGATAAGATGACTACCTTAAATTTAAAAAAAAAAAATTAAAAATTTGAAAAAATCAAAAAAAATTTTCCAAAAAATATAAAAAAAATTATTTTTGACTACAGCATCAAATAGTTATATAATCTAAATATAATAACGTTTGAATTTTTAAAATCGGTCCATTGAGTTAATTTTGAGAATGTTATTAGTTTCCGCGCCATCTCGCGTCCCAGAAACACATTATTTTATCGTCCCCTTTAGCCTTAACAACTGCATCGCTGGATTACTAGACTCATCCATATGACTCAATTTCAAGTCAGGTCAGATTAGATAAGATTAGGTCTGGTCAGGTCAGGTCATAAGACCAACCGCCCCCCGAAGCAAAGCGAGAAGCATTTTCGGGGGGCGGGTCAACCACTAGGTCTTCGGAGGGTTTTTAGCTGGTTTAGCGCCCGGCACTACCCGGCGAAAAGAAGATCCATCGCCGGGAGTCAAGCAATTTCCCTTTCGCCCCTGGAGAGCAGGGGAGTGAAAAGGAAGGTCAGGTCAGGTCAGGTCAGGTCAGGTCAGGTCAGGTCAGGTCAGGTCAGGTCAGGTCAGGTCAGATCAGGTCGGGTGAGGCGCAAAGTTGCAGCGGTGCAAATTGCCAAATGCAGAGGCCTCATTGGCTAAAATAGGTTATTTTGCCACGTTGCCATGATAGTCCAACGGAATTCCGTCAGGAGTTCGAGCTTGGAAAGGGGCATATCGCTCCATCTCCAGCTATACAAACTGTTAACACCAGAAGAAGAATAAAACAAATAAAAAAGCCCTTCTTCCCTTGAGCGTCATTGTACTTTGCCAAAAGCTTTGTTGTTAAATCTTATTCAAGGTTTTCATTTGCCATCATCAATAACAATGATGAATGATGATGATAACCCGTACCACTCTCAGACAGATCCAACAGCTCCTGCGATCAACCGCAAAAAATCCCAAAAATCCGCAGAGCCGTGACGCAACGAAAAAGTGACACGCGTTGAAAGCTTTCTCCGCGCGCGACTGAAAAAAGCCTGGTGCACCGCCTGCTACGATCCACCGCGCGAACGCATGATACTTCGAAAAAAAACGGCTCGCTAAAAAAGCCGAGGCATATCGCCAGTTTCGATCGACGACCGATGATTGTTGTTCCTTTCTCGATTTCCGACGGCTCGGCGATTTTCCCGCTTCCATAATACTTTGCACCACAAATTTATCTGTGCTGTCTCTTCGAGAGCAATGCAGGTATTATAGTCATTGCGAGTGTCTTGTTCCGATCCGGTCGATTGCCGATCTTCCAATATAAATAGTTCCGCGAGACGGTGCGTATAGGTCCGGCGACGGTAATAGCTCCACTTTCTCATTGTTAAAATATACCACCGCCGTGCTACACTTCTGAAGCTAATGGTACAGAGCATAGGTTTGCCTGAGTATGATCTAAACCAAACGTTTTAGAATCGCTGTTGGTTTTTTTGAATTCTTCAATTTTAGTCACTCAGCTCCCAAGCGCAGACATGGAGGGGAGAGTATTGTGATGGTGCAAAAACTGAAACAAGTGATGTCTTTCTGTTTTATCTTTGTTTTATTAGAAATCTCAGAAAAATTTGCTCATAGGCGAATGACAAGCAAACTAGACGCCGCATCAATTTTCGAAGTATCAGTCATAAATTCACGGAGAGAAAAAAAGAGCCAACGGCGATACAAAAACCACTGGAATTGATCGCATCGGGGTATAATGTTTGCGTGTCTGAGTATAGGACATGCGAGATGCCGGAGAGATGGATCTGATGGTATAACTTGCGACCGTTTGATATAAATGGTAGCACTTTCTCCTCTCTTCTTGACTCGCGGCTCTCTGCTCTGCACTTATTTATTTATAACAAGTGGACTGGACTTGTGTGCGTTGTCCAGGCCATTAACGATACGCTGATTTGCGACTTCTTCTCGTTTACTGTTAGGTCTGTTAGATTCGATACGTGTGTATGTGTGCGCGAGCGTTGGAGAATGTGAAAAGCTCTCTATCCGAAGCTCTCGCGCAAAACGTGAACCCATATAACGTCCTGATGAGGATGCGTTGATACAGCTTACCTGTAATACGTATCCGTATACCTACCTGAAAAACCGAGTTCTTATAGTTTTTATTCGCGTCGTACATGGACGAAATAGATTTGTGATTGCAAATCGTTAATTCGATTTGATTCATCGTTAATTAATCTGGCAGGTGTTTTTACAGCGCTTTATTTCCATTTATGTAAGCAGCACGTTCTTTTATGTCTATCGCCTTAATGAGAATTGTTTTATGCCGAGTGCCATAGGTGAATAAGCGCGTACAAGTGCAATTTACGCATCACTCGAAATAATTAATCTCCGCAGCTCCGTTTTATTGCTCCAGCATTGTTGCTGTGCTGATGAGTGCGAGCGGCTTGGAGGATTCCTGGGGTTTTTGAAAACTCGACGTGGATATTCACTTCCCTTTCAGCTTCCTGTTTCGCATGGATTCGCAATTAGGATTGCGATTTCTTATGCACATCTGTGAGGCGTTTTGTTTTCACAAATTGACGAAACCAAACAAAATGAGACGACCCCGAGTGACCGCAAACAACCTAATCAAGCTACAGTTGATCGGAACACAAAATA
Source organism: Anaspis maculata (assembly GCA_949128115.1). Taxonomy (NCBI): domain Eukaryota; kingdom Metazoa; phylum Arthropoda; class Insecta; order Coleoptera; family Scraptiidae; genus Anaspis; species Anaspis maculata. The sequence goes on along the minus strand of OX421966.1, from coordinate 67,394,891 downwards.
AAAAGATTTAACTCATCACCTGAGCTGGAAACGATAAGTGTAGAAGACACCATGCTGCATGAAATACTAAATGCTCTTGATACCATATAAAACTCACAAATTCACAAAATACAGTCTTAGCACTTGTTGATGCTAGGGAGACTATATACAGACAGATAATTTTCTACTGACATCAAAAACAAAACAAATCGAAATTGGAAATGTTACTCTGAGATCTGAGTTCAGATATCTTGAAGCTTCACGGATTGAACTACCAAACAAAGATTTGAATCAACCGCCGAAGCAACACCATCATCAGCAAGATCAACAAGTTGTTGCGCTCAGCAAGATTAACAGCAACAATAACAGCGACAACAGCAACAGCTACAATTTTAAGGAGAACAACAGATACAATAAAAGTCCTACGGAGAATTCAGAAAACGGAGAGACTATGTGCTTCAAACCTTCACTTGACATTATCGAAATGCTTGGATTTATTCAGTCTAGTGTCTAGTTCAGATCATATAAATACTTGAGAACTATCTACACAACACATGGTCTCATGGTCATCATTGTGGGTGACTTTAATTGTAGAGTCGGTGAACTGTCAACAATACCTGAAGATATTGGAAAACACGAACTTTTGTGAGAGTGCTAGAAGTTTTGATAAAACCACTACCTTGAAAGGCCGTATCTTCACTTTCTGATTTTATGCATGACAATGATTTCTCACTCGTGAATGAATTGATAGTTTAATGATACGCCCCCCCCCCTATCCCCATTGAAGTTTCAATTGATCTGGCCTTTGATCGTCGGAACCTTTCGTTTTGCCCGTTTTTGTTCGCGTCTTAACCCTTCGATCCACTGTTGTTCATGAGGAAAACGACCGAGGGGGAAGAAGGTATGGAGTTCAAGGTGGACTTCAATGAAACACGCTCATTGCACAGAAAATTTTATTCACTCAAATCAACTAAGTGCAAAATTTGTCTTCTATGGTTCTTTTCTCAAAACACCTAACATGTGACTGACAGAATGAACAAAGTAAACGATATGAACAAAATGAACAAAAACAATGGAACAATCAAAAAACAACACAACAAAATATGTCAAACTATCAAGGCAAAGAGGAAAAAGAGAGTGACGGATTCGAAAAAAAGGTACTCAGGAAAAGAAGTCCGTCCAAGAAACCCCTGAGTTGAACCCAAAGAGAAAGAATTCTCAAATTAGTTGTGACAAAATGTGACACTCACTGGTACTTTGCTCCCCCTCCCCCAACGTAGCAAAGTAACGCAAGGTAACGCAAGACAATGCAAAGTAACGCAAAGCATTGCAAAGTAACGCAAAGCAACGCTAAGCAACGCACAGGAACGCAAGGAACGCAAAACAAAAGGACGCCAAACTCACACAGCCACTCAAAAGCCAACAACTGAAGACATGTTAGTAGACAGGGGATAATACAACACTGCAAAACTAATCCAAAATACTACAACTACACAATGAGCAATGAGGGTGATCCTGTTGCAAACCTGTACTCAAGGGAGGTTCTCCTGTAAGAGAACTCATCCCACACAAACTGACATGTGCCTCGTTATACGAGCCGCAAGCGACTAAGTTGCAACCAACCAATCGTATCCACCATGGCTGACCCTGTCCCTACCCTTGGCAGGTAGCATCAAATCATCTCATAACAAACAAAACAAAATAAGTGAACATGACTTCACAACAAAAAGTACCGTACAACTTGCTTAGACGGTAAAAGCCCTTTGACACATAGACAAAAGTAAACATTATAAAAGTCAATTTTAGGCTGGGTAGAAGTGGTTGATAGTACAAGAACGACTCTCACGGTATCAAAGAAAATAATATCAAAATGAGTACATCAAGGCTCGATAATACTTGCAAGCGCCATTTGCAAAATCCCAGAAAGTGAATCAACAAACAAAAGGGGAAATGTTTCAATTCAATTCAATTCGACAAGGAAATATTTGAATGAATCAAAGCTCTCCGACTACCACAACATCAGACGATCGGACAAGAAACTGCACAGACACGTGTTTCACCCCTACTGGGGGCTCATCAGTGCGCAGGCGTTCTGTCAGACCATCCGATGCTGTGGCAGCCAGAGAACTCATGGTATTATACACCCAGGAGGACTCATGATATGTGAGTCCTCCAAGCGGCGCCATCTATCAAGGCATTTCGCAGATGCTATATTTCGAGGCATTAGGCGGGCGAGGGAAATAAACACAATTTCACGCCAGCCGTCACCAAGAGAGCATCCATGGTAGGTGTAACACATGTATACTTGGCAAGTAGAGCGATGTTAGAAAATATTTGAGGGTAGGAACAGACGGAGGGCTCTGAATATTGACACAAAGATTATGACACATCAGGTAAGCCGATAGCGCTACAAACCAAATTTTCACCCTTATTGTAAATACATCAATGTCAAACATATTTATATATCGAGGGCTTCATAACAGAAGGGCGTATCTCCAAAATTGACGAAATTGAGATCCCAATATCAAAACACTCCTATTTCTTCCTTAGCTACGGTTTGATTCCAATTTTCATATTACTGTGAATGACTATGTTGTTATAAGCAATAGCAAATATTGATTTGTTGAAATGGAATAATAAATCAATTTTTATAACGTTCTTTTCGTTTCCTGGAAAGCTATTGCAATTTTGGAGATACACCCTTCTGTTATGAAGCCTTCGATATGATATGCTATATTTATTCTCATCTTTTGATTTTATACATTTCACATTTTCCCATTGGATTGATCGGTATGCTGTGTACTATTGCAACCCGGAGTAAAAGGGCAGCCCACTTTGAATGAAGTTTTCTCTCATAAAAATAGTTGCACATAGAAACTGGAACAAGTAAATAGCGCAGGTAATTCCGTATAGACAAAAGAAAACAATCCAAAAATAGCTCCAGTCACGTGCTTGATTTGAAAGTACATTTATTTGACAAAATATGGGTCGAAATATTCAAAAAGTCATCAATCAAATAATTTGGGTCCTGAACGTGAATCAAGGGGCAACATACACCGTACGTAATCAGCCCATGCACAAATGAAAGAACGCGTGTTTGTTGTGTAGCGGTGATAGAGACCCGTATGCGGCGCAATTTAAATTCCGCGCGTTCTTCATCATTTTTGATAAGGGCTTGGGATAAAGAAAAGAAAGGAGATAAGAACTGTCAAGAGCTGGACGAGGTCCAGGAAATCCTCCCGTGCCAACGAGCGATAGACGACGATCTTGGGGTGCCCCGGTGTCTTCGGGAAGACGACGGCGACTGTAACTCGGTGTCCACACCCCCAGGAGCAGGTTTTTGGAAACGGTTGAGGTAAGCGGTTATCGTGTTATCTGCGAGCAGGTTCTGAGTCTGTCTTATAGGTGTTTTGTCTTGGCCACGAGTGCCCATCTGCGCCTTTTCTGCCTGGTGCCACCAGTTGTTATCTTTTGAAAGTGACCGTCAAGTCACGGGAAGGGGCCTCCTCCCAACGGCGCTAGAAAGGGTCCACCCACAGGCTGCGCCTGTTTTCTTCGTGGGACGACTCCGTCATCGCCACGGTCAGCGGCCGGACTCCGTGGAACCGCCCATCGGGTGCTTGGAGCCCGAGTGTTCAGTAGTGAACCGCCACCCCTCATCCATCTCCGGACAAGCTACACCGAGAGCTGCTTCCACTGCTGGACTTCTCCTAGGCTCTAGCTACGGCCCTGCGGGTAGCTCGAGGGACGGTCACCAGTGTCCGTGACGCAGTTGGTGAGAGGGTTTAAGTTTGTTGCCCGGACTAGCCGGTAGTAGTTGGGGAAGCCAAAGACAGGGGAACGGTTTCAGCGACACGCACTGTGTCTCGGTTAGGCCGCGACGGTAACTCGAGCTCGGGGTATTTGCGACTAGCCATCTTTCGTCCCTTTATCAGATCCTCGTCTCTGGTTTTACACAGGCTATCGGTGAGTTTTCTCGGGAGGTCACAGGACATAACCTCACTTCTGCAAGCCGACATTTGGGGGCTTTCGCCGGGTCCCGCGCGGTCTCGCTGCAGCTGAAACCAGCGTACATGTCGAGGCGATGACTACTAGCGTCCAATTCAATACGTCACCTGACCGTTTTTTCGTATTAAAATCCGTTAAAAGTATGATTGTGGCGTACTCATTTGCCTGGAAGTGACATCGACGTCAAAGTACCCGACAGCTGTCACCGGTGACATTGGACGGCCAGCAGCACTTTACTGGTAGGGGAGAGCGGGGCTAGAAAGCCCAACATCATTGAAGGTAAGTCCGTAAGGGAAACCAAGGCTCCCTGGGACATCACTCAACCTCGCCTTCGTGTAACCTTGGTTGGCGCCATATAAATTACACACGACGCGAACCCACGCCCGCTCTTCCGCAACTTCACGAGTGCCGCGAGCGTTTGGGACGTTCCTGCCATTTTGGCGTACAGGACGTCACAGTTGTTTTGAATTAATACAATAAAAAGACAATCAAACGTTCAAATAAGAGACCGAAAATGGTAAAACGCGTCAATAGAAGAAGCAAAAATCACATACCACCGTGAAAAAACACATGTTTTCTGGAGCAGGGGCCTAATTTATAAAAAAAAAACTTGGCTCTTGAACAACGCTTGGACAATCCGGATTTACAAAAAAAAAACAATTCGTCGGTGGACAATCCTGGTCTCTCCTCTCGTGAAAAATTCCTTTCTCCATGGACAATTCGATGAAAACAAAAAAACTCGGTCCGCAACGAACACCGAGCTTCCTTTCCCAGCGTCCCCCTCCTTTGAACAATTCCCTGTGAACAATCCGATAAAAAAAAACAAGTTGATCCTGGAACACTCCTGGCTTCTCATGGCTTCTCCAGACTTCTCTTCACAGCGTTGCCCCCCTTTAAACTATCCTGCCGTCTTCCCACAGCGCTCCCCCTTTGAACAATCCTGGTCACGGCACCACTCTGTGATGGTACGCCTACAATACAGAGTGACAGGCCAGCATATTTTACTTTCTGTAATAACTTTGGAAAAAGTGATTGATCTAGCTTTCTGCAATAATGATAGGCTCTTTTGTGTCGAAAAATTGGAAGTTCTTCAATTTTATCCGTTACTCTGATTACTTTCCAGTCAGTCTCACCCTGAAAATTGATACAGCTGAACAAGCAATATACAATACTTCTTGTTCTCTCATGTTAGAGTCGATGCGCTGGAATGATTTGCGGTACGATTTTTATGAAAATTTGCCGAAGTGCCACCCAGATGGGCAGAGTCTCAGATCAGCTAGACCTACTGTACAAGAATTTATGTAGTGCGATTCATACAGCAGCGGTGCAATTAGATCTTGTAAAGACTCAAAAATCGGAGAATAACAATAAATATCAATTAAAAGTAAGAACAATATCAAGAAGCTTTGATGTAGTCATCTCCATGATACACAAAAAAAACTTAAGACGATCCTACGAATTATAGGGGAATAGCACTAACTAGCTGTACTGCTAAGCTCTTTACCTCAATCTTACTGGAACAGACTAGCCGAGTTTACCGAGAACAACCATGTGCTACCCGAATGCCAATATGGCTTAAGACCTGGGCGACTTTGAGGCGAGTCAGGATCCACTGAAGAAATTTTGTTTTCTCCATTGGTTGCGAAGATACAGGGTGTTTTGTGTGTTTGGTATGAAACTTTGATAAGCGATATTTCTGAAACGGCTAGAGATATTCCCTTGAAAGTCACCAGTGATGTTTCTCTATTGGAACTTACCCTAAAGCCATACTGGGTGAGTCAAAATCCAGAGCCGGGATTGAAAAAATGTGCCCCTTTTTCATTTGATCAAAAAGTAAATTTTCTGACCGTTTTTCTGAAAAACAGCTATCGGATTCAAAAAGCTGAAGGAAAAGGCTTCAAGAATCACTCTTCAATTTAGATGGCACGCCTGAACCATTTCGACATAAAAATTGAAAGTGAAATTCATGGGTAAGTTTCCATTTTTGACCGGACATAATCGACTCATTGTTTGATTGAATTCATTCAAACTCATTTTTTAGCTTGTCCCTGTGAAATAGAAAGGCTTGGTAGGAAAAAAATTGCATAGCCAAAGATTTTTTCTGAAGACCAAATCGAGTCTAATTTTGGTTTCACTCTCGATTTTGTCATTAAAAAATATCGACTCTGGAATTTTTTATTCAACCAAGCTCTTCTATTCAACAGAGACAAGCCAAAAAATGAATTTTGATCAATTCAATCTGACAATGAGTCGATTATGTCCGGTCGAAAATGGGAACTCACCCACAAATTTTACTTTTAGTTTTATTGTCGAAACGGTTTAAGTGTGCCATCTAAATTTAAGAGTGATTCTTGAGCATATTTTCTTAGCTTTTTGAATTCGATAGCAGTTTAAAAAAAAAGGTCAGAAAATGGACTTTTTGATGAGACAAAAAAAGAGTACCTTTTTTCTAGCCCGGCCCTGGATTTCGACTTACCCGGTATGGCTTCGGGATGAGTTCCAACAGAGAAATATCACTGGTGAATTTCAACAAAATACCTCTGGCCGTTTCAGAAATATCGCTTTTCAAAGTTTCATAAGAAACACACAAAACACCCTGTATCTTCGTAACCATTGGAGAAAATAAAATTTCTTCAGTGAATCCTGACTCGCCTCAAAGTCCTCTATCTCCCATCAGCCTATGTAAGGTCACTCATGAATCACCCTGTATAAGACATTTTGTACAATGAAAATTGAATTGAACTGAATTGAAACTGAATTAACAATATGTGAATTAGACTTAAAGTCAGTACTGTACTCGTGTTACTGGGATACACTTTCGCAAAGTTCATCAAGTTTTCGATTGGTCCTGAGTCTCAACTTCAGTGTAGCTAGCTCACGACTTGAAATGCTCTCATCTGTATCTGGTAGTCATGGAAAACACTGCAGAACATGCGGCTTCTTCGACTTAATTGAGTGTAACGCCAACAAACAGGTGGGATTGCCCACCTGAATGGCCAATAAATCACCTCAAGTGCACAATTGTAAACATCCAATAAATATGATGTCTTGATGCGCCGGGTGCGAGAATCAATGGTACAGCACCACAGCTCAGATATACCCACTTATACACCACTGATGCAACGTAATGTACGTCTCATACTGCTTATAATGCAGCTACGACAACATAATAATGTTCCGAGCGCGGCAATATCGTTTAAATGAATTCAGCACGTGGTTGTTTAATTTAATTATTCGCACAAGGCATTATTTGTCTCATCCTCATATACCTATATACCTTTTAGTAGTGGTGTTAGCGATGCTGTTTCACAGAATGCCCATGGTTGTGCGGCGTAGGCCGCACTCGAGAGCTCAATGAATGCATAAACAACGGCTTTATTGCGAATTAGCATTCATAACACCGAGGCGGCGTTCGCCTTGCATCGTCATTATGCCCAAGTATTACACCTGATATGTGCGCGGAGCCATGTAATTTCGATTTCCAGACCCATGCTCGGACACAATACGATTGATATTGTAAACTCTATAATAATACGACAGATTCCTATAATAATATGAATTTTGAATGGGACGGGGGTTTCTCGGCTGGCGGAATGCGATTGTTTGGAGAGAGGCATTGGATTAGATGAAATGTCGAAATTGGGGCATCGTGCCGAAATTGAGCTTGAAAATAGTGTGCAAAAACGAGGTTCGTTGCCTGCTCCACCTTAGAGTCTCCAAAGCTGTCGCTATCGTCAGGGCCGTTTGAGTCATGAAGCATGAAGCTGAGTACCTAGGCCCAGGCTGAAGCTCACATTCAAGAGTCAGAAGTTGATCGGAGCCTTTTTGCATCAGCAGAAAATTACTTTGAAATCTGTGCTTTTCCAAAACCGCAATTTCTATTCAAGTTTTGTTTTCCAAACTCCAATTTCTACATTTGTCCAATATTTTCTATTGTCAAACAACAATTTCTATCAAAATCATATTGTTGAGACTGTTGTTGGTGTTGTTGTTGTTGTTATTCGTATTCGCATTGTCAGACGCCTGTACACTGGGCCACATTTATTTGTTCTCTTTGCTTCAAATCGCAACATCTGCGGTTTGCTTTTGGTTCAAGTCGCAATTTTTGTAATTTCTTCCGTTCCAATGCCATTTCTTCTGATCAGTTCTGCAAAATGCATGCACTTTTCCCATTTTCAAACCTCATTCCTGACAAAAATAATGAGCAGTAAACACATTTTTGACTATTGAATAGGGTCCTTGTACGATTTTTTTTTATTGCCTCCAATGATGCTTTGGTAGCCAAGTAGCACCACAGACTAAACGGTTTTTCGAAAATCTTGATAAAATTTTTTTAGTTTGTAAATTTAAAACACATAAACTGTAAGGCATGCAACTTCCATGCACCGATGTGTCGGCTGCGGGATGACATCATCGTGCCCCGGGCTGGGGCTACTCGATTCTACACTCACAGATTGCAACTACGAATTTTGAATGTTTGACATCACTGTCACAGTCTCAGACGTCTGTGGGGCTGACGCTCAATTTATGTTGAAAAGCGCGCAGCACGAGTTTGGGGATGGCCCTGACACGTGAGCAAGGGCGACGGCGCTGTTCGCGGCTTCAAAATTGAGTCAGGTCTGTGAAATGATGTAGATTTAAATTTCCGCGGGATTTCAGGGCGCAGGGCTGCAACCTTGCAAAAAAAAACTTGCAAACGAAAATTAGAGCTCTCGAGTTGACGTCATCGTGGTCATACAAGGTCGTTGTGAAAGCGACCGCGTTTTTGACGCGAAAAAAAATTCAAACTTTGATCCTCATTTGAAGGATGGACCAATTTTTTTGATTTTTGTTTTTGAGCGAAAATTATTGTGGATAACGTTTTGAATGACTACATGAAGTAATCGTCTCAATATAAAATTCATGCAAGGACCCTATTTCCACCTGGACTACTTGCCTATTGGTAACATTAAGAAGAAGAAAAAGAAGAATATTTCCATGGATTTTTGTAGAATCTTGGCATATTATTCACATGTTGAAAAGTTAAGCATATTTTGGTCTTGTTTTCAAAAACCATAGCATACTTTGCTTGATTTGTCAAAGACTCTAGCATATTTCTCTTTATTTCTGCTAACTTTTACATAGATTCTCTTCATTTTTGAGAACTATGGCATATTTCTCGTTTGATTTTTTGGGAGCTCTAGCATTTTCTCTTGATTTGCGAAAACGTAAGCATAATTCTCAATTTATTGTCAAAAACCAGAGCGTGTTTGTTTAAAAAAAAATTGACAACCTTGTTATCTTGTTAAACATATCTTTTCTTTATCGTATAAACGTATCATATATTTCACTGATTTATTGGGCCTATCCATCCATACTTATGTGTGGCTCTACCATACACTTGATAACAGTTGCGAAAAAACTAAGCATAAGCATGAGCAACTAACTTGATTTTGAAAGCTTGGAAGCATATTTCCCCTGGTTTCTATAAACATTGAGAGAATTTTTCTAAATTTTTTTGAACCCAAGCATATTTCTTTCTTGATTACTGAACAACCTTGGCATATTCTTCTCCATTGTTGAATTGAAGCATATTTTCAATATTATTGTTGAAAACTTGAGCATTCTTCTCTTGGTTTCTGAAAACTTGGAGCACATTTTTCCATGACTTCCAAAACACTCAGCATGATTCACTCAATTTCCAAAAACCGCAACATATTTCTTTTGGTTTATAAAAACCTATGCTTATATTCTCATGATGTTTGGAGAGTTAGCATATTTCTCTTGACTCTTGGAAACCTGAGAAATTTTCACTTTCTTCTTCGAAGTTTTGGCATATTTCTCTTGCTCATTCAAAAAACTTAGTATATATTTATATTGTTTTTCCATTGTTTGAACTGCAGCATAATATTGACATGATTTCTTAAAACCTCAACATATTTTCATTGGTTCATAAAAACTTGGAGCATATATATGATGTTTAAAAAATTAGCATATTTTCACTTAATCATTTGAGAACTGTAGCATTTTCCCCTTGATTTTTGAGAACTTGAGCATATTTCTTTATTGGTTTTTGAAAACTTCACGTAATACAACTCAAAGTTAAATTTCTTTTTTTTTAAATCCTGACATATTTTTTCCCAAACGCTAAAAACTCGAGCCGTAATCTCTTGTTGTTTCCTAAAAACCTTCGCATATTATTTCACTTGATTTTTTTGAAGCCCCAACATATTCCTCTTCTTTTTTTTTCCAAAACATGAGCTTGGTTTTTTCAATTTTCAAAAACCAGAACATTTCATCCTAGATTCTTGGAAACGTTAGCTCATCATGTCGATTTTGTTGAAAACTGGAGCATATTTTTGACTTGTTTTCAAGAACCTGAACATATTTCTTTTGGATTCTGGAAACTTTCTAGCATATTTACTTGATTTTCAAAGCACTAGCATATTTCTCTTCATTTTTAGGAACTTGAGCATATATTTTTCCTTGATTCTTTAAAACTTGGACGTGTTTCTCTTGATTATTCAACTAGTATTTTTTTTTATATTGTTAAAAACTGAAGCAGATTTTTAACATGATTTTGGAAAATCCTCAAATGTTTCCGGTCGGTTTAAAAAAATTTCAGCATATTTTCTCAGAAGTTAAGCATATCTTGTCCAATTTTTCCATAATGTTGGCACATTTCCCTCAATTCTTAACCTGTAGATACCCAAGCTACGCAAATCTACGTTGAGACCCAAGCGGAATCACTAGGGTCCCCCGCCAATTTTTCAAAAATTTCACGTGCCAGATATTGCCAAATTATTCAAAACACTTGATTACTCCATAATAACCACTTAGACGTTATTATAGTGAACGATTTTACTAGATATTGAAAAGAAATTGGAACACATTTTTATAAATTTGGAAATAGTCTCAACACACTGACTGTCCACTTATAAAGAAGAGAATATGACTGAAAATGAGCCAAAAATAGATTATTCTCTCATAGCACAATCAACAGACATGAAGGCAGTAATGTTTCGCCGATGGGCATCGCAAAATTTATTTCGACAAGTATTGCAGGCCATTTTGCATGCTAAATTATTGAATCACATAGATACCCAAGTGGGGTACTTTGGGGGCCCACTCACCTTATTTGTCCAAGTTATTTTACACCTGTGCTGAAATTTTCAAAATTTGACATTGAGACTCAGGCCCACATTCCATTTGACAAATAGCTGTGAACTGGATTGCCTACTCCCACATACGAAAAAATTACAGCCAATTTTCCGAATGTGGGGGACCCAGGTTACCCCGCTTGGGCATCTGAGGGTTAAGCTCAAGCATATTCCTTACTTGATTTTTGCGAACTTGAGTCCATTTTTCTTGTTTCTTTTATAAATTCAACATAAATGGAAGATTTGGAAGTGGCATGATTTGTTTCCATGAAAAATTTTGTGGCAGTTTTTTTTATTGAAACTTTGTTTTCCGTATTTTTCATTCGTCCGGCATGGCGAATAAAAATGTCGCACAAACTGGAAGATACAGTGTCTTTTGTGCAATTTGTTTTCAAAAGCTGATGACTATCTCATTAAAATCAAAAAGACAAGAAGGAGCAAGGCCCCTTTAACCTCTCGATATTTGAAAAAAAATCCAAAATTTTTTCAACATTTTTCACAATAATTTGGAATATTTCTTGGAACTATTTTTGACTTTAAACCGTGAATTCTGGTACATCCTATAATATGTTATTCCGGCGCAGGCCTATGATCTCCCAATATTGGATGGCCAGCTCGATTTAGTGGCGTAGTGGAGGATGGGCTGTCACATTTTTCCGCCCTTATCTCTCACCTAATTGGGGATTCCTCAAAATTTAGCTTCTTTCAAATGCTTAATTGAGCTTCGTTAAGAACAATAAGTAGTCCTCGCAAAATTTCAATTGGATACTTCGTTTCCAAGATATTTGTGATGAAATGCTCGAGAAATATTCCAACAACAAAATATAAACAGTTTGAAGTTTGGAAAAATTTCCAATTTTTTGCCATTTTCAATTGGTCTACTAAGTTTGGAAAAACAAGTTTGGCCGATGTATCACAGGTTCGCTCCGAACTGAATCTTTTGCTATCTAACTCTGTTGTTTTTGGGGTGTTTCTCGACCAGCCAAACTCAAATATCTCGAAAACAAAGTATCAAGTATACCCAATCGAAATTTTCATAAAATGTATATCTCATTGTGATAAGTTTAGCTTGACTATTCCCCCAGCCCTACAACAGATCAAGGTGAATTTTGCAGTTTTCACTGAATCGCAGCTAGTGACGTGAAGAAACTGACGCAACTGTGAGGCTTCATTCACAATCTTCCGTAACACCGTTTCCTCAATCGTTAAAAAGCAGTCTGCTATACAATTTGAAAAAAAAAACACAAATGTTTTCTCAATTTTTTATCTCGATAATTGAGAAACAAGTAAAGCAAGCGTTTACAGACGCACGGCAATTACACACAAACACCGAGTCAATGAAATTCGGAACGCACGACCGGTGCGATTTCGGAATTAAGAAATTTGCGCGCCAAGATTCGTCTCAACAGCTCGACGTAATTAGGATCCGTTTTGCTGGCCCGTTTTCGAATTAGCCACAGCACATTACGAAATTTATGCACGCCGCCGAACCAGCCTCCATCACCACCACCATCGCCAGCGTCATCGCAAAGAGAAGAGGAATTTCAGCAGAGCGACCAAAATCAATTTGGTCTGCTCTATTTCCAACGCGTAGCATTATCTGTGTGTGCCGTGGTACTTATACGTGTATACCTGTAGTATCGGCGCTAAGATGCTCGAGGCAAAGAAAGCCATGCCACTCTAATAATTATGTGATAAACTACGATTTCGATCACTGTAATAATGACATCTTATGTACGGTTGTTCCACGTGCCGCTTCCACACTCCGTGGGCGATTCATCCACGGCACCGGCAGCTCAGCGCTCCGGCCCGTGCGATCCTTTCACTCTCTTGCCTTTTACAGAGGAACGAAAGAGATGCACGCGATAAGGCGCAGCACAAAGAGCCCTTAAAATCCCTTCACAGTCGTGAACAACTCCAATCAGTACTGCATTTTTGCACAGATGAGGGCTGAAAGCGTTTGCAGGTAAGGCCGCGTGGAGACTTCAACGCCAAATCAAGCGACGAACTCCCTGTTTCATTCTTACCTAATTTATTTCTGGTCTCCATTTTCATTATACTTACAACTCGATTGATGTGTACGCTATATTCATCGAAGCCTAGATACTGTGAACACAAAAGAATTTCTGGGCGTCTTGTGAATTTCGCGCAGAGCAGCAGAAAAATCGACCACAAAAAAATATTTCAACGGAGCCTTCGCATCCGCCTCGTTCCACGGCCTACTATATGCAGCATGCGCATCAAAGCGCTATATATCATGGAATCTGTGCCTTATTAATATCATGTGCCCCGTAATGACTCTATTTATTCGCTAATGGGCTGTCAATTAGCCCGATTGAATGATGTATAATGAAGCGGCAGTGGAACTCTGCCTGGGTTCTGCCCCGGTGTGCTCCAGAAGACCGTTTCTCAAGGCTTGTCTCTTGCGTCTCGCTTTACATAATATTTTTCTAGCTATACGCACATTGCGATACGCTTCCTCTTTGTCTATAGTCTTTCCCTTGCGGTTGTTTTCGTGCCTGTGCCTGATCTTTCGGTCTCATATGCGGACATCATTGAGGCTTCATTATTTCAAATCCGATGTTGACGGTCGGCCGCCCAATTTTGAATAATCACAAACTAATTGCATACCGCAGCAGAGGTATAGAGAGCGAACGGAAGAAACTAACGAGATGTCACACACTACGCGTATTATAGAGGTGGAGGTATACCTAGTATTAAATTCTCATTTATTTACAGAGAGTGGCAAGAACGTGAGTGTGAATTTGTGTGATGAAATGCAAGAGAATTTTCGCTTTTCTTTATGCCGGTTCTATGGTGGTCGTTTTTCTGAGAGAAGGGCGTGTGTGAGTCTGGACTTGGCGAGAAACTCTCACGGATTATGACTTAATCCCGTATAGGTTTTTATCGCATAGAATCTGTTACAAATTACTTATTCACTCAGGTAAAGTAAGTCGTTATTACAAAGCTGTTGTTTCTTGTGTTTTTTTTTTGTTTTTTTCTCCGAATAGTGCTTTAGTCCACATATAATTTGGCTTGAAAAGCATCCTGTCAAAAAGTGTATTGCTACGAAACTAGCTGGAGACCACGACGCGCGAATTAGACACATAGGCTTGCTCACTTGGCATAATTAGGCCTGATGGTGTGCCAAAGCGAGGTTCGTTGCCTACTCCACCTTACAGTCTCCAAACATTCATGCATGTATAGCAAAAACGCGTTAATGATTATAATGCAAATCAGTTTCTCCGGCACCTTGATTAACCATCCTGCAGTTTTATCATTACAATTTTCTGGCACACTACACCCATCCTGCCCTGATGCTGCTGGCTGCTGCTACTACTACCACCACAAAGATAATAACTTCCTACCATCACGCACCACCTGACGTATAATTATCCCGGCCAGCGATTTTTTCCCCAACACTCTGATTAGGTGCACACCCATCCCGGGACACGACTCTGTATATTACGGCTCCATAACCACCCCCTCGCCTCCCCCCGCTGGCAAGCCACCGTTTTCCCGTTGTGTGTATGTGTATGTATGCGCGAGACTCGAATTAATCGCATCGGCATGCCCACGATTGGTAGTCTTGCACATGCTTTAAGCAGCTTGTAATTATTCCCGTCTTAATAACACGTTGCCGGGATCAATTTGATATTATTGATTTCATGTCGGCATGCGTGTTTTTATCAAAGCGAAATCACGAATGGCAAACAGAAGTATCTGCCTGTAGGTAGGTACCCCATACCATATACAAGGAGATGCAATTCTTTATATAGCGCTTTGCTTCTTCTTCTTCTTCATTGATGATGCCCCAGCAATAAGAAGCAAGCGCATTCAGCGCCGTCTTTCTCTGAAATAATAACATTTAAAGCCGAATTCCCGAATTTTAATTAAGTATTTCTCAGAGATCACCTGCGCGAGAATTCCTCTCTCCTTTCTTCGCGTGCGCGCCTTTGTCTTCGCTCCGGAGATGGCCGTGTCTTTATTGCCGATTATTCTTTGGCGGTTTTTTGAAACCGCAGTCCCTTTGGTGGCGGTCCAGTCGCAAATTTGCATTTTTCCAACGTCCAATTACAATTTCATACCAAGTACTTGTGTACAAAAAATAGCGTATCAAGAACCCAACTCATTTTGCAACGACGAAAGAATTTGATTCTGAAAGGAGTTTGAAAAAACTTCAGTGAAATCGCATATCATTTGCTACGCCCTGTAATATTTCTCAAGTACCCACAGAAAAAAGTAATTACTTACATCTAGTGTTAGTATGGAAGAATGTATTTTCCGCAATGGAAAAAAGCCAAATCGTCTATTGTTTGCAATCCATTATAGCGTTATTATTGGATATTATTATAATACAGTGTAGTGCGTTTCTTTTGCGGTTGTTTCTTGTTTGTTGAAATTTTTATGCAATTATTTTTTCAACACAAAGTGATGAAGAGTGGAGAAATGTCGAAATGTGCTTGAAATTTAGCGACGCGACTTACGGCGATTATCTTAATAATTCTTACGCAATCGTTTTTATTGTCCATTGCAATAAGAAGAAAAAATATTGATACGATTTGATTTTTGCCTATCAGCATTACTAGTCTAACCTGGTAATAACCATCATCAGCGACTCAGTGTGGAATGTATGATCAATTTCACGGCTTTCTGCATTAGAGCAAGCTATGGAGATTTGTGTTGTGTTGGTACGAATGATACGATGACAAGGGGATGCTGCCAGCCAGTTGTCTACACGTGCAATTTTTTATGTGACACCTTGTCACCGAAAGTGACAATTTTTGAGCATATGCCTGGAATCGTGAGTTTCTTTGGAGGTTTGGTTTGTCTCCACTGGTTGGTGGGTCTCCGCCAAGGTTGTTAGGTTTTTGGCGGCTACTCATGGATGATGTCGAAGATCGGCAGGATACTACTCGGATGAAAAGGCCCATCGCCCAGAAGGCTACATCTTCTAATGCACATCAACGGAGTAGTGAGTACTAGGTACCTGCTCTAGCTCTAGCTCTACCTATTAGTGTTATACCTACTGCAACAGCAAGCAAGTATGAAAGACACATGCTGGCAGACAACACAGTCTACCTATAGCCCAGGTATTTTAGGTGCTATTCAAGTCAAAGCGTGAACTAATTTATGGTCGGCCAAATTTTTCATAAAACGACAGTAAAGAGTGTCTGCTGTAACATACCAAAAGTCCCCTAAGATCCCGTGTCGGCGTCCCCCTTTTTGGGGCGTTTTTTTCTGAAATATGACAGTTACGTTATAAGTATAACACACAGATATTGAGACCGCCGCCTGTCACCCGGAATAGCTTAGTGGCAAAGGCTTTGCTTTCCGATTGATGGATCACTGGTTCGAGTCTCGTTCAAGACACAATTTTTTTTTCGTAAAAGTGATTTTTTCCTTCTAAAAATTATCCAAGGGATGAGAGTGCTCATTCTGAAGCATTTTCGACTTTTTTGTCGAGAAAATAAATCTATTAATACGAGTTCTGGACACATGATAAACAATAAGCTGTGATGCCATCATGGCTTTTTCGTCACATTTTTCAACTCATGAAATGTAGTCACCTGTCCATTGCGAAATTGTATTTAGGTCGAGATTTAGGTATTTTCAATGATAATGCTGGACGAGCATTTCCACTTGTCCTTGTCAATCAATTATCAATTATCCTTATCAATTTAAAATACAGGTGATTCCAAACTGTCGGGCTATCGCTAGGGTGTTGCTAAAAGGCACCCGTTCGAGTACAAATGTGCAAAATAGTCTATTTTCGCGATATCCGAAATGTACAATAATGATTAAGGAAGAGTAACAAAAATAGACCTTTTGAAAGGAAGGCCTAAAAAAATAAAAGCCAGTTTTGAACCAAAAATAAACTTTGTAGAAACATTTTTGTGCCCATAGGTTTAACAACAAGAATCAATTGAAGAAGTCATCCTCGTCTTCGTTCGTTTGTTCGCCAAAAATTTTGAGGTGCCTCCGTACTCAGAGTTTTGGTGAAGTAGTTTTGTTGACATATTAAATTTGATCAGAAAAACCAGCTGAATCCAACGGTCTTCACCGCAACTCGCTAACTTTAACGGATATTGAGAAAAATGGGTGTGGACATCTTTTTTGAATGACCCCGTATAGAAAAAAAGGAAGTGGTTCAGATTGTAGACTGTAGATTAGAGGTGGTTGTTTGGTCTCGGAGGATCCTTTCTGCACTGCGACCTATAAGATCTTTTCTGCGTGACCATGCTTCTATTTAATGTCCCAGGAAATCCACCTTGTGTGAAGTGGTTCAAAGAAATGGGACAGTATAACAAGCTAGAGGACAAGTGGAAATGCTCGTCCTCTCGTCCAGCATTATTATTGAAAATACCTAAATACAATTTTGCAATGGACAGGTAAACTACATTTTATGAGTTGAAAAATGTGATGAAAAAGCCATGATGGCATCACAGTTTATTGTTTATTATGTGTCCAGAACTCGTATCAATAGATTTATTTTCTCGAGAAAAAAGTCGAAAATGCTTCAGAATAAGCACTCTCATCCCTTGGATAATTTTCAGGAGAAGGTAAAAAACACTTCCGCGAAAAAAAAATTTGTGTCTTGAACGAGATTCGAACCAGCGATCCATCAATCGGAAAGCAAAGCCTTTGCCACTGAGCCATTCCGGGTGATAGGCGCGCGTCTCAATATCTGTGTGTTATACTTATAACGTAACTGTCATATTTCAGAAAAACGCCCCAAAAAGGGGGACGCCGACAGGGGATCTTAGGGGACTTTTGGTATGTTATAGCAGACACTCTTAACTGTCGTTTTATGAAAAATTTGGCCGACCATAAATTAGTTCATGCTGAAACTCGATAGTACCTGGGCTACTACTGTCCTACTCACGCCCAAATCCTCTTGGGCAGTGAGTTCTTGTTTTTAAATTCTATTTCTTCGCGGCGTCACGGACTTTCGACATAATTTTCTCAGTGGCCGGCAAAAACTTATTGGCCTTGGTGAAAACTCACCAATTAACCAATAAAGACAATGTCCCTCATTGTTCACACTGCAAATCACTCAAAGGAAACTAACAATTCCTCGCATATTCTCGAAAATTTTCACTTTCGCGTACATGACTACCCGACACGGTGGCAATGTCACATTGAAAATTACACATGAAGACAGCTAGCTCCCAGACAGCACATAAACATTTTCAAAATGTTTGTGAAATATTAAAAGCCAAATATTATAATATTTATAGAATATTGGGATTCATTCAGTGAATATTGTATAAATATTTATTGAATGTTTTGATGTCCCGCTTTTTAATATTTGTACAATATTTGCCAAAAATATTTTGAAAACATTTAGAACCGGGTATTTTTAGAAATTTGAAAAAAAGTTTTTTTTTTATCGGCCTTTTTTGGCCATAGGAGCTCGCCTTTATTTCATATACAATTGATTTAGCTGAAAAATTGCCTTCCAAAGACGACACAACGCCCAGGCTACAGCAGGAATCGAACCCGCAATCTCCGCACCACAGGCAGATACTGACCACCTGTGCTACGGGGCCGTCGAGAAGATTCAGTGGTTCTGGGTAAACTACTATGTGAACACGCAGATGTCCGCTATATGAATTTTGCTAACTATATATCTGAAAGATTTAGCGGCTCATCCACTTTTAGGGATACTCGGCTACCGCCCCGTCCCTAAACATAAATTGCTACATAAATTACCAATTGCTGTCGAAATAAATTAAAGTGACATATTTGTACGAAACAAATAAAACAACGGATGTATTTCACGACATTATGAATCATTTCAACCGTAACATAGAAAAAATCTATTGTAGGCCGTTAAAAAGGCAATTTCAGGACCGCAAACCGAGTTTTGCTAATTCAAGGCAAACTACACTTGGAGTCAAAGAGATGTGAAACGCTATCTCTTCAACACAACACACAACACAACTATATATTTCAAAGCTTCGTGCAAATGACCAAAACAAAAACCGGAAACCACATTGCCTAGAATACTGTAAATATTAGAGAAATTAGTTCACTAAATATTTTGATAATATTTATTGCTAAATATTCAATAAATGTTCAAAATATTTGCTGAATGTTGGTACAATATTTCACCTTAATATTTCGGTAATATTTGTGACGAATATTTTGTAAACATTTATAGAATGTTGTAAATATCCATCAACTACTACCAAATATTTTCAAAACATTTCGTGCTGTCTGGACTGCCAACAAGTCGTCAACGTGTCATTCGTGCCAACGCAACCTGTTTTTTCCATAGCTTGCTATAATGCAAAAAGCCGTGAAATTGATTATAAATACGTATCTGCATCAAGGATACTTTTTCAAAGAATCTCTGTAATTCTCTTGAAAATCATCCGATTTTGGAATAACGTCCACTTTCCCCTGAATCTCTTGCCGATTAAAAATAGAGATCGACCGATATGGATTTTTGGGCCGATACCGATATTATACGATATCCATATCGGCCAATACCGATATATCGTCCTCGATATATTTTTTTCTCAATTAATAATCATTTCGGATTTTTTCGTATGAAATACATTGCACAAGTGAATATACAGTGTGGTGTTATCATCTAATCCATATGCTTACTGTGTAAAAAAAATCTTTTTTGGTGATAATGAATAGCACGTTTTCAAACTTTGTGTGCATTTTATTCAATAAAATTGTTATCTTGAGACAAACAAACTTTCACACTGTTGTTTGAAAAAAAAAACAGGAGCTATCAATTTTTGAAAAAAATTGGGGGTGGTCTGGTCATGTAAAAAAATTGATGACGTCATCGTAACTCAAAAACAGAGCCAACGAAAAAAGTGTTCCTTTCAATACAGTAGTTATAGTGTGTTGGATTAAAACAAAATCGACCTGTTTCAGGATTTTCTCGAAAAAAATCATTAACGGAAATATGAATTTTGTGCAGGACTTCACCACCACACTGTATATGAAACCATTACCCAATTTGCATAAAATAGGAGATTTTTTCCGTATCGGCGGAAGGTTCTTCAGTATTTTCTCCAATGAATTCTATCACAAACATTCTGAATAATCTCCAAAATATTGTTAATTCTTGATTCGCAGAATTTATTTTTGGTTCGATATTAGTAAATCAATGAACAAAATATGATCGTCTTCTCGAATATTTTTTTGTTTCTTCTCATTTGCGAATTTTGTACATTCATTAGCTTAGTAACGGAATATAATAATTTCACACCCAGATATACACCATACACATACAATATACAATACATACAAACTTTTATACATACTCTTCTATATATACATATACAATATACATATACAATCAACTATATCAGCCATATCTAAAATTATAACTTATAAGTAATTCATGTCTTTTATATACCCACCTACATAATTTATAGTCATTATTCAATTTTTTCAAGCATAATAAATATATATAATTTGGTATGATTTTTGAGTGTTACATGTTTCAAGATCATTCGGATTGCATGTTTTCCAAGTGTTTTCAAGAAGCGTTCTACACATTTAAATATCGGCGCCATACCGGCCAAATATCGGCCGATAGGCCGATACCGATATAATCCGAAAATAGGCCGATATACCGATATATCGATATACTATATCGGTATCGGTCGATCCCTAATTAAAAATGTTTTTCCCTTCTTTCGGTCCATCGTTATATCGACTCTTCTTGAGAAAAACTGAAGAAAACATGAAGGCATCTGGAATGGAGCTTGCTTGTGTCTTTTTCAGATACGTATGTGGGAACAAGAAGATGGTCGATAATATTAAAATAACTATCATCTGATATTATTGTTATCTTCTGATTGAGAGAATACGGTCAATGGCCACTGATAGTTTCGCTTCAAAACTTTGCTGGTGCCATCAGCCGGAGCTGTATAGCACCCCAGCGTAGCACTTTTTTTTTGCTCTAAGAAGTCATTTTACTGAAAATAGGAAGTGTATGGGATACACCATTGGAAACTCTGTAAGTGAAGTGAGATATTCGATCTAATTTCCGAATTTTCGACATAAAATTGGAATCCCCGCGACAATTTTGAAATTTTTGAGATGAGGTCTGAATTTCGCAATAAACTCAGAATTTTCGAGATACCTGATTCAAAAAATCTCGAGATAGAAAGTGGATTTCCAAGATGATCCTGGAAGTCAAGAGAAAATTCCGAGTTCAAATCTGGTTTCCCGAAATACAGTCGGAACTCTCGGGATAATTTCAGAATGTCCGTAACTTTCAAGTCGGAATTCCGCAATGAGCTTAAAATACCTCAATATTCTCAATCTATCAGAATTGCCGAGTTTGGGTCTCAATTCATGAGATACATTGGGAAACTCCAATTTTGGTCGAGTAAGGTGATAATTTCAATCTCAGCTCTGGATTCCATACATTTGAGGTTTTAATTTCCGAGATAAACTTCGAAAATCCTGCTTTCAATAGAAAGCAAATCCCGAGTTGCTTAGATCTGGACTTTTGAGATGAAATTGGAGTGTCCGAGACAATTTTATAATTTTGGTTCGGAGTTCAAGTCTGAATTCTACAATAAGCTCGAAATTTCGGAGATAATCTGCAAACTCTCGAGTTTCATAGATTGATGTTCCGACATGATCTCGACAGTTCTCAGTTCAATAAAAAGAAAATTCCTAATGCAATTCTCACACAACCCTGAATTTCGGACATAAAACTGGAATTCTAGAGATAATTAGGTACAGAATTATTGGGTTTAGTTTTCAAGTCCAAAGTCGAAATTCTTGATTAAACTCCAAAATTCAAGTTCAAGTTCAAGTCTCAGTATTCGCGATACAGTCTGAAATCCCAAAGTATGATGATGATTCAAGTCTTGAATCTGAATTTTTGAGACTATCAGAATTCCGGAGCTGAAGTCTATGAATTTTTGTTATAAATTTGGGCGTTCTGAGCTCAGATCGGATTTCAAAATAAAGTTCAGAATTATAAGTTGAGTCGTGTCGTAGATTCTGAGTATGATAAAAAATAAAGTTGCAAGTTGAAGTCTTAATTTTCGAAATCGAGTGAAGGAACTTCGGTGCTCCAAACCTGAAACTTTGGGATTTTTTTCAACTATCTTTGAAATCTATACAACTATCTATAAAACACAGAATCATAACAATTATGTAGTATACTATAATTAGTTCTAGTCTTCATTCATATAGCAGACGAGGCGCGGAACATTCAATCGGAATATACTAATATAGTAATAGATATTGCGTCCGCGTACGTCGCTTCAATTACTTTGTATTGTAACTTATTTTGATTTATCACTTCAAGTAGGTGTACATCAGCAAACTTGTCGAACTACGAACTCAAAATTGCGAAGCTTTGCAATGTCACGGTTCGTTACTTGACGCACCGTTGGAATCTCTCAATTTCTCAAGCCTCATCCGCAGCTTTTTCCGCGAGCCAAAGGCAAACGGTGTTCTTCTTCTCTGCAGTAGTTCTGCATGCAGCAGAGTATGGTCCGCCCTTAGCTTGTCGATGTGTAACACGCGGAAGTCGCCCATAAATCCCCGCCTGTCAGGCACCCACACCCAACAACTGGTGGCTCTGGAAACGGGGTCCGCGCGCGATATGCCCAAGTCGTGACTTCCACAGACCTACATAGACAAATTGTTGGACTTGTCCGTTAGGCTCGTACAACAAGCCAACCGTCGACAGATTAGTTGATAACGCCTCTCAGCGCAACACGTGAGAATTTTTCCTGATGATTGTCGTCGTTTTATACCGAGAGAGAGAGCTCAAAGTAAAAAATAAAGTTATTCTGTACGCTTGATTCAAATTATTGGAACACATATAGAATACCAGAGCATAAAAAAGCTACCGTACCCTACTGATCGAATAACATAAAGAAATGAAGACGTTATTATTATGCAAAACTGTTTGGAGTGCTTATAGAGTACTGCTTAGGCTGCGGCAGTAACAGCCAGTAGCTTCATCATCTGATTTAATTACGGGATGCGATATTCAATATTCATAGCCAGTCGGCTCATCATCATGATCAAGGTAAGTAAACTGGGTCCGCGTGAGCTTCTCCCATAGATATGATATGGCGCCATTAACGTTGCCATTACACCTCACTCGAGTCAATTAGATTAAATTATGGACGTTTTCCGTTCCATTCAGACATCTTCGATGTCAGTCATCAGTGAGTCTGGAAGCGCATGCATGGCTTTGAAAGAAGAAAAATGTTCGCTTTACCGTAAGTAGGTATTATACACCTTCCTCTTTGTAATTGAATCATAAAGCATAATATAACACTTCAGAGCGGATCACGCGCGTTTTTATGCGTGCCGTCATTTTTATTGGATTAGCATCGTCTCACGGCGGTGTGTGTACATCATCTTGATGAGTACCGTATTATTGCTGTTGCTCCTCGGCAATTTCTCATCAATTTTTTTATTCTCCAACAAGACCATTTTACCAGGTATTCTCTTATCCAGGCAGTATGAAAGTCAACATGGAAGGGTTATCGATCACTTCAAAATTTCTATGCAAAAGTATGCAAGGGACGTGAGAATAGGGTTGACACGAGAATATAGATTGGAAACAAAGAGATAGGGGGAGTGCAAATTTCTGCTATTTTGAACAGTCAAATCACTCATGATGATAAAGGTAGGAAAGACATCAAGTAAAGACTAGCAAAAAGTCAAGTCGCTTTAAACAAGAAAAAACACTCTTGTGTTCAGGAAAAATAGAATCAACAGTTTAAAAAAACTTTTGAAAACATAAAATGGAGAACGACGTCAGTACGAATGCGAAACATGGTTGGTGGGAGAGGCTGGTAGGAAAATAAGGTCACAATCAGAGTATAGAAAACAAGAGAAAAAAAACAGCCGAATACATGAAGCAAGTAAGATCAAAACTAGAATACAGCGAACAAGAGGAAGAAAAACAAGCCGAGTGCATTAGGAAAAATCGGTTGTGTCACCCCAAAACTTCCCCGACTAGTATCCAGCAACCTATGAGAATTTTTGTTCGAAACGTCCCTTCGGGTGGGAACGAGGGTGGGAAGTTGGATTTACAGAAAAAGATTGAAAATAATTTGGAGAAAACTATTTTCAGCCGGAAAAATCCCGGAAAATTTGAAAAAGATGTTGAAAAATGTTCAAGAACCAGTTACCTCTTGTTTAGGTGAAAATGGTTGAAATCGGTCCACGGAATAAAAAGTTGGAAAATTTGCAGTTTTTCCAGAGAGCAACTCGGCAACTGCTGATCCGATTTAGAAAATTTTTCCTCCAAAAATTAGCTCAATCTTTTCTCCAACTTTTATTCACAGCATGTCTGCACCTAAAATTGATATTTCGTGGGGCCTACCGCATGTAGAAGTTTGCATTGCGTTTTTCTCAAATTCACGGAATGTGCAAATTTCATTTTGAAAAAATTACAGTCGGAAAACTGGAACCGTGTCGACTTTGAAAATAGACCTGCACAACGCTCTATCCAATCTACTTTCGATATCAGTTAAAATTTTCCTAAAAAAGTCGATACCCTATCAGGAATAACTTTTTGAGTGGAGTCCTGCTACAAAAGCGAGTCGTTCTGGTCGAAACACCGGCGAGAGTCCCTCTTGAGTGGCATCGGCCAGGAGAAATTTTGAAAATTCATTACGCTCAACTGGAGAATGGTGGGAAACTGCAACTGCGGCCTCAATTTGGCTCTTTTGTTGTGTTGCTTCC
This sequence comes from Anaspis maculata, assembly GCA_949128115.1. Lineage (NCBI taxonomy): Eukaryota > Metazoa > Arthropoda > Insecta > Coleoptera > Scraptiidae > Anaspis > Anaspis maculata. Next base: position 67,370,055 of record OX421966.1, on the reverse strand, counting down.
TGCCTAATTTGGTTCCAATCAATCGGATAGATTTTAAATAATTGATTGGTGAAGTTTTGAATTTTAACATTTTTTTATTTTTTGACAAATTACAGATAGGGCAATGTTTTCAACTGTTCTGAATACAGTTTCTCAAGGGCTTCCAAATGATATATTGCAAGTTGAGTTCCGTGAGATATAGCTTCTGACATTTGATGATAGTGACAGTTAGGTTTGACAGATGACAGCCAAAAACTGATGGCCTCTTTTCAGGAAACAACCATGTTTGTATACCAAATTTCAAGTCGATCCAGTCAACGTTACGGCAGTTATCGTGGAAGATCACAGACAGACACACACACACAGACAGACATCATTCTGAAAATGGTGTTAATCGTCTTGGGGGAGCTCAAAACGGATATATCCGGTGAAATCTCAAAACTTTTTTTCTGCACGATTACAATACTTCCCCTTACATGTTGGTGGAGGGTCGGGGAAGTTAAAAGAACAGGAGCAAAGTATAGAGAACAGAAAAAAAAAGAATAGTCAAGTACATGAAGAAAAGGCGATCAGAACCAGAATATGGAGAACTAGAACAAGAAAAATACGCTGAGTACACAAAGGAAAAACGATCAGAACCGTAATACGGAGATACTAAGAAGAGGAAAAATTCTGGAGCTCAACAGTTGCAGCAAGAAGATTAGGACTATGAGAAAAGAGAGAGATTGAGCGCCTTGCAAAACAAAATGAGAGAATTCGAAACAAAGAGGTATAAAAGAAGTCGCAAATTTCTAATATTTGAGCAGTTGAAACACTCAGGATGGTAATGGCAGGACTGACATTAGACAAAGAATAGCACAAAACCAAGTGGGTTCAAACAAGGAAAACCTACTCTTACGTTCAGGAACGATAAATTTAGCAGTTTGAAATAAAACTTTTGAAAACTTGAAATGGAGCATAACGTTGCACAAATGCGAAACGTGGACAGTGGGAGAAGCAGTTGAAAAAATAAGGTCAGAACCAGAGTATGGAGAGCAAGAGAGAGAAAACTTGGCCAAATACACTGAACGGAATAAATCAGAACTAGAATACAGCGAACAATAGACAGAAAAACGAGCCAAGTACATAAAGGCGGAAGGATCAGAAGCAAAGTATAGAGAGAGAACAACACTGAAGTACATGGAAAGGAGGCGATCAGAACCGAAGTGAAGAGAACGGGAAAAGGAAAAAACAGCCGAGTACATGAAGAGATGCGATTAAAACCGGAATATAAAGAAACTAAGAAAAGGAAGAATGCTGGAGCTGAACAGTTGCAGCAAGAAGAAGAGAACTATAAGGAAAGAGAGAGATTAAGCGCTTTGAAAAAAAAACAATATGAGAGCATTCGAAACAAAAAGGTAAAAGAAGATGCAAAATTCTACTACTTGGGCAGTCAAATCACTCAGAATGGTAATGGTAGAACGGACATTAGACAAAGAATAGCACAAAACGGAGTGGCTTCCAACAAGATGGAACTATACTCTAATGTTCAGGAACGATGAATTCAGCAGTTTGGGAAAGACTTCTGGTAACTTACAATGGAACATGACGTTGTACGAATACAAAACATGGAAGGTGGGAGAGGCAGTCAGAAAATAAGAAGGTCACAACCGGAGTATAGAGAATAAGAGAGAGAAAAATTGGCCAAATACACTGAACGGAAAAAATCAGAACTAGAATACAGCGAACAAGAAACAGAAAAACAAGTCAAGTACATAAAGGCAAAAGGATCAGAAGCAAAGTATATAGAACAAGAAAAAACAACACTGAAGTACATGGGGGGGAGGCGATCAAAACCGGAGTGAAGAGAACGGGAAAAGGAAAAAACAGTCGAGTACACGTAGGGATGACGATCAAAACCGGAATATAGAGAAATTAAGGAAAGAAAAAAAGCTGGAGCCGAACAATGGGGCCTTGCACTGCCACTTTCACACACCGAGGGCGCCACGACCGTTGGGGGCAAATTCGACAATTTTGACGGCGTTGACGCTTCAGCGACCGACGTCCGTCATTTTATGTCTTGATTTGAAATTTGGATAACCTCTGTTTCTTGCTTGACGTCTCCAGTCACTGTCAGTTACTGGTCAAACTACTCAAACTCTCATGTTTTTCCCGTGGTTACGGCCGCTTCATCGAAGTAGGCGCCCCCTACAGTAGTGGCGACCTCACGTTGAGTTTTTCAATTGCAAGGTCCCATTGCAGCGAGAAGATGAGAACTATGAGGAAAAGGGGAGATTGAGCGCTTTGAAAAACAAAATTAGAGCATTCGAAACGAAGAGGTGGGAGAAGTCGCAAATTTCTACTATTTGGGCAGTCAAATCACTTAGAATGGTAATGGTAGAATGAACATTGGGCAAAGAATAGCACAATGCGAGTCGCTTCCAACAAGAAGGAACTACTTTGATTTTAGGAACGATCAATTTAGCAGTTTGAAAGAGACTTTTGAAAACTTACAATGGAACATGACGTTCTACAAATGCGAAACATGGACGGTGGGAGAGGCAGTTAAAAAAGTAAGAAGGTCACAACCAGAGTATAGAAAACAAGAAAAAGAAAAATTGACCGAATACACGGAACGAAAAAGATCAGAACTTGAATACAGCGAAGAAGAGACAGGAAAACTAGCCGAGTTCACGAAGGTGAAAAGATCAGAAGCAAAGTATAGAGAACAAGAAAAAATTAACTCTCAAGTACATGGAGGGCGATCAGAACCAAAATATAGAGAACAAGAAAAAGAAAAAGCTGAGTACAAGAAGAGGCGACGATCAGATCCGGAGTAGAGAGAACAAGAAAAAGAAAAAACAGCCAAGTTCATGAAGGGATGGCGATCAAAACCGGAATACAAGGAAGTCTTAGGACTGGGAACTTTGTGATGATGAGCAGTACCAAATGATAGACTGCCGTTATAATTATGGCACAAATAGCCAGGAATGTATACAGCGTTTCATCGGAATCTTTGTTTTTTTTTATGGATATGATCATTAATCCTAGACTTGATGATGATGGTGATTTTCTATTGATTTATATTTCGGTAACCTAACCTAACCCAACCCAATCTCAGCTCAGCAGTGATTTTCACCGCGGGTTACACTCCGGTCCGTGCGATTATAATAAGACAAAATCGAGACGTGAGATCTCCCATTCACTTTCTGCGAGAGAAAAAGCTTGGACATAACGGGCCTGAGCAGAGGCAGAGAACTTGCGAACATGTTATAGAAAAAGTTGATTGAAAATATTGATAAGTTTGATCCGAACGAAAACGGACAAACATAAAAACCACTTTATTACTCGAAACCATAAAAATAATAAGTATGGTGAACGGCGCAAGAAACCCAACTAAACTAAGCTATTATCTCCAGCGCTGTGGATATAGCCCGTGTAATGGCTATCGATTTCAAAACGGGCTACACCTCCTAATGGATGCTCTCTACATCGTTTAATCTAAAATTAATTAACGAAACCGAACTAATTTATCCTGCACACACACACACACTCTTGTTGCCCACCACTGCGCCACTACTTGCGGTACCATTTTTTGCTGCAATTCCACCAAGCGCTTTCTATCCGCATAATTACGATATAGGCATCCAGAGAGATGTGCCTTCTACCTGTGCCTACCTATAGGCAGGCATGCCTGCCTACTAACGATATAATCAGAGTATAGTGTCCATGCAACAAAAAGAAATGAATGGAACGGGTTCTGTGATCAAATTTCCTAGTACATAAAGCAAAGACATGGGCAATGGTATAGGTAGCACCGCTAACTTGATGGATGCGGCGCTCGCATCGGTGCCCGTCTTCCATTAATTATAAGGCAAAGACGTGATGGCTCAGGGGCGATTTGATCGTCCGCATACACAAAGTGAAATTGCAAAGCTTTTTTTTTAGCATATCTCGTTCGATGACGGTTCGATGTGCGCCATCATTGTTTTGATTTCGGGAGGTGTGAGCTTGTCGAAAAAGCACGGATTGAAATGGTGATCGCACGTTCTGACGTGTACCGTATCAAGTCTTGTCAGAGCCTTTTTTTCTGAGGGGGCGAAATGATCGACAAAACCAAATATTTCGACATAGAAGGACAGGTCTTCTCTAAGCTTTCGTTCGATGACTTTGATGTGCCGCTTATGTTTAAACCCATGTAATAATGCCAGAAGATACTCTCTATTGGATGTAATAAAATCGAAAGTATGCCTATAATAACCATTGTTTGAGTTGCATTTTTTAAGCTTCAGGGCATGGTGTACTCGTGCTTGCAACAAAAATCAGCGGCGCTTCAGTGGAAAGCTCGGAAAAAATCATAGCTTGACGTATGTACACTCAGTCGCGCCGATCATGACTATTGTTTACAAAATTCTTGTGCTTATTCGGTTGAAACTGCATTTTCTTTCAGCACTATACAAACGTTAGTACCTATACCTTTTCAGACGAAATCTGGGCCTTCTTTCTAATTAGAATAAAATTTGGTCGCCTTGATATCTAATGAGAAAATCGAGCTGGTATGTTTTAGGTGGAACACCTCAACCTTTGAAGCTTCTGATCAAAATAACACCGGCGCCCACTCACATTAATTTTTATCTAGATAAATCGACACATCATCGCACTTAATCTAATTCAACCGAATCTTCCGATAAGTCTCATATCTATCACTAATGTGCGCTTTTATTCCTCTCCGCTAAGCTCTCGGGTGCTCTCAAAACAAGTTATTCTTCTCCGCGGCTTATGGCACGATGACTTTATTACCGGGCTACCGCTATGCCTGTGGAATTATGAGGGGGAGTATGCACGAGCTTATGGTTAGCAGGATGGAGGTTGCCAATATGTGAGTGAGACCTTAAACCGTCAGCCTTGTTTAGACGAGTCCTTAAAGCCGTCGGAATGGACCATAAAATCGAACGTTTATTTATATGGCATTGTCTTGGGTTCGTAAAATTGGAGCGTAAAACCACCGCCGACGTCCAAATGCATAATTTACGGCTGATATAAATCGCCGTGGTTTCAGATTTCACTGTACCGTCGGCATCCATTCAAGATATGCCCATTGCTCGGTCATAAATCACCGATTTTTCGTCTTCGATTTCCTAGATCATCCGAATGTATGGAACAGAATAAGCACCAGAGATGTGCTTGGAGTTTTACCAAGCTTCAATTTCGTCATCGTGGTGTTGGATGGAATTTCTGATTTGGGCAAGTGCAGCCAACCTATGCAAATTTCTTCAGAAAAAAAACAATGGAGAATACCAGTCGATCTATTTTCCAGGTTTCCTGTTCCAACTTTCCAAGGATTTTCTATTTTTTCAATCGTTGTATAGCGGAATGTTATTTCAGTTTCTGGAAGTTCAGTGGATCCATTTTGACCAACTCCAAGTATTTACGGATTTCTTGAAAATGAACTGCTTAGGCTGACCTGACCGGACCTGACCTGACCTGACCTAACCGAACCAATTAAGTGTCTATACAAATTTCTTGATGAAAAACGATTGGGAATACTTCTTGATTCACTTGATTCACACTGATTCACACTGGGAACTTTTTCATGTGTCCAGTCGAAACCGCTGACTGACGGAAAGTTATTAAAGCTTCCAACAGTACAGTAAATCTAATTTGACTATAACTACAAGTAGTCATACCTAAGCAAAACATTTTTAGAGAGAAGAACAGATCGAGAACATTTGTTGATTTATCTCTTAGGTTGGTAGCTGGGGCTTTTTCATTTTCACATGTGGTACTACGGTACTACTACCTCCTGGCAGGATTTTATGTCAATTTTTCAAGAGTTGAAATGATTATTTTTCTGCAACCTCAATCATTGAAGTGAGTTTCTCAAGAAAAAAACAAATGAGAATGCTGGGTTATTCCTTTCTCAAATTCCAGGCGATTTTTCATTTCTTCAGTTGACACATCACTGTCTAGTCAAATGTCATTACGGTATTTGATAGTTCATTAGGATCCATTTTGACCGACTTCAAGTACCTATGCAAATTTCTCCAGGAAGAAACCGATTGAGGATATTTATCAATTGATCTTTTCTTAGCTTTCTGGATATTTTTTCTCTTGCAATTGGCGCTACTGTCCGACGGAATGTCAATCAAGTCAATGACACTATGAATCTATTCAGGCGACCCTCAAGTACCTGTGCAAATTTTTGTTTAAAAAACCAAATGAGAATATTTCCTAGAATGTTTCTCAGGTTCCTAGAGAATATTGATTTTTTGCAGTTGGCACTACTGCCTAGCGAAATATCATTTCAGTCCTTGATAATGCATAAGATCCATTTTTACTAACTTCAAGTACATATGCAAACTCCTCAGGAGAGAAACCGATTGAGAATTCTTATTTTATTTATTTATTTTTTGGCTTCCTGGGATGTTCCATTTCTTGCAGTTGGCACTATTGTCTGGAATGTGAATCTGGCCAATGACAGCTCAGTGGATTCACTTTGCTCAACTTCAGTTACCTTAGCTATTTTTTTCAGAAAAGAACCGCTTGAGACTATTTTTTTATTGACGTTTCAAGTTTTGTAGTTTTTTATTTGAGCAATTGGCAATACTGGTGTGAATAAATATCATCACAGTATTCGGCAGTTTAGTGAATCTATTCTGGCTACCCTCGAGAACCTGTGCAAATTTCTGTACGAAGAAACCAAACGAGAATAGTTATTTGTTGAATTATCTATCAGGTTTCTGGAGAATATTGATGTTTGCAGTTGGCACTCCTGCTAGAGGTATATCATTTCAGTTTTTGACAGTGCACAAGATCCATCTTGACCAACTTCCAGAACCAATTCAAATTTGTCTGAAAAAAATCCGACTGAGAATATATTAATTTATTGATCTATTTTTCAGCTTTCCAGGGATATTGCATTTCTTGCAGTTGACACTACTGTCTGGTTGAATATAAATTCAGTCAATGACAGTTCAATGTATTCATTCCGCTCAATTAAAATTATTTGAGCACATTTTTTCAGAATGAAACCAATTGAGAATATTTAAAACAAAAATTCAAAATTTGTAGGGATTTTCCATTCAAGCAATTGACAATACTGGTCTGGCCTGAAACTGTTTCAGTTTTTAGCAAATCAATGGATTTATTTTGATCACCCTCAAGTACCTTGCAAATTTCTGTATGAAGAACTAAGTGAGAATTTTTGTTGAATTGTTTCTCATGTTTCTGGAGGATATTGATCCTGCAGTTGGCACTAATGTCTGGTGGAGTCAAGTCATTTCAGTTTTTGATAGTTCAAAGGATCCATTTTGACTAACTCCAAGTACCTATGCAAAATTCTTTAGAAAAAGAGCGATCGAGAATATTTATTGATTTATTTCTTAGTTTCTATAGGGATTTTCCATTTCTAACAGTTGGCAATATTATCCGGCGAAAAGACAATTCAGTTATTTACAGTCTAGTGCGTCCACTTTACTCAACCTCAATTACTCACCTAATTTTTTCCAGAAAAAAAAATTGATTGAGAATATTTCTTGATCTATTTCTCAGGATTTGTAGGAATTTTCCATTTTGCAGTTGGCAGTACTTACTGGTCTGGTGGAATGTCATTCAAGTTTTTGACAATTTACTGAATCTATTCTGGCTACCCTCAGATATCTGTACATAGGTAGCTTTGTGGAAAAAAACAGATGAGAATATTGATTCGTTGTATTATTTCTCGAATTCTTGGAAACATTGATTTTTGTAATTTGCAATACTGGTCTGATTAGATGAAATTTGCATTTCTGACAGTTCAATGAATCCATGATGCCTAACTTCAAGTAAACTTATTCAAATCTACCAAGAAAAAACACCATGAAAATATTTGTTGATCCATCTACAAAAACCTACTACTGAAGAGGAAATAGTCAAGTTGATAAACAATTCAAAAAATCAAACATCTCCTGGACAAGACAAGATAAAAGCAGAAACTCTTGAACTAATCTGCAACTACATAGCTAGACCTTTCGCAATAATAATAAATAAAGCATACGAGACAGGTGTTTGCCCAGAAATCTTCAAAACAAGTATAGTGAAACCAATACATAAGAAAGGAAACCAACAAATGCCGCAAAACTACAGACCTATTTCTTTGATTTCAAACTTTGCTAAGATTTTTGAGGGAACACTGAAAACCAGACTGACTAGCTTTTTAAACAAATTTGATGTTCTTTCACCAAAGCAGTTTGGATTCAGGAAAAAAAGGTCAACACAAGATGCTATAGCATACCTCACCACTTCTATATACAAATCTATCAATAACAATAAACTAGCGATAGCAGTTTTTCTCGACCTAGCAAAAGCTTCCGACACCGTCGACCACCAACATCTATTTGACACAATTGAGCAGGCGGGGATAAGGGGAGTTCCACATAATCTCATCAAGGACTATTTAACAGGTCGGCAACAAAGAGTAACAGTCGGAGAGGAGACCAGCAGCCAAAAAATTATCAAATGCGGAGTGCCACAAGGTACGGTACTGGGTCCAATTTTATTTATTATATACCTCAATGACCTTTTTGATTCAAATAACAAACATGGTGGAGACGTAATCGGTTTTGCTGACGATACAGTAATATTGTTCAAAAGAGATGATTGGACGAGCCTAAAAAATCAAGTAGAGGTTGCAATGGAAGCGATTGTGCATTACTTCAACCGCAAATTACTAACAATCAACTTTGAAAAAACTACCTTTGTTCCTTTTACATCATATAGTTCTAAGCTCCCGGTTTTTGATCATATCACTATTCAGATGACTGGTTGTCAATGTCCTTCTGTTGAAATCCAAAGCACGACTAACACAAAATATCTTGGCATCTACATTGATTCCCATTTGAGATGGAATACACACATAGCTCATGTTGTTCGGAGACTTAGAACTATATTGACTAAAATTAAATATCTGAAAAAAATATTCCAAACTGATCAACTGCGTCGACTTTATTATGCACTAGTGCAGCCGCACATCACTTATGGGATTGTGGGATGGGGGGGAGCTACTAACAACCATATAAAGCCTCTAGAAAAAATCCAAAAATGGATACTTAAAATTATTTACAATAGAGAGTACACCTACCCCTCCCAATTATTGTTTCAAGAGGCACATGTCATGGACATCAGACAGTTGTTTTCCTATTCCGTTTTACTCAGACAATATATTCACAGAAACGAATTAATCAATATTGACCATGAATACTTGACACGACACAAGGATTACACTGTAAGAACGCCACACACAGACAAAACATTGACGCAAAGGAGTTACTACTTCCTGGGACCAAAGTTGTACAACCTGATGCCGAATGAATTGAAAAGTATCAATTCAATTGATATGTTTAAATCAAAGTTGAAAAATTGGATCAAGAGCAAGTCACGAATAGAAATTCTAAGCTTCATAGACTTAAAAAACACATACTATTCTGGAAAAATGATTTTGTGACAAACCAGATTCTATACCCTGCATGGCTACGACAGATCCGATGATTGTTGAAATGAGGTACTCAAGTTTGATTTTTGAAATACTCATGACAATGAAAAATATCTTGCTTTCTTTCTTCCCTTATTATATTATAGTCAATGTTATGATTTTATTATTATATTTTGCTGATTTTGGCCTAAGATGTTGGTCTAAAGGACGCATTACAAGCTAAGCTTTCTGCGCAGTCTATTTAGACCACACTATCAACAATTACTATGGGACACAGTATTTTGATTATTAAAAATTATACAAGTCGGTATAGACTTTATATTTTTTACTATTTTATTTTACCATGAGAGTAACTTTTTATTTTTTGGCTATATTATTTATATTGTATAAAAACCAGTAAAATAAATTATTATTATAATTATTATTATATCTCTCACATTTTTGGGGATTTTCCATTTTTTCAGTTGGCACTACTGTTCAGAGTAAGATATCATTCAAGTTTCTGACAGCTCAGAGGATTCATCAGTTGACACTACTGCATGTCTCGTTTTCAACGGTTCAATATATCCATGATGCTCAACTTCAAATCCCTATGCAAATTTCTTAGGAGGAAAGCTCTATGAGAATATTTCTTGATTTATTTTTTGGGTTTCTAGGAATTTCCCGTGCACACCTTGAAACACCCTGTATATACATTGTACGTACAGTATACCCAGGCATAATAGAAAACAGAGTCCTACCTACGTACGGTTCAATCCGGCCATCCGACAGCGTTTGTAAAGACATGTAAACGCGTTGTTCCAGAGACACTATAGTGTTGTTATCTGGCACATTATGTCTCCCGTGTCACGTCCAAGAGATATGTTGGCGGCATGAGGCTTTACTTCACCGGCTGTTCCACACATTCGCTTCTCTTGCCGTATAGCAGACTAGCTCCGCCAGAAGAGCTAAATCTCTGATAATGGCGGAAAAGTCTTGGGAACGCCGAGAGATAACGTTTTATTGTTTCTTCACACTTCTCTGAGAATTGTGAAATAGACATATCTCGGCAAACTGTACAACAAAGATCCCGATTTTTTCGCGCTTTTGCCTCGGTTTTTGCCATCTGATTCTCGTTTCTCGCTCCCATGCTTATAGTCGCGTATAATAAAACGTGTGCGTATGTGGAAACTCGATTTGCATCATCGCGAGAGAAAATATAGAGCGTCGCACACATCATCATCATCAGAGCTTCTGGTTTGTTGGTTCTTCCTTCTGATCTCGTTATAGAAAGTCATTATTATTATCATCACCATTTATAGAGGAGTCTTGCTCTTGATCGTCGCATCAATCGCTTGGTTTATAACCGGGACTATAAAAGATTTTTGGGTGTGGCTCTGCCATCAAGTACGACGACGGCAATTATTATGAAACTCTGGCCGGTGAAAAAAAAAATCGAAATGACTTCACTAATAGTCGGTTATAGAGAGTTTGTATTTGCACAGGCTTTGGTGTAAGCATGTGATTATCGGAAGAGAAGAGACTTTGGTATCATAGGTAATCGGCAAGAGATTAGGCTTTGAAGATAAAAGGTTTTAGAATTTGCATTGCGTTTCTCTTATTTGATGTGAGTTGAGGTAGCATTAAATCTATACTAATCAGTGGACAGTTGATAGTAGAGATAACTGCAAAATATGAAGTGGCACCACGTACTGCTTCGGCGAGTATACAAGAACGTTAGTAATTTGAGATGCCACGCGGGGGCTAACTAGAGTTCCAAAAGCTAAAAAACGAGACAAAAAGGGGCTCAGAAGGGCTACAGATGTCACAATGAAGACAGAAGGTATCCTGATTGGGCTCTGAGAAACCCAATAAAGCACAAGGAAGCTTTCTGATGCTCCAGAAATACAATAACAAAAGGAGCCCCCAGGACCGCATAGTGGATAATGTGGCTATCATAACGATACGGAAAGGTTTGTCTTCGACTCTGTTCCGGCGTATTCCAGCATCTGTAGCAGTCTATCGGGCCTAGTACGTAGCTTAGAAAGTCCATAGCTTAGAATGTCCATAGCTTAGAAAATCCTCAGCTTAGAATGGTCCGTAGCTTAGAAAGTCTATAGCTTAGAATGTTCGTAGCTTAGAAAGTTCTTAGCTTAGAATGGTTTGTAGCTTAGAAAGCTCACAGCTTAGAATGGCTCGTAGCTTAGAATGTCCATAGCTTAGAAAGTTCATAGTTTAGAAAATTCATAGGTAAGAATGTTCTTAGTTTAGAAGGTTCTTAGCTTAGAATGGTTCGTAGCTTAGAATGTCCATAGCGTCCAGACCACTAAAGATGACGTTTCATCTTGACAGATTGGTGTGCAAAATTGTTGAGAAAGTAAACAATCTCATTGCTAGGTATTCCGATTGCGGGTCTACAAAAAAAAATAAACTACTGAACCTGACGACATCCATGTACACAGCTCGGTGTGCCAAATTGCTGGGAACTTTTGAGAATTTTAATTTCTAGTATACCCACTCTGTGCGCGCAAGTTTCCATCGGATTCTAAGCTATGAACATTTTAGCTACGGATCATTCGAAGATATGATCTTTCTAAACAGACATATCCACGCAGTCAACATTTTAAGCTACGAACTAATCTGAGGTGCGAATTTCCCAAGCTGCGACCCATTCTAAGCTATGGACCATTCTAAGCTAAGAACCTTCTAAGCTAAGAACATTCTAACCTATGCATTTTCTAAGCTATGAACTTTCTAAGCAGTGAACATTCTAAGCTACGAACCATTCTAAGCTGTGAGCTTTCTAAACTATGGACCACTCTAAGCTAAGAACTTTCTAAGCTACGAACATTCTAAGCTATGGACTTTCTAAGCAACGGATCGTCCCCAGTCTATCCGGGTCTTCCGGGAGGGCTATCTGGGAAAGTTTACAAGCCTTGGGAATGAAGATATTGCGACAGTTCCTGGTATACGGCTCCTCCGCCAAATGTGCAAATGTGTCTTGTTCTCTCGTTCGAAACTCCAAGTTCCTTCTTGTACTTTTGCTTGTGTATTTTCAAGAACTGCTCGATCGTGCAAGCGAACCAACACTGAGAATTCTTAATAACAAGCCATGCAACAATGATTTTGCTAAGTATAGGTGTACGTAAACAAAGATCAGGAAAAACTACAGGTATGAGAAAAATCACTCTCAATGCTACCCATTATTGAAGTGGACTGTGGGCAATAATTAACTGAAATGCCGCATAATGCTTCATTACAGATGGAAAAAATAATAAGTAGCTTCTTTGAGCTGTACCTACCTAATCAGTATGATCAAATTAGAAGAAAAAAAAGAGAAAATTCTCAATCCGCGCGGGTACAGAAGAGAAGCGCAACCATAATGAAACGCATGTTAAACACACCAAGCACAAGAACTGACAATTACTGTCACTTATAGTAATTTTTGCGTGAAGTGTTTCAGTTTTTGCGTGAAAATAGCTGTCGTGGCACCCATAGCACGCCGACTAATTGACGTGTGCACGCTGATTTACGTCCAGTCGCCATCAAAGGCGACCAAAGTGGCCTGTAAATCGGCAAAAGAACTGAAAGAAGAGCATCGCGATGGATGTGTCTGCGTGTGTATGCGCCTCAGCTCATAGAGCGTATACAGTTACCGCCTTCTAATTGCGCTTTTTTCCGGCTCCCTGCGCATACACACGGCTTTTACGGCGCGCGATTGTAATCTAGTTTGCTCTTTATAAGCTTTTGTTTGTGCAGCATGATGATGGATCAAGAGGTACGGATCTCGCCGCGTATACGCCGTTCCGACTGTTTTTGATCGCCGGCTGGCTCGTCCTCGCTGAAAATCATGCTGGCCAAGATCAAGGGATGAGTAAATCGTTGAAAAGTATCAGAGCCAGGCTTGGCAAAAACCCATATATTCAGAAAAAGTGGGTGGGTTTTTGGGCTTTTGTTGGGTTTTTGTGTTTTTGGTGGGTTTTTGGGTTATTGATGGGTTTTTGTGTGGCGCCATCTATGTTTTGTTGTAAAAATTGCCTATCTGTCAAATTAATGACAGTTGCAACCGATAAACGACAGGCCTCTGCAAATCGGAAGCGAGTTTGTACGACAGCCATTTTGATGGCTCACCTGTATTCTTCGAAGTTAGGGCTGATAACTGTTACACAAAAACTTTCCCGGGTCACCCTCTTCAAAACTTTTCTTAGGCCTAGAACTTGTTCGAGACGACACAATATGGGAGCATTGAGAGTACTAAGAACTGAAAAAAGACACATTTCATAAGGATTTTTGAGTGGGTTTTTGTCAGGGTTTTTGTTTGGGTTTTTGCGTGGGTCTTTGATAAAAATCCAATAAGGGTTTTTGTGTCAAAAACCCAGTGGGTTTTTCAATTGGGTTTTATTCCGTGCCATCCCTGATCAGAGCACACCACTTCACACTCAGAGGTTTTGAATATTCATATAATATTCAAGGTGTTTCAGTGACCTTGCATAATACTACGGGAGGCGATTGCTCTTAGAAAAAAAGTCGAACATTGGGAGTAACATTTTTTCTTCGGAGTGCTCCCTGAGGGAATTGGAGCCCATCAAAAGTGCAAAGTTCAACAAATTTTGTAATTATTTGCCCAAGAACAACTGTTCAAGGTAAAGGCTTCAAAGAATACAATCGAAGTTGTCGCGGTTTTGAGCCCCACGAGGCCCTTATGACCGTTCCACAATTTTTTGGTCATATATTGGGAAGGTGTCAATCTTCAAATAGGCAAAGTTACAAAAAACAGTCATGTGGGGATCATCATTGAAAAAATGTTCTCTTCTCCACTATCTCAGGTTATTATGCTTCTATGAATCTAACAGATGCTATCGCTTAGAATGACCTGAAAATGCCCTGATTTCAAAATGTGTCTATGATGGTAACCCCTTTGCAGATGCTTACAGGGTGATCAAAAATCGAGAAAATCTGTTTTACGAGCCAAAATAGGTCGGAACACATACTCCTCATTTGATACTTATTATTGTGGAACAAACCATTTTGAGACATCCCAAACTGTTTCTCAAATATACCTAAAATACAAGTGCTACTCATCATAAACGTACGGGACCTACCTACTTGGTGGGCCTAGCAAAAACCTGACTGTTTCATTTTCCTCGTCAAATATTTGCTCTCACTCCGATTCAAGCAAACTTAGTATCACTGAACAGCCAAATGAATACGTTGTAAAAGTCAAACAACAAAATTGATGAAACGTCAAGATGGCGGGGGCAAGTGAAAATATACCTTTTTTTTTGGCTCGTTCTTTTTCTTCAAACGCTCTTAACGATTTTTGCGATGGTAACTACTATGATGCTGGTTTGGGGGAGAACAGATTTCCTCTAACAAACCAAAACAACAATGACCAAAATCGATTTATCCTGTACAAAGATATAGCAATTTGAAAGAAAAATTGGTTAATCACTTATTTTATTGATTTGTTTCTTGCCTGTCATTTTTATTTATTTGCATTTGATTCTTCATTCATTCATTTATTTTTGTTATATAGAGCCCCTTGGACCCGCTTGTGTCACCAGTATCCCTAAAGCTCTTTGTTCGGACCCCTAATGAGCTCCCTTATGCTTTTCGTGGCTTTCAGAACTCCAGTAGGCCATCTTGTGCCTTTTTGCATTGCCGGAAGCTCCAGTGTAAGTCACTTGTGCCTTCATGTGATATACGGAGTGCTCTCAGACCCCCTTGTGTCCGCAAGTGTGATTTGGAGCCCTACCCTCTGATATTTTTCCATTACTATCAGAATTTCAGTAAGCCCCCTGCTGCCTTCTTGTAAGCACCTCATGACTGTATAATGATATTCGGGGCCCTAATCAGCCCACCTATGTTTCTATCGCCTTCAAGAGTAGGTACCAATGCGCCCCCTTCCACCTATATTTGTTATATAAAGCTCGATCCATTGTGCGCCTTTGTGTCTTCAATATCGTTTGAAGCCTCACTGAGCCCCCTTGCTATTTTCCGTATCACTAGGATCTCCATTGATCTCCCTAGTGCCCTCATGTGTCGTTTATCATGTTTTTTCTTGGCTTTTAGAGTTCCTGTAAGCCCTCTTGTGCCTTCTTGCGTCGTTGGAAGCCCTAGTGTGAATCTCTTGTGCCTTAAGCGATACACGGAACCCTATCGGGCTCCCTTCCGCAAGTGTAGTTTGGAGCCCTAATTAGTCCTCTTATGTTTTTTTATAGCTATTAGAATTTCAGTAAACTCCCTTTCGCCTTAATTTATTACATAAAGCTCCCTTGGGCTCCCTTGTACCTCGAATATTGCTTGAAACTCTGTCAATCTCCCCTCACATCTTTTTGTGGCTTTCGGAGCATTAGTGAAGACCTCAGGCCTTCATGTGATATTTGGAGCCCTATCGAACCTTTTATGTCCTCAAGAGAATATGAAGCCCTAATTAGCCCCGTCATGTTTGTATCTGGCTCTCAGACATCCTGTTAGTTCCTTTTTGCCTCCTTGTACTATCCGGAGCTCCTTTTGGTCCCTTTGTTTCTTCAACGTCTTTTGAAGCCTCTTACATTTTTCCAAGAGGCTCTCGGAGCATTATTTAGTAAGCACTTTGTGCCTTTATGTGACTTTGGACACCGACTCCTTGTGTCTTCAAGTGTGATATGGAGTCCCCCAGTGAAGCAGGGCTTCAAAAGACGTTGAAGAAACAAGGGGGCTAAATGGGCTGTGGATAATACAAGAAGGCAAAAGTTGGCTCACCTGAGAGCCAGGAAAAAACAGGAGGAGGCCAATTAGAGCTTCATATTTTTTGGAGGACACAAAGGGCCCGATAGAGCTGCAAATATCACATGAAGGCTTGAGGTTCTACAAATTCTCCAAAAGCCACGAGAAAATTAAAAAATGTGAGGGGATTGATTAGGGCTCTAAACTACACTTGCGGACATGGAGGGAGTCCGTATATGGCATTAACGCACAAGGGATTTACAAAGGGCTTCCAACAACGCAAGAAGGGACAAATGGGGCTCACTGGAACTCTGAAAGCCACGAAAAAACGTAACGGGACTCATTAGGGCTCCAAACGACACATGAAGGCACAAGAGAGCTTAATAGAGATCCGAATGACACAGAAAAATATAAGGGGGCTCGATGGATCGAGCTTTATAGGTATTACAAATGAAGGTAAAGGGAGGCTTATTGTACTTATTCTTGGAGTCGATAAAAACGTAGTGGGCTAAGTGGGGCTCCATACTACACTTGAGGATACAAGGGGGCCCGATAGGTCTCCGAATATCATATGTAGTCATGAGGTGCTTCCAGCAATGGAATAAGGCACAAGATGGTTTACTGGAACTCTTAAAGCCATGAGAAAACACAAGAGGGCTTATCAGGGCTCCAAACGAAGAGTTTCAAACAATTCGGGTGCTACAAAAGAGTCCAAGAGGCTTTATATAACCAACGAAGACAAAAGAGCGGCTCATTGGTATTCTGAAAATCAATAAAAACCAAGATGAAAACATGAGGGGGCTGATTATAGGCCTCCTAACTATACATGAGGGCACAAGGGGACTCGAAAAGTCTCCGAATGACATGACGGCACAAAGGTGATAATTGAGCCTATGGAAACCACAATGGTGTAAGTCACGATTTCGAGTTTTTCGATTTTTGACATATTCAAGAATCTTCTTTTAGTGCTCTATTTTTGAGGCTAAGAGTAAAAAACGCAGCACTTTGTGCAAAAAAAAATGCCTCCGCTTCTTTGCTTCGCTGTACATTCAAATGGGATCTTCTAACTTCTCAGGGCCATATCTCAAAATGATGTTTTATGACTTACATCATGCTGGTTTTGACCGGCTCAATCATGATCTGAAAGTAATGGAAAATGTAAGAGGGCTTAGGAGGGCTTCAAATCACATTGAAGAAGCAATAAGGGGTGGGGGAGGGTCCGATTGAGTCTAGATAGCACAAGATGGCAAATGAGGGCTTATCGGAATTCTGGAAGCCCATGAAGCACATAAGGGGGCTCATTGGAGCTCAAAATTATACTTGAAGACACAAAAGGGGCCTCCCCGATTCGGAGCTGAACATCACATAAAAGCACAAAGGGTTCACTATTGTACTCCAAAAACCTTCGGAACCTGCAAGAGGGCTCAACAGAACTTCAAACGGTATTGAAGACACAAGGTGGCCAAATATCTCACTAAACTGGCGGCCTAAGTTGAAACTGAGCTATTTCTCTTCTTGAAATCAATCACTTCAAAAACAACCAGGGAGTGAAAAAATATGCATGAATGTTCAAAATCACTACTCAAGGAACATTTCAATTTGATATAAGCAAACACGGCAGCTAATCGATGCAAGTTTCATTTCGAACAAATCACTGTCGGAAAATTGAAACCGTGTCGAGTTCGAAAATAAGCCTACACGACGCCCAATGCAATATACTTTCGATATCAGTTGGAATTTTTTGAGAAAAGTTGATGTAAAAACAGGAAATAACAAGTCGAGTAGAGTCTTGCTCCAAACGCAGGTATTCCTAGTCAAAGCCAGGGTGAGCGGTCGTCTCGGGTAGTAACGGCCAGGAGAAAGACGTTTTTTTGTATAGACATGCGGACAGCGTTTGATGAATATGATTTTTCACAAGTAACGTATCGAATTTCTCTTGTTTCTTCTTCAAGATTGAAAGAAAAATATTCAAATATATTGAGAAATTCGAAAGTTATCTATATCTCAATACCCACCTACCCTGCTATCTGAAAATCTCACAATAACAATTCTGAAGAACCAAGTGATATGGAGATGAGCAAGCTGTGATCAATTATTGAAATTAGAAGAGAAAACAAGACCATTTTCCTGAAAACCAACAAGCTTTTTCTAAATAATATCATTGTAAAAATCGTCAGTAGTTGAGGCTTCATTCAAGTTTATCATTTGAGTCCGGTTCCGATAAGTAAGGCTAGTTTTGCATTTTCTAGTGAAAAGGAAACCCTCGGAGAATTGAGGGAACCTGACAGAAGTTATCGGGAAATGTTCAAGAACCAGTAACGTCTCGTTCTGAAAACAATTGGTAAGAATCTGATCACGGGTCGAAAAGTTGAAAATTTGCAGTTCCAGGGAGGAAAACTCGAAATCCGTTGGTCCGATTTCAAAAAATTTCCCCCTCAAAACTCAACTCAATCTTTTACCTAACTATGACCTACAGCAAATTTGCACCTAAGATAAATATTTCGTGTGGCTTACCGCAGGTCGAAATCTGCACTGCATTTTTTCTGATTCACGAAATGTACAAGTTTCATTTTGAACAAATCACCGTCGGAAAATCGAAACCGTGTCGAGTTTAAAAATAGGCCTGCACGACGCCCAATGCAATCTCCTCTTGATATCAGTTGAAATTTTTGGAAAAAAAGGTCTACGAGCAGAAAAGAGTATCTGAGTAGAGTTCTGCACCAAACGCGGGTATTCCTAGTCAAAGCCAGGGTGAGCGGTCGTGTCGGGTAGTAACGGCTAGGAAAAAACGCGTTTTTGTGTAGAGGCATGCGGTCAATATTTAATGAATATGATTTTCTATACGTTCCCTAACAAATTTCCCATGTTTCTCTTTCAATATTGAAAAAGAATTATCAAAATATTTTGAAAAACAAAAAAGTTATCGACATTTCAAAACCTACCTTCTACCTACTCGATGCGAGTCCAGGCCCAGTTATGAGCTTTTTCTCTTCTTGGAATCAATCACTTCGAAAACAACCGGGGAGTGAAAAAACATGCATAAATGTTCAAAATCTTTACCTTAGGAACATTTCGATTTGATATAAGCAAATACGGCAGCCAATCGACCACAATTTGAGAAAAACCTATTGCGCCGGGCCTAAAATCCGCCCAGTCCTAACTGGTTTGTTCTTTGATGTTTACGATAGACCCAAAACTTTTATTCCTCCTACATTTTTCCCCTAGAATGCATCTTTTTTCTGGAGTAAAAAGTGAAGAACACGAAAGTTTGTAGAATAATGCTCAACATAATCCCAATCCCCTCTAATGTCGCTACCACTCATCAAATTTGTTCAAAACTTTGCATGTACATTTTTGCAATGTTGGAGAACTCCCCTACACTGGATTTAAAGCTCCTATCTCAGACGGTTTTCCAGCAAATGATTAGAAACTTTGTTTCACTGCGTACTTTGAAGGGCTGTAATTCCCTTAGGAAGCACTTCACGAAAAAATGTTATTCCCACTTTTCAACTTATTTTCTTGGAAGGAATCATCTTCCAAAGCGATATGTAAGGTCACTGAGCCGTTTATTCTTTGACTATCGTATTGCAAAAGGAGTGGATAGGAAGATAACATAGGGAGCTCTGTCGTTACCAGCAGACAAGCAGGCCATCAGCAGCTCTAGCCACCAAATAAGAGAGATGAAGCTATCACTTTCTCATGGGCGCCACGCATCCACTTGAGGGAGAGATCCGATGTTCTGTGACGTCAAACTTCACTATAACGCCACTCTGACCTATCCAGTACAAAATGCCGTAGCAGTATACTACGCCATCTTCACTAGCCGCCAAGGCCACCCTTCCTTTCTAAAAGCTTCTGTATGATTCAGACTATACGTTTGCCTATTGCAAGAGAACCAGAACCTTTCCAAAGCCAACCGCGCTGGGAAAACGCTACGGAACGGACCATAGCCGCCCGCGGGTAACACAAGTACAGTAGTATGAGTGTGTAGTAATGGAATAACTATAGAGGAGAAAAAATTAACGAACCGGCTCGCACAACACAGGTACGATGTGCGTTCCGGCGAGACTTCGAATGTCTGCTTATGGTGTTGTTTATGGTATTGTTATAGTTGTCGCGGATGTTGTCGGCTAGTGCAGATATCGCGTCCAACTTTAATTGTTCTTAATATTGTTATGGGCGTTTTTGCGCGACGATAAGGAATGACGAGTCGTTATTTTTATATCACATCGATAAATACGGATCAGGCAGAGCGATGCGATGTGGTCATAGCGAAAATAGCTGCGGCATTTTTGCAACACCTCCAGATGAATTATTGGGAAAAATTTTGCCAAAGCGAAGAGCGCGGTATCCAGCAGCGGCATTCCTTTCAAGCAACCATAAACTCGATTAGGATATGAGCTATGATTCGGAATGAAAGGAATCGAGCGCGCGCTGATTTATAATATGGATTTATGGTCGAGTATTCAGTTATCTGAACCATTTTTATTGGAGTTGAAAGCCGGTGACGGTCTCGATTTGGGAAGGCTGTAATGCAATTTTTTATGCATACCTAGAAGCTGTATCAAAAGTTCGAATCGTTCTGCGATGCCATAAATTGAGATTTTCTGGAACTTCCCAGATTTCAATCTTCATCATGGATCAGTGAAAATCATCAGTTTGTATCTTTCTATCTTCTTGTCTAGCGGCAAGTCTATATACCTTGTTATTCCCAACTCTTGGTACCATCTGTTCAATACTTTACCCTCTCTTGCTGGTTCAAATATGAAACATAGATGTGATGAAAGTACCTAGCAAAGAACTTGTTAGTGAAGACGTTCCAAATTATGTTGAATCTATTATTACACAGAAATCCACGTCAAAATCTGAACAACCATATAGGGCCCACACGACAGCTTCACTCCCGGGCTTTGCCTTATACAACGAATTGGAGCATGGCGACGATCAAGGTACTAACGGATTTTTTTTTTCATTTCAGATTGCGCCATTGTCCGAATGAGTGTGGTAGACCCGGGCCTCCCCTGGCTCCGCTACCTGCCCCCGCTGCCCTCGAGCCTGCCGCCGCTCACCATGCGCGAGAAGGACTCGAGCCCACGCAAGATGCTGGTGGCGTCCGGGGGCCACAGCTCCCCCAAGCAGGCCGCCGTCTACCCCCTGTCGATCCGCGTGCCCCCCGGCGACGACATGCCCTTCGACCTGTCGCGCAACAACCCGAGCAGATCGCCGGGACCGCACATGTCGCCGGCGGGACGGCCGCCCCGCGGCCCCCAGGAAGCCACCGACGACCAGCCGCTCGACCTGCGGGTCGAGCACAAGAAGCTGTCGCTGATGATCATCAGGCGGCATCAGGTCAGAACTCAATCTGTCGTTTATTTAACTCTCATCTCTTTCCCTCTTTCTATTCTTTTTTCTTCTATTCCTCTTTGCTTATTCTCCTCTTTTTGTCTTTTCCCCTTCTCCTCTCCTCTTCTCCTTCTCCCCTTTTTTCCTCTTTTTTCTTCACCTCGTCCACTTTTTCACTATCTGATTTATCGCACACGTCCAAGGAAATACTACTCTAACTAAATTGATTTTGTTTAACGTTTCAAGCTAATGCGTATTATGACGCGGCATGAGTAACTAGAATCCTAATTATACATGTGATTGTGCAGTCCATTTGGCGATGCTCAATTGCTCATAAACGGGAGGTGATTGCAAAAAACGGGAGCTTAACTAGATGCAGTATAATAACAATATAACAATAATTAAACAATTACCACACCAGGGATTGTTTGCGGCTTCAAGTCCGAATGTAATCAACCGAGACTGTTTATAATAACTCAATCTCGGAACGATGAATCTCTTCAAGTACCTGCCTTCGACTTTTTCAATTAAAACCTCGATGAAAACAGAGTTTAAACCTCGGTTTTAACGTACTACGATTTCATCAAAAGGTGTTCAAGCTAAGGCTGAAAAAGTCAAGAATCTTAACTAGATAACTGGTATGTGAACAAGGCCGAGAATGAGTACTAAAAAACTTCATTAGCAAATGAGAAGAGCCCAGGAACGAATTTCCCCAGAATTAATTTCCCGGGAATAATTCCCTCCGGGAGGAATTTTCCCAGAAGTAATTCCACCGAAATGAACTTCCCTCGGAAGTATTAACCCCTGAAAGGAATTTGCCCAGAATTAACCCTGTCGGTATGAGATTCCCGAGGAAACAATTTTCCTTGTGAAGAATTTTCTCAGAATACATTCTGCCTGACTGAATTTCCCTTAGAATTAATTCACCCAACTGTCATTTCTTGTCCTGATTTTTGTCCAATCAAACATTGGTGGAGGACCAAAGTAGACCATTCTCTCAGAACTCAAGTGTCCTTCTTCTTTTTGAGTCAAAGCAATTCCTTCATCTGGTGATTAGAGAAGAAGAAGGAGATTTGGAGACAAAGTAACGCCCTCTATCTGGTGTTTTCAAAAGAAAGAGAAAATTCGATATTGTGTTTTCAGATACTGTTCTCTCCAGGGGAAATCATTTTCTAGGGAGGTTCATCCCGGTAGAATTCATGCTGGAGGAGTTTTTTCCCAGGGGAATGATCTCCGAAAGAACTTTATCCCAGTGAAATCATCCCGGGGAAGCTCCTCCTAGGAAGAATTGATTCCGGAGGGAGTTCATTCCGCGTGGAATTCCGTATGGGGGAATTCCTTCCAGGAGAAATTATTTCCGGGAATTGGGTTCCTGCGAGATTCTTCCAATGAGAAATTCGTTCCAATGAGAAATTCGTTCCAGTTACGAACAAGAATGCGTAAAATAATAATGACGGAAAAAAAATCTGTGTTTGAGGGAGAAAACAGTTTTCATCATGACCCTTGGGGGAACAGATGAACTGTTTTTGGGAAGCCTAGAGAACTCTGAAACTTGCTGGAAATAGGGAGGAAGGATCCCATAGAAGACTTAATTTACACGGAAAACAGACAAAATAAGAAAAAGTTCCATGGAAGATCAGCTTTAGAGAGAAAAATCAGAAAATAAAGGGATTTGAGGATTTCTATCAAGATTCATTGAGGAGTAAAAGGTACCATTACAGGCCAAAGCAAAAGAAAAACTTGATGAAAGGCGATCTTCTTGATGAAGAACAGATCAATTCTTTGAATTCTTGGAAATTTTACTACATTAAATACAAGAACCAGAAGATCAAAGTTTAGTGGGTCAAAGAATTTCTATCTTGACTAGTCAAGAGGCACATTGATGGAATGATTGCTAAGGAACTAGGAAGATTGCTAAGGAACTAGGAAATGATTTCATGGGATTTCATGGGATTTTATATAAAAAAGACCACAGATCCGTGTTTGATAGATCCAAACATTCCTATCGAGATTTTTTGATGGACAAATGCTTTGATTGGAAGCGGAAAATTGGAACTTGTCAAGAACGCAATGAAAACTTGTCAAGAAGATCGAGAAAGGTTCTATAGGAGCATCAGGTATTTTATAAAAAAAGCAACAGAATCATGTTTGAGGGATCGAAGAGTTTCTGTCTTGATTTCTTGAAGGACACATGATGATACAATTGAAAACCAATATAAAACTTACTGAAAAGTGAAATTGAGCACTGTACGTCAAGAAAAAGACAAACGATACGACAAAAATACATAAAATGTTGCACACAAACCTGACAAGGTACTATGGTTGTATAGGAAGAAGTTTGTGGGTACCGTCCCAAGAATTTCCAACTAGAATATCTGAGGATCAAATCATGTAGCAAATCCCAAAAAAATCCGTATGAAAGACTTGTTGAGAATAATGAAGCATTAAAGTCCTATCAAATGGCTGTTTCATAGCAAAAAAGCAAGAGATCCAGATTTGAGGGATCCTGCTATTCCTAGCAGGTGATATTCTTTGAGGGACAAATGGTGTGAATGGCCAAACTAGGTATAAACTGGTAAAGAACTTGTTAAGAAGATCAAAAATGAATAGTTTAAAAAGTAAATTTCATAATAAAAACTAGAAGATCGAAGCTTGAGGGATTCAAGAGTTGCTATACTACTTAGAGGTAATTCTAGGGAGAAGTGATGTGATTGGAGGTCAATAATGCTATATCAAGGATTGGTCAGAAAAATAAGAATGATTCTTTGGGTACTTTGAACCAAAAATAACCAAAGAAATCTATATTTTGAGGGATCTAACAATTTCTATTGTGATTCTCTAGAAGATCAGTGCAGTGATGGGTGGAAATCAACAAAAAATGTCCTAAAATACCAAGGACGTGAAAAGTTATTCAATGAAAGCCTTACTGTACCCACTTAAACAAAAAAAATGTGATGGCTTGAGAGCTCAAGAAGTTTTTCCAATCTTAATTTTTCGAGGGACAAAACAATGTGATGAAAGTCGTGAATTTGAACTAAACTATTCAAAAAATCAAAAAAAGTTATATCTGAGGACCATTTTATACCAAAAGAACCACAGGAGATACATGTTTGAGGAATTAGGCAATTCTCATGGAAATTCATTGAAGAGCAAATTAAGTGATTCAAGGTCAAATATGTCATAGAAGATTTGCTGAAAGTCTAAAGAAAGGTTCCATATAACTTCATGAGAAATTAGGTTCCATTTGAAAGATGACTGGTTGAGGGATTAAAGAGTTTTCGTCGCCATTTTCATTGTATCCACCCGGCATAAAGGACAAATGGTTGACTTAGAACCTAAAACGTGACAAAAAAAATTATTGAAAATACAATAAATAGGCCTATAGAATATTCAGTTTACCCCTTTTATGCCAAAAAATTCACAAGAGATCAATCGTTGAGGAATCGAGAAATGAGGGGCTAAAAATGCCATAACAACAAGCAAAGAATATGGAAATGGTTCTATGGGAAATCTACAATGACATTATCAAAAAGAAACGCAGCTCATGTTCCGACATCAATTAGACAATTTTTTCAAGGGACAAGATAATGATCTGATCTAAAGACAAAAAAGGTTATAAGAGACTACAATCATGTCGAAAACGACAATAGAAAAGCAAGATTGCTTGAGGGATCAAAAAACTATTCCAATGATCTTTTGGACTATAGTTTAAAATGTGTGTTGACAGATAGAAACAGAGAGAGACACAAAGGAAACGTCATAACTGTGAGGGTGAAGCGACTTAAAGAACTGGCTTGACAAAAAACAAAACTCGGCATTCAAGTCAGTAATTTATTCAAGGGATAAGAAAATTTTTTATTTTGATCTGTAAATCGGCGAAAGGAAAGAGGAATGCAATTGAGGGTATGAAGTCCCAAGGAACAAATGTTCACGTATAAAAAGAAGGACAAGACTTGTGGAAATTGACAAAATTCATATAAGATAAACAAGATATAATCCATCGCACTCTGATGAACCAATACAGGCTGTAAAAGATAAATTTGACTAAAGTCAGTGAGAAACCTGTGAGATAGAAAGAGACACTTGAAAAAATCACTCATAAAATAAAGTTCTAATTCAGCAATTTTGACAATGTAGCCAGAAATTTGGCAGCCAGTATTACTTGACGAGATTTTGTCTGTTCAGAAATAGTAGAATGGTATAAACAAGATTGTCATCGACACTGACTATTAGACGAGAGCATCTGTTGATCTTCTGGAATCCTGTTGTTTATAATTTGATTTCTACTTCTAGGTCGAAGACGAGAACCGCAACCTCATCAGCCCGTCGCCCGACGACGCCGTCAGCATAGCGGGCAGCGAAAAGGACGACATCATCGTCGACGAGGCCGTCACCTCCGTGCCGAAGCCCTTCTCGAGTCCCACGGCGCTGGGGGGCTACCCCACGGGCATGCTGTTCCCGCCGCAACCCCTGCACCCCATGATGCTGGAGGCGATGTACAGGAACGCCTCGGAGAAGGTGAGCAGGGGGCTGCCCCTGCCCTACCCCAACTCGCCGCCCGCCTACCCGCAGCGCTATCCCTTCCTCAGCCCTTCGATGCTGAGCCCACCGCAAGTTCCTTTCGACGTGCTGCGGAGCCCCGCGGCCGCCCCGCCCACCCCCAAAGTGTACGATGCCAGCGGAGGAAAAATGAAAGACAGGTGTGTATTTGGCCTGAATCATGTTGCGAACATTGTTATATAGGGGCAATATTTCCATCGGAGGTCAAGTCTTTCCTGAGGATAACTTGAGCTTGTCTGGTATTCGGCGCCCTACTTGGTCCGTTTGTGTCCTCATATGCCCAAAAAGCCCTTTTTTGCTTTCATGTGTTGATTATAGCCCATTGGACCCCATTTTGTCTCCAATAATGGTGTTTGAACCCTTGCTGAGCCCCTTGCATTTTTTCCATTTGCATTTAACGAGCACTCTTGTGCCTTCCTTTGGTATTGTATTTGTGATACTCGAGGTCCTATAGTTTCACCTGGCGTCAAGTTGTCCCGCGTCAAGTTGTCCTGGCCTAAAGTTGTCCTGGCGTCAAAATGTCATGTACGCGAAAACCTGAGTTTACGATTTATTCTTTGGTTTCAGGTACGCCTGCAAGTTCTGCGGCAAAGTCTTTCCCCGCTCGGCCAACCTCACCCGCCACCTCCGCACCCACACCGGCGAGCAGCCCTACAAGTGCCGCTACTGCGAGCGCTCCTTCAGCATCTCCTCCAACCTGCAGAGGCACGTGCGCAACATCCACAACAAAGAAAAGCCCTTCAAGTGCCCCCTGTGCGAGCGCTGCTTCGGCCAGCAGACCAACCTCGACAGGCACCTGAAGAAGCACGAGGCGGACGGCCCGACGATACTCGACGAGCGCAACCTCCAGAGGAGAACGACGCTGCCGTCGCGGAGCATGAACGAAGAGTCCTACTTCGAAGAGATCCGAAACTTCATGGGCAAAGTGACGGACGGCAGGTTGCTGCAGCACCTGCAGCCGAAACAGCTGCCAAACTTTTGCCTGCCGCCGAAACTTTTTGGCGGCGGCAACCATCATCACCAAGAGGGAGGAGTGAAGGGGGACGAGAAGAGGGATTCGTCGTACTTTTCGGACAAGGACAACTACTCGTCGAGGTCGTCGAGTAGTGGAGAGTCGAGCCCGAAGGACGACGACGGCGGCGGCGGCGTGAGTGGTGACAAAGAGAAAGACAGTAACGAGGATGCGTGCAATAACAACAACAACAACAACAACAGCAACAGCAACAACAATAATAGTGGTAGCAATAGCAATAACGTCACTTGATACAAGTGGATAAAATGTGTGGATGAGTGATGGTTTTATGAAATTGTGATAGATGGCACTGAAGTCTGGTGTAAGTTTTCGATTACGATGATGATTTTGTATACCTGTAAGCGGTAGAGAGGAGTTTTTGCTTCATACATCGGTTTCGCTCAAGAATAAATTGGAAAGTATTGGAGGATTTCATGGGTGGTTCTGCAAACTTCTGCAAACTGCAGTGTTCCAGTCGTAAAAATGCCTTTAGTTTTCCCTAATGCTAAATCGATCTAATACGAAATTCATGATACTGTACAACTTCAAGCTTTGATATTTTAGGAACCGACAACTTAGTTGAACAAAAAACAAGATCACAATAATACACTCCCTCCCATGTTGAGTGAGGGTCGGGAAAGTAGAAATGGAAATATAACCCACTTGATGCTCCGCATCCCGCAAGATTGCCTTGCGCTATAGTTGACTCGGCACTTCACGCCTCGCTTAACTCACTAGCTATGCTACTTCAAGATATAACTGATCTCGACCTTTCACGTCCAGCGATATTATTTTGCGCTATAGTGACCTCGACGCTTCGCGTCTCGCAAGGTTGCTTCGTGCTATAGCTAAGCTCGACGCTTCGCGTCTCGCGAAACTACCTTGCGTTATAACTGACCTCGCTGCTTCACGTTTTAAGGTGTTACTTTGTGGTTCAACTAACCTCGACGTTTCGCATTGCGCAAGATTGCCTCGCGCTTCAGTTGACCTGGCACTTCACGTCTCGCTAAATTTACTAGCGACATCACCTTGAGATATATTTGATCTCGATGCTTCACATCTCGCAATATCACCTTGTGCTCCAATTAACCTCGACGCTTCGCGTCACGCAAGGTTGCCCCGTGCTATAGTTAACCTCGACGTTTCGCGTCTCGCTAGGTTATCTATCGCTATACTTGACGTCGACGGTTTGCAACTCACGATGTTAGGTTGCGATGTAACTTATCTCTCAGCTTCACGTTTTACAAGATTGCCCCGTGATATGACAGACCTCGGCGCTTCGCGCCTCGCTAGATAACCCAGCTCCATATCGTATCCCGATATCACCTCATCATAAAAATTATACCAATCCTCTGTTCCGTAAGATTGCTTCGTGCTATAATCGACCTCGGCGTCTCGCTTTCTTTCTTTCTTGCAAAAATGCTCGATTCATGTCTAAAATGGGGATTACGTTCTCCAAATGAACAAAATTGACGTTTTTGACGTTTAGAATGGAAATCTTTGAACAATTTCTGGAGAACATGTCGTTTTTCACTAAATCTGACATCAGCATAACATTTTCGGCCACGATTAGTCACACGTTCGATTCAAATTAGATTTTTAAGAAAATGAGTGTTACTATTTATTTAAACTTTTCCTTACTTCACTTCACTACTTCACTTTAATCCAGAAGAAAGAAAATTTGCATACTTGTTACTGGGACTATATCAGACAATTTGACCCGTATTTTATCGGCTGGAATCCAAGATGGCGGCCGATTTCGAAGGTAATCTCCAAAGAATCGGAATTTGGTAATTGTAACTTATAAAGGCGCGGAAAGTGTCATTTTCTGCTGATTCGACTTCGCTGATTACGGTAAAATTGTTTATTATCCAAAATGGCGGTTATTGTTAAGAATACCTTCGAAAAAATCAAAAATTCCGGAAAAAAACTTCAACTACGAAGTCGCTGAAAAACGGTCAACCCGATCGACTTGAAATTTGGCACGCATCTACCTATTGTTGGTCTGTGGAATGAGCCCATAAGTTTTTGGCTGTCATCTGTCTAACAGAATTGTCACTATCAACAAATGTCAGAAGCTATATCTCACGGAGCTCGACTTGCAATATTTCATTTGGAAGTCCTAGAAAAAACTGCATCAAGAACAATTGAAAGTATTGCCCTATCTGTCATTTGTCAAGTAATGAAAAAAATCAAATTTCAAAATTTCACCATTTAATTAGTTGAAATCTATTCGATAGATTGGAACCAAACTTGGCAAAAAGAAGCACAACAAAAGTGTCAAACTATATCTGCAGTTGCAGTTTTCCACCGTTTTCCAGTCGGGCGTTATGAATTTTTCGAAATTTCTCTTAGCCGTTGCCACCCGAGTGGGCCTTTCACCCGTGTTTTCACCAAGACGACTCGCTTTTGATGCAGGACTACACTGAAAAAACTACTTTCTTTCGGACATCGACTTTTTTTTGAACATTTCAACTGATATCGAAAAAAGATTGAATTCGGCGTGGTGTAGACTCATTTCCACTATTGACACGGCTCCGATATTTCGACGGTAATTGTTCAAAAATGAAATTTGCACATTCCGTGAATTTGGAAAAACTGTAGTGCAAACTTCAACATGTGACGAGCCCCACGGTTTATTCAGCTAGGTGCAGACATGCTGAGAATGAAAGTTGGGGTTGGAGAATGATTTCATTAATTTTAGGGTCAAACACGCAATTTTTCCACCTCTTTGTCCCATCAACAGACTTCCATCATCTTATTGACCAAGACATAACCAGTTCTCGAACATTTTCAACCATTTCTTTTTTCAATTTCTTGGGAATTTTCTGGTTGGAAATGTAAAAGCGGGCTGGGTTTTAGAGACCGGACTCCAATGAGAGAGCTTAAACTGAATCCTTTAAAGAAGATTGAAGATTTGAAGAAGATTGAAGATTTGAAGAAGATGGGAGATTGAAGGTTGAAGATTTTCACGATAAGATGATTTGGAATAAGATTTGAGGTTTTCCCGGAAACTTCAGATTTTATAAATTCAAATTTTCCTGACAAAAATTTCAATTTTTGCAGCGCAGATCTTTCAGCAATCTAAAATTATAGGAAAAACTCATATTTTTATCAAATACTTAACATAGGCCTCAACAATTAAACTACGAACTCCAGCCCCCTTCCTACATTGGTAATCATTCTAGATCCTTTAACCATCATATTCATAATCTGTCACCCCAAATTAGTGATAAACAACACTTCTGGCGACCTCAAAGCTAAAAGTTGAAAATCTCTGATTTCTGACTTTCTGGAAGCCATTGTGAATAATTACGCCGCCATTTTGAATTATTCAAGGGATAATTGCATAAAAACTGGTTCAGAATTAGAAGAAATTGACATTTCTTGCGCCTCTATAACTCAAAATTAAATAATTCGAATTATTTGTAGGTAACCTTCAAAATTGGCCGCCATATTAGATTCTGGGCGATAAAAAATTAAGGTAATACAAGCAAAATCGTCTCAAATGGTCTTACTAACAAGTGTGCAAAATGACTTGCCGCTATCTTCAAATGCAGTTTGAGACCGCGTACCGCGGCGACTATTCCTAAAATGCCATGAAAATAGCAGTTGGAATACCACCATACTCGTCTTCTAATGAAACAATTTTTTTTTGAGAAATTTTTTAATAATTGGCCCCGAAATCTAATAAAATAAAAAGGTGTATCGAAGTTATTGAGTTGAAAATTGGTTTAAAAGCTCTAGCCCGAGGTGCGAAGCACCGAGGGATAGAAATCTCTACATAGAATATCAACAGCAGCAACGCTCGAGGTGCGAAGCACCGAGGTTCATAAGTCACAAGGTGCCAAACAGCAGTAACGCCCGAGATGCAAAGCACCAAGGTCATCGATATATTAAAAATTGGCTCAGTCTTAAGCCCGAGGTGCGAAGCACCGAGGTCAATAAACCACAAAGCAACGATTCTTGTAATGCCCGGGGTGCGTAAGAAATCTTTCTATGTTATTGCTTCTCAAAAAATTCATGGACAAGTTGATAGTCTCTATCGTGCCAAAATATGGTAAGAGAAAATTAAAGAGAGAATATTGTTCTTTCAATAACATCCTCGATAACATCCATCAAACCGCATGATCATTGCTCTACTCGCCTTATTGTGAAATAAGATTTCTAAACACTCAAAGTTTGAAGTTGAAATTGCACATTCACATCATATCGGTTTGGGGTATAAGTACACCAAACGTAAATCTTGGAATACAATGCAGGACCTGGAAAAAATGCTCGATGAAAACATTCAATTTTTTTCGCTCTACATTCACGATTCTTACACGCCGATTCATCAAAATAAGAAAGCGTAATATCGATTCTTTACGCTCCGTTTTTTCTTCTTTTTCATCGTCAATATGCCATTGTGATATGACGGAGCAAAGCCACCCGGAAATCCTTCAGTTCTTGTCTTTTCTCCTTCCTCTTCTACACAACGAAAATTTTGGAACTGAAAAAAAAAATAGAGCGGATTCCTAACATACCAGTCGAATATTATTTGTGTGACATAACCAGGTATTCAAGAAGTGACAAGTTTTATTTCTACTCTCCGGCTGGTATACAGCAGCTCACACAAACATAAACAGTGTGTGTTGTCGATGATATTTATGGCGTTTTTATTAAATCGATCGTGCGACTACACGAAGAAAGCTCGCACACGACAGGTGGTTCCACGGCTGGACTTTTACGTAACCTGTTGGTACCGATTCTGACATAAGTACCAATTTTTCATTATTGTATTACTAGTTCCAAAAAAAAAAACTACTCTTGTTGCAGGACTTTTTTCTTAAGAAAAAAACTAAATAGATTACAGGTATCATATGAAAATAAAAGTGCTCAGAGGAAGCGAATTCCAGCCCGACGCGAAAAAAACTCATGTTCCTGTTCCTAATTAAAACCAGATCACACGATGATTATCAAAACACGGACAACTTTCTTTATGCGTACACATAAAAATACTAGACGCGTCTTTTGCACGGTTATGCAGTTAAGCAGGTACTAGGCAGCACACTGCTCTTCATCAGGTATACATTCAGATAGCTTAGCGCTCGTCTCGTCGTTAAACCGAAGCCTATGGCCTACGTGGAATCAATCAATTAAGAAAATGCAGTGATTTACTTTAAAATATTCCACGCCTAAGCCGCACTATCGCTCTTAATTGCCCCGCGTTTACGGCAAATTCTGCGTTAAAAGCGCAACAGCGCATTAATTTCCGTTCTTAATTAAGCCTCGGCCGTTCCGTTTATGGTAGTCTTATGGAATATCGTTCGTTTCCGGCTCACGGGGTATTATAGGCATCGATCTCGATAACGTGTGGAGCTTATTGGGTGCGACGGGCCTCCGCAAAAAATCGAGAGCCTTGTGCACTGAAGCCTCCAAAATTTGCTTGGATACAATCAGAAAAATGCATCCATCGACATTAATTGCATGGAAATTGAAATTTTTGGAATTTCGAAATAACGAAAATTTGGGAGTGCTGGTAATGAATTCGGATCCGGTCCAAAATTTTGTGAAATTTGGACTCAAGCTCGACAAGATTATCTCAAGAAATAGCTGAGTCAATCCTCGTTGAGCCGCTAACAAAAAGAAAGCTCAGATGTTGCAACAGCACTCAAAATTTCGTGGTTTTAATCGTAGATGTGTCGAGCTTGTTATCAAATCTCTCAGGATTTGGTTCTGAATTCGAACAAGTTGACAATTTTATCATGGAAAATATCCAAAATTTACAAATCAAACCGATGGAAATTTTTCGGAAAAGAAGAAATTAGACTTTTGGGACGATATCACGGAGAAGTATCTAAATTTCAGTCAGTTTATTCTAAATTTGAATTTGTTGTGAAATTTTGAAGAAAACTAGCACAAACTTGGCTTGCTTATCTAGAAAATCAGCCACGTTATACAAAATAGCTGGATCAAAGTAATGATATTGCTTGGAGAAAGAAGAAATGAGTATTTTGGGGGGGAAATTGTGGGGGATTACGGCACAAACTTGGCTTGTTCATCAAAGAAAAAACGGCTGACTGTTACAAAATTCCCAAATCAAACTATGAAAATTCCGAGGAAAATTCTTGAGAAAAAAATCAGAATTTTCAGGAAATCATGAACAAGTATACAAATTCCAGTCTCCTGATCTTAAATTTGGATTTATCGTATAATTTTGAGGATAGGGCACAGACTAGGCTTGTATATCTAAAGAAAAATGGCCGAGTTATACAAAATTTCCAATCAAACTGATTAAAATTCTTGGGGAAGTAAAAAATGAGAATTTTCGAAAATCATGAAAACGTTTCCAAATTTCAGCCGGCTGATTTTGAATTTGAATTCTACGTAGAATTTTGGGGGTTTAGGGCACCAACTGGACTTGTTTATTTGGAGAAAACGGTCGATTAAGGAAATTCTCAAATCAAACTGATGAACATTTTTGGGAAAAGACAAAATAAGCATTTTCAGAAAATCATGAAACAGTTTCCAAATTTCAGTCTGCTGATTTTAAATTTGAATTCTTCGTGAAATTGTGAAAAGTTAGGGCACAAGCTTGGCTAGTTTATCATAAAAACCGGCGGCGTTATACAAAATTCCCATATCAAACTGATGAAAGTTCTTGACGGAAGGAGAAAAATGAGAATTTTGGAATATCATGGGCAAGTTTCCGAATTTCAATCTGCTAATTTTGAATTTGAATTCATCGTGGAATTTTAGAGAAGTAGAGTTCTCACTAGGCTTGTTAATCTGAAAAAAAGGCCGAGTTACGCTAAGTTCTCGAATCAAACTGATTGAAATTTTTGGGGGAAGACAAAATGAAAATATTCAGAAAATCATGAAACTGTTTCCAAATCTCAACCTGCTGATTTTCAATTTGAATCCATCGTGCAACTGTGGGGAATTAGGTCACAAACTTGACTTGATTATCTGGAGAAGCGGCCAAGTTATACAAAATTCTCAAATCAAACTGATGAAAATTCTTGGAGAAAAACAAAATGAGAATTTCTGGACAATCATTGAACAGTTTCCAAATTTCAGCCTGCTGGTTATGAATTTGAATTATTCGTGAAATTTTGGGGAATGAGGGCACAAAATTGACTTGTTTATCTGATGGAGAAAAAGCGGCCGAGTTATACAAAGTTCTCGAATCAAACTGATGAAAATTCTTGGGGGAGGAAAAAATTAGAACTTTGAAGTATCATGAGTAAATTTCCAGATTTCAGTCTGCTGATTTGAAATTTGAATTCATTGTAAAGTTGTGAAGAATATGGGTACAAACTTGGCTTGTTTATCTGAAGAAACGCCTTAGTTATACAAAATTACCAAATCAAACCGATAGAAATTATTGGGAAAAGACAAAATACGTTATTTCAGATCATGAACAGTTCAAATGTTTTGTCTGTTTATTCAAAATTTGAATTCATCGTGGAATTGTGAGGAATACGGGCACAAGCTAATGGTGGTTTTCTGTAAGAAAAAACATTCCATAAACGCTCTGTTATGTAAAAATTCGTGTCAGCCATTGGCTGTTGCCTAGGTAACTACAACGTAACAGAGCCTTTATGGAATGTAATTTTTCAGAGAATCGCACTATTAGCTTGTTTATCTGGAAAAAGTGCTAAGTTATACAAAATTCCTGAATCAAACTGATGAAATTCTTGGGGAAAGACAAAATGAGAATTTTTTAGAAAATCAAGAACAAGTTTTCAAATTTCAGTCTGCTGATTTTGAATTTGGATCAATCGTGAAATTTCGGGGACTGGGGCACAAATTTGGCCTGATTATCTAGGAAAAGGCCAAGTTTTACAAAATTTCCAAATCAAAATTATGGAAAATCTTGAAGAAGAACGAAACGGGAATCTTGAAAAAATCATGAACAAGTTCCAAAATTTCAGTCTGCTGATTTCATATTTGACTTCAAGGTGAAATTTTGTAGGAATATAGCTAAAACGTGGCTTGTTTATTGAAGAAAAAACGGCCGAATTATACGAAACTCCCAAATCAAACTCACGAAATTTTTGAGGAAAGATTAAAGTTCGATTTCAAGGAAATCATAAACAAGTTCACCAGCCTGCCGATTTCAAATTTGAATTCAAAGTGAAATTTTGTGGGATTAGGGCACAAACTTGGATTGTTTATTTAAAAAAAGGCCGAGTTATACAAAACTCCCGAATAAAACTGATCAAAATTCTTCAGGAAAGAAAATATGAGAATTTTGAAGTATATCACGAGAGAATTTCCAAATTTTAGTCTGCTGATTTTGAATTTTAATCAATTGTGCAATTTTGAGAAAATCAGAGCACAAACTTGTCTTGTTCATCTAAAAGAGAGATTTACAAAATTTCCAAATCAAACTTATGGAAATTCTTGGAGAGAGAAAAAACGAAAATTTTGCAGTAGGTATCATGCGAAAGCTTCCAAATTTCAGTCTTCTGATCTCAAATTCCAATTCAACGTGAAATTTTGGAAAAATACAGCTCAAACTTGGCTTGTTTATCTAAAAAAAAAAAACACGGCCGAGTTATGAAAAACTCCCAAATCAAACCGATGGAAATTTTTTGGGGGAGACAAAATTAGAATTTTTATGAAATCATGAACAAGTACACAAATTTCAGCCTGTTGATTTTAGATTCAAATTCAACGTGCAATTTTGGGGAATTAAGGCACAAATTTGGTCTGCTGATTTGAGAAAGGCCAAGTTGTACAAAATTCTCAAATCAAAGTGAGGGGAATTCTCGGGGAAAGAAAAAATGAGAATTCCGGAGAATCTTGGAGAAGGTTTCCAATTCCAGTCTGCTGATTTTAAATTTGAATTCATCGTGAAATTGTGGGAAATTAGAGCACAAACTTAGCTTGTTTATTCAGAATTCTCGAATCTAACTGATGAGAAATTTTCGTAAGACAAAATGAGAATTTTTAGAAAATCAATTACCAGTTCACGAATTCTAGTCCGTTGGTTTTAAATTTCAATTAGTAGTGGAATTGTAGGGAAATGGGGCCTAAATTTGGCTTGTTTATCCAAAAAGAACGGCTGAATTATACAAAATTCCCAAATCGATCTGATGAAAATTCTTGGGGAAAGAAAAAATGAGAGTTTTCTAGTATCATGAGAAAATTTACAAAGTTTGGTCTGCTGATTGCAAATTTGAATTCGTCGTGGAATTTTTGATTCAAATAAATTGAATATTACCAAAAAAAAAAAAAACTTCCGGTCGACCAAAATTGACCAGTTTAATTTTTTATTAAAAATTGAGATTAGCCATGTAGGTGGCAAGCCCGACATCTCGTTGTTAAATTTATAAATAAACAAGTCGTGTTTGAGCTTAAATTTCAACTTCACTGATGGGTTTGATTATGTCATCAAAGATAAAAGAGTGAAAATATTTTTACCTCACAGTAGTGTATAAAGTTAATGACTCCATTCCAGTGATTAAAATGAGATATTATCCACGAGTGACAAAGTATGTATCAAAACTGACTTTTGCTCCAAGTACTTATTTGGCAAAACCTTTTCAATTTTAGTTTGCCCTGGAAATCTGATCTTCCGATCTTCCGTTTCCAAAATCAAAATTCAATCATTACACAATGGTACACTATAGGTGCAAAACAAAACCGTATGGAAAAATTGACGGACCACTAAGCCGAAAGAAAGTGACCGCTAATTAATTATTTTAATCTCCGAAAACGTCTCAATCAAACCTACATACGCACCTGCTCAATAATGGTGAACGTTTCCATTATGGCTTTGTTTACGGAATTCTCTTTGATGTAACCGTTCTGTTGAGTATCATCAAAAATTCCGCTGCCGTATTTCTTTTTGCTCATCGAAAACTCGAACATTCCTCCAGTACAAAAATACGGTGGTCAACAAAATTAGAAGTGTCCAAATCGAAACTTTCATCAGCTTTTAAACCTGTAAAAAGCTTTGAGTTTCTCTTGGACGATTCTAGAACGGTTTAAGGCGGTCGACAGTCCTTTCCATTGAATATCTGACTCAGGCTTTCTGGAATAAAGAAGCCAAATGAAGTTTCTACGGGGTGTCAAATAACACAGTACAAAACTGCGCTGGAAATTCGGCCATCCCCCAAATTAATAGTTTTTTTCAAAGGATACCAACACCAGAAATATTGATAAGAATCACGTTTCATACCTCTGGACTGTTTTCAATTCATTGTCTTGTCTAGTTTTTTAAAACAGTATTTTTTTCAGCTGTATGAATTTTTTTAACTTTTCAACTTGTCATATTATTGAGCCAATGATAGTTTCACTTAAAAAAAAACTGTCTCTTCTGAGACACATTGTCGTTACTCACCTCTGCAAAGTTCATCCCTGGACCACAACAGGTTCCATTTCTAGCCAACACCAAAACAGAGGATGGAACTGGAAACCGTTTCAAGGCTTGACAAAATGGGGATGTCCAAGCAGTTGTGCAACATTTTATTTGACACCCTGTAAAAACCTTATTTGGCTTCTTACGGCTATTCCACGTGAAAAATCTATTTCTTATCCAGATGGGGCTGAAACTTATTCACAAATAGATCTAAAATCGTCCAAAGGAATCTGAAGCTAGGTAGATATCCATTATCCAGTTTTGAGGACAGATGAAAATTTCATCAACAGGCACTTATTTTGTTGACAACCTTAGTTCAGCATTGAATTTTTACATCTACTGCAATTATTCACGATTTATGAATAGAAAAGAACTGAGTGAATAAGTAATCTGGATTAAAATATTGGGATAAAAAATCGAACAAATGATCAGCAGATGAAAATAACAAATAACAATAATTAACTTTTTGTTCTTATTCTAATTTTTGTTTACCTTCGAGACTTGAACCACTAGGAATGCGACCATCACTTTGTTTACTTATGAAAAACGGAGCTGTTTATTTATCCATTATTTATCTGCTCATTGTCATCAACAATGTTCGTCATATTGGCTGTCACAATTTAGCTATTTCTATAGTATTGTTACGTTCCGTAATCGATCACTTCCAAAAATCCCTGTACAGAACTTCTCTAAAACTAAGTAGCTTAGCCCAACTAATGGAAAATATAAACTCAAGAGCCGCATAGATAAAAACGTAACAAACGAAAGCCTGGCAGGTTTACGGCTACGAATAGCGAGAGCGAAAAAAAAAAAGCGCACGCTCATAGAAACGACAAAACTGGCGGACCTCCGGGCTGTTATATCAACAAACGGAATCATCATCATGACATCGAGTGCCGCCAACATTAGCGCAATAAAAGGCCCCGCAGACGTGTTGTAAAACCAGATTCGTATCTGACACTCCGTATAATATATGAAAACTAGATTTACGATCATAAAAAGAAAATGAGGATGCGTGCGGATTGGGCAATCCGACAACGAAAGTGTAACACACGCGGCGCGTTCTGTTGTTTCGGTTTCGGTTTCGGGACGCGCCCACTCGAATTCGAACCCAAATACAGCAACAATTAATTTGGCCTAATTTGTGC
Source organism: Anaspis maculata (assembly GCA_949128115.1). NCBI lineage: Eukaryota > Metazoa > Arthropoda > Insecta > Coleoptera > Scraptiidae > Anaspis > Anaspis maculata. The sequence continues at coordinate 67,331,524 of OX421966.1, read as the reverse complement.
AACAGCAACAATGATCAGGCTTCATGCAATGTTTGCCCTTGTTAAGGGCGCCGATTGGTTGCTAAATAAACATGCACCCACGCTCCGTGCAGCCTTGTTCCTTAATTTATCGTCAAGGTCAATACTGAAAAAGAAAAAGTGACTCCACTCATTCACTGCGATTTTGTTCTTTAGTCTCAAAAATTCTTAGTTGATAAAAAAAACTCACAATGAATGAGCATAGCCCATCCTTTCTCTTGTAATTATTGACTTCAACGATGAATTTTTGTAAATATTCACTATGAGCTTTAGAACTTCTGAGTCCAACAATCCGAATAAGTAATATGTCAATTTGGAAATAAATTTCGGAAAAAATCTGTACACTAGTAAAAAGTGCTCATGTCTACCTATAATGATGTGGATGTGAACCAGAATGCATTGTGAAGCATTCTTGACATCCGTTCCCATCCCGATACGCATCTTTCCGATATAATACCGCTTTGCCAATAACTCGTTTTATTAACAAAAACCGGAACGGTATGATTTTATGGAGAGCCATAGAGCAGCAATGATGCCCGTCTGATGTCTGGGAGAAACGATGCGAATATGAACAATATCGATCAAGTACGATTTCGATCGAGAACAGTATGAAGAACTGATATCGATAATATCCGCAAAAAATAATGTCATTCAGATATACAGCCGAACAATAATTGCTTCTCGATATTTTTGCGCCTTATCGCGAATCTCGCACACGATCCGAAAAGCCATCAATCAGCGTTTCTGTATGCAGAAATTCCACGCACGCATATTTTCGTCCTCTTGTCCTCACCCGAAACCATTAATCAACGTGCATATGAGATACCCATCTCGGATGTGGCTAGCCTTAGGCGAGCAGACGCTTAGAAATTTGGCCCATATTTTCGCGCCAGTACGAGGTTAGATATTTAAAATGTCTCTTGTTCGTTTTGCCGCTTCTGGAAATCGACACGCAGGGCTTTTTTGCGCCAATTCGGCGATCCACTCTGGTTAATTCCGAGCACGTTTCGTGAAGAAACTCCGAGCGACATGCGGTATGTCGTTGCGCATAATATGTGGAATTTCTGTGTGTGCTCTCGCATGCATGCCATCTGCCGTGTCTCTCCTTCTGCCAAGAGGTCATCGCGAGATTAGTACTCTTTTGCTCCAGCTCTAGGTATGCCCGTGCGGTTGCCGTGAGTGTCGGCGAGAGTACCTACAAGTATAAAATTCAAACTAGTTCAGTTTCTCGAAGAGGAAGTGGGTGGGATAGCTGGCTAGCTGCCCGTGGTGCCCTCGGGCCGGGCTGCAGATATAAAACAAACGAAAAGAAGATACGCCGCACGCTTCGTTATCTTCGAATTGCGGCTTCATGGGTTCCGCATTGTCATCTTGTGCCATCAAAATTGCTGTATGTTACGATCAACAGAACTTATTTCGCCTATATTGCACTGATAGTTATCTAAATAAATCAACAACGCCCCAACTTGTGAGTACCTACTGAAGAAATTTTTGGTTGAATTGTGTTGAAAAACCATCAACTGAATATCTTACACGCACCTTTCAGCTATATTGCAATTAATTAAACAACAACGTTATATAACGACGTAAACAATTACGTTACTCTACCTACCAATTCCAATATAGGTATTCGTACAGTTTTTTAACGCCACATTTACCTTCACCGTTTACGGCTCCATCAGTACCTCTACCTATAATTTTTGCAAGTTTTATGTTTCCAAAAAAAACTTGGAATTTCTTCAAAGCCGTGTAACGAGCTAGTTAGAAACGGTGTTGTACGCGCTGCTCAGTAATTAGATAGAGTTATGTCATATGCAAGTCTTTATCCCATCATAAAAATGAAATAATCCTCTTTATGGGTTTGCTTATTACTCTACTTTGTTTTCCTTTTTCTTCTAGTTTTTGTCAGCGCATTTCAACTTCTGTGAATGAACAAATTGTCTGTTTCTGTTACAATAGTGATCAACGCTCTCCTATCAGTCATCGACATCACGCCTTCGGTTTGAAGCAAGCGTTCGTTCTGTACTGCCGTTCTGCTCTTCCTTGTGCTTCTACTTCTTTTCACTCTTCATCTTTCCAAATCTTTGTACTTGATTGTTTCTTTATTTTTGTTCACGATCATTGCTTTCTACTTCTACCAATATGTAGCTTTTCAACACCATTTGTCACGCCTGCTTCCATAAATTTCTCTTCAATCTTGTTATGCTCTTCTTACTCAACGGTTAAAAACAACAAAAGAATAAAAGCATTTCTTTCTGTGCTCTTGCAAATAATCTTGTTCTATCCAACAAAAGCTGTTGTCATTCTTCTCGTTCAATCAACTTGTTTTGCTCTTTTTCTCCATCTGTCTATGCTTATCACCTCTTTGATTTGAAAACATTTTGGTCATTGCACAGCGCTATAGAAGAAAACTGCCATCAAGATCATCGCAAAAGAACTTTTCGCTTACTATAATACTTGATTTTTCACCAATGTAAATCCTTGTCTCTTTTCTCATTTTTCTCTCTCTTCATGTACAAAAAACGGTTGCTTTTTTACGTTCTATCATCTGCTCTTGATGTTCATACTATTTCTTCTGTTCTTCTTGTTCTATTATTTCGAAGCCATTGACCTCACAACAAGAAGATCTTAGTTTTATAATCTTACCACATCATCCACTCGTTTTCACATTCATACATAAAAATTCTCACTAACTCAATTCTCAGTTCTCAAAGTTTTTCTCAATAATTTTCTTTTCTTTTGTACCAATCTACCAGTGAAAAGTTTCCTTTGCTTCCATTCTTCACTTGAATTTTGAACAACTGAAACCTTTTGAACTTGTTCTGTTTATATGCATGCATCATGAGTAGAGTAAGATAGCTCCTTCTGGACCCACCACCGTCACCGACAAGAGAAAATTTACCTTCTGGACCATGTAGTGGTGGAGGTAGTAGGACCAGAAGGAACTTTCTCACACTACTACTGTGCTTTACTCCATCATTTCTCCAATAATTCTCACAACCTATCTCAGTAAACTGCCTAGTTGTTCTTGAATTTTTTTCTATTGTACTAACCCACCAGAAAATGATCTTCTTCTATCTGTCTACATGCATATCGTAAGCACTATAGGATAGCTCCTCCTGAACCCACCGCCACCACCATCACCACCACCGCCGCATGGGACTATACTTCCTGGAACACGCGGTGATGGAGGTGGTGGGATCAAAAGGAACTTTTTACACTACTACTGTGCTTTTCTCCATCTCTTCGATCTGTGTTTATTCTTACAACAAACACATCTCAGAGAACTGGCTAGTTGTTGAAATTTCCTCTTCTATTACACTGCTCCACCAGTGAAACGTTTTCTTTGTTTCCATTCTTCACTTCATTTCCACTCAACAGAGAGCTTCAGATTTTGTTGTGTCCAGCTATATGCATATTGTGAGAAGTGTAACCTATTTCCTTCTGAACCCACCGCCACTACCATCACCACCATCACCACCATCACCACCACCACCACCACCACCACCACCACCGCGTGACACTATACTTTCTGGACCACGCGGTGGTAATGGTGGTGATGGTGGGTCCAGAAGGAACCATCTCGCACTACTATCACGCCTCCTTCCATTTCCTAAATTATTCTTTCCACCAAAAGCACTTTCATATCAATTTCAGTACAAACCAAAATGCCTCTTCCTTCTTGCGGGTTTTGGGTTCTATCTCAATAGTAACATTATTTGTTTAATTGAAGATGATTGTTCTGTTTTTCTGATCCTCCCTCAATTTCTGTGGAAACTGGAAAACAGACAGTTCTGTTTCATGTCAATTTTTTTTACGGTCACGCTATATTTCATTTTCACAATTTCCCTCAAGTCATACGTTTCTGCTTCATTTCTAACGCATCGTCACATCACTCTTGACACGAGTAAGAAGAATGTCTAGTTCTTCTTACAAATATACTATTTTATCCACAAGTGACTTTTACTTGTTCTTCTTCTCTTCACATCATTTTCATGATAAAGTTTTTCTCCTTCTTCATTCCTTCTTTATCAATAGCAATTCCGTTCAGTTCTAGTACAAACTGAAGAAGAATGCACCATTCATCCAATAGTAACCTTCTCATGTTCTTTTTACCTTTCTCCATTATTATTTTGTCTTTACCTTAACGAATGAATTGTTTCTATCATGTCTATGCGTTTCTGATTTGCTTCATTTCTCCAATTCTATATCCTCCCTTCGACAAAAGAAATTTTGTAGGTGTCGGTCCTAGTACAACCTGGGAGAAAAACCTCGTTTTTCCTATCGTAAATTTACTGTTCTTTTCAGAAGTAATATTAGTCTGTTCATTTTTAAAACTTATACTGAAAAGCCACCATTTTAGTTCTATACCCTATTATGCCCTATGCAAATGCTTTTTTTCAATTTCACATTTCTTCACTAAACTCAGTTTTATATCATTATACCATCAGAACTATAAACTAGATGAAAACTCTCAATTCACTCTTCCTGCCTACTTCACTAGAAGAAGAACGAAGTTCTCTCCTACATTTTATTTCGTGACTTCACTTTTATCAATCGTTTCAGCTTTTCCTCATATTGAAGGAACTCATTTCACGACGGAAAACTTCCAGTTATTTCGCTAGTCACTATCTGCGAAATGTTTGATTTTCGGCTTTCCTACTACCTAAAGGAAAACTGGGACGACAATAATGAAATTTAGACTTATTCAAGGTGTCGGTGTTGAACTGCAACTTCTTCAGAATAGAAGAAGACATTCGTCATCCAAGACTGTAGGGCTTGAACTGATCAAGATTTGTATCTTCTGTCAGTTCTTTGTCAAGAAAATATTTCAATTAGTCTAAGATCCCCTATTCAGAAATTCACCAGTTCGAAAACAAATAATTTCTTGCAAAAGTGAGAGAAGTGACATGTTTTATTCCAATCAGTACGAAAAGAGTGCACTCAGCTTCACTTGAGCTCTTTGGCAAATCGTTGACACTGATATCAGTGCGACAAAATGGTCTTTCGCCCACTAGTCTATTACACTCACTAATTTCCGCTCTTCAATAGTTTTGCTCGGGTTCAATTTTTTATCTCAACAAAACTGTTCAAATTCCTCATTTTACAATTCACTCCAAGTGAGTACCTACCTACTAGACCCCTGTTCAGCATTTTACCAGCTTGGAAATAAATAATTTTCTGCACGAGTAACAAAAGTGACATGTTCTGCTTCTGACAGTATAAGAAGAGTTTTTTAACGCCACATTTACCTTCACCGTTTACGACTCCATCAGTACCTCTACCTATAATTTTTGCAAGTTTTATGTTTCCAAAAAAACTTGGAATTTCTTCAAAGCCGTGTAACGAGCTAGTTAGAAACGGTGTTGTACGCGCTGCTCAGTAATTAGATAGAGTTATGTCATATGCAAGTCTTTATCCCATCATAAAAATGAAATAATCCACTTCATGGGTTTGTTTATCACTCTACTTTGTTTTCCTTTTTCTTCTGGTATTTGTCAGCACATTTCAACTCCTGTGAATCAACAAATTGTCTGTTTCTGTTACAATGGTAATCAACGCTCTCTTATTAGTCATTGACATCACGCCTTCGGTTTGAAGCAAGCGTTCGTTCTGTACTGCCGTTCTGCTTTTTCTTGTGCTTCTACTTCTTTTCACTCTTTCCAAATCTTTGTACTTGATTGTCTCTTCATTTTTGTTCACGATTATTGCTTTCCACTTCTACCAATATGTAGCTTTTCAACACCATTTATCACGCCTGCTGCCATAAGCTTCTCTTCAATCTTGTTATGCTTTTCTTACTCACCTTTTAAAAACAACAAAAGAATAAAAGCATCTCTTTCTGTGCTCTTGCACAAATTCTTGTTCTATCCCCAACAAAAACTCTTGTCATTATTCTTGTTTAATCAACTTCTTTTGTCCTTTTTCTCCATCTGTCTATGCTTATCACCTCTTTGATTCAAAATCACCCTGGTCATTGCACAGCACTATAGAAGAAAACTGCCATCAAGATCATCGCAAAAGAACTTTCTGCTTACCATAATACTTGATTTCTCACCTATGTAATACCTTGTCTCTCCTTTCATTTTTCGCTTTCTTCATATACAAAAAACTGTTGCTTTTTTCTACGTTCTATCATCTGCTCTTTATGTTCATACTATTTCTTCTGTTTTTCTTGTTCTATCATTCCAAAGCCATCGACCTTACAACAAGAGATCTCAGTTTTCCAATCTTACCACATTCGTTTCCACATCCATTAATGAACAAGTACATTAAAATTCCCACCAACTCAATTCTCAGTTCTCAAAGTTGTTCTCAATAATTTTCTTCTCTTTTGTACTAATCTACCAGTGAAAAGTTTCCTCTGCTTCCATTCTTCACTTTGATTTCAATCAACAGAAAGCTTTTAAACTTGTTCTGTTTATATGCATGCATTATAAGTAGAGTAAGATAGTTTCTTCTGGACCCACCACCGCCACCGCCGCGAGGAACTACACCTTCTGGACCATGCGGTGGTGGAGGTAGTAGGACCATACGAAACTTTTTCACACTACTACTGTGTTTTCCTCCATCATTTCTCGTATCATTCTCACAACCCATCTCAGAAAACTGCCCAGTTATTCTTGATTTTTCTTCTATTGTACTAATTTACCAAAAAACGATCTTCTATCTGTCTACATGCGTATCATAAATACTTTAAGATAGCTCCTTCTGAACCCACCGCCGCCACCATCACCACCGCCGCATGGAACTATACTTTCTGGATCACGCGGTGATGGAGGTGGTGGTATCAAAAAGAACTTTCTTACACTACTACTGAGCTTTTCTTCATCTCTTCAACCTTTGTTTATTCCTACAACAGACACATCTCAGAAAAATGCCTGGTTCTTGAAATTTCCTCTTCTATTACATTAATCCACCAGTAAAAAGTTTCTTTTGCTCCCATTTTCCACTTCATTTCCACTCAACAAAAAGTTTCAGATTTTGTTCTATCCAGCTACATCCATATTGTGAGTAGTGTAGCCTAGTTCCTTCTGAACCCACCGCCACCATCATCACCACCACCACAACCACCACCACCACCTCTACCACACCACCACCACCACCACCACCACCACCACCACCACCATCACCACCAAAATCACAACAACACCACCACCACCACCACCACCACCACCACCGCGTGGAGCTATACTTTCTGGACCACGCGGTGGTAGTAGTGGTGGTGGTGGGTCCAGAAAGAACCATCTAGCACTACTATCATGCTTCCTTCCATTTCTTCAATAATTATTCTTCCTACCAAAAGCAATTTCATATCAATTTCAGTACAAACCAAAATTCCCTGTTTATCTTGCGGGTTTTTTGTTCTATCTTAGTCAGTCACATTTGTTTTAATAAAGATAATTGTCTTGTTTTTCTGTTCCTCCCTCGATTTCTGTGGGAAACTGAAAAACAGACAGTTCTGTTCCATAACCATTTTTTCCACAGTCACGCTCAATTTCATTTTGAAATATTTCCTCGAGTCATACATTTCTGCTTCATTTCTAACGCATCGTCACATCACTGTTGGCACGAGTAAGAGGAATGTCTGATTCTTTTCACAAATATACTATTTTGTCCACTAGTCACCTTTACTTGTTCTTCTTCTCTTAATATTATTTTCATGATGAAGTTTGTCTAATTCTTTATTCCTCCTTCATCAAAAGCAATTTCGTTTAGTTCTAGTACGAACTGAAGAACAGTGCACCAATAGTAACCTCCTCATGTTCTACCTTTCTTCATAATTATTATTTCTTCACCTAAACGAATGATTTGTTCCTATCATGTCTATGCGTTCCTGATTTCCTTCATTTCTCCAATTTTTTATCCTTCCTTTCACAAAAGAAATTTCGTAGGTGTCGGTTTTAGTACAACCTGGGAGAAAAGCCTCGTTTTTCCTATCGTAAATTTACTGTTCTTTTCAGAAGTAATATTAGTCTGTTCATTTTTGAAACTTATACAGAAAAGCCACCATTTTAGTTCTATACCCTATTATGCCCTATGCTAATGCTTTTTTTCAATTCCACATTTCTTCACTAAACTCAGTTTTATATCATTATACCATCAGAACTATAAACTAGATGAAAACTCTCAATTCACTCTTCCTGCCTACTTCACTAGAAGAAGAACGAAGTTCTCTCCTACATTTTATTTCGTGACTTCACTTTTATCAATCGTTTCAGCTTTTCCTCATATTGAAGAAACTCATTTCACGACGGAAAACTTCCAGTTATTTCGCTAGTCACTATTTGCGGAATGTTTGATTTTTGGCTTTCCTACTACCTAAAGGAAAACTGGGATGACAATAATGAAATTTAGACTTATTCAAGGTGTCGGTGTTGAACTGCAACTTCTTCAGAATAGAAGAAGACATTCGTCATCCAAGACTGTAGGGCTTGAACTGATCAAGATTTGTATCTTCTGTCAGTTCTTTGTCAAGAAAATATTCCAATCAGTCTAAGATCCCCTATTCAGAAGTTCACCAGTTCGAAAACAAATAATTTCTTGCTAAAGTGAGAGAAGTGACATGTTTTATTCTAATCAGTACGAGAAGAGTGCACTCAGCTTCACTTGAGCTCTTTGGCAAATCGTTGACACTGATATCAGTGCGACAAAATGGTCTTTCGCGCACTAGTCTATTACACTCACTAATTTCCGCTCTTCAATAGTTTTGCTCGAGTTCAATTTCTTATCTCAACAAAACTGTTCAAATTCCTCATTTTACAATTCACTCCAAGTGAGTACCTACCTACTAGACCCCTGTTCAGCATTTTACCAGCTCGGAAATAAATAATTTTCTGCACGAGTAACAAAAGTGACATGTTCTGCTTCTGACACTATAAGAAGAGTACGCTAAAATCATTTTCCGCACAAGTGAGAGAAGTTGCAGGTCCCTGTGTGCGCATTAACAGTACGAAAAGTGATGCTTGGCTCGATCTCTTCGTTCAGTCGCCGTCATAGTTGACAGTGCGACAAAAAAGTCTTTCGCGCACTAGACTCAATATTTTTCAATATTCGCTTCTCAATTTTATTTTTCCACCTCGCCAAAATTATATTTTAGCTCGGTTTCACTTCAGGCACCTACTATAGGTACTGAGTGATCTCAATGATTTGCGAATGGAGCTGGAAAACAGTTTATTGTCGGCACGGGTGAGAAAAGAAGCTCAGCATTTCACCACTTTGAAAATAAATCTCTTGCACAAGCGAGAAAAGTGACGTTTTCCTCCTATCAGTACAAGGAGAGAGTGCTTAAACTCAGCTCGAGCTCTTTGGCGAATCGTTGACACTGCTTACAGTGCGACAAAATGACCTTTCGCGTACTAGAGACAATTATGCAATCATTTTCTTTCTCTGACAGTTCCTCTGGAGTTTAATTTTTACCTCGAATAAACTGCATCGATTCTTCATTCCATGATTCACTCCAAGTAAATATCTGCTCACTTCACTGATTTGTGGAAAAAAATCATTTTCTGCACAAGTGGAAAAAGTTGCAGGTTCCTGTGTGCTCATCAGCCGTACAGAAAGGGATGCTCGATCTCTCTGTATAGTCCTTGATATAGGTGACAACAAAAAAAAGCCTTTCGCGCACTAGACTTATTTTTTTTTATTATTCGCTTCCTCATTATTTAACTTTTCCACCTCAACAAAATTATATTCACAATTAATTCTGATTCAAACATCTACTACAGGTACTTAGTAATCTAAATAAATTGTGAAAGGAACTGGAAAAAAGGTTATTGTCTGAATTAGCGAGAAAAGTGACAGGTTTTTCTTCCCAGAGCGTATTGAAATGAAAAGCGGTTACTTATCTGATTTTGCAAAGCGACCTTCCCGTTGATATGTGAACACAGGGTTCGATAAAATAGTCTTTGGCGCACTAGATCAGCCATACTTGATATTTGCATTGTTTTGATATCTTTCCTCAACTTCTGGTAGGTCGCTGTCCTAACCTAACCTTACCTGATCTGACCTGACCTAACCTGACCATAGTACCTATGCGATAGAATGGTCTTTGACGCACTAGACCAGTCATACCACTTGACCACTTGATCTTTTCCTCCTTTTGATATTTCTCTCTAGCTTTCGCTGCATTCTTGACGATGTAGACAGTTCAACAATTAGGTTTTTCGCGTACTAGACTATGGTTTTACTCACCAGTTCTCTTCCTTTGGTATTTTTCCTACCTATTCACTCTTCACTTATCATTTCACTACCATTCTTACGTCTTAGATTACCACCGTTTCAACAAAAACAAAAAAGAAAATGAGATAAGCAATCTTTCCCAGCACGAGTGGAAGAAGTGGCAAGTTTCTCTTCAAAAGGCGCATCAATATGAAAAGTGACGGCTCGTATGATTTGGCGCTTTGACGACCTTCTCACCAGGCTGTTAGACAGTGCGCAAAAAGGTCATTAGCGCACTGGACTAGCTTCTTTCTTCGTCTTGTCCATCTTTTTTCTTTCCATTTCTTCTAGTTTTTCTCAAGTTTCTTCTAGTTTTTCTCAAGTTTCTTCTAGTTTTTCTTTTTCCTTCTCATCTTCTTTTTTCTTCTTTCTTCCGTGCTTTCATCAATTTCTTTTCCAACATTTTCACACTGTAATCAATGTTCTATTTCTGTAAATTTTTCATTCATCTTCTTGTCATTTTCTCACTGATTTTCAACGTGTTAGCACCTTCCAAGTATTTTTTAATAAACCTGCCGAAACTTCCGCACAAACTTCAAACACATGAACGCACTTTCTCATCAATTTTCTCTAATCATCTCAGAATTTAACATTTTTCTTTTTCACTACACATTTTCTATTTCATATTATATTTTGTCTTCTCACTTATCACCTCACTATTTTCATTTCAAATCACTAGACGCACAAAGTCTTGTTTCCCAATATAAATAGTATGATATAATAGCTAGTACACTGAACTTATCATGGGTATTTTATTTATATAATTTGATCACGTAGTAATGCATGCATGATTAGAAACGGCACATTCCAGTGCTAGTGAGAAAAGTAATACTTTACATCTAGCCACAGACCTGAAGCTTCATGCAGTTGGAACTATTTTACTCCTTACGCACAACTTCTGTGGCCGTTCATCCATTGTAATTCAAGCCCCGAAATATTCTTCTTTCCAAACTTCCCACCTCATTTCCTGTTCAACTTCTTGTTTTTTTTTTATAATTTTTTTTTTTTGGCAATTTTGAGCTGCATTTTTCTAGACTCTTGCAAAATAACCTCTGGATAATTGGTGAAGGGACTGATGAGTACTGCGGATACAAATCTAGCTACCTCTATAATTAAACAATATACCTTGCACTTCCTCTTCATCCATGCCATCAAACATTCATCATCTCCAGAGCGCCTTCCAAAATACCAAACTCAACTTTCAGATCATCAATCTTGTTGCTGATTTGGTAAAACAAGCCGTACACACGTAATTTGTTTATGAAATAATTGGTATTGTCTGTAATCATGTCATATTCTTCTTGTCTGCCACATGACTCGGAGATGGCCACAACAGAAAGATTGTACGCATGTAAATACTCTGCTAAGTACTCACTAGAGGTATTTGCATGACAGGGTATAACAAGCTATCTCATAACATCTGCTTGTGACTCCGCCTTTCTTCAGTTGTTCTTGTAGGTATACGGTTCGAACCGAGATGCAAGTTGTAATTATGATCTTCACTTCTACGTAATTATTATTGTTTATTTAAGTAGCTTTTTCCGTTTAGTCATCTGCTTTCTCTTTCTTCTGGTTGCTTAGCTTTTTTCCTCTCATTTGTTTTTACTCCCTGTCTTATAGCTGCTTCAATTTCGAACTGAAATTCACCCAACTTCATCTTCCTACAAGTAAATTCCCATGCTTTTTTCGATTTACTTTGTGCTTAAGCAAACAGCTGAGAACATAGATGTCTTGTATTTTTCAGTAGATCTATTAAGAGACGTTGAGCTCCATTTTTATTACAAAATATGGCTGGTGTAAGCAAAATATGAAACAACTATTCGGCCGTTGTTCCAGCAACACCCTTAATGCTGTAGTAGGTAGTTTGCTACCACCCTACCAGGTTCAACCTGTCGAGTTTAGTGGAATATGAAATTTGGACTGCACACTCTGAATCATTCATGAAGCCATCCATGTTTCAAAATTCTCACAGTCAGTAAATAGTAAGTATTCAGTGGCCGCAAGAAAAAAAAAACATTTTTACCTTAAGGCTGTACTCAGTTATCAATCTGTCTACAAAGCTAATAATAGCCGACATCTGTATCATTTATCCATATCAGCTATACTAATGGTAATCAACACTAAAATGTTCAGTAAACAACAACAAGCTGCCTGCGCTCTCAAACACCTGTCCGTATCCCCATCTTTCTTCATTCTTCTATTCCTGTCTTGTTTTTCTTGAATATTCATCTCTGATTTGGAGCAAACGAATATTATCCTTTGGCAATGACACGCGTTCCGAACCATGTTGAGCTATTGTACTAGCTCGTTAAAACAAAAGCGCTTTTATTGGGTAGGTACCTAACCGAGTGTATAGATGCCCATTCACTCACACACACGTAACACATGCGATGATTGGTGTAAATTGCGTGAATAGAACATTGTCATGGAGAAGAGCCGCTGTACGCGTCTTAGAGGAGAAGGCATTACGGTCGTTTTAATGGCTCCATCTGCTTATTATGTGAGCTGCTGGGCGACCAACATATCATCATCTTCACCTGTAATTGCCTCAAAGAAACCGTAGAGTACCGGGTATGGAGCCACTGTACTAATGACACATCAGCGCCGTGATGCACCATGCGATTTATGATTTAACCTTTCACATCGCGCATATTCAGCTCCTGAAGGAGAAAAATTTAATTATCATTAGTTACCGCCGGATACCGGATTACCACTTGATGGTCCTTCAGACATTTACAATCATCTAGCTGAGAGTACTTACCGGTGTATATACCTAGTTCTATAAAGTGAAAAGAAGTCGGAACCGTCATCATCACAAGTGAAGAGCGTTTCTAATTCTTCACGCTCCCAATCACTTTTTGTCATTTCCTTGCAATTTTTTCTGTTACGGATACTTCTGCAGTTGTTGTCTTTGATTTTTCGGCACGCTTTCGCTCCCAAGTCTTCGCTTTCAAGATCTTCTTCTTCTTCGTTTTTTTTTTCACTTCCATGCTCCTGTGCAATTGTAATTAATCGCCTTCGCGCTCGATTACAGAAAGACAGTGTTGTCGCTCCGGTGTAGGCATCAGCAGAAGTGTAATAAATTAATTCGAGAGCTGAGTCATTTTCAGGGCCGGGCTACATGTAAATTCCGCCTTGTACTTAATTTAATTTGGAAAAGAAAATCTAATTAGTATCGACAAGAGTCCGTGTAGTGTGAGTGTGTCCGTGGGCGGCTGTACAAGGGCCTCCGCATGGCCGGGCGTTCTCGTTTTCCTTTCTTCATTTCGCTAATCTCATTTCGTTTTCTTTATCATCGTTTCATTTCTCTTTATCGTGAACATCACTAGTTTTCGCCCGAATGCCGTCAGAGCTTTCATTTTCATTTTTCTTCTTCTGGTCTCCGCCTGGTGTAGTATCTTGTTTTGTTTTTATCGCTTTTTCTGTTATAAAACCAGTTCACTTCTTCAGGTCATCATACAAGCCGTTTCAATTTTCTCATTTTCATTCCTTCATTTTTCTCACTGCATGCAGCGATTCGCCTCTTTTTATTTTTTGCCCGCATACCATCAGAGCTTTCATCCTCATCTCTCTCATATTTTTTATCTTGTTCACTACCTTGTTTTTTTTCACTTTTTTCTGCCATAAAACAAATTTACTGCTTTGATTCATCATGCATTATGCTTCAATTTCCTTATTTTCTTTTTTGCATTTCTCTTACTACATAGAACAACTCACTTACTCTTATTTTCAATGTCTGCATACCACCAGAGCTTTCATCCAACTTTTTTCTCAATTTCCTCTCTTATTTACTACCTTGTTCCTTTTTCCACTTTTTTTTCTGTTCAAAAACCAGCTTACTGCTTCGATTTATTACATCAATAATTTATCATGTTTCGATCCACTCTTCTCCATTTCCTCGTTTTCTTAATGCGTACAGCGACTTATTTTTCCATATTTTCTTTGTGTGCATATCATCAGCGCTTCCATCCCCATTTCTCTTTCATTCTTTATCTGATTAACGAGCTTGTTTTAGTTTCTTCATCTTATTCTAGTGCAAAACCAGTTTGGTGATCTCTTTCTTCAATTAATCATACCTACAAGGAGCTTCAGTCTCCTTATTTCTTTTCTACATATTCTTCACTGTATTAAATGTTTGTCCTTGCTTCCTCCGCATACCATCAGAGCTTTCATTTGTATGTTTCATTAATTTTTTTTCTTCTCTATTTTATTACACTTTATTGTTTTCTTCTTGTTTGTTCCTCCTCTGCATACAAATACCTAGAGCTTTTCGTGTTCCTTCTTTTTTTGATTTCCCCTTTTTATTCACCTTGTTTATCTCTCTCTTCTGCCACGAAGCTGAGTTATCGCTTCAATATTCCATACCTACTAGGTGTTCTAGTTTTGGAACGCGTCCCTACAAGCTCTAAACAAATCAGCAAAATAATAGTTTCTTCAGAAACTATTATGAATGCATGAATAGAACCAGTGTTTTCCTATCTCTGGTTAATGTTAACCAGAGTTTGAACATCACTGGAACAATTATCAGGAAGCGATCGTTAATATGACGTTCACCTTCTAGTTAAAGCTAACAGGGCCCTAAATGGCTCTGTTATCTAGCTGAATAGCTACAAGATCCGTTGAAATATCCAACCGTGATATCTAGTTTTGTTCGTGATGGCCGTTGTCGTTTAGTGCTTCGCGCCTCCTAATGTTCGTAATGTTCGTAACGTTCGTCATTGCGCAACAGATGTACAAAACTAGCTCCATTCAGGGTATGGGGCATATTCAGGCATGGAATAAAATTCAAGAGAACCATCTTTACTTTCGAACTAACGCGATAAAATTTTTGTTTTTCCACTTTTGCACCAGTATGCCTAACATCCTTGCTGCCTCACACCTCGTGTGAGAGTTCTCATTTTGCACACTGATGGCTCAATTTCAAGTCAGGCGGCGTGAAGTTGCGATGCGGCGGTTCGGATTGCCAAACACAGCGTTTTGATTGGCTGAAACAGCTTGTTTTGCGCTGTTGTCATGGTAACCGGGCGCAATTCCGGACGCAAGTCGGGCTTCAAATTGAGCTTCCAGGCCTTGTTTCTTCGTTTTTATCTTCTAGTTCTCATATTTGTTCATTCTTTCTGACGTTTTAATCATTTTTTGTTCGTAGATTTTTTTAGATTCTTCTTTCACAAATAGCATAAGTGTTGTACAGCGTTCATACTAAGAAAACATTGCCTTCTCGCATCTATCTGCGGAACATAATAATAACAGATCGCTTTCGCCTTGTGAGCAACTCACAAGTATTTCCTCAAAAATGATTTATTTGAAAAACAAAGTTGTATAAACGGGGTGTTTGTGACCTTTTCGTGTAAGTCCCTTGGTGCTTCGCACCTCGTTGCGATATTCGTATTTTTCACTATAACCTCGACAATAACTCTATACAATGCCTCATGCACACTCAGCTCAATGACAAATGACAGTGTTCATCGTCATACTAACGTACACGTTAAAGTGTTTATTTCCGCACTAGTGAGAGAATGGCATCTTTTCTTCACCTTGGTTGAATTCTTCGCATCTCGTGCCAATGTGTAAATGCTATTGTATACCAAGTTTGTTCACATCTAGCAAATAGCTCTCATGAAATTATCGTAGCTGATTTTGATCAAGTTGTTTATGTTCCATGTCGTCTATAGTCCTCGGTGCTCCGCACCTCGTGTGAGAAAATGAGTATTTTGTATGCTAAATTCACAAACCTCATTTGTAGTGTAACTGTAATTGTCAGTGTAAATGTGTAATTCCACAAGTGATTTGATTCGTTCACTTGGAACACAAGTACTGTAATAGTCATGTTTACCTACTCTTTATACAAGTAACATAATATCACTCTTTTTTGCGCTGGTGAGAAAAAAAACGCACTCGTGAAGCCTCTATTTTACTCACTAGATGCACAAATCTCACTTTCTGGGCTAATTTTTTGCTACGTTCTTAGCGCGCTACGCACTCAAGCGACAAAATGTAATCATTTGGTTGCTTTCTGTCTGCATTAATGGAAAACAACATTTTTCTTCTTAGATACCTACTTTCCTGTCCTCTATCGTACATTTTCTATCATACATCTATTTCTCCTGTCTATACTTGAACAGTTTGTGAATAGCTACCACAATTCTATCATTGTAAAAAAACTTAATTATCACTACATGTCGTTGACGGCCCTTGTCGTTCATAAACCTCAGTTTATTGCACCTCGGTGTGTGGGAAAGCTCTCACTTTGCATACTGGATAAGCACTAAAATCTTATTGTTATTGCACAATTGTTTACTTTTTCCCAAGCAGTTTCAACCGTTTCAAGTACAAGTAGCATTGGGTATGAGTAATGCTACATAATTTTTCCGCGCTAGTGAGAAAAATGACTAATCTGCTTGGCTTCTATGACTGCTTACTGTTTCTACTGCCATGTCTTTCTTGCTGTAGTTCTTGCTTATTTCGTCCTTTCTGTCGCAGGTCGGGTCAAGTGAATCCTATTTTTCATACAAGCGTGCGGAAAGTGAATACTGTAGAACTGTATTTTTCGCACGCACCTGCACGTATTACTTTCCACATGGAAATGAGTGCGGGAAGTCAATGCGTGAGGGAAAGTAAAATTTCATGGAAATTGTGAACCACTTTGCATCGTTCAGTCAACCGCAGTTGCATGCGTGATAGTGATACTTTCCGCACTTGTTAGAAAAGTAGCTGTTACGTATCATACAGGAAACTGACGTACATTTTTGGCTTCCATGGCCTTTGGCTGTTTTGGTTGCCACTGCTCAATTTTTCTTGTTGCAGGGATCTACAACTCTCTACTCATCCGATTGGTCACAGTTTTTCCTGCGTAAGGTCAGACTAGGTCAAGTCAACTATCTTTTCTGCACTATCAAAAAAAAATAAGTATTGTTTGGCTTTTACAACTGCCAACTGTTTTTATTGCCATTTTTCAATTTTATGTGTTCCGGGTACTGAGAATAATGGCCCAATTACTCACATTCTCTTTTTGCGTCACGTCAGGTCAGATGAATTCTCTTTCCCGCACTATAAAGAAAAATGATCGGTCTTCTTGGCCTATGTGGCTGCTAGCTAATTCCATTGCCATTTCTGGATTTCTTGTTGTAGGTACCTGAAAATTATTGCCCGATTGGTCACACTTTCTTTCTGCGGCAGATCGGGTCAGGTCAGGTCAATCTTCTCCGCACAATTGACAAAAATGACGCATTTTGGCGCCTATGGCTGATGGCTGCTTTCATTACTATTACTTCATTTTCCTGATTATAAATACCAACAAATGTAACCTGATTATTCACATTTTATTGCCGCGTCAAGTCAAGTCAGGTTCGGTCAGATGAATGATTCATTCTGTTTTAATTGGAGTAAAATAACGGATCTTGTTGGCCTTTATGTCTGCCAGCTGTTTTTATTGCCATGTTTTCCCTTTTTCCTGAATACATATCCATAAATTCTTGACCGATGGGTCAAATTCTCTTGCTGCACCAGGTCAGGTCAGGTTAATTCAATTATTTTGTATGCACTATTGACAAAAATTACGTATTTTGGCGCCTCTGGCTGCTGGCTGCTTTGATTGCTATTTTTCAATTTTTCTGGTTGGAGTCACTTGGAAATTCCACCCGACTGGTCACATTTTTCTGATGCGTCAAGCCAAGTCAGGTCAGACCAGGTGAAATATTTTTCCCGCGTTATACGCATGAACGACGTATCTTGGTTTCTTCATTTCTGTTCCTTGATTTTCTGATTGTTGGTACTTACAAATGCTACAAGGGTGGTCACATTCTAATGCCGCGTCAGGTTAGGTCAAGTCAGATGGTCAGGTCTTCTTGCGCTATAGGAACAAATGACTTATGTTTTGCTTCTATAGCTGCTGACTCTTTTTTGTTATTTTTAGAGCTTTTCCCAAGTAAAACAATAGTGTGCAGTGTTTGCTCCATGGCTCATAATTTTTTACCACGTCAAGTCAAGTCAGGTCGGATCAAATGAATCATTTATCCCGCACTATTGTCAAAAATCATGTATCTTGACTTCTTCATCCCTCTTCCCCCATATTTGTCTGATTGTGAATACATATAAATGTTACCTGATTGGTCACATCCTATTGCCGCGTCAAGTCAGGTCAGGTCAAATCAAATATTTTTTTGCACTATGGAGACAAATGACGTATCTTTTCGGCTCCTATGGCTGCTGACTGTTTTCATTGATTTTGTCACATTTTCAAGCTTGAACAATAATAGGAAATTCTTACTTGACTGGTTACGTTTCCTTGCCGCGTCAAGTCAAGTAAGGTCAGATTATTTCTCCCGCACCAATGACTAAAACTACGTATCTTCACTTTCTCATTTCTATTCCCCTTCTTTTTTTGTAGCTGCCTACAAATGTTACTGATTGGTCACATTCTCTTTTGCGTTAGGTAGGATCAGATTTTTTCTGAACTATAAAGACAAATTACGTATATTTTTGGCTTCTATAGCTGCTGACTGTTTTAATTCTCTTCCGTAATTTCATCCAGTTCCAACAATAATGAGCAATTGTCGTTCGACTTGTCACATTTTCTTGCCACGTCAAATCAGGTTAGGTCAGATGAATTATTTCTTCTGTAACATCAACAAAAATGACGTGTATTGGCCTCTCCATTTCTATTTCTCAATTTTCCTGATTGTAGATGCCTACAAATGTACCTGATTGGTGACATTGTATTGCCGTGTCAGGTCAGGTCAGGTTGAATGGAATATTCTTTCTGCACCATGGATACAAATGATGTGTCTTTTTGGCTTCTACAGCTGCTGACTTTTTTATTGCTATACGTCATTTTCCAAGTTCCAACAATGATGAGCAACTCTCACCCCATTAGTCACATTATCTTACCGCGTCAAGTTAGGTCAGGTCAGATGGATCATTTCTCCCGCACTGTTGACAAAAATAGCTTATCTTGGCTTCTTCTTTCCTCCCTATCCCTTCATTTTCCTGATTGTAGATACCTATAAATGTTACATGATTGGTCACATTTTCTCGCTGCGTCAGGTCAGGTCAGGTCACATGTATTTTTTTTCACTGTGGACAGATAAAGTATCTCTTTGGCTTCTATAGCTACTGGCTGATTCCATTGTTTTCTGTTACTTTTCTCTGAATTCCAACAATAATAAATAATTATTGCCACTCAATTAATCACATTTTCTTCCTGAGTCACTTGAAGTCAAGTCTTGAACATTTCATCTACTCAGTCGACAGTTTTAGCGTGATGCTGATAGGCTATGAAGTCTTTATTTATGCACCTGCTCATCTGTTTACTTATCAGCAAGCTCTAATTTTCATGTTCATCTCCACTTTTTGTCTGAGATAAAAATATCAGAAGAGCCAAACTTCAAAAAAAGGTTCACTGATTGAATTTCGGCTGAATTGACATAATTTTTGAATAAAACAGATTTGAACAGAATCCAGCTACTCGTTCCAAATTTGAGGGCGGGATGGGCGAAAAGAGTCGAATCTTGCATGGAAGATCGTCATATCAAGCGGACTTTACGGTTTTTGCAGTGAGAAATTCTGGAACACCCTGTACACATCCCGATAATCCATAGACCTTCACATGAAGTATAAAGTCAAGATCAGGATGGCCGGCCAGTGATGCAAATTACATTACCAGACACAGAGCTAGGAATGCTAAACTAATAGTAATTTAAATTACCGAATTATTCTAATGTTCGATCGGGAGCCCGTTAATTTGACACGAGTGAATACTTGGCAATGGTATATCTACATTATTTTTACGCTTCATCTCTTTTTCGTTCCATCTCCTTTTCGTGTTCCATCTCTTATTTCGTTTCGTCTCTTTTTTTCGGTTCCTTACCATTCAACTCACCTAGTTTTTTCACACGTCATTTTTACTATACCGATTTATAACAGTGGCTCTATACGCGTTCCGGTTGTTGGTCTTGGCACATTTCTAAATATTTACAAACACCGCCATTGACTGCGGACCTGAAAATTTGCACAAATATGCACTAAATTACTGGAAAAAAATTCTAAGCTCTCCGTGTGCATAAAAAAAAATTACACACACGCTCGCGTATTTCGACATGCTTGTCTTTCCATTACGAGCTCGGGATATCCCTCGGGGGAAATGATGAATAATAAATTATATTTTTATAATACAATAATAATAACACAACACAATCGTTACGTCACATTATTTGTAGCTCAACAAGAATTATTTCGTGTGTGGCTGTGTACGTGTATGAGCTAGATTATTTATTTATCATCACAAATAGCACACGCCACTGGATCACGATTCATCACCAGCCTTGAGCAATCCAATTTCAAAATTTTCGTTTCGTCTTCAATTTATTGAATAGAAACCTCGCCCTCGGAGGCAACTAATTAATCGCTCGCTGAAGCCAGCTCACGAAAGCACTTCATTTTTTTTATGTAGTTAAAATTTCAAACGGTACAGGATGAGACATAACGGTGGCGTTGTTATCCTTCAGTAGTTTCAAGGAGCACGGACACGCCCCGCCTTGTGGCACTGCCATGAACTAATAACACTCATTGTTTCTCAATGATTGCAGCTTAGATGCCTCTACCTACCACTCTGCGAGTACAGGCGAGGGCAGGAAAGAAGAAGTGTAAAAAATTAGTACCGTGCATGAATAATAGGAAACGCAAACAAGGAGACAAGTGAAACAGTGAAACGGAAAATAACAACGTTAACAAGAGCAACAAGAGGTTAATTAGTGTAAAACAAAAATGTTTTATGGCCGTGTGCGGCTGATGTACAAAACGACACGTTCGTCATTTCTCCCGTCGTTTGATCCACTTTCATCTTTGCGCGTTTTTACTTTTTTTGCGAGGCGTTTTTTCTTGTTGTTGTGACGTTTTTATTATTTCGTCCGTGTGCGTGCGTACTTAGCGGTTTCCTAGTCATTTTCACTTGGTGCGGAATGCGTTATGCAATTCGACTTTTTCCTCGGTTCAGCTTGCGCTGCTTTTTTTTGTTAGGTAGATATACCTGCGGCTTCAGTTTTTTCAGGCCAGTTTTAATCTCGGTTTCAATAATTTATTCTGATTTCTTGCAATTTTCCCACTCCATTACTCTAACCATTGCTGTCGTTCTGCTATTGCGACTCTCAAATCTCAGTTCTACAAGACAGTTGGAAAAACAACAATTTTTCGTTGAAAATTCGATCGTGAACCAATTGAGAATTTCGTTCATATCACCTAACATTTTGCACCTTGCAAGCAATGTTTTCTACAAAAAAAAGCACTAAATGGCTGCATTCATCAAAACTAAGCGCTCCTGTAAATTGTATCATTTTTTAAAGTTCCAATAATCCAGAAAAGTTAGTTTGAAATCCGTTACTTCAGGATTATTTGTATTCAATAAAACATACAGAGCAATAGACTTGGAAATCACTGTTTTGTTCAACTGACCAAACGAGTATCAATTCGAAGTTTCATCAAGCCACTGATTCCGGAATCAAATAATAAAATTGTCCCGAAAAGTACCAGGGTCGATACCCGGCGCCTCCACCATGTCGCCGAAAGGGGCTGCTACTCTTACTAAGAGTTCGTAGGAATCAAATGGTATACGCACATAGGTCTATAAAACATTCTTCTATTCTCTATAAATATTATAACTTACTACTGTACTTACTTCACTCTATATTGCTCGGTAATCTTGACACTCGCCAGCATTCACACTTACCGAAAATATAACCTCACGTTAGATTTCTTTTGATGTCTTCCATCAAGTTCCATTTACAGTTCGCGCTTTGATGATCACTGTCGATCCCACACCCGTTACAATAACAAGAACCACTTAGGATACTTTTCACATTCATTATACAACAGTGGCAAATAACATGATTAATTTTGGTCCCCGTACTGAGAGAAGTAAGATTGTTCGAACCCGTAACTAAGCTGGTCGGGTCAAGTTATTCAACAGCTTGCAGGTATCTGGATGAAAATTTTGAGTGACATATCGAGCAATGAACGAGTTCTTCAGGACCCTTGTCGGTCTTACCCCTCGGTGGTTTGCACCTCGCGTGTTCATATCTTGTTTCCGGGACGATGATCCCGCTTTTGGTTAGTGAATCAATCACCAATTTCAATTTTACAAATTCTTGATGCGCAAATAAGATAAAGGGGAAAGGTGGAACCGTTCATTCTCGCACTAGTGCAAAAAATACATTCCACTCCGTACCTACGACTAGAGGCAACAAGTGGTTCTTCCACGACCTATGAACAACTTGCAAATATTATTCGCGAAAGATTGTACAGTGAACAAGTTGTTCCTCGACCGTTCCATTGGGAGTGAGAATAATTCAAATATTACGGATAAGGTGATGCGCAATTGTTCAAATTACTCGGTGCTTTGCACCTCGTATGCAATGTCGTACGATTGGCAGTAAGCAGACACAACGAAACCTAGTTATTACAGTCTTCTGCTAATGGTTCCGGTCTTCCATTGTACAAACTCACTGCAAGCCTAAGCTCAAGTGGGGTTATGGAAGAGACACTGAATTATTTATTCCCGCACTGCTGAGAAAAAACAATTTTCGTCCCAAACATCTAACTAGAAGTCATAGCTCACGTTCTGTAAATGGCACGCCCATAAAGTATTCCGTAAGATTTTGCATCACTACTGGTTGGTGTTTTGTGGCTCTTGTCATTCATATTCCTCGGTGCTTCGCACCTCGGGTACATTGCACGCTATAGATATCTTGAAGTTTTCATTCACATTCGTTTTTGTTCCAACTATTCCAGCAGGTAGTACAATAATAGTGACATACATGGCGCATTTCATTTTCGCACTAGTGATAAAAGAACGTCCGTTGCTCAAACTAGCACTAGAACGTCTAGGCGGGTCAGGTCAGATCAGGTCAGATCAGGTCAGGTTGGGTCAGGTCACGTCAGCATTCATAATGTCTCATGAATGAATGGCTTGAGATGGAAATTTTAAGTGAAATCCTTATAGCGTTGAACCTTGCTGCCGATTTTATCCCTCGGTACTTCGCACCTCACGTGTCGGTCCCCTACATCTCATCAGTCGAATACCTGATATTTCATCTACTTATTTTTTATCGCTGGGATCAACCGCCTCAAATTGTAGGTACCTAGAAATTCGTACCTAATTAAAAAGTAGTGCGATGAGGATAACAGGTTGAATCGTTGATTCAAGCACAAGTGAAGAAAACTACATCTTTTCTCACCTGGGAATGTGCATGGCTACAGACCATAGACAAGCCTTCCACGTTATAGAAACAGCTTGGTGGAACAAAAATTTCTCATATCAATTCCATAGATATTGTGGGAAAAAATTATAAAAAGGACAAGTCGCTCATTGCCTTTTCTGTTCACATCCCTCGGTTTTCCGCACCCTGGCTGAGTATTTTTCTTTCTCTAAATACATATAACAATGTGGTTTATACAACACGAAACCGTTTTTTGCTGATGATGGTTCCGGCCTTTGATTTCACAATAATTCATTTTATGCGCAACTCATATCTAACTGGTATAAGATTGAGGTTAAATCATCAATTTCCGCACTAGAGAGAAAAATTACACTACTTAGATTTTTTGTATATCTACTTTTTAGCAACTAGTTTGCGTCCTACATATATGTGGCTCGTAAATGAAATATTTTGCGAACATCAATAATGAAACAGTAGAAAATTTGTTGGGGGCCTTTGCCGCTAGAATCCCTTGCTGCTCCGTTCCGCACCCCGTGTGCAAAGTACTCATTTCAAACTTTGCTCTTGTTTTCTTCTTTCTAAAATCTTTTTGATTTGATTTTAACCCACACAATAATGGTTCAGTTTTCCGCCGGTGGTTCAAGCCGTTTATTCTACAAATCCATTTGATGAACGTGTAAAGCATCACTTACCAGCCTCCACTTCTGCACAAGTGGAATAACAGCATTTTTTCCTCCTTCTACTGTATGCACTTTGTTTTACTAATATCTCCCACATGTCTCACTTACCTATTGGCTACGGGAGATTTGTTGCTTGTTTATACAGTCAATAAGTATAACTCGTATAACTTCACAAAAATCTATTATGTACTTTTGTTCAATAATGCAATCTTATCACAAACTTCATTTTCAAAGCCTAAAACTGGGAATTTGAAGCTCACGGGCCTGAAAGTCATACCTGACAAGAATTCTATTTGACGTGCGATAAGCGTTGTTGGCGAAATCTAATGCTCAAGTTTTCTGGTCATGGCATTTGCAGTGCTTTATCCCTCGGTGCTTTGCACCTCGGACAGTGTGGTTGCGGGCCTGAATGCTTTGTTTCCACACTTTGGATCAAAATAAATCAAGTGATTTATCACTTGGCTTTCACAGTTTCACTATACTCACGACGATAACAAACAAGGGAATATTGGAATTCACCACAGTCCAGCCATCGCTAGGTCAAGTCAGGTCAGTTTAACAGGAAAAATATGAATACTTAAGGCAGTGAATGGATCCTTGAGATGACTGGGAAGATTCTATACGAACTTATTGGAATTATTACGTGAAAATATGAACGATTTCAATTAACGCTGAGCTTTTCTCACTGACCTGGAATATTGTTCATTTACATGACTTGACTGATTTTGTTATATTCATTATTTCAATAGAAAATTATAAAATTGTAAAGTCATGTCTGAAAGACAGCTGTTGGTAGCAAAAAAATTCGATTCTGAAAGTTCGACTTGGCGGAAGTCCAAAATGTTGTCCAAGTTTGTGCACTTCTCCCCTACTATTTATGCTTTTATAAAAGTCGTAAGTCCCATGAAAAAGTTAGCTTGGATTTCTTTTCAAGATTTTTTTTGCCAGACTTGAATTTTTTTTCAATTTCACAGTTTTTCAAGTTTTCTAGAATCCATTTCCACCAGCTTTGTTGCATTTTCCTGGAAAATAATGAAAATTTTGAGTTTTTAGGAAGATCAAAATTTCGAAAAAACCACTCCAGGCTTCCAAAGACAAATTTATTCATAAAGCTGAAGTCCTTGCGTAAGTTCAAAATCAAATGCCGTCCAAGTTTGCGCACCTCTCCTCCACTAATTATTACCCTATCATAGTTTTTTTCCGAATCTTCGAGTATTTTTTGATTGATTTGGATGACTCGTGTGTGTTTTGAGGAAAGCTAAAAGTTTTTCATGACTTTTTAGCCGGAAAAAATATTTCAAAAATATATCGCGTTGAATTTTGATGATTTTTAGGAAATTAATCATAATTATAATAAAAAAGACCACGAGCTTGGAATTCAGACCTGATAAGAATCATATTTGATGTTCTGGCTTAGATAAGCATTGTTGGCGAAACCTGATGCCGTTCAAGTTCTCCCTTCATTGCCTTGCAGTGCTGTATCCCTCGGCGCTTCACACCTCGGGCAGTATAATTGCGGGCCCAAACACCTTGTTCTCACAAACGAGTCAAGTGCTTCATCACCTGGCTTCCACTGTTTCACTATAGTTACGACGATAATAAACAATAAAGTGACAGAATTCACTACAGTCCAGTGATTTTCAGGTCAAGTCAAGTCAGTTTGACAGAAAACAAAATGAATGCTTGAGACAATAGAATAAATGGATCATCGAGATGGCTGGGGAAGTTCTATACGAAGTACTTTACTATTTCAAAATACCGGGTGTTTATAAACGTCTGTGATCGCGGCAGGCTTTGGTCAGGCCAAAAGTCGCAGTGAAAGGCACGATTTGAAAGAGTGATAGGAGATTCCAAAGGCGATATGATAACAAACGTTTATAAACACCCGGTATAAGCCATTTCAATTAACGCCAAGCTTTTTCATGTGCCTGGAATATTCTGATCTACTTGACTTGACTCATTTTCTTGAATTAATTTTTTTTCTAGGAAATCAGAACATTGTTGGAAATCAATACCGAAAGACAGGCGTTTGCATCAACGGATGATTCAATTCGAAAATATCGATTTCACGAAAGTCCAAAATGTTGGCCGAGTTAGTGCACTTTTCCCCTACTATTTATGCTTCCATCAAAGTATGCCTTTGGTGCAAAGTAGGCCACCAAAGTGAGCCTTATGGAAAACTTGGCTCAGCTTTTTCCAGAGTTTTTTGCTATTCTAATTGAAATTGATCTGAAATTTTGCAGTGTTTATTTAATTTTTGAGTCGAAATTGATATTTTTATAGCTTTTAGAATCAATTTCCAAAATTTTTATTCCACTTTAAAAAAAATCGGAATCATAAAAAAATTATTCTAGATTCCCAGAGGCAATTTGATTCGAGAAGGCAAAGATTTTGCAGAATATCAAAATGCCGTCCAAGTTCGCGCACTACTCTTCTAATATGTTTACCGTAATTAAAGTTCTGTTTTTCTCGAAAATTTTGTATTTTCTTATAAATTTGAATGAATTGTGAGTTTGCCTGAGGAAAGTTTAAGTTTTTTGGAGACTTTTCGCTGTGAGAAATATTTTCAAAATAATCTACGCTGAATTTTGAACATTTTTAGCGATTAATTTCTACAATTTTCTGTGCCTGTATCTTTCTCCTAAATAAGGTCAATTTTAAAGAGAAAAGTGAGATTTGCCTCGAAAAATGAATATAATTTGTGGAGAGACAATTTGATTTGGAAATCTGACGAAAGCCTTAGAAAGTTGCTCCAGTTTGTGCACCTTTCCCCTACTAAAGCCCACATCGAAGTTCAGTTTTTTCCAAAATTGCAAGCTTTTTTCGTTTTGAACGCCATCACCTTTGAGGTGAATTTACGTAAACTTTTAGAAACTTCAGTAAGCTTTTCAGAACTTGAGTCAGCTTCTTGAACTCGACTCAGCTTCCCAAGAGGCTCATTTAAGGTTTTTTTTGAGCTTTTTATCTCTGTCACGTCCGGAAAATCCAAGTTTTCCCACGCATTCTAACAGTGGAAATCTAAACCAAAGCTGCTGATTAAATTGCGAAAGTTATTTGGAGACAAAAATATTTGCAAAACATATTTCACTAGCCCTATAGTTCCGCGGAAAATAAAAAATGGATGGTAGGGGCAAAGGAGCCACATTGAGTCAGTTCCGATTATCGACTACAAATCATTGCACGGCAATCTTAAGATGTGACGAATGAACTCCGTAGAGTATACTACGTTATGAAACTGGGATACTTCTCAAGAGATAACCCAAACTGATAAATATAGTAGGGGAGAGTGGTGTAAGATGGGTACCTCAAATGAGACGGAGTAAATGTCTCTTCTCATTCAATTTTCCTTTCACCTTGAATTTTTGTTGATTATTGGTTTGATGCCAAAGCAAAGCAGAGCATGTTTGATTCAGCAGACAATTTTATTGTCTAACAGCAGTGCAAGAAACTTGACAAAAGCATGAAGATGGCTCATTTGCAATAGGACGTAACTCACAATTTCTTGAGGGCTACGTCCCATTGTAAATAAGCCATCAATATGCAAGAAATTACATTGCCGTATTCAGTAAGTGGTATAAACTTGCGGGCTCAGGCATATAAAATCGAGCCGCAATAAAACGCACATCTGAGGCAACAAGGCAGCAAGTAATTATAATATAAAGCATATCGCCTAATTACCATCTCGAATTGCTCCATTGACAGTAATGCAAATTAAGAATCAATAATACGCCGACATAATTGGACAAGGCCGTGCTGAGAGGTTATTGTTTCAAATGCCAACTCATAAATAAATAATTTTTTGCAGCTTCGGGACACAATAATTGAGCCCGTTCAGGGGGACTCATTTATAACAGTATATGATCAAACAATCAATTTCGCATATAATGTGGAGACTTGACACAATTCTAATGGGTGTTGTCAAATTTCACCTTATAAGCGGCTCGGCAGTTCCAGGCTAGAGTAGAAATGATACGGTAATTCCTTAAACGTCCACAATTCTTACACTTTTTTCAATTATTGCGTACATTTTGATGATCAATTATCACGCCTTGTAATATCTATCATTTCAGTAGCTTGCACTTCCCCTTCCACAGCGGCTACCCCGGTGCTTTGAACTCTTGCCCCCTATTAGTTTCGATAAAATCAAAGCCTCGCGCGTGTGTCCCAATTGCGCTTCCTAATCTTCACCGTAGCGCAATCTTTGCAAAAAAGCATCTTCGAACCCCGCCCATGACGTGCGCATCTAGAAATTACACATTCCAGGGATGGGCCGCGATGCGCAAATGTCAGATAGCTTACACACACACATGATGCCTACTACTGCTTCAATATCAATCTGGGTAGGCGAGCTTGGCTATCTACTTTACAGATAAGCTCTGTTGTTTTTTTCTTGATGCCACGAGTAGGTAACTCTAGTGATCGCTTTTTTCTCTTTGAAGCTCTGAAAGTGATATACCTGATGAAAAGTGCACCACGGCACCGGAGCGCCAAGCACACAATTCTGGTTCGTGTACAGTTTTGTAATGCAAATGCGAGTGCTATAAGGAAAACACGGCTATTACATTCAACGCCTACTTGTGGAAGACTGTACATGGCCAGCATGTGTTGTTGCGTATTATAATATACGTTATAAAGCAAAGTCGTTCGGGTTTATCTTTATTATGAGTTAGTGCTATCGCATCATCTGCGCGCGCGGGCACAGAGGCCTTAAGGCCCGATGCACTTTTTTATTGCTTCCTCTGTGCATTACGCTTCCAAATTTGGGTTTGTCGTGAAGAAAAAAATCCTGCAACGTTTTCGAAGCCTGTTCGAAAGATCAAATGTGAACGGCAGGGGTGTATAAGGCCACAAGTATCGAAATCGTTGTCAAGTGCACGCGTAAATTTGCGTGCGGTGGCAACACTGCTTCCATACGCAATTTATGATAGCGGAATCGTGTTCAGCGCCCGCGATTTGTATGGCAACGACACCAAACTCGCACTTTTAGTCTAAAAGTACCATTTCGAGTACCATTTCAAATTTTCGAGAAAGTACCTACTTTTTACTAAAAAAAAGGTACACGCGCAAAGTACTATTTTGAAAAATCCGAATCCAGCCGAGTTTGGTACCGTTTCTCACTAAATCGGACCTGTAGAACACGATTCCGTTATCAAATACTGCGTAGCTTTGACACGCAACTGAAAAACTGGCAGATAATCGTCGAAGAATCGATTTTTTCGATTCGGAGCAGCCGATTTTTGCTGCAAATTCCAGCTCACGATTATCTCCAATCGCGAAACCCACAATAAACACCTCGCACTGTGCGCGGCGCTTATTTATCTCCTCCTTATATTTTATTGGACCGGACTGTGTGGACTCGCCAGTGCCGATGGAAAGTATCGATACTTGTGTGCCCAGCCCTGGCCGTTAGTGCTCATAAGGAAGTTTTATTGCATTTAGATTTATATTATTGTTATAACAGTGTGTGATCTCTCTCTGCTTGTCTCCTATAATATGCCCGTGTGCAAGTCGGAATCAGTATTTTTGATTTCGCTCGAAAGCAAGAAACGACGACGAAACTATTTTTGTTCCTCTGTACTATTTTATTTTTTAATATGATTGTGTATAACCCTGTTAGTTAAGAGCGCACCTTACACCACATACACACTTACTACTACTACTACTATTACTACTCCCTATATTTATGTACGTTACGAAAGCACCTCTCTAACCTATAAAAAATAAGTTTTATAATATATTTAAAAGAAGCACTAAAATGTCAACGTTTTCCTATTTTATGAATAAGGCGCACACCCCCACACAAACAAACACTATTATTTTTATATTATTACTATTACATTGTTTTTATTGTTGTGTTCCTATTTGAAAGATTCTTTTTGTTTGTTTAATAACGTTATTATTATTATCCAAATGCTCTTTAGGTTCTTAAGTGCAATTGCGTGTTATATTGTAGTTACCTTTATGATATAGAGATTTTATATGATTTGTAAATTATTGTGTATAAAGACTTCTCTCGAACAAGTTCAAAGTATGAGCCATAAAATAGCGGAATAGCTTATCTCTACTATGATTAGAATTTAGTCACACGAATGGTTACCAACTGGACTGGGCAAGGGTGCAAGAGCAAAATGAGTGGCTTGATGCGTCTTGCCGCAGTCCATAGCGATTTTTTTTAGTCAAATGTTGTACATATTGGAAATGTATTTTTTTCTGTTTGATATGGTGTATTGCAACGATATTTAATCTGTATATTTGTACTTTTTTATTTTGTAATTGAATTGTACTTTAATAAAACATGCAGTTTGATTTTACTTTGGTTGTTTGATTTCGCATAAATTAGGTACTCACCGTTAGTAGGTATTGGTTACCCAGATTGGAAGGCATAAATCCTATCCAGGTTCATTCGGGTATGGAAGACTCATCAACTGCTACTGTAATAATAAAAAAATAAAATAAAGAATTTCGAGTCTTGAGATAAACTTTGGAAAATATTGAAAAAAAAAACTTACGGAACGTACCTACCTAAGTACCCAATTAAGGTATTGTGCTTAGTCTTTTCAAAAAATTATACGTGTTTTTATTTCCACAAGAGTGTGGTCCAGTTTTAACAATTAATAATCTCAAGAAACAAATAAAATGATATTTCAAAAATCTGCGAATTCTAAAGATATGAAAAAGGTAATAGAGCAATGGAAAACCAAGTAAGTATTGAAATTATTTTCAAATTAAGATGACGGTCCCGTGGCGCAGGCAGTCCTGTGGCTGCCTGCGGTGCGGAAGTCCAGGGTTCGATTCCTGGTGACCAATCTAGGTGTTGTGTTGTTCGAAGTCGCACTTTTCTATGTAATTACTTGTTTAATGAATAAACGGGCAAAGCTCCCATGGCAAAAAGCCGATGAGAAGAAAAACATTTTTTATTATTTATTACATCCTCAAACTGAGCTAGAAATGATGTTTGAGAAGATAGAGCTTGGTACAGTGTGATCACAGAAGAATTTCTTTCCTTGATGGAGATTTTCATTCCATAATTGAACTCCACGATGACCAAGAGTGAGCACATAACGAAGGAATTGTAGTTTGGTCAATTCAGCTTTGAACGTAATCCACGGAGAATACAAATCTGTGATAACTCAATCATTTCTTGAAGCTTTTGCTTGCCGGAGCCTCAGTGATAAGATTATGGCAATAACGATCACCGGCCCCACAAGTCCAAGGGATCAAAGATCTTTCAAAGGTCTGACAGAATCAAGCTTTTTGTGTACGCTTTAGCAGGCTTTTTCCAAGATCGGCGATACGTCACGACATATAAAGTGAGTTTCTTAGATGGTCTTTGCACCGGTTAGCATGTCATCGACATAGAGATTCTCATTATTTTCTGAGCTCCCAATTTAATTCCAGTTTGCTTACGTGTATTGTGAAATGCAAAACTGAATTGATTCTGGCTGAGGAGAAGAGACCTACAGTTTCTAACCCTCTTGGAGTGTTCAAACAATAGATTTATCACACTCTTTTGCGATTATCTGAAGCAAAACACACAAATCTGGTTTGATTGAAAGGAACCTAGAACGTGATCACTGGCCAGAATATCAAGGTCGAGGGGTAAACCGCAAGGAAAATTTTGTACACTAGACTTCCACTATCGACTGATTTCCACTGATTTCCATCTGACTTCCATTGACTTCCATGGACTTCCACTGATTTCCATTGACTTCCACTGATTTCCATTGACTTCCACTGATTTCCATTGACTTCCACTGATTTCCATTGACTTCCACTGATTTCCAAGACTTCCACGTGATTTCCACTGAGTTCCATGACTTCCACGTGATTTCCACTGATTTCCATGACTTCTACAGACTTCCATGACTTCCACGTGATTTCCACTGATTTCCATGACTTCTACAGACTTCCATGACTTCCACGTGATTTCCACTGATTTCCATGACTTCCACGTGAATTTCATCGATTGTAGGGAATATTCCCCCGGGAACCTACTAGGTACACAAACTACCTATCGAGGAAAACCTCGAGGAAAACATTGTTGGTAAAACTGGGTCCAGGAATCTGAAATTCAATCGATAGGGATGCATATAACTCATGAAAGACTGGACCTTGTATTGTTATGTTATGTTTTTTCACCACTAGTTACTGAGTCGATTTCCAGAAAATAAATTATAGAGGTCTTCAGTTTTTAACTTCCCTTCAACCGCAAAGAAACCCGCAGCTTTGCGACCACATCAAATTGTAAATTAGAGTGATAATTATTGTGAACTCGTCTTCAACAAACAGCAAGACTGAGCTTGGTAACAATAATTACGGCTAATTCGAGGGCTAAGTACCTTCGTACCTAACTTGTTTTCTTAACAAACACAGCCTGCACTTCGAGCAACACCCATTTCAAAAATTTTCAGGCAGAATCGAGGGCAGAATATAAGCAGTTTTAAGGTACCTACCATACTAGACGTTCGGATAGTCGAATAGATGAGACATCAGATTTCCAAGCAGAAGATCGTGGGTTCGAATCCGCGTGAAAACGACTTTTTTTCCTAGAAAATCGTTGTGTTTTTTTATTCAATTTTTGTACCACATGATGATTATCTAGGTACAAGTCAATGAATTCTTTTTCAACTCTTGATACAGTTTTGGTCACCTAAATTATCTGTATGGTGGAACTGGTGATGAATGTATTTTAAGGACGGAGTTATTCCTTCTATTGGTTAAATAATAAGCAGGGCCGGGCCTAGCAGGCGTGCAGTGCGTGCCTGCACGCAGGCGGCAAGTCATAGGGACGGCAATATAATAATAAAGTTGAATTTCAAAGATTCTTCTCATTCCAGCATTTAGGGGGGGAGTGTCTTCACTGCCGGTGAACTGGGCGGCAATTTTTCGCTGGCACGTAGGCGGCAGATAGGCCAGGCCCGGCCCTGATAATAAGCGTTGCGCAATCAATCCCTGTGGGTTTATTCCTTGACAGAATCCCACCATTTAGGTCTTTTTCGAAAGGTACAAGGATGTACATTGGTTTGAGCCCATTGGCATTTCATAATCGAAATTTTTTTTTTTGATTTTTGGATTTTGGAGATGCCAATGAGCTCAAACCAAAGTACACCCTTGTATGTAGCTTTCGAAAAAGACCTGAATGGTGAGATTCTATCAAGGAATAAATCCATAGGGATTGATTCCGCAACGCTTATTTCACCAATTCAACTCCGTCCTTAATTTGGTCATTTGGTAAGTTGACCATGGAAATATACGGAAGCGTAGAAGGGCCAGGCTGCCAATCTTTTTACGGATATGAAGTCGATTTTCAAAGTCGACCTGGTCGAGTTTCAAACTCGACCGCGTCAAGTTGAATTAAACTAAGCGTCATAAGTCAAGGATATGTCAAAATTTGCTCCAATTCCAAGTGAGGATATCTGTGGGAACAAATATCCGATTCGGAAAAAGTTGATGACCCCCGAAAGAGCTTGCTTACCTTTGGCTGCAGGACGCTTATGTCGACTTATGTCATACCTGACTTCGTGCATTATATATAGGATGCCAAAGAGAGGAGTGACAAAAGGGTTGATTTTTGAAACCGTCAAACTTTTCAGCGTATTTTTGTGACAAAAAACTTTCCAATGGATAGCTGATATCCCCAAGGGTATCCAATAGGCATTATTTTTTCATCCATACATTGTTATCATAATTATTATCAAAAAAACAAAGATTTCCTGTGCACTTCAAAGAAGTTGAACTCCTCCTAGGGAAATAAAGCTAGAGCTCTGGAACTTTTCCCAATACACTATTTTCCTACTAACAGTGTTACAGTTACAGTTACAGTGCGTTTGCTTTCGGTTGTCAAATGGGTAAGATTCCCGGCGCGTAATTGAATATTCGAACAAGTTGGTACAAACTCGACTAGAACATACCTACACGAAAGTGATTGACAGCGATGCTAAGCACAAAACTTTGATATTGATTTGATAGATCATGGATTATCAAAGTACTCTATATGGGAAAGAACGCTGGCATTGCAAAATTACAGTATCTTTTTCGTGATTAAAAACGACTTGAGGTGAATGCGCATGTCCGAAATGCTCATACCACCTCGACCAAAGCTAGTTCCTCGATTTCTTGTTCCATTTATATTCATCCACCATATTTTACTATTCACATTCGACCTCAAATCGTATAAACATAGGCAATGATTTTGCAAATAACGAATGGCCTTCTCTGCGATATGATATTAACACTTACAACACTCTGGAGATGTAAATGGAAGGATTGCACTACTCTGGGTATATCTGGTTGTCTCTAGCGGTAACTGCCAATTACCTAGCAAAATGCCGATATGTGCCGCTCCTAAAAAGTACAAAAATATTGCTAATATTTTCTATTAAGAGCTTCAACTTTGATTACTGTTTGACTCATACGAAAATATTGATACGAACATTTGGAACAGTAGACGTGTTGACAATTTGTTTTCCAGTTGGGCTTGTTAGGACGATCAGAGCATGAAATTATCATGTACCTAAGGTCTTTCTGCAGTGCAGAATTAGTAAGAAAGCTGCTTTTCTAAGCAAATCGCTTATGAAATGGCTTAACTTCAAAAACATGTGTCGAAACACAGCTCAAATTTCTCTGTTGTCTCGCCGTTAACTGTCGTCTGTCAGAATTTGTACCACCCTGCTGACGCTTGCGCTAAGATGGCCTTAAAACGAAAAGGATGTATGGATAGCTCTTATACCCTTGACAGACTAGAAAGCTCATAAATTACTAGTGTTTCACGTCGTCATAGTCGCCGAATAATCGCCGGTGGTCGTGCATCATCGCCGTGATTTTTAAATATCTTTGGCCAGCTTTTCTGCAATGAATCGCGATATTTGTCATCGAGTCTGTCATTCCGGTACGCCATTCAGACACGTATTTCTGGAATGGAGAAACTGGATTTTGTGTCTTGCCTCCTGCAACAACATCTTTTGTACCAAATTATAAGCATAACGTGTATAAGCAAGCACGAAAAATTGAAAAATCTTTGCTTTACATAAGAAATGACCACTTGAAAATTATAAATCTCCTCGCTTTACATAAGAAACTGACCGCCTGCGCCCGTTCGCGAAAGTTGGATGATACAAACATTGCGAACTTGTAGCACAGTATCGGTTGGCAGAGTACTCTATTTTTGGCAAAGTCGAATTTATTGATGAGGGGTTTTTCCCGAGGTTTTTCCGTAAGTATCCGTGAGATAGGTAGGTATCTATATAAGTGTTTATTTCCATAAATATCTCATAAATAAGCTTAAACCTCGGCTCAAACTATGGTAATAGCTTTTAAACATGCTGCCTAGATTAGGAATATTCCAAAACGTCTGTCGTGCAAAATGTGGAATTTTGCAAAAGCAAGCGAAATGGAAGGTACGCATCGCAAAAGCAGTTGAAAAATTGCAAAAAAAGTTATGATGAACCACACGATAGGTACAAACGTAATGAACTATAACATGCATCTGTCAGTTGCCTTATTGCCACTTGCCAGCCGCGCATATGAACCAGGGCCGCGCTCAAAAGTTGGTTAGACTATAGGACTATGCGATTTTGATCAGGTTGACTGAATCATCAGTCTCTTATTCTTCGTTTCCTCAATTTCTTCCGACTCAATAAAAATTCAACATAGATTTTGACAACAAATAAATATAGTGTGATGTGGTGTGAACATTGCAAGCAATAATTATTTTGTTATTGCTTGCAATGTTCACACCACGCTTTCTTGATTGGATGGAATCTAAGCTAAATACCACCTCACATCTCACCTAAAACATGAAATTATCATTATAATTATAGATGCTATTGGCAATAATAGCCCAATACTTTCGGACCATTCGACAATAAAATTTGACATTGACATTTTGGGCAAAAATTGATCGCCACGTTTATTCCTGCGCTACGGCGCATGCTCATAGGCTTATTACGATTTTGCAGTGTGTCACCTCCAAATTTGCAATTGAATGATCATTAATACTCCTGACAGACTGCACCTCAATGATCATCAAATGTAATGATCATTAACGTTAAATGACGATTGCGAATTTGGGGGTGACAAAAATTCGCAAATCGTAATGAGCCTATGAGCTTGCGCCGTAGTGCATGAATAAACGTGGCGATCCATTCCCCCCCCCCCAAAGTGTCGATGTCAAATGGGCGAATGGTCCGGAGTATTGGGCTATTATCGCCCTTATTATCCATAATTTTAATATTAATTTCATATTTTCGGTGAGGTGTGAGGTGGTATTTAGCTTAGATTCCATTCAATCAAGAAAGCGCGGTGTGAACATTGCAAGCGGAAACAAAGTAATTATTGCTTGCAATGTTCACACCACATCATACTGTCTTCATTTGTTGCCAAAATGTATGTTGAATTTGTATTGAGTCGAAAGAAATGGAGGGAAAGAAGAATAAGAGACTGATGATTTAGTCAATAATCTGATCAAAATCGCATAGCCCCATAGTCTAACCAACTTTTAAGCGCGGCCCTGATTAATGTGCGCGTCTGGCAAGTGGCAAGGCAACTGACAGATGCATGTTATAGTTCATTATGTTCGTATCCATCGTGTGGTTCATTAGAACTTTTTTTTGCAATTTTTTAACTGCTTTTGCGATAAGTAGGTACCTACCTTCCATTTCGCTTGCTTTTGCAAAATTTCACATTTTTCACGACGGATGTTCTGGAAACCTCTATTCTCTCATCAATAAATTCGACTTTGCCGAAGATAGAGTCCAGGCTAGAGTACCACCAACCGATACTGTGCTACAAGTTCGCAATGTTCGTATCATCCAACCTTCGCGAACAGGTGCAGGCGGTCATTTCTTATGTAAAGCGAGGAGATTTTCCAATTTTTCGTAGGTACGTGCTTATACGTGCACGCTACAAGAATTATATACCTACCTGTCCCACGGATACTTACGGAAACCCATGTCCTCATCAATGAATTCGACTTTGTGCCCAAAAATAAAGTGCTGCCAGTCTATACCCTGCTGCCTGTTTGCAATGTTCGTATCATCCAAATTCCGCGAATATGTGTGGTTCTTGCTCATGTTTTTGGAATTTTATTTTGGAATATTATTATTATTTTTTTGTACGTGCTTATACGTGCACACTTACGGGCATAATTTGGTACAAGAGATGTTGTTGCAAGAAGCAAGACACAAAATCCAGTTCCTCGATTCCAGAAATACGTGTCTGAATGGCGAACTGGAATGAGGGACTTGATGACAAACGACAGACATCGCGATTCATTGCAGAAAAGCTGGCCAATGGTTTTCAAAAATCACGGCGATGATGCACGACCACCGGCGATTATTCGACGATTATGGCTTCCCCTAGTTAATGACCATAGAGGTCCTAAATGACGTTCTAAATGATCATTTAGTGAATGACGACGTGCAACATTGGTCATTTATATCGTAATTTACGCTTAATGATCATTCAGTTTTCCAGTCTGTCAAGGGTATTAGGTCCTCAAGGCTGACCAATGAGCAAATCGGATTAATTGGTTGCGGCGCCATCTGGTCCACCATATCGATTTCTCCTCGGAAATCTCTTATTAGTGAAACGATTGTCATAAAACTTGGAACTTACTTTTGTCTCGTATGAAAATTCTTATTTCCAAGCTGAGTTTCATGATTCCGCTTCTATCTTGGCCGCTATATCAAAATTTCTCATTAATGGAACGATTTTCATGGAACTTGACATTTACCCCTGTCTTGTAATAATGATCATTCTTATTCTCACGCTGAATTCACTGATTTTTTGGCTGCCATATTGAAATCTCTTATTAGGGGAATGATTGTCATGGAACTTGAAACATCTGACTTCCATCTGACTTTCACTGAGTTCCATAGATTTTCAATGACTTTCACCTGATTCCACGTGATTTCCATTGAATTCCACTGACTTCTACAGACTTCCACTGATTTCCATGACTTCCCTAGACTTCCATTGACTTCCACGTGATTTCCATTGAATTCCACAGATTTCCACAGACTTCCACTGACTTCCATGACTTCCACGTGATTTCCATTGAATTCCACAGACTTCCATGACTTCCACTGATTTCCATGACTTCCATTGACTTCCACGTGATTTCCACTGACTTCCACGTGATTTCCACAGACTTCCACGGACTTCCACGGACTTCCACGGACTTCCACAGACTTCCACGGACTTCCACTGTAGTGTACACCAGACTTCCACTGCGGTTTACCCCTCGATCAAGGTAGAACATGAGACCTTCGCCAAGTTATTGTCCACTCCTCATAGGTAGGTATGGTTTGACTCCACGTAGTGCTGAATGACAGTTTGCTGTCTAGGATTCTGTCCGAACAATTCGTCACAGGACAATTATTTCCTCCAGACAATTCGCCACCACAATTTTCATGAATACCACAATTTTCATGAGTTCCCCAATTCCCCACCAGAAGACCACAAGAAGAGGTCAAAGGGACACCAGAGGCCCACCCACTAGAGCTCCCAAAGACACAAAAAGACTCAAGGAGGGATCAATAGAGTACAAAACGGCATAATGAGATAAAAAGGGCTCAATTGGGCTGTCATTAACTACAGAATACATATAGAGAAAAGATCCACTAGATTTCTTAAATACACAAAAAGATATTAAGGGAGCTCATTAGGTTTCAAACAGCGCAGGAAGATACAAGAAGACTCACTTGAGTCTCGAACATTACATACAAGAAGTAATGAAGGTTTAATACATTTTCGATTGCGTAAAATACAAGGAGGTTATGTAGTGCTTCGAATCACAGCATTGACAGCAATAAAGATACAAGTGCTCCCACTTGGAGTCCCATCAATACAAAACAACATAAAAGGCTCATTAACCTAGTACGTACCGGATGGAACTATGATCCATGCCTCTCCTCAGTTGCCACAAAAAAAAATGGTAGGAAGCTTAGTATGGCTCCATACACAACAGATGAAAGCACAAAGAGGAGTCCGATTGTTCTCACTGAAGTTCCTGTGGACAAATGAAGATAGGTATAAGGGAACACAGTAGGGCTCCTGAACAAACATACAGACGCAAGAAACTATAACTCGGACTACGAATCATGCAAAAAAATTTGCGGCTGATGGAAGCTCCAGCGGAGCTTCACGAGACTCATGGAGACACAAGAAGGCTGCTCACTTGGACACCAAGAATTATCACAAGAGAAAAGAAGACAGTGCTTCATTTCCGAAAGACACAAATGAACATCACTGGACTTAGTAGAGCTTCAAACAGCAAATGGAGACACAAAGGAGTAATACTGAGGCTCCAAATGATGAGAAGACGTTGGAGGCTCACGGATCTATTTAGAAGCACAGGAAAGATTTAGGAAGTCAGTAGTGTTTTGAAGAGCACATAAAGATACGAGAAGACTCAACCTCGGACTCAACACTCTAAATAATATGAGAAGTCAGCGGGGGCTTGGTAATGTTGGGTTCATACACTAAGTTCAGAGCTCGCAGAATAAGGAGTAATGCCTAAAAACTAGTGGACAGGAAGCTGGTGCCTTAAAACCTACGTCATAAGGTACATGATTTCAACCCTGTAGTCTAATATGCGTTGATAAGGTGGTGAAAAATTTCTTTGTCTTACATGTCAGACCGGGGGCTTCAGGCTGGTATAGGCTTGTCAATTTTCGAAAAATGTCAAAAACTCATGTCATAAGGTACCTGAATGAAACCAACGGGCTTCTGTGTGGAAACATCCCCTAATCAAAAATCGGGTCATAAGAAAAAAAATTTGGGGGCTCTCGGTCCATAAAACAAGTTTGAAATCTAAAAAAAAGGCCAAAATTTACCTCCTCCTGAAGACTTCTCCTTTGATATAATTTTAGGAATGAAAAACGATTTTCACATGATTTTTTACGCAGGTTTCGAATCTGTCCACGACAATTTTCAATGGTACATCGCTTACAGGGTGCAACACCGAAAATTTTTTCTCAAATCGTACAACCTGTATTTTAACATAGAAATCTATTCCGTTTTTAATCCTGATTACAAATATATATCACACTTGGTGAGTTAGTCAACAAAACGCCGGTGAAAAAATTGATAAATTTTGGTCCTTTTTTGAAAATTTCAAACTTGTCTTATGGACCGAAAGTCCCCAAAAATTTTGTCTCACGACCAGATTTTCGATCAAGGGGATGTTCCCACATAAAATCCAGTTGTTTCCTTCATGTACCTTATGACGTAAATTTTTAGCCATTTTTTTGAAAATTGACAGGCTGATACCAGCCTAAAGCCCCCGGTCTGACATGTAAGACAAAGCAATTGTTAACAACTTTATCAACGCACATTAGACCTACACGGTTAAAATCATGTTACCTTATGACGTAAGTTTTGAGGCACCAGCTCTCTGTACATAGGCCAATTACCCTAGCAATCAGTTGCCACCCAGGCATTTACTAGGCGTTATTCTATTGGCGTATTGTTGGTTGGTAGCCTACAGTCAGGGTCGTCTTTCACCTTTATGGTGATAAGATGTTTCATGAGCGAACAGTGTCCCGAACTTGCGGACCATTTCAAGCTATGAACCTTCTAAGCTATGTGGACACGGAGCTGGTGCCTCAAAATTCATACGTCATACTCATGAGATACCTGATTTCAACCTCAATGGTCTGATCCTCTGATTGCGTTGATAAGGTTGTTAAAAACTTCTTCGTCTTACATGTTAGACTGGGAGCTTTAAGCTGGTATAAGCTTGTCAGTTTTCGGAAAAAGGCCGAAACCTACTACGTCATATCGTCATAAGGCCGAAACCTACTACGTCATATCGTCATAAGGTACATGAATGAAACCAAAGGGCTCTTGTGTGGGGACATCCCCTTTGCGGGACGGGAAACTTCGCTCTTTGGAATTTTGCACTAGTCAGAAAAGTAAACCTGATTGTTCTTATTTCATCATTTTTTATCTGACAAACGTCACTCGAATCAACCCAGTCTATAGAAAAATCTTACTTGGTTGACGCCCTTCTTGTTTATTTTTCAACTTCACTTCATTTATAATCACTCACGACCCGCGCTCTTCCAGACATCGAACTCCGAAGATCGTTGCCAAAGTGAGTGAAGGTTACAACATCAAAACCCTTATTTTTTGAAGACACCAGAAAAGACAATCTCTTGATGACACATAAATACAGATATGGTCTCACTTGAGCCTGGAACAATACATGAAGAGGGCAGGGTTTACCAGGTTTCCAGGACGATGTAAGAAAAGACAGGAGGCTCAGTATTGGGCACCGAAGGACACAATCATGTAGACACGACGGAGTCTACTTGAACTCACAACAGCACAAGAAAACACAAAAGGGCTCACTAGAGTTTAGGAAGGGAACGAGTGGAGATAAGAAAGTTTGGCAGGGATTCAACTTCAAAAGATACATGTAGATTCAAGGAGGTCGCTTTGGGCTTCCATAATAACATAAAAAGAACGATCGGGGCTAAATGAAGTTCCTTATTACACAAAAAGACACAAGGAGGGTCAAAGAATTTTTAAGGGTTCAAAACAATACATTATATAATG
Source organism: Anaspis maculata (assembly GCA_949128115.1). Classification (NCBI taxonomy): domain Eukaryota; kingdom Metazoa; phylum Arthropoda; class Insecta; order Coleoptera; family Scraptiidae; genus Anaspis; species Anaspis maculata. Next base: position 67,289,835 of record OX421966.1, on the reverse strand, counting down.
TAACATAATGGGGGTCTCCTAGCAAGATATACGAAGAAATAGATAGAACTGGAGGACTATTCTTAAACCAGTAAGTACGGGTTTAGGGCTGGAAAGTCGAGAATAGATGCAATCCAAGAGGAGATGAAGACTGCTGGAGGGCTTGAAAAAGAAATCCTCGAAAAAATCAAAAGCAAGCGATATTACTGCCCAGTGGTCAATTGTTCACACTGGACAGAGAAAACGTATTCATTTTAGTACTAATAATGAACGGACTGCTCAGAAGAGAGGTCAACAAAAGAATCATGAGGATAATAATTCAGGAATACATATCCTCACGAAAGATTAGAACAATTTACGGAAGAACGGACGAATAAGTGAAGGGATTCCACTGAGCTTCGTTGTTAGACCCTTGTGGATCATCTTTTATGACAATAATACTGAAAGAAAAACGCAAAAAGGAGTGAAAATGGCGGGGTTTGGGCTGGAAACTGGAATTTCCAGTGGAGCCTTCACCTTCCTTGGACCCTTATGCAGCCCAAACTTCTCCACAAAATGAAATATTTCACTTTGATTCACAAGAAGCTCGAAACTCGCAGTTTCAATCCGTAGAACTTGCACTTCTGTCGATTTGGGGTCAAATCTACTCTACGAAGCACAATCGAAGATCGTGTCCAGGATCTCGAGGTGTTTGTCAACCGTTGAGGTGGCAAAAGTTACTCCTATATCATTCAGGTAAGAGACAGAGTATGGTTCCGAGCCAGGAGTGATATAGCCCAGGCGCCAGGGAGCAAAAATCAGCTCAATAAGGAAATAATTGTTTCCTGGCTGGAAACTAGCTTAGAACGATCTGTGTAGCTTAGGTTTCGACATACTAATTTCCCCCCTTTCGGAAATGTCGGCGTCATGTCGCCATCATCAACAAGAAGTGCACTAGCGTGGTTTTTGCCGAATATCTTGATTTTGGGCCATCTGACAGCAAAAGATGTGAGAACTCATTTTGAAACCAATGAGATTCCCTACGGAATAGTTTTTGAATGACCTTTCTGCGGCCTATGGTTTTTGAGATAGAGCTTCTGGAAGCGAGAGGCATTGTCGTAGAAGCTCCATGGCCACTTGACTCGAAAAACCAAAATGTCGATCTGACAAAAAAATTTCAAAATGAGATTTCTTGAGAATCCTTCATGCTATGGTTGCGGTGATAGTCTTAAACTCTTTCTCTTGAACCGTTGATTGTGAATATAGAAAAGTCAAAAACGTCACATCGTACATATACAGGGTGTACTGAGGGAATCAAATCAGATCAAAGAAATTTCACATATTTCTTCGATTTAGCCTATATGCGACACTCTAAGCACCTAACACAAGTCCAATATCAATATGGATTTGCTCTATAAGCTTCACTTAATACCCGAAAGAAGTGGTCGGCTCACAGCTTCACTGTAAAATGTTTTCAAGACCCTCTGAAATCATCAAAATATTAAAAATTCACAGTACCAAGGAATGTATATAACAGTATATTATATACCAAGGGACCAAAGTGAATTTTTAATTTGGGGATTTGGACCCAAAGGGCGCTCGAGCAACAAACTTCACCCAAAGGATCAAAACTTCACTTTGGTTCCTTGGTATATAATATACTGTTACATACATTTCTTGCTACTGTAAATTTTGATGATTTCAGAGGGCCTTCAAAACATTTTACAGGAAGGCTGTGAGCTGACCACTTGTTAAGTGTATCAAGTGAAGCTTACAGAGCAATACATATTGAAATTGGACTTGTGATAAGTGCTTAGAGTTTCGCATAGGCTAAATCGAAGAAATATGTCAAATTTCTCTGTTCTGATTTGATTCCCATAGTACACCCTGTATATGTACAATGTGATGTTTTTGACTTTTCAATATTTGTAATTTACGGTTCAAGAGGAAGAGTTTAAGACTATCACCGCAACTATAGCATGAAGAGTTTTTGAGCAATCTCATTTCAAATTTTTTTTTGTCACATCGACATTTTAGTTTTTTGAGTCAAGTGGCCATGGAGCTTTCACGACAATGACTCTCGCTTCCAGAAGCTCTATCTCAAAGACCATAGGTCGCAGGAAATTGGTTGAAAAACCAAACTGTAGGGGATTTTATAGGCTTCAAAATGACTCCTTACATCTTTTGCTGTCAGATGACCCAAAATTGAGATATTCGGCAAAAACCACGCTGGTGCACTTCTTGTTGATGATGGCGACATGACGCCGACATTTCCAAAAGGGGGGAAACTAGTATGTCAAAACCTAAGCTACACAGATCGTTTTAAGCTAGTTTCCAGCCAGGAAACAATTATTTCCTTATTGTTTTCCCTGGCGCCTGAGCTAATAAGAAATAATTGATTCGGATCGAAATGAAATCCAGGCTAGCCCAAATGATCCAGAAAAACCAAAAACTCTCCAGAAAAGCTCTGATCTCATTTTAAGGTGATTGAAGAAGATTTTGCATTTCTACTTGTACCATACCTACTTACTTACCTACATATGTAGCACAGTTTGTTCTTCAAGTCATGCATATAAAGATAGATGGGTACATGATTATTATAGCTAGATTGTAGACCTCCCGTGCAGATAATGGAGATCATCTCCGGAAAAACATACCCGCACCCACCTTAAGGTGTGTTATTTATAATTTAAATTTCAAATTTATTACCGTTTAATTAAATTAAGCGGGAATACCTATTTAAGGAAGACTTATACGACGTATTCTGTATGCAACGCTATTTATCTAAAATTTAAATATCCATTCATAATTAAGCTATAAAATTTGAATAGGTATACTCTTCGCGGATAGCTCTAGTTTTTGACCTATACGTCCTACCAAGCCATCTGAAATATACATGAATTTCTTAGGTTTGTTCTTCTGATATTCATTCATTACTCGAACGCTTATTTCCGTGAAGGCAACCAAAACACAGTAGGACAGTTTTAAAGATTTTTTCCTCTCGTTTAAATAATTATCATCGATTAGGGATATGATTATGATTACTGAAAAATGAGAAACTGTGACCGCTTTTCTTCGTAGCCAACAGGTAGCTGTATCAGGTCTTCGGCGTGGTGATAATCTCTTGTTTTTCAGGCGTGTCGCAATCCTGGCGACAGGTAACAAGGTGAGTATAGGTAGGTACCGTCTAATTAGCCACCGCAGAAGCGAATTAACCTTTCCCAATTAAACAAATTATTTTAACGTCCGGTGCTCATCAGAGGCGTACCACTCGTAAATTACGTCATGACATCGTAAATTATCACTAACTAGGCATAGAGGTACGAGTAAGATATCTGGAAGAGAGAGGAAAATACGAGGAAATGATTACCTGCCGATGCCTCATGCAGGTTAATAGGTGCACATAACCATTTCTTGATAGATGGGAGTCAATCAACGGATTGTTGTTTTTTTTTTAACCTATACAGTGTTTTTCTATAAAAAGTAGAGGATCCTGTCGTAAATGACCCATAAGTGCATATGTAGATTGTAGAGCTCTTTTTCAGACTTGGTTTCTATAAGTATCCTATGGAGCTGTATGGATGCGAGTGCTGATTTTATATTCAGGTGCTATAGTTACCTTGGTAACCATAAGGAAGACTAGAGCTCCAGGAAGTCACACTTGAAACCGGAAAAGATACAAAAGCAAAAATGGCAGTGAGAAACATTCGGGAATGTCGCAAAAAACAATTGAAATTGATACTAGGCTTCATGGTCGGGAGATCATGATATATTCACAGGAAAAAAATTATATAACACAGCTATTAGCCCTCACCCAGAGCTCCGATTTAGGACCGATTCTATTCAATTTACTCAGTTACCCAAGAGATTCTCTGGATATCCGGTCTAGCACAATGCCAAACCAGTTTTTACTTGTTCTATCATTGAAACAATTCGAATTTCAAAGATGGCAAGTAGTGCTTGGTATATCGGGTTCGGATTGGAACAATTGCTCAGAACCCATGAAGGCTGTCGTCTTTATGCATCGGATAGAGGACGAGGCGCAAAAAACCGATACCTAGGTGTTACCCTCAAGGATGTCACCGGAGGAAACTCGATAGGCAGATATCATAGTTTCTGCGTTCGCCCATGAGACGTGTGTGCGAGATGTGTCAATGCGACACGGCTCGAAATCCCGCGAAACGTCCTCATCTCACGTTTCCATCCTCGATCCGATCGGCATAGGTGTGGTCGTTGTCTGTGCTTGCATCACACGTCACCACAATCAAGGTGATACACTTTTCTTCTCTCCTCGTGTGGCGTGTGTGTGTGTGTGAGTGTAGTATTATTACTGGCGAGGAATCTTTCTCGGCATTTTTTCTGGATAATTGAAAATGGTGTATGGCCTTAACATTTAACGTGTTCGCTATACTTAATACAGCTTGTGTGTGTGTGTGTGTGTGGTTTGTTGTAATAATCGGCCAGTAGGTTATATTTTATGGCGTTGATTTTCATTATCTTCGGCCTCTCTGGTTGTAGCAGTAGGTATTTACCTGTTCAAGTATTTACGTCTGCTGTTTGCTGTATTACTAAATTCCTATTATTGTAACAGAGATTGGATTTCAATACCGCGTGTAGAATTTCTTCGGTCGAGTTTGTTTCAAGAATTTTCAGGTGTTTATGAGAAAGTTTTCTTGGGCTCTGCGATTCATTATGCCAATGCCAGGCCGGTGGCAGAGGTAAACATTGTGATTATGAAATTGAAATTTAATGCCGAGCGGAAATTGATGAGAGTGATCTGGATGTTACTTTCATCGCGATACGGTTGAATCTTCGATACGCCCATCATCGTAAAAATGCATATTTATTGTATTACTTTGGTCAAATAACATATAATTAATTTATCTATTTGGACCCAAGATTCGGAACGAAATCCTGTATCAGGTGGTCGTGTCTACTTATGTAAGGGGACCTTTGACCTTTGATCGTTACCTACAGAAGGTGGTTAGTATACAAAGCCGAAAAGGTAGCATACGTCGGTACTCGTCAATGAAATGTCTATTATTGAACTAGGAGTCTGTTACGCGTATATTGGTAGAGCTAGGGTAATTATTCAGAAGCGTCACGGATAACTATGCCGTGTGTTCACTTCCTCGATAAAGACTACTGATGTCTACAGCATCTTTACTGCACTTTTTCAGTTAGTGGGACTTCTGGTAGGTCTGTCTGGACCTTGGACGTTTGGATCTTAGACGTTTGGACCATACCCTAAAGAGAAATGAAAGCCAAACGCTTAAACTGCTGGCCTCCAGTTTTGAACGATAGATGACACCAAGACTAGGGTGGGCCGAAAAATCATATTTTCGATTTTTTTATTCTGATAGTGCGGAAAAGATGCATAATCAGATAACAAAAAGAAATTGTTACAGCGTTTTTGAAAAAAAAACATCACTTCAGAGTCCGCAATGACGTTGAACTTTCCACATTTGGGAAAAAAATCGCAAATTTTTATTAGGCCAGAAAATGTTTAAAAATATATTCACAATATTAAAAAATGGTATTAAACAGTCAGGCACAAAAAACCCGTGTTCCAGTATTGTTTTTTCAGTCAAAAAAAAAACAAATGAAATTGAATTCACCGAAAAAGCCCAGTTGCCTTGAAGTTGCAGAAATAGTCACATTAAAAATTGAGCAACTTCCGGCGAAAACTTCAATTTCAACTGTTTCTCATACAAGAGTTTTAGGAATGATGAGATAATATACATCAATCAAAACGTTATTGAAATTGTTGAAAGAGACCACCCAAATGAGAAAAAAAACTTTAAAATGTCAAAGCATTACCTAACTTGTGACACCACATCAATCTGAAGATAACAGAATCCTCTTTCTGACAAACAAATTTCAAATTTTTCAAGTCACCTCCCAACCCTTGCAAAAATTCTCTCATCCTTAATCAAAGGAAAGCTTTTCTCGATCCTATCAACTATCCCGATTCTCGGAAAAAATATTTTAAACGAAAACAGGTCGATTCTTATTTCGAAAGAGGCATGTTGTCACAGTTTTATTTTCAACCCTTCCGGCCCCATCCTAGCCTACTTCAATTCTAATAGCAATAAATTATCTACCTTGTGATACATCAAATGAAAGTATAAAATTTCCTTTATGCAAAAATAATTTCGAATTGCCTGAATCACCCTCCAATCCTTTTCAAAAATTATCTTAATTGAGAAGAGAATGCAATGAAGATAAAAATTTGGCAACACATGTCTCAGATGTTCCCCTCGAAATAAAAATCGCCCCGTTTTTGCTGGGAAATTTATTTCTCAAGAATCTGCAGTTAACAGAAAAACATTCCTTCAATCAACAATGAAAGAATTTTTAAAAGAGTTGAGAGGGTAGTTTAAAGATTTCAGAGTATGTTTTACGGGAACAATGTTATTGCCTTCAATTTGGTGTATCACAAGATAGGTAATGCAATTTGAAATTTCAAACTAGGGTAGGGGGTGGGGGCAAAGGGATTGAAGGTAAGAATTTGGCAAAACGTGTTCTAGATGTCCCTCTCAAAAAGAAAATCGACTTGTGTCAGCTGTTTCTCAGAAAAAAACTTGTGCAGCGAGAAATTAGAGATGAGTCCTTTTCGAAAAACCACCTCGTATGTCGGATAATGAACTAAAAGAATTACTGAATGTTAACGATACAATTCCTCAATTAGAATTTTCACTTTTCTATTGTTATACCCAATCAGTAGAGCGATTTGTGAGAACAGTTTTAGAGGCAGCATCAGCAGTTTGTGAAGCTGAATCAAGATATGGCTCTATTTAGAGCAAGAATGAATCTAGGAAACTGATGCCCATATTGGTAAGTCAAAAAATTTTTAGCCCAGAGTGACCTAAAACAAAAACTATTGATAAAATATTGATAATTGAAGTCTTATCACTCAATTTCTGTCGAATCAAGAGTTTTATCTATTTTTTCACTAAGGTATTTCAACAGTTTTCTCCATAACTCAATTCGTTATCTTGCAAAAACTGAATGTTGAGATATTTCTGAAAGACACGTCTTGCGGAGGCTGAAGACGAAAACTTGGGACAAAAAGCTTCTAGATATTTGAAAAGTATACGAAACTGCAACTTTTCCGCGCTATTAGAAGTCCGTATTATGAAAACAAAAAAATCACACCTATAGCAGCGGCCCACCCTAACCAAGACGTCCATCTTACCGTGACGAAATATTTAATGCCCTATAATAAGTAGTCTCCAATATCACACTGGATGGCTGTTCAGGGTCTGTCCCAGGAACGGTGGAGCTTGAGAGATAGGACTTTCTCCTGCTGAGGGTTCTGCAAAAAAAAAAGTCTCCTGAAATCATGTTGAATTCGCCCGTTATAATGGGCCCTCTTCCAGTCGCTTGTACAGCTTATGCAGTCCCTTGCCAGCTTATGAATGTAGTTTCAATGTTGTCTCAGGTCGTAAACGTAGGTATTCGCCAGTTGATCTAAAAGTCTCTAGGTGTTTCGAATAAGAAGTCACGAAGCAAGCGAAGTTCTCGGCTGAACATGAGCTCTGTTCGTGATTTTTCTAGCATTGATTCTAGCAGCTCTGTATGCCATGAGGACGAGTGGCAAATGGAGGTCCCTGTGAATGAGGCTTTGGGAAACTAGTTCAAACTGATGGGGTATTGGCCTGTATGTAGCTACCAATGTATGTGGTGAAAACCAATGATGGAATATTGTCCAAAGGGCTTGCTGGCCCACAGAATGGCAAACACAAAATTAATGGCCATACAACCATTTGAATGTGGAGGCGAATCAGCCCAGGTTGGAATAAGATGGGAAAAGTGGTTACGATCATTTGAAATCTACGTGGAAGCGTCAAGTATTGACAGCCCATCCAAAAAAAAGGCCACACTACTGCATAGCGCAGGAAGCGCACTACAAGAGATCCACTATAATCTCCCAGGTAACTATTTATGAATAGACTTTCAAATGAATAAACTGTGTAAAATAAAAATGAAATACTAAGTAACATACACTTGTAGGTGGACACATTGAACCCAATGCCGAAGGCGAAGGGGAAGCAAGGGTGGACGTGTACAAAGCCGCAGTTGATAAACTGAATGAATATTTTCACCCAAAGCAATCAAAAATATACGAACGCCACCTTTTTTGATTGACAAAACAAGAACCAGATGAGAAATTTGAGAAATGTTCAGTACGGTTGAGAAACCAAGCTGCTAAATGTGAATTCGACCTACTGGAAGATCATTTGATAGAACAGATAGTAGAAAAAAGCACATCAGTTGAACTAAGGAAAAAGATATTAGCCGCAGGTGATTCAATCAACCTCGATAAAATCATTGGTGAGGCCAACGCGTTAGAGGCAGTCAACAGACAACTGGAAGGTTTCGTTGGTACAAGCACAAAGACCGTGGAAAATGAGAAAGACAGACCTCAGAACAGAAGGGTCGAAAAATGTTCCAAAGCACAACATCGATGAGGGAGAAATCAATTATGTTTTCCATATTGATGACGATGCGGCTATAAACTGTAACCTAGGCGGAGTGGCAGTGAACATGTTGATCGATTCCGGAAGTGAAAACAACATACTGGACGACAAAACATGGTTCAATCTTGAGCGAGACAAAATCAAAGTCTGGGACCAAATCAAAAATCCAGATAAACTGTTATTTGCATACGGAAACAAAAGTCTATTGAAAATTCTGGGTTTATTCAAAACAGAAATTTCCGTAGCTGGGAAGAACGAAACAGCATTATTCTACGTGATTGAAAATGGCACCAGCTGCCTACTTGGAAAATTGACGGCTATGGCCCTTGGTGTTCTCAAAATTGTTCTGGATATCAACGCTATCGGTCAATTCCCAAAATTCTAGGATGTTTTAGTGGACATACCAATTGATGAGTCAATTCAACTTGTATGTCAACCATATAGAAGAATAACCATACCGTTGGAGTCCAAAGTGGAGGAAAAACTTCAAGAACTGTTGGATTCGGACATCATTGAAGCTGTACATGGACCAGCTAGATGGATTTCCCCAATGGTACCAGTCCTCAAGGAAAATGGGGAGGTGAGAATATGTCTAGATATGATGCGAGCAAATGAAGCCATTCAACGAGAGAAGCATCCTTTACCAACAATGGATACTTTACTTCCACACTTCAGAAAGGAACAAGTCTTTACCAGACTAGATATAAGAAACGCTTTTTATCAAATAGAAATCTCTGAACCATCGAAAGAGATCACGACATTTATCGCAAAGCGAGGTTTATTCAGGTACAAAAGACTTATGTTTGGAATGAAATGCGCACCTGAAATATTTCAGGAAACACTGGAAACGATATTGCATCCATGTGAAGGAACAGTCAACTTTATAGATGATATAGGTACTGGTTTATGGTAAAGACGATCAAGAACATGATGAACGACTAAAAGAGACACTACAAGTACTACGAAAGAATAACGTGCTCCTTAACGGGAACAAGTGTGTGTATAAGGTCAAGAGGATTGATTTTCTAGGCTACAGACTCTCAACAGAAGGCATCACACCATTGAAGAGTCACATTGAAGCGATCAAACGTTTTCGAGCACCCAGACGATTGACGAAATCCAAAGCTTCCTGAGACTCCTGAATTTCGTCGGAAAATGGATTCCAAACCTTGCAACATTTACAGAACCTATCAGAGAAATACTTTGACTGAAAATAGGCAAACATGGTGGTGTCAAGAAATACTGGAAAGAGGAACAAACCAAGGCATTCTCACTGCTTAAAGAAAGACTGCTAGAGGTCAAAACTTCAGGGTACTATGACCCCAACAGCAGAACAAAAGTGATCGCAGATGCCAGTCCCACAGTGGGACGAATGGCTACATTGACTGGACAAAAGTATTCCGATCCAATTTTTAAATTCAGAGCGGGTTCGAATCCCAGCTTCGGCAATTTTTTTTTCGAAGTTTTATTCAAGAAACTCGCCGAGTGTTTTACTTTTTTTTTCAAAGTAGTTTTTATAAGCTACAGTACCACAAAGTTTCATTTCATTTTGGTCAGTTTTGTGGAAAATATGCCGTATTTAGTTTTCAACACACCAGCTCCAAGAAAATTACCAAAAAGCCTTTGTCGCAAGCCGTCGCAAAAAGTACTATAAGAAGATCATAATAGAAGGATGTTGGATCATCCTGAAGGTATTTTCGCAATGACCCACCATGACCCGCTCTTGAAAACCGTGGTCAAAGTTCCGCATTTATTAGTTTTTTTTGCGGTCATATCATTATGTGTTGATATATCTACCTAGAGTCGATAAAGTACGGTATACGTGCCCAATACTTTTTGTTATAGAGTTGTTTTCTTAGGTACCGTGTCGTGTCTCGTACTTTATCAACTCTAGGTAAGTATATCAACACATAATGATATGACCGCAAAAAAAAACCAATAGATGCGGAACTTTGACCACGGTTTTCAAGAGCGGGTCATGGTGGGTCATTATGAAAATACTTTCAGGATGATCCAACATCCTTCTATTATGGTCTTCTTATAGTACTTTTTGCGACGGCTTGCGACAAAGGCTTTTTGGTAATTTTCTTTGAGCTGGTGTGTTGAAAACTAAATACGGCATATTTTCCACAAAACTGACCATAATGAAATGAAACTTTGTGGTATTGTAGCTTATAAAAACTACTTTGAAAAAAAAAGTATAACCATAAGGACCATTCACCGACACGCTGATTCTGACAAGACATTTTACGAACTGATTGTTGACTCAAGTAACATCCTTCTTTTCAGACTCTATCAAACTCCTTTCTAGACTCACCGGATAAGAATCTGATTTTTAACTCGGGTTCATCCTTCTTTTTAGACCCACACAAGTAAAAAACCAGATGAGAGTTTAATTTTTTCTCAAGTATCGTCCTTCTTTCCAGACCCACCTAATGAGTTATTGATTTTCGGCTTATCTTCCTTTTTTCTTAGACCTGCCAACTGAAGAGTTTATTTTTGACCCAAGTATCATCCTTCTTTTTGGACCTGCGAGATACACAGTCAATTTCTAAATTTTTGACTTGAGCATCTTCCTTCTTTTCAGACCCATGAAAAAATTTTATTTTTAACTCAAGTATAATAATCTCAATAATAATTATCATTATTCTCGGACTCAACAGATGAGTAATTAATTTTTGCTCAAGTATCATCCTTCTTTTCAGACCCACCAGATAAACTCACCAGATGAGAAATAGATGTTTGACTCGAGTATTATTCTTCTCGGACCCTCCAGATGAGATAAGTTCATTTTTTGCTCAAGTATCCTGCTTCTTCTAAGACTCACCAGATAGAGCATTGACTCTTCACTCAAGTTATGTCCTTCTTTTTAGCGCCACCAGATAAGGATCCAATTTTCGAGTCAAGTATTCTTAGGCCTACCCTACCAGATATATGGAGCTTATTTCCATTTCAAGTATCATCCTTATTTCCAGACCCACCAAATAAATAATTGATTTTTGACTCAAGTAGGTACCATCTTTTTTTTTCAACTCACTACAAAGGTGGAGTCTATTTTTGACTTGACATTCTTGTTTTCTTCACACGCTAGTTCAGACGTTTATCTTTGACGAGTATCATCCTTTCTTTAGATTAACCTGATGCAGGACCCAGTGGCGGACTAAGGGAATTGGGGGCCCGGGGCGGAATTGTGTGATGGGGCCCCTAAGGAGTGAAAGTTGAGAATATGAAGGGGGGCCGGCAGACTTTTTGGCCCGCCCTGCCCCGTCGTAATTGAGCAAAAGCCTAAGAAACAAAAAATGTTTTGTTCACTTGACTATAAAACACACAGTAGCGCAGTCAGCATTTGAGGGCGGAGAGGGCAAAGGCAACGGTGAGGGTGCAAGTCAGGGAAAAGTAGCGCCGCAGGCGAAATTTTTTGGGCATAATAATATTAATGATGCTGATGATAATCGGTATATTTCGTGCGTTTTGCGATTTCGGTTTCCGACGTTTCCACCAAAATTACTTGATAATCAAACTTCTTTTCAGAAAATTTTTGCGCTTCTTGAAAATTTTCGCCAGAATTTTCACGGTATCGGTTTAGTGTGGAATGAAGTGCCATGGGGGCTGGGAGGTAGGGGGGGTGGTCTAATTCGCTCACTTTCGCCCCCTTTGGCTATGCCACTGACCACCAGTACCTACAAGAAGTTTCCGGTTCCAGCTTTGGATGTTGAATTGGATTTGGACTGTTCAGTCAATGCTAAAACCTACTCGTATATGCCAAATTAGGGTTAATATGATTTTCTATTACCTGCAGCGCGCAGAAAAAATAATTTTGTTGTTCTGTCTTTCCCCCCTTTTGAAATGAAATAATAAAATACAAAATTTCAAGAGGCTTCAGGCCCCTGGCACTGTGATATCGGGGGTCGGGGCCCCTAAAGCCTAAAGTGAAAAGATTTCGCAAAGACTCCGTGATACAGACACACCTCTATTGCCTGTGTGTAGGCCCCCAAATGGAAAAAATAGGGAAACAATGTTTTTCACCCAAGTAATATGCGAAGAAAAATGATCAACGAGGGAAAAAATTGAAATTTTTGGATTTCATCCCTATTTTTTGCAGTATTTTTCACAAACAAGAGAAATTGGGGGCCCCATCAGATGATTGAGGCCCCGAGGCCCGGGGCGGACCGCCTCCGCCGCCCCCCCCCTTAGTCCGCCACTGGAGGACCTATTTTTTCGTTTTTGATTGAAGCATCCTTATTTCTTCTCAGACCTATCAGATAAGTTACTTTTTCACCCAAGTATCATCCTTCCTCCCAAATTCACCTGATACAGAACTGATTTATTGACTCAAGCATCCTTCTTCGAGTCGAGTATCATCCTTTTTGCCAGATCCAGCAGATGAAGATTTTATTTTTGACTCAGGTAACATCCTTCTTTCTGAACTTAGTACAAAGATGAAGTCTTTTTTTATTCAAGTACTTTTTTTACCCGCTAATTAAAGACTTTATTTTTGATTGGGTATCATCCTTCTTTTTAGACGTTTTTAGAAGTTTTTTCGAAATTTGGATTTCCCCAACAAAAATAAAAATGACCACTTCAGTAATTTCATTGCAAACGATCCTATCATTATGGCTTCTTAGATTTTTCGCGGGAGAAATGGAAATTCAATTTTCCAGAACTTTATTTTTAATTGACCCTAAACAAGACCTAGAAAACAGCGGTTAACGACGATAATCATTTACGTAAATGTTCAACGTAGTTCAGTAAATTACGGTGAATTTTCATTGATCCATAAGAAATTCCTAATGTTTGGAGACCCCAGACACTGAAAATTTTGTAACTTGGTAAACGTACTTCTGAATCGATATTGGTTGGTGTCTTAAAACTGATGATCAATTTTTGCATTTTGTCATACCAATTTTTTTTTGCCTCGAATTTTCTGGGAAAAAGATACAGGCCAGGATCTCCTTTCCTCGTTTGAGCTTTTAGCAATGTACAGTACAGGGTCAATGTGGAAACATGAAACCTACACAAAAAAGTTTTTATCTCGCATTCGCCAATACCAAACATGATATGGTGACATTTTGCAGCATATTCCGAAAACTCAGTCTGAAGCAAAGTTTTCTAAATCGGCGAGTCGGTGGAATTTCCTGTCGGTGAATTGTCTTGTCGGTAAGTTGTCTTGTCGGTGAATCGGCGTGTCGGTGAAATGTCCTGTCGGTGAAATGTCCTGTCGGTGAAATGGCGTGTCGGTGAAATGTCCTGTCGGTGAAATAGCGTGTCGGTGAAATGTCCTGTCGGTAAATCGGCGTGTCGGTGAAATGTCCTGTCGGTGAAAAGGCGTGTCGGTGAAATGGCCTGTCGGTGAAATGGCGTGTCGGTGAAGTGTCCTGTCGGTGAAATGTCCTGTCGGTGAATCGGCGTGTCGGTTAAATGTCTTGTCGGCGAAATGGCGTGTCGGCGAATTGTCTTGTCGGTGAAATGTCTTGTCGGTGAATCGGCGAGTCGGTGAAATGTTCGTTCGGTGAAATGGTTGTCGGTGAAATGTCCTGTCGGTGAGTTGGTTGTCGGTGAAATGTACCAAACCCGACCACAAGCCGTTAGAGGTGATATTTGGGGGAAAATCCAAACCATGTGCAAGGATAGAACGTTGGGTACTTCGACTGCAAGCATTCGACTTTCAAGTGATTTACAAGCCGGGTAAGACTAACATTGTCGATCCGTTATCTCGACTTTGTACAGCACAGCCGCAAAGCACATCTTACAATGATAAAGACCATATTCATCAATTGGTGGAGTAAATGAGACCAAGAGCAGCACGATTCTCAGAGATTGATGAAGCGTCTTTGGCTGACGGTGAAATCCAGAAAGTGAAGCAGGGACTGTTTTAAATTATCTGGGAGGATGAGGTAAAAAACTTCAAGTTATTTTACCCAGAACTATGTTTTTACATGAACACACTGCTAAGAGGAAACAAAATTGTAATTCCAACTAAATTAAGAGAAACAGTCCTGCAAGCTGCCCATGAAGGCCATCCAGGAATAGCAGCGATGAAAAACAGACTCAGGACGAAGGTTTGGTGGCCAAAAATCGATCATGATGCCGAGAAATTGGTGAAATCTTGTAAAGGCTGTACTTTAGTCTCGGCACCGAATGTTCCAGAACTAATGAAACAAAGGGAACTTCGGCCAGCCCCATGGATTAATGTAGCTGTCGATTTTATAGGACCGCTACCCAGCGGAGACTACTTATTTGTTATAGTGGACTATTTAGGCAGATATAAGGAAGTGAAAATCATGCGGAATATCACAGCAGCCAATACGATCAAGGTTCTAGAAGAAATATTTTCAAGACTGGGTTCCCCTATGTCAATAACGGCTGATAATGGAAAACAACTAATTTCGAAGGAACTGAGAAATTTCTGTTTAGAAAGAGGAATAACTCTGTTCCATTCAACACCATACTGGCCACAGCAAAACGAAAAAGTTGAAAGGCAAAACAAGGATATACTTAAAAGACTGAAAATCAGCCAAGCAACAAAACAAGACTGGAAACAAAGCTAATAGATTACCTTATCATGTACTGTAACGGTAACCTGTCTCAAAACACTAGTTCCCAGCTACTGTGCTCCGGTGCTTATAATGTCGGCGGCTGGATGTGGGTTCCGGTGAGTGTTCTTTGAAATTTATAAGGCGCCAATCGAGTGCCTAGTGAAGAGAAGACGCCCGAAGAGTTCCAATGGTCCTGGAACCATCAGTTCTTCGTCAGAAGGCATCGTCGCCCATGCCAAAAACGCTTTCAGTCCTGCCGGATCCAGAGGGGGGAGGTATCATCAGCCATCTTTTTTTCCGTCTTTTACTTTCCCGGCCCACCCACGAACACGCAGGGAAAGTATTGTAATCGTGCAGAAAAAAAGTTTTGAGATTTCACCGGATATATCCGTTTTGAGTTCCCCCAAGACGATTAAGACCATTTTCAGAATGATGTCTATCTGTGTGTGTGTGTATGTGTGTGTGTGTGTGTCTGTCTGTGATCTTCCACGATAACTGCCGTAACGTTGACTGGATCGACTTGATATTTGGTATACAAACATGGTTGTTTCTTGAAAAGAGCCCATTAGTTTTTGGCTGTCATCTGTCAAACCCAACTGTCTCTATCATCAAATGTCAGAAGCTATATCTCACGGAACTCAACTTGCAATATGTCATTTGAAAGCCCTTAGAAAACTGTATTCAGAACAGTTGGAAACATTGCCCTATCTGTCATCTGTCAAATAATAAAAAATGTTAAAGTTCAAAACTTTATCAATTAATTATTCAGAATCTATCTGATGGATTGGAACCAGATTTGGCAGGAAGCAACATAACAAAAGAGTCAAATTGAGGCCGCAGTTGCAGTTTTCCACCATTCTCCAGTTGAGCGTAATGAATTTTCGAAATTTCTCCTGGCCGTTGCCACTCAGGAGGGGCTCTCGCCTGTGTTTCGACCAGCACGACTCGCTTTTGTAGCAGGACTCCACTCAAAAGTTTATTTCTGCTCGGGGATCGACTTTTTTTGGGAAATTTCAACTGATATCGAAAGTAGATTGTATTGAGCGTCGTGCAGGTCTATTTTCAGAGTTGACACGGTTTCGGTTTTCCGACTGTAATTTTTACTTTCCCGGCCCACCCACGAACACGGAGGGAAAGTATTGTAATCGTGCAGAAAAAAAGTGTTGAGATTTCACCGGATATATCCGTTTTGAGGTCCCCCAAGACGATTAAGACCATTGTTACCTTTTCCACTCCGGCTGGTAGAGTTGGAGTGGATTTCTCTGGGCATGGCCCAGAGGACGGCGAGAGAAGGCCGCTAATGACTTCCTCTAGGCACACGCCGTAAAAAAAGTGCCAGTTAGCTCTCAGGTAAAGCTGGGTCGAGAAACTGAACTTGTGTGTGTAACTAGGGAACGGAGTCGGCTGGGTAGTGAAACACAGATGCAATTACTAATCCGGTTTATTAACCAAAACAAAGAAAGAAAGGGGTGAAATACCAACGGCAATTGTTGGCAATAATAGCCGAGCTGAAGGCTCATCACAAAAAGTACACAAAAGCCGAGCTGAAGGCTCATTACAAACATGAAATTGGCAGAAGGCCCTAAAAGCTAAAATGAAAGGAAATATAAACAAAAAGAGGTACTCAACCGAGTCCACTGAAGCAGATGAAGACGCCCTGCTGGTACACTCTGCTGTCTCCAGGCCAGCTCGGACCATCGGACACCCAGCTTCGTGACGGATCGATATCCGGAGTGAAACCCAAGTTCCGGCAGCTTTGTGTGGCAAGCTTGGGATGGTGATGGGGCGCCAGTCCACAATTGGCTTGGGTTTGATAGCTGGCACGTTGTGGACGCCGAGCGAGCGAAGGTCCGTCACGAAGGGCTCCGATGGCCGAACCTAGAAGCCAAACAAAGCGACAGCAGGTGCTTCGAACAAGTAAGAGTAAAAATAAATAAGCAAAAGGTAAACAGGGTGGCAAGGCCAAACCATAAAGCAAAGCGTAAAAACAAACTAGGAGAATAATAATAGAGAGAATAAAAATGGTGAAAGAAGGTGAAGAGTGAGGTTAGAGCAAAGCAAAGCATCTACCATGCACTAGGATGCTCTCCAGTGGGGGCGCAGGCTAGAACAGCCGCGTACGGCAGAAATCGCATGCTGACCTGAGTTGTCATTGACGACGGTGGTGGTTTTCCTGCAGCTCAGCCACGTAGAGGGCGATTTCGTCGGAGGCAGCAGCGATCTCGAGCGCACCGCGGCATGGAAGCGGTCGGCCCGCAGGAGGTGTTGGCGGTCCGTTGGCACCGAAGGGCGACGGCGGTTCTCGGCGGACGATTTACGGGCGAAGCCCTGGCGGAAAATTCGCCGGCACGGGGCGATGGTGACCGCGTGGGCAGGACGGCTGGACAAGGATTCTGGCGGCGTTCGGCCCCGGTGCTGCCCGCAGGGGCATACGAAGTAGGAGGGGGCGACGGCCTACGGCCGAATGGGGCCCCACGAGGCGCGTCTACTCGAACATGCTGGCTTGACCTGTGACTTTTTCCACGCCGGAAATCAAAGTGACGTTTTGCCACCATCCAGCCGTCACGCTGCTGTCAATCTGACATTGACAGCAGTTCCCTCAACTCACCACCCTAATGGCGGCTTTACAGAACTTCGTATGTCGCGGGCGACAATCCCCCACTCCACTGTAGTTGAATAATTTGAACGACACGACGACAGAAATTCGTGTCGCGAGAATGATATGGAGGGGGGTAGGGTAATACAGGCAGATCGAATCCTATTGGCCAGCGACACTGTCGCCAGCGACAGACGAAGTTCTGTAAAGCCGTCATAACATATACCGGCACAGGGCCGTCTCCAGGAGCGCGCGCGAAACTTAACCGTTACACCATTTTCAGAATGATGTCTGTCTGTGTGTGTGTGTGTGTGTGTGTGTGTGTGTGTGTGTGTGTGTGTGTGTGTGTGTGTGTGTGTGTGTCTGTCTGTGATCTTCCACGATAACTGCCGTAACGTTGACTGGATCGACTTGATATTTGGTATACAAACATGGTTGTTTCCTGAAAAGAGCCCATTAGTTTTTGGCTGTCATCTGTCAAACCCAACTGTCACTATCATCAAATGTCGGAAGCTATATCTCTCGGAACTCAACTTGCAATATGTCATTTGAAAGCCCTTGGAAAACTGTATTCAGAACAGTTAGAAACATTGCCCTATCTGTCATTTGTCAAATAATAAAAAATGGTCAAGTTCAAAACTTTACCAATTAATTATTCAAAATCTATCCGATGGATTGGAACCAGATTTGGCAGGAAGCAACACAACAAAAGAGTCAAATTAAGGCCGCAGTTGCAGTTTTCCACCATTCTCCAGTTGAGCATAATGAATTTTCGAAATTTCTCCTGGCCGTTGCCACTCAGGAGGGGCTCTCGCCGGTGTTTCGACCAGCACGACTCGCTTTTGTAGCAGGACTCCACTCAAAAATTTATTCCTGCTCGGGGATCGACTTTTTTTTGAAAATTTCGACTGATATCGAAAGTAGATTGTATTGAGCGTCGTGCAGGTCTATTTTCAGAGTTGACACGGTTTCGGTTTTCCGACTGTAATTTTTTCAAAATGAAATTTGCACATTCCGTGAATTTGAGAAAAACGCAATGCAAACTTCTACATGCGGAAGGCCCCACGAAATATTAATTTTAGGTGCAGACATGCTGTGGATAAAAGTTAGAAAAAAGATTGAGCTATTTTTTGGAGGAAAAATTTTCGAAATCGGATCAACAGTTGCCGAGTTTTCCTCTCTGGAAAAACTGCAAATTTTCCAACTTTTATTCAGTGAACAGATTTTTTGGAATTGTTGTTTTTAGAGAATAGATAACAGGTTCTTGAACATTTTCTAATAATTTCTCTCCAATTTCCCGGAAATTTTCCTCCTGGAAATATAAAACCACTTATGCGATCCTACAAATTAAGCGGTTCTGTCACGATAATTACCGAATTATTGATCCGATCAAATCGAAATCAGGTACGGAGGCCTAAGTTCAGCCTGGAATGTTCTGATTAGACTTTGGGTGGATGATTTTGATCGGAAGCCCTCAGGTGGCACCTTGGGTCTGGGTTTGTCTGCCCAAGCTCTAAATTGAAAATATAGAGTTGAAATTTGACACACAGATGCAGTGAAAGTTTTCAATCAAGTTTTTGTAATTTCATCATCATACCTAAAGTAGGAACAAAAATTTCAATGAGGAACCAGCATTGCATTTTTGAGATATCACAACAGTTAGCTACCTAGTTCTACCTTTTGGATCATTTCATCACCTTGGAAAACTGACCTAACCTGCCATTTTTTCTGTCCGCTCAACAATGGATGCAGGATGCTCGCTAAACGCTCGACTAAATAGAATTTTTTCATCAATTTCCAAATCGAATCGCCCCCTCCCGAAGAGACACTTCGATCAAAATCATTACTGACGTCTCTGGATACCGCCGGGAAAGTTTTGTGTCGCCTCACAACAGATTTTTCAAAATGAAATTTGCACATTCCGTGAATTTGAGAAAAACGCAATGCAAACTTCTACATGCGGTAGGCCCCACAAAATATTAATTTTAGGTGCAGACATGCTGTGAATAAAAGTTAGAGAAAAGATTGAACTAATTTTTGGAGGAAAAATTTTCACAATCGGATCAACAGTTGCCGAGTTTTCCTCTCTGGAAAAACTGCAAATTTTCCAACTTTTTATTCAGTGAACAGATTTCTTGGAATTGTTTTTTTTTAGAGAATAGATAACTGGTTCTCGAACATTTTTCGATAATTTCTCTCCAATTTCCCGGAAATTTTCCTTCTGAAAATATAAAACCACTCATGCGATCGTACAAATTAAGCGGTTCTGTCACGATAATCACTGAATTATTGATCCGATCAAATCGAAATCAGGTACGGAGGCCTAAGTTCAGCCTGGAATGTTCTGATTAGACTTTGGGTGGATGATTTTGATCGGAAGCCCTCAGGTGGCACATTGGGTCTGGGTTTGTCTGCCCAAGCTCTAAATTGGAAATATAGAGTTGAAATTTGACACACAGATGCAGTGAAAGTTTTCAATCAAGTTTTTGTAATTTCATCATCATAGCTAAAGTAGGAACAAAAATTTCAATAAGGAACCAGCATTGCATTTTTGAGATATAACAACAGTTAGCTACCTAGTTCTACCTTTTGGATCATTTCATCACCTTGGAAAACTGACCTAACCTGTCATTTTTTCTGTCCGCTCAACAATGGATGCAGGATGCTAGCTAAACGCTCGGCTAAATAGAATTTTTTCATAAATTTCCAAATCGAATCGCCCCCTCCCGAAGGGACACTTCGATCAAAATCATTACTGACGTCTCTGGATACCGCCGGGAAAGTTTTGTGTCGCCCCACAACAGATTTTTTTTTACCTGCAGCAGGTTGGAGCAATGGGTGCCATGACGACTCCTTGACGACTAGCGCCAAGAAAGCGTTATCGCAATAAACACGCCAGCGTTCATCGTTTCAACAGATCGTGTCCGGAACATCAGGAGAGAACCCTTAAAGAGACTGTGGGGAATAAGCGATACGGCGATAGACCACATAAAATGGGGTTTGGTATAACTTATCGACACCCAACTCATCGACAGGATAACTTGCCGACACCCAACTTATCGACAAGACAACTCATCGGCAAGACAACTCACTGACAAAGACAACTAATCAACAAGACAACTCGCCGACAGGACAACTCACCGACAGGAAAACTCATCGACAACTCACCGACAAGACAACTCGCCGACAGGACAATTCATCGACAGGAAAACTCATCGACAGGGTAGCTTGCCGACACCCAACTCGCCGACAATTCTTCGCGCGGACAATTCTTTGCCGGAAACTTTGGAGCTCTAATAAGGCCCAGTGTGAGTGTCAAATTCAGAGCTCTATTCCCCACTGAGTTCTCACGTAGCGTTTCAAGCCTTGCTGAGCCCCCTGTCTCTACAAGTATCTTCTGGGATCTTGATAGACCCCCTTGGGTATCCTCAAATTTTCTGGAGATTTGCTTCGCCCTCATGCCTTGGACAGTTTCCCAGAGCCCTATCAGGCCCCCTTGTCTTCATGTCGCATTTGTAGCCCTGCTGAGTTCCTTTGTACCTTGCATTAGTTTCCAAAGATCTGTAGTTAGCTCCTGTGTGTCTTCTTGTGTTGGTCAAAATCCTACTGCCCCCCCCCCCTTGTGTCTTCAAGTGTCTTTTGGAACCCTGGTGGGCCAGGCAGGCCTTCTTGCGATTTTTAAAGCTCTATACTGCTTCAAGTCTATATTGCAGCCTTTCAAGCCCCGTTAAGCCCCCTTTGTATCTTCAAATATCGTTTGGAGTTATAATGAGCCCTCTTGTGTCGTTAGTCATTATCGTTGGCATCCTTGGTGACCCCCTCCTGATTTCTCCAAGTTTCTGTGATTTTCGAAAGCTCCATTGTACCTTCTCAGGTTTCTCGGAGCCCTGTGTGCCCCCCTGTGTCTTTATGTTTCATTTGTAGCCCAGCTGGACTCTTTTTTCATTGCTTTAGTTTTCAAAGCTCTAGTTAGCTCCTGTGAGTCACTGTGATGTGTTTATTGAAGTCCTACAGGGCCCCCTTTTTGTCTTCAAGTATCATTTGGAGCCCTATTGAGCCCCTTGTGTCTTCAGTTATCGTTTGCGGCCCAAGTGCCCTTCTTCTAATTTTTTGATGTTTCTGGAATCTTAGAAACCTTCTTTGTACTTTCTTAGGTATCTCAGAGCCCTATGTGGCCCCCTGGTGCCTTCATGTTGCATCTGTAGCCCTGCTGAGCCTTCTTTCCACAATGTGCTAGTTTTCCAAGCTCTAGTTAGCTTCTGTTAGTCTTTATGTGTTGGTCAAAGTTCTACGGGACCCTCCCTCGTGTCCCCAAGTGTCATTTGGAGTCCCAGTGAGCCCCGCCAGGCGTTCGTCCGATTTTTAGAGGCCTCTCTCCTATTGTGTCTACATTGAAGCGTTCCAAGTCCTACTGAGCTACCTTGTATCCTCATGTATCGCTTGGAGCCCTACTGAGCCCCCTTGTGTCTTCAATTATCGTTTGCAGACCAGGTGACCCCCTTCTAATTTCTCGAATTTTCTGGAATCTTAGAAAGCTCCTTTGTGCCTTATTAGGCTTCTCAGAGCCCTATTGCGGTAGGTGCACTGCAGTGTTCGAATGGCATAAGGGAGAACTGGTATAGGCCACTTTCTGCCAAGAAATCCCTCTTCTCTTTGTTGTCCGGGCGGAGTCCTACTTGCCGGTATTCACTTTCCAAGCCGAGTGTCACAGATTATGTTGATCCAAGGGGTGTTCTCAGTGTATCATCGATCTTGGGTGATGGGTATCGTTTTTCTCGATGATACGTTGAGTTTGCGCTAATCTACGCAAAATCACGTTGCTAAAACCATTTCTTTGCAACCAAAACCACAAGTGAAGACCATAGTGACGTAGACTTTTTGACCAATCCTTTGTTCTTCTTATCCTCCAAAAGTTTCGACTGTTTGTTATCGCCACACTTGAGCGAAGTATCACTGCTACTTGGGTCGCCGAAAAAGAAAATGAACTGGTTGCCTTAGCAATTGCTTCTTAGCTCCTCAAGTCAGCATTTTGTAACTGATCGCGTCCCATCAATAGGTGGATATTTCCTATTGCAACATTCCGCGGTTTCCCCCGTTTTCCTACTTCGCCATTTCTTCATGGGAACTTCCCTTCCTACTAGATCAATTTTTTTGTAGAAGCCTGTTGCACATACCACTTGAGCAATTACCAAATCATTATTCTTGGTCTCGTTTGAACTTTGTCGAACCGCCCTCTGAAAAAATGGACGTGTGTGGGCGATCCGCTGCTCCGCTTCCATCGCGCTAATGTCTCTTTCACGAATTGCGTGTGTGAGTGTGTGTGTGCGCGCGGATTTCGCTCTTATCTCTTGTAATAAAGTGTGTAATTTCCATTGCAGCTCTCCTAATCGGATAAGGTCTGATGATATGTTGGAGCGATGTAATGTATTCAAATGGCCGCGGTTCAGTAGCAGGATCGCCAATCTGAGATCATCTCGGGTCTCCTCTACAAGATACTCCACTTTACCATAAGCTACTGGTACCAGATAAACGAACACGCACGGTCTATAGGTTCACTTGGCTCGGCTCCGTGCATGAAATGAAAAACAAAAGCCGCATATCAGAACCTTTGTATTCTTCCATCCGGCGGCCCTGGAAACTGCTAATGCAACGGACGTATAAGTGAAAAATTACGGGCGTATTGTTTTGACATCCAAGTGTAGATACGTATGAGCCGGTATATTTACATTGACAGGGCAGATTAATGTTTTTAAATAAAACTGGATCACCTATGCCGTTTATAGGTCACTCTAGATGGCATTATTCCATAACCGACGTGCTGCATGATAGATTAGAAAAAATTGATATGTAGATAGATATGTCGTCCTACGGCTCGAAGAGCTCGGACAAAAACTAAATGTCAATCCGTACATAATTAATTTAATAATAAACTATAAACTAATCATTATTATTGTTTCGATCGAGCGTGTGGTCGGCTTTGTACCTACACCATACAACGACTGAAAACTGGAATATAAATGATCGGATTATAGTGTTTGTGGACGATGCAATTCGTTCCATTTTTTTTATATAGAATTTTGGGTACAGCTCAAGTCACTGGTGACATTCACTATTTTGTTCCTGGAAACGAGTGGTTTGGTACAAAACTTCCTTGATCCTTGTACCTTGGTTTGCTGATTTTTTTTTAGTTATTTCAAACAACTTGTTCAGGAATGCCCTGTTAGATTTTCCAGTTCATATTGTCGGCATTATATCGATAAAAATTGGTTATATCAGAATTATTGTGATGCCAAAACTCGTAAGAGTATGAAACACCCCACGAGGTCATCTGGAGAGTATAGGTATGAATGCGCAGAGGATACATAAATATTCTAGATCCAAGTTGAAGCAATCGTCGAAATCGACCAATCGAAAAGCATTCTCTGATCTGAAGAAACAAGCAGATTTTCCCAAAGGCTACCATTGGAAAATACTACGTGGCCAAGTAGGAACCGCATAAGGGATCATTCATAAAAGATTTCCTGACTTAAAAGGCCAGAGCAGCCCCTGCTTTGACAAGCTAAGTCGAAGTCAAAGGCCCGTACTATTCATAGTCCCTGACCTATTCATAGTCAGATCTCAAATATGAGGCGGTCTTGGGACCATGCTTATTTTGACCCAGGCTTGGGCTGAGATGATTTTACAGGTATAAGAATCTTCTTGTAAATATTGTATATTATAATCAAACACAATTACATCTTCTCGTGTTTGTGTTTGCTGAAAATTGGCTCATGAAAATTGAATCAGGTCGTCTTAAGACAGAAGATCTAACTATGAATAGGGGCCAAAGTCGAATCGCGTCAGAAAAAACCAAAATTGTTTTTTTCATTGATTTTAAAAAGCAAAAAAGGAAATCAAATCGTGACGTGTTTAGAGTTCAGACTCAACAGAGTTTGAAGCCTCAGCAGCATTCAGGTTCAAGTGGTTTCGTTTTATGGCGTTCCCTCACGGCTTGGCACCGGATTCACTGAGTCGATCCCGAAGTCACGATCACTCAGGAAGCCACACACAATCCGAGTTACGATCCGTCAAAATTATGATTATCGATTCATCAAACATTCGCATTGAACTGAGTTTTGTTGAACCTTTCATCAGGCTGGGTCAGCGAATTATTATGCCGTCATTGCCGAAGCGCTGCGTTGTCCAGAAGTCGACTTATGACGAATAATTTCGAATTGAAATAATTCCTGAAACTGGCTATATGGACCGTTGAGGAAAGTGTGGAATATGATTTCGGTCGCCTTTAGAGTCATCAAACTTACTTCTTGCATAAAGATAAAGTTTTGTCAATATTATCATTATTATTATCATTATTACCCATTATTCCCTTGCGAGACATAGGGTGCAAAAAACATACAAGTATATATACATACAATAACATTGTCTGTATTATATTGCGTCTATATAATTTTTCCTCTGCGTTCGGTCCTGTGCAGTTCTTCTTAGCTGAGCGACAGTCTTTCGCCTTTGATTGATTGATATCGCCTTGATCCGTTCTTCGCCATAGTTCTTCGTTTGCCATCCGTTCCGGCCACCATACTCCCAATATATTCCTTAGACATCTGTCTGGACAAAGGACTGGAGCCTTCGCTTCGTCGTCGCTGTAGCCATCCAAGTTTCCGAACCGTAAAGCAAAACTGACTTGACTGTGGCATTGAACACTTTCATTTTTGTTGGCAGTCCCAGATGACTCGAGCTCCAGGTGCTTCTCAAGCCTGCAAATACCTTTCTTGCTTCATTTATTCTTTACCGAATGTCCGTCGCCGTTCCTCTGTCGCTCGAGACGACACTGCCGAGATATGTGAATTCGTCTACTGTTTCTAAAAGTGTAACTTCTAGTTTGATTACAACAAGCTCTTCGGTGTTGATTGTTAGCACTTTGGTTTTATTTCTGTTTATTTCTAGTCCAACTTTCTTGGATTCAATCACCAGGTCGTTCAGTTTAGATTGCATGTTACGCACTGCGGAGGAAAACAAGCACACGTCGTCTGCGTAATCCAGGTCTTCCAAAACACCCGTCAGGCCCCAGCGGATACCTTTTGCTCTGTGGTTAGTTGCTGTAGTGATTACCATATCTATGATAAATGATCAAAAAGAGCAACGGCGACATTAGGTATACAGCCCTAATTCACTTCTGTATTAGACCTGAAAGATTCTGAAAGGTGTCCCTTGTGAAGCACCCGACATCTAGGTATACTCTGTGTAGCCTTCTTCAATCAAACGAATTATTTTCTGTGGCAGACTCTTATTTTCAAGTGCTCTCCAGATACACTGGCGGTCTACAGAATCGAAGGCTCGTTTGTAGTCTATAAACAGTAGTTGCAATGGAGAACCATATTCCAGTGATTGTTCTAGTAGTATAGTATAATATAATATATTATTATAGCATAATCCTGATAGTATCGATGTTGTCGATACAAGAACGACCAAGCCTGAAACCGCTCCGCTCCTCTCTGATCGTTTCGTCAAGTGCACCGCCAATTCGATTCAGTATAATGCGACTAAAGACCTTGCTGGCTACATTTGACAGACTGATGCCTCTTTAGTTCTCGCATTTCTGTGCATCGCCCTTCTTTGGTATTTTGATGATCATTTCTTCCTTCCAGTCTTCAGGAAATGTTTCTTCCACCCAGATTTTTTCTAGGAGCGGTAACATGATGTCTGTCGTAACATTTATGTCGATCTTGAAAATATCTGCAGTAATCATGTCATTTCCAGCAGCTTTACCATCTTTGATTTCTTGCAGGGCTTGTTCCACTTCTCTTGATAGGACATCTATGTTTATTGGTAGTTGGGTTACGTTTGTTTCCGGTGGTATCTCAATGTCTCCACTACGCACGTTTGTTATTTCCTCAAAGTATTCACGCCATTTTCCCAGTTGTCCATTGTCAGTATATAGGTATGTTAGTTCCGTTTTTGTCTTTCAGTGGAAGTTCGCTATTCTTACTTTTATTTCCTGCAAGTTGTTTTATTTTCTTGTATAACTCTCTGGTATCTTTTTTGTCGGCAGCAGATTGTGCACATCTGGCAAGATCTTCAACATATCGTCCCTTGCCAGGCAAAGCAACGTAGGCGCCATTTTGGCAAACATGAGTTTTTGATCTTGTTGGGAAGGTCTCAAGCACTGAAATATACTTAAGTAATCATTGCGTAACATGAAACATGAAAAATTAATATTTTTCCGTGAGCAATTTGCAATCAACACGATTTTTTGTCTCTCCTGCAAAGTTGCTGAAATGTCGCTTACGTTGCTTTGCCTGGTAAGGGACGATATTCTCTTTAGTCACTTCAAATGTTTCTCTTTACAGCTTTGCTGTATTTTTTATACTCTTCTTGGATCTTCTTTCTTTCTTGTTCGTTTCTTGCACTTAGGACTCGTTCTTCAATTTTTCATCTTTCATTAATTTTCGACCATGATTCATTACTCATCCATTCGGCTTTCTTCTCTCTCGTAGTAGCTGGTGATTGTTGACAGCATTCAGTGTACACCCTTTTGCAGCTTAACTATATTTCTTCAATGGAGAGATCGTAGTTGATAGTTTTGGATCCCTTCTCTAATTTTTTTCATCAGTTTCTCTTTTGCATCTTCGTCTAATTTTTTTGGGTCCAGTAGTTTCGGCCGTTGACTAGTTTTGTTGTTCTTTTTTCTTTTATTCACTCTCTTGCCATCTTTTAACCTGAGTTTAGCCATTAGTAGATGGTGGTCTGATCCAATATCAGCGCCCCTTCTATTTCTCACGTCCAGGAGGGTTTTACTCAAGTTTTGACTAAAGCATAAATGATCAATCTGATTTTCTGTTTTTCCATCTGGAACCATCCATGTGACTTTGTGACACGATTTATGAGCAAACATTGTGCCTCCCACCTGGAGTTCGAAATTTCCGCAGAGTTTCAGTAGAAGTTCTCCATTTTCATTTGAAGTTCCCATTCCATGTTCACCTATTACATCTTCAAAATTTTCTGGACAACTTCCCACTCTCGCGTTAAAGTCACCCATCAGTATCATCAGTTCTTTGTCTTTCATATTATTTGCTAACGTACTATTGAGACTGTCATAGAAGATTTCTTTCTCAACTTGTTCTGAAACTTCTGTAGGTGCGTAACACTGAACTACTGTAACTTCATTTCCATTTGGATTTATTTTGGCGGTAATTATGCGTTCGTTGATAGGATTCCATTCCATCAAGTTGTGCTTCAGATGTGGTGCCAATAGTAATCCTACGCCGTGTTGATGTCTATTAGTGTCTTTCAATCCTGAATATAGAAAAGTATAATTACCTGAAGACGTAATTTTCCCACTTCCGGTCCATCTGGTCTCGCTGATTCCGAGCAGGTCAATCTTATAGCGTTTCATCTCCTTAGCCGCTTCTTTGAGTTTTCCACCTTGGTAAAGTGTTCTCACATTCCACTGGGCCACTCTGTATATTACAGATTTTGATGTGTCTTGGCGTTTCATTTTTTCTCTCCATCCGTAGTAACTGCTTTTTTTTCCGGTTCTAAATCCTTATCCATAGCCTGGGTCGTTGTTTTTGTTTTCTGTATCCCGTCCTGATGGTTTTCTATGGGTTCTGATTTTTTGACGTTTTCGTATTTTTTGAAAGAATTCGAATCTTTTTTTGCTCGACGTCTATTTCTTCTTCCTCTGGAGATCGCTGACTATATGTTCTTGTGTTTTTTCTTGGTGATTTCGGTGTTTTGTGCTTCCTTTCACTATATTTTATCTCTTCTAATGGGTATGCTTTTCCGTCTGTTATAATTTTGTTGAATCTGACAAATGATTCATTCCCTTTATCTTTTTCTTCCTTCATGTATTTTACCAGTTCTTTTCTTTCTTCCATTATTTTCTTTGGGAAAGCTTCCTTGATCCATATTACAGAATGTAAGTCCTTCAACTTTTTCTTTTCTTTCGGTATCAGGTTTTTAAGCTTAGCTGTCACTATTTTAACTAATATCGGCCTTTCCTTTTTATTCTCCTTTCTTCCCAATCTTTTTGCTCCGTGTATGTCTTGTTCGCTGAATTCAATTCTCAAAGATTTGATTATCTGGATGAATTTTGCTTCGAGTTTTAAAGCATTTTCTTCCTCTTATTCTTCTTTAACGCCATATAAAATGATCTTTTTTTTTCAAAATCTCGCGTTCTAACGTATCTATCCTCTTCTCTTGGCTTCTTATTCGCATTTGAAGGTAGTAGTTTTCAGATTTCAAACTTTCCATGGTTTTCAGACTTTGTCCAAGTTTGACGTCCATAATGTCCAACTTGTCCAGCTTTGTATTGTTTCCGCTAGTTTGCTTAACACTTCATCCACCTTTGCGTCCTATGTTATCCAGTTTCCAAATTTCACAGATTGTAAAGTAGGTACCTACCAGTATTGAAGTCGGCGCCAGGAAACAAACCCGGGTTGGCCCCTCGAAGGAAATATTCCTACCGACCGTTTGTGTCTATTTATTTATGTTCAGTAGAAGGTAGGTACAATATTATGGGGGCTCATGAAATATAGATGTTTCGTTTTTTTCTACGCAAGCACTTGTTCGAATCTTTGAAGAAATATATTTCAGCATAAATTGATGACGCCAATGCGATACGTCAACCAGAAGCCGAG
Organism: Anaspis maculata; assembly: GCA_949128115.1. Classification (NCBI taxonomy): domain Eukaryota; kingdom Metazoa; phylum Arthropoda; class Insecta; order Coleoptera; family Scraptiidae; genus Anaspis; species Anaspis maculata. The sequence continues at coordinate 67,260,623 of OX421966.1, read as the reverse complement.
TGGGGGCTATTTGTACTTGGGGTGCGCGTCTTGAATTAGGTTATATTGGTCTTGAAATATGATGTGTTGGGCATCATCTCTGATGTTTTTTGGGTCTCTGATTTCATTTCTCAATGCAAAATTTTGATTGGGTTAGAAATCGGGGAGAGGGGCGATACCTCCCATGTACCTACTAAGCGAGCTACAACTCTGCTTGTAAGTCAATCAAAATTTTGCATTAAGGAATGAAATCAGCGACTCAAAAAACATCAGAAATGATGCCCAACACATCATATTTCAAGACCAAACTAACCTAATTCAAGACGCGCACCCCAGGTACAAAGAGTTACAGCCTCCACTCGGCTTCTGGTTGACGTATTGCTTCAATGATGACAGCATCGCATCGGCGTCATTATTTTATGCTGAAATGTATTTTTCAAGGTTCAAGGCAAGTGCTTCTGGACCAGAAGGTGCAAAATCCCCATTTTATGAGCCCCCTAATATTGACAGAATTTAATTTTTATGTAAAAAAGTGGACTCTCTGAGTCTAAAGGCAGTCTAAATTACATTCCACTCTTTTTCAAATGACCACTGCAGCGACTTTCGAGGACTTTTCCAATTCGAATGAATCCGTCATAACTCGACTTCTAGCGAACGCAGCGCCTCGACAATGGCGGTATCATGACTCGCTAGTTCAGCCTAATCAAAAGTGCAACAAAAGTATAATCAATGCGAATTGTAGATGTTTGAAAATCAATAATCATAATTTCGACCCCTCATATTTCCCACAGTTTCAAACCAATTACATTTTTACAAAAAGAAATAAGTTCACAGACCTCGATTATGTTAGAAATGATACACCACACATCCCCTCCGATGACCAAAATTTAATAATTCATGAAGGCCTCATCGTAAAATTGACAGTTCTACATTGTCTCCCGACAGGCGCATCATTCTGACAGTGACGACATCGTGATCAGCAGGCTCTAGTTATCCAGATATGACATCAAACATGATTTGATAGCAAAGTTTGGTGCTTGCAGCAAAAAATAGTCATGTACCCCTTGTACCCCCCAAATCCCGGAGCAGCAGGGGGTAATGGAAAAGAACAGCGGGCCAAATTATTCATTTTGGATCTAAAAACAATTGTGCCGAAGTTCTTTGTATCACAAAATGCAGGATTGTACCGGATTATGTTGTGAACCGCTAGTACTATAAGGTGATATGGCGCGATTCTCAGAAAATATCAAAGCAAAAAAAAGTTACAATAGACCTTTTAGCTTTCTTTTGAGGGGGCGCCGATGCTTGTAGGTGCTTTAGTTTCCAAGAAACTGCAATTTAATTCAGACGAACACAAGGATTCGAAAATTCAAACTCATAGAGGAGTTTTTTCACAATAATCAACTGCTACTACTAGTATAACCAGATAAAGTCACTATATACCAAACTTCAAGTATTGAGAGCCCATTCATATCACTAGTTCGTTATAATTACTGAATTTGCTTGTATGGTGCCCTTTTGTTTGTTGTTGGCTTTTACAATGAATAACCAGAGGTAGGTATATTTTGTTGTTAATAACAGTTTATGATTGTTTTTTTTTATATTTGGGTACTTCAAAGGTCAAATAACTTGCCTGCTACCAAAACTTTAATTTTTTTTCAAACCGTCCCGTGCAAAAAAACGGTGTCCTTTATAAAGGACGGTAGGTCTATCCACTACTATCAACTACAATGATGTCGTTTTTATTTCACTTATTGGAAAAGACCCCTTACCATAGCACAGTTACTGGAAAAATTCGAGAAGGATGTATTGAAGATATTCCAAGAGAAATACCAATTTTTTCTCAAAAATACAAACGATGAGTGCGATACGGATGAAGATTCAGCAGAAGAAAATTTTATTGAACCAAACAACTTGCCAGAAACGCAGCTCAGAGCCGAATTTGGGCTACAAGTTTTGGATTGGGGCTTTGTGGCTAGGCATATTATTGTCTATTTTGAGAAATGACAAGGTTCTCGTGATCAGAAGAAAAAGCACATCGTAGCACGTAGATCAACCGCTACTGACATGGGCGCCCGGAGGGGGGGGCAAGGGGGGGCACTTGCCCCCCCCTGGCTCCGGAGCAGCTGAATAAATTCTTCCTTACGAAAAAAAATTTACAAGATAATGAACGAGTGTAACTATTGACCTGGCTATTTTGAAGTAAATTTTTATACATTTTGTACAAAATTACAAATTTTAATAAATTTCTTTAAAGTTAAGTTTAATTTTCAAATATATTTCCTAATTTTTCGCACAATAATTATTATCACCATTATTATTATTATTCGGAAAAATTTTCGCCTGCGGCGCTAATCTAAAGGACTTCGCAAATTAGGCCAGGTAGGTATGTGACGTTCTCTAACTAAAGCTATTTGCCCCCCCCTGACAAAAATCCTGCGGGCGCCCATGGCTACTGATCTAATCATACCACGAGAATATAGGCGGTGTAGATCGTGATGATCAAAATCAAGGCTAATACAGAGTTTCAGTCAGAGGGAAAAATGGTATTCTTCACCATTTGCTCACTGCATAGATATGACTATGCAAAAATCTTGGCGACTAAATAAAAATAATGGCGGAAACCTCGACCAACTAAAGTTCCAAAGATCTATGAGTACAGAGCTGCTGGAAACTAACAATACAATGACAAAGAAAAAGGCCTTCGAAACTACCCAGAAATTTGCATGAGTTTTTTCATGAGCATGAGAAAATCAACGGCGATGCGCGGTATGCCATAAAAAAAATCAATTTTATGTGCAACAATTGTTATGTCGGCTTGCATCTCAAGGATTGTTTCATTTTTCACCACACTCAAAATTCATGTTTGTTTGCAAATTTATGTCTTGTATTTGTTTGTTTAGGTTTTCCTTCAATGATTTTTTTTTGTTCTCTGATGTTTTTTGTTTTATATTGATAATTTCATGTTTTTTGAAGTGCAGGGGAACATTTTTCAGTCGTTTGATGTTATCAAAAAATTTATATTTCATAGTAGTACATAGCCCTACCGTCCTTTCGAAAGGACAGCACTTTTCAACTAAATACAACACGCAAAGAATTTTTTTCTTATTTTTGTGTAATTCCACTCTGTTTAAAAGACCAAAATTTCAAGAAAAATTTTCGCATACGAAAAAAAAATTAATTTCGGACCATATGGGTTAAAATCAACAAGTGTGTTATCGTTGACGTCGTTATAACTTCCGATTATTGTGTTTGTTGGACTGTAAGGCAGAATATCTGGCTAACTGAGCCAGGTAGAGACATCAATGGAAAGCCCAGAGAAAGAGGATTTTTCACATCTGAAGTATTTTGTTTTGTCGGTCATGCATTTCCAAATTCTTGTGACTCTGCATTTTCTTGGAAACTAGAGCACCTACAAGCATCGGCGCCCCTCAAAAGAGAGCTGAGAGGTCAGGCTTCCTCCCCAATTGAAACCATTTTTTTTTTATCTTTTCTGAGAGAATCGCGCTGGGTTCTTTTAGCTGGGACACCCTGTATCTATGACACAAGACCCTAAAATCTCATACCAAACACAAAAACACCCTGTATCTTCGTAATCAATGACCACAAATAGTTTTCTTTTGTCGACCTTGATTTATTCCATCTTCCACTGATCTATTTCAGGTCGCTCATGGATCATAGTGGGGACGGTACGAGACGAAAATCCCTTGGATATTGCACTTTTGAGTAGAGTTATGAAACTTGGCACATACTAGGGACCATAAGAAGAAATTTCGCTCGATGTTCCCAAAAATTTTCTTGACGGAATCCGTTATATAGGCCCCTTTTTCCAAAATGGCGTCCAAATTTTGAAAATTGGCGATTGGTCGTACAGTGGCGCGCAAAGTATCAATTCCTAACATTTTGACCATAACGAGTTGATTCGAGCCACCCCTGACTTGATCCGTCTGATATTATTTTGGCCATTTGGGCCTTTTTCCAAAATGGCAGCTTAACTTCGAAAGTTGGAATTTGGTCGTATAGTGGCCTGCAAGGTATCAATTCTTGACGTTTCGACCATGACAAGTCGATTAAAGCCTACCCCGACTCTATCCAACCTAAATTTTGGCTTCAATACTCAATTATAGTGCTGATTTTGATTTTTTTTTATTCTTGAGAAGGGTTGTGGAAAACCATTTCTTGGACTCTCTGTGTTTCTAACATGATTGTGAGTGATTTTGAGAGCAGAATCACTACATTTTTCCTAGGAAATAAAAGGCTCCCCCCTATTGGCAAAGCGTATTCCACGCATGTATAAAACTGTGACAACCATAAAAAAAACGTCGAAAGTACATACCTACATACCAACTGCAAGTTATTTCAGAAAATTTTCATCAGTGGAGAAGAAATTTGGCATGTTGATGAGGAATAAATTCTTGCAAGGTTTGATTTTCTGCATGAGAGGGCGTCCCACTGATGTAGAGCATCTGAGTCGACTGTGCGCTGATATGGGGGGTGCAATTCATTTGAAAATTTGCACGTTTGCACGAAGTATCAATTCGTGACATTTTGACTATGACGAGTTGATTCAAGCCACCTCGGACTCAATTCAGCTGATATTTGGGCCATTGAGGCCTTCTTTCCAAAATGGCAGCCAGACCTCTAACATCGGCAAGTGGTCGTATAGGGGTACACAAGGTATCCATTCCTGGACATTTCGACCATTGCGAGTCGATTAATACCCTTCCCGACTCGACTTGACTCAACTTTTGGCTTCAATCTCCATTTATAGTCCTGTCAAATGAAGATCTCGTGGCATCAAAACCGCAAGAAATTTCGAAGTGCAAGTTGTTTGAATATGTACGGAAAGGGATCGAGATAAGCGGTTTTTGCAGATCTATACATCCACAAGAGTTTTACTTGAAGAGATCTGAGCAGAAGACAATCACAATGTACCTCTTATCAAATAAAAGTACTGCTTATAAAAATTTCTGCAAGTTTCTAGTGTGTCCAAGGCACAAAGATCAAAGATTTCTCCTATGGGTCTTAGTTTGTCCCATGTGACACTGTGTTGGCATTTTTGGCAAGAAATGTAGGTACAGTGTTACATTTCTTGCACTTATAGCCGTACAGTTCCCCATTACTAAAACTTGTTCCTGAATCGCAATTGGATTTCTTAGTATCTATGGTAGGAAGAATATTATACCTTCGAGAAAAGCATTACAGCTTTAGCGCCTTGTACATAGTTCTTTCCCAACCTTGGTATATGTAAGTGACAAAACGAGTATAATGCAACATGTAGAAATTGGATCACCTACAGGAATTAGAATTGAAATGGGATTCAGGATAGGTGAGAGTTTTGTTCTTCACCAATGTAATAGACAAGGAAAACAGTAAAGAAGAATGTAGGTTGAGCGTCTCGCACAATCACGCAAACGTGCAAATTTCCAAATAAGTTGCATCCCATATCAGCGCACAGTCGACTCAGATGCTCTACATCAGTGGGACTGGGAGTAGTGGGACGCTCTCTCATGCAGAAAATCAAACCTTGCAAGAATTTATTTCTAATCAACATGCAACATTGCTTCTACACTGATTAAAAGTAACCGAAGTCTGAGCTCTAAGAGGCAGAGAGAAGTCTAACCTCCAAACACCACTGAGAAACAGCAAATGCACCCTACAGAGCGCAGATTCTTCATTCACTGTTATTCCTGGTACCTAACGTAATATGTAACCTGACTCATCTTTTAGCACAAATACAAATTCTGAAACAACGCGCAGTTGATATGTATGTACTTTCGACACTTTTTTTATGGTTTGGACAGTTTTATACATGCGTGGAATAGGTTTTGCCAGTGGGGTGGGAAATGTAGTGATTCTGCTCTCCGGATTACTCACATGTTGTACACACAGAAAGTCCAAGAAGTGGTTTTCCACAAGCCTTCTCAAAATTGAAAGAAAATTATTCAGTATCAGCACTGTAATTGAGTATTGAGGCCAAAATTTTGGTTGGATGGAGTCAGGGTATGCTTTAATCGACTTGTCATGGTCAAAATGTCATGAATTGATACCTTGCAGGCCACTATACGACCAAATTCCAACTTTCAAAGTTTGGCTGCCATTTTGGAAAAAAGGCCCAAATGGCCAAAATATCAGACGGATCAAGTCAGGGGTGGCTTAAGTCAACTTGTCATGGCCAAAATAATAGGAATTGATACTTTGCGCGCCACTGTACGACCAATCGCCAATTTTCAAAGTTTGGACGCCATTTTGGAAAAAGGGGGCTATATAACGGATTCCGTCAAGAAAATTTTTGGGAACATCGGGCGAAATTTCTTCTCATGGTCCCTAGAAACTATGTGCCAAGTTTCATATGAAACCCTACTCAGAAGTGCAGTATCCAAAAGCATACCGACCCCACTATCAGCCTTATTTATGTATCTAATGGGCGAAAAATGATATAGGTACGTAGTGATGCCCCGAACAGGTACAGTTACAGGTGATGAGATTCGATGTCACAACACTGAAGGTGGTAGGAACCACCCACGTTGAGCGATTGTTTTAAGGCTTCATTCACTGGCATAGAAGAAGAATTATTGGATTTCGTATCAAATTCGCGTTCTCCTACAAAAAGGTAAGTACGAGTATACTTACCGACGTAGGTATATGATAATTTTGAACCGTATACCAAATGTGCACCTATATCGATTTTCAAAAAAAAAGTGGCACATTGGGTGTTCCAGATTTTGACGGGTAAAAGATACGTAGGTATACCTACACCCATTCCATGATAACCGCTCTATCTCAGTAAGGTGAGAAGGAACGATGAATTTCAACTATAGGATCATTTGGATTTTTATCACCACCGTATTTCTTACCTTTCAGGATCAGTTGCCGCCAAGTCAGCAAATAAGTACTGAAGCTCTTCTTATCATACAGCTTAACGGAATTTCCGTTTAGAGCTGGTTTTCCTGTCCACGTATTCGGCCAAATCCAGAATCCATGAAACTATACTTACGCTTTGAAATTATTGCAGTTCACCTCCAGCATTACCTAATTTCTTTCAAAAACATAAGAAAGGTATACGTTTTCTTGAATCTAGTTGGAAGCCGGTCCTGTGGCCACTTAGTGTAGGTGGTCTGTTATCAGCATCTCATCTAGTATAATTCGCCTCAAAATGGTACCGTCGCGTACCTATACCGCAATTTGCCTATTATGAAATTTGAGATGAGTCGTGCGCTCTTCTTTCTTTTTTGTTTTTTCCTTCATCTCACCTACTCCCTGCGCTTGACCATATAGTGAAAGTCTCCGCGTTTTTCTCGTTTTATGTCCATTTTAAGTTTCCTGTCGCCGCATAGCCAAACAAAGGAAATTGTCATCGTTTACGTATACCAGAGGTTATGTTGGTGTTGTGGGTGGTCTTGAAAGTTGAAATTCGCAAGGCGATGCCATTTTCGCCATTTTTCCATCCATTCTGGGCATATAATAATAGAGAGCCCTACAATTCACCGTCGCAGAGACACGGTCCATAAATTATTTCGCAACAAATATTGACACTTTGCCGCATTGAATTTTGCAGGCGCACAAATTATTGCAAGTATGTGTAGCATATAGATGTATGGATGATTGATTATTAAGTACTATGTAATTTATTACTTTTCACACGTCCAAGGATTCACCCACACCATATGCATCAATGAATGATGGGAAACACGCCAACACACCTCACGATTTCAGACGCGATTTTTTCCGAAGGATTTTCGCTCTGTATGCTTCTTCAATTAAAAAGACAATCAATGGTTGTTAAGCATATCCAGCTAACTAATTAAAAGCAGCTATAGATAGTGACCTTCCACCTTCCAGATATTTCCGCAATCGTCGCTCGATCACCACACGATCAATTCTGATGGTTTCAGCATAATACAAACACAAAATTGATCTCTGATTAGATAATTGAAGGCACAAAGGTATTGTGTGTGTGTATGAAATGCAATTACAGCACAACAATATAGCTCTGTGCTGCAAATATATAAGAAATTCGTATTAGAAACAGATTGATATGTATACGCGAGAGCCACACCTGGGTTGTGGGTTACTAAATACCCGCTCGCGAGTTTTTACGGGAGCAAGGTTAGTGTCATGCAATATCGTGCTAGCGCGATATGCCTTACTGAAATTTCTACCGAGATCGAACAAGCCATCGGTATACCAAAGTATGAAAAATCTATATTATTCAGTCCTATCAAGAACAATGAGAAAAGCAGGGAGGATGCGAGGGGGTCAATAAAAGGAATGCAGGGCAATTAGCTTGTAAGAACACAGAGTTATGTTTTACCACACGATATCTTTATGTTAATGAGGACAGCGTATGGACAATAACGGAGATTTGAATGCCGTGCCATCTCGCAGTGGAGTCTCCGCTTGTAGTAGGCAGTAGTAGTAGGAGACCCTTCCATTCTACACGGCCCGCTCCGGCCAGGCGCGCGTCCGACTCACGAACTGCACGTTTTTAACCCGAAGCACATTACAAGGCACATAAAAAGAAATGAAACATGTACCCGGTCTTATTATTTTAAATTAAGTATTAGATTACGGCAGGACCGGGCTCGGGTGAAACGTAAGGCGTACCTGAACTTTCCCGATTTAATTCTCAGTGTTCCATCAGAGCAAGAGCAATGGGCGACACCAAAACTGGACAAATTACCTTCTCCATTACGGCTTTGTCATTGCTAAAAATTTGCGTTGGGTTATCGAATACTTGAGAGCTTAATAAACATGTAATCACAAACTATTCATTAGTGCCTACTACTAAAGCCAGATTATTTGCGAGGGGCACTAGAAATATCAGTCGGGTTCCGCGAATACATTCTGGCACGCTTTCGAAACACGGCGCCTCCGCCAATTATGCAGATGTGGCTTACTCGTGCGTCGCTAGCTCCAACAGTGCTCCCTTTTTGAGCCTGTTCGTCTCGAGCGAACAGTACTAGCGAGTAGGTACAACATAATAAAAAGTACATCGAAGGCTACGTCCACCTGATGCGTTTCAGTTTTCAAATCGCATGAGCAGCTGACAAGTTTGCTATTTTGACTTGTATACATTCTTGATGTCGTCACGCAAATTGGTCAAGTCTTGACAGCCACCTCCTGGTGGTCAGGTAGTTTTGCTTTGCAATGAGATCACCAGTATCCTGCAATCGCTGCCAGAAACTTCCTCGTTTGTCGGTTAAAGACTGCATTTCTCGCAGTTGCTGAGCTGAGGGCTTTGTGTCAGATGCTGGCGGCACCATTACGCGGCGACGTGAAAAAGCTTCGCGTTAAAAAAATGTTGCACAATTTGAGTTGGCAGTTCCTAAATGTTTAAGGGAACATCTCTATCAGTACCATTTGTGAAAGTTGCACTTTTTATCGTTTGGGGGCGGAATCTGGAGGCGGCGACTAACCAAAAGTAGTTTCCCTTTCCAGCAGCAGCTTTAGCAGACCAATTAGTCTGCTAACAACTCTGTCTAAGCTTTTGGAAAAAGTAATACATTTACGTCTTGAATGTTTCATTGACAGCGAAAACATTTTGCCGAATTTCCAGTTCGGTTTTAGAAAAGCTCACTCCACTAGTCACCAATTGTTGCGCATCGCAGAGACTGTCGAGACCGGTTTTGAAAGGAAACAATTCACAACAATCGCATTTATGGACATAGCGCAAGCATTCGACAGGGTGTGGATTGAGGGACTGAAATATAAGTTGTTGAGGATAGAGCTACCCTCGTACTTGACAGGTTTAATATTCTCGTTTTTGGAGGGCCGAACTTTCGCTGTTAAAATCAACAGAACTCTTTCGGTCTTGAAAAAGATAGCAGCAGGTGTACCTCAAAGCAGTATCCTCGGCCCAATATTGTTCAACATATATATGCACGATATACCACAACCAACAAGATCCACATTGGCGATGTTTGCAGACGACACTGCTATTATCTGCCAAAGCGAGGTACAACAAACTGCTGATGATAATGTTCAAAACTCCATTGATATTCTTGGCCAGTGGTTCAAAAAATGGTGTATAGCGTTGAATCCAACAAAATGCGAAGCAAAAGTTTTCTCACTGAGAAGAATCCAAGACACACCCAATCTAACCATAAATGGCCGAGATATCGAATGGAAAAAAGATCCTGTAAAGTATCTGGGGTTGTTTCTGGACACGAAATTAACATGTAGTTTCCACATCAACCAGAAGTTGAACCAGTGCAATGCGAGGCTAGCCAAACTTTACCCTCTGATGAATAAGAAGTCCCCACTGAACGTCAAATGCTCGTTATTACTTTATAAGTCCTTACTCCGTCCTCTGTTCTCATACGGATGCGGAGTATGGAGTAATACATCAATGACAAATAAGAAAAAATTGCAGACCTTTCAAAACAGAGTCCTGAGAGTTTCTGTCAGGGCGCCGTGGTTCGTGAGGAATCGTCAAATCCATGAAGATCTGAACATGCTGGACATTGAAACATTCCTAGGCAAAATGACAAAGAACTTTTTAAGAGGCATCGAACTGTGCGACAGCGCGGTCCAACACGAGTTAGGACGAAGGAACATACACAGCCGGCTGAAAAGAAAGCTACCGCAGGACCTGTACGTCGAAGATAAGAGCGAATAAACCTATGGTTCCTTAGGGCAAGTTATTGTTGGACCATTTTTTGAACGCTAGTAACAATGCCATGACAAAGCAAATATTTGCTGAACTGGCACCCAGCTTTAAAAAAAAAAAAAAGTTTTCGAGATATCGAGAGAAAAAAACAGAAATTTGTAATTTTTGTTTTAATTTTTGATTTGAAAAACCGTTGAAGGTAGCCTTTTCTAATCAAGACATTGTGACATCATTGTGATCATTGATCACATTTTCATGACGATCAATGATCCAAAAAGATATTTGACTTGTCAGTTTTAGTTTTTGAGATATTGAGAAAAAACAGAAATTTGTAATTTTTGTTTCAATTTTTGATTTGAAAAACGGTTGAAGGTAGCCTTTTCTAATCAAGACATTGTGGAGGCACTTTTCCAAGGGGAATTCAATGTTGTCAAAATCTTCATTCTAGCTTCCAAAACAACCGAGATATGACATCCTACTTTTTTTTCTGTTATGGGCGCCATATTGAATTTTGACATTTTTGAATACAAGAAATTTTTTCTGGTTACAACGATGTGTCACATGTCACTGATGAATTCATGCTTTTGAGCAAAAAAAAGTCTTTAAATTTTTCAAAGAGGGCTCTGGAAACAAAATCAGCATCGACAATAAAAACAAGCGAATATGCCTCATGGGCATGAGGCTCGGTAGCGCACTTCCTTTTTGAAGGATTAGTGAACGCAAGATGTTAATTCTACCATTATTTGGGCAAAAATTTCAATCTGGCGGCCAAAATAGCGTCAGAATCATGAAATTTGGCAATCAAAATGATCGTACTAATGTTGGGTAAGTTCCAAGTGTCAAAAAAATTGTTCCACTAATAAGAGATTTCAATATGGTGGGCAAGATGGCGGCAGAATGTTGGAATCTGGCTGGAGAATAAGAATGATCATACGAAACAAAAGTAAGTCCCAAGCTCCATGAAAATCGTTGAGTGATAAGAAATTTCAAAATGGCGGCCAAGATGGCGGCAGAGCATCATTTATCCAAAATCGGATGTATTTTGATAGAGTTCACATCGCCTGTGAATTTCACTCAAATCGGACCACTTTCAGAGAAATTCAAAATGGCGGACCAAAGATGGCGACCAAGTGACAAAAATCATTAGTCAAATTTATATGGTGGACACGTACGCATTTGATTGGCATTGGCATCACATCGATTTCCCTTTTTGTTGAGGCATAATTCTCCTAGTTCTATCACTTCGAAACATGTTCAATATGGAGGATACAAGATGGCGGCGGAGCATCAATTGTCAAAAATTGGGTGTATCTATATCAAGTTCACATCGCCTGCAAACTTCACTCAAATCGGACCACTTTCAGAGAAATTCAAAATGGCGTATTAAAGATGGCGGCCAAGTGACAAAAATTATTGGTCAACTTTATATGATGATCATGTACGCATTCGATTGGCGTCGGCACCACATCAATATCTCTTCTTGTTGAGGCATAATTCTCCTAGTTCTATCACTTCGAAACATGTTCAATAGTGAGAATACAAGATGGCGGCGGGGCATCAATTGGCAAAAATGGGATAGATCTTGATGTGGTTCACATTACCTGCAAATTTCATTTCAATCGGATCACTTTTAGAGAAATTCAAAATGGCGGATCAAAGATGGCGGCAGAATCACAAAAAACCAAAAGTCAACTTGACATCCTGGACAATGGACATATGTTCTATTGATCAGCGTTTACACCACATCGATATCTTTCTTCCCTGAGGAGTTATCCCGGGTACGGACGGACGGACGGACGGACAAAGTGAAGCTGAAGGCGCCTTTTTCCTATTTTTTGGGAAAGTGCGCTAAAAACGTAAATGTTGAACATTTATTCAACAGTGACATGTGGCACATCGTTGTAACCAGGGAAGAACACCGTATTCAAAAATATCGATATGGCGCCCATTAGAGAAAAAAGTTGAATGTCGTATCTCGGTTGCCTTGAAAGCTAGAATAAAGATTTTGGCAGCTTTGAATTCCCCTTCCCTTCCCCAAAAAGTGCCCTGACAATGTCTAGATTAGAAAAGGCCACCTTCAACCGTTTTTTGAGTAAAAAATGAATACAAAAATTCAAATTCCTGTTTTTTCACAATATCTCAAAAAAATGCACAACTTTTCCGTAATTTAACCAACTTTGTATCTCTCAAGATAAGCGAGATACCCATGTTTAGCCTCAAAAAACGGACACCCTGTATACGCCAATGATTCAGGAACGAAGGATCATAACATGACGGATATACGCTGAGTTTGACCAAAAATAAAATCGAGAGTACTTACATAACGCTGTTCGAATTCTTGGAGGGAGTCGACTCCTTTTGTGAGGTTCTAGCAGGCGTCATGCAGATGATATACGATACAAAGGGGCAAATCACACGTAAATTCAGGATAACACAAAGAAGTTAAATTAATGAGTTTTGAAAAATATACAACCAAAAGGAGAACCCAACGGTTTCTAGCGTGTGCTTTTTTCAAGAGTTACTGCTCTGTTTACTTGACAACCAAATTAAAAACCAAAACAATCCGTTGCCAACAATTCCAACTCAATAAACTACAAGGTGGGATACGTGAATTTGAACTGAACAAGTAGTGAAGCCCACCGCACGTAATTCGCGGTGAAAATAGACAAAAATTTTTTATGTACGATCGGAACAGCGAAGACTTTGATTCGGGCGATGAATGAAAGAGGGCGCTAGTTATTTATCTTATACGTGAGAAACGAGCAAATTGATATAGCCTGATTAATTGCCTTCACATCTACACTCTAGACTCGTACATCGATACAAGAGAATAAATATTTTTGACGAATGCCTTGAATTGAGATATTACGTATTCGCTCCGTGCACAACGCCAGCGTCACCTAGCGTACGCAACTTTGTAGGCGCAAAACGTCACTCATGTCATAAATTACAGATGGCTGAACTGTCATAAATGGCAGATCGCTGGCCTGGACTGTCATTATTTTGTGGTCAAGTGCTTTGTCAACATAGACTTGGTCATTGACACATTGTCAGTCAACCACGTGGCATCTGTTGTGACCCATGATTGTCAATTATTTCAATTATTTTCACGGTCAAATTGACATCAATGACATCAAACATCAGAAGATTGACAGCCCAATCATGCAGCGCCGAGCCATGAATTTTGCTCTTTTTGTCCACATAAAGCGCTGTGATCGGTTTTGTTACCCCCACTCTGTACTTCGCACGGGGCGAATGGTAGGTTCACTTGTACCGTGATTCTGGTTGGCTGTGTGATTTTGTTACTAAGTTTTCAAATCTGATATTTGGAAACTCCCTAGAACTTGGCAGTTGGTTACATTGATGTTTGAAGGTTTAAGCTTGACGACAAGATCAACAACTTTACCGTTTGTCAAATCGAGTGTCAAATAGACTGAAAATCACGAGTTTCACGAAAATTGTGGTGAAATTATGCCCATTACTGTGAAAACTGTGTTTGCGCCTCAGCTTGTGTCTTGAACACTAACGTCCAGTGCCCATTTGAAAGTCCTCGAGAGTGCCATCAAGAACTCGCTTCCAGGAGAAAAAATGGGCGGAATAGGTGCTGGGCATGTACTCCATAACGTTCAGCTTTGCGGAGAAGACGTGAATCTATTTTCAAAAACCACATAATATGGAAGCATTGTGAACTATTCCGGGTTTTTAAAAGAAGTACCCACACTCTGGGAGGCTGGAAACGATGGGAAGCTGAACCCTCCTAATTTTTGTGGGGATGGGATTCATCGGCGTTAATACTTGATTTCGCTGCTCAGGACATCGTACTGGAACAAGAAATTTGCGGAACTTGTGAAAGGTGAACTACATCCACTCCATCTTTGCAATTTGCAAAGTTGATTTCGGTAAATTTTTAATTTTTGACAGCAACAGTCAACACACCATCACACCAACATAACCTATCTTTCGAAGCCAGACGCTCAGGCGCAGTTATAATCCAGTCAAAATAGGTTTTAACCGGAAATAAATTCGGAAGTTGACAAAATTTGATGGATCGATGCGGAATTTAACGTGGAATAACATACTGAAATTCCCGGAAATTCCAAGGCTTGGCTTTTTTTCTAGGGCCAATAATAGAGCGCCATCCTTGGAAATTTTTGGTTTTTTCTGAATAACTTGTAAACTATCACCTTTAGAACACAAGACCAGCGAAGCAAATGTAGCCCGTTAAATTCTCAAGAGATCAGTACCAAATTTATTACTCTATGAGTCTATGCTCAACAGCCTCTGAGATACACCGTCTGCTAAGACGCAGTGAAAATTACTCAAAATTTATTTCCGGATTTTACGTAACAATTTGCATAATGTCAGTTCAGGGGCTGTAACGTGGACAACAGATGTGCGTATTTTATTGTGTTTTACATTTTTGGAAAGCCAATTCAACGTTTGGTATCACACTTTTGTCTAGAAGTCGCCAACTCCAAAATGGTACTTTTCCTCGACCTCTGAAATTGATACTTGATTACCCGAAGGATCCCCAAAAATCGATTTTTTTCATAGCATGCCATTTGCCCAATTTTTCAAGTAGACCAAAATCATTCAGGGAATATATATAGAATTAAATACCAAAAAAAAACATGTTCCGGAATCTTTTTCCCAGTGATGGTTCCAGAGTTTTATGAGTTGAAAGACTAAAACGACCTATTTGGACAAAAAACTGGGTGGTCCGACACTAACTGCTGAATACTGTACGGACCTTGCATTTGAGGTGTAAGATGTCACTTGGCAGACGTGAAAAGTACATAAGTATATTCAATACATCTGCCAAGTGGCCTTTTGCATCATCAAATGCAAGATCCGTACAGTATTCAGCAGTTAGTGTCCGAACTACCTATCTTTCTTCCAAATAGATCGTTGTAGTCTTTCAATCCATATAACTCAGGAACCATCACTGGGAAAAAGATCCCGTTACATGTTATTTTTTTGGTATTCAATTCTTCATATATTCCCTGGATGGTTTTGCCCTACTTAGAAAATTAGGCAAATGGCATGGTATGAAAAAAATCGATTTTTGGGGATTCTTCGGGACATCAAGTATCGATTTCAAAGGTCGAGGATCAGTACCATTTTGAAGTTGGCGACTTCTAGACAAAAGTGTGATACCGAATGTTGAATTGGCTTTCCAAACACGTAAAACAGATTGAAATCCGCACATTTGCTGTCCACGTTACAACCCGTGAACCGACACTATGCAAATTGTCACGTAAAATCCGGAAATAATTTTTGAGCAATTTTCACTGCGTTCCGGCAGACGCTGTATCTCAAAGGCTATTGATCAGAAAGTAATAAGTTTAGTACTGATCTCTTGGGAATTCAACGGACTACATTTGCCTTGCGAGTATTGGTGTTCTAAAGGTAATAGTTTACAAGTTATTCAGAAAAAATCTAAAACTTTCAAGGATGGTGCTCTTTTATTGGTCCTAAAAAAAAATCCAAGCCTTCGAATTCTCGGGAATTTCAGTATGTTATTCTACGTTGAATTCTGCATCGATCCACCAAATTTTGTCAACTTCCGAATTTATTTTCGGTTTGGCCCGATTTTTGCTTAATTTGACTGGACTACTAGGCAGTTGGACGTGAAGGCTACAATGCCAAACTGTGAAATTTGCCCAGCCTACTAGAATCACGGTACAAGTGAACCTACTATAGAGGAGCGTTAGGTTTGATCTCGCGAAACTGAAGTGGTCGACAAAATAAGTGTCTATGTCGATATTTTCATCTATTTTCAAAACTCGACAGCTCCCTATTCCTCTGGACGATTTTGAATCTGTTTAGACTGGCTGCTGTCCCCATTTTTCAGCTATCAAACTCAAGTTTTGGAAAGTATAAGGAAAACAAATAAACTTTCTACAGGGTGTCAAATAAACCTGTGCAAAACTTTGGAAGGTTTAGTTATCCTCCGTTTTGCCAAGAATTTTTTCTCATGTATACCAACACCAAAACTATGAAGAATGACGTCTTTCCTTAGAACGGTTGTTGACTCACCCCTCTCTTTGTATTCAATAAATACGTTACGTTACGTTTTTTCCTTCCAATGTACACTTTTGAGAATTGGCTTTTTAGTGGGTCATATTTTCGAGGTAAATTTGGCAAAAGTTGATGGTTTAAGTTGGAAAGAAGTCTCCTGAGAAACATTTCCACCACTCACCCCAAAAATGTTTCTCCTCAGTCAGTGCCTAGATTCCCTGTGGGCCGAGTACCGATGATAATAGCAGGACAGAGGATAAACCAATAAGCATGGTGCGGCGCATCAGATTTACCACATTATAACCGTATTAGTCCCCTTTTGATAATTCTTATTAGGGTTGTTTTGAATAAAAGACCAAACATTGGTAACTTGAGAACTGAAATATTCAGAGGCAGAATTCTTATTCCACCTTCAATCGCATAAAATGACGCATTTTTCAACCCAGTAAGGGTGTCCCTCAAAGCAACCCTTACGTTGGGGATGGAATAGTATATCACATACCGAGACGGGAAATACATCATTACTGCTGAGGACACAGAGAGCCTTCAGACTGATGTATTTACCGTCGAGAGTATGTATACTACTTTACTCACAACCATGTACTCAGCTTGCAGGATTACAGGCGTTCAAAAGTTGAAATCCCAAACCCAAGCCAAGGCACCTGATAAAGGTAAATCAATGATGATAATGTGTAACCCACGAGTTATGAATGATGTGTTGAAAACCATTATATAAAAATAAAAATCTGAAAATTAACTTTTTGTCATAACTTCCAGATAGGCCGATTAATTTTGCTGGCAAGTGGTTCAGGAAATACTGATCAACATACTTATTGTTTAGTTGGATGCATATTTTGGTATTTCCCTTCTGAAGCTACCATTTCTTCACTTTCTCGGGAGGTCGGCAATGGGTCACTTCCCGACCTCCTACTAGGTATGTAATGAATCAATTACCATTAGCCCAGGCATTTTAGTCGAAAAATCGTGGTAACCCGTAACAAAGCGCAAAGCTGAATTTTGGTATATATGTTCTATTGAACCTACGAAACAACATATCAAAATACTCGGACTTACACCCTCGTGCGTCCTTTGATTTTCATCCTCAAAGGTCAAGTTCTAAAAATTAACCCATTAGTGCTCACTATTTTTTTCTCTCAAAATATACTCTTCTTTGATTGATTTCAAGTGAATGTCAGATGGTAGACCCTAGAAAAATGCTTGAAAAAATATTGTACTATGAATAGACTTACAGAGGAATGGGTCGTTAACAACCCACTGAGCACATACCTGGGCACTTACCTACTCAAGTATTCAGCGACAGATATTCATAAAATAATTATCTTTATTCGAATTTGAAGTGACAAAACAGAACGTAATGGTTATTTTGATGATTTACAACGAAAACATTTATCGTGGAGGGGCACTTCGCAAGTAGAACAGCCCTAGGTAGTTTTATTCTAGCAAACCACACACCTTTTAGACTAACTGATCAAAATCACGTGTTGTGCATTTATTCTTGTAGGTAGTGGGTGACTTCTGCTTGAAGCTTCTCAGAGGTCGCGTTTCATATTTGCTCAAAAGCGCCTTGACCACCTCCCTTCTGAACGACAAGTTGCTAAGTAGAAGACCATGACTTCTAGCCAGATGCCAAGAAGAGCTCAAAAAAAAATCGAGTAGATGGTTGGTTACTAGCACATAAAGTCAATGATGGTATAAGCACTTGACTCCACTGAGAAATTACTGAATCCTCCAGATCATCCGCTTCCCATTTTCTTACTTTTTTTTTTCTTCCTTCTTCCTTTTCGCAGGTGGTGCTTCCGATGGCTCGTCAGTTTCCTCTTCAATGACGTTCTTGTTGTCTTCACCAGCACGATTGTAGTTTTCTACCTCGTCCTCGTCTTCTACTTCATCCTCTACGTGACGCTCGCCTTTTTCCATAGTTGTTGGTGCATTGTTGATGTAAAGTTTTGCTTGTGCCATCAGCTGGTTTCTATTGAGGCGGTCAGGTTCGTTGCAATCTTCGTCCCCAAAGTCTTCATCGGTAACGTTTCCTATGTCCTCAGGCCTATTATTGATCTCGGTATGGTAGATAGCGACCGTCGTTACGTATCGATGACTTATGAATTTCCCTCGTATGCAAATGTCACCGTCAACATGAAAGCTGTCGTCGGTAGGGAATAACGATGTCCGATATCAATTCATTGCATGTATTTTAAGTGAGCGCGAGTGAAAACCCATGTGACTGGGCTCCTATACTGTGTTGCAAGAAGCCTTTCTCCCTAAATTTCTACCGTGGAAGGCATATCGAACCAAGGACCCTCCTGCAAACATGTGAACGTGAACTTGATCCGGCATGTGTTGAGAGAAACCTTTGAACAGGCACCCAACTTCTACCAAACAAGCTGATTGACCTTCACGTGGCCGAATCACTGTCACCAACAAGTGAACCTCTAGGTGCATCGTGAGGGCTCGAAACGACAGTTATGAACGCGGCACACGGTGCATTTCTGCATGCAGGTTTTCCAGCCAGGGTTTCTCGCATGTTTTATTGCATGTTTTCGTACAGGTTTTGGCATCACACGAGGCAGGAAGCAGTGCTGAATTTTTGACGGACGCTGTCAAACCGATATCTATTAGACGTCTTCTTATAGTCTGTTTGGGTCTGAAAGGGGCCCAACTTGCTTATTAGATCACTTTGGTAATTGCTAGTGATGAGAGAGAATATTTCAGCACTGGTTTCAAAAGGTGAGAGCCCCCGTTCATCCTCCAACGAGGGTGCGAAATTGCGCCAGGAGCCTGCCCCTCAAAATGACCAACGGGCAAACCGTGCGTTGTTTTTTTAGAGAAACTCATCAGAGACCTTGCCTGTGATAAGAAAGAATATTTCAGGAGGTGAGAACCCCCGTTCATCCTCCAACGGGGGTGCGAAATTGCGCCAGGAGTCTGCCCCTCAAAATGACCAACGGGCAAACCGTGCGTTGTTTTTTCAGAAAAACTCATAAAAAACCTTGCCTGTGATGAGAAAAAATATTTCAGAAGGTGAGAACCCCCCGTTCATCCTCCAACGGGGGTGCGAAATTGTGCCAGGAGCCTGTCCCGCAAAATGACCAACGGGCAAATCGTGCGCTTTTTTTCAACAGAAACTCATCAGAGACCTTGCTTGTGGTGAGGAACATTATTTCAGGAGGTGGAAACCTCCTTTCATCCTCCAACGGGGTTCGAAATTGCGCCAGGAGCCTGCCCCTCAAAATCACCAACGGGCAAACCGTGCGTTGTGTTTTTAGAAAAACTCATCAGAGACCTTGCCTGTGATGAGAAAGAATATTTCAGAAGGTGAGAACCCCAGTTTATCCTCCAACGGGGGTGCGAAATTGCACCAGGAGCCTGTCCCGCAAAATGACCAACGGGCAAATCGTGCGCTTTTTTTCAACAGAAACTCATCAGAGACCTTGCTTGTGGTAAGAAAGATTATTTCAGAAGGTGAGAACCTCCTTTCATCCTCCAACGGGGTTCGAAATCGCGCCAGGAGCCTGCCCCTCAAAATGACCAACGGGCAAACCGTGCGCTTTTTTTCAACAGAAACTCATCAGAGACCTTGCTTGTGGTGAGAAAGATTATTTCAGAAGGTGAGAAACTCCTTTCATCTTCCAACGGGATTCGAAATTGCGTCAGGAGCCTGCCCCTCAAAATGACCAACGGGCAAACCGTGCGTTGTGTTTTTAGAAAAACTCATCAGAGATCTTGCCTGTGATGAGAAAGAATATTTCAGAAGGTGAGAGCCCCCGTTTATCCTCCAACGGGGGTGCGAAATTGCGCCAGGAGCCTATCCCGCAAATTGACCAACGGGCAAATCGTGCGCTTTTCTTCAACAGAAACTCATCAGAGACCTTGCTTGTGGTGAGAAAGATTATTTCAGAAGGTGAGAACCTCCTTTCATCCTCCAACGGGGTTCGAAATTGCGCCAGGAGCCTGCCCCTCAAAATGACCAACGAGCAAACCGTGCGCTTTTTTTTAACAGAAACTCATCAAAGACCTTGCTTGTGGTGAGAAAGATTATTTCAGAAGGTGAGAAACTCCTTTCATCTTCCAACGGGGTTCAAAATTGCGTCAGGAGCCTGCCCCTCAAAATGACCAACGAGCAAACCGTGCGTTGTGTTTTTAGAAAAACTCATCAGAGACCTTGCCTGTGATGAGAAAGAATATTTCAGAAGGTGAGAACCCCCGTTCATCCTCCAACGGGGGTGCGAAATTGCGCCAGGAGCCTGTCCCGCAAAATGACCAACGGGCAAACCGTGCGCTTTTTTTCAACAGAAACTCATCAGAGACCTTGCTTGTGGTGAGGAACATTATTTCAGAAGGTGAAAACCTCCTTTCATCCTCCAACGGGGTTCGAAATTGCGCCAGGAGCCTCCCCCTCAAAATGACCAACGGACTTAGGTGATATCACTAACTGGGTTATAGTAGAGTCGGTACGCTATAATTTCGTGCACTTTTGAGTGAAGCAATGTTGTTTGGTACAAATACTCTCCAGACCATTCCAAGAAATTTGATCTGTCGGGGCACGAAAAATTTCCTTTATGGGGCACTCTAGGGGGTTCAAAGTAGAGCCCCAAAATGTTCAAAAAATGACCTTATTCAGCACTGATCCAATTTTTAGGCATCAAATGTGACCATGTCGGGTCTTTTGAGGTTGACAATGGATGTTTGAAAGAAAAAACTGAAAAGGGGGCGAGGGGGAGGCGATTTTTGAACCTGGACCCTCTTTCTGTTCAATTTTGAGGTGTCAGTTACAATTCCATCGGATAATAAAAAGTTCAAAAGAGAGAGAGGCCTTAACATCCATATGTCTAGAATGCACCCAGATTGTCGCCCTACCATTACTTCCAATGATTTGAAAATAGACGTCACCTCGCTTCTAGACAAACTTTCGAACTGCAAATCTTCTATTAGAGTAGTGAGAAGAGTCCCAAACGGAGTCCGGATGATAGCAACTGAAAAGCTAGCTCAACCATAGAAGACTGTAGCTCAAAAAATGATTTCGTTAACTGGGAGAAGCTCCTTTGGTACGCATACGTGGCATTCAAAATTCCTTCTGTAAAAGGCAATGCGGAACAAAATTCTACTCTCACTAAGCTGATGAAGTCGAATATTGAAAATTGAAATATTTCCTTATCCTCCTCTACATTCGATAATAAATGCTTGGACTTGCTAAAACGAGTGGAAGCAAAAGTTGCCGATGGGGATCTTAGAGGAGCTGTTAAGGTGCGTTCAGTCAGCTTATTTAGCCGCAATTTTAATTTTAGCCGTAAGCGCTGCATCGCTTATTGGCTGTTCCAAGGAGGCTGGTTCATAAGAGCCAATGGGCGTCGCTGCGCTTGCGACTAAAATTGAAACTTGCGGCTAAATAAGCTGACTGAACGCACCTTTAGGCTACTATCATCTAATGATGATTTGGTTTGCCAGAGTGACGAAACTCTAGAAGAATCAAAACTGAAGCACCCAGCACCTTCGAGATTGTTGTGTTTTCCTCCGACTCCAGGACCATCTGTGGAGTACTTAACTGCGACAGAGAAAATGGTTTCAGAAGCCTTAAATCCCTCACAAAACTGTGCAACCTTATGTTATCTGGATTAGTAAATCCAAACATATTAGAGATATTGGAGCTTTGCTTTGTGCTCTGCGCAAAAAAGATGGTGGAATTCGGCCAATAGCAGTTGGGAATACATTGAGGAGACTGGTAGGAAAGATTTGTTGCAAAGCGTCTAGAACATCGGCGGTTGAACATTTCCTGCCTCGACAAGTGGGGTTTGCCGTCCCCATTGGTAATGAGGCTGCAATTCAGGTGACCAGATCTTTCATGCCACAACACTTGCCACATGCCTTGTTGACATTGACAACAAGGAGAAGGTCATCATTAAAATTGATCTTAAAAATGCCTTTAATTGTGTTGAAAGAGATTCAATGCTCTCCGCTGTTGGTAAGATTGTACCCAAAATACTTCCTTACCTTTTACAGTGTTATTCGTCTCCTTCACTACTATTTTTTGGAAAGAGTATTTTGAAATCTCAAGTTGGAGCACAACAAGGAGATCCTCTTGGACCGCTAATTTTTAGTTTGGCGATTGATCCAATTATTGAAAAAAAAACGTTCAGATTTAAACATATGGTACCTTGACGATGGCACTTTGGGTGATTTTTCGGAAAAAGTATTAGAAAATTTAATAATGTTGATTCAAGAGCTGAGTCTAATAGGTCTACAATTTAACGCTTTAAAATGTGAACTCCATTTTTTTAAACAAACGAACAAAGATATTTTACAAAAATTTGAAGACGTTCTTCCAGGGATCAAAGTAGTTGAAAAGTGTGACATGTCTTTACTTGGAGCACCCCTTACTTCAGAAGGGACACCGATATTTTTGGAAAACAAGCTACGAGATATGGAGAGGATGTTCAGATTATTACCAAAATTAATTTGCTTTGGTATGCCCAAATTGACTTATCTTTCAAGAACGACTCCCACTTGGATGTTTCAAAATCAAAATCTAAAAATCGACAATGCTATAAAAAATGTTTTGGAATCTATTTTGAATAATTAATTTGATGACGTGCAATGGTCACAGGCTCCATTGCCCATTTCTTTTGGTGGGCTTAGAATTCAGCGTTTATCCGATGTTGGCCTCCCAGCGTTCTTATCATTATCTTTTAGTGTCGCGGATTTAGTCACAACCGTATTACCCCTGAAAAGTGACATTTCCAAGATTTACTACTTAGATGAAGCACTTGATATATGGAAAGAGAGGTCTGGCGCCAACATGCCGGAAAATAAAAGTCGACAAAAAGCATGGGATACTCCTTTGATTCAACGTTCATATGATGCCCTATTAGGTTCTGCATCTTCTTGGAATCAGCAGGAATCCGTGCAGTATCCACACCAGAATCCGGCTACTGGCTCCAGTCCATTCCTTCACCCAACACCGGATCTCTGCTAGACAACACGTCTTTAAGGATTGCTGCAGCTCTTCGTCTAGGATGTGATGTTTGCCAACCTCATACATGTGTCTGTGGTTCCCCTGTGGACTCTAAAGGCCGTCACGGATTGAGCTGCTCTAAAAGAGCTGGCAGATTTTCTCGACACCAAATGCTTAACGATTTGTTAAAAAGAGCTTCAAATTCCGTTGACATCCCTTGCCTACGTGAGCCCACTGGTCTCTTCAGAAATGATGGCAAGCGTCCGGATGGCTTAACCCTAGCTCCCTGGTCAAAAGGTCGGTCTCTGGTGTGGGATGCAACCTGCGTAGGCACCATGGCAGCTTCCTACATTAAGCTTACATCAAAAACGCCCAAAGCCGCAGCTGAAAACGTTGACGTAGAACACCTCTTGCAACAATTTCATTTTCTGACCTTGGAATAGCAACCAATGCATCAAATGCATCATTTTCTTATGCAGGATATACTCGTGTCATTCTATTAAAATAAAAGAAAAAAAAAGACATTGCAAGTCCTCTGAACAAGAAAAAACTTCAACTAGAAATAGTAACAAAAAAGGACCCAAAAATTGCCTTTTTTCCAGTTAAACCAAACTAGACTTTTCCATATCGATCAGTTAGCAATGTTAGCATTTTTATTGAACTCAGAAGTTCAAATTTAGTCGAAAACGACACCAAACTTGTCAAAATTGATCGAATATTGACAGAAAAAAAATTACCCCCATTTCTTGAAATGACTCTCTGTCAGCTCCCCTCCTTTTGAATTATGGACACATCACGCTTCAATTAGGTGATGTGTGGTCTTACTGCATCTATTGAACATCTATTTGAACCAAAGTGAGGGATAGATTTCACGCATGCTATTCAAATGGTGAATTTTTCAACCCCCCCCTCCCGATGGGGGGTTTCTGTCAAAATTTCGACTTGGCAACAGCGATTTTCGTATTCAGCGAAGTCCAAATACCCTAAAAAGTCTTGTTGTCCAACTGTTACATGAAATGCTTCTTGCATCAGATTTTTAGGAAAATGATCCTAGTCTATTCAGTTGACACCGATTGAATTCTTCAGCGTGTGATCATGTTGAGTCTTCTGAAGTTGATGATGTTGTTATTTGAAACAAAAAACAGAAAATGGGGGTAATTGGGGGTGTTTCTTGAAAACTGTCAAAAATGCCATGCACTCCCTTTCAGACCAATTTTGAGGTGCCACTCACTATTCCAAGGATCAAAAATCGATGTGAAATATTGAATCAAATTTGACAGGTGCAAATGGCTTGTTGGGACAATCAAAACTTCCATGTGGGGCTGATTTGAAGGTCCGCTTTTTACCACCCCGTTGATAGCTTCTTTGAATATTTGGACTCATGCCCAGACGATCAAACATCATGATGCGGCTCTTTGAAACGAATAGAGACCATTACTGAATGTAGAAGATTCAGTTTCAGTCAACTATTTTTGAAATAATCATTACTGGCAAGGTATCGCTTTTGACTTATTCCGCGGGGTATCTACTCATCGCGATTCCACTAATGTCACTTTTTTTCCATTGTATAATGGTCTATATTTATTTTGAAGGACCATCATAATTATCATCATATATTAGTTAAGTCACAGACATAAGTCTGAATACTAGAGTAGCTATCAACGGGGTAGTGAGAAGCGGACCTTTAAATCAGCCCCAAATGGAAGTTTTGATTGGCCCAACAAGCCAGTTCCACCTGTCAAGTATGATTCAATATTTCGCATCGATTTTTGATCGTTGGAATCGTAGCGGAACCTCAAATTTTTTTTTCTGGAACGGAGTGCATGGCAGTTTTGACACTTTTCAAAAAACACCCCCCAATACCCCCATGTTCTGGTTTTTGTTTCAAATAACCATATCATCAACTCAAGAGGACTCTACATGATCACATCTGAGGCTCAAGAATTCAACCTGTCAAATTAAGTTATTTATTGAACATTTTGGGGCCAAACTTTGATGCCCCCTAAAATACCCTCCGATGAAAATTTTGCGTAGATTGGAATATCAAACAGCTCAGAACGGTCTGAGGAATGTGTGTGCCAAATGATATTGCGTCACTTCAAGTTTCAAGCGATTTTTGTGTATGGACTAAAATACCACCGCAGAAGTTTAGTAGACGTCTATATCTGCTCCCGATGGAAAGTTTAACTGGCCCGACGAGCCAGTTTTACCCATTATATTTTATTCAACAATTCAAAACGTTGCTTCGTCGATGGAATTGTAACTGACACGACACCTCAAAATTAAACAGAAAGAGAGTGCATGGTATTTTAAAAAAAAATCCCATCCCCCTCGACCCCCTTTTCAGTTTTTTCTTTCAAAACACCATTGTCAACCTCAACAGACTCGACATGATCACATTTGATGCTTAAAAATTAGATCAGTGACAAATAAGGTAATTTTTTGAACATTTTGGAGCCCAACTTTGAACCCCACTAGAGTGCCTCCTAAGAGATATTTTTCGTGCCCCGACGGGTCAAATATCTTAGAATGGTCTAAAGAGCGGGGGTTCCTCGGGGGGTTCTAACCTTGTGAAATATTCTCTCTCATCACAAGCAAGGTCTCAGGTGTGTTTCTCTGAAAAAACAACGCACAGTTTGCGCGTTCCTCATTTTGCGGGGCAGGCTCCTGGCGCAATTTCGCACCCCCGTTGGAGGATGAACGGGGGTTCTCACCTTCTGAAATATTCTTTCTTATCACAGGCAAGGTCTCTGATGAGTTTCTTTAAAAAAACAACGCACGGTTTGCCCGTTGGTCATTTTGAGGGGCAGGCTCCTGGCGCAATTTCGCACCCTCGTTGGAGGATGAACGGGGGCTCTCACCTTCTGAAACCAGTGCTGAAATATTCTCTCTCATCACTAGCAATTACCAAAGTGATCTAATAAGCAAGTTGGGCCTCTTTCAGACCCAAACAGACTATAAGAAGACGTCTAATAGATATCGGTTTGACAGCGTCCGTCAAAAATTCAGCACTGCTTCCTGCCTCGTGTGATGCCAAAACCTGTACGAAAACATGCAATAAAACATGCGAGAAACCCTGGCTGGAAAACCTGCATGCAGAAATGCACCGTGTGCCGCGTTCATAACTGTCGTTTCGAGCCCTCTGTTATATCCAAGATCAGAGCAACGGTAAGTGGTGAGTGTTCTCTCCAAAGGCACCTCACGATGCACCTAGAGGTTCACTTGTTGGTGACAGTGATTCGGCCACGTGAAGGTCAATCAGCTTGTTTGGTAGAAGTTGGGTGCCTGTTCAAAGGTTTCTCTCAACACATGCCGGATCAGGTTCACGTTCACATGTTTGCAGGAGGGTCCTTGGTTCGATATGCCTTCCACGGTAGAAATTTGGGGAAGAAAGGCTTCTTGCAACACAGTAGGAGCCCAGTCACATGGGTTTTCACTTGCGCTCACTTGAAATACATGCAATGAATTGATATCGGACATCGTTACTCCCTACCGACGACAGCTTTCATGTTGACGGTGACATTTGCATACGAGGGAAATACATAAGTCATCGATACGTAACGACCGTCGCTATCTACCATACCGAGATCAATAATAGGCTAACTGAGGAGTAACGTGAATGTCTTATTGGATTAGCATCATCGTCATCGAAGTTCTCTAGCTCTGCCAACAACTCAGATCATGGGCACTCTCGTATCTACCATGACTTGAATGTCTATACGATATAGGTATGATTTCAACTTAGACTTACCTTTCCCATTGTGCCAAGCGTTTATCACACGTTATCAACAACAAACACTAACGATTCTTCACTTATAGACTTGGTCGATACAAGTTGTAACCGCTAAACACCAATAAGACAAGTTAGTGACAGGAATAGTGCCTAGTGCTCAGTGGGTCGTTAACGACCCATCGAAGTTCACTTATTCATTACGGCAAGTGACTGATACGTTCGTCAATAACGTTCAATGATCTGCTTCGTTTGGGGTATTATTGTCAAGCATTCAACATTTTTTGTCAGCCAGTTCAAATAGATCCAAAATCGCCCGAAGGAATAGGGAGCTGTTAAGTTTTGATAATTGATGGAAATTTCGACATAGACACTAGTTTTTTTGACCACTTCAGTTGTTACAGCGTTCACTTCAAATCCATAGAGATATCCTGCTCGTGAAATGGGAAATCTCTTAGTATAGGAGCTAGCCGTATAATTACCTGGACATTGACTACACGACGATTTAAGAAATAAAAATACGTAATGCATTGTTAGGGCTCAGTTAGTTAGCTTAGAGTTCTGATATTTATTTATAGAGAACAATAATTGTTCCGAAGCTATTTCGCGTTGGTTCGTTGGCGAGCACCTTTGTGGGGTTTTAGCAATAATGAATTGACTCCACTCAAACAGTAGGTATCTATACGGGGCACAATCACAAAGATCTTCACATGAAAGTTTTGTACCTGATTCGAGTAATTATTGAGTTGACTTGAGCTCCATTTTTTTAAAGTTGTCAAAAATTTGAAAACTTATAATTCCGAACAATTTCAAATTAAGCTCAATTTTTCATGAGATTTCAAGTATACACAGTTATGTGGAGACCGCAAATGTTTAGAATGAACATATGAACAATTCTGAATCAAACACGATGGAAAATTTCATAGTTCTGTTGGAATATTCTGATTTTTTTCTGTCAAATGTATATGATACAGGAAGAATAGTAAAAAAATCCGCTAAAACCTTGGAAAAAATATGGACCTCCTGAAAATTTTATATTCTGTTCAGAATTGAATGCCCTTCTACATACCTGAAATTGACAGAAATCCCACCCCGGGGTTTTAAGTTATTGGAGGGGGGGGTGATCAGTTGCAACTCAAAATGGAGGGGATGAAACCCGTTAATCCATTGGATGCAAATACATCTCAATTCGACGCATCATATCTCGTTGATACCATTTTGGAACAAAAAGTGTCGATCATTGTTGAGGGGGGGTCGTGGGAGGGGCAGAGCTCGGCTAGGTAATTCTTTTTGTTCTCCTGGTCATATATAACCGATCACGACAAGTTTGGTATCTTTTCCGACTAAATTGGAACTCCTGACCTCGAATCCGATGTGTAAATTTGAATAGAAACAAGTTTGAACAAGTTGACTTGAAAAAACTTGTTTTTTTCTTTGACAATTTTGACAATTTTTTTTTCACTGTTACAGGTCTGAATCCCTAGAAAATAGTTCATGGTCCATTAGACTGAAGTGTCTCTTTCACGAAAATCATCCACTCGATGTACTATTTTGTTTCTGGATATTTAAAAATTAATTTGAACCTGTGAGTCGGTCCGGCGCGGTTTCAACTAATAACCAGAACACCAAAACATGCGCTTGCAAATAAAAGTAGCTCAAACTATTGAACAAATGATAACTTATCTTTGAAAGTTCGAGGATCTCTGCAGAATTGAATTTGCTATAACATAAAACAAAATCGCCATGGATTGCTCTGCAGGGTTTTGAGTTTGAGCTATTTATATTTGCAGGTGCATTTTGTAGTGTTCTGGTCAGTAGTAGACACCGCGCCGGATCGACTTACAGGTTCAAATAGATTTTTTAATATTTAAAAACAAAATAATACGTTGAGCGAATGATTTTCGTGAAAAAGACACTTAAATCTAATGGCTCTTGAAATATTTTTGAGGATTTCAGACCTCTAACAGTGAGAAAAAAACTGCCAAAATTGCCAAAGAAAAAAACAAGTTTTTTCAAGTCAACTTGTTCAAACTTGTTTCTATTCAAATTTACACATCGGATTCGAGGTCAGGAGTCTCAATTTAGTCGGAAAAGATACCAAACTTATATATACCTGGTTATATATGACCAGGAAAACAAAAAGAATCACCTAGCCGAGCTCCGCCCCTCCCACGACCCCCCCTCAACAATGATCGTCACTTTTTGTTCTAAAATGGTATCAACGAGATATGATGCGTCGAATTGAGATGTATTTGCATCCAATGGATTAACGGGTTTCATCCCCTCCATTTTGAGTTGCAACTGATCACCCCCTCTCCAATAACTTAAAACCCCGGGGTGGGATTTCTGTCAATTTCAGGTATGTAGAAGGGCATTCAATTCTGAACAGAATATAAAATTTTCAGGACGTCCATATTTTTTCCAAGATTTCAGCGATTTTTTTACTATTTTTCCTGTATCATATACATTTGACAGAAAAAATCAGAATATTCCAACAGAACTATGAAATTTTCCATCGTGTTTGGTTCAGAATTGTTCATATGTTTATTCTCAACATTTGCAGTCTCCACATACTGTGTATACTTGAAATCTCATGAAAAATTTAGCTCAATTTGAAATTGTTCAGAATTATCAGTCTTCAGACTTTTGACAGCTCTAAAAAAAAAGCCTCTGATGGGATTTTTCTGAAACCCAAAAATTTGGATAGAACACCAAATTCTGAACAGAACCTGTGATTATCACGACTACAGTATTTTTTTTGAGGTTGAAGTGATATTTCAGTTAAAATTCCTGTACTATAGGTGGAATTGGTTTCAAAATTCCCGGTTATAGACACTCGCGTTTGCGATATCCTTCTCAGATTCAAGGGCAATTCAAGGTGGAAAATAGGTTCAGTCCTCCACAAAGGCAAATTGAAGTATAATGAGTTGTCCACCCATTCAAGCGCATGTCGAGTCTGGTTCAACCAATATGGCTACAGTGGCCAGCCACAGGGGCTACCCAGCTATTCCGGCGAACGGAGAAATCGCCGTCTTGCGGAAAGCTATACATAAACCCTGCATACTATATGTACCTATAATAGTGAACTGAGAATACTACACTTAACTGACGAGCACACGACCTAGACGATTCCTAGAACTTGGAACAATAGTAATTACATGCTCATTGCTTATTGTAGAAGCAAAAGGTGTGAATGTGCGCATTGAAAATCACTGACGGTTTTCATAAATTCCACTCAATAACTTTATGTAGATTAAGGTTGTAAGCAAGGCGTTTGAAGAAAAAAATACACAACCGCATGCTTTTCGCTTATTTGCCTTTGCAACAAAGTTTCTACAATCAATTCAAATTATACATCGCTTATATGCGCCGCCAATTACTTCTGGTTCTGACACTGCCAATTTGAATAAATTATATCATTGAGTTGTTGTTATTAGAGGTGCATAAAGCACTGTTTACAGAAGCGAATAAGCGCTTTATAAACGATTACTGGATTTCAAAGCAAAGCGTTCAAAGCAATCAAACCCCTTGAGAGCAATCTTTGCACCTTGAGATTGAGTAACATCGTAAATGCTCCAAAAAAAGAGTGAAATCAAGGCATGCCATTCAATGTTATCAGCCGCATAGGTACAATGGTGTGAGTAGGTACAATAAGCTCGACTAATTTAATTATTTCAACAAACTGGCTAATTGTGTTCAACTATTCGTGTTAACTCGGATGCCACACTTCCAGGTTTGTTCAGGAAACAACCTATGAGCACCGACACGACTACAACAACAGCAATCTCTGGCCAGGTGAACGTGTAATGTAATGTATGACTAACAAAGCGTTGAACCGCGTAACATCGGTCCATAAATCTCATCGTTTTTCCACTAGAGTTGTGAGCGAGCTCACTTAACCGTATGTGTGTGTGCGCTTTTAAAGCAATTTTTAAGTGCATTATTGTATGGTTTATCGCATTCGTGACATTTAATTCGCACACTCGTAAAAATTATCACCAACACACTGTACACGGGTTAGGTCTCGTAGCTATGCACGGGAGTATGTACCTATACTGCAACAGAGCACATAGTGACATTCGAAATATTTTTATCGTCAAGCTTAAAGATAATTTACGACCGACTTTGTAGGTAAACTCTTGATATTAAGGTGAAATGTGCATTATGAAGACCATTACGCCGACATCAAGGTTTGCGGGGTGATTCATCGCATAGGTTCCACGCTACCTCCATGGGATATGCGGCCATAAACTCATCTCATAGGTTTTAGTTGCGAGTTTGGAACTGTGATTGCTCAAATGGTTACTCAAACATGAAACTCAGGACGTCTCAGGACCTAGGTTCAAGGGTAGGTACGTTGCAGATAGTTCCCAACGGGCTGCTTATTTTTATCACCGATAGTTCAGTCATAGAAAATAGAAAATCTTTTTATTTCTCACGTGTCAGTCGCAGCACTTGTCGAAGTCTTCCACCCTGGGGCTGGGGCAGGAGGCTACGTCATCTTCACACCAATCCCATACCCCCAGAGGTTGGCCGGGATCCTTACGGACAAGAACTTCTTTTCCACCTTCAGGGCCGATTCTGAGTGGTGTGCTGGGTGTGCCCCTGCACAGGGGCGGCCAAAATTCAAGGGCGGCGAAAAGTCGCCAATTTTTTCTAACGAAACATTGAGTGTCGAAAAAGGAACTGATGTTATGATTTTCGAGACCGACGGCAGCCGCCCTGCGTAAATTGTGATTTTTTAGTGCTGAAAAAATACAACAGGTTGTCAAGAATGGAGGCGAGGCGGCCGCCCTGCGTCAACTATTATAGATGTTAGACTTCTTTCTCAGATAAGTATCTGAGGAAGGGCAAGAATTTTCATCTCTTGGTAACATTTCCGATAGTCTGTTTGAAATCGGATCGGCGTGAAAAAATGCGGTGTAGTACAAAAAAAATTCACAACTTTAAAAAAAAACCGCACTACGATCAAAATTCGAGAACTGTTCAGAGATATTGATATGTGCTTTTCAGAACTGCAATCAGAAAAAATCTGGGATTTTTTTCACAGAAGCAGGGCATTGAATAATGTGGACCGGTTTTGCACTTTTTCTGTTTTTACCCTGTATAGCTCACTCAACGTTGTTGAACCTCTGTACCATGCAAGTATCTTACAGCCAAAAGAACATGCTATCCAGCATGACCACGATTTCCAAAATCGATCCATTTTTACCTGAGATATTCACATTTGAAGTGAGGCAAAAATTTCTAGTGAATCTTCAACTACAAAATCAATATACTTACCTATGAATTGGTATAAGTGCCTAAAAACTCATCTATAGGTCGCGGGAACATAACCGTCACCTTGGCACTCGCTATGGCAACGTTGCAAGTATGCCTGACGTGGCAACTGCGCAATGCGCATCCTTTTCGTCGTTGAATTGACATAAAACGCTCGCGCAAGCGCAGACAGGGTGCCAAGGTACCGTTGTAGAGACTCGTTTGTTTTTAACATTTCTCAGACAAATCTTGAGTTTACCACAATTATTTTTTTGATCAAGTGGCAATTGTTCAATAAATCATCTATATAATTTATTGCAACTAAAGGAAACGGTATTCAAAAGTACTAGTGAAAATAACATTGTACCATATACATATCTTTAGCACGCGATTTTTGCTCCCGAGACCTATAGGGTGTGCCGAAGGATATGCTAAAGTGAGGTGGCCATGGACGCACCTTGATCCTCAGCGGAAAATAGATTAAAATTGTTCATAATTTTGTTTAAAATGAGGGGGGCTTTGGCGGTTTTAGGTCCGCAAAAGTGAAAAAAATCGCCTGCGGTGCAATTTCTAGAGAGCCCAGACGCACAGTGGGACGAATGGCTACATTGACTGGACAAATGTATTCCGATCCAATTTTCAAATTCAGAGCGGGTTCGAATCCTGGCGTCGGAATTTTTTTTCTCAAGATTTTCTCGAAGAAGCTTGCTCAAATGTTATACTTTTTTTTCAAAGTAGTTTTTATGAGCTACAATACCACGAAGTTTCATTTAATTATGATCAGTTTTGTAGAAATTATCTCGTGTTTCGATTTCAACACGCATGGCCATGAAAAAATAGTTCAGGCAGTAACTGGCAGCCAATTCTTTGTACACATGATCAGGAAGGATCAATCTGTTCAGTAAAACAAAAAAATCATTGGAAACTCGTGGAAGTTTTATATAACAAGCTTCCAAAGTTTGACAAACATTTTCTGAACGTGAGTCATAAAGTTAATGTGGACCAGAAAGAGTGAAATATACATGAGCTTCTGAAGAATAAGACCAAATTACCTCTGTTATAGACGTCCATTTCATGAAATGAAGCCACTTTTCAAAAATGTATTACAGTTTTTGAGCTGATATCGTCAAAATCTCGATGGACCCAATTTCTGAATAAATGGTATATCAATGTTTACTGATCTGTTAAAGTCGTTGCATTTGTTTCAGTACCTGTCTATCATGATTTTTAATACACTACAGGTATTGGGAATGGAACCAAAAGAATATACATCAAATCCCAGTGTCTTGCATTTCTTGACTTTTGTCCAGCTAGAATGATGATTTAGCCCACTGTGAGACGCCCCCGCTAGAAAATTGCTGCGGGGTTACAGCTGGCGGGCGGCCAAATATTTTTCGCACAAGGGCGGCCGACGAGCCAGAATCGGCCCTGTCCACCTTGGGAGGCGAATGACGCAAATGACGGAGTTGGGTAACAAGATATTCCAGCCAAAAATATCCCCGCCAATAATATCCCGGCCAAAACTATCCCCGCGACAAAATATTTCATGCCAAAAATATCCCCGCCAATAATATTCCGGCCAAAAATATCCCCGCGACAAAATATCCCACGCCAAAAATATCCCCGCCAATAATATCCCAGCCAAAAAGACCCCACTCAAAAATATCCCCGTGACAAAATTTCCCAATCTGAAAATATCGTAAGGAGAGGTATAACAGCTCTTCAGCCACTGGATCTAGGAAAAAACGTCCCCCGCAAAACGTCCCCCGGAAAAATGTTCCCCACAATTCGTCCCGTGGAAATTACTTTCCCGGGAAAAAAACGTCCAAAAGAAAAGACGTCCCAGGAAAAATACATCCCCAGGAAAATACGTCCTCGGGAGAAAAAGTCCACCGGAAGAAACGTCCCTGGAAAAATACGTCTCCCTCCTGGATTACTCTGGATATTCACTCTGATGAGCTTCTTTGTGTCGTCATACTACTTCCGAAACTCCAGTGGAAACTGTCTCTCAAGTCCTTTTTGCTTGTGCTCAGCAGGGCTTCAAACGATATCGAAGACACAAGGGGGCCCAGTGAAGTTTCACAGCTTGACATAACATGAAGGCAAAAGAGGGGCTTACTGGTACAGGAAAGCCAATAAAAGGCTAAGTAAGCTAATTAGAGCTCTATACTATACTTAAGGATACAAGGGGACCCGATAGGGCTCCGAGTATCACATTAGGGCACAAGGTGCTCACCTCGGTGCTTACTAATGCTCCGGAAGTCTCGAAAAGATGCAAGGGAGCTCAGCAGGGCTCCAAAAGACGTTGAAGAAACAAGGGGACAAAATGGAACCATGTGTAACACAAGAAGGCATCAGAAAGGAGCTTACTACTGGAAATCTGCGAGTCTTTGAAAAGCACAAGGGGGCTCAATAGGGCTCCGTATGTCTCATGAAAGCACAAGGGATTCACACTGAGGTTTCCAAGTTTGGGGGCTCACTGAAACTTTGAATGCCACGAAAAAAAACACAGGGGGCTCATTAGGGCTCTAAACGACACATAAGGAGACAAGGGGGCCCAATAGAGCCCCAAATGCTACGGAAAAATGCAAGGCAGTTAAGGCTTCAAACAATACTGAAGACACAAGGAGGCCCATTGGAGCTTTACATAACAATGAAGGAAAAAAGGGGGGCTTACGGTACTCTGGAAGCCAATAAAAACATAGGTGGGCCAATTAGGCTCCATCTCGGGCTCTGAACTACACTCGAGGACACAAGGGGGCCTGATAGGGCTCCGAGTATCACATCAAGACACAAGGCGCCCACTTATGCTCCGAAAGTCTCTGAAAGATGTAAGGGGGCTCAACAGGGCTTCAAAAGACATTGAAGAAATAAGGGGGCCCAATGGAGCTCTGGATAACAAGTAGGCAACAGGGGGGCTTACTGGAATTCTGATAGCCATGAAAAAACACAAGGGGGCTAACTAGGGTTCCAAACTACACTTCAGACACAAGGAGCCCGATATAGCTCCAAAAGCCATACAAAAACTATAAAGGAGGCCCAATGAAGCTATATAATATGTAGAAGAAGGCAAAGGGAGGCTACTGGAATTTTGATAGTCATAAAAAAACATGATGGGGCTCATCGGGGCTCCAAATTATACTTGAAAATAGAAATAGGACCCAATTTGGGACCGAATATCACATGAAGGCACAAGGGGCTTACTAGTGCTCGGAAAGCCTCGGAAAAGTGCAAAGGGGCTCAACAGAGCTTCGAACGGTATTGAAAACACAAGGGATCCCAATGGAGCTCCCTTGTGCTGTTGAGCCCCCATGAACACAATGGGGGCCCAACAGGGCTCTCAACATGACATAATAGCACACCGCTGCTTGCTGCTTCGAGAATCATAAAAAATGCAAAGGAACTCAGCAGGACTATGAATTATATTGAAGACAGAATGAAGACGATACCTCAGAGGACGATAGACTCGTTATCGGGTGGGTCTGGAATTCTATATTTATATCTGAATATACAGGGTGGTCTAGGTTATAGTAACAATAATTCACCATTCGATAGTCAATCAAGAACTAAGTCGACATGCATGACTTAATTTTTTTTCTTAAACGCTTCCTAAGAGAGATACAGCCTTTCAAAGTTCAGTTTTTAAAATCTTTTTTTTGCAATAACTCTCAAGTCATCTGAGCGATTTTGACCAAATTTGGTACAAATACTCACGAAATAAATACCCATCACTTGACGTGAATAACTTTTGTCACAACAGTCCAGTGACGTAGATACGGGAGAGTTGTTCCACTTTTCACGCCTTATTCTCTACGCCACTGAATATTTTTGGGAAACTTTTTTTTTTTCGAATTCCTTGTTCAATTTGAAAAAAAAGTTATTTGATTGAAATTTTGATTGGAGGCTTGATTTTTGAGATATTTGGGTTTTAAACTTTGGAAAACATCTCGAAATCGCCACTTTCCAGAGCCCAAATTGTTTTTTTTTCTGGAAACGCCTCGTTTCATAGCAAAAAATGGCAGTAAATCAACTTAAACGACCTAGAAAGCTCATTCCAGTTGGGGAATCATGAGTTTTCTTAGGTTTAAATTTTTAGGCCTTTGAAAGTCGCGATTTCGAAGCGTTTTACAAAGTTTCAAACCCAAATATCTCGGAACTGAACTCTCTAATCAAAATTTCACAAGAGTTTTTTTTTTAATTGAACAAGGACTTTGAAGAAGTATAATTTTCCAAAAATATCCAGCGGTGTAGAAAATGGGGTGAGAGAAGTTGAACAATCTCCCGGTATCTACGCCACTAGACAATTTTGACAAAAGTTATCTACGTCAAGTGATGGGTATTTATTTCGTAAGTATTTGTACCAAATTTTGTTGGAAATCGCTTTGATGACTTGAGAGTTATTGCAAAAAGATGATTTTGAAAACTGAACTTTGAAGGGCTCTATCTCCATTAGGAAGCGTTTTAGAGAAAAATTAATTTATGCATGTCGATCTAAACTGCTTGATAATTGAACTGCAACACCTAAAAATTAGGTGCGTTTTCAAATTGAGATAGCTCGAAAAATATTTGACGGAATCCAGAAATTCAGGCATGTGAGGAAAGATCACTTATTTGACTATCGAGTGCTGTTAGACGATAAGTTTAATTGCACAATTTGTCATATACAGGGTGCCAACGGAGAGCGTGCAGATATGGGCAATCTTTCACCTTGTACAACTTTCAAAAAAAAAGTCCGAGATTTTTTTCATCACCTGCTTTTGAAAGGTTGTATCAATATGCCGCAACAGTTCTAAAATTTTGACCCTAATTTTTTTTTTCAAAAAATTGAGCTGAAATTTCTGAAATATGCATTTTCTGATCAAGAAAAAGAAATAGGAACATTGTTTGTTATCAAACGGCGTCCATATTGAATTTGCTTACGAAGATTTTCATTTGAGCCTCCACATCCTCTAGAGACTACCACTTTTGAGACACCGTCTCACAGGGGTGATTTCTAGAGGTAGTTTCAGAAAAGGTTTTGTACTATCATCGTACAAAACACCATCATTTCAATGAAACGGTTAGTAGGCAAAAGTTCTTTCAACTCGTAAATAACGCATCAAGGTAAAGGCTATGCAATATTGAAGAGGTACTTGAACGGGTAGTTTCGGGTAGATATGTGAATTAAATCATCGTAGCGGTAAACTTTTGCGACAAATTTTAAGAAAATTCCAACAAATGAGCTATTGCGGAAGTACTGGTTTTTCAAACAGTAGTTCTTTTTTCGAGAGGGTAGCTGTTGGGATGACCTTCGCAAAGAGTCATCGTGTAGCATCACTTTTTCAGTGGAACAGTTGAAAATGACGTTTTTTGGAATTTTCATGTATTGCATGTCTTATCATACCAACCCTGTCCCTGTCCCTTGGAGTCAAGGGGTGGTTTTTAGGGAGCTGTACGTGTGGGGTCATCGTAGTATCCTTATTTCAATCCGATTATTGATGAGTATCTACATTTCTTAGGCCATTTAAATGAAGCATTGCATATCTTGTTGTGAGACGGTGTCCCAAAAGGGGTAGTTTCTAGGGGATGTGGAGGCTCAAATGAAAATCTTCGTAAGCAAATTCAATATGGACGCCGTTTGAAAACAAACAATGTCTCTATTTCTTTGTATTAATCAGAAAGTGTTTATATTAGTAAATTGTGCACAATTCTTTGGAAGAAAAAGTTGGGGTAAAAATTACAAAACCGTTT
The DNA here is from genome assembly GCA_949128115.1 of Anaspis maculata. Classification (NCBI taxonomy): domain Eukaryota; kingdom Metazoa; phylum Arthropoda; class Insecta; order Coleoptera; family Scraptiidae; genus Anaspis; species Anaspis maculata. The sequence continues at coordinate 67,222,325 of OX421966.1, read as the reverse complement.
CGGCATAATGGTACAACCTTTCAAAAGCAGGTGATAGAAAAAATCTCGGACTTTTTTTTCGAAAGTTGCACAAAGTGAAAGATTGCCCATATCTGCACGGTCTTCGTTGGCACCCTGTATATGACATATTATGCAATCAAACTTATTGTCAATACCAGCACTCGATAGTTGGTTACGCCACTGACTTTTATAAGTTATATTGTTTTGTTGGGAAAGAGGAAAAAAATTAATCAGTTGGAAGATATGGGTGGACTCGGGCGGTAGCAAGAAATTCTTATTTTTCAATCAATGTTTCCACAAAATTGTGACCTTAGAGAGTTTTGTGCGTGGAAAAAAAAACTTTATGGTTCTATGGATCGTGGAGATAGGTGCGTTGATGATCCCTTCTGTTCCCATCCCTTAACATCAACGCCCTAGAATGCTGTGCGTCAACGGACCATAAGGTAAGTTTTAGTTTAGTTATTATACAGTCCATTTTGCTTTTTGTATATAGTTTAGTTTCGCGCCGCAACAATAGTCAAATGAATGATCTTTCTTCACATGCTTGAATTTCTGGAATCCGTCAAATATTTTTCGAGCTATCTCAATTTGGAAACGCACCTAATTTTTAGGTGTTGCAGTTCAATTGTCAAGCAGTTTAGTTTTCGATGGACCATCGAATGGTGAGTTATTGCTACTTCAACCTGGACCACCTGTATATTCTATAATCTATCATCTATATTTTTGCCCGGGACATTATTGGAGGGAATATTATTGACGGGGATATTTTTGGCTTGGGATATTTTTTGCTGGGATATTATGTCGCGGGGATATTTTTGGCTAGGATATTTTGTCGCGGAGATATTTTGCCTGGGATATTATGTCGCGGGGATATTTTTGGCTGGGATATTCTGTCGCCGCACCCCCGGAAAGCTACCTTGATCTCTTCGATATCGCAGCGGGACCCATGGGTGAGCATTGTTCGTGATGATGGACTTCTTCTTTCTTATCTGGAACCTACCTCAGGTTAGTTGACTTTGGAACTGAATGCCTACAACAAAATGATCAAAACGATTTGTTTCAGGTTGTAATACCCCTTCAAAGGTGACTTCTCCTCTGTAGCGCCCTCTACAATTCAAACTTCGAATCTCATTTGTATGCAAGCCGAAGCATCTCGATAAGAGAGACCGATAAGTTTCCAGTCTCTTCGGCTACTTCTTCGGTTTGACCCTCGGCTCGACCCAAGATGCTAAAATATGAAGTATTTCTGGTAGGCTTCAAACTCATCAAAAACGATGCGATTTAATGAGTCAGGAAGTAGGAGGCCCAGGGAACCTCACATGCTGTTGAAATTACTGGTTAACAGTGGCGTAACTAGAGGGGGGGTTTCGGGGTCATTCCCCCCTATGGCCATCGAATTCCCTGAAAAAATCTCAAATGCGACGCTTTTTTATTCGTTTGGCTCGCATATTCGCATATTTTTTAGTCGTGACCCCCCCCATTGGACACTTCTAGTTACGCCACTGCTGGATAAACTATGCGTGAGATCACAAGAAGCGGAGAAACTTTTTTGCAAGAGGAAGCAAAGCAATACTATAAGTATGAGGTGATACTATGATAATTCGGAATTCATATTTGATAGTAGTATATAAAATTTCCATGCGTCATCATCATGCTTCTTTTCTGAAAACCTCACACTTGGATACTTCAATTTTTTGAGTTTGCATACAATTGTATAGTCACGCGTTACGAATTACGAAAGTCGCACCCACTGTTCTAATTGCATTTCGTTATTATTCACGTATAGGTATACAATAATTTACTAGTCAAACGAGGTATACTTACCGAAGTTCGACTATAATTGTCCTAGCAGCCTCATCCGAATAAGATAAAATAATCACATACAGGTAGATTCTCTGATCCCTCGGGATAACCACACATTTTAAAGAAGAAAAAGAAGCGAGAGCGCCACACTCCCACTCCTCCAGCCGGCGACCGCGGCTGGCCCGCTGCGATGCATATCCATTCGTTGAAAAATAATGGGGGTCAAGAGTCGCCACGTCCTTAGGGTTTTTTGGTTTTTCTTTGGTACACGAAAACCAAAACGATTGGGCGAGGTGGGATTTTATCTTATTCGGATGAGGCTGCTAGGACAATTATAGTCGAACTCCGGTAAGTATACCTCGTTTGACTAGTAAATTGTCCGTCGCAGCCTCATCCTCTAAGATAAAATAATCACATACAGGTAGACGTTTAAAGAAAAAACGTGGCGACTCGGCGGTCAGCTTGACACCCAGTAAGGGAGAACAATTCGACAGCATTGCGACAATGAAATCGTTCATTTCAAGGAATAACCATTAAGATTCATCAAGGATTGATTCGGAAAACAAGTGCTTCTCCGTAATCAAAGGGCGGTTATAAAACTTCGCAAAAGTGATTGACCGCTGAGACCATCCGGCAGTTTTTTGAATGGTATCCAAAGATACTCCCTTCCTAAGCGTCGCTGAGGTGGCAGCGTGTCGGGTTGAGTGAGTTTTCAAGACGTCTGTATTCACGCCCGACAATGCCAGGGCTTTCCGATCCAGTTACTGAATGGTTTGTTTATTGTCCGCCTTGTATGGGGGGCGAGTGATGAGAAAAAGACGGTCCTCTTCTTGTCGCAATGCTTCAGTGCGCTTGACGTATTTCAACAAGGCTGATGCGACACAGAGTTCTGGTTGATCTTGAAAAAAAAAAAAAAAAAAAAAAAGGATAGCTCGAGACAAGGTTGCACTTTAGATGTGAGGGATGTCTGTAACTCATCAGTGATTCGAATTTTCAGGCCGTCTCTCCCTTGAGGTAGATTTATGATCCGAATAGCAGATATTGTTTGAATTCTATAACCTGTACACTGTACAGAGAGCTAATAACGTGCACAATCTGAACGTTTAAGAGGTCAACGGGATCTGGTCGTTTGGCTGCATTGTGGACAAATATTCGACGACCGGATCGGTATCTCATGTATCTACAGTCGTATTTTGGTCGAGCTGGACGCTGGCAAGCAATACCCCTCATGTACCGCTCAACTTGAGCATTATTCCCAACGTCGTTGGGTAGAATAAGTGCGAGGGCTGATCTGTGCGAATTGTACGTGCCATATGAGGCCTGTGTTAAGTCTGTCAAGTTGGCAAGAAATCTCGACACCTCGGCAGGGCCGCTAGTGGAAGGGGCACACCCTTCCTTTTTGCAGTGGGTCCACCATAATTTGTACGTACAGTTATACTGTTTCAAGGTAGCCGATGAAAGTGAATCAATCATGATGGGTATTGCCGCCGGTGGTAATGCCTTAAACAGGAACGCCTGCCGGATAAACGTGCGACAACCAGGGTAAGGTTCGGCAACTGTGACGCTCGTTCCTGTAAGGGGGAACAATCAAATGAATGTTTGGTTCCCATCTCAATATCTCTCCCACTGTCAATTTTCTGAACAAAGGGTACCAGGGCTGACTTGGCCAAAAAAGGTGCAACTACAATACCCTCTGCTTTATCGCTGAGGATTTTGTTGAGGACCCGTAAGAGAAGACAAAATGGTGAAAAAACATAAAGCATGAGATCTGTCCAGGATAAATTAAATGCATCAACAGCCACTGACTCCGGGTCTGGCCTCCAAGACACAAATCTATTACATTTGGCATTGACGTGTGATGCAAAAAGGTCTATGTTAGGTAATCCGAACGTTTCTACAATTCTAATATACCCGTCTTGGGACAAGGTCCATTCGGTCTCATCTGGTAGTTTTCGTGACTCCGTATCTGCTATTATATTATCTTTGGATTTTATATATGCAGCTTAGAGCCAGAGATCGCAAGTCTCACACCATTGCCAGATTTCTGACCAGACCACATAGTTTGGGATATTGAACACTTCCCATCTTATTAATGTATGAAAAGACCGTTGAATTATCAGTTCGAATTAGGATGTTCAGAGATGGACGATTCTTTGCAAAAGATTCCACGCTGTGATAAATCGCGTAGAGCTCAAGATAATTTATGTGTTCGAGTTGTTCATCTTTACACCACCGACCATTTGTGTGTTGGCCATTGCAGTGAGCACCCCAACCTGTTAGAGAGCGCTGTCTGTGAAAATTTCAAGGTCATAAATATCTTGACGTATTGGATTTTCTGACTGCCGAATGTGGGAGTTCCACTACTGCAAATCCAAAAATGCACGGTTAGATAGCTGCATTCATGCATCAGAATTACCACCAGACAATTTAAACGCTAAGAATGTATCTCTTTCGAGCTGTTTGGTGTACAGTCACCCATATTTGACAGGAGGACATGCGGACGCTAATATTCCTAAAAAGCGCGCAATCTTCCTAATTCTCAAAATTCCGTGGCGTTTGATTTTCTTAATGTGTGCAATTATTATTTGGCATTTATCGGTAGGTAACTTTAGGGACATCACTTTTGAGTTGATCAAAAAACCCAAATAGTGAACCCATATAATGAGCTTCTTGCCCAGTTGATGATGAAACCTAAGGAATGCAGTAAATTGATTGCACTGTTGGTGTGGGACTTGCAATCCTTATACCCTTGTGTCATGATGAGAAAGGCATGATATATCATACAATGTAGGTATACCTTGACTGCGTAAGGTGGTCATGATAGGTTTTGTGAGTTTTGTAAAAATGTATCGTGCTAGAGAAAGGCCAAATGGTAAACAGACAAATTTATATAATCGATGCTTGAATTGAACAGATATTTGCGATGTGACTTGGCTACTGGCACAAGATAATAAGCATTGTTCAAGTCGATCGAAGTCATGAACCAATTTTGCTTGAGCAACTTAGTTGCCGTTCTGATGTCCTCCATTTTAAAATGTGGAGGCCCTAGGAACGTATTTGACTGCTTAATATTCAAGACAAATCTCTTTTTAGCATTTGATCTTTCTATCAAAAAATAAGACGACAAAAATTGGTCGGTACAAGGTAGGCATGGTTGAATGACCCCTTGTGCAAGTAGGTCATTTGTTGCATTGCATTGCATTGCATATTACATTGGTTATATTCTGGTCGGCCTCAGAAGTCAAATTAGGCTGTGTTGGAAGCGTAATTTAACGGGGTTTCCTTTTAAATGGTATTGCAACAGACTTTACCCAGGACAGTATCTCTGCGTTTTTTGTGATTTTTAACCATTCAGAAAGATGATAGTGTAGTCTGCCTGCAGTGTTACCCACCTCTAATGCCTGCGGCTGCGATATGGGCTCTCCCGCCGGTTTTTGTAATACCGGTCGGACTGACCTCGCGTTGGTTGGAACTTGTTTAAGTTGTAATTGAGTTGCCCGTTCCGGCCCCCTGAGGACTGGAACGGGCGCTTCCGGTTTGAAGACCGATTATTTTGGGGTTTGAGTCCGAGTTGCTGGAGCTCCCCCCTCCTGTTTCGGAGGAAATACCTGCGACCGGACCGTTGGCGTCGGTGCAGGTTTATACTTCTGGCTTGTCTTTTTTATCACTTGGAGCCGTTCTTTTAGGTCGGCCCCGAAAAGAAATTGACCAGGTATGTCATGTTGAGCCACGTCCCGGACAGATTTGTTCAAATTTTGCAGGAGGGCAAACTTTCTTAATTTTGACATGTGAAAGAAAAGGTCCGCGCATAATTTGCCGGTGTCAATCAGCAAAGAGAGGAGCTCTTTAGACTTAGCATCTAGTGGCGAAGTCAGCAAGGCCTGGGTTGCGCGAGCTAGTGGCGTAAGCGCGACAGCTAGCTGCGACTGTGGCAGTTTGGTGTATCTGTCCTTGATCAATTGTACTTCGGGCAAAGCCGGAACCAGGTCAGGATTAACGCTGGGGGCTTGCAAGAAAGTGCAATTGAGCGGTAAGAGGTGACGGGCCAGTAATTCGGTTTTTCCCGGTGTTGTAAACCATGGGAAACCAAATAGGCCCACCGCGAGGCTAGCTTATCGTGGATCGCTTGAGTCGACAAGGATCCTGTGGGCTGATCATCGCCAATCATTTCCATGATCTCTTGTTCCAAGGCGACATCGTCACATTAGAGGACTTGGGGTTGAACAGCGATGCTTGAGTCCTTGTCACCCGTGGGAGAACCGTGCAGGGGCGAGTGGGCATCAGTTGCCGGTTTTGAGAGGTTCGGAAGATCAGGTGGCGCGTATGGCGCACACTGATCTTGAGATAATACAGAGCTGCGTGCTAGGCCTGTGTATAATGACCTCCCGTCTCTGCGTGACGACCAAGAACGGCGAGAACGGCTCCGGGAACGGTAACGGGTGGCATCTGAATTTTCAGTATGTCCCGAATCCCGAGAGCGGGAGCGAGATCGAAAATACGAGCGTGAGCGTGTGTCTATACGCGTCGAACTTCTGCGGTGTCTTCTCTACTCCTTCTCTAAATCCTCGGTGCGTTTCTCCAATTTCGGCGATGACGGGATTCCAAGCGCACTGGTGAGTCCGGAAAGCGTTTTCTTTTCTTTTCCTTACCTAGCTAAATATTAATAAGGAGTTATAGGTACCTATTAAGCAGGAAAAAACAATTACGGCTGAGGACGGTCCTGTGCCGCCGCCCGCATCGAATGACACGGACAGCTAATAGTGCTGCAGTCGTGTGAGCTGTTCTATAAATAGCTTGCCGCGCATTTGTCCTGCACAATAACTAGCGTGATTTTCGGAAAATAGGCTGCGCCTCTTGGCTATGCAAACTACGAGAGGTGAAGTGTGATGGTTGGAACTTACCACAGGACGTTTTCCGAAATTTTTACCTTGCTTTTTGCGTTTTGTTGGCCAAGTCAAGAGCGGGTGGCGTGAATGCGTAGTTTCCCTTGAGCACAAAGAAACGAATGGATATGCATCGCAGCGGGCCAGCCGCGGTCGCCGGCTGGAGGAGTGGGAGTGTGGCGCTCTCGCTTCTTTTTCTTCTTTAAAATGTGTGGTTATCCCGAGGGATCAGAGAATCTACCTGTATGTGATTATTTTATCTTAGAGGATGAGGCTGCGACGGACAATACATAATATGGAATATCGCAGAAGGTCGTCTTTGCCTTTTTTCCGACAGAATAGCCTATGTATGCAGAATTATACGGGAAGAGCATCTTTTATCGAAACACTCTTATGGGAGCTGTTCTATTCAGTTCAATTTCAGCAGGGAAAAAAATAAAACGTAAGAATGATCGCATCGCCGTACCGAACGAGATTTTCTAATCGCTCAGCAATTCTCAAAAATCTCGAGCTTGCGTCATCGATCGCGATGCACTTTTTCAGTGGCGGTCCGGTCACGATCCCGCACGGCCAAATTGGGTCAAAGTTATTGAATAGCGGCACGAGTCCACGCGCCATTTCGTTCCTCTCCGCGGCCTACCGTTGTTGTATAGGTAGGTATGCCCACCTCCATCCATGGTAGTAGTAATAATTCGTGTTGTGTTTTATTACTTTCTCTTTCTTTCTATCGCGTCTTGACGGACGTCGCCTCCGCCGCTGCCGCTGCTGCTGCCTGCCGGCTGCTGCAACATTATCATCACCATCCATCTTTTCTGTGCCGGCGCAAAATGGGTGTAGCAAGGTCACATGTTGCACGAAAAAACATATTTTAAAGCTGCAAAGCTAATGGCGTAAACTTTTACCATCAGCGGTCGATTCGGGCCAGCAGAGCCTAGGTTCCAGCAGAGAGAGACCTAACCTCTCTAGGGAGGCTTTTGAGAAATATGATAGTCTGTTTGTGTCCGTTACGCCACTGCTTTAGACATTGACAGGTGACAGCGCGCATTCGCGCCAATAGAATTGACATAATCTTTTGACATTACGAAATAAAAAATGTAAGGTTCATGTGCATGAAATATCGTTTTTCAAGTTTTTACAAAATAAAACGCTGTTTAAGTTCAAACGTGTTAAATATCATCATCATCATCATCGCTTCTATCAACCCATTCAAAATCACCATCGAAACTGTCAACTCTCCACTGAGCCATCGATCAGTTTGGTAGTAGCTAATCGAAGGTTTCAGTTACGGCAGTACCTTGTAAATGAAAAATGGAACATTTTACAGAAGAGCAAAAACAACTGATTTATTGTGCTATTCTGTAAAAAAGATACATCGATGTAAGCGTTACATCCCTGTGAAATGACAAAAGTAATAACGTTTTGCATTGTCACATGTGTCATCTCACAGCGACACAGCGCTTACATCGATGTATCTTTTCCACAGAATAGCACCATCAAAGTCCGGGAACAGTACAAAAAAATTACGATATTTTGCAATGTTATCAAAGAACAGTCACTGTTTGCAGTTCATTATACCTATTGTTCATTTCAAAATGCGTGAAAAGCGTCGTGTAGGAATGAAATTCAGATTCATGGGAAGTGAGAGAGGGGTTGGCAAACGGTCACAGTGGTGCCGTGACCAGGATGACAGGTTTTGGAAAGTGCAAGAAATGGGCGATGGCGATCGAGGCAAGCAATGGGCAAAATGGGTAACTGTTATGAAACGACCCCAGCTATCTTTTTGAACTCCAGAATTGGTGGGCAACCCATTATACTTCCATTTAATTAGACTTATTTGAATTAAATCACGTTTCCCGCTTTTGGAACCGCTTGGCCGATGATCATCCAGTATCAGGACGACATCCCGTTGTGCCTCTCTTCTGGTTGTTCGATGGTAGAGCTCTCGAGATTGTTGAGACAGGTCTGACTACGAGTTTGAACTCAATAAGACACAGTATAAATTTTCAACATAACATCAATCTATTGACCTCTATGTACAAGTCAAAATGTTCAAATAATGGCTCGCTCCTATACCTGGTCCTACCTTCACAACGCAGGCTAAAACATCTAAAAGATCCAACCTATTCCCGAAGAGATAACTTTCCCCTAATTATTTTAAACGTCCCAGCACCTCAACCCTCCGACGAACACCTGACTCTACACCTTGACCGACATTTAATTTTGACTGGTTTTCGCAGTTCAAAGTCCTTTTTGTGGTCAAATCAGATCCAACATTTATGTTAGCGTTAGAGGTTATGTTAGGGTTAGGCCCGGCTTCTAGACACTGAAAAGAGAAGAGTGACTTCGACCACGAATGCAATATAAGATTTTTGGGCCGGTGTGTGCGGTGGCCCCCTTTTTGTGGAGCTGTGGCAAGGACAAGTGTTATATGTTTCATAGGTTTATTCTAATTGTCTGTTCCTAGTCTACGTTACAGCTTGAATAGGCATAGGTGGTAATGACGGTCGAAGAATGTGCTGTTACATCTTGCGCTACCACGAGGCTATTAGTGAGTAGGTCACTACAGAGCCTCTTTCCAAAGGCTAACGCTCTTTTTGGGCTTTGGTTCTCTCTTGCCCGTTTAGAAGGGATTGGATATGGCTGGCCTTTGTGAGGGCTTTAAACCTGTTTTCGCCGTGAATTGCCCCCAACGCTCAGAAAGATTCTCATGATCGAGAGTGCCTATGACCGGAAATGTTAAACCAAATTTTACCCTTACAAAAACTTTCGAACCAATGGGGCACGCGAAACAATTACTTGAGTCAAGGTACAAATTTAATGTGGAGAACGTTTTGAGCACGCCCCGTATACGCACCAGTTCGTTGTTGTTTAGCAGTCGTTGTTGTTTGGCAGTTTGTGGGAAAAGACCGCAGACAGGAGAAACAAAACGCAGAGAATTGACTATACAGGGTGTTCGCCGAAAAGCCGATGCGGAAAGGCGTCGAAACAATTATTACCCTAACACGAAATAATCGCCGTCTACACTATACCTGATCGAGCCTTGATAACAATTCATTTTTACAATGTCCCTATCTGAACGATGGCGTCGTTGGGTACCGGATTGAATTCATCCGTTTCAAATAAGAACGTCTTCATTCCCGTAACACGCTCTACATGGAAATATCAGGAACTGTCGTGGCGCTAAAACAAAATCATTAGTTTCAAGGAGGGGAGGTGGGGGGGGGTCCATCAATCCGATCAACAATTGCAACTCTACGGCAGGGTCCGAACCTCGACCTCAACGCGATTCTATTTCATTCCAATTACTTGATTTTTCACGTAGTTCCCAAAATTCACATTTTCCGAATAACTAGGAGCTTCAGAAACGCCGAGGAAGCTCACCCGCGAGTTTCCAGATCTAGCTCACTAGGTCCGGTGCTCTGAGTACCGCAGTCACAACGCCAAGTCCAGTGGCCCCAAGAGCGCCAATACCTTTCTATGAAGGTATCCAACAAAGGACGAGGCTTAACTGTGGCTGTACCTGATGGCAGACTAGCATGACTAGCAGACTAGCAGACTAGCAGACTTAACATGACTAGACTCCTAGAGGCGGGTTGCAACTCAGAGTGGCAACTCATCGGCCTCTAGGAGGGCCAAAACTTAACCTGGAAAAATCACTTTTTCACTAACTTTTTCACTAAAACACCCTTATCAATATTTCATCTGGTCCCGGGGCTGTGTCCACAAGAATTGATTTCAAGGCCGCTAAAATTTCTTCATGACTTATTTCCGAATTATAATCAAAATTCATGTCCTCGTTGTCCAGATGTTTATAGAAATGTCGAACGTGCTCATTGGGGTTAGAAAAACGAGCCGAAGATCCATTGAAAACTTCCTTCACTTTCAAACGACAGCCCTTCTTCACTCCGTCTAGGACTCTCAGAATAGCCTTTTGCTCCGATTGTAAAATTCAAACTGCACTAGGTCGTACTCGTACTTTTCTTTCCTTTTCTTTCGATCCGCTTTTGTTTTTCTCTCAGGATTACTTGATGTTGTGAATTTTGAATTTTGGGAGACGTTCCTTCTTTTTTCTTGCTTAATAAAAGCGCATAGCTGGATGTTTTGGTCCTGGTAGCGAATGTATAGCGTTAGAAAGAAATTTTGTGAATTCGTCGACTTTTCTGTTGAATTCCTCTTCGTTATATTGATCGAATTGAATTCCAGAAGCCATTTCTCAATATTTTCGGCGAACGATGGTATTTGCTTCGAATTGAAAGTATTCTCTCCCTCGTTTTTTTCAGGATCTTCTACTTGTTTTGAATATTTGTCAATGATGGTTCTTCTGTATTGGGCAGGATGAGCTTTTGAAATATGTGCTGTAACTCCTTTCATGTTTTTGAATAATTTCCCACATAGCTCACATGTTTTACTTGGAGTGTTCAATGCTACAGCTAAGTATGTACTTTCTTCGGGAGTAGCGGAGTCATTGCTGGTGTCTTCATTTTTTTTTGTGCATCCGGGAGAAGTGCATCTCGGTTAAGTGTTAGAGTAGCTTTGAGCTAAACTTCGCCAAATGAAGTCACTTTATTATTTTCATTATTATTGATAGTGGATTTTCAGTCCAGCTCCATTTTCAAACAATTAATAACATTGCAGTTGCTCAACCTGAATCTGACGCATGGTTGAATGCTTCACCATCTTCCAATCTCAGAACGCTGCTAGACAAGCAAAGTCTTCAAATAGCAATAGCCTTAAGAAGCCGCATTGAAATCTGCCAACCGCATACATGCGTGTATGGAGCCACGGTAGACAAGTTTGGACATCATGGTCTGTCCTGTCAGCGAAGCGCGGGAAGACTTTGCCGGCACAATGCTCTGAACAGTCTCTTAAAACAAACTCTGGCATCGGTGAAAATTCCATGTCTTTTGGAACCCAATGGTCTGTTCCGAGACGACGGGAAGCGTCCAGATGGAATGTCCCTAATTCCATGGAAGAGAGGCAGAGTATTGGTGTGGGATGTCACCTGTGTTGACACGGTTGCCCCAACACACGTACATGGAAGTTGTTTAAATGCTGGTTACGCTGCACAGTCAGCAGAACAACTGAAGCACAACAAGTACGTCAAAATCAAGAAGGACCACGAGTTCGCTGGTATTGCTGTTGAAACTTTTGGACCTTGGAGCCCTGACACAAAAGCAATTTTCAACGACATTAAAAAGTTGCAGTCAGAAGAGTCACCATCCCATAAATCAAGCTCCTTTGTAATGCAGCGAATCAGCCTCACGATCCCACGTGGAAACGCCATCAGCGTCCTAGGCACATCACCGCTGACAGATAATTTGGACGAGATTTTTTTGTTTTCCTTAGCATGCTTTTTTTTATTTCTTTGTATTTATGATATAATGGGGTATACTCCAATTTGAAGAAATGGACTATGTAGTTATTTATTTTATATATTAACATCCCCTAATAAGCCTGTGATAGCCTATTTCACCATGAATATCACAATAAGGCGGTAATTCTTTTTTGAAAAAAGCAGGAGGGGACCGGTTCGTTTGAAGAGACGACCTAGTGACGTCATTGAACTGGCAACCCCGCGAGCAGAAATCACGCCCGCGAGTTGAGTTCCGATAGCAACGAAGATCTGTTTCAAACATTCAAACCAGTTGTCAGACTGTCAGCTCTGACTGCAAATCCGTACTAACTGTTATTATTTTGTTCTTTCTTGTGCACGGTCTGCCTCTGCTTGGCTTCATAACAATAATGCCAAGTAAGGCCCTGGGTAAGACAAGACATGGTTTTTTGCTAGTTGCTCCAATACCAAAGAATATGCACCCAATCAGCGGTGAGCGTCGACTGTATGGAAAGCTGTGTACATTCAGTGAATACCTACCCCAGCTGAATGGTCGGTATCCAGAACCCTTCCACAGACGAAGACAGTGAAAGTGATATTAGTTTTGATGCTTACGACTTTAAAATAACTGAACTAACTTCATCTTCCGGTGTCACCTTCGCTTTTATCTTGCAAATTGGATTCTTTCTTTTCAGTTGAACATATCCGACATCATCGTCCAGATTGATTTTTTACCTGCTTTGTAATGCACACAGTAAGTACCTACCTATTCCTAATAGTTCTGTCAAGTCTGGAGTCTGGCCGATAAAATTTGGGTGACTGCGAGGGTGACTGTCTTATACGCCAGCATCAACCGCACTTTTTACAGTAACGAAAACGATACTCACCAGTCACCACACACCATCTACGTTTCGTTTTCTAGCATTTTTGATGAGGACGAACGTTCTTTTCCGATAGATTGAAAGTTATTTACTTATTCTGGACGAACTAAATGGGAGCTTCACCTCTTCGTTTTCACGTTTGAAAAATTTATATTTGTGCAGTAGAACGTATATCTGCCATGGTCGTCAACTTGAGTTCCCTTCCCCAAAACCTCTGTCCTCTGTCCATAACAGATAATAACGGCTGAGTCACTTATTTCATCCACCTCAATCAGATCAAACTCCAGTTTGACGTCTAACTTGACGTCTGTTACGAAATTGTTTCAAACAGAAATAAATAAGTATTGGTTACCATCGCACCCAAAACCGCGATGTTGCCAATCAGGGTATAACCTGGCTCGATCTAGTGACGTCACTGGCTCCGAAAAGGAATTCTTTGCGAATTTTTTCCCGCCCTATTATGAAGATAACAGTGAAACAAACTACCACATGCTTATTAGGGAGTGTTCAGCTCCTTATTACCAATTAAAGAAAACAATTGGATTATACCCCATTAATAACAACACAATCTCCTTTGTCCGCTTTACTAATTATGATGTTATCATTTAAAATAGAGTTTTGTATTGGCTTGATTTCTGAAATAATTTTTTTAACATCATTTGGGGAATTGATGATGATGAATAGGATGAGAGCAAGTGACTGATTGTGGAAGAAGTAAAGGATTTTGAACATTTTTCACAATTTTTTGAGATTTTTCTGTTGAAGCTATCAAAACATCTTTATATTGAGGAGTTAGTGGAACAGGAGAATTATATTTTGAACTAAAATCAAAAAGTTTCAACTGAGAATGTTTCAAATTTTTGGATGATAAATTTAGAATTCTTTGGTAAAATTTGAAATCCGAAAAATAATTTGGTGTAAAGTGGTTGTTCGATAAACTTTTTGAAATCAATTTTTTTTTTTTAGGATTTATATTTCTCTAGTGAATAAATATCATGAATACAAAGAGAGAAAAAGAAAAACATGCTAAAGAAAAGATAAAATCTCGTCCAAATTATCTGTCAGCGGTGATGTGCCTATCAAATTATTGAGTTTGTTGTTGAGTCTTTTGAAACTTGAGTCACCAAAATATTCAACCTTGTCTCTTACCTCACAATCAAAAACATCAAAAATAGCAGGATGTAAAAAGGAAGATATATCAAAATATTAAAAAGTCAGAATAATAAAATTTCTTGTTCGACACATCATCCTTTGAAATCATCAATTATCCAGAGGCAAGCAAATGTATTTTGGTCGTGCGAGAGGATGTTCGGGAGGAAGCTGAGATTATATTCGGTGATTTGCAAGTGAGAGTAGAGACAAGTAGTAAGTTTCTCGGAACTATGATTGGAAGCGAAGAAAGTAAGAAAGACTATGTGAGGAAGAAAGTGAATGAGTGGATTGAATGCACAAGGAAATTGGGAGAGGCTGGTGAGAGAAGCCCACAGGCTGCGTATACCGCTTTTGTGAAATCGCTTCAGAACGAATGGGCGTATCTACAAAGAGTAACCGTCGGATGTGAGGAAGAGTACCTCCCCTTGGTGCAAGCCATTCAGACTTTATTCGTGCCAGCTGTAGTTGGGAAGGAAGTTTCTGAAATCGAGCAGGAACTTTTTGCTTTGCCCACTAAATTCGGAGGTCTAGACCTCAAAAACCCACATAAACAGGCAGCTGAAGTCTCTGTCATCTCCAGAGAGGCATCTTCAGTTTTAGCGGAAGCTGTCAGAAGCGGAAATGATCTGGATGTCTTGGAACATGACAGACACGTCAAGAGTGTAACATCAACGGGACGCAAAGACAGGGAAAATGCAGCAGAAGAGGAATTGAATAACATCCTTCCTCGATTGTCACCTTCTCGGCAGAGAACTATTTCTCGCATGCTGTCAGCTGGTGCATCACAATGGCTGACAGTAGTTCCGACTGCAGCCAATGGATTCGATCTATCCCCGAACGAATTCAGAGATGCACTGGCTGTCAGATATGGCAGAGAACCTTTGGGTCTGCCGAGTAGGTGTGACGGCTGCGGCGCTGCATTTGACCTGCAACACGGTCTAGTGTGTAAAAGAGGAGGCTTCGTTAAAGCAGGACATGATGCTCTTCGGGACGAATGTGCTAGTCTGGCAGAAATGGTGTACGGAGGTGTAATTCGAGAGCCTGTCATGAAAATGGCAGACGCTCGCACCAGTCAGCCTGCCCTTATAGGAGACTTGATGGTCAGGGGAGTTTGGGAGGCGGGAAGGGTAGCGTTTTTTGATAATCGCATCATTGATGCAGACGCTACTTCCTACCGCCTCCGAAATCTTTCCTGGCAGGCCATCTCCAATCAACATGCCAGCCAAAAACACCTCAAGTACGACAGAGCTGCTGAAGATGTAAGAGCTTCCTTCACTCCCCTGATATGCTCGTGCGAAGGAGCGTTGCACAAAGAATTTATAGTTTTCCTAAAAAGGCTGGCCTCGACAATGGCGGAGAAATGGGACAGGGCCTATTCTTCAATTTTGTGCTGGGTCAAGGTGCGAATTCAATTTAGCCTAATACGGGCGATCAGCATGAGGCTACGTGGCACCAGAAAAACTATTCGTGGGGTGGGAACTGAAGACGGGGCAGGGATTTATTTAAATTAAGCATTTATACAATTAATTCTCATTTACTCCCATTTATACACTACTTATTCTCTGTAAATTATTTTTGTAGTTTCATAATTTGTATAATAAAATTGTATTGACTTCTAAATTATAAAAAAACAAAACATTTATTCCGATTATTGGAAAAAGTGGCGTTTTCAAATTGACATGTGTAGCTGTGGAAAATTTTATGTTGGCCGAGCTCATCGAAATTTAAATTTATGAATTAATAGATCAAACCCTTTTCAAAAAAGTATCACATACAACAGAAGATAAAATTCTATGTAACTATCTCGAGGAGTTAGAAATAAGGAAGTTATATTTAAAATTCCCTAATCCTTGTTTGACGACCAAATCCATTTTAATCCATCAATTTTACTCCCTTTTCTTTATCCTCCTACAAAAATTCAAAATTCTCAACAATAAACCAGAATAATACATACCTTGTCTCGAACCAACTTCGTTTTGATTGTTATTTACGTGGAGAGACAGATTATCTATACAACTTTATTTCTGAATATTTACATACTCATACCTCGATTTCACGGCTTTGAATTGTTTTCCTCCGGATTATTAATTTCTGCCCGCCAAATGCGGGTGTCTTCATCACCTGTGTCATCTTACAGCGAGACAGCGTTTACATCGATGTATCTTTTTCACAGAATAGCACCGTTGAAGTTCGGAAACAGTACCCACAGAAGAATTACGATATTTCGCAATGTTATCAAAGAACAGTTACTGTTTGCAGACCATCGTACCTTATGTTTATTTCAAAATGCGTGAGGACCTCCCAGGCGCCCGTTCTCAATCAAAAGAGTAGGTATAGTACAGTCTGTTGTGCCATCCTACCAGATTTTGTGCTTCTGTCACCATGTTCAGGGTCCATGTCACTAACTTCTGGACTACAGTAACACTAAAAGGCTAAGTTGTGATAGAACAGCGTAACTCGGCTTTAGAAGCAGATCTTTCTTGATATCTGATCCCTCTCAAGGCCATGGAGTTGCTTTACTGCTTTACTATTTACCTGTGTGATATGTGCACAGTGTTGATTCGTTGATTGAAACTGTGGCAAGAAGGAAATCTGCTGACTCCCCAGGTACGTACCCATTTTTTTTTTAGTCCTGAGATCGGAAACAGACGGTTTGACATCAAAGCTGCATGTATCTTTCTTCAAGTGCACCTTGAATAAGGTGCCGCACGTGATACTCGATAAAAAACTAAGGAAATACTTTCTGACTGAAAGGAGTAAAAGATCTGACATAACCTGAAAGTAAGTAATGAAGTTTCTATGAGATTGACACTTTTGATTTGACGGTTTTTGTAACTGAATATAAAGCTGCATTCAGATTTTCATGACCTACTGGGATAGCAATATTTCTGAAACAACGTATATACGTATACGTATATATATATATATATATATATACGTGTATATATAGAAGGTTCACCTGTATCGTGATTCTAGTCGGCTGTGAGATTATGTTTCCAAGTTTCCAAATCTGAAATATAAAAAATCTCCAAAACTTTGCGGTTGGCTGCTCTGGCTTCATTTAGCGTTCGTCGTTCGGACCACTTTTGGAACGTATTTTTCACGCATATCCTCTGTAGATAGACGGGATATTTTTGCGGGACGTGATGTCTGACGCTTTTTCCCATTATATTGGAAAATGTAGTAATTTTTCGACCTGTTTTTAATTTTTGCCAATGAACAAATAAATCAAAGCAGCTTTGACATTTGACAGGTGTCAAAAATATTTCTAACTTCTTGAAGCCGGTTCAACTTTAGATTGATTCAAACTGAAAACTTACTCGGCCTTCGTCCAAAAAAGGGGTCCCATGGAATCATCAATCCTTTCACCTCTTGCAGTCGAAAAGTCACGACGAATCATGAAGCATTATTGGCAAGACAAAGAACATCTCTTCAGGTCTGCAGTTGCAGCAGGATTTACGTATAAAAAGTTGATTAAACCGAATTTCAAACAACCCAGCCGCTCAAAGTTGCGTATTGGATCGAAATTCATGTGAGTAATTTCAGTTCGAGCTTCAGTTTGTGCTTTGCTTCCGTTTCGGAGCTTGGCGGAACGAGTTTATGTCGGCCTTGAATGGCTGTCGTCAAGATGACTTAAATTGAAGACGGTACCGTAGGGTTCTTGTGTCTAAATGACGGTAATACAGTTCTGCGCCCCTATAGTCGCTTATCCACTCATGACAAGGTCAGTTTTCCAAGGTTTTAATATCAATTTGATGAGAAATATAACTTTATTCCCAAATAAGTCAGTTTCACAGCAGGTAAAAAGGCGGCAAGCCTACAATGCTAGAGTAGAAAATTTGCCCAGCCAACTAGAGTCACAGTACAAGTGAACCTACTATACCAACACATCATGTTTACCGGTCACAGCAGGCTCCTTTTTTGACGAAAACTTTTATTATCTGAATAATTGCACAAAAGTATTAGAAAGACCAAAACTTTAGATTAGAAACTGGAACTGACTGAAATAGGGAAGAAAATATAATACTAAATCAACAATAAGTATACCGTATGATCAAAAACTTTCCTCTTCTAGGCAGGCTGTGGTCTGCGGTCATTGGCAGGCAAACGAGGCTGATTTCGGCCAGGCCACAGTCTGCCTATAGAGGGGTGAAATTTTTGATCTGCATGGCAATGCAGAATGTTATAATGAAATTCTTATTGAGGAAAAAATTGCTTAGATTTTGCCACCCTAGGCCCGGGCCTCGGTGGCCTAGGCGTTAATCCGGCACTGGTGAAGACCAAAGAAAAAAGTCCTCCCATAGCAACTACATTTGCTTCGTTCAGTTGAACACTCACTTAGCAAGTGAGTGCCTAAGGGCAGATTTCTTCAGATTGCATCCATCAAGAATAGGGTGGGCCGCTGCTATAGGTGTGTTTTTTTTGTTTTCATAATACGGACTTCTAATAGCGCGGAAAAGTTGCAGTTTCATATGCTTTTCAAATATCTAGAAGCTTTTTGTTCCAAGTTTTCGTCTTCAGCCTCCGCAAGACGTGTCTTTCAGAAATATCTCAATATTCAGCTTTTGCAAGATAACGAATTGAGTTATGAAGAAAACTGTCAGTGAAAAAATAGATAAAACTCTTTATTCGACAGAAATGAAGTGATAAGACTTCAATTATCAATATTTTATCAATATTTTTTGTTTTATCTCACTCTGGGTTAAAATTTTTCTGACTTACCAATATGGGCATCAGTTTCGTAGATTCATTCTTGCTGTAAATAGAGCCATATCTTGATTCAGCTCCACAAACTGCTGATGCTGCTTCTAAAGCTGTTTTCACAAATCGCTCCACTGATTGGGTATAACAGGGAAAACGTGAGAATTCTAATCGAGGAATTATATCGTTAACATTCAGTAAATCTTTTAGTTCATCATCCGACATACGGGGTGGTTTTTTGAAAAGGACTCACCTCCAATTTCTCGCTGCACAATTTTTTTCCGAGAAAAGCTGACAAGTCGATTTTCTTTTTGAGAGGGACATCTAGGACACGTATTGCCAAATTCTTATCTTCAATCCCTTTGTCCCCACCCCCTACCCTAGTTTAAAATTTCAAATTGCATTACTTATCTTGTGATGAACCAAATTGAAGGCAATAACATTGTTTCCGTTAAACATACTCTGAAATCTTCGAACTACCCTCTTAACCCTTTCAAAAATTCTTTCATTGTTGATTAGAGGAATGTTTTTCTGTAACTGCAGATTCTTGAGAAATAGATTTCCCAGCAAAAACGGCGATTTTTATTTCGAGGGGAACATCTGAGACATGTGTTGCCAAATTTTCATCTTCATGGCATTCTCTCCCCAATTAAGACCATTTTTGAAAAGGATTAGAGGGTGATTTAGGCAATTCGAAATTATTTTTGCATAAAGGAAATTTTCATACTTTCAATTTGATGTATCACAAGGTAGATAATTTATTTCTATTAGAATTGAAGTAGGCTAGGTTGAGGCCGAGAGGATTGAAAATAAAACTGTGACAACATGCCACCCTCGAAATAAGAACCGACCTGTTTTCGTTTTAAAATATTTTTCCAAGAATCGGGATAGTTGACAGGATCGAGAAAAGCTTTCCGTTGATTAAGAATGAGAGAATTTTCGCAAGGGTTGGGAGGTGACTTGAACAATTTAAAATTTGTTTGTCAGAAAGAGAATTCTATTATCTTCAGTTTGATGTGTCACAAGTTAGATAATGCTATTTGACATTTTGAAGTTTTTTTTTCATTTGGGTGGTCTCTTTTAATAATTTCAAGAACGTTTTGATTGATGTATGATATCATTTCATCATTGCTAAAACTCTTGTATGAGAAACAGTTGAAATTGAAGTTTTCGCCCAAAGTTGCTCAATTTTTAATGTGACTATTTCTGCAACTTCAAGGCAACTGGGCTTTTTCGGTGAATTCTGTTTCATTTGTTTTTTTGTGATTGAAAAAACAATACTGGAACACGGGTTTTTTGTGCCTGACTGTTTATTTTCATATTTTTTTATTGTAAATATATTTTTAAACATTTTCTGGCCTAATAAAAATTTGCGATTTTTTCTCCAAATATAGAAATTTCAACGTCATTGCGGACCCTGAAGTGATGATTTTTTCTCAAAAACGCTGTAATGATTTCTTTTTGTAATCTGATTATGCATCTTTTCCGCACTATTAGAATAAAAAAATCGGAAATATGATTTTTCGGCCCACCCTAATCAAGAACCACTTCTGCATCGCTGTTCGGTCTCTGAGGATGTTTGGTCATTTCAAAATGTATAAATAGAGCGTCACGAGAAAAAAGTTCAAATTCATGGAAAGAAAAAGAGGAGGGGCAAACGGTCACAGTGGTGCCGTGACCAGGATGAGAGGTTTTGAAAAGTGAAGGAAATTGTCGATGAGAAATAAAGAGCTACTTCTGCAACGCGGTCCGGTCTCTGAGAGTAGCTTGCGATGGCGGAGGCACACCTGCATGTCTTTATCAAAATCTGAGGGGAGCACTTGATCGCCCGGAAATGTATGCGTCCGGAAACACGAAGTTTGGTCACCAACAATACAGCGAAAAAGCACGGCAGCGAGATAGGTGCGAGCTTGCGGATCGGTTAGAGTTTTGTCGAAGACGCAGAGAGCCTTGCTGCTGCTCTCTGAAGAGAACAAGGAAAATCTCTGGAGTGCCGTTCTGCTGATGATGGAGATTCTCAGTCTACAACAGCGAGTGTCCAAGCTTAGTTCCTAGTTGATTGGTGAATTATCATTTGAATGATTCCTGCTTGTTCATTCAAATGTGTGAGAAAAGTGTCATGAGGGACAAAGTGGAATATCGTCTGACAGAATAGAGGGAGAGGGCAAACGGTCATAGTGGTGCCGTGACCAGGAATTTTCAAAAGTAAGGGGGATTAGCGATGGAAAGAGACAAGCAAAGTTGGTATAAATCTGTGAAAAGTATAAGCTGGAAAGTTAGAAATTTGCAGTTTTTGATTAGTTCAGCCTCGATATGTCAGGCCGCTTTTGCATTTTTAATTAGAAGACTCTCGTCAGATCCGCAGAGTTTTGAGACAAATCGACGGATGTAGTGTTCAAGATCCGATTACTTCTTGTCTAAAATAAAAATAGTGAAAATTAGTTGACAAGATGATTAGATGTGATAATTTTTGGTCACGGGCATTTTCAGACAAGCGAGAAACTTGTGAAGTTTATTTCGTTGCGTAGTTCGAAATGGAAATTTCTTATAAGTAGGTATCTTATCTACTGCAGCACACGTGCGGGACCGAAAGGGTTGAAATTCAAAATCTCCTCGGGCGGCGCTGGTGGCTTGCCAGGTACCAGTCGCATACGTTCTTTTATCGCAGCCTGATATTGGATTCCTGGCTGTTGTAATTGACGGCCATTACAACAAGACAACTCCATTCATAAAAGAAGGTTATCATTATTTACGTTTGAATATGCTAATTAAATGGGAGTCGTCGTGTTATGGGCGATATTACCTTTATTATCGAAAGGCTAAGAGTGCGCGCAGATGGAATTAAAGAGTTTGAAGAAAAAAATGCAAGCTGGATCGTGTAACGGGCCCCCGCAGGCGGTTATATTGTTAATCGAATTTATTTTTATATACGAGCGCTCTCTAAATGGATTGCCGTTCTTGTATCTCACCGTCGGGCAATATGGTTGCGCAATGACTGGTCACTGTCGCAGGTTGCAGATAAAAATGCACAAATGAGCTAATACAGGGTGTTTCTTTGATGGTAGCAGAAATTCATTCAGTGGGTGGGCTTCATCAGATTGTGACGTAAACTTACGTATCATTTTGCAAAGTTCTGGCTAATGACGAAGATATAGCCGCCAAAACAGCCGTCTAAAGTTTGCTTTTTCGGTTTTTAAAAATTCGTAACTCTCAAATGTTTAGACAAAAAAGCTCGAAATAAGCATTGACTGGATTAGCAAAGTTATCTACTCAACTCCCAAAACAAAATAATCCAGCATTATTATGACGTAGGAGTTATGGGAGAATCTTTAATTTGCAAGCTTTCAAAGGAAAATTCACCTAAAGGGATCCCCCATAACTACCACGCCATGATTGGACTCTTTAGAAATTTGGCAAGTAGGTAGGTGGATAATTTTGACAAAACAGCCTATTAGTACAGGAATCAGAGAGATCAATGGAGAAATAATTCCCAATATGATGTTATCGATGTTTATGATGGCACCACAAATTACAAAATAGTTGATTTTTACAGTAGCGGGATGTTAGAAGGAATTAAGAAGAGCTGGTAACGCAGAAATGTTGGGAGTGTTATATGACTGAAGGTTTTCCCAGGCAAACATGAAGAAATGTGTTAGTTCTTGGAGAGCTCCGTTCGTTGCTTTGGTATAAGTACACCCTGTATATGACTAGTTTAGAGTTCTTGCGGTTGAATCTTTTTGATCTGTAGTTGAAGAGGACTAGTTTGGAACTATTTTCACATTTCAAGCTTGAAGGACTTGATAGACACCTTTAATTGATTGTTTTCGTCACTACGGTAACTCTAGTCCCAGTTTACCTCGTGTATACCCATTATCAAGAAAGACTGTCTTGAGCTTGAACACCCGAGATTCAGGCTGGTCATAGAAACAAAGAAGTCACTACTGGCAACCGGACGGCCCCGTGGCGCAGGCGGTCGAGTAGTTGCCTACGACGCGGAAGTCCCGGGTTCGATTCTCGGTGAAAAGTCTGGGTGTTGTGTTGTCCGAAATTTGCACTTTTCTGAGTTTGTATAATTGATAAATAAACGGGCAAACTCTTATGGCAAGAGAAGCCGATAAGGAGAAAAACATTTATTTATTTTATTTATTTACTGACAACTAACTAAAGACCTTGCGGACGGCTGAAGATCAAGCCGCAGGAACAGCAGAGAAACCCTTATTATCTGTTTGGGAGTTGAACCAGAGCCAACCTCTGCCCTGAATTCCTGCTCTTCTGATCGACTTATGCAAAAACACTTCTTTAGTGGAAGACTGAAGAAATTCGGAGCAATTTGAGAATGAAAAGACCGAAAAGCAGGGAAGGACTCAGCGATGCTGAGTACCCTCTGCTGTAGACCTCAACTTTCTAGCCTTGTTGGTGTGGAATTATAATTGATCATTTGTACATAGGCCGATCACTCCTGTAAGTAAGAAACGATCCCAGTGCCATCTTGTTGGCTTTCTTAGAAAATGCCAGTTTTGATCGACTTCTAGTATAGTAGCTTGCAGTCCTCAGAAGCATTATTCAGCACCTCAATGGTGTAGATAGCTCTATGTAGTCAGGCTAAAGATGCTTTTTTTGCTGTTCGGAAAGTTATCTGGAGCATTGTTACAAGTTGCGAGGCCCTTGTGTGATTCCAGTGCATTCGACAAGCACATGCAGTCTTTCTGGATCGTGTCCACGTAGGCTGGAGACTCCAATGACCGAGTAGAACACATCTATCCAACTGGCGGAGGTGCCGGTTCCAGAGCACACCGGTATGCACGCGAACGTGATGGACCTTTCGAAAGCCGATCGACACACTAGGTTTGAGTTCAGGGCGACAACAGCGAGTAATCGGCGAAGTTAATCGAAACGATATTACCCAAGTGCAAATTATAATTGATGTGTGTTTAGTAGAACGCAGTGATAGACAGTGGGTGTCTGAAAGTTTGTTCCTCAATGATCAACAGAAATCAATAACATTGAGTGTCAGAAGCGGTGTAATTGGCAGTAGTTCGGCCTGCGACTACAGGCAGTTTGGAAACCTCCAGGATTGATTTTTAAACTCCGGAGACGAGAAGCATGTCGAAGAGAGTAGTCGACGACTCTTTGGCGAGCATCGTGGCGATGATGCAGGAACGAAAGGCGAAACGTCTAGAAGATAAAGAAAAGCTGAAAAAATACGTTAAATTGCAAGTATACCAATACCACTCTTTCGTTGATCACCTGCGTGAAACCTGAATTCACATTGATCATTTGGCCAGAATCCATCAAAAGAACTTTCGAGTCAGTTATCAACTGGTTAAATGCATTGGTGGAATCCACGGTACGTCTTGAAGAAAAAGGGGAATTCAAAAAGATTTTGGAAGGTCAAAATATTCAGTTCAAGACGCCAAAAAGGGCTAGAAAAAATTCAGGAAAGGCAATTGAAGGCCTAGCAGAACAAGAAAAAAAGCTGAAATCTGACATTCTAGTTGATGTACACGACAAGATACAAGATATCAAGGCCACGTTCAACTGATACAAGGATTTATCCATGAAAAAGTGGAAGTGATTGAGGCAAACATAACGCAGCTGAAACAACGTGTTCAAAGCACTGCCGTGCATACTACAATTAGGCCAGTCAAATAAGGAAAGCTGGAGGGAAAAAACTGTTGGAGTTTTGGAAATTTGACAGTAATATCCGGTAAGGTGTACTGTTAAACATACTAAAAGTCCCCAACTCTACCTATTGAGCTCGAGCCGCCATCTTGGAAAAATGGTCCTTCGATCCAGTTTTCTGTTTATATTTCGCTAATCATCAGAGATATTCAATTCAGTTTAATAAAAAATCAAGGCTATAAAAATGCCTACAAAAATTGTTTCATACCGATTTTTTTCTCGAATCTGTTGAAATTAATTTAATTAAATTAACAAAAAAAAATCAAAAAATGAGCGATTTTTGCCTATGGCTAGAGATATTGTCTTCAAAATTTGTGAAGATGTTGGCAGTCTACATCAATACTAAACGTGACAGTTAAGATAGAAAAAACAATTGCGAAAATATTTTTTAATTTTTTTTTTAATGAGGCAAAAATTTGGTTTTTGAGTTTGACATTTCCAACAGGGCGGAGTAAAGGTTTCAATCGAACATCAATCAGTTTTGATATTTACATATTGTAAGACAAGATTTCATAAGTATTGTGCCTTCACGAGCTTCTGGAATGCTCGATATGAATTGAACTGGAAGAATAATAGCTAAGTCCAAAAAGTGTTCTGTTGTGTGTTCGATTGGTTCTGAAGGAAACATTTCGGAACAAAAGACATCAGCAAAGGATATACAGGAGGTCCAAAGGTTATTCAACTGTATATGAGCCCCATATTGATGTGCCTTATCCAAAATAGTACAAAAGAATTAATCAAAATGTGAAAATCCACCCTGTATAACAAAAAGTAACGATACAAAATGGAAGTAGTAGATCATACCTGGTGCCAAAAATACAGCTTTTACATTGCAGAAAAAAAGAACAAAATTATTCAATTTATTTGAAAGTTATTAGTCCTCAAACTTGACTTCACAAATTTCAGCCAGTCAAATAGGGAAAAGTAGAGAGAAGTAACGGTCGGAGTTTCAGAAATTTGACAGGAATGTTCGCTAAGGTATACTTATGAACATACTAAAAGTCCCCGCCTCTACTTATTGCGCTTGAGCCGCCATTTTGGAGAAATGGTCCATCGATCAAGTTTATTACCATTTTTCCAAGATGGCGGCTCGAGCACAACAGGTAGAGGCGGGGACTTTTAGTATGTTTATAAGTATACCTTAGCGAACATGCCTGTCAAATTTGTGGAACTCCAACAGTTACTTGTCTCTACTTTTCCCCATTTGACTGGCTGAAACTTGTAAAGTCAAGTTTGAGGACTAATAACTTTCAAATAAATCAATCAATTTTGTTCTTTTTTTTCCAGAAATGTGAAGGCTGTATTTCTGGCACCAGGTATGATCTACTGCTTCCATTTTGTATTGTTACTTTTTGTTATACAGGGTGGATTTTAACATTTTGATTGATTCTTTTGTACTATTTTGGACAAGGCACATCAATATGGGGCTATATACAGTTGAATAACCTTTGGACCTCCTGTATATCATTTGCCGATGTCTTTTGTTTTGAAATGTTACCTTCAGAACCAATCGACAACACTTTTTGGACTTAGCTATTATTCTTTCAGTTAAATTCATATCGAGCATTACAGAAGCTCGTGACGGCACAATACTGATGAAATCTTGTCTTGCAATATGTAAATATCAAAACTGATTGATGTTCGATTGAAACCTTTACTCCGCCGTGTTGGAAATGTCAAACTCAAAAACCAAATTTTTGCTTAATTTAAAAAAAAATAAAAAAATATTTTCGCAATTTTTTCTCTATCTCAACTGTCACGTTTAGCTTTGATGTAGACTGCCAATATCTTCACAAATTTTGAAGACAATATCTAAAATCGCTTATTTTTTTGTTTTTTTTTTTTTTGTTAATTTAATTTAATTAATTTCAACAGATACGAGAAAAAATCGGTATGAAACAATTTTTGTAGACAATTTTATAGCCTTGATTTTTTATTAAACCTAATCGAATATCTCTGATGATTAGCGGAATATGAGCAAAAAGCTGGATCAAAGGACCATTATTCCAAGATGGCGGCTCGAGCTCAATAGGTAGAGTTGGGGACTTTTAGTATGTTCAACAGTACACCTTATCGGACATTACTGTCAAATTTCCAAAACTCCAACAGTTTTTTCCCATCAAACGGAAAAATTTGTTCTAATTTGACTGGCCTAAATGAACTAAATAGATGGCTGCTCCCGTGATTATGCATCGCGTGAAGGTGCCAAACTTCGAAAAACAAACGGTTCCGGAGAGCGAACAGAAGAATTTTGCCTCAGACTTTGCCTAACTGACCAGGGTCCTAGAGCTCCGCTAGGGGGACAATCACGTGCGGCAGATTCATCAAACCTAACTGGAGACCAGGACACAAAGAATCGAAGGAAGCTCCCAGGTGTTTGAATTCAACGACCCAACGTCCTGACTCCTGGGGCTTGTTCATCTAGTCTATCCGGCGCATCCTGCGGATTTTTTGGCCGACATCGCAAGAGACAACTTCATGGGCGGACTGGGAGATCCAGATCTGCGTCAGATGGTCATGATCGGAAATCCAGCCAACATCAGCGCCGCACTCATCCAGGCGGCGCTGTATCTCGAACCTCAAGGCAAGCCAAGAGCTGGAGGAAGACTGCATTGCTTTGGCTGGAGAGAATCAGGTTATCTGCGTCGGGAGTGCAGACAAAGGTCGAGTTCAACTGACCGTTCCACACCATGGCCAAGATTTTCTAGCCCAGAACGATGCTAAAAAAATCTTACTTTAGCTTATGGGCGCACGCTGGTTGGCAGTCCACGATGCCCCAGGAGTTACAGCAGCTCTGTCTCACTGCTGAGGAAGTCACCGAATAGCCTCTTTCTTAGTGGAGAGCTTGACGAAGACAATTGCGTGTTCGTAATCGATACCAGGGCCACGAAGTCAATCGTTCGGTGTGGAATACTTCGAAGGCAACGCCCTGTGGAGTGCGTCGTGCAAGGTCTCACATGGGAAACTGGCTTAGTTTATCTAGATGACGTGATGGTCATTGGTCGAACATTCGAAAAACATCTGAAGAACTTTCGGAAAGTATTTGGAAGTCTTCTAGGTGCTCATCGTGAGCTCAACCCAGATGAATTCTTGCTTTTTTAGGGAGGGGTAAAATTTTTGAGGCACGTAGTGTTGTTGAAAGGAATCGAGACAATCCCAGTAAAGTTGGATGCTGTCCGAAAATGGTCACGACCGAGAAATCAGCATGAAGTCAGAAGTTTCTCAGGCCTATGCACAAGCCAGAGACGATTTCTGGAGAAGCTCGCTGACATTGCTAAGTCCTTACACAAACTGACCGATCGTACGCCATCGCCATTCCTGTGAACCAAGGAATGTAGCAACTCATCCAAGACTTAAAAGGTTGCATTACGTTCGAGTCCTATCCTGCCGTACCCTCTTCCACAAAGAGCGTCTTGAACACTGGTGCCAGCAATACCGGAATTTGGGCGATACTGTCACAATACCAGCAG
The DNA here is from genome assembly GCA_949128115.1 of Anaspis maculata. NCBI lineage: Eukaryota > Metazoa > Arthropoda > Insecta > Coleoptera > Scraptiidae > Anaspis > Anaspis maculata. The sequence continues at coordinate 67,194,421 of OX421966.1, read as the reverse complement.
GGCAGGAGCAAGTAGTAAAGTACTACAGAAAGGTGTTGTCCGAACCTGAAAGAAGCTACTGCGTGACGCGTAGAGAGCTGATGGCCATAGTGAAAGTTGTCGATCACTTTCCCTAGTACCTTTATGGTCAGGAATTTTTGGTGAGAACTGACCACACGGCGCTGGAATGGCTACTGCAGTTGAAGAATCCCGAGGGACAGGCACGGTGAATCGATAAATTGCAACAATATTACTTCAAAATCCAACATCGTCCTGGAAGAAGTCATGGCAACGTGAATGATGCTTTTTCTCCAGACCACACAACAAGGACTAAGTAGGTACTACAAGAGGGTAGACCAACAGAATGGAAACGTCGAAGTCAAGGCAATTGTCGTTGAAACCCCAGGGAATTTTACTACTGCTTTACGGCTGAGCTTAAGAAGAAGCAGCGTGAGGACCCAGCCATCGGTTCATTTGCTGAAAGAAAAGAGCTTGACTAGGACAGACCAGAGTGGGCCGAGATCTCTGGTGAAGGACCCGAATTCAAGGTTCTTTCGACTCAGTGCAATTCTCTAAGGATAGAGAATGGGCTGCTTGAGAGAGTCTGTCCTGATGGAAAGAAGAAGATGGTTCAATTGGTGCTTCCCAAGAAGAGAGTGAAAGAGGTCCTGAAGGAGATGCACAATGGCGTCACTGGAGGGCACCTTGGGGATGAATAAGTTGTTGGCCAAGGTGCGCGAGCGGTTCTACTGGGTGAACTGTTGGAACGACGTGGAAACATGGTGTGGCCAGTGCGATCAAAACCTCGTAGCCGAGAGGAGCTGAAGACTTATAATGTTGGAACGCCTTTTGAACGCATCGCGATCAATGTGTGTGGCCCGTTTACACAACAGAAGATGACAACAACTACATCCTTGTTGCCATGGATTGCTCCAGCAAGTGGCCGGAAGTATACGCCTTACCCAACCAAGAGGCTGCCACAGTGGCGACACTCGCTACACTGCACACTGCTTGTCGACAATCTGAGAAGCCGTTTCGGAGTACCTCTGAAATTACACTCAGATCAAGAACAAAACTTTGGATCCAACGTGTTCCAAGGTATCTGTATCCTACTCGGGATCCAGAAGACAAGGACGACGCCCTTCACCCAAGGTCAGACGGAATGATAGAACGGTTCAACAAGAAGCGGGTTGTGGGCGCCAAAAGCAGAACCCAGCAACTTGCTTTCGTTGTGTTTTCGGCCTCACGCATGAGATGTACGGATCCATACTTCTCACTAACGTTAGCATTGCTGTTACAAATCTTTGCACCTAAATGGGCCATAAGAGCTCTATTATTGAACAAGAAAAAGCGAAGTACAACAAGATGGCGTCCTGACACTAGATGAGCATCGTTCACGCGGTTCCGAAAGCGGGGAAATGATTCAATTTTGATAAGTTGAATCAAATGTGAGTAAAATCGGTTGCCTACTCATCAAGGGCTTGAGAGAGTTAGCTTGCAGCTGTTGCGACAGTTTGAAATCATTTTAAAATCATTTCAGTGTCTTCCAATGATTTCTCTGATGACGATTATTAACCACCTAAATATCCCAATAGTGGTCAATCCAATAAGAAGATTTCATCATGGATTATCAGCAAAAAGGATGGAGATGAAGCTGGCCCGTCGAGAGCGATTCAAGAAGAAATTCATAAGTCAATTAATGTCACTTCACCGTCTTCCGCTTCAAGCGATCAAAGTGGAAGAAACTACTACTTTTTTCTTATATTGCTCTTAAAATACCATCAGAAAAATTCAAACAAAAATCCCTTTCTGAAACTATGAAATTGAACATCCAAAACTTCGACATCTCACTTCTGAATTTTTCACTTAAGCCCTCCCCAACTTCCTCTGTTAATTTTACTGCTCTGTACCACTGCTGCGGACAAGGCAAGCTGGGAAATATTAACAGACCGGGTAAAGCTCACGAGCTACTGAGAATTTCTTATCGGGCAGTGGATTCGGCGGTGGGTATATCAAATATCCAGTTTCTCTCGGGTTGGATTGTTCGATCATTAGAAAAGAAAACCAATTTGCGTGCGGGCACTCACCATTCAATCGGACCCGAGAAACTCCCCACACCACAGCACGCCACTGGAATCAATGTCAAATTTGACGCGAGTGGCAGCCTGGCAGCTGTCAATATCAGCTGGTGGTGGCGACGAGGTTATGTGGATGTGTCACATGTGAAACGTGTTTGGGGGCCTCAAATGCACCTTAATTGATGGGAATGATAAACGCGGAGCTTAGCCAGGTAGTCAGGACTCTGTATTGAACCGATTTTTACATAAAATTTACAAGATGCAAATGTGAAACAATAAATCGTAGGCACTACAAATACGCCACGGACTGTGCTAGCGCTCGCAGGCACGAGAGGGGCTCAAAGCCGCATGGGCCCAACCCACAGCAGGTTTACATTCCCGAGGTACCAAAAGTACCGAAAACGAATATTGGTGGTGGTACGTGTCGTCCTTACCTAGAGGGATGAGCTCATCTTTCTATAGGGGGCGTCTAGTTTCGCGGTACGAGTAAGGAGGACAAAGAGAAATACCTACTGCAGCCTGGCTTAAATGCGCAACAATGAGACCTCACGTGCTCTCCAGCGATGGACGTTCTTGGTGTACCCTGGCTGACGGCCTATGGTTGCTTCGGGTTTGACTTCCTCGGTAACACGTGGAGCTAATTTCGCTGTTGCCAGCTGATATGCCGCGCTCTTTGGCGTCTAGGATGGCAAACGGTGATGGAGTTTATTTTCTGAGGACTCCAGTCACGGCTGTCGTTGTGGGAGACAGGATGGAAACAATGTCCGATGAAAAAGTCGGTCTCGAGACCGAGTCAGAATGGTGTAGTGTCACTTGGTTTGCACTTTGGGGGATGGTGGTAGCCCCTTTCGCACTTGAAAGGGTAAGTACAAAGAGCCTGCAAATTGCAGCGGATAAATAAAAATGAAAGAGAGAATTTAATGACAATCCCGAGGAATACTATCGACATACCCTTTTGATGTTATGGGCTCGGAGTGAGATTTCCTAGGCAAAGCTGGCGTGGGCGAACAATAAAACAATTTTGCTGAAATCCTCAATTGCGACGAGGGCCGAGCACTAGGACCACTTTTACTCTTTTTGAAAAGGCGAAGAGCGTGTCAAAATGTCTGCTTTAGGTAGTAGTTGATAAGAGTTTTTCACCACAAAAACTCTATCAAAGCATGACCGCCGAAATTATTTATTCGCTGTGGGATCTTTTACTGTTGGGAAATAAATGTAAACTGAAGGCAATGATGAAAAGCAATAAAATAAAATTCATCAAAAAAAAAACAAAATAATAGGAAGAAAAATTTGTGTAACACCTCCAAACGCATGGATGTGTCAAAGAGAGCCGAAGCAAAGGTTGCCGACGGTGACTTGAGGGCAGCTGTGAGATTACTCTTATCGACTGATGATCTGGCTCCACAAAACTCCAGAGTCCTTGATGAATTGAAACTTAAACATCCTTCGCCTTCTAGAGATTTGAATTCTCCTCATTCTCTCATTCCTGGTCCAACAGTAACAGAGGATATAGTTTCTACAGCAGTTTTCAGCTTTCCCAATGGATCAGCTTCTGGTGTTGATGGTTTAGTTCAAGTCCCCAACACTTGAAAGATTTGCTGTCTCATAGATCGGGGGATTCTGGCCTTCGTCTCCTAGAGTCTCTTACTAAACTATGTAACTTCATGTTGTCAGGATCAGTGTACACAAGTATTTTGAAGTTCCTGTACGGCGCCTCCCTTTGTGCCCTTCACAAAAAAGACGGAGGTCTTTGCTCAATTGCAGTCGATAATACGATTCGACGTCTTGTTGGCAAGCTTTGCTGCACAATCTCGAGACAAGCTGTGTCTGAATACTTTAAGCCGAAACAGATGGGTTTTGCGATACGAAACGGAAGTGAGGCAGCAATTCATGCAACAAGATCCTGTATGTTTAAAAACAAAAAAGAGAACAAAATTCTTATCAAAATCGATTTGAAAAACGCCTTCAATTGCGTTGAAAAAGACTCAATGCTCACAGCGATCAATAACATTGTTCCGGAACTACTACCCTACATTTCACAATGTTATTCCCCTGCCTCACTTCTATTTTTCGGAGAAAATGATATGAAATATCAAGTTGGAGCACAGCAAGGAGACCCATTGGGACCCCTGATCTTCAGTCTGACCATACACCCTTTGATCAAAAAGTTATTATCTGTACTTAACGTCTGGTATTTGGATGATGGCACGCTGGGAGGCAACCCAGAATTAATTTTAGAAGATTTAAAGCTTTTGGTAGAAGAGTTTGAATCAATTGGCCTAGACTTCAACCCAGCAAAATGCGAACTTCTTTTCTTATCAGAGAAGAGCATTGAAGTTTTAGAGGAGTTTGAAAAAGTTCTACCAGGGATTAAAGTAATCCAAAAAAAATGAGTTTTCGTTGCTGGGAGCTCCAATTTCTCTCGAAGGAACAGCCGCATTTTTGGAGAATAAGTTGATACAAATGAAGAGAATGTTCAAGCTTTTGCCTGGCCTGCATTCTCACTGTCTCGGCCCCGTTCATTGGAAACTGCATTCGTGTGCATTGAGGGTATGCAACCCAAAATATCCCTGTGTCGTCCAAGTCCTCACCCCTCACCCCCTGTTCGGTGTGCCTGGCACTTGGCTGTCAGGCGCAAGCGTAAACGAGCTCCAGCACTTTCTTCGGCCGTCTTCGGCATTCTCCGGCTTTCTTTCCGCTCGTGCCTTTGCCGCTTCGTTCGAAGCGGCGTTGATCTCCGTACGTCGAGCGGGAAGCCACGCAGTCTTTTTTTGGTCATCGTTCTCGCGGCCATCTTGTCGTGCCATCGGCGTACATTCGTACTCGACCAGAAGCCCATCCAAGGCCCATCGCGTCCGATAGTGACTCCTGGAGGAGCTCTGCAGCATCTCCAAGTCCAGAAAGCGGCAGTTTTCACCGCTTTCACCGGGGAGCGGCTTGGATCAGCCAGCCGCACACAAAGCTCCAGTTTCGGACGGGATCGAGTCGTTCGTCCGCCATTTTGGTGACGAACACGGGCACTCGTGCATTTCACCAGGAAATCCACCACCAGAACGGCCATCCACCACGACGCCGCCTTCGGACTCCACCAGGACGACGCCGCCACCGAATAAGATCCCGTAAGTTCCATATTTTCCATTGTTTTTACCATTTACCGTTTATTCCCGTTTGCCGGGGTGTATACCTTCAGTGCAGTTCGTCTCGTTTTCAGGACGCCACTCGGCGCCAGCGAATCTGCCCCCGATCAGAACCACTCGGATTTTTCATTTCATTTAATTCACATTGTTTTTTTTTATTGTTTTGTAATTCTGTCTGTTTGTGTTTTTTTCTTTGTTTTGCATTAAAGTTTTTGATTGTTGTTGTGAATTTTATTTCTGACTGTCGCTTGCTGCTTTCCTAATCCAAGAGTTATTGTTTTAATGCAGCCTTCATCGGAAGGCTGCCGTCTTTATGTGTACCGCGCTAACATATAAATTGGTCCTTCGTAGCCGGATACAGGCTAAGCATGGTACAGTCAGGAATTTAATTCGCCTCACTATTGAAACTTTAAAGTCACGGGTCAAACCCACGTGACACTTGTGCGTTGGTCCAGCGTGTTGATCAATTCGTTTTTCGCCCGTCTCATTCGCACTTTTTCACCTGGGTTGGGTTCGCCATTCAGGTACGCCAACCTAAGGGTCAGTTGCTTTGTTTTCATTTTTCTTTGTGTCGTACACAATGGACGCAACTTTATCGTCCATCGCGATAGCTATTGCGCGCCTTGAGCCCCTTCTGGAACAAGGCGTCACAGCTACCACCGAGCCAAGCCTCCAACCGGCATTTTTAGCCACGTTTGACATTGCGGCGGAAATTTACAACGGTTTCAAGAGCACGGTCAACACTGCCCCTCTCCCCAGTGCCTCCGAGGAGCAGAAGGCTACATTTCTTGAACGTACACTCCGGGCAGACAGCTTGTATGGCAAACTTGCTGCGGTAAAAGCCTCGTTTGCGAATTCAGAGCCGACTTCCTCGCTCTCTCGCCAAGCCTCGCAAACTTGGTTCGAGACAGGCCGGAGCAATGTCCGATTGCCAAAAATCGCGTTGCCGTTGTTCGACGGAAAGTTAAAATCATGGCCACCATACTATGATCTATTCACGGCGTTAATACACAGAAACCAGTCTCTCTCAGATATTGAACGGTTTCAGTATCTGATCTCGTCTTTATCTGGTGAACCTCTCTCAATGGTTAAACACCTGCCATTGACGGGAGATAATTACATAATTGCGTTCGACTCGTTGGTTGAGAGATACCAGAACGACCGCGTGCTAGTCACTTTTTACTGGCAGTCGATGATGAACGCCTCCTCCGTCACATCTGACTCCGCGCAAGCGCTTCGCCATCTTGTGAACACGTTCAACGAAAATTTAGTGGCGCTCGAGCAGTATCCGCATATCGACCTGTGGGATTTCACCCTGTCGAGCATGCTGCTCCAGAAACTCGATGAGTCGACGCGAAAACGTTTCGAGGTGCAGTCAGCTGGCACCCCCTTCCCCAAATACGAAGACGTCAAGTCTTTCGTGCTCGACCAATGCAAGGCTTTCGAGGCAACTGCCTTAAATTCTAAAACGCAATCGAACTCCCGCTCCACACGGGCAAACACCGTTACCGTGAAGCCCGAGGTCAGCCGCAAGTCGTGGGCCTCACATACGTTGGTGTCTCAGACTTCATCTGCCCCAGCGACGTCGCATGAGTCAGCATGTTCTCATTGTGGGGCGAGAAGTCATAGAGTCACCGCGTGCAAGACTTTTCTGTCAATGTCCCCAAATGACAGATATTTGGCGGTCAAACAGAAAAGGCTCTGTCTCAACTGCTTGAGCACCAATCACGGCGCTCCAAAATGTCCATCGTCGTATTCGTGTCGGCAGTGCCACGCAAGGCATCACACCTTGCTGCACTTCCCCAAGCCACATAGAACTGCAGGTCATGAGTCACCCAGTTCTTTATCGAATCCAGTTGAATTACCGCAAATCGTTTCCCCTGGTCTTCCAGAAAATGTCGCGAATTCGGTGACGAATCTCGCCTCAAGCCTCAAGGCAGCTCATGTTTTGTTGGCCACGGCAATCGTTCACGTTCGTGACCGGTGGGGAGGCTACCAAAGCCTCCGTGCGCTCATAGACCCTGCCAGTCAGGCATCGTTTATTTTGGACTCCTGCGTGCGCAAATTGGGTCTATCCCCATCAAATCACAATGTGCCCGTTTTTGGCTTGGGTCTCACCCCCGCCAATTCGACGTGTGGCACAGTCACTTGCCAGGTCAAGGCTGATGATGAGTCTCTCCCAATCCCTGAATTGGAGTTAATTGTCCTGCGCAGGATTTGTGGTAACCTGCCAGACACCGCTTTGAACCCGGATCAATTCCACTTGAACTTATCGAATCTGGCGGATCCCACATGGTTCAAGCCAGGCCCCATTCAAGTGTTGTTGGGCGCCGACGTTTATCCGTCAGTCGTGAAAGAGGGAATCGTCTCGTCAGGTCCGTCACAGCCTGTTGCCATAAACACCATTTTTGGCTGGGCTCTTCTCGGTCCCTTTCAAACCCCGTCAAAACCTCTGCATTCCTTTTTGGTTTGCACTCCAACTGGAATCGACGAGTCTCTGCACAAATTTTGGGAAGTAGAGGAAATCTCGTCACCATCGTCCAAAACACGTTTGTCCCCAGATGATGAACGTGCAGAAATTTGTTTCCGGGACTCTGTCTACCGTTGTCCGTCCGGTCGTTTTGGGGTTTCGCTTCCCTTCAAAAGGGAGTCCCCCACCTTTGACCATTGCAGGTCTATGGCTGACCGCCGTTGGTTAGCTATCGAACGTCCCCTGGTCCGTCAGGACACACTCCGTGATCTGTACATAGCATTCATGCGCGACTACCTCGACCTAGGTCACATGACCTTGCTGGACGCAGAACCTCCAGATTCTGAGGCGTATTACATCCCTCATCATCCGATCGTCAAGATCGAAGACGACAAGCCGAAAATTCGCGTCGTTTTTGATGCTTCGGCGCAAGCGCCGAATCATTTATCTCTCAACGAGACGCTTCTCGTCGGTCCTAAGTTACAACAGGACATAGCAGCTTTGCTACTGCAGTTTCGGTGTGAGCCGATCGTTTTTACTTGTGACATCCGTCAGATGTATCGGCAGATACTTATCTCGCCCGAACATCGCAAGTATCAACTCATTCGCTTTCGTTTCTCCCCTGATCGACCCATTGAAACGTACCAATTGAACACCATTACATATGGTGTTTCTTCGGCACCGTTTCTAGCGGTTCGCACGTTGCTTCACTTGGCAGAACAAAGCGCCTCGAAGTTTCCATTGGCTTCGCAGGCAATTCGCCGTAATTTGTATGTAGACGATCTACTTTGCGGTGCGAACTCCGTGGAATCAGCACGGGAATTACAAACGCAGCTAATCAACCTGCTCCAATCGGGTTGCTTTGAATTGCGCAAGTGGGCAAGCAATCACCCTGATGTGCTGCAAGACATACCACTTGATCACGTTCGAACTCAGCCGTCCACTTTCAGTGACGTTGCTGACAATACTGTAAAAATTCTTGGCCTCCAGTGGCAAGCGGCAACAGACACCTTTTCATTCACGGTTCATCCAAATGAACTACCGTGCACAAAACGGTCCATCTTGTCGGAGGTGGCTCGGATTTACGATCCGCTCGGCTTTCTGTGCCCTGTTGCATTTTTCGCCAAACATTTAATCCAACGGTTATGGAAACTTGGCCTTGATTGGGACGACACCCCTCCAGACATCGTATGTCAGCAGTGGTTGCGTTTTCAATCCGAGCTATCGCAACTTTCGCGGTTGCAAATTCCACGGCATACTTTTCCGTCGCCTGCAGACAGGTGCCAGTTGCACGCCTTTTGCGACGCATCTGAATCTGGGTACGCGAGCGTGTTGTACGTTCGTTACCTTCGAAATGGTGTTCCCACCATTCGTCTCCTAACCGCCAAATCAAAGGTGGCTCCAGTCAAATTGCTGACCGTACCCCGTCTCGAATTGTGTGCCGCGGTCCTACTTTCCAATCTCGTTGCCTTCACCGTTGCAGCGCTCGCAGGAACCGTACAGTTTGATGCCATATTTGCGTGGACCGATTCTACGGTTGTTCTCAGCTGGCTGCGTTCCTCTTCGCACCGCTGGAAAACATTTGTTGCTCACCGTGTTGAGCATATTCAACAGCGTGTCCCGCCTCAGTGTTGGAGACATGTCTCAACATCGGACAATCCCGCCGACCCAGCTTCGCGCGGATTGTTTCCCGAAGACATGCTTTCGTGCTCCCTCTGGTGGTCTGGCCCACCTTTTCTGTCATCAGCGGATGACACATGGCCGGATGACAAATTCTCCGTGTCCTCCCCAGACATTGCGTCTGAAGAGCGAAAGCTCGCTTTGGTCGTGCGTGTGCCGCAGCCGCCGCCGATTGACATCGACGACCTCTTTTTGCGCATATCCTCCTTACGGAAGATTCAGGGCGCTGTCGCCTATTTCTATCGGTTCTGCAAATGCAAGTCCGATGAGAAGTGCACAGGACCTCTCTCGGATACAGAGCTCCATTTTGCCTTGTTGTACATTGTCAAACATGTACAGCAGAAGGTATTTGCCGTCGAAATCGCGTCGTTACGCAACGGCAAACCCTGTTTAAGACCCTTTCGAAAACTTTCACCCTTTCTCGATCGTGACGATGTTCTCCGCGTCGGCGGACGTTTGAAGCATTGTCATGAGTTGCCATTTGCAACCAGACACCCTGCTCTTCTTCCATCTCGTCACGTCTTGACAGGACTCGTCATTCGACAAGTTCATTCCCGACATTGCCACCCGGGACTCAACAATACCTGCTATCTCCTGCAGCAAAATTTTTGGATATTGTCCACGCGACGCGCGGTACGGCACTATCTTGCATCGTGTTACCGGTGCTTCCGGACTAAGCCGCAAACTTTTTCTCCCACCATGGGCGACCTCCCCTCGGCGCGAATTTCTCAGCTAAAACCTTTTAGCTGCGTCGGGCTCGACTATGGTGGCCCTTTTCCAATCCTCATGTCACGCGCTCGCGGTGTCAGAACTACGAAGGCGTACATCTGTCTTTTCGTGTGCTTCGCCACCAAGGCATTGCACGTCGAGGTTGCCTCCGATCTCTCAACAGATGCTTTCCTCGCCGCCTTGCGCAGATTCATTGCCCGGCGCGGTCGTTGCTCTACCATCTATAGCGACAATGGCACAAACTTTGTCGGAGCTCATAGGCAATTGACGACGTCAATGCAACTCGCCGCGGAATCCGAAGCCATCACTTGGCGCTTCATTCCTCCCTCCAGTCCCCACTTTGGCGGGCTGTGGGAAAGCGGCATAAAAGCTGTCAAAACTCATCTATCTCGCGTGATAGGTGATCAAATACTCACCTTTGAAGAGCTGACCACGTTGGTCACCCAAGTTGAAGCGTTGCTCAACTCACGGCCACTTTCGGAGCTGGGCTCGGATCCAAATGATCTGTGCCCATTGACGCCTGGTCATTTTTTGACGCTCGAGCCGTTAACGGCCCCACCTGACCCAGATTTGTCCCACCTCAAGATCAGCAGGTTGTCGCGATGGCAGTTGGTCCAATCCATGCAACAGCGTTTCTGGGCGCGTTGGCGCGACGAATATCTACACACGCTGTACCAACGCGGCAAGTGGCACAAGTCACGTCACCTTGAATCCGCAGATGTGGGGTCTTTAGTCCTCATCAAGGACGAAAACGCTCCCCCTCTGAAGTGGAGGTTAGGCAGAATTTCAAAACTCTTCCCCGGCAAAGATGGCATTTGTCGTGTCGCAGATGTCCGTACTCAACGCGACGTTCTGCGACGCCCAATGGTCAAACTTTGTCCCCTCCCTTCAGGACAGTGAGCATTCTGTGTTTTCACTTCCGTCATTGTTTTCACTATGCTCTTTCTTTTTGTATCATGTTTGATTTCATTAATTTTTGAACTTTGAAAATACCCCGAGTGGTATTTTGGTGGGGAGTATGTCTCGGCCCCGTTCATTGAAAACTGCATTCGTGTGCATTGAGGGTATGCAACCCAAAATATCCCTGTGTCGTCCAAGTCCTCACCCCTCACCCCCTGTTCGGTGTGCCTGGCACTTGGCTGTCAGGCGCAAGCGTAAACGAGCTCCAGCACTTTCTTCGGCCGTCTTCGGCATTCTTCGGCTTTCTTTCCGCTCGTGCCTTTGCCGCTTCGTTCGAAGCGGCGTTGATCTCCGTACGTCGAGCGGGAAGCCACGCAGTCTTTTTTTTGGTCATCGTTCTCGCGGCCATCTTGTCGTGCCATCGGCGTACATTCGTACTCGACCAGAAGCCCATCCAAGGCCCATCGCGTCCGATAGTGACTCCTGGAGGAGCTCTGCAGCATCTCCAAGTCCAGAAAGCGGCAGTTTTCACCGCTTTCACCGGGGAGCGGCTTGGATCAGCCAGCCGCACACAAAGCTCCAGTTTCGGACGGGATCGAGTCGTTCGTCCGCCATTTTGGTGACGAACACGGGCACTCGTGCATTTCACCAGGAAATCCACCACCAGAACGGCCATCCACCACGACGCCGCCTTCGGACTCCACCAGGACGACGCCGCCACCGAATAAGATCCCGTAAGTTCCATATTTTCCATTGTTTTTACCATTTACCGTTTATTCCCGTTTGCCGGGGTGTATACCTTCAGTGCAGTTCGTCTCGTTTTCAGGACGCCACTCGGCGCCAGCGAATCTGCCCCCGATCAGAACCACTCGGATTTTTCATTTCATTTAATTCACATTGTTTTTTTTTATTGTTTTGTAATTCTGTCTGTTTGTGTTTTTTTCTTTGTTTTGCATTAAAGTTTTTGATTGTTGTTGTGAATTTTATTTCTGACTGTCGCTTGCTGCTTTCCTAATCCAAGAGTTATTGTTTTAATGCAGCCTTCATCGGAAGGCTGCCGTCTTTATGTGTACCGCGCTAACACTCACGTTGCTCTTGTTTTTTTTAAATATTGTTTTGGTATGCCTAAATTAACTAATCTTTCCAGAACGACACCAACATGGTTAATTCGAGATCAGATCCTAGAGATTGATAGTGCAATCAAAAACACATTGGGAAGTATTTTGAATGTTGATTAGATAGTGTGCAATGGTCTCAAGCTTCTCTACCTATAAAAATTTGGTGGTCTTGGTATACGTTGTGTTTCTGCAGTTGGTCTGCCAGCATTTCTGGCTTCATCTTTTGGCGTCTTAGATCTTGTCTCTTCCATATTACCCATGAATAGTGACATTTTTGAGATATACCATTTAGATGGGGCTATTACAGCTTGGAAGCTTCTTTGTTCTGAAGAAATTCTGCCTAAGCATGAAGAATGCCAACAAAACTGGGACGTAGCATTATTGAAACACTTTTTTGACGATTTTATTGCTTCAGCTCCGTTACCCGAATTGGCTAGAATACATGCAGTGTCTGCACAAGAGTCCGGCCATTGGCTTCATGTTATCCCATCTCCCAATACATGAACTCTTCTTGACAAGTCATGTCTACGGGTCGCTGCTGCTCTTCGATTGGGCTGCGACGTTATTGTCAAGAACATATCTGTCTTTGTGGGAGTCCTGTGGACTGCAAAGGACGTCATGGCTTGAGCTGTGTTAAAAGCGCTGGAAGATTTTCGCGACATTCCATGTTGAATGATATAATTAAGAGAACGCTCAACTCCATCGACATGCCTTGTCTTTGAGAACCTTCAGGTCTCTTTAGAGACGATGGTAAAAGACCAGATGGTTTAACACTGACTCCATGGTCCAACGGCTGGTCTCTTGTGTGGGACGCTACATGTGTTGACACTTTGTCAGCATCTTATGTACATTCAACCTCTATTAAGGCAGGTTCAGCAGCAGAGACAGCTGCACAAAAGAAACACCGCAAATATTCAATCATCAAAAATTCTTATACCTTTTTAGCGTTCTCAGTAGAAACATTCGGTCCTTGGAGTAGAGAAGCTTCTGATTTCATCGATATTTTAGGTTCAAAATCAAAGTTTACCACTGGTGATCCTCGTTCTGCGAGATACCTCAAACAAAAAATTTCGATTGCAATACAACGTGGGAATGCAGCTAGTGTTCTGGGTTCTCTTCGTTCCATTCCTTCTACTCAACCAGAAGAATTTTTTTATATTATTACGTAGTACTTACTTAACTTTTATATTTTATTATATAATTTTATTTATTTTTGAAACTTCATTTCTGCAATAAAGACTTCTGATTTTGTTTGAGAAAATTCACCTCACCAGTATTTGTGCGCGAATGGCCCAAATTTCGCAATCAAACCAGCGACCTTATAAGTTAACTTTCAACGATCACTGAGAAGACCTTAAATATATAGCCATATAGAAACCGCGGAGGAGTACTTCCCAGAATGGGAGCCTTTCCTCGAAGTTTTGATTCATTGCATGCAAGCGTCCATTATGGCACGACCCGATTGTTAGCGCAGCACGTGCTATGACAGGTGGATTTTTATTCTGAAACGTACTCAACACTATACTTGCGGTAATACGTGGTGCAATACTCGCACGCTCTTTTTATACTCTTTTCAATATACAAAAGAACACAACAATGGTTTCATCCACACGTGTGTGCACTTTACCTTATAGGCAGGCGATACTATGCTCTAGTCTAGTCGCAGATGTCTTGGGTATTGAGCCACTCCGCACGGAAACTCTCCGGAGCGACAGTCTCTAATGACAGATTTGCAAATCGAATGCAAATGATACCCGGGTATGTGCTCCGGTTCAGCTATAACTAGCGTAATTGGTAGAAATGACGCTAATCGTTAGCGAATTCGCTCCGTCAGTGATGTAGAAAGCACGTGCGGCAGAGAGGCAGAGAGCAAGAGCAACAGAGCACTCCGGCATGGCAGAGAGTGCAATAATCTGTGTGCATGCCGGCCGATGCTGATGCAAAACTGGTGCAATTTCGGTTACATAAGGTTGCCGGCACTGATGGCGCGTCGCAATTTATGCGCGCGGGCGGTTTTTTACGCGGTTACGCTCGAATACGCCGCACAATGACAGATGGATAGGCCGAGACGATCAAGTTTCGTCGTGTTCCGATGGGTTGGGTCGCGCGGCAGAGAAACGGAATTTCGTCGAAATCGTGCTTTTTCAAAATTCAAATGCTGCGGTTCAGTATGCAGAGCGCAAGAGTCAAACGCAAGGCTGCTGGGTGTTACGTAATTACCCATGCAACAGCCCTAGGTTGGTGCAGTTCTGAGAGCTTTTGGAGATGACAGGTGAGTAAGGTATACATCCACTGAAGATGAAAGGTTGGAGATAATTAGTGGATCTGCGAGCAAAACTCCAACACGAATTAACATTTCGGATATAAAAATGTGCAATGGTCTGTTCGATTTCTACGAGAGATCGTCACTCAAAGGCCCTTCTGCTATCATACATCACGGTATTTTTTTCTTCATCACCCTAAACTAACCCGTGAGAGAATTTAACGACGTCTGGTTGGAATTTGTGAAAACCAGACGTCGGATTTTGACGGGGTATTTTTTGAAAAAATTTCGCAAACGAACCGCAATACAAGTTGACGATGGGAAATTTCCAAAATTTCTGCCAAATTTGAGGGGATTTTTCGAAAATTCATAATTCATTCCGATTTTTCCAGGGAATCGTCATTTCAAATAATTCGTCCGAGATTTCTTGACACATTTTGGCGGCGAAAACTCGAATTTTCGGGCAGAATTTCGAGAAATTTGGTGTGAAATGCCGACCAGGGGGTTTCGAGAACTCACTATCATCTCGTGCGAGCCATTTGGCGTGGCTTTTCTTGGAATTTTGCCGAAAAATGTTGAAAATGGTACACGGCCCGGCCAAATCTGACAGAAACGTCATTATTGACGCTGTCGGCTTTGGGAAAAACTCGACAACACCTCGGGGCATTTGAACAGTGTTTGTGGAAAAAACGTACCGTGTCAGCGTGCGACATTGAACCGTGGTCTGGAGGGGGCTTTTCAGCGTCTATCGGACACCAAAAACCAAAGAATTCTCCAAATTCAACGGCACTTTGATAAAATTTCCCAGACCGGGACAGACGTTGACGGCGTAATATTTCACAAATACAGGCGATTGATGGGGCAAAACACGTCTGGTAGGTACTCACAGTATATTTGCACCAGAGCCCGATTTTTACCGGCTTCACATCTCAAGAAAAGCCCTTTTTTCCATTTTCAGGCACATCTCGTCGCGGCCAATGTCTTGTTGTCACGTCTTGTTCTCTACGGAATCCCAGATAATTCCATCGGACCTTCTGGTCAGATCTTTAGAAAGGGTCCATGCTTCGATCCATATGCGTTCTATTACGTCTTTGTAGTCCGTTTTATCGAAATCTGTGTGCAACTTTTCGCATCGATACGGTCGACCTAGCGTCGGACTGCCACTGTCACTTTTGCCAACAGCACCGCGCGCCTTCGTTCCCTAGATGTTAACGCGAATCTGTCAAACTCGCGCCACCGTTCGCCGAATTCTCAAATCACATTCATCGTCGTGTTTGCGGTGTTTTTTTTTGCGTGATCTGAACCAAAAACATAGACGACCGTCGACCAGATCCAATTTGTTGCTTTTTTATTCAAAATTCCATGGTATTTCCCCTTTTGTGAGCGTTCGCTATTTAATTGTTTCAATAGGTTTGTTCCATCAGCAGTCCCTGACTGTCCGTGGACGTCAGCAGCCTGCGCATTACGATTTATGAAGTAACAGGCTGCTGACGTCCACGAACAGTCAGGGACTGCTGATGAAACAAACCTAATTTCAAACACAACGAGTTTTCCTTTGTCAGATTTCAATTTTTGACGTCTCCGGAGGCCACCATATTGAACTTTTCCATTTCTCAACCAATCGGATTGGATTTTTCAACCTGTACTTGCATTGGGTGGGCATTCGAGATGCCTTTGTCACATTTTGATTTTTGACATTTCGAAAGGCCGCCATATTGAGCTTTTGCATTTTTCAACCGATACGATTGAGATTTTCAACTCATACTACTTGTTCAAGGTAGACAATCAAGATGCAGCATCTGTCAACCTTCGATTTTTGACGTTTTAAAAGATCGCCATATTGAACTTTTGCGATTTTCAGCCGATCCAATTTGGATTTCCAATTTGAACCTGTTTTGGGTAGGCAATCGAGATGCATCTAGCAAATTTCGATTCATGACGTTTCAAAAGGCCGCCATATTGGTCCGATTGGGATTTTCAACCTGTACTTGTTTCAGGTAGACAATCGAGATGCATTTGTCAACCTTCGATTTTTGACGTTTCAAAAGGCCGCCATATTGAACTTTTGCATTTTCGACCTATCCGATTAGGATTTAGAAATTAGAACCTATACCCACTTGAGGTGAACAATCGAGGTGTATCTATCAAATTGGACTTTTCGACAGTTCTGAGGCCACCATATCGAACTTTTGCATTTTTCAACCGATCCGATTGGGATTCAAAACCTATAACCACTTGAGGCGGACAGCACATCTGTCAAATTCTGATTATTGACATTTCAAGAGGCCGCCATCTTGAACTTTTGCATTTTCCAACCTATCCGATTGAGATTTTGAATCTTATGACAACTTGAAATGGGCAATCTGAATACATTCGTCAAATTTGTCATTTTAACAGTTCCAATTCCGCCGCCATATTGGACTCTCGATTTTTCAACCTATCCGATTGGGATTTGGAACCTCTACTTGCTTTGGTTAGGCAGTCCGGCAGTCGAGATGCATCTGTCAAATTCCGATTTTTGACTTTTCTGGAGGTCGCCATATTGAACTTTAGCATTTTTCAACCGATCTGATTGGAATTTTGTACCTATACCTACTTTAGTTTTTCCGACTAGTGCTTACACCACAGGTGCATTGTAAATTTGGTCAATAGCTATTGGTTTAGAAATAATTTGAGGGATCGAAATCCAATGAAGAGACGCCATACACACAGACTGACAGACAGACAGAGAGACATATCACTTTTTGACATTCCTACATACCATATCAATAAGATCTGTTGACAACTTGGAAAAAAAATGGATCGATGAAAAGTGAAAAACCGCAAATAACCAATTATAATTTCAATTCCAATAGAATAACCAAACAATGACCGTGGTACTTAACTCTCATGGGGCTATTTTTAGATGAATCTACGTCACATTTTGAAACTTTTGCCATCCTGTTTTTCTTCACGCTCTCATTATCATGAAAGACGGGATTTTTGTGCCTCGCAACGCGATCGGCATTATTTGTCATCTGAACGGTGATGGTAATTGCCGCCAGACGCTCTAGATTAGGAAATCCAAGGCCGATGTGTTTTTCTCGCCACTTACGCATGCACTTGAATGCATCCATGTGCGAATTCTCACCGCATCCTTATACCATATAGGTACTTGCCAAAAGTTTCCATCATACAGGGTGATTCGTTGAAACTATTTTTAGAATAGAGGTTCATTTCCAACAGACTTGAAGCCCAAAGACAGGGGGGTAATCTAATCTAATCTAACCCGGGGGGGGTAATTCTTCTCAAACTTCCAGAACTTCTCACATTGTCTTTTCTTGTCCTTCTAGAAACATTTTAAGCTCTTCTTTCTCTTCTAGACGTTCCGCCTTTTGTTCCTGCATCATCGCCATGATGCTCGCCAAAGAGTCCTCGACCCCTGTATTTGACGTGCTACTTGTCTCCGGCATTTAAAAATCAATTCTGGAGTTTTCCGAACTGCCTGTAGTCACAGACCGAACTGATCTAAATTACAAAGCTTCTGACACCGAATGTTACCAATTTCCGTTAATAATTGAAAACAAAATTTCAGATACCCACTGTTTATCACTGCGTACTACTAAACACACATCAATTATTATTTACACTTGGATAATATCGCTTCAAATAACTTCGCCGATTACTCACTGTTGTCGCCCTGAACTCAAATCTCGTGTGTTGATCGGCTTTCGAAAGATCCATCACATTCGCGTGCATACCGGTGGTCTGGAACCGGCACCTCCGCCAGTTGGACAGATGTGTTCTACTTGGTCATTGGAGTCTCCAGCCCACGTGAACGATCCAGAAAGACCGTTGGTATGTGCTTGTCGAATGCACTGGAATCACACAAGAGTCTCGCAACTTGTAACAATACTCTAGATAGCTCTTTCCGAGCAGCAAGAAACCATCTTTAGCATGACCACATGGAGCTATCTACACCATTGAGGTGCTCAATAATGCTGCGGAGGACTTTATCAGCGAGCTACTAGAAGTCGATCAAAACTGACATTTTCTAAGACAGCTAACGGGATGGCACTGGGATCGTTCCTTACTTACCGGAGTAATCGACCTATGTACAAAGGATCAATTATTATTCCACGCCAAGAAGGCTAGAAAGTTGAAGTCGAGATGGCGCGGTAAACGTTGCAAAAATATTTCCCAAACCTCAGAAAAATTATTTCATGAAATTTTATGACTGATATCGACGAAGAATTTCATCCTCTACAACACCCCAAAGCCCCAAAAAATTCCCTTCTTGGCTTTTTCTTTAGTCGGTTTCAAAGTGAACTACGTTCACAGTAATCATATTCCAAGACGATTTTCTGTTTTTGTCGCTATCATTTCACTGTTATGGTTCAAATCATTACAAGCGAAGCAGGACAACTGGCCGCGGGAAAACTTGAAGCCAGGACAACTTGACGCGGGACAGCTTGACGCCAGAGCAACTTGGCGCTAGAAGTATAATTTTGGGACTCTAGTTGGCCAATTTGTGTCTTATTGTTCCCCAATGTACCTCTTTGTGTTCTCTTCTGGTTTTCGGAACCAGCAAGCCCCCTTATGCCTGCTTGTGTCTTCGTATTTGAGCCCCAATGACCTCAATTTTGTCTTGTTGTATAACTCAAAGTCACAGTGGGCCCCCGTGTATCTTTAGGTGTCATTCCAAGCCCCGATGAGTCCCCTGCTTTTGTCTTCATGTTGTTTTTGGAACTGTAGTGAAGCCACTTTGTTTCTCCATAGTGTTGTTGAGAATTCTGATGACCCTCTTGTATCTTTTCTTGCTTTGAGACCCTGCCTGCTCCTATTCTGTCTTGTTGTGTCAATTTGGGCCCGAACGAGCCCGCTCCCATGTGTCTGTGTGACGCTAACAGCCACAATGAGCCCCAATGAGCCCCATTTTATCTTCTCATGTCTTAGAACCCTAGCACCCCTATTGTGTCTAGCTATGTATATTGGAGCTCAACAAAGGGGACCCCCCCTTGTACCTGTATTTGTCGTTCCAAACCCTGAGAAGTCACCATGTGTCTTCATGTGGTGTTGTGTGGAGCCCTGATGAACTCCCTTGTATCTCTTTATGTTTTTAGTCCTAGCGTCCCCGTAATGCCTTGTTTTGTCAATCGGAACCAACAGTCCTTCTTGTGTCCTAGTGTGTCATTTTGACAATAAACCACCTCATTCTCACTTTTGTCTTTTGATGTTTTTGAACCACAACGACCACAACTACTTATGTCTTGCTGCATAATCCGACAGGTTCCTAATGAGCCCCCTTGTGTCTTTATTTGTCAAATCAAGACCCGATGAGTGTTTGTGTCTTCATGTTGCTTTCAGATCTCTAGTGGAGCCACTCGGTTTCTGAATGGTGTTGTTTGAAACCTTGATGAGCCCCCCTCTGTCTTATTATGTTTTTGAGCTTAACCAGCGGCCCTCCTCCCATGTGCCTGTGTGTGTCGTTTCAAGACCCGGTTAAGCAAGTTCATTTCGTTTTCAAGTAGATTTCGAAACTCGACCTAGCCCTCTTTCATCTTCTCATGTTTTGGAGCTCTAGCGGCTCAATATGTCTTGCTGTGTTGATCGAAGCTTCCCTTCTGTCTTTATGAATGTTTGTGCTCCGATGACCCCCTTACATTTTCTTGACAATTTCGGAGCACTATCGAGCCTTTTGTTCTTTGGAGCCCTAAAAGCCCCCACTGTGTCTCGCTGCGTTCTTCTCAGTTCCACTGAGTCCCATAGTGTCTTTTTAAGTCGTTTCGAGACCCAATGAACCCAACAATATTTACTTGTGGTTTTCGGAAGCAGCGAGTTCGCTCATGTATTCTTGTGTTCTGGAGTTCTAGAAGCCCCCATTGTATCTTTGTGTCTTTCTTTCTCAGTAGGAGCTCCGATAAGCCTCCTGTGTCTTTTTGTGTCGTTTCGAGTCCTGATGAACCATCTTGTATTTTCTTGAGGTGTTCGGAACTCTAGCGAGCCTTCTGGTGTCTTTCTATGTTTTGGAGCTCGAGCAGCCCCTATTTTGTCTTGCTGTGTAGTGTAATTTTGAAATCCAATGGGATCCCCTCGTGTATTTATACAGTGTCTTTTTCGAAAGTCACACCAGGCCATTACTTGTTTCCGAGGGGTAAACCACCTTGGAAATCTGGTGTACACTCCCATGGAAATCATTGGAAATCATTGGAAATCATTGGAAATCATTTGGAAATCAGTCGGGAATCATTTGGAAATATCATCGACCGATAATGTCCGTACTAAATCTGGGCATGATCCTGGGAAGAATAATCAAGATGAAGCTGTTCTATTACAACACAGAAGACACCATACACTGCTCCAACCAGTAAGGGCTCCGAAAAGCCAAATGTACAGATCGATAAGTAATCAACTCGAATCCTAAGAAGGAGGCTCAGCTATGGGGGTGTCAAGTCCTCTGATATTCCATGAATGATTTCCTATACTTCATGATTAAGAACGGAGTCATATTGATGAAATATGCGTTGCGAAATCAATCCGTGTGGGTTTATTCCTTGACGGATTCTTACCATTTTGGTTTCTTCCGAAAGCTACAAGGACGTACTTTGGTTTGAACCCATTGGCATTCCCGAATTCCAGAAAAAATTTAAATTTTGATATTTGAAAAAATTATTTAGAGAGGGTTCAGGTGGGCTTTTTCAAAAGATTGTTGTCTCTGTCGAGAAGTACGCCGGACTGCATTGTGAGACTTCAAACTGGAACTGTGAAGCTTGCCTATCTTTTGTTTGAAAAATCTCTCAACTGATTGCGTAGACTGTTGTTTATGAATGATTCGCGTTTCCCGAGAGTTTGTTCCCAGAGACTCTTACAGTTGAGTAGTAATGGCGACATACGGTACAACTGGGCCTTCAGCTCAAGGAGTTTTTCACTCTCATTGATGCTGGTGACTACTGAGAGGGTTTGGATTTAGGTCGTCTCAATTCGGTTCAGAGTGAATGGGGCTGTATAGGCAAAACAAATTGTAGAGGGCGACGTGTACTATGCACCCATATTTGACATTCTATAAAATGATGGCAATGTCACATTATGTCACATTTGAAGTGGACGGTTTGAATTAAAAAAGTTGCTGAGGTGAAAAAGCGCTCCGCTTCGAAGGAGAGAAAAAAGAATTGGCGCCAAAGTAGAGAACAGAAGGGTAGGTCCCTGAAGAAACTAATAATAACAATAATAACCTATTGTGACGCTGCTACTTGGGGGTGAGCGAGTTCTCTCCCTGACTATGTCGGGGTAGGTAGATACCTAATGATCTGGGGCCCCATATTCTCTAGCAGAGAGTAGCAGTGTGAAGAAAATGAAACGATGATGAGGCAGGTAGGATACGATAGTATGAAACTTCCCATAGTTAGGGATTCCAAGTACCTACCTACTTCTTCACAATCACAAATTTCGGTGTTTGCTCAATAGTTGTTGGAGAAGGCGAGTCAGTATGAGACAATTGTATGAGGTTTAGCATCAGTACTCTTTGGACCGAAACGTAAGTAATGGGCAGCCTGTGGGGGCTTAGCATCAGAAGGTAGGCTGTTACCGGCACGTCCAGGCTACAGGGATCTGGTAGAGGATAGTCAGTACCTTGGGTCGTGTATGGGGTTGGCCTGTGAGGGCTTGGCACCGCACGTTCAGCCCGAATCAGAGGGCAGGCGAATTAATCGTCTAGCTGTATCGGACAGTATTTGACAACCATTTTGACTTTTCGAGGGATGAGATGTTGACGGTAGTCATTGACAGCAATGGGCGAGTTCAGCAAGTTCCATGGTGGAACCCGTAGATCTAGTTACCAAATATAAGCTGCTGGACGGCTTGGTCGATCCACTATCTGATCCACCGCTACCATAAACCAACTGTGGTGGAACAAATGGCGATTTGGTAGCTGTGACCGTTCGAGAGGCGCATGCGGCATCCACCGATGGCACCCACCATAGGACCTGCTGAACGCGCCCAATGTCATTATGGTGACAGCGGTGCATAGTACGGTTGCGGACTCATAAAAGTTTACACCGACGGCGATCGAGTGGCCATGCTAATTCAGTTTTGACGTAATTTTGAATGGGCATGGCCACACGATTGTCATCGGTGTAAACTTTTATGAGTCCGCAACCGTACAATGCGCCATTAATTCAGGCTTTTGCCGCTATACAGCCCCATTGTTGGGCAGATTCAAGCGTTATTTGTATACGGGTGACCTCGAGCGGCTGCGTGACTCTTCCTACCCTTTTTTTTTACTTTAACTTCACGGTTGGCGAGGAGCCCCCATTTTACCTAGAGCAACCTTTGAATTTGTGTTTCATACGACTTGTAGCTCAACTAAGAGTATGCAGCAAAAAACAATCGAAATTTACGTATACGGTGGTTCAGCCTACCTCATTTATTCCGATCAAGTCTGCTTGCTCTGTAATCTGTAACACTAGCCACGGGTTCCACCAAAAAAATTAAGAGCGGTTTAAGCTAAACCGAGTTAGAACACTTACCACGGGTTCCACCAAAAAATTTATGAGCGGTTTAAGCTAAACCGAGATTAAACGGATTTTTTTCTGGTCAATGTTGGTAGATTCATTTTGGAAAATACGTTGAATCGCAAGTATACCACACTTTAGTTAATTACTCAGCGTAAAACCTGAATTTACATTGATCATTTGGCCAGAATTGATCAAAATAAATCTCGAGTTAGCTATCAGCTGGTTAAATATTTTGGTGGAACCCACGGTTAGAGTTAGATTTTTTTCTGGCCAATGCTGGTAGATTCATTATGGAAAATACGTTAAATCGCAAGTATACCACCCTTTCATGATTTACTTAGCATGAAACCTGAATTTACATTGATCATTTGGCCAAAATCCATCAAAAGAAATCTCGAGTTAGCTATCAGCTGGTTAAATATTTTGGTGGAACCCACGGTAAGTCTCTTGAGACATTGGAACATATTGTGTTTGGCTGCCCTCTCTACCGACCGATTCGCCCTCGGTTCGTAAAAAATCTGAATGGTATCCTGCAGTTGAGAGAGGTTTTGAATGAAATCACCATACCCAAGATAAAGCTACCATCAAATTTCCTGATTGGCGTTCTCAAATTAAGAGCTTTTGCGTTAGTGAATGATTATTCTATTTTTTTCTCCTTCTTTGTCTTCTAATACATTTATTAGTAGGTAGTTATTTCAGTACGATTTAAGTTGATTTAGGATTATTACAAACTGTACAAATTACCGGTTTCTTTTGTTTTTAGGTATTTTCTCTTGTTATAAAAATGTGATTTCTTGATAAGCAATAAATTATAATAACAATAATAATAATAATATATCAAGTACCAATAATACGTAAATGGAACTTGATATTCACTGCAAAAAAATTATAGTCACTTGATGGTGGAGCGGATGAAATCTAAGTAGCTATCGATTCGGACGAACGTGGTTCGTTGAGATGTCGGTTCAAGGCGTTCCGAAAAAATGCCAATGAGGGTGTTGGGATTGGCTGGGCAAACCATAGGGGCGCCATGCCATTCGGACTTCATTGGACATGAGCAAGTGTCGGCACAATAGATGCCTTCTGGTCCCGCGATCTCGGCCCTGGGAGCGCATTTTTCCTCTTCAACAATCGAATATCTCGCACATCCGAATCCCCCCGTTTGTGCATTGTTACTCAGCATCAAGGCCTGTCTGCAGTCCTTCTTCGGGTTTTTAATCTTTGGTAGTTTGATTGGCTTCCAGCTTGCAAAGGTTCGGTTCACCTCAATCAAAAAATGGAGCCTGAATACGTTTTTCACCAGAAGTGGTGTGAATAATTGCAATTAGAGCAAATGAAGAAAGACCAGAAGAACAATATGAAGTGGATATACTCAATGGATTACCTTTCACCCCATCTTAGTTTGCCCCAGCTCAGTTGGAGAGATTAGAAGCGAAAAATTGCAAAGGAGCGAGTGAGACGAACCAACTGAGGTGAGAATATCTGAGACTGATGGCAAAAGAAATGCAGCTATACACAAAAACTTGATGCCGACCTTTGTCAAGACGATGTCCATTTGTTGCCATGAGTAATTCTCGTGACGTATCACCTCGACGATATGAGCTTTTTCTCCGTTGGTTTCAACATAAGCCCCTGCAACAGATGAAAGCGCATCCACGTCATCGAAACAGCTGCGAGAGGTGATGATCCAAAAAGGGTGCACAATGGTACCTGAAAAGACAAGAATGAAACTGGAGAAAGCGACATTTCTGCATGAGTACGTACCTTGGCAGGAACGATTGGCAACCGGAAATGCAAGTTGGACCAAGAAGGAAGATTGCTTCGGATCACATTTGTGGTCCATTGGGCCCTTCATACAATTCGCATTATGTTTCAAGTTTGGGAATGCCGATGCCGTAACGGTGAAGAGTACGACCAAAAATGGAGCCGATTTCACAGCAAAAGACATGACTCTCGGTTATGTGTCACTTTCATCAAGATCAGAGAAGAGTTGTTACGATAAACTTTGATGCAGCAGAGAAGTAGAGCCTTTGTGATTCAATGACAAATTTGTGACAATTATTGTCAGTAAGTACTTGGTGTCCACAGCAACTGATACCTGCCTACTTTTTGATTCAAGACCTGAAGCATAGTACTAGTGGACGTGGTAGGAAAAAACAAGTTGCAAATGATGATAAAGGCAAACCACTTGGTAGGATCGTAACTAAGACTTAAATAAACGATTTGACCCGCAGTGCTTTCATTTTCGTCCCTTAGGATTTGAATGGCGCCCCTTTTTCAAAATGGCGGATTTCATCTAGGGGCAGAAGGTATCGAATAGCCTGGTGATCTCAAGCTTCGTTAAAATATATGAAGCTGTGTCTCGATCGATTTCTGGGACATCAAACACTTTTTAAAAAAATAATGGAACATCGACATCTGTCGCAGGCAAATTTGGCGAAGGCGCCAAAATGAATTTTGTATGGTCATAAGAAGATGGCTGTAACATTTTTATTTTTCAACCGATTTTAACACAAGGTATCTCATTTTGTGAAAAAGTAAATTCTTCTTGTTATCTCATACCTTCCATAAAAAAAGACATTGAGGAATGTTAAAGAAAAAAATTTAAAATAATTTGAAAAAAAAAGATTTTTTGATTTTTTTATTTTTATGAAAATTGCCATATTAGTAGATTTTGTTGTGCTCTTTCTAAATTTGCACTTTTTCGATTTATATCTTTGCAGTGCGCACCGCCATGTTGAAGAAATGAAATCTGAAGAGACGTTTTTGACAATATCTAAATTTAAGTCCATGCGAGATTGAAATGTTTATATACGTATGAAAGTTTATTCAATTCTCCACGATTTGACACCTGAACTATTTCTGTGCGACTCAAGGTTCTTGAGCTAGAGCTTCCGGAAGTATCAATTTTTGGTGTTAAATAGTGACCGTGCCTACCGGATTTTACCACTGGATCACCACCATGTCTTAATCAAGTCGCCCATCAATAACGCGTCCTCATTTATCTCAAATCATGAACATTGGTGGACTTGGCACAGCCCCAAGAGGTGATTTTTATTTCTTTTGGAACCAAAAATTGATACTTCCAGAAGGTCTAGCTCAAGAACCGTGGGTCGCACAGAGCTGGTTCAGCTGTCAAACTGTGGAGGATTGAATGTGCTTTCATATGTATATAAACATTTCAATGTCACATAGACCAAAATTCAGATATTGTCAAAAATTTCTTTTCAGACATCATTTTTTCAATATGGCGGCGTGTACTGCAAAGATATAAATCAGAAAAGTGCAAATTTAGAAAGGGCACATCAAAGTCTACAAATAGGGCAAATTGCATAAAAATAAAAAAATGTAGAAAATCTTTTTTTTCAAATAAATTTTCATTTTATTTTCAACATTCCCCAAAGTTTTTTTTCAATGAAAGGTATAAGGTAACATGAAGAATTGACTTTTTCTCAAAATGAAATGTCTTGTGTTAAAATCCGTTAAAAAATAAAAATGTTACAGCAATTTTCTCATGACAGTACTAAATTCCTTTTGGCGCCTCCACCAAATTTGCCTGCGGTGGATGTCAATGTTCCACCATTTTTTTAATTAGTGTTTGATGTCCCAGAAACCGATTGAGACATAGCCTTCTATATTTCTACTAAGCTGGACATCACCAGGCTATTCGATACCTTCTGCCCCTAGACAATATCCACCGTTTTGAAAAAGGGGCGCTATTCAAATCCTAAGGGGCGAAAAAAAAAGCACTGCGGGTCAAATCGTTTATTCAGGTCTCAGTTGTAACCCTGCCAAATGGTTTGCCTCTATCATCATTTGCAACTTATATTCCCTATTTCGGTTGTACCACGTCCACTATACTCCACAGGAAAAATAGTAAAAAAATCGGCAAAACCTCGGAATAAATATGGACGTCATGGAAATTTGATATTCTGTTCAGAATTGAGTGCTCTACAACATATCCAAAATCGCCAGAAATCGCACCTGGGGGTTTTGAGTTATTGGAGGGAGGGTAAAAAATTGCAGGTAAAAATGGAGGGGATGGAACCCGTCAATCCATTGGATGCGAATACATTATAGTTCGACGTATCATATCCCCTTGATACGATTTTGGCACAAAAAGTGTCCATCATTGTTGAAGGAGAGTAGTGATGAGGCGAAGCTCTGTTAAGTGGTCCATTTTGTTTTTCTGGCCATGTAGAACCGATCACGACAAGTTTGGTATATTTTCCGACTAAATTCAATCTCCTGAACTCGTATCCGATGTGTTAATTCGAATGAAAACAAGTTTGAACAAGTTAACTTGAGAAAACTTGTTTTTTCTTTGACAATTTTGACGATTTTTTTTTACTGTTGGAGGTGTTCATTTTCAGAAAATTTTCAGGGACCATTAAATTGAAGTGTATTCTCCGCAAAAATCATCCACTCGATGTATAATTTTGTTTCTCGAGTTCAAAATCGATCGATTTGAACTTGAGCCGGCGCGGCGCGTCGTCTACTACTGACCAGAACACTACAGCATGCACCTTTAAATGAAAACACCTCAAACTATTGAAGAAATGACAACTTATCTTTGAAAATTGGAGGATTTGTGCAGAACTGAATTCCCTATAACATGAACAAAATCGCCATGAATCGCAATGCAGGATTTTGAGTTATTCGAGGAGAAGGATAACACTTTGACAGGATTCATACTCTATGAACTGTTACCTCTCCACTTGAATAACTCAAAACCCTGTAGTGCGATTCATGGCAATTTTGTTTATGTTATAGGAAATTCAGTTCTCCACAGATCCTCGAATTTTCAAAGATGAGTTGTTATTTTTTCAATAGTTTGAGGTGTTTTTATTTAAAGGTGCATGCTGTAGTGTTCTGGTCAGTAGTAGACGACGCGCCGCGCCGGCTTAAGTTCAAATCGATTTTGTAAACTCGAGAAACAAAATTATACATCGAGTGGATGATTTTTGTGGAGAATACACTTCAATTTATTGGTCCCTGGGAGTTTTTCAAAAATGAACGCCTCCAACAGTAAAACAAAAATTTAGTATCTAAGCAATTATTGTTAACAATTACCAAAATTCAAACTGACAATTTTCCATCCTGACATAAAACTTTTTTCAAAAATCTAAAAAGTGAGTTATTTTGAATTTTGGTTTCTGTATGTTTATACCATTTATATATTTATTTGTAGCAAAAAAAACCCTGAAGATGAGCGCCATCAGCTCGAAATATATATTGGTGAAAAAATAGACAACGATTTTATAAAGTAGTGTATAGACAGAAGAACATCGATATTTATTAAGAAACACACTTCAGACATGGAAGAATTCCTGTGGAAAACAAAAATTCGTCAAAATTGTCAAAGAAAAAACAAGTTTTCTTGAGTAAACTTGTTCAAACTTGTTTTCATCCGAATCTACACATCGAATATGAGTTCAGGAGATTGAATTTAGTCGGAAAAGATACCAAACTTGTCGTGATCGGTTCTACATGGCCTAAAAAAACTAAATGGACCACCTAGCAGAGCTTCGCCCCCCCACTACTCCCCTTCAACAATGATGGACACTTTTTGTGCAAAAATAGTATCAATGGGATATGATACGTCAGACTATAATGTATTCGCATCTAGGGTTGCCAGATATTTTTGAATGATATATATGAGACACTTGAGAAATATATATGAGATCAGCAAAAAATATATGAGGTCAATTTTTTTAACAACACAATCACAATAAACATTTCGAAAAAACAGACACATCAAAAATAGCATTTTAAAAATCTGATAGAATCTTAAAATAGGTACATAGTTGCTATTGCCTACTACAAGTTGAGAAAAAATAATAACTTTGTCAAGGGCAGTTAATTCCAACCCTTAAATGTAATTTTCAGAGATTATTAAACACAAAACTTGACACAAAACTCAGTAGGTACCTATTCAAAAATATTTTGCAGCTGCAGCTGCCAACTTCAATAGCTTATTGTCCATAGGGGACCTTCAAATTAAATTATTTACAAGCCAAATTAAAATTGAAGGAGAAAATATGTTCAGATTTTATTAATCTTATTGCTGATGCCTATCACGGACATCCGTCCAATAGTTTCCCTGGATGGAAAAAATTCTTCCAACAAGAAAGAATTCAACATTTCCGTTAAGGAATGCTACAAATCACAGCGCCAAAATAATGATAAAAATTAACAAAATTATGTCTGAAACTAGTGAAACTGCCGATAGTTTCAAATATATGAGATTTGCTCATATATCTGATGTTGTGGTATGAGGTATGAGATCTTGTTGAAATATATGAGTCTCATACCAAATATATGAGATCTGGCAACCCTATTCGCATCCAATGGATTGACGGGTTCCATCCTCTCCATTTTTACCTGCAATTCTTGACCCCTCCTCCAATAACTCAAAACCCCCAGGTGCGATTTTTGGCGATTTTGGATATGCTGTAGAGCACTCAATTCTGAACAAAATGTCAAATTTTCAGGACGTCCATATTTTTTCCGAGGTTGAAATCTATCTTTCTTGTACTAGCAGGAAGGGAGGTTATGGAAGTTTTTTCATTCTGCTGGGATGAAACTTGGCATGTGGTGAGTACATACCCTTAGGTCACTTTCAAGAAGTGATGCCTAGCTGGAGCCCGTGACCGGTATACAAGGTCTCCATACCTGGCAGGGGCGATTTCTTGAAATCCCTCAGAATGCAGCTTGCAGTGGCGGGGTTTCCACTATTTCGGTCAGAACTGATCACTTACCTTGTATAGATATATTCTGTGACAGTCTCAACCTCCCCTCCTGCGTTAAAATTAGCGCTAGTTGCTCATTTATTGTAGTGGGGACGGTACGCGACGAAAATCCCTTGGATACTGCACTTTTGAGTAGAGTTATGAAACTTGGCACATAGTTTCTAGGGACCATAAGAAGAAATTTCGCCCGATGTTCCCAGAAAAATTTTCGACGGAATCCGTTATATAGGCCCCTTTTTCCAAAATGGCGTCCAAATTTTGAAAATTGGCGATTGGTCGTACAGTGGCGCGCAAAGTATCAATTCCTAACATTTTGACCATAATTAGTTGATTTAGGCCACCCCAGACGCGATCCGTCTGATATTTTGGCCATTTGGGCCTTTTTTTCCAAAATGGCAGCCAAACTTCGAAAGTTGAAATTTGGTCGTATAGTGGTCTGCAAGGCATCAATTCCAGACATTTCGACCATGATAAGTCGATTTAAGCCTACCCCGACTCTGTCCAACCTAAATTTTGACCTCGATACTCAATAATTATAGTGCCGATTTAGAATTCATCAATTTTTATCTTGAGAAGGGTTGTGGAAAACCCGAGGGAAAACCACTTTTTGGACTTTTTGTGTGTCCAACATGTGAGTAATCCGGAGAGCAGAATCACTACATTTTTCCGAAGGAATGAAAGGCTCCTCCCAGTGGCAAAACCTATTTCACGCATGTATAAAACTGTGACAACCATCAAAAACGTCGAAAGTACATACCTACATACTGTAAAAATCTGATCACCGGACACCAACTGTAAAGTTCTGATTCACCACAGTCACTATTTGTAAATTTCTGGTCATTGCGGAACCATTTGTAACGTTCTGCGTCACGACAACTATTTTGTAACATCCCAACCTCACGGTAACATTTTGTGATAAGCCTGGTCACCGGCCCCACTGTTGTGATATCCCCCCCTTCCCTACATTAAATTGATTTGGCTGTGATGCGTCTAAGGACTCTTAAGTCATATTTGTTGTGCCGTAGATTTTAATTTACCTTTAACTAAGTCATTCAAATCAATTACACCTAACTCAACTTCACGTCGTACTAATACCTCAAGCCTACTCTAGTAGTAACCTCACGTTCTTTTAAAGGGAATGAATTGAATAAATATTGAAGAAATAAACAAAGTCATTTAACCACACCTCAATTTTATTACCGATTAATCAATCATCGCCAACTTGATTAAATTCACCTTAATTATTTATTTCATAATTTCCTGACGTGCTGACATTCAGCTAGCGTTCGGAATTGTTTTATTCAATTTACATTCGGTTTCTGAAGGAAAAGTACATCCTAATACCGTGTGCAATCCTACGACGAATTTATTCAACCCTTGCAAATTAACTCCGTTCTCATTCTTCCTATAATGTTCAGACTTATGGATAAAGCCATTTCCTAGTTCACTTGAGTTCAATTCCCTGCCTAATTTACTTATCCTTTTTCCAGTTTTTGTTTCAACCCTTTCTCCCCTTTCTCCCATTCACCCTGGTACGGAAAGAAATCTTTACTATTTAATTGTACTTAGAGAGAGATTGTTGTTCACTGAGTCTTGTCTTGATCTTTCGATATTATAGCCATTATTTTTAATTATTGATCAAATAATTTACATAAAATTTGAGTGTTGACATTCCATAGATTTTATATCCAGCTGGTGCTATAGTTTATAATTCAAAGACCCATCCAGCAGCTCGGTTTCGTGCAGGTTCAATACCATTACACAAATTTACAATACGGGGTACAAGTCATCGCAATGAGCCTCTAATTAATTAGCCTGCAAAATATTATGTCTCGTTCATTTCATATCTTGAAGTGTTTTGAAACGACACTGAATTTTCTTAGCATTACTCAAGGGGTTTCTCTTTGGAAACTCGGCCTCATGCCTTTAAATTCTTTGTCGCGCGAAAGGGTTACATATCTTATTCTATGAGGAAAATAACGCGTAATCAAGATTTTGCCCAGGTTTGATTTGCATAAATACTGCTAGTGCTTGTCTCAGCTAATAGAGTCTACAAAATCATGCTCTGTCGGAAGCCAAATCTCTTAAAAGGGTTGCTGAGGTTTTCACCCTTTTTCTTGCGTCTGAAAGGTAGTTATCTGAAAACAAGTGGCCGCATTTAAAAGCTCAAAGCTACTACGCAGTGAATTGAAATCGGCTTGACGATTCCCATGGCTGTTCAAAAGATCAAACAAAACCTACTATCATTTTCTAAACCAAAACAATTACTTCAAACTTATTTAAACAATAAGCATTTGATTACAATAGAAATCAGACTTGCCTTAATGCTTTCCTTTCACGTCACTGATGTACTACAAATCTATCACAGTGTTTTACCACTTTTCTTAATTTATTCTTCTTGACAAATATTAGTTTTCTTCCAGTCAAATACACCCGTTGTGCTCGACTCTTACCACTCGAATCACCCCTCCTCGTTGCTGTTCTTGGACCTATCCTTATTTTCCCACACCCCGTCTTCCGTCACAACCCTCTCCGGCCTACCAACGTCGATGCCTGCATGCTTTCTTGCATCCGGTGTCACTCCGATGCTGGCCCGCAAAAATCGATATATTTCGCATTCCTTAACCAAATTTCTTCATTTCGCGATATCGCCCGTAATGCTAATTTTATTCCTAAATATTTCATTCCCCTTTATTTTATGATTCTAAGGCGTTATGCCACAATACCAACTGCAAGTTGTTGAAGAATATTTTCATCAGTGCAGAAGAAATTTGGCATGTTGATTGGAAATAAATTCTTGCAATGTTTGATTTTCTGAATGAGAGAGCGTCCGTCCCACTGATGTAGAGCATCTGAGTTGACTGTGCGCTGATATGGGGTGCATTTTATTTGGAAATTTGTACGTTTGCACGGAGTATTATTTCGTAACATTTTGACTATGACGAGTTGATTCAAACCACCTCTGACTCGATTTGGCTGATATTTGGGCCATTGAGGCCTTCTCTTTAAAATGGCAGTCAAACCTCGAAAATCGGCAGGTAGTCGTATAGGGGCACACAAGGTATCCATTCCTGGACATTTCGACCATTGCGAGTCGATTAATATCATTCCCGACTCGACTTGACTCAAATTTTGGCCTCAATCCCCATTCATAGTCCTGTCCTTCTGTCAGTAAAGATTTCGTGGCATCAAAACCGCAAGAAATTTCGAAGTGCAAGTTGTTTGAATATGTACGGAAAGGGATCGAGATGAGCGGTTTTTGCAGATTTATACGTCGATAAGAGTTGTACTTGAAGAGATTTGAGCAGAAGACAATCACAATGTACCTCTTATTGAATCGTAGTACTGTTTATAAAAATTTCTGCAAGTTTCTAGTGTGTCCAAGGCACAAAGATCTCTCCTATAGGTCTCAGTTTGTCCCATGTAACACATTTTTGGCAAAAAATGTAGGTAGGTATAGTTTTAGATTTTTTGCACTTATAGCCGTAAAGTCCCTCATTATTAAAACCTGTTCTTGAATCCTGAATCGCAATCGGATTTTTTAGTGTCTATGGCAGGAAGAATATTATACCTTCGAGAAAAGCATCACAGCTTTAGCGCTTTATGTACACAGTTCTTTCCCAACCTTGGTAAATGTAAGTGACAAAACGAGTATAATGCAACATGTAGAAATTGGATCATCTACAGGAATAAGAATTGAAAAGGGATTCAGGATGAGTGAGAGTTCTGTTCTTTACCAATGTAATAGATAAAGAAAACAGTAAAGAAGAATGTAGGTGAGCGTCTCGCACAATCGCACAAACGCAAACGTGCAAATTTTGAAATAAGTTATTACATCCCATATCAGCGCCATATCCGAAGTCTGAGGTCTGAGAGGCAGAGAGAAGTCTAACCTCCAAACACCACTGAGAAACAGCAAATACACGCGATAGAGCGCAGATTCCTCAATCACTGTTATTTCTGGTAACGTAATATGTAACATGACTCATCTTTTAGCACAAATACAAATTCTGAAACAACTTGCAATTGATGTGTATGTACTTTCGACATTTTTTATGGTTTTGACAGTTTTATACATGCGTGAAATAGGAAATAATGTAGTGATTCTGCTCTCCGGATTACTCACATGTTAGACACACAGAAAGTCCAAGAAGTGGTTTTCCACAACACTTCTAAAACTTGAAAAATAAATTTCAGTATCAGCACTATAATTGAGTATTGAGGCTAAAATGTAGGTTGGATGGAGTCGGGGTAGGCTTTAATCGACTTCTCATGGTCGAAATGTCAAAAATTGATACCTTGCAGGCCACTATACGACCAAATGCCAACTTCCAAAGTTAGGCTGCCATTTTGGAAAAAAGGCCCAAAACGGCCAAAATATCGAACGGATCAAGTCAGGGGTGGCTTTAGTCAACTTGTCATGGTCAAAATGTTGGGAATTGATACTTTGCGCGCCACTGTACGACCAATCGCCAATTTTCAAAATTTGGTCGCCATTTTGGAAAAAGGGGCCTATATAACGGATTCCGTCGAAAAATTTTTTGGGAACATCAAGCGAAATTTCTTCTTATGGTCCCTAGAACCTATGTGCCAAGTTTCATAACTCTACTCAAAAGTTCAGTATCCAAAAGCGTACCGACCCCACTATTGAGCGTAATTTGCAGAATTGAATAAACAGCTCACTAGACTAGTACCACTTCTCAAAAACCTGAATGCAAGAAGCATTGCGGTTACAGTTGTTGAGCAACAAGACTTTCTAGGGTGCTGGGACGTCGCTGAATACGGAAATCGTTGTCACCAAATCGAAATTTGGACGCCCACCGGGAAGGGGGTTGAAGAATTTACCATTTTAATAGCATACGTGAAATCTATCGCTCATTTGGGACAGAATGAATCTTTATTCAACGCAGTAAGACCACAGTTCACCTTGATCATACGTCATGTGTCGTTGATTTCAAGGGGGGGGGGAGTAGCAGAGGTCATCTCAAGGAATAAGATGATTTTTTCTATCAATATTCAAGAAATTTTCACAAGTTTGGTACCTTTTTTGACTGAATTTGATCTTATGAGTTCAACAAATATACTTAAACTAACCGATATGAATGATCCTGCAGATCAACAAAATCTGAACTCAAAATCCTGCAGTGCGATTCATGGCGATTTTGTTTATGTTATAGAGAATTCAATTCTGCACATATATCCAAATTTTCAAAGATGAGTTGTTATCTTTTCGAAAGTTTGAGCTATTTTCATTTAAAGGTGCATGCTGTAGTGTTCTGGTCAGTAGTAGACGACGCGCCGAGCCGGCTCACGTTCAAATCGATTTTTTGAACTCGAGAAAAAAAATTATACATTTAGTGGATGATTTTCGTGAAGAATACACTTCAATCTAATGACCCCTGAAAATTTTTGGAAGATGAATACTTCTAGCAGTGGAAAAAAAATTCTTCACAATTGTCAAAGAAAAAACAAGTTTTTCCAAGTTAACTTGTTCAAACTTGTTCTCATCCAAATTTACACATCGGATTCGAGTTCAGGATATTGAATTCAGTCGGAAAAGATACCAAACTTGTCGTGATCGGTTCTACATGGCCAGAAAAACAAAATGGACCACCTAGCAAAGCTTCGCCCCCCCATCACCCCCCTTCAACAGTAATCGACACTTTTTGTGCCAAAATGATATCAACGGGATATGATGCGTCGAATTATAACGTATTTGCTTCCAATTGATTGACGGGTTTCATCCCCTCCATTTTGCGATTGCGATTTTTGGCGATTTTGGATAATATGTTGTATAGCATTCAATTCTGAACAGAATATCAAATTTTCAGGACGTCCATATTTATTCCGAGGTTGGAATCTATCTTTCTGGTACTATTCTAAGACTTCGACTTTAGGTCTTGAATCGCAAAGTAGGCAGGTGTCAATTGCTGTGGATACCAAGTATTTATTGTCAATTGTGACAACTTTGTCAATGAATCACATAGAAGCTCCTCCTTCTCCGCATCGAAGTTTATCTTCTCTGAGCTCAAGAGCTCTTCTCTGATCTTGATCAAAGTGACACATAATCGAGAATCATGTCTTTTGCTGTGAAATTGGCTGCAGTTTTGATCGTACTCTTCACCGTCACAGCAACGGAATTGCAAAACTTGGAATATTATAACAGCCCTAACGGGTCGTTGCCGATATTCGTCAAGGTTGATGCGGGATACAAGAAAGTCCGAATGGATAAGAAATGTAATCCGAAACAACTTTCTTCGTTGGTCATTTTGAAATTTCCGATTGCTAGACGTACTTGCCAAGGTACGTACTCTTGCAGAAATGCTGCTTTCTTTGACTTCATTCTTGTGTTTTCAGGTACCATTGTGCACCCTTTTTGGATCATCACTTCTCGTAGATGTTTCGAGGGCGTAGACGCGCTTCCTTCTCTTAGAGGAGCTTATGTTGAAGCCAAACGAGGGAATGCGGGAATCGTCAAGGTGGTACGCCACGACGAGTATTCATGGCAACAAATGGACATCATCCTAATAAAGGTCGGCATTACGTTTCTTTGTCATATACCCACTTCTCTGTTCTCCTCATTCTTCATTCTTGTCTCTCTTAATTTGTTTCAATTTTAATTCCTCACTTCATCTGGCCTTCCTTTCATTTATCCCACCAATGTAACCGCTGTGAAACTCTTAACGCTATCTACAGCCGTCTGTGGAAACCAGACGTCGGATTTTGGCGGGGTATTTTTTTAAAAATTTTCGCCGACGAACCGCAGTGCAAGTTGACGATGGGAAATTTCCGAAATTTCTGCCGAATTCGAGGGGCATTTTCGAAAATTCATAATTCATTCCAATTTTTTCCAGGGAACCGCCGCTTCGAGTATTCCATTCCAAACATCTTGTTACGTTTTTGCGGCAAAAATTCGGCTTTTCGGGGAGAATTTCGAGAAATTTGGTGTGAAATGCCGACCGGGGGGTTTCCGGGGGCTCGGTTTCGTCCGTTGCGGGCCATTTGGCGGGGCGTTTCTAGAAATTTAGCCGAAAAATGATGAAATTGGAACACGGCACGGCCAAAGTGACAGAAACGTCAAATTGACGCTCTGGAATCTGGATTTTGGAAAACTCAACCCCTCGGGGCATTTCAACAATGTTTTTGGAAAAAATGACCCTGTCAGGGTGCGAAATGTTACCGTAGCGGCCCAGGAGACCCGTGGGCGTTTGCCAGGCACCAGAAACACAAGGTCTCCTTCAAATAATGAGGCATTTCGCTTAGATTTCGCGGGCCGTGTCTGACATTGACGAGGTTATTTCACAAAAAAACAGATAAGTTGATGTTGATTTGGGGCCAAAACACATCAGGGGGGTACTCACGATCTATTTGCAATTTCCAGCGGCTTCACATTTCGAGAAAAGGGGCCTTTTCGGTCCGCCAGAGCAAATTTCATGTCGGTTACAGGGGTTCCTTGTCGCGACTTGTTTTCTACGGAATCCATGATAATTCCATCCTACCTTTTGGCCACACTTCCAGAAAGAGTCCGTGTTTAGATGTGCGTCCTTGTTTCGGAGTTTTTCTTGTCAAATTTTCCAAAATATCACTACAAACATTGGCAGCATTATTGAGCGTCGCAGTTGTGTGGTGGCATTTGCAAATGTCAATGTAATGTCACAGCAGTGACGGCTGACGGCACACCATCAAGGCGATTTTTCGCGAACCATTTGGGCATGTTTTTCGCGAGTGCTTTTAAATACGTTGGAATGATGCCGACAGTTATGGACGTTTTCGCGAGTACCTAAATGTAATGATGAAAGCGGAAATCGTTACATGACATTTTTCAATCATCATCATTACCACAACATCCGATTGGGATTTTGAACCTATGCCAACTTGAAAATGATTGTCTGAATGCATCTGTCAAATTTCGATTGTTGACGTTTCGAAAAGCCGCCATATTGAACTCTTGCATTTTTCAACCTATCCGATTGGGATCTGGAACGTATACCCACTTGGGTTGGACAACCAAGATGCATCTGTCAAATTTTGATTTTTGACGTTTCAACAGGCCGCCATATTGAACTTTTGCATTTTTCAACCGATCTGATTGGGATTTTGGACCTATACCCACTTGGAGGTTGGCGATCGAAATGCAGCTGTCAAATTTTGGTTTTTGACGTTTCAAGAGGCCGCCATATTGAATTTTTGCATTGTTCAACCGATCTGATTGAGATTCTAAATCTACACCCACTTGAGGTTGACGATCAAAATGCATCTGTCAAATTTTGATTTTTGACGTTCCAACAGGCCGCCATATTGAACTTTTGCATTCTTCAACCGATCTGATTGGGATTTTGGACCTATACCCACTTGGAGGTTGGCGATCGAAATGCAGCTGTCAAATTTTGGTTTTTGACGTTTCAAGAATCCGCCATATTAAACTTTCACATTTCTCAACTGATCTGATTGGGAATTTGAACCCATAGCCACTTGAGATTGGCGATCAAAACGAATCTGTCAAATTTTGATTTTTGACGTTTCAAGAGGCCGCCATATTGAACTGTTGTATTTTTCAAGCGATCTGATGGGGATTTTAACCTTTACCCACTTGGAGGTTGGCGATCGATATGCAGCTGTCAAATTTTGGTTTTTGACGTTTCAAGAGGCCGCCATATTGAACTTTTACATTTTTCAACTGATCTGGTTGGGAATTTGAACCCATAGCCACTTGAGATTGGCGATCAAAATGCATCTGTCACATTTTGATTTTTGACGTTTCAACAGGCCGCCATATTGAACTTTCGCATTTTTCAACCGATCTGATTGGGATTTTAAACCTGTACCCACTTGGAGGTTGGTAATCGAAATGCAGCTGTCAAATTTTGGTTGTTGACGTTGCAAGAGGCCGCCATATTGAACTTTCACATTTTTCAACTGATCTGATTGAGAATTCAAACCGTGATTCAAACCCATAGCCACTTGAGATTGGCGATCAAAGCGAATCTGTCAAATTTTGATTTCTGACGTTTCAAGAGGCCGCCATATTGAATTTTTGCATTGTTCAACCGATCTGATTGAGATCTTAAGTCTACACCGACTTGAGGTTGGCGATCAAAATGCATCTGTCTTTGATTTTTGACGTTTCAAGAGGCCGCCATATTGAACTGTTGTATTTTTCAAGCGATCTGATTGGGATTTTAACCTTTACCCACTTGGAGGTTGGCGATCGATATGCAGCTGTCAAAGTTTGGTGTTTGACGTTTCAAGAGGCCGCCATATTGAACTTTTACATTTTCCAACTGATCTGATTGGAAATTTGAACCCATAGCCACTTGAGATTGGCGATCAAAATGCATCTGTCACATTTTGATTTTTGACGTTTCAACAGGCCGCCATATTGAACTTTCGCATTTTTCAACCGATCTGATTGGGATTTTAAACCTGTACCCACTTGGAGGTTGGTAATCGAAATGCAGCTGTCAAATTTTGGTTTTTAACGTTGCAAGAGGCCGCCATATTGAACTTTCACATTTCTCAACTGATCTGATTGAGAATTCGAACCCATAGCCACTTGAGATTGGCGATCACAGCGAATCTGTCAAATTTTGATTTTTGACGTTTCAAGAGGCCGCCATATTGAATTTTTGCATTGTTCAACCGATCAGAATGAGATTCTGAATCTACACCCACTTGGAGGTTGGCGATCCAAATGCAGCTGTCAAATTTTGGTTTTTGACGTTTCAAGAGGCCGCCATATTGAACTTTCACATTTCTCAACTGATCTGATTGGGAATTTGAACCCATAGCCACTTGAGGTTCGAAACAGAAATCCATCTGTCAAATTTTGATTATTGACGTTTCAGAGACCGCCATATTGAACTTTTGCATTTCTCAACCGATCTGATTGAAATTTTACAACTACACCCACTTGAGGTCGGCGATCAAAATGCATCTGCCAAATGTAGATTCTTGACGTTTTAGAGGCCCCTATATTGAACTTTTGCATTTTTCAACCGATCTGATTGAGATTTCAAACCTATACCCACTTGAGGTTTACAATGGAAATGCATCGGTCAAATTTTGATTTTTGACGTTTCAGAGGTCGCCATATTGAACTTTTGCATTTTTCAACCGTTCTGATTGAGATTTTGGACCTACACCTACTTGAGGTTGGCGATCAAAATGCATCTGTCAAATTTTGATTTTTGACGTTTCAGAGGCCGTCATATTGAACTTTTGCATTTTTCAACCGATCTGATTGGGATTTTGAAGCTATACCCACTTGAGGTTGACAATGGAAATGCATCTGTCAAATTTTGATTTTTAACGTTTCAAGAGGGCGCCATATTGAACTTTTGTATTTTTCAACTTATCCGATTGATATTTCAAACCATTCACCTACTTGAAGTAGACAATTAATTGAGATGCATCTGTCAAATCTGCCATTTTGACATTCGCAAGGCTGTCATATTGAACTTTTGTATTTTTAAACAGATTATATTGAGATTTTGAACAAAGACTTAGTCAAGATGGATAATCGAAACACATTTGTCAAATTCGACATTTTCGTAGTTTGAAGCCGCTGTGTATTGAACTCTTGCTTTTTTCAACCGAATTTATTGAGTTTTTAAACCTAGACTTGGTTCAGATGAACAATTGGAACGTAACTGTCAAATTTAGAATTTTGCACTTATTTTTATTCCATCTCAATTTCTCCTACAAATATTTAGAAAGGCTCCTGAATAATACAAATACCTACACGGTTCTGCTTTTCCTTCCACTACACGGTGTCTCCCACGACAGTACCTTCTTCACGGTTCAGGTTTTCATAACACATATCGTCGCTTTCATTTTCAAAGCTTCATCATGTTTCCAGTATTCTTAGGAGTTACCTTGATCAAAAGTAGAAATACATATCAATGAACAAAATAATGGTGTATCGATTTTTTCCGACAACTCTTCACTGACCAGACACCACCCACTGACATGCGTTTCGTTCACTACAGAACCCTATAAGTCGAGGCAAAAATTTCAAAACACGCGAAAAACAAACATCTTTTCGAATTCTTGTTACTCTCACAGTCGTTGCTTACGCCTCTTGAAAAACTTCATCTGACCAAAACACTATCGACGGACATGCATGAAATTACTAAACTCGCCAAAGGAAAACCTGACATTTGCCTGAAACAACCGAAAATCAACATCATGTATACAATCCCCTTTCCACTTGTCCGGTGTCAGTGGAACAAATTCCCTGTCTACTTTTCAACCATAGCTGTCACCCAGGCGACGGCTTGCCGGCGCCGGTGACAGCTATCAAATGTAATCGGCGAGGTAATCAGGCTCCATTTTTGATCAAGGTGAATCGAACCTTTGCAAGTTGGAAGCCAATCAAACTGCCTAGGATTGAAAGCCAGACGGACGACTGCAGGGCATCCTTGTTGTTGAGTAGCAATGCACAAACGAGGGAATTCGGATGTACGAGATATTACATTGTGGCAACGAAAAAATGCGCTCCCAGAGCTGAGATCGCAGAACCGGAAGGCATCCTTTGTGCCGACACTTGTTCATGTTCGATGAAATCCGAATGGTATGGCGCCCCCTTGGTTTGCCGAACCAATCCCGACACCCTCATTGGCATTTTCTCGGAACGCCTTCAACCGACCCTTCAGTCCACGTTCGCTCGAGTGGACAGCTACGTAGATTTCATCCACTCCACCATCAATGACAATGACAATCGTTTTTTCAGTAAGTATCTAGTTCCACTCACGTATCACCGGTACTTGCTACTGTTATCATTATTTTTTTGCATTTTTGTGTTATTATATTTTGTACTGATGAGGTTCCCACTTTGAATTTGTATTTGAAATTCAGTTGATAGAATAAACTGATGCAATCCGCTACTTTGACAATGTATTTTTCATCATAAAATACGGGAGTGCATTCATGAACATTCGAAGGAGCACAGCTTTAGTTTTGAGTTTGTACTCAACAATGGGTTAGCACGCAAAAGTGGTAAGTATATCTTTTGGTTGAACGGGGTTAAGCACGTCAAGCTACAACTTAAAAATCAGAATTTTCATATGCTCTGTGTTTTTTTTATGCCCTGCATCAACTGCTAGGTTATTAGCAGGTTTTTCAGAGGGGGTTTTCTAGTAACGATAACAGTGATGACGATAACAACAAAGACATGTTTGAATCAGTGGGACAGGTTTTGTTTCGATGGCTTGCTCGTTTCATCTCTTATACCGGGGCATCACCCCACGATAGTAGATACCCCAATACTAAGCAACGCATGGAAAAGTCCATCAGGCCCAGTGTGGATTTGAACCCGGGACCTTCGCCTTTGAAAGTGAGGTCGAACTCACCGTGCTACCGACTGGGTTGTGTGTTTCATTGATAGTGCTCAAGAGCTTAATTCTCGAACCACAAGGGAGAAAGCACAGCAGGATAACGTCCTGATACTAGATGATTATTGACCAGACGAGATAAGTGATTCACTTCGAATAAGTCAAATTACAATGGAGTATGATGTGTTGTCTTGAGAAAGTTAAAAAGTTGATTTTTTGAGGTCACCTTGAATATATGAGAGGATTACCGCAAATTCGGAATCTGTCACGAGATATCAAGTCTAGTATCTGTTCAGATCGATATCACTACCACAATATTGTCCATGCGCTCTTGATAACGCATCTGCAATGAACATTAGTTCACCTGGTTTGTTAACCAATTAAATGTCATCTTTCTAAATTTGTAACATCATGGCGCTGCAATCTAGCTGGAGCTCTCTCCAACGGTTTTCTAGTGATTATGATGAGTGGGTTATGAACTGGAGCAGGTTGATTGTCGAACCTCCTCACATTGTAGCATGGTTGGGGAAACAATTGGAATGTCTGGAGATGAGGCATTTTTCGATCGACTGTCAGCCTTACATACGCCAAATGCACAATAGGTGCTTTCCTTTTACAACCCAAACTAAGTACTCTGACCTGAGTTGATAGCGGTGTCTCACTTCCGCTCATGTGATTTCTCGCTTTTTCTCTCTATAACTTAGGTAAGATCAGTGAGCTTTGTGGTGAAAGGAAAGCGCCTAATGCTTCATGGCTTCGGTACCTCTGCTTTGGTGTTTTGGCATATTTCTCACGAAATGACTCAAGAAACAAGAAACAGCAGCGGTAACACAATTTTGAAGTTTATTTTTGACAAAACGTTAAGCTGATGTTGTTGTCCTAGTTTCCAAAGTGAAAGGGTCTGGTCAACTAGGCATTTCCACATGACGTCACGAGCTCATCAGTGTTGCCAACCTAGTTGAATTTATAACCTCAAAAAAGTGTTAAGGAACAACCCGCGTTGTTATGATTGTAAAAAAGTACTTTTTTGAGATTTTGGATACAGTAGGAAGCAAGTTTGTGAGTGATAATTGTTCACGAAACTCTGGCGCTTCGATCAATACTGATAGTTGGAGATGTGCTGCCCCGAATAGCTCAATAAACAAGAGAGTTTGGTGGAGTGCTTAAATCATTTTCGTCGAAAAAAAAAGAAATCCGTGGCTTTTTCGGAAAACTAGATTTCTGGAAGAAAAGAGCATCTCAGGAAGTATATCAAAGTGCCAAGAAATGCGACTTGAAGACATCTAGGAAGGAGAAAATATGCCAGTTTATTATCCTGCCGATAAGGTAAAAAGCTGACTAAATTGTTGGAATACAGAACAAATGTGAGATGATTTCACAAATCATCCATTACTAAGCGCCCTTCTGATTTCAGAGAGTATGGCTGTGGCAAAAACTATGACTTGTGGCGATCTCGAAATGGGAAAATCCAGCGACCAAGGAATTTTTAAGTTTACCACAATTTTACCTCAAATCCTGCTTACAAGAAGAAATTTCAGGATTTTTTAAGCAATGTGTCTTGATGCGATGAAGCCATCAACTGAAATTCAAGATTGTCAAGTCAGCTGTACGATTTTGATCATCAGAAGATA
The DNA here is from genome assembly GCA_949128115.1 of Anaspis maculata. Lineage (NCBI taxonomy): Eukaryota > Metazoa > Arthropoda > Insecta > Coleoptera > Scraptiidae > Anaspis > Anaspis maculata. The sequence continues at coordinate 67,150,860 of OX421966.1, read as the reverse complement.
CTCGGATCCGATCCCATCTGGTTCACATGTGCTTATATCTCAGTGAATATTACAACTACAGTGGAGTAGAAAATGGAAACTATTGTCAATTCAAACATTTAGGCTTGTCAAAAGCAATGGAGAAAGCATGGCTAGAGATGTAGAGGGCTCAATGAACGTGAAAGCTGGGTTGGAGTTTGGAGTGGTTGAATTTTTTTTTTGAGGAAAAAATGAGAAATTCATGGTTTTCTCGAAACGCTGGGCTCGTGGAAGTACGAGGCATCACAGAATGTATCCCAAAGCGCCAAGAAATGGAAAGGAGGAAGGAAGGAATACACTTGAAAAAATATACGGAGGTTGTACCGATAACGATTAGGATGGGTAACTAAATTGCTGTAATACAGTTATGATGTTTGCACAAAATTATCTGTTGCTAAGTCTATCTAGTTTCAGGAAGTACCTGTGTCAAAAATTGTGGCCTTCGGCAATCTAAAAATGGGAAAATCTACGGACTGGGGAATTGCTACGTCGACCACAATTTGGAGCCTAGAATCCTCAATAGAACAATAAATATTTGTATTTTTAAGAAATGTATCTTGACACAATCAAGTTGTAGTTGAAATTTCAATATCGTTAAATCAGGTGTAAAATTTCTGTGAAGTAGGGCTCAGGTGACCGAATACATCTTCGGTGGCCGAACAGCTGTTCGAGTCAAACTTCCATGTTTTGCCTCTGTCCGTATTCTACAACCAAAGTGAAGACATTCCTGCACTTTTAAAATATGAAATATAAACAAAAACTATTGTTTGTTTCTTTGATCCAGCAGTAAAAGCTGGGCCTCAAGTATTTGGGTGATTGGGAAGCACAAACCGAAGAGGTACATACCTAGCCCCGCAGTCCCCACACAAGGCATATCACTCCAGCAATGCCGGGAATGTAAACCCCCAACATTCAGGTGAAGTTTGGTGGCAAAGTTTATGCCCAATTTCGTCGGAAAGTATGGATTTTCACCACTACCCTGTGCAGGTAACCTAACATGTTTGGCTTGCTTTTTCACAAAAAAACACTTTTCCACGAGAACTTATTTTGCAGGCGCATTAAGGACATTGCTTTGAACTTGATACAAAAGTTTCAAACGCAAACTCAAAAAGGTAGCCGAGGAAAAAAATGCTGAAACTGGAACTCCATAAGCGCCCTGTAGATAGGTTGTCCCCGAACATTATTTGGTTCAAATTTGGCGGGCAATTCTGGACAGTTGGCAACACTGATGTGACGTCAATGGAAATGCCTAACTGACCATGTGCGTTGTTCATGCGCCACACGACCGAAATACTGCTGAAATAGTCCATTGAAGCAAATATTTCTGTCACCTGTCAAATAAAGTCAGTTGCCAGTTAAAATATAGTAACTTGTCAAGAGTATCGAACGTTCAAGCAAGTACCATGGACAAGGAATGTCAAAACGCTGCACTTACTTGAATCGGCAACTTGACTTCAGAATTTGAGCCGTGTTCAGCGCTCCTAGCGTGACGGAGGGGTACTAATATGGGCCTTGTATGTTTCTTTCGTCCGGTCCAAACTTGAATACGCCTCTCTTGTCTGGAGTCCGATTTATGACTCCTTCGTCAATGATTTGGAGAGAGTTCAGAGGAGGTTTTTGAAGGCGGCTTATTTTATACTGGACAACCAATACCCTCCACGTGGTTTTCCTCAGGAGATCATGTTGGAGCGGTTCAACCTGTCATCTTTAAAGTCTCGAAGAGTGTTCCAGTCAATCCATTTTCTTTTTGGTCTATTTAGGAACGCGTTGGATTGCTCTGATTTTCTTGGTGCTGTGGGTCTCAGTGTTCCTCGGCTTTCCTTTAGATCACACAGTTTATTCCACCTTCCCACAGCTAGAACCAACATCCTAGTGGCATCTCCTCTCTATCAAATGATTGTCAATTACTCTGCTTATGAGAGCGATGTTGATCTCTTCAACTGTTCTCTGTCCGACATAGACGCGAAGGTTTTTTCCTAGGTATGTACCCCCCCTCGGATTTGTCTCTGATATCCCTCACCCTTTAACTGGGCTCTTTTGCCTGTTGGGTGCAGTACAACAATAATATATTTTCTAGTGGAGTCTACAAATTAACTAATCAGAGGTGTTGAATATTCGCGAAAAATGAAGTGGACTGTATAATAAAATGAAAATGAACTTACCAATGCAGTCAGTCGGATGATGTGATGCAAAAAAAAAAACTCACTGGGCAACACAAAGGGTGGTGAAAGGAAGGAAGGGAAAGCAGAAAATGAGTTTAACTTAAAAAGATCTTCAAAATGTTCAAAAACAAAACTAAAATTTACTTGTAAAACTATAAACTTATAATCGAAATTGATTAAGCGGCGGCGTTTTAATTTACGTGTGTAAGTACCAAAATTCGAACAATGATAACACGGAGCAAAAAAGGCGCTCTCGCATTAAAACTAAAGAGACGTATTTCTGGTTGCAGAATTAAATAAATAAACTAATACAGGTGGTTAGGGATGGCCCCAACAAGAGGAGTGCCCACTAGATTTTTCGTTTGAAATTGAAGACTTCCAATTATTGTTGATGTGAGCATTTTGCTCTTGCTCCGTTTGTTCGGGGAGTTGCCGAGGAAATTCCCCTCGCAACTCCTTGCACAAACGGAGTAAAGCAAAAGTGCTTCTACAGCACTTTTTTCCCGTTTTGTGGACGGTTGAGAATACCAGATATTAGTAAAAATCGCACATTTACTAAGAAAATGTATACAAATGAAATTATTCTGTAACGGGCGCAACAATGAGGTCCACTGAATTGTCCAGGCAGAGACAAACACTTCTGAGATGAGCTTCAATTTTCACAAGCAGGGTCGAAGTAGATGCGCAGGTAATGGAAACTGGAAGCAGCAAAGTCATCTTCTGAAGTTCTGAAGGTTCCTACTGCTGAGTTCAAAACCGGCTCCGGATGTCCTAGCTTGACTTGGAGGCTTGATGGGGGATATGCGCACCTGGGCGAGGGGTCCCCAGGGAATCCAAAGCTTGTTGAATAAAACGTTGCACAAAAACTACTTGAAATACTGCCACACCATCCAATATCTAACACTTATCCACAGAATAACTTGCATGGACACTGAACTTGCTACAATAACTAATATTTTTGTTCAAAATAAGGACGCTGGAAAATGAGGCAGACGAAAAATTTGTTTATAATTCGTTGCTTTGGCAATCTCACAGCCACTGCGAAACCCTGCCCTACCGCGCTGCAAATTCCGATTTTGTAGGGCCTGATCGGGGGGTTTCGGGACTTGAGGTATGAATTGGTCGAGCCGAGGAAGATCACCAATCAGGAGCGGAAAAGTGACGCTGGCGACACCTGAGGAGGAGGAGTCACGGCTCAACCCCAGACGCCAACCTCTCGAGAACGTTGCCACGGCAGTTTTAAGGCGAGTGCGTAGATCCTGGCAAGTACATACCTACCGACTAATGACGTCGATCAGTCTATCAAAATTGAGAATGTGGGTCGTAGCTAAGTTCTAAAATTGACTATTTGACAGTGAGCAGTTAGAATGCATGACAGATAATGCCCCCCGTGTTCATTGGTATCGCTCGCTTTGACGCGGGAAGTAATTGTATTGGTCTCAATGAGTCGCATAGCTTGGCAGGACTATGTCATCTTTCTTCGCCTGAAAGTCGATTGCTGCAAACTGCAACAGTGATTAACTGATATTTCCCTCGATTACCGCCTCAAAGACATCGTTTAGGTGCTTCGGGTCGAACGCGACTGCAATTTCGAAACGTCAGAATCGGTTCCGTCTTAATTGTTAGAAATGTTAATGGTCTCGTTTTGCGCGGCCCTCCTCAAGATCAGCGCGCACACAAGCGAATCATGCAGAGCGCGCGTTCTTCTGCATCAATGCTGCTGCGCTCGTAAAGAAGCCACGGGCATCCGGCAATAACAACGCCGCAGCATCTAGTAGGCACTGAACGTATTGCGCTAATAAAGCATAAGTAATGCTTTGCGAGTGGGTGGGCCACACCACACCCCATATAATCCGGTCTTGGTGCCTTTCAGGGGCTTGCTGTACGACGACGGTCTCTCCTCGTCGTCTCTTGTCTAGAGATATGTACCAATATGTTGCGAGAAGAGGTTGGAAAAAATGCGTCCATATTGGAATATACCGCGTCAGGGATCCGGAGGATATTTTATGGTTTTTGAACGAGAAAAAAGCAAGAGCGGTAAGTAAGTAGGTATAGGTAGGTAGAAGATATCCAAATAGGGGAAATGCACGGTGTAATTTTGCATCGCGCGCAGGACGAATTATTGCGAATAAGCCGTCCTATAGCTCTTGTTTATTTCTTGCAGACGAGCGTATGTGGGCTTCGCGGATGGAAGTTCAAATTACTGATCGATCCAGCTGTTGGCATTTCAGCTGATATGCGAAACCGATTGCAAATACCTACGTCAGAACGTGTATCATTGGAATCTCATTTGATCACCCTAAACCCTACCGGACAGGGACTTGTTATAAAATATTGTTTCAGCAGGGTTCCAGCAACTTAATTCTGAGAGCGCTGGAAAAAGTCGATTAGTTAAGCTCTTGTGTCCTTGTTTGCTTTATTGCGAATGACCAACAGTAGGTCGTCTCCAAAATACATATAGGTCAAAAACAGTAGAAAGCCAAAAATATTGAGTCAAGTGCAACAGGCACTTGTTCAAAATCTAACCCATGGAGTCTTCTGACGTCCATTTGGACTTGTCTACCGGACTAAGGGTATCATTGACCGACTCTTCAGCTCTGAGCACTTTCAGCTCCCTGATGTCAACCTGACAACCCAAGCTTGTCAGCTTGAAGTCCTTCGAAACTACAGTGGCTCGTTAGAAGCATACCAATATGTCAATTAGAATACAACCTAATGTAGACAGCTTGCCCATCCGAGACTCCATAGTGGTCACGTAAGGTAATTCATTGCAACCTGCAGCTCTCCTTTTTTCGGAGCCCAAATAGCCCCTCGAAAACTCGAAGCGTCAACTTAAGCTTGACCATTCGCGACCCTAATGGTCCCCTTGGAGTTATCCAATCTCAACTTTTGAGAATTTCTTCTTGCAGCTGCAGTTGTCGTCAAAGTATTCTGAGGTCAACTTGAGAATCTGGTCTTCCCATTGCTTCCCTTGGACACTTGTCGGTGACGTGACCCAGTAGCCACCAAGAAAGCTATGGGGCATTTCAATTTTCAGTGGCAATCAACAGATCTTGTCTTCTGCGAGTTCCAGTGGAACCCTCGAAGCATCCTGATGAAAAATTTGGCAATGTCGTTGCACCAGCTTGGGGCTCCTTTTGCCCTTAACTATATCGCTGTACTAGAATGATAGTAAGACAACTTGAAAAACATAGTTTCGAGTAATCGTCACTTGAACATTTCAGAAGAACGAAAAACACTCTTCTTCTCGAAATTTCGGAGATTTTTTAATTTTCCAGTTGTATTATATCGCTCCTGATAGACCTGTGAGGAATTCATTATGAAATCACATTTACTCTTTGAGAAAAAAATCAAAAAGTGAACATATCCTTGTATATCGCTAGAAATAATGGTTCTGTTGGAAGTTGTCCGTTTTTTCATGTAAGTTATCCTACTATTCGTCAGGAATTCGTAGAGTGATTTTGAATTTATCCCTCTTTTTTTTCAAGTTGTCCGAGTACTGCACAGTAAGCATAGCTTGGTTCAACATATTTTTCATAGTTATCCTTAAGTATTGTTTGACATGGAATAAGCCCATTAGTTTTTTGCTGTCATTTGACAAATAAAAGTGTCACTATCAGAAATTGGTAATTCATTTGAAAGTCATTGGAAAACTGTATTCAGAACAGTAGAGAGTGTTTCGCTAACTGTTGTGTGTCAAATATTAAAAAATGTCAAAGTTCATAACTTTGTCATTCAATTATTCAAGATTTTTCATCAAACATTTCATCCTGTGAACCGATTTTCACGATCTCTTACTTTTGGCAGTCTTGTATTGTATTGTATTGTATTATTTATTTCATGTTAGCAACTACATTTTGTAATTTTACATTCGTCAAGAATAAGGTAGATTATACATATATACATTGGTTTCACAATGAAGAACAAAAATCGTAGTACTCCTCAAATGAGTAGAAGGCCCGCTCAATCAATATAGTTCTGATACAATTTGAAAATTCGCGACTTGATGAACTTTTTATATCAAATGGTAGAGCATTGAAGAATTGAATGCAGTAGTACCTCCAGCTATTCTTCGTTTTGTTTACTCTTTGAAATTCAGGTCTGAAAAAGTCTCTGTGTCTGGTGTTGTAACTGTGTTCATGAGTGTTGTAGCAAGATATGTTGTTTTTCATAAACATTAGGCAATTGAATATGTACAAAGATGGTAAGGTCATGATTTGCAATCGTTTGAACTGTTCTCTACAATCATCTCTAAACCCCATAAAAGTCATGGTTCTTGGCTTCTTGGCCATAGCTTTAACCAATATAGTCTGCCTCTGCATCTATTCATCGTTTAGATTCAGTTTTACCCAAAACAAACTGACCTGTGGATAACGAAATCATGGCAATGTACATTGGAGATAAGTTAAAATTATTAAGTCATCTCAAACAATTCACGGAACATTTCTGGTCAAAGAGTGGGACAACTTAGAGAAAAGTAAGATATTTTACAAACGCATGAGGGTATATTTTGTGGAATAGTGAGTTAAAATGGAATATCTGAAGACTTTCATTGAATCAGTTGATTTTTTGGTATAAGAGTGAGACATCTTTCACAGTAAAATACTGAGATAACATGAAAAACAAGGACAACTTGAAATTTCCAAATCAGATTTGTTGTAAAATGGGGACATGTTGAAATGTCTTCGTATTATACCAGAAGGCAAGATCAAATTCGATCTATTTCTCAGTAGAAGAAATAGGACATTTTGAGATGTCCGAGTATTAGACCAGAACTGTTTGAAAAACAGATAATTATAACAGTGAGATATGATTTTTTATGTACTTCCATGATGATTCTGAGTAATTCGATTATTTTACCAGGTAGAGAATAGCTTGGAGCTATAGATTTTGGAATAATCCGAAAATCAGAAATTTGAAGTTATCTTACTATCATTCTAGCACAGCGATATAATGGGGTTTCCAGTGGATCTTGTGAAGAATCGAGAAAAAAGTAAACAAGAGCTTGAGAAACAAAATAATGGCAATTGGCGTCGGCGATCCCGTGAACAGGATCGATACAGATAACCTCCACGAGGGAGAGAAACAAGTAACGAAAAGGCGAGAAGAGAAAGCCAACGTTATATGTGGAACAGCCAAGGTGAGAGAATTTGATGCTGTAGATCGAATGGCTTGGCTCTTTCTGGGAAGAGTGAGACAGAACGCTACGGTTGATAAAATAGCACAGTACCCAAGAAGAATTTGTTCCGACTCCGACAATGAAGGTTATTCATGCTAATAACAATCTATTCGAAACAAAATAACTGAACTGGACGTGATGACTGCTGAAAGTGAATCTGACATCCTGTGCTTGACTGAAACGTGGAACCCTTGGAAAGGTGTTGACGCCATGAACATTCAGGGGTACGATATTGTATCAAGCTATTGCCGTCGAACGCGAAAACACGGAGAAGTGTTTATTTACGTAAGGAAGGGCCTTGCCGCCAAAAGGGGAGGAAAGGCCTTGTGTAATTCAACTCAAGATGGCATTAGTGAGTACTGCGTAATCTGCGCATGTAGTCCACCCCAAAGTGATATGAAAATGTTCTGCAACAGTGTCTCAACCTTGCCGACCTCGGCGTCTCGCCAGTATAATGTGATTATCCTTTGTGGCGACTTCAACGTCGATGTACTCACAGATCTGGTGAGCTTGCGATTGCTGAGAATCTTCCAGCTTCATTTCGCTCATAGCATCTCCTGAAAAAAAATCACAAGAGTATGCAACAACAAAAATTGTCAAAACTGGACAATTTCTGGACAGTTTGAAGCTCGCTTGCGTCGTTCCAGTTCATAGAAAGGCGATAAGTTTGTTGTTGACAATTATCGACTGATTGCTCTGGTTAATAGTACAGGAAAAATAGTAAAAAAATCGGCAAAACCTCGGAATAAATATGGACGTCATAAAAACTTGATATTCTGTTCAGAATTGACTGCTCTACAACATATCCGAAATCGCCAAAAATCGCACTCGGGGGTTTTGAGTTATTGGAGGGGGGGTAAAAAACTGCAACTTAAAACGGAGGGGATGAAACCTGTCAATCCATTGAAAGCAAATCTGTTGTGGGGCGACACAAAACTTTCCCGGCGGTATCCAGGGACGTCAGTAATGATTTTGATCTAAGCGTCCCTTCGGCAAAAGCGGGACTTAATGGAGAAGTTGATTGGAAAAGTTCCAGTGAGTTGAGCGTTTAGCGAGCATCCTGCATCCATTGTCGGGCCGACAGAGCAAGTGACAGGCTCTTAGGTTTTCACGGTGATGAAATATTTCGAAAGGTAGAACTAGGAAGCTAACTGTTGTGATATCTCAAGAATGCGATGCTAGTTCCTTATTAAAATTTTTGTTTCTACTTTAGACATGATGATGAAATTACACAAACTTGACTGAGAACTTTCTGCATCTGTGTGTCAAATTTCAACTCTATATCTTCAATTTAGAGCTTGGCGATTTAATCCGATCAACAATTTGGTAGTTATCGTGGCAGAACCGTTTAATTTGCGCGATCGCATTATGAAGTAGGTACAAGATGATGATATAATTCAAAAGATAGAACTAGAGGTAGTTAACTGTTGTGATATCTCAAGAATGCAATGCTAGTTCCACACAAGGGGGTTTACGCAGCCCCAACAACACTTGAAGACACAATTAATCGGGGCGCACTGTTGCCTTTAATGATGCAACCTGAATTATTGTTTGAAAAATAACTGGTGAAAATCAGTTCGGGGATTGAAACCCTGGGGCAGAGTTCTAATTAATTGCAATTCAGGGCCCCCAAGTAGTGACCTGTGAAATGAGACTTCGAGCCCATCAAGAAGTTAGGTCCGAACCACACCTGGCGGCACGATAGTTCTAGAAACTAAAAAAAAAGAGGGGGGCTCAGTGGGGCTTCAAGAGACACCCGTAGACACCAGGAGCCTAAAGGCCTCAATGAACCCAAGAAGACACAAGGCCGCAGTTTGGGCCTTGAACGGCAGACAGCATGGGGATGGGGCCCTGGTACCGAATCAAATAAGGGAACTGCACACATTCACAGTTTGTACATATATGTCAATGGAATAGGCATACTGAAGTTGCTAATGCTACAGAAAACACAAGGGGATTTACGGAGCCCCAAACAACACAAAGGATCGGTTCGCACTGTTGCCTCAAATGATGCAAAAAGATACAAAAGAGAACACCGAGAACCTGCCGAGAACAGCGTTCATGTTGTCACTTTGACATTGATACAATTCGTAACAAAAACGTAGTTACCTACAGGTTTGGTTGCTATGTTGCTAAAAAAAAATTGAATAGGCCAAAAATCGAGGAACAGGCAAGCGAGGCTGGAATCGGCTAGGAAAATTTTTAAAAATCCATAGCGCTTGTCCGGAAAACGGTGGGAAACTCCAACTCCAGCATTAGTTTGATTCTTTGGTAATGTTGCTTCCTGCCGAGTTTGGTTCACATCTGTCGTATAGATTTCGAATAATTGAATGGCAAAGTTCCAGACTTTGATATTTTTTATAATTTGACAGATAACAGGTAGGAAAATACTTTTAACTGTTCTGAATACAGTTCTTCAAGGGCTTTTAAATGACATATCGCAAGTCAAGTTCCGTGAGATGTAGCTTCTGTCATTTTCTAATAGTGACACTTTTGTTCGACAGATGACAGCCAAAAACTGATCCGGTCATTCCAGAGTGAAACCATGTCTGCATACCAAATTTCAAATTGATCAGCTCAACGGTTCGGCAGTTATCGTGGAAGATTACAGACTCACGGACAGACATCATTCTGGAAATTGTCTCAATCGTCTTGAAAAACCTCAAAATGGATATATCCGGCGTAATCCCAAAACTTTTTTTCTGCACGATTACAATACTTTCCCTCCGAGTTCGTGGGGGGCCGGGAAAGTAAAATACGTTATGATTCGACGCATCATATTCCGCTGATACCATTTTGGCACAAAAAGTGTCGATCATTGATAAAGGGGGGTCGTGGGGGGGCGAAGCTCTGCCAGGTGGTTCATTTTGTTTTTCTGGCCATGTAGAACCGATCACGACAAGTTTGGTATCTTTTCCGACTATATTCCGATATATTCCTATATTCTATATTTGACGTTAATCTGCTCCTCCACCAAACTCATTTCTGTGGACCTCTATCTCAGTCTAATGCATCAACAAGAATAACTTGAACTCACTATTTTGGTTATTGGAAGTAAATTCAAAGTCTAAGCTCCACTCCAGCGCATCTACTGGAATCTATACAAAACTCCAACATTGGAGCCTGCACCAGTTACTTTCCAACATGTGTATTGTTTATCAGCGCCTCCACCACAATTTGAATTTTGTCTTCAACCAATGAAAGGGCAGATTGAATTGATATTCAAAATTTTTGTTATTGCTAGTGATGTCAAACTTCAAGCTCCAGCGCCTCCGCCACAATATGCAAATTCCATCAAAGCCCGCACCAAAGCACACTTTTCAAATTTCTCAAAGTTATTCCATCAAAATCATTTGTGTGGGCGTTTGTCTTAGACTATAGCACATGAACAAGACTAATTTGTCAAAACTGTCATTGTAATTGTTATAAGTAAAGTTAGAGTCAAAGCGTCGGCGCATTCGCCAAAATCCACAATATTTAATCAACTTCAATAATCACTCCTCAAATCTGATATTGTTGATCGGCGCCCCCCACCAAAACTCATTGTGAAGACTTACAGACAAACAACGAGCAAGACCAACTTGATGCTCAAAATTTTGGCCATCAGAAGGAAATTCAAAGTTCATGCCTCAGCGCATCCGCCAAAATCGACAAGATATTGCAGCCTGCACCAAAGCTCACGTTTTAAATTTCATAATGTGAATTGGCGCCTCCACCACAATTATTTCTGTATACATTTGTCCCAGACTAACAAGCGAACAAGACTGATTTTATACTCAATAAATTTGTGACTACTGGAAATTGAATTCGGCGAGTCCTGCAAAACCATAAAGCATTTCAACGTCTCCGCCAAAATCAACGATTTGAATTTCTTCGCGAGGTTTCAACAAGCGCCTCCGCCAGAATCGATTATCGTTACGGCTTCATCTCAGACTGGCGCAAGGCTATTTTTTGATGGATTGAATAATTTGGCTACTGGAAACTGAATTGAAATTTCTATTGGCGCATCCATCAAATTGTGCACAACTACCCATATTCAAACCTCCACGAAAGCTTTCCAAATTTTATGACAATGACGGGTATCAGTTTCATGATTTCCATTATAGTACAAGAAAGATAGATTTCAACCTTGGAATAAATATGGACGTCCTGAAAATTTGACATTCTCAAGAGTGCTCTACATCATATCCAAAATCGCCAAAAATCGCACCCGGGGGCTTTGAGTTATTGGAAGGGGGGTAAAAAATTGAAACTTGAAATGGAGAATGGAGGTTGGAGGTGATGAAACCCGTCAATCTAGTGGGAGCAAATACGTTATAATTCCACGCATCATATCCCGTTGATACCATTTTGGCACAAAAAGTGTCGATCATTGTTGAAGGGGGGTCGTGGGGGGGCGAAGCTCTGCTAGGTGGTCGATTTTGTTTTTATATCCATGTAGAACCGATCACGACAAGTTTGGTGTCTTTTCCGACTAAATTAAATCTGATAAACACGAATCCAATGTGTAAATTTGAATTAAAGCAAGTTTGAACAAGTTAACTTGAGAAAACTTGTTTTTTTCTCGACAATTTTGACGTTTTACTTTAAAACCACGTGGCCCACCCACGAACACGGAGGGAAAGTATTGTGATCGTGCAAAAAAAAAGTTTTGAGATTTCACCGGATGTATCCGTTTTGAGGTCCCCCAAGACGATTAAGACCATTTTCAGAATGATGTCTGTCTGTGTGTGTGTGTGTATGTGTGTGTGTGTGTGTGTGTGTGTGTGTGTGTGTGTGTGTGTGTGTGTGTGTGTGTGTGTATGTGTGTGTGTGTATGTGTGTGTGTGTGTCTGTCTGTGATCTTCCACGATAACTGCCGTAACGTTGACTGGATCGACTTGATATTTGGTATACAAACATGGTTGTTTTTTGAAAAGAGCCCATTAGTTTTTGGCTGTCATCTGTCAAACCCAACTGTCACTTCGCCCATGCCAAAAACGCTTCCAGTCCTGCCGGATCCAGAGGGGGGAGGTATCATCAGCCATCTTTTTTTCCGTCTTTTACTTTCCCGGCCCACCCACGAACACGGAGGGAAAGTATTGTAATCGTGCAGAAAAAAAGTTTTGAGATTTCACAGGATATATCCGTTTTGAGGTCCCCCAAGACGATTAAGACCATTTTCAGAATGATGTCTGTCTGTGTGTGTGTATGTGTGTGTGTGTGTGTGTATGTGTGTGTGTGTGTCTGTCTGTGATCTTCCACGATAACTGCCGTAACGTTGACTGGATCGACTTGATATTTGGTATACAAACATGGTTGTTTCTTGAAAAAACCCATTAGTTTTTGGCTGTCATCTGTCAAACCCAACTGTCACTATCATTAAATGTCAGAAGCTTTATCTCACGGAACTCAACTTGCAATATGTCATTTGAAAGCCCTTAAAAAACTGTATTCAGAACAGTTGGAAACATTGCCCTATCTGTCATCTGTCAAATAATAAAAAATGTTAAAATTCAAAACTTTACCAATTAATTATTCAAAATCTATCCGATGGATTGGAACCAGATTTGGCAGGAAGCAACACAACAAAACAGTCAAATTGAGGCCGCAGTTGCAGTTTTCCACCACTCTCCAGTTGAGCGTAATGAATTTTCGAAATTTCTCCTGGCCGTTGCCACTCAGGAGGGGCTCTCGCCGGTGTTTCGAAAAAAATTCTCAAACAATTTCTCACTCAAAAATTTATTCCTGCTCGAGAATCGACTTTTTTTGGAAATTTCAACTGATATCGAAAGTAGATTGTATTGAGCGTCGTGCAGGTCTGTTTTCAGAGTTGACACGGTTTCGGTTTTCCGACTGTAATTTTTTCAAAATGAAATTTGCACATTCCGTGAATTTGAGAAAAACGCAATGCAAACTTCTACATGCGGTAGGCCCCACGAAATAATAATTTTAGGTGCAGACATGCTGTCAATAAAAGTTAGAGAAAAGATTGAGCTAATTTTTGCAGGAAAAATTTTCGAAATCGGATCAACAGTTGCCGAGTTTTCCTCTCTGGAAAAACTGCAAATTTTCCAACTTTTTATTCAGTGAACAGATTTCTTGGAATAGTTTTTTTTTAGAGAATAGATAACTGGTTCTTGAACATTTTCCAATAATTTCTCTCCAATTTCCCGGGAACTTTCCTCCTGAAAATATAAAACCACTCATGCGATCGTACAAATTAAGCGGTTCTGTCACGATAATTACCGAATTATTGATCCGATCAAATCGAAATCAGGTACGGAGGCCTAAGTTCAGCCTGGAATGTTCTGATTAGACTTTGGGTAGATGATTTTGATCGGAAGCCCTCAGGTGGCACATTGGGTCTGGGTTTGTCTGCCCAAGCTCTAAATTGAAAATATAGAGTTGAAATTTGACACACAGATGCAGTGAAAGTTTTCAATCAAGTTTTTGTAATTTCATCATCATATCTAAAGTAGGAACAAAAATTTCAATAAGGAACCAGCATTGCATTTTTGAGATATCACAACAGTTAGCTACCTAGTTCTACCTTTTGGATCATTTCATCACCTTGGAAAACTGACCTAACCTGTCATTTTTTCTGTCCGCTCAACAATGGATGCAGGATGCTCGCTAAACGCTCAACTTAATAGAATTTTTCCATCAATTTCCAAATCGAATCGCCCCCTCCCGAAGGGACACTTCGATCAAAATCATTACTGACGTCTCTATATACCGCCGGGAAAGTTTTGTGTTGCCCCACAACACATTTTTTTTTTATTGTTAGAGGTGTTCATCTTCATCATCTTGGCGATTTTGGATATGTTGTAGAGCACCAAATTCTGAACCGAATAAGTATCAAATTTTCAGGACGTCCATATTTTTTCTTAGGTTTTGCCATTTTTTTTACTATTTTTCCTCTACTGTTATTAATTATTTTTTAAGCGAAGGAGAAGCGACGTCATAATTTCAGTTGAACTGGAAACTTGGAATGCATTGATTAAAGTACAATAATTTTTCGTGCATCCGTGCAAAGCTTCTCATCTCAGTGCCTTCACGTTTACTATTCATATTCGGAGTTTCTTCTTTCCCAATGAGTCAAGTCTTTGAGAGAAAACAAGTTTATCTATTCGCGATATAATCGGAAGGTGCGTATTGAAGTGAATAAACAGGTCAAAAAAAAAGCAAAAAAATTGGTATCAAACTTCATGGAATGTCACGAGAAATCTTAATTGAATCACACTGTTTGGGTAAATTCAATTTATGAAAAATGCTTAGAGGTATCACAGGCATACGTACCAACCTACCTAATAAATGAAAGCTCACGAAAGCTCTAATTTATAACTTGCACAAAAAAAAAAAGAAACTTCACTGATGGAAATGAATAATCAAAGGAATCTGCGTAGGACCTTTTTTACAAATCCAACCGCCATTTCATGGGCTTCGATCTAATAAATATAACTCAATTAGGATGAGACTTGCCTCTCCGCGAAAGCTTCATTGTTGAACCGCCCACAGGATACAATAAACTCGCGCATTCTAATTATGGCCAATAAACACAATGGCAATTAGTTAAATTAAATGTAAAGTGGGGGCGAAACAAGCACGCCACTGATTTAGTTAACTCGAGACACACACATGCACCATCACAATTTTTCAGTTGTTCATAAATACTCCTCACCCATCGGCGTGTGGGTTTCGAGCCCATGGTCAATGTCTCTTCTCCGCATCCATTCATCCGATCGCATATTTTCAATTTCAGCCTTGGATCTTCGAGAAGAATTTCGTTCGATGCTTTGTATCAGAAAAATTCATATCCATATATACCTACACGGTGGACAATTTGTTGTTCCAAATAGAGAGGTCGCATTTCCCGGAGCATTGCGTGACATTTTCGATTTTTGTTTTAATTGGCAATTAATTAAAAATTATTTTTGATGTGTCGCAGATTGGTCGGGTGTACTAATTAATTGGTTGTATGGATCGCATATCGATATGCGGATTGATTTGGAAATGTCGCGCGTGTTTGGGTGCCATTACACGGATTTGTGGTGTTCCCAAGCTCAATCAAGATGCTTGAAGGTTTTTTGATTTTTTTTTAATACATAACGGAAATAATTGTTTACACGGCAGCAATCTAGTTTTCCATGGCAATTCACTATAACACAGCTTTCAGATAAGCATTATAAAAGTTCTCATCGATTATTTACCGAGATCAATAATGCAAAATTGTTAATAGCAATTATTTACATTTGCTGCTACATTTATCGTTATCGCTTTATTTTTCCCTTCGGCGTAATCCAGCATAGTGTCCCAATTGAAACCGGCACTGTTCCATTCGACCGTGATTTTTTTGAATCAACGCGTAACTTGCGCGCGTTTTAATCGAAGGATTCGTACTCCACGAATAAAGTCACCGATAAAGGCCGATAAATCACAGATTTGAAATTATTCACAACTCTTGGCAGGCGCGTATTATAGAGGCAGTTACAACACGATCTATACTTAAGTACTGCCTGTAAGTATAGTGGCTGGTAAGTAGCTGGAAAAAAGCGATGTCTTAATTTCGGTAAAAAGCAAAGCTCCAATAATAATGGTGGCTATCGGTACCTTAGTAAGTAGAATAACTGTACAATACGGACCTGGACGTAATTGACCGTACCTACATGCTGTAACACTATAAAATATAAAAGCATACACCAGCATCGGAGGACGGATTGCGGAAGCTCCTCTGGGGCGTGGTGCGCTCTTCCATACTCTCGCCAAGACCACTCTGGGCGATATCAGCCCAGGTCAGGTCATCGGTGTCCTCCTGTTAATCATGCATGGAAAATCATGTTAGAGGGACGACGCCTATTTATATTCGTTATGCTTATTGAACACTGCGCCAACATTTTTACATCTCCATACGACCTACCGTCAAGAGAGCGCGCCGTCGATTATTGATGGCCACCGATCGATCATTTCACCCATATCTTCGGCTTGTGGCTATTAGTATACTTATTCCTCCAGCTGATGGTACAAAGCTGATGACCGTAATATTATGATGATCCCAATTACTGATGGGCAGTTTTTTCCTTTGCTTCTCTCCGTATAGTATCCGTCAAAGCTATTATTGCATGATGGTGCGGCATATAAACGGAATCGAGATGCCATCACTGAAAAAGTTGATTTACGGCGAATAATCTTTGTCAATTATTGGAATATTCCGAATGTCCGTATAGTAAAAGCGGCAATCATTAAGTGCTGATGATGGCGTTGTTGCATGCAGGTTTTCTTGTGGGTTGAAGCGAGTCGTGTTTTGAAATGAACGCTTATCCTTAAAAAAAATATCGAACTCCATCATCAACTCTTGATGATCATCAGAGTTAGCGATATAATTGAATCAGCTGCAAGTAGCGTCCATAAAGTTGTCATTTCAGACTAGTCCGTGATGCTGAAGCAGCTATACAAGTACCATTACATCCCCCACTTCTTCATCTGGCTATCACATTGATATCTCTGACTTTTGCCGAAGCTTTTCATAATCCATCAGGTCTTGGTAAGTACTTTTGCTGTAGGTAGTGAAGCCACCTGCATTTGGCGGGCCGAAAATAATCCGGAAGAAAATAAATCGAAGCCGTGTAATCGAGGTAGTTATATGTGAATATTAAGAGTCAAGACATCATTGAAAGATGTCGCTATTGTTATTCAATCCATTCGTGTAAATCCCGTGAAGCTCTACAACATGATTCACTTGCTACACCTCAATATTCAACAACCGTCCCTGCTCGACGTCCGATGAAATGGTGAAATGAATGTGCGAATGAAGTAAAGCACCCGCACATCAAATTAGTTAGTCTGCCAGCGTACTCCTGCTGTATCGACGCTCTGCGCACCCACTGCCCAGCAACGCCACATTCCAGTACGCTATATCAAGTTACCTACTGTGGAATTTACCACTATACGCCGTTCACAATCGTTTTAGATCCGATAAAATTATCCCGAATTGCTGGGGATAAAAAAGCATCGATGGAGTTGACCGTTGTACTTGGAGCAATCCGTCTGGGCTGCCGTTCGCTCCCGACTTGTCACGTCCGTTGCCGAGTGCTTCTGCGGGTCTGGTAGCGAAGAGTTTTAATCCCCTTCGAAGAAGCTGAGCTGGAGCCCGTTGATGTTGCGTCGCGACCCTCCTGGAGGCCGTAGAGTCGAAGCCCCGATGATGAGTCCCAGCCCACTTGGACGATGCCGAGTCGAAGCCCCGGCCGATGCGTCTTAGTCCCCTGGAGAAAGTCAAGTTGGAACCCTTCGGAGACGCGTTTTGATCCCCCTGAGGAAAGTTGAATCGAGATCCCTCCAGGTTGAGTTTTGACCCGCCTAGATGCCGATGAGTTGCTACTCTTTGAGTTGTAACCCATCTCTAGGATACCGTGTCGAAGCCCTTGGATGTTGAGTCTTGACCCGCCTTCGGGAGTCGAGTCAGAGCCCCTTGAAACTGATAATCTTGTTTTAGAGGCACGACAGTTCCGGATATTTCCATGTAGAGCTTGTCCCGAGAACAAAGACGTTCTTATTCGGAACTGATGAATTCAATCCGGTACCCAACGATGCCATTGTTCAGATAGGGATTTTGTAAAAATGAATTGTTATTCGGACTCGACCAGGTATAATGTAGAGGACGATTATTTAGCGTTAGGGCGAAGATTATTTCGACGCCTCTCCGCATCGGCTCTTCGGCGAACAGCCTGTATAGTCAATTCTCTGCGTTTTCTTTCTCCTGACTGCGGCATTCTCCCAAAAACCGGTGAACGACAACGAACTAGTGCGTATACGGGGCGTACTCAAGAAGTTTCCACAATTAAGCTTGTCCCTTGACTTGAGTACTTGTTTCGCGCTCACCATCGGTTCGAATGTTTTTGGAAGGGTGGAATTTGGTTTAATATTTCCGGTTATAGGCACTCTCGATCACGGGAATCTTTTTGAGCGTTGGGGGCAGTTCACGGCAAAAACAGGTTCAAGGCCTCCACAAAGGCCCGCCATATCCAATCCCCTCCAAACGGGCAGAAAAGAACCATAGCCCAAAAAGAGCGTTAGCCTTTGAAAAAAGGCTCCACAAAAAGGGGGCCACCGCACACACCGGCCCACAAATTTCAGATTGCATTCGTGGTCGAAGTCACTCTTTCCTTTTTAGTGTCTAGAGGCCGGGCCTAACCCTAACATGACCTCTAACACTAACATAAATGTTGGATCTGATCGAACCACAAAAAGAACTTTGAACCGCGAAAACCAGTCAGAATTAAATGTCGGTCAAGGTGTAGAATCAGGTGTCCGTCGGAAGGGTGGGGTGCTGGGACGTCTGAAATGATTAGGGGAAACTTATCTTCTCGGAAATAGCTTAGATATTTTAGATATTTCAGCCTGCGATGTGAAGGTAGGACTAGGTATAGGAGCGAGCCATCATTTGAATCTTTTGACTTGTACATAGTGGTCAATAGATTGCTGTTATGTTAAAAATGTATACTGTGTCTTATTGTATTCAAACTCGTAGTCAGACCTGTCTCAACAATTTCGAGAGCTTCATCATCGAACAACAAGAAGAGAGGCATAACAGGATGTCGTCTTGATACTAGATGATCATCGGCCAAGCGGTTCCAAAAGCGGGAAACGTGATTTAATTCAAATAAGTTGAATTAAAGAGAAGTATAATGGGTTGCCTACCCATCCAGGGGTTTATTCATTCATTTATTTATTTTATTTAATTGTCTTATTTCACGAGGCGGCATTCAGCTATAAGCTGCTCTACCATGCAACCTCGAGGACAGCACAAAATATCCATGGATGAAGTAGGATTCGAACCCACACAGGGCAGCGCGAATGGTTTGGTTTGCCATCACCTGTACCACTCGGCTACCACCGCCCCATTTAAGAAGATAGCTGGGGTCATTTCACATTAATACATACATACTTAATAATAATAATAATAATAAATGGACTTTATTCAGTAAATGAATATTAAATGAAGAGGGGCGAAGTCTAGCACAATTGCTATTCTACTTAACCCTCTCAACATGTTACAAAATAAAATATGACAAGAAAAAATGCATAGCAGACAAAACAAAAAAAACAAGCAATAAATTCTTAACACATGAATTATATGGAATGAGGGAGGAAAACAAAATCAATTGCTAATTTTCATCACAAGAAAATAATGTAAAAAATTAAAGTAAGAAATCAAATGTAAGAAATTAACACAAAATTGAACAAAAATTAACACAAAATTAAGTAGAAATCTGTATCCTCAGTGCAAGAGAATAGAGCGAGAAGGAAAGATAACAGCAATTAAGCTAAAGTAAGAAAGAAAAAAAAAACAACTGTAGGGACAGACTTAATCAATGATCAAAAAGCCGCAGGGAAGAGAAGCATAAAGAAATGAAATGAAAGTCAAATTCCACCCGATAAAATCAATCTGATGAGCTGGCTTTTGAAAGACGAAAGCGATGGCGACTGCATCAACCCACGAGGAAAAGAGTTGAAAAGTTTCACAGAGTTATAAGTGAAAGATCTTCGAAATAAAGTCGTATGGTGGTGAGGCATTGTCAATCTATCATTAGACCATCTTAAATTTAAGCCCATGGAACAAGCGTCCGATCGTAATACAAGTTTACTTCTCAAAGCTACACTGCATAAATCAAACTTGAAAAGCTTGTGAAGAAAGTTCCCCAACTGGGAGATACGACGCTGTTCCATGTTGAGCCAACCAATCTCGGACAACTTTAAGGACACGTGATCATACTTTCTAAGACCGTATATACATCTTATACAGGCATTCTGGACTCTCTGTATTCTACTTTTTGTGACAGAATCAAGACAAGGCCCATAAATGAAACTACAGTAATTGTAGAAAGAGAGTACAAGAGTATCGCAGAGGTGTTTCTTCAACGGGAAGCTCAGTATGTGTCGGTTAGCGTATATTAGTTTTAAAGCTGAATAAGATTTTTTCAAAAGTGACGTAACGTGATCCTTGAATCTTAAATTTGTATCAAGGATAACGCCAAGATTGCGAGATGAATCGACGTAAGGGATTTGAACGTCATCAATCTTGAGAGAAAAACCATTATTCAATAAAAATTCTTTTTGTTTTTTAGTTGCGAATAACAAAGCAAAGGATTTTAAAGGATTAAGGAGTAACGCGTGTTCTTTGGAAAGGGAGCTTAACTTATCCAAGTCCTTCTGAATATGCTCACGAGCCGCAAGAAAATCCGAATAATGAAAGCTGAAGTGCAACTGCGTGTCATCGGCGTAGGCTTGGACCTTGCATTTATCCGTGCATGTTAAAACGTCAGAAGTATACACAATAAATAACAATGGACCGAGTATTGAACCCTGCGGTACGCCGGATTTAACACTTAAAGCAGATGATAAAACATTATTGACAGAAACACGCTGATATCTGTCCTCAAAATAAGATGTTATAAGAGCAACAGAAGAATCATTAAAACCGAAGAATTTAAGTTTAGCAAGAAGCAGTTCGTGATTGATCGTATCAAACGCCTTGGAGTAGTCCAACAACACCAAAGCACTGGCCAGACCTTTATCATATGCACCGATGATGTCATCGACGACGTTTGCCAGGGCAGTAGAAGTACTGAAACCAGACCTGAAACCCGTCTGACAATCCGGCAGTAGATGATTTGCAGTAAAATAATCGAACATTTGACGATACAACACTTTTTCGAAAATTTTGGACATTGTAGGTAAGATGCTGATTATTCTTAGGTCGGAAAACTCTGTGGGATTAGATTTTTTTGCCAACGGTTTACCTATAGCAATCTTCCACTGCCAGGGGAAATAGCACTGTTCCATGCAACTATTAATCAGATGGACGATATACCGATCAATCACTGGGCTACAACATTTGAGCATCTTCAGCGAAACATGATCTGCACCCAGAGCATTAGATTTAAGTGCCCAAAGAATTTGGTGAACTTCCTCAGCACACGTCATTACAAAATCGAAACTCAGACCAGGTTTGGAAATTTTATTGCAATAGAAATCAACTTTTTTAGAACAGTCTGAAACGTTATGGAAGAAAGAAGCGAAGTAATTATTTATATCCTCGGGATTTGATAAGTGGATTGGGATGTTTGTTTTGTCATTCACATTGGGCAAGACGTTCAAATTCCTAAGAGCAGCCCATGTTTTTCTAGAGTCGTACCGTTCTGAACAGGTAGACAACAAGTAAGATCTCTTTTCCTTCCTGATCAAGTTCAAAGTGAAATTTCGCAATTTTCTATAAGCGTCCCAGTCAGCCTGGTCCTTGGTACGTTTAAATTTTTGAAGAGCTCTATCTCTTTGTTTCATGAAGATTCGTACGTTTTCATTTAACCACGGAGCCTTTGGTTTCGTAATCCTTGATTCTACAGTAGGACAATGTTCGTCGAATAAATTGTTAAAAATTTGAACTTTTCTGTCAATATTCTTCTCTCTCAACATACTGAACCAATTCAGACGTTGCAAATCAGCCTGAAAATTATGAATATCAAAACCTCTGAACTGTCTGTACGTTACAAACTTAGGCTCAAAAGTCTTCCGGGCTATTTCGATCCTACAGAACACCGCGAAATGATCTGAAATATCAGAAGCAGACAACGTACCGCTAGAATGCACAACAACATCACTCGTA
The DNA here is from genome assembly GCA_949128115.1 of Anaspis maculata. Lineage (NCBI taxonomy): Eukaryota > Metazoa > Arthropoda > Insecta > Coleoptera > Scraptiidae > Anaspis > Anaspis maculata. Next base: position 67,128,857 of record OX421966.1, on the reverse strand, counting down.
ACAAAAATTGGATCAATCAATGTAGCAGTGGTCTCAGTTATTCTAGTAGGCTCAGTCAATATTTGATTAAAGACTTAGTATACCCATTCGTTTATTCAATATTCTATTTAGTGTTGTTTATAAATATAAACAATATTAGATATTATCAATAAACGGAAGTTCTCATAAAAAAAAAATCAACTTCGAAACCACATGAATCGAAACTGTTTTGTTATTTCCGATTACTCTGATTCATTTTATTTTTATTGTTATGATTAAGTGGTACTCACACAAACTACTGATTCACTGTTGTGTAAGCAGTGAACTATCTCAAAATTTACTAAAATAAATGACCTCAAAGGTTATAGAGCAATACATAATTCACCTATTTTTATAGAAAAAAGAGCAAACGCTATCTTCCTGGAACGTTCATTCTGTTTGCAACAGTCTTACAATGAAGTTGTCTTTATTGGTCATATTTTCAATTTTGTGCATTTTTTCTGTAGCCGTTTACTCTAAAAGTTGCAAGTGCAAATGCTGTTCAGACAATGAATCCTTGGAGTCGAATTCAACTACCACAGAGCTGCCTCTAGAGTTGCAGGAATTCTCTTACACTGAAGGGGGAGGTAATTTTTTTGTTTTACTTTGTTGTACTTACATATATAATCAATTTCACGGCTTTCTGCAGTAGAGCAAGCTATGGGAAAAATGGGTTGCGTTGGTACGAATGACTCGTTGACGACTTGTTGGCAGCTAGCTGTCTTCATGTGGAATTTTCAATGTGACATTGTCGCCGACTTTGCGAGTCATGTACGCGAAAGTGAAAATTTTCGAGAATATGCGAGAAATTTTCAATTTCCTTCGAGTGACTTGCAGTGAGGACGATAAAAGGGACATTTTCTTCACTGGTTGGTGGGTCTTCGCCAAGGCTATTTGGTTTTTGCCGGCCACTGATAAAATTCTGCCGAAAGTCCGTGATGCCGTGAAGAAATATAATGTTAAAAGGAAAAACCCACTACCCAAGAGGGAGCTTATTCTTTAGATGGACAATATGGATAGCAGGACAATAATTTGTGGAGTTGAACTGTACGGAGACGAGACAATTTGGGCGTGAGTAGGTGGGTACATTGTGTTGTCTGTCAGCATATGTCTTCATACTTTGCTTGCTGTTGCAGTAGGTATAATAGGTAGAGCTAGAGCTAGAGTAGTTACCTAGACCTAGTACTCACTACTGCAATGCTCGGTGGGCCTTTTCATCCGAGTAGTATCCTGCCGATATTCGACATTATTCATTAGTAGCCGCCAAAAACGTAACAACCTTGGCAGAGACCCACTCACCATTAAAGACAATGTCCCTCATCATCCACCCTGCAAAGCACTCCAAAGAAACTCACGATTCCTGGCGTATGGAAAAAAAAATCACTTCGCCTATATGATACGTCGACACGGTGACAAGGTGTCACACTGAAAATTGTACGTGTAGACAACTGGCTGGCATCCCCTTGTCATCGTATCATTCATACCAACACAACACAATTTTTTCTTAGCTTGCTTTAATGCAGAAAGCCGTGAAATTGATTATAATTATCTGTACCATCTTGTCTATCTGCTCACGTGAGCGTTAGGACGAGCGTTAGGACATCTTTTCGAGATTATTTGATTCATTTGCATTCAAAAATTGGTGAGTAGGTACCTTAAATGTTGGATGAAATATTTTAAAAATGAAGTTTCACGAACATTTCATTGCAAGTACTTACGCGCAACGGTCTGAAATGACAAAGTGGCTCAAGTATTTCTCTATTTTCTTAGTAAAAAGTAATGTGCTCTCTTATAGTGCTGAATTTTACGCCAAAACCACAAAGCTCTTTGGAAAACGACACCCTCATACGGTATAACCCTGACGACAAAAGCTATTTTGAAAAAACTCTCCAGCAATTTTACCGACCATATACCACGCACCATGAAAATCACGAAAATTGCCGACCCGGCGTCGTCGCTGACCATGGAAAAGTTTGCAAATTTATCTTGGATGAACGTGAACTATTGGGATGCGATCCGAATTCGAATTTTGGTCTCGCAAATGACAATATTTGTGTATTCCTACAACTGAACAAGGTACGCACCTACCTGAACTCCTACGTAATATTTTCTAACGATAATGATCTTATACTTATCAATATAAATATTTCTGAAGGTCAAGAACTGGCAACCTGAATATTACAATTCTTCACTTCCAGAAAAGATGCCGGATTATTTGAAGGAGTATATCAGGCATCATAGCCACAGGATAGAAGAGGTTTGTTCACCAACACGATTTGTCAAAAATTTTGAAATATTTATCGTAAAGTAAATACTTAGTGCTGAAGTGGGTTCACATCAGAAGTCAGGAATCGATAGATATTCGATATATGATCGATTCCTGATCGGCATCGATGCTTTGAAACGTAGGACAAAAACTCGCGATGAGGGTTTTCCTTATAAACTTCTGAACAATCGTCTAGTTTCTCCACTAAACGAAGCACAAATTTTTTTCGAGTAGATACCTATTTTTTGCAAATTTCAGCGAAATCAAATCTTGCTCAACTGCGAGGCTAAAGACGAAAACGACACTGTGGTCCCTGTATTTCATATGCCTAGCAGAACCTTCAGCGGGGAGTATTTTCCCTACACTGGTGTCGAAGGTTATCAGAATCCGTTTGTGGCAATTCGTCTTGAGAACCCTAAAAGTGAGTTTTAATAGTTCTAAGTATCTACTCAAAATATTTCTATACACACCGGTACCTGTAGTAGGTAGTATAATGAGGTTTTTCAACAAAATATGATGGAAGTAAAAAAGTTGATGATTTATAGGTTGCACCAAAATCAAAGTCGAATGCAGAGCATGGGCACAAAATATCCACCACGAAAAAAACCAGGGCATTGCCAATTTTCAAGTGTTCATCGACAAAAATTGCACTTCAAGAAGCTGAACCTGCAGAACTAGAAGAGTTCCACACAATATTGAAATAAAAGATGACACCATCAGTTTTGTATCAAGATAATTACGAAATAGCATAATAATAATAGATCAAATTTTGCCATTTTTGTGTGATTTGTTTTTCATCAATAGTTGTAGCGGTATGCTTTTTGATTCTGCATTTTGTGATACTGCAATGAAACGCATATGCAAACAACGTGAAATTTCAAGTGATTTGACCCACAGCAATAGAAAATTTGTAAATTGGGGGGCGACTGGGGGCCCCTCAAAATTCCAAGATGTCAGAACTTTTATCATGACGAAAAATGTTATAATGGTCAAGAACAAAGTTGTTCAAGTTCTGTACGGTAGATGGGGCGGTACTGAATGGCGCATGGTAAAAATTCTGACATCTTAGAATTTTGATGGGTCCCCAGTCGCAACCTGATGGACAAATATTTGAGTGCTGCGGGTCAAATCACTTGAAAATGTACGTAGTTTGTATGTGTCAAATTTCATTGCAGTATCACAGAATCAGCGTACCGCTGCAACTACAAAGAAGGCGTAAATGAAAAATAACAGGCCAAAAGCCCCTCATGATAGATATTTATGATGTAAGTGATAAAAGTGAGAGACTATTTTGTGAGCGGGGACAATTGCGAAACGAGCGTTAGCGAGTGGAGCAACCCCGCGAACAAAATAAAACACTTCCAACATGTACATCATACAATATTTCATCTACGCGCAGTTCTATGAAAATTTGAAAAAAGTGCATTTTTTTTAGCTATACGACAGAGCATAACGGGTTGTCGCGTCGTGCGTGGTGTTACCCCATCAGGGTTGCTTTGACTGCTAGGCTAGGTAATCAGCTTACTTCTGGTTTTACCTAGTAATCATGTGTCTTTGTGTCGGAAAATGTATGGCTGCCAGTTTTGACTCAACGCCTTTCCGTTTCAAATTTTCATGTTCAGCTCTGAAGCCCCTCCGTTTTCCGCTTTTATTATTGGGACCACCGCCTGCGTTTTTGTATTGAGTCCTCAAGAAGTAATACACACAACGGAGAATTTTTGATATTCAGGCTATAGAAATGTCAAAGAGCCGTATTCATATATCGCTTTTAAGCTAAAAACGCATTTACAGGTGCGCGTTTAGGGGCTATCCGCTCGTGTTTGAGTTTTGGAAAATACATATTACCGTTAAACGGCTTAACGTGATTTTATTATAAAATTTTGAACACTCAAATATGAATTGATAGCCCCTTAAAGCGCGCCTCTAAATGCGCTTTCAGCTCAAGAGCGAGATATGGATACGGCTCAAAGTGCCAGATACAATTTTAGTGACAAATAAAAAAGTACCTAACCATATTTTGGTGATGTTATTATTCAACGTCGTGCTAAAAGTGACGTCGATGACATACTTATATCATTTAACGCTCCGAGATAATCTGACGTTTCTAACACGGTAAGCTAACGTTTGTTTACGTCGTACTGCTCTTCTTTACGGTGCGCATCTCAGGCCCACGCACAACATCGCGCAACATTGTTTTGTTGGTAAGTCATGAGACACTGTACCCCGTATTTGCTCTCATTTTCCACTGAAGTGATGTGGGCAACCAAAAATACAACAACATCCAGAAACATACAGTTCTTTGAACGCGTTGTTCCTTCTTTATTTTTTTTGCAATCATTTCTAGATGATCCGCTAATTTCATTTCAGATTATCATTCCACACGCCATTCTGAGTGACTTGCCCATTTTTTCGTTTCGATTTGCGTGTGGCCGTCAAATCAAATGTCATGGACCCGAGAAATTACTTACGCGCATACCTGTGAGCGCAGATTCCCGCTATTTTCGCTAATAAAAATGTTTGATCCCCGGTCCCGCTGGTGTGTTTCATGTTTTTTTTTTTGCAAAAATTCCTAGATAGTTCGCAAATTTTATTTTAGAATATGATTATACACCCATTTTGAGTGGTTTGCCAATTTCTATTGTTTGGTTTTGCGTGTGCCCGTTATTCATACATAACGTAGGTACACGTTTTACTCGACCTTTTATTTAGAACTAAGGACTTTTTTAAAGGCAAAAACCTCGGCAAAAACTGAATGATCAGCTGGGAGGGGTTACGGCTGATGGCCGTCTGCTGGTTCCGGGTGGATCTAAAATGCGGAACAGGGGAACAGGAATGGAATAGGACTTGCGTAGTGAAAGGGAACAAGTCCGCAACGGACAAAACGTGCAATTTTTCTCAAATATCACAGACCTTGTTTGTGATGCAGAGAGCTTGCTTGTGATGGATAAGAATATCAAGTATACAGATAGTATAAGCCCCGTTCATCTCCCAGCAGGGGTGAGAAATTGCGTCAGAAGTCTGTTCAGGAAAGTGAGGAACGAGCAAACCGCGCATGCGCTTTTTTGCCGCCTCACTCCAAGTGGGACAGACTTCTGACGCAAATACGCAATTTCTCACTCGATTTCTCACCCCCGTTGGAGGTTCAACGGAATTATACCTTCTGAAACCCAAGGGTCGGGTTGACCACCTGAAAAAAATGTGTAGGTACCTACACCAAAATCGCCACTTGCCAAAAAATTGCCACAATTGCCAGAAATTCGCTTACGGCTGTACACCAAAATTGGCAAGTGGTTAACCCTCGGGTTAACCCCTCGCTGAAACCCTTAATCAAAAACCAATTTTGTTGGCGAGAATCGCACGGTTTACTTTTTCCGAACTTATTTCCTTTTAAAACGCAAATCCTAGTCTACCTATTCCTGTTGAATGGCACTGGTGAGTATTATACAGGTAAGTGTAGGTAGGTACATGCTTATTGCCATTATGTGATCAACAAAATTTTCATTTGCACGTGGCGTTGAAGTCGAAACATTCAATCAGCCAGCCCAGTCGCTTTAATAATTTCCGATGTTATTTTCAAAGCGAAACCAACTGCGATTTTTTTTTGATCGCACGATATTATGGTTACAAAAACTCACCAGCCTCTGGATCGATGTCTGGTAGGGTATATGTGCGGTCGGGTCGAGGGTCGGGTCGTGGACTCGTGGCCTACCTGCCTAGGTATTCCAGTGCCCACATGCCGAGAAACGGGGACCACCGGCGGTAGAACCGTGAGAAGTTCCAAGCAAAATTGAGGTTAGGCACCATGACAAGCAGGTAGAAGCAAATCTTGCACTGTACGGTGTAGGTACACTGCACTAATTAGTATCCTTTGCAGCCGCACTGGCACAGTTTTTGGGTTGAACAATGAGATCCTAATCGGAATTATTCACCTAAGTCTCGGGACTACTGAATAGATTACCGATTTTGGCGCAAAACAAAGCAGTATATAGGCATCAATGTTGATTGTTGACGACAGTTCCGCTCCAGTCATGTGATATGTGATGTGTCTAAAGCTGAATTCCCAGATGTGAATATTCAGACAGAAAATGCAAAATCTTATGTCAAAGTCCTCATATTGGATTGGCCAGTCAGAGCCCTCGAGTCACGGATTTCCTCGAGTATTGAGTTCAAAATTTGACATAGGTACAAATCGCATTTTTTGTCCGAATGTTCGCATTTGGGAATCCAGCCCAGCTCATTGACTCTAATGATGACATTGGAGTCATTGAACGGTTCGGCGCCATGGTGACAGCGCAGCGTTGCCATTGCCAAACTAAAGAGACCTTGAATTTTAAGGAACCCATAGATAGGTAGGTAGGTACTTACAAGGTAGATTTAACTGATTGAATTCATTCATATCAATGCCTTGAAATTTGAATATTCAATGTATTTGGAGGACTGGAGGTGTCATTTTTTGGCACAGCAGCAGTAAATAATAGGCGATTTACATTCAAAAACGCCACCTAGCGCAGATTACAAAAACAAGGATGAGGGTTGAGGGTGAGTGTTCCATAGTCAATTAGTCCTATCATATCATAATAATATTATTGATATAGGCGATTTACATTTAAAAACGCCACCTAGCGCAGATTACGCGACGTTGAATTTCCCCTAATAAGGATAGTGCCTGTCTTTATTTGTGCAATCTTCAGGCCCACCTTATTCATGGATTATTTTGACATTTCGCAGCAAATGTCGTTGGCTTGTCAAATAAATCAACTGTCAATAAGTTTCGTTATGAGCTTTATGCGAAGGGGCAAGAGGGGGCAAGGGTTTATTGACTAAAGCGGTCGTAGAAATAAGGTGATTGCATGTAGAGGGAGTTTATGGCAAAATGTCAATAGTGTCATTGTCATCTGTCAAGTTTCATCCATGTCGGAGTCAACGTCAACCGGATTAACCTGCTAACCTCACTAAATACTATCATTTTTACGTGTTTTGTTCACATACTGGTTTATTCGGCGTTTACGAGATCTAGATTGTGATTTCTAATCATTCTAACGCCTTACACCTGTTATGTGCCCCAATGCAATCCGCTAACAAACGTCAAAACATAACTCTCGATCCTTGCGCTGCCTGCCGGTAATCAGGTGAACGCATTCCATGCAATCACCCTATTGCATGATTCTTCGATTCCTTCATCAGCATTCAACCAGTATTCCAAAAATTGCTCTCTTGATGTATTGTTGGTTGCCTATATCCCTCCAATTTTAAGTAAATCACCCTTACGTTTTACGTTATAGATAGGGGCTACTTTTTGGCAGATAGACTCTGCAGGCCTTGCAGCAGGTATGCGTGTGCAAAAAATCATGCAATCATGGAGGGGTCCATTGTTCCGCATGCAATTTGCACTCTATCTTTAGTATAAAGTCTATCGTGAGCAGTATTTTAATAACGCCTCCTTTAAGAGTACCGTGCAGTAACTCACTCACCATAGCATGTCATGTTTCATAAATGAGATGATCCCAATCACGTCACAAAATAACATCACAATGAACGTTACTTCCACATCTATGAGATGTTCATCCGAGATGTTATACGATGTAATGTCTGAGAGATGTTTCGAAATAAACTTGAATTGAACATCACACATGAGACATCTACCGGACGTAACACTGTTACTTCTTTCAACTGATCGAAGTGTAACATCTCACTGACGTCAATGAGACGTAGTCACTGAGAAAATTTTTAAATTTCGCGGGCTGTCATCGTGAGGCTTTGTGTGTCGGGAAATATTTAATTGATAGTGAAGCCACCCGCATTTGGCGGGCCGAAAATAATTCGGAGGAAAATAATTCAAAGCCATGAAATCGAGGTATTGAAACGACCCCAGCTATCGTCTTGTACCCTGAATGGGTAGGCAACCCATTATACTGGCATTTAATTCAACTTATTTGAATTAAATCACTTTTCCCGCTTTTGGAACCGCTTGGCCGATGATCATCTAGTATCAGGACGACATCCCGTAGTGCCTCTCTTCTTGTTGTTCGCTTATAGAGTTCTCGAGATTGTTGAGACAGGTCTAACTACAAGTTTGAACGCAATAAGACACAGTATAAAATTTAACGTAACATCAATCTATTGACTTCTATGTACAATTCAAAATGTTTAAATAATGGCTCGCTCCTATACCTAGTCCTACCTTCACATCGCAGGCTAAATTATCTAAATGATCTAACCTTTTCCCGAAGAGATAACTTTCCCCTAATTATTTCAGACGTCCCAACACCCCAACCCTCCGACGAACACCTGACTCTACACCTTGACCGACATTTAATTCTGACTGGTTTTCGCGGTTCAAAGTTCTTTTTGTGGTTAAATCAGATCCAACATTTATGTTAGTGTTAAAGGTTATGTTTGGGTTAGGCCCGGCTTCTAGACACTGCAAAGAGAAGAGTGACTTCGACCACGAATGCAATCTAAGATTTGTGGGCCGGTGTGTGCGGTGGCCCCCTTTTTGTGGAGCCTCTTTTCAAAGGCTAACGCTCTTTTTTTAGGCTATGGTTCTCTTTTGCCCGTTTGGGAGGGATTAAATATGGCTGGCCTTTGTAGGGGCTTTAAACCTGTTTTCGCCGTCAATTGCCCCCAACGCTCAGAAAGATTCCCGTGATCGAAAGTGCCTATAACCGGAAATGTTGAACCAAATTTCGCCCTTCCAAAAACTTTCGAACCGATGGTGTGCGCGAAATAATTACTCAAGTCAAGGTACTAATTTATTGTGAAGAACGCACGCCCCGTATACGCGCTAGTTCGTTGTTGTTTAGGAATTTGTGAGAGAAGGCCGCAGCCAGGAGAAACAAAACGCAGAGAATTGACTATACCAGGTGTTCGCCGAAAAGCCGATGCGAAGTAGCGTCAAAATAATCTTTGCCCTAACACGAAATAATCGCCGTCTACACTATTCCTGATCGAGCCCTAATAACAATTCATCTTTACAAAGTCCCTATCTGAACGGTGGCGTCGTTGGGTACCGGAATGAATTCATCAGTCTCTGATAAGAACGTTTCCATTCCCGTAATAAGCTCTACACGGAAATATCAGGAACTGTCGTAGCGCTAAAACAAAATTATCAGTTTCAAGGAGGGGGGGGGGGTGTTTCATCAATCCGATCAACAATTACGACTCCACGGCAGGGTCCGAACCCCGATCTCAACGCGATTCTATTTTTCCAATTACTTGATTTTCCACGTAGTTCTCAAAATTTACATTTTCCGAATAACTAGGAGCTTCAGAAACGCAGAGGAAGCTCACCCGCGAGTTTCCATCTAACCCACTAGGTCCGGTGCTCTGAGTACCGCAGTCACAAAACCAAGTCCAGAGGGCTCAAGAGCGCGAATACCTTTCTATGAAGTTATCCAACAAAGGACGAGGCTTGAAAGTGGCTGTACCTGACGGCAGACAGTAGCGCAGATACCAGCACGTGCAGGCAGATTCAGAACGCACGCGTGAGCCCCATCATACATTTTTCACGACAAATCCTAACCGTAAGCAACTATCCCAACTCACCAAGACTACCCTTCCGCCCGTCGAGGTCATCACTCCGCCACGCGAGATACCGAAACAAGAGACCTCATTTCTATCGGGCCTGGTTCATTTAGGGGTTTCAACTCGACATCCTCGAGGTGGGCTAGAACTCATCGTCGAGGGAACGCGACTCAGCATCCTGGAGGGGGTTCGAAACACTTCGTCAACGGGTCCCAACTCTACGACTTGGAGAAGGGTCAAAACTCAACACCAGAAGGACCTTGGCACATCGACCTGGCAAAGGGCTGGGACTCGTCGTCGGAGGGTTCTGACTCGACACCTGAAGGCGGATCAAGACTCATCGTCCAAGGGCTCTGACACGACATCCTAGAGACGGGTTGCAACTCAACGGGGGAAGCAGCTCATCAGTCTCTAGGAGGGTCAAAACTCAACCTGGAGGGTTCTCGACTCAACGTGCCCCCAAGGGGACCAAAACACGTCTCCGAAGGGTTCCAACTCGGCTTTCTCCAGGGGGCCTTTAAGACACATCAGCCGGGGAATCGACTCGTCATTTTCCAAGTGGGCTGGGACTCATCATTGGGGCTTCGACGCTTCGGCCTCTAGGAGGGTCGCGACGCAACATAAACGGGTTCTAACTCAGCTTCCTCGAAGGGGACTAAAACTCTTCGCTAACAGGCCCGCAGAAGCACTCGGCAGCGGACGCGACAAGTCGGGAGCTAGTGATGGGTTTTTATTTAACTATCTGTTATTTTTTGACTGTTATTTGGAAATAACAATAACAACCTGTTATCTCGGTTGAAATATAACAGATACAAAGTAACAGTTTACCCGGATCGTCGACGCCCGGCGCGATCAACTGATCAACAGTGAACGACTAAACAGATACAAAATAATATTTAGTTTACCCGGTTCTCCGACGCCCAGCGCGATCAACGGTGGACGACTAAACCACAGACTAACTAAACAGATACAAAATAACAGTTCACCCGGTCTTTCGACGCCCGGCGCGATCAACGGTGAACGACTGAACCAGAGACTGACTAAACAGATACAAAATAACACTAATAACAGTTTACCCCGATTGTCGACGCCCGGCGTTAGTTGTTAGTTAGCTCTGTTATTTTTGCCTTGTGATATTGTATTGAGAATCCTGGGGCCCGTTTCAAAAAACTACAAACGACAATAAATTACAAATGTACCGGGTGGGCCATAAAAAACCGTACTGTTTCATTTACCTCGCCGATTTTTTGTTTCTTGACCGATTTCGACAGGCTTGGTATCATTGTGTAGCTAATTGAAGAGGCTACCAGAACCATATAATAATAATAATAATAATAATAATAATAATTCTTTATTTGTACGTAGCCAGAAACTGGTTGTACACGTCAAGTAAGTGCAGTAAGTATAGGTATAAACACGTAAGTGGTCAATCAACTTGAAAACAATACATACACACATTTTACATAAAATACGGGGAGATCACAGAATTTATCACATAATTTGTTACAACCTTTCGCTAAAATTGGTGCTTAAGGTACTCATCCCAGCTGTAAAAAGGATTTTTTAAAAGGAATTTCTTTATTTCTTTCTTAAACTGAGCCGAAGTCAAACTCTTGATGCCCTCCGGAAGATAATTATAAAATTTAATTGCCCAATAATTAAAACCCTGCTGAGACCGCCCGACCCTATGGTAAGGGATGGCAATATTATGCTGTCTTCGGGTGTCGTATTGATGGTATGCTGAATTTTTCTTTTGATCACTCTCTGTGGACTTAATGAATAACAGGCAATGAAATATAAAAAGCGACGGCACGGTCAGTATCCCCAGCCGGATGAATAGCGGTCCGCAATGTGCCGTATAGTCCGCCCCTGCCAGAACCCTGACCGCCCGTTTCTGAAGTCTGAACACCCTATCAGAGCCCGACGACGCTCCCCACAACAAGATGCCGTAACTCAGCGCGCCCTGGAAGCGTCCGAAGTAAAGCAACAGGGCAGCGCCCAGATCAGCCACATGGGATATTTTTTTTAATTGGTAGTTTACCTTGACTAGGCTTTTACAAAGTTCATCTATATGCCCTCGCCAATTTAAAACTGGGTCAAGGTGCACACCCAAGAATTTGACGGAGTCGCCGGAGTTTTTTCTTTGTTGAGCTTAAGGAAATTTGCACTGAACCAATCCTCAGCACGTGCCAGTGTTATCTGCCGTTGTTCCTCTAGATCTTGTTGCGTTTGAGCCGTATTTAGAAAAGCTGTATCGTCCGCAAACAACGTGAATTTCGACAGCGCACCAAAATTTGATGGTAAATCATTAATGAACTAATATATGAATAGTTTATATATGATATAGTATAGTATAATATAATATAGTATAATATATGAATAGTTCCCAAGTGTCAGAATTCAAAATGACGGAAACAACTGAAAATAGGCCTTCTTTTGCAGTCGCTTTTTTCAATTAAAATTTGACAGAATAACCAAACTAAAAACGTTTTCTGGAAGAATGAACTATTTTCTACATTTTGAGACCACAACTAGCTTAATTGGTTCAATCGTTGGGAAGATGTGGCAACTTCAAAACAAGCTCATTTTCCATTGTTTCAATCCAAAATGAATAATCAAAACTATTGTTTTGCATGCCAAATTTTTGTTTCTGGAGCGATTTTGACAGGTTCAGTATCATTATGTAACTAATACAATAGGCTTTAAGTGTCATATACGAATATGATTGAAATGTCAAAATTCAAAATGGTGGACACAACTGAAAATGTGCCTTTTTTCGCAGTCGTTTTTTTTAATTTAAATTCGACAAAATGACAGAACTAGAAGCGTTTTTTGAAGAACGAACTGTCTTTTACATTTTGACACCACAACTAGCTCAATTGGTTCATTCGTTGGGGAGATGTGGCAAATAAATAAAAAGCTCATCTGCCATTGTTTCAATCCAAAACGAATAATAAAAAATATTATTTTGTCTGTAAAATTTTTGTTTCTGAAGCGATTATGATAGGTTTGATGTCATTGTGTAGACAATTAACAAGGCTACAAGTATCATATACAGATATGATCAAAATGTCAAAATCAAAATAGCGGACACAACTGAAAACAAGCCTTCTTTTGCAGTCTTTTTTTTTTCATTGAAATTTGATAGAATTAAAGGGGCTTTTTGGAAAAAACGATGTGCAAATGTTGTGGAAAAGACTATTGGATTATTTTTTTACCATCAGTAGAATTAAAACCTATCTTACATGTCTATTTCAAGGCTAACAATGGATTCAAGTAACTTGGATTCAACAACAACTTTGACCAACACAAATAAAAACAGTGGGATAGTCCTCAAATGTTTGCATCCAGAGAGTCCGCGTCCATAGATAGGAACCTACCTAGTGAAACTCACCCTGTAAAATAATTTCTAATTATATTTTAAAAAACGGTGATTATATCTCAGGCACCCGCCCCTTGACTAAATTTTACAGACAAAATAATATTTTATACTATTCGTTTTGGATTGAAACAATGACAAACAAGCTTTTTTCAATTTGCCACATCTCCTCAACGAGTGAACCAATCGAGCTAGTTGTGGTGTCAAAATGTGGAAAACAGTTTGTTCTTCAAAAAACGCTTCTAGATCTGTCATTTTGTCAAATTTCAATTCAAAAAAACGACTGCGAAAGAAGGCTCATTTTCAGTTGTGTCCGCCATTTTGAATTTTGACATTCAAATCATATTCGTATATAACACTTAAGGCCTATCAAATTGGTTACAACATGATACTAAACCTGTCAAAATCGCTTCAGAAATAAAAATTTGACAGGCAAAACCATATTTTTTATAATTTTTGTCATGATTTTATCATATCATTTTGGATTAAAACAATGGCAAATAGGCTTTTTTCAATTTGCCACATCTCCCCAACAAATGAACCAATTGAGCTAGTTGTGATCTCAAAATGTCGAAAATAGTCCATTCTTTCAGAAAACGTCCTTAGTTCGGTTATTCTGTCAAATTTTGATTGAAAAAAACGACTGCAGTCCTATTTTCAGTTGTTTCCGCCATTTTGAATTTTGACACTTAGGAATCATTTGTGAATGGTTCTTATAGCCTCTCCAATTAGCTACACAATGATACCAAGCTTGTCGAAATCGGTCAAGAAACAAAAAATCGGCGAGGAAAATAAAACAGTACGGTTTTTTATAGCCCACCCGGTATAACCTTGACGACCGATTGTTGCAAAAATGGGTTAGGTACCAAGACTACACACACACTTGTAATTTGTCATTTGTAGTTTTGAGAAACGGGCCCCTGGTTAATTTGTAGAATAACAGATTAACAGTATCTGTTATTCTTAACTGTTATTTAAAAATAACAGTAAAGGTGGGTTCAGTCAGCTTGGTTTTAGTTTTAGTCGTAGTCGTTGTCGTAAATTTGAAAGTAGAAAGCACGCGTCATATGCGCGGCGTTCATACAGAGTTTTAGTTTTAATTTTAGTCGTAAGAATTCCGAACTTTGTCGTAAGATGCCGACTTGCAGGTTGCGTAATTACCGGTATAAGGTATATGAGCATGGATGGTGATGGTAATGGGTTGTATGTATCAATAAAAAAATAGCATAAGCATTTGCTTCGATTTCAGAGGAGTTGTACTCCTCATAAATGTAAGCAAATACTTATTTATGCTTATTTTTTTACGAGTTTTTATATTAATACTACCCATTATGAACACGGACGGTATGAAGATGAAGGTTCGCGCAGTATCATTCGAGCTCCTATTGGTCAATTCTTCCGACTAAATCTTGCTGTATGAACGCTCTTCTCTGTTACGACAACGACTAAAACTAAAACAGCGACTGAATAAGCTGACTGAACGCACCTTAACAGGTTGTATCTGTTATGTAAAAATAACAGTTTTGCCCATCACTATCGGGAGCGGACAGCAGCCCAGGAGGATTGGCCCAGGTACCACGGTCAATCTCCGGCGATATCCCCCATTCCCAGCAATTCGGAATATTTTATTGCATCCAAAACGATCGCGAACGGGATATAGACAGCTCGATAACTTGAGAAGCGCGCTGGAATGTGACCGGCGGTGCTAACTAGAGATGGCAACGATATATCGATATATAAGAAATATCGATATATTCCTTGCAATATATCGATATATTTATATCGTTTTTTTGTTCCAATATATCGATACAAATATCGATATATTTCTGGATATATCGGAAACTGTCCGACTCGACTTTGTCACGCTTTTCGTACGTAAATTATTGGATATTCGAGGCTGAGCTGTGACTCTGTTAATAAAGTACAGGAAACTACGCTTCGCAGTACTTGGCAAATTTTGCAGGTGGCACTGATGCGGTGACCAAGTCTGGAAGTCTTAAACCCTTCGGAATTTCCTAACGATTTAAATTTAGTTTGTTGTTAGAAAATTATAAAAAACAAGCTTTTTTCTGTCTGTTTCATAGTACTTGTTTTTTTGTCCTTTATATTCAATCCTTCCAAAACATTATCCACATCGTGATTCGTTAGCTACAGCTGCACCATCTATCGAACATAACTTATACTCGGTGATTTCTCGGTTCTTGGAATCACCGAATTTTAAAACAGTTTTCATATTTAATGACAACATGGTAGCAGAAGAGTTTCGAAATGGATGTGAAAAATGGCATTACCCCGTAGTTTCTACATTTGAAAATAGCTGGTACGATTAACCAGGCGGTACGATATACCCTACTCTACCCTACGTTTAATACGTTTTGTCGTTCAGTTCAACATTTATATCGAAAATTTGCAAAATATATCGTTATATGGAAATATCATATTTAATGACAACATAGTAGCAGAAGAGTTTCGAAATGGATGTGAGAAATGGCATTACCCTGTAGTTTCTACATTTGAAAATAGCTGGTACGATTAACCATGCGGTACGATATACCCTACTCTGACCTACGTTCAATATGTTTTATCGTTCAGTTCAACATTT
The DNA here is from genome assembly GCA_949128115.1 of Anaspis maculata. Lineage (NCBI taxonomy): Eukaryota > Metazoa > Arthropoda > Insecta > Coleoptera > Scraptiidae > Anaspis > Anaspis maculata. Next base: position 67,113,068 of record OX421966.1, on the reverse strand, counting down.
ATATTGAAAATTTGCAAAATATATCGATATATGGAAATATCGATATATTTCTTGCAATATATCGAATGTATCGATATATAGCTTACGATATATCAAATGACCGATATATCGATATATTTCAACTTTTTGCCATCCCTAGTGCTAACACGTGTGAATCGGATGGTGGCGGGCGGCGGGCGGCAGCGCGGAGCGTCAAGCAGGAGCACGGCAGCAACTGGGTGGGTTGATGTGCGGGTGCTTTACTTCATATGCACCAATTTACCATTCCATCGGACGTCGAGCAGGGACGGTTATTGAATTCGATGAGGAGCAAATAAATTATGTTGTAGAGCTTTGCGGGATTTACACGAATGAATTAGATAACTAGCGACATCTTTTAATGATGCCTTGACTCTGAATATTCACATTCTCATACCTCGATTTCACGGCTTTGAATTATTTTCCTCCGGATTATTTTCGGCCCGCCAAATGCGGGTGGCTTCAATGTCCACATAACATCGCATAGACTTTTTTTGTGACCATCGCAGTTGTGACTTGAACATCTACGTAATGTCACAGAGATGTTTTCTTGCTGAGTGGGAAAGTAGCATTCTGCAATAACTCTCCAACATTAAGTCTATTTTTTCTGTGACCGCTCGCACCTGGCCCCATTCACGTAATCGAGTAAGACAGGGCCGAAGCGAAGCGAAGAGGCCCTCCAGAGGCGCAGTGCCGCCGAGAGGGTGGTTCAGGAGGTGTTATATCATCGGGGCCCGAAACCCCGTTGGGGGCCCGTGAGCGCAAGTTATTTTTTTTAGCTCCACTAACAAAAAAAAAGTAAAAGAAGTTGAAAACCCCAAAAACAAAAAACTGATTTTTTCACTGCCGGCCTAAGATAGCAGAATTCATTCCAAAAATGTCAGAAATTTGAAGAAAAGCAATTTCACACTGGCAGAAGGAGAAATTCACGAACATGCTACTGCTTTGGTGAATAGGACTTCGCATCCGCAAAAGCTAGAAAAGCTTTTGTTTATAGTTGAGCAAGAAGTTCAATTTTTGTTTGTTTTCGTCGTTCTTCTTGGTTCAACTGATGAAAATACGTATTACCATCAATATTATTATTATTAAAAAATAATCTCGCTTGCGGCGTCTTTGTGCTCGCGGGCTCAAAATATTTTCAAGAAGGGGGCCCGTGAGTGACATCCAACATCGGGGCCCGGCGAAGCTCTCGGCGGCCCTGCAGAGACGTTTGACAATCGCAAACAAAAACCATACCTACTTGACCTTTCCATTCAAGCATGTGGTCCTCAAGCCACGCCAGTGCCAGTTCTCTTCAGTTCGGCCAACCACCACTTCGGGAGTTTTCTCTCTCGTACCGCAGCAAGCTTGCCAAGTGTATATCTGGTTGCATACCGTAATCACCTAGTTGCGTTCGTTGCAACAGCCGGTTTGTCGCGAGATTTTAGGCAAATTTTGTTGACAGCAGAATTAATTGAATGGGGAATTTCCTGGACGGACCAGGGGCAAGAAGTAGAGCTCAAATCTGCATTGTAAGTAGCCGATTCGCCATTTTTGAAAAGATCGCGGAACAGGAGCAAGTTGGTACTCCTGGATGGGATGGGATGACAGCAGCGCGGAGCAACCAACTTCATGGTACCTACTCTGGAAAGCGTGGGAGAAACTCCCTGGGAGCTTTATATCATCCGTACTCGTACTACACTGTAGTAGCTGAAGTTTCCTAAAAAACACGATTTTAGGCAACATTCGCTGCATCAGTGTACTGCTGAATGTATTTTACTCCTAGGGAATTTTTCCCACACTTCCAAGAATAGCTACCCTGGGGCCTTATTTCTTGAGGGGGGCGATCACCAGGCGATCACAGTTCAGTCAATCACAGCGCTGGTTGCCTAGCAACTTTACATGTGAACGTATCACATATCGAACCTTCCTAGAAATAGGCTCCCAGAAGGAGGGCTAAAATCGGATATAATGATTGGGCTGTTGCGAAGATGGTTGCTCCGTGCCTTTTACGATTCACCAAATTCTGGCAGTAGTCAACGTTATTGTACAGCTCATTCGTCATCAATAAGCTTGTTCTATGGTGAACGAACAAACATGTTTTGATATCATTAAGTATTATGTATAGGTGCACTAAGTACCAAGTACTTATTAACACAAGGGTAGTTTTCAGACAGCTCGAATTTTGGAGCTGTATAGACAACCAATGATACACCAATGGCCAGAAATTGCAAAATAGCTTTCGTCTGACCGTCCACTGATCATTCAAAGATCTGCTACCATAAACTTTGGATGTTGGCCGGCCAGATGACGCCACGAGTGCAAGCAACTTTGCAAGCAATGACTTCCGATTTCAGCTTTGTATTAAAATCAACATTTTTTTATGTACATAAGAATAAATGATACCTACTTGTGTAGTTATTATTGGAGCATAAAAATAATCCTAACTAAATATTAGAAAGGGCTTTTGCGCTTCATTGTCGTGTGTAGGTAATAATACTCAGGTACCTATCTTATTGCTCAAACCAATGTGTAGTAAAGTGGCTGGATCAGTTCAACACCTATAGTGAGTTACTGGATAGTGAGTATATAAACTAAAATATTGAGATTGAAGCGATCAGAAGGTGAAATGTTCAAATTGGAGCTCTTTATTCATCTGTTACGTACATGGTTTTTTTTTGAAACCTTGACCAAATTATAATCACATAAGGTTATGGCAGCAGTTGAATACCTGCAATTGCTCTGGAGACATTCATATTTATTTGGTCGTTTTGTCGATGATGCTTTCGAACTGACTGATAATTGCCACATACGGGCAAATCGCTCCAAACATCTACATGAAAACAATTTTTTTGTAATAAAAATGAAATTGATAATCCCACTTGTGAAGTGGGAAATAATCATACCGCTGACAGCATACTTCCATTTATTTTGAAAAATTTGCTGGCATCGAATGAAACAGTTTCATGCAAGAACTGTAAATTACCCTAAAACAGAAGAGAACTCATCACAGTGAGACAAAAAAATTGCTCAGCAGTTAACTGACATATAAGTAGGAACTTACTAGCGGAAAACGCAGGTGGAAATTTTTGATCACTTTCCTCGATTCGTTTTCCGTGCCACCGCAAATGTACGCTATGCACACCAATTGGTACAAATTGACTGACAAGAACGTGTAACTGGCTTCGAAAAAACGCATTTTGTACGTCGCATAGGTCATGACGATAATCCAAATTGTGCTTTTGGTGATGCACACTAGTAGAGTTGGCGAGACAGAGTCGTTCAAAATCACGCTCAGGGTCCATAATTGGTGATATTTTACATTTATGCCGTTCATGTCAATATCTCTGAAAATGAGAAGTGTTCACGTGAGTGATTTCTTCAATAATAATTTATCGATGAACAAGAATTTTGTCTAGGGATAATGGGGTCCTTATTATCATCCTCAGTTTCATTTCTTCTGCAACCGGTTTCGCAGTGGTTTTAAGTGTTTGGGTGTTTTATTCACTTTCTTTTGTTTTTACCGAGAGGCTTTTACAAATCGACCTGTTCGATTCTTTCTCCAGAAAACTCTTTTGTAACGAGTTATTCAAAATAATTCTATGCAGGACTTATGAATAAATCCCTGCGAATATGTTTGATTTGTGACGCATTATTCTCTTTAAACAAATTATCTCCTTTTGCATCTACCTGTTTCTCTCAGTTGTCGACAAGTGCAAGTTTAAAACAGCATATTTCTCTTTGAGCATGCCGACCAAATTATAATATTCGATAAAAAACATCGTGGTGATGACAGTGCTCCCCAAAAAAGATACATTTAAACATATTAAAAATATGCAATCGTTGACAGCACGTTTCCTAAATATATGTCCTATACTGTAGAGAAGTATCACAGCTACGTATGCCAAAGCATAAATTTTGTACAAAGACTTCGGCTGTGTTTCAAAATCGCTCATTCTCAAATCCTTGTTAAGGAAAGCCATGCCATTCAAAAATTGTACAAACTAAAAAAATTTAAAAATCAGGTATCGGTAACAGTAACGAATAACTCGCTTCAAAACTTAAATATGCTCACTTTACGCCTTTTCTTGATGACACTATAGAAAATGGCTACTTGTTCAAAGCAGCCCATCCAGTTAGCGAAATAAATGATAAATTTTATAAAAAGGGTGCCTTTTGCTCTATTCAAGTAACAATTTGTAATTGAAATAGCCATTGTATAAACGTACATGATGATGATTACTAAAAATACAAGTGAACTCCTTATCGTAGCAGCGTTATCGATGCAGCATTTTCCAGCAGGGTGCAATTTGAACGGAGCCAGGCCGATAAATTTTAAAACAGAAAATAGTAACAATTGAGAGCGTGCAAACTCATTCTCAGAGTTCTCCATTATTGAAATGAGGCTGTTACCGAGGCTGTTACCGACAGTTGTTGACAAGTATGATGATAAATGATGATTGTTACACAGCAAGAGAGACCCACCCTCTCTTATTGTGCAAGATAGGTACCTACTTATTTCAAATAATACCTTATAATATCACTTTAGTCAGCACTCAAATCAGCAATTACTCAACCAAGCCAAAAGCATTTTTTTGGATTTTCACAAGGTGATTCCAATTTCAAAGATGATGCAGGTTCGGTAATTCAAAATAAAAGAAAAAATTCTAGTGACGATCCAAAAAAATAGAAAAGACTTACTGTACCTCATAGGATTAGAAGGGAAAGAAAGAAGTGCTTGACCGATGGTGACAAAACATGAGAACAGAATTGAATCGATCAAGTTGAATTACCATCCTAACAATAAATTTGGCTAGGCCCACCCAATTCTTATCCAGAATTTGAAAATGATGGTGAGAACTAGGTTGACTCATGCGTTGACTTATTTATTGTGAAAATTAGTTGAGGCAGAAATTCATTCCACTATTTTTTGCCTTTTTTACCGAACTAGGCGATTGCCGTTTTCAGTATTCAATTTATTCTTTCCACCGGACTGGCTTGGGGCGTGTATGAGGCTATGTCATTCTTTTGGATCCCGTACACTTTCACCTTTTTCTGGAATGTCTTATCGAACTGCGGTCCATTGTCTGTTATGATGGCGGTTGGGCATCCAAATCTTGATATGATCTCATCCTTGAATGCTTGCCACATTTTTTAGGAATCATGAAACTCTGTTTCATTTTTGTTCAATGACCCAATGATAAAAGTCACTGGATGTAAATGTCCCATGTTCTTGTAGTAAAATTGCTCCGAGTCCTTCAATTGACGCGTCTATCCGAAATTCGCGATCTCTACTAAAGTCAAAAGTGTGTCAGCACGGGTTGTGTTGTCATTCTCCGCTCCAGCTTTTCGAAAACGTTATGACGTTCCTCGTTCCACATAAATGGCTAATTTTTTCTCATGAATTCATGAAAAGGCCTTGTAACTCTTTGATGATTTTTGATAAACTTGCGGTAGTAGTTACACATCCCTAGAAACTCTTGAAATGCTTTCAATTTTGTTGATGTTAGGAAGTTTACTATCGCTTCCATCTTGTTGGCATTGGGAAACGATTCATTTACATTCACCGTCTAGCCATAGACCGTCTAGCTCAATATATCAATTTTCTCTGTTATAAACACACATTTGTAGAAGCGGAGTCTAAGCCCGGATTTCTGCAATCTTTGCACCACCTTCTCAAGTTACACAATGTGCTCCTCATACGTCGAAAAAGATGACTGGTCGTCCAGGTAAATTGAAATTTCTCGCCATTCCATATCTGAGAAAACTTGATCCGCAAGGGCCTGGAAGAGTCCGTTTGTTAAACCAAAGGGCATCGCAGAGCATAAAATAACATATAAAGTAGGCGACCAATTGGTCGCCCAGTGACAAAGTTTGGTCGCGTAGTCAAAGTTTGGTCGCGCAGTCAAAAAAATATTCTTTTGCTACATTTTATCACTTAGTACTTCCAAGATTTTTTTTGAATAAAGCAATAATACCTAATTTCTTTTTAAATCAAAGTGACATCTACAATCAATGTTCACCATTTGTGACGTTGGAATTTCACAGAAAATTGTGATCTAGTCAATAAATCTGATGATGGGAAAAGGTCCTTACCCTGTTGGGTTTGAGGAAGGTTTTTCGGCAGGAGTCAATGGCCCGACTGACGACGATGAATTGGGAGAAACTGTTTCTAGGAGAAGGGTGCTTCATTAGTATCGTAAATGAAGTTATGTTTTGTCTACCCAAGAATTTTTGTCCAACGTACGTAACAAGACTGAGATATTGTGGAAACAATAAAAAATCGTTAACAACTCCAGAAATCAAAGTGACATGATTGCCACAGCAAGAACGGAGGTCAAAAATCTATTCGGTAATGAAGCTGTTTCACAGTTTACAGATGGTGTCGTTCCTCTTTTTGCAAGTGGAAATCTTTCTTCTGCTTTTTCAATGCTCGAGAGTTTCATGGCCTGCTACCGTTTTTGCGAAATTGGTCGAAGCTTTCATTTCTCTAACACCGCATAGCGCAGGTCCAGAAAGGGCTGTTTCCGTACACACGATCATAAAAAGCTCTTCTTAAAAAAAAAGATCTGAAAAGCAGTCGAACTACTCACAATATCCAATTTTTTTTTACCGATTCAACAGTTTTGATACATTGAAATTTTCATATTTATCTGAATATTTCATATTTATCGTTCATCATATTATACAGAGTGTTCGCAAATTTGGGGTAGAAAATGAAGCGCAGTTACAGAAATCAAACTGTATCAGAACTGTATCGTCAAAAGTATCAGAAAAATGTTGAAAAAAAAATGTAGGGCTTTTATTTTGGAAAATATAGAGGGTCAAAGGGTGGTCCTTCGGCCCCCTCTATTGTCGTTATTTTGAATGATTTTAGTGAACTCTTTTCAGCAGACCAAAAATCAATGTTTTTCAATCTCTGATTGTGTTTCGTGATCCTATTTACTATACAGGGTGAGTCGTAAATCCTGAAAATCCAGTTTTTTTTTCAAAAATGCATGCAGAAGATTTTATAAGAGAACCATTTTTGTTATTTGTTGCTCTGCATCAGTTTTATAACCTCTAGAACTTTTCACCGGCATTTTCGAGCCAGATAAATTTTTACGATTCATGACTCACCCTGTACACTAAATACAATTAGGTACACATTCAAAGGTTCACAAAATTTGCTTTTTGGTCTGATGGGAAGAGTTTCCTGGAATCTTTTAAAATAACGAGAATGGAAGGGGTGGGAGGACCACCTTTCGACCATCCATATTTCCAAAAATAAAAATCATAAATTTTTTAAACTTTCTCCTGGCACTTTTGGAGCATTTTCCTACCTGCAGTTCCATTGAATTTCTGGAATGACCTTGATTGAAAAGATTTTTGTAATTTAAAAAAATAAGAGCCATTTGACTCCCTGGCCCGCCTAAATTTCAAAAAATTTCGCCTGCGGCGCCAAACCGGAGCATCATAACTTTTGGTCGCGCACTTAGAATTTCTTAGAATATGCTCTGGGGCATCGCTTACCCCTTCGCCCTACGTCACGAAAGCCGCATACTGCTTACTGCTCTCCTTCATCCCTACCTGTCAATATTCTCCAAATAGATCAAGCGAAGAGAAATATCTGGCACCCCCTGCATACGTCATAATTTCATCGAATATTCGGAATAGAGTGGGTTCTTTTCTTCGTCACATTATTCAACTGGCGATAGTCCACACAAAACCGGGATGGTCATAGAAACGCATACCTTCCACTATAAATACAATGTCTTCATCATCAATTACTCCGTTGAGTAATACATCTTCTTCGTCCAAAGCTAGCTCATACATCCTTTTCGTATAAGGGCCATCTTAGCGCAAGCGTCAGCAGGGTGGTACAAATTCTGACAGACGACAGTTAGCGGCGAAACAACAGAAATTTTGGCTGAGTTTTGACACATATTTTCAAGGTTATGTTATTTCAGAACGCGATTTGCTTAGAAAAGCAGCTTCCTTATTAATCCTTCACTGCAGAAGGACCTTATATGGTAATTCCATGCTCCAATCGTCTTAACAAGCCCAAATGGAAAACAAATTGTCAACACATTTACTGTTCCAAATGTTCGTATCAATAGTTACGAAGGAGTCAAACAGTAATCAAAGTTGGAGCTCGTGATAGAAAATATTGGCAATATTCTGTACTTTTTAGGAGCGGCACATATTGGCATTTTGCTAGGTAATTGGCAGTTACCGCTAGAGACAACCAGATGTACCTAGGGTAGTGCAATCCTTCCATTTACATCTCAAGAGTGTTGTAAGTGTTCATATCATATCGCAGAGAAAGTCATTTGCAAAATCATCGCTTATGTTTTTACGTTTTGAAATTATATCGAATGTAGATAGTAATATAATGGTGGGCTAATGGGTGAGTGAATCTATCAAATACCGGGTGTTTATAAACGTCTGTGATCGCATCGCCTTTGGAATCCGCTCTCGATCACTACAATTGCGCCTGTTACTACGTTTTTTGGCCTGACCCAAGCCTGCCGCGATCACAGTCTCTTATAAACACCCCGTACATTGAAACGACCCCAGCTATCGTCTTGTACCCCTGAATGGGTAGACAACCCATTATACTGGCATTTAATTCAACTTATTTGAATTAAATCACTTTTCCCGCTTTTGGAACCGCTTGGCCGATGATCATCTAGTATCAGGACGACATCCCGTTGTGCCTCTCTTCTTGTTCGATTATAGAGTTCTCGAGATTGTTGAGACAGGTCTGACTACGAGTTTGAACGCAATAAGACACAGTTAAAGTTTTAACATAACATCAATCTATTGACTTCTATGTACAATTCAAAATGTTTAAATAATGGCTCGCTCCTATACCTAGTCCTACCTTCACATCGCAGGCTAAATTATCTGAAAGATCTAACCTATTCCCGAAGAGATAACTTTCCCCTAATTATTCCAGACGTCCCAACACCCCAACCCTCCGACGAACACCTGACTCTACACCTTGACCGACATTTAATTCTGACTGGTTTTCGCGGTTCAAAGTTCTTTTTGGGGTCAAATCAGATCCAACATTTATGTTAGTGTTAGAGGTTATGTTAGGGTTAGGCCCGGCTTCTAGACACTGAAAAGAGAAGAGTGACTTCGGCCACGAGTGCTATCCAAGATTTGTGGGCCGGTGTGTGTATGGTAGCCCACCTAGTTGTGGCATTCTTTTCAAAGGCTGTTGCTTCTTTTTGGGCCATGGTCTCTTTTGCCCGTTTGGAAAGGATTGGATATGGCTGCCTTTGTAGGGGCCTATTCCCTTTTTTCACCGTGAGTCGCCCCCAACGCTTAGAAAGATTCCCGCGGTCGCGCGTGTCTATAACCGGAAATGTTGAACCAAATTTCGCCCTTCCAAAAACTTTCGAACCGATGGTGAGCGCGAAACAATTACTCTAGTCAAGATACAAATTTAATTTGGAGAACGTTTTGAGCACGCCCCGTATACGCGCTAGTTCGTTGTTGTTTAGCAATTTGTGAGAGAAGGCCGCAGCCAGGAGAAACAAAACGCAGAGAAATGACTATACAGGGTGTTCGCCGAAAAGCCGATGCGGAGAGGCGTCGAAATAATCTTTGCCCTAACGCGAAATAATCGCCGTCTACCCTATTCCTGATCGAGCCCTAATAACAATTCATTTTTACAAAGTCCCTATTTGAACGATGGCGTCGTTGGGTACCGTATTAAATTCATCAGTTTCGAATAAGAACGTCTTCATTCCCGTAACAAGCTCTATATGGAAATATCAGGAACGGTCGTGGCGCTAAAACAAAATCATTAGTTTCAAGGAGGGGAGGGGGTGTCCATCAATCCGATCAACAATTGCGACTCTACGGCAGGGTCCGAACCCCGATCTCAACGCGATGCTATTTTATTTCAATTACTTGATTTTTCACGTAGTTCTCAAAATTTACATTTTCCGAATAACTAGGAGCTTCAGAAACGCAGAGGAAGCTCACCCGCGAGTTTCCAGATCTAACCCACTAGGTCCGGTGCTCTGAGTACCGCAGTCACAAAACCAAGTCCAGAGGGCCCAAGAGCGCGAATACCTTTCTATGAAGGTATCCAACAAAGGACGAGGCTTGAAAGTGGCTGTACCTGACGGCAGACAGTAGCGCAGACACCAGCACGTGCAGGCAGATTCAGAACGCACGCGTGAGCCTCATCATACATTTTCCCGACAAAGCCTAACCGTAAGCAACTATCCCAACTCACCAAGACTAACCTCCCGCTCGTCGAGGTCATCACTCCGCCAAACGAGATACTGAAACGAGAGACCTCATTTCTATCGGGCCTGGTTCATTTAGGGGTTTCAACTCGACATCCTCGAGGTGGGCTAGAACTCATCGTGGAGGGAACGCGACTCAGCATCCTGGAGGGGGTTCGAAACTCTTCGTCAACGGGTCCCAACTCTACGACTTGGAGAAGGGTCGAAACTCAACACCGGAAGGGCCTTGGCACATCGACCTGGAGAAGGGCTGGAACTCGTCGTCGGAGGGCTCTGACTCGACACCTGGAGGCGGATCAAGACTCAACGTCCAAGGGCTCTGACTCGACATCCTAGAGACGGGTTGCAACTCAACGGGGGAAGCAACTCATCAGTCTCTCGGAGGGTCAAAACTCAACCTGGAGGGTTCTCGACTCAGCGTGCCCCCAAGGGGACCAAAACACGACTCCGAAGGGTTCCAACTCGGCTTTCTCCAGGGGGCCTTTGAGACACAGCCGGGGGAAATCGACTCGTCATTTTCCAAGTGGGCTGGGACTCATCATTGGGGCTTCGACGCTTCGGCCTCTAGGAGGGTCGCGACGCAACATAAACGGGTTCTAACTCAGCTTCCTCGAAGGGGACTAAAACTCTTCGCTAACAGGCCCGCAGAAGCACTCGGCAGCGGGCGGGACAAGTCGGGAGCGGACGGCAGCCCAGGAGGATTGGTCCAGGTACCACGGTCAATCTCCGGCGATATCCTCCATTCCCAGCAATTCGGAATATTTTATTGCATCCAAAACGATCGCGAACGGTGTATAGACAGCTCAGGTAATCTGAGAAGCCGCTGGAGAATGCGGCCGGCGGTGCCAACACGTGTGGATCGGATGGTAGCGGGCGGGCGGCGGGCGGAACGTCAACACGGCAGGAGTACGGCAGCAACTAACTGGTTGATGTGCGGGTGCTTTACTTCATATGCACCAATTCACCATTTCATCGGACGTCAGGCAGGGACGGTTACTGAATGTCGATGATGGGCCAGTAAATTATGTTATAGAGCTTTGCGGGATTTACACGAATGAATTAAATAGCTAGCGACATCTTTTAATGATGCCTTGACTCTGAATATTCACATTCTCATACCTCGATTTCACGGCTTTGAATTATTTTCCTCCGGAATATTTTCGGCCCGCCAAATGCGGGTGGCTTCAACATAGAAAAGTTTTGAACCTAACATCGCTATCAATCACTTTCGCGTATGTTCTAGTCGAATTTGTACCAACCTGTTTGAATATTCAATCACACGCCGGGAATCTTACTCATTTGACAACCGAACGCAAGCGCACTGTAGTAGGAAAATAGTGTATCAAGCCTCTTTTGCCGTCTTCCCCCTCTTTCTTATATCCTCGGATTCGTACGTCACACATCCGCTTCTCTCACGCGCAATGAGTGGTTGTACCTTCGACTCAGCGAATTCCTGCTTCGGGGTCGACACCTTCGTCCGCCGGATGTGTGCTTCTGATTCTACCTGAAATTCCAGCAATAGCTGAGTTCTTTTTGGTTTTGACCTCATACTGAGAATTTCAATGGGTGTTATAAAGAACTCCAACTGTTGATGGGATTATCTATTGATTTTCATAGATGCGTAATGTAACTAGCTGTGGACATTAGCCCTACCAACTCAGTATATCGGGGTAGTGGGACTGGTAGGTAGGTATGTAGGTATGTACATAACAACAAGATATAAGTGATTACAAACAGGTGTGAATGTTTAATAATAGCGTTTGTACAAGGTGTCCTTTGATTAGGACATAAGGGGCAGGTACTAATACTCTGGAAACGGTCATTTTTACTCAAGTACGTACAGTCGTCTTCTCAATGAGGTCTTCGAACTGGCTGATAATTGCCACGTAAGAACAAATCGTGCTGAAAATCTGCTTGAAAAACAAAACATTCTCAATTAGAAACTCAAGTATAAATCCCACTTCTGAGTTGAAGAATAATGATCATACCGCTAGCAGCATAGTTCCATCTATCTTGAACAATTTGCTGGCATAGAAAGACACACTTTCATGCGAGAACTGCAAAGAAATACCCTGGAAACCAAAACAAACTCAATTAGTTACATATAGGTGAGAAAATTGTATTGGCTGGCAAAAGAATGGAAACACCTAGTCATCTCATCAATTTTTGAACTCGAATCATGACCATATGCGATTATTATTAGAGTAAGTGGGTTGCTCTCAAAGTACGGAGAAGGAATCATTGGAACCACAGAAGCAAGTAGCTTTCTGGAATCTCATTTCCGAAGTGTGCGATTTGAATTCAGAAATTGACATTTTTGTGTTTCCATTCTTTGTCTGTCAGTCCTTTGCTATACCCACCAGTGGAAAACGCAGATGAAAATTTTTGATCATTTTTTTCGCTTCGTTTTCTGCGGCACTGCAAATGTAGGCTATGCTCACCAATTGGTATATATTGACCAACAAGAACGTGGAACTCGTTATGATAAGTGCCGTAAAATGAAACGTTTTGTATATTTTATAGCTCACGACGGTGATCCAGATTGTGCTTTTGGTGATACACACCACCAGAGCTGGTGATACAGAGTCGTTCAAAGTCACATGCAAAGTCCACAGTTGGTGATATTTTACTTTTATGGCATTTGAGTTGATGTGTCTGGAAATTGGAGATGTTCATAAGTGATCTCTATAATAGTTCATACTTATAGGTATATAGAAATTTATTTACAACAATAAATCACACCTTCCCAACACATTGAGCTGCTGTCTACAAAGGATACTAAAAGATTCAAAAAGAGGTGAATAAAAATAATAAACTTGGGTATATAGGTATTAAAAAACTCTGTATGAAAAACTTGTGAAGTTGAAAAAATTATACATTATAAAATATACCCGGTGATCGTTTGAAAACTATTCACCTGCAATAACTCCCGATTTCTTGTGAAAATGTCTTCGAGCAAAAACAGGTCGATTTTTATATTGAGGGGGACATCTATAAATTAGATTGGGGAATTTCTATCTTCACCCCCCTCGCCCCACTCACCTTAACTTTGAAATTACAAAAGACACTACCTATTTTGCGATACATTAAATTCAACAGAATGAAATTTTTTTTCTGAAAAAATATTTACAAAATTTTCAACTCCATCCCTCTTCTCCCTTAAATTCTCTGAATGTCCAATTTGATATTCTTGACCTCTCAATTCTTTTCAGCGCAGTCAACGTCATCCTGCACAGCATCGAAAGAGGAAATTTTCTATGGAAAAAGTGTCACCTAAATTCACCCCTTCGCTTCGCTCCCCCCACCACACCTTAAAAATCTAAAATGACAATACCTACTTTGTGACACATCAAATTGAAGGAAATTGAATTCTCCCCCTCAACACAATTTTTTCGACATTTTCAAATCTCCCGTTTCCCTTTTCAAATACTCCAAATGTCCAATTTAATGGGGGAGGGGTGGGAAAATTCAAGGAAATTGTTTTTAGAAAGAGAATTCAATTTCCTCCAATTTGATGTATCACAAAGTGGATGGTATCTTGTTCAATTTTAAATTTAAGGTATGTATCGTATCGAATATCAATTTGATGTATCGCACGGTAGGTAGTGTCATTTTAAATTTCAAAGTTGAGATGGGTGGGGGCGAGGGGGCTAAAGATAGAAATTTGCCAATGTAGGTATGTCTTAGATGGCCCCTTTGATATAAAAATCGACCTGTTTTTGCTCAAAGAAATATTGACAAAAATCGGGAGTTATTGCAGGTGGATAGTATTCAAATGATCACCCGGTATATAAATTATACATGCTGTGCTCTTTCACATTTACCTTTCCCTCTCAGTTGTCAGTAAGTCAAAATTCAAAATAGCAAATTTCTCTTTGAGCATGTCAACCAAATTATAATACTCGATGAAAAACATCGTGGTGATGACAGTGCTTCCCAAAAATGATACTTTTAATATTATGTTACAATCTTCAACACCACGTTTCCAAAACATGTTTGCACCGTAAGCTAATATGACAGCTACATATGCCAAAGCATAAATTTTGTACAGAGCCTTTGTTTCTTTCCCAAAATCGCTCGTTTTCAAATCCTTGTTGAGCAAAGCCATAGCATTCAAAAACTGTACAAACTGAAACTCAAAAACAAGATATAAATTGGCTTATCAAAATTAATTATGCTTACTTTATGTCTTTTTTTGAAGACAGTGTAGAAAATCGCTACTTGTTCCACCCAGCCCATCCAGTTACCGAAATAACTGATGATATTCATAATAATCGAGCTTTGTTCTCCATCTATTAAACTACCATCGGCCATTGCCACTGCCAGTGTATAGAGGTACGTGGCAATAATGACAAAAAATACAAGAAAACTTCTTATCGTAGTTGCGTTATCAATGCGGCATTTTCCAGAAGGGTGGAATCTAAACGGAGTCAGGCCAATAAACTTTAAAAATGAAAATAGCAGCAGTTGATAGCGTTCAAATTTTCCAGAGTTTCCATCATCCATTTTTTCATAGGTGGACACCTGACGTAAGTGGTTGGCATGTATAGTTATGAATGATTATGGATTTTGGGAGGTTAGCCATTGTTCTGTTTCTCCAATAAGAATATTGATAAAAGCGTTGTAGTAATGGAATTAGCAATTACTTGAGCCAGTCGAACGAATTTCTTGTTTCCTTGCTTATACAAAGATGGTGATTCAGGTTCAGTATTTTAGTTGAAGGTAATTTTTTTGTTACGATTCACAAAATCTGAAGGTACCTGCCTCGGTACCTGCATTGTACTTCAATTTGCGGGTGCCACTGAGTATGTCACTGAGTCCTCCATACACAAACCGGCTTTTTGTGGATCAAGTCCTTCAGACGACCCCGTGAGGCAGGCGGTCGAGTGACTGCGTAGTTTTCTCCAGAACACTCCTCTCAATTTTCAATCGATCAAATAATTTTTGGTTATTATATTACACATCGCTCCAGTGTCGAGTTCAAATCTGAGATTGGTACTCATAACGTTTAACATGGTATGCCATTCACTATCACTCTGTGACTTATCATAATTTATATTATCAATCGAAACCGAGATCGAACCCATGTACAAACAGTCGAATTCCAGATTTTCTTCTTCTCCTTCTAGAGTATTTACATTATTTCTATTCACATTATTTCTTGATCTGCACATTTGTGCGAAATGATTTTTTGACCAAGGACTCCAAGGGCGCCTTGTATAAACACAACTATTGAAACATTCATACCTGTTTGTGATCGCTTCAATCAGTTCAATCTCTTCGTTATGTACCCACCTCAGTGATGTGAGTCGGGTATTTACCGGGTAGGTAGGTAAATATAAATCAGGTATTCACCCGGTATTTTCCCGAACGATATTCACCCACCCTATCCAGTTTGACAGAAAAGATGACAACTGTTGACAGTGTTGACGGTTGAATGATTTCCAAATCTCGATCCCGAGAAAATCGAAGATGAAACCATAGAATCTATAGCAAAAAGTGAATGTGAAGCGACAAGTGACATCGCGACTAACAGTGAAGTGACCGAAAAGACAATCGCGCAGACTTTATCCGGAAGAACCGTAAAACCGGTCAAAAGACTAGATTTGTAGTATTGTGAGACATTAGTTTAATTAGCCATTAGTCTGTATCAGTACCTACTTTAGATTGAGTTGAAAGAAAAAAACAGCTCGTACAGCTTTTCCTGAAAAGGGAGATTTCAAGGTAGGTATCTATTCATTACAGATACCTGTAATATTTCCAGGTATTTGTGTTCACATCAGAAACTGGTAATATTTTCCACCACGTGAGGTGTGGCCGTGCTCGCGACAGCTCAGCTGGCCAGACGCAGACATGCTTGCATACTGTACAGTGATACTGAATAAACACTACATTAAACTAAAGTGCTCGCCAATTGAAATGGTCCACCCAAAAAATACAGTCACATTCAAAGTGTCATAACTTTTGAATAAATGAACTATTTAGAATCGTTTCATGTTTTCTGATCAGCTCACGTATTGGACTACAACATGTCATGGACTATTTTTGGTACAAAGAGTTTCGTATTAATTATACAGAGCCCTCAATCAGGTACCGCTAAAATGGAAAAGTTTGAACAGGTCCCATTCCACAAAAAATAGTTTTTGGTTTTCTCCAAGTGTTTCAGGGGAGTTGTTATAACCATAGCTCAAATCGTTATTTTTTCTGCCTATCTGCTCCAATTACAGGGTGATCTCAAAAATGTAACCTTTTAGTTTTGCAGTAATAACTTTATTCGTTGTTGGCCGATTTTGGAAAATGAGGGCTCTTGCTGAAGCTAAAGGCTCAGGACAGAAAGATCGAGGATCAGAATTGACTTTGAATGAAAATTCTGGAAAAGGAATTGAATCAAAAGTGACTCAAATGACAAACTTGCTAGAGATCCGGTTTATGAAAGATATTAAACAAATAACAACTTGTCTTCAAACAAACCATTCTTTCTGAACATTTTAAGGTGTTTTCCATTTGTATGGGGCAAAAATGGTGGCAATGAATTCAAATTAGAAATGGATGCTTCCAACGAAGAATACTGGACGTTTTTCACCTGAAAATTGACGTTACCTGGGTTACAAAGATCAGAACTGGTGCCTATCTCTTTAAATGTGAAGGAAACATTCGACGATAAGAAGGTTACCTAGGTTACGTGCATTTTTAGTCCAGGAAGGTCCGGTATTATCTTCTGGGACGTGAATTTGTAAAATGGGTCCCGCATCGACAATTTTTATCACTTGAGATCGGAAAATACATCAAAATGTTGGGAAGTAAAAGTCTGTTTGGAGGCAAGTTGATTTTTATTTAGTTCTTTCCCTGAGTCTGATTTTTAGGGTGCTTCATATTTAGGCGAGTATTTAGGTCACTTTTGATTCCTTTGGTATTCCAAAATTTTTGTCTCCAGTCAGTTCCGATCCTCCTACCTTCTCATCTGAGTCTTCAGCTTCAACAAGAGTCCTTATTTTCTAAAATCGACGAATAATTGGAATAGATATAAATGCCAGACCAGAAGGTTGCATTTTTGAGATCACTGTGTAATTGGAGGAGATAGACTCAAAATTTTGAAAACTACTCCAAGGTATTGAAGCAACATCTTTCCTGAAACACTTGAAAAAAAACAAAAATCATTTTGTGTGAAATGGGACCAGTTCAAACTTTCCCATTTTTGCAGTACCTGATTGAGCGCCCTGTATAATTGATACGGAACACCTGTACCAAAAACGGCTCATGACATGTGGTAATTTAATCCGTGAGCTAATCAGAAAACATAAAACGGTTCAAAATAGTTTATTCAATCAAGAGTTATGTCACTTTGGATGTGACTAAATTTTTTGGGTGGACCATTTCAATTGGCGAGCACTTTATAAACCTAGTGCGTGTTATTATTACAAACCACACACTCAACACCTTTGTGTTCGGAACGAAAACGTTGCCTTCTTTGTCGCAACCGCAATGTAGTGCATTGCTGGGGGTCTTTCGTAGTCTTTCAGCTGCGCACCTCTGGAGCTAGATCTACTACAAGCCTGGTAAATACGCTAAACATAACATGAAATAAGAGACAAATGCAAATCTCTTTTCACATTATTTTCACTTGTCAAATTTTCATGTCAATGATGTCGGTCTTGTAGGTATCTACTGGTACCTATCTACCCAGGCAACTAAATGTCTCGGTGTGAATTTCTCTTCAAAAATTCCTTCACGATCAAGTACCGAGCTCCACACCAGGGAGTGTTTTTTAAATGTAAATTGCCTATAGCGAGGGATATAGCAACTGACACATGGATTGCCGGCCTGACGTAACAACCGTCAAACAGTTCTTTCTTGTTAATTTCCAAAATTTCACATCCGATTTTTTTCGCCCTGCATCAACAGCCAGGTTATTAGCAGGTTTTTTTTGTCGGGGTTTTTGTGTAACGATAACAATGATGTCGATAACAAAGAAGTACTGTACATCTTTAAATCAGCGGGGGTTGTTTCGATGGCTTTCTCGCTCCATCCCTCTTCCCGGGGCATCACCGTGTAGATGCCCCAGTACTAAGGGACGCGTGAAAAAGTCCATCTGGCCCAGTACGGATTTGAACCCGGGGAACCCCCTTTGAAAGCGGGGCCGAGCTCACCGTGCTACCAACTGGGTTGACATCCGAGTTCATAGCAGCAGTTTTGCATCATGAAGTCATTACGTCGCAATAATCACTAAGCAATGGAATAAAGAGTTGTGATTGGCACTGGCAAGCAAATTGGCAAGACAACCGCAAAATGACAGAAACCTTCAAACTTCTGCCATCCCAACTGCACTCCCACTGTTACTCGTTTCTCACCGTAAGTCTATGGTCTATGTGAACGCTCAATGTAACTCAACGCTTCTATATACATAGTTCAGCTTTTTTACCATAACGTTGCAACTGCACTTATCCTATTTGGATTCGGCTTAACCAAGATAACCCGCCAGCTTCAATAATATAATCCATTTCAACGCCAACTTTTCCAGTTAAAACCAGCAACAATCAGGTTTATTAGGTGAATTATTATATTCTTCAAAAATTGTCATTATGGAATCAAACAAAAACAAGAATGTTGAGAAAATACCCGGGAACAGTTGACCATGGATCGTGATCTTTTACACTGTGGAAAGTACTCTCTACGTGGGGCTGCAAAAATAAGGGAAAAAACACAACACCAATGTCACACCCGGTATGTAGCCATTATTGACTTTTTTCAAATTATTTTTCACACATTGTTATTCTTGAGGAATCAACCTTTCACCCAGAAGAAGAATTTCTCAAATTGGACAAACGCACAGTTGACTAAAAACCGGATAACCTGGCCAAAAATCAGAAAACCAAGTTGTTTTTCCTATCATTTTGCCATGCGGGGTTTTGTAGATAATAGATATTATCCGTTTCACCCTTATTTGCCACTCAGCAAGCTATGGAAAATTTCAGTTACGTTGGTATCCTTGAGACGCACGTGTGGTTTCACGCAGTGAAGGTTATGTAGCTCTGACATTTATAATCCGAAGATCGATTTTTTCAAAGCTGTCAAACCGACTTCTCACTAATATCGCCACAATGATACCGTAATTTACGCCGCGTCGTGGAGAAGAATTTGGGCTAGGGGTCTAGGCCCAAGGAAAGCGAGAAAAAAGCACAGGTAAATTATTATTTGAAACTAAGACATGAATTGCTTGACTCCAAGTCAAACTTGTGCTGGGAGTAAAAGAACCGTAAATTTTTACTTACCCCAAGAGCTAAAGCAGTCTCATTCACCGTCATGTTTTCGGCCATGTCTTGACTGTAGAAGCTCAACGTGCTGAATATGCCGCAAACTTGTATTTTCGTTTGATGCGGGATGATTTGGCATCTTGAAAACTGATTTGACCTGACATTGTCAAAATTTGTCAATAAACTGATAGTTTCGTCGGTATGCGAAACCTAACAAAACAATATCATGGCTTGCTGTGTGGCAAATAAGGGTGAAACGGATAATATTTATTGTATTCGGAGTATATTATCCGTTTCACCCTTATTTGCCACACAGCAAGCCATGATATTGTTTTGTTAGGTTTAGCATACCGACGAAACTATCAGTTTATTGACAACTTTTGACAATGTCAGGTCAAATCAGTTTTCAAGATGCCAAATCATCCCGCATCAAACGAAAATACAAGTTTGCGGCATATTCAGCACGTTGAGCGCCTACAGTCAGACATGGCCGAAAACATGAAGGTGAATGGGACCGGTTTAGCTCTTGGGGTAAGTAAAAACTTACGGTTCTTTTACTCCCAGCTCAACTTTGACTTGGAGTCAAGCAATTCATGTTTTAGTTTCAAATAATCATTCACCTGTGCTTTTTTCTCGCTTTCCTTGGGCCTCTAGACCCCTGGCCCAAATTCTTCTTCACGGCGCGGCGTCATTACGGTATCATTGTGGTGATATCAGTGAGAAGTCGGTTTGACAGTTTTAAAAAAATCGATCTTCGGATTATCAATGTCAGAGCTACATAATCTTCACTGCGTGAAACCACATGGGCGTCTCAAGGATACCAACGTAACTGGAATTTTCCATAGCTTGCTGAGTGGCAAATAAGGGTGAAATAGATCATAGATAGATAGATAGATAATATTTTATTTTTTCAGTACCACGTCGGCGCGTCGGCGGCGGCGTACATGACGGAGTATGGGAGATAAGGCGCGGAGCGCAGCGAGCCCGAAAATAAAAGGCCTTTAATTTTAAATGTCATACAACATGGAACTTATGTGACGACCAAGTACAAGTGGCATTTCAATGACACCGGCATTGAGCGGCGTGAAAGTACGTTGATTGCAGCGTGGTTGTCGCCTATAGAAACCATCAGGGCCGGCGCTAGGCATGAATCGGCGAAGCCCCTGATTCAGGCGGCAAATTTCAGGGGCGGCAAATTCTAGAGGCAACATTTTTCAAAATCTCATTTTGTATTTTTTTTTAATTCAAGAAGTCGTGGCGCCGCCCCTGTGCTAGATTCCAGGCGTAACTTGAGACGGTCCCAAAATTATCTGACATTTTTGCTTCTTCATTAAAAAAACGAAAAAGGTCGGGTCTTTGTCATGAAAATTATTTGTTTTTTTATTTGGTCCGTGAGCCAGCTTGGGTAGATGTATACCTACCCTTGCCCTGGAGTGCATTGTTTGGATTTCAGGCAACCTTGAAATAAACTGGCCATTGTTAACCCATCGAATACAGCTGCGAGAGTGGCGTACAATGTTGAAAAAAAAATTTGTCAAGAAAATACATATTTCAGAGGTGCTGTTATAGTAGGTTCACTTGTACCGTGATTCTAGTTGGCTGTGAGATTTTGTTTCTAAGTTTCCAAATCTGATATTTGAAAACTCCCTAGAACTTGGCAGTTGGTTGCCATTGATATTTGAAAGTTCAAGCTTGACAACATCAACAACATTACCGTTTATGTCAAATAGACTGAAAATCACGAGTTTCACGGAAATTGTGGTGGAATTGTGCTCATTACTCTGAAAACTGTGTTTGCGCCTCAGCTTGTGTCTTGAACAATAACGTCCAGTGCCTATTTTGAAGCCCTCGAGGGTTTCATCAAGAACTCGCTTCTGGGAGAAAATTGGCGGAGTATAGGTGCTGGGCATGTACCCCATAACGTTCAGCTTTGCGGAGAGGACGTGAATTTATTTTCAAAAACCACATAAATGGAAGCATTGTGAACTATTCTTGGTTTTTAAAAGGAGTACCCACACTCAGGAAGACTGGGAACTGTGGGAAGTTACACCGCTACATCCTTCGAATTTTTGTTTGGATGGGATTCATCGGCGTTAATACTTGATTTCACTGATCAGGACATCGTACTGGAACAAGAAATTTGCGGAACTTGTGAAAGGTGAACTACATCCACTCCATACTTGCAATTTGCAAAGTTGATTTCGGTATTTCTTCCATTTTTGACAGCAACAGTCAACAGTCAACACACCAACATAACCTATCTTTCGAAGCCAGACGCTCAGGCGCACACTAGGCAGTTGGACGTGAAGTCTACAATGCCAAACTGTAAAATTTGCCCAGCCTACTAGAATCACGGTACAAGTGAACCTACTATAGTTGTATATTTTCAATTGCTCATCAGTTTGGTTTAGGTCTCGGTTTAGGTAGATATTCATAAAACAAACGGGTAGGTATATAGCAGCTGAAATGTATTTAAATCAGTATGGTTTTCAACAGAACAGGGTCGAAAACAGCTCAACGTGCCTTTGTCGTTATTTTTATGGCACACTAAAATAATAAAAAATGTGTTACTGATCTGGTGTTGATGGTGTTTGCCGTTCAGAAAGTGAAATATCTCTAACTAGTGGACACGTCCTTTGAATTGTATCTCGCTTGTTAGGTGGAGATACGGTGATTACGGTGTGTTATTACCAAATCAAAAACTATGAATTCAAGTCCACGCGTAAAACTTGACTTGTTTATAACTAGATGGTGGTTTTTTAGTTAACAGTTTTCACAACACGTTTAGTTATGACGGGAAAAACACTGACTAGTATCAACATTATTATCATTTTCCCGAAAAATTTTCGCCTGCGGCGCTCGCGGGGGGCAGCGCCCTCCCCCGGCCCCCTTTGGTGCAATCTCCCTCCAATGAGAGCGGCAAATTTGAGCTTCGATTCAGGCGGCAGAATACCTAGCGCCGGCCCTGGAAACCATTGTGATGGACGGCAGGCAACAGTTTTGGGGCTCTCTTGTGCGTTTTGAAGCCCTGTAGCATGGAAATTACTAAGAAGAGAGTTCAAGCTTCTCATATCTGCGAAAATTGACAGTCTTATCCAGTAGGAACATTGAAAAAAATGCAGTTGAAAAAGGTGTACTGAAGAGGTCACCTCTTCTTTAGTAAATTATACTGCGAAAAAATTGTCTTCATATTTGGGCTTACGGAACGCGATATAGGGAACGCAACAAAACATATGAATTTAGCGTTTCCTTGCACAGCAGAAAAAATAAAAACAGTTTTTTTGACCTCTGCGAAAGAATTTTTTTTCAAATGTGAAGAATGGATTGGACACGACGACATTTGATGAAAACATTTTCAATAGACCCGTAAGCTTTACTTATGACATACATGACGATACTCAATGATCATTTTGTGAAAGTTCTTGCATCTTGAAAATTTGGAGGGCCCCCATTGGCCCCCTAAGAGACAAAATATCGAGTGCTGCAGGTCAAATCGCTTGTTTCGGTATAAAGTACGCCCATGCAAAATCTCGTTACTGCACTCCAAAATGCGGTATGCGTTTGCGTACCGCTCCCACTGTTCATGTGACGGAGAATGAGAGTTCAGGCGCCAAGCGCAGCGAGAAAAAAAACAAAAGAAGTCTAATCGTGAAAAAAATCATGTTGAAAGTATTCTGCCATTTGAGTGACTCATAATAATAAGATTAATAATAATAATAATAAGATTGATAATAAGAAAAACAAGATGATACAAACTGTTAGGGAGCGGGTATACGAAAGGAACACCTCTTCGAACGTTGTTTGCTGATTGATTCATATCTATAGAAGTTTCACTTCTTCCGAGGGTGACTATGGTCACGCACCCACGTTTTTTTTTATAATATTCCGTGTACATAATAGATTGCTTAAAAATAAAACATTGTATTGTGTTCGGAATATAAGTGGCTTTATGTGAGTCGTATGCATTCAATTCGCCTCGCTGCGCTTGGCGCTTAAACTTCCATACTCCGTCACATAATGTGTCACTTATACTCCCAATACAATAAATACCTATTACATAAACTACAAACAAGACAACCGTGCCAGCTTTCTTCTTCACAAGGCAGTTTGCAAACTCTGCATTTCTGATATTGTCATAGTTCAAGAATCACTCAATTATACCGAAAACAAATTAGTCCTCGAAATACTGCGATAGCAGTGGTAGAGTAAAATTTTTCAAAATAGATGTTGAAAATTTGACTATGTCTATGATATACAGGATGGAAGAGAATGTCAAAAGTGTTAATGTTTAAAGTCGTGGAACTTTTTTAGGAAACATTTCAGATCGACTTTTTTAGAATAACTCCAACAGATGTTGAAAATAAATTGGATTGGCCGTCGTATAGTCCCATTGTGAAAATCCGCACGGCTTTGGTTTTACGGTGATTGTTTCAAAATTTGCACATTCCGCGAATTTGGGAAAACTCTGCACTGCAAACTTCGATATGGGGTAATCACCACGAAATATTCATTTTAGGTGCAAACATGCTGGGAATAAAAGTTGGAGAAAAGATTTAAATAATTTTTGAATGAAAAACTTTCGAAATCGGACCCACAGTTCTCCAGTTTTCCTCTCTGGAAAAAGTGCAAATTTTCCAAGTTTTTATCCCGTGAACAGATTTCCACCATTTTTTTTTACCGATAGGTGACTGGTTCTTGAATATTTCCCAACAATTTCCTTTTGAATTTCCAGGGAATTTTCCTGTTGATAATGTAAAACTGCCCTGAGTTATCGAGACCGGACTTGAATGATGGAGCTTGGAATGAAGACTCAAATAACGATTTTTACAATGTGATGATTTCGGAAAAGATTCGATGTTTTCCCGAAAAACTCAAATTTTCAAAATCTTCAATTTCCTGCAAATGATTTTCATTTTTTCTGTTGTGCCAGTTCCAGATCATTCATCTTCATCCATGCACCAATGCTCACTCGCTTTTCTTTCTACTCAATTTGGTTCCTTGTAAAAAATTGCAAATTTTCAACTTTTCAGGCTTGTGAATAGATTTACACCAATTTTTCAACAAATACAAGTCCAGGTTTCCTGAGAAAACCTCAGATGGTCTTTTGTTTTCACTACTGTTGTGGAATTGTAGCTTGCATTCATGCTGACATTTCAATGATGACAAGTACAAAAAAAATTCTGACATGACAAACGTCAAAAATCCCCCCACCACTAAAAAAGTATGAACGGGAAAAATTTGCACATCATGCTCGAAAGACCAATAATGTCAACGCTTCGTCCCCAGTTTTTCCACCAGTGTCTTCTCCCTCACTACTACACTCCTAGCGTATTTCGTTTGACTGGAACTTGGATTGCGACTTGCGACCAGGAATTTCAAAGTTTTATAGCAACATTCCATCACCGCACCTGGTCATGACCTGTCCTGATTTTTTCAAGCCATTTACTGCCCAGTGACTACAGATTGGGGGCAGTCCTGACGTAGACTCCGGACAATGGAGATCATGTCATCATCTTGTACATTACAAAGTCGCTGAATAAACGCGAACGGAAATACAGCGCTGCTGAAAAGGAGTGCTTGGCCGTGGTTTGGGTCGTTGGAAAATTGAGACTCTACGTGGAGGGAGCTCACTTTTTCAGCGTTGCGGATCGCTCCGCTGTCATAGGCTCATCTTATTGAGGAACACTATTGGCTGCCTCGCTTGTAGCAAGAAATTCGTTGGGCCACCATGTAAGTCAAATACTCAACGTAGACTATACCTATGCAAATGCTTACATGTTTTCTCATGATTCTGTTATATAGTAACGATTATTAATTTTAGGTGTAAATTATGTATCTATAATAATTATCTAACCGTAAGTACCTACTACCTACTTTCGAGGAGCATTTTGTGCCTACCTATACGAGTGCGTGCTCAGCGGTCGCCGGCTCTGGCTTTTGTTCGGAGGCAGCGAGCGTTCAGCCGGCTAACATATTGAAATAATCCATACATCATAAGTCGTGATGAATGCCTAACAATGTTTAGTAATTTAACTTCACTGAAGGCGACTCGTGCCGACGGATGATTCATATCAATGGCCGCGGTAAATGTTTATAGAATAGAAAACATTATACAACGACCGTTCTTGAGGTACTATAATGCCCCGATCTGGCAATCGGATCGGAAAAATCAGGTGTCGGGTCAGAGGTCACTTTCCATCACCGAGAACCAAGAAGAGGCCGCACCGCGCGCGAGCCGGCAGAACTTCTTGTGGTGGTGGTGCTGCGCAGAATTGCCGCACCAGCAGAAGACGCTCGCGGAGAAGATCGCGCGTTATCCGGCCCAACAATGAAAGTATCAATCTAACTGGATCGCCGCGGCCGAATGGAAGTTGTTGCATCATCTCGGCGAGGCTCATCAGATCCTCCGATGATGATTATGATGGTGATGGCTCTCGGAGGAACGCGAAATATTTTTCATCCGTTCTAATTTCCATCTCTGATCTCTCTGCTTGATACACAAAATGAATGACTTTCTCTAGACAAAAAAGGTAGACAGCTCTTATGTACTCAGGTACTTTGTATCGAGCGTTCAAGTGAATTCTCCCTCAAGTAGCCTATGGGAATAAAACGTTAGGGCTTGGGATAGATTGGCTTGATACCAAGTTGAAGGCGAAAAGTAAGGACGGCGTTAGTTACGGCGTAAGCTACGGCGTATTGATCTGATTGGATGATAGACCTTGCTGCAAGCCGTTGTAGACTAGAACTATTTTTCAAAAAATCATATGCAAGAAGTATTTCGTATACAATTTTGGTAACAAGGCATTCTGGGGTATTTGGGCTTCGCTGAATTAAAAAATGCCTGTTATCAACTCGAAATTTTGACAGAAAAGCTGCAATGGAGGAGGGGGGGGTAAAATCAACAATAAAAATGCCGGAATTTCAACCTGTCACTAATTTGAGCTGAAATACACCCCATATCGATCCACCAGGTTCATGTCGTACCAAACTGACAGGCCAAGTGTCACTAAGTCTGAAGGGAGGGGCTAGCCGGAGGCCCTTTGGCGAGCCTTTTGGCCTGTGCTAGTGATCTTCTGATTTTGTTGATTTTGGATCAATATTGCCGAATTTGGTGTCGTTTCCAACTATTTTCCACATTTAGAACTCAACTAATGGCTCCACATCTCGATTAGAGGCAATTTTAAAGTAGTTTTATACAAAAAAACATGTTTTTCGACGTTTTTTTCTTCTGAACTTTAGTCAAGTTATGTATTTTTGTCACGGGTAATGCTGTCGAAATTCTTACGTAAATCATCAGCTACAAGTAAGTAACATCTGAAAATGATGAGCTGTATGAGTCTTTTATTTCTACAAGACCTGGAAGTAGATTTGTTTGCAAGGCCGTTTGACTTTAATCTTCGACCGATAACTCAGACACACTTGCTCCATATTTGGCATTATAACCTTTGTAAAGAGAGCATTCCTGCTACCTATAAATTAATGCAAAAACATGGCTTTTTGTTTGGTGGTTTTACCAGAATATTGGTTTTACTGCGGAAACTGGAGAATTCTTGGTTGAAAAATTCACCTTACGCAACCTTCGCATGAGAAGAAATTCCTGATGGATTTGAAACAAAATGCTCATCTATATATAATTTTTAAGTGTAAGGTACTCAAGCCTGAGGAGCCATGTAAGAATTTTGACCACACATTCATTGTGCAAAGATATAACCATCGGATCCCCAATAAGTAAAAACTCAAATTTTCAAGCATAGCTTGGCCCTCTGGGATACTGCGAAGTCCAGAATTCAACCCAGATACGAATTTATTCAGAAACTGTACTTCTCTCGTCACTCTATCCAAACATCATCAGCACTTGCAACCTATTGATGGTTTCAGTTTTTGCCTATTCGTAGATCTAGAATAGGGAGAATATACAGTTTAAAATAGATTCTCAATCATTTTAGAGACTAGTAAACACTAGTTCGATTGAAAGAAACCTAGTTGACAGACTTACTACTTGAAAGACCTGCTCAGAGCCTTGCCAAGAATCTTTTCAACATCCAACGCTGACCTAGTATCAACACAAGAGCACTTTTTAGATTCAGGAAAATCAAGTAGTATTTAACAGGACTAATATGCTGTCGAAAGAAAAATTAACAGTTGATGAAGCAATTATTTGACCCATTATTTTTTTTTGTGGTTGTTGAGGCAAAATCCTTTGCATTTGCAGAGTTTCAGGCATTTCATGCCAGATTTTCTACAAAAGCAAATTCGAGTCCCACAGTTTGTTTTGCAGCCGAAAGCTCCGATTTGGGGACACGAGTAAATAATGATCAGTATTATGGCTATGTCCAGAGTGGACCGTGCCTGATAATGGCTTTTTGTTATGTGAAGATGTATGGCATTGCTGAGTGGGAGGAAGCGACTCCGGTTTCTCAACAGCCGCAAACAAAAATTTTCGAGCCCTCTTACCCACCGATGTCAGTCTTGAGCTGTAAGAAATAGGACTCATTGTGAGATAATGAATAAGTCAATAATAGGGTCCTCTTGGGTGAAATAGTATTTTTTGATACAAGAGCGCGTTTTCAGGTTCGAAGCCGTGTTTGCCATCATGAGGCGTAATCATTATACAGCGAGTGAAAAGGAATTATCCTCATTTCTTCACAAGCATGATGTTTGAATACGTCAAAGTTATGGTCATTTCAGAAAATTTACAGCAGCTTAAAAATTGGAACAAGAAGAAAAGTCGACCAACCAGTATCTACGTCACTGGATACTTTTGTTGAAGTTCTTCTTTGTCAAATCATGGACACGTACCCAAGAACTATCTGTATAAAATTTGAATTTAATCGGTGAAGCGGTTAAAAAGATATGCGGCAGAAAACAATCCCATTACAATCATTGGACGCCATCTTCAACTATCGTGGGTATCTTACTTCTGGTAAATATTTCGCCTTGGTAACAGGCATTTCCAGATTCGGAAGGGTCTATTTAGTCTAGAAACACTTGTTACCAAAATGTTATATGAAATGCCTCTAGGGGGTAATTTAAGGCGTTTTTTCAAATTTTTGTACCAGTCTATTGCTCTGTTGAACCTTATTCACAATGATCTGAGCCTCAACTTGGTATTGCGGTTCAAAATAAAAAATCCATCACTAAGTCAAAGACGTACATTTTCATTATTTTGCTTTTTTCAAGAGAAATTGGCTTGTACGCTTGATAGAACAATGATCGGCATGGTTTTCAAATTTTTCAAGTTTGGCGCCATAAGACGATTGTTCTCATTGGTACCTACTCACTGGCACCTGCGAATTATTGCACAACGTAAATGCTATACTTACAAGTTTTGTGAATCGTAACTGGAAAGAATCTTCTTCTGAATTTCAGCTTGAACTTGATACAAAACTATTATGGTACGACAACTCCCCCCCCCCCTTCCCCTAGCATTACATTTGTTTGGCCTGCGATCATCTGAACCCTCCGTTGTGCCCGCTTTTGTTCATGAGGGAAACGACTCGAGGAGGAAGAAGGTGGTGTTAAAGGTGGACTTCAATGAAGCACGCTAATTGCGCAGAAAATTACATTTACTCAAAACAAATAAGTGCAAAATTAGTCTTCTATGGTTCTTTTCGCAAAACACCTAACATGTGATTGACAGAATAGACAAAATAAACAAGATAAACAAAATGAACAGAAAACAATAGAAGCAATTGAAAACGGCACAACAAAATATGTCAAACAGTCAAGTTAAAGAAAAGGGAGAGTGACGAATCCGGAAAAAAGTACTCAGGGGAAGAAGTCTGTCCATGAAACCCCTGAGTTATACTCAAAGAAAAAGGGCTCTCAAATATGTTGTTGACAGAATGTAAATCTCACTGGTTCTTAACTTCCCCTCCCCCAACCCAGTGAAGTAACGCAATGTAACGCAAGGTAACGCAAAGCAAAAGTACGCCAAACTCACACAGACACTCCAAAGGCAACCACTGAAGACATGTTAGTAGACGGGGCATAATAAAACACTACAAAAATAATCCAAAATACTACAACTACACAACGAGAGTACTTTTGTTGCGAACCTGTACTGGAGGACACTGTAAGAGAATTTATCCCACAAAAGCTGACGTGCCTCGTTATACGAGGCGCATAAGCGACTAAGTTGTGGGCAATCTTACGTGTATCTACAATGGCAGACCCTGTCCTCCCTTGGCAGGCAGCATCAAATCATCCCATAACAAACAAAGCAAAATAAAGTAAGCATGAGTCCCCAACAAAAGGTACCGTACAACCTGCTTGGACGGTAAAAGCCCCCTGACAGTCCTGACACATAGGCAAAAAGTAAACATTGTAAAACAGTCACTTCAAGGCTGGGTAGAGGAGGTTGATAGTACAGGAACAACTTTCACGGTATTCGACAAAATAATAATAAAATAGGTACATCAAGGCTCAATCATACTCGCAAGCGTCATTTGAAAAATAACAGTGAGTAATTAAACAAACATAAGGGAAATATTCGAGAACCGTAACAGACGGAGGGCTCTAAATATTGACACAAAGATTATGACACATCAGGTACGTTGCAAACCAAATTTTCACACCAATTGTAGGTACGTCAGTGTCAAACAAATTAAAATCATGATTATGATGTTGATCGAGATGTTGATGATTAAATCAAAATAACCCCGTAATAATAGTTGCAAAAACTGAAACAATAAAATAGCGCAGGTGATAAGTTGGGTATTATACGTACAGACAAAAGGAAATAATCAAAAGTAACTCCAGTCACGTGCCTGATTTGAAAGTACATGGTTCATATTTGATGAAATATGAATCGAAATCGAAAGCTTCAAAGAGTCATCAATCAAATAATTCAGGGCCGGACCTGAACGTGAATCAAGGAGCGCCACTCATCCTCCTCCTCCTCCTCCTCCTCCTCCTCCTCCAAATTTTTCTTTGTTCAGTGGTCAGACAGTGCCGATAAACAAGATGGCGGCGAGGTCGTGCAAGCTGACAGTGGTGACATTTTGCAAGATGATGTGTCTGGTTCAATTGCCAAAAGCATGTCAGGTCAATGGTGTTGTGTCTGCGACAGATCCGGTGTTGCTTGAACCATGTTTCAAAATTGATCCCATCGCTTCCCTTTCTGAATAATTTCCCATCTTGAACAATCCGGATCTTCAAAAAAACGCTCCCTGGACAATCCGGATTTACAAAAAAAAAACAACTCCTTGATGGACAATCCTGGTTTCTCCTCTTCGTGAACAGTCCTTCTTTCCTCCATGAACCATCCGATAAAAACAAAAAAAAAACTTACAGCGCCTCCCTCATTTTACCAATCCTGGTCACGGCACCACTCTATGATGGCCTGCGATCGTCTGAACCCTTCGTTGTGCTCGCGCTTTTGTTCATGAGGGAAACGACCCGATGGGGGAGAAGGTGAAGTTCAAGGTAGACTTCAATGGAACACGTTCATTGCACAGAAAATTACATTTACCCAAAACAAATAAGTGCAAAATTAAACGTGAATCACCCTTGGAATTACCTACCCCGTATAAGAGAACAAATAAATTGGCTTAAGTGATTGCTTATTTCATTACTACAATGCTTTGTCCAATATTGTTATTGGAAAAACACAACAATGGTAGAACTCCCAAGTTCCATATTCATTTATAAACTAGGTAGTAGGTATACATGCCAACTACCTACTGTACAGGTGTCCACTGATGAAATATGAATGATGAGAAACTCTGAAAAGTTTGAACGCCACCAGCTGGTGCTGTTTTCTATCTTAAAATTTATTGGCCTGACTCCGTTCAAATTTCACCCTGATGGAAAATGCCGCATCGATAACGCAACTACGATAAGAAGTTTCCTTGTATTTTTAGTCATTATTTCTATGTACCTTTGTACACTGGCAGTGGCAATGGCCAATAATAATTTACTAGATAGAGCACAAAGCTCGATTATTATGATTATTATCAGTTTCTTTGGTAACTGGATGGGCTGGGTGGAACAAGTAGCGATTTTCTTCACTATCTTCAAAAAAAAGCGTAAAGTAAGCATATGTTGATTTTGAAAAGTCAATTTATGTAAATTTTTTTGAGTTCCAGTTTGTACAGTTTTTGAATGCCATGGCTTTGCTCGATAAGGATTTAAAAATGAGCAATTTTGGAAAAGAAACAAAGTCTTTGTACAAAATTTATGCTTCCGTGTATGTAGCTGTGATATTAGGCTACGGTATAAATTTGTTTTGGAAACGTGGTGTTAAAGATTATAATTTGATATTATTGAATGTATCTTTTGTGGGAAGCACTGTCATTACCACGATGTTTTTTATCGAGTATTATAATTTGGTTGACATGATCAAAGAGAAGTTTGTTCTTTTGAATTTATACTTGCTGAAAACTGGGAGTGGAAGGTAAATGTGGAAGAGCATAATATGTATAATTGTTACCTACCTAGTAGGTACAAGTGGTACCTACTATTGAACAAATCACTTACGAACATCTCCAATTTCTAGACACATTGACTTGAACGCCATAAAAGTGACATACCACCAACTGTGGACTTTGCATGAGACTTTGAACGAATCTGTATCGCCAGCTCTGGTAGTGTGCATTACCAAAAGCACAATTTGGATTACCGTCATGATCTATGCAATGTACAAAACTTTTTGTGATACGAAAACTAAAGTTTTCGTAACCAGTTATACATTTTTGTTAGCGAATGCATACCAATTGGTGGGCATAGCGTACATTTGCAGTGCCGCGGAAAACGAAGCAAGAAAAGTGATCAAAAATTTTCATCTGCGTTTTTCACTGGTAGGTATAGTACAAAGAGATACAAATGCTTTGGAAAGTGTCATTTTTTTGTAATTCAAATTGCACACTTCGGGAATGAGATTCAAGGAAGCTACTTGCTTCCACAGTTTTGAGGTTGTCTCCTTTGAAATCGAGGAGCACCTCATCTCCCAAAATCATAATCGCATGGTCGTGATTCGAATTCAAAAATTGAAGAGGCATCGAGCAATTTTCTCACCTATACCTACCGTATAATTGGCTTTCTTTCGTTTCCAGAGTATTTCTTCACAGTTCTTGCATGAAACGGTGTCTTTTCATGCCAGCAAATTGTTCAAGATAAATGGGGCCATGCTGCTAGCGGTATGATTATTATTTTTCAACTTAGAAGTGAGATTTATAATTTGATTTCGATTTGAAAACGTTTTTTCAAATAGATTTTCAGCACGATTTGTTCCTACGTGGCAATTATCACTCAGTTCGAGAACCTCATCGACAAAACGACTGTGGGTATTTGAATAAAAATGATCGTCTCCGGAGCATTGGTACCTACCCTACATGCCATAGTCTGGCCAAGGACTCAAAGGACGTCTTGTATAAACACAACTATTAAAACATTCATACCTGTTTGCGATTGCTTCAATCAGTTCAATCTCTACGTTATGTACCCACCTACTTACCTACTATACTCTTTACACTGATAGAAAGGACCACCAGATTCCTCCGCTTGAAAAGTAGTCCCCGAGCGTTAACCGCGAAATTTGAAATTCCAGTTAGAAAGAGGTGCCTATTTCCGCTAATAACAGCTGAGTGCTATAGTAATTTAAATAATAATAATAATAATAATAATAATAATAATAAACTGTCTTTATTGATTTTCCAGTATTAAAGTATTGTTACGATATCTCGCGTACGGGTTCGAATATAATTGAGACGATTGTTTCAAACACACACTGTTTATTTCGGCGTACTACTACAATAAATGCCAACAAATATCCACTTGGAATTATTTCGCAGGTACTTCGCTTGTTTCGCACTTGTTCGCTTCCAAATTCAGTACTGCCGCGAGCTCCCGGCTGACGCCTTATATAAGGCCTCCGAATAATGTTCCCGAAGTTCTGTCTGCTTCCAGCAAATTCCATGAGGGTCTGGCATATGCGGTTTCTAGATCATTCCTGAATAATCGCACACGTTACCCGTATGCTTTCCATGTGTTCTGGAATCTGCGCCTCCGCCAAAGTGGACTGATGTGCCTTGATCGAACGTTCAAGTCTCCATTGGGTTCACATACAAGAACGCTCTGGAATGCACGAGATCGCTCTAGACTTCTACACTGCGATCTAATTGTGGAAAGATCGAGAAACATCAAGTGTTTACCTATATGTACAAGATCGCCGCTCGTAACACTGCCCCCCTCTTAAGCCTGTTCGTCCTGAATAGGCTTATCGTTACTCCCGGAGTAACGTGCAAGGCGATCGAGGTGGACAACTTTCATCTTGGCTCTCGGGGCTCGCTGGATTCTGTACACGACGTCATTGATCCTCTTGACTACCGTGTACGGCCCTTCCCACGACGGATGCAACTTCGGAGACCTTCCCTTCTTGCGTTGAGGATTGTTCAACCAGACCAGGTCACCAGCCTGGAATCCCGTGGAGTTCACCTTCAAGTCGTAACGGGTCTTCATTCGGTCGGTCGCGATTCGAATCCGGTTTCGAACCAACTCGTGGATGTCACACATTCTTTGCCTCAGGTCGTCGACGTATTCGGGGATGTCCTTCGGATCATTCTCTGGCGTGCCAAACTGCAAATCGCAGGGGAGGCGAAGCTCTCGGCCAAAAAGAACACGTGCTGGTGTTTCCCCTGTGGTGTCGTGAATGGCAGCGCGATGCGCCATCAGGAAAATCGGCAGATGACGATCCCAGTCTCGCTGATGCTCGTCGACGACCTTTGACAGGTGCTGCTCCATCGTCCGGTTGAACCGTTCAACCATTCCGTCGGACCGTGGGTGAAGGGGCGTCGTCCTGGTCTTCTGTATTCCGAGTAGAGTACAGATACCTTGGAACACGTTGGACTCGAAGTTTCGTCCCTGGTCTGAGTGTAGCTCCAGAGGTACTCCGAAGAGGCTTATCAGATTGTCCACCAGCACCCTTGCCACTGTAGAAGCCTCTTGGTTGGACAGGGCGTACGCTCCCGGCCACTTGCTGAAGTAGTCCATGGCAACCAGAATGTATTTGTTGCCATCTTCCGTTGTCGGGAACGGGCCAGCCACATCGATCGCGATGCGTTCAAAAGGCACTCCAACATTGTAAGTCTTCAGCTCCCCTCGGCTGCGAGTTCTTGGTCTTTTGCTGGTTGCACAAACCTCGCACTGGCGACATCATGTTTCCACGTCGTTCCGGCAGTTCACCCAGTAGAACCGCTCGCGCACCTTGGCCAACGTTTTGTTCACACCAAGGTGCCCTCCAGTGACGCCATCGTGCATCTCCTTCAGGACCTCTCTCACTCTCTTCTTGGGAAGCACCAGTTGAACCATCTCCTTCTTTCCATCAGGACTCTCCCAAACCCTCTTCAGCAGCCCATTCTCTATCCTCAGAGAATTCCACTGAGCCCAAAAAGCCTTGAATTCGGGTCTTTCTCCAGATATCTCGGCCCATTCCGGTCTGTCCTGGCCAAGTTCTTTCCTTTCAGCAAGCGTACCGATGGATGGGTCCTCACGCTGCTTCTTCTTGAGCTCAGCCGTAGTCCAATTTCTCGGGGTGTCGACAACAAGTGCTTTGACCTTGACGTTTCCCTTCTGCTGGTTCACCCTCTTGTCGTGCCTGCAGTCCTCGTTGCGTGGTCTTCGAGAAAGACCATCCGTGTTGCCATTGCCATGACTCTTTCCAGGACGAAGTTGACTTCCTCGATCAGCAGCTCCCCGTTCCAGCATGAAACGGTCTGCTTGACCTTCTCGATCAGCAGCCCCCCGTTCCAGCATGAAACGGTCTGCTAAAGCGTATCGTCGCCTGCAGTCGCGTTGCAGATGTCCGTCCTTTCCACATTCAAAGCAACGTGGTCTTCCTCCTCTACGATTGCTTTCTCTTGGTTGGTGACTTTCTTGATCAGCAGTTCTCCGTTCCGCTATGAAACGGTCTGCTGAACTCGACCATTGCCTGCAGTCCCGACGCAGATGTCCCGGCATTCCACAGCCGAAGCAACGCGGTCTTCCTCCAGCTCGTGGCTCGCCTTGGGGTCTGTTCCGAGACATAGCGCTGAGAAGTTCCTGTTTGAGTTCCTCAAACATCTCCTTCACAGATTTTTTGGAAGTATGTGATGCTCCGGATTCGTCAAAGTTCACCTCCCTAAGACGATGAGGGCGCGAAGCATCTTTAGCAGCCTCGATGCGAATAGCTTGAATGAGTGCGTCGCTGATGTTGGCTGGATTGCTGATCATGACCATCTGACGCAGATCTGGATCTCTTATTCCGCCCATGAAAGTTTCCTTGGCGATGTCGGCCAAAACATCCGCTGGATGGGCTGGATAGGCCAGGTAAACCAGTCTCAGGACTTCGGATTCGAATTCCTGAAGGCTTTCTCCTCTCTTTTGTGTTCTGGCTTTCAGCTGGGTTTGATGGATCTGCCGCACATGATTGTCCCCATACCGAAGCTCAAGGACCCTCGTCAGCTTGGCAAAGTCCTTCTGCTCACTTTCAGGAATCGTCTGGAGCAGCTCCAACGCTGGACCTCTGAGAGCCAGGACTAAAGCTGTAGCTCTCTCATCGTCGCTCCATCCGTTTGCTTCGGCAGCGGCATCGACCTGCCTCTTATAGGTTGTCCATGGGCTTTTTCCATCGAAATTTGGCAGCTTCACACGTTGGACACCCGCTGAACTAACCATCGCAGCACTGGCGGCTGTTTTCTGAACCTTTTGCTCCAGCCTCGTCATGTTGGCTTCCATCGCAGCCATTTTCTCTCCTAACTTGTTCACACTGCCGTCGAAATACCGCGTCTGTTGTTCCACAACGGCTAATATTTCTTCTTTTTCCTCCAGGCGTTTCCTTTCCTGTTCTTCTAGCAGATTTCTCAATTCCTCCTTGTCTTCTTGACGCTCTTCGACGCGTTTCTTTTCCTGGTCTAGAAAGAGATTTTTCAATTCTTTTTCCTGTTCTTGAAGAAGATTCTTCAATTCTTGTTTCTCTTTGACGCGTTTACTTTCTTGTGCAAGAAAAAGAGTTTTCAATTCTTCTTTTTCTTCCAAACGCCTTTTCTCTTGTTCTTCTTGGAGACTTCTCTGCTGCTGCATCATCGCCATCATGTTCGCCAAAGCGTCTTCGACATGCTTCTCGTCTCCGGCATTTACCAAATCACGAATGTTCCGAACGTCCTGTAGTCGCAGGCCCAATTACTCGCAATTATACCGCTTTCTGACACCAACTGTTACGATATCTCGCGTACGGGTTCGAATATAATTGAGACGATTGTTTCAAACACACACTGTTTATTTCGGCGTACTACTACAATAAATGCCAACAAATATCTACTTGGAATTATTTCGCAGGTACTTCGCTTGTTTCGCACTTGTTCGCTTCCAAATTCAGTACTGCCGCGAGCTTTCGGCTGACGCCTTATATAAGGCCTCCGAATAATGTTCCCGAAGTTTCTGTCTGCTTCCAGCAAATTCCATGGTGGTCTGGCATATGCGGTTTCTAGATCATTCCTGAATAATCGCACACGTTACCCGTATGCTTTCCATGTGTTCTGGAATCTGCGCCTCCGCCAAAGTGGACTGATGTGCCTTGATCGAACGTTCAAGTCTCCATTGGGTTCACATACAAGAACGCTCTGGAATGCATGAGATCGCTCCAGACTTCTACTCTACACTGCGATCTAATTGTGGAAAGATCGAGAAACATCGAGTGTTTACCTATATGTACAAGATCGCCGCTCGTAACAGTATAATAAATAAAAATTACGTAGAATATACGTTTTCTCTTTCCACATCATGGTTTTTCTCATTTTGAGAGTTAGTCACTATTCAGGAGGAGGAATGTGTTCATTGCTCTTGTAATTATTGTCACAAGTTGCACCGGATGCTGCCCGTTTACAAAAATCTTCATCCCCTCAATTTCAAGCTATGTACTGGGTGTGGCATCATCAGTGTCGATCTTTTTGATATCTTAGAAGCCCCTCTATAGAGAGTACCGGCAAAGGTATAAAATGGCAATTTAAGGCAAACTGTACCTACCTTTATCCTTTCTTTCTTCTTCTTTCTTTTGTTTGCCTTGAATTAACAAATTTACCTTTGCCGGTACTCTCTACAGGGGGCTTCTAAGATATCGAAAAGATTGACGCTAATGATGCCACACCCGGTACATAGCCTAAAATTGAGGGATGAAGATTTTTGTAAGCGGACACCATCCGGTGCAACTTGTGGTGACAATAATTACATGAGCAATGGAGACATTTTTCCTCTTGAATAGTGACTAACTCCCAAAATGAGAAAAACCATTAAAAGGTTTTTCTCATTCTCAAAAATCATGACCGTGCCCGTGGAAAGAAAAAATGTATCTTTCTTGAAAATTGACATAATGAAATTAGACAAAAACAGGAATGTTTTAACAAAAGACAAGGGTACAGTTGGCCATGCATCGTGATCTTTTAATGTGGCTGAAACTGTCCACGCGAGACTCCAAAAATATGTAAAAAAACACAACACCAATGTCACACCCGGTATATAGCCACTATCAACTTTTTTCGATTATTTCTTACACACTGTTATTCTTGAAGATCAACCTTTTACCTAAAAGAAGAGTTTCTCAAATCAGACGGATGGTTTGAAAAGACACCGACTTCAAAGTTATGGCGACATTTTGGTGTTGCGGTTATTTTGCACGCGTGTATATTAAAACAAAAAGATTCCACCCTGTACGTAGAATACTAGCAGCTATAAATCATAAGGCTGCTGAATATTGAAAGACTGTGTTTCTCGTAAATTATTTCACCCGAATAAAAAAATTTCAAAATATTTTTTTCCAATTTTCACCCTGTACACTAAGTAGTTCGCGTCACACCGATGTATGCATTTGACATGTTAAATAGGTGGGGATGCGCTAATCATATAGCCCAGTCAACGAAGAAAAAATTGCGAAAATTAAGGTGCGTTCAGTCAGCTTATTTAGCCGCAAGTTTTAATTTTAGTCGCAAGCGCAGCGATGCCTATTGGCTCTTATGTACCAGCCTCCTCAGAACAGCCAATAAGCGATGCAGCGCTTACGGCTAAAATTAAAACTTGCGGCTAAATAAGTTGACTGAACGCACCTTTAATATAGTGGGGACGGTACGTGACGAAAATCCCTTGGATACTGCACTTTTGAGTAGAGTTATGAAACTTGGCACATAGTTCCTAGGGACCATAAGAAGAAATTTCGCCCGATGTTCCCAAAAAAATTTTCGACGGAATCCGTTATATAGGCCCCTTTTTCCAAAATGGCGTCCAAATTTTGAAAATTGGCGATTGGTCGTACAGTGGCGCGCAAAGTATCAATTTCTATTATTTTGACCATAACGAGTTGACTTAAGCCACCCCTGACTTGATTCGTCTGATATTTTGGCCATTTGTGCCTTTTTTCCAAAATGGCAGCCAAACTTCGAAAATTTGAATTTGGTCGTATAGTGGCCTGCAAGGTATC
Source organism: Anaspis maculata (assembly GCA_949128115.1). Taxonomy (NCBI): domain Eukaryota; kingdom Metazoa; phylum Arthropoda; class Insecta; order Coleoptera; family Scraptiidae; genus Anaspis; species Anaspis maculata. The sequence continues at coordinate 67,074,126 of OX421966.1, read as the reverse complement.
AATTCTCGACATTTCGACCATGACAAGTCGATTAAAGCCTACCCCGACTCTACCCAACCAAGATTTTAGCCTCAAAACTCAATTCTAGTGCTGATTTAGAAAAAAAATAATTTTATCTTGAGAAGGGTTGTGGAAAACCCGAGGGAAAACTACTTCTTGGACTTTCTGTGTGTCCAACATGTGAGTAATCCGGAGAACAGAATCACTATATTTTTTCTAAAGAATGAAAGGCTTCCCCCAGTGGCAAAACCTATTTCACGCATGTATAAAACTGTGACAGCCATAAAAAACGTCGAAAGTTCATACCTACATACCAACTGCAAGTTGTTTCAGAAAATTTTCATCGGTGCAGAAGAAATTTGGCATGTTGATTAGGAATAAATTCTTGCAAGGTGCGATTTTCTGCATTAGAGAGCGTCCCACTGATGTAGAGCATCCGAGTCGACTGTGCACTGATATGGGGTGCAATTTATTTGGAAATTTGCACGTTCGCACGAACTAACAATTCGTAACATTTTGACTCTGACGAGTTGATTCCAGCCACCTCTGACTCGATTCGGCTGATATTTGAGCCATTGAGGCCTTCTTTCCAAAATGGCAGCCAAACCTCGAAAGTCGGCAGGTGGTCGTATAGGGGCACACGGTGTCCATTCCTTGACATTTCGACCATTGCGAGTCGATTATACCCTTCCCGACTCGACTTGACCCAAATTTTGGCCTCAATCCCCATTTATAGTCCTGTCCACCTGTCAGTGAAGATCTCGTGGCATCAAAACCACGAGAAATTTCGAAGTGCAAGTTGTTTGAATATGAACGGAAAAGAATCGAGATGAGCGGTTTTTGCAGTTTATAAGTCGATAAAAGTTATACTTGAAGAGATTTGAGCAGAAGACAATCACAATGTACCTCTTAATTAATCATAGTACTGTTTATAAAACTTTCTGCAAGTTCATAGTGTGTCCAAGGCACAAAGATCTCTCCTATGGGTCTTAGTTTGTCCCATGTGATACATTTTTGGCAAAAAATGTAGGTATAGTGTTCGATTTTTTGAACTTATAGCCGTAAAGTCCCTCATTATTGAAACCTGTTCCTGGATCGCAGTCGGATTTTCTAGTATCTATGGTAGGAAGAATATTATACTTTCGAGAAAAGCATTACAGGTTCAGCGCCTTATATGTATTTAGTTCTTTCCCAACCTTGGTATATGTAAGTGACAAAACGAGTATAATGCAACATGTAGAAATTGAATCACCTACAGGAATTAGAATTGAAAAGGGATTCAGAATAGGTGAGAGTTCCGTTCTTCACCAATGTAATAGATAAAGAAAACAGTAAAGAAGAATGTAGGTGAGCGTCTCGCACAATCGCAAACGTGCAAATTTTCAAATAAGTTGCAACCCATATCGGTGCACAGTCGACTCAGATGCTCTACATCAGTGGGACGCTCTCTCATGCAGAAAATCAAACCTTGCAAGAATTTATTCCTAATCAACATGCAACATTTCTTCTACACTGATGAAAAGTAACCGAAGTCTGAGGTCTGAGAGACAGAGAGAAGTCCAACCTCCAAACACCACTGAGAATAGAGCGCAGATTCCTCAATCACTGTTATTTCTGGTAACGTAATATGTAACCTGACTTATCTTTTAGCACAAATACAAATTTTGGAATAACTTGCAGTTGATATGTATGTACTTTCGACATTTTTTATGGTTTTTACAGTTTTATACATACATGCGTGAAATAGGTTTTTCCAGTGGGGTGGGGAGCCTTTTACCCTTTTATTTTTTCGGAAAATGTAGTGATTCTGCTCTCCGGATTACTCACAGATATTGGACACACAGAAAATCCAAGAAGTGGTTTTACACAACCCTTCTAAAAATTGAAAATAAATTTCAGTATCAGCACTATAATTTAGTATTGAGGCCAAAATTTAGGTTGGATGGAGTCGGGGTAGGCTTTATTCGACTTGTCATGGTCGAAATGTCAAGAATTGATACCTTGCAGGCCATTATACGACCAAATGCCAACTTCGAAATTTTGGCTGTAATTTTGAAAAAAAGGCCCAAATGGCCAAAATATTAGACGGATCAAGTCAGGGGTGGCTTAAATCAACTGGTCATGGTCAAAAGGTTAGGAATTGATACTTTGCGCGCCACTGTACGACCACTCGCCAATTTTCAAAATTTGGTCGCCATTTTGGAAAAAGGGGCCTATATAACGGATTTCGTAGAAGATTTTTTTGGGAACATCAGACGAAATTTCTTCTTATGGCCCCTAGAAACTATGTGCCAAGTTTCATAACTCTACTCAAAAGTGCAGTATCCAAAATCGTATCGACCCCACTAATAGTGTAGTTGTGAAAATTGGTAGAGATGTGCTCGAAAGCTTGCTGATCACTATGTAGAAAGTCCCCATCGATAGGTGGTGTGAAATCTCCGCCATCTTGGATTATTGGTACATTTCAAGTTTACTTGCAGTTATTTCGATAGATTGTGATCCCATCAAAAACCCGCTCGGTTCAAATGAAAGTCCATCAAATTGCCTGCAAAGAAGAACCGTATAACTTTCACGTATCTGTCATAATTTTCAGAGAAATTGGCCTCTGAGCGTCAGGTGTGAGTCGTCAAAGGGAAAAAATTAACTCTCTCATATTTCGGTTATTTAAAAAAAAAATCAAAAAGGTTCAGGGGAAATGATGCGTGATCTTTTAATGCTACAAGGTGCAAAAGACAGACCAATCCTTGTACAGGGTGAGTCCGTACCCCGGATTTTTTCAGACCGCGCGTAAACCTGCAGAGCGCATCTCAACACCTGAAAATGTCCGTAACCAACACTATAGTGCAGTAAAGATGGTCAAAAAAAACCACAAACCTTGAAAAAATTAATTCATGAAATTTTATAGCAGATATCGATTCAGAATTTCATTCTCTACCACATACTTAAAATCCCCAAAAATCCCAGTTGAGCATTCTTCTTGCGGCGCTGTCAAAGTATATCATGTTTGCTGCAACTAGTCCGAAAATGGTATTCTTGTTTTTGTCACACTAGAGCTACATCGTTAGCTTAGAACTGTTGGTATATACTGCAGGGCATGACCAGACCTTCGTTTGAACCTCTAACTCGTATTTTCCGGAAAAAAAAAACACGGAAGTCGCTATAATTTCCAATTAACAGTGTTGATTAAGTATAATCCGAGGGTTAGTAATCAAGTTTATTACAATCTGTTTGATTTGTGATAGAGACATGAAATTTGGTATGAGTGGTCTTCATGGTCTTCTTTCCAAATGTAGACATGACGCCTCGCCATATTTTGGTTAGGGGGGCCTGAGGACCCCCTTAAAAATTTGAGTCTCAGGAACTCTCACAAACCACCGCTAAATATCGTCACACATTTCAAAAAGTAACCATTTGACTCTACACCAAACCTTGATAAAAGACACAACAGTTTGTTGTCGCCATGTAAACATTGTTCTTCGTGTTTAAAAAAAAATTCTTCCGAGTGTCAAAAAAAACACAGTTTTTATTGATTTTTTAATCTAAGAAACGGTGAGTTGATCTGCTGTGTATCATTATTCACTGATTTGTATTTGCCGAAGCTATTCATAAAGTCTGTTTTTTTATATTGCCGTTCTAGGGATGACAGCTCCCGAAGAAATGAGCCAATTCAAGTGTGAAGTTCAACAGCGTTTTACAATTGTTCCCAATCAATATGATCGACAATTTATGAATGGATGAATAGCTGGAACTGTTCTGTAACCTAATTTTATATGACTACACGAGGAACCAAGCGCAAAAGCATAGGAAAAAAGAATTTTCGCGCCGCTCACCATCATAAAATTTGTGCCCCTAGGGTGTGTTGAAAATATTTCTATACCGTGTATTCACTCGAACTGAGTGCTTTGAAGTATTCCACGCCTCAATACTCATTCTTCGTGCCTTCTACTTGACAATTGCAGATCGTATTGACGTTTGTCTATACTCTTCAGTCTGTATTTGCTGTTGCTTCGCCAAAGTAGCATGAAATTTGGTGCAATTCTAACAGTGATAGGTGGCTGTTGAAAAAAAAAATTCGGGGCTTTCGCGCATCACCCCCCATCTAGTTATACTCAATAAAATTATAAAACAGTTGAAGTTATCCACCCAATAATAAATTGTCATTCATATCAATTGGTAACATTGAAAAAAAACGCTGCTGAAGTGAACACTTGAATTGGCTGGTTTCATCTGGAATTGTTGCTTCTAGATGTCAATATGAAGAAATGGACTTCATCAATGGCTTTGGCAGATACTAATTGGTGGATAATGATATGCGGAAGATAAATTTATTCCTCTATTACATGAAAAATTATAAAAACCCGTTTTTTTTTTGAAATTCCGAAGAATTTTTTTTTTTATGAAGAACAGTGCGTACATGGTGACAACTGGCGTGTCTCTTGTTGAGGTTTAACGTAGAGTCGAGTGATTACTTTTTGAGATAAGTGACAATTATTTTAATGGTGGTTTGCATGAGTTTCTGCAACTTCAATTTTCAAGGAGGTCCCTAAGCCCCCCTAACCAAAATATGGCGAGACGCCATGTCTACATTTGAAAAGGGGACCATAAAGACTACTCATACCAAATTTCATGCCATTATTACAAAAAGAACAGATTTTATTGAATTTGGTCACTAATCCCCGAACTACACTTGATTACCACTGATAATTGCAAATTAAAGCGAGTTACGTGTTTTCTTTTGCGGGAAATAGGATTTCAGCGGTTCAGATGACGTTCTGGTCATGCCCTGGAGTATATACCAACAGCTCTGAGCTAATAATATAGCTCTAATGTGACAAAAGCGAGGATACAATTTTCGGACTTTTTTTTTTTTTTTTTTATTAAGAAATTATGTTGCTCAGCCACTTGGACTATTTGCAACCAGTAACAATACAAATCACACTGTAGACATTATACTATACAAGTTCTAGTAATTGGGTGTTTTTCAAATAGGTGACCAGTGTGTCTTCTCTTTCTTCACTATTTGCCAAAACGCTCTGAATGTCATTCTCTGGGAAGGTTCTGAAGATTTCATATTTTTTGCAGTCCAACAGAAGGTGTTTTACATCCACCTGGACTCCGCACACTTCGCACATGGGAGGATCCGTTTTCGCAATGATGAAACTGTGCGTTATGTTTGTGTGGCCTATTCTCAGACGAGTGACTGCTACTTGGGCTCTTTTTTGTAGTGCTGTAGGGATCCAGGCTTCTGTGGTGTTCTTGATTTCACGAAGTTTGCTGTTCTGCAACGACCATTGATGTTTCCATTCGTCCAATACTAGGGTTTTCATGTATTTTTTTATGTCATCGAGTACCATTTGTCTTTCTTGGGTGGAACCTGGGGATGTTGCTGCGTTCACGGCCTCGCGATCGGCTATCTCGTTCCCCTGGATTCCGACGTGGGAGGGAACCCAGAAAAGAACCACTCGCTTCCCATGGTTTCGAATGTTGGTAATTTTTTCCTGAATGTTCTGGACTACATAGTTTGCAGGATATATTTGTGTGATGGCATGGATGGCGCTCAACGAGTCAGTGCATACCATGATTGTATGATATACCGTTGATGGAGGGGCGTTGGCTGGTGTTCGAGAGGCCGAGGGATCTCCCTCGGCCTCAGGGACACCAGTTATGTTGGCTGCACTTATGAACGCTTGCAGTATTGCGTATAGTTCGGCATTGTACACACTAGTGTCTTTTGGAAGTTTGAAAGATTTTGGTTGGTTTGTCACTATTACCGCACACCCGACACCACTTTCACATTTCGAAGCGTCCGTATAGATTACGAGGGAGTTATCGAACTTAGCACTGATTGATCTAAAGGAACCTTGGATTACAGAGGGAGTTATTTCAGATTTAGGATGTTTTGTTAATTCTAATACGGTTTCAGGCGGTTGGAAGTTCCATGGGGGATGATGTAATTTGGGCCTGGGTGTACTTATTGGGAATGATATATTCTGTTCTCGTAAGATGGTGTTAATTTGTTCGTAGAATGGTTTGGCATTACTTTTCATTTTCTCGTATGTTTTCGAAAATCGATCAGAGAAGGTGCATCTATGCGCTGGGTTTTGGATGTTGGTTGATACTCGTGCAGCATATGCGAGGGCTAGTAGTTTTCTTCTGTATGGAAGAGGAGGTTCTCCCGTTATACTATGCAGACTATTCACAGGGCTGGTACGAAAAGCTCCGCAGCATATTCTAAGTGATGTGCTGGCGATGGAATTGATCATCTTCAGTAGTGATTTACTTGCAGAGTTATAGATAAACGATCCGTAATCGATTTTCGAGCGTACCACGCTTTTATAAACTCGAATTAATGTTGTACTATCGGCACCCCAGGTGTGATTTGCTATGGTCTTCAGTAATCCTAATCCCTGTTGGCAGTCTTTCTTGAGATGATTGAGGTGCTGCGCCCAGGTGAGTTTTTTATCCAACAGCATGCCGAGAAATTTGATGGATTCCGTCTCTGCGATTTTGTTTCCATAAAGGTAGAGCTGAGGAGCATTTAGGGATGGCTTCTTTGAGAATAGTATACATTTTGTTTTAGTGGTTGAAAATTTGTAGCCTATGCTGCTGGTCTGCTTCACCAATGAGTTCACTGCTCGCTGCATCAAGCTCTTCATAGTTTGTAAGTTTTTGCCCTTGACGTAAATTACCAGGTCATCTGCATATAACAAGGATTTGATTGGCGGTGTCAGTTTACTAATGGCGTCATTTATGGCAACCAAGAAAAGTGAGACACTTAGTACTGCTCCCTGAGGTGTCCCATTTTCAAGGGATTTTTCTTGAGAGAAGACGCCGTTGGCGAAAACCCTAAATGTCCTGTTACTCAGAAAGTTGATAATGAAATGAAGCATATTGCCCTCTATGCCCCAGTTTTGAATTTTATTGACTATGTTATATCTCCACGTCATATCATACGCCTTCTCCAGATCGAAGAAGACGGACAGAACATACTGTTTGCTGGCGAAGGACTCCAGAATCTCTGATTGTAAGACAACCAAATTATCTGCGGTGGATCTTTCTTTTCTGAAACCGGATTGTTCTGCAGTTAGAAGGTTATTTCGTTCCAAATACCAGGTGAGTCGATTATTCGTCATTCTTTCCATTAGTTTACTCATCGTACAGGTTAGGGAGATCGGACGGTACGAATCCATCGCAGAAGTCGGTTTGTTGGGCTTGCAGATTGGGATTATTATGGCCGTTGACCATATCTTTGGAAACTGGTGTGTGATCCATAGATCATTTAGTAAGTTCAGTAGGCAGAGCTTTGCTTCGTTGGAAATTCTGCAGAGAAATATGAATGGAATGTTGTCTGGTCCGGGTGAAGAATTCTTTGATGCTGCTAAGGCGTTTTCGAGTTCGATGTATTTGAACGTGAGATTCAGCTTGTTTTCGGTGTCTCTTTGGGGCAATATGGGGTTGATTTCTTGCGATATTTTAGTTGTAAGAAAGGTGTGGTCATAGTTGAGATTACTGGACTGTGTTTCATAATGTGTTGCCAAGTTTTCTGCGACGTCTTCAGGTGTTTTTATTGATCTTCCATTCAGATTTATCACGGGGATGTTATATTGAGTGTTTATACCTTTGATGCTTTTGATCTTCTTCCACACTTCAGATGATGGAGTGTTGCTATCCATAGATGATACATATTTTTCCCAGGACTCTTTTTTGCTTCGCCGTAGTATAAATCGAGCTTTTGCTCTCAGTCTTTTGAATTCAAGCAGATTGTCTAGACTTATTTGGTGTTTCCATTTATTATACGCTTTCTTCTTTTCTTTTATTATCTGCTCACACTCTGAGTTCCACCAAGGGACCCTCCGTTGTTTTATACTAGGTGTCGTTTTACCTATTGCCCATTCAGCTGCTTCGGTGAGAATGTCCGAGAAATTATTAATGGCTTCGACTGGATTTTGAGGTGATTTGGGAATAATATTGATTTTGTTGTCAACTATACCCGCAAATAGCTCCCAGTTGGCCTTGTCTAGTTTCCATTTTGGTCGTCTTGTTATTGCGGGTTGGCCTGCTTTCGTATCTCTTAGATATATTCCGAAGTGGTCACTACCGTGTAATAGGCCATTCACAATGATGTTAATGTTAACGTAATGTTATCGGCAATGGTAATGTTAGCATTCAAAGCAACGAGTTTCAAATGATGACGTTCACAATCATGTTAGTGGCAATGGTAATGTTAGAACTTCTGTAATGAAAACTTAAGACGATGTTAACACCACCCTTCCTAATATCCACCAATAAGAACACTGAAAAATAATTACCAACAGCGAATTTGAGGACACTAGGTTGGTAGCACTTTCGAAAAATTGATCGACGTCCTTCATTTAACCATGAAAATAACGTAATGTTAGGAGCAAAGAATGTTTTGAATCTTGACATCATTCCTTAACATCCACCAATAGGAACCTTGGAATTTCAAAAATTCAAATTCAGCGCTTTCCTGCACCTGCGCTGTGGGTTGTGGGCTGCAGTTGAATGTGATTGACAACTGCCTGCGAGTTCAACACTTCCGCCTTGTACGAACACTTGGTGCACTCGAACCATTCGATTCGGTCGGTCGCAAAGTGCTTTGACACTGTCTGCGGTTCCAAGTTTCTTTTGTATTTTGTCTGAATGGGCACTCGAGGCACCGAAAGGAATTGAAGTAGGCTGCCACAATTTCGAACTTGTCCAAATCGATGTATCGTCCGAAGATTGTGTCGTTTCAAATAATCCTTGTGCAATGTGCATGGTCTTATAAACCATGAACACTTATGAACACTCTGTACATCCGTGCGTCTTGGCTCCATTCATCAACAAAATGGTATTTTGAATGCCGTTCTTTGTGTATCTGATACCACATTTGGTGCAAAACAAAGCTTTCGTACGAGCTTTCGCACAATTCTCCAAATGTCTGACTAACTTTGTCAAGTTTTGTCGAAAAACATTTGTACGAGTAGTGTTCTTACCCTGAATAGAAACCAATGCACTATGTTTGTTTCGAGTGTTCGTATACTCACTCTAACAGCGGAGGTAGATATTATTCGCGTTCGAATATTCGAACACCCCAGCACACAACAGTGAGCACCCATACCGATATCCAGTCGTCCAACAACATTTATTTTGAGCCCTAACGCTCGTTGCTTTTGCGTCGGTCAGTTTTATTTATTTCTCTTGATGTTGTGAGGTTATATTAAACGTCAATATTGAATCAAAAATATCAAACTGTCAACAGTGACAACATCGATATTTTACAGACCATGCACCTTCTAATTTTGGTGTAGTTTGTGTGTGGTGTGGTTATGAAAGTATATAAAATAATTAAAATAGGTGATGGGAGTTAGGTCTAACCACTAGAAGGTGGTATAACCATGGATTTGATATTTGTGATTTGGAGATATTTTCCCAGTTTGGTTGGCACCAGTAATGAAATCGCATGCGCACTTTCAAGACTTATTCTGTTAACATCATTGTGAACATGCTCCTGCTAACATTACCATTACCATTACGTTACGTTAACATTAACATCATTGTGCACGAGCTATAAATCTTCATCTATTTCCCAAGCCAGGTCAGGTACTAAAGTTGGATCGCATAGGGTGATGTCAATTGCTGAATAATTTCCATTATAAGAATTAAATCTTGTTTTCCGTCCATCATTCATCACGACTAGATTCTCCAAGTCAATAAATTTTTCAAAAATCAGTCCCTTCCGATCGCTGTGTTCTGATCCCCAAATTATATTGTATGAGTTAATGTCACCGAGGATGATGCGGGGAGATGGAAGCTGTCTAGCGAGGTCTCGGAGCTCTTGGAGGTCGAATACTCTGTTTGGTGGGATATACAGATTACAAACAGTGATGGTCTTTGTATTGTAAATAATAAATAAATAATAAATAATATTTATTGATCCCGTTTTGGACATCACAACAAATGTATAGGGACAAGTCATATAAACATATAATTGCAGATGTGGGTAAGTAGATGGCATCCAAGCAAAATGTAAAAATACAAAACCAAACAGCAGACAAACACAGTGCAAACTTAACAATAATAAATAACTATGATAAAACCAAATCTAACGACAGAAATCAGGATCTGCCAACATTTCTGCGTGACTGTAATAGGCTGCACCCAGAAGCCGTGTCCTTAATATTGCTTTGAATTCACGCAAATTGAGACGTCTGATTGACTCCGGCAGTTTGTTGTACAACTTGATACCAACGTACAAAGGGCTCCTTTCATAATGCGTCAACCTATGCCCAGGGACCTCCAATGTCGAAACACTTCGCGTCTCATAGGTGTGATGTCTGCCCAAAAGATTGAAGTCCTTACCATGTTTCTTGATGTAGCACAATACCTGATACGCAAATATACCAGGGATAGTCATGATTGCATGCTCTCAAAAATCCCCCTGCAGCTCTGTCGCGGACTCATTTTTAAAATTGCTCGTAATGCCCTCTTCTGCATCCTGAGAATCCTTGATATTCCGGCGGATGCACCCCACACCAGAGTACCGTAGGAAACAATAGAGTGAAAATAGGCATAATAATACAACTTCAGCACATGAACATCAACAAAAGCTCTCAATCTTTTCAATGCATAGCACGTTGTTGCTACTCTTTTACAGAGACTACTTATATGCAAATCCCACTTGCACTCTTCATCTATGGTGATTCCCAGAAATCGCGTTTCACTCACATGTTTCAAACTGTTACCATCCCCTCTAACTAATACACTACTCGGATATCTTTCTTGAGTACACTTAAACTTTACTATCACAGATTTATCACAGTTTAGTTTCAGGCCGTTATTCAAAAACCACATATTAAAGTCCGACACCAAAGAATTAGCCCTTGTTACAACTCCCTGTACATCATTAGATGACACTAACAAATTAGTGTCATCAGCAAACATGACTACATTGTTTGCATTGATATCATTGACATAGATTATGTACAGCAATGGTCCAAGCACAGAGCCCTGAGGGACCCCCCTGTTGTATTCCACCGTTACTGCTACGGCTTCTAGATTTGTCGTCAGTGCAATTTCTCTTGAGCTATAGTTGTTTTTGATGTATGTAGCAACACCTCCACTTGCTCTGGCAACTTCTATTCGATTTTTGTAAAAAACTGTGTAGCCTTTTATTTGGTGGTGTTTGTTGTCCTTGAAATTTGTTTCTTGAACGCATATAAGTTCTGGTGAATTTTCACGTATGGTTATGTTTAGATCTGTTATATTGTTGTAGAGTCCATTGATGTTCCACTGCAGGATAAAAGAGGTAGCCATGAGTCTGAATCTAAAACGTGCTGGAGGACTGTGAACAGTCCGACTCACTTTCCGACGCCGCTTTCTCTCCATAAAACTGTCTGTATATTTTGTTTTTTAGTCTGGTACATCTAGACTTCATTCCTCGATTAGTTAGGTGTGAATGTACAAATTTTAGCATATCGAGCAGTCCTTCGATGTCTTCTGTATATTCTTTGGCGATACTTAGAGGGTCTGTTGATCCTTGAGTATTTTCAAAGAAAGTTACAATTTCGTCGTAGTTGAGGGGAAACTTTTTGGTGGAGTTGTCAATTACAGATTTGGCAGGTTTCAGTTGTTCATCCAGGGGCTGTAGGTTTTTTTGTGATGCCGTCTTATTTAATTTGTCTCCTTTTTCCACGTTGGTCTGGTTGAGGGTTGGTTTCTGTTCTGTTTTTTGCGTTTTTGGTTTTTTTGGGTTTTTCTTTAGTTGGATTGCTTGTTTTGGCATGGGAAATACTGTTGCGTTGTCTGGAAGTTCAATGGTGGGTGATGGAGATTCAGCAATTCTTTTTTTAGGGTTTCCTGGTTCTATGGGGGTTAGGGGTGTATCATTATTGTCATAGGCCTCCAGGGCTTCAGTCTCTTCGTGGATGTTAGCGGTTGTGGTTGTGGACTCCAAAGTATCCATTTCTTCTGAGGTTCTGTTTGTTTTAGGGCAAGACGCTGCTTTATGTCCATTTTCCTTACAGTTAAAGCAGGATAGTTCATCATATGTGAGGAATATGCGGAAGGTTTCTTCATCATGTTCAACTAGTACAGATGACGGAAGTTCAATATTTTCAGCAGGTTGAACATACATTTGCCTTCTGAAACTCAGTACATGACTGTAGTCGTCATCCATGTATCCAGCTCGCAAAGTTGTGATCGAAGAAACGGGTTTGAATCCCATTGTTTTGATTTCTGCTTCCAATAATGAGTTTGGCAGTGAGAAACATACATTTGAGAAGATGATTCGACGAGCTTGGGATTTTAACCGTCTTATTGGAATTCGTTCGCCATTGATCGGAATTGTCTTGTGGTTTTCTACAAGTTCATCAACTAGTTTGACGCTTGAGAGAAAAATACATATGCGATTTTTCGATATTCTGGACGCTGCTAAGATGTTTTTGGGGCCAATGATATTGCCTATTGGGAATATGTATTCAGGTAATCTCAGGTTTTCATTTTCCAAAATATCCAGAACGATTGCTTGATCTCTTTTGGGTTGCGATACGGATTTTGTTATGTTAGCGTAGCTTAAATTTGGAGTTCCATTGGATGGGTTTTGTTCAGATGATGACATTTTTGCAGAATGTTGTGGATCCCTGTTGTCAGAAATCCTCTGGATTCGAAAATGTTACTATATTTTATGGAGTCCAGAACGAAGCATGGTTTTATTTTGTAATTAGGTAGGTACCTACCTATGTTGTTGTTTTCCTCTTATCGCACAGCTGAGCTGCGGATAGAGAAAAAAGGTAGGTATAGATAACGCTGTGTTATATTTCGGACGAGGATTGTGGACCAAAGTTTATTAGTTTCGGGGTTTTAACCATATGTGCGGAGGTTAAGTGTATCAATTAGGGATAACTGAGGAAATCTATCACCTGACTGCACAGTTTTCCGCCGGTAAGTCGTCCTAAAAACACGATTATTTGTTCACTTTAGAGGAGCGCATGCTACTTCCACAACTGTCACAATCGACCCATCAGGGCTATTCCAATTTTCGGACTTGTTGCAGCAAACATGATATACTTTGACAGCGCCGCAAGAAAAATGCTCAAATGGGATTTTCGGGGATTTTTTACACATGGTAGAGGATGAAATTCTGAATCGATAACAGCTTTAAAATTTCATGAATTAATTTTTTCAACCCCCACAACCTATCTTTACTGCACTACTACAAGAATCAGAACAATGGGTAACCTGAACTGGTTTGTCTGTCACTTATTGTTCTGATTTTGGTATAGTAGGTTCACTTGTACCGTGATTCTAGTAGGCTGGGCAAATTTCACAGTTTGGCATTGTAGACTTCACGTCCGACTGCCTAGTGTGCGCCTGAGCGTCTGGCTTCGAAAGATAGGTTATGTTGGTGTGATGGTGTGTTGACTGTTGCTGTCAAAAATGGAAAATTTACCGAAATCAACTTTGCAAATTGCAAATATGGAGTGGATGTTGTTCACCTTTCACAAGTTCCACAAGTTTCTTGTTCCAGTACGATGTCCTGAGCAGTGAAATCAAGTATTAACGCCGATGAATCCCATCCCCACAAAAATTAGGAGGGTTCAGCTTCCCATCGTTTCCAGCCTTCCAGAGTGTGGGTACTTCTTTTAAAAACCAGGAATAGTTCACAATGCTTCCATAATATGTAGTTTTTGAAAATAGATTCACGTCTTCTCCGCAAAGTTGAACGTTATGGGGTACATGCCCAGCACCCATTCCGGCCATTTTTTCTCCCAGAAGCGAGTTCTTGATGGCACTCTCGAGGACTTTAAAATGGGCACTGGACGTTATTGTTCAAGACACAAGCTGAGGCGCAAACACAGTTTTCACAGTAATGGGCATAATTTCACCACAATTTTCTTGAAACTCGTGATTTTCAGTCTATTTGACACTCGATCTGACAAACGGTAAAGTTGTTGATCTTGTCGTCAAGCTTAAACTTTCAAATATCAATGCAACCAACTGCCAAGTTCTAGGGAGTTTTCAAATATCAGATTTGAGAACTTAGAAACAAAATCTCACAGCCAACTAGAATCACGGTACAAGTGAACCTACTATAGTATTGGTTACGATTATTTTCAGATGTTTAGATGCGGCTTTGCAGATATACGAGGGGTCTGAAAAAATCCGACGTATAGACTCACCCTGTACAATGATTGCTCTATCTTTTGCAGCTTGTATCATGAATGGATCACTCATAATTCCTCCGAAAAATGTTTTAAAAATTTTCTTAAATAACCAAAATATACGAGGTTCAATTTTTTCCCTTTGACCTCCCCATATTTTTTGAAGTGAAGGCCAAAAATTTCTTCAATTTTATTATTCATTCAAAGATTAACTAAACAGCACTGCATTGTAGTTTTCCGTGATTCTTCAAAAACACCGTGAGAAATGAAATATCTCCTCCACGACTCACACCTAACGCTCACAGGCCAATTTCTTCAAAGTTATGACAGATAATCAAGATAATCGCAACAAATACTTCAAATGTACCAATAATCCAAGATGGCGGCGATTCCACACACCCTATCGATGGGGACTTTCCACACAGTAATCAGCAAGCTTTCGAGAACATCCCTACCGATTTTCAGAACTACAATATTTATTTTCGCTATTCTCCTAAATTATGCTTTCATTGACTGGGCTAATATAGCAAGAAATCTTTCGAGAAATACGTTCTTCAAGTAAAAAATCTAATTCAAATATTCTATATCTTTGTAACAATCTTGAATTTATCATTAAACTTTGACACACTGTGCCTTTTTCAAGTAGCATGTAGGTACAGTCACAGGCTCTTGTCTTAACTGAAAACACTTTTTGAAACTTTCAATTTTTCGATTGAAATTACACACTTGGTAAATGTTATTTGACAAAACTACATGGTTCTACACTCAGTTCTACAGTTTCAAGAATGTCTCCTTAACATTTTGACAGTAAGCTATCTGCTTGAGTCATAATACTAAGGTCGTAATTTGATTACAAAAATCGACATATTTAACAGGTGTTACCAGTTTATGTGTTTACAGCCATCATAAGTATGTAACGTCTTCCTAAATCAAGATGACTAGAAGGAGAACATTCGAAGTTCATATGATTAGACCTAAATCATCCTGTATGCATTTAAAGTAGCTCAAGTAGAACTAGCATAATAGCTTCAGCTATTTTTTTGAGGTTTGTGATTATCATTAATAAAATTTCAGAGTTGGCTTAGGCGACTTTCAGCTAATCCACGCCCTTAATGAACATTTTGTTTCCAAAGCCAACTCCAAGTGGACATTTTCTTGATGGCATGACAAATGAATCTCAACTGAGCGCCTACCATGAAAAAAGCAAATAATACTGTAACTGCTGCAAGCCACCGATTACAGTTTATTATATAAATATTTACACTCTTACTTGCCAACATAAAAAATATATAAAACCTCTTCTTCAACGCAACAACAACATCATTTCATGAATTACGATAGAATCACGGAGCTAGCACCGTCGACATCCGACCCGGTCTCTGGGAATTAGCCGGAGCTCCGAGCCGTGCTTCAGAAAAACATTGCCGGCCGTCTGCTGGGGGTTGATGCCGACGCCGTCATCGGTGATGATGGCCGACGTCGCCGGAGGCACCTTGAATTCCTCCGCCGCGAATTTCAGCACCGCCGTGAACGGCGTCACGTCCGGCACGCTCAAAACTTTGAACGGCAGCTTCGGGTCCGATGTCAGCGTGATCTTGAACGTTACTTTCGACGCTGCCATTTCACCAATAAATCCAAAACCGACTTCAAAGCGATCACCTGCAAAGCATAATCCATGAATCGATGCGTGAAAATGATTATTAAAGCGTACCTCTCGCGGGTTTTCCAGTTTCCCAGCTGTTGGTGAATGAGGTGAGTTGTCTCTCGGGCTGTCACAGTGACGTTTGAGGTTAAGTCGCTCAAATGTCTGTTTTGTCACTTGTCGCCTTGACAGCCTTCTGTCAAAATTGGCCAAGCGCAGGGGCGCTCGAGCGAAAATCCAAGAGGCGAAGAATCGAAGACCCGCTCGTGCGAAAGTGCTGCACGGGACGTTTTTGAATAAACGCTTTCGGGCTGTGGTCAGGTGATTTTTATTTCTATATATTGGTAGATCTGTTCTCCCTCAATGAAGTGTCATTCCAATGAAGTTTCAATTTGTTTGTTTTTCCTCGTCGTTTGACAAGTTTGATATTTATACGGTTGTCAAGTCAGAGCGTGGTTTTCTGCGTTGTCTCATGTATGGGGCAAAGACTTCTCAGCCTTCCAAGGGTACTCTTTCGAGGGTAGTCGCCTGTTTTTCGTGAAACAAGTTTGGACCAGTCGACAAAAAACAAAAGGTTATAAGTTTTTTGTGGAGTGCAACATTCGTAGCCTGGAAACTTGTGGCAGCATGGCTTGAACATACGAGCAAAATATACCACAGCCAAAAGAAGAACGCTAAGCCATATTCCTTGAGTAGGCATTGATAGGAATATTTGATAGGTACTATTGTAGACAAAAAAATTTGTATACGACAGATATGAATGACTTTTCAAATTTTGTGAAAGGCCCTTTAGGATTATCATTTTTGACAAGCCCATGACAAAATGCCCGTGATTTTTTTGAGTTACAAGACAACGTCAGTTGTGTCTTTGAGTTCTTTGTAGCTATGGACCAGGAGTAGAAGAATGTGAAGATAAAAATGGATCATTTTCACCGAGATTAATTATACCCACTCTATCAACACGAACCCGCAACACAGTGACTTCGTGTTAGTTGATGTCATATTATATGCTACGAGTACATGGCAATGGCGGTCCGTGTGCCTTTTGCTTGTAGGGAAATTTAAGGGGCTCGCAGCATGTCGAACACTGGCGAACGAATCGTCCTCTAGCATCTGGGACATGCCGTGATCTGGACAAAGACCATTTGGATCAATGCTTGATTTTCGGCTTCGGTGGTAGCTTTGCGTCTGCCAGAGCCTGGTTGCCGTGTCAGCGTTGAATTTTCCCGCCACCTGCACATAACGTTGTAGACTGTCCCTTTCCTGTTACCGAGAACTGAGAAGGTCTGCTACCGTCTTGTATGCGATACCACTCTCCACAAGAGGCATAATTTGCACCCTAACAGATTCATTGAACATTCTGTCACGTTTGACACAGAAAATGACAGAGCATTATTGGTTATGGGTGGCATATTCTTGATGACAGTGAAGCTGATTCACAGGTCAAAAATTTGAGAGAAGTCATTCATCTATCATTCAGCTTTTTGTGTCTACAATAGTACCTATGATTAATAGGAATCATGTAAGAAGATAGGTATGCACCCCTGGGATTTAATTATTCTGTCATCTTTAATGCACAGCATTTCAATTAATTTTTTTACCTTGTATATCGCTCGAAATGTATGTAGCTACAATATTTTCTCAACTTTCCTGGCTGATCTCAAATTGTTGGGGCAATGCCGAGGGCAATGCGAGACACAGCAAGTCAACCATTTCCTTCTGCTAAACTTCCGTTGACGTTCTGCTGATTTTGAAAAGCGCACGTATCAAATTTGAAGTTAGTAGCCTCACTTGACAATGGACTTTTCGAATTTACACCTACTCGCGCGTTTCTAAAACTACCAATCAGGAAATGACCACAGCATGCGCGCGCAGCCAAGGTAAAACTGAAAGGGTATATTAGCGATTCCAAGTCTAGGTGTCTTCTGTCGGCTGAGGCGGTGGAGCCATATTGATTGTGGGGTCCAGTGCGATGGAAGGCCTTTTGATAATAGGGTAGTGATCACCATCGAAAAATATAAAGAAAACTCATACTAATCGAATGTAGAGCCTTAATAACAAGACTACGCTTCGTGAAAATTCGAAAAAAAAGTTCCAAGTGTCTCAAAATCTGCCTTGAAAGTGGCTACTTTTGCGAACGATCTCAAATCTACCGAGCTGCAAGGCGGGCTGTGACGTTTCAATCTTTTGACAGTAGTGGGGATGACCCCACCTCCGTTGCCTGTGTGTTAGTGTTGACGTTGACGTTTGCCAGCAAAACATAACCATTGAAGTCTGATGTAGTCTTGAAATATTCTAATATTCATAAATCATGAAAGATTCCACCAACTTTCCATATTTTCAAGCAAAACAACTAAACAACACGAATCACCGCACAGATACACAAAGCGTTAACAATATAACAATCAGCTGTTATGAGCGTTGACGTGTTGACGCTAGTGCTTTTTGTAGTAAGTTCTTTAGTGTTGTCAAGCCTGCTTCTCCGCCTATGAAAGATTGTGACGTCATCGCGCCAAATTTAAAATGATCGAAAACTTTCATAATTTTTCCCCTAATAAGTTACCTACACCACAAAATTAGTTCTTTGGCCAACCCGATTCGTCGTTACGGATCTTCAAAGTTGAGAAGTTACATTTTGAGCTATTCAGGTTACCTAATAACTCGCTGCTCAACCAATGGCACAGATCAATAGTAGTAGAATAGGTAGACATCTTTTTTTTTATCAACACTAGGTCATGAAGGCGCGCAAGCGTGCCCCTAACCAAAAGTCAGGTGGTCCTGAACATTAAATAAACTTTGAAGATTAAATAATCTCGAAAACTGAATAATCTCGAAAATTGAATAATCTCAAAGAATGTATACCCACCCTTAAAATTATTCGAATTATAATTTCTCCTCAACATTACTTTATCATCCGTTATTGCAGAACACACAATGAAAAAGAAATCAATTTTTCAGATCATCAACATTTCATAGCTTGAAATTTCTTCTTTCCAAAATCTGATATTAGATTCGGAGGCCACCATAAAACATGCTATAAAATGCGATTACCGAGGCGATTCCTTAATTGTTTGGCACACTTTGGCTGATTCCAAGAAAAAAAAATAAGTAACTGAAATGTTTCAGGAATATTTCCAGAAGTTTCAATTTAGATCAGTCAAACTCTATTCCAGATATTCACAAAGTCACTATTGCAATTTTGGTGTTCTAATACAGGTTTCCTAAATTGAGCGTATCTTTCTGGCCCGTGACGTCACGTTCGATTGCGCAGTAAATCGTCGCAGTCCTAGTGTGCCAACATTGCCCCGAAGCCATAAGCCGAATGTGTGTTTTGATGGTTTTATTATTGGTATTTATACAGTTTTCACAAGTAGTTATGGAAAATGAATGTTGTGGGCCACTAGCAAGTTCACAAGTTATACAGCGAATGTGTCCCTAAGCATGGATTCATAAAATACGACGTGACACTCGAAGAAGCAAAAAGAACCACAAGCCCTTCAGCGTTATAATAGTAGGGAGCTTCCTGCTTAGTTCATCAAGTATTAATAATTCAAGGGTATACTTGGCCACATTTTTGTATCAAACACTTCAAATTTAAAGTGATGCCATAATACACCATAACAAATATTAAAAGTGGGACATGGGACACGCATTTACCTGGGCCGCTATTCTTGAATCGTGTGAGAAAAGTCCCTGGGAGTGAAATACATTTCGCAGTACACTGATGTAGCGAATGTTGCCTAAAATCGTGGTTTTTAGGCAACTCTCGTTACAGAAGTGTAGTACGGATTATATAAAGCTCCCAGGAACTTTTCTTACACGATTCAAGAATAGCGGCCCTGTGCTTTCTGCGCACGTCCATATATCGTTCATATATCCATTACAAAAATAGTTGTATACGCGCATCAAATGCCTCTCTGGCAAATTCTTCTCTGCGGAATATCCATTTGCAATATTCATTGAGAAGTTCGTTACATTTTTCAGCAACTTTCCCAGCATGGTTGGGTTCAAAATTCAAAAAATAAAACGCACTTTTAACACGGCGGAGCAATGTAAATACCAATGGCGCGATCACTCATGGCACTTTGTGCGCAGAACGTGCCGAAAACAGCTGCGCGGAATCGCGGATTCTCCATCTCTCTTTTTAAGAAACCTGTATTGACCGTTTCAACACTCGATAACAACGTAATCTAATAGGTCCCTTCGTTTCGGTTTTTTTGAGTGCGCATGTCTGGCGCGAATTTCATAGTTTCGTACACCAATATTGAAAATTAACACACAAAAATATTGTAGTGCACCTAAAATTTCACAAATAATTTGGTTGAATGTTGGATACCATTTTTCATATTGAGAGGAAATGTTTCATTGAAATTAAATTCAATGATCATTTGTGAGAGTTCAGGAACAACGAAAATGGCAACAGCGCTCAAAACAACAAGACATTGGCGCCAACTGTCACTTGTGACAATTATGATCACACTTCTCGTTTCTACCTGGAGCGCGATTCTGTACTTGCCTACCGACAACTATCGGATCGGTAGCTAGGGTGAGAACCAATCAAATTCGCTCCTGCCTAGCTACCGACACCGACAAGTGTCGGTAGGCGAGTACAGAATCGCGGCCCTGACCTACATTTCATTTGCTTATGTTTTGACGAAAGAACAGAACCTGTTGAAAATGGCTGTACCGAGAAGGAAGTTCAAAGAAGCTACGAAGAGATGCATTTACGGCATGTATAAAAGTGACAGCCAGGAACCAGTTGTTGGTCAGGCGGCTAGACAGAGCATGCAGCGTTGCCATTCAACTGACAGGTTGTAGCGCTCACCCCCCTACTTTTAACCCATCGACGTTGTGTATTTTAACCCTTTGTTTCCCGTGAATTAGTTCACCCCTTTCTTCTGTTGACAAACCTTGGTTCTACCTACGAGAGGACCAAATTAATCTATTTCTTCATAGAAACAAACAATTCAAATCAGAAGTACCTTTATTTTATTTTATTAAATTTGAACAAACATAAGCCTTTTGCTTTTCCTGAATCTCATTGTCTGATTCTTCATTTCACAGCTTAATTAAACTAGATTCGTAACATTTACAATTGAATTTCTGGAATACGTCATTTCCTTCTTTAGCAATAGTTTACACAATTTCAATTACATCCCAAACAGCGTGGCAAATTCATTATTTGTGGAGTTCCCCTGTTAAAGGGTTATTAATCGAAAGAGTTAAATTGGAATGTTTATAACTGCCAGTGGCGGCTGGTGAGGGAGGGCTCAAGGGCGGCGCCCCCCCAACGCTAAAGGCGGCAAGAGGTTTTTATCGGTAGGAAGACATGGAATGCATTTTATTAATTATACTCATTCCAAAGATTTGGTTTAGTGCAAAAACGTTCAGTCATTAGTCAATAATTATTTTAACAAAATAATTCTAAGCGATCGCACGGTCGAAGAAGTTCGTCTTGGGCTCCGCATTCGGCGCCCACCGCCGATGCGGTGATGCCGGGGTGCACCCGCGCAAAACATGTGCCGTAACCATGGCAACGCGAGACGCGGCTCTTGCTCTATACTGCAGATTTGGGCTCCGTTTCTCGAGCCCCCAGCCGATTGAAATAATCGATATAATTATTTATGTACTCTTCGATTAGTCAACAGTTTGCAAACATGAAGATAGCTGACTTGAAAAAGGTACATTTAGGTCATCAAGCCTACAAGAAGAAATAAATGCAAAATAACAAGGGACGTCCGATTACAGCATTGATTTACTGAATATAAAGCAAATCGAACCCGCAAGAATAAAATTCGTGGTGCATTAACTCACACGTAATTTTGACAAAACAGTAAATGCTAAAACTCCATATGGTTGTGATGCGGATACGACAAAAAAGTTTTTGCCTCGAGCTATGTCATTTCGCGAGCTGAGAACTGTTTTATCTTCACTCTTTATAGAAAATGTTCTACGAACTTCGAACCAACAAAACATGGACGAAATGTTTTATGATTTGAACAATTAGATCAGAAACGGAAAAGGAATAAAAGCCTCTTTCTCTAGTTTCTGTTCTAATTGTTTATATCAGGAAACATTTTGTCCATGTTTTGCTGGTTCGAAGTTCGAAAAACATTTTCCACAAGAAGTGCAGATAGAACATTATAGTTCTCAGCTCGCGAATTTGTTATTAACTTGAGCCCTCCTTGCAAAAAAACTCACGAGCCGCCACTGATAACTGCAATAATTCCCAGTTTTGTCGGTTCCCAATTATTGTCATAATGTCGTCAGTTTAATACCATGCGTTTCAACTCGAAATTCAGTTGATGGTTTATTTACAGGAAAGATGGGCATGAATTAACCCTTTGGGTCATTGTTTGGTAAAGTCCTTTCGGAGAGAACATTCTTTCAGATCAGGTATCAGGTAGCTTCAAATGACTTGGCTTTTCAGATTTTGTGTGGGGAATTCCTCGCTTTGCATTTCCTAATTTCCGCAATTTTCCGCTCTTATTTTCTACCGTTTCGCGATGGTGGTAGCCAGGTGCCAGAGATTGATTGCCACGAATATCTTTTCAGACGATTCGGGTTAACTCTGTCCTGTCGTTAACTGCCTGGTGATTAACCCTTTGGGTCAGGTAATTGTTGCTTTTGTTTAGCCGCAGTTCATGGTGACATCTCACCCCCGGTTCTTTGTGAAGATAGCGTCAGTTTGGTAGGCTCCGGACATCACTTGGAGTTTGCTGGTTCGTTCCGCAATGCCGCACCTGACTTTAACCCTTTCTTATTCGCGTCTAACTCTAACTTCTAATTCTTCTGAGCTTAGAATTTTAACGCACTGACTAAAGCTTATATCTGAAAGGGTTAACCGCATAGAGAAGAAAAGCCACGTCAACTTGAAGCACCTTTTCAGGTGAGAAAGCCCAGGTAATTTACTTCTTGAAATTCGATTAAATCTGACATTACAACTGTACTTGGGTTCCAACAGCTAAACATTCATAATAAAGATTATACCCCAGTTAATTGAAGTACCTACGACTTTGATTTCACAATGATCTTTGCTAATAAACTTCTGAACACCTGCTACCTCAATTTAGGGTCAAATAAATCAAATCAGTGAGTACTTGCCTTTCTAACTTCAACGATCGATCACACTCAAAGTCACAATCACTAAACCATAAACAGCTTGATCAACAAATAATATAACAATAATAGCAGGAGCGCAAAGCAAGGTGTCTTCACGGCGCCACATTCGCACACCAACCACCCTTGCGTCTTTTTCTCGGCTTCCTCAAGCCATGCATCTTTCCCCTCCTACTCTCTGAATTTCACCAGCTGCAGCTACGCTCTTATACTTAAGTTAACTATTTTAATTTTAGGCTAGGCCGATCACCACAAGGTGTACGAAAGTTTTCAAAATTTGGAGCCTTCAAGTTTGCGCACCTGCCCAAACGAAGTAGCCTATTAGATGCACCTAGGTTCTCCTTTTACTTTCGAGTTTCGATGAAGCTTGGGGCATGATAATAGGCAACACAACATACAACAGTAACCTTCGCATTTCCCCAGTCAAATCTTGGTGGACATCACTTTTCTAGAGTAAGGATTATGGCCTGTGAATAAAACACTCACCTTCTCGCTAATTTTACAACAGCTGAACCATAGAATAGATAATGCTGAGCTCTGAACTGCGACCTGCAACTACACGAACACGTCGTAAACACAGAATCACAGATATGAAATGCGTTATTGCGTTCTAACATTGCATGGTCTAGTAAATACCAAAACAAATTTAGAAACCACATTCAGATGTAGACAACCAAACACACTTCAGCTCTGTAGGGGAACAGTGTCTAAACCAACGAAATCAAATATGAATTATTTTATAAAAAAGTATCGAATTTTCGGCAGAACACCAACATTAAAAAATATATTCTGAAAACTGTGACCAAATATCATATGATGATCATGTTCGTTTTCACGTTTATTACTTCTTGTGATACATTCTGTGTTTACAATCGCCTCAATGTCCCCTATCAGTTCGTTTCAAACTACCTACTTGACCTCGTCGAAGTCAAGTCAAGATCAAGTTCGAAGTTCGAACAGCGCAATCGCGTCCATGGCCTTGAAGTGGACATCTCTTTTCCAGAGTAAGGATTTCATAAACTTTTACAACAAAATTAGGGCGCCTAATAGGTTTCATGCCTGTATCAGGGCACATTCATTAGGCGATTCAAATCAAGATACTTGCCAATATTTCAGTGAAAACCAAAAGTTTCAAGGAAATTCAATTTTCCTTCTCTTGCCGGTACTGCCCAAGTAGGTACTGCAGAATTTTATCCGTTAAATTGATAACTCTTTTCCTGCCAAATGCTGATAACAGTGATAACCAAAGTTATAAACGCAGCGTTTTGGCGAGAAATGTCAGATGTCAAAAAATGACGGTCCAAAACTTTCCTTCGAGTGCTCTCCGAGGGTATACTCGGTGAGACACCCGTGCGGCGCCATCTACTATCGGATTTTCGCTATGTGTATATCGAAGCAGCAGTGGTCGCGGAAGCTGGTAAATATTTCGTGGAGCTCACCGCATGTCGAAGTTTGCACCGCAGTCTTTTCAAATTCACGAAATGGACAAATTTTATTTCGAAAAAATTACCGTCGGAAAATCGTAACCGTGTCGATTTTGAAAATAGGCCTACACGACGCTCTATTCAATCTACTTTCGGTATCGATTGGAATTTTCCGAAAAAAGTCGATCCCTGAGCGGGAATGAATTTTTGAGTGAAGTCCCGCATCAAAAGCGAGTCGTCCTTGACAGAACACGGGCGAGAGACTCTCTTGGGCGGTAACCCGGTAACGGCTCGGCTAAGAGAAATTCTGAAAATTCAAAACGCCCGACTGGAAAATGGTAGAGGAAATTGTGACGGCAGACCTAATTTGATTCTTTTGTTGTGTTGCCTCCTGTCTAATTTGGTTCCAATTCATCAAACAGATTTTGAATGAAATAATGGTAAAGTTTTGAACTTTGACATTTTCCAATATTTTCTGTAATCATTTGACAGATGACAGTCAAAAATAAATTGGCTAATTCCACAGGTAATGTCCGTATACCAAATTTCACGTCGATTGGGTCAACGATTCGGCAGTTATCGTGGAAGATTACAGACAGACAGACAGACAGACCAGCCGTTTATTATGGACAAATTTAGATGAACAACATTACAAGATTACCCACTCAGCAACAGCACTCAGAAAACAGGACTCAAACGATTTCAACAGTCAACAATAAGTTAACGAGAATTTAACCTCTAAAGTAAATGTCAAATCTGTCACATCTGTCAAACGATTGTATAATACATTCGGAGGAGTTTCAGACATACAAAAATACCGTATTGAAAAACTGTATTCACTGTATACAAGTGGTATAATACAACTTCACATCACTAGCCTTAGGCGATAACAGCGTACCTATCTACCTAACAGGGCGTTGATGGAATGCTATTTTTTAGAGAATCGCACCATAATACGAGCCCAATCGCACATTTTGAGGGATGGAGTTCCGCCCCGCCCGATGCTGTCCAACCTTGGCTACGCCACTGGTTCACCTTCCAACGTTGGACACTTTTGACAGTTTGGCACGCCGCACGATCGATATGCCCTCTGTGCTTTTTTGCCAATAACTCCCAGGAATTATAATCGCCCGTTCATCCTGTTTTTCCCACATACTTAAATAGCTATACCGCGCAAGAGAGACGTCCGACACTTGTAATAATGGGCGCCGCCATCTTGATGGTTATTTAGGGACTTTGGGTGGTGTGGACTGGCACCACTTCGCTAGTTGGCCACTTGACTAAGCACGACATTATTTTGCTTCTCCCTCAAAGTACGTGGAATCAACACTAATAACATCAAGTGGGAATCAACAGGTGAAGAAAAGGTGTGCGATCATTCCAGCATCCAAAAGTCCGGTTAACTCTAGGAGGATATAAGAATAGGGAGGGAGTATAACCCAGCTTGTGGGCGGGGGGAAATGAAGCCGGGAGACGTAAGGGGTGAGGTAGCAACTACGCCCAAATATTGCATCTAGTTACAGGAGTCTTTTGACTTTTGTGAATTAATTGACGTTATTGAAATAATTTGAAACTATTTGAGGTTAGTGAGATTTTTTTGATTGACATAAAATGAGTCCTGCCTGAAATCTTTTATCTTTGTGCCTGGATCTTGTTTGGATGGTGCTTCATCTATAGGAGCTGAATAGATCAACTTTCCCAGGTGTGGGAAAGACAGAGGCTACGTGCGCTGGATACAATATCATGTATGAAGAATACCTATCCCATCAATGCGAGCCGGAGCTGCCTACCTGTAGTATGGGGTCGCCTGATGTTTCAGTAGAATGTTAGGCAAGGATGAGAATGACCAGCAAATTCCAAAAATAATGAGCAGAAAATGAGCAGTTCGATTCTTTCCTCCTAGATTATCACGTATTTGTGAGGTCAGCATTGTTAATACACCTAATGATGATTTACACTCTGTGATCTACACTGAACAGTGATAGGAGGTAGGTACTCCGGAAACCTCATCATCAGCCAATTTTAAGGCCTGTGTAGACTTCAAGGTTTATGGCAAAATTACAATGAAAAGTACCCACCTAGGTATCTATCTTGGTGGAATTTCTATCCTGCTACGGACTATCACCTACCACGAAGTTAGTGACGAAAATGCTAATAGAAGCAAGTGAAACCTGTGATGAAATTCCTTTACGTAATCCAACGATCATATTTAGGAAGGATGTGGCTGGATCTGGTGCAGCACAAAGCGTCATAGACTGACACTGACAAGAGCGACAGCTCGCAGAACTTGACGTGGCAATATTCAGTTTCAATGGTAAAGTGATAAAAATTTTGGGCGTACAAAGATGGCGGATATGACATTTCCATGGCTTCACTTTTTATGACGAACCCTCCCTCCCTATTCTTATATCCTCCTAGGGTTAACTACGTGATGTTTATTTACACTGTCAAAAAGCTGTCACTTGACGTTTCGTTTACTGAGAGTACAGTGACTCCCAACCATCCAACTCGATGTGAGTATTTCGTAATTTCAAGAAAACTAAATACACTTACGTGATGGTACTTGAGAAAACTGGATCGCTATTGTAAAATTGCAGAAAATTTGATCAGTTTCACGGCACTTGGGATATTTTGTGGTAGCTATATAGCTCGGTATTTTGAGATACACTGGAAATTAACCATCAAAATGGCGTCATTCTCTAACTCCTTTTGTTACGCGGCGCGGCAGAATGCGCAATAGGTTCATGAGCGGTATAGCTATTTAAGTATGTGGTTTTTCCCTCTTTTCGCTGAAATCAGTGATATCACTTCCCGAACTGTTAAAATGTAAGTCGCCAGTGAATGCCTCATCAAATAATTTCCATCAAATCAAGTCACCTTTCATTTTTGTGCTATTTCAGGTTAGAACCACCCGAAACTGTTGACAGGAACTGTTCGCAATGTTCGCATCGGAGTGAATCCGTCTTTCAACTCGACCACCACGTCCAAAGGAATCACAGAAATGTTTATGCAACCGAACTCGATCATGCCATCGTCGAACTGGAGCAGTTCCCTTGCATCTGCTGTGATTACCAGAGCTACCATCAGTTCGAATTGTACGAACATTGCAAACAAGGACATCATTCCGGGACTGGACACCATGAAAATAGAACGTTTCGTGAAGAAATTAAAAGATATCACTGTGACCATTGCAGGTACGAATCGGACTCGAGCTTATCTCTTGTTAGACATCATGATTTGTGTGGAAAGACGCCAACGGGGAAGCCAGAAGAAACCACAGAAGAGGCCGAAGGCATGGAATCGCCAGAATTGTACAAGGCTACTGCAAGGTCAATCAGAGATGTTGGATTAAAAGAATTAAACTTGTTGACCGAGATCTTGACGCATGATTCAAATGAAGAAATCGACGGGTTTCAATGCAACCATTGTTCATACAGAGCTAAACTGAAGTCACAGTTGAGACAGCACATTTTATGTATGCATGCTAGAGAAATCAACTGGTTCCAGTGCAACCATTGTTCGTATCGAGCTGAACGGAAGTCATCTTTGAAAAAACACACTTTGAATAAACATGCTGCGATTGAAGAAATAAGATGGTTCCAATGCAACGTTTGTTCCTACCGATCCAAACAAAAATCAAATTTGACAGTGCACAACAGGCTGAAACACGCTACGAATGAAGGAATAAACTGTTTGCAGTGCGACCATTGCTCGTACCGGACCAAACTCAAATCAAATTTGAAATCGCACAACACGTTAAAACACGCCACAGATGGAGAAATCAACTGGTTCCATTGCAACGTTTGTTCTTACCGGACCAAAATAAAATCAAATTTGAAAAAGCACATGATGAAACACGCCACAAATGAAGAAATCAACTGGTTCGAGTGCAACGTTTGTTCGTACCGATCTAAACGTAAGTCGCATATGAAAAGACACCTGTTGCAACATGCCACGGATGAAGAAAACTGGTTCCATTGCAATAGTTGTTCGTACCGGGCCAGAATAAAATCACATTTGAAGTCGCACATGTTACAACACGCTAGAAATGATGAAATCAACTGGTTGCAATGCAACTTTTGTTCTTACCGAGCCAAACGAAAGGAACATTTGAAAAGTCACCTGTTGAAACATGCCAGGGATGAAGAAATCAAGTGGTTCCAGTGCAGCGTTTGTTCGTACCGGACCAAACATAGATCAAATTTGAATTCGCACAACATGTGGAAACACGCCACGAATAGAGTAACTGAAGCGGTAAAGTAGGTAATACGTTTAGTCACGTAGGTATAGATATATGGCGCGATGTGACGGAGAAAAAGTGTCTGCCCTGACCGGGACTCGAACCCGGGTCTTCCATTTGCCGGATGGATACTCTGACCACTAAGCTATCGGGGAGACAACAGTTTCTCCGCCACATGCCCACACGAGAGCCGCCACAGTACTCCCCCTCCAGAGACGTCGTTCGTCTCTTATGTACCCCTGCGTTCGACGTACTTATGGACCGTTGACCGTTGTTCAGTACCCCCCGCACCTAGGGCGACGGATAGGACGTGGGTGGACGTAGGGCAGAAAAGTGGCGGTGCTGTTTGATTGTTCATTGCTTGCTTTGTACCTGTTTGTTTGAGTTGCATGTTGCGTGCGTGCTGCTTTGGTTCGGGGTCATCATTTATGGCGCGATGTGACGGAGAAAAAGTGTCTGCCCTGACCGGGACTCGAACCCGGGTCTTCCATTTGCCGGATGGATACTCTGACCACTAAGCTATCGGAGAGACAACAGTTCCTCCGCCACATGCCCACATGAGAGCCGTAACAGATATCTACGTGAAAAAATCGAGATACAAATTGATAAATCATGTTTTCACCCCACTAAAATGTTCGTGAAACAATCCCCAGTTGTCGTTACGCCTATTATAAAGTGAGGGGCATAAGTATGGAACAAATTCACTAGAAAACTCGCATTTCTTTTCTCGAGAAATTTCTTGGACAGGTCGATTTTGTTTTCCAGTCCCGCACATTTTTTTATGTGAAATTTTTATCTTTACCGCCATTTTTGTGCAAGCTGCGACGTCATCAGCAATTTTTTCAAATTGAACTTCCCTCCTTTTCGAATCGAATAGATCAATGGGTGCTTTCTACCTAGACGGTACAAATACCACCAGACGGAACATGTTCCACGATTTGGTACACCTAGATGGAAAGCACCGGCATCGTTGACCGACGCGACATCTCTGGTCTAGAGGCGAAAGGTGACTATGGCATTCAGAAATAAAGAAATGGCAGCGTAAATCTTAAAATCGATCGTACGTTATCCCTGCAGAGAAATAAAATAAAACATGGATGCATGGATGAAACGACACAGAGAGAGAGACATACCGGGTGATCATTTGAAAACTAGCCACCTGCGATAACTCCCGATTCCTAGTGAATATTTTTCCGAGCAAAAACAGGTCGATTTTTATATCGAGGGGGACATCTAAATTATATATTGGCAAATTTCTATTTCCACCCCACTCACCCCAACTTTGAAATTTCAAATGACACTACCTACTTTGCGATACATCAAATTGAAGAGAAATTGATTTTCTTTCTGGAAAAAATATTTCCAAAATTTTTAACCCCACCCCCTTTTTCCTAAAAATTCTCTGACTGTCCCATTTTACATTCTGGACCCCTCATTTTTTTCTCAATTTAATCGGCGTCATCCTAGATAGCATTGAAGAAGAAAATTTTCGGTGGGAAAAGTGCTACCCAAATTCACCCCTTTGCTCTTCCCCACCTCAACTCCCAAATTCAACAAAACCCACCTACTTTGTGATACGTCAAATTTAAGGGAATTGAATTCTCTTTCTGAAAAGATTTTTTTTGAGATTTTCTACCCCTCCCCCAATAAATTGGTCATTTGGAGTATTCTAGGGGGGAAATGGAGGGCTTTAAAAATTGCGAAAAATCTATTTCAAGGAGAGAATTCCATTTCCTTCAATTTGATGTATTACAAAGTGGGTATTGACATTTTAGATTTTTAAGGTCAGGTGGGGGGAATGAATTTGGGTGGCACTTTTTTATAGGAAATTTTCTCTTTTCATGCTGTGCAGGATGACGTTGACTGTATTGAAGGGAAATGGAGGTCAAGAATATTAACTTGGACACTCAGAGAACTTTAGGAAGAACGGGGGGTAGAGTTGAAAAATTCCAAGGAAGAACCCCTCGCCCCAACTTTGAAATTTCAAATGACACTACCCCCCGTAGAGTTGAAAAATTCCAAAATACTTTTTTTCGAAAGAGAATTTAATTCTCTTTAATTTGATGCATCGCAAGGTAGGTAGTGTCATTTGAAATTTCAAAGTTGGGGCGAGTGGGGGCGAGTGAGGGCGGGGGGGCTCAAGATATAAATTCTCCAATGTATGTTATAGATGTCCCCTTCGATATAGAAATCGACCGGTTTTTTTTAAAGACATTTGCACTAGGAATCGGGAGATATTGCATGTGGATAGTTTTCAAATGATCACCCGGTATGACAACGAAGTGCTGGATTACAGCTGATGGTACGTCATTTTCCGCATCTGTTTTCGGTGTGCCTTTCGATGGCACAAAATTTCAGGTGATCCACGGGACGGCACAAAACCAGGTAATACCCTTGACAGACTGCATCTTAATGATCATTAAGTGTAATGATCATTAACGTTAAATGACGATTGCGAATTTGGGGGTGACACACTAGTCTTTTTCGAGCGAGTAACCGTTCATGACCGGTTACACTTGGTTATAAAATTTGACGTTTAAGCGAGGATTGGTTATAAACGGTAAAGGAAGTGCCGCCATTTTGATATCATCACCGGTTATACATTTCATAACCTGGTCACGAGGCTGGTTATTGTTATGGTGGGGGAACAAACTGTGGCGGCAACAGATTTGAATTTGAAACAAGCTGCGGTCCAAAATTTCCAAACGTGAAACCATTGTATAACTATTACTAGTAGGTCAGCCTTGAATTTGGGATTTTGTCGCTAGATGTCGCCTAGAGCAATTAGCTCGCAAGAAATTATCAGCGCATATGAGAAAAATTGAAATTTCTGTACCAAACCATCAACATCTATCAGTAAGTTGGGCGCCACGTTGAAATTTGAAGACAGCGTGATTTATAACTAATTTGGGCGACCAAACGACAAATGCTGAACACGCCACCTGCCCGTGCTTTCCGAAAATTGCACAATTTGAACGGCGGCTGGCCTACTAGGAGTAGTTTTACAATGGTGAATCGTACCCAACCTAACCTCGACAACTTGACTTGGCGACGAGAAGAATCGAAGACGATGGACTCATCTGCGATGGACCCACAAGAACATCGGGTAATCCAGATGTCCGTTGGCCGCCTGATGGTGGTTTAATCCTGAAAGTACTTGTCATACCTCCTATTTATATAGTAGATAGAAATATGAATAGTTGATTCTCAATTCAATTCAATATAACTATTTATTGGTCCTTCGGTATTACACCAGGAACAAGAAAACAAACAGGATTTCTTAGAAATTGTATGTGTGATGTGATCACGATACACGTGTGATCCACAAAATTCGTAATCAGGGCCCTGATTGGGGCCCACCCGGGTGACTTCGGAAACGAGATGTTCATCGATTCAAGTGACTGGATTGGCTGAATAACTGAATTTTTCACCTTCGAAGCTATGCTAAATTACGAATGGTTTAAGTACACGGTATGTAGCAGAGACAAGTACAAGTACGTAACTATTTGAAGCTATCAGTTCCTCTTTTCCCGCCAAATGCTGATAACCAAAGTTATAACCGTAACGTTTCAGCGAGAAATGTCAGATGTCAAAAAAATGACAGTATCTGTCAATCTAATGTCAACCGCTAATAACCAACTGGTTACAAAAAGTTACTCGCTCGAAAAAGACTACTGCAAATCGTAATAAGCTCATGAGCTTGCGCCGTAGCGCATGAATAAACATGGCAATCAATTTTCCCTCAAAATGTCAATGTCAAATTGTCGGATGGTCCGAAGTATTGGGCTATTATTGCCATCAACATATATAATCATAATAATTATCTCATATTTTAGATAAGATGTGAGGTGGTATTTAGCTTAGATTCCATTCAATCATAGTGATTCAATCAAGAAAGCGCGTGGTGTGAACATTGCAAGCAATAACAAAATTATTATTGCTTGCAATGTTCACACCACATCATACTATAGTCTGTTCACCGATAGAACGGACTTTCTTGAATTTCAGTGAGGTAACTTATAGCAAACAAAAGCACCAAAGACTGTAACAACATAGGCGCGTTTGGAACTAATATTAGTTTTGTTCGGTTGGTAGTCTTACCCGGGCAAATTATTCCTACGCCAAGCCAATGGCATTACATTCAGCGAGTTTGGCACTTACGTACGATTTCTAACCTCCATTTCTCTATGATGTTTGTTATTTTTAGTCGGCTCGGCTGTTGTGAGTGTTGTGTAATAAAATCAGCTTCATTCAAAAAAATTATTATCTCATTCATTAAAATTGGTATTAAACTGGTGTCATTTAAAATTACCATAGCACTTAGCTGTGATTAGCGGAAATAAGCACTTCTTTCTTACTGGAATCATAGAGTACTATAACTAGAGTGCTCACGGGATAGGCTTGAACGAGACGAGAGTAAAGTTAGAGCAGACGTCCCCCCGCAATAAAACAACGTGCCGGGATAAAGCGACATCATAGCTTTTCTCGCGAACTAAGTCGAACCTTTGAGACGGGAAGATAGGGATCTGTAGTGATATCATACCTCTACTCACAAGCAGAGGGAGACACGGGCGGGCCACTTCCGCAAACATCTGTTAGTTGTCAACGACCAGCTGTCAGAGTCTTCTATGGCTGTCAGCTGTTCCGCAAACAAAGTAAACAAACAGCGATTTTGTGTTTTTGTATTTTATTGAAAGAAGCTGAGGTAATAACCATGTAACACCATCGAGACTACTACACAAAGGAACGTTCGTGTAGGGATGGACATTGAGCGTTTTTGAAATTTGAACTCTCCTTATGTTCTACGTGGTGTGTTTTGCGATCCACGCATAGAGTAGCCAGGTAAGTCATTATTGACTGAAAATAGCTGGGTATTCAATGAGTAATGATGGATTAATATCCTAGGTCTAAGGTCTTCATCTCTGCATGTTGTCGTGAAGCGAGCACCATACAGCCCGGACAACCTCACGTCTCCACAGCGGCATCAGCCAAAGGCCGGAGGGACGAGGGAGACCGACGAAACTGCGTCTTAGTTACTGCCAGGTTACAAGCCAGAAGAACTCGCGGCGAAGCCGAGTGTATATACTTCAAGACTCCAAACAATTAGTTTTTGCACAGAAAAGAAATTAAACAAGTTTTGAAAAGCTGACTTGGTCTTCGATCTTGCGGAGCTTCTGACTTCTGATTCCTGACTTCTGTAATCGAAACTCCAAATTCTGAAGTACACTATCAAAAGCTCTTCAAATTTCAAGGAAAGTGCCAGTAATCAATACACAGTACATCCATGTGAAATAACAATAAAATGAATTTGAATTATCTGCTTTAAATTATTGATGTGTAGGCGAGGGAAAACAACACGTTGCAATGTTGCAAATGCAGAGCTAGGATTTTTTAATACAAAATAAAGTGACTAGCTGGAGCGCTGGGGGCTACGGCTACAGGTGACGGGCGTTGCCGGTCTGATTGTTGCAAGTGCCAGCAACCTCAGCTGTAGCCTCACCCCAGCTTGTCACTTTTTGATTCGAAAAGTCCTAGCTCTGCATTTGACTGCAACCGAACCAAGTAATAAGTATAAACCCTTGGTTCTGGGTGCTCAATTCAATCTCTGTGAATGGAATTTCTATTCGTGCTGCTATTGAGCACATTCTAAAGTTGGAATGAATACCAAGGAAGGACTGTATTATTTGGCTTTTAAGCTGAAAGCGCATTTAGAGGTGCGCTTTTAGGGGCTATCCATTAATATTTGAGTGTTCAAAATTACACAATACAATTACATACACTGCACAATTAATTGCGAGGGGCAAACCGCTGGGGAAGTCTGGTGTACATGCCGGAGGAAGTCCCGGGGAAGTCCGAGGAAGTCCGAAAGAAGTCCGGGGGAAATCCTTATGAGGGGGAAATCTGGTGTACAGAATTTGACCAGCGGTTTGCCCCTCGATTAATTGTGATAATTATGTCTTTCAAAACTCAACAATGAGCTAAACGCGCGCCTCTAAATGCGCTTTCAACTTAAAAGTGAGATACGAACACGGCCCCTGAATAATAAAGAGTGATAGGTAGGTAGACAGGTGTAAAAAAATCTGAAAGGTAACATTTTTGACAAGATTTGTGATACAATTATGATCTTTATTGAGCGCTTTATGCTGGATACAAAGTTAAATAGAATACACACATCAAATTTTGATACAAACACTGAAACCTGTAAGTAAACAGTACTTAGTTCTAGAAAACTACATAAGTAGGCACTATTTATAGATTCTGTCGCGACGAATCGAAAAGTGTAATCTACAAAATTTGCTGCAATAATGATCTCATGTTCCTGGATCAAATAGGAATCAATTTGTTTAGTTTTTCTTGAGTGAATCTTGATAAAATCATACAAGTCAGGAAGAATATAATAAAAATTGTTTCATAAAGTCAAAATCAATGAAACTTGGTTTTTTTTTCTGGGTGCCTCCTGTTCCGTTTTTTTTGTTTCGCGATCGCTTTGCATGTGCTATACAGCTTGGTTAGGACAAGTGTTTCTAAAAAGAATTTCTTATGCTCAGCACATTCATCTAATAACCATGTTTTAATTAGTTCCTTGTCACTCAGCTTGGTCAAAATATATTTTAAAATGTTTCTCCTGTGTCGCTTTTTTGTGAACATTTTTTCGTACATTTCTAAACTTTTCCGGGCGATTTGATAGGTAGCATCTGTAGGTCTTTGTAGGTATTTGATTTCGCCTTTTTCCTTCGAGTAATCCCTATTTAATATGAGCAATTCCCTTTTATCCTTCAATATTTTTTCTGAATCTACAAAATTCAGCTGGCATTGCGGACACTTGAACTTATTTACTGTTTTTCTAACACCGTAACCAGCAAAATAATTGACTGAACATGACTCTAAAGTAAATGCTAAATGCAAATTTGCAAATGTAAATTTGTAAATGCTAATTTTCTTTCCGCAGCACTCCATTTTTGCCGTCTTTTATGATGCACCTGCATGCGTATAAATGTTTTAACGTCTGATTGTAAGGGATATAACATTTCATTGAAAATTTGTGCCTTTGTTCCCAAATGTTGAACTTTCTTCCGCAACCTTTTCTCCACCTGACGAACTTGTTTCAATTCGCGTCGTTTGGTTTGCAAGCTCCGGCTCAGCTTTACTTTTCTTGGCGTATCTTGTAACGACGGAGAAGCTGGACTTGGCAGAATAACCATAGGAGGACTCGTCCCAACTTTTGCTGGCATCTCGGCTGGCACACTTGTTGATGGCGAAAAATCCAACACCTTTGACTCGACATATTCCCGCGAGTAAGTTCGTTTTGGCGTCCGAACTTTGAAGGTACCTGACGGCGATGGTGTACTTTGTTCTTGTCCTCGCGGAGTTTCCTGAAAATGTGAAAAAAAAAATACAAAAATGTTATAATTGTAATTGTAAATTGTTCTAAGTTTCAACTAAGTAGACTCTAGGTGTTTATTTGTTTGAATTTATAATATCTTCCGAGCATTTCATTTCAAAAAAATTGTTCAAACTTGAACATTGACACTTTGCGTAAGTACTGAACTTGACCTCGGTTCAACGATTCTTGACTCATACTAGCAAGGAAAATCTTGCTTGCAAGTATTCAAAATAAAAAATTTGTTCGAAAACAGATTATTTTCATAGACATCTTTCTCTAAACGGAATAGATCCTCCTACCTGAAGTTTAGGGCTTATTGAAAAATCTGAAAGTTAACTTTTTCAGATCATCCTGTAAATAAAAGGGATAAATGGGGAAACTCCGAAACTCTGTAATAAATATCTCTCCGAATGCCTTTAGCGTCGAAATGGGGAGGAAATGTTCCAACATGTTGAATTTTTTAGAACATTTTACTGTTCTTTCAACATTATGCGTAGTGGACAACAGTAAAAACACTACGAAAACACCTTAGGTCTTGAGAAAATTGGAACTGGTAGTTGAAGAACTGATGAGTTAGTTATCAGACAGTTCGAAGAGAATTCGAATGGTGTGTAGCATACCAAAGTTAAATCAGTTTGAAAAAAAGCGAAATTATTGGCATAAGTCTGGGAGGGGGGGGGGGGGAAACTCTTCCATTTTTGCGCAGTTCAGATCCCAAAGTAAAAGTTTATGTTAATAATTATACCTATTAATAATTAATAATAATAATTACCATAGATTCTGTTGCTGGCCCTTGACTTCTTCTAGGTGGTGTAGACGGCATACTGAAGTGTCTTGGTATGGCATTCCGGTTCAGTCTGATGTGAGTCGGATTGGCGAAGGCGCTTTCGTCAAAATGATTTTCGCAGATACACATTTCGGCCAACTGGACTCTGATACTCTGAAAAGTTGAAATGATGATCAAGTATATAATACTTTAATAATATGACCTATGAACAGAGAGCCTATAAATTTGGATTTTTTTGTTTGTGGTATAGGTACAGGTTTTGAAAAGGAGGAGTGACTAAGCGAGACTAGCTATTAGGTATAAAATAAACTGAGCAACTCCTTTGCGAGACTAAATTCAATTGTGAAAAACCTTGTTAATTATCATGTTGCTTCTGATGATGAACACTTGAACAGTTCACTCAAAAATGAACAAAGAATTCGAGTGAAGAAGTACAAAGTAATAATAAACTTCCTATTTATACAGCGTGATTCACAATGCATGACTTTTCTGTTAAGGGTATAGATTCCTTGACTTATTCTAGGACAAAGAGATCATTAAAAAAAATTGTTCAAGATTTTTTTTCGAGGTTATGGTTTTTCCAGCGATAACAGAGAATAATAAACACGGCACAATACGTATGAGCAGGTACTTGAATTTTCAACACTGTTCTAACATTTATTTTCTTTTTATAAGCAAAAGGCTCAATTTCCACCCTTAACTTCAACACCTTGTCTTTTGATAACTAACCCTCGGCTGCACCAAATAATTCAATCATCAAATAGCTAATTGAGTATTTTCTATGGAGAATTTCAGCATAGTCACCAATGAAAAAAATCGGTTGTGTCACCCCAAAACTTTCCC
This sequence comes from Anaspis maculata, assembly GCA_949128115.1. NCBI lineage: Eukaryota > Metazoa > Arthropoda > Insecta > Coleoptera > Scraptiidae > Anaspis > Anaspis maculata. The sequence goes on along the minus strand of OX421966.1, from coordinate 67,036,525 downwards.
GACTAGTATCCAGGGACCTATGTAAATTTTTGTTCGAAGCGTCCTTTCGGGTGGGAAGTTGGACTTAGAGAAAAAGATTGAAAATAATTTCCAGGAAATTGAAAATTTTGCCAGGGAAAGTTGAATTTTCCGGGAAAACCACGAATCTTATTCCAAATCATGTTATTATTGTGAAAATCGTAGATTTTAAGGCTTCACTTTAAACTCCATAATTCATAACGCCTGACTGAAGGGTGGTGGAAAACTGCTACTGCAGACTTAATTTGACTCTTTTGTTGTGTTGCTCCCTGCCAATTTTGGTTTCAATCCGTCGGATAGATTTTGAATAATTAAATGGTGAAGTTTTGAACTTTGACATTTTTTATTATTTGACAAATGACAGATGGGGCAAAAATTTTATCTGTTCTTAACACAATTTTTCAGGGGCTTTCAAATGACATATTGCAAGTCAAGTTCCGTGAGATATAGCTTCTGACATTTGTTGACAGTGACACTTCCGTTTGACAGATGACAACCAAAAACTGATGGGCTCTTTCCAGGAAACAATCATGTCCGTATACCAAATTTTAAGTCGATCCAGTCAACGGTTCGGCAGTTATCGTGGAAGATCACAGACACACACACACACACACACACACACACACACACACACAGGCGCGCACACACACACACACACACACACACACACACACAGGCGCGCGCACACACACACACACACACACACACACACACACACACACACACACACACACACACACACACACACACACACACACACACACACACACACACACACACACACACACACACACACACACACACACACACACACACACACACACACACACACACACACACACACACACACACACACACACACACACACACACACACACACACACACACACACACACACACACACACACACACACACACACACACACACACACACACACACACACACACACACACACACACACACACACACACACACACACACACACACACACACACACACACACACACACACACACACACACACACACACACACACACACACACACACACACACACACACACACACACACACACACACACACACACACACACACACACACACACACACACACACACACACACACACACACACACACACACACACACACACACACACACACACACACACACACACACACACACACACACACACACACACACACACACACACACACACACACACACACACACACACACACACACACACACACACACACACACACACACACACACACACACACACACACACACACACACACACACACACACACACACACACACACACACACACACACACACACACACACACACACACACACACACACACACACACACACACACACACACACACACAGACAGACATCATTCTGAAAATGGTCTTAATCGTCTTGGGGGACCTCAAAACGGATATATCCGGTGAAATCTCAAAACTTTTTTTCTGCACGATTACAATACTTCCCCTTCCATGTTGGTGGGGGGTCGGGAAAGTAATTCAGTTTCACCATAGAGTTTACGGAAGGTTATGGGAAAATGTTTAGTTCACAACGGTTAAGATGCATTTTCTGTATGGTAAATCAACCGGCACTTACCTACAATTCACCAGAGAAAATCCTCAATTATCTATTTAAGAGATGGAGAAGTTCTGGCCATTTCAAAAGACCGGATACCGGAACCGAATCTCAGTGGCCGGAACCGGACGGGATCGCCGGATCTTAATGAAAATTTTGTTTAGGCTCCCTTCACTCGAATGACCGATTAGCGACATGTTTATGGAAAGTATGTAGCTTTTAAAGCACTTGTGTAATTACTGCTTGAAATTGAAGAAAATTTTTTAAAAAATTCAGAAAAAGATTTCAACCTCGATTTCAACTGTATGTGTATGTGTATGTGTTTCAATGAAAATGTATAAGAATGAATGTTGCTTCCTCTCAATCGCTTCGTATACTTATGTGTGCTTCCTACCTCAAAAGTTAGTGGAGGTAAAAAATCGTGATTTTTTTAATCCGGCCGGATCCACATCGAAATCCGGCCAAACCGGATCTGGGTCCGGTTCCGGCAAAACGGCCGAATGAGCTGGATAACCGGAACCGGATCCAGCTCCGGCTCTAATCTATTTCATGAATGAATTCTTTGGTGCAACCGGGGGTAAGCCATTCTCGACAAATTCGTCTTGATGATTTGTTATTATAATAGATCCAGAAATCTACTCTTGACAGGAAATTTCTACAAAATCGCGCACAAACCACTCTTTTCCGAGCTCTTTTTTTGTCTGCAGTTGTCGAGACGGCGCGGCGCCGCCCGGCGGCCGGTATTTTTTATCTAATTGAAAATGAGCTGATCGCCGGTCAGAGTGCTAATAGAAAGTTGTATTTGTCTAAGCCTGTAACAGTAGGTACCTGTAAGAAATCTCTGTGTATGTTTACAATTTCGTCGTAGACTGCGAACATCCCAAATTTCAAGAGATTGTCAACCATTTAAACACACACACAGTTTTCTTTCGGCCGCAAATTCTGAACCCTAGGCGTGTTCAATAAGAAGCACCTCAATCCTCAAACTTCAGGTAAAGGTCTCTGTGATTAGGTAGGTAGGTAGGTACTTAATATTTTTGTATAAAAAGGTGTAAAACATGAAACACTTACCGCGCAATTTTAGATTCCCTGCTGCATCTATCCATTCCTCCAGCCTCTCGGGATCATTTTTCGGAAATTTGTAAAATTTCCTGTCACTTCTCCTTTTGATATTTGGACACCCAAAGGAATTGCATTTTGTGTACGACATTTTGCACGGCGCAAAACTTGGGCACAACCGAAAGCCGACACGGGAAGCGGAAAATGTATAATTATGTCCGCAAACAAACACACCACTTGCGGGCGGCCAGTGGCCACGCACAATTGTTTTTTCGTCCAGCAATAACAATAACAAATAACAATAACAAACAACAATAACAAGGAAAACCAACAAAAACGAGAAGTAATGAACCAACAAACAGAACGCAATGAGAAATTTTGGGAGCACCAAGATCGGGAAACACTTTCGAGCACGAAGTACCGTCGAGATATAAACAAAGAGCTTATCTTGCTCTGCACGGGTGCAGGCGCCAGACGGGCGGGCGGGCGCACAGTGGTCGGAAAATCGAAAAACGGCGCAGAAATTCCATTTCACGAACTTTTTTTATGGGTAATTTTGACATTGGAATATCGTAGAGGAAAGTTCGAACTACTATTTGACCAAAAACTACAATTTTTGGAGGAACATTAATCAATGAAATCAAACGCCAAACTTGGCTCACTCTCTAGATCAAAGAATATGAATCTTTCTCGGCATAAAACACTGTTTCTCTTCCCTGAATGCCACGAAACAGGGTGCCTTGTGAGAATGATGGGTGGTGCCATAAGAATCAGTAGACTGTTCTCTATCAAAAATGCTTGTGATGTTCAGCAATGCGTAAGCTTTGAAGGGCTGGTGATTTTTTTTGTAAGGGCTGTCGAGGTGGTAGTTTTATTTCGAAGTTGGTACTTTCCGTAAGCTTTTCTCAGAAGACCCATCGAGACCCGCGCTAAAATCTATATCATTGCATTCCCCAATCTTTTAGCTTTCAAACGCAATCAAAAGTTTCTGCCCATGCTTGCAACCTTGGCAGCTAGACCCCTTTTTACGAACATTTGTACAGGTCCTTTTGATGCAAGTAGAAAACAGCACTATAATAATTCATAGTTGAGTATATCTAATAGCTGATTTCTTTGAAACGCAACTTTGCTTTCTATAGCCTGTTAAATCTGGGGTGAAGATTGCCCTCTTAGCTGCGCGTAAGATGACTAGCGCATGCGCACCTCCAATGTTACATCGACGCTGGCTGTCTGGCGCAGCTACGTCGTTTCTATCTCATAGGTTTCCGTCGCCATTTTGTGGAAATCATTTCTAAAACCGGAATCCTGTTGTGTGTTCACTTACTGCATGGATGGCTGAAACGACAAAGCGAATTTTGTATGAATTAATGTTAGTTAAGAATAAGAATAAGAATAAGAAGGATTTATTTCCAACAGGCAAAAGTGCCCAGTCATAGGAAAATACAACAATAGATTAATCACAGAAGAATATCACTAGTCACAATAATTTAAAATACTGGTCTGTATAACATTGAAGGAATCAAAGAAAATATCACTGTCTGTCGAATGTCTATTATAATTGCTGCACACAGTGTATATCGGACTCCTGATTAAAGCATTGCTGTTGGGAGTGTCGCAGTAAAAAGTAGAATGGTGTCTCGCATTTAATCGAGGCACCAAAAATTTGAGTCGCTCAAGAAGCTCTGGGCAGTCGATAGAATTCTGTATTAAATTGTACAAAAATCTGACACTCAACACTGTGTGTCTTTTCTCCAGCGAGATAACCTCGTGCCTGATCAACAACAAATTGTGGTTGAACCCCTGAGGAGGATACACACCATCAAGCGTGAATGACAAAAATTTTAAGAATCTTCTCTGGACTGATTCAAGTCTGTTCACGTGAGTGCTGTATATGGGATACCAAATCACTTTAAATGCTTCCAAAGTAATTCAGCTCGTTAAGCCTTATACGCCTAAAAAAGCAGTTGCTCTTTAAATTGACTTGAATTTGACTGAAGATCAGTACTTGAAGCTGCGCTCTTCCGCTAAGGAACGCAATGCCGACATATATCTGTCGTACGATAAAGTCTTAGAGGCGAAGAAGCGGTATTATCCAGAAGAGGAGAGGTTGTCTCGCAGCGAATCTTTTGGTGAAGTGCGGTTGCAAGAGCTCTTGAACCATACCACAGAACGAATCGTTCAGCTGCAGGAGCCAGTCATAGCAGGAATCGATGCTTTGGCATACACAAGCTTTGAACTGACTTCCAAATGGAGTTTTGATGGGTTTCAGCATTTTTTTCAGGTCAACATGTTCAACAACTTATTCTGAGAGTTTCGTGAGTTTTAGTTGTTTTTTTTTTCAAAAATTCACCTGTCACCACCAGTATTTTGAGATAAATTTTTGAAAATGTTTTTTCCAAAAATGTGTTTCTTTGATTTGAAGATTTTGATGATACCAAAAACGTGGAGTCATAATTTCGACATTTCAACCCTTCTTCCATCCCTTATTTTAAAGTTTGATTTTTTTCAATATTTTCCTCGAAAATGCCTACCCGTTTTCTACTTATTCTGAAAGTTTTGGAAATTTCAGTCGCTTCTTCAAATTGTCACCCCCTTGGTCGCCCCCGTCACAACCCCCTATTATGAAGATGATTTTTTTCAACATTTTTCTGAAAATGTCAATACATCAGTGAACTCATTCTGACAATTTCAGAATTTCTGCGCGTAGTTTTGATTTTCCGACCACTGTGGGGCGGCGAGACAGCCGTTGACTGTTGTACCGGCATTACAGATTCCTGCTGTTCGCTCTGTCGTACGATTTGGTTTCAGCCACACGTCTGGGCCACATACTTAAATAGCTATACCGCTCATGAACCTATTGCGCATTCTGCTGCGCCGCGTAATAAAAGGAGTTAGAGAATGACGCCATCTTGATGGTTAATTTCCAGTGTATCTCAAAATACCGAGCTATATAGCTACCACAAAATATCCTAAGGCCCGTGAAACTGATCAAACCTTCTGCAATTTTACAATAGCGATCCAGTTTTCTCAAGTACCATCACGTAAGTGTATTTAGTTTTCTTGAAATTACGAAATACTCACATCGAGTTGGATGGTTGGGAGTCACTGTACTCTGAGTAAACGAAACGTCAAGTGAGAGCTTTTTGACAGTGTAAATAAACATCACGTAGTTAACCGAACTTTTGGATGCTGGAATGATCGCACACCTTTTCTTCACTTGTTGATTCTCACTTGATGTTATTAGTGTTGATTCCACGTACTTTGAGGGAGAAATAAAATAATGTCGTGCTTAGTCAAGTGGCCAACTAGCGAAGTGGTGCCAGTCCACACCACCCAAAGTCCCTAAATAACCATCAAGATGGCGGCGCCCATAATTACAGGTGTCGGACGTCTCTCTTGCGCGGTATAGCTATTTAAGTATGTGGTCTGGGCACCTACAGCTTCCGCTCTTGGCAATACTCACACATAGATGGCTTTCGCATCGCCCTCTGGTTTGGAGGGTGGTCATTCAGCTTCAAAAATTAGCACGGCGTGGATACTCTACCTATTTTTACTCTATGCTGGAATTTAAAATTTCGCGGGTAACGCTCGGGACTACTTTTCAAGCGGAGGAATCTGGTGGTCCTTTCTATCAGTGTATAGAGTATACCTATCTTTATTTGTTGCCAAAATATATGTTGAATTTGTATTGAATCGAAAGAAATGGAGGAAACGAAAAATAAAGAGACTGATGATTTAGTCAACCTGATCAAAATCGCATAGTCCCGCTGGCAAGTGGCAAGGCAAGTGACAGATGCATGTTATAGTTCATTATGTTCGTATCTATCGTGTGCTCGGTTCATTACATTATAACTTTTTCCGCAGTTTTCAAACAGCTTTTGCGATTAGTAGGTACCTTCCATTTCGCTTACTTTGGCAAAACGTTTTGAAATATACCTAATAATCTAGGTAGCATGTCAAAAGCTATCAGCATAGTTTCAGCTTATTCATGAAATATTTATGGAAATAAACACTTATATGGGTAACTACCACCTACCTATCTCACGGATACTGTGACATAGGCGGCGATCGAGCGCGCGCTAATTAAGTGGGGAGAGATAGGTACGAACGATTATGGAATGGATGGATTGAGACAGAAGGTGATAGGGAATTGATCAGTGGAATGCAGAGTGTGCTGATATAGGTAAGCTAGTATTGTACGGTATAGGGAAATATATAATAATTCACATGAGTGTCATAATTATTATATATTTCCCTATACCGTACAATACCAGCTTACCTATATCAGCACACTCTGCATTCCACCTTTCGCACTGGTCAATTTCCTATCACCTTCTGTCTCAATCCAACCATTCCATAATCGTCCGTACCTATCTCTCCCCACTTAATTAGCGCGCGCTCGATCGCCGCCTATGTCACAATACTTACGGAAAAACCCCTTTCCTCATCAATAAATTCGACTTTGCTCAAAAATAAAAGTGCCGCCAATCGATACCGTGCGTGCTGCGTGTTTGCGATGTTCGTATCATCCAAATTCCGCGAATAGGTGATCATTTCTTATGTAAAACGAGGAGTTTTAATTTTTCGTACGTGCTTATACGTGTACGCTACGAGTATTATCTTAAAATTTGGTACAAAAGATGCTGTTGCAAGAGGCAAGACACAAAATCCAGCCCCTCCATTCCAGGAATACATGTCTGAATGGCGCACTGAAATGACAGGCTTGATGGCAGATGACAGATATCGCGATTCATTGTAGAAAAGCTGGCCAATGGTATTCAAAAATCACGGCGATGATGCACGACCACCGGCGATTATTCGGCGATCATGGTTACTCCTAGTTAATGACCATTGAGGTCCTAAATGACGTTCTAAATGATCATTAAGTAAATGACGACGTGACACACTGGTCATTATATCGTAATTTACGCTTAATGATCATTAAGCTTTCCAGTCTGTCAAGGGTATAAGAACACGTAGATGGAAAGCATTGTTTGGTCCCGCACGTGCGCAAATGGAAGGTGTACCAAACTTGGAGGTAGGTGGAAAGCACCAATTGAATTATGATTTGAGCAATATGCACATGCACACCTTTTGAACTGATAGTTTCCGAGATGATAATTATCAAAAGTGGTAATTTTCCAGTTTTCTATTGATGATGTTTTAACAAAATAAAAACGTTTTTATCGCAGAAATGTCCATAAAATCTCTCAAAATATTCCACTCCAAGGTCAAGCTTTTCCAGTCGCCCTTTAGTCTTACCTTTTGGTCACTATGCGCGACCTGTCCTTACTCTCTTGGACACCTGTTTCCCTGAAAGGTGGATTGGCAGACGAGGACCGATATAGTGGCCTGCGAGATCTGCGGATCTCACCCCCCTCCATTATTTCTTAGGATCCGTACTCAAATCTGAAGCCTACATTAACAGACCACAAAATTTAGAAAACTTGAAATATCAAATCGTGAGGAATGTCCCTTGATCAGTGTTGAAGTTATCCAAAATGTCATCCGAGAATTTTCGGACAGGCTTGCGTACTGCCAAGAGACTGACGACTTTATACTTTATACTACTTTGTCTATTTCCTCTTAATTCACCCGATAAAAATTAGAAAATGTACACATTACAACTTGAAATATTTTTATGTCATCAATGATCAATGACAGCCAAAACAGTTACACAAAGTATAGCATTCTGTGACACTGTTTTCACCATGAACAGTGATACAGTCATAGTAGGTATAATGAAAATAGATGAATGTTTTTTCATACGACCATCTACAAAAGTGACGAATATAACACGTCAAATGATGCTAGAAGCTGTGGATTTCAGCGTTTGTTGAAATAAGACCATATATAAACAATAGTGTCTTTTATTTTCCCTATCATAACTCATGTCAAAATTCCTAGAGCAATAAAACAAAGGGACCTGTTGGACCTTTGTGGGACCTTGTGGGACCTCGTACCTAAGGGAATGTTGGAAGGACATACAAAGGCAGAAGAATGGAAAAATGATGAGATGGGAAGAAACTAGGCGGAATTATTACGAAAGAAATGGATATTCAACTACGGCGATAGAAGCAAAAGGTAACTCCGCTTCTCCTTCTTAGGCTCGAATCAGAAGGGCAGGGGGAAAGGGGATAATCAGAGCGTACTTGAGGTTATAGCTTTTCAAGGGTAGTAGCATTCTCTTATATTTTATGTCTCTTACGAAGGCTTTGACATCTGTCAACTGAGTTGCGTCCTTTGCTATCGAAGAGATTGTGTAATTTCATATCCATGAGGTTGGAATCCCTCACACAGACCGCTGCTGTTGGAAGAGGAACCTGCAACGAGATCTCGTAATCTATCACTGATAATAAGCTCCGGTGTTATGTGTCCTGATCGACTCTCGAGTCATGTCTTGATCTTCCACTGTGACATGGGCGCCCGGAAGGGGGGGCAAGGGGGGGCACTTGCCCCCCCCTGGCTCCGGAGCAGCTGAATAAATTCTTCCTTACGAAAAAAATTTTTTTTTCGAGAGAGGAAAAAAAAATTCATTTTCGAAAGAAAAAACTTTGAGAAGGTAATTTACATTTTCTTGAACTGTTAGAGCAATTTGAAATTTCATTAGGCTTCTACCTAAATTAGATAGCTACCCGTAAAGTCATAAAATAGGTAGATAGGTAGGTAGGTAACGATCTGCAATTTGTGCATTCCAGCTACCACCTCCACTGCCCAATATAGGGTGAAATGATTATGTTATTTTTTCCGTTTGGTATAAACACTGTAAAGAGCTTTGGATTAAAAGCAGTTTATTATCAAAACATTTCTAAGAACTAATAAGCCACTAAAAAGCTGCAGACTGGTGGGGGCAGAGGGCATTTTGTTGAGCATTTTTTCAACATAATGAACGAGTGTAACAATTGACCTCTATATCAATCATGGCAATAATTGAAATTTTCTGAACCTCTGGTTTAAAACACTAGGGGTTTTTTCAAGATAATGAACGAGTGTAACTATTGACCTGGCTATTTTGAAGTAAATTTTTATACATTTTGTACAAAATTACAAATTTTAATAAATTTCTCTAAAGATAAGTTCAATTTTCAAATATATTTCCTTATTTTTCGCACAATAATTATTATCACCATTATTATTATTATTCGAAAAAAAATTCGCCTGCGGCGCTAATCTATAGGACTTCGCAAATTAGGCCAGGTAGGTATGTGACGTTCTCTAACTAAAGCTATTTGCCCCCCCCTGACAAAAATCCTGTGGGCGCCCATGCACTGTGATATAAGTCCTTATCTGCTTTAAGGTCCTGTCTTGATATTTTGCTGCGATGTGTCCTGATCTGCTTTGGAGTCGTGTCTTGATCTTTTTCAGCTGAGCTAGCTTCAGTGGTGGATGCTTGTGACTGACAAACGGTACCGCGAAGTGGAAAAGGAGCGATCTTGTGGGAGGGGTAGACGACCTACGATTGGGGTTTTACAATATCCTAGGAAGCCATGATCGACACAGGGGTGGACTTTAACTGCTCATTAGGTGGTGCCAGCAGTCCAAGGGTTGGGGTTGGAACTTAGACGAAGCCTTTGGACGATTCTTCTGAATACGCGTTGTTAAATTTGGAGAAGCACGGAAAAAAAAATGGAATAACTAAAATCGCATTTGTCCAAACCAGGGTCGGACCGTGCCGAAGAAGCCCAATTGTTTATAATAATAAGTTTAGGACAACGTTTCGTCCCCCCCCCCCCCTCCTTGAAACTAATGACTTTGTTTTAGCGTGCAACAGGAGTTATTTAGATTTCCATGTTGGTTGGATTATTGAGTACAAGAGAACTGCTATAAATGAAGAATGTTATGGAGAGGAGTTTCACCTAGAGGAATGTCGGGTTGGTTATCGCGCAACTGATTAATTTGTTGCAGTATTCACCTGAAGTTGATAGAGGTTGTTTATTCGTGAAATGAAAAATCTATTGGAAGCTGTTCGTATAATTACCTGGGCTGTTCAACGACGCATCGATTGAAGAAATTTGTACGTTTAATGAATTGTTAGGGCTCAATAGTTGGTTAGCGATCTGATATTCATTTATAAGAAACAATAATAGTTTCGAAGCCTTTCCGCGTTAGTTTGTCGGCGAGCACCTTTGTAGGTTTTAGCAACAAGAGGTTCACAACACAAAACAGTACGGGGTTCAATCAAAAGAATTTTCACATGAGAGTATGTACCTTGACTTGAGTAATTGCTCGCGTAACCATTGGTTCAGAAGTTTTTGGAAAAGTGAAATTGAGTTTTACATTTTCGGCTATGACACTCGCGTTCGCGATATCCTTCTAAGCTTCAAGGGCAATTCAAGGTGGAAAAAAATCCAGTTCTCCACAAAGGCACAGGCCATATCCAATCTCTTCCAAAACGGACAAAAGAATACCATAGCCTAAAAAGAGCAGTGCAAAAAGAATAGTCCAGATGTAAGAGACGCAGCCTTTGAAAAGAGATTTATAATAGGAGCCCCTCATGCACGGGCCCACGAACTTAGATTGTAGGGAACAGGGGAAACAACAGAAAAGAGAAGAAAAAGTTCCCACTCGCTCGCAAAATCCACTCACTTCTTCGGTGTCTAGACGCAAAATACCGAAAATTTGAATTGCGTGATTGTGTTTTTATTGAGAATTTACATCTAAAAATACAGTGAAACCTTTTATTCCACATCAGCGATTGATCCAACATCCCTATCGATTTCTTCACTGGTTGTGATGTTTTTGTGTGTCTTCTTAGATTTGGCTTTCTTTTAGATCGGTACGAGCACTTGTTGCACTGGAACCAATTGATGTCTTCGTTTGTGGCATGTTGCAACGAGTGGCTTATCAAGTGTTCCTTCCGTTTGGCTCGGTAAGAACAGTTGTTGCATTGGAACCAATTGATCTCTTCATTTGTGGCATGTTGCAACATGTGTCTGTTTAGATTTCCTTTTTCTTTAGTTCGGTAAGAGCATATGTTGCACCGGTACCAATTAATCTCTTCATTTGTAGCATGTCGTAACATGTGCCTTTTCAGATTTCCCTTTTCTTTAGTTCGGTACGAGCAGTTGCTACAGTGAACCCAATTGATCTTTACGTTTGTAGCATGTCGCAACATGTGCTTTTTCAAATCGGCCTTCTTTTTAGCTCGGTACGAGCAGTCATTGCACTGGAACCAAGAGATTTCGTCACTGGTTGCATGTTGCAACATGTGTGACTTCAGAGATTTCTTATGTTTGGTTCGGAACGAGCAGTTTTTGCACTGAAACCAATTGATTTCTCCATCAGTTGCATGTCGCAACATGTGCGTTTTCAGATCAGCTTTCCGTTTACTTTGGAACGAGCAAGTCTCGCACTGGAACCAATTGACTTCTTCATCAGTTGCATGTCGCAACATGTGCGTTTTCAGAACACTCTTCCGTCTACTTTGGAACAAGCAAGTGTTGCACTGGAACCAATTAATGTCTTGGCTCGTAACGTGTCGCAGCATGTGCACTTTCAAGCGTGACTTTAGTTTAGCTCGGTAAGAACAGTTGTTGCAGTAAAACCAATCAATTTTTTCGCTCGGAACGTGTCGTATCATGTGCAATTTCAAGCATGACTTTTGTTTAGTTTGAAAGGAACAGTTGTTGCAATAGAACCAATTGATTTCTTCGCTCGCGAGGTGTTGTAACATGTGTAATTTCAAACATGGCTTCCGTTTGGTTCGATAAGAACAGTTGTCACAATGGAACCAATCGATCTCTTCACTTGTAGCATGTTGCAACATGTGCTTTTTCAGATCAACCTTTCGTTTACCTTGGTACGGACAGTGGTTACACTGGAACCAGTTAATTTCGTCATTCTTAGTATGTTGCAACATGTGGTTTTTCAGACGCCACTTATCTTTACCTCGGTACGAGCAGTTATTGCACTGAAACCAATTGATTTCTTCATCTGTAGCATGTTTCAACATGTGCCCTTTCAAATGCGACTTTCGTTTAGCTCGATACGGACAATCGTTGCACTGGAACCAGTTGATTTTTTCGTCAGTAGCATGCCGCATCATGTGCCTTTTTCGAGGCCTTTTTAGACTGCTCTTTTGTCTAGCTCGGTACGAACAATGGTTACATTTAAACCGACAGATTTCTTCATCAAATGACTTCCGAGACGACAGATTCGACTCCATTGCTTCGACGTTTATTTTGGATGTTTTTTCATCAGCCCAGTTCAAATTTGGCGACTCCTCACCTGCGGCATTTTCTGCAGAATCCGATTGTACCCCTGACGGTGACATCTTTCCACAAAAAGCATGATGTCTTGCGAGACAAAAGCTCGAATCTGCTTTGTACTTGCAGTGATCGCACGCATATACCACGAAATCTTCACTGAACGATATAATTTCTTTGTCTGCGGTCCTCGGATTGTGCGCTTGTCTGCAATGTTCGTACAATTCAAACTGATAGTAGCTCTTGTAGTCGCAGCAGGTGCATGGAAACTGTTCTGGTTCTACAATGGCGTGGAAAAGTTCGGCCGCGTAAACGTTTTTGTGGTTCCTCTGGACGTGGTGATGGAGTTGAAACACAGATGCAGCCTGATATGAACATTGAGAACAGTTGTCATACGTGCCAAGAGCAATTGCCGGTGAATAAAACCTGGAATATTACAAACAATACAAACGAAAAGTTTAATGGATAACCAAAAACCATTGATTTTATAACTTACATTTTGAAGTGATATCTTATCAGCGAATTTTTGGTTCTTTATTATGTACCTATAGGTTATGTACCTACCTAATTCCCTATATAGGATAACGTAGGTAGGAGGAGGTAGGAGGTAGGTACCTTAAATACAGCAAATCGGGTGCTTTTTCACTTTTTCAGTATTATCGTGGATGGTCTGGATAATTTCTCTTTATTTGATAAAGGACTCACCATTAGGGTTGCCAGATCTCATATATTTGGTATGAGACTCATATATTTCAACAAGATCTCATACCTCATACCACACATCAAATATATGAGCAAATCTCATATATTTCCAGCTTGTGGGATTTCACCTTATTTTACCATATAAAAATGTATATTAAATCAGCGCGCTGCATAGCTAGAAATATTTAGTTTTAAAAATTCCCCTTTTAACGAAACAGGCACAAAAATGCGAACTTGTGTTAACCCATGGTCGAGCAGTTTTGATACGGTCACATTTGGGACTTTCGACCATAGTGTCGTCCGTCCTAAGATTGTAAATGGGTCGAGCGACGAGATTTTATTACTTTAAACGAGGGTGCTTTGCCGTCTGCATGCACAGGAGAGTAAAAACTAGGGCAAAAAGATGCGGTCAGTTCTCGAAGAGGCTGCGTGTTGTGCGTGTGTTTTGTAGGTAAATATTAATTTTTGTTGTATTTTTTTAAATTGCTTGTGTATTCGTTTGTCGTTTTCTATTTGAATACTACTTGGTTTTTGATTGATAAGTCACTGCCGAATTAAATTAAAAGTACGTCCTCTTTATTAAAACATACGCTTAGATAATTTTAAAGGCACGCATGCCGCTTTTGACTGGAATAATTCAACGTGAAGTGTTTATTGCATTAACTTTGTCTGTTTGAATTTTATGTCATAATTCTATGGTCAGATTAGTAATTTTTTGTATGTAATTTGTTTTTCATGTGTGCACTTGACTGTAATTTTGTGTCAAATTTTTGCTGAACGTCATTATCTGCGATATTTTTATGTTGTCATTTTTATGTACAGATTTGTAGTCAACTCCTTTTTAATGTCAGTGCTGTATCTTTGATCTGTCATAATCTTTGTGACAAGATTCAGAGCCCTCCGTCTGTTCCGGTTCTCAAATATTTTCTTGTTAAATTGAATTGAATTGAAATGTTCCCCTTTTGTTTATTTACTCACTGAGTTTTGCAAATGGCGCTTGCGAGTATGATCGAGCCTTGATGAACTTATTTTACTAATATTTTCTTGAATACCGTGAAAGTCGTTCCTGTACTATCAACCACTTCTACCCAACCTAAAATTGACTTTTACAATGTTTACTTTTGTCTATGTGTCAGAGGGCTTTTACTTAGGGGAGTCTTGTTTATTTATTTTGCTTTGTTTGTGATGAGATGATTTGATGCTACCTGCCAGGGTAAGGGACAGGGACAGCCATGGTAGATAAGGACGATTGGTTACAACTTAGTCGCTTGCGACTCGCGTAACGAGGCAAATGTCAGATTTTGTGGGATAGGTTCTCTTACAGTGTCCTCGAGTACAGGTTCGCAACAGGATTACCCCCATTGTGTAGTTGTAGTATTTTGAAGTTGTATTGTAGTGTATTGTTTATTATGCCCTGTCTACTAACGTGTCTTCAGTTGTTGTTTTTTGTGTGTTTGTGTGAGTGTGGCGACCTTTTGTTTTGCGTTATTTTGCGTTGCTTTGCGTTATTTTGCGTTGCTTTGCGTTACTTTGCGTTATTTGCTGCGTTGCGGTAGGGAGAGCAAAGTCTCAGTGAGTTTTACATTTTGTCACAACATGTTTGAGAACCCTTTTCTTTGAGCTTAACTCAGTGGTTTCTTCGACTGGGTTCTTCCACATGAGTGCTTTTTTCCGAATCCGTCACTCTCCATTTTCTTTGACTTGACAGTTTGACATATTTTGTTGTGTTGTTTTCAATTGTTTCATTGTTTTTGTTTATTTTGTTCATGCTGTCAGTCACATGGTAGGTGTTTTGAGAAAAGACTAATTTTGCACTTCATTTGTTTTGAGTAAATGTAATTTCTGTGCAATGAGCGTGTTTCATTGAAGTCCATCTTCTTCCCCCTCGGGTCGTTCACCTCATGAACAAAAGCGGATCAAAGGGTTAAGATGCGAACAACAACGGGCACAACGTAGAATTTCGACGATCAGAGGCCAAACACGTGAAATGTCACAGGGGGAGAGGGGCGTACCATTACAGAGTGGTGCCGTGACCAGGATTTGTTTAAGGGGGGGCGCTGTGGAGAGAAGCCAGGAGTCCAGAAAAAATTTGTTTTTGTCTTGTGCTGGCGTCACTGGGGAATTAATACCTACATGCATTTCTTGCGTGTGGTAGCGTCGCATCGCATTTTTCCCGTGCCTAGAAACATTTGAGTTCGAACACAGGGGGAACCGGGCCTCTCTTGTGTTGGGCTTGTGTTACCCGCCACCGTATCAAATCGCTAAATGGTCCAGCGCGAGCCGTCGTCTCCGCGAAGGTTTGCTTTTGCTTGGGAGAAATACATCACGGAACGAGGAGCTAGATTTTAAAATTTATTTAAAAGCACGGCAAAAACACGGCGTCTGAAATGTTTTAATTTCTTGTACCCGTGCGCTCTTGAGAAACCCGCTTGTGTGTGCTTATAAATAAATACCTACTTTTGTTCGTGTGTCTATTACGTCGCCCTCATTGATATGATTGATAAATTCGAAAATTAATGTTTATCACAAGGGTCTTTTTACTCCTTTTTTAAAAATATTGTGCCACTTTGTCTTGTCTGAAAACGTCCCGCGCTCATCTCTGTGTCCACGGAGATTCCTAGCTTGTCTGAAATCTGCCTTGTTGCCTACACTAATATTTCTGTTTTGGGATTTGTTTGTTTTGCACAGTTTTGTTCCACCCTAAAAATATCCTATCCCTTGTGACCTCCGTGCCAAAGTGGATGTTGTTTTTTACCCGAATTTCACCCGCTGTCCAGGGCAAATTTATGGAGATCTCCAGTTGTATCAAGAACATCCTCCTCAGGAATGGACGACAATGACTGGGAGGGGTTGAATGAAGCGAATGTAGCCCAATGACTGTGTTTCCCCTGTTGGTTCTTTGATAGTGCTGACGATGTTCGGTCATGAAATTAACTGTAAATGTCAAATCTCTTGTTGATGTTGTTCTCACCTTTGCCTCCCTTTGGTTACGGATTAGTGGGAATCCTGTTCAGCATTCTCACTGGGCAGGTTCCGTGAGTGGACCTGAATTCGGGCAAGTTGTCATGGTCGGGCGCACTAATAAATGGTCTCATCTGAGAACATCCTTACCTCATCCCATATACCACAAAAATTCCTTTGTCTCCGACTTAAATTTACACTGTGCATTGGGGAATTTTACCGTGACGGCCGCTGAGGTCTGATTCATACGACGAAGAGTGGGCCACAGGTTGGCTCGAGTCGTGCCTCGCATGTGAATCCTGTTTACTAACCATTTCTTCAGTTTTGTCTGTACGATGTGTGTATTTGAGTATGATGGGGTTGGGATTCTCCATGGAAGTAGGGAGTTGAGCGAGGCGTTTGTTTTTTTTTTGTCAATTAGGAGAGTACTGAGTTTATCAATCACTATCGTTTGCTCTTCACTAGACCTATCATGATTATTTACTTATCACTTGTCCTATCGTTTACGTACCATTTTGTTCACATACCATTTTGTACATACCGATTTGTTCACATACTGTTTTGTTTCCGAACAAGGGTATCAATTTTTGCCTTCAATTTTTCGTTGTTCAAAATTGTGTTTTTTTTTTGTCAAACATTCAGACTAAAGGTGTTCAAAGAAGAGACCTATGTTTAAATATTTTTGTTCTTTTGTGTGAACCATTTACTGCTGATTCCAATTTTGTTTCATGAAATGACAACTCCAATTTTGTGGACGCTTGTATTTGGGGCTGAACAGCTCGATTTTTTTTTTGGAAATGGATTGCCCACTTGACGCTGGCCCAGAGGAGACGCCTGCCTTCAACATTCTCAGGAAAAGTCCAGGGTTATCCGATGATTCCTGCCGAGCCATGCTCGAACGAAGCGTTTCCTGCTGCACGAAACATGGTTCAAGCAACACCGGGTCTGTCGCACGCACAACATCCGTGACCCGACATGCTCTTGAAACTGGACCTATCAAACATCACCACTGTCATCTTGCATGACTTCGCCGCCATCTTGCTGCTTGATGCTGCTCCAATTTTGGCACCGAAACGTTCCAAGAATCATCATAGTCATCTTGCTTCATGATGACGACAGCACTTCTTGCCTGCAGTCAACACACCACCCGCCAATTTCTGACCGTACCACCTGGTTCCACTAGAGCGTCTGCCCCGAAGCAAAACACAAGTTTTGACACACGAGTTCCAGTTGCCAACAGGATGTCCAACTCCTTGGTCACCACATGCAATCTAGGGGCGTCCGCCTCTTGTCTGGTCTCAACAAAGCAGCTTGTCTGAAACCCTCACCAACAACTGGACACTTGCTCAACTTTTGTCGACTAGGGGCGCTGCTCTTACTTCTTCATCTGCTTTATGTGAAGCTACCTCGCCAGCAACAAGAAGAACAACAACAAGAAGAAAAACTTCACCACATGCCCTGTCTTGGGTTTGTGAAGAACCGCCGTCATCGGCCTCTGTTCTCGTCCGGCGTTTCTTCAAGGGGCGCTCTGTAGGGTTTCGCCCTATTTTAATTTCCATATTTTAAGCATGTATTTTAGCTATAAGCGCGCCGTCGATAGCTCTAAAAATTTGTATATGTTCAAATTCTTGGAATGTGTGATTTTACGACTTTGGGGTCCGTGTTTTTCTGTCGACCGCTGGTGGACAGCGGGGAGAAGAGGGTGTCGGTTGCCGGAGAGCTAAACACTTCACGAAAGTAGTGCAGGGACTCTCTCGGCTCCTGCTGGCCGGAAGAGTTGTGTTTTGTTTGTGTATATCCATGGTACGTACTGTTATTTATTTTTATGTCTGTACTAATTTCGTCTCGTTTTTGAACATTGCAATGGATTTTGAATGTACCTAAATTATCATTTCTTGGGGTAGTTTACATTTTTGTCTAATAAATTTTTAAACGCACGCATTATTTGCTGGTGGCTATTTATAGCACAAACAAGCTCTAAAAATCTTTGTCTTGAAGCTGTGTCGGGCTAGAATATTGTACCTTGTCTGTACATTTTAAAGAATGTCATTTCTTTTGTGTAAAATTTGCTTGTTACATCTTACTTGACTGTAATTTTTTGTACGCCTTATTTTGGTCTTTAGTGTCAATTGTCCTCCGTCTGTTTTTGTGACTCTATTTTTTTTCATGTCATTTCGATGCTCACTGCTAACTTTGTCAGCTATTTAATGTACCTATGTATTTTCTTCGATCCCCATTGATATTTTATTATTGCTGATTTTATTATACACCTTGTGGATTTTATTCCGTATTGATTTTATTTTTATACATTTTATCTTTGATGTTTTTGCATTTATCTACTAATGTTTCCGTGATTTTGTTCTACTAATTTTACGTACATTGAATACCTGAAATTATCAGTGAGACATTTTATCATATATTTGCGAGTCTTCTTCCTTGGGCTCAACTCACTGGTTTGTTCGGCGAATTCTTCCAGAGAGTTGCTTTTTCCGAATTCGTCACTCTCCCTTTTTCTTTGACTGACAGTTTGACATATATTTTGTTGTGTTTTAATTGTTTCAATTCATGTTGCTCGTTTTGTGTCATTTTGCACTCTGTCAGTCCTGTGTTAGGTGTTTTGAGAAAAGAACCATAAAAGGATTATTTTTGCACTTATTTTGTTTGAGTAAATGTAAATTTCAGTGCAAAGAGCGTGTTTCATTAACCTCCTTCTTCTCTCCCTCCGGGTCGTCTTACCCCTGAGCAAAAGCGAATCGAAGGGTTTGGAACCGCGGGTTTCAACGCGGGCGCAACGAAAACAAAAACGGGCACGACGAAGGGTTCCAAATTTCAGATTTCGGACAATCACAAATAGGCCAAATTAATGTCATGTCAGGGGGGTAGGGGGGGGGGTATATTACAAGCTATTAGCTGTTTCAGACATAATTTTGTTAATTTTCATTATATATTTTTTTATTTTTGCGCTGCAATTCAAGCATAACAATTCTGAACTGGAATGTTATATTCTTTCTCAAGTTGAGAGGATTTTTTTCATCATGAGACACTAATGAACGGATGTCCAGAAGAAGGCATCAGCAAAAAAGCTACTGAAAATCGGCAGCTGCAGCTGCAAAATATTTTTGAATATGTCTGTACTTTTGTGCTTATTATTTTCTAAAAATTACATGGAAGGGTCGGAATTATTGCCCTGAATGAAGTTATTTTTCTTGACTTGATGAAAGAGAATTTTATCGTTAAATTCATTTAGATTACCCACCCACTTTTTCAAAGATGAGCGAACTGTTCACTGTTAATTAGGTATAATTATTAGGTATAGGTATATATTAATAGAGGTAGGTAGTTAGTATAGATCTTCTCATATAGGCGGTTCCCTTTTGCTCGCAGCTCGTGCGCAGGTCTTCAAGTATACAAGCTCACTGGTTTAATTGGCTGTTTAACCGGGAGCACTTTATCGATCGGGCTGGTTGGGGTTGGGGTTGGCGATGGCGCCAATATAGGTGAACCTGCGAGGACCCCAGGCAAAATTAGGACTTTATAAAATTTCATTAGATTTTCAAATTGTTTATTTTTTATTTATCTTTTTTACGGAATGTTTATTGTGATGTGGATCTGGATAGTCATAATAAAAAAATTGACCTCATATATTTTTTGCTAATCTCATATATATTTCTCAGGTGTCTCATATATATGATTCAAAAAAATCTGGCAACCCTACTCACCATGCAGCGATGGATGATGAAGTGTGACATCCAGTGTGGACTATACAAGGACTATACACAAGTGGACACGTGGGCCAGGCTGCTTGATACAGGTTGTCTCTACAAGTAGATCTGGGGGATTCTCGTCCTAGATTTATTTATTTTTTTTTTTTTTTTTTTTTTTTTTAAACGACCAACAGGCCAGAGCCCAATTACAGGTCGAGTTTAGAGAAGGCAGCATATACAGAAGCAGGAGTGCAGAACAGGATGTCGACTTCATTCTCGATCAAGCTGTGATTTGAGTACATCCTGCTGAGAGGAGAAGATGCCATAAGATTTGTTCTGGCAAAAGGCATCAGGAACAGAGCTTTTGATCTCAAATGAGCACCAGGCACGCGAAAGTCAATCCTGCTCAGAATCTCAGCGCAGTCAACTCCCCCAAAAAGAATCTTGTGCAGGTAAATAACGGAGTGGGCAGCCCTGCGATTGTTCAAACTCTGTAAGTGGAACCTGTTCTGCAGCTCACTGTTAGGGAAACCCCTAGGAGGATAGACACTGTCCAACCTGAAGGACAGAAATTTCAAAAATCTTCGCTGCACTCTCTCCAGGCTGTTAATATGAGTCTTATATAGGGGGCTCCAAATAATAGAAGCATACTCAAGCTTCGACCTGACAAACGTGCAGTACAGCAGACGAAGCGTAGCCACATCCGCAAAGTCCCTTGAGTTTCGGATGACAAAACCCAGACTTTTGAACGCCGATTTGACGACATCGTTTATGTGCATTCTGAAGGAAAGCTCTGGGTCAAAACAAACACCAAGATCTCTCACGCTGCCAGGTCTGGAAAGAGTGTACTCGCCCAGGTTGTAGTCATAGAAAGTTGGGTTGCGCTTCCGAGTGTAAGACTGTACGTAGCACTTCGAGGCATTTAGTGACAGAAAATTAGCTTTGCACCACTCATCAACCAAGTCAAGATTTGCCTGAAGTAACCCTTGATTTAGTTGAATTGTACTCATGGCGCGAAATTTTCAAACACTAGGTTTGTTGAAACAATATACCTACTTCAAAGTACCTAATGGAAAAAATCTCATTATATCTATAAAATATGATAACAAATAAAATAACATTCGAAACAAGAACAAAATTGAAAAACGAAACATTAGAAAAATCCGAGGAAAATCAAAATAGGTACCTACCTAGTTTTAGTAGGTATTAGTTTTGACATTTTCCTTCAAAGTCAGAATGTGAGACAAACTGTTCCTCAGTTTCGATTTGATTGAATTGAAACTAAAAAAATACCCTGATCAAGTACGGTCAATACGGAACTTGTAGGCTTTAGATTCAACAGGACAAAGATTTGAAGCAGAAACATAAAAATGAAAATTGTACTTGGTTGTTGAATGAGGTAGGTACCTACCTGCTGACCGAGCTGCTGACGTAGATAATAAATTTTCGTTCAGTACTTGACTTCGTGCTGAATCTGGTACCGTCAGGAGCACAATGTTGCGTACATCGAAATTTTTGTCACAAAAGAAAAAGCTACAAGGTTTATTGAAATTATGGCCTGATAGAATAAAAGGCTAGAATAACGAATAAGGATAGAATAAAATAAAATTGTATAGCTGTTATTTTGAGGTTAGTAGTTTTTTTTGCATTTTTCCTTGGAATGTCCTTATATTGGTTATACTCATTCTAAAAGTTCCAGTGTGTTGGCCGAAGATTCAGATTTCTTGACCACCATACAAAGTCACAGAACTGACCCTGGCGTCAAGACTGTAACAATAACCTCGGTAACAACCCTAGCCCCAACTGCACTTTTCAATTTCAACAGAGATAACAGTTCAATCAGCTGTTCCTACATATAACATAACTCTGTACCTACCCTTGGAGTGATCGCAACGGCCAAGCATGGAGAATGTTCTTCTTTTGCCAATAATGTTTCTTAAAGAAAATCACCGGGTAAGTCGGTGTTTATCCATATGTACTTGTATTGAAATAAAGAGTCAACCATTCAATATATATATTTTTATAGGTACCTACCTACACACCCAAATGATAGAAATCACTCCGAAATTTTGTCTTGATTAAACTGACAACTCGACTGACAACTTCCCGAGAAAACATAACACCGATTTTGGAATATGTGGTAGTGCTCTATGAAGTAATCATTTAACTACACTACAAGGTAACACCGTAACACCTTAGGCACAGACTACAGCGAGGACTACAGACTCCTCACTCCTCAGGTCACCCCTGATTGCTGATATCGACCCTCTGAACTATATACAGGGTGACAATGAAAGGACCGCAAAAATGATCTGACTTCAGCACGGTCTCGTTTTGAGAAAACAAGTCGCATAATTCGAAAAAAACAAGATTATATTCGATCAAAAGTCCAAAACCGTTTCGGGATATTGATGTAGGTACGCTTTCCAAAAATGTTGCCTTGAAAATTCTGCGACTTGTTTTTCCAAAACGGGACCTTGCTATGCTGAAGTCAATTTGTTTTTGCGCCCCTTCCATTTTCACCCTGTAAATGAGGTCAACAATAGGTTTGTTCCATCAGCAGTCCCTGACTGTCGGCGGACGTCAGCAGCATGCGCATTACGATTTTGGCGTTCCATAAATCGTAATGCGCATGCTGCTGACGTCCGCGGACAGTCAGGGACTGCTGATGGAACAAACCTAATAGCTTGACCTAAGATGGTATACCTTGTAGTCAAAAGATTACTCCATCGAGATCGAGCACCGCAAAGACTTCCAAAATCGGCCGATGTTTTCTCGAGAAATTGTCATTCCAGCCGAAACAAAATTTCGGGGTGATACCTCTAGACCATTTGGGTGTTCTTATTATATAACTTTGAGTTACCTATATGACAATAATTTGGATTGTTGCATGCCTTTAGAGCAGGAGCGAATAAGAAAGAACTGAACAGCTTGTCTCGAATAGGTACCATTTATCAACTGAACCATAGATATTAGATAACTGAATGCTGGGATACTGAAACCTGAAACTGAACATGTGTACCTACAGTTTTCGAGTGCTCGGCATTTCTTCACAGGTGTGTACCTATAATTTACTCAAAAAGTTCAAAAAACATATAGCTTGAAGCGTTGAGTCTTGAAGCCACCTGGTAGGTAACGACCTCGGTAACGACTCAACATATCGCCATGCAACTACATAGGAAAATGAAACTAGATAGCAACGCACATACATCTTTCTTCAAGAAAGTCGCGTGCCAAATTGGAACTGTCTGTTTTCAAAAAAAAGTAGGTACCAAAAATTATTTCTACTACCTAATTCACTTTTTCATGTCTACGAGAAATCATTTTTGGTAGGTACCTTTTTTTTGAAAATAAAAAGTTTAAATTTGGCATGCAATTTTCTTGAAGAAAGATGTGTGCGTTGCTATCTAGTTTTTGAATTTTCCAAAATCGAAATCAATTTTGAAAATTTGATAGCATTGCCCGTACATTTTCTCTTTGGAGGAGTTTCTACTTGACGAAAAAAATAGAATGAAACCGATTCCCGTCAACAATTTTTTTATTCGCATCAGAAACCCCTTAAAATGCAATGTAACAACTGGCCCCTGTAACAACGACAACAACGTACCCCGGTCTCCCCGAGGGTCTCCCCTACTTTTTGATATGTTTTTGCGCGATACTTTCCGTGCGTTTTTATCCTTCTTTTTTGCAATCTTCCGCTTTTTTTTCTGCATTTCATTCCTATTTTACACGCGTCGACTGCTTTTTTTTCGCGAGATTCTTCTATACACGCGTCAGCTAGGGATGCCCAACTTCGATTCGATTCATACTTGAATCGATTCAATGGAATAAACGATGCATCTGAAAAGTTGAATCGATTCAACTGTAGGTATACGATTATTTCTCGGATTATTTAGTGAATGCAGTGATGTAAAATACCCGGTATTTACCCAAAATCGGGTCTCTAATAGGGTACCTCTCTATTTTCTTGATTGTTATGAACAATTGGAGAAATAACAACAAACAATGATGTTTTCTGCTCACAGCAGCAAAATAATGATAAGTGCTTTGGAGAATATGTCTATAAAGCCTTAGAACTTGGAAAAAAAATCATTTAACCTATAACTGTCAACTTTTTTGTTAAACTGGGTTGGGTGGGTAAGTAGGTATTGCTCGGGTAAATACCCGATTTATATCCACCTACCTACCCGGTAAATACCCGACTCACATCACTGCGCACGCGACAACAGTCGTTAATGCCGAAAAGTCGTTCAATTTTTTTGTCATTTGTATCGATTATTGATGGGACATCATTTATTATTGTCAACATTATTATTATTCTTATTTTTTTCGCCAGGGGCATTATCTCTATTAACACCACAAACCTAAATAAGTTGCCCCGCCCTCGGCCCCGCCAAACTGAATGCACTAAGAACGGTTCTTTTCGATGCATCGATTGATCGATTCATTTCATACGATTTTTTAATCGAATCAAACTATTGATTACGATTCGATTCGATTAGCACTAATCGATTCACCGACAACATTTGGACATCCCTAGCGTCATCAGCTATCTTTTTTTCGCGAGCTTTTTCCCGTTTTCTGTGTTTTGTTTTTATTCTCTTTTTGGTCTCTTTCCAAAGATTCATTATGTGAAGAAATTATCGCGCTATAACTTGCTATAAATTTTTGTACCTGTAGTGGGGTTGGTAGGCATTCCTATACGGCATTTAATGATACAGAAAATTCCTTCTGCATGAGTGTTCTACAAGCCCTAACGAACGATATTAGAAGGGGAAACACAAAAACTTCCCCTTAGGGGGCCGCAGGGGGCCCTGTCAAGTTGACGGTCCAAGAACTCCTACCAAACCATCTTTCAATTTCGTTGTATCACTCAAATGGGGATGATGTGACTCCATTGTGAATCTCGATGGCATTGGTCGCCATGTCTCTCCCATCCTTCATGCTTGAAAAAATAATTTCTTCGGGAGGTCAGAGAAATCACTTTTTATTTTTTTACATATACAAGAGGACGCAAAGGTGGCATGTTTTGTGTCTTAACCTGTTATATGGCATTCCCAAAATCCTATTATGAAGTCAATTTTCCAAATTTCCAATTTTGGCCTGATTGGTAGGCTAAGAATTAGGTATTTTTCAACATCCAGTTCAGACGTACCTTTTCCAATGTCCAACTGGATGTAACTGAAATAATCGCAGAGGTGGATAGACTGAACTATTTTCTAAACATTATGGCGAGAAAATCAATCCTTAACCGCACATGGAGAGTACACAAATTATTTTTCTTCCGGTCGTCGGTCGAATTGCGATGCCTACTACGCCCGTCAGGGAGAACGCTGAGCATCGCCAGACTAAACTAGTATGAAAACAGCCTAAACGATTTCAAAACTGCATGAAACACTCATTATGTGGTTCGACATTCAATTCTGATTCAGCACTCAGAGTTTTAGTCAGTTTTGAATTTGTTTAGGCTGTTTTCAAAATGAAAGGTATACTAGAACTCGATGGTCAATCCAATGGATGCAAATACGTCGTAGTTTGACGCATCACAACCAGTTGATACAATTTTGGCACAAAAAGTGTCGATCATTGTTGGAGGGGGGTCGTGGGGAAGGGCGAAACTCGGCTGGGTGACTTTTTTTCTTCCTGGGCCATGAAGAATCGATCACGACAAGATTGGTATCTTTTCCGACTAAATTTCAATGTCCTGAACTTGAATCCGATGTGTGAATTTGGATAAAAACAAGTTCGAACAAGTTAACTTGAGAAAACCTGTTTTTTCTTTGTCAATTTTCACAAAACTTTTTTTACTGTAAGAGGTATTCATCCATAGAGGCTTTTAGTACAGGCCAATAAGATATCTACCCGGAAATTTCAAATAACGAGCTGAAATTTGGAGAGTATCTTCATAGACTCAGTAGAAACAAGCCCTCAAAAGTCCCCAGAAATCCCATTTGGGCAAACGCCGATATCTTGATTTTTCATCCTACTTTCATTTTGTTTTGTTTTTAGTCGCCCATTCCTCAACAAAACATCACAGCGACCCGCTTTTCATGATTTTTTGCTTCTCCAGAGGTTTTTAAGGGTGGATAAGCGTGATCTATAAATCATTTATTCAATTCAAAATCTTAATGTCAACACAAAAAAATTACAAAATATAAAAATTGGAGATCTTCTTATAATAGTTGAAATGTTAGGCAAAAGCACCCTGTATTTTATCGTTAAAACATGCCATTTGGCATGTAGTTGTTGTATGGACCATAATCTTCCGATTCAGAAGTGTAGCCATCGGCGACAGACATACAGCTCTGTATACAGGGTGGAAGAGAAAAAGAAAGAAGAAAAAAAATTAACTCATGAACCGAAAGAGGTAGAGTCACGTAAACGGGCATACATAGCCTTCTGTTCATGCCTATGAAGCTCCATCAAACCATTTCAGATGTACTGAAGCGTTCCTGAAATATTCTGAAAAAACTGGTCTTTTCCCTAAAAATTTAATTTTCACGTAAATCAGTGAATTATCAAAGCACAAGAGTGAAACTTCATAATTCTTCATTCAGCAATGTAACAAACTGAAAACGATGGGTACCCAGTGCCTAGGCCTATTCCCAGAAAAAAGACATTCTCCTTTTTTTTCTCCTCCCGAGAGCCATCGAAGTTTCTCCAAGTGTAGCCATATTTCAACCCAAAATTTTTTAAGCCTTTATCGTTCTTCTGCGTCGAACTATCAGAGAATATAAAACATTAGTGTCAACACCAAATCCTATCAAATTACTTCCAGGTGAATCTTGTGGCCATATACTCTTTCCAAGCATTTGATGGCAACCTCGATGGCAACGAACACCTTATAATTTTTGAAATGGTACAAGCTTAGTTTGGCCAGTTGCCAGGAACGAACCTCTTATTCATTGATGATGTTTGGTGGACTGACTTGATAAAATTTGGGGCACAAGAATGCCTGATGTAATGCATTCCTTCAAAAACCGCATAAGCCATCATGAGCAAAGAAACTCTGTAAGACCAATAACAACTCGAATGGAAAATACCAAGGGAAATACAAGCCCAAAACATCGAATCAAGAACCGGGGCCATTAAAATAGCACTTTGATAATGAGTGTGGTTTCTGCACTGGCTATGGCTGCAGCAATAGGTCGGTGGAGGTAGATGAAGATGACGAAATTCACCTATGTGCTGAAGATGGAGAGGAGTATACGCATCTTCTCCCGTTACGAGGTGCCGGGGCATCAGCTATATCCCATATACACTTTCTATTTTCTGTAGAATGACTTTTTGGAGCAGAAATAAAGTGACAAGCTTGGGGGCTACGGCTGATGGCATCTGCAAAGTTTGGCGTATTTGGGCCGTATTTTCCCAGCGCTCCAACTTATCACTCTATTTTTGCACCAAAAAGTCATTCTACTGAAAATAGAATGTGGATGGGATATAGATAGGGTTGCCAGATCTCATATATTTGGTATGAGACTCATATATTTCAACAAGATCTCATACCTCATACCACACATCAAATATATGAGCAAATCTCATATATTTTCAGCTATTAGCTGTTTCAGACATAATTTTGTTAATTTTTATTATATTTTTTTATTTTTGCGCTGCAATTCAAGCATTACAATTCTGAACTGTAATGTTTTATTCTTTCTCAGGTTGAGAGTTTTTTTTTCATCATGAGACACTAATGAACGGATGTCCAGGAGAAGGCATCAGCAAAAAAGCTACTGAAAATCGGCAACTGCAGCTGCAAAATATTTTTGAATATGTCTGTACTTAGTTTTGTGCTTATTATTTTCTAAAAATTACATGGAAGGGTCGGAATTATTGCCCTGAATGAAGTTATTTTTCTTAACTTGATAAAAGAGTATTTCATCGTTAAATTCCTTTAGATTACCTACCTACTTTTTCAAAGATGAGCGAACTGTTAACTGTTAATTATAGAGGTAGGTAGTTAGTATAGAATAGATCTTCTCATATAGGCGGTCCCCTTTTGCTCGCAGCTCGTGCGCAGGTCTTCAAGTATACAAGCTCACTGGTTTAATTGGCTGTTTAACCGGGAGCGCTTTATCCATCGGGCTGGTTGGGGTTGGGGTTGGCGATGGCGCCAATATAGGTGAACCTGCGAGGACCCCAGGTAAAATTATAACTTTATTAAATTCCATCAGATTTTAAAATTGTTTATTTTTCATTTGTCTTTTTCACGGAATTTTTATTGTGATGTGGATCTGGATAATCATAATAAAAAATTGAACCTCATATATTTTTTGCTAATCTCATATATATTTCTCAGGTGTCTCATATATATGATTCAAAAAAATCTGGCAACCCTAGATATAGAGGAATCTTCTTACCCTATTTAATGATAATATGTATAGGTACTTAGTTCAGTTGTAACGAAAAATTAAAATAAAACTGTAAAAACTGAGAAAAAGTTGAGATCATGTTAGATATCAAGATGGCGGCGTTTGCCCAAGTGGGATTTTTTGGGACTTTTCAGGGTTTGTTCAAAGTAGCTTTCTGACAATATCCTCAAAATTTCAGCTTGTTATTTGAAATTTCCAGGTTAAGCCAATTTTTATTCTAACTGGCCTGTACTATTTATCCATGGTCCAAACACGGTGAAGTAATATCATCCTGCAATGTAGACAACCAAGTATACATGGCACGTCACACTCACAGCTCACAGCATTTGTGACAGTGTTGATGTGCTTTGACAATTGACAATTATTATTGACAGTGACACTATTGACAGTTCGACGGCTTGGTGTTTTCAGTTTTCGAGGCATCCAAACTCCAAATTAGCCAGAAAGAAGCCGATTTTTGTTTTATCCCGCTACAATCCCGAGGGAACACCACCAAAATGGCATTGGCAATGCAGAGAAAAGCAAACGTGAGTACATACCTTCCCGGTTGCATTTCCGCCGTACCGTCTGTTGAGCGTGTTTTGTTTTGCGTTTTGTAGGTTAGGTTGCCCCCGGAAATCAACAGGATACTCTACATCAGAAACCTGCCGTACAAAATCTCCGCCGAGGAAATGTACGACATCTTCGGCAAGTACGGCGCCATCAGGCAGATCCGCGTGGGCAACACGCCCGAAACCAGGGGCACGGCTTTCGTGGTGTACGAGGACATTTTCGACGCGAAAAACGCCTGCGATCATCTGTCCGGCTTCAACGTGTGCAACAGATACCTGGTCGTGCTGTACTACCAGGCCAGCAAGGCGTTCAAGAAGACCGACATCGAGAAGAAACAGGAAGAGATCGACAAGATGAAGTCGAAGTACGGCATCAACACGTGAGCCGGCAGGACGTCTCTTGCCAAACTGCATTTCAAGTCGATGCACAGATTTGTTGTGGTGTTGGTAATATGTATGAGAGTAGGTTTAATGTAAATATAAGCTAAGTTGGATAAATGTTTTATTGCTATAAAAATAGAGTATTTTGTATGAGAGAAAAAATCAGTGTTTATGTACAAAAATGTGGTGTGTTCAAACAAGATTTGCTACAGTTTGATGAACGCACAGAGAAGAACATGAACCGTGTCATGCACAGGGATACATTGGTACCTCAATTGGTACAGTAACAACAACATTCTTTGGGAATTTGTTCAATAACTTTAAATAACAATTGCTGAATCTCCTTGTCTTTTGATATAACATTATGTTAATAAATCTTCATGTAATAATACAGGGTGATTCAGGTTTCATGCAAAGTTCTTTCCTTGAATTACTCCAATGAAAAAAAATCTGTTGTGGGGCGACACAAAACTTTCCCGGCGGTATCCAGAGACGTCAGTAATGATTTTGATCGAAGTGTCCCTTCGAGAGGGGGCGATTCGATTTGGAAATTGATGAAAAAATTCTATTTAGTCGAGCGTTTAGCGAGCATCCTGCATCCATTGTTGAGCGGACAGAAAAAATGACAGGTTAGGTCAGTTTTCCAAGGTGATGAAATGATCCAAAAGGTAGAACTAGCTAGCTAACTGTTGTGATATCTCAAAAATGCAATGCTGGTTCCTTATTGGAATTTTTGTTCCTACTTTAGATATGATGATGAAATTGCAAAAACTTGATTGAAAACTTTTACTGCATCTGTGTGTCAAATTTCGACTCTATATTTTCAATATAGAGCTTGGGCAGACAAACCCAGACCCAATGTGCCACCTGAGGGCTTCCGATCAAAATCATCCACCCAAAGTCTAATCAGATCATTCCAGGCTGAACTTAGGCCTCCGTACCTGATTTCGATTCGATCGGATCAATAATTCGGTAATTATCGTGACAGAACCGCTTAATTTGTACGATCGCATGAGTGGTTTTATATTTTCAGGAGGAAAATTTCCGGGAAATTGGAGAGAAATTATTGGAAAATGTTCAAGAACCAGTTATCTATTCTCTAAAAAAAACAATTCCAAGAAATCTGTTCACGGAATAAAAAGTTGGAAAATTTGCAGTTTTTCCAGAGAGGAAAACTCGGCAACTGTTTATCCGATTTCAAAAATTTTTCCTCCAAAAATTAGCTCAATCTTTTCTCTAACTTTTATTCACAGCATGTCTGCACCTAAAATCAATATTTCGTGGGACTTACCGCATGTAGAAGTTTGCATTGCGTTTTTCTCAAATTCACGGAATGTGCAAATTTCATTTTGAAAAAATTACAGTCGGAAAACCGAAACCGTGTCAACTCTGAAAATAGACCTGCACGACGCTCAATACAATCTACTTTTGATATCAGTTGAAATTTCCAAAAAAAAGTCGATCCCCGAGCAGGAATAAATTTTTGAGTGGAGTCCTGCTACAAAAGCGAGTCGTGCTGGTCGAAACACCGGCGAGAGCCCCTCCTGAGTGGCAACGGCCAGGAGAAATTTCGAAAATTCATTACGCTCAACTGGAGGATGGTGGAAAACTGCAACTGCGGCCTCAATTTGACTCTTTTGTTGTGTTGCTTCCTGCCAAATCTGGTTCCAATCCATCAGATAGATTTTGAATAATTAATTGGTAAAGTTTTGTACTTTAACATTTTTTATTATTTGACAGATGACAGATAGGGCAATGTTTCCAACTGTTTTGAATACAGTTTTTTAAGGGCTTTCAAATGACATATTGCAAGTTGAGTTCCGTGAGATATAGCTTCTGACATTTGATGATAGTGACAGTTGGGTTTGACAGATGACAGCCAAAAACTAATGGGCTCTTTTCAGGCAACAACCATGTTTGTATACCAAATATCAAGTCGATCCAGTCAACGTTACGGCAGTTATCGTGGAAGATCACAGACAGACACACACACATACACACACACATACACACACACACACAGACAGACATCATTCTGAAAATGGTCTTAATCGTCTTGGAGGACCTCAAAACGGATATATCCGGTGAAATCTCGAAACTTTTTTTCTGCACGATTACAATACTTTCCCTCCGTGTTCGTGGGTGGGCCGGGAAAGTAAAAAGTTATACACGTGATATCCACTGAATAGGTACCACTTACTGAATTCAGTTTTTTGTTTGTCAGGCGAGCAAGAGAACAGGCATATTGTAATTATTTTTCGAATTGGAACGACTATAACAGGGTGTCCCATGTTAAACTGATCATAGAGGGTTCTGCAACAGTGTGTTGAGCTTTCCTAGCGCCCTCTCCTTTAAGAGATGGAGAAAAAAGTGTTGGACATGAAATTATTGATCTAAAAAATCCTACAGGGTGTCCGTTGTTCGGGGCTAAGCATGGATATCTCGCTCATTTTAAGAGATACAAAGCCGGTTAAATTGGTCTGAAAAGATATTTGACCTATCAGTTCCCGTTTTCAAGGTATCGTGAAAAAACTGGAATTTGTCATTTTTGTTTCAGTTTTTTATTGAAAAAACGGTTGAAGGTGGCCTTTTCGAATCAAGAGATTGTAAGGGCATTTTTTCAAGGGGAATTCAAAGCTGTCAAAATCTTTATTCTAGCTCCAAAACAACCGAGATACAACATTTAACTTGTTTTTCTTTTATGGATTTGGATAAAATTTGTAAAATTCTTTTCTGGTTACAACGATGTGTCATATATCACTGTTAAACAAATGTTTAACATTTACTTTTTTTTTTTATTCTCGGTGCTAATTTTGTTTTCAAAGCACTCTTCATAAAATTTGAAAAAATGTTTGCTAAAAAAACATTCATCCAACAGTCAATCAATCAATCAATCTTTATTCGTGCTATTATGTACAAAATAACATTTACACCCGTCAAAACATAACAAACAAAAAAAAATGAGATAAGGTAATAAAGTAGGTAAATGTAGTGATGTGACACATCGTTGTAACCGGAATAAAATAGTGTATTCAGAAATGTCAAAATCCAATATGACGCCCATTGGAGAAAAAAGTTGAATGTCGTATCTCGGTTGCTTTAAAAGCTAGAATAAAGATTTTGGCAGCTTGGAATTTCCGTAATTCATTGTTGCCGGGTTTATTGACGTGATAATCATATGGAAAAGTAATGTACTTCGTCGATTGTTTCTTTAATAATTTAAAAGAACAGCATGCTGTACATTACTCTTCCATAGGTTTGAATTTCCCTTGGAAAAGTGTCCTTAGAATGTCTCAATTAGAAAAGGCCACCTTCAATCGGTTTTTTTTTATTAAAAAATTGAAACTAAAGTTGCAAATTCTTGTTTTTTACGATATCTCGAAAACTGAAACAAATAGGTCAAATATCTTTTTAGGTCATTGATCGTCATGAAAATGCGCAACTTTTCCTAATTTAACCGACTTAATATCTCTAAAGATGAGCAAGATATCCACGCTTAGCCTTCGAAAAACGGACACCCTGTAGTACAGGTGTTTCGTTTTCGCGCTATAACAAAACCAAAGATTTTTCTGAATAAGATGCTCCACTTTTGATTGTATCTTCTTATTCAGCTTCTCGAGCTCTGTTAATGGTGTATTTTCGTTTTTTCAATTTGTGACAATTAAAAATTGAATTTTTTTATAATTTCAAAATATACAAAGTGTGCCATCAAAACGATAAGTCTGGGGCTGCTCTGCAAAACTGGGGCAAAATAATTTTACAAACAGCACTTCGGCCTGGATAACATCAGCAATCGATCTTTTTCATTTCTATGACTCACCACAAAATGAGCGGAAAATAAGTTCAGGGCAGTGTGAAAAAATGCTTCGAAAGTACCTACATACAAAAAAAAACATTATCCAGGTTCCAATAAAGAATTTAATCATGAAACAGTTGATTGGGGTTTTTCTTTGGTGAATTTCAGCATAGTAACCAATAAAAACATCAGTTTTTATGAAAGATTATGAGACAATGTTTAGTTCCCAACAGCTTGTATGTCGTTAGCATTTTCATCGGTCAATCAACTGGAATTGTCTAGAATTCACCAGAGAAAATCCATAATTTGCTATTCAGTGATTAATTTTTTTTCATGATTGGATAGATATTTTCTTGTTAAATATCCACAATCTCGTACACAATGCTCAACGGGTGCGACTATGAGCCCCTGAATTTTTATTACCTGAAAAGATTTTAGTAAATTCTCCAAAACAGATCCAAGAACAATGTTTTAACCCTTGAACTCGTCTCAACATTGTACTTATTCCACTGTAGGTACTGTTTTAAAAAAAAATCACTTGCTCCCAATTTATTTTATTGTCAGAAAACTCATCTTCAGGAGTACTTTTGCTATTTTTTTCAACATAAACTGCTGGACAACGAAGTTGTCGGTATCGGAAAAATGGTTCGACTTTGAAGGCATCAATAACTTCCGATTGCCGATGACGATTTTTATTTTGTTTGTTGCTCAATTTGCTTAATCTTTCCGTAACACATCCTGTAATATTGTATGTTGAGAAACTTCATGTAAAATTTCTACAGAGTGATACGTTAAATGGTGCAAAATTGCAACGAATTCATCGTTGCAAAAATATCAATGTTTTATATTTTAACACAAACGAAACATCATGAAATGTGATGTCATGTCTTCTTTCGAAACGGTTTTGGAACTACCAAGATTCTAACACTGAACTTATGAATTTTCATGTTGAACGTTACAAATTTGCGGAACTCAGACCATTTACTCCAGAAATAAGAACAAGACTAAGAAATAGTTTGAAACACTGCCCGCAGGTGTCGCTCGAAGCATTAAAATGACAGTCGTCAAAATTCGAGGTGACAGTCAGTGACAGTTTAGGTTAGAATTTGTAGATTTATGGTGTGTTTACACTATCTGTTCTGCCATATATGAGAAGTCATAACGAGTCATAAGGTCAATATTTTCGTGTTCACACCACATGATTTTACTTATAACTGGAGTCATGAAGAAGCTCATAGGGAAATAATAGCGAAGTCATAGAATTGCCGGATCAGACGGTGTTTATGTTACCATGACTTTTTATACAGGGTGGCCCAACGAAAACAGAACAGAGGGGTTTTCGGGCATTTCACATCATTTTTTCAAAAAAAGCTCAGACAGGTCGATTTTTATATCGAGGGGGACATCTGAAACATACATTGTCAAATTTTTATCTTCAGCCCTCTCACCCTTACCCACCTCAACTTGAGAATTTCGAATGACACTATCTACTTTGCGATACATCAAATCAAAGAGAATCAATTTCTTTTTCTGAAAAAAATATTTTCAAAATTTTCAACCCCACCCCCTATCTTCCCAAATTTCTCTGACTTTCCCATTTTATATCCTCGACCCCTCAATTCTCTTCAATTCAATCAGCGTCATCCTAAATAGCATTTAAGGAGAAAATTTTCGGTGGAGAAAAGTGTTACCCAAATTCACCCCTTTCCTCTCCCCCACTCCAGTTTCAAAACTTGACAGACACCACCAGCACGATGTGATACATCAAATGAAAGGAAATTGATTTTTTTTTCTGAAAACAATTTTTTTGAAATTTTCAACCCCTCTCCTGATAAATTGAACATTCGAAGTATTCTAGGGGGGAAGGGGGCTTTTTGAAAATTCTTAAGATATTTTATCCAGGAAGGGAACTCAATTCCCTTCGATTTGATTTATCACAAAGTAGGTAGTGTCATTTTAGATTTTGAAGTTGAGGTGGGGGAGTGAAGAGGTGGATTTGGGTGACACTTTTTACACAGAAAATTTTCTCCCTCGATGCTGTGCAGGATGACGTTGACTGTACTGAAGAGAATCAAGTGATCAAGAATATTTCATTGGAAACTTTGACAATTTTAGAAGAAAGGGAATGGGGTTAAAAATTAAAGAAATATTTTTTCAGAAAGAGAATTTAATTCTTTTCAATTTGATGTATCGCAAAGTGGGTGGTGTCATTTGAAACTTCGAAGTTGGGGCGGGTGGGGGTGAGGGGGCTTAAGATAGAAATCCGCCAATGTATGTTTCAGATGTCCCCCTTAATATAAAAATCGAACTGTTCGAGCTTTTTCCAGAAAACTGAGGTGAAATGCCCAAAAACCCCTCTGTTCTGTTTTCGTTGTGCCACCCTGTATGATTTCTGTTAGTTTCAAACTTTTCGGGCGATATTCATGGCTGGTAAAATGTCAGCAACGTCGCACGTGGAAGCTAGGAAAGTTATGTTTTTCTTCACCCGTGTGTTGTACAGGGTGCCCCATTTCCGATGATTTTGGCTATCTCACCTATTTTCGAAGAAGGTAGAAAAAAACTGACCTATACAGGGTGTTTGCAAACTTGAGGTAGAAGGTAGAGGTTCAAAAGGTGGTCCTTTGATCCCCTATATTTTCGTTGTTTTGAAAGATTTTAGAAAATTCTTTCCAACAGACAAAAAAGCAATATTTTTGAACCTGTGAATGTATTTTGTGATTTTATTTACTATACAGGGTGTTTCAAGGATGATAGCAAAAAAATTCAACTGTAAGTAGATTTCGTCAAAATACGATGAAAACCTATAAACCATTTTGCAAAGTTCGGCCTCATGACAAAGATACAGCCCTTTAAAGTTCACTTCTTTCGGATTTCAAAAATTTGTAACTTAGGAACGTTCAGACAAAATTAGCTTAAATTAAATGTTAAAAGACAAAAAGTACGCAAATATAAATATTGCGCCTCTTTGGGCCCTAAAGCGGGCACCTCGCATTTTTAATGAAACAATGCTCTCTGACTACCACAACATCAGACGGTCGGACCGAAACTGCACAGACACGTGTTTCGCCCCTATTGGGGGCTCATCAGTGCGCAGGCATTTGGTCAAACCATCCGATGCGGTGTTTAATTCCTTCGTCTGTCTGATGCCTTGAAATATAGCATCTGCGGAATGCCTTTGATAGACGGCGCCGCTTGGAACACTCACATATTAGGTGCCCTCCTGTATGTATATTACCATGAGATCTCTGGCTGCCACAGCATCGGATGGTTTGACTGAATGCCTGCCAACTGATGAGCCCCCAATAGGGGCGAAACACGTGTCTGTGCAGTTTCGGTCCGACCGTCTGATGTTGTGGTAGTCGGAGAGCTCTGTTTTTATTGAAAAATAGAATTCAACTAAGCTTTTCAATGCATAAACCGCAAACACGTAGACAATTTTTCTATATTTTACATTTGCATATGCCATTAGTTGATGAAAAATCTCGCAAATAAGCAAAAATTGAGGTGACTCCAATTGTAGAATCTGGCGGAATACAGATTTCTTTTATCAATGACTAATGGTGCGATTCTCTAAAAACTTACATACCATAAAGGCTCTGTTACGTTGTTGAAACCTAGGCAACAGTCAATGGCCGACACGTATTTTTACATAACAGAGGAGGATGGTTGGTGACTGGAGACTCTGAAACCGGGATGGCCTGAGATTCGAGGGTGGGGGGTGAGCGACTTGAGCACTGAGAGTGTCTGTCTCTTGTTTGGTTATAATGGGAAGTATGTAGAGTTGGAATGGTTCACAAGAGTGCTTTTTTCCTCATTTTTATTTTGTCGGAAATGTTTGCATAGCTATTAGAATTTGTGTCCTTAATTTGATTTTGATCTGTTTTTCTATCTTACGAGCTCCTTGCTCAAAATTTTGTAAAAATTATTAGAGCAATAAATGTATTGTATTGTATTGTACATAACAGAGCGTTTATGGAATGTTATTTTTAACAGAATAGCACCATAAATGGCTGGAAAATTATGGAAAATTAGATTCTGCTATAGATAGCCTCAAGCTAGTTGTTTGCGGTTTATGTATTGCAAAGCTTGATTGTATTCACTTTTTGTGATTGCCGAAGGATTGATCCATTTTAACCTCACTTTTGAACTGCCAATCCCACCTTTCTTTAGATAACCGGAATAAAGGGGCTCAAACTTCGACCCTATTTGACCCCCCATATTTTCAAAATCTGGAAAACAACTTATTTCAGCATTTTTTTCTAAACCTTTGCAGCATTTTTTCAACTGCTCTGTATCTATTTTGCGTCACCCTGTAGAAAAATCTGCCCTGGAAATTTGCCTGGTTAACCTAAATCACTCTGTAAATAGGTATTTGAACTATCTAAATGTTAATGGAAATCTATAGGTACGAGTTAGTATTACATATCGCCATTGGCCAAGATATGGTTGGTTGAAGCCCTTCAACATAACACCGTCCAAAAAGGAACCAGTTTACCTACTCCAAAACCATCAAGTTTTGTTTTTAATAGCTTTGGTGCATTTTCAACAAGGTAATAAGGAGGTTAGTATACTTCTCAAAGGTTCAAGTAAGAATGCGTAGCTCGGAACATATACAGGGTTATTCAAAAGTCCGGAATAAAATTCATAATTTTTTTCCATATATATTTCGGAAGAAATGCTCGAACCGGTCGATTTCTAAAAACGGTAAGCCGTTTTTTCATGACACGTGTCATGTTCTCCCGTCAACCCCCTAACCCAAAGCCACCCTTAGTATTTTTTTTCAAATGGCACCCTATGGCTTGTGGGGGCTCGTTGGAAAGCTTGTCAAAAACTCTATTCAGATCTACCATTGAAAATTAGAACAGACGCTTCATCATGAAGTTTTGAGGAACCCCAGTTTTACTCAACAGTCCGGAATAAAATTCATAATTTTTTCCATATTTATTTCGGAGAAAACGCTTGAACAGTTCAATTTCTAAAAACGGTAAGCCGCTTTTTCATGACACGTGTCATGTTCTACCGTCAACCCCCTAGCCCCAAGCCACCCTTAGTTTTTTTTTTCAAACGGCACCCCATGGCTTGTGGGGGCTCGTTGGAAAGCTTGTCAAAAACTCTATTCAGATCTACCATTGAAAATTAGATTGAATGTTTGACCATACAGGTTACCAATTATTCAACAGCAATCTCCAGTACGCATTTGTTCGTATTCCTTTAAAATTCATAGTCAAACGTCTGATCTAATTTTCAATGGTAGATCTGAATAGAGTTTTTGACAAGCTTTCCAACGAGCTCCCACAAGCCATAGGGTGCCATTTGAAAAAAAAAAACACTAAGGGTGGCTTGGGGTTAGGGGGTTGACGGTAGAACATGACACGTGTCATGAAAAAACGGTTTACCATTTTTAGGAATCGACCTGTTTGAGCGTTTTTTTCGAAATGAATATGGAAAAAAATTATGAATTTTATTCCGGACTGTTAAGTTAAACTGGGGTTCCTCAAAACTTCATGATGAAGCGTCCGATCTAATTTTCAATGGTAGATCTGAATAGAGTTTTTGACAAGCTTCCCAACGAGCCCCCACAAGCCATAGGGTGCTATTTGAAAAAAAATACTAAGGGTGGCTTGGGGTTAGGGGGTTGACGGTAGAACATGACACGTGTCATGAAAAAACGGCTTACCGTTTTTAGAAATCGACCGGTTCGAGCGTTTTTTCCGAAATAAATATGGAAAAAAAATATGAATTTTATTCCGGACTTTTGAATAACCCTGTATAATATCAATGGGAAAGCTTGAAGCAGGGAAGCTGTTTGAAGTAGGCTAATTCAGAATAATCATTAGGTTGGTACATCATTTTGTATTTGAATACCTAATTTAAAAGATTCAGGTTTTTTGAAGTCAAGAACCTCATTTGCAGTTGCAAATTGCAATTCTTATGCCGCAAGGATAAATAAGTGTTGCAGCTTTTTTAGCGTTCTTTCAACATTTGTTCAGAATGGCCAAGAGTATTCCAATTCGCAGGTCATGGTTTTCGTGCAAGGTGTAACAACAACACTTCTACAACTTTTAGATTCCCAATGAAAAATGGATTCTGAAAATAATATATAATATAGATATTATAAAATGCACACCTCAGTTGTTGAAAAACATCTATAGGAAACACCACTTTCAAGGATCCAAAAATGTTTTTCCCCGGACACTTTTTGTAGCTTAGTTAAAATTAAACTTACAAAGAAAGTCTAGGAAACCAACTCCAGTGAAAAAACATGAATTTTCGGAGATTTCCATTTTTGGGCTCTTGAAATCGGTACTTCAACGATAACCCCATACAGTTGAAATTATACTAGAGCAGCTTTTTTTCTGTTTCTTCAATTCGTTTCTTCAACATCGGCCTATTTCCGCAACAAGGCCTAACACCGACACCGGTGAATACTTTCCTCTACTATACCGAAAATTTTGCCGAGTCCCTGTGCGTTCCAACGTAGGGTAGGGATTTTTAACGACCACCAATATCGCACGGGGTCGGCACCATCGTTCGTATTTTACGTGCTATGCGACACACTTGCATCTAGGAAGCATTCCAATTAAATCAAAGAGCTTGTTTTGAGACTAAAATCCAAGCGTCCACAGTGGGACTCGAATCCACGACCTCTGATGTGCCAGTCAAAAGCGCTAACCACCACACCACAAGCTCCTCTTTTTTTGAGTTTAAAACATTCTAAGATGTAAGTAATCAGTTTTGAAGAACCTTGAGTGACGTTAAAAGAGGAAATAGAACGGGGGCGGTAAATAAAGTTTGGCTAAAATCGGTTCTAAACATTCAACTTAACCACCCTGTAACTGTTCAACGAAATATTTTAGAAAATCGATACCATTGATTTTTCGAACCCATTTTTCACGAGGAATCTGTCCTCAAAGTCTGTAATGTATCTTTGCTACAATCTGTATAGAAACATGTCAATTTCCCCACCGCGTTTACCTACAACCCAAACAATTAGGATGGTCATTTTTTATACTAAGTACAAAAAATTACATGAAGGATTGTGCTAGAACTCAGTTTCAACTATCACTTCTAAAGTGGCTAAGACCAAGTACCAACTTCACGTAAATTTCATCTTTCGATCTTTTTTGATCAGGTCATGTCGCTTTCATAATGAAGAACACAAGCTTGAGATTGTGCTTCAAACAGACAAAATTCTTCACGAGGAGTCCTTGACGCTCTCAATATAGAATCAAATATAGCCTTATCAAGATCATATGACGTGAAGTTGGCAACAGTAAGCTGAATCTAACCTACAGCTACAAGCACATACAAATTCGTAACATATTATGACACCAATAACACACCTTCAACTTGATTCTTTTTCACCCACAACTAAACAAAATCTTCACCGCCGATCATTTCCAACAAATCGTCTTTCAAACTACCCCCAACACCACCGCCGCCCTCCTCCTGTTCGCCCTTCGCCAGTATATCCAAATCGCCCATCAGATCGGCGATTTGGTTCTCTTCGCTTTTGACGACGTCGATTTGATCAAAGGCCGCTTTGGTTTTCGTTTCTTCGGACGCATTGCCGTTCTTCTCGTCTATGGCGAGCTTCAGAGCGTTGGCACCTTCGGTGCTACCCGAACTCAGCTTTCGTCCGCCCAGCATTTGGTCGACGAACAGCTGCAGCTCGTTGACGTCCGGCGGATGGTGCTGACTGTGGTGGGATTTGTTGCAGTTCTTCTCCAGCACCTTCCCGTTCTCCGTGACGGCGTAGATGTTCTCGCCCAAATTCCTGAGCATCTCTTCGGCTATCGGGTCCAAGTTGTTGGTGACGAAGTTGCCGTCCATGCTCTGTAAACCTGTAGAGAAGGTTCAGAACTGTAGATCGTAGTTGGGTAGAATTGCAGGTAAAATCAATTCCATGGCTTTCTGCATTAAGGCAAGCTATGGAAGAAAATGGGTTGCGTGGGTACGAATGCCACGTTGACGTTTTGTTGGTAGCTAGCTGTCTTCGTGTGCAATTTTCAAAGTGACATTGTCACGTCTCGGGTAGTCATGTACGCAGAAGTGAAAATTTCCGAGAATATGCGAGGAATTGTTAGTTTCCTTTGAGTGATTTGCAATGTGGACGAAAAGGGACATTGTCTCCACTAGTTGGTGAGTCTGCGCCAAGGCTATTAGGTTTTTGCCGGCCACTCAGAAAATTATGCCGAAAGTCCGTGATGCCGTGAAGAAATGGAATGTTTAAAGAAAAAACCCACTGCCCAAGAGGGAAATTATTCTTCAGATGGACAATATGGATAGCAGGACAATAATTTATGGAGTTGAACTGTACGGAGACAAGAAAATTTGGAGGTGAGTAGGTAGGTACACTGTGTTGTCTGCCAGCATGTGTCTTCATACCTTGCTTGCTGTTGCAGTAGGTATAATAGGTAGAGCTAGAGCTAGGGTAGGTACCTGGTACTCACTATTCCAGTGATGTGCATCAGAAGATGTAGCCTTTTGGGCGGTGCGGTGGGCCTTTCCATCCGAGTCGTATCCTGCCGATCTTCAAAAGCCTAACAACCTTAGCAAAGACCCACCAACCAGTAAAGACAATGTCCCTTATCGTCCTCACTACAAAGCACTCCAAAGAAACTCACGATACCTGGCATATGCTCAAGAAATTTCACTTCCGCGTACATGACACCTCGACACGATGACACGGTGTCACATTAAAATTTGCACGTGTAGACAACTGGCTTGCATCCCCTTTGTCATCGTATCATTCGTACCAACACAACACAATTTTTCCATAGCTTGCTCTAATAGAAACCGTGAAATTGATTATAGGTACTAAGGTGGGCCAAAAATCAGAGTTCAGAAACGTGATTTTTTTTAATTACTTCTGGGTTTTTCAACATGGATTATTTTGATGGTCTGGTATACTCTCAACTAAAACGTGACAGATTTTTGGGCTCTTGATCTCATTCATTTGTGTACTATAATAATGATTGTGTTGAAGAGAGGAACAAAAGCTCCATCATGAGTCTTTTTCGAGCGAGTAACCGTTCATGACCGGTTACACTTGGTTATAGAATTTGACGTTTGAGGGAGGATTGGTTATAAGCGGTAAAGGAAGTGCCGCCATTTTGATATCATCACCGGTTATACATTTCATAACCTGGTCATGAGGCTGGTTATGGTTATGGTGGGGGAACAAATTGTGGCGGCAACAGATTTGAATTTGAAACAAGCAGCGGTCCAGAATTTCCAAACGTGAAACGTACCTAACCTAACCTCAAAAACTTCACAACTTGACTTGGCGACGAGAAGAATCGAAGACGATGGACTCATCTGCGATGAACCCACAAGAACATCGGGTAATCCAGATGTCCGATGGCCGCCTGACGGTGGTTTGATCCTGAAAGTACTTGTCATACCTCCTATTTATATAGTAGAAAAATGAGTAGTCGATTTTCAATTCAATTCAATATAACTATTTATTGTTCCTTCGGTATTACACCATGAACAAGAAAACAAACAGAATTTCATAGAAATTGTATGTGGGATGTGATCACGATACACGTGTGATCCACAAGATTCGTAATCAGGGTCCTGATTGGGGCCCACCCGGGTGACTTCGGAAACGAGATATTCATCGATTCAAGTGACTGGATTGGCTGAATGACTGAATTTTTCACCTTCAAAGCTTTATCCTAGATTACGAATGGTTTAAGTACACGGTATGTAACAGAGACAAGTACAAGTACGTAACTATTTGAAGCTATCATCAGTCCCTCTTTTCCCGCCAAATGCCGATAACCAAAGTTATAACCGCAACGTTTTAGCGAGAAATATGTCAAAAAAATGACAGTATCTGGCAATCTAATGTCAACCGCTAATAACCAACCGGTTACAGAAAGTTACTCGCTCGAAAAAGACTATGGGTTCGTCAACTTCCAACCTCTTAGGAGGGGCTGTGTAACCCTCTAAAAACTTTAAAATTGGCACTATCTTGGAAAAATGCATTCGAGTCGTAAAAATTATCACAGCTGCAAAGACAACTGAACCGGTTTCAGAGTGATATCTGACCGATAACTCTGGATCAAGCTTTGAGAACTCAACAAATTACTCACCCATTCTGAGCAACAGAGACACCCTGACGTTGCTGTCCTTGAGCCAGTACAGCAGGTCGTCCCGCAACATCTCGACCTCCTTGGGGCTCAGTATCTTGTTGAAGTTCTCGATCAGGTTCTGCACCTTGTGGAGTTGCAGGTGCGTTTCGGGGTTCGTCACGTGGTTTTCGATTTCGTACAGGTGCCTGAGCGTCAGCTGCACCACTTCCTCGGACAGCGTCAGCTGCCACTTGAAGACCATGGTGATCAGGTCCCAGAGCTTGCCCATGCTGACCGGGTCCAGACGCATCACGGAGGACTGGGTGACGTCCTCGATGATCTCCCTGACGGCGTCGTGGCTGTAGGCCGTCTGGGGTCGCATCAGTTCGGTCATTAGCTGTT
Organism: Anaspis maculata; assembly: GCA_949128115.1. NCBI lineage: Eukaryota > Metazoa > Arthropoda > Insecta > Coleoptera > Scraptiidae > Anaspis > Anaspis maculata. The sequence goes on along the minus strand of OX421966.1, from coordinate 66,992,685 downwards.
TGGATATGAGGACGGATATGATTTCGTCGAGCACTGGAACCAAAAAAACAAGCTTCCAGTTTCAGGTTTCTTACTGGAGGAATAGGTAATGCTCTTCCGTTGAAATTGCCATTATTTTGAATCGTTTCAAAAGCATCTTATTGAAACCTCCCGGCAAATGATCAAAGAGCTAGATAGTGATAGTTTTTGCCAGGTTTCGAATCAAGCACTCATTTTTAATCTATGACCAAGAAAAATTATGAGAGACGTTAAGTATCTATGCCTCTATAGCCCAGGAATTTCAAATTTCAACACCTACACATCTAGTTGGCGCTGAAAAAATCTGAGAATTTGCATACAGACCCAGCAGAGTGGGTCGATTCAAATCCTGATCTTCCCAAACTTCCTCATTCACATTTCATGTTTTCTTAAGAGAGGGTTGTAAGGCACGTTCCCGCTAAAATAGTTTGTTAGAAGCTCAGAAGAGCTGGAAATTTGTATGAATTTTCTAGTACTAGTGCTCAACGATATACTAGATTTTCTTATTTCTCCGATATGCGCTTTATGGTTCAAGTAGGGCAAAGGTGTTTATAACCTTCTCTTATCTGGAATCATCCAAATAAGTCTGGAATGAGCCGAAAATTCCCATGCAAGTATGATGAAGTACGCCGAACAAGATACCGAAATCCCTAATTTTCCCATACCTATGCATTTCATGCGTTTTTTCTGATTTCAGGAAAATACCGATTGGATTGGTGCGTATCACGTAACTTCATATAGGTGTATTTAGTGCATGACTGTCATCGCCGTAGCACAGTGGTTGACACGTTGGCATAGTAAACTGATCGTCGTTGCAGGTGGTTCGATTCTGCATTGGGATGAAATTTTTCCAATGTATAAATGAATAAATAAATATATGTACATTCAATACATTCAAAGAGGTTCGAAAACACTGCTTACAGGCTCAGTTAAGTATTTACGCTAAATTGCTGAACATAATACAAAAATCATCGCTCACATTGCCATTGAAGTTATGATGCTTAGTAATTTAGCGTTAATACTCAACTGGGTCTCTGAGCAGATTTTTCTTTCAGTCTTCTTTGAATGTAGAATGAGTAATTGAAAGTTTCATTCCAATACGGAATCGAACTCCTGTCTGCAACGACGATCAATTTACTATGTCAACGTGACAACCACTGTGCTACTGGCGATGACAGCCGCCGGCGCCAAATACAAATATGAAATTACGTAATACGTACCTATCCAACCGGTTTTTTCCTAAAATGAAAAACATATCATAAGTATATAGGAAAAAATTTGAATTCTAATATTTTGTACAGAGCACTTCATCAACTTGCATGCGAATTTTCTAAAGCCCATTTCAGCCTTAAGTGGATGATTCCAGCGAGAACCGAGGAGTAGGCTATGAACACTATTTCCTTGATTGAACACCATGAAGCGCATATCGGAGAACGGAGAAATAAGATCTAGTATATCGTTCAGCACAAGGCATAAGTGAGTACTATGAAATTCTTGATTGGAAAGCGGTTTACAATATGCCCTTTTTCTACACCGCTCTCAGTAGTGCCCAATAATTGTTGTGGATGATAAATTTACCCAAGTATTCAGTTTGATTTTGAAGGCAATACTTAATGTTCGACGATCAGAACCATCAGTGTTTATTTAGACAAGAATTTCAAACAGTCGGGTGATAAAAAATCAAATACATTCGGCGCACTGCAGATCTAGAGCATAACGTAGGTAGGTAGGTGTATCCGCAGTGAGTCAAGGGGTCAGAGATAAGTAATTGCTGATAAAAAGCTTTGAATAACATTCGGGTATATAAAGCGGCACGCTAATAATAACAGAATCTATTTTCCGACCCCTAATTATTAGACACAGGAAAATACGCGGGCTGGCATGTATCGATCAATAATAAAACATTCAAGCACAAACCGACTACACATAATAACTATTCTCACTACCCTCACCAGAGAATAGCTAATATGAGAAATGAAAGGTCCCTGTTAATTGAGAGAAACACAAGTGACAGCTGTTCGTAGCGCCACCTGAGCATTAAATGGCCCGAACTAAAATATTGGCGGGCCATTCAAACGTGACCCCACCCCCCCGGTTTTTACTGAATTTTATTTATTTCAACGACCAGTTTCAAAATCGACTTTAAAGTTGACGTTACTTCAAGTACGTTTAGATTGTCAGTACCACAAATGAAATAAAATGCCAAAATTCAGTCTAAACGCACTCGAAGTGAAGTCAACTTTAAGGTCGATAATGAAATCGGTCGTCTCATTGTGCAGGGTTTATCTGAAACAGAAATCAGATTTATAATAATTAGTTTATTGAAAAAACTGGCATTTCCTTAAAACTATTACAGAAAATAATGAAATGAGCAATAAATTCAAAAAAATAAATGAACTCGTTAGTATCAGGCCCTGTGAGTCAGCAACAAGGTGTTCTTCTGTTGGTCAACAAAGCTTCACTGTGATGATCCGGCCGTCCCTGCGTCCTCGTCTGCTTTCATTACATCTTTGGCATACTACAACGGGCTGCCCAGATCATCGAGTGGCGTCGAAGTTCTTCAAACACTGTCGAAAGTAAATCGACACATTATTCTCAGACACCGCTGGTGTTCTTGGCGTCTTGTGACGCCTTCTCGCCCTGAGCTGAAGGTACAGCACGCAAAACAAGGCGAAGTTTCTTCTCATTCACTAAACAGCTTGGTGAAAAGTGATCTTCACAAACAACGAAGAATGGTCCGGTCGAGGGTCCGGTGTGTAGCGTCACTTATCTGGCAAATGTCCTTCCATTCCCGTAGCAATTGAGGGTCCTTGGGGAAACAAAAGAGGGTCTTGTTCATTGCCTTCACGGCATAGAAGTTCTTGCAAGCGGGGAACTTGCAGTTATACTTCCTCTTGCCCTCCATACAGCCGTACAGCTAAACAAAGTAGATATTTTATTTTTATTTTATTTTTTATTCCAGCCAACCTTTACCTGTTAATATTGCACTAATTCCCGCATCTAGAACACCAGCAGGACACAGCCACTTTAATCACTTTTACATGTCGCGAAAAACTAACCTCCAGAGAATCTAACCTCTAAAAGCTAGTCCGCACGGGCGATATACTGCTCGGTTTATGTATAGCGATTTGACCAGCGAAAGGGGATGAAATCGCTAGGCGATACACCTCCGGCCAATGGCGTGCGGGCGGAAGGTGAGGATGTCGCCAGGAAACGGCGGGGCAGCGAAAGAATCTTGGTCGGGCCGGCCGTGGCCACCGGGTGGCCGGCCAGACTTTATGTTGCTAAGTTTTGGCAAGATTTCTCTGACCAATTGGGTGCGAGTGAAAGCTGGTGGCAGATCGGAATCATCGCAGCGAGGGGACGACGCGGGGGCGAAAAAAAAGCTTGGGCCGGCCAAGCTTTTTTCGCCATTCCGCCGCGATTTCAATTTGAGGGCAGTGTGTCAAAATCTGACAGTCAGTATGTCACCTAACCGAACTTGAAAGGAATTCTCTCGGCCATTTCTTCTCGAAATGACCCGTTTCAACTCGTCACATTCGTCAGGATCACTGGAGGTTCATGGGAGCAGCTGCGGAAAGCCAGGAGCTAATGCCGGAGAGCAAGCAACAGAGAGGCGTTGCTGCGAGCCCTTGCAGAGTATCAGCAACAACAGCACCGACAACGAGGCAACTGTGGGGACACAAGGGATGCAACTCCAGGTTCTACATACTGTTATCCACCAAAGTGAAGTACGAGCACCACCTCCAGACACAGAATAGTATGATTGTGCAGCTGCCCGCTGCCGCCCCGCCAATGAAATTGAATAATGCCATTTTGGAGGACCAGTATACCCACACCTTTGGACATGAATATCAGTCATCTTTTGGAACTCTACTACCTAGCACATTTAGTTTTTAATCTTTAGATCAGTTTACCACTCCATCAGAGATGTTAGCAGGGACAACTTGTGATTGATTTTGAACAATAGGCCCCCAAAGTTTTCAATTTTGTATATTTACTTATTCCCATAATTATGTACAGTTTATCTACTATTATTAAAATATTTCAACTACAACAGCTTGCATCTTATTCCTTCCCATGCCATCGTCTTTTTGTCAGTCACCTCGGTTGAGTCGTAGAGATATACCGACTTTTTCTTTGTCAGGGGGTTTGGCCATGTGAGCCATGTCCATGATCCACGAAAGTAATTAGGCACCTACCTGCACCCACTCTGCATATTTGCGACTTCAGTTGCTCTCCTACATAATATCTAGTAGAGCTCGTGAGGGTTTCAACTTCGTCCTTTGTGATACCAAGGCGCCACTTTGCACACAAGAGTATTTTCAAGTCTTAAAGTGGTGACCTGTAACAGTTGAGTTGGCGACATTTGACTGGCTCTTAGGGAGCGATGTAGATGTCTTTCTTATAGTTGAAGATACCGAGGAAGATACCAATTTTCTTGAAACATAATAAGAGCAACATTCCAATTTTTTTATCTCAGAAGCCAAAAGAGCTGGATATTTGAAAATCACCATATATTTGGAATTCTATGCTTTGATAGTGCTTTGAGCCGTTCAACATTTCAACAGCCAAAAACCTTTAACCGTTTCAAAATACTTGAAAAAAAATCAAGAAATTTTCTTTTTTTCCCTAATAAATCGGTGGTTTTCTTGGGTACTGGAGTCCACAATCATTGCTTGACTCAAAAATAATGTACTTAGTCAACTTTTTTTCTTCTTGACCTTCATCTTGGATCCGCTTTTTAGGCAACTGTTCAAATGTTGCATGGAAATTCTTCAAATGGTAACATGCAATCATCCATTTGCAAAAAAAAATCTTGAGCTAAGACAATGACTTTTTCGCCCAAAAAAACTGGTTCTTAACACTTGATGGCGTTCATCATGAGTTTCTAAGATTGGATTTTGAAGGACTTTCTTGAGTTCATTTCACACTACTTGAAGAACATGTGTACAAAATTTCAACCCTCTACTATTTTTTCCGAAGTTGCTAGGGTTTTTTGAACATAGTGACTGGACTAACAACACTTCTGAAGAATCTTGAAATGTAGATAGATCTTGAGAACTTGTAGGATGATCGAGTTTCAGCTTGACTTCCACACAAAGGTCATTTACTTCTTTCCCTTCTCCTGAATACTGATGTTGGTAGATCATGGCGATGTCCCTGGAAGGAGTCTCCGGGAAATCGCCGATACAAATGCTGCTGAGCAGCGGTGCCAACACAGCCTTGGAGAAGACCGTTTGGTTCAATCTTCGAAAGCTACTTTTTCCGTTGTCTATGTGGAGCTAGAAGTATCGTTCGTTGAGCAGATTGTTTACGGAATTCAAAAATCCGCGGCATGAAACGAATTCGTGATTTTTTACTAAGAAGTTCTTTCTCCAAACGCATCGTAGGGATTCGTAGGCAGCAGCGAGGTCCACAAACACCGCTCCTGACTTATTTCTCTGGAATCCATTTTTGGTGTGTTGTCGAAGACAGGGCTTGTTCCCAGCAGGTTCTTCCAGGCAGGACCGGAATTCTACCTGCTCGCGTGGAAGACTGTTCTTCATCAGGGAACTGAGACGAATGGTGGATGGGTTGTTCTAGATAGAAGCTTGTAGCCTACGCTCAGCAGGGCTATGGGAGCTCAGGCTCTGAAGTTCTCCAGGCTTCAAAATTCTTAGAATTTTTCTGGTCTTGAAACTTTAAGGTGAATGATTGGTAAAATTCATTGAAAACGTTGCAAAAATCGAAGAATTACCCTGCCTCCACTACGCTTGATGGACTCTGGTAGTACGCCATCGAAGCCAGGTGCTCCTTTGCTTTTCATTTGAGTAATTTGCCGTATGCAGTTCTTCAATGGTGAATGGGTTAATCAATTTTCACCTTGTTGATTGCACTTCTTCATCATAATACGCAATTTCTTGTTGACGATTCTTCTATCTAGAGCGTCTATCTTCTACTTCGACATCTTCAAAATCCTGCGAGGAAATCTCTCCGTTTGTGGATGTTTGCATTCTTTGCGGCAGTTGCTGCTCATGTTGTTTTGCACTTACGAGTCGTACTGGGAATTATTGAAAGACGAATTACCATGCAAAGCAGAGAAGACAACTGTTATTGCTACCTGTGTAATCAGCTGTTCCATTCTTTCATTGCTCTGGAGTAACGTGACCCCCCAGTATCTGAATCTGAAAATTCTGGTGGGATGGATGTAGTTGCAGGTCTCTTTTCAGTCTTTTCTTTCAATTTCAACCAAATTTTCTTGCGTTTCTACTGGTGGTATATACTAGGACAGATGGTAGTTCAACAACACCGAAAAGATTATGGCCAAACCGAGACGAGGTTATTCTCGAGTAGGTATTCTGAATGTTTTTCTCGATCTTGGATGCTTCAACAATACAATCAGAGTGAAACCAGTCACTTTTTTCGTGGCGGTTCTGTTATATCAACCGACTGTAGCATCATATCTTCCTTTTTGCGCCTTTTTTGCCTTGCCGCAGTAGAAGCAGTCCACTGAGTAGGCATCGTAGAGCCCGAGATAGAACCTCAGCTGTCCTCCAGCGTCCAGGGATGGTTTGCGCTCTCACATCCTTACTTCTGGGCTTGTTCGACTGTTAGATAAAAATAGACATCCCATTAAGCTCCTTGTCCGATTTGTTATGACTACGATTCAGTTTACTTACCGTTTGTTCATAGGGAACGTTGATGAGGAGGTTTATATCGTTTATACACACACAGAAAACGTTTCGTTAATTTTTATTTGTCAAAGAGACATTCAAATTGACATCAAAAGTCGTCGAAATTTATGCAATCAACGATGGCTGGATGTCGCTGGGCGATGCTCGCTGGTCAAATCGCTATACATAAACCAAGCATAACGCTGGATCGATTTCCTGTCAAAAATGTCCAACTTTCAGCGGATATTCGCTAAAAGTTGAATCCCCGCCAACTTTTAGCGATTGACCGCTGTTTTCAAAGTGTCAGCATTGACACAGCATGAAAATGTGACGTTAGGTTTTGCTAGGAAGGAGCTTATCTCAAGACGAAATGGAAAAACTTGATCACCGATGGGTGTACCAGTCCAAGGGAGAGAGGAAAAATCGTGACTACTGGACGGTGGACACGTATCAGCTTGATTTCAGAGTTATGAATCCATCTGCAGTCTGCATGAGCTTGAGTTGCACCAGAGCAAGGTCGGAGGCAAGATTATCAAGAAAAAAAGAAAACGTGCACGGTTTTGAGTACCATCAAAATACATGTACCTAGGTTTCACGCCACAATTTTTCTTTTATATATTTGTGCCCGAGTTTGTGTCTTTCCCGCAATGGAAGTTTGAAGTTCCACAGTGGAGGCCTTTTCTAAACCTCTTCAATTAGTTGCAAGGCTGAGAGCGGGGTTTACTGTCCACACCGTGTCGTCACTCGTCATCGTCGTAGGTGTGACTGTGATTCTCATGGGCTCGGGCTGGTCATTTCTGTAGTTGATCATTTCAAAATGCTCACATAAATCATTGAAAGACACCCGTCGCCAGCATGTATCTATTGCAAAAAATAGTTTCCTACTCAAAAGAAGACCACGTATTTATGAGAATTTTGCTTTTTTATTTATCACAATAACATTAGGTAGGTATTAACATCGTCTTTGATTTGAAGAACACCCGTTTTTTGAAGAATATCCAGACACTACATCATGCAATTCGCGTGACAAACGACTGACAACCGGATCTGACACTTTAAACAACAGACGTGACACTAATTATTCGCTGATTTTCGCCGCTCATGCGGACGATGATTTCAGCGGCAAAAAAAATAGCGGTATATCGCCAAAAACCAGCGGTATACCGCCCGTGCGGACTAAGCTTAACGCGAATGACCGCCAAGAAAGAGGCGGCAGAAAATGACAAGTAAATGTCAGCAGAAACGTCACTAATGTCACTAATGTCACCTGTCACTCTTCCCCTTGCCCCGGGGTGTAATGGGTCACCCTCATCACCAAGCTGGCGTGTTGCTTGTCATTGGGCAGCAGTTTCACCCCCGTGACCCTCACTACATACATCAGGCGTAGGCAGTACGTCATTGTCCTTCAGGGATTGGCGAGTAACATTACCGATGGTGACGCTGCTGATGCGCTTCGCATGTAAACAAACATGTCGGATAGGGCACGGATTGTTGCCCGCGCGTTCAAAAATCTTATCAGTAGTAAGCGGTTTTTAATGTCCTCCAGACGTAAAACGTGGTTAATTAGTACCTATTGCGGTGGAACTCGAAAATGGCAGAAGCGAATTGAGTGTTATGAAGGTTTTCAATCACTGGATGGCCTCAAGCCTCAACGGATAGGAAATTCTGAAGTCACAATTTCTTGTGTTGTGTGGTCGAAAGCGAACCGAATCAAGCTTCAGTTCAAACACAGACATATTTGGATTGTGTTTACAAACAAGCGCATTGTATGAATCTCTTCACGAGGCAACTGAGATCGTAATTAAAAGAAATAGTAGTAGCAGTTCCTGCGAGTTCCTGTGAAATTGGAACGTTTAAATGCACTTGCAAAGCAGGCCACTCCGGGACATGCAAACATATCGCAGCTGTGCCTCTTCGATGCAGCCATTTAAAGTTCCTATTTTCAGCGACACTTCCCAGGCTTTTCTCGTAGTCATATTTTCCACAGTGCCGAGTTTCTTTGTCATCTTGACTACCCAACTTGCGTCTTTCGCTTTCGACGGGAAACGGTGAAAATGTAACTCTTCTTTTTTCCGGTTTCCACAGCGCGACTCGCACTCGGGGACGCAACAAATTCTCTGCCACTTTTTGTCACTATGACAAAATCACAAATCTTACCACCTTCCATTCTGATGCCACTTTTGCTTGCCAGTCGTCGTACACGTGCCACTCTTATTTAAAAATGCAATGCTTTTGCAACCGACGACACCTAGTATATTCAAGATAATGAAACGTGCGTGGCTCACGTACTTTGTTGGAAAAAATCAACGCCGCGTTTAGTCAGATGGAATCAATTAAAGTCACCAAACACCGCAACGCTCATAAGAGCCCACACAAATCTGCGGTTGATCCGTGCACAAACGTCGTTTACACGTTGGCCGTCAGATGGCGTATTCGATCTTGAAACTCGCCAATAGCTCAAGATAGAAAAGTACCTATTTATACAGGGGCGTTCACGTAGAATTAACCCCCGCACTATTATACACCGTGTGTTTTTTTTACAAACCGTCCCAGCCTATTTTGCCCATCAATGATTTTATAGTGTTGAAACCCCATGAAGCAGGTGACGTAAACGTGTGAGGAAATACGAATTACGGACTTCGTCAAGTTGGCGTGTGTCACTCTGGCTGTGCGAATGGGAGACTGTATTTCCCACAAAAAAGGAGTCGCACGCCAACTTGAGGGAGCTCGTGTGTCTGATCCACGAACCTGTAGTAGGTATAGCTGGACAGATGATAACAGAGGGAGAAATGACGCCAGGCGGGTGCTGCCATGAGATTATTGAGATTATGTGGACGTTGGGTTTTTGTTTTCAACGGTTGGCATCACCTACCACGGCAACGGTCTGATTCTACGAGTTTACCTAGGTATATCCTGTTCACTTTTTATTTTCAGTAGAATGACTTTTTGGAGCGAAAATAAAGTGACAAGCTGGAGCGCTGGGAGGATACGGCTGACGGCCGCTGATAGTTTCGATCCAAAACTTTGCAGGTGCCATCAGCCATGCCCCCCAGCTTGTCACTTTATTTTTGATTCAAAAAGTCCTTCTACTGAAAATAAAAAGTGAACGGGATATAGGTACAAGACAAGTCGCAGAAATCAAAACCAAAAATCAAGATATTAGGTTCTTTCTTTTTACAACCTGAACTAAGTATTCTGACCTAAGTTGTTAGTGGTAGCTATCTCACTTTCGCGCATGTAACTGCTCGCTCTTTCTCTCTCTCTAACTTAGATCAGATCAGTGAGTTTTGTTGTAAAAAGAAAGCACCCATTATCCCAGATCAAGATAGCGCGGCACTGACAGCTGACAGCCAAGCACCGACTGTCATCGAGCGAAAATTATTCCAGTGAACCTCAAACGCTCTATGTAATAACGGTAAACTCTTGCAAATTTCCATAGATCGGTAACAAATTTAGCTATAAATGATATAAATACAGGGTGATTCAAAAATGGCGCATTTCCTTTCGGGCACGTTATAATGGACGTTGACAGAGCATGGGAAAAATAATGAAAAAAATTAATCGGCTTCGATTTGCAAGTTATTAACAAAAACAAATCTGTCCAATCTGGCAGCATCGCATTAGTACCTACCTGGCACCTTTAGATCAAAGAGGTACATCACAATAGCATTATTGTATTGTTAGGATTGTGACCCTGGAAACTCTGTAGAACCTGCCAGACCATACCAAACATACTTGCCAAATGTATTTTCACGGCACTTTTGAGGTGAAAGACGAATTTTGAAACATGAAAATACGACTCAAATCTCAGTTGCAAGAGAAATTTTTAATCAGGAACTACTAACGACATGTGACTCTTCGCAAATAACAATGCTTTGCTTTGAAATCATGCAAATTGAAGAAGTTAAATTCTCAACTCCACCTCTTCATAACTCGAAGGATAAATGAGCCAATTTTTTTTTACAATTTTTTCCGTGCTCCGTTAATGTCTCCCACAACGTACACAGGAGGAAATGCGCCATTTTTGAATCACCCTGTATACACTAAAATCATATATTCATAAAATAGAGTATACAGGGTGGTCCAGGTTACAGTAGCAATAATTCACCATTCGATTTTCTGTCGAAAACTAGGTCGACACGCATAATTCAATTTTTCTCCAAAACGCTTCCTAAGAGAGATACAACCCTTCAAAGTTCTGTTTTTAAAATCTTATTTTCGCAATAACTCTAAGGTCATCGAAGCGATTTTGATCAAATTTGATACAAATACTCATAGAATAGATGCTCATCATTTGACGTAGATAACTTTTGTCAAACTTGTCCAGTGGCGTAGATACTGGGGGATTGTTTAACTTCTCTCATCCCATTTTCTACGCCACTGAATATTTTTGAAAAATCAAACATTTATTGAATTCCTTGTCTAATTTAATAAAAAAGTTAGTTCTGTGAAATTTTGATCAGAGGCTTCATCCCTGAGATATTTGGGCTTGAAACTTTGGAAAACGCCTCGAAATCGCGACTTTCGAAGGCCTAAAAATTAAAATATAAAAAAACTCATGATTCCTCAACTGGAATGAGTTTTCTAGGTCGTTTAAGCTGATTTGCTGTCATTTTTTGCTAAGAAACAAGGCGTTTTCAGAGAAAAACAATTTGGGCTCTGGAAAGTGGCGATTTCGAGATGTTTTCCAAAGTTTAAAACCCAAATATCTCGAAAATCAAGCCTCTGATCAAAATTTCACAGGAGTAACTTTTTCTTATAAATTGAACAAGGAATTCAAAAAAAGTATAATTTTTCATAAATATCCAGTTTCGTAGAAAATGGGGTGGGAGAAGTTGAACAATCCCCTGTATCTACGCCACTGGACAATTTTGACAAAAGTTATTTACGTCAAGTGATGGGTATCTATTTCTTATAGTATTTTATTCAATTTGATCAAAATCACTTTGATGACCCGAGAGTTATTGTGAAAATAAGATTTTTAAAACTGAACTTTGAAGGGCTGTATCTCTCTTAGGAAGCGTTTTGAAAGATCAAAAATTACCGATGTCAACCTTGTTTTCGATGGACAATCGATTGGTGAATTATTGCTACTATAACCTGGACCACCCTGTACAGGTGTCCCGAAATTAATGCAACAAAATTCACAGGAGGGTAGACAATATAAAAATAAGGATACTTCCTTGATAAAAATACCCTCGCAAACGTTATAGCGGAGATACAGGCCTTCAAAGTTAATTTTTTAAATCAGTTTTTTCGGCATAACTTTTAAACCGTTGAACCGATTTCATACAAATTTGAACCAACGTTTACTATAATAGGTCTCTATTGAAGAATAATAACGCATTTCATCAAACAATTTCAGGGGCGAAGATAATAGTGGGGTACCTACCCCCTTTATTCACTATTTTTCACCCCCCTGAATAATTTTGAAATGGTTGCAATTTTTAAATTATACGTTCAATTTAGAGAAAAAACTTACTCCTGCAAAATTTTGACTAGACGCATCATTTTCGAGATGATTGTGTTTGAAACTTTGGAAAACATCTCAAAATCGCCACTTTTCAGGGCCCAATTTTTTTTTTCTGGAAAGCCATGTTTCTAGCAAAAATGGTAGTTTATCAACTTGAAACATCTAGAAAACTTATTTCAGTTGAGGCATCTTAGGTTTTCTTGAATTTTAATTTTTAAGGCCTTGAAAGTGGTGTTTTCGAGATGTTCTCCGAAGTCTGGAACACAAATATCTCTAAAATGAAGCCTTTAATCAAAATTTTGCAAGAGTAACTTTTTTAAGTAACAAGTAACAAGAGTAACAAGAGGATGGAAAATAGGGGAAAAAGGGGGAAAGTACCCCCTATTATCTTTGCCCTCGGAAATGTTTGATAAAATGCGTTATCATTATGTTCAATAGAGACTTATTTTATTAGACTTTGGTTCAAATTTGAATAAGATCGGCTCAACAGTTCAGAAGTAATGCAAAAAAAAACTGTTTTGAAAAACCAACTTTGAAGGCCTGTATCTCCGTTATTACGTTTGCGAGAGTATTTTCATTAAGGAAGTCCCCTTATTTTTCAATTGTCTACCTCCCTGTGAATTTTGTTGCATTAATTTCGGGACACCTGTATAGTCATAGTCATCAATACACTCGTCAATACATAAAACTGCTCCGTTGAATATCGAAAGCCACTCTCGAGGCCGCTACCAAACGTTTTGGGTACCAGTGCATAATAAGATGGCGACTTCCAAAGGAGGGGTCATAATTTGTTGGGGGAATCTGGCGAATTAGCAGTTCAGCTTTACTACAGGTTCGTGGACTGATCTCACCTACAGGTGTTTCCCAAATGATCGAGAGAAAATACCGAGAAAAAACCTCGATACTTCAAGCTAGACCTCATCTCATTTCATGACGCCCTATATTTTTTTCAGAATTTTTATTTACTACCCCTCAACCTCGCCCAATTTTGAACTCCACTATTCAGATCTTTTTCGAATGCTACAGGCGGGTGTTGTGAATTGAATGTGTTTTATTTCAAAATCCATAAAATGGCTTCTGAAAAAAAAATTATCATTGAAAAAAACTCGGAAAAATATATACATACATACAGGATGTTTCAAAAATAAGTGCCATCCTTTCCACCCCAGATTCAGATTTCCAAAATATGAGGACTGTGCTTTTTTTTATTTTTTAAAAGTGCCCCTGAAAAAAGTTACAGGCCTTCAAAGTTCAATTTTGCAATTTGTTTTTCATTCATCATAACTTTCATACGGTTGGTCCGATTTTACCCAAAATTCAAGCAGGGTGTGCTGGAATACGTCTCTATTGAACAATGATGGCCTATTTGAACAAAAATGCCCAGTGGCGTAGATAGTGAGGGGTGGCCTTCTTTTTTTCCTCCTCACTTTCTACGCCCCTGAAGATTTTCCAAAACTGATTACATCTCTAAATTCAAAAAATTCTTCCATCCTTCTTTCAATGGTGTTGACGTTATAGGTACTTTTATTTTGCTTTCAGTTACACCACAAATATTTGAAACACCAGAAACTTCTCGGAATCGCCACTTTCCAGGGTCCAAATTGTTTTTTCCTGAAAAACTCCATGTTTCTCAGCAAAAATGTTGGTTTATCAACTTGAAACACCTAGAAAACTCATATCAGTTAAGGAGTCAAGAGTTTTCTTGAATTTTAGTTTTTAATTTTATAAAAAACAATTTGGGCCCTGGAAAGTGGCGATTCCGGGATGTTTTTCGAAGTTTCAAACCCAAATATCTCAAAAACGAAGCCCCTAGTCAAAAGTTTGCTAGAGTAACTTTTTTTCGCAAATTAAACAAGGAATCTAGAAATGTCAATTTTGAAAAATCTCAAGGGGCGTAGAAAGTGGAGGGAAAAAAGGAGGCTACCCCCCCCTATCTACGCCACTGGGCATTTTTGTTCAAATACGCTATCATTGTTCAATAGAAACATACTTCAGGGCACCCTGGTTGAAATTGAAACAAAATCGGCCCAGCCGTATTGGAGTTATGAATAAAAAACGAATAAAAATTAAAATTCGAAGGCCTGCAAGTTTTTCCAGGGGCACTTTAAAAAAAAATAGCACAATCTTCATAATATCTTGAAAATCTGAATCTAGGGTGGAAAGAGTGGCACTTATTTTTGAAACACCCTGTATATTAATTTTGGAAATGTGTTTACTTTCAATCGAACCTTCAATTCATAGTACCTCCCTGTAGCCTTTGAAAGAGATCTGAACAGTGGAATTCTTGTCAACGAATAAGCCCTCTGGGATTGAATTCGGAATGCTTTATACAGGTGTTTCAAAAGTAAGTACCTAGCTATACATTTTTTTTTGTCAATATTTTACGAAATGGTAGAGCATCAAGAAAGTAGGTAGACTCTCTCGAAAAAATGTATATCGGAAACGCTACTACGTTGTACTCCGTTATAATGCGTTTCCGATATACATTTTTTCGAGAGAGTCTACCTACTTTCTTGATGCTTTTTGCTGGGAAACATGGAGTTTTTCAGGAAAAAACAATTTGGACCCTGGAAAGTGGCGATTCCGAGGAGTTTTAAATCCAAATATCTCGAGAATGAAGCCCCCAATCAAAATTTTGCGAGAGTAACTTTCTTTCGCAAACATCACAAGGAATTTAGAGATGTAATCAGTTTTGGAAAATCTTCAGGGGCGTAGAAAGTGAGGGGAAAAAAAGAGGGCCACCCCCCACTATCTACGCCACTGGGAATTTTTGTTCAAATAGGCCATCATTGTTCAATAGAGACGTATTCCAGCACACCCTGCTTGAATTCTGGGTAAAATCGTTCCAACCGTATGAAAGTTATGATGAATGAAAAACAAATTGCAAAATTGAACTTTGAAGGCCTGTAACTTTTTTCAGGGGCACTTTTAAAAAATAGAAAATAGCACAATCTCCATATTTTGGAAATCTGAATCTGGGGTGGAGATGATGGCACTCATTTTTGAAAGACCCTGTATGTATGTATATTTTTTTCAATGATAATTTTTTTTTTCAGAAGCCATTTTATGGATTTTGAAATAAAACACATTCAATCCACAACACCCGCCTGTAGCATTCGAAAAAGATCTGAATGGTGGAGTTCAAAATTGGGCGAGGTTGAGGGGTAGTAAATAAAAATTCCGAAAAAAAATATAGGGCGTCATGAAATGACATGAGGTCTAGCTTGAAGTATCGAGGTTTTCTCCCGGTTTTTTCTTTCGATCATTTGGGAAACACCTGTAGGTGAGATCAGTCCACGAACCTGTAGTGAAGCTGAACTGCTAATTCGCCAGATTCCCCCAACAATTCATGACCCCTCCTTTGGAGTCGCCATCTTATTATGCACCGGTACCCAAAACGTTTGGTAGCCGCCTCGAGAGTGGCTTTCGATATTCAACGGAGCAGTTTTATGTATTGATGACTATGACTATACAGGGTGTCCCAAAATTAATGCAACAAAATTTACAGGGAGGTAGAAAATTGAAAAATAAGGGGACATCCTTGATAAAAATACTCTCGCAAACGTAATAACAGAGATACAGGCCTTCAAAGTTAGTTTTTGAAAACAGTTTTTTTTTGCATAACTTTTGAACCGTCGCACAGTGGTCCAGAATTCAGAAAATCTGGCCAAAAATCTGAAACTTATCTAACTTGTTCAGAACAAAATCGTGAATACAGAAAAAATCATCAAAAAAATCTCATTGAAAAAATGGGGTAATTTTGAGGGGGCTAAATTCAAAATAAATTCAAAAAATTCCGAAACTCATCGAACTGGTTCATAATAAAGTCGTGATTACAGAAAAAAAATTAAAAAAACTCTTATTGCAAAATGGGGTTGATTTTGAGGGGGTTAAAGTGAAAATAAATTCGAAAAAATCTGAAACTCATGACACTGGTCCACAATAAGGTCGTGATTACAGAAAAAATTATTAAAAAATCTCATTGCAAAATGGGGTTGATTTTGAAGGGGTTCAAATCGAAATAAATTAGAAGAATTCTGAAAATTTTGAAGCTAGTCCATAATAAGGTCGTGGTTGCAATTATAATAATCGAAAAAATCTTATTAGAAAATTGGGTTGATTTTAGGGGGTTGAAATCGAAATAAATGAGAAAATTGTGATACTCATGGAGCTGATCCGTGATCACAGATGAAATAATCGTAATTAGCATTTATCTCCAAAGTGAAAGAAAAATTGTAGAAAAAGAAAAACTACTATCAATGCAATAATAGGCAAGCTGCGGTATTATAGTATTCTTATTCAAAACTGGATTGATTTGAGGGGGATAAAATCGAAAAGAATTAGAAAAATTCTGAAACTCTAGGGACTGATCCATAATAATAAGGTCATTATCACAGGCAAATTAATTGAAAACACCGCATCGCAGGATGAGGTCTTGAGGGGTTTCAATTAATTAGAAATAAATTGGAAAAACTCTGAAACTTATGAACCTAGTTCATAGTAAGGTCACGATTCCAGAAAAATTAATGAAAGAATCTCATTGAAAAATTAAGTGGATTTTAAGAGGGTTGAAATCGAAATAAATCAGAAAGTTCTGGTCTTTATGGACCTGGTCCATAATAAAGTGAAATAATTATAATTAATCACTATTATAAATGGAGAAACATGTAAGTATACGATTAACAGCACTGACTCGTATACCTACTCACTCATGCCGTCTGCAATGATGTTCAAAAGGGTAGGACGGCAGTTTTCCAATCCATGATAGCACCCTCGACAAGATTATTTGTGATATTACCGGTTATCCCTTTTTCGCAGTTCCGATAGATGAAAATTAGGAAAGAGTGACCAATGTATCTGTCATCACGGTAGATTTGATGATGAACTAAATTCTATGGAAGGTCAGGGAGTCCAGAAAATGTTAAAAAAGGTAACCCTAGAGTCCGTAGGTACATGATGTGATGAGCGACTGTCCAGTTTTTTTTGCAAAATTCGGCCTCATAAAGGACCGAGGAGACACAGTCCTTCAAAATTTCAATTTAAGCGCGATTTATAGATTGACGCCCGCCCGTCTCACCGTAAGACGCTAGACATAAGACATAAGACGTTCAAGATAAACTGCTGGTATTAGGTTTGTTTTGGCAGCGAGTTGCGGACGGTTTGCTAACTGTGATTCAGCGCGCATACTCGACTCCCACCAGTTTTCAAGTGGTTGGAAAGTTTTTGCTGCAAGAACGCGTAGCGAGCGGTTCCAGTTGAAACTAGGGACACAACAACTTGTCAAGTTTTCCCCGCCAAGCCGAGGTCTTATTTAAGGGGTTTCTGATGCGACTAAAAAAGTTGTCGACGGAAATCGGTTTTATTTTATTTTTTTCGTCAAGTACAAACTCATCAAAAAAGAAAATGTACAGACATTGCTATCAAACTTTGAAAATTTTCAAAATATTTTGAAAATATTTAAATTTGATTTTTGAAAATTCAAGAACTAGATAGCATCGACAAGGTATCTTTCCTCAAGAAAGTCGCATGCGATTTGAACTTTCTATTTTCAAAAAAAAAAGGTACCAAAAATGACTTCTACTAATTCACTTTTTCATATCTACGAGAAATCATTTTTGGTGCCTTTTTAAAAAATAAAAAGTTCATATTTGGCATGCGACTTTCTTGAGGAAAGATACATGGTCAATGCTATCTAATTTTTGAATTTTCAAAAATCAAAATTTTTCAAAATTTGATAGCAATATCCGTACATTTTCTTTTTGGAGGAGTTTCTACTTGACGGAAAAAAACCAAAAAAAAACCGATTCCCGTCAACAACTTTGTTAGTCGCATCAGAAACCCCTTGATAAATTTACCGAATTAATGTAAATATGTAACTTTCAGCAGGTAAAACTATTTTAAATTAACCTCGAAAATGCGTCTTTATTTACCTTTACTGTCACACTGTCACATTACGCGCCACGCCATCAATCAAAGATCGCCCGATTGCGAATAAAGGCGTACGCATGCGTCTGATCACCAGTTTCTTTTTAATTCTCAAACTCCTCTGACCGTCCACAAACTGTTTTCGAACCGTTGGAGGCACCTGCCCAAACAGCTTACCAACAGTTGGCAACTCGAAGTTTACACTGCCCGAACGGCTTAACGGAAGCGCGCAGAATCCAAACGGTTGGAAACGGTTGTGTATCGCTGCCAAAACAAACCTAATGGTATGCCGCTATTTATAGTTTGGCGCTCGCTCCGCAACGCGCTAGCCGTAAGACGCCCGCCCGTGAAAATATGACCATCTCTCATCTCTTACGTCTAGCGGCTTACGGACAGCCAATCAGAAGGCGCCACCCGAACAGCTGATTATTGATTATTTTTCGTGCCGTGTGGTGTGTGCTGAATGCGAGGTCGTGACCAGACATAAACATAACCTACAAAACTGCAACAAAATCCAGTCCCAAGTACGATTTTTTCTGCGATATGGATTCCCTGGATTTACCACTTTTCATTGAAATGATACAATCACACCCCAACATCTTCGGTATTAAATGTTGGGACTGTCATTCTAGTATATTTAAAGAATTGTTCGTTATCCAATTCTTTCATTTTAAGAAATGTGCTTCTATAAAAGCCCGTTGAGTGCCTGTCTCTGTAAAGAGGTCGTGTTTTCCAGCGACGTCTTCTTCTCTGCTTTTGCAGCAGTTGAGCTGCTCCCAAAACTAGTACACTCGTAAAGGCCAACAAATAAAAATTGCCTGTTCCCTGTTCCATCTCTGAAAATTAGACATTTAGTACCTATCTATATTATGTTAACAATGTTGTACAAAACCTCACCTAGAGACCTGCAGGGCTGGGCAAAATACTTCTAAAAATGTATTTAAATACAAAATACAAAATACACGATCCAAGATAGTCGAAATACAAAATACAAACTACTTCTTGAAATGTCTTTGAAATACAAAATACAAAATACGTATTTTGGAAAGCTAAGAAATTCCGAAATACAAAATACAACCTAGAGTATTACAAATACAAAATACAAAATACATTCTTATTGCGTATTTCAACCATTTTATTGGAAAAACCGTAAAATGCAAGTATTTCAATGGGAAACACTTCATTCATTCAGTCGCAACAATAAGTAAATTATTATGAACTATGACAAGACAAATAAAATAAACATAAAGTGGAGAAAACTTCATATTCAAACCTATTCCTCACTTCATTCATCAATTCTTCAAAATAACAAATGTTGATTTCCTCTGGGGACAACCAACTTTTCGAAAATATTGTCCGACATCCGACATGGAACCTCTCGTGGCTGACAGTAGGATAGGATGCACTTATCAGTAAAATGTAAAACGTAAAAGATGCAATCGAACTCATTATCGATCCCAGATAGTGTTCAAAAGCAAGAAATGTCCAATGGGGTGAATATAGTATTACCAGAACAATTTCGGCCCAAACAGACTAAAGAGCATGGGAAACAAATGTATTTTGTATTTTGTATTTTGAAAATCAAAATACTTTCCCGAAAAATGTATTTAAAATACAAAATACGAAATACTAGCTGCCTGAACTATTCCAAAATACAAAATACAAATACTTCTCAATCAAATGTATTTAAATACAAAATACAAAATACTTAAATGTATTTCAATTACGTATTTCAAATACTTGTATTTGGAATACCGCCCAGCCCTGGAGACCTGTGACCTGTGTTCTGTGTTTAACTTTACTATAAACAACACCAACATCAACACTTGAAATTGTTTGCACTTTTAGGTTAAGTTTGGTTGTCAACGTGACATCGAACTGATCAAATGTCAAATCGAACTAATTTGCGCATGCTCTTGGCTTACGTAGCGTCGTTCTATAAATTGGCTAAAATCTTCACGGGTTATAGTTTACGGTTAACGGGTAGCGTCTTACGGTGAGACGGGCGGGCGTCAATCTATAAATCGCGCTTTAATCTTGGTTTTTCTACTAATAAATTATAAACGCGTTGCCAAATTGGACTCTAGGTTAACACAACAATGTTTTGAGTGAATATCTAAGGAAATAAGCTAAATTGCAACAGATTTGAACAAGTATTTCACAATTTAAGGGGCTGAAGGGTCAGAAAAAAAGGTCGAATCTAAAAAATCCAGAGATAGGTAGTGATAAAAAAATATGCCGTCACCATGTTCATTTCACAAAACGTAACGTTTTCTCTCTCGATAAGTACCTAACTATTTTTTTTATCTTACTCTAAAATGCACAGATGCACGGCACGCACCACATCGGAAAAAAAAGATTATATGCCAATGGAGCACTTTCGAGCAAAAACTGTTCATACTACTTCATTCATGGAATGTTGTAGTATCTCTTAGGGTATAAATCCCAGTGGGGTTGTGTGGCGACTTTCTTGTATTTCTCAAGGAACTTTTCAAATACTCGAAAAATCAACTAAACTGCTCAACAATTGAAGTGGTCCACTCGAAAATTTCGCCCGATTTCAAATACGAATATCTCGGAAAAAAATTGACCGATTTCAAAAAGTGCAGTGTTTTTGAATAGCTTATTCTTTTCACTATAAGGTGCAATAATAGGCCAAACAATTGAATACATGATGCATGATATACAGGGTGACAACGAAAGGAGTGATAAAATGTTGCATTTTAAAGTACGTCCCAGTTTTTCCAAAAAAATCGCCGAGTCTTTCTGATAACATTTTTAAGTAGTGCACATCCATGGGTCGGAACGGTTTTTGAAATTTACGCTTATCTTCTTTGGTTACAGGGTGATGTAAAATGAAACAACTTTTTGTTTTTATAGTGGTAACTTTTTTGTTTGTTAACCGATTTTCACAATTTGCAGCTTATGTTGAAGCGAAGACCTCAGTTAAGAGAAATCGAATCACAGAATTGAATTAACACATCATTAAAAAAAAAAGGTTGGATCAAATGTGACCTAAGCATGAAATGAGGCCGAGATCCGATTTGGGGGGATTTTCTAACAAGAATCAACTTGTCGTTGAAGGAACCACTCATTGCGAGCATTTTAAGATCAGTCTCGCTTATATAAGGCAACAATTGACGACGGAAAACCCTAATTGGGACTGCATGTTTTCACAGGATAACTGATGCCTTTGCTCACCTGAAAACACACGTACTTATTGTTACTTTTGACTGTTTCTGTCGGCCCTCTGTTGACTGTCCAAATCGCGAAGGAAACTCGATCAGTGATTCTCGTAACATAGGTTACGTGTATTTTCAGGTGAGCACGAGCATCGGTTTTCCTGTGAAAACATGCAGTCTTAATTTGGGTTTTCCGTCGTTAATTGTTGCCCCAAATAAGCGAGACTGATCTCGAAATGTTCGTAATGACTGATTTCTTTAACGACAAGTTGATTCTTCTTGAAAAATTCCCCCAAATCGGATTTAGGCCTTATTTCATGCTTAGGTCACATTTGATGCAACCCCCCTTTTTGAAATGATGTGTTAATTCAATTATGTTAATCGATTCTTCTTACCTGAGGTCTTCGCTTCAACATAAGATCCAAATTTTGGAAATCGGTCAACGAATAAAAAAGTTACCACTACAAAAACAAAAAGTTGTTTTTTTCACATCACCCTGTAACCAAAGAAGATGGGCGGAAATTTCAAAAACCGTTTCAAGCCATGGATGTGCACTTCTAAAAAATGTACTCGGAAAGACTCAGCGAATTTTTTTGCAAAAGTGGGACGTGCTTTAAAATGAAACATTTTAACACTGTTTTTGTAGTCGTCCTGTATACTATGCATTATGTAATCAATTGTTTGGTCTATCAACGCACCTTATAGTGAAAAGAATAAGCTATCGAAAAACACTGCCCTTTTGAGAATCGGTCGATTTGTTTCCAAGATATTTGTATTTGAAATCGGGCGAAATTTTCGAGTGGACCACTTCAATTGTTGAGCAGTTTATATAAATAATAATAATATTGAATATTTTTAAATTTGTTTTTAGACTGACCATATACGTCAAACTAGAGTACTTCATTTGAAGATCATTTTGTGAAAGTTGCAAAGCCGCAGTGTAATTATTAAGCTAGCACTCATTCTTTAAACTTTGCGAGCAAAATAGGGTAACTTTGACTCCGAAAAAATTAGTAACTTTGAGGGGTCAGAACAGGTGAGTACATGGAACAAAGTAACTCATAGTCCAGAAAAGACTACCTACACTATTTCTTTACGTGCCCACAAAATATGAAAGTCATGCAAAATACTTGTAAAATTTGATTTCTGGCCGCATTTATTGAATTTCGAACCACTGTGCGTCGAGCCGATTTTATCCAAATTTCAACCAAAGATCACTAAAATAGGTCCCTATCAAACAGTGATAACGCATTTGATCAAACATTTTCAGGGGCGAAGATAATAGGGGGTACCTTCCCTCTTTTCCCCCTATTTCCCCCCCCCCCTAAATAATTTCAGAGATGGTTGCAATTTTTGAATTCTATGTTCTATAACATATTTTATTTTGTTATGCTGCTCCCGTTTTTCAAACGAGGTTGGTTTGCTGCGGCTAGCTAGTGGCAAGGGTGTGGGTTACGGCAATCGATGGTAAATTACAATATTTATTTATAAGGCGCCAGTTGGAAATTTAAATGTGGACAATCCGACCTTTTCCAACCAAGGATTTCGGATGATGCCGTTTGAATTTCCCGCCGTTGGTGCGACGCGTGAATGACAGTTGTCAAGGTCAAGTATTATGACAGTTTGAAACAGCTGATGTTTACATCGGCAAGTGGCTGAAATGGATTGTTTACAAAAGTACTGAAAACGAAATGATTTTGGCATAATTGTGGACACAGTTTATTCATAAATTGGATGTTATATGAATGTGAGTAACAAGCTACAATTTGATATATTATTTTGACTTTGATTTGACTCGAGCATAACTTGATGATAAAAACTTTAATTTTGTAGGTCAAATCTCTCCAGAACGAACATAAATGATGAAGAAAGGAAGACATTTACTGAAACGCGGCTGTTGGCTATTGTGAATAACTCCTGGCTCACTGTCTATTACCCAAACCTTACCTTTTTTGTTGGCCGATGCCATATGATTACGAATTACACAAACCTATCAGGGTATGGATCTGTGTGCACACATATTATTTCCCAAAGGTATTCGATATTTGAATTATGACACAAAATAGAAATGTAAGGTTATTGGTTTTTTACAGAAGATAGAGGAGACCATAAAAAGACTTAGCCCTTGATGATAAATCGCTGCTCGTTCCAAGAGATACCCATCATGGATCGAGTCAAGTGGTGGAATTCATTCATAGCCGGTGACGAGATGGTGGACACCTGGCAAGCTGGTCATCATAATAGACGGGTCCAATTCGAGGTCCTGAAGGGAACGGTGAAGATAGAGGTACATCGGTGACATCATGTGGAGTGACATTTGTTTGGATCATATGTTTGGATCGGAGCCGGGACTTATTCGCTTAAGCCATCATCCTGGGAGACGACGACATGCCAGGACGGGCGGCGACCGTTGAAAGTCCCGGATGATTGATTGGAACCATAATTAAAGAACGTTTTCTGATATGAACTTGAAACCTATAGAGATTGATGCAAGGTAAAAACCATGTGACTCAAAATTGTGAAAATTTGAAAAACATACCTCGACAGAATGTTATATTTTATACAACTGTATGTTTTTGTTGTATTTTGTAGGGGTTAACTACCCGGATGGTCGAGGTTTCGTTCGAAATTCCTGGAACACGAGATAACGTTGTTGCTCCCACGGAATCAGAGGAGGAAGCAAAAAAATGACACCGCTCTGTCACCTATCATAATTGTCTTTCATGTCAATCAATAAATCAATAATGGTGCCCTCTTACACAGACTTTAATAAACCATAAGATAAACATAAACAAAGATGACCTTCACTTGCTTGTAGCGGACAAACTTGAATGATTTTCAATGAAGCGGCCACCGATTCAGGAATTTATTATGCATTTCGGTAAGGACGTTCCTATACTTTTAAACAATGATTTCCCAACGTTTCTTGAGTCTAAAAAAACGTTACAGTTCAATTTAGAAAAAAAGTTACTCCTGCAAAATTTTGATTAAAGGCTTCATTTTTGAGATATTTGGGTTTGAAACTTCGGAGAACATCTCGAAAACACCACTTTCAAGGCCTTTAAAATTAAAATTCAAGAAAACTCAAGATTCCTTAACTGAAATAAGTTTTCTAGATGTTTCATGTTAATAAACTACCATTTTTGCCAGAAAACATGAGGCTTTTCAGAAAAAAAAAATTGGGCCCTGAAAAGTGGCGATTTTGAGATGTTTTCTAAAGTTTCAAACACAAATATCTCAAAAAAGGAGCGTCTAGTTAAAATTCTGCAAGAGTAAGTTTTCTCTCTAAATTGAACGTGGAATTCAAAAATTGCAACCATTTTTAAAATTATTCAGGGGGGTGAAAAATATGGAGAAAAGGGGGTAGGTACCCCCTATTATCTTCGCCCCTAAAAACGTTTGATGAAATGCGTTATTATTCTTCAATAGAGACCTACTTTAGTAAACGTTGGTTTAAATTTGTATGAAATCGGTTCAACGGTTCAAAAGTTATGCCAAAAAAACTGATTTAAAAAATGAACTTTGAAGGCCTGTATCTCCGCTATAACGTTTGCGAGGGTATTTTCATCAAGGAAGTACCCTTATTTTAATATTGTCTACCCCCCTGTAAATTTTGTTGCATTAATTTCGGGACACCCTGTACAGGCTGGTCCAGGTTATAGTAGCAATAATTCACCAATCGATTGTCCATCGAAAACAAGGTTGACATCGGTAATTTTTTTCTTCAAAAACGCTTCCTAATCAAAATTTTACAGAAGTAACTTTTTTTTCAAATTAGACGAGGAATTCAAAAAAGTTTGATTGTTTGAAAATATTCAGTGGCGTAGAAAATGGGATGAGAGAAGTTAAACGATTCCCCAGTATCTACGCCACTGGACAAGTTTGACAAAAGTTATCCACGTCAAATGATGAGCATCTATATAATGGGTATTTGTACCAAATTTGGTCGAAATCGCTTTGATGACCTTAGAGTTATTGCAAAAATAAGATTTTAAAAACAGAACTTTGAACGGCTGTATCTCTCAGGAAGCGTTTTGGAGAAAAATTGAATCATGCGTGTCGATCTAGTTTTCGATGGAAAATCGAATAGTGAATTATTGCTACTATAACCTGGACCACCCTGTATACTCTATTTTATAAATATATGATTTTAGTGTAGGATCATAATATCATTTATAGCTAAATTTGTCACCGATCTATGAAGATTTGCAAGAGTTTACCGTTATTACATAGAGCGTTTGAGGTTCACTGGAATAATTTTCGCTCGGTGACACTCGGTGCTTGGCTGTCAGTGCCGCGCAGTGCTTCACTTTTTATTTTCAGTAAAATGGCTTTTTGAATCAAAAATAAAGTGACAAGATGGGGGGCTACGGCTACGGCTGATGGCACCTGCAAAGTTTTGGATCGAAACTATCAGCGGCCGTCAGCCGTATCCTCCCAGCGCACACTGGGCGGAATCGCGTTCGTAGCCGGACATAAGTCTGAAAAATGATTTCGAGAATTCAGCAATGATTCTATTCCAGGGGTGTAGCCAATTAGTCCACGATCTCATTTCATTGTAAAGATTTTGTTCCAACTCCTTTCTTATTGAGTAATCAGTCTCAAAGTTCGGGTCATTACCACAGCTTGGAACAAAAAAAAAAACGTTCCAATATTATGGAGCATTTTCAGATCCGGGTAACACAGTCATACAAACTGTTATTTCGACTTCAATGGATAGCTCTTGTAGCCTCATCAATGTAGAATCAAATTGTAAAGATTGTTTTACTACAGGGTGTTTTAAAAAGCTCTAAAAAAAATTACATAAAGATAATTGAAAAATGCTATTTTTCTTATGAATAAGTGATTTTCGCTGGTGCGAAAGTGGTAGTTGCCTTTAATTGCCATCAAAGTTTTTGCTGACATTGTGTCAGTGGACCATTTATCCTCACAGAAACATTGAAATATCCTGCGACTATGCGCGACTCTGCGGTTGGTCAATTTTTTTTCAAGAGTATTTTCAATAATTTTGCTGTAACTTTTTTGAATATAATAGGTGATAAATCAGGTTAAACTTGAAAAAATCATGGGCTATGGTAAGTATGGTAAATAAATGTGATAATATTCAATGATCACCTTTTCCTAATGGGGAAAAAAACGAAAAAAAGAACTGCCCTCCAATAGGATTTGAACCCGGGATCTCTCGCATGGGAGTTCATGTCCAGCTAGCTGAGCTACTTCGCCCACTGTGCAGCGCTCCAGCTTGTCACTTTATTTTCGCTCCAAAAAGTCATTCTACTGAAAATAAAAAGTGAACAGGATATACCTAGGTAAACTCGTAGAATCAGACCGTTGCCGTGGCAGGTGATGCCAACCGTTGAAAACAAAAACCCAACGTCCACATAATCTCAATAATCTCATGGCAGCGCCCGCCTGGCGTCATTTCCCCCTCTGTTATCATCTGTTCAACTATACTACAGGTTCGTGGATCAGACACGCGAGCTTCCTCAAGTTGGCGTGCGACTTCTTTTTTGTGGGAAGTACAGTCCCTCATTTGCACTAGATATTTGTTTCAATAGGCTACTCCGTTTGGGCAGGTGCGCATGCTTGAAGGCTCCAAATTTTGAAAACTTTCGTACACCTGTCAGTTGAATGACAACGCTGCATGCTCTGTCTAGCCGCCTGACCAACAACTGGTTCCTGGCTGTCACTTTTATCATACCGTAAATGCATCTCTTCGTAGCTTCTTCGAACTTCCTTCTCGGTACAGCCATTTTCAACAGGTTCTGTTCTTTTGTCAAAACATGAGCAAATGAAATGTAGGTCAGGTAGAAACGAGAAGTGTGATCATAATTGTCACAAGTGACAGTTGGCGCCGATGTCTTGTTGTTTTGAGCGCTGTTGCCATTTTCGTTGTTCCTGAACTTCCACAAATGATCATTGAATTCAATTTCAATGGAACATTTCCTTTGGATATAAAAAATGGTATCTAACATCCAACCAAATTATTTGTGAAATTTTAGGTGCACTACAATATTTTTGTGTGTTAATTTTCAATATTGGTGTACGAAACTATGAAATTCGCGCCAGACATGCGCACTCAAAAAAACCGAAACGAAGGGACCTATTATAAGTACCTGCCTATGTAATAGCAACATTTATTAGTCCTATTGGATCTCGGTTGAGATAAATTCTCTCTAATAAGTCAACTTATCGCCCAAACGTCATTTTTTCCAGAGTTGTGATCACGGCCAATTTCAGGCAACCATTTCGATTTTTTGGTGCAAGCTCTTTAATTTCCAAACCGGAATCAGATATCAATTAGTGCTCTAATAGGTAATAACGGTGAAATTACTCAAACTGCCCACGAAAGGAAGTGACAGGCGGGGTGGTTTGATAAGCATCACTTATAGGATATTATGTCATATTATGTAAAAGTAGATTCATGACCAAGTGATTCAATATTATTATTAAGTACCTACCTACGTCAGAATAATTAATTTTGTTTATCTTCAACTGTTGAAGCCATAGCGACTTTGTAGGTACTTTTCCTACCTTCATTATCTTGATTCAATATAGGTGGGTTGGATAAGTAGGTAGGTAGGTACCAATTATATTGAATTTGTTTTTTTTTTCAACAAAACGCATCTCACAAATTAAGCCGGTGCATCACACAATTGCATCTACTATTTATAGACAACAGTAAGCTTTGGCTTTCACTTTAGGATTTAAGTTCAAAGTTTAGTCACCTAAGTTTATGCGGTCTACGGAGAGGCTTTGAGCTTGGAGTCTTTGAGCAACGACGAACACCATTTCGGAGCCGAGATTGAGTACGAGAAACGGTGTTACATAGTTGGACATTTTGTCGGCAACTGAAACCGCAAATCGATATTATATTATTGAAATCGTGAAAGCTGCGATGCGGGAAAAGTCGGGTAGGTAGGTGGGTAGGTAGGCGGTGGACGTCGGTACAAACACGCGGTTGGCGGTGGCGTGCGAGAAAATGCGGCACTGATGGCGCCCCCTTTGCGGGGAAGCTCGACGTATCGTGGGAGGAAACTGCTCACCTGCAGAAGGTGGAAAATGCGCGCGCGATTCCGAACCTTTGAAGGCTTTTATTCTCTGATTTATGGTGGCCCTATATTGAGCATCAAATGCTGCAGGTTTTTCAGGTGCAGAGTTCTGACGATGGGACATGTTCGTTGGAGATGCGCACAGAGATTGCAGGAGAACTTGGTGGTCAAATTTGCTGTTCATCAATCACTACACTGGTGACAGACGAATGGTAAGCATTCGTCGTCGATATGTACCATGGCAACCATTAAAATTTGAAATCTATACCTTGACATGAAGTATAGACAATACAAATAGAGAAGACCATAATGTTATCACCACCGTCGTCACGGATATTGGGGCAACAAAAATCAGCCAACCTTTTTTTTGAATGATGGACTCACCTGGTTCCTACGCAACCGTAAAATTCCGTGACGACATGTGTCTTTTCTATTTGTATTGTCTATACCTATGAATTTTTTTGGGGATTTTGACCTAGAAACTTGTTCGCTATACTTCGTGTCAAGTATTGTCCTAGTTTTTGATAGCCACCAATTGATTTACCTACTTATTTTGTGAGTTTATTACATTTTCAGTGCATGCCTGAAAGTTGGTACGTGAGTATCGATACGCAGTATTTCATCGTGACACTCTTTTTGTTAAGAATCATGTGGCAAAACCCAAAGAGAATTCCAATGATTCTTGGAAGCTTGCTTGCCGTCCACGCAGCCGTTATCTTCGCTATGACTTACCAGAATAGAATAGAATAGAATAGAATTTTATTTGTACGAGGCCGAAGTGTCGGATGTACACGTCAAACAATAAATAAATAAATAAATAACATCATGAACAATGTTAATTCGACAGTAACATAATATCACAGAAAACAACTACAAATCACATAACATATACTCGTCGACAGAGTAGAAACAATGGAAGAGCAGCAGATCCTTGACATGTTTAGAAAATTATTTGGAGGTCATAGTTTTGAACTTATGCGGTAGCTTATTATACATTTGTATACCCCTGTAACTCGGAGACCTTTCATACTGACTAGAATTATGACTAGATGTGACCAAAGAATGTCGGTGCCTAGTGGAATAGCTGTGATGATCACAGTTTCTTTCAAGAGTGTGTACGTTGTTTTTAACTAGTAATAAACATTTGTAAATGTAGATGCAGGGCAAAGGCAGAATTTTCTGCTCCATGAAAACCGGTCTGCATGATTGTTGATACGAAAGATCAAAGATTAGTCTCATGATTCTTTTTTGGCCTACAAAAGCCCTGTGACTGCTGGAAGATGCACCCCAAACTCGACCCCAAAAGACAATGTGATAACTTAAGCAAGAATAGGCCAGAGAATAGTAGGTATTCAACAAATCAGCTGGACCCAAAGTAGTTCTGAGCTTCAAAATAGCATAGAAGGTCGAATTCAATTTTTTACAGACGGCTTCGATGTGCTGACCCCAGCCAAGCGACTGATCAACATGAAGACCGAGGAACTTGGTAGACGCGGAACCGACCACGGGAAAGCCACCAACCACGAAACTCAAGTCTTCGCTAACCTTTCTATTGCAAAACTTTACGACAACGGTCTTCTCCGGATTCACA
This sequence comes from Anaspis maculata, assembly GCA_949128115.1. Classification (NCBI taxonomy): domain Eukaryota; kingdom Metazoa; phylum Arthropoda; class Insecta; order Coleoptera; family Scraptiidae; genus Anaspis; species Anaspis maculata. The sequence goes on along the minus strand of OX421966.1, from coordinate 66,962,788 downwards.
ATCAACTTGTTTTTAAGGCACCATTGATGAAACTGGCAGGATATGTCAGAAATCAAGGCCCTGAGCTCCCCCGGGCTCCGCCCCGAAACCGCTATTGAGCTGTCATCAGCGAACATCACTAAAAGACCTTGAGATATATGGTCAGGTAAATCATTGATAAATAATAAAAAGAGTAGCGGCCCCAGAACGGAGCCCTGAGGAACCCCCAGGTCAACACCATACAAGTTCGATGTCTCACCATCAACCTCGACTCGCATCCTCCTGTTCGACAAGTAAGACCTGAGACACGACAGAACACTGCCTCTCATTCCAATCGCATACAGCTTACTGCACAGATGATCTATATCAAGGCTGTCGAATGCTTTTGACTAATCAAAGAAGACCGCCGCCACGTGACATCCTTTGTCCAGCTTGCTCTAGATGTAAGTGAAAAATCTAGGAATAACTGGGAATTTTGTTTACGGGCCACGCCTGAGTAAGTTTTCTTCCAGGTTCCATTTGTGACTTATTCTTTTGAATTTTAAGGTGGCTTTACCAAGAGGCACTGCTCCATTCCAAGCAATGGCATCAGGCTATGATTTCTTTTTGGGCCAACATTCCTCGATTTGTAGCGTCATAGCGTTTGGTTACACTTATTACAAATATAGAACTCAGAATTTTCTCAATACTCGGCTCAAAAACCTATCTTGGTGGGTATTTGTCTTGGTAGTGGGACTTGAAATTGTTGTAGGTAATACCTAGTACAATACTACTGAGTCCGAATTACCAATACAACCCTTTGATTGCATTCAGCTATTTATAGCAGCACGGGTCGGACATTCTTTACTCTGGCGATTGGAGTTGGCATACTTGGCATGATTCAAGGGAATGGCAGTAAGTTCCATGTTCTCAAGCTGTTTTTTTTTTTGTAATGAATAACATTTTCCTAGGATTAGGGAGAAAGGTGTGTGAATTTAAACCTCTGTACATCATGGGAAGGCTGACTTACAGTGCTTACTTAACTCACGTGTTTTTTGATGAGAGTAATGATTGGAAGCAGAAGATCTCTAATGTACCTCTCGGGTTCTATTATGGTTGGTATTGGTATCACTTTGGAATATTGCTGGGGGACCTATCCAATCATTTCGAACATCCTTTGCAGATTGCAGATATTGTGTGGTATTTTGGGGCGACTTATGAATTGTCTTTAATTTTGACTTTGCTATTTGAAATGCCTGTGAGTGAACTGCAAAAAAAACTATTACCAAGATAATGCCAACAAGGAGATTGGAAGTTCTCGAAACAAACTTCTGTAAAAACAACTGATGGGAATGGATGATGTCTAAAATAATCGTAGTTTGGATACCTCATTATGATGGACATCGTTTTGGCGATAATATGTGATAATAATATTGTATAAAATAATACAAAATCTTGTAAAGTATCGAGGTACAGGTTAAGTCATAAAGTATATCATGATTTCTAATGCATTTTCTTCAAAAAACCGTAACAGCTGCTAGCGTTTCCGTTTTTTGATATACAAGCAACTCAAATATTGCTTGCTTTCAAGATGCGCAGTTTCCACTCATACTAAATAGTTTGGCCAAAAACATTTAGTTATTCAAGAACTTACTTTCTCACGGATCAATTTTTCGGCAAATAATGAACTTCATTTGTTGTGATTTTTTCGAACACATTTGAGAATGAACTATCGATTTGTTCTAAGAACTATAAACCATTTATTGAATATTTCTCCAAAAAGACCGATTTTTGAAGTACGATCTGGACTCGGGTCTAGACTTTGATGAATATTATAATAATAAAATTCTTGAAAATTGTAGTGGCTGCTGCTCTCGATCTCGCCGTCTTCACTTGTCGAGTCCGTCACGCCATCTCTTGCATGATTGTTGAATCACGCAGACAGTGGCGTGCCGCCTGGGAATGCTAAAGTAGGTTCACTTATACGGTGATTTTAGTTGGCTGGGCAAATTTTCTACTTTAGCATTGTAGGCTTGCCATCTTTTTACCTGGTGTGAGACTGGCTTTTCTGAAAGTAAAATTATATTTCTTATCAAATCGATATTAAAATCTTGAAAAACTGACCTTGTCATACGTGGAAGTGCGACTAGGAGATGTGGGGCGCAGCGCTGTGTTACCGTCATTTAGACACCAAAACAGCATGGGGTTTCAATCTAAGTCATCTTGACGGCGGCCTATTGCAAAGCAATTTGCGAAAGCAAGCCAGAGCAAATTGTAAATTGAAGGTACTCACATCAGTTCCGGTCCAATACGCAACTTTGAGCGGCTGGGTTTTTTTTTATTTGGTTTGGTCTCGGGTTTGGTTCAATTAACTTTCTACATGTAAATTCTTTTGCCTGTGACAAACCGCCAGGGCGATCCTTGTATCGCCTGAAATTCTTTTCTTCTGGAACAGGCTCGGGAACAGGAGCCTCTTTGTTGGACGAAGGGCTTGTATATTCCTTAATTTGAATCATCGAAAGTTGAACCGGCTTCGAGAGGTTGGAAATATTTTTGACAACTGTCAAATGTCAAGGCTCCTTTGATTCATTTGTTCATTGGCGAAAGTTAGAAACAGGTCGAAAAATTATATTACATTTTCCAATCAAATGGAAAAAAGCGTCAGACATCACGTCCCGCAAAAATGTTCCGTCTATTTGCGGAGGAAATACGCAAAAAATGTTTCAAAACTGGTTGGGACGACTTCGTGTCTCTTCGCAAATTATTGTGCCGAATGCGGCCAGAGCAGCCAACTGCAAAGTTTTGAGGATTTTCTATATTTGAGATTTGGAAACTTAGCAACAAAATTTCACAGTTCACTAGAATCACGGTAGAAGTGCACATAATATTAGGTATACCTGCAAATTTTTTTGGGGGGTGGGGGGCGGGGCGATAACCTCCCAAAGCTATATGCATGATCACCGTTACGTAACACCTGTATGCATATGATTTTGGCCCTCTTGATTTCTCAAATTGTTACATGTTTCCGCATATTATGTCTTTTCAAACATGATTTTTGCTTCGCTCGGTACGAACAAAGGTCGCACTGGAACCAGTTGATTTCTTCACGCGCAGCATGTTTATTCGTCATGTGGTCTTTCAAATGCGACTTTCGTTTAGCTTGGTACGAACAATGGTTGCATTGGAACCAGTTGACTTCTTCATTCGCAGCGTGTTTATACATGTTGTGCGATTTCAAAGCTGAGTTATGTTTAGCTCGATACGAACATTGGTTGCACTGGAACCAGAGGATTTCCTCATTCACGGCATGTTTATTCGTCTTGTGCTCTTTCAAAGTTGATTTTTTTTTAGCCCGGTACGAACAATGGTTACACTGGAACCAGTTGATTTCTTCATTCGCAGCGTGTTTATACATGTTGTGCGATTTCAAAGCTGAGTTATGTTTAGCTCGATACGAACATTGGTTGCACTGGAACCAGAGGATTTCCTTATTCACAGCATGTTTATTCGTCTTGTGCTCTTTCAAAGTATATTTTCTTTTAGCCCGGTACGAACAATGGTTACACTGGAACCAGTTGATTTCTTCAGTCGCAGCATGTCTACTCATCATGTGCTCCCTCAAATGCAACTTTCGTTTAGCTCTGTACGAACAAAAGTTGCACTGAAACCCCTTATTGAGTTTCACATTCGAATCATGTATAAACACGTTCGATTCCATTACTCCAACATATGTAACGGTCCTTGCAGCAGCCCCATGCGGAGTTACCGATTCCTCATCTTGGCCCTCTTCAGTGGTCTCTTGTGGCTCCCCCATCGGCTTCTTTCCACACAAAACGTGATGTTTTATGAGAGACAAACTCGAACACGACACATATCCGCAGTACTCACACCGATATCCATCAATTTTTTTACAAAACGTCCCATTTTCATTGTAACGGGTCCTCCCGACGTTATGTACTTGGTTGCAATGTTCGTACAATTCGAATTTATAGTAGCTCTTGTAGTCGCAGTCGTAGATGCAAGGGAACTGTTCCGGTTCGACAATGGCATGGTGCAGTTTAGATGCGTGAACATTTATGTGATTCCTCTGAATGTGGTGGACAAGTTGAAAGACGGATTCGGTCCGATGCGAACATTGCGAACAGTTGTACGACGTGTCGACAATGTCAGGCGGTTCTAACCTAAAATAGCACGGAAATGGGACTTGTTACAAACTATTCAGGTCATTTTCATCAGCAACTCACATTTTGTGATGGTGAAGAGGATGGTTACATGCAATAAAATTTCGGAAAGTGATTTTCAGCGATATGGATATGACGATGTAGGGAATCGCTTTTCCAGCTGCATGGGAACGTCACTTTTAACGCCCTCTGCTTTTAGCCCATCCCAGCTTTTACCTTCTAACTTCTAACGGGTGAACTAAAAGCAGAGAATGACAGATGACAGATGATAGTCGCCACGCCACTTGCCCCCCTTGAGCAGTAGTGAATGGCTTAATAGGCCATTCACAATGATGTTAATGTTAACGTAATGTTATCGGCAATGGTAATGTTAGCATTCAAAGCAACGAGTTTCAAATGATGACGTTCACAATCATGTTAGTGGCAATGGTAATGTTAGAACTTCTGTAATGAAAACTTAAGACGATGTTAACACCACCCTTCCTAATATCCACCAATAAGAACACTGAAAAATAATTACCAACAGCGAATTTGAGGACACTAGGTTGGTAGCACTTTCGAAAAATTGATCGATGTCCTTCATTTAACCATGAAAATAACGTAATGTTAGGAGCAAAGAATGTTTTGAATCTTGACATTATTCCTTAACATCCACCAATAGGAACCTTGGAATTTCAAAAATTCAAATTCAGCGCTTTCCTGCACCTGCGCTGTGGGTTGTGGGCTGCAGTTGAATGTGATTGACAACTGCCTGCGAGTTCAACACTTCCGCCTTGTACGAACACTTGGTGCACTCGAACCATTCGATTCGGTCGGTCGCAAAGTGCTTTGACACTGTCTGCGGTTTCAAGTTTCTTTTGTATTTTGTCTGAATGGGCACTCGAGGCACCGAAAGGAATTGAAATAGGCTGCCACAATTTCGAACTTGCCCAAATCGATGTATCGTCCGAAGATTGTGTCGTTTCAAATAATCCTTGTGCAATGTGCATGGTCTTATAAACCATGAACACTTATGAACACTCTGTACATCCGTGCGTCTTGGCTCCATTCATCAACAAAATGGTATTTTGAATGCCATTCTTTGTGTATCTGATACCACATTTGGTGCAAAACAAAGCTTTCGTACGAGCTTTCGCACAATTCTCCAAATGTCTGACTAACTTTGTCAAGTTTTGTCGAAAAACATTTGTACGAGTAGTGTTCTTACCCTGAATAGAAACCAATGCACTATGTTTGTTTCGAGTGTTCGTATACTCACTCTAACAGCGGAGGTAGATATTATTCGCGTTCGAATATTCGAACACCCCAGCACACAACAGTGAGCACCCATACCGATATCCAGTCGTCCAACAACATTTATTCTGAGCCCTAACGCTTGTTGCTTTTGCGTCGGTCAGTTTTATTTATTTCTCTTGATGTTGTGAGGTTATATTAAACGTCAATATTGAATCAAAAATATCAAACTGTCAACAGTGACAACATCGATATTTTACAGACCATGCACCTCCTAATTTTGGTGTAGTTTGTGTGTGGTGCAGTGATGTAAAATACCCGGGTTTTTATATTTAAGGGTAAATACCCATTGTAAATACCCGGTATTTACCCAAAATCGGGTCTCTAATAGGGTATCTATTTTCATTGATTGTTATTAACAATTGGAGAAACAACAACAAACAATTATGATTTTTTACTCACAGCAGCAAAATAATAATAAGTTCTTTGGAGGTTATGTTTATAAAGCCTTGGATCTTGGAAAAAGAAATCATTCAACCTTTAACCGTCAACACTGTCAACCGAGCTGTCAACAGTGTCAACTTTTCTGTCAAACTGGGTAGGGTGGGTAAATATCGCTCGGGAAAATACCGGGTAAATACCCGATTTATATTTACCTACCTACCCGGTAAATACCCGACTCACATCACTGGCAGTGATGTAAAATACCCGGGTTTTTATATTTAAGGGTAAATACACAAGGTAAATACCCGGTATTTACCCAAAATCGGGTCTCTAATAGGGTATCTATTTTCATTAATAATAATATTGATAACAACAATCACAATAATGACTTTTGCTCACAGCAGCAAAATAATAATAATCACTTTGGAGAGTACCTATGTTTAAAAAGCCTTGGAATTTGGAAAAAAAATCAATTAACCTTTAACCGTCAACACTGTCAACCGAGCTGTCAACAGTGTCAACTTTTCTGTCAAACTGGGTAGGGTGGGTAAATATCAGGGAATAGCGTGAATATCGCTCGGGAAAATACCGAGTAAATACCCGATTCATATTTACCTACCTACCCGGTAAATACCCGACTCACATCACTGGTCATATTGTCGAGTTCTGGGCCGCTATTCTTGAATCGTGTGAGAAAAGTCCCTGGGAGTAAAATACATTCCGCAGTACACTGATGTAGCGAATGTTGCCTAAAATCGTCGTTTTTAGGCAACTTTCGCTACAGAAGTGTAGTACGGATTATATAAAACTCTCAGGAACTTTTCTTACACGATTCAAGGATAGCGGCCCTGGGCTGGGACTCCGTGTTGTCGCTATCGACAGTCGCTTCTAAGCAATAGTCGCTAAGCATAGGGAATTTACATGTACACGGAAAAAAGTAGGACTGCAATTTTTAAAAGCTCAAGTATGTAATTCCTAGTGGTCCAGAAAACATTTTGGTGACAACGTATGTGGGTTTGTAACAATTACATACCTCGTTTTCGAAAAAATGAAGGTTGTAAAAATCAATGACCCAGGTAGGTAATAATGCTGATGGCTCAGGTATGTAATATCTGACGATCCAGAGAGCAGCAAAGAAGGGCGCAGGCATGTAATCGAGTAAAGAGCCAGGTATGTAATATTTAATGACCCAGGGAAGACTAGATAACGGCGCAAGTATGTAACCGCATAAGTTAGAGCCAGGTATGTAATATCTGATGATCCAGAGCGACAACTAGATAGTGGCGCATGTTCCGCAGATTCGCTGATATACATTCAAAAGTAGGTACCTACATGCACCATGCACATGGTCTTCTTGGAACTTATCTGCCGAATAATGTTGTAAGGCACCAACTTTATTAGAATATGAAAATACCGGCTCCAAGCCAACTCATATTAAAATCTAATGAGAAATTCGTTGCGAGCTTTCACACTATAGCTGTGGTATGACAAATGCTTCAGTGTTTGTTCTGGAAGTGCCCACTGGCACAGTATTTGACTCCACTGGGTCATTGTATCTTTACTCGAAGACGATGCCTACCGGACTGACTGGCGTTGGCTTCAATCTGGCCTTTGCTCCACAGTCGAGCACGTGATTGGTAAAAAGAATATCTACCTAAATGTGGTCATTACATATCCCGGTCATCACCAGAAAGAATTGCAAGTTGGGGTATGTAATTTCTAATGATTCCAGGACTGTGTACGTCGCAGTCATTCATCGCAGACGGAATTGCAAGTCTGGGTATGTAATTTCTGATGCTACCAGGAGAGTGAGCGTCGCAGTCATTCATCGCACAAGTATTATTGATGGCAAGGAGTAGTCTTAGTTACAGACTTCAGGTATGTAATAATTACAGCTTTGGTGCAGCACTGATTGAAGCCAACAATTGTCTGCATTTGTCGCTGACCTGTCTCTACATATTTTACCTACTTGAGTCAGTGATGGTCACTACCTGCCGGTTCGGAAAACAGTGAACTGTAATATTTGCTATCCTGGGGTGATACTGGATAATGCTGAAGGCAGTAGTTTTTTGAACTACTACCAAAAACTCAATAATTACTACCAAAGTTGATAAATATTGACCACCTGGATATTCACGTATTGAAATGGTTGGTAGCAATTCAGATATTTAATGACCTGAGCCTGTAACGCCTACAGATTTCCGCTGAAGCATTTTTCTCCGTGTACCTTCTCAAGGTCAGGTAGAAAGCGACTGTTGATAAAGAACACGGAGTCCCACCCCTGAACATGCGCGATGATAACTTGTCACCGTTTTCTTAGTTCGCATGACATCCGTGTCGGAGCGCCACTTCCGCGCAATATTGTGTATTGGTGTGGCGAGATAAATGTTAATGGGTGATTTCCATTTAAAACATTTGTGTCAGCTTGTGTTAGCTTGTGTCGATGAAACAAAGGAACACAGATCAAATGGAACGCGTTTGTGTCGGTTTGTGTCGACACAAGTCGACTTGTGTCGCTAAATGGAAAACGCCCAATTTATTCAAGTGCCAAAATTATTCGATTGACAGTTATGACACACGATTTGGCGATTTGCAATACCAAATGATAAACTTAAAGTCCCCAGGTGACAAACGGTGCCGCCCATAATGCATTGCATTTCGATAGACTCGCCAAAACTGACAAGTGGATGTGGGTCACGAATGTGTGGGCAGAGGCGTATCTACGGGGGGGCAAGTGGGGCACGTGCCATGGGCGCACTTTGATCCTTGGGCGCAAATGAGAGGAAAAGATAAAAATGAAAAATGAAAACATTGAATATTGTATAGATATTTGAACTGTTGAAGAAGGAACATAGAAAAAGGAAAAAACAAAACCAATACATTTAAACAGACGATCAACGTTCGACTTTTTCATCCGATCCAGATATAGCCTAATATGGGGGCCCAATTTGTCGCTGGCCCGCCTGAATTTTGAAAGAAAACGTCTGCGACGCATTTTCCAAGGTTCCTAATTCGGGGGCGCACTTTTCATGTTTTGCCCTAGGCGCGATTTACCCTAGATACGCCACTGTGTGTGGGTATCTGTTTTATCCCAAGATTGCCATATATGCCTTCATTTTCACTTTTGCAACTAGGAAGGCGTATCGTTCCCAGAAATCGCTTCCTGATTTGTTGTATCTATACCACTTCATCATCACAAAATGTAAGTTGCTAGTGATAGGGATGTCTTGAATAGTTTCTTTAAGTTTAATTTCTCCGTGCCATTTTAGGTTAGAGCTAAAACTACCCGGAATTGTTGACACGTACAACTGTTCCCAATGTTCGTATCGGACTGATTTCGCCTTTCAGCTTAGTCACCACGTTCAAAGGAATCACAAAAATGTCTATGGAGCTGAACTGTACCATGCCGTTGTTAAACCGGAGCAGTTTCTATGCATGTGCTGCGGCTACAAGAGCTACTATCAGTTCGAACTGTACGAACATTTCAAACAAATACATGACCTGCGGACGACGGAAAGAGGGACGTTTTGTGACGAAATTGGAAGATATCGGTGCGAGAACTGCAATTACCGGTTAGATTCGAGTTTATCTCTCATAAAACATCACGATTTGTGTGGAAAAACGCCAACGGGGGAGCCACAAGAAACCAGTATGGAAGAGGTCAAAGGCATGGGATCGATAGAATTGAATGAGGCTACTGCAAGGTCAAATAGAGATGTTGGAGTAATGGAATTGAACGTGTCGACCGAGGTGTTGACCCATGATTCAAATCGAGATTTAGAAAAAGAACTAGACTGGTTACAATGTAACCATTGTCCCTACAGAACTAAACTGAATTTTGATTTGAGCCAGCACATCAGTTGTAAACATACTAGGAATAAAGAAGTCATCTGGTTCCAGTGCAACGATTGTTCGTATCGAGCTTTACGAAAGTCACATTTGAGAGAGCACATTGGCTTTAAACATCCTAGGAGTGGAGAAGACATCTGGTTCCGGTGCAACAATTGTTCGTATCGATCTATACGAAAGACGCATTTGAGAAAGCACATTTCGAATGAACATGGAAAGCACATTTTGAATGAACATGGAAAGCTTATTTTGAATAAACATGGCAAGCACATTTTGAATAAACGTGCTACGAATGAAGAAAAGTGGTTCCAGTGCAGCCATTGTTCTCACCGGACAAAACTAAAGGCATCTTTGAAAGTGCACAATATGTGCATACATGCTAAGGATGAAGAAATAAAATGGCTCCAGTGCAACCATTGTTCGTACCGCTCCAAACAAAGGTCAGCTATGACCAGCCACATGATATGTAAACATGCTGCGAATGAAGAAATAAACTGGTTCAAGTGCAATCATTGTTCATATCAAGCTAAACGAAAGTCATTTCTGAGAGAACATATTAAAAATAGACATGCTGCGAGTGACGAATTAAACTGGTTCCAGTGCAGTAATTGTTCGTATCGAGCTAATCGACAGTCATCTGTGAGAAGGCACATTCTGTATAAACATGCTGCAAGTGAGGAAATAAAGTGGTTCCAATGCAACCATTGTTCGCACCAAGCTAAGCGAAATTCAGATCTGCAAAAACATATTACGAATAAACATGCTGCGAATGAAGACATCAACTGGTTCCAGTGCAACCATTGTTCGTACCGATGCAAAGCAAAGTCGTCTTTGAAATCGCACAACATATTCAAACATACTGCAAGTGAAGAAATCGAGTGGTTCCATTGCAACCATTGTTCTTACCGAGCTAAACTGAAGTCACATTTGAACAGCCACCTGGGGCGCGTCCATAAACAACACTCTGGGTAATGTTTGCACGAACCTTCGCTCTGGAGTGTTAATAATAGCTATTTATGATGTACCTAAGTTTTAAAAGAGAGAGATTATTTTGTGAGCGGGGACATTTGCGAAACGAGCGTCAGCGAGTGGAGCAACCCTGCGAACAAAATAAAACACTTTCAACATGTAGGTACATCATACAACATTTTATCTACGCGCGGTTCTTGAAAAACTTGGAAGAGTTGCATTTTTTTAGCTATACGACAGAGCATAAGGGGTTGTCGCGTCGTGTGTGGTGTAACCCCATCAGGGTTGCTTTGACTGCTAGGTAATCTGCTCACTTTTGGTTTTATCTAGTTACCATGTGTCTTTGTGTCGGAAAATTTATGGCTGCTAGTCTTGACTCAACGCCTTTCCGTTTCAAATTTTCATGTTCCGCTCTGAAACGCTTCCGTTTTCCGCTTTTATTATTCGGACCACCGCCTGCGTTTTTGTGTCAAGTCCTCAAGAAGTAACACACACAACGCAGAATTTTCTTTATATTTCAAGGTATAGAAATGCTGAAGTGTCAGATACAATTTTAGTGACAAATAAAAAAGTTACTATACTTTGGTGATTTTATTATTTAACGCCGTGCTAAAAGTGACGTTGATGACAATATTATTTAACGCTCCGAGATAATTTAACGTTTTCAACACACGGCAAGCTAACGTTAAAAGTACTGCTTTTAGTAGGCGTCGTAGATAAACCAACTTAGGTGATTTTTGCTCCAGCCAATGATCCCTCATAAACCAAAAACCTACTTGCTCCGGGTAGTCAGTCCTAGCGGTGCCTGTAAAAATTCCCTGAATTGTGACAAAAGTGTGGAATTTCGTGTCGACTCCATGAAAGCATTAGAAAAGTTTTTGGGAAAGGAGCCAAAAAAATAGTGATTTTAATTTTGACCTTTTTGCGACGTCATCTGTTTCAGGACTTTCAAGTACTTATTATTTTTCTATTTCTGAAGTTATTCAAGCTTTTGAGTTATTTTTTTTACATCAAGTACTTATTTGGTCAATCTTAAAGTAACGGAAACGGAAATGCATAGGTTATGAGACCACTGTGACGGTTTGCAGGCATTTTTAGAAAAAAAAATCAAGATTCATGTCTCACCCTGTATACAAAACAGAAATTCATCACAGATTTTCCCATAGACAGTTTACAAACATCTTTTAAAACAACGAAAATAGAAGCGACGAAAAAGACCAACTTTTGCCCCTCCATAACTACAAAATAAAAAATCTGTTGTGGGGCGACACAAAACTTTCCCGGCGGTATCCAGGGACGTCAGTAATGATTTTGATCTGAGCGTCCCTTCGGGAAAGTGGGATTCAATTGAGAAGTTGATTGAAAAAGTTCTAGTGAGTTGAGCGTTTGGCGAGCATCCTGCATCCATTGTCGGGCCGACAGAACAAGTGACGGGTTCTTAGGTTTCCAAGGTGATAAAATATTTCGTAATGTATAAAGAACAAGGAAGCTAATTGTTGCGGAATCTGGAGAATGCAGTGCAGGTTCCTCATCAAAATTTTTGTTTCTACTTCAGACATGATGACGAAATTACACAAACTTGATTGAAAACATTCACAACATAACAGGCTCTTAGGTTTTCACGGTGATAAAATATTTCGAAAGGTAGAACTAGGAAGCTAACTGTTGTGATATCTCAAGAGTGCAATGCTAGTTCCATATTAAAATTTTTGTTCCTACTTTAGACATGATGATGAGATTACACAAACTTGACTGAGAACTTTCTGCATCTGTGTGTCAAATTTCAACTCTATATCTTCAATTTAGAGCTTGGGCAGACAAGCCCAGACCCAATGTGCCATCGGAGGGCTTCCAAACTAAATCATCTACCCAAAGTCTAATCAGGTCATTCCAGGCTGAACTTCTGCTTTCGTACCTGATTTCGATTTGATCGGATCAACAATTCGGTAGTTATCATGGCAGAACCGTTAAATTTGCGCGATCGCATTATAAAGTAGGTAGGTACAAGGTGATGATATAATTCAAGAGGTAGAACTAGAGGTAGTTAACTGTTGTGATATCTCAAGAATGCAATGCTAGTTCCACACAAGGGGGTTTACGCAGCCCCAAACAACACCTGAAGACACAATTAATCGGGGCGCATTGTTGCCTTTAATGATGCAACCTAAATTATTGTTTGAAAAATAACCGGTGAAAATCAGTCGCGGATTGAAAACCTGGGGCAGAGTTCTAATCAATTGCAATTCAGGGCCCCCAAGTGGTGACCTCTGAAATGAGACTTCGAGCCCATCAATAAGTTAGGTCCGAACCACACCTGAAGGCACGATAGTTCTGAAAACTAAAAAAAAGGGGGCTCAGTGGGGCTTCAAGAGACACCCGTTGACACCAGGAGCCTAGAGGGCTTCAACGAACCCAAGAAGACACAAGGCCGCAGTTTTGGCCTAAAACGGCAAGATCTGATAGACACAGATGGGGGCCCCATCAGGGCCTTGAACAGCAGGCACCATGAGGATGGGGCCCTGGTACCGAATCAAATAAGGGAACTGCACACATTACAGTTTGTACATATACGTCAATGGCATGAGCATAGTAGAGTTGCTAAAGCTACAGAAAACACAAGGGGGTTTACGGAGCCCCAAACAACACAAAGGATCGGTTCGCACTGTTGCCCCAAATGATGCAAGAAGATACAAAAGAAAACACCGAGAACCTGCCGAGAACAGCGTTCATGTTGTCACTTTGACATTTATACGATTCGTGACAAAAACGATCCCTGACAAAAACGTAGTTACCTACCGGTTTGGTTGCTATGTTGCTAAAAAAATTAAATAGGCCAAAAATCGAGGAACAGGCAAGCGAGGCTGGAATCGGCTAGGAAAATTTTTAACAATCCATAGCGCTTGTCCGGAAAACGGTGGGAAACTCCAACTTCAGCATTAGTTTGATTCTTTAGTAATGTTGCTTCCTGCCGTGTTTGGTTCACATCTGTCGTATAGATTTTGAATAATTAAATGGCAAAGTTCCAGACTTTGATATTTTTTATAATTTGACAGACAACAGGTAGGAAAATACTTTCAACTGTTCTGAATACAGTTCTTCAAGGGCTTTCAAATGACATATTGCAAGTCAAGTTCCGTGAGATGTAGCTTTTGTCATTTTCTGATAGTGACACTTATGTTTGACAGATGTCAGCCAAAAACTAATCCGGTCATTCCAGGGCGAAACCATGTCTGCATATCAAATTTCAAATCGATCGGATAAACGGTTCGGCAGTTATCGTGGAAGATCACACACATACATCCACACATACACACCCACAGACAGACATCATTCTGGAAATGGTCTTAATCGACTTGGGGGACCTCAAAATGGATATATCCGGTGAAATATCAAAACTTTTTTTCTGCACGACTACAATACTTTCCCTCCATGTTGGTGGGGCCGGGAAAGTAAAAAACATAAAATTTTTTCAACAACTTTCCACCACTCTATACCAGACCTTCATATCACGCACGGTTCAAAGGTTCAATAGGATCTTTAGTTTCCACCAACAGAAAGAGTTTAACGTACCCAAAGAGATTATCTAAAATTGATGTTACTTTTTTTAAAATGTTTGAAATTTTTTTTTAAATATCAAAAAATGCTATTGTATGGTGTAAGGGAATCTGGAGTACGAATCAAAGCAAAATTCTATTTGATATTGTATTTAAAGACTGTTTTTTTCAAGATTCAAAAAAGAGACATTGGAAAGCCATAGATTGTTTGTAAGAATCTGTTTTATTTTTTTTTAATACCGACTCAAAACTTTCATTTGATAAAGAGGTGTTAAGGAGTCTATGAAAGATACATCTCAATGAGGCAAATTTCTTAGAGTGATATTGAAGTGAATCAAATGGAATGATGGTATCGGTGCAAGTTGGTTTTCTATTAATCTCAAATAGTTATTTATGTACCATGGGCATAAAGTGCCACTTTTTTTCCCCGCTGTGCGAGATTGCGACCGAGACCGTAGGCCGAGGGAAGCAAGCACAAGGGGAAAAACGCACTTTAGCCCAAGGTGCATACAATGTTTCTTGCACTGGCTAGTGCAAAACTGGAAATTTCGAGTTATTCAGTCGTTGAAAAATTATCATGGCAGCGCTGATTACTTGGTTGTACTTCGCACGATCTACCATGCGATCAACAAAATTCGGAACTGGGGTAGGCTGTGCCCCAAGAAAGCAGCTTGGCATCCTGAAATTTAACCAGGTCATAGCCTACCAGATCGCATGGACGAGTGGCAGGTTATTACTTATCACCTATCTTGAACACGTAGCTGCCGGGGCCCCATCGCTTACTAGCATAAAACAGGTATTTATTGGTTTTGGTATGTAAACGTGCTGATTTTGTTGTTTTTGTAGTCTTTCGTGTTCCCTACAAATTGAAGTCCATTTTGCATCGCATCAAGTAGTTACGTCAAAATTGAAGGTGACGTCTCCTCTGACGGATCAAGAGCGCTCGTTGCCATAACGACTTTTTTGCCCAAGGGCTAAAAAGAGTCACTTTAGGCCCTGTTTTGAGGTCGTAAAATAACGCATTCAATATAGGTAGTCCAAAAATGATATGTTTGGAATTGGAATCGATTATTGAAATATTTGGATCAATGAATGAAATTTCATTATTGACTAGATTCAAACTTTCACTGTTGAAGACGACAATTTTACAATCCTTTCATTATTATTATACACTCCTTTTGATCAGTTTCTTTGTCCTTCTTGATGTATAATATGACGCTTTTCTTGAGGAAACAGGACGAAATTAAACTATTTTCTATTATAGTCGCGTATAATGCAACGTTTCGTCCTAATTTAGGGCTTCATCAGGCTAAAAATGAACATACAGATTAACAATCACAAACAAGATGTGGAAAGGCTTACCAAAATACAAAATTGCAAAGTCAAAGGCATAACATGGAGAGAGAGACGAGAGAGCCAATGCACATAACTTGGCCGAGGTCTACTAGCCGTGTGGTCGTTTTTTATTATAAAAAGCAAGATAAGATACGAGTTTTTTTACTCTCTTCCCTTACTCATTATACACTCCAACTACAAAGTTAGATGGATCATGGATTCCTACAAGAAAAAAAGTTCAGCAGCTACATTGTTCATTTCATTTATTCTCGTACTTCAAAACAATTCAAAATTGCTAACATTTTAGGAATAAATCACTATTCAAAAGTAAAAACAATGAACTTTTCAAAATTCACTTCACATTATATTCTCAACAGTAAAATTTGTGAGTAGGTACTAATTCATTAAACATAACTGCGCGAATAAATTGTAGAGCTTCTATCAGCACTCCATTATGCTCACATATTCTCCAACATTTCTCCTTATGATCGGCGAATTATCATGTAGGTAGGGACCTAAACCACAACTGTGAAAAATGTATACCAAAACTAGCTTCGTAGCTCTATACTGTTGTTGTTGATGTCACTTTGACCTAGAAAGGTAACTGTACTCAAAAATAAGTACCCATAGATATATCATCAGCTACTACTGGACCACAGCTATCTGTTGCTGTTTTGACCTTCTTAAAGGGCAGTATTAATAAAAAATAAGCATAAGCATTTGCTTGGATTTCATAGGCGTTGCTAGGGAAAGTCTGCTTAGCAACTCCTCAAAAACCTGAGCAAATGCTTATGCTTGGTTTTTATTAATACTACCCAATGTTTACCTATTAACCTACTGTGAATAAATTGAAGAATAATCGTTTGATTTCTGCCCCACCCGCGATTGCTGAACTCTTACCAAAACAATTGTTTAAATTTCCATTTGAGATTTGTGGTTTTCAATGTCACAGGTACAGAATTTCAGTGAAACATGATTGAGATTGAGGTAGTGGGCCCTTATGCCCCTGGACAGTGGATCCTAGACATAAGGAATGCGCTGCAGTTTATTTGCTGGTTGCTGCCAAGATTTAGAGGTTAGAAGTATTGTTTTCCGTCCTATCCCATCCTCTTCGAACAACACGGTATCTGTGGCACTCCGCACTATAGAGATCGCACTATTCGCGATTTCAAAAATTTGAACGCCCTCTGGCGGCATGACGAATCTACTTTAAAAGTTTTTCTGTCACTTCTGTTCTGTCGCATCTGTCAGATTCGTCAGTCAGTCAAAATCCCGCGAGTAATTCATGTGTTTGTGTCAGTCAAGTGAAATACTGAATCGGCTGGGACCACCAAAGAAACAGCAAATGCTCATCATCATGCTCATCATGGAGCTTCCGAAGGGTAAGTTTATTCAAATACAGTCATCTTGGCAAATACATAACAAAGTTTCAGCGACAAAGAAAAGAGACGCAAATGGGGTTGTATTTCCGATTTTTTACATTTGTTTTACAACTTACCACTGTCCATGCCCCGTGCCACCCCTATTGGTGAAAATCTTTTCCGCGTGGTGGCGCTATACGCAATCAAACATGGTGGCCCAAGGGGCCTTGACAAATAGGTAGTAAACGCAGTGCGAATTTGCATCACAACAGCTGTCAACAGTGATAGCTGTCAGTGAAAGCGCAACAGTGGGCCAAGAACTGGGGGTTCGTTGGGAATGGAATTCCGTTGCAGTATCTCTAACTTATTTTTGTTTTAGAAAATGCCGATAATACAGATCGATTTTCCCAATATTTATGGTCATGTGGGTGACCAAATCAGCCCCCTCTCGACAAAGTGCGAAGAAATGTTTGAGGCAGGTCATGTTAAGACAGCAGGTTAATCATGTGTGGGGTGACTGGGGCTCACTGCGACTGTGAGACTTTTGTGCTTTGTTATGTCTTATAAATGGATCATCGAAAACCATTTGGAGGTTAGGTTCTGTGGCCCAGTTGTTGACTTAGCAGTGTCGTAAACTCGTGAAGCCATCTCCGATAAGCCAGTGAGAGCAGCTGGCGAGCCTGGAGATCAACGCCAGCGGTATTGGGAGAAGTGACCTGGCCTGCAAATCAGAATCCGTCACTCGCCTCATCAGTTCAGATTTAGAACAACTTGATCGATATGACTGATATGAGAATATTTTCCATTGTAGAAACACTAACATCAACCGATGATGCTATGATTAAACTTATGATTGAAGAATACTCAGTTATTATTGATAAACTATGATTTTCATTATTCTAGACAGCGGTAAATGCTTATTAGCTACTGAAATTTTACTTTACAGTCAATGTATGAGTCGTACGATTACTCCAAAAGAATGTTCATCTTTCTGGCCTAACCGCCTAAACGATCATTGTTGGCTCATTTTCCTGATGCGTCCTGTTGTACCTATGCCTTGTCTTGTGGGGGCTTGAAAAGTATATGATGCAACAGGAAGCCTTCATACAAGCCATCGTAGCAGTTCAGCTAGGCAAGGGGCTCACACAACTCAACACCTGTAATGTATAGATACGCATTCAGAGATTGCATTTTTCGGCCAGCATTTCACCAACTTACGTATCAGCTTTTGCTGCTGCATTGTGTCCATCGGCGTATACTAAGGCAGTAATTCAAGTCAAACTACAACACTCACTCGCTCACACACACGACGATGTGGAAAACCAGGAAAACAAAAAAAATTGAATTATTTTTCAACTGTCAAAACTGTCAATATTCTATGATTTGGAGTAGGTACTGTCAATTGTCGAGTGCTACTGCGCTACTGCGCTGGGCTGTGCGCTGGGTACCTATTTGTCAAGGCCCCTTGGGCCACCATGTTTGATTGCGTTCAGCGCCTTCTGGTGGCTGCTGATTTTCGCTGATACTCTAGCTCCCGACCCGCGATGCAAGCTTTTCGACACAATAAACCTGCAGGTTAGAAAATTGTGAAGTTCTGAAGGCCGCTGACAAATTCCAAACAGGACAATAATTTCATAGTTTTCCCCTTCTGGTGCTTATCTGACCATTGGAAAACTTGTTTCCCTCTCTTATTGTGGCTTGACTTACCTTAAAAAAATCATTCAAGGAATTCTTTCTCTCAGTCCAGACACATCTGGCAGCTGAATTGAAGTTAACGAAGAACAGTCCAAGCAGGGAGAGGAACTGGGACTTGTTGAAAAATAAATTCCTGAAACACTCTACCATAAACTGCTCTGAACCATCAGCATATTGGACCAACTATTGTTATCAAACGTGGGCAGAAGTCTTGAGCAAAACTGTGTGAAAAGCTCCAAGGATTATGCAGACCTGCTGAATCTTCGACTTCGACTGAACAAGGAGTCCGCCCAATATTGATCTTTATTATGCAAACAAGAACTAGATGCCTACTTTGAAAATATTCCAGTCAAACTGGGGGTTACCAGTTCCTCAATAATATTTGTTATAAATCATTTCTCTGTTTATCCTTATAGCTTATAATAATACATAATTATTGTATTGACTTAATTTTACTTCATACACGTTACAATTACATATCGCATCTAATCATTCAAGTCAGCATTTAGAAACTCCCTGATGCAGTAAGAATGAGCCCTGGAGCAGTAGGTAACTTTCTTGTCTCTCGCCTTCTAGGTCAAGGGTTTCACCACAAACCCCAAATTCCGCATAAACTCAAATGTACACTGTTAAGGGCTTTGGTCGCCTCTTCCACGTAACATCAAATAGGTAGTCGAAGACAGCACTTGAATTCAAGTAGTCTCTCTGTCTCTGGAATTTCGAAAACCTTGAACTTTTATACAAAAACACACCGTAGGTACACTTACATTATTCAAGCATTCACCCACATTTTCTTGTTCAAGACGAACCAACTCAAAATGAACCACACGGACAGCCCGTGCGAACAAAACACCTGGTATCAAAACACGACGCACACGACAATGCCATGACAGTGACAGATTGGCTAATGACAGAAAAACTTACAATCCTCAATCTAGGGAACCTGATTATCACGTGACCGGCCGGCCGGCGTAAGGGTACCGCATTCTGGCTGAGCGTTTGTTTACTAAATGGCCTCACGGAGTTAAGGAGTGACAGCTGTCGGCATCACGGAAGGCCATAGGCGTCCATCCCAGCGGGTTCTAGCTGTCAAGAGCGTGTTTATTTTGGATTTAGGTGTACAAATTCGTGTGAGAGGTGGATATGACTTGCCCGATGAGTTTCAAAACACGTCTTTTATGCCGCTATATGCATGAAATTTTCATGTATGTTCGGTTGCGGACATCAAGCAACAGCACCGGACCCCGCAAATTTCCTTTTCTCTCCGCTCATGATAAATTTTGACACATAGCTGAATTTTAGCCCCTCCCATCGGCCCTTAGCAACGGATGATTGCGTAACCCTTGTACAGCCAAAGCTGTCGATAATCTAGCAACCCTACCTCAATCTTGTTTACAGCGCCCCCATCAGTAGTTGAAATCAGTGTTGCCAGATGAAATTTTTTCTGGTCCCTAGAATTCCACTTCAAAAATCCCTAGAATCCCCTGAGTCGATAAAGTAGGAATGAACGGATTTGTGGGGGAGGGGGGGGTCCGGGGCGCCGCAGGCGAATTTTTTTCCGGATTTAGGGAAAAACTAGGGATAAACCATCCCCAATTTCTTTTTAACCTCAAGTAATTTCAATTTTTGGTTTGGTCTTTTTTTTAATTCACGATTTGTACATTTAAGTAACTTAACATTTTTTTCATTACATCAAATGAACAGTAGGTACCTACCCAACTGGCTGTTGCGAGTTGCTTAGGCCAATGCAGAAGAAAAAAAAATACTTACCTATTTTATTAAGTATGTGAGATAACATTTAAATACCTACCTATACTTTATTTAATTGCAGTGTATCCGACGTACTCTTTTCAGATCTTACCATGTGAAAAAATCATCCGATTTAGTAATATCCCAACACCATAATTTCAACTGTACTTGAAAATTTATTGAAATTTGAAAAAAAAAGGTTGAGAATTGAGAAAAATGCAGATTCAGACAAAAGGGTAGAAAATCCCTAGAAATTTAAAAAAAATCCCTTTTTCCCTAGATGAACAAAAAGTACCTAGAACTAGGGAAAAATTCCCTGATCTGGCAACACTGGTTGAAATCGCGAATTGTCAGATCCTCGAGAGGGTCTATCAAAAGGACATGACCACTGTCATAATCTGTCACTTTCGACTGTCACTTTCGGTGCCGTGTATCTCCGAGGCTAGAGTTTTCGACGCTAATCGGTCTACCCCTTTAGAGTCGGTGATCTCCCATAGTGCATTGCATTTCGATCGACTTGTCAAAACTGCCAGTGGGTACCTACTACTACCTACCTACAATCTACATAACTGTTTTATGCCGAGTATTATTGTTCTATGAGTATTATATTTTATGGCTTCATCTTCACTCTTGCAACTAGAAAGGCGTATTATTCCCTGAAATCGATTTCCGAGTTGTTGTATCTATACCACTTTATCATCACAAAATGTAAGTTGCTAGTAATAGGTGTATGTCTTGGATAGTTTCTTCAAGTTTCATTTCTCCCGTGACATTTTAGGTTAGAACTACCCGGAATTGTTGACACGTACAACTGTTCCCAATGTTCGCATCGGACTGATTTCGCCTTTCAGCTTGGTCACCACGTTCAAAGGAATCACAAAAATGTCTATGGAGCTGAACTGTACCATGCCGTTGTTGAACCGGAGCAGTTTCTATGCATGTGCTGCGGCTACAAGAGCTACTATCAGTTCAAACTGTACGAACATTTCAAACAAATACATGACCTACGGACGACGGAAAGAGAGACGTTTTGTGACGAAATTGGAAGATATCGGTGCGAGAACTGCAAATACCGGTTAGATTCGAGTTTATCTCTCATAAAACATCACGATTTGTGTGAGACGCCAACGGGGGAAGCACAAGAAACCAATATGGAAGAGGTCAAAGCCATGGGATCGATAGAATTGAATGAGGCGACTGCAAGGTCAAATAGAGATGTTGGAGTAATGGAATTGAACGTGTCGACTGAGGTGTTGACCCATGACTCAAATCGAGATCCAGAAAAAGAAATAGACTGGTTACAATGTAACCATTGTCCCTACAGAACTAAACTGAATTTTGATTTGAGACGGCACATCAGTTGTAAACATACTAGGAATAAGGAAGTCATCTGGTTCCAGTGCAACAATTGTTCGTATCGAGCTTTACGAAAGTCACATTTGAGAGAGCACATTGGCTTTAAACATCCTAGGAATGGAGAAGACATCTGGTTCCGGTGCATCAAATGCTCGTATCGATCTATACGACAGACGCATTTGAAAAAGCACATTTTAGATGAACATGCTACGAATGAAGAAAAGTGGTTTCAGTGCAGCCATTGTTCGTACCAAGCTAAACGTAAGTCATTTCTCAAAAAACATATCAAGAATGAACATGCTGCAAATGACAAATTCACCTGGTTCCAGTGCAGTGATTGTTCGTATCGAGCTAAAAGAAATTCAGATCTGAAACAACATATCACGAATAAACATGCTGCGATTGGAGAAATCAATTGGTTCCAGTGCAATCATTGTTCGTACCGCGCCAAACAAAGGTCAGCTATGACCAGACACATGATATGTAAACATGCTGCGAATGAAGAAATAAACTGGTTCCAATGCAACCATTGTTCATACCAAGCTAAACGGAAGTCATTTCTGCAGGAACATATTAAGAATAGACATGCTGCGAGTGACGAAATCAACTGGTTCCAGTGCAGTAATTGTTCGTATCGAGCTAATCGACAGTCATCTGTGAGGAGGCACATCATGTTTAAACATGCTGCGAATGAGGAAGTAAACTGGTTCCAATGCAACCATTGTTCGTACCAAGCGAAACGAAGTTCAGATCTGAAAAAACATATTACGAATAAACATGCTGCGACTGAAGAAATCACCTGGTTCCAGTGCAATCATTGTTCGTACCGATGTAAAGACAAGTGTTATTTGAAAACGCACAACATATTAAAACATAGTGCAAATGAAGAAATCAAGTGGTTCCCTTGCAACCATTGTTCTTACCGAGCTAAAAAGAACTCACATTTGAAAAGCCACTTGGGGCGCATCCATAAACAACACTCTGGGTAATGTTTGCACGAACCTTCGCTTTGGAGTGTTAATAAACTAACTTATTAGGTGATTTTTACTCCAGCCAATGATCCTTCATGATGCAAAAATCAAGTAGGTACCATGCGCTCAACGGAAATTGCGCTCAACGGAATCTACGTTCAACGGAGTCTACGTTCGACGGAATAATTTGTAACATTGTGGACTGTTTTCCCCTATTCAATTTAGAGCATTCTCTCCTAGTTGTTTATTCAGTTTTCAAATGCTTCTTTCTCGAAGCATAAATACCAAATTTGCCACATATTAACTTTTGAAGTTTCATAATTATTTTTCAAACTTTTCATTGGTTTATTTTTCCAACCACTTGCAATCGTGCGGGATTTTGAGCTATTAAGCTTTTTGATTTATTGAAGTTAGTAGATAAAATAGGGGCGTGCAACAGTGGGGGGGGGACAACCTTGAGAGGTCATTGACACCTGACCTTGACCTTGAAAGGTCATTGACCCCTGACCTTGACCTTGAAAGGTCAGTGACCCCTGACCTTGAATTCGACCTTGATCTTGAATTTCACCTCGACCTTGAATTTGACCTTGACCTTGACCTCGACCTTGACCTCGGTCCGCGTCCTAACCTTGGTCTGTTCCTTAACCTCGCCAGTTATCAACCTTCAACATTAAAAACAAAGTCGTAGGAAGAAAACACGTCTTGCTCGATGTAAATTTCTTTGTGGTGCGACAGTATATAAGAGCCCGCTCGGTTGGAGAAGACAACATTCATTCGCAACATATCCAAGTGTTAGTTGTTGTTATTGTGTCGTGCATCTTTCAAACGAAAATGTCTCTGTGTAATGAAACCGACGGACCAGGACAGAATAGGGTAAAAATATTAAGTCATTACATTTTTCCTTCACCACTCAATAACCCCGAAACTTCACTTTTGCAACAGTTCCTTGATCAAAATTCAGTCAATCTAACGGCTGACAACATAACGGATGATGAGGTGATTGATTTGGTATCGCAATCAACTACTGACCAACCGACAAATACGAACTATGATGATAATGCGCAAGAAAACGAACAACCATCACTAACTCATTCGTTTCAGCTGTTAGAACCAATCGCAATCGATTTTTATCAAATGTTGCAAAATAAGGTAGAGGATGTGCAATTACCATCATTATCGCAGTTTAGTACACTCGTTGCGGAAGTATCACAGACTGATGATGCACTTATTCAAGCTGCAGAGATGCATGAGAGAAAGGTGGAAAAAATTTGTGTCATTTTAAAATCAAAAGCGCAAAACGTAAGAAAAGTGGAAGAGTTGAAAAATCAAATCAAAATTTTAGAAAAAGAGATAATTTCGCAAAATTATGAAGTTATAAAATTGAGAAGAGACCTGAACAAGACATGACATTTCAGACCGATGACACACCAACGTACCGGTGCATGCAATGTCTTAAAACATTTACACAGAAATCGCATTTGAAACGGCATATGCAGCAAAGTTGCAAGAATTTGAAACGTCACATGGATGAAAGCGGATATAATTCTTATAAGCGAGCTCGCATGGCAGGTAAGAAAATAATTGCTCCACTGTGAGTATTAGGAAGTAATGTAATTATTACCACACATATAAACAATTGCTGCACGTCGTTGAGAGATAATGTGCAACTCATTAAAACTGCTTTCAAATGCCGTATTGTGACGTATAGATTGACATCCCCTCATCAACACCTGATTTTACGAGAGTTTATGGATGATGTGTGGACCTCATTTAGGCAGTTGATTCAAGAACAGCTCGAGAAAGTGACAGCTGTCAAGGTCAATACCGAGCTGTTCGGTAATTACATCTTACAATCAAAAGATATCACCGACTCAAAATCCTTTCGAATAAAAAACATCGTAATAACCCGATCAACTGGCCTGAAACAATATGTAGTAGTTTGGTGATGTGATATCTTTTGTTCTAAGTTTTTCATGGCTTTTTCTGAGTCATCACTCTTTTTCTTATGCACCAGTGATCTGCCAAACTTGTCAATCATGTTAACTGTCTCTGATATAACTGCGTGTTGATTGAGCTTTCACTTCACTTTATAATGCTTGATTGTTTGAGTTCTTGCATTATATGTAATATTTCATTATCCACTGCTGTATTACCAGCATGCTGTGCACCAATCAGCAATCTCAATCTGTTGACCAATTTATTCGGGTTTTTCCATGGGATGAATTCTACTTCTTTATTATTCAAATGAAGAAATGCTCCTGCACCTGACTTGGTACGTGAGCGTTTGTTTAGAGATGTGGGTGTTGTGAAACGTCGTGGTGTCATGTCTGGTTGAGATAAAATTCGTTTTACCATGGAATACTTTCTTCCACCGTTTCCGGCTAGGCGATGTGTAGGATCATAGTGTTGTCTTGCCGCACCAGAGACTTCCATAATTGCTTTATAATTTCTTTCGTCTTTGAGTGTATAGTTTCCAGGTTCCTTCTTAAAGAGGAACTCATACAGACCGGGTGTTCCTTTATATGTCACACCATCAATTTTAACATCATCACCAATAAACTGTACTATTTTGTTACCAATAGAGAATTTTTCTGTGGAGCGATCTAGTCGAATTCCATATTGATGATCAAATGGATTTTCAGTATCTCCAATCATATTCCTGATATATTCTTTAGCTAAACCACTATACTGCTCTACATATTCATTCATTACTTCTTCATGTTTGGATATTTCATGCAATGAGACATATTGATCATCTTCCTGAGTTTCGATATCGCTACCAGCATCATCATCATCATCATCGTTGGTAAAAACATCTTCCGAGAATGAAGGAGCACTTTTGCGACCGTGGAACTTTTTTTGTAACTAATTTCATTTTTTTATTTCATTTTTTATTTTATTTTTTATGGGGGTTGGAGGGGTTTTCACTTCTGATTTAATATATCTCAATAAATCCTTTAACGGTTTTGTGATGGGTGCAAAAAAATTTTCACGTCCAAAACTCATACGGGTTATATCAGAGCGTAAACCTTCAAGTTTCTTTCTGACGGCCGCTCGGCTCTTAATCAACTGTCGTGCTATCCGTTCATTCATTAGTTATGATCTTGCTTCATAGATGTCTGTTATAAAACAATCAAGTCCTCTGCGGTATCTCCCGTTATTTATAGGTGAATCTTTGTCTATCGTTAAAAAGCCGTGAGGTTCCCGCCAACACTGTGCACAAATATCTCTGAATTGTTCTCTGCTCATGTCCGGTGTGACATGAGTGTTTATTATGTGATCCAAATTCAATGTGTCTTGTTTGAAAAGGATTAGAAAATTTGCATTGTCTCTCACCAATTGTTTTGGTATTGAGGAATATGTTTGTGCTAAATAGAAACAATCAATATTTCTATGTCTCCCAAAATTGAAGTAGTCTCTGATAATATTTTGATTGCAAGATATAACATCATCAAAAATTATAACTGAATTCTCATTTGCTTGATTTGGTGGTATGACGTCTGCTCCATCTTGAAATTCAAAAAGTCCGATTTCTTCAATTGGTTCAAGAATTTTTTCAAGTGTAAATATTTTGGTTGAAGGAGAGTTTTGCAGTATAAATAAATATTTCGAAATCGCAAGCCATTCGGGTGCTCTAACAAACCCAACATCAAATTTGTTTTGCCGCAACCGCTTCCGCCAACTATCAAACCGCGGTTGCAACCACCCAATAACGCACCGTGCGTGTTGAAATTTTGCATATCTGAAACAACCTCATCATAGTTTGTAACAGGCAGTGCGTGCTTTTGCTTTTCCTGATTCATATTCTCAACTAAGTGAAATTCTTGGTATTTTTTATATTTATATGTGATTTTCACGTTGAAATAAGGTGTATACAAGAAGACAGATTCCAAATAGTTATTCTATTTTTTTAACAATTCATTCCAATGCTTGACGTATTTTTACAGCAAGCAAATTATCGAGCTCCAGAAATAGACGGTGAAGAGCCATCTGCTCTTCCTGGAAGAGTTTCCTTAGCTTCTGCTTCTTTGCAATCCTGGGAGGAATTTTACGGATTATCCGCAAATTTGGTTGTGGGGTGTAGGTGTCAAAGCTGTCCTCGCCCCAGCATTCTCCATCACCAGATTGTTCTTGGAAAATACAACAATATCAAATTATGCTTCCTTCAAAATTACATTTCGCTTACCTTCCGCATCAGAATTGAAATTCAAATGATGATGAGTCATTTTTCTAGCAATTAGCTTTTTTGGTGTTTCATCTATTGTTCCTCCAGAGTGTTGTGGGATAGGATCCGACACTGGAGTAGAAACTTTGCTCGTTTCGGTTGACATGTTGTTATTGAATCTATGCTGACGACTAAACCTAACTGGCGACAATCTGTAATATATGTACAAAACCCCCACCAATTTCCATTGCTTTTGGTCGAGATTGATGATGATATTAGAAATCGAGCTTATAACTATACCGCTCCTCCCACTCCTACACCTGATCCGCTCAGACAAGTCTAGACATGTTTCTTTAAGGTTGCTCCCCCCACTCAATGCGATTGAGGTTAATGAACTTCCGAGGTCGAGGGTCAAGGTCGGGGTCAAAGGTCAAGGTCAGGGATCAATGACCTGTCAAGGTCAGGGGTCAATGACCTGTCAAGGTCAAATTCAAGGTTAAGGTCAAATTCATGGTCAGGGGTCAATGACCTTTCAAAGTCAAGATCAGGGGTCAATGACCTTTCAAGGTCAAGATCAGGGGTCAATGACCTCTCAAAGTCAAGGTCAGGGGTCAATGACCTGTCAAGGTCAGGGGTCAATGACCTGTCAAGGTCAGGGGTCAATGACCTCTCAAGGTTGTCCCCTCCATCACCGTTGCACGCCCCTATTTTATCTACTGAAGTTAATATACTTCCTCTATTTCAACCTTGATATTAACAAAATTTTCCCATTAAATGCCGCCTCCAAAGTCTTAGTAACGTGAATCTGCAACTATGTATTTACTTCGAAGCCCCGCAGGAATTCAAGATTTATTAAAGTTTATTTATGTCAAGCAAACTTGGTATATTTTTCTAAGTACTTGCCCGCGAATCTAGAAGCCGCGAAAGACGCTTGGGAGGTCCAGTTGTGTCATCTTTGCACAAATCCCCTCCAAAAACGGTCTCTCTTTCTGGGTCTAGGAGGAAGGCTTTGGAGAGAAAAATGAGTAAGTAAGAGAGTAAGGCAGTGAGAAAGTTGTAGGATAGCAAGCAAATATGAAAGTCGTAAAAATTAGTAAGCTCGTAAATAATTAATTTTGTATCACTTGCAAGTAAAGCTGTAAATTTAATATTGAAAAATTGTGGAAAAGGATACAAGGATTATATTTCACCAGAAACTAAATAATGTAAGTACACACTCTTTGCGCCTTATCGTTTTCGTTGCCCCGTATATAATTTAGGAATAGGAAATAGGTATGTTTTCGATCGTAGAAGTATAAAAATAGTTATCCTCCTTTGTTTGAACTTAGTGTAAATGTTTATTTTTGTTTTTTTATCAATATACAGAAGTAGCCGTACCCGTTTGCATTTCATTTCACTTGTAAGTTTAAGTACAAATAATACTTTAAAACAATACGCCAAATCTTTGCGGACCCACAAAAACAGCCTCACCGAAGAAATACGTAAAGAGTACGTATCGCCTATAATTAAAGTTGAGTATAAAAACTTGTTTTTCTTTTGGATATTTCCAGTCCAGTGGGCGTGGACTTTGCGCACTCATGACGTAACCTCAGAACTGCGCTGTCGCGCGTATTTGGAGGTTCCATCATTGTTCCTTTTCCACAAGTAACGTCACAAACAGTAAGACGACAAAAAGAAACTCTGCTACGCCAAAATTAGCCGCTAAGTAGAGATCAGTACTTCTTATGATTCATTCTCATTTCATTGTTTATTGTCGGGTTATACATGAAAGTAAAGGAAGGAAAGAGAGGGAAAGTGAAGTAAAGGAGTGAATGTGAAGTTGGAAATAGATGGATGAATTCATCGACTAGAGTATATTCCAAAATAAAGCCGCTCAGATCAATATTGTAGTGACACAGTAATAATTTAGTATGTATTTGAATTGTTTTTTTTTGTCTGTTTCATTTACTTACCCTAATTTTACAGTGTTTTTAGGCACAATAAAAATAAATCAAAAATGCTTTTTTGTGGTTGTATTTTATTCATATTAATGAGAAAGAATACGAATTGATATTATCAACATTGTGAGAATGTTTTACAATAAAATAACTATGAAATGTTCTAAAACGCCATCGTTAAAAAAATTATTGATAGATTATTCACTTACAAAAAGAACAAATCCATATCTCTGATAATGGAATTCCATTCAAATTTGCACAACTCATATGATACCACTCGATTTAGCAGAATCCTGAGTCGCATGCAATAAGTGGTGATACACTATCACACTATCATCTGCCTTTTGACAAATGTGCAATACAGTGGGGGATTTGATGGTTCAGTGCCTTCTGCATTTAAGCTGGTCGACGAATGTTCAGTGGCTTCATCACTCTTCGGAGATTCTCTAGTCGATGATTTTATCCATCTATTCAGACTTGACTTTCATTTCAACGTGGATGATTTTATGCCAGACTGAAAGTACAGGGAGCACACAGGCCCGTTTTTTCTCTGCGATGGCGATGTCCCGTCTCTTCAATGCAATTATATCCACTTTTGTCGCCGCTCAATCATCAGCGGACAATCAAATTTCTTCCCCCTTGGTTTGACGGAGGACACCCTGTTGGATAAAAAGGACCCCTTATTACAACAATCCTCACATTTTATAAGATTTTTACCGAAAAAATGTAATATTTGCAAGTTTGGCTGCATTTTTGTTAGGTACATATCCTACGACTCGGCAACAGCTCGGCATGATTATGAAGAATTCTCTCACCTAGTCGATGCTGAAATGCGAATTGTCAGCTGGATTACATTGGAAACATTAATTATCCACTTACCTTTCAATTTTTCAATAGTTTTCCTCACAAACTTGCTGCGCAATTATCTGATTTCTGCCAAACTTCCTCCTTCCTCCATCCCAATGTAAAAATGGCCCATGTTTTATGTTAACCCATGAACTAAACATGTGCAGTTTAGTATACCACCATAAGTTAAACAACCTACTACCAGAATAGCCAATTATTATGTCCAGGGTTTTGTATGAAAACTATCTCTGCTAGGTTGGCAGCACTTACTGTCACTCCTGATTCACCCCCTCTACCCCTTTCCACACCCATCACTGTAGCTGTCAAACAAAATGTAACATGTATTTAACCAGCATTCCCACCCTCGACCTCGAAGGCCCTTTTTATTACGAAATACCCTACAGGAAGGTCGTTGTACTTACCTCTTGCTCTTGACCGTTGATAAACATAAATAAATCATAATACGCAAATATTCCATTAGCTGTCACTTTGGCAAGAAGTGTTGCCAACATACGTGTTCGTTGTTTTCATGCAAAACCTTGACCTAGGGTGGACCTAGGCCACGTTTTGACGTCACACTAATTGAGCGCATTAAGTATGTGATCCAGCCAGCCAAGTCAAGCCAACCAATAATATTTAGGCCGGCCGCCGGATTGTCTCCCATAATGCATTGCATTCATAGACAATGCATTCCGATCGACTTGTCAAAACTGACAAGTGGGGTGTGGACTGTGGGTATCTGTTTTATGCCAAGTTATATGCCTTCATTTTCACTTTTGCAACTAGGAAGACATATCGTTCCCAGAAATCGCTTCCTGATTTGTTGTATCTCTACCACTTCATCACAAAATGTAAGTTGCTAGTTATAGGTACCGTATGATCGAAAGTTTTTCTCTCCTAGGCAGGCTGTGGTCTGGTCATTTGCAGGCAAACAAGGCTGATTTTGGCCAGGCCACAGCCTGCCCAAAGGAGAAAAGTTTTTGATCATACGGTATGTCTTGAATAGTTCCTTCAAGTCTCATTTCTGCGTGCTATTCTAGGTTAGAAGTACCCGGAATTGTTGACCCGTACAACTGTTCCCAATGTTCGCATCGGACTGATTTCGCCTTTCAGCTTAGTCACCACGTTCAAAGGAATCACAAAAATGTCTATGGAGCTGAACTGTACCATGCCGTTGTTGAACCGGAGCAGTTTCTATGCATGTGCTGCGGCTACAAGAGCTACTATCAGTTCGAACTGTACGAACATTTCAAACAAATACATGACCTACGGACGACGGAAAGAGGGACGTTTTGTGAAGAAATTGGAAAATATCGGTGCGAGAACTGCAAATACCGGTTAGATTCGAGTTTATCTCTCATAAAACATCACGATTTGTGTGGAAAGACGCCAACGGGGGAGCCACAAGAAACCAATATGGAAGAGGTCGAACGCATGGAATCGATAGAATTGAATGAGGCTACTGCAAGGTCAAATAGAGATGTTGGAGTAATGGAATTGAACGTGTTGACCCATGATTCAAATCGAGATTCAGAAAAAGAAGTAGACTGGTTACAATGTAACCATTGTCCCTACAGAACTGAACTGAATTTTGATTTGAGACAGCACATCAGTTGTAAACATACTAGGAATAAAGAAGTCATCTGGTTCCAGTGCAACGATTGTTCGTATCGAGCTTTACGAAAGTCACATTTGAGAGAGCACATTGGCTTCAAACATCCTAGGAATGGAGAAGACATCTGGTTCCAGTGCAATAATTGTTCGTATCGATCCATACGAAAGACGCATTTGAGAAAGCACATTTTGGATGAACATGCTACGAATGAAGAAAAGTGGTTCCAGTGCAGCCATTGTTCGTATCGATCTATACGAAAAGCGCATTTGAAAGTGCACAATATGTTCATACATGCTAAGGATGAAGAAATAAAATGGCTCCAGTGCAACCATTGTTCGTACCGCGCCAAACAAAGGTCAGCTATGACCAGTCACATGATATGTAAACATACTGCGAATGAAGAAATCAACTGGTTCCAATGCAACCATTGTTCATACCAAGCTAAACTAAAGACATTTCTGCAAGAACATATCAAGAATAGACATGCTGCGAGTGACGAAATCAACTGGTTCCAGTGCAGTAATTGTTCGTATCGAGCTAATCGACAGTCATCTGTGAGGAGGCACATCATGTTTAAACATGCTGCGAATGAGGAAGTAAACTGGTTCCAATGCAACCATTGTTCGTACCAAGCGAAACGAAGTTCAGATCTGAAAAAACATATTACGAATAAACATGCTGCGACTGAAGAAATCACCTGGTTCCAGTGCAATCATTGTTCGTACCGATGTAAAGACAAGTGTTATTTGAAAACGCACAACATATTAAAACATAGTGCAAATGAAGAAATCAAGTGGTTCCCTTGCAACCATTGTTCTTACCGAGCTAAAAAGAACTCACATTTGAAAAGCCACTTGGGGCGCATCCATAAACAACACTCTGGGTAATGTTTGCACGAACCTTCGCTTTGGAGTGTTAATAAACTAACTTATTAGGTGATTTTTACTCCAGCCAATGATCCTTCATGATGCAAAAATCAAGTAGGTACCATGCGCTCAACGGAAATTGCGCTCAACGGAATCTACGTTCAACGGAGTCTACGTTCGACGGAATAATTTGTAACATTGTGGACTGTTTTCCCCTATTCAATTTAGAGCATTCTCTCCTAGTTGTTTATTCAGTTTTCAAATGCTTCTTTCTCGAAGCATAAATACCAAATTTGCCACATATTAACTTTTGAAGTTTCATAATTATTTTTCAAACTTTTCATTGGTTTATTTTTCCAACCACTTGCAATCGTGCGGGATTTTGAGCTATTAAGCTTTTTGATTTATTGAAGTTAGTAGATAAAATAGGGGCGTGCAACAGTGGTGGGGGGACAACCTTGAGAGGTCATTGACTCCTGACCTTGACCTTGAAAGGTCATTGACCCCTGACCTTGACCTTGAAAGGTCATTGACCCCTGACCTTGAATTTGACCTTGATCTTGAATTTCACCTCGACCTTGAATTTGACCTTGACCTTGACTTCGACCTTCACCTCGGTTCGCGTCCTAATCTTGGTCTGTTCCTTAACCTCGCCAGTTATCAACCTTCAACATTAAATAAATAAATAAATAAATAAAGAATTTATTGTGTAAAAGGTACACAAAAGGTGAGATTCAGCTCAACGGCTGATCTTCCGTCTCACCGAAAATTATGTAAAACATAAAATACAAAAACAGAAAACACATTATATGCAACAAAGTTCTGAAGCAACGTATAATTACAAAAAAGCGTTGTGGTCGGAGTTGAGAAACTCGTCCCACGAGTAGTAAGCCTCCTTGATCAACAGTTTTTTGACATGGCTTTTGAATGACAATAAAGGTAACTTTTTGACTTCATCTGGGACTTTATTGAAGAATCTGATGGCATGATAATTACTGGCCATCCGAGACCGGGTAAGCCGCAGAGGAGCTGGACGCAAAAGCTGCTTATTCCTTGTATCGTGCACATGGATATCCGAATTCGCGGAGTACTCTGATAAGTTGTTTTTGACGTGGACCAAGCACTGGAAGATATAAAGGCAAAGCAAGGTCATGATTTTCAGTCTGACAAAATGTGGCCGACAATCGTCTCTGTAGCCAATACCCGCAACAACACGAAGAGCTCTTCTTTGTAAACGGAAAATGTAGGATCTCACCGACGAGTGGCCCCATACAACTAACGCATGCGACAAGTGAGTCTCAATGACAGAAAAATAAGCGTTACGCAATACAGAGCCCGACACACAGTTCGAGATACTACGCAGCAAGTAAATTTGTCTTGACAACTTGGTCCCCAAAACATCACCATATTTGTCCCACAACAGTCTGGAGTCTATGTGCAGTCCCAGAAACTTAGCCGATCCCTCCAGGTCCACATCACCGACTCTATTCAAAGTGAACAAAACACTAGCAGATTTTTCATTATTAAGGCTCAGCCTATTCGAAGCAAACCAACGTGTAGCTAGCCCTCGCAAACTGGCGTCGAGACAGACAGCATTCTCAAGTCCTGGAGCCGAACTGCATAGAACTGTGTCATCAGCGAACAACCTGATAGCCCCATCGGCATGTTCGAAAGGTAAGTCATTGATATAAATCAGATTATTAAAAACAAAGTCGTAGGAAGAAAACACGTCTCGCTCGATGTAAATTTCTTTGTGGTGCGACAGTACACAGGGTGTCCCGAAATTAGCCTGCCATTCTTCAGTAGCAGATTCTACGAGCAGAAATAAGAAAAAAAGTTCCTATAAACTTGGGTCAAAAAATGCCCCATAAGGGAGCTACAGCCCCCTAAAGGTGGGTCCCTGAAGATGATGTTTAATTAATATCTGCGAAACTATTTGGAGCAAAATGATACAATTTGGCACATTCCCAGAAGTTTTTATGCTCAACAAAATGGGGCAGAAGTCATTTGAAAAATTTGCCCGAGAGTGGGGTAACTTGGTAGGAGGTGGGGTAACAATTACCCCAACTTTTTTGTGAATATTTTTTTTCAAGATTTTATGCAAAATTATGAAATTTCAGGGTGATTTGCGTAAAAAAATTGCTCTTGTTGAACTTCGATATCTTGCCCCGTTTCCGACTAAAATCGTTCTGAAATTTTTTTGCAGACTGAAGAATCGAATTTGTTGACGATCGACTTTTTTCTAGTTCCAAAATCAGCCCTGAGTATTTCATGAGCGTATTCTACGGTCAAAAATAAGGAAAAAAGTTCCTATAATTTTGGGTCAAAAAATGCTCCATAAGCGATCTACAGCCCCCTAAAGGCGGGTCCCTGAAGATGATTTTTAATCAATATCTCCGAAACTAGTTGGGGCATAATAATAAAATTTGGCACATGCCCAGAAGTTTTCATGCTTAACAAGATGGGGTAAAATTCATTCAAAAAATTTGCCCGGGAGTGGGGTAACTTGGTAGGAGTTGGGGTAAAAACTACCCCAACTTTTGTGTGTTTGTTTTATTTTAGATTCTATGCAAAATTATAAAATTTCAGGGTGATTTACGGAAAAAAGGTGTTCTTGTTGAACTTCGATAGCTTGCTCCATTTTTGATTAAAATCGTTTTGAAATTATTTTTTTTGCAGACTGAAGAATCGAATTTGTGGACGATCGACTTTTTTTGGTTCCAAAATCGGCTTTGAGTATTTCATGCGCGTATTCTGCGACCACCAAAAATAAGAGAAAAATTTCCATGAACACATGAGCCGGAAAATGCTTTATAAGGGGACTACAGCCCCCTGAATGTGTGCCCCTGAAGATGGTTTTTATTTATTATCTCCGAAACTAAAGTGCTCAACAATGAAAGTGTTACAAAGCAAAAATTCACCCAATTTTGAACCGCTGTAACTTTTGATTGGCACAAACGATTCTGATTCTGTTTCAAGTACTGAAGAGCCCAATCTTTTGGCCATCTTTCTTGTCAATATAGAATCCATAGAGCCCCTCATAAAATTTCTACAGGGTGATGAACAGACCAGTGCAAAATTGATGAAAGTTCAACATACCCCCGTTTTCGTTAAAAAGATTTTTCGGGAGTATCAACACCAAATTTATGAAGAATGATGTGTTCCCTCGAAACGGTTTTTGAATTTTCGGGATTCCAGTCAAAACAGCCAAAATGTGATTTTTTATTGTGAATACTGTATATTATTCCTGTAGCAACGCAAAAACATTAGAACTTTTCATATCAAGATGACGCCACTTGGTAGGCTTGTTCACTGAACAATTCTGAGCAATTTGACTTGCAAAACGTTCCTATTGTCTAGTGTAGGGGTGAAGAAAAGCCCAATTGGCAGTGTACTTTTTGGTACTACTCCTAAAATTCGAGTTTTTAGCATTGAAAAAAGGTTAATTTCTACTCTCTTTAGTCAACATGGGACTACGTCATTGGAATTGGATTAACAACATTTCCGCCATTTTGGAATTTTTTGCCTTTACCTCAAATTTCAAAACATAGGCATGTTTCGCATCATTTCTTGAAATGTTGGTCCCCTAAATGGGATTCTGTCAATAAGATCTGTCTATCTGTTTGTTTATCTGTCTATCTCTTTCCGAAAAAATATTGATAGAATTTTTAACCCCACCCCCCTTCTTCCTGAAATTCTCTGAGTGTCCAATTTGATATTCTTGAGCTCTCAATTCTTTGCAATGCAGTCAACGTCATCCTGCATAGCATCGGGAGAGATAATTTTCTGTGGAAAAAATGCCACCCAAATTTCACCCTTTCGCTCCCCCCACCTCATCTCAAAAATCTAAAATGGCAATACCTACTTTGTGATACATCAAATTGAAGGAAATTAAATTCTCTCCATGAACAAAATTTTTTCAAACTTTTTAAAACCCCCATTTTCCTCACAAAACACCCCAAATGTCTAATTTATTTGGAGAGGGGTTGAAAATTTCAAAAAAATTGTTTTTGGAAGGAGAATTCAATTCCTTTCAATTTGATGTATCACAAAGTAGGTAGTGTTTCGTAAAATTTTGAAGCTGAGGTGGGGGAGAGCAAAAGGATCAATTTGGGTAGCAGTTTTTCCACCGAAAATTCTTTTATTCGATGTTTTCTATGATGACACTGACTGAATTAAAAACAATTGAGAGGTCCAGAATTAAAAATAAGACAGTCAGAGAATTTTTAGGGCGAAAAAAGGTGGGGTTATTATTTTTGAAAATATTTTTTTCAGAAAGAAAATTTATATCACTTCAATTTGATGTATCGCAAGGTAGGTCATCTTATTTGAAATTTCAAAGTTGGGGTAAGTGGGGGCGAGGGGGCTCGAAATAGAAATTTGCCAATTTATGTTTTAGATGTCTCCTTTGATATGAAAATCGACCTGTTTTTGCTCGAAGAAATATTCACTAGGAATCGGGAGTTATTGCAGGTGGATAGTTTTCAAATGGTCACCCGGTGCAGTATTCACAATAAAAAATCACATTTTGGCTGTTTCGACTGGAATCCCGAAAATTCAAAAACCGTTTCGAGGGAACACACCATTCTTCATAAATTTGGTGTTAATACTCCCAAAGAGACTTTTTTGCGAAAACGGGGGTATGTTGAACTTTCATCAATTTTGCACTGCTCTGTTCATCACCCTGTAGAGAATTCATGAAAAGCTCTAAGCATTTCATATTAACAAGGAAGATGGCCAAAAGATTGGGCTATTCAGTACTTGAAACAAAATCAAAATCATATGTGCCAATCAAAAGTTATAGCGGTTCAAGATTGAGTGAATTTTTGCTTTGTAACACTTTCATTGTTGAGCAGTTTAGTTGGATCAGCATAATAAAATTTTGCAGATACTCAGACGTTTCCATGCTTGACAAGATGGGGTGAAAGTCATTGAAAAAATTTGCCCGCGAGTGGGGTAACTTGGTAGGAGGTGGGGTAAAAATTACCCCAGTTTTTTTGTGTCCCCTTTTTCAAGATTTTAGGCAAAATTATGAAATTTCAAATTTCAGTGTGTTTTACGGAAAAAAGGGGCTCTTGTTGCTTGAGGAATTTTTCTCTTATTTTTGGTCGTAGAATACGCTCATGAATACTCGAAGCCGATTTTGGAACCAAGAAAAGTCGATCGTCCACAAATTCGATTCTTCAGTTTGCAAAAAAAATTTCAAAACCATTTTGCTCGGAAACGGGGCAAGCTATCGAAGTTCAACAAGAGCACTTTTTTTCCGTAAATTACCCTGAAATTTCAGAATTTTGCATAAAATCTTGAAAAAAAACAACCACACAAAAGTTGTGGTAATTCTTACCCCAACTCCTACCAAGTTACCCCACTCCCGGGTAAATTTTTTAAATGACTTTTGCCCCATCTTGTGTAGCATAGAAAACTTCTGGCCATGTGCCAAATTTTATTACTTTGCTCCAACTAGTTTCGGAGATATTATTCAAAAATCATCTTCAGGGACCCGCCTTTAGGGGGCTGTAACTTGCTCATGAGGCATTTTTTGACCCAAGTTCACAGGAACTTTTTTTCTTATTTTTGACCGTAGAATACGCTCATGAAATACTCAGAGCTGATTTTGGAACTAGAAAAAAGTCGATCGTCAACAAATTCGATTCTTCAGTCTGCAAAAAAATTTCATAACGATTTTAGTCGGAAACGGGGCAAGCTATCGAAGTTCAACAAGAGCACCTTTTTTCCGTAAATCACCCTGAAATTCAATAATTTTGCATAAAATTTTGAAAAAAAATATTCACAAAAAAGTTGGGGTAATTTTTACCCCACCTCCTACCAAATTACCCCACTCTCGGGCAAATTTTTCAAATGACTTTTGCCCCATCTTGTTGAGCATAAAAACTTCTGGGCATGTGCCAAACTATCATTTTGCTCCAAATAATTTCGGAGATATTAATTAAAAGTCATCTTCAGGGACCCACCTTTAGGGGGCTGTAGCTCCCTTATGGGGCATTTTTGGACCCAAGCTTATAGAAACTTTTTTCCTTATTTTTGACCGTAAAATCTGCTGCTGAAGTATGGCAGGCTAATTTCGGGACACCCTGTATAAGAGCCCTCTCGGTTGGAGAAGACAACATTCATTCGCAACATATCCAAGTGTTAGTTGTTGTTTTTGTGTCGTGCATCTTTCAAACGAAAATGTCTCTGTGTAATGAAACCGACGGACCAGGACAGAATAGGGTAAAAATATTAAGTCATCACATTTTTTCTTCACCACTCAATAACCCCGAAACTTTACTTTTGCAACAGTTCCGTGATCAAAATTTAGTCAATCTAACGGCTGACAACATAACGGATGATGAGGTGATTGATTTGGTATCGCAATCAACTACTGACCAACCGACAAATACGAACTATGATGATAATGCGCAAGAAAACGAACAACCATCACTAACTCATTCGTTTCAGCTGTTAGAACCAATCGCAATCGATTTTTATCAAATGTTGCAAAATAAGGTAGAGGATGTGCAATTACCATCATTATCTCAGTTTAGTACACTTGTTGCGGAAGTATCACAGACTGATGATGCACTTATTCAAGCTGCAGAGATGCATGAGAGAAAGGTGGAAAAAATTTGTGTCATTTCAAAATCAAAAGCGCAAAACGTAAGAAAAGTGAAAGAGTTGAAAAAGCAAATCAAAATTTTAGAAAAAGATAATTTCGCAAAATTATGAAGTTATAAAATTGAGAAGAGACCTGAACAAGACATGACATTTCAGACCGAGGACACACCAACGTACCGGTGCCTGCAATGTCTTAAAACATTTACTCAGAAATCGCATTTGAAACGGCATATGCAGCAAAGTTGCAAGAATTTGAAACGTCACATGGATGAAAGCGGATATAATTCTTATAAGCGAGCTCGCATGGCAGGTAAGAAAATAATTGCTCCACTGTGAGTATTAGGAAGTAATGTAATTATTATTTTTCAGAAGCACGTTATTGCGAATCATGTAACTGTAACGTTGCTGACTTCCACACGCACCAAAATTCAACCACACATATAAACAATTGCTGCACGTTGTTGGGAGATAATGTGCAACTCATTGAAACTGCTTTCAAATGCCGTATTGTGACGTATAGATTGACATCCCTTCATCAACACCTGATTTTACGAGAGTTTATGGATGATGTGTGGACCTCATTTAGGCAGTTGATTCAAGAACAGCTCGAGAAAGTGACAGCTGTCAAGGTCCAATACCGAGCTGTTCGGTAATTACATCTTACAATCAAAAGATATCACCGACTCAAAATCCTTTCGAATAAAAAACATCGTAATAACCCGATCAACTGGCCTGAAACAATATGTAGTAGTTTGGTGATATGATATCTTTTGTTCTAAGTTTTTCATTGCTTTTTCTGAGTCATCACTCTTTTTCTTATGCACCAGTGATCTGCCAAACTTGTCAATCATGTTAACTGTCTCTGATATAACTGCGTGTTGATTGAGCTTTCACTTCATTTTATAATGCTTGATTGTTTGAGTTCTTACATTATATGTAATATTTCATTATCCACTGCTGTATTACCAGCATGCTGTGCACCAATCAGCAATCTCAATCTGTTGACCAATTTATTCGGGTTTTTCCATGGGATGAATTCTACTTCTTTATTATTCAAATGAAGAAATGCTCCTGCACCTGACTTGGTACGTGAGCGTTTGTTTAGAGATGTGGGTGTTGTGAAACGTCGTGGTGTCATGTCTGGTTGAGATAAAATTCGTTTTACTATGGAATACTTTCTCCCACCGTTTCCGGCTAGGCGATGTGTAGGATCATAGTGTTGTCTTGCCGCACTAGAGACTTCCATAATTGCTTTATAATTTCTTTCGTCTTTGAGTGTATAGTTTCCAGGTTCCTTCTTAAAGAGGAACTCATACAGACCGGGTGTTCCTTTATATGTCACACCATCAATTTTAACATCATCACCAATAAACTGTACTATTTTGTTACCAATAGAGAATTTTTCTGTGGAGCGATCTTGTCGAATTCCATATTAATGATCAAATGGATTTTCAGTATCTCCAATCATATTCCTGATATATTCTTTAGCTAAACCACTATACTGCTCTACATATTCATTCATTACTTCTTCATGTTTGGATATTTCATGCAATGAGACATATTGATCATCTTCCTGAGTTTCGATATCGCTACCAGCATCATCATCATCATCATCATCATCATCATCATCATCGTTGGTAAAAACATCTTCCGAGAATGAAGGAGCACTTTTGCGACCGTGGAACTTTTTTTGTAACAAATTTCATTTTTTATTTCATTTTTTATTTAATTTTTTATGGGGGTTGGAGGGGTTTTCACTTCTGATTTTATATAACTCAATAAATCCTTCAACGGTTTTGTGATGGGTGCAAAAATTTTTTCACGTTCAAAACTCATACGGGTTATATCAGAGCGTAAACCTTCAAGTTTCTTTCTGACGGCCGCTCGGCTCTTAATCAACTGTCGTGCTATCCGTTCATTCATTAGTAATGATCTTGCTTCTTAGATGTCTGTTATAAAACAATCAAGTCCTCTGCGGTATCTCCCGTTATTTATAGGTGAATCTTTGTCTATCGTTAAAAAGCCGTGAGGTTCCCGCCAACACTGTGCACAAATATCTCTGAATTGTTCTCTGCTCATGTCCGGTGTGACATGAGTGTTTATTATGTGATCCAAATTCAATGTGTCTTGTTTGAAAAGGATTAGAAAATTTGCATTGTCTCTCACCAATTGTTTTGGTATTGAGGAATATGTTTGTGCTAAATAGAAACAATCAATATTTCTATGTCTCCCAAAACTGAAGTAGTCTCTGATAATATTTTGATTGCAAGATATAACATCATCAAAAATTATAACTGAATTCTCATTTGCTTGATTTGGTGGTATGACGTCTGCTCCATCTTGAAATTCAAAAAATCCGATTTCTTTAATTGGTTCAAGAATTTTTTTCAAGTGTAAATATTTTGGTTGAAGGAGAGTTTTGCAGTATAAATAAATATTTCGAAATCGCAAGCCATTCGGGTGCTCTAACAAACTCAACATCAAATTTGTTTTGCCGCAACCGCTTCCGCCAACTGTCAAACCGCGTTTGCAACCACCCAATAACGCACCGTGCGTGTTGAAATTTTGCATATCTGAAACGACCTCATCATAGTTTGTAACAGGCAGTGCGTGCTTTTGCTTTTCCAGATTCATATTCTCAACTAAGTGAAATTCTTGGTATTTTTCATATTTATATGTGATTTTCAGGTTGAAATAAGGTGTATATAAGAAGACAGATTCCAAATAGTTATTCTATTTTTTTAACAATTCATTCCAATGCTTGACGTATTTTTACTGCAAGCAAATTATCGAGCTCCAGAAATAGACGGTGAAGAGCCATCTGCTCTTCCTGGAAGAGTTTCCTTAGCTTCTGCTTCTTTGCAATCCTGGGAGGAATTTCACGGATTATCCGCAAATTTGGTTGTGGGGTGTAGGTGTCAAAGCTGTCCTCGCCTCAGCATTCTCCATCACCAGATTGTTCTTGGAAAATACAACAATATCAAATTATGCTTCCTTCAAAATTACATTTCGCTTACCTTCCGCATCAGAATTGAAATTCAAATGATGATGAGTCATTTTTCGAGCAATTAGCTTTTTTGGTGTTTCATCTATTGTTCCTCCAGAGTGTTGTGGGATAGGATCCGACACTGGAGTAGAAACTTTGCTCGTTTCGGTTGACATGTTGTTATTGAATCTATGCTGACGACTAAACCTAACTGGCGACAATCTGTAATATATGTACAATACCCCCACCAATTTCCATTGCTTTTGGTCGAGATTGATGATGATATTAGAAATCAAGCTTATAACTATACCGCTCCTCCCACTCCTACAGCTGATCCGCTCAGACAAGTCTAGACATGTTTCTTGAGGTTGCTCCCCCCACTCAATGCGATTGAAGTTAATGAACTTTCGAGGTCGAGGGTCAAGGTTGGGGTCAAAGGTCAAAGTCAAGGTCAGGGATCAATGACCTGTGAAGGTCAGGGGTCAATGACCTGTCAAGGTCAAGGTCAAATTCAAGGTCAAGGTCAAATTCATGGTCAGGGGTCAATGACCTTTCAAAAACAAGATCAGGGGTCAATGACCTTTCAAGGTCAAGATCAGGGGTCAATGACCTCTCAAGGTCAAGGTCAGGGGTCAATGACCTCTCAAGTTTGTCCCCTCCATCACCGTTGCACGCCCCTATTTTATCTACTGAAGTTAATATACTTCCTCTATTTCAACCTTGATATTAACAAATTTTTCCCATTAAATGCCGCCTCCAAAGTCTTAGTAACGTGAATCTGCAACTATGTATTTACTTCGAAGCCCCGCAGGAATTCAAGAATCATTAAAGTTTAATTATGTCAAGCAAACTTGGTATATTTTTCTAAGTACTTGCCCGCGAATCTAGAAGCCGCGAAAGACGCTTGGGAGGTCCAGTTGTGTCATCTTTGCACAAATCCCCTCCAAAAACGGTCTCTCTTTCTGGGTCTAGGAGGAAGGCTTTGGAGAGAAAAATGAGTAAGTAAGAGAGTAAGGCAGTGAGAAAGTTGTAGGATAGCAAGCAAATATGAAAGTCGTAAAAATTAGTAAGCTCGTAAATAAATAATTTTGTATCACTTGCAAGTAAAGCTGTAAATTTATTATTGAAAAATTGTGGAAAAGGATACAAGGATTATATTTCACCAGAAACTAAATAATGTAAGTACACACTCTTTGCGCCTTATCGTTTTCGTTGCCCCGTATATAATTTAGGAATAGGAAATAGGTATGTTTTCGATCATAGAAGTATAAAAATAGTTATCCTCCTTTGTTTGAACTTAGTGTAAATGTTGTTTTCGATCGTAGAAGTATAAAAATAGTTATCCTCCTTTGTTTGAACTTAGTGTAAATGTTAATTTTTGTTTCTTTATCAATATACAGAAGTAGCCGTACCCGTTTGCATTTCATTTCACTTGTAAGTTAGAGTACAAATAATACTTTAAAACAATACGCCAAATCTTTGCGGACCCACAAAAACAGCCTCACCGAAGAAATACGTAAAGAGTACGTATCGCCTATAATTAAAGTTGAGTATAAAAACTTGTTTTTCTTTTGGATATTTCCAGTCCAGTGGGCGTGGACTTTGCGCACTCATGACGTAACCTCAGAACTGCGCTGTCGCGCGTATTTGGAGGTTCCATCATTGTTTCTTTTCCACAAGTAACGTCACAAACAGTAAGACGACAAAAAGAAACTCTGCTACGCCAAAATTAGCCGCTAAGTAGAGATCAGTACTTCTTATGATTCATTCTCATTTCATTGTTTATTGTCGGGTTATACATGAAAGTAAAGGAAGGAAAGAGAGGGAAAGTGAAGTAAAGGAGTGAATGTGAAGTTGGAAATAGATGGATGAATTCATCGACTAGAGTATATTCCAAAATAAAGCCGCTCAGATCAATATTGTAGTGACACAGTAATAATTTAGTATGTATTTGAATTGTTTTTTTTTTGTCTGTTTCATTTACTTACCCTAATTTTACAGTGTTTTTAAGCACAATAAAAATAAATCAAAAATGCTTTTTTGTGGTTTTATTTTATTCATATTAATGAGAAAGAATACGAATTGATATTATCAACATTGTGAGAATGTTTTACAATAAAATAACTATGAAATGTTCTAAAACGCCATCGTTAAAAAAATTATTGATAGATTATTCACTTACAAAAAGAACAAATCCATATCTCTGATAATGGAATTCCATTCAAATTTGCACAACTCATATGATACCACTCGATTTAGCAGAATCCTGAGTCGCATGCAATAAGTGGTGATACACTATCACACTATCATCTGCCTTTTGACAAATGTGCAATACAGTGGGGGATTTGATGGTTCAGTGCCTTCTGCATTTAAGCTGGTCGACGAATGTTCAGTGGCTTCATCACTCTTCGGAGATTCTCTAGTCGATGATTTTATCCATCTATTCAGACTTGACTTTCATTTCAACGTGGATGATTTTATGCCAGACTGAAAGTACAGGGAGCACACAGGCCCGTTTTTTCTCTGCGATGGCGATGTCCCGTCTCTTCAATGCAATTATATCCACTTTTGTCGCCGCTCAATCATCAGCGGACAATCAAATTTCTTCCCCCTTGGTTTGACGGAGGACACCCTGTTGGATAAAAAGGACCCCTTATTACAACAATCCTCACATTTTATAAGATTTTTACCGAAAAAATGTAATATTTGCAAGTTTGGCTGCATTTTTGTTAGGTACATATCCTACGACTCGGCAACAGCTCGGCATGATTATGAAGAATTCTCTCACTTAGTCAATGCTGAAATGCGAATTGTCAGCTGGATTACATTGGAAACATTAATTATCCACTTACCTTTCAATTTTTCGATAGTTTTCCTCACAAACTTGCTGCGCAATTATCTGATTTCTGCCAAACTTCCTCCTTCCTCCATCCCAATGTAAAAATGGCCCATGTTTTATGTTAACCCATGAACTAAACATGTGCAGTTTAGTATACCATCATAAGTTAAACAACCTACTACCAGAATAGCCAATTATGTCCAGGGTTTTGCATGAAAACTATCTCTGCTAGGTTGGCA
The DNA here is from genome assembly GCA_949128115.1 of Anaspis maculata. Lineage (NCBI taxonomy): Eukaryota > Metazoa > Arthropoda > Insecta > Coleoptera > Scraptiidae > Anaspis > Anaspis maculata. Next base: position 66,918,025 of record OX421966.1, on the reverse strand, counting down.
GCACTTACTTTGTCACTCCTGATTCACCCCCTCTACCCCTTTCCACACCCATCACTGTAGCTGTCAAACAAAATGTAACATGTATTTAACCAGCATTCCCACCCTCGACCTCGAAGGCCCTTTTTATTACGAAATACCCTACAGGAAGGTCGTTGTACTTACCTCTTGCTCTTGACCGTTGATAAACATAAATAAATCATAATACGCAAATATTCCATTAGCTGTCACTTTGGCAAGAAGTGTTGCCAACATACGTGTTCGTTGTTTTCATGCAAAACCTTGACCTAGGCCACGTTTTGACGTCACACTAATAGACCTTTCCAAATTTGCGCTTGTCCTTTTCTATTATGACGTCATGATTTTGCGTAGATTGGGACAACTGTCATTTCGTAGTGGAAGTGTCAGAGGCCACGTCAGAGGCATAGGCAAGCACCGAGCGTAGAAAGGAAAGACTTGCAAAAGTGGTTACTTATTGTTGTGTTACCTTGTGCGAAAATAATCTGAAGAAGCCTCATGTTTCCATGTACAATTTTACGGAATACACCGATGTGGCTTTATTTATTGAGAGTTGAAGAAACAAAATTCATCTAGGCAAGACACGACCCATTTTGTGCAAGAGAACCCCAGGGCTGTTCAAACTTCCATCTGGCTTCTCCTTCCTACGGAACCACTCGTCGAAGTTTTTACCCCTGGACCTGTGAGAGTAGCGCACAGTATTTCTGTTGGCATCATCCAAAATTGGGAACTGCTGAAATTTTGATGGACCAGTACCCATCAAATTTGTCTTTTCCGCTTAGCACTTGTCATGAATCAGGGCACTAAAATCCCTTTAACTGCAATAATGGAGTGGTGAATCCTCTGCCTGAATGAATACGTATTGGTATTTCCGTCTGTCTTCGCTTTCACTATAACTTCTTCTGATACGTCTATTTCTCCACCTGGAAGGATTTTCTTCCAGTGTGCACTTCACTGATGATTTCTTCATCGTTTTCCCGACCAAAACAAACAGAGATTTTGAGGACCTGCTCATGACGCATGGAATCTGACGTTAACATGACATCATGCAACCGCGAAATGTGCGCAATGCGCGAAATGTGCGCAATGCGTGAAATGCTTTGCGTAGGCTGGGACAACTGTCAAAACCATTCTCTATCCTTTATTTTTGGAAAGGTCAATTGAGCGCATTAAGTATGTGATCCAGCCAGCCAAGTCAAGCCAACCAATAATATTTAGGCCGGCCGCCGGATTGTCTCCCATAATGCATTGCATTCATAGACAATGCATTCCGATCGACTTGTCAAAACTGACAAGTGGGGTGTGGACTGTGGGTATCTGTTTTATGCCAAGTTATATGCCTTCATTTTCACTTTTGCAACTAGGAAGACATATCGTTCCCAGAAATCGCTTCCTGATTTGTTGTATCTCTACCACTTCATCACAAAATGTAAGTTGCTAGTTATAGGTACCGTATGATCGAAAGTTTTTCTCTCCTAGGCAGGCTGTGGTCTGGTCATTTGCAGGCAAACAAGGCTGATTTTGGCCAGGCCACAGCCTGCCCAAAGGAGAAAAGTTTTTGATCATACGGTATGTCTTGAATAGTTCCTTCAAGTCTCATTTCTGCGTGCTATTCTAGGTTAGAAGTACCCGGAATTGTTGACCCGTACAACTGTTCCCAATGTTCGCATCGGACTGATTTCGCCTTTCAGCTTAGTCACCACGTTCAAAGGAATCACAAAAATGTCTATGGAGCTGAACTGTACCATGCCGTTGTTGAACCGGAGCAGTTTCTATGCATGTGCTGCGGCTACAAGAGCTACTATCAGTTCGAACTGTACGAACATTTCAAACAAATACATGACCTACGGACGACGGAAAGAGGGACGTTTTGTGAAGAAATTGGAAAATATCGGTGCGAGAACTGCAAATACCGGTTAGATTCGAGTTTATCTCTCATAAAACATCACGATTTGTGTGGAAAGACGCCAACGGGGGAGCCACAAGAAACCAATATGGAAGAGGTCGAAGGCATGGAATCGATAGAATTGAATGAGGCTACTGCAAGGTCAAATAGAGATGTTGGAGTAGTGGAATTGAACGTGTCTACCGAGGTGTTGACCTATGATTCAAATCGAGATTCAGAAAAAGAAGTAGACTGGTTACAATGTAACCATTGTCCCTACAGAACTAAACTGAATTTTGATTTGAGACAGCACATCAGTTGTAAACATACTAGGAATAAAGAAGTCATCTGGTTCCAGTGCAACGATTGTTCGTATCGAGCTTTACGAAAGTCACATTTGAGAGAGCACATTGGCTTCAAACATCCTAGGAATGGAGAAGACATCTGGTTCCAGTGCAACAATTGTTCGTATCGATCTATACGAAAGACGCATTTGAGAAAGCACATTTTGGATGAACATGCTACGAATGAAGAAAAGTGGTTCCAGTGCAGCCATTGTTCGTATCGATCTATACGAAAAGCGCATTTGAAAGTGCACAATATGTGCATACATGCCAAGGATGAAGAAATAAAATGGCTCCAGTGCAACCATTGTTCGTACCGTGCCAAACAAAGGTCAGCTATGACCAGTCACATGATATGTAAACATGCTGCGGATGAAGAAATAAACTGGTTCCAATGCAACCATTGTTCGTACCGCGCCAAACAAAGGTCAACTATGACCAGCCACATGATATGTAAACATACTGCGAATGAAGAAATCAACTGGTTCCAATGCAACCATTGTTCATACCAAGCTAAACTAAAGACATTTCTGCAAGAACATATTAAGAATAGACATGCTGCGAGTGACGGAATCAACTGGTTCCAGTGCAGTAATTGTTCGTATCGAGCTAATCGACAGTCATCTGTGAGAAGGCACATTATGTTCAAACATGCTGCGAATGAGGAAGTAAACTGGTTCCAATGCAACCATTGTTCGTACCAAGCGAGACGAAGTTCAGATCTGAAAAAACATATTACGAATAAACATGCTGCGATTGGAGAAATCAACTGGTTCCAGTGCAATCATTGTTCGTATCGATGTAAAGACAAGTCTTATTTGAAATCGCACAACATATTCAAACATAGTGCAGATGAAGAAATCACGTGGTTCCATTGCAACCATTGTTCTTACAGAGCTAAAAAAAAGTCACATTTGAAAAGCCACCTGGGGCGCATCCATAAACAACACTCTGGGTAATGTTTGCACAAACCTTCCCTCTGGAGTGTTAAAAATAGTATGATATATACCAAGGTAGAGGAGTAGACTATTATTGCTAAGGCACCGAGATTATTTTAGGGCCGAAGCAATAGTAGTCTTCTCTACCGTGGTATATATAGGTACTATTGTTTTCACTACTAGAGCTAGAAATCGATTGAAAATAAACTAAAAAGTTTGGGATAACTTTTCGAAGAAAACATCAGGTAGTTTGAAACTTGTTTCCATGGTGTTGCTTCAAATAAGAGCTTTTGTTTTATTATGACAGATTATGCAAAAAAAAATTGTGGTGTGGTCTTGTGTCTGAAAAAAACCAAAATATGTGTGGAAGTACGAGTTGACGAAGTACACCTCTCACTATGAGAGAAATGGCGCAAAATGTACATTCTGAGTTATTGCCCGATTATTCAAAAAACTTCTATCTGACAACGTACGAGGCATTTTTCAAGATTGGTGCATCCAAAATGAAGTAACCAGAACATCAGAGAACGTCCTCCTGGTTGTATTTAAGGGACCAACCTCAAAATAAATTGCCACTAGTGCCACTGAACACCAAGAAGATGATGTCTGCTACATTCCATGATCCAAGCAGTCCGAGCCCTCCTTGCAACTTCCACCTTTCGCCTCGTCCCGTCATGGGCGGTGAATTTCCACCTCGTCTTGTGGCTGTGGCATACCCCTTGAATATGATCGCCAAGAAAATGGGAACAAATAATCGGGTGGAAAACCAATAAAACCATCCTCCTTCCTTGGCTTACGGGCTCTTCAGTCATCGACATGACCTGCCATAATTATTGTACAAACTATTATTATTTCAAGTAGCGTTATTACCCTCACTTACTGTACGTACTTAATCTTGAAGCGTAAATAAAATCATACAAAAGTCGTTTTCTTTTTCTTGTGGTAAAAGTTGATAGGGCACGGGCCACGAGGGTATGCAACCCGATATCTGGAGGAACTGGTGGCGCCCCCTGCCAGCCAATAGCACAAGCGCATGTGTCAATCTATATGCCGATCAGTTTTTAAATTCAGCACTAGAACGGTAATTTTTGCACGCCAAGTTGGTAATTCTGCGATATTTGGAGATGCTCAAATTTGTAATGTTGGATCAATATTTCCCCAGATGACCTTGAATTCGTATTGTCAATCGAGTACAGCGCTGTTGCAAGATTGTATGAACGCTTAAGACGTCTTGATTTTGGTGGTGTTTCTCCAGTTGATATGGGCGACTGGTGAACAGTTTTTTCTGAATAAAATAGGTAATCATAATATACCATCATATTATATACTAGGTTGAGAAAACTGTTCTAATGTATGGTCAGAAATAAAGGCCTAGTGTCTAAAACCTAGAACGACTCGGCACTCTTGTCACTTACCTGCCATTCTGACAAGATAACAGTAATAACAGCCATTGCAACACTGTAGCGGAATATGATGCAAGGAGACGCCAGAATTGGCATTTCATGTCAAAATTTCCTAACCTCACTGGACTTCGCCACAAAAAGCCCGTTTTCACGTAACTTGGTCTGTCAGCGTCCTGCCACAGCCTGCCTAGAGGAGGAAAGTTTTTGTTCATACGGTACAATCACAATTTGCGCAAACTTGTGCGAATAGTCGACAGTTAGGTATTTGTTATTTTTGCCCAACTTGTGCAAATATCGTCGTTAGTCATTCGTGCACAGCTTGTGCAAAATTAGGTAGGTAGACGTTTGACATTTTGCATTTATATTAGCTATACCATTTAGGTCTCTTTTGAAAGCTACAAGGATGTTCTTGGGTTTGAGCTCATTGGCATTTCCAGAATCCAAAATTACTTATTAGGTATACTGTGGGAAAACCGCTTTCCCCCTAAATTAATTGATTAGTTAGCTCACCTTCATTTACCCTACGTTGTGTTTTAATTTATGTTGTGCCGTAGATTTTAATTACCTTCACCTAAGTCATTTGAATCAATCACTTACTTCCCTAAATTTTTCACAGTCATGCCCTACCTGTCATGCGAGTAACCTCACGTTCTTTTTTGAAAGAGAATGATTTAATAAATGTTGAAAAATATACAAAGTCATTCAACCACACCTCACTTTTATTACAACTTAATTAATCATCGCCAATTTAATTGAGTTTATCTTGATAATTCATTACCTACACAGTTTCCAGGCGTGCTGAAACAAGCTTACGATAGGAATTAGTTAGTTCAAGTTTACATTCGGTTTCTGGGAGAAAAGTACACCCTGATTACGCGTGGAAGCCTGCGACTGAATAACTCAACCCGTTCAATTTAATTCCGTTCGCATTCTTCCTAATTTGCAGAACTATTGGTGAACCCGTTTCCTAATGCACTCTAGTTTTAATTCCCTGCCTATAATTACTTGATACCTCGTCGAGTTTCAATTTCAACCCTTCCTTCTCTCTAGCCCATCTTACTACTTGTACGAATAGAAATCTTTTGAATTGTACTTAGAGAGAGATACAATACAATACAACAATACAATAATAATTTATTTCCCTTTAAACAACTTACAGCGAATAAAATAATCCTAACAATATCAAACAGGTCATAAATATGGTAAACCCTACTTGAAGTTCTAAATGGAACTTTGTGTGCAGGTGCATTTGTGTCTTCACGTTGGTTTAAAATCAGACGGTAACAATGATAAAACATTTATATGAAAAAAAGAGTAAAATAGTGAAGCAGATTAAAAACAACAGTACAGTAAAACATGTTTAAAAGCAATTTTCTCATTCGTAAAATCATAGAGTAAAATCTAAAATAATATCATCACACGGGTTAAAAATGACTGGAAAATGACTAGAGTTGACTTTCAAGAGGGTCGCCTTAATGTAAAATCCAGTTTTTCAATTCAGCTCGTTTTTGTTTAGATGGTTGTTCACTTAGTGTAGTATTGTATAAATTTTATATCCAGCTGGTGCTGTAATTTTGAACCTACAGACTTATCCAGCAGCTTTTCTCCACGTTGGGTTGTAAAGCTTTATTCAAATCTGCAATCAGTTGTAAATTTATCGCGGTGAGCTTCTAAATAGTTAACCTGCAAAATGATGTTATGTTTCTTTCTGTCTTGGAGCGTTTTCGAAGCGACACTGATTTTTTTTTTACATAGTTCAAACAGGTTATTCTCTTCTAGGAACACTGGCTTTTATTGCTTATTAACTCTTTGTCGTGCGAAATGATGTTATGTTTCTTTCTGTCTTGGAGCGTTTTCGAAGCGACACTGATTTTTTTTTTTAATAGTTCAAACAGGTTATTCTCTTTTAGGAACACTGGCTTTTATTGCTTATTAACTCTTTGTCGTGCGAAAAGGGTTAAATCCAAGGTTAAATCTTTTATTCTATGGGGATGATAACACGTGAGATTGTCGCCCAGATTTGATCCAAATATATGATATATGTCGAGAGCGCTGGATCTTCAGCAGAACTGACCTAAGGAATCAAGCTGCCGGAAACAAGATATTTCTAAAGGGTTATTGCTGGAGCTTTTACAACTTTTTAGTGTCTTGAAGGTGGCTGAAAACAGGTATGTAAAAGCTCACAGCAACTACAGGGTATTGAATCGGTTTGACGCTTCCTATCTATGGCTGTTCAAAATATCAAGGACAAAACCTACTATCATTTATAAACAAACAATTACTTCAACCCCATCAAACAATAATCAGCATTTGATTACAATGGAAATCAGATTTGCCTTAATATCTTCTTTTCTCGTAACTGATGCACTTCAACTATCAACGATGGTTTTAGTACCTATACTTTCGTCACTTTCTTCTCGATGAATAATTATTTTCTCTTTCTCACACATCTGTCCTTGTCGACTGCTACGACGCGATTCCCTTCACCCCCGTCCTTATTTTACGGATCGATCCTATCTCCACCCCACCCCTCCGTCTCAAGTGTGTAAACCCCTGACCCACAAAACCGATGCGCCGGCATGCGTTTCCTGATTCTACCATCATCCCGTGTGCAATTCCGTCACTTCCCAATATCGCCCATGATGCTGATTTATTCCTAAACATTTAATTCCCTTTTTCATAATATTGAAGCTGCCCATTACAGTAGCTACCTACCTAGATTTTTTCAAGAGATTTTTAATTTTTGGATTTTAGAAATGCCAATGGGCTCCCAGCAAACAATTCTTCATCGGCCGATAATCGGCCGCATGCTGTCGCCCCGGCAATGCCACCGTCGGCACGATGAAGGCAGCCATACGTCGGCCCAGAAGCCCGGCGTCCCACCGGCCGCTAACCGGCCGAGCGCTGGCGTGCCAGTGCAGTTAGGCGGCAATTTGCATCGGACCAGCACACATCCAGTGCTAATATTCAGCGCCGCGCCCTCAACTTACCAGCGCCGATAAAACCTATACTCTCTACGTTCCTCCGTCACTTGGCCACTGACGACTTAACTCAACACTACTGGACGTTCATTTTGAGTCATTAGGTAGGTTGCGGAATTCAAACGTATGAACAAAACTTTTGCTTTTTCCATAATTTTAGCCCAGATCGGGAGGACGTCGACCACACTCCACTGCTCCACGAGAACAGCAAATGGCAAGAAATAACACAAGGGCTCCACAGCTGCTTGCAGACGGCAGGTTTTACTTTATTAGAGCACTTACTAGAGGCGTGCGTCTATTGAAATAAAATAACGATTACGATAGGCAGACAGGCATAGGTGTACTTACTTCAACATGAAAAAATTCGGCTTAAAACGTCCTTAAACAGAGGAGAGGACCACCTCAACAACAACAACAACAACGCTAGGCGGGTGACAGATGAGCAGCGCAGCCAACTAAAATCACCAGATAAACGACATCAGGAACTGAAGCTATTTGATTAGTTGACGCCAAATCGGTAAAATGCCGCTTGCCAGCGGCGGAGTATTTCAGGCATCACCACAGTCTGAAAGTGGCGGTAAGGCAACGTCTGTAAAGCACTTATCCGATGCAGTTTGCCCATGCCAGCATGGTGCCAGCACTGACAGCAGTCGCCCAGCTATCGGCCGATCCCAGCATGTTTGCTGGGCTCATACCAAAGAAGGTGGTGTAACCTTCCAACCCACCCCTCTTATAAAAATAAACATTCCCCAAAAGAAGAAGAAGAAGAATCTCCTTTAGGTTGAAGACTTAGTTTGGCCAATCGTGTTTATCTAGTAGTGTTTGTTAGGACTTTCGTTATTTGTAGTTACCCAAGGTAGTACCGGTAAGTGAAGGCTTGGAAATGAAACACAGAGACTTCAAATCAACAAAGAACAATTTTATTCCAAAGGCAAATATATTGACTCATGTTCAAGAATGCAATATCAATTCAATTACCCCACCCTTCCACTATTTAAAATGCAGTGTGTAAGCCACTGATGCAGTGTGAACAAGAGAAAGACGAGAGAGAGTATCGCTCTCGCTAGAACAGATCATATTAGTTCCAGTAACCTAGATTGTTGAGGAACCTGTATAGCGGAAACTAAACGGCAGAACCAAAGTGTGAGTATCGCCTATACATCACTTGGCGCGAAGGGAAAGAAGAGGGAGACAAACGTTTATTAGTAAGTTCTGCGGTGACCTAAATTGACGAGGGATCTAAAGAGGGAATAGAGACGAGTTTGGCTAAGCACAGGTTCTCTTGAACAAGCCCCTGCTGCCGAAAGAAGAAAAGAGAACTGTGTTGCATATGCGGATGTCTTTTAATGGTACCATAATAAAACATGACAATAAAAGATCAAGAATAAACATGATAAACATGGTCAATAAAATTATCATCAATTATTTATCACAATAAATACCACAACATGGCTCGAGGTAAATCAACAATATCAAAAACCAGGTCTTAACAGTTGAAGACGTATATTATTTCATAAGATAACAAAGTAAGGAAAGATATCTTCTTTCACAAGATAACCTTCTCTTACAAGACACGACAGCAAGCAAAAATATCTGTTGTGTGCAGATATCTTTGTCTCACAGGACTCAGGCATGAATATAGAAGACAGTCGATCAGTGTAATATGAATCATAGTGAACAAAAGTATGAAGAAATCATTAAAGCGATTCAACTCGACTGAGAAGAATACCACAACCATGCCCATCAAGTGTGACAGTATACCTTGGAGCTCTCAAAACCACGTCACCTGTTCTACAGGTCAACGCTTTGTTGTCTCGCCAGACCCTGGCTCTCGGGGTAGCTCGGTCCCAGTTCATCTGGAAATCTTGTGGCGACATCGTTCTACTCTTTCGTCTCTCTCAAGCATCAACAACAGTGACCCACATGCTACGTGTATTCCCTTTATCCCCTGAACGTGATTATCCCGTTAATGGAGAACTATAGTGGCAAACGCCTGAAGTAATGGCGCCCGTGTTCCATGCACCCCAGCTGTCATCAGTGTCATTTTAACCCGGCGCTTGTGTGGTGGGTGAAAAGCACCCAAGCAAGTTTTCATGTCGTTATATTTCGGTGTGTATACGAACTTCACACCCCTGCTTCTCAGTACCTTCAAGTGGCCACCTTTTCTTCACTTTTCAGTTGCCAGTCGGCTATCACAGCGCATACGTCGACAGAAATCAGCCGACAAAGTTCAACTTGGGTCATTTTGACCCCACCACACAGTTCACGTGCAAATTTAGAAAAAGGTCTCTTCAAAGCGCAAGCAACTCTGCTTGCTCTTGCTCATATGTCGATCCCTTGCGGAAGACATATTTGCATCAACCTATCATCAAAACAATATTCAGTTCTGGACTAAACATCAAAAATAAGGTCATTATTACCTCAATTTCATGAATTTGTGTGGTGGGGTGAAAATCACCCATGGGACTACGGAAAATCAACTTTTCATTTTTTGCATGATATGACGGTACTCCTCTATACTGTAGAATCGATTCTTATTTGGTAACTTCATAGAACATCAAAGATCATTTTGGTCCATATTTCAAGAGAAATAACATTTTGTTTATTTTTGTGTGGTCCCACAAAAGTGGGTGATTTTTACCCCAGCACACCATGCTCGTAACTAATGGGTGCTTTCCACCTAGACGGTACAAATACCACCAGACGGCACATGTTCCATGGTGTGGCACAAAGTTTCAGGTGATCCAATGAACGGCGCAGAACCGAGTAGGAACACGTAGATGGAAAGCACCGTTTGGCACCCGCACATGCGTAAATGGCAGGTGTACCGAACTTGGGGCTAGGTGGAAAGCACGCATTATCCACCACACAAGCGCCGGGTTGAGCGTACATAACCTCAACTTTGTAATTGTCATTTCATTTTCATTTGTCACTTTTGTCAGCACTCAGCATAGGAACCAGCGATTTGCGTTACTTCGTGAGTCGAAAAGTAGAAACGCCGATAAGCCAAAAATCGCGTTGAAAAAATTGGTAGTGACGTGTTGTGTATCAGGCTATAACAGTTCCAAAAGACCATACCTTTGGAGTTTGCACCAGCTCTTTTTTATTCCCTCTCAGTGGGGCTCCCTCCCGGCCTCAACTATTCTTTGAGCACTTTCCACTTTCCGTACATTTGTTTGCATTTCTTTGAGGTTATGTACGTTAACTGTCAATATGGGTGCATAGAACACGTCGCCCTCTACAATCCGTTTTGCCTATAGTTCCCCATTGTTACAATCAATAATGTCTAACTGACAGGGAACAAAACAACTGAATCACTTATCTTCGAGCGTTCTGAAGGCACGGCAGCTATACTCGGGAAGTCGCCAACATCGGAAGAGACTTGAATCTTCTCTTTTCTATGATCTGGAGCAGGAAATACCCAGTTTTTCTTGTGTTCTCTTATGCCCGATTGCACAAAAAAAAATTTGATACCGAACTTAGTAGTTCCGCATCAAATTTTGGTGCGGTATTAAATCGTAATCGCATTGCACAAAGCAAAATTTCATCCAGGATCAACTAACTCCGGACCAAGTGTGAACGAGCCACAAAAAGCATCGAGGCGACCGTAATATTGACTTCATGCGGGTGGCAACTATTATTAAAGCCGTCATAGCGTGGTGGTGGGAGGGTTGATTTCCGATGCAAAGGATCCAGGTTCGAACCTCGGCCGTAGAAGCCAAATCTTTTTTTGCGTCATTTTGTTTTTAACGTGAAATATAAGGGCCACACTTTCCAAGTTCATTGTTCTGATATGAAAAATTGAAAATGTGACATTATTCTTGAGTTTCAAGGTAAAATGGTTGAAAAAAAAAGTGGTCTCGGCGGGGTTTCGATCTCGGTACCTCTCGCATACGAAGGCGAAATCCTAACCGCTAGACCAGCCGGCTTCAGATTATTGTTAGGGCTGGCACGCACATGAGCTGTGTGTGAGTTCAATACATTCTGTGGGAACAATTTTCAATGAAAATGTTCAAATAATAGCTTGTATGCACATCAAACCTGCTAATACATGCACTTGCAGTGAATTTATGCCGAATCAAACGCACGGATCACTCCGAAATGATCGAATTTCCAACGATCTGTCATTCTGTCAATTTAATACCGGGGTCGAGGTGATATCAGATTTGATGCGGTATTAGTTTGTTTAGTTCGGTATCAAATCCTTTGTGCAATCCAAAATGGGCGTAATCAGCGTTTGGTGCGGTATCAGAATAGTTCGGTACCAAATTTTGATCCCATGTCAGATTTTTTTGTTTCTGCACTCCATTTTGTTGTTTAGTCCGGTATTAAACGATTTGATACCGAACTAAATATTTAATACCACGTTTGTGCAATCGGGCATTAGACATCTCCCGTCATTTTCTACACTTTTTCAACCTCCGTTACTTGACGACCGCATCCCCCTTTTCAGGTGTATTACCAAAGCTCACGATGTTTTACATTTAATTCTTTATAGGCTGAAGAGCCGGTCGATTTCAGTGGGTACGTTCTTGAAGCTTTCGAAAGAGACCTTAATGGTATAATATTCTGTCGAGGAGTAAGCCCACAGCGATTGATTTCACAACGCTTTATCTTACCAATTCAAATCCGTCCTTGAACGCGGTGAAAGGATGTTTCCCATCCCATAATGCATTGCGATGCGCGATGGACTTGTTGAAGTTAAAACTGCCAATGGTAGGTGTAGGTACTTAACCCGTTCTCTGCCCTCATCTTCACCATTGTTACTTCACCTATGTAACCAGGAACGCGTATATCCTTCCCAGAAATCGCTTCCCGATTTCACTTATTGTGCCACTTCGTCATCACAAAATGTAAGCTACTAGTGAATATGTCTTGAATAGTTTCTACAGGCTTATTTATTCATTTCTCCGTGCCACTTTAGGTTAGAACTACCCGGAATTGTTGACACGTACAACTGTTTTCAATGTTCGCATCGGACTGAGTTCGCCTTCCAGCTTAGCCACCACGTCCAGAGGAATCACAAAAATGTCTATGCAGCTAAACTGTACCGTGCCATTGTCGACCCGGAACAGTTCCCATGCATCTGCTGCCACTACAAGAGCTACTATCAGTTCGAATTATACGAACATTGCAAACAAATACCATTGTTTAATTATATCCAGTTAGCCAATGCTGTGTATAATTTTGGCAACCACTTCTGCGCACCAAATAGAGCTGGGAGTGTGCTATAGCTAAGAGCTAGGATTAGTTCCCAATTCAACCGCGAGATGGCCGGTAAATCGACTCGGTTTCGTGCGGACTTTGTTCATCCGCACGTCGTAGCTTGAATCTTTGTCTTTTCTCGGTGTTTGACGTATACATCAAAACAAAAGGTGAACATTCAGAAAAATCTTCATTTTAATGACCTATTCAATGCTATTGTGGAAAAACCGACGCACACATACTGGTAGGTAAGTCGAGACTTGATAACACCTGACTATTATTAGTCGATCTCTTCATTCCAGCTTCCTGCGATATGCGGCGAAAATTGGAGGTTATGTTGTGGTAGATACTTGAATTAGGAGATTTTCTACTCTTCTTTCAAAAACCCACGTTCCAAAGAAGTCCAGCCTAGGCCAATTTTAGTGCATGGAGACTGAATTGATGCATTTGACATATAATCAACAGCCCCATCAACATTGCAGCAAAAAAATGAAACTGTACCAGCCGTGCTAGCCGTCCGGCCACAAACCAGATGAGGTTAAAATGAAGTTACATGAAAAACTGTTGAAATATAGTGCTATTCCCAGCCTAAATTTGAGACTGAAAGATCTGGGTTGCCTAGCGGCCCATTCCAATAGCCGCCAAGACGTTAAGCTTCTGATGAAATAGTTCGGGTTTTAATTATTCATATTTTCATGTTTCGTAGCAGCATATCTGATTTCTGTTCGGGCATTGCGATGTGGTTTAAATTTCAAAGTGAATAATAATGTTAATGTTAAATTTTTTATTGTGGAGCAGTTTACATCGAATATAAAATACATGTTCTACGTATAAAAGTATAAAAAGATTAATGTAAAATGGTGTATATGGTTACATTTTTAAAATGTACATTATTGTTGTCAAATAATAATACCTATGGTTATTTCCACTAATTTTTTGTGAATAATATTTCATACATGAATAAAAATATACTGTCTTTTGTAACATTCATGCTTGATTTCCGTCTACTTTTGAGCACTGTTTCGCTCACGACTCTGGTGACCTTTACATTTGGGCACACATTCCGCTAGGGTTACGCACTTCACATAGGTAGTATGGGTTTCTCCACCCCATTTTTACTCCCCTGACTAATTTTAGGAATCGATCTAAATTTTGGATTTTACGGTTCATTTAGAAAACAAGGTTCTCATTGCCAAATTTTGATTAGAGGCTTCGTTTTCGAGATATTTGGGTTTGAAACTTTTAAAAACACCCCGAAATCTCCACTTTCTAAGACCCCTTTTTTTCCTGAAAACTTCCCGTTTCTCTGAAAAAAAATGGTGGTTTACTGACTTAGAAAACCTAGAAAATCTGTCAGCTGGGAAATCATGAGCTTTTTAGATTTTAATTTTTAGACTTGAAAGTTTCATTTTCAAGATGTTTCTTCAAGTTTCAAATCCAAATATCTCGAAAACGAAGCCTCCAATCAAAATTTTGCAAGAGCATCTTTTTGTCTATACTACTATTATACTGAACGTAGAATCCAAAAACTAGAACGATTCCCAAAAATATCCAGGGTAGTAAAAAATAGGAGAATAAGAATAATATTTTTCAAGTAATAAATTTTAAAACTCTGTCAAAGAGTTTAAAATTGGTTTTAAAGCACTCAAGAATCAAGTTAACTGGTGTTTGTGTCAAAAAGGCAAGGAACAAAGTTCTTTTTGGTTTCTGGAACTATTCTATCACTCAATTGCAAGGATATTTGGAGGTTATCCAGATACTACCGCGGCTCTGATGCATATAAAATAATGGAAAACTGTATCGATTCCAGCATAGTGGTGTTGAAGAGTTAAATTGGTAAAATAATGCTTTGCGGAATCAATCCGTACATCCTCAACAGAAATTCACCATTCAGGTCTCTTTCGAGATTTACAAGGTGTACTTTGGTTTGAGATCAGACATTTCCAAAATCCAAAAATGATTTGTTCTCAAAATTTGAATCTTAAATTTTTTTCCTTCAATTTGAATTTTTTTCAAAATTTGAATTTTTCCAAGAACTGAATTTTTTCAAAATTTGAATTTTTTCCAAAATTCGATTTTTTTTTAATTTGAATTTTTCCAAAATTGAAATTTTTTCAAGAATTTGTTCTCAACTTTTTTTTCAAAATTTGAATTTCTCGAAATACATATAAACTTTCTCTAAATTTGATTTTTTTTCTAAATTAGAATTTTTTCAAAATTTGAATTTCTCCAAAATTTGATTCTTTTCAAGAATTGAATTTTTTTCAAAATTTGAATTTTTTTCAAAATTTGAATTTCTTCAAAATTTGAATTTCTTCAAAATTTGAATTTCTTCAAAATTTGAATTTTTTCAAAATTGAAATTTTTTCTTGTTAACAAGTTTTTCAATATTGTTTTTTTTTTCAAAATTTGAATTTTTCGAAATATAAATTTTCTCTTAATTTGATTCTTTTCTAAATAAGAATGTTTTCAAAATTTGAATTTTTTCGGATTTTGGAAATGTCTACGGGCTCAAATCAAAGTGCATCTTTGAAGGTTTCGAAAGAGATCGGTTTCGAAGGTAAATTTTTGTCAAGGAATAAGCTTGTACAGATTGATTCCGCAAAGCCTTATTAACAGTGCGTATGGCGAGAACTCGTGTGTCTCTTGTCAAGGTTTAGGCCCGTATTCATATCCCCCTTTTAGCGTTAGAAGCGGTTTTAAAGATGCGCCTCTAACATTTCCGTATTCATACGTGGTTTTAGCGCGCCTCTATCATCACTTTAAACAGGCGTCTCTAAAGTCGTCTTAAAAGGGGATGTTTAGAGACGCGTCTATTCATATGTCTCTTTTACGTGTCTTTAAGCGATTTTGGATGGTCTCACGCATGCGTCAAGTTAGATGGGATCCAAATGTGCCAACAGGCGTGTTTTGAGTCCATTTAACCTACAAGCTATGCTGTGTGTTCTTGGGAAGTGTAACGAAAATCACATTTTCTTTCTAAAATATTGATTTAATTGAATTAATGAAGCATGCCGCCGAAATGCAGGAAGTGCGCAATGCTCTGGATGTCCCTTTCGGTTATACTCCTTTACTATTTACTGTACTCAAGGCGGGGACGACTTGCACAAAACAGTCGAAAGAGGTGTTCACTTGTTAAGTTAACAGATCCAGGCCGGGATTCTTGAAACTGTGGAAGAAACTCCCTGAAAGTTTTTTGCGAGGTTTCATGCAATACGCAGTACATCAATGTAACAAGAGTTGCCAGCACTTCCCTTTTGCCAGGCGGAGCTGCTCGGGGTAAATCACTAGACAAAGAAAACAGATCCAGCTGGGCCGTGATTGGTGTATGTATCTACTTTCTCTATCTAGTGATCTACCCGGAGCGGCTCCCGGCGCAAAACGAAACCGGCTTGGGGTTCTTGCCTACCTGCGTCCACCTTCGGGTAGGTAGTTTTGAGTACATTTCACAACGTTGCCAAATCAACACCCCCTTTAGTTAGATGGGCCCTAACAGGACGTAAAAGGTGGCCTATGAATACGACCGATTTTATCAGGTAGCCGAGCGCTTTTTGTTAGAGGCATGCTAAATGTGGCTTAAAAGTGGGATATGAATACGGGCCTTAGTGTAGAGTCGAATGATTATTTTCTGATATGTGTGACGATAATTACGGTGGTTCGTAGGAGTTCCCTAACCGAAATAAAGCGGAGGTGCCATGTCTACATTTTAAAGGAGGACCATGACCACTCACACCAAATTTTATGTCTTTATCATACAATGAAAAATTTATCAAATTTGGCCACTAATCCCCGGACTATACTTAATTAACACTGTTATTTGCGAATTGAAGCGAGTTACGTGTTTCTTTTTGCGAGAAATACGATTTTGACGGTTTAAACGACGGTCTAGTCATGTCCTGCGCCTGCGGTAGGACCAACAGCTGTGAGCTAGCAGTATGGCTCTAATGCGACAACGAGGACACAATTTTTGGACTTGTTGCAGCAAACATGATATATTTTTACAGCGTCGAAAAAATGCTCAACTGGGATTTTCGGGGAATTTAATTACATGGTGGTGTGAATTCGGAATCGGTAACAGTGCTTCAAAATTTCATGAATTTATTTTTTCAACTCCAAAACCTATCTTTATAGCACTGTCTGCATAGGCACAACATGGATTCTATCGCAATAAATCAAAAAATGTTATCTATCTACAAATCTACAATCTCTGCTGCGATAACGGCCTCATGTTTCTGATCAAATAGGAATCAATTTGCTCAACAAATGATATTTTGTTGAGCAAATCTTGGAGTTATCTTGTAACGACAAAGACGGAGAAGTTGGACATGGTGGAATAATAACCATATGAAAACTCGTTTCTACTTTGCTGGTATCTCAGCTGGCACACTTCTTGTTGATGGCGAAAAATTCAACACCTTTGACACAACATCTTCCCGCGAGTAGGTTTGTTTTGGCGTCCGGTCTTTGGCGGTATCTGATGTACCTTCTCTTGTGGAATTTCCTGAAAATGTGAAAAAAGTTATAAAATTTTTATTATGATTGTAATTTTGAATTATTATAAATCTCAACTTATGGTGCTATTATGTCAAAAAGATACATCGATGTAAGCGCTACATCGCTGTACAATGACAAAAGTAGGTAATAATGTTTTGCATTGTCACATGTGTCATCTCATCTTACAGCGACACCGATACAGCGCTTACATCGATGTATCTTTTTTACAGAATAGCACCATAAGTATTATACTGGTCACAATTTGGGAGGACATCCGAAAAATTATTCGCCTCCAAACAGCCGTCAAGTTCTTGAAAGTTATCGAATTCTGAAGCGGCTTCCACCAACTTCAAGATAAATCTTTCTACCTCCACCATCTGCAAGTAGGTACTTGTTGGCTTGTGACAGGCTTGTGACAGCGATATGCTTAATACATGGTGGTAAAGGATACCTTACAACTTTGTACTTTTTTGAAATGGTGCAGGACTTTTTGTTGCCACCCTATAATTTTTAGTTTTGCTGTATGCAATAGTCAATACTATGAGGAGCTATTTTTTTCTAGTTTGATGCTCTAGGTTGCTTATGTGGTGGCCGTGAATTTTAAAATTACTGAATAATAGCAATCTGGAGTGTCGTGAATTTTAATTACTCAATAATATTTCAATTACTCAATAATTAACAAAATTACTTTTAATCAATCAATAATTGTGCGAATTTAATTCGATTACTATCATTCGTGAATGGCAAAGCATTTAATTAACACACGCATGTGCAGAAGTAACTCAAGAAATCGTCAAATTATTATTTCTTTAGAGCACGCCATATATTCAAAGTCGCCCGAGCAAATGATATGCACCTCTCATGTGCGCCAAACTGATGGTGGGGATTAGTACATACCCACACATACCTACCGATGCATTCCGCCAACCAGATAAAAGACTGGGAAATCGAAGTGAAAAACAAGCTAATTACTTCGCAAAGAAGAATACATAAATTACCTTCCTTTACGACATTTTGCAGAATACAAATACAAATCTACGCGATTTTACCAACAGCGGAATCAAACATCACTTACGAATTCACAAGAAAAACACCACCATAAATCTTTCGGTGCTATTAAAAACCCAGTAAATACTTAGAAAATCTAACACCCAGCCGGACGGAAGATAAGGTTCCACAAGCAAAATTCAATAGATATTAGGTCGTAAAATTCAATCTCTAACGAAGCGGGTCTAGGATGAAACAGAATTCCAGAGAAAAAATGGAAAAAACAAAATCGTAAATTACCAGTGCATGGGAAAGGTTCTTAGTACTCCATGCCGACTACAATCATCGGCTTTAGACGCGGCTAGGAATATAGGCGCAGATAAATGCACGGGCGAGCGTGTACCGTGAGTATCTATAATTGGGTAAATAAATCGTAAATCTTACTGACGCGGGAGATATTATAAAAGCGAAAAAAAATCGGAAGGAAAAAAAGAGAGTGTAGTCAGTCCAGTTTAGCCTGCAGTATCGACAAGAAGTAGTTGCAACAACGAAACTAGTAGGTGCACTTCAGTTTTAGTCAGTCGATTTTGAACCAGTGAAAATCCAACATATAGTCAGTGCGATGCAGTTCATAATAAAAATACACAGTGCAGTGGCCAGCCAATTAAAATATTACCAGCAGCTAAATTAGTGAACAGTGTTAATTCAGTTTCCGACAAAAATGTGACACAACGCTACGCAGCCACTTTCTTCTCTGGTGAAACCTTTTTGATTCTTTTTCTTATACTTATACCTTGAAATGATTTTGAATTGTGCTTTAATTTTAGTATGTTTTTATTCAGTCATGTCCCATCTGCATGACCATTTTATTGTGCCCGAATTATTAAACAATAGTCATACGTAAAAGCCTCGATTCGAACCCAAATTCTTCATGTATCTTCCCTTTGTATATTTTACACTAGTTTATTTTCAGACAGTAATTAGATAAGGTTGTTATTGCATCCAATGTTTAAACCTGTGAAATTTC
The DNA here is from genome assembly GCA_949128115.1 of Anaspis maculata. Classification (NCBI taxonomy): domain Eukaryota; kingdom Metazoa; phylum Arthropoda; class Insecta; order Coleoptera; family Scraptiidae; genus Anaspis; species Anaspis maculata. The sequence continues at coordinate 66,898,746 of OX421966.1, read as the reverse complement.
CATACTTAAAAATATGCAGTCATAATTTTTGCAGCTTGAAAGAAACTCTTTTGCTATATTTAATCGTGTTGCTAAAAATTCGTTCAATAATTATACAAATTTTTCGAACGCATGTTTTCTACGTTTCCGAATAGAGTGAGAAATTCAATCGTTCATACGAGTACACTAATTATTTTTCAGTTCTCTTTGGTAATACCTTTATCACGAAAAATCGCGCAAAAGATCCGGTCAGTGATTTTGGAAATTATTCGCAACGTTGAACACCTCTACCTTCTTTCTAAAATAGGACTACCGTCGGATAAAATTAATGCAATAGTGTTTTTTTCATGCCTCTAGGCACAAATAACGCTGTTTTCCACCGTTCAATGGTTGAGATAGTAGTTCAGTCGTTTCAAGAAAAATTACGTACTTCTATATTGTTTTTCCTCGCAAAAATCTAGTATTAATTACCACGCATAATTTTCTAATTGTCTTCTCTATACCAGACCTAAAATAAATCAATAAGGAGTTGTCCAAAATTGAGTAATCCTTTTTTTATACTACCATAAACTATTCAGTGAAGCAAGCCTTTGAAACCATTTTGACAATAGCTAATTATGTATCAGTAAATTCAGAAAATACTTTCTAAACATTTCTGTGACGCCCTAAGGCATTAAAATTATGCTAAAATATCAAAACGTATTTTTACAAATAAATTGAAATGCCTCCTTGCGATGCTCACATTTCATGTAAGCGACGGAAACCAGTTATATTCAATTTCACACCGTCAAGCCAGGAAAACTAGTCCAGGAATTCTTTTCCTATAGCAATAAGTCCGAAAGCTAAATAATCATTTCCTACAATTTTTGTAATCATTTTACTTATAAATCAACAGGCATAGTAAGCTTGAAAATTCCATTTTTTGTGTTATAGTTTTTCCCTATACTTAGTAAAATGCATGTATCCAGCGCACTATACGCAACTATCATGAAACACAGATTACAATTATTATTCGTCCAAATTTTATGTAAATTATCCAAATTTCATGAACTTAGAAAAACCAGTTTTTAGTTACTAATTAGGTAGTATTTTAGACTAAGCTTCATTTCTATTTTCTGTACATATTTTCATTCGTTAATTTTTGTAATAAATTTTATTAAATGTTGCTCGTTTTCAAGTTATTGACTAACATGAAGTAAATTAGGACTAAAAGGGACATTCCATCTATTCTGTTCGGGTTAACGCTACCACATCTTCAAGGGCATAAGTAGATAATAATTGACAGTGTTTTTGAGACAGAGTAAGTATAAAGTGTTTAGACAATAGATTGACATCCACCAGTTGACAAAACCCTACCTGGGAAGGTAGGTCGAATCCACACCGCCTTTTGTGAAAGTAGATTATTGTAAGGGCGAATAAAGGCTCCCAATGGCCTTTTAAAACAACCCATTGGGTGGTGTCAGATTTATACGGCCCGTTGAGCCTTTCCATCTAATCAACAACTAAAAAGTGTCGCGTAAGCTTTGCTCAGATAGCCTGCGACACTTGACTGATGCCACCGAAGTATGCTCCAGCACTGCCAATCCTGACTACAAGGGCTGGACATATTTTTGGTGTCAGAAGTGGGATTGTCAAAAAGAGATTGTCAAGATTGTCACAAAGTCAAAATTGAAAAATTAAAAAAAAAAAAATTGAATTTTTTTCTCGTGTGCCAAACTTTTTCCATAAACATTGTTCCTCCAAACCTTGTGTTATGAGTGAACATACCATGAGTTTTGAGAGGAAGAAAAACGTTTGCAAAAAGATTAGCATTCGATAGTCTCTCAAAAGCAAGACTGCTGTTCCGGACTGAGCTTTTTTTTTTAGAAAGAGAGAATAAGTGGGAAATCGTAAGAAGAACTTTAAAGCCGGTTTTGCTCATTTAAAACAATTAGGCACTTCTGATTAATTTTTGTTTGAAAAAAAAAAGAGAACCGAATAATTAAAAAGGAAATGACAATAGCGACGGACAACTATTAAGCTGGAAACCCGTAACGGAAGAAGTATACTCGTCATTTATTCAATTCTAAAATAACCTCCTTTGTTTTAACATAATTAAATTTTTTAGTCAAGAACTTGAGTCAAATTTGGATTTTTGGCGCGGAAAAAAAAAAAGAAAGATTTTGCACACTCCTACTTGGTTTCGTTTGAATCATATGAGACTACCTGTGTAACGCAAGTTGTGCATGTGAATAGTAGATGCGCGGGGCCGTGCACTTGAGATGTTTGGGAAAAAATAGCGTGAGAAAATTTTTATTGGATACGTACACAATATTTGGAAATTACGAAAATAAATTTTCTTTCTGTTTGATTGTTTGAGTACACATATTTGGAAAATTGAGAAAAAATTTTTTTTCGTTTGCTTATGTACACATATTTAAGAAAAAAATTTTTTGGTTGATTGCTTACGTACACATATTTGAGAAAAAAAAAATTCTTGGTTCGATTGCTCACGTACACATATTTGAAAAATAAATAAATTGTTGGATTGCTTAGGTACACATTTGAACATTTCAAAAAAAAAATTTCTCTTTATTGTTTGAGTACCTACACTATTTGAAAATTTTTTGGAACGAATATCTGTGAATGCCATAAATAAATTTTATAGTTAGACTTTCAAGAGAAATTGAATTGAAATTAAATTGAAATAAACTTGAGATGTGTGAGAAAATTAGATGAATAAATATCACCAGTGTTAAGAACTTATTAGCCTCTTTTTGACAATATGAGTCTGAAAATAAGCATTTCCAACATCCGGTAGAAATTTTTTTTTCCCAAACTCAACTTAACTTTGACATGTGGACAATCTTGAGGTGGAATTTCCCCGGGAAATTCAAGGTTTCCACTAGTCAAAGACTAACCCGGTTGGTTACTGTGAGGTTTTGGTTAGTTAGCTGCTAATTCGGAAAGTTTTTGGTGTTATTTGGCAAATTGTGGATAAGTAATACAAAATTTAGGAATGGGAAATAATTTGGGGTGATAAAGAATAAATTGCTTCATATTCCTGATACAATGAGTGCTGAGAATAACGGACTGAGAGAACTGAAGTCACAACTTAGTTCTCTTTCTTTTTAATTCGTTTGGCTTTGGAACCAACTGGTGTTAACACGGGCAGTTGGTTTGAAAGCAAACTAAATAAGGGACGCCTTGCATATTTCGGGAGTACTGGATAGCCAGTGGAAAAATGTGCGATGCCCCTTATCAAACCATCCTACAGGAGTTGTGTGAAGTTGTCTGGTATGAGCAGCAGTTAATGTTTGATTGAGATTGAATCAAGACCGATACGAAACAATTTTTAAGCCCAAAACCCGACGGAAGGAAGGAATGTCCCTAATCAAACCATAACGAGCTATTTAGCACAGTTATTTTTTTATAACAACTATCTACTGATAGAGTTCAGATATCATGACGAAAATTTTTTTTATTATGAGAAAATTTAATTAGTTTTAGGTTCCGAAAGATTTTTTTTTTGTTTGTTTTTTCTTATATAAAATGGCCGTTGTGTAGACCATAGCAGAAATGGATTGCACAACTGCTATGATACAGTTGTTACCGGACTATGACGGAGAAGGTCCGATTAAGAGTTTCTTGCGAAGAGTTGACGAAGCTGCGAACCTTGCTGGATGGACAGAACAGGAGAAAGTATCAGTTGCCACATTGAAGTTGCAAGGAGCCGCACGTAAAACATGGGAAATAAATTCCTCAACCAACCCCACCTGGGAACAATTTTCCAAGTTGTTGACTGACCGGTTCGAACCAAAGAAGCTAACACTTCAGTGTATGACTGAGTTTCAACAGTGCATCCAACGCAAAGATGAGTCAGTGAGGGCATTCGCTGGAAGATTAGCCGAGACAGCAAGAGCATTTGGTGAAAAATTGAAAGCAAGCAGTGATCCTTTTGAACATGAAATATTGCAAGAACAGTTCGACTGTAAGGTTCGCTTACAGTTTGAGAGGGGTCTCCTTCACCCCCTCAACTACAAGGTTATGTCATCTGAGCCAGAAAGTCTTCGGAAAGCTGTAGAAATAGCCGAAAAAGAAGAAACTTTTCTGAAATACCTTGAATCGGCCGAGGATCGAGAGCACTCGTCAACTGAAAGTGTAGAATTGTGGAAAAACAACAATGATATACCTAGTACACCTGTTGCGTACTGCCGCTACGATAATGAAAGAAGGACAAATTTTAATAATCAACCCAAGATCAGAACGGAAATGAGGAAAAGTACAAGACCCTACTACGATTTTAGAGCAAATCGGAATAATGAGTACAGATTGGGAAATAGTATTGAATTCTATTCTAGTGCACGAAAAACCAATCCGGATACATTTTACTATCAGAGACCTTACCAGCAACGTAGAAGATTTGTATCAACGTGCTATTCATGTAACAAGGCAGGTCATTTTGCATCGCAGTGTCGGAGTCAAAGTTTTGCTAAAAGTTATCAAAACCACCATCAGCAACGTGTTACATTTCCAATCAAGTGTTTCTCGTGTGGAAAAGCAGGCCATTTTGCCTCGCGATGTTTTGTTAATACTACCAACAATTCTAGCATACGACACGCTAACGAAAGTTTTTCTAATTTTCAAAAACCTCATCAACGTAAATTCTCATCAACTTGTTATTCATGTGGCAAGGCAGGCCATATTGCAAAGTACTGTCGGAACCGAAATTTTGAGGATGATAGTACAAATAAGCAAAAACATTATCATAGGAATCGCTTCAGTGGGAAGGAACGAATCGACTCCTTTAATAATGGAAAAAGTGCTAGGAGGAATGCCAACAACAACGGTATTTTATATTCTCGAGGGCGAAATTCTGTATTTATGAACATAAAAGGAACAGACTATAAAGTGGTTTTAGACAGCGGCGCGGCATTATCGCTGGTTAAACAAAGTTTACCGATTACCATCACCGATAAAATCAAGAAATTACCTCAGTCCTACATTTGCGATATTCAAAGGACTCCTATCCCGCAACATGGAATGGTTGACATGGAAATTACTTTACCGAATGGAGTGACAGTGACACATCCTTTTGTCATAGTGGGTGATGATACTTTATTTGAAGGGAACCTATTGCTTGGCATGGATTTCTTTACAAAAACACAAAGTGTAATTTCATGGGAAGAGAACTGTTTGAAGGTTCACAACTCTACCCTACCGATGGTATTCGAGAACACGAACCATGCATTGAATACGGTTGTTTCATGTACCAGAATGAAAAACCCTCGAGCACGAACTAATCTTACTGGATATTCCTTGAGGACTAATGCTAACAGCCTCTTTGACAAGTCAAAGAAAACAGCTACGGAAGCTGAGGCAGGCTCGTCAAGTCCTCTGGGGAAAACCAGTGAGAAAAATGGGAGAGAAATGGTGGAAGCTCAGAAAGTAACAACTAATCTTAGTGGGTGTTCCTTGAGGACCAGTGTTAACGGCCTCTTTGATAAGTCAAAGAAATCAGCCACGGAAACTGATGAAGGCTCGTTGAGTCCTCTGGAGAGACCCAGTAAGAAAAAGAAGAGAAGAGTGATGGAAACCCAGGAAGTAACGAGTAGATGTACTTGTGAAGAAGGTTTAAGCCACCATGGGAAGACCAGAGATCAAGTTTGTCAGAAGAGTGAAACTGTCAGGATTGCTCATTTAGCAGGAACAAACACAGTATTTGTAAATATTTGTGGTAAACCTCGTAAACTTATACTAGACACGGGAGCCGCAGTCTCACTAGTCAAGGTCACCATACCAATGAACCTGACAAAAATCAAGAAATTACCAGCTATACATATTTCAGATATTCAGGGTAATGTCATCCCTCAGCATGGGGAAGTTCCTGTAGTTCTAGAACTGCCAGGAAATGTGGAGATAACGCATAATTTCATCATAGTCGATAACGACATGAATTTCGACGGTGATTTATTAATCGGATTGGATTTTCTAAGGGAAACCCAAACGGAAATCTCGTGGAAAGAAAATTGTCTGAAAATTAATGATGTTATTATACCCCTTCATTGTGGAAAAGAAGATGTTCCAAGTGATCGAGGGATTATCTCTAGTGTGCAACCTGCTGAACGCAACAATGAAATTTTTCTTTTTCACCAAAAAGAAAAATTTCCAAAGGTTACGATGGACTTGGAAGAAATTGTGAATCATGCTGAAACGCAAGTAGAAAGGCAAGAAGTAAAGAAAACATTACGCAATCGGAAGAAAGCAAAGAAAGAGAAGGAACGAAGGATTCAACAGCCTGTAGCAACGCATCCTCATGCGAGGAGTGATACATGTTCCCATATTCATACTTCGAACACCACGGAAGTTGAAGCCATTAGCAGAGCAGAAACATGTGAACACAGAGAAACTTCTAACTGTAAAGAAAGTTGCAGAAGACAGGGAATTAGCAATGAACAGGTCGGCACAACATCACGAGAAAGTACGAAAAGAAGCAAGCAAAAATCAAATGGAGTAAAATCAGGGGAAGCACAAAAAGAGATTTTGTTGAAAACTCAGGGAAGGAAAGTTGAGGTTATTGAACAAGGAAGTTCAAGGGAACCTCCCAGACAAGTAGGCGATGAAGAAATTGCGGAAATTGATGTGAGGAATTCGAACGATTGTAGGAAGAAAATCAAAGGAAATGACTCTGTGAGGAGAAGTTCAGGAAAAGGACAAACAAGCAGACAAGAGATGGGAAAAGCCGAAGAATCAAAGGAAAAAGACGCACTCACGAAGAATGGCCATCTTCATGTGCATCTTGCATCCGACGTGATTCTTCTACCCAGATCTAAAGCTATTTGTCTGACACGTATCAAGAAAAGTGCACATTTCGAGAACGTGTTGATTGAACCTTATGAGGAAGTTACACCAGGAGTGTTTGGAGTCAGAGTATTTTGTAGAAGAGATAATGGAATGCCGTTTCAGTTGATTAATGTCACCAATCAAGAACAATTGTTGAAAGAAGGAACGATTGTTGGTACAGCTTACGATGCTCAAGTGAGGCCAAGGTCTTGTTCTCCAAGGAGAAAACGAGTTAGTATAGCAACCATGAGGAAACGGAACTCTAAGGAAGAAGAAGAATTGATCAAGAATTTGAACATCCAAACTCAAAATGAGGAAGACCAACAAAAGTTAAGGGATTTAGTGAGAGAATTTAGCGATATCTTTAAAACACCAAACCAGAAGTTAACATGCACCAACAAGGTCAAGCATCGAATCATCACAGAAGACGTACAGCCTATAGCAAAGCGACCTTACAAGGTCCCTTACACCAGGAAACAGGCATTAGATGCTGAGATAGACAAAATGTTAGCAGATGGAATTATTGAACCAAGCCATTCACCCTGGTCAGCGCCAGTGGTTTTAGTAGAGAAGAAACGTCATCCCGGTGAAGAGCCTGAACTTAGAATTTGTATCGACTATAGAGAGCTGAATGCAATCACGAAGGCAGATTTCTTTCCTTTACCGAACTTATCAGAGACCATTGACCGTCTGAGTGGTTCAAAACTGTTTTCGACTCTTGATTTGGCCAGTGGCTATTTCCAGGTCGAATTGGACCCTAGGGACAGGGAGAAGACAGCCTTTAGCACGCCATACGGGCACTGGCAATTCATACGTATGCCAATGGGTTTAAAATCAGCCCCTAGCTCGTGGCAACGACTCATGTACGTTGTTCTAGCAGGACTCACAGGACTAGAATGTTTGGTATACCTAGATGACATAATTGTCTACAGTTCAGACGACATTGACGAACATTTAAGTAGACTGAGACATGTTTTTGAAAGGATGCAAGAGAATAATTTAAAATTCAAGCCTACCAAATGTAGTTTCTTAATGAAAGAAGCCAAATATCTAGGACACGTCATCTCTGCAGAAGGATGTACGACAGATCCAGAGAAAACCAAAGTAATTGAGAACTATCCCCGACCAAAAACTGTGAAAGAGATCAGAGCATTTTTAGGACTTTGCGGATTTTACAGAAAGTTTGTACCAAAATTTTCAGAAATTGCTAACCCTTTAACAGCACTTACGAAGAAAGACACCAAATTCTTATGGACTCCAGTACAAGAAAGAGCCTTCGAAACGTTGAAGAGAGCGTTGATAACACCACCGATTTTAAGATATCCCGATTTCACCAAGGAATTCATACTTGCAACCGATGCTTCTGGCATCGCGATCAGCGGAATCCTATCTCAGAAACATGGAGATGCAGAACACCCTATTTCATATGCTAGTAGAGTACTAAATCAAGCCGAAAGAAACTACAGTACGATTGAAAGAGAATGCTTAGCAGTGGTATGGGCTATAAAATATTACAGGATTTACCTCACAGGAACACATTTCACAATTTATGTTGATCATAGACCATTGAAGTACTTATTGAATATCAAAGATCCATCCTCTAGATTAGCCAAGTGGGCTATGTCACTTATGGAATATGATTTCACCATCGAATACCGCCCAGGAAAATTAAACCATGCTGACGCGCTCACCCGATTGAGAGATACAGACGAGGAAGAGAAAATGGAAGCAGAGGAACCTGAGGAATCGCATATTACTACACCAGGAACAAGTAAATCTGCCATATCTAGCATAACGATTGCAACGATCCATGAACACGAACCGGAAATAGATTTGATTCCAATAATCTATGACCTGGATGAAATCCAGAAGAAACAAGAAGAAGAGGAAGCAATCCAACAACTAGCAGCAAAAGACGGTTTCTACAGAAGCAGGAACGGATTGATCTACAAAGAGCGACGAGATGGAGAACGAAAAGATCGGCTAGTGTTGCCGAGAGTCATGATGAGACGAATACTACAGTTGTATCATGACGCTCCAACTGCAGCACATGGAGGACAACAGAAGACTTTGGAACTAGTGCAGAAGGATTTCTTTTGGAAGAACATGACTACGGATGTCACCAAATACGTAGAGAGATGTCACTCATGCAACATCATGAAAACTAACCCACAGAAACCAGCAGAACTTCAACGGATGAGAAGTCCCTCCGTCCCATTTGAACTCATTTCTTTAGACATTGTAGGACCACTAAACATGACAACAAAAGGCAACAAATACATTTTGACATGTATGGACTACCTCACAAGATATCCTGAATGTATCCCTCTGCCAGATATACAAGCCTCAACAGTTGCTAGAGCTTTTGCCGAAGGTATTATTGCAAGACATGGAGCACCTAGAGCACTACTTACCGATTGTGGATCGCAATTTTTGAGTAATTTATTTGAAGATCTTTGTAAATTATTGAAAATTGAAAAACTGCAGACAAGTCCATATCGCCCGTCAACCAATGGCGTAGTTGAAAGAATGCATCATACATTGAAAGTAATGATATCTCACTATGTTTCCGAAAACAATCCAGATTGGGACAATATGTTACCATTTTGTCTGATGGCCTTGAGAAATCGTATACAAGAAACGACGTCAGAAACACCATTTTACCTAATGCACGGAAGAGACATGGAATTACCATTCCACGACATTCTACATCCAACCAGAGTGCGCTATGACGTTGATGAAAATTACGTTACAGAATTATCAGGAAGAATTCGGACCGCATATAGATTGGCCAAAGAAAGTATAGATAACGTAACTGCAAAAAGACGCGAAACATTCAATAAACACGCAAAGAAACGCGAATTTTCAATAGGAGACAGAGTCTACTTACGCAATGAAGCTGTAAAGCCAAATAGCAACCTTGCTACCAAATTTCATCCGAAATGGAAAGGACCATATCGTGTTATTGAGCAGACGGGACCAGTCAATTTTAAACTCCAGGAAATCGGAGGATCCCAAGAAATGATTGTTCATGCCAACCGCATCAAATTATGTAAAGGAACCGATCAAGATTTCGAAGCAGGACCAGGAGAAGTTAGTTCTGAAGAGCAGCCAATGCTACCTCTACCCTTCTACCGTCCCGCAAGAGCAAAACCATCAGTTAGATCACCAATATCACCAAGATCACCAATCGTTACTTTTGCCCCAAGTGAAATACACCAACCTGAAATAATATCACTTCCTCCAACTGAATCTAGTAGGCATTCTGTGACCGACAGAAATAGCGAAGACGTCAGTAACCGTACTAACAGTTCACCTAGTGCTAGAAGCGAGAGTAGTGACGAAGGTTCTGAAACAGTCCACACTGATACCAATGCGTCAAGTCAAGAACATGAACAAAGCAGTGCAGAACAAGTTAGGGTGGGAACTCCCGTACAACCAAGAAGGGCAAATACCCCACATTCACCCATTCAATCACCAAGAAGGGCAAATACACCCCATTCATCTATTTCACCAAGAAGGGCAAATACGCCCCATTCACCTATTCCACCAAGAATGGCAAATACCCCACATTCACCCATTCAACCACCAAGAAGAGCAAATACACCCCATTCACCTATTCAACCACCAAGGAGGGCAAGTACACCCTATTCACCTATTCCACCAAGAAGGGCAGATACACCCCATTCACCCATTCAATCCCCAAGGAGAGCAAGTACACCACCTTCACCCATTCATCGTACCCGTAGTCACGGTGGTGCAAGAGATCACCCGTGGGTGTTGAGACGCGCCATTTAGAAAATTCACCGTAAATGATTTTTTTCAAAAACGTTGCTGAAAACAAAGATTTTTTTTCGTTACCACTTACAGGGTAATGATTTTATTTTTCAAATAGTAAATTTCATGTATATCCACAAAAATTGCTCATCTAACATATTGCATCATTTTTGATTTCCTAGATAGCTTAGGGATGCCTTTTTAGTTCTTAGAGATTTCAGTTCGTCAAGTGAGTTTATTGGAAAGAAGCGTTTCACATAACCCCGATGATCATGGTCACTGACTCAAAATGCTGTATCGTGGTGCGTATAGTTACCAGTAGGAGCGCTCTAGTGTAAATAAAATCTGTTTGAATCAATACTATGTCATGAAAATGTGATAGTTGCTCAGTTATTGAATGAATTGTCCATCAAACTGCTTGTTGTGTTGCCTCTACTAAGAAATCGTCGAACAGCATTTTCTACTTTACATAAGTCAGGAGCCATTATCCAAAAAGCGAGATTAGTTGTGATTTTTCGCAAATAAATCACATCTAGTCTCTCTCAAAAGGCAAAGGCCTAGATATCCCTGTTGGGACAAGTGAGAGGGCAACCATTAGTGTTTTCTAAGAATTGGTTTCAAGATAGTAAAGGTGTTAAAGTAAAGTTTTCAATGAGAAGGGTAGTAAAACCAAATGAAGGGTAAAAAAATTGAAGCGAATGAGGTTACTCCTATTGGAAGGTTGAATAAAATTGAATTTTCAAATGTATAATCCATTTGAGAATTCAACTGAATCCACATCCACTGCTACATCTTTTGAATTATGGGGAATCCAAGAGATTGTAGCAGGGGAAACTGAGATCCATTGCTGCGTCTCTTGAATTATGGGAAATCCAAGAGATTGTAGCAAGGGGAACTGACCTGGACTTTTCGATCAGCCCTGTTTTGAGATGATTGGAGAACTGAAGAAAATTGGACAAGCAAGATATTGACTAATTTAAAAACGGAAATCTCAAGAATTTCTCCTTTTCAAAAGTTGCAAGATTTACCTGCATATTTCACTGTATACTTGAATCAAATATCCTTCAGAAAAACCCGGTTAGAATGTATCTATAGGCAAGAGTATCAAAAGTAAATTTTCAAATCATAAAGTTCAAGTCAAGCTAGGGAACCTGTTTGTAAAAGCACATTCAAAGTCAATTCACCCAAAAGGGATGAGAAGGAGAAAGTGTTCACTTGGTAGCTGGACCACCCAACCAATTACACTAACACCTAGTTTAGTGAGAACATCCACTCAAAGAACATGGAAGTATCCTCCAGGAGCCTACAGGAGCACAAGTCGTGCTTAAGTCAAAAGCCAAGGGTGCCAAAGAAACTGTCACCGCACCCTCAGGAGGCTGGTGTAATCCGACTAGATTCACCCGCCACTACCCAGGGTCAACGACACTACAAGTACGGGAACAGGTGGTTGTTCACAGACACTGCTGTTGACGCGTTTTTCAACCGTTCAAGTAAGACTAGACTCAAGTCATGTGTCACGCGAGTGCTACACCCAGTGCAACCGTTATCCTAAAGGTACTTTAACCCTTGGGACATTTTCGTGCCAACTACATGGACATGTGAACCCAAGAGTGTGGTGAACCCTTATTAGCTTATTTCCTTCGATACGAGTCACATTTTGCACCTTTGCGACGGAACCATAGTTCGTCAGTGCCTCGTGGACACCACAGTAAAAATGCCAGAGACCTAAATGGAATGCATTTCCATGATTAGGAAGAGTGTTCAGTTCCCTGACAACCACCTGTCGAAGAATCGGCATCAAAGTTTTCTTCCACAATGAGCATTAGATAATGCTCACACGTACACCTTCGCCGGAGTTTCTTGCCGAAGCAGAGAGGTTCCTACTGAGTGCTAGTATATGGTACTCCCCCATGACACTACAGAAGAAGCCGCAACTGCCGCTTCCCTCAGTTTTCCCTCCAGTTCTTCGCGCAGCACCCCGAAGCAGGAAGAAGACATGAGTGAGTGTGTAAACGTTGAAGTGTTAATTGTTTGTGTTGTATGTATAAATTTATTTATATTCTTGAAAGTGTATGTAATCCCTTTGTGTCTATATTGTCTTATCTATTTTAACCGATTGTACTTATTCATACTAGGTATAAGATGTTTTCCTAGATGTAAGTGTAGTGTTAAGTCTTGAGAAAAATTATTGCCTGTTAGTTGATAAGTTGTCAGTTTAGATGCCAAGTGTACTTAGTTAAGTTAAAAGTCATTTTAAGAGGTACATAACTAGAAGGTCAAGCTATGTAGCTATGTAGAAAATCAAGCTAGGTAGCTTGATTTTCTTTAACGGGGAAGGGAGTATCTGTGGTGGCCGTGAATTTTAAAATTACTGAATAATAGCAATCTGGAGTGTCGTGAATTTTAATTACTCAATAATATTTCAATTACTCAATAATTAACAAAATTACTTTTAATCAATCAATAATTGTGCGAATTTAATTCGATTACTATCATTCGTGAATGGCAAAGCATTTAATTAACACACGCATGTGCAGAAGTAACTCAAGAAATCGTCAAATTATTATTTCTTTAGAGCACGCCATATATTCAAAGTCGCCCGAGCAAATGATATGCACCTCTCATGTGCGCCAAACTGATGGTGGGGATTAGTACATACCCACACATACCTACCGATGCATTCCGCCAACCAGATAAAAGACTGGGAAATCGAAGTGAAAAACAAGCTAATTACTTCGCAAAGAAGAATACATAAATTACCTTCCTTTACGACATTTTGCAGAATACAAATACAAATCTACGCGATTTTACCAACAGCGGAATCAAACATCACTTACGAATTCACAAGAAAAACACCACCATAAATCTTTCGGTGCTATTAAAAACCCAGTAAATACTTAGAAAATCTAACACCCAGCCGGACGGAAGATAAGGTTCCACAAGCAAAATTCAATAGATATTAGGTCGTAAAATTCAATCTCTAACGAAGCGGGTCTAGGATGAAACAGAATTCCAGAGAAAAAATGGAAAAAACAAAATCGTAAATTACCAGTGCATGGGAAAGGTTCTTAGTACTCCATGCCGACTACAATCATCGGCTTTAGACGCGGCTAGGAATATAGGCGCAGATAAATGCACGGGCGAGCGTGTACCGTGAGTATCTATAATTGGGTAAATAAATCGTAAATCTTACTGACGCGGGAGATATTATAAAAGCGAAAAAAAATCGGAAGGAAAAAAAGAGAGTGTAGTCAGTCCAGTTTAGCCTGCAGTATCGACAAGAAGTAGTTGCAACAACGAAACTAGTAGGTGCACTTCAGTTTTAGTCAGTCGATTTTGAACCAGTGAAAATCCAACATATAGTCAGTGCGATGCAGTTCATAATAAAAATACACAGTGCAGTGGCCAGCCAATTAAAATATTACCAGCAGCTAAATTAGTGAACAGTGTTAATTCAGTTTCCGACAAAAATGTGACACAACGCTACGCAGCCACTTTCTTCTCTGGTGAAACCTTTTTGATTCTTTTTCTTATACTTATACCTTGAAATGATTTTGAATTGTGCTTTAATTTTAGTATGTTTTTATTCAGTCATGTCCCATCTGCATGACCATTTTATTGTGCCCGAATTATTAAACAATAGTCATACGTAAAAGCCTCGATTCGAACCCAAATTCTTCATGTATCTTCCCTTTGTATATTTTACACTAGTTTATTTTCAGACAGTGATTAGATAAGGTTGTTATTGCATCCAATGTTTAAACCTGTGAAATTTCCATACTTAAAAATATGCAGTCATAATTTTTGCAGCTTGAAAGAAACTCTTTTGCTATATTTAATCGTGTTGCTAAAAATTCGTTCAATAATTATACAAATTTTTCGAACGCATGTTTTCTACGTTTCCGAATAGAGTGAGAAATTCAATCGTTCATACGAGTACACTAATTATTTTTCAGTTCTCTTTGGTAATACCTTTATCACGAAAAATCGCGCAAAAGATCCGGTCAGTGATTTTGGAAATTATTCGCAACGTTGAACACCTCTACCTTCTTTCTAAAATAGGACTACCGTCGGATAAAATTAATGCAATAGTGTTTTTTTCATGCCTCTAGGCACAAATAACGCTGTTTTCCACCGTTCAATGGTTGAGATAGTAGTTCAGTCGTTTCAAGAAAAATTACGTACTTCTATATTGTTTTTCCTCGCAAAAATCTAGTATTAATTACCACGCATAATTTTCTAATTGTCTTCTCTATACCAGACCTAAAATAAATCAATAAGGAGTTGTCCAAAATTGAGTAATCCTTTTTTTATACTACCATAAACTATTCAGTGAAGCAAGCCTTTGAAACCATTTTGACAATAGCTAATTATGTATCAGTAAATTCAGAAAATACTTTCTAAACATTTCTGTGACGCCCTAAGGCATTAAAATTATGCTAAAATATCAAAACGTATTTTTACAAATAAATTGAAATGCCTCCTTGCGATGCTCACATTTCATGTAAGCGACGGAAACCAGTTATATTCAATTTCACACCGTCAAGCCAGGAAAACTAGTCCAGGAATTCTTTTCCTATAGCAATAAGTCCGAAAGCTAAATAATCATTTCCTACAATTTTTGTAATCATTTTACTTATAAATCAACAGGCATAGTAAGCTTGAAAATTCCATTTTTTGTGTTATAGTTTTTCCCTATACTTAGTAAAATGCATGTATCCAGCGCACTATACGCAACTATCATGAAACACAGATTACAATTATTATTCGTCCAAATTTTATGTAAATTATCCAAATTTCATGAACTTAGAAAAACCAGTTTTTAGTTACTAATTAGGTAGTATTTTAGACTAAGCTTCATTTCTATTTTCTGTACATATTTTCATTCGTTAATTTTTGTAATAAATTTTATTAAATGTTGCTCGTTTTCAAGTTATTGACTAACATGAAGTAAATTAGGACTAAAAGGGACATTCCATCTATTCTGTTCGGGTTAACGCTACCACATCTTCAAGGGCATAAGTAGATAATAATTGACAGTGTTTTTGAGACAGAGTAAGTATAAAGTGTTTAGACAATAGATTGACATCCACCAGTTGACAAAACCCTACCTGGGAAGGTAGGTCGAATCCACACCGCCTTTTGTGAAAGTAGATTATTGTAAGGGCGAATAAAGGCTCCCAATGGCCTTTTAAAACAACCCATTGGGTGGTGTCAGATTTATACGGCCCGTTGAGCCTTTCCATCTAATCAACAACTAAAAAGTGTCGCGTAAGCTTTGCTCAGATAGCCTGCGACACTTGACTGATGCCACCGAAGTATGCTCCAGCACTGCCAATCCTGACTACAAGGGCTGGACACTTAGTTACAAGTATGTTTTTTTTTTCCATATTTATTTCTATGTTTAAATAGTGTTATAAATAAGCGAGTACCCGTACCTACCCAAAGTAATTACCATGGATTATGTTGTTGTTGTTGTTGGCTCAGTTGTTGGCCCTCGACTTCTAGATGGACTGGTGTAGACGGCATATCAAAGTGTTTGGGTATATGGCATTCCGGCTCAATCTAACGTGGGTCGGATTGACGAAGGCGCTTCTGTCAAAATGATTTTTGCAGATACTCATTTCGGACAATTGGACGGGCTGATACTCTAAAAAGTTGAAATAATGATTAGGCGAGGATCCCCATGCAATTTCAAGAGATTGTCAACTATTTGAACTTTCTTTCAGCCGCTGCTTGGACTCAGCCGAGCCAGCTAGTCTTTATTGTGACTTCAGGAAAAATATATTATGGAGCACCTCAAAGTTGAGGTGGGGTCTCTGTGACTTTGTGGAGCTTCATATTAACAAAAATCATTAGATAGGTACTTAACATTATTCTATAAAAAGGTATGAACATGAAAACTTACCGCGCAATTTTTAGTTCCCTGCTGCGTCTATCCATTTCTACAGCCTGTTGGGATCATTCTTTGGAAATTTATAAAATTTCCTGTCACTTTTTGGACACCAAAATGATTGCATTTCGTGTATGACATTTTGCAATCAGAGAGGCACAACCGAACCCTGTTGCAAATGCTCCATAGAACAACCATAGAAAAAGCTATAGGGGCCCTATGGGCTCTTATAGGTGTATTTGAAGGTGAATTTTCACCATTTACCCCGATAGGATTACACGTGTATCGCCCTGTATACCTCCTAATAGGATGTATGGTGGTATATTCATATGTCTGTAGCGGCCCCATTCATCCCTGTACACTTCCTATGAGACTGTATAGTGGCATATCTATCATGTTGTATTGACCCTATACAGCCCTTTACAGTTTCTATGGGGCTATATGGTGGCATATTCATATCTGCACTAACCCCATCCACCCCTATAGACTTCCTATAGTGTTCTATAGTGGGGCATCCACTACTCTGTGCTGACATCCATACAGCCCTGTACACTTTCTATAGGGCTGTATAGTGGCATGTCCATCACTTTGCATTGACCCTATACACACCTTTACAGTTTCTATGGGGCTATATGGTGGCATATTCAAGTCTGCGCTGGCCCCCATACAGCTCCATATACCTTCTATGGGGCTATATGGTGGCATATTATACATCACTCTACGCTGACCCCATAGAGCCACTAACACTTTCTATGAGGCTGTATGGCGGAAAACCCTGATTTTCACAGCCGCACGCTCTTCACATGGTGGGGACAGATGCGCAAACACATATATTAGGTTCGAAAAAACCGTTAGATATCCGCCGTCATTAATTTAGAGTTCTAGCCATTGTTTGCTCGTGGTTACAGTGTTATGTAATTACAAGATGGAAAATGCAGCGTCAGCGTTCAAAAGAACCTACAAACGGTATTTGTATTCACCAAATGTGAGCGATTCAACTTCAAGACGCTGGAAGAAAAAGTTCAAACCAGCAAGTGAATATAACCTATGTATACGGCTCAATTTAAATTTTGTATCCCTGTTACAAATAAGTTCCTTTCAATTTCAATGTAGGTATTATTGGGGGAAAATTAATTCGCAGAGCAAACTTTTTCTATCTAAATTCGTAATTCGACCAGTGGCCAGTGTCCCGTCAAAGTCATAAAGTGAAAATGTCATAGGTATACAGGTGTCCCAGAATAAAATGTACAATGCAATGCAGGAAGGTGCGTTATATGAAAAGGTAGTACCTAGAGTGCTGGAAAAATATAAAAAGAATCGGTCTTTTATTTTGAAGTTATGGATGGTCAAAGGGTGGTCTTTCGAACCCATGTATTTTCGTAATTTCAAAACGATTTTAGTAAACTGTTTATGGCAAAATAATGAGTAAGTACAAAATATCAACCAATAACCAATAATTTTTTGATTAATTTATAATAAGTCTTGATAGTGAGTTGATACTAAAAGTAAAAAAATTGCAGAAACCCCACCCAGGGAAGGTATTGCAGAAAACTTACCTGCTGAAAACTGCAATGGTGAAGACTCTTCAGACTTCAATAATGGGTAGGTATTTTATGAGAAATCTCGATTCGGCAAAGTTGATTTAATAACACAATGTTTCATTCAAGGACTTACGACATGAGCTTTGGAAAAAGGAATGGAAACAGTGTTTACAGTGATATCAGCGGTGATGAAGATGTGGAAGAACCTGAAGATCCATCTGTGCTTGAAACCAGTAACGAGGGCATCCCACTCTTTGACGCCGGCAACGACGACGATATCGAAAACGACAATTTGATGTTTCCTGCAAGTGGACTGAGTCAACAGGCGGTTCTTACAATGGTATATGGACTTACCTTAAAGCATAATCTAACAAACGAAGTTCGAAATGACTTTTTCATGCTTTTAAAAGTTTGTGCTAACTTGGATGAAGATGACTTCCATACATCAAATTATATCGTCGACAAAAAATTTGATCCAAAAGCAGACGATCTGTTGACCTCATTTTATTGTGCCACTTGTAAATCAGTGGTGGATGGACCTAAACAAAAAACCGAAATAATCACTAAAACTGTCATTTGTCCAAATGCCGCTTGTGGCTTAGAGCAAGAAGTGGGCCCTCAAAGTAAAAACATATTTATATCGGTAAATATGGTACCACAGATTGAAGCAATATTGGAAAACGATCAAATTTTGATAAAACCAGAAACGACCGGAACTAGCGATATTCGAGACATCCACGATGGGCTGATTTACAAGGAGTTGAGTGAAAAATCGCCTTTCCAACTAACGTACAACTTTAGTACGGATGGAGCACCCATTTTCCACTCGTCAAAATTAAGCATGTGGCCTATACAATGCTTGATAAACGAATTGCCATTGAAGGAAAGATTCAAACACCAAATATTCGCCGGAATTTGGATAGGGAGTGGAGAACCGGATGTTCACCTGATGAATACATTCATGGAATCATTTGCTGACCAAGCCAAATCATTGTTGAATAAAGGAGTGACAGTTCTCAAAGACGGAAAAGCAACTAATTTCAAACTAGCACCATTATTTTGCGTTTGTGATTCTGTGGCAAGGCCACTGTTGCAAAACAGGGTACAATACAACGGATATTACGGTTGCAGTTGGTGCTACCAGGAGGGTGTTGCTGTGAACAGGGTGGAGAAATACCCTTTTCAAGAAGACAATGTATTGTTGAGGACTTCAATGTCTCACGCGCAAGATTTGGATAATGTGATAGCAACAGGCTTCACAGAGAAAGTGCGGGGAGTAAAAGGACCTTCGGCTTTAATATTGTCTCTTCCCCTAATGGATGCAGTTTGGTCATTCCCTCCAGACTACATGCACGGAGTAATTCTAGGTAAGTGGAAATTCAGTGAATAAAAAAAGGCTTCTCAAAATGTATAGTTTACTTTGGTCGCATAGTCATAACGTCCGATCAAATTCAAACGTCCGCAATTTGACTGAGCGTCTGGCCGCGCGACTCTCTCGGAAAGGAAAAATTCGAGATAATCACAGCCAACTTGAGGATGTTCGAATTTTATCGCACTTTACTTTCTTATCCTAAACATTTCCAAGTGTGTTTCAGAAAGCATCAATAATTATTACAGATACCATCACTTCCACGGAAAACTAGTGCACAACAAATTCGACGAATTTCCAGCTTAATTTAATTATGTCATCGCGATACCAACCCAGAATTTGGTATAACCTACTGTACTAGTTTTCCGTGAGGGCGATCGTACCTAGGTTTTGTTGGAGCGTTCTGGGTCTTCAGATTGAAGACTTTATGATTATTTTTTCCTCAGGTGTGGTGAGACAGGTTTGGGAGATTTGGACAACATTTACTCCTGAAAGCAGGCATACCTATTATATAGGAAAACCGAACAGCCTGAAAGCGGTGAATGAAAGACTTTTGACAACAAAACCACCACACGAGATCCATCGTCTACCAAGGTCAATAAATGAAAAAGCCAAATGGAAAGCCAGCGAATGGCGGAGCTGGCTGCTGTTTTACTCAATACCATGTTTAACATCAATTTTGAAGGACCAATATCTGGATCACTTTTGCCTGCTGATTAAAGCAATTTTCAACTTATTACAAGAAAGCATTGCACTGCAAGAGTTAAATGAAGCCGAATGGTGCTTGAGAAAATTTGTTAAGCAAATGGGACTGTATTATGGCGAGAGCGCCATGAGTTATAATGTTCACTCGCTCTTACATCTAGTCGACAGCGTGAAAAGGAGTGGTCCACTATGGGCGACTAGTGCCTTTCCTTTTGAGTCGGGCATATATAACATCAAAAAACAAGTGGCAGGACCCGTTGGCGTGGTAAAGCAAATTTCCAAAAAGATACTCAACAGGAACATATTCATCAGCACTGTAAACAAGAATAATGAATTGACCGAAACATGTAAAACATTTTGCAATGATCTATGGTCACCAAGAAGAAGTGTTTTCGCACAGAAAAATGAAGGAGTTACCTTCTTCGGTCACGGGTCTCTAGTTCAGGAGCATGTAACTCAGTTACGGTTATCAACAAATTCATCATTAAACTTCGAGAGTACTGGCGATTTAACAAATGCATTTGAATTCAACCGTTGTGTGTTTGATGGAATGTTGATACATAGCACCGATTACAAAAAACCAAAGAAGACAAACGACACCGTAATACAAACTTCATCAGGGGACTTCATAATGGTGTGCAAAATTTTTACATTGAAGACCGATAATTTCTTATATGGGAACAAGATTTATGTAGAAAACGTTTCACGTCAAAATATTGTATTGAAACACATATTCAAAGTGGTACGTATGAATGAAAAAATCTGTGTATCTATTAATAATGTAAAAAAAAAAATGTATAGCAATAGAAACAAAAAACCAAATCAACTACATATGCATGTTGCCCAATACCTTTGAAATACAATAAAATCACTCACATAATATACTTCAGGCTTCATTCCAATTTCTCCAAGTTACCTACACTTGATTGCAAAAAAAATCGCGTACACTTGAAAAATCAAGCAACCGAGTATTCGCCAACATTGTGCGGTGTCAATGTGTCTTTTCCTGAATTTTGACTTTATTTTTCCAAATACATAGCTTATAAACTGGCATGACAGTGACGCTGACGCTGCCACACTGCTCAATCAACTTTGGCATTATGACAGTATGACCATTGTAGTATGGCATTGACACTGACAAAGTAATAAAGACTGATTTAATACAGCGAAAAATGGGTGTACGCGATTTTTTTTGCAACCAAGTGTACATGATTTTCCTCTGTTGAATTTCCCTAGATAAAGAGAACAAAATTATCAACCAGATTATGGATAAACTTATTTAATGTGATTACCTTCTTCCAATTCTTCCCTCATTCTCGGCTCATTGCGTTTAAAAAAATATGGGTAAACAATAAAAAAACGTAAGAAAACGAAAATTCTCAAAATATAAATGCAAGACATTAATTGCTGTCTCGCTCATCTTGTCTTTGTCCAGCTCTCATTTCTGCGGCTTCTTCTTGCACTTCTTGTCCACCTGGAACTATTGGAATGATCACATCACATTCCCATATTGAAAATATAACTTTATAATTATTATGAGTATTGATGATGTTTTTACATGCCTTTTCGAGTCCTGGGAGGACGGAGAAGATCATGAATTTTTTCCGCAATCCATTTGTTTACTTTTGCAGTTACTTCTTTCACTTCCCCAACTTCTTCCCTCTCTTCAATTTGTTGTTTAAGAATGTCTATAAGACAAAATAAAAATATACCTGAACAAATTTCCCAAAAGAGAAAAAACATGCATTGGACTTTTTTGGACACCAACCAAAACATTTGGTTCTAGCCGGGAGGTAGTAGAAATTTGTTTCACTAGTCCAGAAACATTATTATAGCAAATTGAAAAGTATTGCATGCAGAATATCAACGTTACCCTTCAAAGGCAGATGTACGTTCAGACAGTTTGCGATTAGAGGTTCGATGCCAGAAATGACAATGATTTGTTTGTCCGCAATTGTACTGTTTCATCAAAATAATATCTACTTGGGACTAGCCTTAATGTTTAATCTCAGTCATTTTTACTCACCAGCTATTGCCATCATTTTTGTGCAGTCTAGCTTTGGCTTTGCTGGTGCCTTCGTTCTGTTACAGGCTAAGCCTGTGACGGATGAGGTCATCAAGGTGTATTTGCCAAACACAGCAAGCGACATTTCCTTCACAAAAATCGAATCCTTCTTTTTGCTCCGAGCGGTGAAACAAATGCCATCAAATGTACATGCAGGCACAAAAACCCCTCTGCCAAGGTGAACCTAAAGAGGAATCCATTTCTTAACTTCTTAACTCACTTAATTTCGTGACGTCGAATTTCCTTACGTTTTCGATCGGTACAATAGTACGGACATTGTCCATAACGAAACGCACGTAGGCATATTTCACTGTTGTTGACATCGACATCGTTTGCGTTTGAAATGTTTTGTGACGAAGATGGCCGACAACCTGTACGTACCACAACACAACACACAACCAGCAACGCCGTTATGATATACATAACCTGGCCGGGTCGCCGGCATCCTGTGCTCGCGGGCTTAATGCCGCTCATGGATTGGCTGATGTGCTCACGCGATGATATGGGTTTCACCCATTGGCTTGAACTTCAGCCAACACTCGTGCTGTCGCAAACGCGCTACATTTAAATACAAAATTGCAGCTCTGATTGTACATTGTACCTACACTTCTTTAAATAATCAATATTAATTAGGTACACCTGTCAAAGTGTTACATTGACATGAAATAAATAATATATACAAAAATCCTATCCATAATATTACATTATAATATAATATATTATATCCTACCCATCATCCATAAGTACAGGGTGATCCACCGAGACTCCCCCCGCTGTTAGATTTTCGCCCGTTCGAATAAATTGGAAACGAAAAAACTTCCCTTAAACGATTTTTTCCGTAGATTTCAAAATTGGAAAGTAAAATTTTCTCCCACCTGTCATATACAGAGTGCCACGTGTTGAATTTTTTCAAAAAATCCTCAGAAAATTCATAAAGTTTGCATTTTATCCTCGATTTTATCTTTTATCTGACCTTAGACTCAATATTAAAATTAAATTTATGACTGATGTTATCTCTAACACTTTTTCAACAAAATTTAACTTTGCAGCCAAATAACTTCGATTAATATTGAGTCTACGTCAATAAAATGCAACTTCATGAATTTTTTTCGGAATATCTGAAAAAATTTGTTTAAAAAACTAATATGTCAAACATTTGTATTCAGGATAAAAAACTACATCAGTTTAAATAAAAAAATACAGGGAGTCAAAGAAATTGAGTTTTTTTTTGCGGTCCCCTGTATTTGACAGGAGAAAGAACATTTTACTTTCTAATTTTGAAATCGACGGAAAAATCGCGCAAGTGAAGGTTTTTCGTTTCCAATTCATTCCAAAGGGAAAAAATCTAACAGGGGGGGGGGGAATCTCGGTGGATCGTCCTGTACGTCCCAGTAGGACACCAGATACCGATAGCAGGGGACCATATAGCAGTTTGAATGGGTGTTCAATGGCACATTTACAACAGAGCAGAGGGCTCCTATAGGGATGTATGGAACGTAAGCTGCTCGCAGAAATTACCACATAGAGCCCTATACAATGTAGAAACTTTGAAATGGCCTATAGGGACCGATACAGTCGTTCCTTGTAAATACCGGTAAACCCCACAGATACACCTTAGATACCGATAGCAGGGGACCCTAGCAGTTTGAATGGGTGTTGAATATGGCACATTTACAACAAAGCTCCTATAGGGATGTATGGTGTGTATGCTGCTAGCTGAAATGACCACATAGAGCCCTATATAAAGAAATAATAATGCTGGAATGTCCACCATAGATCCCATAGGTCGTACTGGCTCCTATGTCATTCAGTTTTCTATAGGTAGTATACCGGTACAAAATATATTTAACGTACAGGGATGAATGGGCAATATAGAATTACTTTGAAATGGCCTATAGATGCCTATAGGGACCGGTACATATCTTTCCTTGAGCCCATAGATCCCCGTAAACCCCTCAGATACACCATAGATACCGATATGGACCCTAGCAGTTTGAATGGGTGTTCAATGGCACATTTACAACAGGGAAATCAGACCGAAAAGTCGGAAACACTTTAAATCACTCTACCATCAACATATTTGCACGCATGTCGTAGCTTCCGTTGTTGTTTACGTCCTCACACTAATTAAATCGACATTGTTAATCGCAGCGCCATCTACCGGAAGAATCTTGAACTATTTCGTAGAAGTACAATCGGCCTATTCAGTTGGCTAACTGGATATAATTAAACAATGCAAATACATAACTTGGGGACGACGGAGAGTGGGACGTTTTGTGGAGAAATTGAAAGATATTCATGCGAGTGGTGCAGATACAAATCAGATTCGAGTTTGTCTATCATGAAACATTACGATCTGTGTGGAAAGACGCCGACGGGGCAGGCACAAAGAACCACAGAAGAGGTCGAACTCATGCAATCGCCAGAATTGAATGAGGCTACTACTCGGGCTACTACAAGGTCAATCAGACATGCCGGAGTGATCGAATCAAACGTGTTGACCAAGGTATTGACTCGTGGTTCAAATGCAAAAAACGACAGGTTTCAGTGTAACCATTGTCCGCACCGAGCTAAACTGAAGTCAGATTTGAGAGAGCACATCAATTGTAAACATGCTAGGAATGAAGAAATCACCTGGTTCCAGTGCAACAATTGTTCGTATCGAGCTAAACTAAAGTCATGTTTGAGAAAGCACATTTTGAATAAACATGCTGTGAATGAAGAGATCAACTGGTTCCAGTGCAACCATTGTTCATACCGAACCCATCTAAGGTCATCTCTGAAGACGCACCACAAGTTCAAACATGCTACGGATGAAGAAATAAACTGGTTCCAGTGCAACCGTTGTTCATACCGCGCCAAAGAAAAGTTCAGTTTGAGAAGGCACATTATAGATAAACATGCTGCGAACGAAGAAATAAACTGGTTCCAGTGCAACCATTGTTCGTACCAAGCTAAACGAAACTCATGTTTGAAAGAACATATTACGAATAAACACGCTGCGAATGAAGAAATCAACTGGTTCCAGTGCAATAATTGTTCGTACCGAGCTAAACAAAAGTCATCTTTGAAAAAGCATATGTTGACACACGCCACAAATGAAGAATTGAACTGGTTCCATTGCAAACATTGCTCGTACCGAGCTAAACGAAAATCCCATTTGAAAAACCACCTGGGGCGCGTCCATAAACAACTTTCTGGGTAATGTTCGCACGAACCTTCGCCCTGGAGTGTTAATAATTAAGGACACTAGTACACTGCAAAACAATACAAAAGTTGCGGCTTAAAACCTTTTTAAAATACTGCAGTGATCTTTTATTGGAAGTGACGTGTGAAAAAGTGGCCAGTTTGACAAAATAGTACCTATAGTAGTGGAGTCGGCACGTTCGGAAAAAGTCCTGTTCACTGCATTTTTGAGTAATGCAATGCCCTTTGGCACACATGTCCTTAGAACCTGTCTGAACAATTCCGTCCATCGCCGCAAGCAAAATTTTAGTTCAGATCCTGTATACAGGGTGAAGAAGAAAAACAATTTAAAAAAATTGCACCTTTTGAACGGACAAAGGTAGAGTATTGCAGGGCATGTCATATGATGCGCAATTTGATGGTTGTTCAGGTACATCAAACCGTTTTGGAACATTAATTACCGTTTTCGAGATATTCTAAAAAAACTAAGATCTGTCAAAAAAAATATTATCTTCATTATATCGCTAATTTTTGAAGATATCGGGATGAAATTTGGTGTTTGCCTTATAAAAGACGTCATAAATAAATAACAGCTGCAGTTATTCTCTAGGCCTACCATTTTCCTGAATAAGACAGTCAACTTTTTTGGAGGGGAGCCGCCTCTTGTTTTGTGAATATCAAGCTGATGACCGAAAAAATGACTGATAGTCATTAGGCTAGTATCATGCCGTTATTCTATCATGTAAAAGATCACATTGGATGAACCATCATACCATTTTTGCTGAAAGAAAGATGATGCACGGATTTTATCGGATTCATCAGAACTAGAGGATCTACTGCTAGCCATCGAGCCACTGCAAGTAATTGAACACCACGATTATGACCCTTGATCATTCTTCAGGTTGTCTACCAAGATTCATAGCCATAAGTTCAGCGATTCGGTTTTAGCAGCTATTAAAATAAAATAGTATCGATTTTTAATGAAAAAAACAGAAAATCACGTGGTTTCTGGGTCATTTCTTGGGTCATTGGAAAAAGATCCTCCATGGAATTTTGATGAATTTATGCTGAATTATTAGAAAAAAGTGCATTCTTCAGTATAGGTCTTAAAAAACTGGCACAGGATGTACTCATGTGATGTAGGACGAACATGAAAGACTATTTTGCAGTAGGTAGGAAGCGAACAAATTATGCGGTATAGTCCAGTCAAATTAAGCAAAAATCGGGCCAAACCGGAAATAAATTCGGAAGTTGACAAAATTTGATGGATCGATGCAGAATTCAACGTAGAATAACATACTGAAATTCCCGAAAATTCGAAGGCTTGGATTTTTTTTTAGGACCAATAAAAGAGCACCATCCTTGAAAGTTTTCGATTTTTTCTGAATAACTTGTAAACTATTACCTTTGGAACACCAATACTCGCAAGGCAAATGTAGTCCGTTGAATTCCCAAGAGATCAGTACTAAACTCATTACTTTCTGATCAATAGCCTTTGAGATACAGCGTCTGCCGGAACGCAGTGAAAATTGCTCAAAAATTATTTCCGGATTTTACGTAACAATTTGCATAGTGTCAGTTCACGGGTTGTAACGTGGACAGCAAATGTGCGGATTTCAATCTGTTTTACGTGTTTGGAAAGCCAATTCAACATTCGGTATCACACTTTTGTCTAGAAGTCGCCAACTTCAAAATGGTACTTTTCCTCGACCTTTGAAATCGAGACTTGATGTCCCGAAGAATCCCCAAAAGTCGATTTTTTTCATACCATGCCATTTGCCTAATTTTCTAAGTAGGGCAAAACCATCCAGGGAATATATGAAGAATTGAATATCAAAAAAATAACATGTAACGGGATCTTTTTCCCAGTGATGGTTCCTGAGTTATATGGATTGAAAGACTACAACGATCTATTTGGAAGAAAGATAGGTAGTTCGGACACTAACTGCTAAATACTGTACGGACCTTGCATTTGATGATGCAAAATGCCACTTAGCAGACATATTGAATATACTTATGTACTTTTCACGTCTGCCAAGTGACATCTTACACCTCAAATGCAAGGTCCGTACAGTATTCAGCAGTTAGTGTCGGACCACCCAGTTTTTTGTCCAAATAGGTCGTTTTAGTCTTTCAGCTCATAAAACTCTGGAACCATCACTGGGAAAAAGATTCCGGAACATGTTGTTTTTTTGGTATTCAATTCTTCATATATTCCCTGGATGGTTTTGCTCTACTTGAAAAATTGGGCAAATGGCATGCTATGAAAAAAATCGATTTTTGGGGATTCTTCGGGTAATCAAGTATCAATTTCAGAGGTCGAGGAAAAGTACGATTTTGGAGTTGGCGACTTCTAGACAAAAGTGTGATACCAATGGTTGAATTGGCTTTTCAAAAATGTGAAACACAATAAAATCCGCACATCTGCTGTCCACGTTACAGCCCCTGAACTAATATTATGCAAATTGTTACGTAAAATCCGGCAATAAATTTTGAGTAATTTTCACTGCGTCTTAGCAGACGCTCTATCTCAGAGGCTGTTGACCATAGAGTGATAAATTTAGTACTGATCTCTTGAGAATTTAACGGGCTACATTTGCGTCGCTGGTCTTTGTGTTCTAAAGGTGATAGTTTACAAGTTATTCAGAAAAAACCGAAAATTTCCAAGGATGGCGCTCTTTTATTGGCCCTAGAAAAAAAGCCAAGCCTTAGAATTTTTGAGAATTTCAGTATGTTATTCCACGTTAAATTCCGCATCGATCCACCAAATTTTGTCAACTTCCGAATTTATTTCCGGTTAAAACCTATTTTGACTGGACTAGTAGGGCAATAAACACTAATAATGGAGAGAACCTTATAAATTTTGATGCCGCAATGTATTTTGGAACATATTCTATTCAGATTCCTCCTTCAGCTTTGGAAAATGTTGGCATGATGGCGATCTATGCAGATGACATCACAGGGTGATAAGAAATTGAAGAATTTCACCCCATCATCTAAACAGGCTGGAGGCACGAAAATCGCCAAAAAGATCCATAAAACAAGACAAAGGAAACCGTTTCGAACAATTTTCAGCCATTTCTTTAAACCCATGCTATAGAATGCACTTTTTTCTGATGATTCACCATACATTTATCTACATTCCGTGGAGGATCTATTTCCAATGACCTAAAAATTGACCCAGAGACCTCATAATTTTCTGTTTTTTCCACGAAAAGGCAACACTTCTTAATTCAAACAGCTGCTGAAACCGAACCGCTGCACTTATGGCTATGAATCTTGGTGAGCAACCTTAGAAATGATCAGGGGTCATAATTGCAGTGTTCGATTACTTGCAATGGCTCGATGGCTGGAAGTAGATCCTCTAGTTCTGAGGAACCCGATAAAATCAGTGCGTCATGTTTCTTTCAGCAAAAATGGTATGATGGTCCATCCGAGGTGATCTTTCACAATATAGAGTGATGGCATGATACTAGCCTGATGACTATCAGTCATTTTTTCGGTCATCAGCTTGATATCCACAAAACAAGATGGCGGCTCCCCCCCAAAAAAGTTGACAGTCTAATTTAGGAAAATAGTAGGCCTAGAAAATAACTGCAGCTGTTCTTCATTCATGACGTCTTTCATAAAGCAAATACCAAATTTCATTCCGATATCTCCAAAAATAAGCGATATAATGGAGATAATGTTTTTTTGACAGGTCTCAGTTTTTTTCAAATATTTCGAAAACGGTTATTAATAAATCAAAATAATTTGGTGTACCAACAACCATCAAATTCCGTATCATATGACATGCCCTGTATACTCTACCTTTGTCCGTTCAAAAAATGCAATTTTTTTAAATTGTTTTTCTTCTTTACCCTGTATACAGGATCTGAACTAAGATTTCGCTTGCGGCGATGGACAAAATTGTTTAAACAGGTGCTAAGAACATGTGTGCCTAAAGACATTGCATTACTCAAAAATGCAGCGTAAAATTCTGTACCGACTCCACTATAGGTAGGTAGGTACATGAGAGTCAAAAAATTATCTTTTGCTTAGAAAAGAGTAGTTCTCAAACAGTTTTTTGCTCCATGCGTAATGGATCTAGTGGAGTATTTAGTACATATTTAGGATTTGTTATTAATTAGTATTAGTACACTGCAATGCATATTATAAATAATTAAATACTGAAAACTGAATAGTATATGAGGAACAGGTTCATTTGTTTCAATTTTTATACAGTTGACAACTGAATGTTATAATAAAGTTGAATGAAATGTAAAAACAGAACATGTTGGGTGTGGCTAATTTGCAGGCAGAGTACCAAATCTTCGTTTTGTAAGCAAAGCGGTGAGTTCTACTCAGTTGGAAGAACCATCAAGTTCTACGGCCTGTCGATTTGCTATGTTGCTGATTGTGACGATAGCTGCTGTAGGTCCTTGCTAACACCTACCTAGATGGTGGCATATAATTTCACTTCCTGCCACATCCATTTCGAAGTGTTGCTTGGAATCATTTTCTTCGCATACCTCCACGATCTGCTGCCAGTGAGGTAGTGAGCTCATATTTATTTTTCTTTGTAAAAGGAGTTGGCTGAGGCTTCTTTTTTAGCTCAATTTCTGAAGGGGGGTACTACATATTTTCCTTGAATGGTTTTCAAGCCCACAACCTTATACATACTACTACTTCTAGTTTGGGGCATGGGATTCCAGCTGTGAAAAAACAAACTGTTGCAGGTAAGGGGTCACAAAGTTCAACGATTCTACCTACATTGAAGTGATCTTCCCAGCAAAAATATCCGCCGCCCCATGGGGCTGGGCTTTTGTCGCCGGTAGCTGTATGGCACTTGTTTCTCAGGGGTTGAGACTTGAGTACGCTAATGACAATTTTTTGTGGGGCACTTGAAGAAGTGTTGGGATATCCCTTGAAAATGCATGTTTTCGATGACATTATTGTTTATTTGTAGAATGTACCGGGCGAATAATTTTGATTTAACCACCATTCTGTCAAAAAAGACAATTAACAAGGTGGCAACAGCGTCGTTCAAATGACGTTTCCTTGTTGCAAAGCTGCCAGATTTATAATGGACTCCCATTGCAAACACCAAAATTGATTGTTCATGCCTCAAAAATGTATTCCATTGTGTCCAAAAACATACCACCTAACGTGTTGTTTTGTCGAAGTGATTTTTTTCTAAGGAATATCAAAATATTCATGTAAATCTTGACTGCGTGTCACGGATCTAGGAAAAAACGCCCCCAGCAAAACACCCCCGGAAAAAACTACCCCGGAATAAACACCCCCGGGAAAAAACACCCCCGGGAAAAAGCGCCAACGGAAAAAACGCCCTCTATGTTGTCTTCAACGTAATTTAAGCCGTATTCTTCATTGAATTTTCCATAACTTCCGTTGTGCCGTTGAGTCATGTCCGGAGCCCTTCCGGGCCCCATTGTGTCTTCAAGTGTAGTTGGAGCTCTGTTGAGTCCCCTTATATGTTTTTTCTTGGTTTTTCCATGGCTCACGGACTAGGAACCAGTAAACTCATTTTGCGTAATTTTGTAATACAGACCTCCATTAGGCTCCCTTGTGTCTTCAATAAAGTTTGAAGTTCTGTTGAGCCCCCTTGCACTTTTTTGAGTCTTCCGGAGCACTAGTAAGACCCTTGTGCATTTATGTTACACATCGGTTCCTAAATTAGGCCTCCCCCTGGTGTCTTTGAGTATAATTTGGAACCCTATTGAACCCCCTTTATGTGCTTAATGAATTCCAGAATTCCGCTAAGCCCCCTTTTGCCATCTTGTGTTATACATGCACGATTGGCCCCCTTATTATGTTTTTTTCGTGGCTTTCAGAATTTCATTAAGCTATCTTGTGCGCTCTTGTATTGCTGGAAGCCCCAGTGTAACTCCTTTGAGCCTTCATGTGATAATACGGAGCTCTATCGGACCCCGTTGCGTCCGCCAGTGTAGTTTAGAGCCCTAGTGAGCCCCCTTGTGTTTCTCTTTTAGCTATCGAAATTCCAGTACCTACGTCCTCTTTGCCTTCTTGGGTTATCCAGAGCTCCATCAGGCCCCCTTGTTCCTTTATATCTTTTGAAGCTCTGCTCAGACCCCTTACATCCGTTTCCGGGGCAGTCATGAGCACCTTCTGCTTTGGTGATATTCGGAGTCCCATCGGACCTCCTTCAGTCCGTAAGTGTAGTCTGGAGCCCTAATGAGCCCCTTTATGTTTTTTTCTTGGCTATCACAATTCCAGTAAGCCCCCTGTTGCCTTCTTGTGTGTGTCCATACCTACATTGGGCCCCCTTGTTCTTTCAACGTCTCTTGAAGCTCCGCTGGGCCCCTTTATTTTTTCAACGTCTCTTGAAGCTCCGCTGGGCCCTCTTACATCTTTTCGTGGCTTTCAGAGCAGTAGTAAGCAGCTTGTGCCTTTATACTCTTCATGTGGTATTCAAAGCCCTATCGGGCCCCCTTGTCTCTCAAGTATAGTATGGAGCCATAATTAGCCTGCCACTCAAACTATTAGTGGTTTTAAGAGTAGCACTAAGCCCCATTCGCCTTCCCTTGTTATCTGAAGCTTCATAAGGCCCCCTTGTGTCTTCAATATCGTTTGTAGTCCTGCTGAGCCCCCTTGCTTTTTTCCATGACTTTCGAAACTCTATCGGACCTCTTTGTATTTGATAATGTTTTTTTATAGCTCTTTATTGAGCCCCATTGTGGTTTCATGTGTAATACCTAAGCCCCCTTCGCTCCGAGGACTTACCTCGGGTTCCGCCACAATTTTAAGAGCAGATTAAATCTATCACGCTGATAGTTGCTATGCACCAGCCAATAGGATGAGCAGTTGCTTAGTTACTATCAGAGTGATAAAGTTATCGCGTTGATAAAAGTTTGGTGGAACCCGAGGTTTGTGGCTTCTTTGTTTTTTGTCGTTCCTCTTGCGACCTTGCTGACGACAAATTGTCCGCGACGAATTGTCTCAGCACCGTTTATTTCGGGGGCCTTTTTTCCCATAGAGGGTTTTTCTGGGTGCGATTTTTTCGGGAGCGTCTTTTCCGGGGGTGTTTTGCTGAGGGCGTTTTTTCCGGATACCGCCTGTCACACAATTTGGCAACAGGGCTCCAGCTACGACCATCCCATTGCGCAAACTCAACTCGTCCGCCTACGTCATCGGACGTTGAAATTTAATCGGGGTTATAGTCCAGTCAAATTAAGCAAAAATCTGGCCAAACCGGAAATAAATTCGTAAGTTGACAAAATTTGGTGGATCGATGCAGAATTCAACGTGAAATAACATACTGAAATTCTTGAAAATTCTAAGGCTTGGATTTTTTTTAGAACCAATAAAAGAGCGCCATCCTTGAAAATTTTCGATTTTTTCTGAATAACTTGTAAACTATCACCTTTAGAACACAAAAACCAGCGAAGCAAATGTAGCCCGTTAAATTCTCAAGAGATCAGTATCAAATTCATCACTTTATGGTCAATAGTCTCTGAGATACAGCGTCTGCTAAAACTCAGTGAAAATGACTCAAAACTTATTTCCGGATTTTTCGTAACAATTTGCATAATGTCAGTTCAGGGGCTGTAACGTGGACAGAAAATGTGCGGATTTCAACGTGTTTCACATTTTTGGAAAGCCAAATCAACATTCGGTATCACACTTTTGTCTAGAAGTCGCCAACTTCAAAATGGTACTTTTCCTCGACCTTTGAAATCGATACTCAAAGTCCCGAAGAATCCCCAAAAATCGATTATTTTCATACCATGTCATTTGCCTAATTTTTCAAATAGAGCAGAACCATCCAGGAAATATGTGAAGAATTAAATACCAAAAAAATAGGATGTTTCAGAATGTTTTTTCCAGTGATGGTTTCTGAGTTATATGGGTTGAAAGACTAAAACGACCTATTTGGAGGAAAAAAATAGGTAGTCCGGACACTAACTGCTAATACTGTACGGACCTTGCATTTGATGATACAAATGCCACTTAGCAGACGTAGTGAATATACTTATGTACTTTCCACGTCTGCAAGTGGCATTTTACACCTAAAATGCAATGTCCGTACAGTATTTAGCAGTTAGTGTCCGAACTACCAATCTTTTTTCCAAATAGCTCGTTTTAGTCTTTCAACCCATATACCTCAGGAACCATCACTAGGAAAAAGATTCAGAAACATGTTATTTTTTTGGTATTCAATCCTTCACATATTCTCTAGATGGTTTTTCCATACTTGGAAAATGAAGCAAATGGCATGGTATGAAAATAATCGATTTTTGGGGATTCTTCAGGACTCCAAGTATGGATTTCAAAGGTCGAGGAAAAGTACCATTTTGAAGTTGGCGACTTCTAGACAAAAGTGTTATAACGATAGTTGAATTGGCTTTCCAAAAATGTACAACACACTGAAATCCGCACATTTGCTGTCCACGTTACAGCCCCTGAACTGACACTATGCAAATTGTTACGTAAAATCAGGAAATAAACTTTGAGTCATTTTCACTGCGTTCTAGCAGACGTTGTATCTTAAAGACTATTGACGACAAAGTGATGAATTTAATACTGATCTCTTGAGAATTTAACGGGCTACATTTGCTTCGTTGGTTTTTGTGTTCTAAAGCTGATAGTTTACAAGTTATTCAGAAAAAATCGAAAATTTACAAGGATGGCGCTTTTTTATTGGTCCTAGAAAAAAAGCCAAGCCTTGGAATTTTTGGGAATTTCAGTATGTTATCCCACGTTAAATTCTGCATCGATCCACCAAATTTCGTCAACTTTCGAATTTATTTCCGGTTAAAACCTATTTTGACTGGACTATTATTCCCGCCTAGATTTTCAACATTAAAAAAAAAGTAGAGGCTTTTGAGACGAACTATTATCACTCATGTAGCAAACTCACCTTGTAGAACATTTTGAAGCAATAAAAAAAATCGTATAAGACCCCATTTACCCCTAGCAGGTATATTAACCGCAATACAGTGCCTCTGGTGCGAAATCTTGCGCCACGCCACGTCACAGATCTCGCCACGTCACATCTGGAATTATAAAGGAGGGTCTTCTGAACAAGTATGTCAAATTTTATGCTTTGATCACAAAATGCACAGATCACAGATCATTACATTTTTGGCCGTTAACTCCCCCCACTATCTTAAAAAATGTGAGTTAGAGTTGTCGAATGAATACAATCGTTATTTCATCGTATCGTATGAAGTATGTAGGTAAGTATGTATGTAGGTAGATATCAACACACGTTCATCTCAACTTTTCATAAGGTCTGTTCAGTTATTAAATCAATTTATGTAATGTACCTACCTACTTCACGCTGTATTCTTTTCTAGGTACATACAAAGCTCGAAGCTTAAAATCCTCTGGCGATACAAATTGAAACTATTAATTTGTGAACTCGATGCTTCTCCGAACTGCAATGAAGCTCCCTTCTTTTCACAACAGACATTCAAGCAAGCAACCTGCAATCGCGGCGGGAGAGTGCCCGTGGTAAAAGGCAGGATGTTCAGGCTTTACTTCCCAGATGGCGCCAGCCATTCCGTTAGCGAGAATTCACATTCAACCAAAGCAGTCCCACATGATGGCCTTATATTATACCTCATCTGCTGAAGAGGGTAAGTTAAAACAAAATATCTATGGGCAATAGGGCAATCAACACCCATAGGTAGTTAAGTACCTATCGCAAATACTCCACCAGATTTGACCAGATCAAGCTTTTTTTTCAAGGGCTTATTCCGGCTCGATTTTGATGTTTTTTTCCTATCTGGTGTGAAAGTACCTATACCTATATCGCATATACACTTTCTTTTTTCAGTAGAATGACTTTTTGGAGCAAAAATAAAGTGCTATGGCTGATGGCACCTGCAAAGTTTTGGAGAGAAACTATCAGCGTCCATCGGCCGTATTTCCCGAGCTCTCCAGCTTATCACTTTATTTTTGGCAAAAATAAAAAAAATTGCTCCAAAAAGTCATTCTACTGAAAATAGAAAGTGTATGGGATATACCTACACGAGCAACGGAAGATGAACACAATAAAATGGCAAGTTTTTGACTTAGTAATCAATTAGGTATGGCGCCTATGTAGGTGGACGTAGATACTTGACACTTTTTATTCTTCACCTGATCTCCAAAACTCAAAACTTGAAGCTTGTTCAAATTTTATGAAGCTGCAGCCCAGTCGAGTGGAAAAGATGATAAAAAATTTTCCTCCAAAGCCAACGGACAATGGAGATTTTGTAGGCTGCATACGTTGTTATCTAAGTACCTATTTATAGGTAAATGTGAGAAATCGACAATCGCCGGCCCACCCAAAGTTCTCTTTGTTTTCATTCCATCATATATTGTGGCAAATCGTTGCTGTGGCCACATAAGGACCTTGCAAATCACTGTTGACGTACACAATTAGCCAAAAACCTTGGTGGTTAGCCAGAAAGCCATTCTTTCGGTTTTCATCCATTGAAATCCACAAGGCCGTAGCGAATTTCACCGAGAAGAAATGTTAAATACCAGTAAATACCCTGCCTTCATGAATACGTACCTTTTTGACGCGGTGGTGGGTGCGGAGTCGATAGGGTGGTTTTCGGTGGTGTGTGGTCTTTTATTGCACGTTGACCGCACTGAGTAATAAATCGGTTTATTTTTTGCAAATGCGGTTTTCGAGAAAATACTCTTTTAAATATCCACTAAATAGGCAGACAACCGACTCATAGGTATGCACGACCAAAATCGAATCCGTCATAATTAGGTAGGTACAGGGTACAGGTACCGTGATCTTATTTACACATCCGTCTGATGGATGAATAAAGAATAACTCGCACCCCTTTGCTGCTTTTATAGTGCACACACATCATCACCATCAGCATCACAAAACGTCGGGTTATTCTCACCCAATTCCGGAGGGGGTTGGCCTTTAGGCATGTTCGGTTTACCTTAGCGGTGACACAAGCTCTACATTCAGAAGGACCTAATAATAATTTCGACGCGACCCTTATGTGCGACGTATAGAAAACGGGACCCCCTGGCTGTCACTATTTACGAAACTTGCACAGCTTGCATGCATCTCACAAGACGGTTACACTGTTCCCCGAGCTTTTTTTGTCCTATACAGAGTGAATCACCCCTATGAACTCGATTAAAGAGTGGCAATTGAAATTAATGGCTTCGGCGACACCTCTTGATCCTTATTACCTTGTGTATATACCATAAAGTACACCTCTAATTTTATTGATGAGTGTCTTGGAAATTTCTGAAAACTATATACTTGGAATAAGTATCTTATTTGCCGGCTTTTTTTTTGATAAACTGCACAAAATATCGAATTTATTGGAGTGAGTTGCTCGATTTTGAAAGTCATTTACTCCTTTATTGTCTAAAACGGCCAAAGCCTTATCTTCAGCATCAGTTAACTTGATATTTCCCGGATTTATCTTGTGCTTGTGATAGTGAATATTAGGAGACTATGTATAGAAACTACATCAGGTTTATATTTAGTTAAAACAGCGGAATAGTGCAAATAATGCAACAAGCGAGAACACAAGCTCTACGTGGCCTATTTTTTGAACGAAAAGTTTCCAGATTCTCAATTTATTGAAAATCACTGAACGTAAAGTCTAACCTCGGGGGGGCTCTGAAATTCCTCAGATTGGAAGTCCAGCTTTGCAAATGAGAATTTTTATGTTGAATGATACAAATCTGTACTTTTGGACAGGGAGCTGGTGACTCAAAACTCACGTCATAAGGTACATGATTTCAACCCTGTAGGTCTAATGTGCGTTGATAAGGTTATTAAAAATTGCTTTGTCTTACATGTCAGACCGGGGGCTTTAGACTGGTACGAGCCTGTCAATTTTCGTAAAATGGCCAAAAATGTACGTCATAAGGTACATGAATGAAACCAACTGGATTTTGTGTGAGAACATCCCCTTGATCAAAAATATTGTCGTAAGACGAAATTTTTGGGGCTTTCGGTCAACACAAGTTTGAAATTTTCAAAAAAGGACAACAATTTATCAATATTTTTACAGGCGTAAAAATTTGTTGACTGACCCACCAAGTGTGATATATATTTGTAATCAGGATGAAAAACGGAATCGATTTTCTTGTTAAAATACAAGGTGTACGATTTGAGAGAAATTTCTCGATGTTGTACCCTGTAAGCGATGTACCATTAAAAGTTTTTTCGGACAGACTCGAAACCTGCGTAAAAAATCATGTGAGAATCGTTTTACATTCCTAAAATTATGCCAAAGGAGAAGTCTCAAGGAGGAGTTAAATTTTGGCCTTTTTTGAAAATTTCAAACTTGTCTTATGGACCGAGAGCCCCTCAAAAATTCTGTCTCATGACCCGATTTTTGATTAAGGGGATGTTCCTACACAAAAGCCCGTTGATTTCATTCATGTACCTTATGACATAAATGTTCGACATTTTTCGAAAATTGACAAGCCTATACCAGCCTAAAACCCTCGGTCTGACATGTAAGACAAAGAAATTCTCAACAACCTTATAAACGCACATTGGACCTACAGGGTTACAATCATGTACCTTATGACGTCAGTTTTGAGGCACCAGCTCCCTGTCCATTTCGGTATGCCAAATCGCCAAAATCAAATTATTTACCGACTTCTGGAAAGCCGTTATCTTATAAGTATAGACTATAGGGCGGGAAAAATTGCAACAGATGGACCGAAAATAACATAACCGTAGAAATGGGTGAAACCATAATACGACATTCCGTATCAGCCTGCCCTGATACACATCCTGAACTGCCAATATTCAAATCAATTTCCATTTGACTGACGTTTCCAGATCAGGCAATGCACGCGCATAAAGAATCAACCCAACAATAGGGGAACACGTCAAAAATCCAGCGGCGCCTTTGATCCGTACGTTATGCATCCATCGTCGGGCTTTTGTAATAATTCGCACACACAAATAAGTCCGAATAATGCTAATTATACACTTATGCGGATTTGTGGATGGCGAGCAAACATTTCCGATTCTCTTTTTTTCGCTCCATTATCATCCACCTTCTTACGTTCTTACCCTCCTCGTCTTGAGTCTGGCAGCCGCCGCATGGTTCTCTTGACTTCCTTGTGCATTGTCCAGTTTCGGTCCGTAATAGGATATTTTCTCTATCTGCAGTATAAATCTATAATATAATCTCATATAAATAAACGTATCAGATAGCTTCTAAATCATTCGCAGAAAATGGATTTGCGAAGCAATTGTCCGTGAAATAAGATTTCGAGGGGTGATTTGGGGATGTCTTGGGTTTGTTTGCAGAGAGGATGGATATTATGCACTTTTTATGCAAGAGCTTTTTTGCGATGCATAAAACCCATAAGCGGATTATGGTTTTTTTCGCTAATGTTCCGGACATCAGGATAAAATATGAGACTTAAAAAAAAAATACTTGAGAGCTATGATTGAGCTAAGTATATGAGACGAGGCCTTCGATAGAATTTCAAAGTAAGTAAGTTCATAAGAATCTAGAGCTTTGAATTGTTTTACCTAAACCTCTACTGTCATTTTTACTGACAAATATGTATTTATAGGTAGCTTATTTTCCAACCAATCGAAGCCTCATATACTTACGTGTCCATTTCCAAAGGCTTCTTGACGTGAAATTTATTTGAGCTTCGGTTGAGTCAAAATGAAATGTTTGAAGTATTATTCTATAGGTACCTGTTATCGCAATAGCTCAGTATGAGTCGATTGGCTTCGCAAATATTACGGCAAGCTCTCGATGCACGTTTGTGTCTTGTTCGCACGTCGTGGTCTCCAGCGATTTTTGTGAATAATTTGCCACCTTGTTCGCCATTTTGTCACGAAAACCCTCTAAGATGGATGCATGAGTCATCACGTATTGGCCATACCTGTTTCGCGAATAAATGAATAGAATTGATTGGAATTTTGCAAGTTTCTCCTATACCGCTACTTTTTGTAGCGCCTTGTTCGTTTGTGGAAAAAGTGCAGGGCCGTATTCAGAATTTTGTTCCCTATCGCCTGATGGTTATTGAGACCGGACTCTGGAGCTCAAAATAAAGCCGTTATCAAGGAAAATATCTCAGTTCTTCAATCTTTTTCTTTATTTCTAACTCACCCTAAACTAACCCGTGAGAGAACTTAACGACGTCTGGTTGGAATTTGTGAAAACCAGACATCGGATTTTGACGGGGCATTTTTTTAAAAATTTTCGCAAACGAACCGCAATACAAGTTGACGATGGGAAATTTCCAAAATTTCTGCCAAATTTGAGGGAATTTTTTGAAAATTCATAATTCATTCCAATTTTTTTTCCAGGGAATCGTCATTTCAAATAATTCGTCCGAGATTTCTTGACATATTTTGGCGGCGAAAACTCGGTTTTTGGGGCAGAATTTCAAGAAAATTGGTTTGAAATGCCGACCGGGGGGTTTCGAGGACTCACTATCGTTTGGTGCGAGCCATTCGGCGTGGCTTTTCTTGGAATTTTGCCGGAAAATGTTGAAAACGGTACACGGCCCGGCCAAATCTGACAGATACGTCATTATTGACGCTGTCGGTCTTGGGAAAAACTCGACAACACCTCGGGGCATTTGAACAGTGTTTTTGGGAAAAACGTACCGTGTTAGCGTGCGACATTAAACCGTGGTCTAGAGGGGGCTTTTCAGCGTCTATCGGACACCAAAAACCAAAGAATTCTTCAAATTCGACGGCACTTTGATAAAATTTCTCAGACCGAGACAGACGTTGACGGCATAATATTTCACAAAAACAGGCGATTGATGGGGCAAAATACGTCTGGTAGGTACTCACAGTATATTTGCTCTAGAGCCCGATTTTTACTGGCTTCACATTTCGAGAAAAGCCCCTTTTTTCATATCTTGTTGTCACGACTTGTTCCCTACGAAATCCCAAAGAATTCCATCGGACCTTCTGGTCAGATCTTTAGAAAGGGTCCATGCTTCGATCCATATGCGTTCTATTACGTCTTTGTAGTTCATTTTATTGAATTCTGTGTGCAACTTTTCGCATCGATACGGTCGACCTAGCGTCGGACTGCCACTGTCGCTTTTACCAACAGCACCGCGCGCCTCCGTTCTCTGGATGTTAACGCGAATCTGTCAAAGTGTCAAACTTGCGCTACCGTTCGCCGAATTATCAAGTCACATTCATCGTCGTGTTTGCGGTGGTTTTTTTTTGCGTGATCTGAACCAAAAACATAGACGACCGTCGACCAGATCCAATTTGTTGCTTTTTTATTCGAAATTTCATGGTATTTCCCCTTTTGTGAGCGTTCGCTATTAAATTGTTTCAATAGGTTTGTTCCATCAGCAGTCCCTGACTGTCCGTGGACGTCAGCAGCCTGCGCATTACGATTTATGAAGTAACAGGCTGCTGACATCCACGAACAGTCAGGGACTGCTGATGAAACAAACCTAATTTCAAACACAACGAATTTGCCTTTGTCAGATTTCGATTTTTGACGTCTCCAGAGGCCGCCACATTGAACTTTTTCCATTTCTCAACCGATCGGATTGGATATTTTAACCTGTACTTGCATTGGGTGGGCATTCGAGATGCCTCTGTCACATTTTGATTTTTGACATTTCAAAAGGCCGCCATATTGAACTCTTGCATTTTTCAACCGATACAATTGAGATTTTCAACTCATACTACTTGTTCAAGGTAGGCAATCAAGATGCAGCATCTGTCAACCTTCGATTTTTGACGTTTTAAAAGATCGCCATATTGAACTTTTGCGATTTTCAGCCCATCCGATTTGGATTTCCAACTTAAACCTGTTTTGGGTAGGCAATCGAGATGCATCAATCAAATTTCGATTTATGACATTCCAAAAGGCCGCCATATTGAACTTTTGCATTTTTGACCTATCCGATTGGAATTCAGAACCTATACCCACT
This sequence comes from Anaspis maculata, assembly GCA_949128115.1. Classification (NCBI taxonomy): domain Eukaryota; kingdom Metazoa; phylum Arthropoda; class Insecta; order Coleoptera; family Scraptiidae; genus Anaspis; species Anaspis maculata. The sequence goes on along the minus strand of OX421966.1, from coordinate 66,857,515 downwards.
TGATGTGAACAATCGAGGTGTACCTATCAAATTGAACGTTTTGACAGTTCCGAGGCCGTCATATCGAACTTTTGCATTTTTCAACCGATCCGATTGGGATTCAAAACCTATAACCACTTGAGGCGGACAACCAAAATACATCTGTCAAATTCTGATTATTGACGTTTCAAGAGGCCGCCATCTTGAACTTTTGCATTTTCCAACCTATCCGATTGAGATTTTGAATCTATGACAACTTGAAATGGGCAATCTGAATATATTCGTCAAATTTGTCATTCTGCCAACTCTAATTTCGCCGCCATATTGAACTCTCGAATTTTTCAACCTATCCGATTGGGATTTGGAACCTCTACTTGCTTTGGTTAGGCAGTCCGGCAGTCGAGATGCATCTGTCAAATTCCGATTTTTGACTTTTCTAAAGGTCGCCATATTGAACTTAAGCATTTTCCAACCGATCTGATTGGAATTTTGAACCTATACCTACTTGAGATTGGCGATCAAAATGCATCTGTGAATATTTGATTTTCAACGTTTCAAGAGGCCACCATATTGAACTTTTGCATTTTTCAAGCAATCGGATTGAGATTTTAAACCTATACCCACTTGAGGTTGACAATCGAAATGCATTCGTCAAATTCGTCATTTTGACAATTCCAAGGCTGCCATTTTGAACTTTTGTTCATTTTAACAGATTAGATTGAGATTTTGAACATATACTTAGTCAAGATGGACAATTAAAGTGCATTTTCGAACTCGACATTCTGGCAGTTCAAAGCGCCGTATTGAATTCTTGCTTTTTTCAACCAATTACATCGGGTTTTCCAACCTATACTTGGTTCAGATAAACAACTGGAACGTAGCTGTAAAATTTTGAATTTTGCACATTCTTTCATTTTATCTCAATTTCTCCTATAGGTACATATTTAAAAAGACTCCTAAATAATACAAATACACGGTTCTTTTTTGCTTTCCACTACACAGCGTCCTCCACGGCATAACCTTTTTCACGGTTCAGGTTTTCATAACACACATCGTTGCTTTCATTCTCAAAATTGTGTACTCCATCATATGTTTCCAGTATTTTTGGTAGTTACCTTCAACAAAAGTAGAAATATATATTAATAAACATAATAATGGTGTATCGATTTTTCCCGACAACTCTTCACTGACCAGACACTACCCACTGACATGCGTTCCGTTCACAATAGAACCCTACAAGTCGAGGCAGAAATTTCAAAGCACGCGAGAAACAAACATCTTTTCGATTTCATGTTACGAATACACAGTCAGTTGCTTACGCCTCTTGGAAAACTTCATCTGACCAAAACACTATCGACGGACATGCAAAAAAATTACTAAACTCGTTAAGAGAACACCTGACATCTGCCTAAAACAACCAAAAATCAACATCATGTATACAATCCCCTTTCCACTTGTCCGGTGTCAGTGGAACAAATTCCCTGGCTACTTTTCAACCATAGCTGTTCTACTCTTAGGTGACAGCTAGTCCTACTCGAAGGAATGTCTGATACAAAAGTTTCCATCCGTTCCTCTGCTACTCGTCGGGGAAGTTTTGGGGTGACACAACCGGTTTTTTTTCAAATTGCATCCTATGGCTTGGAGGGGCCTCGTTGGAAAGCTTGTCAAATCAGCACCATTGAAAATCAGATCGAACTGTTCCTACACGTTTCGAGGGAACCCGCAGTTAGGGTCACCCAAAAGTCCGGAATGAAATTCATAATTTCTTACCATATTTTTTTCCGAAAAAAACACTTGAACGGGTCAATTTTCAAAAACGGTTAGTCGTTTCTTCATGATACGTGTCACGATCTACCGTCATCTCCTTAACCCCCAGCCAACCCTAGTACCTGATTTTTTCAATCGCACCCTATGGCTTGTGGGGGCTTGTTGGAAAGCATCCAACTTTTTTTGAATGGTAGATCTGAACACTGTCTTTGACAAGCTTTCCAATGAGCCCCACAAGCCATAGGATGCTATGCATTAAAAAAAAATACTGAGGGTGGCTAGGGGTCAAGGGGTTGACGGCAGATCATGACACGTGTCGTGGAAAAACAGCTCGCCCTTTTTAGAAATCGACTTTTTAATAGCCTGTATCGGGTGTTCCATGAAGTGACCGGCAAAGCTCATTGGTAAATGGACTTCTTCGAGACAATCTCTGTTTCCGATATACAGATTACAGGGTGATTCATGTGTTTTGCCAAAAACTTTGGCTGGTCATATCTCACGAACGCAGACGGATAGAATCGATCGAAAAAAAGCCATTACAAAAGTCATTCTGCATACATTTTTTTTAAAATTTGATGGCATATTCGAAAACTACTAGAGAAATGTCACTGAATGCACTAAATTGATCGTTCAGCAGTCTTCAGCTAATTCGATGAAAAAATTATTATACCCACTGAAATTTTGCTGAAATATTTTTTCAATTGTGATGATCCATTGAATAAAGGATAAGTCCAAGACCAGACTCAATATTTTTGGAGAATTCAACACAAAAACCACCAGTCTACTCAAAATCATGATAAGATCCAGAAAATTCTCCTTAATTTGTCCTTGGTACGATAAACCACTGAAATTGAAATGGTAACGTTGTATTGATCTGGAATGAATATCGTTGACAGATTCAAGAGTCGGAACTTTTTGAAATATCCGGATACAGGATAAAGAAAACGGATACAGGTTACTTTTATGATGAAAAATAAGGGAACAAAATTCTGAGTACGGCCCTGCACTTTTTCCATAAACGAACAAGGCGCTACAAAGACGCAGTGGTAGGAATAACTTGCAGAATTTCAATCGATTCTATTCATCAATTCGCGAAATAGGTATCCAATATGTGATGACTCATGCATCCATCTTAGAGAGTTTTCGTGACAAAATGGCGAACAAATTGGCAAGTTATAGTTACAAAAAACGCTGGAGACCACGACGTGCGAACAAGACACATACCTGTACGAATGGCGGAGGAGCCGTGCATAGAGAGCTTGCCGTAATATTTGCGAAGCCAATCGACTCTTTCTGGGCTATTATCACGATAACAGGTACCTATGGAATAATATTTCACACATTTCATTTTGACTCAACCGAAGCTCAAATAATTTATTCATTTATTTATTTATTCAGAACACATACAGGATACCTACATCCTACTTACATGTGTTCGCAAAATATAATAACAAAAACCAAAATAAACAGTGAAACTTGGAATAATCTCCCCCCCCTCACCCCAAAAAAAAAGAACAAATTGTTACATTCTCAACAATATTCTATGACTAGCGGTCTTGAATCTAGATGGACTACAAGAAAAAATGTCCACGTCAGCAGTGAGTTGCCGGTCATTAAAAATAACATTAAATATAACACAGATTCCATTAATCACACTGACATTATTAGAAACAAAAAATAGAACTGATCTAGGTCTAACTCTGTTGTTCGGCACGTAAAAGTTCAGTCTTGATAGCAGGTAGGAGCTGTCGTGAAAGTTGTTGATAATTTTATATAGAAATAGCAATGTGCCTGTTGTCCTTCAAAACTCCAACTTCACAAGACCAAACTCATTGCTTATCGGCTGAAAAGACTCAAACCCTGGACCCCGTCCGTGCTTCTTGAAAAAGAGAAAACCCAGAAACTTATTCTGCACAACCTCGATGCTTTGCTTCATAACCTTAAGACGAGGATTCCAGACCGTACTGCAATATTCAAGTTGACTTTCAACAAGATAGTTGTGGATTAATTTGATAGTGTCGATGTTCCTGAATTTGCAAGATGTCCTCCTGATGGAACCTAAATTGCGTAGCGCCCCACTAGAAATATTCTGAATGTGGGCATCAAACTTCAAGTTGCTCTGAAATGTCACTCCTAAGTCTTTTATTTGGTCCAGTTTTTTCAATGGAACTCCCGCGATTGTGTAATTAAATTCAGAATTATTCTTGGATCTTGAGAATATTACATTACTACATTTTTCGATGTTGAAATACAATTTATTTTTTAGTCACCAATAATATACGTTATTGAGATCTTGCTGGAGTGAAATGAAATCATTAACGGAAGTGACACGTGCAAACAACTTGAAGTCGTCAGCATATAACCACTGGCGGCTCCAGCATTTTCGAACAGAGGGTACGGTTCACCGACCAGGCGCCCTTAAGGTAAGGGCTACAATCTAAATAAGCCCCATGCTTTTCTCCAGTGGCGTACCCAGATTTATGGAGAGGGGGGGGTCCAGGAAGTTTTGTGTATTTTTAAAAGATCATCTCTGTACTGGACTACCGCAGCCACTAAAAACTAGCGCCGCAGGCGAAAATTTTTGAGCATAATAGTAATAGTAATATTGACAACAATAAGCAGAAAAAAAGACAGCCTCTCTAATTCATTTTTTCTCTTCCCTTCGAGGCTCTGGCAAAACTCAAAAGTGCAAAACTATCCAAAAAACATAACCTAAATTCTGTTTTTGAAACACAATGATACCTGTCAAGTAGGGTATCAAGCAATCAATCAAATGATAATTCGTCAGGGGATATTAGTCGAAGCCTTAGGAGGGGATTTATATCCTTCATCCTTCCCCCGTGGGTACGCCCCTGCTTCTCTTTATGACTTTACTCGAACTCCCTATATGTAGTTGATTCATAAGCGGTTTTCAAAGAAAAACGATCATTACAACAACTTGGTTTTAATAGTATAAATTGAACTTTTTTCACGCATCTATTCTACAAAACTAAATTTACACCTATCTGCTTCTTCTGTAATCACCAACAGGGTATTTAGTCAGTCTTCAGTCATCGTAGACCAACTTTTGGTTCTGGCGGAGCCTGGAGGCTCTAGCCCTCAGCAGATTAGAAAATATTTTTTTGCCATAGCTTCCAGATTGGCGAATCAATTTTTCTGAAACTTGGCTCATAAGAAACACGGATTTACTTACTCATTGTTTGGTTGAATGCATTATTCTGGAATGTATCTTCTGAAGCGACCATTTCTTCTTTTTTCCGCGGAGTAGGTAATGAGTGACTTCCCGCCGTCTCACATAGTATGTAATGAATCAATTACCATAATGGTTGTGAATAATAGTACATTACATACCGAGACGGAAAGAGGTTCATTACAGACAAGAGCCAAGGTAGCTGCAGAGCGCGCCGCGGGCCGATGGTTCGTAATGGTTTATTTTCCAACATTTTCAAAAGTCACTAATGAACATTGATTATGGTGGTTGTGGGTAAAAGTTCTTTCCACCTTCATAGATGTTATGGGAATAGTTCCAAGATTTTATCGCGCGACGCCCAAAGCGAATTTCCACAGGTAACATTATCAATTTCATTGGCGAGTTTTTATCACGTTAATTGTTTTTTACAAAGAGTAATCCATCGGTACTACTTATGGATTTTTTTTTTCAAAATTATAAGCTTGACGTCTGGCGCCCCTGATTTGCAACAGGGGGTACGGCCGTACCGTCGTACCCCCCGTGGAGCCGCCAGTGCATATAACAGCGTCTCTGACTTAGAAACACTGGGAAGGTCGTTTATGAATATTAAAAACATAATGGAATAATAATTAAAATAATGAGGACAAATAATCAACGCAACTGACAATTGATAGCATTATTTTATTGATGCATGAAATTTGTATACCTATTTGATGAAGTCATTAGAAAAATTGAACAAAATACTTCAATCATTGGGCATTTTGAAAGTCTATTTTGTGAACGTATTTTGCTTGGGAATAGCATGTGATCCAGGAGAATGAAATTCTATTTATGTGAGAGAGAATTGAATCCATAAATGAACGATGTGAATATACCTATTTGAGTCAAAATTATTCCGAATTTTGTTTTTACACCATCTCACCGCTACAAGGGCAAGTCCGATGAGTCTATATAGGCTTTCATTAGAAATGCTACTAGTGCGTGCAGTTCATTCTGCCACGTTGTTTAGTAGATGCAACAAGATAAGACTACTTAGAGGATTTTTATTGCGAATGTTCATCAGGCCGTGGGTTATGAGCCGTGGATTATGCTCCATGGAATATGATCCGTGTATTATGAGTCGTGGATTATAAATCGTGTATTATGAGCAACATAAGGTAGCTACGGGTAAATAGAATATATACGTTTATAATGTAACAGCCGTGGACAAAATAAATAGTTCAATAGGTAGGTACTTACTTAGGTCGAGACTTGAGTACTCCGGGGTCGGTATTTTTCATCTCCAGATAACTTTGCCTGGAAGATAAATACCAAAGATACAACTTTTACTGAGAAACACCACCACAATCATTCACAAGAAAGTTAATATCCATTTACGTGGTGGTTGTGTTAATACATGAGATGTAATGACTTTTATATAAGTTGTATATGGATATTACAGTTTATGTATTCAAGTTGACAATTGTCAAAATAACCTCAAAAATCTGTTGTGGGGCGACACAAAACTTTCCCGGCGGTATCCAGAGACCTCAGTGATGATTTTGGGCTAAGCGTCCCTTCGGGAAGGTGAGATTTATTTAGGATATTAATGAAAAAGTTCTACATAGTCAGTTGAGCGTTAAGCGAGCATCCTGCATCCATTGTTGGGCCGACAAAAAAAGTTACAGGTTAGGTTAGTTTTGCAAGGTGATGAAATAATTCAAAAGGTAGAACTAGGTAGCTAATTGTTGTGATATCCGAAGAATGCATGCTAGTTTCTTATTGAAAATTTTTGTTCTTACTTTAGACATGATGAAATACACAAACTTGATTGAGAACTTTTACTGCATCTGTGTGTCAAATTTCAACTCTATATTTCCAATTTAGAGCTTGTGCAGACAAGCCCAGACCCAATGTCCCACCTGAGGGCTTCCGATCAAAATAATTTTCCCAAAGTCTAATCAGATCATTCCAGGCTGAACTTATCCTTTCGTACCTTATTTCGATTTGATCGGATCAATAATTCGGTAATTATCGTGGCAGAACCGCTTCATTTGCACGATCGCATAGTGGTTTTATATTTTCAGAAGGAATATTCCGGGAAATTGGAGAGAAATTATTGGAAAATGTTCAAGAACCAGTTATCTTTTCTTCAAAAACAAAGCTAGAAATCTGTTTCACGAAATAAGAAGTTGGAAAATTTCCGGTTTTTCCAGAGAGGAAATTTCAAAAACCGTGGGTCTGATTTTGAAAATTTTTCTTCCCAAAGTTATTTCAATCTTCTCTCCAACTTTCATCTGCAGCATGTCTGTACCTAAAATAAATATTTCGTGGGGCTCACCGCATGTTGAAGTTTGCACTGCAGTTTTTTCAAATTCACGGAATGTGCAAATTTCATATTGAAAAAATTACCGTCGGAAAACCGAAGCTGTGTCGATTTTAAAAATAGATCCACAAGACACATAGTTCAATCTACTTCCGATATCAGTCGAAATTTTTCCAAAAAAGTCGATCGTCGAGCAGGAATGAATTTTTGAGTGGAGTGCTGCATCAAAACCGAGTCATCCTGGTGGAAATCCAGGTCTCGAGTGGCAACGGCTAGGAGAACTTTTGAAAATTCATAACGCCCGACGGGAAAATAGTGGAAAATTGCAACTGCAGACCTGATTCCACTTTTATGTTTTGTTGCTTCCTGCCAAATTTGGTTCCAATCCATCGGATAGATTTTGAATAATTAAATGGTAAAGTTTTGAACTTTGACATTTTTTATTTTTTGACAGATAACAGATAGGGCAATATTTTTAACTCTTCTGAATACAGTTTTTCATGGGCTTTTAAACGGCATTTTGCAAGTCAAGTTTTGTGAGATATAGCTTCTGTCATTTTTTGATAGTGACACTTCCGTTTGACAGATGACAACCAAAAACTAATCAGCTCATTTAACAGCAAGACCATGTCTGTATACCAAATTTCAAGTCGATCAGACTATTGGTTTGGCAGCTATCGTGTCAGAACGTTTTTCCTGCATCCTGCATCATTACATAACTTTCCCTTGGTCGGGCCGGGAAAGTAATACAAAAATTTCACAATTTTCAGTAGAACAAACACGTAAAATGTTGTACAACACTCGTGGCTTGTTACACAAGATGCTTTCCGGCACTCAGCCTCTCACAGAACTCGGGCTGCGCCCTCGTTTTGCAAATTTCGGCTTCGTGTCTGAAAACCACTTATGTAACAGCCAACTCGTATTGTAAACTACTATTACATTATGATGAAAAATTTGTTTCCATGATTTTTGCCTTCCAGTTTGAGGATAACATACCGGTTCCTACTAAAATTAAAAAACAAATATTTTAGCACAAATTTCTTGAGAATAAGAAAAGCATTCCAGGTGACGTACGGTGTACCCACTTTCTTCTCCTGGTTGTCTCATTTTCATCATCCCCCATTTATAGGTGTACATTACACAGGGACAGGGCACAGCCAGCAGCACATTCACGGCGGCTCAGCGAGATTCTTTGATAGGCCTTCAAAGGAGATATTAGGCCTCTAAGTACACGATAATGCCGTATCTTGTTACCTAAAAACTAATACACCCCCCGAGACGCAGCGAGCGGAGCTTTAATGACATCCTGGGAGAGCTTCATTGAACCAAAAACCTCTCTCTTTGAGAAAAGAAAATGCGACGGACCTCTGCCAAAGACGCACACAATGAGGGCGGGTGTGTGATTACAATCTTTTTCTTGTCGATGCGGTGCTTCCATATACTACCTATATTACCTAAACACACCGCTGATGCCTTATGGGACCTAAATATAGGTTTATGCGGAAGGTGTGTGTGTTATTAGGCCCCGTTTAAGTGGATTAGAGCGAGAATTTCCCTAAAGAATAAGCCAGTAGCTAATTAACGGCTCGCAAGTGTTTAAACCCATGATGGTGTGCATCAACACAAGAGAAGGAGACGACCCCGAACGGTGTAAATAATAGTCATAATGTCCCTTTGTAGCTTAGTTTCCTGTACCACCCACCGTTTTCTTGACATGACGAATGGTCGTACTTAACGTCTTATTCAGAGCGGGCCTTGAGGCCATGGACGTTCGTCTGCCGGAGGTTTCCATATATCTATTTTAGAATTTTCAGCTTTCAGATTCCTTTGCCCGGCCTTTCCAACTTTGCTGCCGCATGAAACCTTTATGTAATTAATTGCATAGTGTTGACAGACACGCACTTATGAAACTACCAAAAGTGACCGCAAAAACTTATCAAAAGTGTTTCGTATACTGTTTAAAAGTTTCCGAGAAGACTTCAAAATTCTATTGACAATAAACATATTACTTTCAGCTTCCATCAACAAATAATTGCAAAGCTGTGGTTTAATGTTCTTTATAACCTCCCAAAAATGATTGAAACTGAATCAATTTGCATGAACATGACATTTTATTACGCAGCAAGAGTGGAGGTCCAAATTGCATGAAAATCATTCTACCATCAATGAGACAGTTGTAATGTTAAAATCCACCTGAGTAAGTAGGTACTTGAAGAAATTTCGTACATATTCATTCAATAGGTGTCGAGCTGGATGGAATACATAAGTTCGACTAGTGAAAAATGAACTCAGAATTGCGACATTCGCTGGAGATTTCGACTTGAGTAAGCCGCAAACCTGTTTACAATTGGCGAAGGAGCCGTTCAAGTTATATAAAACAGGTCTCAGGTCTTTTGAGCAGCGTAACCGCCCATTGCTGCCGTTTTGTGGTCGGAAACGATTGATTATTGCCATCATTCTGTTCTTTTCACGAAACCATTGTCGCGTCCTCCAAATTGGCACCGCTCTTCCGACGACCAAAGACCAAAAGCTCATAGATAACGCAACTCGTGACAACCATCAACAATGCCCCGGTACAGCCATGCAGACAGCTTTTATCTGTCGCCATCTGCAGAATCGGCTTCTGATGGGCGATGCATTTACAAGTCCGGATGGATGGACGGCATGACCCGGTGACGTTTTGGCTTTGCGCTTTCGGTCAAAGCTGACCACAAATTCTCCTACTCTTTGCCCATCCGATGGCCAAACAACACGACCGCCGGACGACCGCACCAGATCCAGTTCTTTGAATTTGCTGGTCATTTGTCTGGTTTGCGATGTGTTTCGAATGAGAGATGCGAGGAGGGGCACAATCAGCAGACAAAAAGAAAAACAGAAAAAAGCGATAACCACCCTCTCTTTTGTGCCCATTTAGGATCATTAATTCGTCGCGCTCAGTCGAACGTCGTGCACATAAAAAGCGAGTAAACGCAGTTTTAAAATAGAGAGAGGAAGACATTGTGTGTTAAAGTCGTATATACAGTGCTCATCGTCACACAGAACGAAATGAGTGTGAAATATAATGTAGCGTGAAATCCTTCGGACGGTGATGCCTCGATCGTCCCCATGGGCGGCGGTAATTTAAATTTCCTTATGGGGATGGCGTGCTTTGAATCTCTGAAGCGAACTGAAAACCAGAAACGTGGAGCAAAGTTGTACTGAAGCGCATCGGAAAGATAACTTTTTTTTTGAACAGTTAGCAAAAATTTGGTCGCTAATATTCATGCTGACTACTCCTCGATTTATAACTCCAAATTCCCATAAACACTACTTCCCACATTTATTTTTCCAAATTCTCCACAAAAGATCGGAAACTATGGCGTAGAGTAATTTTGCTAATTATTGGAAGTGATGATGAGCATCATTGCATCAACATCATGAAACATAACTAGTTTTCACAATAAGTCGGAAATTCTGAGTCTAATAAAGAATGCGGAAATTCCGAATTCAAGGATGGAAACGCAAAAGTTTGAATTCTTAATAGCCCAGGCGCCAGGAAGCAAAAATCAACTCAATAAGAAAATAATTGTTTCCTGGCTGGAAACTAGCTTAAAACGATCTGTCTGGCCATCTGACAGCAAAAGATGTGAGGAGTCAATTTGAAACCAATGAAATTTCCTACGGAATAGTTTCTAAATGACCTTTCTGCGACCTATGGTTTTTGAGATGGAGCTTCTGGAAGCGAGAGGCATTGTTGTAAAAGCTCCATGGTCACTTGACTCGAAAAACTGAAATGTCGATGTGACAAAAAAATTTCAAAATGAGATTTCTCTAGAATCCTTTATGCTATAGTTGCGGTGATGGTCTTAAACTCTTTCTCTTGAACCGTTTATTACGAATATAGAAAAGACAAAAACGTCACATTGTACATATACAGGGTGTACTGAGGGAATCAAATCAGATCAGAGAAATTTTACATATTTCTTCGATTTAGCCTATATGCGACACTCTAAGCATATGGATTTGCTCTATAAGCTTCACCTTATACACTAAAGAAGTGGTCAGCTCACAGCTTTACTGTAAAAAGTTTTGAAGGCCCTCTGAAATCATCAAAATATTCAAAATTTACAGTATCAAGAAATGTATATAACAGTATATTATATGCCAAGGGACCAAAGTGAATTTTTAATTTGGAGATTTGGACCCAAAGGGCCCTCAAGCAACAAACTTCACCCAAGGGATCAACAATTCACTTTGGTTCCTTGGTATATAATATACTGTTACATACATTTCTTGCTACTGTAAATTTTGATGATTTCAGAGGGCTTTCAAAACATTTTACAGGAAGGCTGTGAGCTGACCACTTCTTAAGTTTATCAAGTGGAGCTTACAGAGCAATGCATATTGATATTGGACTCGTGATAAGTGCTTAGAGTTTCGCATAGGCTAGATCGAAGAAATATGTCAAATTTCTCTGTTCTGATTTGATTTCCGTAGTACACCCTATATATGTACAATGTGACGTTTTTGACTTTTCAATATTCGTGATCTACGGTTCAAGAGGAAGTGTTTAAGACCATCATCGCAATTATAGCATAAAGAATTCTCGACTAATCTCATTTTGAATTTTTTTTTGTCACATCGACAAAAAGTGTCCATGGAGCTTTCACGACAATGACTCTCGCTTCCAGAAGCTCTATCTCAAAGACCATAGGTTGCAGAAAATTGATTGAAAAACCAAACTATAGGAAATTTCATAGGCTTCAAAATGACTCCTCACATCTTTTATTGTCAGATGACCCAAAGATAAGATATTCGGCAAAAACCACGCTGGTTCACTTCTTGTTGATGATGGCGACATGACGCCAACATTTCTGAAAGGGGGGAAACTAGTATGTCAAAACCTAAGTTACACAGATCGTTTTAAGCTAGTTTCCAGCCAGGAAACAATTATTTCCTTATTGTTTTCCCTGGCGCCTGGGCTTTATGTATATGAAGTCCAAAAAGATGCTTGAAATTTATCCAGAGCTTGGACTTTTCAAGAAAAAGCAAGAAAGAAAAAAGCACGGAGAAGGTGCAGCTGATAGAGCTGAGCAGGGAAAATTACAAAAATACTTATTCGGAGTTAGGTGACCGTTGTCTTGTTTATCCTTTTGGTGTAGAAACTTTTGGTGTCTTGGGCTCTTTAACAAAATTTTTCATTTCCAAAATTAGCGCAAAATGTTTTAAAAATTGTAAAATAAATAGATCCAGCAAATTTTTCAGACAAAGAATAAGCATTACCATCCAGAGGGGGAATGCCTCTTTAATATTGACGACCCTGCCACCTAAAAAATCTTACGAAGAAATTTTCTATATTCTATTTTACGTATTCCTTAGTTCTAGATCAGTCGAAATTTCTGAGTTTGACGAAAAAAGGTAAAAATTCCAAACTCAGAGATGAAATCTCGAAAGTCTGAATTCCCGAATTAAAACCAGCAACTTTGAGATGCTGGTAGAGCTCCTGAGATGAAGTCTGAACTCCGAGAGATGGAGCAGGATATTCCGATTGTTTTTTCGAAACTTTGAGATTCATTTTGGAGCTTTCGAGTTTGAGTCTGAATTCTTGTAAATGGAGTCGAAAACTTTGTGATGAACTCTCCAGATAATTTCAAAATTAACGAGTTGAAGTCTGAGTTCTCCGGGATAAAGTCAAAGTTTTCGAGATATTTTAGGACTTTCGAGTATCTGTTTGAATTTTAAGATGGAGTTTGAATGTCCGAGTTGAAATTGGGAATTCCAAAGTTGGAGTAAAAATACTCAGGATCATCTCAGAATTTCCGATAAAAGGCTGGAAATATAAAGTTTGATAGAAGCGGGAATTCCAGCTTCAAGCTTAATTCCAAGAGAAACTGAATGGTAGATGAAGTTGGAGTTTTCGAAAAAATGTCGGGATTCTAGAAAATCTGAGAATTCCAGGATTTACTTCCAATTCTGATGTGGAAATCGGAATATCCGAGGTTCAAAATTGGGAATTCCGAGGTAAAAACGACAGTTTCCTGTGGATATCTTGAGAATTTACAAATTAAAGTGTGAATTTCTAAGAAAAACGTAGAATTCTCCTCAAAAATTCTGAGTCTAATGAAGTCAGAATAACGAGTCTGATGTAGACGAAGTTCCTCAGAATTTCGCACTGTCAGTCTCATTTCTGTGATAAAATCGAATATCCCAAACTACAGTCTCACAGTCGGAAGTTCTGATATAGAAAAAATGGCGAAAATTCCGGATTCAAGGATCAAATCGCTGATCTTAATCTCGAAATTAAGTTATAATCACGTGTTCGATCGTTCTGCGAATCGGGAATTCGAGATTTATTTTGGAATTTCCCAGCCCAAGTCTGAATTTTTCGAATAAAATCGTGAATTTCAGGGTAAAGTCTGAAAATGACCTCGAAATTTTTGAATTGAGTTCTGAATTTTCCGAGATCAATTCAGAATTACAAAAAAAAATTTCAAAATATTTTAGTACAGTCCAGCCTTCGAGATTAAGTCAGAATGTCTTGAGTTGAATTTGGAAATCACAAGTTACAGTTCGAATTCCCGGAATTATCTCGATTCAAGTCCGGAAATTCCAAATTTGAGCTGAGTTCCACAATTAAATGGAAAATTCCGCGAAAAAGTTTCCAATGTCAAAACAGTGCCAGCATTTCCGGGGAAAAGTTGTTAATTCCGAGTTTCAGTCTAAGCTCCGAAATGAAGTCCAAAGATATGTTTCTGAATTTTTGATTACCACTCTAAATATCCAAAATATTTGAGATAGGTGAGAATTTCTGAATTCAAGTCTTGATTTCTGAGATGAAGTCTGAAGTTCTGAATAAGATACAAGCGAAAACTCCGAGTTCGGGTGGGAACTCCGAGACGAAGTGAGAATTTCTGAAATGAAGTTTTGGTTTATCGAGACTAAGACAGAAGTCTCAAATTCAAGCCTGAATTATTATTTTGTGTCGCAAATTTTGAGATAGAGTAGGAACTTTTGAGTTTCATGAAGGCGCCAACTTTGATTTCAAAATCTGAATTCCCAAAGAAAATCAGACATTCCGGCACAAAATCTCGAGTTGTTTCCAAAATTCACGAGCTCAAGCCTGAATTTCTGATATGGGGTCGGAAGTATCGAGTATTTCTGAAAGTTTTGAATTTTAGTCTGTACTTGTGAGGTGAATCAAATTTTGAGTCTGATACAAGCAACAATTCAGAACTCAAGTTGGGACCCCGGAATAAAGTGATTAAGTGAAAATTCCTGAGATAAAGTCTCGAATTAGGTACCGAGATGAACACAGAATTCCCAAAATCAAGTTCCAATTGTTTCAAGATGTAGACGGGAGTTTCAAAATAGGTTCGGTGATTTTCAATGTGAAGGAGGCGGAAACTCCAGTTTTAATCTATTTTCAAAGACATTTGGAAGCTCCGACATGAAATTTTGAGATAATTCTGAAATTTCTGAGTTCAAATCTGATTTTGTAAAATGAACTCAAAATCACCAGAGTAATTATTATCAGAATTATTAATTTCGAGTCTAAATTTTTGAGAGAAACTATGTTTTGAGCCCGATACAGGCAAAAGTTCTGAATTCAAGTGGAGATTTTGAGATGAACTAAGAATTTTTGAGAAAAAATCTTAAATTAGCCTAAATTATTGAAGTACCAAGATAAAGAGAGAAATTTCAAAATCAAGTCCCAATTGTGTCAAGATGAGCTTGGAAATTGCGAGATAGATTTGGGAGTTTTGAATTTGATAAAGTTGAAAATTCCTCATTCAAATTTTTCAAGCTCAATCTCAAAATTCTTGAGCTCAAGCTTAACTTTTCGAGGTAAAGGTTAAGAAATGAAATGCGGATCATCTTACAATTTCTGAGCTTAGCCCCAAGATACTTTCCCAACTAAATACCTACAGTCTGAATGTCTAGGTTAAAGTTGATAATCCTAAGGTAATGTCGGCATTTCTGTGATGATACAGAGTGATCTTAAGAGAGCACACTAGCACAGTACTCAGTATATGAAATTTCTAACGAAATCTACAAAAAATGATAACAAAATTTTTTAATTTTATTTTCAGAAGATATGGAGGGTTAAAGTCCGGTCTTTGAGCCCTGCTAGTTCCGTTATCTCCAAAAATTTTTTGTGAACTGTTGATGGCAGAGCTTTAAGAAAAAAATATGAACCACTGAATAGTATTAGATTTCTATTTACTATAAAAGAGTGAGTCAGAAATCTCTAAAATTATTATTTTTCAAAAAATGTTTGCAAACTGCAAAACATTCGGTTGGTTGTCCAACGAGCAGATGTTCACACAGTTTTCTATCACAACACTTCTTTTTTTTAGAAATATTTTTGTGAAACTGAACGTTTTTCACTTCATGAATCACCCTGTGTATACTCATAGAAATCTAGATCACACTCAGTGGTTGATATTGCTTTTTAATAATCCTGCCATTAACTGTTTACAAGAATCTTCACAAAAATTTGGAGTTAAAAGGACCACTCTTTACCGGGTGGGCCATAAAAAACCGTGGTCTGAATTTTTCCTTCTGCAATTTTTACTCCTCCACCGATTTCATCGAACTTTTCAGCATTTGATAGCCAATTGAGTAGGTTATCATTTCTGTATTTTAAAATGGCCGACATACCAAAATTCAAGATGGCAAAAACAATTGAAAATAGGCCTTCTTTTGTTCTCGTTGCTTTTTATTGAAAGTTACCGGAAAGTCAAAACCAATAATGTATTATGAAGGACTAGACCTTTCTTGTCAATTCAAGACCACAATCAATAAAATCGGGTTATCTGCTGAGGAGCTATTGCGAGTTGAAGCAAGGCCTACTTTCCGCTTTTTCCATTTCCGCATAATTGATCCAAAGGGTATCCTGCCCGTCCACCCGTCATATGCTTATTTCTCAACCGATTTTCTCAAATTTATTATCAATGGCTTGCCAATTGGACAGGCTACCTTTTTCATATTACAAAATGACAGACTTGTCAAAATCCAAGATGGCGGAAGCAATTGAGAATGGAATTTCTTTTGTCATCATTACTTTTTATAAAAAATGAGCGGAAAGTCAAAACCAATAAGTATTATGAAGGAACAGACCTTCCTCGACAATTGAAGACAGCAATCAATCAAATCGGTCCATCTGATGAGGAGCTACGGCCAGTTGAAGCGAAGCCTACTTTCCGTTTTTCTATTCCAACAAAAACGAATAAGGCCCATTTTCAATAGCTCCCGTCATCTTGAATTCTGACATGTTGGCCATTTTCTTATATGAAAATGGCAGCTTGTCCAATTGGCTAGCCATTGATACCAAATTTGGAAAAATCGGTTGATAAATAAGGATATGGCGGGCAGGAGTCCTAAATTTGGATCATTTATGTGGGAATGAAGGAACCGGTAAGTAGGCTTCGCTTCAACTGGCCGTAGCTCCTCAGCAGATGATCCGATTTTATTGGTTGTGGTGTTGGATGGTCAAGAAAGGTCTATTCCTTCATAATAATTATTGGTTTTGGCTTTCTGCTGATTTTTATTAAAGAGCAATAAAGACAAAAGAAATTATATTTTCAATTGCTTCCGCCATATTGAATTTTGACATGTACGTCATTTTCTCATATAATTAAGATAGCCTGTCTAATTGGCTGGCCATTGATACCAAATTTGAGAAAATCGGTTGAGAAATGAGCCAATGGCGGATTGGCGAACAGGATCCCTTAATTTGGATCAATTATGCGGAAATGAAAAAAACCGAAAGTAGGCTTCGCTTCAACTCGCAATAGCTCCTCAGCCGATGACCGGATTTTACTGATTGTGGTCTTGAATTGACAAGAAAGGTCTATTCCTTCATAATACATTATTGGTTTTCACTTTCTGGTAATTTTCAATAAAAAGTAACGAGAACAAATGAAGGCCTATTTTCAATGGCCAATTGTTTCTGCCATCTTGAATTTTGATATGTCGGCCATTTTGAAAAACGAAAATTATAGCCTATTTAATTTGCTAGCCAATGCTGAAAAGTTCGATCAAATCGGTGGCAAAATAAAAATTTTAGAAGGAAAAATTCCGACCACGGTTTTTTATGGCCCACCCGGTATATAATTCATGTTTACTGAATTTCCATTTATTGTACAGGTTCCTGGTTTCAATTAACGCATCATTTCTGAGTACAGGTCTGAATATCTGGGATAAAGTCAAAGTCTGGGAGGAGGATAGAGATTAGAGGATAGAGGTTTCAATTTCACAAGTAAATTTCGAGATATACGGTGGATAAGTCCGAGTAAAGTGGACACTTCCGAGGTAAGACTGGATTTCCTCAAGTTTAAGTCTGAATTTTCGAGGCGTGATTGTAAAAACAGAATTCGATGGAAGGAAGAGGGCCTCTTCAAATGATCTCATGTCGGTGATGAGCGGAAGCGCTTGTTAGCAGATTGTTAGCAAAGAGAATGAAATTATAACAGAAATAAAATCAGGCCAGGTCCTATGCAAAGTGGAAAAAATCTGCTACAGGCTGTCTGATTTCTATACATGATTCGAGTGGGCTGTGTTTCTGGTCGTCATCGGACGATCGCGGCCTGAATCGCAGCTCACTCGAATCATGTAGATATCAAACTGCCTATATACCTGACTTTTTTTTTAACGCAAACCTCAATGTAGCATGATCATAAAACTGTTCCTGGTTACGTTATTCTGCAAAAAAAGATAAGATAGGAATTTCACAGTTGGTCACCGTCACCGCATAATATCACTGCAGGCCAGCCCAAATAACGCTGCCGAATTAGGTTAGGTATAGGTATAAGTAGGTACTAAATTTCATACTGAAACACGTGCCGACCCTTTTGTTGTCTGAAATTCTGTTGAAAAAGTGCGGTCCATTTCGGTTTTAATGACCAGCAGTTGGTCGCTTGGGCACAAACACTGCAGAATACATAATAAAGTCCTTAACAAAAGTCCTGCTGCTGGCTGACCCGTCCGCCATCAGACCCGTATACCGGGTGATCATTTGAAAACTATCCACCTGCAATAACTCCCGATTCCTAGTGAATATTTTTTTGAGCAAAAACAGGTCAATTTTTAAATCGAGAGGAACATCCAAAACATACATTGGCAAATTTCTATATTCACCCCCCTCGCCCCCACTCACCCCAACTTTGATATTTCAAATGACACTACCTACCTTGCGATACATCAATTTGGAGGAAATTAAATTTTCTTTCTGAAAAAAATATTTTCAAAATTTTCAACCCCACCCCCTTTTCTCTAAAATATCTCTGACTGTCCCATTTTATATTCTGGACCCCTCATTTTTTTCTCAATTTAGTTGGCGTCATTTTAGATAGCATCTAAGAAAAGAATTTTCGGTGGAAAAAGTGCTACCTAAATTCACCCCTTTGCTCTCCCCCACCTCAACTCCCGAATTTAACAAAACACCACCTACTTTGTGACACATCAAATTGAAGGGAATTGAATTCTCTTTCCGAAAAGAATTTTTTTGAAATTTTCTACCCCTCCCCTAATAAATTGGCTATTTGGAGTATTCTAGGGGGGCAATGGGGGGCTTTAAAAATTGTGAAAAAATCTTTTTCAGGGGGAGAATTCAATTTCCTTCAATTTGATGTATTACAAAGTGGGTATTGACATTTTAAATTTTTGAGGTCAGGTGGGGGGAGCGAAGGGGTAAATTTGGGTGGCACTTTTTTTATAGAAAATTTTCTCTTTCGATGCTGTGCAGGATGACGTTTACTGTATTGAAGGGAAATGGAGGTCAAGAATATTAACTTGGACACTCAGAGAATTTTAGGAAGAACAAGGGGTGGGGTTGAAAAATTTCAAAATATTTTCTTTAGAAAGAGAATTGAATTCTCTTCAATTTGATGTATTGCAAAGTAGGTAGTGTTATTTAAAATTTCAAAGTTGGGGTGAGTGGGAGCGAGGGGGCTTAAGATATAAATTCTCCAATGTATGTTTTAGATGTCCCCCTCGATATAAAAATCGACCTGTTTTTGCTCAAAGACATTTGCACTAGGAATCGGGAGATATTGCAGGTGGATAGTTTTCAAATGATCACCCGGTATATATTGTCGGAGCCACTCTGAAAAGTGTGCGTCAATTATCAAATTTTGTGCATTGTAATCACCTTTAGAAGTCAATGCCGCACAATTGCCACTGGCTTGTATAGTCTGCGTATCCAAAAATCGAATGACTGAAGCTATTATGATGGATACTAGATGAGTATTTAGGTACCCAACATCGTAAGAATCATATAGGTAAATGAAATATGAAAATGCAGGCTTCCTTTACTAACTTTGGAAGTTGTCAATAAGGTAGTGATAGGTAGTTACTGAATGAGTTGCATATACGTATCTGCCAAAGCTATAATTTGCAGTCTGAAGCATTCCAGTTATAAATGCACAGACTGTATATCCAACGACCTTTCCGACCTCGCCATAGTTTTAATTGACGCCTCTTCTTGCGGACCCCTCCCGGTGCTGCCGTTCGAGCTTTGAATGTATCAAAAACGCATTAAAAGTGGCTTTTGTGCCGGTACCACGCACACATAACAGGCCGGAAGCCAAAGGTGGCTAGATCTCTGTGTGTGTGTGTATGTGAATTAGACAAAACGCCAAAGCCCGATTACCAAAGCTCCCAAAAGGCTTTCATTCACGAATCAACACGACGTGAAATATAGCGCTCCGCCACTGATGTGTCGGATTAAGATCTTGTTAGGCCAATGAATTAAAAAGGAAACACGGTTCTGAACTGCTGAACGCAGGACCTTTATATACGGTAGGAATCCGATTGCCACGCACAAAGGAAAGGGGTGCAATTTTTCTGCCGTGTTTGGCACTTATGCGGCCATACACACCAACTTTTGATGTTGTGTCGTATAGGTATCATAACAGACTTGTTATGGACTCTTGGTTTTGATGGCGTGACAATGAGCTTGATTTTTTTCTACAGTTTTTTTGTGTGTGTGGAGTTTTGTGATCCCACGCGAAATGAGCATCAATGAGGCTAGACGGGGATTTATGCCTATAGTCCAGGATCTAAGGTGTCTCCGTGGCTGTATTAAGAAGATGGGATTGATTCAATCAGGGACCTTATTCTTGGGCAAAGTTGTTCAGTGAATTTGTTGAGAAATATTTCTACAAGATGTATATATTTTTCTACTGGACTTTTCAGAGAATTCGAGGAAAATCTGAATTTTTGAACAGCAGTAATTTTTTCCAGAAGAGAAAACCCAGTCGTCATTTTCTTCAATTTTTTGTAGAAACTTGTATATGAAATTTCACAAATGTCTACAAATTTTGGAATTTTTCTAAGAGGGACAAAGTTCAAAAGATGTCCGGCAGCTTAGCTTTTTTGAATCCGGCAAGCTCGGACGGCTCCTCCACCAGATGTACGGGTTTGGCCCTTATCCCCCCGTCGAAGTCTCCGGGTTTTCTACCACGACTAGCTTTCAGTTCCCTCTTCAACATATCAAAAGTCCTCAACTCTGGGACTGCTACAAATTAGTATACAGGATACAGTTATACAGTTGGTTTATTATTTTTCTTAACTTTATTTCTTTCTTGGAAAACTGATAACTGAAACAAAACGGTTCCAGGCTAGTTTGATAGGCCATAGTCTTCCAATAAACAAATAAAAAATATACCGCCCAGCAACTGCTGTGTATCAAGTTACAGGGTGAAAACTATTTTTGATCTTCAATTTTTTTTCTTGGTGGAACTGATCTAGATTGAAGCTGGTCCCAGTTCTTTTGCAAGCTTATAATGTCATACTGAACAAAATATGAAAAGGATACATCCGTGCAATTGCTGCTTTTCAATTTACAGGGTAAAAAATAATTTTCACGTTTCAATTTTTTTCTTGGTGAAATTGACTCACACAACAATTGCGACTGATTATTCTGTACACTTGAAGTTTCTAGTCAAACATCAAAATAATACATTTCTGCTACAGCTACGTTTTTATTTTACAAATTTGAATGTTTGGGTATATTCGGGTATATTGCATCAAAAATTCAAAAAATCTTGAAACGCAACCAAACATTTAAATTTGTAAATAAAAACGTAGCTGTAGCAGAAATGTATTATTTTGATATGTTTGACTAGAAACCTCAAATTTACAAAAAAAACAGTTTCAATTGTTGTGTGAGCCGATTTCGTCAAGAAAAAAATTGAAACGTGAAAATGACTTTTCACCTTGTAAATTGAAAAGCAGCAGATGCAGAGATTCGTCCTTTTCATATGTTCAGTATGACATTATAAGCTTGCAAAAGAACTGAAACCGGCTTCAATCTAGATCAGTTCCACTAAGAAAAAAAATTGAAGATGAAAAATAGTTTTCACTCTATAATTTGATACGCAGCAGTTCCTGGGTGGTATATTTTTCATATGTTTATTGGAAGACTATGACCTATCAAACTAGCCTAAGACCGGTTTTTTCGGTCATTAGTTTTTCAAGAAAAAAAGAAAGTAAAGAAAAATAATAAACTTTCACCCTGTATACTGATTTGTAGCAGTCCCAGAGTTAAGGACTTTTGATATGTTGAAGAAGGGACTGTAAGTTTGCCATGGTGAAAAAATCGTTTTTGTTTGAATCAATTCCAGCAAAGCACCTATTTTTTTTTATTTCCAATATACTATAAATGAGGAGCTCCCGTGCAAAAGCCGACAAATCCATATTTGAAAAAAAATTAGTTAGATGGCGGAACTTGTTCTACTCGATGAGCTGAATCGGAATATGACCTCAGATTTGTCCTAAAACCTATAAATCCATGTGAAAAGCATTGCCAAAATACATGATTTCGGTCAAAACCGTACATATCCTCTTCTACGTGACTTGAACAATTTCCACCCAAAACCCGACATATCCATATAGTAATCATCAAGGTTTTCAAGATTTTTGAGCAAAAAGTCGACAAATCCTATCAACTGTTTGCAGTAGAATCTCAATCACGTTCCCGCTGAAGTGAAGTCGACGGATTGTCTTGCAAGATTGTCTGCGGTTCTATCTTGTTCATCTTGTTTTCCACGATGAATGAAAGTTGGCTTTTTTGCTGAGCAGCGCAAGCTGATTTTGAGCAAAACCTGGACATATCCCATCGATTTTGAGCAAAACCCGATATCTGCTAAATGTTTTTGGAAATAGATCACTCATTTTTGAGTTTATTCGTTCTTACCTTCCTGCTACTGATCTCTTATTTTTTTTAACAATTTAATAACACAAAACTGCGAAAAATCAACAAAGCAAGTGAATGTTAATAGTTTTTCGTGATTTCTGAACATTTACCTCAAGTGGATATGTAGGCTTTTGCACGGGAGCTCCTCAAATATCTCACAAATAGTTGAACATAATAATCTGATTTTTGAATAAAAGTAAAAGAATAATTTTGGGCCAGATCTAGAACTCCAGCAAATATGGGTGTTTTGTACAGGTCTCCTGAAGGTAGTTTACCTTGTTGCATTCAATACATTGATCTCATCAGGACCGATTTGCTGATTTCCCATGATAATCTTATCATTCTTGGTGATCTAAGTGTCCATATATTGAATACTACTGATTGATTTTCAGATGCATCAGTTCTTACGGTTTTTAGCTCATTTGAAACTGAAACTACTTGATACGAAGCTATCACTCTCTAAGCCGGTCTACAGAAGAAAAATCAGGAGATCAATGAAAAAATGATCCCCAACAGGCTGACAATCAGCTTAAAATGATCATAAAGATCATTTTCTATATAAATATATCTATTATAAAGTCCTCTATCAAAGAAATCCTAGATTTACCATCTGACATTCCAGACAACATGCTATTTAGCTCGCAGAAAGTCAAAGGATTAGCTCTATTTAGATCCACTTGGGAAGCCTTCATAGAAAATTTTAACATCTGTAAGAAATTACACGAAAAAAATAACCAATTTGTTGAACACTTAAGAGATCTGGAAGAAGAAGCCAAGAAGTGTGTTCAATAACTAAATCTATCCTTAGAAGAAACCGACATCTGGAATTTGACTGGTAAGCGATTAAGGGAACTCCTTCGTCAAGATCAATTTGAAAAATGGAAAGAACTCAAACCAAAAGGCCGCGGCATTGAATTGTTCGATGAGTATACCCCCGCCAACTTCTGGATCAGATCACCAGACGGCCTATCCAGCACTGAATGGAAAGAAGCCATCAAAATGGTCGGCCACGTGTCAAACGTTCGAGGAATTCCAGGACGGTCCCAAGACGGCTACCAGTGCAGACACTGCGCTGAGACCGAAACATTGCCTCATGTCTTGGGATCCTGTCCATACGGCGGCTTGTTAAAGATCACTAGACACAATAAAATACGTAGTCTGATTGCAAAATCTTTGCCAAAAAAGTTGGAAATATACGAGGAAGTGACATGTACCGGTGACAACGACAGCAACAGACGAGTAGACATCATAGCTTTAGACCGACAGAATGACATTGGCTACATTATTGACCCGACAATACGTTTTGAAATTAACAGAGACCAACCAACGAACGTCGACATTGAGAAAAACCAAATTTACGAACCGACAAAAACGTTTTTCAAAGACAAATACAAAATCAGTAACATCGAAATTATTGGACTTTTCATAGGAGCTCGCGGAACCATCTCAAAATTTTTCATTGACTTTATAAAAAAATTCTCTATTCAAAAAAATTTAATCAGACAAATTGTTTTAGAAACCTTGAAATATTCCGTTTTAATTTTAAAAAACCATTCATACACGAACTATACAAGATAAAACTTTTAAGGTCTACACCCTACTATACCCCGAGTATTTAAATATTTACCTTCGTTACTTATACTTTTTAAGTCTTTAATATTATTATTGTTAATTATTCCTTGTTATACAGACCACAATTGGTGGTAGGATGTTGAATTTCTTCAATAAATATATATATTTTCTATATATAAAGATCCTTGACCATAAAAGTCAAGGCTGGAATACCAGTTTTTTGACTGTACTGCTAGGCCAGCCAACCTGGCTCAAAAAGTGTCTTATATTTACAAAACGTATACTCTGGCTGAATTTTTGCATACGCCTAGGGAATCCCCCACAGAGCTCCGAACCGCAAAAAATAACCAAAATTTCCTTGAGCTTTCCGAGGTGAAGGTGTTTTTTTATATCTCGGTTGCTATTGGTTAGATTTCGATTTTCTTTTTTTTGAAATGTTCGAAATAATATTTGGAACAAGTTGTGTGCAGAACTTTTCAATAACTTGTCGAGTAGAAGTGCCAGAAGCCAAAAACCGTCGTTTTTGTGGGGGTGTTTTTTTTTACAATTTTTCATCTGCTTTTCTATGATAGTTATGGAAAAAATTCCCAACAAAAGTTGTCGCTCCTGTAAGTCCCTACAAGTTTCAACCGAAATTCTTTTTGTGCCGCGAAAATTACCCGCCTCAGAGGGCGCTTAATTTAGCCTCGTTTGAGAAATATTTCCAGGTGTAGGGGGCATCGATTCCAACTCCATCGTGTGGGGATCTTCTCCAAAGGCTATTTATGCTTGTACTGACTCTACTAATAATTGATGATTGATGAATAACAGAACCTTTGTACAGGGTGACTGTTTTGAAAAGGACCCACCCCCGATATTTCGCTGCACAAATTTTTCCTGGGAAAAAACCAGAACAGGTCGATTTTCATTTCGAGAGGGACATCCAAGACACGTGATAACAAATTTTTATCTCAAACCCTCCGCCCCCACCCCACCCTATTTCAAAATTTCAAACGGCATCATCTACCTTGTGATACATCAAATTGAAGGTAATAAAATTCCCTTTCTGTCAAATATATCTTGAATTGTCTCGAATCGCCCCTCCAACCCCTTTCAAAATTCCCTCATTGTTAATGCAGAAAAGTTTCTCCCTCATCATTACGCAACTCCCGATTCTTGAGTATCGGATTTTCCAGTAAAAACAGGTCGATTTTTATTTCGAAGGGGACACCTACAACACGTAGTGTCAGAATTTTACCTTCAACACCTTTGCCTGGACTCCGTCCTACTTTGAAATTTCAGATAGCTTACCAATATGTGATACATCAAAATGAAGATAACAAAATAGACTTTCTGTCAAGCAGGTCTGAGAAGTTTTTATTGAGCCACTTTCAACCCTTCTCAAAATGATCTTTGTTTATAAATTAAAGGAAAGTTTTTTCTCTCATCAACTTCCATTTCTGGTATTCTAAAATGCTCAAAAGTGAATAGGGGCAATCAAAAATTTCGCGTTTTTCAAAATAGGAATATCTCGAAAAAAAACTAACTCGACCTCAAGAAAGGAGGCGACTCTAGATAGGGCCTTCTTCCAACTACGTGGTGATGGATAAGATAATTTCATTATTAAAAATGTACATGATCATGATATACAAGATGTCAAAATGGGAGTATCCAAAGAGTCAATTTTCAACATTGTGTCATTTTTCGGAAAAAAATTGTAGATTATTTCCAATGTCATTTTTGGAAAGATAGCATTAATATCTCGAAACGGTTTTCAAATTTCACAAATATTTCTTTCATTTCAAAGGCTACGTGATTTTTTCTAAAATTTACTGTTTCTTATTGTGATTTTCTCATTGGCCATATTATTGACATAAATGTGGCAGATATGCATGGATTCACTTAATATACCTTCCCACTACAAACTTCCACCCCAACGACCCCCAAGGGGGCTACCCCTAGTGGACGCCAGCAACCTCTTTACGGATGAGTTGAAATGAAGCATTTTGTGCCGGTTACCATGATTTGGAATCAGGATTCTTGAAGTAACGTCAGTAACTTCATGTCAAACCATAATTACGATTATAGTCACCATATCAACCCCCTTCTAGAAATTTTTGTACAGGGTGCTCACGCGAGACGGATACTCCATCAAAAACTTTCCCTCCGTGATAATTGAAATAAGGAAAAACTATCCTGGAAGAATCTTTCCCGTACTTTATGGGAATGTGAAGTATAATTTTCCTTTTCGTGCCAAATACAGGGTGTCGCAATTTTTTTTTGCATTTTTTAGAAACACATTGTATTTCGTCATCAGCATCACAGTCAAATAACATTATTCACCTGATTACAAAAATGCATGACACTTCTGATTTTTTTTTTAAATTGAAAAATTCACAATGGCATCTCAATTTTTTTTTTCTAGAATGATCGATTCATTTTGGAAATCAGATACTTATGTCCCATATATTTTATTAGTCATTCTATGTCATTTCATGTCATTGAGAAGTACCTAAAATAAAATATTCTGAACATTATTGAATTCTGAACTTTTTTCATTTAAGAAAAAAAAAATTCTAAATTTTTTCATTTTCTTAATTTTTTTTTGTAGTGTTCTGCATTTATGTAATTACAGTGTGCATTGATTGTGGTGATGGAATACAGGGTGTTTCGGAAAAATGCAAAAAATGCGACACCCTGTGGCACATGGCACGAAATGGAAAATTATACTTGACATATCGTCCCTTGCCAGGCAAAGCAACGTAAGCGCCATTCTGGCAAAAATGAGCTTTTGATCCTGTTGGGAAAGTCTCACTGAGCCGCGTCGAATAAGTGAACTATCACAAGCACTAAAATATACCTAATTATACACTGCATAACATGAAACATGCAAAATTATTATTCTTCCGTGGGCAATTTGCAATCGACGCGATTTCTTGTCTCTCCTAGAAACTACGGAAAAAATAGTCCCAGGAAAGTTTTTTCTTTTTTGAATTACCATGAAAAGAAAGTTTTTGATACGGGGGTATCCCTCTCGCGTGAACACCCTGTACAAAAATGATAAAAGGGGGCTGTATTGGTAACCATGATGATAATTATGATTTGACATAGAGCTATAATTGTTACGTCAGAATCCTGACTTGGAAAATTTATGGTAACCGCCACAACAAGATTCATTTCAACCATGGATGATTTCAACTCATCCCTGAAGAGGTTGCTGACGTCCACCGGGGGTAGCCCCCTTGGGGGTCGTTGTGGTGAAATGTTGTCGTGAGAAGGTATATGGAGTGAATTCATGCGTATCTGCCAAATTTATACCCGAGTTTATACCAATAATATGGCCAATTAGAGATTTGCAATCAAAAACTGTAAATTTTAGAAAAAATCACGTTGCCTTTGAAATGTAAGAAATATTTGTGAAACAAAAAAATCATTTCGAGATATAAATGCTACCTTAAAACGACATCAAAAATAATCCACAATTTTTTTTCGGAAGATGGCACAACGTTGAAAATTGACCCTTTGGACACTTCCCTTTCTGACACCCTGTATATCATGTACATTTTTAATAATGGAATTATTCTATTCATCACCACGTAGCTGAGAGAAGGCATCATCTGGCGTCGCCTTTTTTTTGCAATCAGGTAATTTTTTTTCGAGATATTCTCATTTTAAAAAACGCGAAATTTTTGGTTACCCCGGTTCACTTTTGAGCAGCTTATTTCGGATAGGACATTCAGGACACGTATTGCCATGATTTTTATCTCCAACAAAGTGTAGAGGAGCAGGGGGTGGTATAAAATATTTGAAATAATTTTTCGCAGGATGAAAATTTTATAATCTTCATCACAAGAATCGCAAGATAGTGCCACTTGAAATTTGAAAGTAGGGTAGGGTAGGGGCGAAGAGGTTGAAGATAAAAATTTGACAATACGTGTTCTAGGTGTCCCCTTCGAAATAAGAATCGACATGCTTTCACTGGGAAATCTGATACTCAAGAATCGGGAGTTAGGCAATGAGGGAGAAACTTTCCTGCAATAACGATGAGAGAATTTTGAAAGGGGTTTGAGGGGTGATTCGAGACAATTCAAATATGTTCAACAGATAGGAGATTTTATTAAGTAACAGGAAAAATTTGTGCAGCGAAATATCGGGGGTGGGTCTATTTCAAAAAAGTCACCCTGTACAAAAGTTTTGTTATTCACCAATTATTAGTAAAGTTAGTACGAACATAAATGAGAATTTGGCCTTCAGATCCCCACACAATGGAGTTGGAATCGATGCCCCCTACACCTGGAAATATTTTCCAAACGAGGTTGACTTTAGCGCCTTCTGGGGTGGGTAATTTTCGGGACACAAAAAAAAATCGGTTGAAACTTGTAGGGATTTACAGGAGCTTCAACTTTTGTTGGGAATTTTCCCCATAACTATCATAGAAAAGCAGATAGAACATTGTAAAAAAAACCACCCCCTAAAAAACTACGATTTTCGGCTTATGGGACTTTTTCTCGACAAGTTATCGAAAAGTCCTGAACACAACTTGTTCCAAATATTTTTTCGAACATTTCAAAAAAAGGAAAATTGAAATCCAACCAATAGCAACCAAGATATAGAAAAACACTCTTATCTCGGAAAGCTCAAGGAAATTTTGGTAAATTCGGGGCTCTGTGGGGGATTCCTTAGGTGTATGCAAAAATTCAGCCAGAGTATACGTTTTGCCATTCCAAATTCCCAATGGACTGGCCTATGTACTACTGATGGAGATGAGGGCCTCATGCCGCCGTCATTAACAAGAAGTGCAAGAAATTGGTTTGTGGGGAATATCTCACTTTCTGGCCGTCTGATGAAAAGTTCAACAAATAATTTTAAAAATGTGTTAGTATTCAAAGAGCTCTCTTCGTGTCTTTGTTACACCCTGTATGTGAATGGTAAAAGCTCTGCAATTAAAGCTGTAGTTGAAGACAAAGAGTTTGAAAGTAGAACTATTTGTACATTCTTAGCTTCAAGGACTTGATAGATATCTTCAATAATTTTTTTTTATAACCATGGTAACTCTAGTTTTCAAAGTTCAAGAGATCCTTCAGACAAATAGACCCAGATATAGGTAAATTTGGCAAATTCCGCTGAGGACGGCCTTCCACTTTTACGCTTTCACAAAAAAGAACTGATAGGTTCCAATATAGGCATCAGGCACCTACCTATTTAGTTTATGTATAATTTACATGATTTATGAAATTTAGAAAGTCTGATCCCCTGCAAACGATTCAAGCTTATGCCAGGTATAATACCGCTATAATATATCTCACTGTCACGTTTTGTTTACATACCCCATATACCTAGTTAATAGTGTTATGATAACGGAACGGCTTCTTAATTTTTTGCTCACAGGCCGGTAGAGAGTAGCGAACAGCCAGAGCCTTGTATACACAAAGTTCGGCATTACAATGTCGAGAATGACGTCTTGATCACCGAGGAGTGCGGAGTGCAATCCAAAGCACGACGGCCAATTTCGAACCGACGACCGGAGGGCTTCTGGGGGAGGACGAAAGCAGTCGGGCGGTGGGTTTTGACCGGGTCGACATCACGATTCCGGTAGGTGGTATGGTGGGTAGTGGTGGTGGTATAGGTAGTAGTCGTAGTAGTACTCCGGTCACGGCCGTAATTTGGCGATGGAGCGGCAAGGGAAATTGCCAGCGTGCAGCTTCCGTGACTTAATGAGCGGCAGCGCCTCAGGACGGTCCGCGGCGGCCGCCACCTCCCTGCTCCCGGACTCTCCTGCCGTCCCCGGCCGGAATGTCACCGTTCCGATACATAATGGGGCCCCCGCACGCCCCGGGGTCTGCCGTTGGCGGCTCGATTAGGCCCGTCACAGCAAGAAAGTGCTCCGTCACATCAGTGCAATGGCTAACAACCCGATCGGTCAACCATTCGTTAATTTTTTTTTGTACAAAGCAGTTTTGAAAAGTCTGCCGCATTTGTCCAGTGAATCCTAATTTTACCCTTGAGTCGTTCATTACTACATAAATAAAAAATCGGTTGTGTCACCCCAAAATTTCCCCGACGAGTAGCAAGGGACGGATGGAAATTTTATTATGAGACGTCCCTTCGGGTGGGAAGCTCGAATTTGAGAACGAGATTGGCATGTCAAAGTTTGCATTGCAGTTTTTTCAAATGCACGGAATGTGCTAATTTAAAAAAAAAAGAAAAAACTACCGTCGGAGAACCGGAACTGTACCGGTTTTGAAAATGGGTCTCTACACGATGCCCAGTCAGTCCAATCTACTTTTAATATATGTTGAAGTTAAAAAAAAAACGACCCCCAAGCAGGAATGAACTTTTGAGTGGAGTCCTGCATCAAAAGCAAGTCGTACTGGTCAAAATATGGGCGAAAGGCCCTCTCGGGTGGCAACGGCTAGAAGAAATTTTGGAAATTCATAACGCTTGACTGGAAAATGGTGGAGAATTGCAACTGCATACACAGCAACACTTTTAACAACTGCTCTGAATACGGCTTCTTACAATAAAATCGAATGCCGCACACCTAAATGTGGACACAACTTTCAGGTACCTATGTACCTATGAGGCAGTGATGGATGAGTCAAGCCCAAGAGGGAAAAAAGAATTTTTGACAATTAAGGCTAAAGCAATTGCTTGATGTTCTAGATGTCAGCTGATTGTAGCGATGATATACTGGTTTTATAATCAAATTTTTATGTTTGGAAATTGTTTTTTTTTTTTTTTGAGATTCCCACTTAACAGGTAGATACCCATTAACAGAGTGAGGCGCACATCAAGCTAAGAGAGAAGAGAAAACAAAAAGACAACAAGAAAAGAACCGCGATCACTCAACACCGCCAGAAGCAGATCCGTCAAAGCAAGACCTGATCTGGCCAACAGAACAAGAGAATATGTCAATTCGATCCTGGACACTCGTATAATTAGAGCACATTTGATATATGGGAGAGGCCTTAAGAACATTAGTATTAGTAGTAGGGAGGTAAAACGTCTCGGTGCATCTTGAATTTACGCGTGGAACCCTGAACATCAATTTCTGCACCAAATTCTTGGAGGAATTGACTGAACCATTGACAAGTTTAAAAAGAAAAACAATGGAATGCGAACATCGTCTTGACTGTCGGCTGACGAACTGCGTCCGTGCCAGCAACATGTCCTGGGGACATCCCCTAGGAGGATAAGTACCCCAAGTTCTGAAATGCAAAAACTTCAAGAATCGACGCTGAACTCTCTCGATAGCGGAAACGTGCACCGAATATAAAGGACTCCAAATGATAGAGGCATACTCAAGACGAGGCCTAACAAATGTCGAGTAAAGGAGACAGGCAGTCTGAAGATTCGCAAAGGGCCTGACATTTCTCAAGACAAAACCCAAACTCCTGAAGGCAGCAGCAGTCACATCAGAAATGTGTGGAACAAAAGTAAGCTGAGAATCGAAGCGAACCCCCAGGTCACGCACATCATTCGCCCTTGGCACCAAAACATCACCAATAGCGTAGTCAAACTGTAATTCATTTCTAGCTCTACAATACGAAACAATCGAGCATTTACTGGGATTAAGTGGTAGGTGATTCGTCTGACACCATCTCCTAACCCTGTCCAAATCAGCCTGAAGTCTCTCACAGTCAGCCACAGCACCTATTCCACTATACAACTTTGGGTCATCAGCGTACATCAGAAATCCAGCCTCAACACAGTCACTGATATCATCAACATATATGTCAAAAAACAATGGTCCAAGCTTATTTCCCTGTGGCACACCAGAAGTCTGAGCAAACATCCGAGAACGAAAACCATTGCACTGCACGTACTGGAGCCTACCTGTCAAGAACGACAGACAAGTCATCCAACGACATCCACTCAGACAAGAACTGGGTGATCTCCATAAGGTTAGTTACGGTGGACCCTCGTGGTATGAAACCATGTTGCCTGTCAGACAGCATAGGACCTACATGACATAAAATCTTACGGTGCATAAGGATCTCAAACACCTTACTGAAATTACATCCTATGGCAATGAGTCTATAGTTTTCAACAACATTCCTTCTACCTTTCTTGAAAACCGGACACACACGAGTCTCCTTCCACCTCCGCGGATAGGCGACATGATTCTTAGTTAATTTTTTAAATAGTTTGATTCCATCTCAATTAAATGTGACATTCTAAATACATATAAGCCATCACGTGGTCAGCGTCCAATCGGTAAACACATGTGTCGTCCTCGAGCTCCAGAATTTTGCGAGTTTTAGTGGCTACATACTGTTTTTCTCGTTTTTTTCTGTGACCAGTCGACGTCCTAGGATCCCATGCTGTCATCCTGTGCCAGGAATCCTGCAAAGAGCTTCAGACTTGACCAGACAAGCCATAATAATAATTAATATTTGATAATTTTACGAACAAGCCATATCGCATTAACAAAAACTTAGTGCGATAACAAGGCCCGTGAAATCAGCTGGGCACGTATGTGCCCAAACCACTTAGTAAACAAACAAAAATAATTATAGATCCTGTTGTTTTCTGACTACAAAGACAACATGGAATCGCGTCCAACCGAACCTTTATCATCTTAACAGTCAAGCCAAATTGCTACCGCTCAAAAATCCTACTCTAAAGCTTAGTTTATGATGAGCGATTTTTTGCCGCGATTTGAGCTGAGCTGAGCGGAGCGGAGCGATTTTTTTGCCTAGGCCAATTACGATGCGGGGACGTGACATCATGAATGGACGGGATTGGTCCAGACAAAAAAAAATCGCTCAGCTCAGCTCCGCTCCGCCGGGTATCGCTCATCATAAACTGACCATTACGCAGCAAAAACTCGCCCGAGTGTTAACTTTCCAAAAAAAGATCAAGCCGTCATTCTTAATGTAGATGAAAGATTGAAACGCGACGATTACATCAGGGCCATAGCCAACTTAGTCGGACCCAAAAACATTCATTTCGCTTCCAGAATTTCGAGCAACAGAGTCTGCATCTTTTTATCAAACTCTAAAATGGCCGACGAAATAACAACCCAACACAAAACAATAAAAATCGACAACATTGAAACTGGACTACGGAAGCTTATCACTCCTGCCAAAAGGCTTATAAACTCCAATGCATATCCGACGATTCCCCACTCAGTTATCGAAGAAGCGCTCAAAGAACTGGGACTTACTCTGGTTCCATCAGTCTCCTTTTTGAGAGCGGACTCTCAAGAGGAAGACTTCAGCCACATACTGAACTTCAGGCGCCAGGTATATGTGACTCCCAATGATACCCTTGAGCTAGCATCATCCATACTTGTCAACGATGAAAACACAGAACAAAGAATTTTTCTATCTTATGATGAATTTAAATGTTTTTTGTGTGGGGAACAGGGACACGGCGCTGCGGACTGCCCCTCCCCACAAAATAATGCTTCTTCCCAATATAAAACCTTCTCACAGAACACACAAAAACTGAACCCAACTACAATAACGACCTCAGCTATAATTGAAAACACCAACAACAAAGGCAAACGGCTTCCCCTGGAAGCCTTGACTCACCCCAGTCACAAACTACTCAAGAACCACCCGTCACAAATTTTGTTAGGCTCCAAATTTAAACAAAGAAAATAAAAATCGATAAAGCCGCACCTCTAGACCCATCATCGAAAAGATCGGAATCCACCGAGTCTATTGATTCATTAACTGCACTGGAACCCTTACAAGAAGAAATCAAATCCAATCCAAAAAAATATCCGTTGGACTTGGATTCATTCGCAGCCTTTCTAGCGAATACGAAAGGCTCTCCAGACTACTATCTTGAATCGCTAAACTTCACAGATGACACACAAAGTCTCATGAACATGATGTCCACTCTCCACCCTCTCTTGACTAACCGAGGCCTGAAAAGCAAATTCACCCGGATAAGAAGAAAGCTACAGCATCAACTATCAAAGTCACCCGCCAGTCAATCATTAGCAAGTCCACAAGAAGACATAGTCTCTTTGGCTGAATCCAAGAATGAATTATTCTAGACTCAGACCACAAAATCTCGATCAACATCTTTTTCGACAAAAATCATCCCACAAAACACCAGATTTGGAACAGACATGTCCATTTTACAGTGGAATTTGAATGGGTACTATTCTCATCTAGAAAAATTGAAACTTCTGATAACTGAAAACAACCCCCCCATAATTTGCCTGCAAGAAACCCACCTCAAGAGGGATGCCAATCTAAAAGGATATAAATGTTGACAGATGACAAAGCCTCCTATCGGCCAATATCCCTAACTTGCACCATGTGCAAAACTCTTGACCGTATTATCAATAACCGTCTAGTTTGGCACTTGGAAAAGTCAAAGTTACTTCATCCTTCCCAAAATGGCTTCAGAAAGCATCGATCAACAACTGACAACATAGTTCAACTGGAATCTGAAATTCATGTGGCTTTTGCTATCAAACAACATCTTCTGGCAGTCTTCTTTGACGTAGAGAAGGCCTATGACATGACTTGGACCCGTCCAATAATTAAAAAGCTAGTCGAATGGGGTCTTAAGGAAAGCATCTTGGCGTTTATCCAAAACTTCATTCACAACAGATCTTCTAAAGTCAGAATCAACGGTATCCTGTCTCACAATAAAAAACTAGGAAACGGACTTCCTCAGGACGCAGTCCTCAGTGTAACACTTTTTTTGATCGCAATAAACGAAGTAATAAAAACCAGCAAAGCGCCAGTTCGTTGTAGCCTTTTTGCTGACGACCTACTAATATACATCAAAAGAAAAGTCATCTCCTCAATTCAAAAAATTTTACAAACTACCCTGAAAAAAATCGAAAACTGGGGGAAAACATCGGGATTTGAGTTTTCCGTTCCCAAAACCAACTGCATGCTTTTCAGCAAAACCCGCCAACCCAGTTCGCCTCTTCTTCGTCTTTACGGAAAAAGCCTGAAATTCTCTGAGTTCACAAGATTCCTAGGAGTCATTTTCGGCCAGAAGTTATCTTGGCGGCAAAACATTTCCTATCTCAAGAAATCATGCAATCACGGTTTGAACCTAATGAAGATTCTATCCAACCACTCTTGGGGAGCATGTGTCACTCAGTGCAAGGCCCCATTCGCGCCAAGCGCACCACATTAAATTATGCTGTAAACACGTTTTCCAATCCGGAAAGCATTTGCCACAATTTAGTCCTCTCTCAAAGGTTTGAGGGCATGTTCAACTCAAACACCACACCTACAATACATGAAAGGGCTAGACGTATCCAACGAGAGCTGGACATCAAAATTCCAAAAACTCTTCCTTGGTACAACTGTTTAACTCCTCCTTGGAAACACTAA
Organism: Anaspis maculata; assembly: GCA_949128115.1. Classification (NCBI taxonomy): domain Eukaryota; kingdom Metazoa; phylum Arthropoda; class Insecta; order Coleoptera; family Scraptiidae; genus Anaspis; species Anaspis maculata. The sequence continues at coordinate 66,822,227 of OX421966.1, read as the reverse complement.
AAAATTCGGACAATACTCAATCTAAAAAAATATAACAAAAACGAAACTAGCCACTCTCTTATTAGAGCAGATTTTCACGCTAGAGTCTCCAGTCTCCCAGACTACAACCTTATTTACACAGACGGCTCAAAAACTGAAAACAAAGTGGCTTCCGCCCTATTCACACCATCATCAAAACAGGCCTTCAGACTCCAGAATTACAACAGCATTTACACAGCCGAACTTCACGCAATTTTACAAGCACTTCTATTCATAAAGCCTCAGCCAGAAGAAAGGTACATAATCTGCTCAGACTCACTAAGCTCTCTCCAGTCCATCAACCACATATACCCCCGCAACCCCCTAGTACAACAAATAAGAGAAGAAACATTTGACAAATCCGACAGAATCATTCTGATGTACACCCCTTCTCATGTTCGCATTCATGGTAACGAGGAAGCAGACCCCTTGGCAACAGAGGTCACCTCTTCACATGACCTTCCAATATGCAAAATTGACCCCCCTGGAGATTTTAAAGCTTTCACAAAATGCAAAACCGCATACTTTTGGCAGCAAAAATGGGAACTAAAAGACACATACCTCAGGGAACACAAACCTTCCATCAGTGCCATGCTTTTGAATCCCGAAAAGAGAAGGGATCAAATTATACTAAACAGATTACGACTCGGCTACACCAAATTAACTCATTCTTTCTTGATAACAATACAAGACCGACCAAGCTGTTCAATGTGCAGTGTCATACTGACTGTCAGCCATATCCAACACACATGCCCTGACTACGACATCCAGAGATCGCTGAACAACATCACACACTCTCCAGATATCTTAACAAACCCAGCCAAATACATCAAGGTACTAAAATTTCTAAAAGATATCGGTATATATGAAACTTCATGACGATCCAACGCTCAACTAGATTTGATCATATGTAAGCCACTTAACCCACCATCCTTTTCCGTGGTCTTATTTGTTTGTATGTTTGAAAGTCGACAATATAGACCCATTGGCGTGAAAAATGTGTCCCTGTCTATTGCTGTCCTTATTGTTCGATTATCCCAACCAGCTGTTCTTAGATCAGGTACTTAAACCTCCTTGTCATCGCTAATAACCCTTTGTGGTTGATGCGAAATCATAAAAAAAAGTTATTCCTATTAATCTCCTTTTTTCAGTGGCATCAGCAATCCATTATAAAGAAGCACTCTAGGACCATGAGTTCTTCTATTTTTTAGGGTCATTTTTAATGGGGAATGGGGAATCGCCCTTCAAAATTTGTAGAGACAAGTACCTTACGCCCTGTATTTAGAGTTGTCCAGTCGGTATGATGAAGTATGATCACTTTTCGTGACGCCAATACTCGCTTATGGATTGAAGTATAAAAAGATTAATACAAAAGCTAGAAAACGCTGATTTCGTGCCATTTCAAGAATGCTCAAAACTCTAACGGATGAAATCAATCAAGTGCATGCCGTTTCGATCTTGAGTACATTTTCAGTTCTCAAACAGCCAGCATAAACCGCTGAATTCCTACTCGAATATTGGTTTCCGATAATTTGGGTTTGTAGGCCTTGTCAGCAAAGACTCGTTCTTTCAAGAGATTCCACAGGTAGAATTTACCGACGTTAGATCAGGTGATCTTGCCGGCCAATTAGTGCCACCGTTTTTTGAGACTAAACGTCCAAGAAAAAAATGCATTCATTGGCACGTGAAGTTCAATTTGTCGGATTTCCAAAGCATTTTATAGTAATTCGTAACAAATGCAGACAAATTAATATAGTCCGACAGCAAGCAAAGTTTATCCCAATCAACTAAAAGAAAAACAGAAATCTTGTGAAGAATAATAAAATTTCTTTTGCTTTTTAATCCACGTCTCCTTAAATAATAAGGAAGTATGCTTCGCGGAAATTTGTCATACTGACTGAACAACCCTGTATAAATATTATCACCCCATTATAGATACCCTAATGTTAGGCGTTGCGTGGTTCGTTCCTTGATGGCCGATGCGATCACCTGACACTTTTCAATGAAGCCGATTCCGTTGTTATTTTTTGGAAAATCAATGATTCTACCCTCGATTCTACCTGACAGTCATATAATCCAGGCCCTAGCAGTACTTCTGTAGGAAAAACGATGTAATCAAAATTTTCTTTTTTGAATCGTTAGAGGATCATCCCAGGACAAATAATCACTCAGGTGCTTTCGCGATTTCTGGTACATTTTCCAGCAATATCGCATCAAAGTTGGCGACTGGTCAATTCTTCAATTCGATGATATTTCTTGGAGTTTTTGCGATTTTTCCCAAATAAAAGTACTAATCTACCCAAAAAACAATTCCGGATCGAATGGTGCTATCAGATTTTGAGTACTTACGTTATACCGGGTGAAAAAAAAAATAAAACGAGTTTTATAATTTTTTTCCAACTTTTTAGTTTCTTGGCCGATTTTCACAAACTTTATGTCAAAAGCTCGCTGACTAAATCGTCTACTGAAATCAATTGTCAATATAGCCAAATTATCAAAAATCAAGATGGCGGCGGCGAACCCAAATAAAAATGTGTCGTATTTCGAGATTTTTTTTTGATTTCTAAACTCCGTAAAGAACGACACTGATAGTGGATTCTCGAAGATTCAGCTTCCTTCTGCAATTTGGGACTAGATTTACTTGATTCGCACATTCGCGATTAAAGGAAGGTCCACTTGTAATTTTTTCCAAATTCACAATAAATCAGCAGTTTAAAAACCTCCGGCGAATCCTTATTTCTGAAGCAATTTCTACACACTTGGTAGTGATCGTAAGCTGTGTGCATAGGCTACAAATACCGTGTTGGTACATGGCCGAAGTTTCAAAATTTCAGATGATAGATGACGTAAATGGTGAAGGTGCGCATGTCAAATATCGAATATTCTACTTTTTGTTCTCACATGTTCTGAACGAAATTTCTATAAATGGTTGGCTTAATGGTCAGCTGGATAAACACGCAACGAGAGTCAAATGTTGAAAGAGTCGAAATGTGAGATTTTCAAATAGACGACTTTACTTCTTTGGAGAAAATAAAACGGTTATATCCGTTGGTCCAGGAATTTTAGCTGTTAAAATCGCAAATAGCGAACAAAAATGAAAGCCAGCCGGATTTTTGTATATAAGCTCAGTTAAACATGTAGTTCAACATAGTCAAAGTTCTCAAGAATCCGGTGTGAGCTTCGGCCGTTGTGGCCTCGAGAAGAACTTGAGGATTAGTTTTTCGCGTATATCTCGTGAACAATGGCACTTGGGAAGAACGTGCTTGGGAAGAAATTGTTTAAAATTTTATTGTCTATAAGAAAGGTCTTTACACGTTTCATCGTCAGTCTACTCTTTCTTCGTCAAAACACAAGAAAATAGAAATAATCCAGATGCTCGATGCTGAAGACTGTATGGACCTTGAGTTTTATGATGGCGAAATGCCACCTCGTAGAGGTGTTGGTTGCTCCACTATTTCTTGATTGAAACTTGAAGCCATCAATACGAACTATGCCGGCGGCATATACAGGGTGAAATAAAAATAAAAAGTTGAACATTTGTTCCTCAAGAACCAGAATAGGTGAAGACATGTAAATCGCCATAAATAATTCTGATTTCATGGTCATGAAGTCGTCGTAAACTTGAATCAGATATCTTGAGCCGATCTTGAAATATCTGCAAAATACTGAAGTTGTTACCGAAAAAAATAATTTTTTCGTCTACTCATCAGAAAAAAAGTTGACTGTGTTTTTTCTTGAAGTAGTTGGCCTAGGAAGTGTTTTTTACTATTATTTCATTTTTAATGTAATTTATCATTGTTTCGATTCAAAACACCAAGTCTCGATTCAATATCTGAAGAGCTACTGATAGACGGAAAACTAGTTTTTTTCGTAACGACTTCAGTCTTCTGAAGATATGTCAGACACGGCTCAACATATTTGATCCAAGTTTACGACGACTTCATGACCATAAAATTAGAAATATTTTTGGCGGTTTATATGTCTTCACCTATTTTGGTTATTGAGGTACATTTCTTCAATTTCCTATTGTTATTTCACCCTGTATATGCCGCCGGCATAGTTGGTATTGATGGCAAATAGTTACAGTCAAAACAGAATAGATCGAACAATACCTCTACCAAGTGGCACCCCGCCATCATAAAACTCAAGGTCCATACAGTCTTCAGCATCGAGCATCTGGATTATTTTAATTTTCTTGTGTTTTGACGAAGAAAGAGTGGACTGACGATGGAACGTGTGAAGACCTTTCTTATAGACAATGAAATTTTCAACAATTTCTTCCCAAGCACGTTCTTCCCAAGTGCCATTGTTCACGAGATATACGCGAAAAACTGATCCTCAAGTTCTTCTCGAGGCCACAACGGCCGAAGCTCACACCGGATTCTTGAGAACTTTGACTATGTTGAACTACATGCTTAACTGAGCTTATATACAAAAATCCGGCTGGCTTTCATTTTTGTTCACTATTTGCGATTTTGGCAGGTAAAATTGCTGAACCAACGGATAGAACCGTTTTACTTTCTCCAAAGAAGTAAAGTCGTCTATTTGAAAATTTCACATTTCGACTCTTTCAACATTTGACTCTCGTTGTGTGTTCATCCAGCTGACCATTAAGCCAACCATTTATAGAAATTTCGTTCAGAACATGTGAGAACAAAAAGTAGAATATTCGATATTTGACATGCGCACCTCCACCATTTACGTCATCTATCATCTAAAATCTCAAAACTTCGGCCATGCACCAACACGGTATTTGTAGCCTATGCACACAGCTTACGATCACTACCAAGTGTGTAGAAATTGCTTCAGAAATAAGGATTCGCCGGAGGTTTTTAAACTGCTGATTTATTGTGAATTTGAAAAAAATTACAAGTGGACCTTCCTTTAATTCACTATATTTTCACAGTGGAATGTGCGAATCAAGTAAATCTAGTCCCAAATTGCAAAAGAAAGCTGAATCTTCCAGAATCCACCATCAGTGTCGTTCTTTACGAAGTTGAGAAATCAAAAAAAATCTCGAAATACGACACATTTTTATTTGGGTTCGCCGCCGCCATCTTGATTTTTGATAATTTGGCTATATTGACAATTGATTTTAGTAGACGACTTAGTCAGCGAGCTTTTGACATAAAGTTTGTGAAAATCGGCCGAGAAACTAAAATGTTGGAAAAAAATTATAAAACTCGTTTTATTTTTTATTCACCCGGTATAACGTAAGTACTCAAAATCTGACAGCACCATTCGATCCGGAATTGTTTTTTGGGTAGATTGGTACTTTTATTTGAAAAAAATCGTAAAAACTCCAAGAAATATCAGCGAACTGAAGAATTGACCAGCCGCCAACTTTGATGCGATATTGCTGGAAAATGTACCAGAAATCGCGAAAGCACCCGAGTGATTATTTGTCCTGGGATGATCCTCTAACGATTCCAAAAAAAAAATTTTGATTACATCGTTTTTCCTACAGAAGTACTGCTAGGGACAGGACTAATAATAATAACAGAAAATACTAATGAAAAGAACTCAGTTTTGTCACATTTATCATGATTGCAACATTCTTGTTTAGATAATCAACGGAATCAGTATAGGGTCGTATCAGACCCAGCCGTCCCTCAACGACTCGTGTGGCAAGCGTCTTATTACACTTATCCAATAACCCACGATTTTTTTTTGCTCTCTCAAATGCACCATTTTTTTGCTGGACCTTAAGAAGCTTATGTACCATATACCTTCACGCAAAAAAAAATCGATTCAAAAAACTGTTTTTTTCCTCCCAAGATTTCTCTCATTTCATGATGGCTCGCTGTTTTATGACGGGCATCGGGGCTGGTCATAAATGATAAAAAATAACACGCCCGCCGGATTTTTTGGGATCGCCAGTGAATCCTTTCTGTCTCCTTCACCGCATTAAAAAAATAAGTAAAGGGCTCAAAATAAAAGGGGACAGTTATGTGAATGGGATGGAAGCATCCCGGGGTATAATAAAAACGAATTTATTGCCGCCGCAGTAGTGTCGGCTCCTAAAAAAGCTCAAAAAATACCGTTGAATAGAATAAAGACACGGGTAAAGGGTAGGTACACGTTTAGACACCCCCAATAAAAGCAAAAACTGTATTTTTTACCAAAATAAAAAACAGAACAGTGCGCTAGTGCAGTAAACGGCTGGGGTAGGTAGCAAAGTGCGGGCGGCCGCAAACAATACCCATCAAAAGTTATGCAATTCCCGTTATTACGTCAGCGGGATACGTGCAGGTCTGTACCTATTTAGTGAAAAAGAAGCGAAAGTTGTATAGATGTCATCGTATAGTTCTTGGAAGATTCGGTATTATACACTATACAGTTTGGATTTGGGTATTGTGTCATTGTTCACAATTTCACTTTTCAGAAAATAAAAGTGCCGTATTGACGTTATGAATCTTGGTGTTTTATCGAAACAAGTGAATATGGCCTCACGGGGGTGAGAATCGATAGCGCGCTTTCCTTCACACTTTGTTCACAGGATTGAACAAATAAAGAATAATCCTCTTCTGCTAAGCCATAGGAAAAAACTCGTAACCGCAGTCGGTCGTACCGATGAAGAATTTTTGTTAGCAGAAAGTTCAAATTCTCCTTTGAATAAAACTTCTCATACGTATAGTTGTGTTTTGATGAGAACATGTCCTTGTCCGCATGTCATAATTTATTTGATCCAGCTGGTTTCTGAAATGCAGCACTTCAGCGGCGACAGCCGCGTCACACTAAATTGTCATTATTGTAATGATTTATCGTTATATTTCCTCAAATTTTTTCTTGGTTCGGGTCATTGGAGTTGAAAGTTCTCGCAAAAATATTGTTGTCTGGGACTATATAGATGCTGTGACAGACAGACGGACAGACGGCCGGACAAAGAAATGATATAAGCGCCTTCCCAGTTGGAAGAGTGCGCTAAAAACAACACCAGCAGCACAGTTTGGTCATTGTATAACTATTACCAGTAGGTCAGCCTCGAATTTGGAATTTTGTCGCTAGATATCGCCTAGAGCAATTAGCTCGCAAGAAATTATCAGCGCATATGAGAAAAATCAAAATTTCTGTACCAGACCATCAACATCTATCAGTAAGTTGAGCGCCACGTTGAAATTTGAAGACAGCGTGATTTATAACTAATTTGAGCGACCAAACGACAAATGCTGAACACGCCACCTGCCCGTGCTTCCCGAAAATTGCACGATTTGAACGGCGGCTGGCCTACTAGGAGTAGTTATACAATGGTTTGGTTTTCTTAGACCAAGCGCTGCCGGCGCCGTATACTCCGCCAACTATATACTCAACTCCAACCGTTCGGTCGCATAATCTTCAATAAACCGACCATAGTCCGAAATAACTGCCGCCGATAAGACCAAGAAGTATACCCCGCACGGCTTCGGCCGGCTCTCGCACATTTGAATGGCGTCCGTCCAGTCCCCGTGGAACTGGCCGAACGTCCGAGCGTCGCGACGCTCTCGCACTCGCGACGGCCAGACCGACGGCGTCTCGGCCGACGGACGTGCGGTCCTCCGCAGACCGGCCCGAAAGACCGACGCCGCGGCTTATCTCCGTCCATTTCACATCAAGTGAGCTGGGATTAAAGTTCTCTGGACAATGTCCCCCGGCCTTTATTTTATTTTGATTCTTATTTTATTTGGTGGAAGAAGCATGATGTGGGGTGCGGTGCGATGCGGAAGAGGCGCATATAAAGGGCGGCCGCGCGGCCATAATGGCAAGACCGTAAAAGACCCCCCTGTTATCTGAATATTTTGTTCGAGCAGAGGAACACTTTGCCTACGAAGAATTTGATATTTTACGAAGTGACTATACCATGTAAATTGAAAGGAAAAGATGGCAATACGAAATGATGATTATGCATGGCTTGGTGAACTGGTGATTTTTTTCTCTGTGTTCTTGGCTTTGGATTCGAAATTGGTGAAATTGGAACTAGAAAAAGCGACTGGTATGATACAGGGTCCCACGAAGTAATGGACATAGCTTGAAGGTAGATGGATGAACTTTTTCGAGGCATCAAATCAGGATCTGCACTCGAAATTTTCATGGCATCCTGTTTCCGAAATGCAGGGTGGTTTATGTGTTTGGCTAGAAATTTTGATTGGCTATATCTCGGGAATACACTTGGATGGATAGAATCGATTGAGATTTAGCAAGCTCATTCCACCACTTTGCATGTGTAGCGCCGGGTTGGTTTTTGAAAAAATACAGGATGGTAGACGGGGGTGTTTTATCTAGTGACAAATGTCACTAACATTTTTTACAATTTTGTGTATCATGTTTTTGAATCATTTTTGTTCATACTCTTTGTACCTATGTCACAAATCAAAATAATCAAAAATGTAGTGAAAAGTAGTTATCAACATCAATCTCCCAGTCTTTCAATGAAGGAAAAACGACGGTTCTTTTACAGTCCCTAGAGACAAGGACTGAAAATGAAGTTCTATCACTGAAATTATAACATGTTTTCCGAGGCTTTTGTGCATTTGGGAGCATACGCGTGGACTGTGAATCATTAAACATTAAATGGAGACTTCAACATGCGGGTGGAACACATCTACCCAATTGGCGGAGGCGCCGCTTCTTGATCATGCTGCCCCGCTAGAACAGGTCGTAGATAGCTACGGCCAGATCACTAGGTCGTATCTGAAAAAAAATGTTATTCATGGGAAAATTCAAATCAATCCGTTGTATTCTGCCATGCAAACTCATAATTGTATGAATTCGATTATACAGGGTGGTGAAAATTTCGATGCTCACCATTGGTATTTTGGAAACGGTAAGAGATACGAGGTCGGTTAAATTAGAAAAAAGTTGCGCATTTTTGTGGCGATTGAGAATCTGAAAATAAACTCCAAATATTTTAATTGGTTTACGATTTATCACGAAAAAACTGAAAATTTTGATTTCAGAAATTATTTTTTATCTTTCCAACCATTCAAGCTATTTCAATCAAACTTGGTAGTTTTATGTTTTTGATCACTCCGAGTCGATCAACGTTGGCAGAAATTTTCCAGGCCTTCTGGATGTCAAATTATGATAGTCAACTTTTGTTTTTCTTATGGCCGCCATATTGGATTTTTGCATTAATGAATAGAGAAAAAAAATTAGCTTTCCGAATTAGTAACCAACATGTTTTTTTTATGACATTTTTAGTGTCAAATTTTGAAATTTCCGTAAATTATTGACAAAATCGGGAATGCTTTGAAAAACAATTGAGATATTATCAATAGCAATGCAATAGCAACAACAAAAAAAATGACAGATGGTGTGCAATTGACGTATCTAACTTCCTAATCGTGTTTTGTGCTTGTTTGTACCGGTAGTTCATAAATTGAATGGGTCAAGGGTGTCTGTGAGTTCAAAAACGTCTGTCGGAACTAGCATCGTTTTTGTTAAAGTTTGACAAATTTAATAGAAAAGGAGTAAGGATTACCCTAGTTTCGACAGACGTTTTTGAATTCACAGGCACCCTTGACTCATTTAATTCGTGAGCTCTCGGTACAAACAAGCACAAAACACGATTACCTAAGAAGTTACGGCTCGATACCAAGTTGGGGCTGAGACCGCCGTAAGTGCCGTTGCCATAGCAACGGCGGATACCAACCAATCAGACCGCGCTGTATTTGGCGAGTTACGCCGTCTCAAACTTCGCGCCTGCAACTTGGTATCGAGCCCTTAGATACGTCAATTGAACACAACCTGTCTTTTCTCTGTTGTTGCTATTGATAATATTTCAATTGTTTTTCAAAGCATTCCCGATTTTGTCAATAATTTACGGAAATTTCAAAATTTGACGCTAAAAATGTCATAAAAAGAACATGTTGGTCACTAATTCGGAAAGCTAATTTTTTTCTCTATCTATTAGTGCAAAAGTCCAATATGGCGGCCATAAGAAAAACAAAAGTTGACTGTCATAATTTGACATCTAGAAGGCCTGAAAAATTTCTGCCAACGTTGATCGACTCGGAGTGATCAAAAACATAAAACTACCAAGTTTGATTGAAATAGCTGGAATGGTTGGAAAGATAAAAAATAATTTCTGAAATCAAAATTTTCAGTTTTTTCGTGATGAATCTTAAACCAATCAAAATATTTGAAGTTTCTTTTCAGATTCTCAATCGCCACAAAAATGCGCAACTTTTTTCTAATTTAACCGACCTCGTATCTCTCATCGTTTCCAAGATACCAATGGTGAGCATCGAAATTTTCACCACCCTGTATAGGTACAGATACGACTTTTAAACTTTGTAAGACAAGAGAGTAAGTTTTTATCGTCCTAGATATACAAATAATAAGAAAAAATGGTAGTTTTTGCAGATACGACCTTCTGTCTTAGCAGGGCATCATTCCTCGAAGCCATATTCAAAGTAGCAGTTGCTGGAGAAACGGTGGAAAGTTCCAGAATAACAGTTGCGAGTGTATAAGCACAATAGAAAATTGCTCTTTTAAGAGATGAGTTTCGGCACCCTGTACTGTAATTCAACTTCCATCATTAGTGATGAGAACTATATACAGGGTGGCCCAACGAAAACAGAACAGAGGGGTTTTCGGGCATTTCACCTCATTTTTTTAAAAAGCTCGAACAGGTCGATTTTTATATTGAGGGGGTGATCTGAAACATACATTGGCGTATTTCTATCTTTAGCCCCCCCACCCTCACCCGCCCCAACTTCGAAGTTTCAAATGACACTACCCACTTTGCGATACATCAGATTGAAGAGAATCAAATTCTCTCTCTGAAAAAATATTTCTATCATTTTCAACCCCACCCCCCTTCTTCCTAAAATTGTCAGAGTTTCCAATGTAATATTTTTGATCTCTCAATTCTCTTTAGTACAGTCAACGTCATCCTGCACAGCATCAAGGGAAAAAATTTTCTTTGTGAAAAGTGCCACCCAAGTTCATCCCTTCACTTACCCACCTTAACTTCAAAATCTAAAATGACGCTACCTACTTTGTGATACATCAAATCGAAAGGAATTGGATTCGCTTCCTGAATAAAATATTTTCAGAATTTTCAAAAAGCCTCCCTTCCCCCTAAAATACTCCGAATGTTCAATTCATCAGGAGAGGGGTTGAAAATTTCAAAAAAATTGTTTTCAGAAAGAGAAATCAATTTCCTTTTATTCGATGTATCACAAAATAGGTGGTGTCTGTTAAGTTTTGAAATTGGGGTGGGGAAGAGGAAAAGGGTGAGTTTTGGTAACACTTTTCTCCACCGAAATCTTTCCTGTTTCAGAAAAAGAATTTGGTTCTCTTTGATTTGATGTATCGCAAAGTAGATGGTGTCATTTGAAATAATTCTGAAGTTAAGGTGGTTGGGGGTGAGGGGGCTGAATATAGAAATTTGCCAATGTATGTTTCAGATGTCCCCCTCGATATAAAAATCGACCTGTCTAAGCTTTTTTCGAAAAAATAATGTGAAACGCCCGAAAACCCCTCTGTTCTGTTTTCGTTGGGCCACCCTGTATAGTTACTTTTTAAACTAAATATTTGTTGAATAAATTCTAGAATTTATTCAACAAATATCATCAAAATCATGTAAAAATATTGTGCCGAAACATTGGTTAATCGCCAGATTTATTCTCAAAATTTGTTGCAACCTCTCATTAAAAAAGGTGTTACAAACTGTAGTCACACTGGGGGTTCAAGCTCGATGATTTTATGTATTGAATAGGAAAAACCTTCCTTCTTTATTCAAACATAAAAACCCCATAATTCGATCAGTTTCCCACTTGCAACACTGCCTTCAATTTGGTTTTTGAAGAATTTGAAAGAATTATGCCCAATTTTTATCAGCATCAGACATTTTTGTACCACTCTGTGAAAGTCTCCAAAATTGGCCATTCAAAGAACAACACATGCCCGCAGTTTTCTGTTGCCATTTCGTACTATTTTGAAAAATCACAGAAATTTTCCAATTTTCCCGGTGACCAAGAAAACCCGAGGTGGGATTCGGTGGGGCTTTTTTTTTTTGGAAGCTTATAAGATACCACTGAACGTGAGTATTCTCAATGTTTCGCACAAATACAATTGTCTGGGTTTGGGACAAAATCGATCAAAATACACCGGTCTAATAATTGTGAAAGGAATATTATATCAAGTTCAGAAGAAAAAGTATAAAAATCGTTTACATTCCGGCATATCCCTGCATGTATTAGCGGGAGCTCTAGAAAAGTCCATTGGCTTCGCGAATATCCCGGCAAACTCTTGATATGCGGCTCCTCCGCCAATTGTACAAGGGTGAGTTAGTTCGCCTGCTGTGATATCCATCTCCAGGCTAATTTCTGGGAATACTTAGCGAAAATCACCCTTTTTTGCTCGGTCATTACTGATTCAGCCTAATGATTCATTTAATCAGCTGAAAAATTTCCCCATAAAAAAATTGGAGCATAATGCAAAGAATTATTCGAGTTTTTTTTGCCCTTTTGGCCTTGCGATTTAGCATCATTCGATTCTATGCGTGCATTCTAAAATCTGGCATCCACTTTAGACAATGACTTATTGATTTCAAATAATAGTAATTTGGAGCGTTTGGGTATATTTTGAAGAGAAGTATTTGAACATAAAAACCGAGATAAAAACAAGTTTATTGGAGCGTCGAATCTCGAATTGCAATTTCTCAAGATTAGTTTGCTCTCAAAATTATAGAAAATGCATAGTCAATTTTGGGAAATTGCCGAGGGGGCCTATATGAAGTGAGTTGAGACCGAGGATAGCTCACGGAAATGGTTGAAGTGTCAGAAATATATCGAAAAAAATGACCCTTTCATTTTTGTAGTTATGGAGGCGGGGTCAAAGTGAGGTCCTCCAAAGTTTCTTTATTTTAATAAACTTGAGCAAATTGATTGATTCAGAATAATGCGTGAAATATATTGACCACTGCATGTATATGAATATCTGTTTTCTATACCTACAGGATGAGTCGAAAACTTTGGGAATCTTTTTCTTTCAAGAATTGTTCTCAGAAATTTTGTTTAAGAAAGTTTCTTTGGAAGAATTTGATCATTTTATTTCAAGGCGCATGGAAATCCGGTGTAATGCATCCAGTAGTTGATATTTTTTATTCAATTTCGCCATGAATTAGTCATTTGAATCTTGTGGTAACTAACTGGGAGGGCTCCGACTCTTCATTTGCTAAAAAATAAAATACCAAAGTTTTTCAACATTTTTTTGACATACTTTTCATGCATTTTCGTAAGCTGTCCTGGACTCCGTGAGCGGCGGTACAATGGTACGAGTACGATGGTACAAGAAAAAATTCTGAACTATGAACAAAACGGTTCAAGGAATAACTGAACCACGGGGAAGTGAGAATCCAGCAAACTCGCTTCCGTGAACCCTTCCTAGATCCACCCCGTTCGGTATCCTTGACCAATATCAATTCCTCGAATCCACTTCGCAACATGTGCAGTTTTTCTCGCTTGCTACTGGATATACCTGCGTGGCATACCTATCCAGTACCCAGGCAAAACTTCATGCGTATTACAGGAGCTTTGAAACCGCCGACCGACCCGCACATAATGGGACCACGCGTACATTTTTATGACACTTATAAATTTTTTCCGATATTGCCTCCACGTCCTGCCCTCATTTTTTGGTGAAAGTTTCGGCTACTGTTCGGTCGGCTACGCGCCCTCAAAGACCCACCGGTTGTAAAAGCGCGGGCACACAATGTGCAAACTGTTTATCCGGAGCCCTCCGCTGCAGACTTATGGCCTATCCCGCCATTGTCCACCATTGTCCACCTCCATTATGGGAATTATGAAGTCATGTTCTCACGTCCTGACGACCAGCGCACACAAAAAAGATTTATGTTTACCATATACACCATTCGTTGCTAAAAGCAATATAGTATAATGCCTATACAGAGTGAAAACTGTTAAATTTTATTAGTGCATCAAGTATATTGCATGGTGACCGCAATGCTGAAAAGGCATAGTTAACATACCACATACAACAGCCAAATAACAAGAAGTCAAACCGATATATTCAGGCAAAATTCAAAAAAATTTATTGATATAAAGGGTGCGGTATAAGAGGAGTACCTATAGGACATTTGAGAAGCCTGGGACACGGCGATTAAACAGATACGGTCTATTAAAGGTCGAAATTGTGTATGAGGGCATTGTGTAAAGGGGATGATTGGGACACACAGACGCTGGTCTGCTACTATACTACTATGAGATCTTGATTAGTTTGGCGGAGTAGTTATGAAGGGTAGGTATATGGCGGGTTAACTGCGAACTTACTAACCGAGAGGGTCGTATGACTCGAGATGGCCTGAGGTGTCTATTAAGATGCTAAAGCCTCCCCAGAACGACATTGGGAAACGCCATTAATGCCAGATTATAAGGCCTTCCTGGCGCACGATTCCGATTTTATTCATGGGAAATCACATTGCGAGACAAGATTCGATGGTCAAGAAGGCGACAAGTGCGATGGAAACAATATCGTTGATTGTCATTGGGACGTTGAATAATGTCAATTCGAGGAAGGGGCTGAACGGAATACCTACGTCCTGTAGGCTATCTACAGCTAAATAAACTGCCCAGAATGAAGTATGGATTTTTGAAATATGGAAATCGAATTTTTGGTGGTCGAATCGAATTATTGCTAACCTAGCTGTTTAACTAAGAGCCGATTGACTAGAAAACGAGCTCGATATATTAAATCATTGTAAAAATATCCAGGAATGTTTTAATGTTTGCAAAAGATTCTGACTGGATGACAAGCAACAAAACCGTGGCTTGTCATCGAGTTTCCTATTTAGGAATAAGCTACAAAGCCTGTACAATTGGCGGAGGAGCCGTTCGATAACGTGTCAAATTTGTGAGGAAAGCTGCTGGACTTTCGTAACGCTCTCCTATTTTAACAAAACATAGGAGACGTACATATTTGTTGCTTAAAATTGTTGATTGTTGATCGATTGTCCTGGAATGTGGAGTGTCGAGCTAAAATAGATGAAATTTGATTAGCTGATTAGCTTCAACACCATCACACCACTTTGAAGATAGTGAGAGACCATGCCATCAGCAAAAAATGCTATCAACAAAAATCTACCGGAACAAAAATTATTGAAACATCAGAAAGTTACTGAAGAACCCGGCTATAAGTTATAGATAGCTTTCTCTTCTTCATATTTATGATGAGGTTTGAAAATGAGTACTCCAAATAAATATATGCATTTCACGTAGCCTCGATTCTTTCTAAAGAAAATGAGAATGGCAAAAATGGCTTAGTCACTTGTTTGGTTTATTCCACTATTCTTTGTTCATCCCCTCATATGTGTCTGAATAATCAGTTTTTGGGAGCAAAAATAATTAATCACCGAAAAAAAGTGCCAAAAATGGAATATTGCTCACCTGCTACGAGACTATTTGGTTTCAGCGTTGCCTCCTAACAAGACAGGGTATAATCTGGCAATATACCTATTCGTGGACTGGCGTAGGCTTATAAAAAAAAACGTCCGAATCGGACGAACAGTTGAAAAAATATTTCATTTCAAACTCAAGGAGAAGAATTTGGTGATTGTAGTTGACTGTTATTGTTGTGGGTTATAAGACGATAATTATTATTGCGCTATTATTACTCGAGACCTCTGAGTCGCAGGCCACCCAACTTGTCTGGAACCACGGGCCTCACACCAGCTCCTTACTATAACATGCACGGAAGACAATAGCCAAAAAGGAAACGAGCGATAAAACACGCGTTACCAACATTCATTAATTATCCCGAACGTCACTGGGCAATAAAACGGATGCTCGACCGGAACAAATTTCTGGTTTACAAAGTGTTTATCCACTTTTGTAACCTCCCAGTTGGCTCCAAACGTTTTGGCCACAAGCGTTAATGAAAAATTACCCTTCCAGTTTTACATGGAACTGATGCACCCTTTCTTGCAGCGAGCTTGAATTGCGTGCTCACCTTACCTTTTACTTCTCTGAGACCCACCAACATGGAAAGCTACGAAGGCATAATAAAGGATAGGGCAAACAAGAGAAATCAAGTTGAAATTTGAACTTATATTCTGAATAGAGAAAACAAGATAAAATCAGTTGAGCTTCAACATTTTTCTAGCCCTTCAAATAATTTTCTTGATCACCTTGGACTTATTTTGCGACATACCCTGTAAACATCCAAGAGCTGGACAAAAAGGTTTGATCCAGAAAAAAACTAGTACCTCTCAGTATCAAAACATCACAATTGTCTACAATTAGGAATAGAAAATAATACATTTTTCTTCAATTTTCTTCGTGATTCGTTACACTAAGCCAAAATGTTATCCTTATATATAAGCCATTTGTCTAAAATTGAAGATGACAAAATTGTAATTGCCTTCAATTCAAGGAGAAGTGGTCGAAATCATATAAAAAATTACGAAATTATAATTTAATTCCGAATTTCAGACAATTCATTGACAACTATCATCGATCAGAATCAAAATTTGAATTGGTGATTCAGTGATAAGTTTTAGCGACCTCATTTCATCAAGTATAATATGTTGGAATGATCAAAACAGTAACAAAAAAAAGTAGTATGATTTTAACTTTCGTTACTTTAATGCCACCATTGAGGCAGGTGTCAGTGTATGGAATCAGAACCTTACATGATTTATTTTTTCTTGGAAGGTCAATCCGAGAATCAATCAAGGAACAAATTGAATCAATTGCCTGATTTTCGGTTATAGACAAGATAGATAAAAGCTTATTGCTTAGAAAATATACATTTTATGGCAATGTGAAAATAAAAGCGACATAAAGAAAATGATAATGTAAGAATTTTTCTTTCGACCTAACCCTTCTGTCGAACTCTAGTTTTCTAGTAACATAATAGATGATACAATATTCGTTCTCTCTCACCGTATAAATGGGTTTCGACCTGTACGGTGATGTATTAAATAATAATAATGATAATAATAATAATAATAACTCTTGCCCTACAATGATGATCGATGAGCCAACAAAAAAAAAAGAATTTGAACGGATTCAGTCTAGAATTTAGTAGATTACCCAAATCAGATCGAAAGAAGAATTTATTCACAACCTTTACTACTTGGGCATCCTTTTGTCGAAAAAGTTAAAATGTGCTCAGATGATTTATACCGCTCCAACGCGATTCTTATCATTGCATTTTGCCTCAACTTATTCGAGTCCGATGAGAGTTTTCCAGAGAAGTGGTCGGGAAATGTCTTTTTCAAGCAAAAAAAAGGATGAGGGTACATTTTTTCTAGTCCGGTCTTGGATTTCGATCCACCCGAGATGAATTCTTGATAAGTTTCAACAAAATATCTCGAGCCGATTCAGAAATACGCCCATCAAAGTTTTGTACCAAACACACAATTTTCGTTGTACAAAATTCTCTTGTAAATCTTGACTAGAAACGATTCGACAAAATCAGCCTGAATTTTGCTCAGGCTGTTCTGTCAAGATAATTTACCTACTTACTAAATTTCGAAGGAGTCCAACAAGTTAGTAGGTTTGGAATTTTTGAAATCCAAAGAATGTAAACTCTAAATGGCTGTATCTTCGTCCTTGAGGGAACTTCCAAGGGAACTACTTAAAATAATATGTAACTCTCCGATCCCGCCATACTTTGACGAGTTCTAACCACAGTCAAAATTTTCCATCATCAAAGAAACATCCCGTATATAAATTTATATTGTTACGAAATGTTGCGTACGGGTTCGAATATAATTGAGACGATCGATTTAAAACACACTGTTTATTTCTGCGTACTACTACATACAATAAACGCCAACAATTAACTGCTTGGAGTATTGCGGTGATTATCGCTCGCTGTCTCTTCCAATTCAATACTGCCGCGGGCTGCCGGCTGATGCCTTATATAAGGCCTCCGAAAAGTGTTCCCGAACTTTCTGTCTAGTTCCAGCAAATTCCATAGAGGCCCGGCATATGCGATTTCTAGACCATCCCTGAATAATCACACACGTTACCCGTATGATTCTGCCGGGTTTTGGACCGGCGCCTCCGCCAAAATGGGCAGATGTGCCCTGATCAGGCATTCGGTCTCCATTCAGTTTCACATACACGAACGCTCTGGAATGCACCAGATCGCACCACACTTCTACACTGCGATCTAATGGATGGAAGAATCCAGAAAGATCGAGTATATACGGGATCGCCACTCGTAACAATATTGATAATCATATAAATTCAGGTCACCAGGTCATTACCTGGAAACTTTTTGTAGCTCTCAACAACAAGAGAACGTGAAGAAATCAAACAAAATTGAGCGGACTATAAGTTGAAGAACATGATAATAATTATGTAGACACCATACTCTGTTCAAAATCCGGGATTCTGTGCTTGTGTACTCAGTGGCCACATGCAAAGCACTCCAAAAAATTATCAAACCATGGCAAAACTCAGGCTGAACAGGAGATTTTGCGGATGAGTATCCAAAGTCTTTCTCTTGGGAAAAATTCACATCAATAAGACCACAGAGCAGAATGGAATAATGTTGAGCTGAAAACGATTTGCAGCATTCCAACCTTTGCTCTCAAAATATCTTAACCAAAGTAAACCACCAAATAAAACGGCGAAAAGAAGAAAGTGTTCGCGTGAAAAGCATGCAATATGTTCGTTTGTCGCTTATCGTTTTGTTCCTATACAGTTGTCAAGCTCTTCAATCGCAGTTTCTCGCCCCATTCCGTTCTAATGCCGAAATAATGCAGAATAATGTGGCCTAAGTACTCAGATCGAAGATTTTGATTATTTTTTACGTCGCAGAGGATGTTGCAACTTGCAACGGTTGCATGTATTGTCTATTGGCGTTTAATTTTCACAATTTTCAATTGTTATACCCTGGACCCTGGACACACTAGAAAGCTAAAACGTTTTTCTTGCTGTCACCAAGACAGCAAGGGAAGTTAGATGACGACCCATAGTTAATGATCAATAGGTCGTATCGGCGTGACGTCACGCTCCTGAAAATCGGCCATTTTGTAGAAGCTAATCAAACTGACTTTTATCACATCAACTAGAGTGTCACAAAGTTCATGTTTTCAATGACCCAGAAGATGGTAGTTTGCGCTGTTCGCTGTGTATATGGCTGTTCGGCCACCTACTCCCGCATGGGAGCATCGATTTTTACTGTTTTGGACTACCCTGGGGCACCCTGGAGTGATGAGATCCCGTGGAGATCGAGCGCAGGAATGATCTGAATAACGGAAATCCTGAAGGTTTTATCAAGCAAGTCGAAGAAACTATCTCAACAGAAAGTTCACAAGAGACTTGAAAGCTTACAGAGAACACTTCTTGCGTGCGGTAGGTTGTGTGCTTCTTCTGCTTTATGGGCTATGAGTTGCTTGACTGAGAACGTTTCTGTACCCAACACAAGTAGCCTACAAGGGCCTCCCGCGTCGTGTTTTTGCATCATATCCAATGTGTAGTCGAGATTTTGATTCACCACCTCAAATGGGTCACACTACAAACACAGCACCGCAAGTTTCTACTCGCGGCTGGTCAAATCATCGTCAGCAAGCGTCTTGCTGTAATTGCTTGACAACTTCGCCATTGATGTATGTGACAAATCTCAGTCAGCTGTTTTTGATTAGCTTCTACAAAATGGCCGCCTCGTCGATACAACCTATAAGCTTTCTAGGGTGTCCAGGGTATTATATATACCATACCTAGTTGTAATGGAAAGCAAAGTGCTCGATTGAGGCTGTATTTTCAGTAGATGAAAACTATTCAAAGGATTTCTTCCTCAAAAATGGAGATAAAGAGTCATTTTTTTTCTTCTTCTTTGTTAACAACATTTTCCAAAAAACGGCCCTGTACTCAATTTCCTACGTCTCTCAAAATTGTAAAACAGTTTATAATTCTTTTGTCTGTCAAAAAATGTCTCAGTAATCCTTCAGAAACTTTTCTAGTGTTTTAGGGCTATTGGGCTCCTGAAAAAATGTGGAGTGATCCATCAAACGGAAACAATAGGTGAACAAACATTTAATGGAATACCATCAAAATCTCTACATCTCTTTATCTTTATTTTTTGAGGAGAAATATTGATACCCTGCGTATACAGCCTTGAAGCAAATTGGTTTTTGCTTTTGGCATTCGAGTTCGGTTCCAGGCAATTGACAGAAAGAATTTTGATTTTATTGAAATGGTCATTTCACACAATTCCTTGATCAAAAATATTGACACGTTTTACTTCACCGACCTACCATCCAACAAGGAGGGAAAGTATTGTGAATGCGCTAGAAAATTCGAAACACATTTTACAAAAAAAAAAATCGAAAAATGTTCAGTTGTTTGACGTTGTTAGAAAGGCATTCCATCTAGAACCCGCCACCAATATCTGTCATTTGTCAAAAATTATTGAAAAACAAAATTCATTTTCATAACTCAAAAATTATACCCAATGGATTTTTTTTTCAATCAATGATAAATGAATGTTTTCCTCCTTATCGACACTTATGACGACCATTGGAGCTTATTTGCCTTTATAGTACCTGGGACCGCTACATGAAAAGCTACCTACTGCACTTCATGTTAAAGCTATGAAATTTGGCACACTTTTTCAGAAAACTATTTGGAACAATTTTGTCTAAGGTGCCCACAAAAACTATTGCTGCATCCAAAATGGCGGCCGTTCTCCAAAATGGCGGTTTGAATATATGAAAATGTCATATTCGCCTCATCATCATATACCGCAGGATGTTGATTTCTGTAATGTTTTCAAGTCGGAATTGGTATAATTTACTGGGGCGAAATAATTCAGTTGTTCTTCTTTCGAACCTAACTTTTATTGTGTCGTTCTTTATTGTACAAGAACAGAAGTGAAAAAGTACTTATCTCCGATAAGTTTTTATATACATAAAATAAGTGGAAAAAGCTAATACGCCACAATTTTCATACTAGCTATTCTCAAACTGACGGTAACTACGATAATCGTGACAGATGCTCAATTTTCTGTATACAGGGTGTTCGCACGTAACCTTCTCCTCCACCATACAAGCTTCCCCTTGGGGGTATTTAAAAGAAACAAAAACCAGTCCTAGATAATTTTTCCCGTAGTTTTTGAATATGCTCGTCACATATTTATATATCCCATGATATAGGTACAGGTGTTGAAAAATATATCGCAAATTTTTGCGACACCCCGTAATTATTATCCATTTTGAGCTATGTAGCTTTCTATGCTGATCACAAAAATTGGTGACATTTATGGGTTTCCCTTTGAATAACCTACTGACCAACTTGAGTAAAAAATTAATCAATCTCACTTGCGAAGACAGTATTCTACGCAACCAGGGGATACACTAGAGTACTAGACTTCATGTCAGAGCTATGAAACTTGGTTTGCTCCTTCTAAGAAGTGTTTATAATAAAATAGAATAGAATAAAATAAAATAGAATGGATTTATTTCCCAACAGGCAACGCCAAATTACAGGAAAACTCCATACAAAAATAGAATAGAATGAGAAATTATATAAAACAAAGATTTGAATACAATCATGCGAATACACAACTAGCGAATACGCCTCATGGGCATGAGGCTCAGTAGCGCACTTCCTTTTTGGAGGATTAGTGAACGCAAGATGTTAAGTGATTAGGGTTCTACCGTCTTGGGCAAAAAACTCCAATATGGCGGCCAAAATATCGACAGAATCATGAAATTCGGCTTGAAAATCAAAATGATCGTACTAGACAAGGGTAAGTTCCAAGTTTCATGAAAATCGTTCCACTAACAAGAGATTTCAATATGGCGGCCAAGATGGCGACAGAATTATGAAACTCAGCTTGAAAATAGGAATGATCGTACAAGACAAGCGTAACTCTCAAGTTTCATGAAAATCCTCCCACTTATAAGAGATTTCAATATGGCGGCCAAGATGGTGGGGCAATCATGAAATTTGGCTCGAAAATAAGAATGATCGTACTAGACAAGGGTAAGTTTCAAGTTTCATGACAATCGTTCCACTAATAAGAAATTTCAATATGGCAGCCAAGATGGCGGCTGAATTATGAAAGCCAACCTGCCTATTTGGTCCTTGAGGACCTAAGCTATCCACCGGATAAAGTTTAATCTTCAAGGGCTGTGGCTTTATTTCCCGAGGAGAAGTTCAACTTCATCGAAGTGCACAGGAGATCTCTGTTTTTTGAGAATAATGATAACGATGTATGGAAAACAAAAATAGTGCCCATTGGCCACCCTTGGGGACATCAGCTATTAATCGGATAAAAGTTCCAAGACTCTTGTTTCAATTCTCGAGAAGGAGTACAGCGTCTTAATTTCTGCACGGACTCGGACAGACAGACAGACAGACAGACAGACAGACAGACAAACCGGCCACATAAGCGTCATTCTGTTACTTATATAAAAAAATGTGCTTCAACTGATTTCGACCTCCTGAACACGAATATCGGGTTCACTTTTGAATTGGAACATTTCTTTTTATCGAAAAACCGAAAAAATGGTAGCCTGTCACATGATTTTTAGTGATACCTACCTACTTTTTTTTTGTTATTGAGCGAACATGTTTCGTAATTTGAGTGCCATTATCCTTCAGGTACCTAGTATTGGCTATTTCAAAATGTTCAATTACTATTTCGGCACGTCTGATTTCAAATTTGTAGGGTCGTGTAATATGCGCCGAGCCGTGACTTTGCGGTCGTTTTCAAAAATTGATAACAATTGACCCGACTGTCGGATCGAAGTGGAGTTTTTGTCAAAAGAAAGTTCAAATTGTTCTCTAAATATAATGCCGTACATGCAGTGATGTATTCCATTAAGAAATTGTAGTTGCCTGCATATCGCAACTTTCTACATCTTACCGCGAATGCCAGCACTTGATCGGCGAAGCCGCCCTACACCAAAATGTTATTTTTGTAATTGTTCATGATTATTTCGGCAAAATTTTTCTTGATTCGCGTACCAAGGCCATGAGCTACCCATTCGAGTTGAAATATTTTCTGTATTGAATTTCGTTTTGTTCGGAGGAAAGGATATCAAGCACCAGCAAGCAACGAATAAATCATTTGCGGCCGAGCCGTAGTTTCGGAGTCATTTTCAAAAATTAATAACTATTGGCCTGCACCTCGCACCTATGTGAAATTTCCATTAAAATGAAGTTCAAATCATCCTCTAAATATAACTTCCCATATGTATTATGGTAAAATGATAAGATCGGGTACTTCCTCGCATGTGATAACTTTCGAGATCAGGCCGGCTTCTGAAATGCAGCATTCAACGGCGATGCGGCGTCACACTAAATTGTTATTATTGTCATTGTTTATTATTATTTCGTCGAGATTTTTCTTGGTTCGGGATACAAGGTCATGAGCTACCCAATGGAGTAAATTTTTTTTGCAAAAACCTTTTCGTCTAGGACCAGATGCTGTGACGGACGGACGGACGGACGGACAGACGGACAAAGCGAGGACAAAAGCGCCTTCCCGTTTGGAGAAGTGCGCTGAAAAAAGGAAAGGTCAAAAGAATAATCACAAATCATAACATATAAGCAAGTTGACTTCGTGGAGTCAGTCACGATTGTTGTGATTACGGTCAATTAAAAAATAGCTCAAAATATATGGGAAGCAATATCTTGCGGAATATGATAGGACGAATACAAGACTCTCACAAACCTAATCCACCATTTTGAGAAACGACCGCCATTTTGGGCGCAGCAATAATTTTGATGGGCACCTCAAGCAAAATTGTTTCAAACACTTCTCCAAAGGAGCATACCGAGTTTCATAGCTCTAACATCAAGTCTAGTGTATCCCCCGCCCTGATTGCGTAAAGTAGTACTGTCTTCGCAAGTGAGATCATTCAATTTTTGAGAAGTCTTTTTTGGAAAGGAACCCATAAGTGTCACACATTTTTGTAATCAGCATAGATGGTTACAAAGACAACAATAAATAATTACAGGTTGTCGCAAAAGTTCAAATTATATTTTTGAACACCCTGTATATCTATCATGAGATATATGAATATGTGATGAGCATATTCGGAGACTACGGGAAAGACTATCTGGAACTAGTTTTTGTTTTTTCAAAGTAATTCCAAGGGAAAGCGTGTAGTGGAGGGAAGGGTTTCACCTCGCGCAAACACCCTGTATACAGAAAATTGAGCATCTGTCACGATCATTATGCTAACCGTCAGTTTGAGAATAGCTAGTATGGAAATCGATATCCTGCGGTATACAATGGGACAAAATTGACATTTTCACATATTCAAGCCGCCATTTTGGAAAACGGCCGCTATTTTAGATGCAGCAATTATTTTTGTGGGCCCCTCGGACAGAATTGTTCTAGATAGTTCTCTGAAGAAGTGTACCACACATAGCTCTAACATTAAGTGCAGTATTTCACTTTATTTTGTCGTCCAGCGGCTCTTCTATTCATTAGTCTGAGTTACAATGGAGGAGTTCATTCTATGACAAATTCCAAATCAAGAATTATACGCAATGGATTTGAATCAGATTTGGCATAAAACAACGGAACGAAAGAAGAAACTTTTGGTCAGCATTTTTCCCGGTCGGGCGCTAAGAATTTTCAGAATTGCGAAGAAGCCATCTTTTGAAGGCAATCAGTGAGAACGGCCTTAATTTGCATTTTTTGCCACAAACATTCGTTATGGTTACGTGATAATACAGAAAAAATATACCTGTTGAAATTAATTCCTTTCACAGGGCTTGTGAGTGATGAAGATTGTTATGCTTTTTTTTTCCTAGACAGATTTTTTGTTCAAATGATTCAAGAGTGTGCGGGTCCTCACATTGCTCCAGGCTAAAGCCGGACTGAAATTAGAATGGGGTCTTATACGAAAATCACAAAATGCGATTTTTTTATGAAAATCGATGCTCAAGTACCTGAATCTAAATACTGCGAAGATAAAACAAAAAAAAAGTCGGCCCAGGGAAAAGAACTTGAAATTTGGCTCTTCACACTCCCTCTGTTCAATCCGACTGAACTCGCGGCTGAACTCATCCACCAATGGAATGGGAGCAAGACCGCAGTTGACATAAAGCAGCGTTGCCACAATGTCATTATTTACATGTCTGTCATTTATCTAACCTCACATTCCTGATTCCTCTTGTTGTGAGAGTTTGCGGTCATATTTGCTGAACGTATTAAGTTGTTTTTTGTGCTAAATTGGGAAAAAATGGAAGCTGGTTTCGAAGAAGCCAACGACAGAAATCTTCCAGAAGTCGATGCAGACATGGTAGACAATTTTTATAAAAGAAACGCAGATTTTCTCTCTCAGATATGGAGACGAAGCAATAGGGTTTGTACAGGTGAAACGTGATAAAACGTTATGTACCTACTGTCAAAGCCAAAGTAACATTGGAGCACAAAGTCCGAAGTACTCCATATGCTGTTACAGTCATCATTGAAGAAGAAACAGAGGAGGTTGTCTCATGTACCTGTGGAGATTGTGCGGCTAGTTCAGGTAGGGTGCGGTATTATTTTGTTAGCAAACTTCTTACGATTCAAGTTTGACGAAGTGAAGGATATCATTGTTTTGTAGTTTGGTATCAACGAATTGGAATTGAAGTGAAATTTATTGTGTACTTTGTTACAGGAGGCTGTAAGCATAGCGTCGCCCTCCTATATTGGCTTCTGAACAAAAGCCAAAATCGATCGGTAACCTCCACAGAGTGTTATTGGAGAAAATCTGCTTTAGTCAAAGTGGGAGCTACCCTTAAAGGACAAACACTCCAGAAAACTTTCAAAGTTAAAAGTGGTACCACTAAATCAGCAACCTCAGATTTCAAAGATAAAGTGGTTGAAAGTGGATTAAAAACAAATTCTGATGGAATTTTATCAACTTTTTATAGTCATGAAAAAACCGATGCACAGAAGGTTTCCCTTCATCATTTGTTTATTAAGGACACTAGTTAGTCCGGTGGACTAGGGTTATAACTATGCATTTTATGACTACGCAACAATTTTTTGCAAGCATGTTCAGAAAGCCATCATCTATCATTTGAGAAGTGCTGCCAAGCAATTTTTCAATGTGGGGGGGGTCAGGGGGGCCCTTTTTTGACAACTTAAATCGTTTTTTGTCGATAAAATCCGTAATAAAAATGCTGAATAGAAAATTCCAACGGATTAATCAAAAGCAACTCGAAAGGTCACTTATGTGTGATGAAAACTATTACAGGGTGAACAGGTTTCGAAAAAAATGACTTTCCGTCAACATGCAATATAATAAAGAAAATATTGTGCCAAAGACCTTCATCTTCGTCATTTGGAAATGCCGATTGGCATATTTGTTGATCATATCCACCTGAACTGGTTGAGAATGGCACGCAACAGCGTCAACAGTGCCGGGGCTATATACAGGGTGGAAGAGGAAAATATTTTTGTTGTCATTTATTTCAAAAACCAAGACAGATAAAGTGAACAAAATTGAGGAATTGATGTTTCATTCAATGCATGTGAAGACACAACAAACCGTTTTGAAATATCTTGGAGCGTTCCTGAAATATTTTGAAAAAACTGAAGAATATGATCAAAATTTTACTTTCTACTTTTATTTCGTATTTTCCATTAAACAGATGTATATCCTCAAGTTATGCAACAAATTTCACAATATACACAAATATACAGTAAATTATGGTTAAAACTAAACAGCACCATCACCGGCATCAATCATGTATGCGTTGTATACAGGGTGTAAGAAAAAATGGTTGTTTTTTTTTGCTGTATATAAAAAAACAAGCAAAAAAACGCGTGGACTACACATTCACGTCAGTAATTTACCTTATCAGGTGTCTTGGCTTGGTTTGTTTCCCCGGAAACTTCTCACCTCCCTAATTTTTCACTTTCTAGGTCTTGATTTTTCAGCAATTCAGCTATTACAGCAAAGAAAACAAGCATTTTTTCTTACACCCTGTATATGACGCATTGACGCATACATGATTGATGCCGGTGAGTGATGTGGCTGTTTAGTTTTTACCCTAATTTGTTGTTAAATTAAAGTGTACACTTCTATATAATGGAAAATACGAAATCAAAGTAGAAAGTAAAATTTTTATGATATTCTTCAGTTTTTTCAAAATATTTCAGGAACGCTTCAAGATATTTTAAAACGGTTTGTTGTGTCTTCACACGCATTGAATGAAGCATCAATTCCCTGATTGATTGCAATAAGACCTGATTTGGTTTTTCGACGCAAAATCAAGTTAGACACATAAAGCTGTGCACATAGACCTCGTCAGGTCTAGTAGTTTTTTTTTTAAGACCTGATTTGGTGTTTTGACGCAAAATTAACTTGAACTTATAAACCTGTGTGCATGGACCTCGTCAGGTTCAGTATTTTTTTTACACACCTGATTCGGTTTTTTGAAGCAAAATCAACTCTGGAACGTCAAGTTGTGCACATGGACCTCGTCAGGCTTTTTTTTTTTTTGAAGCCCTGATTTGATTTTTCGACGCAAAATCAACTTGGACACATGCATGGACCTCGTCAGGCTCAGTAATTTTTTTGCAGACCTGTTTTGTTTTTTTCTTTTGACGCAAAATCCACTCTGAAACGTGAAGCTGTGTACATGGACCTCGTCAGGTTCAGTAATTTTTTTGCAAAACTGATTCGCTTTTTTGACGCAAAATTGATCTATACTCATAAATCGGTGTACACACCACACAGATCTTGTCAGGTTCAGTATTTTTTTTTCAAGGCCTGATTAGGTTTTTCCACAGAAATAAATTTGGGCTAGTTGATTTTTAACTCAGTGCTTCTCTTATCCCGTCCCAAACTCTCAAATCATTTGTCTTTACAACAATTGTACATACACCTAATTTCGCGCTCAATTTCGATTTTCACGGTTTTTCTTTCTAGACCTTTTCTTTTCGATTTTTTGTTTCTCGATCTATTGCTTTTCGACGTTTTGTTTTTCGACCATTTGTTTTTCGACCAATTGTTTTTCGACCAATTGTTTTTCGACCAATTGTTCTTCGACCAATTGTTTTTCGACCAATTGTTTTTCGACCTTTTGTTTTTCGACATTCTGTTATTCGATATTATGTATTTTCGACCATATGTATTTCGATCATCATCACTTTCGATATATTGTAAATTCGACCTTTTCTTTTTCGACCTTATGCATTCGATGTTTTGTTTTCGACCTTTTGTTTTTCGTTCTTTTTTCCGTCACTCGACAAAATAGTATAGGTAGGTACATGAGAGTCAATTATCTTTTGCTTGGAAAAGAGTAGTTCTCAAACAGTTTTTTGCTCCAGGCGTGATGAATCTAGTGGAGTATTTAGTGCATCTTTAGGATTTGTTAATTATTAGCATTAGTACACTGTAATCCATATTATAAATGATCAAATACTGAAAATTAAATGGTATATGAAGAACACGTTCATTTGTTTCAACTTTTATACAGTTGACAACTGAATGTTATAATAAAGTTGAATAAAATGTAAAAACAGAACATGTTGAGTGTGACTAATTTGCAGGCAGAGTACCAAATCTTCGTTTTGGAAGCGAAGCGGTGAGTTGTTCTACTTAGTTGGAAGAACCATGAAGTTCTACGGCCTGTCGATTTGCTTTGTTGCTGATGGTGACGATAGCTGCTGTAGATCCTTGCTAACACCTACCTAGATGGTGGCATATGATTCCACTTCCTGCCACATCCATTTCGAAGTGTTGCTTGGAATCATTTTCTTCGCATACCTCCACGATCTGCTGCCAGTGAGGTAGTGAGCTCATATTTCTTTTTCCCTGCAAAAGGAGTTAGCTGAGGCTTCTTTTTCAGCTCAATTTCCAAAGGGGGGTACTACATAATTTCCTTGAATGGTTTTTGAGTCCACAACCGAGCCCACAACTTTATACATACCACTACTTCTAGTTCAGAGCATCGGATTCCAGCTGTGTGAAAACAAACTGTTGCAGGTAAGGGGTCACAAAGTTCAACGATTCTACCTACATTGAAATGATCTTCACAGCAAAAATATCCGCCGCCCCATGGGGCTGGGCTTTTGTCGCCGGTAGCTGTATGGCACTTGTTTCTCAGGGGTTGAGACTTGGGTATGCTGATGACAATTTTTTTGCGGGGCACTTGAAGAGGTGTTGGGATATCGCTTGAAATGCATGTTTGTGATGACATGTTTATTTGCAGAATGTACCGAACAAACAGTCTCGATTTAACCACCATTCTGTCAAAAAAGACAATCAACAAGGTGGCAACAGCGTCGTTCAAATGACGTTTCCTTGTTGCAAAGCTGCCAGATTTATAATGGACTCCTATTGCAAACGTCGAAATTGATTGTTCATGCCTCAAAAATGTATTCCATTGTATCCAAAAACATACCACCTAACGTGTAGTTTTGTCGAAGTGATTTCACTTTCCCGGCCCCCACACCAACATGGAAAGGAAAGTATTTTTCTAAGGAATATCGAATTATTCATGCGAATCTTGACTGCCTGTCACACAATTTGGAAACAAGGCTCCAGCTACGATTATCCCATTACGCAAACTCAACTCCTCCGCCTACGTCATCAGACGTTGACATTTAATCGGGGTTATTCCCGTCTCGACTTGAAACATTAAAAAAAAAGGTAGAGGCTTTTCAGACGAACTATCATCATTCATGTAGCAAACTCACCTTGTAGAACATTTTGAAGCAATAAAAAAAAGTCGTATATAAGATCCCATTGTAAACAGCGCAATAGTTCGGAAGAGCAAAAGAGAACCTCACAGTTGCCTGCGATACAATCACAGGCATTTATAAAATCTTGAATCCATCCCACACGCTCCAGTTGTTCTGGTGATATTACTTCCAGTTCACAACAAAGCGGAGACTTCATGTGCATTTGTATGGATGCCAAGGAGCTATACAGTATCTTTTCAAAGAAGTTCGTTTCCAAATCTCTGATAGCCAGTTCCACCAGCGAATTTAATCATTTTCATAGCTAATTGAGATATTTTCTCTGGTGAATATTGGCTTAGTGTCAACGGAAAACACAAGTTCCACGGAAGAATATGGGAAAATGTTTAGACCGCAACAGCTTGTATGCATTTTCCGTGGTCATTCAACCAGCACTGACCTAGAATCCATCAGAGAAAATGCCTCAATAAGCTAACAATGATCAAATTCGCTGGTGGAACTGGATGGTAGTCTTTTAAACTCTGTAATCAAGTGCCAAACTTCCTCCCAGTAAATACCTTTATGCCTCCCTGGATACTCCGGAAAAATTTGTGTTGCCACAACAGATTTTTTCAAGGCCAGAATAAGCTGAATAGATATGAACGTACCATACCTACCCCCTTTTTCAGTTCTTTGAAATGACAATTTCCACAAAAAACTTGATTTAATTAGCAAAACTTCTCTATGCGCAAATGGAAAACCCGAATCGAATAAAATCTGCACCGCCTCAGCCACCGCCACCACTTCTTCATATAAATTGGTTATGCGTGCCTCTCGCGCTTCTTTGAGCGCGATAATAGAAGCACTCCTGGCTGCGGACAAATAAATAAAAATTTTCGCGGGTGCGCTTCGTGGTCTGAATATTCGCTCAAAGTTCTTTCTGCCGCGCGGCAATTTCCATGCCAAAGAGAAGACCGAAGGCAATTATTATTGCGCGCCGCGCCGCCCCAAATGATGAGGCTTTTTCTTAAGCACCTTGTTTTGTCTTGGCTCTGCGCGTCTGCTTTTACCCTTGTACCGCTCTCTCTGATCCTCCGATGGTAATAAATCCGGGGATGTAAGTGGATGAAACGGCTGTTTAACAAATTAGCTGCTTATCACTTGAAAGAGTTTTCGGCGGCGGCAGCGCGCCGTTGTGTACGAGAGGGATTTTATTAGACCTCCGGCGTGTTGTCGATTTTCGCTTCTTCCGGCCGTTTTCTTGGATTCTTTCCTGCTTCGTTTAATCCAATTAAAACTGGAGCGACCGCAGAATTTTAAGTGGATTATCGGAGAAGTTGCCAAAGCGCGCCACTTCATTAATCTCCTTGTGTTCGGGATAGCGGGTGCGAGAGAAAAGGAGGCGGCCTGCGGCGCCGCCAATTGGCGGCGCGAGGGAAATGTCGAATGGCAAAAAGGAAAAGTCGGGAATGGGCAGAGAGTAACTTTTGAGCTTTTAAAAGCGGGTTTTGCGGGTCTTGACCGCGACTGAGAGCTTTGCTGCTCGCCGGGGATAGTGTCTCCCACAAAAAAGTCTCGGCAGCGTTGCTGGAATAAAAATATTATGTCGTTTTCTCGCAGAGTTGTCGAATAAGTCCTAATGGAAACACCGTCAAAATTTCACTAACGTGAATTGATTCAGCAAAGGAAAGTCAGTCAAACATGTCACGAATGTGTACTGTGTAGTCAAGTTGATTTATAAATTTTTGTAATCTTTTTGCTTCCAGAAATTGATTTCTCTTGTTTTCTCTCTCTCAAAAAATAGTCGCCAAAAATAAAGTTACACGTTTCAAACTCTTGATGATCTAAATCCGAGTCCTAATCATATATTCTGTTACGAAATGCGGGTCCGCCTATTTCGAAATTGAACGTGGCAATTAAACTCCACAATTCCGGTGTTGCTGGCATCAGTGTCCAAGATGTATTGTCCATGCAGTTGAGGATACGCCAGGATGGGACTCGAACACAACGCGATCTTCAAAGTCTTGAAAGAGTCCTCACATTCTTTGGTCCACAAGAATAGAGTACGGTCCTCAGTTAGTTTGTGTAACGGCTTAGCAATGTCTGCGAACTTCTCCACAAATCTCCTGTAGTATGTGCATAAGCCCAAGAAACTTCTGACTCCATGTTGACTCTTTGGTCATGGCCATTCTCGAAATGGCCATGACCGCGCGCCTACTTCCAACTCCGATGAGTCGGTTTCGATTCCCTTGGCTGATACGACGTGTCCTAGAAATTTGACCTGCTTCTGGAAAAGCACGCACTTCCTCGGGTTCAGCTTCAGGTCAGCACCTTGAAGTCGTCGAAACACCTCGCGGAGGTTCTTCAAATGTTCTTCAAACGTCCGACCGATGACTATCACGTCGTCCAGGTAGACCAGGCAAGTCTCCTATGTAAGACCTCGCAAAACACACTCCATCAGACGTTCGAACGTGACCGGTGCGTTACAAAGCCCAAAAGGCATCACCATAAACTGGTAAAGATCACTGCCCGCTGAGAATGCGGTCTTTTTTGGGCCTCATGGTGGAGTCCGACTTGCCAGTAGCCACTCTTCAGGTCCAACGTTGAGAACCATTTTGATCCAGACAGTGTGCTCAAGGTATCATCGATCCGAGGCAGTGGATAGCTGTCTTTCTTTGTCACATCATTGAGTTTGCAGTAGCCCACGCAAAATCTTGTACTTCCGTCTTTCTTTTCAACCAAAACAACCGGAGGAGACCATGGGCTTGTTGACTCCTCCGTCACGCCTTCATCCAGCATGTTCTTCAGAAGCTTGGACACCTCCTCTTGCTTTGCCAATGGTAGGCGCCTGGGAGCTTGCCGAATCGGAGCAGCGTTCTCCGTGCTAATGCGATGTTGAATCACACTAATTCTCCCAGTTGGACTGCCTTCCATCGCAAAGGCTGTAGCTTCTTCTTGAATGAATTTTGTCGCCAGTTCCCTTTCTTTGTCATTCAGGTGTTCCCACTGGGACGAGAACATCTCATCGACCTTCTCCAGAATTTTCGGAGCTGGAGCTTCTGGCGATCCATCTTCGCAGCGTGAGATCCATTCTACGAGTTCACACTCGCCCAAAGTTTCTCCTTCCCTGATCGTTTTGCATGTCTTGTCCGGGTTAATGACTCTAATCGGAATTCCCGTCTTATCCATGTTGATTGATGTCTTGGCCATGATACAGCTGGCAGCTGCGTCCGGTTCAGCAATGCCGGTGACATGTCCTCCAGGTTGTCCACTCAGTGTTGCCCACACGATCTTCTCCGAGTTGGGGGCCACACGTACCGTCTCAGCGGAAAGTAGACGGATTTCTTCAGCAGTCTTCATGGATGTTCTCAGAGTAATTTCCTCGTGTCCAATTCTCAGTGTCCGCTGACCAACATCTAGGACAAATCCGTACTTATCCATCAGGTCCAGGCCAAGTATGAAGTCATCAACAATGTCAGCCACCAAAACCTTCTCTCGCAGCAAAAACCGTCCGAAGCAAATGCTTACTTCAGCTTTTCCGTACAATGATGCCGACTCTCCGGTGGCCGTAGTCAAGCGAGTGCCGTTCATCAACGCCACGATCCGTTATTTTCGAAGCATTCCACGTCGAACAATTGACATTGTGCCTCCAGTGTCAATAACCAAAACGCAATCGTCTTCATCAAGCTTCCCACTCAGAAGAAGGCTGTTGGGTGACTTCTTTAGCAACAAGACGGAGTAGCTCCAAGGGCATCTGGGACTGCCAGCCAGCGTTTGCCCCTCAGCGCCTGCTGGAATTAGTTGTCCAGGTTGCATCTAACTGGGCTGGGAGTTCTTCGCTTCGACGCGGAACGGTCACTTGAACTCGACCCTTGCCCGCAATCCCGACGCAGATGTCCCAGTTTTCCACAGCCGAAGCAACGCGGCCTGCCCCCTGTCCTTGCTTCCTTATTTTCCAAAGCAATGAGGATGATCTGGAACATCTCCTGGACTGACGGGGACTGTGAATCGCTGGCTTTCCTGACTGTTGGAGTCTCGAGTGCTTCCAATGTCGCTTCTCTGATTTTGAAAGGACGTGGAGAATCCTTGGCTGGTTCGATGCGAATCGCGTGGATTAAAGCATCGGCGAGCGTCGCTGGGTTGCTGATTGTGACCATCTGGCGCAACTCGTTGTCCCTCGGTCCATTGATGAAGGTTTCTTTCGCAATATTAGCCAGCAGACTTGATGGATAGGCTAGATAAGCGAAGTTAACCAGCCTCTGGACGTCGGCCTCGAACTCCTGCAGCTTTCTCCGCTATTTTGTGCCCTGGTTCTCAGACGTGTCTGGTGTATCTGCTGCACATGGTTGTCACCGTAGCGAAGTTCCAGCACCTCCACCAATGTTCCGAAACACTTCTGTTCGTTCTCAGGTATCGTCTGAAGCAGCTCTAATGCCCGACCCCTGAGAGCAAGAACCAGTGCAGTAGCCTTTTCCTCGTCCGTCCATCCGTTGGCTTCGGCCGCTGCGTCGAATTGCCTTCTGTAAGTGGACCATGGGCTTTGTTCATCAAAACTCTGCAGCTTCACGCGATGGATCCCGCCTGTCCTCGTCGCTGAAGTGGAAATGGCAGTACTTTTAACACGTTGTTCCAGTTGCAAGATGTTTGCCTCCATCGCTGCCAATTTCTCATGGACAAATCCCTGGACCGTTTGTATTTGGTCTCTCATCTGTCCATGCACGTCTTGTATCTGTTCGTGTTCATTATCTAGAATGTCAGCTCACAGCTTCTCTAGTTTCTCCTCTAAATAATGACTTTGACCCTCCAGTACTTCTCTGAGATCTGTTTTCTGCTCTTCGAGAACTTTCTTGGATTCTTCCTCCTCATCAAGCCGTCTCTGCTCTTGGTGTTCTAGAATTCTTTCTTGCTTCTGCTCCTAGGCTTCCAGAACTCTCTTCAATTCCATCTTTTCTTCGAGCCGTCTCTGCTCCTGCTGTTCTAGAATTATTTCTTGCTTCTGCTCTTGGGCTTCCAGAACTTCCTTCAATTTTTTCGAGACGTTCCTTTTTTCTTGTTCTTGCATCATGGCTCGCTAAAACCTTTTCGGTTTCTTTCTGTGTCATGCTTCTGGTCGTCATCAAACAATTTCTCGAATGTTCCGACAATCGGCGTAGTCACTAATCGAATACCTCGAAATCAGCAGTTAAAATTTCCAAATTTCGAAATACCCACTTCTGCCACCAAATGTTACGGAATTCGGGTTCGCCTATTTCGAAATTAAACTTGATTTACTTGTAAACAAACTGCACTTCATTAGCTACTACCGATACAACTAAATAACGCACAGAATTATTAATCGCTTAGAAAATGCACAATGTCCCTTGAGATGTTAACGCCACGGTCGGTCGATTCAAACTCTCTTGATGCCAGGTCGAATTCTCTTATAGTGACATCGAAGGTTCTGGATGCCATGTTTGATCGTTGTTGTTTCCAGCACACAAGGATTTTTCTGGTATCTGCGTCGAGAATATACGCGTACGTTCTACGGCACCTCCACCAGAAGTCTCGATGTGTCGTGACCTACCGCTGCAGTCTCTTGATACTTCCCGAATGCAACGCGGAAATCTAGATTCCTCTAGATGGTCGCGAGCTTCGTAACAATTTTATACCCTACTCCATAATTCGCTATATCAAACTAGAAAGAAAGAATCTTTTTCAGAGTACTCAGAACACCAGAGGGACCTGTGGGCGGAGCCTAACTGCGCGAACTGAGCTCATCTAGTAGTGCACCTAGATTTGCAGTGGGATTTTAGGTTCGCCTGTGACCTGGTAATGGTTCACCACTCCAGCTGACGGTGTTGCTTGCCCCATTTCAACACACGGGCGCGTCCAGAACGACTCTTGTTTTTCTGTTCAGCCCCGCCCACAGGTCCCTGTGGTGTGTTCAGCAACATGTTTGATTTCTGTTCTGAATCTGAATCCACCAGCAGTACAAACACGACCGTTTCTAACAAGATAAACTTCAACACAATATAAACTGGAAATTTTCAATGATACGAAGGGCCGAGCAAAGGGCCTTCAAGTATCTAACAGAAGTTTTGGTTTTTTCGCTGTTGCGGATAGCTCGTGAGGTCAGCTGCCACATCAAAGTCGTTATCGACAGCTCTGGAATTGTCAAGTTGGATCTCAAGCACGTTAAACCTGGAGCCTTCTACATTTGTACAAAATGCATGGCACGGGCATTTTTTGGCGCTAATCCACCGGTCAATGAGACCCATTCCACTTGAACGGACATCTTGTGGCAGCCGCGCCGCGATCGCAAGCTAGTGGAACCCACAGATAGGTGGAACCGGAATATCAGGTGGCCAAAGAATACCTTGGAGGTACCTTCATGAAATCATTGTTATATCACATGTCAAACTGACATGAAGCTATGACGTACCCACTACGTCAAGCTAGTCACAACATTGTGAAATGCAGTTTGTCGCACCGAAGAAAGTTCACAGTCGTAAGTAGTATAACAAACGTTCCGTTCATGTCCTTCATATCAGCTTTCCTCAATATGCAGGAGGTCTCATCAGGACACGATACAAAGTCGTTTTTCTCATCACGGGAGTCCTAATACTGTTCCAATACCAAAAGACCAGTTACGACATTGTGACCAAAGTCGCATACAGCAAGATCCCGGATGAAGTGAAGGTAACGACTTATCAATTGAGATTTCAACAATTTATTTGTGTACAACTAATCCGTTTCATTCATAGAAACTTCTGAACAGGAAAAACAAATATCCGTACGTCGCCATCTGGCACACCGTCAATATCATACCCCAAGTGGCTGCCGGCAGGCTTGCTGAGATGTTTGGTGCCAAATGGATCTTGTTCACTGCGGTCTTGATACTAGGCATCTGTTTGTGTACGATTCCGTTTGCAGTTGGACAAATTTACAACACCATTCTTGTGGATGGGATAACTGGCATTATGGCTTTATGTCATGGATCCATGATACCGGCGGCCAGCGTGATGCTGTCGAGGTGGGCACCGCCTAAGGAACGATTCGCAATATGCAGTTCAGTGTACTGTAGCATTTTACTGGGCCAAGCTGTAAGATTTCGATTGAATTCAAATTCTCTAGTATAAAACCTACCTGTGACCTAACTATTCCAGATGGCGATATTCATCAACACATGGCTGTCGAACACGCTGCAATGGATGTATGTATTCTATTTCTCTGCTATAATATACATTTTATGGTTGATATTGTGGGTGCACGCAGCTCATGATGATCCCTCAGAACAAGGAGATATTACCGAGGAAGAAAGGCAGTTTTTATACGCGTCATTGAAAGATGAACTCTATGAGAACAATAGACGGGTAAGTTTTTTTTATGGTTTACTGCCGTCTTAAAAAATTAGGACTACACTGGTTAGACGATGATGGAGAGAGGAATGTCACACAACTAAAATGCATAAACCTGTTTTTGCAGATCGAATCGGTAGCACCGTGGAAAAAGATTCTCATCTCGCCCAACATCTGGGCGATCGTGTTGATCCACGTGACAGTGAATTTATACAGGGTATCGTACAAGGTCCAGTTCGGTGCAGACACGAAGCATTTCGACATGAACAACAAGATGCACCCTCTCAACCGAGCCGTGATCCTCACCGCACCGTACGTTTGGACGCCGGTGATCACCATACTGCTGGGGCTTGTCTTCTTCAACCTGGCACAGAACGGCGTGAGAAAAGTGCAACTGTACAGGTTCGGCATCTTAGTCTCCCTTATCGGTGGGCTCCTCCATGTTGTCTTTCGCATCTTCAAGGCACAAGTGACGGGATACACTATGGTAATCAACGGGCTCCTGATGTTAAGCTTGTCCGGTTTTTATTCGTCGGTCTTCTTCTTACACTTGGAAATAGCGCCGAACTATGCTGGAACGCTGCTTGGATTCACAAGCTCGATATCGGAACTTTTTGCTGTGATGTTTTTTGGGGTGTTGAGAGAGAATTCGGTAAGTCAGGAATGAGATCAGGGACAAAGTTATCCAGTGTTGCGGTTCTTAAATCGGTCTAAATGATCCAGTACGGTCGGGAACGAACGCAACAGGTCTACTCGCCACTTCAACTCGCGGTATAGGTACTTAGACTCACAGCCAGTTTTACCAAAGTCTCAGGAACGAATTAATTTTATCTGGCTCTGGCTCATATAAAGTACCTCCGGTTGCACAAAAGAACTTAATTATGATCTAGCTAATTAAGGATTCTCTTCTGTAAATCTATTCAATCATAGTGGCTAATAAAAACGCAGTTATACGGAAGAATTCAGAAAAATGATAGGTCAAGTTAGTTGGTGACAGAATTCCCAGTTTGACATTTCCTGGAATTGCAGAATTCCAGGCTCATTTTCCCGGAAGTTTTCGAGTTTTCCGTGGTAGAATATTCAGCATCGGTCGGAACAGAACCCACTTAGCAGCGTGCCAACACTTTTTGGTGGAACCCGCTCGTAAATCACCTAGACTGATTCGAGAATCGCAGCCCTGAGCTTACACAATGTTTAATGTTTAACAGCAATGTTTGAATAATGACTCTTTAGGTTGTACCGCTGACCTATTTCCTGATTGGGAGTACACTGACGTCGTTGCTTGTAGGAATCGTCTATATATCTACAAAGCTAGAACCTTGGAATAACCACAGCCATTTACTTGAAGGAGAAGACTATGAACTCGAATATTACTAAAAATAACACCGATATTTTCTACTGCTGCAGAGAAAAATAAATACTGAATATACATAATGATTTTGATTTATTATACATGGTGCCTTAAAGTACCGAACTGTGATAATCATGGTGACATTTGGCCCTCAAGGACGTGAGGTTCGACGACGCATTTTTTTTCGAGAGGATCCGCGAAGGGCGATTAAGAAGTTTTCTTGAAATCGGTTTTCAAAATCGCTTCACTTGTGAGAAATAAGTCAACAAATATGACAAGCCACGATGGTAGCGGATCATGAAACCAACCTCAGAATCATTGGTAGTTACCTGAAGTATACGAACACAAATCGACGTTGATAAGGTAAAACGGCGTAAACGCCGAATGATTCAAAATTGAGATATACACATCGTTGAAATCGCCATTGAATTTCGCATCGTTTGGCAACACTGGCATAATTGAAATAAAATAATATTTAAAGATATCTTGGTTTAAGTTTTGCCCAAGCGCCAACATATCCTTTCACGTCACGGAAATAAACGTCACGGATGTTATTAATTTATTTCTTGTTCAATTCACTCAATGACAGATATTTTTGTGTGTAGAATTCACGAACCTGTAATATAGCTGGACTGCTAATACCCCAGATTCCCCCAACATTTTATGACCCCCCCTCTGGAAGTCGCCATCTTATTATGCACCAGTGGACTCAAACGTTTCGTGGCGGCCTCGATGGTAGCTCACAATTTGCAATTGAGAAGTTTTTTGTATTGATGACTGTGACTAGATATTCGATTTCATAAATATATAATTTTAATTTGTATTGATATAATTTTTAGCTAAATTTGTTGCCGATCCATGAAGATTTGCAAGAGTTTACTGTAAATAAATAGAACGTTTGAAGTTCACTGGAATAGTTTTCGCTCGGTGACAGTTGTGCCTAGCTGTAAGTGCAGCCCGCCGCGCCCGCGCGCCGTCCGCCGTCTTGATTTCCGCGAGCTAGACGCGCGCCACTCTAACTGACACTGTCAGATGTTTTTGTTATTGTTGATGTTCGCGACCATTTTTTCATCATTCGCGTCAAATTTGGCAAGTAAAAGCTAGAATTCTAAATATTTCATATCGTAAATAACGCAAATGTTTATGTATTCAGGAATAACATGGAAAAAGAGCAACCGCGGCGCATCTGTGTAGGCGCTCATTGTTTTGTGCCGGGATGCCACAACAAGTTTCATGCTGCAAATCCGGGAGTCTTCTTCCACAGCCACAGATAAGAATTCCACACCTCAAGTTGTGTGTGTACCCCATTGAAGTATGCGATATTTTTCCAGAATTCCTATAAGCAACAATAGAGGCCACTGGCTAGTCGCTATTCACAGGATGGAGGAGGAAGCCTGTAATGTAGTGTAGTGATTAGTGGAGCATGTTTGTTTAGAACACTTTGGCAAAAATGATTTCTGGCGCGGTGGCGCAATAAAGTTGTTGAAAAGTAATGCTGTATCTACTTTTACTGCCTGCAAGAACACCTCCGACCTCCGCATAACCAACCACTGTCACTGGTGACGTCTCTCGTGACGTCTATTAAAAATTTTAGGTTAAAATGACAATGCCAATACTTTATAAATCATGTCATCTACACCATTGTGCCAACCCTTGAAAACCAAAACCCAACGTCAACATAATCTCATGGCGGCGCCCGCTTGGCGTCATTTCCCCCTCTGTTATCATCTATATGCTAATGCTATATTACAGGTTCGTGGTAGAATTGCAAAAAAACATCCACCCTCCAGTGTTTTTCATTAGTATTGAGAGCAAACGAATTTCTGTCAATTCAGTTTTTTCTGCTTCCTGCAAATTGAAGTGAATGTCGTTTACGCCGTTTTACCTTATCAACGTCGAAATATGTTCCCAAGTCCCATGACAATCGGTTCACTTACAAAAAAGTTTTATATGGCTGATCAAAATGTCATTGCTCGGAGAATCCTTAAACTGATTTGAACATCATATATCATTACAAAGGAAACGTATTTCAAGGAAGTTCACCAGTAAAAACGAAGATACAGTGAGATGGGGCAGAAGTACGCATAACGTTTGAGTATGTACAAAAGCTTTAAAATAGGTGATCAATACGTTACAAATCGACCTAACAACTGCGAGGAGTTTATACCGAGCGTTCATTAATTAAATGGGTCAAGGGTGCCTGTGACTTTGAAAACATCTGTCGGAACTAGCATCGTTCATTTGAAGTCTGTAATTTTTTGGTTATCGTAATTTGTCAAACCAGTCGCAGTTTTCGTTTTCGGAACATTTTAAATGTGGTTTTCACGGCAGGGCACAAAACCTACATGATCGAGGAGTATTTTCGAACATGAAGTATTCTCGTGCACTGAGAGCAGATCAGAGATCAATAATTTGGAACGTAACTTGTCAAAGTTTGACAAATTTATTACAAAAGGATTACGCTAGTTTCGACAGACGTTTTTGAATTCACAGGCACCCTTGACCCATTTAATTTATGAACTCTCGGTACAAACATTCGACATGGGAAAATTGTTCAAATTCATATCTCAATTTCATTTATAAATGAAAAAGTGGACTTTTGCAGAATCGTACTTTTGCCCCACCGACCGGTGGGGTAAAAGTACGCACGTAATTTTCAGTCTAATAAAGACCCACAAAAAGTCCTTTCTAATTTTATATGATCTCATCGAGATTCTCATTTATTGAAAAACATCTCTGGGTTGATGAATTCAAACAATAAACCAACATTTGAATTATGAGAAAGATTATGGAAAAAAAATCAAAAAGTAAGTTGTGAAAAATATCACAAACAATGAAAATATTGATATTCTTTTGAATATTGTTTCAATATTAAGTTTTATCATGACGCATGTGACCTGACTGTCTTTTGATAGGCATTTGAGACCAATAAAAGGGTCTGCTTTGATTTTAGTGCAGTGAGAAAAAGCGTACATTTGCCCCAATTCACAATGCAAACTTTTGCCCAAATTAAAATAAAAATAAAAATTAATGAATGTTTCTCTCCTTATCGGCTTTTTCTCGCCATAATAGTTTGCCCGTTTATTCATCAGGTTTATAAACTCAGAAAAGTGCAAATTTTGGACAACACAACACTCAGACTTTTCACCGGGAATCGAGCCCGGGACTTCCGCGTCGCAGGCTGCCACTCAACCGCCTGCGCCACGAGGCCGTCCTTTTGCCCCAATTGAGAAATCAAATTTGGCGCCACAGATTCTCCCACACTAACAGAAAACAGCCGATCAAGTCCATCATAACTATGAATCTCAGATATTTTTAGTGAAGTAGTAACTGCCGTTTTCCCAGTGCCGTCTCCAGGCATGGGGCCGAAGGGCCTGTGCTTAGGGCCCCAGTTTTTTTTTTCGGGCCCCAAATCTCCATAAATTTACAAAACCAATGACGATTCTTGTGATATAATTATTTTTTTTATAAAATGCTCACATCAACAATAATTGGAAGTCTTAAATTTCAAACGGGAGAACTAGTGGGCACTTCTCTGATTAGTGCCCCTCCATTGCGCTGGAAGCGCTGAACACGGCTAAAATTCTGAAGCCAAGTTGGCGATCTAACAGTTCGATACCAAGTTGGGGCTGAGACCGCCGTGAGTGAGGTTACCATAGCAACGGCGGATACCAACCAATCAGACCGCTGTATTTGGCGAGTTACGCCGTCCCAAACTATGCGCCTGTAACTTGGTATCGAGCCCTAAGTAAGCGCAGCGTTTTGACATTCCTTGGTAATAATAATAATAATAATAATAATAATACTGTTTATTTGCTTACCAAAATAAATACATACAATGGAAATATATCCTTACAAAAAAATATGCGAGGTAATGCTTCACCTGAAATTCCATTTGCTGTTTTTTTTTCTTAACCTCTGGAATCTAAATTATCCCGATATTTCTGATTTGTTTTCGATATTTCACAAAAAAAAAAAAAATTCACTTTTCCGTCCAGTGTCCTCTACTACGAGGCATCAGAGATACCTACGCTACTGAAGTGCCACGTGCAGTTCGCCGTCTCTTTCCATCCTGCGCTGGCTGACGCATTTTTCTGGTACCGCGGTTCCATCCCGCGTAAACAAGCTGGTTGCCATGACAACGGCGTGTTTTACTTGGATGGTCCAATTAAAGGGTCTGCTTTGATTTAAGTGCAGTGAGAAAATGCGTACATATGCCCCAATTCACAATGCGAAGTTTTGCCCCAATTGAAATAAAAATGAAAATGAATAAATGTTCTTCTCCTTATCGGCTTTTTCTCGCCATAGGAGTTCGCCCGTTTATTCATCAGGTTTATACACTCAGAAAAGTGCAAACTTTGGACAACACAAACCCAGACTTTTCACCGGGAATCGAACCCGGGACTTCCGCGTCGCAGGCTGCCACTCGACCGCCTGCGCCACGAGGCCGTCCTTTTGCTCCAATTGAGAAATCAAATTTGGCGCCATAGATTCTCCCACACTAACAGAAACCAGCCGATCAAGTCCGTCATAACTATGAATCTCAGATATTTTTAGTGAAGTAGTAACTGCCGTTTTCCCAGCGCCGTCTCCAGGCATGGGCCCGAAGGGCCTGTGCCCAGGGCTCCAGTTTTTTTTTGGGGCCCCAAATCTCCATAAATTTACAGAACCAATGACGATTCTTGTGATATAAAATTTTCGATAAAATTGTTCTCATATCCCATTCATTTATTCACTTATGTTACTTTTTGAGCTGATCGTGCGCCTTCTCCCCATAGTGGTTTTTTGACAACGCGTGAAAGAAATCAAAAACTCCTAGAAACCCAGCACAAAGGCAATTGGAAATTCAACCTAATAAATAACCTCTATCCGCTGTTCTAGTGGATTCTTCAGGAATCTGAAGAATCAACAGGAAGGAGCCCCATCACCATCAATATTTGTTTTTTGTGCTCTTGATGATTTCCTCAAAACAAGAACAAAATTAAATCTATCTATGCCTCTTCCGACTTCTGTATGCGGAAGTCTCATACTCGGGCCCTTCACAGACCGAGTTTTGGGGCTTCTTTTGGCCTAAAGCCTCAGTACAATTGCGGTCCAGCGATCCTGATCTGTCCATATTTTTTTTCGCATACCTTTGTAAGAGGGCTTCCATTACCTTGTCCCATTTTTACAAGAAACGGCACTGCGTTTTTCAATTGCTGGCAGCTTACAAGGATTTATAAGCCAAACTATGTTGAGTGAAAATTACTTCAATAGCTCATTTGAAATTACTAAGCTCACTACTGCCAGACCTACACTGCTATCGCCGGTATCTTTTGCACACTTTAGTCTGATGTGGTTGACATTCAATTCTAACTATAGATTTTGCTCTAAGTTAATCACAGATTCAAATATGGCCGATGCGTACTCTTACCCGCCGCGTACTTTTGCCCCATCCTACTATATTCCGCAATGCTTCACCTCTCCACGAAAAAACATGGAGAAGGAACTGAGTGACAATAAAATTGTCCACCACGGTCAGTTGGGTTTGCACAAGAGAAAGGATAGATGGCATCCAAAGTATTCCTTAAATAGCTTAAGCTGTTTGTAAAATCCGTGAAACCCGAGGTGGAATCATCCACAAATGATGAAGTTTTGTTGCTCCTTGACGGTCATCCCAGACATTTTGTTCCGCTTCTCTTCTCACACAACTCGTAGAGTTCAGAGTTCTCGTAGATTTGCTTTTTCGGATCTTTGACCACCTACTTTACAACCAGAAGTTGTTGACCTGGCTGGGGCACCATCCAGGAAGGGTAGTTCCACATTTCCAAGTTAGGGATTTTTG
Source organism: Anaspis maculata (assembly GCA_949128115.1). Lineage (NCBI taxonomy): Eukaryota > Metazoa > Arthropoda > Insecta > Coleoptera > Scraptiidae > Anaspis > Anaspis maculata. Next base: position 66,778,099 of record OX421966.1, on the reverse strand, counting down.
AGGGAGGGGGGGGTCAAAATTTTCATTAAAAAAATTCTAGGACAAAAGTAATCTAGTCAGTGGCTTCAAATTTATTATATTCGGATACATTGGGTTATAAGTGAAACTTATTGACAAACTAGATATCTATGGTCTCCGTGAGGGGAGCTCGGGAGGGGGGCAATGGGTGACCTATGCAAGAAATTTGGTTTTCAATTATATTGAGACAACACTGGCATGTTGGGTATCGTTTCCCACCAAATCTGACCTTGCAAATCCAATTATGACATTTAAATTCAGTTCGAAAAATCTTTTGACCAATTTTTGGCAAAAAAAACGTGATTTTGGGACCAAAATAAAGCCGGTTTTTCGATTTGGGTTTTTTTTGCGTTTGATGCATTAATCATTTGGATTCAAGATTGGATGAGTTATATGGACTTTTCTGCATGAGACTATCATATCATGAACGCGACGTAAGTGGTTACAAGGTGAGAAAAATAATTTATTGTAAAAAATGTCGAAGTCCTAAATGTCACTCAAAAATATCTCCGCGCAGTTGAAAAAAATGTATTGTAGCTGTATTAGAGCTTTGATTTCATCTTTCAAGGTTTCTTCTTGTAGCCAAAATAATTCTCTAGCTCCCAAAAGAAGAACACTTTACAATAAAATAATAATAATAATATAACAACAGCAACTTTCCCGCGGGTATAGCCACATTTTTCAGATTCAAGCTGTTTCACACCGAACATCAAACCAACTCGATTTTTAGTCCAGTCACTATGTCTTTCTTCTTCGGAAAAATTAGTAGAGGGTTGAAATTTTGTACACGTATTCCTTTGATTGTCATAAACGGCCTGTGAAAAGTCCCCTAAAATCCGAGCTCAGGAACTTTGGATAATCGCCATCAAGTGTTAAAAAGTCGTTTTTTCGGCGAAGAAGTCATTTCTTTGTTGCAAGATGGTCCTTTTTGTGACTGAATGATTGCGTATTACCATCTTGACAATCGTCACACACTATTTCTACTTTTGCGTGGATGGCGGATCCAAGATGGCGGCCAAGAAGGAAAAACAGTTGACTGTCTTATTTCCATTATTAGAAGACCTTAAAAATGTCTGATGACTGCATCTCATTTCTGACATAATTTATCATGGAAATACCAAGTTTTACTTGAATATCTCGAAAAATCACTGATTTATTGAAAAAAGTTGACTTATGAAAAATTTTCAGTTTTTTCAGAATATTTCAAAAGCGGTCGAAGATATTTCGAAACCGTTAACAATATCTTCGTAAGCATAAATTAACGAATATATAGATGATTTTTATGTCTTCAGCTATTTTGGTTCTTGAAGATTTTTTTCTTAATTTCTTTTCTCGACGCGTTTGGTATTACCGTTATTTAGTCTGAAGAAATTGCCACAATGCAAAAATTATTTGCACATTATGTTTTTACTAGTTTTTAATTAATTGTGAATGTAGTTGCAGGGTAAAGGTGCGTTCAGTCAGCTTATTTAGTCGCTGAGTAGTAGTAGAAGTAGTAGTAGTAGTAGTAGTAGTAGTAGTAGAAGTAGTAGTAGTAGTAGTAGAAGAGCGTTCATACAGCAAGATTTAGTCGTAAGAATTGACCAATAGGAGCTCGAATGATACTGCGCGAACCTTCATCTTCATACGGTCTGTGTTCATAATGGGTAGTATTAATATAAAAACTCGTAAAAAAAATAAGCATAAATGAGTATTTGCCTACATTTATGAGGAGTACAACTCCTCTGAAATCGAAGCAAATGCTTATGGTATTTTTTATTGATACATACAACCCATTACCATCACCATCCATGCTCATACCTTATACCGGTAATTACGCAACCTGCAAGTCGGCATCTTACGACAAAGTTCGGAAATCTTACGACTAAAATTAAAACTAAAACTCTGTATGAACGCCGCGCATATGACGCGTGCTTTCTACTTTCAAATTTACGACAACGACTACGACTAAAACTAAAACCAAGCTAACTGAACCCACCTTAAATATCAGCTATACCTATGCAAACGCCATATTCAGCAAGTTGAGGGAAGTGAAATATAAAAAAAAATACCTCAGGAACCGAAACAGCTGGAGACATTTAAATCACTCTATATATTCATAATTTTAAGCTTACGAAGATTTTGCGGACGGTTTCGAAATATCTTCGACCGTTTTTGAAATATTCGGAAAAATCTGAAAATTTTTCACAATTCAACTTTTCCCAATAAATCAGTGATTTCTCTAGATATTGAAGTAACTATAACTTGGTATTTTCATGACGAATTATGTCAGAAATAAAATGCGATCATCTGACATTGTTCAAGTCTGCTACTATTGGGAATAAGACAGTCAACTGTTTTTACTTCTTGGCCGCCATCTTGGATCCGCCACCTACGCAAAAGTAGAAATAGAGTATGGTGATTGTCAAGATGGTAATACGCAATCATTCAATCACAAAAAGGACAATCTTGCTATAAAGAAATGACTTCTTCGCCGAAAAAACTCCTTTTTAACACTTGATGGCGATTATCCAAAGTTCCTAAGCTCGGATTTCAAGGGACTTTTCATAGGTCATTCAAAACTATCGAAGGATTATGTGTACAAAATTTCAACCCTCTACTAATTTTTCCGAAGTTGATACTTTTTTTGAACATAGTGACTGAACTATTTATAGTATTCAGGAAATGATAATAATGTCGAATGCCTGATGTGAATGCGTGAAATAGTTGCAGTTATCGATCAAAATTCGAAATTTCGAACATTGATGTATTCAACGTGAAAATATCGTAAATTAAAAATCCACAATTTTATTGTCGAGAGCAAATTATCATTTTTTCCAATCAAAAATGCTCACAATCTTTCCAAATCAGAGCTTCAACATTTAGTCCATCCGCTAGGTACTATTCTGTATTTTTTTAGAGGTCGAAGAGGTTTTTTTTGGAATTCCAATCAGTTAAGGTCCACAGAATCATATTTTTTTGGTGGCAACGCTCAAAAGTGGTGCGGTCACCCTGTGCACCCCCATGGGAGCCAGCCCCCAGTCAATCGAATTTCAGTTCTGTAACTCGGAGGATCGACACAGAATTACAAAAAATTCAGGATGTCATGAAAAAACTCTCTCAAAAGTCATCCATAATGAAGATACAGCCCTTCAAGTTTCAAAAAAGGCGATTTCCGTGGAAGTACAATTTCCACAATTTTCAACCGATAATGCTAAAAATTTGGCTAAGCCCCTCTGTAACAAGCATCTAGAAGGGGGAATTTCATTTTCTGGATAAGTTGTCCAGTGGCGGAACAACTGGAAATTTTGACATAATGCCGTCCCTCTTCATTTCTCAAGTCCCTGGTCAACTTTGGACTCTGAAACTTTCACTATGTATCGAATACATTATTCAGCTACGATGTTCAATTTGAACACAATTTTTTCATATAAAAAGAATACTAGGATATTCAGCTAAAAAAATTAAAGCAAATCCTCCTCTTCTATATTCAACATTAAACCCAGAAACCAGCTCTGATTCTAATTTTTTTGGGAACATCGTAGCTGAACAATATATTCGATACATAGTGAAAGTTTCAGAGTTCAAAGCTGACCAGGGACTTGAGAAATGAGGAGGGACGGCATTATGTCAAAATTTCCAGTTGCTCCGCCACTGGACAATTTATCCAGAAAATAAAATTCCCCCTTTTAGATACTTGTTACAGAGGGGCCTAGCCAAATTTTCAGCAAAATCGGTTAAAAATTGTGGAAATTGTACCTCCACGGAAATCGCCTTTTTTGAAACTTGAAGGGCTGTATCTTCATTGTGGATGACTTTTGAGGTAGTTTTTTTATGACATCCTGAATTTTTTGTAATTCTGTGTCGATCCTCCGAGTTACAGAACTGAAATTCGATTAACTGGGGGCTGGCCCCCATGGGGGTGCACAGGGTGACCGCACCACTTTTGAGCGTTGCCACCAAAAAAATATGATTCTGTGGACCTCAACTGATTGGAATTCCAAAACAAACCTTTTCGACCTCTAAAAAAATACAGAATAGTACCTAGCGGATGGACTAATTGTATTTACATATTAATAATGTATTGGAAGTCTAGAACAGCACAGGAAGATTTTTATAGCCATGCTCTGCAAAAAATATCAAATTATTATTATTATTATTATTTCAAGTTCACAAGGAGTCGAAGAAAATCGCATCTAGCTCACCATCCGTATTCTGAGCTTATTTTGTCCAATATTAGTTCCGTTAAAAACTCGTCTATTGATTTCCAAACAATAAATCGATAGTTACCTCGAATACCTACCGATATAGTACAGGCCAGTAAGGTATCTACCCGGAAATTTCAAACAACGAGCTGAAATTTGGAGGGTATTTTCATAGACTGACTAGAAACTAACCCTCAAAAGTCCTTAGAAATCCCATTTGGGCAAACGCCGATATCTTGATTTTTCATACTACTTTCATTTTTTTCTGTTTTTAGCCACCTATTCATCAACAAAACATCACAGTGACCCGCTTTTTATGATTTTCTTCGTCTGGATAACCGTCTTCTTCTGGATAACCGTAACTCAAAATCTATAGATCATTAATTCATCTCAAAATCACAATGTCAACACACAAACATTCATCCAAGTAAGACAAAAGAGCTTCAAAAAGGCAATCGAAGCTCTCCTGTGCGGAATTCAACCGATATAGATCAGTCCAGCTGTGGCAACCCACTCTGCGTACGAACTTGTCCAGATTAGAATCATTGAAAACACGGAGCTTACGCGCAGCATCCACATCATCTCCCTGATCTACCCGAGATGCCATTTTAATGTTGACATCTCCAGGCAGCAGTGATCAGACAGATGACGATCAACTACCTCGACTGCACTCACATCAGAAGGATAATTTGTGATAATATTATCAATGCATGTCTTAGTCTTTTTGGTTATTCTGGTGGGTTTGTCAACAGCCAGCCTGAGATCAAACGACCGAACAGTCTGGACAAAATCAGCACACTCCCTATCGTCAGACAAAATATCTAGATTGAAATCTCCAACTATGACAACCTTGTAATTCAACTTTCCCAGCACCCTTAGAGCCGCGTTCAGCTTACGTCGGAAAGCGTCAAGAGCCATCTCGCCACCAATCATCACTGGAGTTCTGTAGAAACAAAATATCAAAGTTTTTATATCAATGAGATGAGTACCTGTAATTTCAAATGTTTTTTCATCCGACAGAAAATCAAGAATTGTCGTTTTTACAGCATTAATACAGTCCCTGGTATAAATCATGACACCCCCTCCTTTAGAGACCATTCTGTGGAAAGAACCAGTAATGTTGTACCCAGGAATGTTGCACACATCTATCTCGTCCTGTGCCAGCCAATGCTCGCTGATGCAAATTACATCCGGGTCCACTTCGTTGATCGTTACGTTTAGTTCATTTAGTTTATTTCTGAGGCTTCGTATATTTGTGTAGAAAATCTTAAAACGATCTTGTTTCTCTATTGGGTGCGTTTCTCTGCCGAAAAAACCGGAACCTTTTGACCAGTATATTATTTGGCCAAAATTTCGCATCGTATACATCCTTCTCCAGCTCTGACTCAACTCCCACCTTGAAAGACGGGAGACCTTAAGAATGCAATGCCTCCACAAGGAATGTCTTCTCAGGGCACTTTTGTTCAAGATATTTCTTGACTTGCTCGGCGGTTGTCTGGAGCTTACATCGCCCAACATACACTCACAAACGTTTACTTGCTGCTGCAAATTCATCGCCCGCAGATTCCATCTGTGAGCTCCCAATAATAACATCGTCTCTTGTTTGATTTCTTCCATCGGTGTGTACACGTTTTTCTGTGCCAGTTGGTTTTTTTGACTTGTTGGAAGCGATAACCGCCAAATCCCGATTTTTATTTGATTGACGATCTTTGGATACTTTTACTACTGTTCTTGAAACTTCCTCGATCTGTTCGCTTCATACATTTTCATCCCTTGCATGGGTCACGTCGGACATCATCTTCAGCAATCGGTCGTTCTGGCCACGTAGGTCCGCCACCTCGGCGCGCAGTTGCCGCATTTCTTCTTTCAACACTTTGTTTTCTTCAGCCATAACTTTCTTAATTATTGTTTCAAAGTCACCGCTCTTTTTCAGCTTTTTATTTGAAATTTCCAGGTTCAGCCAGTTTTTATTCTAACTGGCCTGTACTTATAGTACCTATACCCATCTAAAACAATAGCAAAGTTATCTAGCACCTGAAGGGACTAAATACATAAGTTTATAAAAATAACAGATCGTCCTCAGGGTCATACTCAACAAGGTGGGGAAGATTATCAAATGTTGTGCCCCTACAGAACTTACACATCTGCGAACAAGACAAGTAAGATCGCCTGCATCTATATTTTAGACCGCAGTTCTTCTTGCAGTTGCGAGACACTATCTTCAAAAGAGCCTCCGGAGCTGGAGGAAGATGCGTCTTGACGGGGACCAACTACACGTGGGTGCTCCCGCGTAGCCCGCCATGTCGTTTGTTCACACACCTAGAGTACCTTAGCTATTATTATCAAGCGAAAACCCGAGGTTAATCCGAGGTCTAGGAGCCGCGATATTGCGTGGAATGACAGACACACAGACGGACGGACGGACGGACGGACGAATAATGAAATAAAATATCTTTGTTGTTTGTACATCTAGAGTACCTGAGCTATCATCTAGCAAAAACCCAAGCGCAATCCGAAGTAAAGTAGCTGAGATATTGCCGGACATTGCAGACGGCAAGAACAAGAACAAACTATAAGCGCTAAAACCATAGAGGAAAATTGCGAAACTGTACCTAGTACCTACTCATACGAGTACTACCAGACCAGATTTAGTCAGTACGATGCTGTGCATATTGAACGTAGGATCAATTATTACAGACCAAAGTCTAGGTTAATAATGTTTTAGTGATTTTCCCCATATAATGCGTTTGACGTAACTTCATAGAATCTTTATTGGAATTGCTGGACAATTCACAAAAAAGCTAAAAGATACGTCATTTTGGAGTCAAAACTGTAGGGAATGTACTGCATATAATAATACCGAGTGATATTCAGTGGTCGATGCAAAAAAAAAAATGTTAACTGAGGCATAAGAAAAAAAACACGAAAAAAGTGTCATTATCAAAAAAATAGGTCTGTATCGAACCAGTTTCTTCGAATACAGCCAATGAAGGCAGGAACTGTTAGACGGTGAGCTAGCGGTCTTTGAGGTCATGTCATTTCTGACCGCACCATACTTCTTGTGGTGATAGCCACCCACATGGTAGTTGCTGAAACGCCAGTCTGCCTCCTCAAAGCGAGTCGTCTTGGGGGCTGCCAGTTGTCAAAAGTCCCAAAAAAAAAAAAATTTTGCACCGTTAATCTGATCGACTTGAAATTTGGTACACAGACAAGGTCTTCAGTCAAATGAGCTGATTAGTTTTTGACTGTCATCTGTCAAGTAGAAGTGTCATTATCAAAAAATGACAGAAGTTGTATTTAACAAAACTTGACTTGCAATATGTTGTTTGGAAGCTCTGAAAAGACTGTATTCAGGACAGTTGAAAGAACCCCCCCAACTCTCATTCGTCAGTAACTAAAAAATATTAAAGTTCAAAACTTTGACATTTTGTTCTTCAAAATCTGTCCGATAGACTAAGATCAAATTCGGCATAGAGCAACAAACTAGAATAATCTAAATAAATCTGCAGTTGGAGTTCTCCACCATTTCCCAACAAGGCGTTACGGATTTTTAAATTTCCTCTTAGCCGTTGCCACCCGAGAGGGCCGCTCAACCAGATTCTGACCAGGACGACACACGTTCAGTGTGGAACTCAACTCAGATGGTCTTTTTTGCACGCATAAAAACATAATTTCAATCCAATAGTATCATATTCACTTGACTCATTGACTTGGCTTGATGATTCAATACATTCAAATTGAAATAGTTATTTCAGTTCAATACGAAGCCAGTATTTGTTCGAAAAATGTGATAGTTTTGTCAGACATTCTCAAAATGAGACTATTCTTTTGACCTGATATTATCGAAGATCTTAGATGTATTAAACGTTGTTTTTGAAACAACTCTCAAGATAAACTTGTTCAGAACAAATGAAAATTTCCTCTCAAGCATTTCAAGATCTCTAACTGAGAATATTGGAAACTTTACAGTCTATAACATATTGTGATTTTAATCTGAAAATGCAATCTTCGAAACAGCATTTCAACTTACTGAACTCAAATGCCATAATGCTTGAACTAAGACGATGATCAGTTCCCCCAAATATTCAATTATTCTTGAAATTATTGTATTTTTTTGGTCTGGAAACTGAGACTTTTCGATCAAGAATATGTATTATCAATCCGCCCCTCGATCCGCCCGAAGTTTCATTGTATTGCGTCATCTTCCGGCAACAACACTAGCACGCGCACAAACACGCCAATGTGAGCAACTTCTGCTCCTGCAAAAAAAAATTATACCTACCGCGTGTGCAACATGGAGCCGCATCTCCAACTTTGGATTGCAATCCAAAAATTATCGAAGAATTCAGAGGTAAGTTCCTTTACTTACTCACTTGTTAAAACCGTGCGATCCACAAAATTCGACATCGGAGGTGGCTTTGAAATCGAGAAATTCGGCCCTTCGGCCAATTCAGTCGCTCCATTACTCCGATCCATCAATATTTTGTTTCCAAAGCCAACCCCAACTCCGAATTTTGTGGATCACATGGTATCATTTGATAATTAGGAGCTCAAGATGATCAATGTTTTCCCATCATTACTACATAAAATTTTGTGTATGTATACCTTAATAGTTATGCGAGATTCTCTTTCGTGCAAATTTCAGTTGAATTCACGCAAGTTGTCCACATAGTGTTGCAGTGCCGGTTGATGAGTGCTGCGGCACCCGGCGCGACAGTAAAATGATGCCTTTTTGTTTTCGAAGAAGAAAGAAGAAGAATAAGAAGAAAGAATAAGAAGAATTCGTTTTTGTTTGAAATGTACCCTCTGGATTTGGATTTCTCTTTATTTTTGTACTTGAACTTCTGCGAAATACATTTTTTTTCAGTATGCCATACTTAATTATTGTAATTTCAGCCTTTATCCATAAGCTTGTAGAGGTATACAGGGTCTCTAAAGGACTTGTGCCTCAGAGTCAATAGCCCAGGCGCCAGGGAAAACAATAAGGAAATAATTGTTTCCTGGCTGGAAACTAGCTTAAATCGATCTGTGTAGCTTAGGTTTTGACATACTAGTTTCCCCCCTTTCGGAAATGTCGGCGTCATGTCGCCATCATCAACAAGAAGTGCACCAGCGTGGTTTTTGCCGAATATCTTAATTTTGGGTCATCTGACAGCAAAAGATGTAAGGAGTCATTTTGAAGCCTATGAAATTCCCTACAGTTTGGTTTTTCAATCAATTTCCTGCAACCTATGGTCTTTGAGATAGAGCTTCTGGAAGCGAGAGTCATTGTCGTGAAAGCTCCATGGCCACTTGACTCGAAAAACTAAAATGTCGATGTGACAAAAAAAAATTTGAAATGAGATTACTCGGAAACTCTTCATGCTATAGTTGCGGTGATAGTCTTAAACTCTTCCTCTTGAACCGTAGATTACAAATATTGGAAAGTTAAAAACGTCACATCGTACATATACAGGGTGTACTACGGGAATCAAATCAGAACAGAGAAATTTGACATATTTCTTCGATTTAGCCTATGCGAAACTCTAAGCACTTATCACGAGTCCAATATCAATATGTATTGCTCTGTAAGCTTCACTTGATACACTTAAGGCTAAAGGGGACTGAAATTGAGTACCAAGTGTGCGACAGAGAGAAAATACATCAAAAGTAATAAAATGTTTTTGAGAAAACTATCGGTCCGATTTTGGATCTAAAAAAAGGGTTATACTCAGATTTCAATTCTATTTGATGCACTAGTCAAAAAAAAAAATCCAAAAGAAATTTTCATTTTTTTTTTCCAATTTCACAAAAAAAATTTCATTTTTTCCAAAATTGCAGGTAGTCATTTTGAAGTACTGAAAATATCAAACATTAATCTGTTTTTAGAATTTCTGTAGCATGAATGATGCCCTCCGAAACACATTTTGAAAATCTCACTTTGTTATTTGCCGCCCGCTGCAGCTGTTCTCCGCGATGAGTCATTCGTGATATAGGTAATGATCACTTTCTGCACACATGGTGTTATAATGTATTCTGAGAAATAGGCGATGTGAATAGCAGTAATAAAGATTTGTGACATTGTGGTATTACGCCGCTATATTTCGTTGCTACGATTTTTGAAATTGTAATTTTTGTCCAAGTTGATTATTCCTCTCACGTGATCACACTATCTAGATCTACAATATACTGATACTCCAACATACTCATACTCCAACATACTCATATCTGATTATAAAGGGACAAACATTGTAAAGTCAAATTGCAATTGCAAAACAATAGGCTGCACAAATGTGTATATGTATTTGAAACTATATACACTGGAAGTGAATAACAAAACCGCAAAGAACTACTACTACTAGTCCTACTCCGTCTGAAGTCTGTTTGTCTGTCTGTCCGTCCGTTTGAGTCCTGTGTGGATATCTCTCTTGTTTGTTTGTTTGTATGTCTGGCTGTCTGTGTGGTTATCTTCGTGAATGACCTCGGCTCATTTGATTTTTGTTGAAATCGTTCCATTAGAATGCACTTGTTTCGTATAAAATTCGTATTACGTGTCGTAGTACGATACGCATTTGAGTGTCGAAAAGTGGCCAGTACCTAAGAACCGTTGATGGGAAAAAAGTCATGGCATTTCAACTTTCTTGAATGGGCATGCTCCTACAAGCCCGCAAATCGATGATCTCAGGCAGTGAAATTTTGATATAGAAGTCAATCAATTTTGTTTTTTTATTTTGTCAGTCCAATATATCCTTGTACTTGGAAATAGTGAATGTGTGTCCGTTTAAGCTGAGAATTTCTCTCCAAACAAAATTGTTGATTGGTCTGTATGGTTTCCTGTATGGTCTTTTGTTTTGCCGAGTTAGGACATTTCACCTTGATGATACTACCATTCTGATGAGGAAGAAGCCCCGTCTGGCGATTCCGCAAGATATCCATGGGTCGGGTCCACAAACAGGCCTCATAATTTAACTTCATTTCGTTATGTTCAGCTCTAATCAAACCATACAACTTTTTTCTTATGGTGCGATTTTCTAAAAAACTACGTTCCATAAAGGCTCTGTTACATTGTATCACCCAGGCAACAGCCAATTGCCGACACGAATTTTTACATAACAGAGAGTTTATGGAATGTTATTTTTTGCAGAATAGCACTATTTCCTTTTTTTTTATCTTGAACGGTAAGGCCGCTATGAGATGATTACGCTAGGATCGACCACCTGTATCTTCCCATAGCTTTCAGTTACTGTGTTCAATGCCTGTTCTAAATTTTCATTAGAATCAAAGAATGAAATTGGCGCTCCTAATGGGCGACAGACACCGTTGGTATATGGGTGAACTTTTTTTTTGAATTTTCAATTTCAACAAAAATTAGTTTTAGTCATTTTGTGAGCTGCAGTTTCCTATCTCTGTGACTGTTACTTTTTGATTCACAGGCCAACTTGACGGATAGCGTTTTCCATTTCTCGTTATAAACATTTTGTGCATGAAACAGAAAACAAAATAAAGCCTCCTACTGTACTTTTCTTTATAATAGTTTTTCACTCATCTTACTTATTTATTTCTGGAGAACATCCCAATTATATCGAGTGACGAAGCTATTAATAATTAAAATTGAAAAAGTAACCGATTCGGTATTGCCCAGTTGCTTGTTACACTGTTGACATTTTCTACTATACGGGACTGGAGACATACAGTCCAGGCATTAATTCTGCAATTACGACATAGCTCTTTTTTCTCGCGGACTATAAATATTGTATGATGATACAGGACGGGAACCGCTTGCAGGTGGCGGCGGGCGGCACGCGGTGAACTTCAAAGGGAAATATTCAAAATTGATTTCGGTCGATACTATTATTGATATTTGAATTTTGAAAAACGATTAATATACAATATTTATTAGAGGATGAAATGACTACCTTAAATTTTCAACAAAAAAATTAAAAATTTGAAAAAATCAAAATTTTTTTTCCAAAAAATATAAAAAAAATAATTTTTGACTACAGCATCAAATAGTTATATAATCTGAATATAATAACGTTTGAATTTTTGAAATCGGTCAATTGAGTTAATTTTGAGAATGTTATTAGTTTCCGCGCCATCTCGCGTCTCAGAAACACATTATTTTATCGTCCCCTTTAGCCTTAAGAAGTGGTCAGCTCACAGCCTTCCTGTAAAATGTTTTAAAGGCCCTCTGAAATCATCAAAATTTACAGTAGCAAGAAATGTATGTAACAGTATATTATATACCAAGGAACCAAAGTGAATTTTTGATCCTTTGGGTGAAGTTTGTTGCTCAAGCGCCCTTTGGGTCCGAATCCCAAAATTAAAAATTCACTTTGGTTCCTTGGTATATAATATACTGTTATATACATTCCTTGGTACTGTAAATTTTCAATATTTTGATGGTTTCAGAGGGTCTTAAAAACATTTTACAGTGAAGCTGTGAGCTGATAACTTCTTTCGGGTATCAAGTGAAGCTTATAGAGCAAATCCATATTAATATTGGACTTGTTGTTAGGTGCTTAGAGTGTCGCATATAGGCTAAATCGGAGAAATATGTAAAATTTCTCTGATCTGATTTGATTCCCTTAGTACACCCTGTATATGTACAATGTGACGTTTTTGACTTTTCTATATTCGTAATCAACGGTTCAAGAGAAAGAGTTTAAGACCATCACCGCAACTATAGCATGAAGGATTCTCGAGAAATCTCATTTTGAAATTTTTTTGTCACATCGACATTTTGGTTTTTCGAGTCAAGTGGCCATGGAGCTTCTACGGCAATGCCTCTCGCTTCCAGAAGCTCTATCTCAAAAACCATAGGTCGCAGAAAGGTCATTCAGAAACTATTCCGTAGGGAATTTCATTGGTTTCAAAATGACTTCTTACATCTTTTGCTATCAGATGGCCCAAAATCAAGATATTCGGCAAAAACCACGCTAGTGCACTTCTAGTTGATGATGGCGACATGACGCCGACATTTCCGAAAGGGGGAGAATTAGTATGTCGAAACCTAAGCTACACAGATCGTTTTGAGCTGGTTTCCAGCCAGGAAACAATTATTTCCTTATTGAGCTGATTTTTGCTCCCTGGCGCCTGCGCCTGGGCTACAAAGCCAGTTTAGGGAAATGCTACAAATGTGTCAGAAAAATGTCTAAATATTTAAATTTGATTTTTATTTTTGGAGATATGGGGCGTCGAAGGGTGGGACTTTGCCCCCTCTTATTTTATTATCTGATGAGATTTGAAAAAAAATTAAGCTTTTCAGTGTGTGCGCAACAATTTTATCTACTTCCTGTACAGGACGGCGCCGGCGACTCAAAAATTCTAAAAGTACAGATTTTATGAAAATTGCATGTTAAAGAATTCTATAGAAACGAATTATTTCACTTCCTGTCTTACATCGCATTGGGGACGTCTGGAACTTTTTGCAATCGTTTTTAGAAAAAATGAATCTTTTGGGGTTTTTGAGATTATGAAACACTTTGAAAAGTTCAATTTTTCTTCTGTTCAGTTTGTCCTAAAAATTTTACTGGAAGTTCTTCGGATAATAAAAATTGGAAGGGTCAAAGTGACCCCTTTGACCCCCCATATCTAAAAGAACACCAATTTTTAAACATTCTTCTGACACATTTGAAGCATCGTTTCAAGCATTTCCCTAAACTGTCTTCGACTCTGGGGCGCGAGGACTGGGACATCCTGTATGCTCTTGCTAAAACAGAATCAAGATTGGAATATTTTCGATATAAGATAATCCTATAGTTGAACTGAAGCCATGAATTCATTCATATGAAAGCAACAAACTCTTCTTGTAAACATTTAATATATTTGCTTCAACCAGGAGCAGTATTAGTCCAATTTAGTTATAATTTTATCTCAAGAATAATTTTCTTTTACCGAAAAGCTAATATGCGGTAGTCAAGCCGATTGTTCTCATAACAAAATTACTTGCTGTATTGTTGCAAGACTTATATAATCTAATTGCAAGACTATCGTATACTTTCTGTGAAACACTGGAAATACTCCGTTTAATAAGTATTATATTTGAATTCAACGTGATCCAGCTTCCAGCTGATACTATTATAGTCTTCTTTTGGAGAAAATAAAACTCTTAGAGTGAGAATATCATCGCTTTGCGTATATACAAACTTAACATATACTTGACATTAAACGCTTTGTCTTAACTCAGATTACCTTTTTATGCGTGTGCTTGAAGATTGACTTTTTCCGACAAATTTCAGCTGATATCAAAAGAAGATTGGATTGGGTCATTGGGTGCAATGTAGGCCTACTCTCAAACGCGACGTGGTTTTCCGGCGACTATTCTTCCAAAAAGCAATTGCACATTCCGTAATAATTATCCGCCGGATAACCGGAGACGCCTAGCAGTTGAAAATAGGCATATATGACGCCCAATCCAATTTGCTTTTGATATCAGTTGGAATTTTTAGAAAAAAGTGAACCCCCGAGCAGGAAAGACCGTCTGACTTGAGTTCTACACTATAGTACAAGAAAGATAGATTTCAACCTCGGAAAAAATATGGACGTCCTGAGAATTTGATATTTTGTTCAGAATTGAGTGCTCAACAACATATCCAAAATTGCCAAAAATCGCACCCAGGGGTTTTGAATTATTGGAGGGGGGGGTAAAAATTGCAGGTAAAAATGGAGGGGATGGAACCCGTCAATCCATTGGATGCAAATACATTATCGTTCGACGTATCATATCCCATCGATACTATTTTGGCACAAAAAGTGTCCATCATTGTTGAAGGGAAGTGTGGGGGGGCGAAGCTCTGCTAGGTGGTCCATTTTGTTTTTCTGGCCATGTCGAACCGATCACGACAAGTTTGGTATCTTTTCCGACTAAATTCAATCTCCTGAACTCATATTCGATGTGTAAATTTGAATGAAAACAAGTTTGGGCAAGTTAACTTGAGAAAACTTGTTTTTTCTTTGACAATTTTCACGAATTTTTGTTTTACTGTTGGAGGCGTTCATTTTTGAAAAGTTTTCAGGGACCATTAAATTGAAGTGTATTCTCCACAAAAATCATCCACTCGATGTTTAATTTTGTTCCTCGAGTTTGAAAAATTGATTTGAACTTGAGCCGGCGCGGCGCTTCGTCTACTGCTGACCAAAACACTACAGTATGCACCTTTAAATGAGAACACCTCAAACTATTGAAGAAATAACAACTCATCTTAAAAAATTGGAGGATCTGTGAAGAATTGAATTTCCTATAACATAAACAAAATCGCCATGAATCGCACTGCAGGGTTTTGAGTTATTCAAGTGGAGAGGTAACAGTTCATAGAGTATGAATCCTGTCAAAGTGTTATCCTCATCCTCGAATCACTCAAAATCCTGCATTGCGATTCATGGCGATTTTGTTCATGTTATAGGGAATTCAGTTCTGCACAAATCCTCCAATTTTCAAAGATGAGTTGTTATTTCTTCAATAGTTTGAGGTGTTTCCATTTAAAGGTGCATGCTGTAGTGTTCTGGTCAGTAGTAGACGACACGCCGTGCCGGCTCAAGTTCAAATCGATTTTTTAAACTCGAGAAACAAAATTATATCGATCGAGTGGATGATTTTTGGTGGAGAATACACTTCAATTTAATGGTCCCTGAAAATTTTCTGAAAATGAACACCTCCAACAGTAAAACCAAAATTCGTCAAAATTGTCAAAGAAAAAACAAGTTTTCTAAAGTTCACTTGTTCAAACTTGTTTTCATTCGAATTTACACATCGAATACGTGTTCAGGAGATTAAATTTAGTCGGAAAAGATGCCAAACTTGTCGTGATCGGTTCTACATGGCCAGAAAAACAAAATGGACCACCTAGCAGAGCTTCGCCCCCCCACTACTCCCCTTCAACAATGATGGACACTTTTTGTGCCAAAATGGTATCAAGGGGATATGATACGTCGAACTATAATGTATTCTCATCCACTGGATTGACGGGTTCCATCCCCTCCATTTTCACCTGCAATTTTTTACCTTCCCTCCAATAACTCAAAACCCCTGGGTGCGATTTTTGACGATTCTGGATATGTTGTAGAGCACTCAATTCTGAACAGAATATCAAATTTTCATGACGTCCATATTTATTCCGAGGCTTTGCCGATTTTTTTTTTATTTTTCCTGTACTACTAAACGTGTGTCGTCCTCGTCAAAATTGGAACGAACGGCCCTTTCGGGTGGCAACGGCCAAGAGAAAATGAAAAATTCGTAACGCCTTTTTGGGAAATGGTGAGAAACTCCAACTGCAGATTTGATTAGATTATTTTGGTTTGCTGCTTTATGCCGGATTTGATGCCAGTCCATCGGATAGATTTTGAAGAAATGAATGTCAAAGTTTTGAACTTTGATAATTTATATTAACTCACAAATGACAATTGAAAGAGTACTCCAACCTCCATACAGTTTTCTAGGGTTTTTGAATAACATACTGCAAGTCAAGTTTTGTGAAATAAAATTTCTGTCATTTTTTGATATTGACACTTCCACTCGACAGATTATGACAGCCAAAAACTGATCAGCTCATTTGACAGCAAGACCTTGTCTGTATATCAAATTTCAAGTCGAACGGATTGACGGTGCAAAATCGTTTTTTTTAGGGACTCTTGACAACTGGCAGCCCCCAAGACGACTCGCTTTGGGGAGACAGACTGGCGTTTCAGCAACTACCATGTGGGTGGCTATCACTAGGAGTTTGGTGATACGTTTTAATGGTCGATTTCACTATTTCACGCCATCTTGACCCCGCCGCCTTCTTGATTTTTTTTTGTAAGTAGAGTGATCTTAATGGGACTTGAAACATACGTTTGCTTTGTATAACGATCTATGATGCTCAAATCAGTTCTAGGATTCTCTGACATTTTGATCAGTTATATTGAACTTTATTGTAGGTATTGTTACGGTATTCGGGTTCACCTGTTCCGAAATTAGACGTGCTGATTCACTTGTAAACAAGCTGCACTTTATTAGCTACTACCGATACAACTAAATAACGCACAGAATTATTATTCGCTTAGAAATTCACAATGTCGCTTGAGATGTTAACGCCACGGTCGCTCGATTCAAACTCTGTCGATGCCAGGTCGAGTTCCTCTCTTATAGTGGCATCGAAGGTTCTGGATGCTTCCTGTTTGATCGTTGGTGTTTCCAGCACACAAGGATTTTTCTGCAATCTGCGTCGAGAATATACGCGTACCTTCTACGGCACCTCCACCAGAAGTCTTGACGTGTCGTGACCTACCACTGCAGTCTCTCGATGCTTCCCGAATGCAACGCGGAAATCTAGTTTTCTCTGGAAAGAGCCGAGATGGTCGCGAGCTTCGTAACAGTATGAATGAACCGATTCTGATGAGATCGAAACATACTCATTCATTTATGTTCGTATACTGCAGGTAGCTACCAATGATTGTGAGGCTGGTTTCGTGATTAGCTACTTGCCACATTTTTTGACTTTCTCACAAGTGAAGCGATTTGATAAACAAATTTGGGGTGAATTTCTTCATCACTTTGCGGATCCACTCGGAAGAAAATGCGCCATCGAGCTTCAAGCTCGTGAGGGCATAATGTCACCTTGATTATCACATTGCAGTCGAGATTGCAGTACTTCTGAGGCACCATGTATGATAAATCAAAACCGTATATGTATAATCAGTATATATTCTTCTCTGCAGCAATAAAAAACATCTCTGTTAGTTTCAATAATATTCGAGGTCATAATCCTCTCCTTCAAGTAAATGGTTGTGGTTATTCCAAGGTTCAAGCTTGGTAGATATATAGACGATTCCTATAAACATCGACGTCAATATACTCCCAACTCTGACATAGGTCAGCGGTAGGTCCTGAAAAATCATTATTAAATATTTCGGTGTGAGCTCAGGGCTGCGATTCTCGAATCAGTCTAAAAAGTGTTAACATGCTGTTAAGTAGGTTCTGTTCTGACAACTGGACTGTTTGACTAAGAAAAAACCGTTGACTATCGAGAAAATAAACCATTCATTCGTTCTGTTCTGGGCGAGGTTCTGGGAGTGTTCTGGGAAAAACTGGGAGTTCTGTCGCCAACTAGCTGAACCTACCGTTTTTCTAGATTCTTTTGTATAACTGCGTTTTTCATTGACCACTATGTTGAGATTCACAGAAGAAAATCTCCAATTAGCTATTTCATGATTAAGATTTTTGGTTAGAGCCATGAAGCCGATTCGCTCACAAGACTTTGGTGGAACTGGCTGTGAGTGTGCCAAGTCATTACGCGAGTCAAAACCGCGAGTAGACCCTTGTATGCGTTTGTTCTCGACCTGAACTGGTATACTGAATCATTTGGACCGATTCCAGAATCGCCCCACTACACTGAATAAGTGGAATTGTCGGGAAGTTTGGAAGGCAATGGTGAAAAAAATAACTGTGTCTGATCTCGTCCCTGACATACCATAAGATCTTTCTTCAGCCCAAAAAACGGCAAAGCAACAAGTTCTGATATCGAATTTGTGAATCCAAGCAGCGTTCCAGCATAGTTCGGCGCTATTTCCAAGTGTAAGTAGAAAACCGACGAATAAAAACCGGACAAGCTCAACATCAGGCACCCGTTGATCATCATTGTGTATCCCGTCACGTGTGTCTTGAAGAGGTGAAAGGGAACATGGAAGAGCGCACCGATAAGGGAGACTAGGATGCCGGACCTGTACAATTGCACTTTTCTCACGCCGTGCTGTGCCAGGTTGAAAAAGACGAGTCCCAGCAGTATGGTGAGCACCGGCGTCCAAACGTACGGCATGGTGAGGATCACGGCTCGGTTGAGAGGATGCATCTTGTTGTGCTTATCGAAGTGCTCCACGTCTGCACCGAACTGGTTCTTGTACGATAATCTGGATAAATTCACGGTCGTGTGGATCAGCACGATCGCCCAGATGTTGGGCGAGGTGAGAATCTTCCTCCACGGTGCCACCGATTCGATCTGGAAAAACACGTTCATGCATTTCAGTTGTGTGGCATTTCTCTCTCCATCATCGTCTAACCAATGTAGTCCTAATTTTTCAAGACGGCAGTAGGTAGACCCCCAAATAAAACCAACTCACTCGTCTATAATCCTCATAGAGTTCATCTTTCAACGACACGTTCAAAAACTGCCTTTCTTCTTCGGTAATATATCCTTGCTCTGAGGGATCATCATAAGCAGCGTGCACCCACAAAATCAACCATGTAATGTATATTATAGCAGAAAAATAAAATACATACATCCATTTCAGCGTATTAGACAGCCACGTGTTGATGAATATCGCCATCTGGAATAGTTAGGTAACAGGTACTTAGATTTTATACTTGAGAATTTGAAATCAATCAAAATCTCACAGCTTGGCCCAGCAAAATGCTGCAGTACACTACACTGCATATTGCGAATCGTTCCTTCGGCGGTGCCCACCTTGACAACATCACGGTGGCCGCCGGTAACATGCATCCGTAACATAAATGCATAACGCCAGTTATCCCATCCACAAGAATGCTGTTGTAAACTTGTCCAACTGCGAACGGAATCGAACACAAACAGATGCCCAGTAACAAGACCGCAGTGAACAAGATCCATTTGGCACCAAACATTTCGGCAAACCTGCCGGCAGCCACTTGGGGTATGATCTTGACGGCATGCCAGATGCCCACGTACGGGTATTGGTTTTTTCTGTTCAAAAGGTTCTATGGATGGAACGAAATAGTTGTAGGTACAAGAATGAACTGTTGAGATTTCGATTGATATGTCGTTACTTTCACTTCATCCGGGATGTTGCTGGATGCGACTTTGGTCAACATGTCGTAGCTGGTCTTTTGGTATTGGAACAGGATCAGGATTCCCGTGATGAGAAAAACGACTCTGTATCGTGTCCTGATGAGACCCCCTGCATATAGAGGAGAGCTGAGATGAAGGACGTGAACGAAACGTTTGTTATACTACTTACGACTGTAAACTTTCTTCGGTGCGACGAACTGCATTTCACAATGTTGTAACTGGCTTGACGTAGTAGGCACGTCATAGCTTCATGTCAGTTTGACATGATATTACAATGACAGCATTGTTCAGGTTAAGGTGTTGAAGTCAATTGAGGTACCTTCGAAGCTCGCTTCAAGGTATTTTTTGACCACTCGATATTCCGGTTCCACGTATCTGTAGGTTCCACTAGCTTGCGATCGCGGCGCGGCTGTCACAAATTGAAGTCCACTCAAGTGAAATGGGTCTGACCAGATCAGCGCCAAAAAAATGCTTGAGCTATCTATTTTATTTCGGATGAAGCAAAGTGTCTCTACCCTTTTGCACGAGTTCTTCGGTTAGGAACCTATAAGGTTCTATACCTATGAGAAACTCAAAATGTCACTTCTCAAGTAAGATCCGACCTAAGACCATTCATCCGTTTCAATATACAATTGCTTCAGTGAACTTTATTATAGCCTTGGAGATGCCTACTGGCAAAAGCGGTTGGCCAAAGAAGTAATTTGAGGAAGAAAAAGAATAAAATCGGATATTTTTCATTCCATTTCAGGTTTGTTATTTGCACGTGCTCTGGGCTGCAGCTGATGTGAATTCCCGAACCCTAAGAGATATCTGGGTTGCGTTGTGTGAATCTTTCGAGCCAGTCCCATCCCGTCATGGCTTTCTCATCGTTGCAATAGTGCTGTAGGTTATTTTGAACGTGAACAAGTTTGCAAACATTTTTGGTTATAAGACCGTACAAACGCGTTTTCCTGTTTTTTTTTTTATATGATCCACTAGCTCTCTTTCTAGCTCAGGGTCGAATGTCGGTCTTTGTCCATCCATGTAGTCTTTCCCGCAACCTTTGGAGATTCTGTTTAGCCCCAGGCAACGTCTTCGTAAAGTACCGAATGGTACGTTGAAGGATCTGGAGACTAAAAGCAAGCCCATTCTCTTGGATTGGATTGCTTCGATGGCAGCTTGCATGTTTTCTTCCACCCACTTCCGACGGTACCTTTCGATTGTATTTTCCGGCCAACCTAACTTTCTGCACAAACCCAAAACCCAAAAATGTTTCATATTTTAAACGGCTCCAGGGTTCGACAAAATGCTTGGGGCTAGACGGGATACTATTCCATTTCGCCCTCGATCTCGCCCTATGCCATCACTAGCCCACAAGAACATGTACAGAATCAAAACTAGTTTCTAGTTTAGTGAAGATATTAGTTGAAAAGACTCAAAAAGGTCGACACACGTGCCTGTTGGATTTCGATGATTGTTGCTCGGCCGGTCTGATGTTTTGAGATTACTTCCCAAATTCATCCTTCTGTTATCCTTCGGTGCAGAAATTTTTTTGCCTTTTTCACTCTGTTGAGACTAGTTTCCCCAACACGAAAGAAAATATTTGCTACCACGAACGTAGAAATATTAGGTTATAATCTAACGGCTCAATGCCAAGTTGCCGGCGCAACGTTGAGACGGCGTAACTCGCCAAACACAGCGAAGTGATTGGTCGTTATTTGTCGTTGCTATGGTGATCTCGCTTACAGTGGTCTGAGTCCCAACTTGGTATCAAACCGTAAGTTTCCACACTTGTATCAGAAAAAAAAAGTCGCAAATAACATAATGAAATATAGCAAGTGTGAGGAAACATTTCTCACCCCCAAAAAACAAATAAACTTCAATCAACACTCCAGATCATAGAATACCTGTAATGTATAGGTCATCGTAGAGAGTATAAAATATGAAATATGAAACCGGGAGGAGTGGTCGTAGTTGCACGAGGTTCTGTTTGCACATGCCGGTAGAGATAGAAACCGTTGCTTCGGCTATGGAAGATCGGGACATCTTCGTCGGGACTGCAGGCAATGGTCGAATTCAGCAGACCGTTGCATAGCGGAATGGGGAA
The DNA here is from genome assembly GCA_949128115.1 of Anaspis maculata. Taxonomy (NCBI): domain Eukaryota; kingdom Metazoa; phylum Arthropoda; class Insecta; order Coleoptera; family Scraptiidae; genus Anaspis; species Anaspis maculata. The sequence goes on along the minus strand of OX421966.1, from coordinate 66,756,035 downwards.
CTGCTGATCGAGAAAGTCACCAACCAAGAGAAAGCAATCGTAGAGGAGGAAGACCACGTTGCTTTGAATGTGGAAGGGACGGACATCTGCAACGCGACTGCAGGCGACGATACGCTTCAGCCGACCGTTTCATGCTAGAACGGAGGGCTGCTTATCGAGGAAGTCAACTTCGTTCTGGAAAGAGTCACGGCAATGGCAACACGGATGGTCTTTCCCGAAGACCACGCAACGAGGACTGCGGGCACGACAAGAGGGTGAACCAGCAGACTGAAAACGTCAAGGCTAAAGCACTTGTCGTTGAAACTCCAAAAAACTGGACTACGGCTGAGCTCAAGAAGAAGCAGCGTGAGAACTCAGACTTCGGTACGCTTGCTGAAAGAAAGGAACTTGGCCAGGACAGACCAGAGTGGGCCGAGATCTCTGGTAAAGCACCCGAAATCAAAGCTCTTTGGGCACCGTGGAATTTCCTAAGGATAAATAATGGGCTGGTGCAGAGAGTCTGGGAGAGTCCCGATGGGAACAAAGAGATGGTTCAATTGGTGCTTCTCAAGAAGAGAGTGAAAAAGGTCCTGAAGAAGATGCACGATGACGTCACTGGAGGGCACATTGGGGTGAACAAGACGTCGGCCAAGGTGCGCGAGCGGTTCTACTGGGTGAATACAAATCAATTCAATCCTTCATTGTTTATATTAGGTAGGTACAGTGCCCGGATAACAATTGAGCGAGAGACATATCATGAATTCTATGTAAAATAATACTTAGACATAAATACATAAGCAGAATGATGATAACACAAACAGGCACAGGCGACGTTCAGACAGCTTACAGTTATTCTGAAAAATGTTACATGCTTATTCTAAAAAGCAAAAAAGAAAGAAATAACACATACAGGGTGTTTCAATGGAAACGAGCCACCTTGAATAAATTCTTGCCTGGTGAAATTGAAAAAAATTCCTGAGACCCGTCGATTTTTGTTTCGAGGGGGACCCCCTCACCACCATCCACCCCAACTTCGGAATCTCAAATGACACCACCCATCTTGTGATACATCAAATTAAAGAGAATCAAATTCTCTTTCTGAAAAAAGTATTCCCAAAATTTCAACTCCACCCCTCTTTTACCTAAAATTCTCTTGAATGTCCAATTAATCATTCTCAACCCCTAAATTCTCTTCAATTCAGTCAGTTTCATCCTGAATAGCATTGAAAAAGAGAACATAGTGGAAAAAGTGCCAATCACACTCACCCCTTCGCCTCTCCTCCACCCCAACTTCAAAACTTACCAAGACAACACCTAGCTTGTGATACATCGGATTGAAGGGAACTCAATTCTCTCTCTAGAACATTTTCTTATCCACAATTCTCAGCCCTTTCCCCATTAAATTGAACATTCTAGGTATTCTAGAGGGGTTTTTGAGAATTTTGGAAATATTTTTTTTGGGAAGAGAATGTGATTTTCTTCAATTTGATCTATCACAAAGTACACCCTCTCAAGAAACACCCTGTATATCACAGTCAGGTGTGTGAATTATGAGAAACACTGTTCAATGAAGATTGAACATGATCACCGCGTCCAAAAGAGCGAAAACGTTTATTAATTGTCTGTCGTATACATTTGCTGCACTTCAGACTCGTCTGCTTCAGCCCGCTCTGCTGCGACGGTAGTTCTGGATTTTGGTTTTGGTTGTATGTCTTCTTCTTTGGTTCTATTCCTCCACCATTGTAGTAGAACGTAGAGGATGCCGACCACGACTGCACCCATCCCAAACATAGCGGCGCTGGTGATGGCGGTGTGATGGGTCATCTTTGCCCAATTCTGCTCGCTCAATTTTTGTTCTAGTTGTTCTTCCTGTCGCTTTATCGATGTGATCTGGTCGGAACTATCCAGAACTGGTTCTTCATCTTGCAGTACGGCCGGCCGGGCTCGACTGGTGATGTCCGTCGCGTCAAGTAAGGCCGGAACATGCTTGGTGAACCCGGCCAGTACTTGGATCTTCTGGAGTCTTCGCGGTGTCAGTATGTTGCGGCTCGTCTTGATGATGCACTCTTGACTGATCTGGATCATTCCACTGTCGCGAAGTTCAACGTCTTCTCGAATCCCTTGGCATATGACGGCTATCTTGACTGGTTTGTTGGTTACGAATAGCCACGTATTGGCAGTGTCGAGTCTCTTCCACGTGATTGTAGTGATACGCGCTTTTTGTATTCTGCAAGTGTTATTTTTGGTCCGTTGGAATATATCGTTCATGATACAGTTCGAGCTGTTCTCTACACTTTGAACTGTAGAGGGTGTGCATAGGTATGTGTTGTCGTCAAGAACGATGCTGTCCTTGAGCTCTTCATCTGAAAGGTGGAAGTATAGCTGTGTGTTGTAGTCGACAGCTATAATTCCATCTGGCACCTCCAGCATCAGGCACGAGTCGTTTTCAACTTTCAATGGTATCGGCGTGGTTTTGTAGATGGTAAAATTGGATTTATCCGCCATTGGAAAATGTCCATATACATGGATGAACTCCTCGCTGACTGTCACTCTTGTGTTGATCAATGGTCGTGTTCAGATCTCGATGTTGGAAGGAAGCTTTGTGCTTGCCTTGATAATTTCGTCGTTGATATGAACTGGCGTCATCAGTTCGTAAAACTCTCTTTGACTCAATTGCACGTTCAGCAATTTGTTATAGTGGTGCATAATGTCTTGAATGTAATTGTTTGCCAGTTCATATGATGTCAAAATGTTGATGTTTATTTTGTTCTCGTCGGCCCACCATTTTTTCATTGCATTCATCAACGAACTTAATGTTTTCGTTCAGTTTGTCCTGAAATATTCTCAATTTTTTGTTGATCCTGACTTCTGTCATGTTAAAGGTTGATAGGGCCGATATCATAAATTTTGTTTGGTGACTTGATGCTTTCATTAGCTCTTGTTGATTTTTCTCCAGGCTGTCTATATCTTGATATACTTCATCATTGACCCCCGAAGAGTGCTGTCATTAGTTTTCCGACGAGTCCCCTCTTTTTCCGTTGAGTTCTTGAAGCGATGCTTGATTTTATCCATTCCATTTGACTTTCTGATTCTTGGAGATGTTGTAGTAGCTGCACGCATGTCTCATTGTGGGATTTACCTCCGACTTTGTCACAAAGTTGCTCCATTTGTCTCGTTGTGTCTCTAACGGTTTGTACGTCTTCTTCTAGCTTTGTTCGGTTGAACTGTAGTTCGATCCGGAATATACCTCTTTCGATTCTTGCTTGTCCCAAATGTTCTATATATAGTCCCGGTGCTGGATGTAGTACCTTGTACCTGTGACTGATTTCTTGTGCATGACCTTGATGCTCTGTCGTGACCATAATTGCAAGCAACATGATGAATACTCTATGGCCTTTTTGTTGTATTCCTCCCGTTCTTTCAAGCGTGACTGCTCGGACCAAGTTATCCTTCCCTGGATGAGCTTCTGCTATTGTCGCAAGCGGCCATTTGCTATGGTGAAATAGTTCTTCCATGATGACTATGCTGCCAACTCTCACGTTATCCTGTTTATTCTTCCACTTGTACCGCTGTTGTAGTTTTGACAGATACTTCTAACTCCATATCTTCCAGGAATCTCTTTTCATTTTTTGTAACAGTCTCAATTTTTTCGATAGTCTTGTACTGACGGATGTTTCGATGGGGTCAGGTGGTAACACCAATGCTCGTCCAATCAAGATCAAGAAATGACCTGGCGCTAATTATTCGTTTTCTGCACTTGAAAGACAAAGAAACAACATCTTTATGTATTCGTACTCGACGTCCTTGTTGTTAGTAGTTCCGTAGTAATTTGAATGCCTAGAAAAAAGTTCTTGTTGAGTCAAGATTGGTAAACGTGCCGAGAAGTCAAGAGAAAGCCAAGGTCAAGCAAGCATTCAAGTGTTAATCAGGCGATATTCTGGACTCCGTTCAAAAACCTGGAGTATAGGGGAAATCTTCAGTTGAATAGTGTGATGTCAGAATACCTCGGGTGAAAATATTGCTCAAAAAAAAATTACGGCAATAATAGACTTAAGCCATATAGACAAGCTAAGAATTCTGGAAGCAAAAAGTAAGTAGAAGGAATTATACAGGGTGGTCCAGGTTTTAGTCGACAAACTTTGCAGGCCGATAAAGGATAAAAAAAGTAGTCGACTCACCCCAAAAACTACATATCTGAAATGCATATTAAAAAAATTACAGGTCTTTAAAGTTTCAGAAAAAAATTGTTTTTTTCTTGATAACTTTTGAACAGCTTGACCGATCTCGCTCAAATTTTGCACATATGGTTGAGAAACACGTCCTTGGTGATTTGTTGAAAAAAATACTGTCAGAATGACGCAGTGCCGTAGATATGGGGGTACACTAACACTCTCACCCCCTACTTTCTACGCCACTGGATATTTTGTTCTACGGCACTGCGTCATTCTGACAGAACTTTTTTCAAAAAATCACTGGGGACGTGTTTGTTAACCCTATGTGCAAAATTTGAACGAAATCGGTCAAGCTGTTCAAAAGTTATCAAGAGAAAAACAATTTTTTCTGCAACATTGAAGGCCTGTAACTTTTTTAATATACATTTTAGATATGTACTTTTTGGGGTAAGTCGACTTTTTTTTTATCCTCTATCAGCCTACAAAGTTTGTCGACTAAAACCTGGACCACCCTGTATACATAGACTCCGCCATGACAGCTTGGGAAAGGGAAATTCCGGCATCAGGGACTTAGCCAGAGCACAGAAAGCCAAGAGAGCAAGCATAAAAGTCAGATACCAAAACATTGAAATTGATAATAAGACCAAGATATAATGGTACGCGGAAGAACAAAAATCAACAGACGCGCGGGAAGCCCACACTGTTCTGAAAAATAAGTGCGGGCAGAATTATCAAGCATCTAAAAATCGAAAAACACAATGAGAAGGAAATAACGACCCATTCAATGAAAATGACAGAAGAAAAAATGGCGAAGGATTCAGTTAGCCTCAAAGTAGAGAAAATTAAAGTTTCATTTCGGAATGTTTCTGGTTTATCGAAGAGAGAAGACAGTTTTTGGGAAAATATAAGGGGATTCAAGGTGGTTTGATTGATGGAGACATGGGTCGAGGAGAAGAATTGGGAGAGGAAGGTGAAAGTGAGAAAGCCCTGCCAAGCGAGTATCGATGGGAATACCAAGCAGCAACAAGAGGAAAGGGTGAGGGCATAGCAGAGGGAGGAATAACTACAGAAGTGAGAAGAGAGATGGAGGAAAAAGTAGAACAAAACACAAGCACAAACAATGTAATGGAAAAAACAGTGAACTTCGGCCAAACTAGATGGAAAATAATAACAGTTTACAGCACAAAGGAAACTGAGGATGATCGGATATTGGTCGGCGAAGATTTCAATGCCAGGATAGGAGAGAAGGGAAAAAGTATGAAGAATTGGAGAAGAATAGGAACAGACCAGCGAAAGATGAAGTTGAAAAGAGGGAGGCTTCTACTTGAATATTAGAAGAAAGGGGATGGGAGATACTAAATTGAAATGAAATGGGAGACGAGGAGGTAGAATATACGAGTACATATTACGTCATAGAGAGGGTGGCAACAGCAATAGATTACGCAATGGCGTACGAAAAAGCACTAGAAAAAAATACCAACCTTCAAGGTTGAGGGAAGAGTGAAGTCAGACCACCTAACATCAGAAATAGAAATCGAACTGGAGGAAGAAATGAGGAGAGTCGGAGAAGAGAGAAATTGGAAGGCAATAGAAAAGTGCTGCTGGAAGGAGGAAGAAATTTTACTATGCAGGAGCAGAACAAACGGGATTGAGTGGAGGGCAGAAACAGTACAAGAAAAATGGGGGAACTATGCAAGATCATAAATAAGGCAGTAGAACGGAAAAAGATAGTCATACGGAAGGTAAAAAAAACGAGTGATGGGACGTGGAGTGTACAAAAAGAGAAAAAGCACAAAAACGACTGACGGAGTGGAGACAAGATACAGGAACGAGAGAAGAATCCACCGAAGCAAGAAATAAATCCCGGGAGTATTATTGTAAGAGGAGAAATTTGGAGGGAAGGAGAAGAATTGAAAATCAGATAAATGTAACACGAATACGAAATATGAGAATACATTCACAGAGGAAGAAGAAAAAAAGGGAGAAAGTCAACAACAAACGAAAAATGGAAGATTGGTTGGATTAATTAATGGAACTACTTGCAGGAACAGATGGAAAGACATAGCAAAGATGAAAGAAGACAAGAAAACGGGACACTCGACTTTAGAAAAAGAAGAAATAATGGAACAAACTCAGAAGCTTGAGAAAAGAAAAACTCCAGGTGAAGACGAAATCGAAAATGAAGAGTGGATATGGCACAAAAGATATACTATTTAGAAAGACTGAACAAAATACTGAATGAGATATGGCGAAGAGAAGGGTTTCCTGAACAATGGAGGGAAAGCATTATGTGCCCCATCTACAAGAAGGAAGAGAAGGAGGAGATGACCAACTAGAGGGGAATAACGCTGTTGAACACCGCTTACAAGGTTCATGCAATGGTGATAAAAGAAAGACTGACTAAAAAGATAGAGGAAACAAATATAATTATGTACTACCGGGTAGACAAGCCGGCTTTCGAAAAGGAAGAGGCACCGTGGACAACATATACATCCTCCACCATCTCATTAAAGAAAAAATGAATTAGAAAGCAGGATGAGTGAATGCGCTGTTCGTGGACTTGAAGACAGCCTCCCATAGCAGAGGAAGAAGAGAGGAATTATGGATGAATTTGAGAGAAAGAGGGATACATGAAAAACTAGTGAACAGAATAGAAAATATAAACAAAGAGACAAGACAAGAAACAGAGTAAGAATTGATGGGGAGGAGAGTGGCTTATTCTTTTACACAAGAAAGGGTGGTCAACAGGGATGCCCCCCAGCCCCACATTATCTGCAGCGTACTTGGTGAATATAGACGAAATATTCCAAAATGCGCAGGCAGGAGGACTTGTGGTGGGAAAGGAAAAAGTATGGATACTGGCGTACGCGAATGATTTGGTGATGCTAGCTAAAGATGAAAGAAATATGAGAGAAATGATTGCAAACTTGTAAAGGTTTTAGAGAAAGGAAAAGTTGGAATTGAATGTAAGTAGCTGAAGAGAACAAAACTATTGATTTTTGGGAAGGAAAAAAGAAGGAAAACGGAAATGGAATAGAAATGGTAAGAGAAATTCAAGATCGAAGAAGTGAACGAGTTCAGATACCTCGAATATGTGTGAAACAGAGCTGACACCATGTTAAGGAAATGATGAGGAAGGCGAATAGAAGTCCAGGAAGCACATGTAGAATGGGAGAGAGAAAATTTGGACATGACATAGGAAGAATAATGATGATGTTTGACAGTTTGGTGGGTAGCATATTGATGTATGGAGCTGAAATATGGGGATGGAAAGAGTACGAAGAGGTGAAAAGAGTGCAGGAGAGATGTCTGAAATGGCTACCAGGATTGAACAGGAGACACCGGGATATATAGTGAGAGAAGAAACAAAGAGATGGGAAATGAGAATTGAAACAGGAAGAAGAGCGGTCAAGTACGGAGAGAAAATGGAAGACAGAGAAAACTGCAAAATTTTACAAGAATGTTGGAAAGTGAAACTGAGGGACGCAAAAAGAAGGACACTGAACAAAAGAGAATTTCTACAGAAGCCTCGGAAGAAGCGGTTACTCGAGCGAAGAGGTCAAAAGAATGAGAGATACTGATGTAGAAAGCCGGGAAAGGAGAGAATCAATGAGAAATACAAGATATGATGAATTATACGCAAAACAAATAACAGTAGATGGACCAAAATACTTCAAGAGAGAAAACATAAAAGAGAGACACATGACAGCAAGATTCAGATGCGGGAATGAGGAGAGGGATGATAATTACTGGATGGATCAAAAGGAAAGAACATGCAGAATGTGTGGTAATGAGAGAGAGACAACAGAACACATGTTGAAGGAATTCACAGAAATGCGAGAAAGTCAAAAAGGAATGTTGAACACACTGCAAGAAGACGGAAATGGGGTTGGAATGGATGAAGATCATGAGAACAAGAGAGAAAGTTCAGTGTCGTTTTAATGAATATGTTATGAGTAATAATTTTTATTTGATGTAACAATGTGAGTGTCGAGGCTCAAGAATTGTGAGAGCATTATAGTTGATAGAGTACTCGGAATACCAGAGAGATCTTTGGGCGGAGCTTGGCTGCGCGAACTGAGCTTATCCAGTGGCGCACCTAGATTTGCAGTGAGATTCAGTGAGATTTTAGGTTCGCCTGTGACCTGGTAATGGTCCAGCACTCCAGCTTACGGTGTTGCTTTCCCTTTTTCAACACATGGATTCGTACAAAACGATTTTGGATTTATTGCTACAGTAAAAAAAAATAGACTGAGGCCAGAAATATTTTCGCGACAGCATATTCAAGCCAAAAATGTTCTCGCGATAAAATATCTCGAAGCAAATATACTGACGGACAAAATTAGCGTTACACTTTTTTAAAATATTGGCGAAGACGAACCCGTTAACAGATTCTCTCAAAATTTTTCGAGGAGCAAGCTTGAAGTGTTTTCTTCAAGTCCACAATCGCGCAAAGACGTGGTCCGCAAGATAACTGAGTTGTACGATCTGAAAGGTAGATATAACCAGAAACCATTTTCGTAGAATTTTCCAACACATTCAAGAGATCTTCCTAAGGCTGCAGAAAAGGTAGTTCTCACTTAAAATCGTGTCAGTAGGTGGTTCATACCCTTTGTAGTCTTCCTGCATGATTTAAACAGCACAAAATGTTCACCCACTCAGTGTTAGTTCTTTGTTTAATGAAATGAGAGAATTTCCGTATGATTTTCAAAAATGCTTTGTGTAATTGGAAAATATGTTTTTTACGTACTTGAGAAGGTAATGCAGCAGCAAATGGTTGAAAACATTTCTTGTCTCCTTCGCAACCTCTTCATGTGGTAAGTCATTTCCTTACCATCAGCTGATAAACCGTTGTCGAAAGAATCAAAACAGTCCCGGTGATACCTCAAGTTTCATTGAAACCTCAGAGCGCCATCGGCTTGGTATCCGACCCTCGAGGTCCTCGATTAACCATAATTTAACATCTTGTTGGTACCCTCTACAAGAATGGTGAAGGAAGCAGATTTTCTCGAACTCGTTCAAAAAAATGCTTTTTCATTTGCCACTTATCCGATCTGTATGGTCAAATACACAAAAAATCCTCATCTTGTGTTTTGAAGTCAATTTTTGTGACTTCCGTGCATCAACTTGCACCCAGTGCAACTTTGAGGATTTTTGTCGCATTTTATTCATCGTTCGTCAAGAGAAACCTCGATGCCTTCATTCATCAACGTAATCATGAAAATGCATAGACAGTTCCTCAGAGTCACGCAATCAGCCTTCATTTTGGATGTTGCAATGGGTTTTCCCAGGTGCGAACAGCCGGTCGGGTTGGCGGGTTGCTATGCTAGAGTACGTGGCTCGTACCCAGGAAGTTTTTGAAAGTTTATTCGTCATTCTGTGCAACCAAAGGAGCCTTCCAAGGACTGGTGGTAACTCGTATTTCGAGAACAAAGGTCTACCTGAAGATTTTCAATCCTTGCAATCCTGTCGTTGATCATTTTGCAAAATGTGAATCATACCTTTCATTATTGTAAATTAACAACAATCAATAAGGTACTGCTGCCTGATCCTGACGTTGACGCTTGTCAGAAAAAAATATTCAAGCGATACAAAATTACCAACGATAGGATTGCAAGGATTGAAAATCTTCGGGTAGACCTTTGTTCTCGAAATACGAGTTACCACAAGTCCTTAGAAGGCTCCTTTGGTTGCGCAGAATGACGAATAAACTTTCAAAAACTTCCTGGGTACGAGCCACGTACTCTAGCATAGCAACCCGCCAACCCGACCGGCTGTTCGCACCTGGGAAAACCCATTGCAACATCCAAAATAAAGGCTGATTGCGTGACTCTGAGGAACTGTGTATGCATTTTCATGATTACGTTGATGAATGAAGGCATCGAGGTTTCTCTTGACGAACGATGAATAAAATGCGATAAAAATCCTAAAAGTTGCACTGGGTGCAAGTTGATGCACGGAAGTCACAAAAATTGACTTCAAAACACAAGATGAGGATTTTTTGTGCATTTGACCATACAGAGCGGATAAGTGGCAAATGAAAAAGCATTTTTTCGAGCGAGTTTGAGAAAATCTGCTTCCTTTACTATTCTTGTACAGGGTACCAACAAGGTGTTGAATTATGGTTAATCGAGGACCTCGAGGGTCGGATATCAAGCCGATGGCGCTCTGAGGTTCCAATGAACCTTCAGGTATCACCGGGACTGTTTCGATTCTTTCGACAACGGATTATCAGCTCATGGTAAGGAAATGACTTACCACATGAAGAGGTTGCGAAGGAGACAAGAAATTTTCTCAATCATTTTCTGCTGCATTACTTTCTCAAGTACGTAAAAAACAGATTTTCAAATTACACGAAGCATTTTTGGAAATCATATGGACATTTTCTCATTGCATTGAACAAAGAACTAACACCGAGTGGGTGAACATTTTCTATGGTTCAAATCATGCAGGAAGACTACAGAGGGTATGAACCACCTACTGACATGATATTAAGTGAAAACCATCTCTTCTGCAGCCTTAGGAAGATCTCTTGAATGTGTTGGAAAATTCTACGAAAATGGTTTCTGGTCATTTCTACCTTTCAGCCGTACAACTCAGTCATCTTGCGGACCACGTCTTTGCGCGTTCGTGGACTTGAGGAAAACACTTCAAGCTTGCTCCTCGAAAATTTTTGGAAAAATCTGTTGACGGGTTCGTCTGTGCCAGTTTTTTGAAAAAGTGTAACGCTAATTTTGTCCGTCAGTATATATTCTGATCAATAATATCCAAGGCCGAAATATCACAAGCTGAAAATATTCGCAGAACGTTGAAAATATCTTCGCCCACGAATTGTCCTTAAACAATCTAGACTTGTTCCGTATACCTACAAAGCTTTTCTATGACAAAGAGGATACTTTTGACCTGGGATATTGTTGACCTGGGACCGACCTGAGATGAATATTGTCCGCTTGAGATATTTTCCGCTTGGATATTACTCGCCGGAATATCTTTGGGCTTGGGATATTCTGTCGAGGGGCTGTCTTTGGCTGAGAAATGCTGTCGCGGGGATATTTTTAACCAGAATATTCTTGCTGTGATATTTTTGGGGGTGAATTTTATCCACGGCGAAAGATTGTATAGCGCATAACTAAGGTCACGAAATTTACAAGCTTGGAAACAGGTATAGATGAAATGGGAAAAGTCGAGCACTCACCTCTATTCAATTAGAACATATTATTAGAAAACAAAACACCAACGCGATCATTCTCAATCATATGGCTTCTCTATTGGGAGAATGATTACATCAATTTCTGCCTGATCACTGGAAAGTACCCACTGGATCGAATCGTATTATTTCGCTGCAGATATTTGTTGAACTGCAAATCTTTTTTTTATCGATAGGTGTTTCTCTCGTTCACAATTAATCAGGTACCTCATTAAAGATAAGATAAATATGCGCTTTGAAGATTGCTCATATTTAAGCAAGGCGTGGCTGAATGAGCTCTGCTAGTAGCCTAAAACAATAACAAAAGATATGTGCTGACTGGAAATACCCACAGATTCCAGACATCAAATTATAGATAAACTTAAATGGAAGTAAACACACCAAATTGGACATCAACATTTTTTTCTTTCGAAATAAGTGATTCTACATTCAGAATAATACGAAACTTAAAGCAATTCCACATTTCACTTCTTTTTGTCTCCATCAATGCTGCCTTCTTCGGCGTTTTCGTCGAACGTATCGTACTCGGAAGCGAACACCACTTGCATGCTGTTGGTGAAGCCGGTGCCTATCTTGGTTCCCGTGACAATCACCACGGCGTCTCCGCCCTTGATGAGGCCAAGGTGCTTGCCGTAAGTCATCCCCAGCTGCATCCTCTCCTCAATTTTACTCATCCAAGCCTTGGCGGTCACCGGCTGCGCGTACATCAACGGAACGATCCCCCTGTACACCATGAGCTGCCTCGAGATCCTGGCGAATTTCGTGATGGCGATTATGGGACAGCGCGGTTTGAACCTCGACAGCAGCTGTGCAGATCTGCCGGTCACGGTCAGGACTATGATGGCGCAAGCGTTGCACTTCAGCGCGGCTTCGACGGAAGCTATCGCGACGGAATACATCGGCTCGATCGGAGGAGTCATTTCGTCGGTCAGCTCGGAAAACACCTGCTTCTGGTAAACCGCCGCTTCGGCCGATCTGCAGACGTTCGCGGCGTACTCGACCAGAGCCACGTCGGCCGGCAGAAGGATGCAGTCGACGCCGTCGAGAACGGTGTTGGCGATGTCGTAGATCTGCGCTTTGGAAATTTCGGGACAGCTCACGGTCACGATGACCGGCTTGCCGCGTTTACTGCACTTCGCCACGACCGCTTTCTGGAAGATGAAAGCTTTTTCCTTCAAAGCCGCCGCGAGCTTTTCGCCGTCGACCATGACGCCGTCCGCCTCGTCTATGGCGAGGTCGACCAAATCCATGTGCTGCCCCGACTCGACCTTGACAATCACCTGAAACGTCGGCCCCAAGATATCGCGGGCGAACCGAATCGAACTCATGCCGACCAGAGCCATGTCGATGCCCAATCCAGCGGCGGTCCTCAAGATCTGCTCTTGAGACGTGGCCGATTGCAGCCCGACCGGAGTATTCGGCAGCCTGACTGGGAGATTGTCGATCAGCTTGCCGGATCGCTCGACCACACACTCGACCATTTCCCTGGCCACTTCCAGCGCTTCCAGATTGATGTTTTCTTCGCCGATTATGACGTTGTCGCCGGGCTTGACCATCTCCGCTATGTTTTCGCAGTTCACGTAGATGTAATCTTTGCTGACCCGTTTCTCGAAGCTCGCGTTCGACGTCAGCCTGGTGGTGTCGCCCTTGTACATTTGCACTTCCTTGACCGGATCTCGCAGGGTGCCGATGAGCAGTTGCGGTTCGGAAATTTCCACGGCTATCGCAATGGGATATACGCGTTTGATTTTTTTGCTGAAGTTGGCGGTTTCGACGCGGATCATTTTGATCACGTCCGGTATGGTTTCTGGTGTTACGTTGTACATTTTGATGACCATGATGGAGACGCCGAGGTTGCACATCTGGCTTATCAGGTACTGGTTGACGTTCGGCGGCAAGAGGCAGGCCAGTTTGGTGAGGCGTTCCCGGTTGACTTTGGATCTGGGATGGAGGCTGGCCAAGTGGGTCAGGTTGCTGGGGGCGTAGGCCGCCTTCATTTGGTTGTTGAGGAGGGTGCCGTCTTCGTTGCTGTGGAACTCGATCATCCAGGGAAGCTTCGGGCACCTGCCGAAGTGCTTGACGATTGTTTTTTCCATTTTGCTGGAGGATTTTAAGGACTAATAATTCACTGCAAATTTTTAAGTTGACTTACAATGTCAAAGATGTTGACAAGTGATCGAAAACCTGACAGGATCTCAGGTGAGGAAGTGACTGAAATGGTGCGTTTCAAAACTCGGGCAATGTTGTTCAGATTGTATTCAAGCCGTTTATAAACACAGGGCACGGAACAGGCACACTTTGGTTACGTCTTGTTCATTGCGCCACATGAACAGGGGAAAAGCTCTTCTCAAAACCAATAACAGAGCAACTCATAACTGTTGTATATGTGTATTTTTAATAATTTTATGGGAGTTCGAAAAAGAACGTTATCACAGACACGTTATCAAAGACATGTACTTTTAGATTTTTTTATATATTCACTCTTAAACAAAGAAACGTACAAGCAAGTTGAAAACAGACGATTTAATCCCAAGCTACTAGACAAAAGTCCCAATTGAACCTGGAGGCGAAATAAGGCTAAACTCCACAGTGGCGACGAGGTGAAAAATTTGAGCGCGCACACAGAAAGAATTGAAAAGGAAAAAAGCGATTCTAGCGGCGAGAGGCAATAACGTCATTGAGAAGAAAACTGACAGCTTAACAAAAATTTATGGATTGATTGTGTAATGTAACCCACTTTTTGACGTTTGGCCTCGATCGTCATTACCTCCTCCCCTTCCTACGTTGTCTACCTTTCCCCTACGTTGTGAATTTCTTACTCTACATGAGAATGTGAATTTGGGGATGGTGCTGAAATTTCTTAATGAAACGCGAATGAAGTCAAGCAAAATGAAGTTTTTATTTGAATCGTTTGCAATGTTTTTAATGAATCTGTTTCTTTTCTCAAAACACCTCACAACAATAAACTGACAGAGTGACAAAATGACATGACATAGATCAAAACAACAAAACACAAACACAAATGGAACAAGAAAGTCATTACAAATCATTTAGACAATGCAGGAATCAACAACAATAAAATGAACACATAATTTGATTAACAAAGCACAACAAGAAATCATAAAACGCATCAAACTGTCAGTAAACACAAAAGAATAGTGACGTATTCGCTGACAGGCACACATGGGAAGAACACGTCAAAGAAACCCCTGCGTATTGCCTGATTGAGTGCTGAAAATCCCTTTCCAAATGATCTAATGAAAATTGAGTGTAAATGAGTCATGGTGGAATGACAGAGAAGTCACCCTAGTAATGCATTCATCAAGCCAGTGCAAGTTGGTACTCAAACGTCTTCAAATGTTTGCTCAGTTTGCCAATTATTTACGCAACAACAAAAGGAAACTCGCTCGCTTACGCTTTGGTGAAACTTCACACTCAGGATTCAATGTTTACGCTTTACGCACAAAAGCACACTTTCACCACTCCGCATCTCTCTCAAGGCAGAAAGCAATTAGTAGACACATGACACTCAACTAAATCAAGAAATATAAATAAAAATATAAATAAATATGAATCAAGGCTCTGGGTTCCCAAAGAGTAGGTTTTTGCGTGTAAAGGCTCAAGGGACCGCTGAAAAGACCTAAACCCAATAGCTAGGTGTCCCCCTAGAGTTGAGACCGATCTATTACTAACCTGAACTGCTCCCCCAATTCCCGACCCTCCTGAATTCCCAAACAGGAATCAGAAAAACCCCAAAACATGAAACACACAAAAGTCAATAACATTTGAACAAATCCTGAGCAGCCAGGGAGTGTTGGCCCCTACACGACTTCAAGGATACATCGGACATAATAAACATAACATGATAAACATAAATGTTAGAAGCTAGCTCACACACACATGTTCAGGTTAAACCAGGCTCTTTCAGATTTCGCTTTGCCGCTTGCAGAGTTTGTAGTACCAACAAACACTGTCATGACAACGTACACTCCTGAGTAGGTGAATGAGTGAATGAATGAATGAATGAATGAATGAGGTACCTATTTTGTATTGTAACCCAACGAGTTAACATCTTTGACTAATCAAGGAAATTGAATGTGTTCTGAATCCGGACCTGGCGAGAGTTCCAGACAGCGCGACGCTACCTACGTTGTAGCTACCTACCCGACAGGTAAGGCCCTTCTCCCAAAAACGAGCTAAACAAATCATACGAGTAATGTTTTTCCCGTTCTCTACGCGGCTTGATTTCAACTAGGGCGAAAATCCCAAATCCTACATTTTCCTTGTTTACGTCGCCATTTGCGATCGCGCCCGCCGAGACCAGGAAAATCTACTTGAAATTCGCAAAAATGGGACATGCTACATTGACCGGGCCACAAATTTACGTGCCAAGGCAAGCAACACCTTGAGGAATAAAATCAGCAAGGAAATCAAAATAGAACCTACCTGTATTCACGACTTTCCGGCCCAGAACTTGGAACACCGCTGCGTGTTGTCGGAAATTACCTCGTTCCCCCCCTTTCTCTACTTTGACCGTCTCCGCCTAATCTCAATGGTGACGTTTCTTGTCGATTTCTGGTCGCCTACTTAGGCAACCAACAAATCATTTCCCGCGCGAATTTAAAGGGGGATCTTTTTAAAACTAGGGGCAAAAATGCGATCCCTTACAATTGGAGACCCTTTCGAGTTCAGTCCCAATATTGACGATTGGACTATTCATCAGGGAAGACTGGAGCAGTATTTCACAGCCAATTAGATCAAAGAAGATGATATACAGGTAGCAACCTTGATTTCATTGATTGGTACTCCAACTTACAGGATTTTGCGAAATTTTTGTTACCCTATAAAGCCCAAGGAAAAGAAATATAAGGAACTGTGCGAGTTATTGAAGAAACAGTATAGTCCACATGTATCTGAATGCAGGGAACGAGCCAAATTCTATGAGCTTACACAACAGCCAACTGTAACGATATCGGAGTGGTATGCACGAATACCTAATGCATCAGTAAACTGCAGTTTTGAAGACCAGCTATCCAAGATTTCGAAAGATAAATTCGTGACAGGTCTGCGAAAAGGTCTACTATTTGACCGACTGTGCGAGGAAGATGTCACAATGGAACTTGAAAAACTAGTATCTATAGCCCAGAAGAAAGAAGCAACCTTGCAACATGTACAAGAGGTGAACAAGATTATTGGTACCAACAAGCTACAATCACGGAATAGTTATCGTCCAAGACAAGATTTCAAGCAGAGTTGTCAAAACAACAATAAGCCCAAATGCAAGCACTGTGGAAAGAAGCACAGGGGTGAATGCAAGTATGCGAAATATACTTGTAACGTATGTAAAATTGAGGGACATCTAGGAGCCATATGCAGTCAGAAAAAGTCAAGAACGAATAATTCTTCATAGGTTGAGACTGGCCTGTACTGCATGATGAACAATGCAAAATAAATTAGCAACCCGTTCACAGTGATTGTGAATATAGATCAAAGAGACCACCTGATGGAGATTGACAGCGGAGCTGGGGTAAGCTGTATAAGCCTAAAAACTTACGAGAATTTTTTTAGTAAGCATCCACTAGTCAACAACGTGATAACCTTGAAAAGTTATACAGGGCATCCTATAAAACCTGAAGGATGCGTGTAACTTGATGTGATTCACAAAGGCGAAGAGGAAATAATAAAATTTTATGTCATAGAAAGAGGCGGTCCATCACTATTGGGCAGAGATTGGTTGGAATCTGTGAAATTGGATTCCAAGCTGTAAATAAAATAACTGCAAGTCTGAGCATAGAAAAGATGATTGGACAGTTCCCACAAGTTTTTAGCGGCGAGCTAGGCTGTTATAAATATGCGAAGATATCTTTGGAATTGAAGCAGGACGCAAAACCCATCTTTTGTAAACCAAGAACGGTACCTTTGTCATTCAGAGAACCAATGGATAAAGAATTGGACCGGTTGATCAAAGAGGGAGCTCTGAGTCCAATTGAATCAAGCGCCTGGGGAATCCCACTGGTTCCAATTTTGAAAACTGATGGTACGCTGAGATTATGTGGTGAGTACAAGAGCACAGTGAATAAATACCTAGTAGACGTGATGTATCCATTGCCAAGAGTCGAAGAAATATTTTCTAAGTTTCATAAAGGTGAATATTTTTCAAAAATTGACCTGAATCAAGCATACACTCAATTTGAATTGGATGACGAAGCAAAAAAAAACTACTTACCTGGAGTACACATCGAGGATTATTCGCCATGAACCGGATGCCGTTCATCCATGCAAATTCTTTCAAGAAGAAGTGGAATATATGGGTCATATCATCTCGAAGAAAAGTTTGAGGAAGACGGACGATGAGGTGCTGGCAGTTATTCACGCCTCAGAACCGACAACGATAACGCAAGTTGGATCGTTTTGCGGAATGGTGAATTATTATTGTAGATTCGTACCAAATTTGGCGCAGATCTTGAAACCCATCTACAATTTGTTATCAAAGACAGAAGAATTCAAATGGAGCCGACAATATCAGAGATCGTTCGAAGAAATCAAGAATGTATCAGCTTCCGATGCTTGTTTAGTGCATTTTAACCCAAATTTGCCCATTGTCCTGACCACCGACGCATCAGCAGACGGAATATCAGAGATTGCGCCATGTTGTCGACGGACAAGAGAAAATGGTGGGCTGCGTATCAAGAACGTTGATGTTATCAGAGAAAAACTACCCCGTGGTACATTAAGAGGCACTTGCCATATACTATGATGTAACAAAGTTTTACCAGTACTTATACGGACATAAATGGACCTTGAAGACTGACCACAAGCCTCTATCAGCTCTGCTCGGGGAACATAAAGGCATTCCTTCTATGTACGCCAGCAGACTACAGAGATGGGCGGCGTATTTATCAAGCTTCAACCACCGGATCCAGTATATCAAGGAAAAGAACACCCCCGTAGCTGATTGCTTATCCAGAGTAGCTAGGAAAGTAACGACTATTTCTCCAGAATACAACCACGACATCAATTTCGCGACGACATCGGAAGAATGGCCAATAAATGCTGAAACGATACAGAAGGCAACAAAAAACGATGCAACTTTGAACAGAGTAATCAAGTCTCTACAGGAAAACGACTGGTCAGCGGTAAGCGAAGATCTGAAACCATATCAAGATAGAGAAGAAGAACTTAGTCATGATCAAGGAATCCTATCATGGGGGTATCGATCGCTATTCCTCAGAGTTTACGGAAAAGACTACTACAAGAATTGCACTCTGCACATTTTGGCATTGTCAGAGTGAAGTCACAAGCAAGATCATGGATGTGGTAGCCTGGTCTGGATAGGGACATCGGAAACGTTTGCAAGTCATGTCTACCATGCCTCCAGAGCAGACAAGACCCACCGAAAACTACCGATACTCCATGGCCTTCGACAAAAGAACGACTTGAGCGAGTCCATGTTGTCTATTTGGACCCCATAAAAAGACAAATGTTTCTTATATTAACTGATACCTACACAAAATGGCAAGAGATATACCAAGTCAAGTCATTACTGCAGAAGAACTGGGAGGAAAACTCCGAGATTGCTTTGCAAGATTTGGTATTCCGAAAACACTGGTGAGCGATCATGGAAGACAACTAGTATCAAGATCGTCAGAGCTTTTCTTCAAATGAAACGGAATCCATCACAATAATTCACCACTTTTCAACCCAAGAAGTAATAGAGGAGCCGAAATTTCTGTCAAGACATTCAAGACAAAAATCAAAGTAGCCTTGGTGGATCCGCAGAACCGCTCAGAAAAATTTGATACAATTATTTCCAGATTTTCAATATCATACCGGAATACGCAACACGCAACAACGGAGAGATCTCCGGCCGAAATGATGTTGAGAAGAAATGTCAGAACGGTGATAAGCATACTCAAAGAAAAACCAAGATCAAGTACTATCAGAGAAGAAAAAGTTGAGAAATCATCACAACATCCTGTTGAAAGTGGAAGAAATCTCCGGGAATTCCATCTAAGTGATCAAGTCATGGCAAGAGATTACCGGGAAGTTAACAAGAAGGGTTGGGTGAAAGCTGCAATTGAAAAACGGATAGGAAAATCGACATATCTCTGTCGAGTCATTTCGGCAGAATGATGGAAGAGGCACATCAACCAACTGATTTCCCGAACAACTGCCATCATCAGCAAAAATCAAGCAAATAAGAAAACTGCTTCAAGATCAATTTTATTCAATAAAATCTGTTACAGAGGTTCACCAACTCTTCACACAGAACCTAACGCTGACACCAACACCTGTTAATCAGTGTCCAAAAATTGTGAAGCAAAAGAAGTTATAGCTGATTCCGAAAAAGTAACACCAGCCAAAAACGACAGCGAAGAATTTGAAACGACTTCTGATCAAGAACCTGACACCAACTTCAGCGCGTCTGACCCTGAGGTTACCGTTAGATCCAATATCGGACTGAGACCAAAAAGAAAACCGAAAACTCCAAGTTATTTACAGGACTATGCTCTAAGTCCTTCTGAAAATTGTGAGGACCTTGTAAATGAGTAATTTTGTCACGATTGGTACTTGTTAAGAAGTTGAATTCTTTATTCATTCAAGAATTGTATTGTTTGTTATTTATTGTAACAATTTTGTGTATGTAAAATTTGAAAATATTATTTTAAAGCTAAGTGTGAGGGTGTTGTATATGTGTATTTTCAATATTTTCATGGGAGTTCGAAAATGAACGTTATCACAGACCCGTTATCAAAGACATGTACTTTTACAATTTGTTATATATTCACTCTTGAATGAAGAAACGTACAAGCAAGTTGAGAACGGATGATTCAATCCCAAGCTGCTAGACGAAAATCCCAATTGAACCTGAAGGCGAAATAAGGCTAAACACCACAGTAACAATATGTTCTAGCTGTATTATTGCTGTATTACGATATACAACTTCTTGTACAATTTTTTGCACAATTTCTTGTACAATTTGCCAAAATAGTATCAAAAAACAATAAACTTGATTGTTCAAGTGACAGATTGTTGTTCAAGAAGTTGTACAATCTGTCAGTTAAACAATCAAATTCATTGTTTTTCGACACTATTTTGGTAGATTGTTGGAGGAATTGTGCAGTGTAATACAGCTTTCAGCGGCATTGGGTAGATCTTGATTATTTCTATTGATTCCAAAGAATTTCCTTGCAAAATCCATCTTCTTCATGGAGTCATTTGTTTCCTATTAAGGTGAACGCAATCTACTCATTGTTGAACTGAATTAATTCAAATTCATGCAGGCAGGTGGCAGGTTGGTTCACAACTTGTGGAGTTCCTGTTAAAGGTAGGGTAGATGCCTTTCTTTTTTTTATTTTATTTTTTTATTTTGTTAGGGTGCATCAACTGCATGGTTATTAGCACCCACGGTTGGGTTTGAGCTTCAGTGTCTTTGCTTGATTTTCTGGTTTTCAGGTTTGGAAACTTTGGAGTGTTGTCAGACGGCCCGGCACAGAACTGTGTTACGCACAAAAATTCTCTCCGGAAGCCAAGATCAACCTCCGTTGAAAAGGTAAACAAACCTGACAATGACATCTGTCATCGCGTGACAGACTTCCCCCCTCGATCTCTTGGAGGGGACAGTTTTTGTATAATAAAAATCTTGGTTCTGATAAGAAATAGCCATCTTTTATTCTCTAACTTTCTGACACGAGTGCAGTGGCAATTTTGGAAGGGGTCAAGTTTTCGTAGGAGGTTGGCAGATATTAATCGGCAGCTCGATTCTGTCTCCCTCAGCAGCGACCGCCAAGTCTTAGAGCAGACTCGGCCCCAACGGCGAACCCCGAAGAAAAACCGTAAGCAAGCCCACTCGCTGCGTGGAAAAACCCTCACCATCTAGGGTTGTTATCATATACCTTCGATCTAAGAACTACGATCCACGTAACATCACACCTGTTGCTCACCTCCGGATTGAGGTTACGTTCGACACCCATCATCTCGGATTGAACTATTTCGTGGCCATTTGTTGGTTCCTGGGATCCTGTGCCTCATTCCACAAGGCGACATCGACAGCCGAGCTGGCACAGAACCTCACAGCACCATCACTCGCCCCACAACATCTTCTTCGGCCAGGCTGAACCAACAGAAGTCGAACCCACCCCATCCATCTGCGAAGAAGGGCCCCGACCCGAACTTCGCGACCAACAGCGGTGATCCTGACGGCCACGTGGGAGGAGGCTGTCATCGTCTCAAGCGTCCGTAAGCCCCTCTTGCTATTTTTCTCTATTCTACTGCAGTAAGTCCCGTACCCCCGGTGTTGAAGTTTCGCGTTTCATGTCGTAACTGATAGGTGAGCTCACACATTAGGGTACTGCGACACGTCGTACGCTGATAAACGGTCCTTTAGATACTTCTTGCTGTAGTAGACTCATGGATTGGTAGTAGGACTCGGACTTCGGGACGCCACTTCACTTGAGTCCACCGACCACCTGGCACGTCCCTGGAATAAAAGTTATACAACATCCTATGTTTGTTCTTGGTTGCACAACTCACCGTGTTAACCATCGGCATCGTGCCCAATACACGAATTTAACTCTTCCACCGCCTGTTTTACTTTTATTATTAGTTTCCTGCTCCCGTACGCTAGCCGTGTTTTTGTTTATCACTAGGAGGGTTTATCACCATTTCTGTCGTTTCTTGATTAAAAACACGCGTCCTGTCACTGTGACAGCAAGAACTACGTGACAGCCACGAGCACCACCATCAAGGAGGAAAAATACCGGTAACAACTGGTTTAAGCGCTAGCTGTTTGCGCTTTTTCCCTGATCAGGGTTTTACCGGTCTATTCGCCAAAGTCGTCCAACAACACTGTGTGGTAGGTAGATGTTTTCCGGTTGTCCTGGATTTTTATTTCTAATTTCCCAGAAAATGCTATGACTTGGTAGAAAAAAGTATGAGTGGAAATGTTGGGAGGCTTGAAGATGCTTGGGGAGTCTGCAGTATTAGACTGGTATTAGAGGATGGTCTGGTTTTAGATCAAGTCAAAAATGCCGGAGTTCTTCAGAAAATCCAGCAGGACACCAAAATTGCCATTCTGAGTAACCATCCGAGTAAGGGAAACTTCATTTGAAAACCCTGCCCGTTGTCTTTGTCTCAAAAGTCCCTGACAGTTGAACAAAAGGTGTGGAATAGTGACTCGAACCTCATTGCAGTTTAGACATTCTGGGGGCTCTTCTTTTGACAAAATGAAGGAATGTGTCATGAGCGTGTGTCCGATTAGTACACGATTTAGTGTTGTTTCTTCCCTTAGGTTTGAGACGGTTTTAGTTATGATCCTCAGGATGGCTGGACTGATTTGGATTGTGAGTGGTCTATAGCTGGACATGGATCCGATACATTTTTCACGAATAGCTGTTTTGTAATAATTCTCCAAGTCAAACTCAGTGATTTTGAAATTAGTGTGCTCCGGTAAATTTATCGCCTCACTGGCAGCTTGGTCAGCCTTTTCATTTCCCCGGATTCCGACATGTGACGGACATCAGCTCAGAATTACTTCTTTGTTTTGCTTTATTGCCGATGAAAGAGTATGTTGTATTTGTTGCACTAATGGATTTGTGGAGTATATGATTTGCATGTTTTGGATTGAACTTAAGGAGTCGGTGCAGATTAAAAACTTGGAATGGGGGCTCGCATGTACTATTTTCGAAGCCCGAAGGATGCCGTACAGTTCTGCTGAGAAAATGCTGGTAGATTTGGGCAGACGGTAGTTGTAGGAGTCGGCTGCGGTCACGATCGCAACTCCGACGCCGTTGTTGCCTTTAGATGCATCTGTGGAACTGAAGAACCTTGATTCGAAGCTATGATTTCCTTGTGTAAGTTCTGAAGGATGATAGGGGCAGTGGAGTGTTTGAGGTAGCTGGATAGGCTGGTGTGGTAAGTTGGGGAAGAGAAGGTCCATGGGGCACCCTTATTTGATTGTGGTGAACAAACTTCTGTTGGGATCAAGCTTAGAGAGTTTAGAATGGATTTGAGCTTGTAATGACATGGGGGAGTGAGTCTTGGTTTCGACTGGAAAATGGGGTGGTATTTTGGGGAGAAGACTGAGTGGTACGCTGCATTATTTCTCGAGGCTGCTACTCCGGCAGAGTATGTTAACGTTTGAGATTCTCTTCGGATGTCAAGAGGGGGTTCATTTACAAGCTGGAGCAAACATTCTATTGGGCTGGTCCTAAAGGCACCGGTAGCTATTCTGATCGCAGCGTTAGCTATGCAGTTTAATTTCCTCAAGGTTGATTTAGGCGCAGATGAGTATACAATTGACCCACAATCAAGTTTCGACCTGATTAGGGCTCTGTAAACAGTCAGAAGAAGAGCTTGCTCTGAACCCCAGTGATGGTGAGAAATAGTCTTCAATAGGTTCAACCTTTGGGCGCATTCAGCTTTTAGTTGTTCAACATAGGGTTTCCAGGTTAGTTTGGTGTCCCAGATGAGACCAAGAAATCGCAGTTCATGAACCTGTTCAATCTCCGTGTTGTATATTTCAATGGGAGGTAGAGGGCTTATTTTGTACTTTCTGGAAAAGATCATTACCTTAGATTTCAGAGGAAAAAATCTGAAAGCCGACTGCACAGCCCACTTTTCGATCTCATTGATGGCTACCTGTAGCAGAGTTTGTATTTCTCGTCCATTAGTGCCTTTACAAAAGATCACGAGGACATCGGCGTACAGAGCGCTTCTAACTGGCAGCTTGATTTTCGATAGGACTTCATTGATAGCAACAAGGAATAAAGTGACGCTGACGACTGAACCCTGAGCGATGCCATTTTTCTGGAAGAATTGCTTAGATAGAACTTTTTTTTTTCACTCTGAAAGTTCTGTGTGGAAAGAAGTTTTTTTATGAAAGCGACCATGTTACCGTTGATCTTCCACTTCAAAAGTTTCAACAGTATGCCGTGTCTCCATGTTGTGTCATATGCTATTTCAATGTCAAAAAACACTGCTCCTAGATTCCTATTGGTAGCAAAGGCTTTATAGATTTCAGATTCCAGGAGGACCATATTATCGACGGTTAATCGACCAATTCTGAAACCGCTCTGGTGGTTGGACAGTAGATTGTTCTCCTCAAGAAACCATTTTAGTCTGTTGTTGATAATTTTTTCGAGTAATTTGCACATAATGCAGGTCAAAGATATCGGTCTGTAACTCGATGGTTCGATTTTGGGTTTTTTGGGTTTGAGAATGGGAACTACAGTGGATTCTCTCCAGCAGTCAGGGAAACATTGTCTCTGCCATATAAAATTGAAGATGTCTAGGAGAGTTTGGACTGCAGCGTCAGGATAGGTTTTTCAAGAAAGTGAAGGGGATGGAGTCGGGGCCTGGGACTGAATTTTTGCAGTTTTTGAAGGCTTCATCCAATTCGGATTTCCGCAGTGGAACATTAAGTTCCGGGTTTTCGAAGTTGTTCATATTGAGTGGGATCTTCTTTTTTTCTGACTCTATTTTCAAGAATTCATTCGAATAGAAGTTCTCGCTGGAGTGCTTGTAGAATTGATTTGCTAGTAGATTCACAATATCGTCGTTAGAAGTAATTAGGTTGTTACTTTCATCTTTTAGCGCTGTTATGGAAGAAGGGTTGCAATTGAGGCCCTTAATTTTGTTAATTTTGGACCAGGCTTCTCTCAGGGGAGTGGAACTAGTGAGAGTGGAGACATAGTTTTGCCAAGATGACTTTTTGGCATCCTTCAGTACTAACCTGGCTTTTGTTCTATGTTTCTTGAACGCGATCAGATTTTCGACGTCAGGGTGTTTTTTGGATCTGTTAAAGGCACTTTTGGATTCCCTGACGGCAAGACTGCATTTAGGATTCCACCAGGGCACTGGGTTGTGGTTTGTGGTAACAGTTTTTTTTCCGATGCATTGTTCGACTGCTTCGGTTATGATCTTGGAGAATTTTTGAACGTTATCATTGATGTCATCCTGGAGGGAGAAAGTAGACAGTTTCTCGTCAACCATGTTTTGATAAGCCAGCCAATCAACTCCTTCATCTTTCCATTTTTCAAAAGGTTTATTGGGGTCACTGAGGTTGTTTTTTCGATAAGAAATTGCAATAAGAAAATGGTCGCTGTCATATAGTTCTGGCAGAACTGCCCAGCACAGGCCGGGGCCACTGCGTGGATCGCTGAAACTAAGGTCTATGCTAGAGAAGCTGCCGGATGATGAATTGAAGTGAGTAGGTTGGCCGTTGTTTAGCAGAAATAAGGACGGATTTTTGAGATATAAGTTTTCAATTTCTCTTCCTCTGAGACTATTGGAGTGTGATTCCCACATAATGTTGTGGGCATTAAAATCGCCGACTATGATGAATGGAGGGGGGATTTGGGTGATTAGGTTGGCCAGTTCATTGGAGTCGAGATTTGTATTTGGAGGTAAGTATATGTTGCAAATGTTGATTTTGCTGAGGCACCAAACCGAGGCAGCAATTGCCTCCTAATTAGTTGAGATAACAACTTCCTCATGATGTAGATTTTTCTTGATTGAAATTGAGACACCACCGCTGGCAATTTGTTGAGTGATTCGGTTTTTTGTGAGCGTATTGTACCCTTTTGATGAAGGGCTGTGGTTGCCTTTGAAATTTGTTTCTTGTAAACATAGTACTGAGGGGTTGTGATCACTGATCAGGCGTTGGATATGAGTGAATCTGGTGTAAAAACCATTGCAATTCCACTGAATCACAGACGCCATTTTTGTTTGTTGTCAGGTTGAGTGGTGGTTTTCAGTATTCGGATCGCTCAGAATCGCTGAGATCAATAGAAAACTGAGAGAGGTCTGATATTTCAACATTGTCAGCAGACTGGCTCAACTTATTGCAGATTCCTGTGAATCTGCTTTTCGCATGTCGGTTTGTTAGGCAGGGGTAAATGTCATTCATCATATCGATGAGACCAACTATATTGTCAGTGAAGGAAAGACCTGTTTTTAGTGGATCTTTACCATTGGTGCATTGTTCAATAAAGAACTCGAATTGGACTGAGGTGAGAATGTATTTGCTTGAGTTTTCCTGTATCGTTTGTTTTATTGTTTCTGTGTTTTCTTTGGAAGTTAGTGGAACGTTTTCTATGGAAGAAGATTTTTATTTTTTTTTATTTGAGTTTGTGTCTGTTGTTTCTGGAATTCGGTTGAGCATACTAAAAATCCCCAGTAAGGTCGTCATTTGGTAGTGGGGATCCCTGTGGGGAACTTTCGGTAGATCCGCTGTTGAGGGTAGATGATGCTGGTCTTTTGTTTGGTGGTTCTTCGGTAGAGAAGAGAGGAGTTCTTGAATTTTCAGTTATAATTGTTACCGTAGATGGTTTGTTTCTGTAATCTGTTGATCGTCAGCATTGATTATTGAGTGTACGTCAGCTATTGTTTTGATTGTGTTTCGGTTTTGCAGTGGAGGAGATTCAGGTTCTGTTTGGGACATATTGAAGTTTGGACATCGGTCGGTTTTGTGGCCCAACTCTTTGCATAAAAAGCAAAGCATTTCACCCGTGCCAATGAAAATCCTATAGTCGGTGTTGTCTTGCGTGATGGTAACAAATGGGGGAAGCTCAAGATCTTCATTTGGCTTGATGTAAATTTGGCGTCTGAAACTCAAAATGTGGGAAAGTTCGTCATCTTCGATGTTGGCTCTGAGAAATGTCATGTTTGACATTGGTTCGCAGCCAACATCTCTTAAAGCGTTCTCGAGGAGCTCGTGGGGAATGTTTGGGCAAACATTGGACAGAATGATTCTCTTAGCCGGTGAAATAAGTCTTCGAGTTGTTACAATTTTTCCCTCAATCTCAATTTTCCCGTGGTTATTCACGATTTCATCGACATTCTGTTTGGTTGACAAGAATATGCAGATGCGGTTTCTTGAGATTCGTGATGCATGCAAATGTGATTTGTTTTGGACCTACAAGCTTGCTGATTGGTACTACGTAGTTTCTTAACTTTAGTTTATCTACGACATCAAGGACTATGGCCAAGTCCTTGCTTGGAAACATTGTATTTATTGAAGCTACGCTAGAGTACGAAAGGTTTTTATTTGGTGAATTTGAGTTTTGTTGGGAGTTATTTCTGTTTTGGGGTTGTGACATTTTGAATTTTTTGGCTCCTGTGACCAGGGCCTTAGTTTTGATTGAAGATTTGTTCAATCAACAAGAATAGAAAATAGTTTTCGTGTATATAAACAACAACAGTTCATTCCTATAGCGCAAAAAGCACTATAGGAAGAAGCGGCCTTTTTGTTGTCGGTGCGATAAGATAATAATGTGCCTGCTTATAACAAATTCATGCAAGTTTTAAAAAATAAATTGGACTCAGCCGTTTTTCCGGTAGACCGTGAATGATGGGAAGGCGATCTATCCCTTCAGTGGATCATCAAGGACGTTATTCAAAAAACACAAGGAAAAACTCGCGGGTCGAACACCACAATTTTGTCTAAAGGCGAGAACGTTTAAACACGCGAGGCGCACCGTAGCATAAACGAACCGGACTCTTATATTTTTGTTTCCATCGAAGTTTGCATCTAGAGCTGGCAGTAAGTATTTTTGTCTGCTATAGTCAAGCTTGAAATATAACTTTTTTCTGCTTGACTTCTTCAAAATTGCAAGCCGTAGTATCCTGAGGGTACAAAGCGAGATGCAGAGCGTCTAATTTTGGTAGGCATTCGAAAAGCTTCTTCAACATCATGGGCAGTCTCTGTTGGCACAACAATTTTAAGTACGCAGCTACCTAATTTAGGTCGCTTCTGGAAAACATGCTTCGCAAAAGGCGGCATTCTTGGACCTTAGTGTTTTCTCAGGCGCACAATCGACCTTATTATGGTCAGTTATGTCCCCCCAACAAAGCGTTTTTTTCTCCGTTCAAACACCATAAGAAAGTAAAACTGTGCCCAATCAATTCTTTCCACATTGCCCATAACTGTGGATAAATAAGTATAAACAGTAGAGCTAAAAACGGACGCACAGTGGCCAGCAGGAGTCGCGGGACACAAAGCCCTGCAAGAATAGCAGTAGTTAACCTACTTTCCAATAATTTTACAGCCCGCCTCGCCGGTCCTGTATACGGTTTATGGTTGACCCAATGCGAGATTGAAAATTGTCACTTTGATGCGTCTGGTGCTGGTTGTTATAAATCACCCTGAAGTTTCGTTTTCTATGGGACGCACGCATCAGTAACAGGAACAGGTTCAATTATGGTGTTGTGATTCCACATTGGTGGCTTGTTCGAAGAATACCGTTTCACTTTTGTACGATTGTCTAACTGTTAAACGAGTTGAATAAGGATGACTCAAGGAGGACATGCGATTTCGCACGGTGCAAGACTACGAAAGGAATCGTCTGATAAATGAAGAGCGAAGGTGAACCAAAATTGCATACATTACAAGCTCAAGGTCCGAGACCCTTGACCGGTGTAGGTAAACCGAAGGAATGTCACTGAAATCGAACGTGTATAAAAAGACGAAATTGCAAAGAACGCGGTAAGAATGAAATGAAATAAATTGCCGTCAACCTCCGGATGAATGGAACAGAGAGAGGCATTATTATATTATATTTCTTATGGATGCTCTCATAAGGCGTACCCATAACATTGGGGTGCGGATAAAGACATCAACGTTAATATATTAATCTTATATTGACGCTATAAAAGTGGCTACCTGTCCACACATTCTAAATATTTTCCGCGCCATACAGAAGAAGGTCCTGCCTGTTGCGCGCTCCTCTTTCTCTGCACACCGTTCGATTGTTCCTTGTCAAAAGCCACAGCGCCGTGATATATGCGATCATTCACCATCGCCAGGCGGTTTTCGTTTGTTTCATTTCCGTCCGACCGAAGCCCACTCTTCGATGACCGCTGTGGCGTGTATTTTTCGGATTATTCCCAGTCGTCTTTCAAAAATTATGACATGTAAAGCGTGGTGCTGGTGGTGGACACAAGACCGCGTATGGCAGCTGTTTCCCTTGCCTTTTTTATAGGTTTTTATTGTCGGGTGTGTTTTAATAAAAAAAAAATGTGTCGCTTTAGTGGAGCTGGGTTTTACAAGGCTCACCCCAAAGGTCCATCCGCCCTGTCGGTGCCCAAAAATTCAATGCTTCAATTTCCATTATTTTATTATGTTTGAAGGTAAAAAAGTGAAAAAGTTGAAAACGTTCGACAAAAAATTTGTAGAACATCATAGTGTATACTTAAGTACATAACTAGGTACTTACTTGTGTTTTTGGGCAGGTAGATGTATGAGCAATGCTTTTCTCGTCCACTCTTGGCACCTCCACCATTCTCAGATACACGCTTGAGCCTTGATGTATAGGACCTCCGCCAATATGGAAGCGTTCGTCGCTTGATCTCTCGTGAAGTTTCTTATAAAGCTGGTAATTTTTAATTTCTCACCCCAGATTTTGGGCTACCAAATTTTGTTGCAAGGAAAAAGTCAAAACGGGTCAATTTTATCGAGGGGAACATAACTTCGGCATATTTTCAATAGTCATGCTAAATGAATGTCCTCATCCAAAAGAGAATCGACATGTTTCTTCTCTTTGCTCAAAACGATTTTAGGAAATATAAGTCTGAAGTGGAAAGCTTCAAAATAAACACCTGTGTGGAAAAAACAAGAATAATTACGCTATTTTTGCCTCGTTCCGAACCCCTACCCACCTAATTACAGAGATATTATGGGAGTGATTCTACATAATAAAGCTATACAATGGATAGTAGCTGTGTATGGGATGAACATAATTTCCAATTATTCACGTCCCGGAAAACTTGTTCAATAGACAGACGAAACATGCCGTTTATGAA
This sequence comes from Anaspis maculata, assembly GCA_949128115.1. Classification (NCBI taxonomy): domain Eukaryota; kingdom Metazoa; phylum Arthropoda; class Insecta; order Coleoptera; family Scraptiidae; genus Anaspis; species Anaspis maculata. Next base: position 66,725,876 of record OX421966.1, on the reverse strand, counting down.
AACACTGATGATTGGATTACCCGGAGGATAAACCCTTCTGCTTTTTTTTTGTGATGTGTGTGTGCCTCTGTAGGTGGTTTCCGATATAATGCAGTAAACAACCATAAAATCGCATCTTTATGTCGTCCCTTTCAAAGGGATTTCTCGGATGTGTGGTTTCTCGGGAGTACAACAAGCACAGCTAGGAGCACACGAAAGTTTTTTCTGTGAACTTAGTGAAAAACTCCAATTCTTCTAAGAAAATCGTATGGCGTCCCATTAGCATTTTTTTATTTTCACAGTGCCGGATTGGGACTATTCAGAGCCCGTTACGTCTTGCATTTCACTTAGATTCATTTGAGTCACTTTTATAGGAAATAATCCGAGTACAATAATCTCGGTGGAAGTTGGAGCGCAGTGGCGGACTTAGGGAATTGGGGGCCCGGGGCGGAATTGTGAGATGGGGCCCCTAAGGAGTGGAAGTTGAGAATATGAAGGGAGGCCGGCAGACTTTTTGGTCCGCCCTGCCCCGCCGTAATTGAGCAAAAGCCTAAGAAACAAAAAATGTGTTGTTAACTTGACTATAAAACACACAGTAGCGCAGTCAGAATTTGAGGGCGGAGAGGGCAAAGGCAACGGTGAGGGTGCAACTCAGAGAAAGTAGCGCCGCAGGCGAAATTTTTTGGGTATAATAATAATAATGATGCTGATAATCGGTATATTTCGTGCGTTTTGCGATTTCGGTTTTCGACGTTTTAACCAAAATTACTTGCTAACCAAACTTTATTTCAGAAAATTTTTGCGCTTGTTGGAAATTTTCGTCAGAATTTTTTTCTGTATCGGTTTAGTGTGGAATGAAATGCCATGGGCGCTTGGGAGGTAGAGGGGTGGTCTCATTCGCCCACTTTCGCCCCCCTTGACTATGCCACTGACTACCAGTACCTACAAGAAGTTTTTGGTTCCAGCTTTGGATGTTGAATTGGATTTGGACTGTTGAGTCAATGCTAAAACCTAGTCGTATATACAAAATTAGGAATAATATGAATTTCTACTATCTGCAGCGCGCAGACAATATAATTTTGTTGTTTTGTCTTTCCCCTCTTTTAAAAAGAAATAATAAAATACAAAATTTCAAAAGGCTTAAGGCCCCTGGCACTGTGATATCCGGGGCCGGGGCCCCTGAAGCCTAAAGTGAAAATAATTCGCAGAGACTCCGTGATACAGACACACCTCTATTGCCTGTGTGTAGGCACCCAAACCTGTTGTCATGGGGCCTGCCAAGGTAACTTTAAAATGGAAAAAATAGGAAAACAATGTTCCTCATCTAAGTAATAGGTATGCGAAAAAAAATGATCATCGAGGGAAAAAATTGAAATTTTTGGATTTTCTCCCAATTTTTTGCAGTATTTTCCACAAACAAGAGGAATTGGGGGCCCCATCAGATGATTGAGGCCCCGAGGCCCCCCTTAGTCCGCTACTGTGGAGCGTACAAAATATTCTGGATTTTGAAGCTTTTCAGTTATGGACGCAAGCTAAGAGTAACGGAAGCAATCACTTCGTGCAGGTTGTCAGGTGATTCAAAGCGTCCTATAGGTACTAACTAACCTGCTACACTACACAAGAAAGAATGCGTCAAAAGTTCCCGTTTTGACCGGTGCGGTTTTTTCGAGGTCACCAGTTTCACTTTTGAAAACACACAAAAAACTTGGTTCTGCGAATCGTAGGTATACCTACCGTTTATAGGACCAAAAGCTCGCAGGCGCGTGGGTCATTGCTTGCAGTTTTTACATACAAATCGCCGACTCTTATTTTATCTCGGAGCTTATGTTCCATTGTCGACGGCAATAAACGCTTCGTTTGTACTCGGACTTGTCCCACTTTTCTGATTTACGGCTTTCCAAGGTGCGCATAAAATTCTCCACGCGCCTCACCGAAGAAGACGCACTGAAATTTTCAAGGTTCAAGTCATTTGGTGCCACGCGAACCATCTCCATAATAATTACTGCGAAGCGTTTCAGGAAGGTAATTTTTCACTTTGAAAGAGCAAGTTACTATGAACATAGTTCTGCATGATTATGAAAATGCGTTTGAGAGAGCAAATGTGAAAAACTTGGAGTCATTTCTACATCGCACCTTTCTGATTGACGCTGGTCTAGAAAAAAATTTAAAAACGTTCTTTATTCTATCTCTCTGAGCATGTGGAACGTCAGTGGAAATAATAAATTTTTGTTCCAAGTACAGGTACTGCCATCAGGCCAAAGATCTTTGTCACAATAATTGAGATTGAGAACCGTATGATCGAAAACTTTCTTACTCAAAGGAGGCTGTGGTCCTGGTCATTGGCAGGCAAATGAGGCTGATTTTGACGAGGTCACAGCCTCCCTTGAGTAAGAAAGTTTTTGTTCATACTTTTTGTTCATATTTGCCGTACGTTGCACATCAGACATCATCTTCCAAGTAAATTTGAGGATCAACACTCACTTGGGTTGTGGAAGCTACAGAGGAAATCGTATTTTTGAACTTTGCTAAGATTGCGATTAAAATTGCCACTAAAATTTCGGGAAGATTTCACCCCTCCCAGGTGAGGGGAAAGACTGGTAGCTTGACAAAATTATGAATCTACAAGAATTTTTTGATATTATGTGGAGATTCTCATTTAATAAAAGGGAGTTGTTTGTTTCCTCCAACAGTAAAACACAGTAAAACTTCTTCTTTTACTGCAGTTTCGGCTATTTATTGGATTAATTTTTTCTATCATTCTTTTATTTTTTTCCATTATTTTTTCCTCTTTTTTTTAATTATTTCCTATATATTTTTTCAACACTCATTTCTGATATTGGCTTCGCATTAAATGAATAGCCGAAACTGCAGTAAAAGAAGAAGTTTTACTGTGTTTTACTGTTGGAGAAGACAAACAACCCCCTTTTATTAATATACACTCCAATTATAAGAACATGGATCCTTACAAAAAATATAGATTTTCGTTTGGACACTCCAAGGAATGATTGAATTTTTATCTAATTGCAACAAAGCATAGCCGCTATCTACATCACTCTCCATCAAAAGCAAACAAAAACAAAGCATGAATTATACAATTGCAGAATTGCCATGCAGTTTTATGCATATTGATGCTCTGGAGCTGAATTGGTCATCTTTTTTGTCTAATTTACCTACCTTACAAAATGAAAAATTGTTCTGCAAAATGAAAAATTTTAGATAAAGATTAGGTTTTGTCAAAAATGAGTTGAAAACGGCATCAAATCCATAATTTTGGGGCGATGAGCTCTCCAGGGCTAAAAATATGATTTTTGGTAAAACAAATTGGCAAAATACGAGTGTCTGTCTCTTGCATGAAAATGAATTCAAGTTTGAATGACTTTTTGCGATTGCATCAGAAACTCTGCTGATTCAACTCAGCTTCAGTCACTTATTTCAATAAGCCTGTAACAGCTGAATTGAGCATTCATTCCAATAATTACATAAATCAAAGCCAAATTTCCAAGTTGGCTGAAATGTTACGTAAAAATGAACTTCTTATAAAATAAACGAAATTTCATCACTTAACTTGATATTGGTCTGATACATCCCTACGATGTGTCAGTGACTAGTTTTGTCTCAATAGTCCAGTAGCGTAGATATCATGGGAAGTTCTACTTGTTATCTCTAATTTTCTATATTTTCTATATTATTTTCTAGATTTCTGTCGCCTCTCCTTGTCAGAGAAGGCGCCTCGATACACATGTCTTCCAAATTGTTTGCTAGACTCCCCCAGAGCATCAAATCACTCCCAGAGAATTCGTTCAGGGAAGGGGTGGTTTATTTTTTGAAAAAGGCCTTTTTTTCAGTGTTCAGGAGTTTCTAGATGTTGACCTGAAAAAACTTATGTAATAGGGGAGATCTGCCTAAAATGACATACTTGGGTGAAATGACATACTGAGCTTATTTTGATTTAGACGTTTATGCTGGTTCTCGGGTGCTGTTTGCCGATGGTCAAGTTGAGAGAGCTACATTTTTACCAAACCGCATTATTCTGGTTGGAACGGTTTTGCCACAGTAACAAAACTCCAGAATTTCAAGTACACGATATATTATTTCTATTCCGATTGAGCCCAGATTCTGTGAATGTGGAAAGCTCATTGAACCGCGATTATTGCTAATAGTAGTGTGTCATTTGGTAGTCATTCTCCCTACAAATTGACGAGGCCATCTCATATGCAAGCAAAACAGGGTTACGTTGGTGAAATTTTGTTAGTTTTGGGGAAAAATGACATAGGAATTCACATGTAGAATTTGGACACATTGCGAGTCCGCAGATATGGTGTCCAAAACTGAAGAATTCATTTGTGCGGTTCAAGTTTGTTAATTCAACAGCATTATTGTTTTGTCTTGTTCTGTTTTTGCTGAACTTCTGTTTTACTTTTGTGTTCCTATATTTTCTACATGCCCTCATGTTAATTGCGTATTTTTCGAGTTCTTCATTATTGCCTCTGTGAGTTTATGTCTTGGTTTTATTAGTTTGATCCTATAAAATGAGTTCTCTGACTTTTGATCATATTTTTGCGTATTTTTCATGCCTATGTCATTTTACCCGCAAGTAAGCCTTAAATGACACAGGGAGGCTATTTTATAAAATGTTTTTTTCATGATTGAAAAAGTATTTGATGGAGTTTTTGTCCTGTGGTAGTTATGAATTGATCTTTTATCTGAGTGTTGTGACCAAAAACTTGGCTGTATTTGGATTTTTAAATTTTTTGTGAACGAAAATGCTTAGGGTATGTCATTTCAGGCACATCTCCCCTATGTAACATGTACTGTAATTGCGATTGCACTGTGGTTGCTACGTTTTTTATTTTGCTATTTTTATGACATGTGAAAGCAATGTATTTGTTATCAGCACCAATAAACCATGTCTTATCTTATCTTATCCTATATCACTGGAAGATTTTGAAAAATTATCCGATTTTCCAATTCTACATTCGATTTTGAGGTAGAAAGTGGCATACCTACTGAATCTTCAAAATTATAAGTTATATAAGAAAATTGAGTTCAAGAGTTTCAGAGCATCTGAAATAGTATATCATAATACAAGTTTTATAAGACATCCTATTGTCACATGCGTCATTTTGAAGCACAAGGAGCGAACCGACGAGTGATTCATTCAACGAGTGTGACAATAGGTCTTATAAAACGTGTGTTATATACAATTTTTTACTTTCCCGGCCCACCCACGAACACGGAGGGAAAGTATTGTAATCGTGCAGAAAAAAAGTTTTGAGATTTCACCGGATATATCCGTTTTGAGGTCCTCCAAGACGATTAAGACCATTTTCAGAATGATGTCTGTCTGTGTGTGTGTGTGTGTGTTGTGTGTATGTGTGTGTGTGTGTGTGTGTGTGTGTGTGTCTGTCTGTGATCTTCCACGATAACTGCCGTAACGTTGACTGGATCGACTTGATATTTGGTATACAAACATGGTTGTTTCCTGAAAAGAGCCCATTAGTTTTTGGCTGTCATCTGTCAAACCCAACTGTCACTATCATCAAATGTCAGAAGCTATATCTCACGAAACTCAACTTGCAATATGTCATTTGAAAGCCCTTGAAAAACTGTATTCAGAACAGCTGGAAACATTGCCCTATCTGTCATCTGTCAAATAATAAAAAATGTTAAAGTTCAAAACTTTACCAATTAATTATTCAAAATCTATCCGATGGATTGGAACCAGATTTAGCAGGAAGCAACACAACAGATCAGTCAAATTGAGGCCGCAGTTGCAGTTTTCCACCATTCTCCAGTTGAGCGTAATGAATTTTCGAAATTTCTCCTGGCCGTTGCCACTCAGGAGGGGCTCTCGCCGGTGTTTCGACCAGCACGACTCGCTTTTGTAGCAGGACTCCACTCAAAAATTTATTTCTGCTCGGGGATCGACTGTTTTTTGGAAATTTCAACTGATTTCGAAAGTAGATTGTATTGAGCGTCGTGCAGGTCTATTTTCAGAGTTGACACGGTTTCGGTTTTCCGACTGTAATTTTTTCAAAATGAAATTTGCACATTCCGTGAATTTGAGAAAAACGCAATGCAAACTTCTACATGCGGTAGGCCCCACGAAATATTAATTTTAGGTGCAGACATGCTGTGAATAAAAGTTAGAGAAACGATTGAGCTAGTTTTTGGAGGAAAAATTTTCGAAATCGGATCAACAGTTGCCGAGTTTTCCTCTCTGAAAAAACTGCAAATTTTCCAACTTTTTATTCAGTGAACAGATTTCTCGGAATTGTTTTTTTTAGAGAATAGATAACTGGTTCTTGAACATTTTCCAATAATTTCTCTCCAATTTCCCGGAAATTTTCCTCCTGAAAATATAAAACCACTCATGCGATCGTACAAATTAAGCGGTTCTGTTACGATAATTACCGAATTATTGATCCGATCAAATCGAAATCAGGTACGGAGGCCTAAGTTCAGCCTGGAATGTTCTGATTAGACTTTGGGTGGATGATTTTGATCGGAAGCCCTCAGGTGGCACATTGGGTCTGGGTTTGTCTGCCCAAGCTCTAAATTGAAAATATAGAGTTGAAATTTGACACACAAATGCAGTGAAAGTTTTCAATCAAGTTTTTGTAATTTCATTATCATATCTGAAGTAGGAACAAAAATTTCAATAAGGAAGAAGCATTGCATTTTTGAGATATCACAACAGTTAGCCACCTAGTTCTACCTTTTGGATCATTTCATCACCTTGGAAAACTGACCTAACCTGTCATTTTTTCTGTCCGCTCAACAATGGATGCAGGATGCTCGCTAAACGCTCGACTAAATAGAATTTTTTCATCAATTTCCAAATCGAATCGCCCCCTCCCGAAGGGACACTTCGATCAAAATCATTACTGACGTCTCTGGATACCGCCGGGAAAGTTTTGTGTCGCCCCACAACAGATTTTTTATTTTGCAACTATTCCATTCTTTTTTTTTAAATAATGTGAAACAATTATGTGCCTCTGCTAACAAAATTGTTGGGAATTGCTCTTGATGGTGAGAGCACAGTTTGGGATACGGACATTTCACCGACAACCAACTCACCGACTGGACATTTCACCGACACCCAACTCACCGAATCGCCGATTCACCGACAGGACATTTCACCGACTCGCCGTTTCGCCGACAGGGCATTTCACCGACACGCCGATTCATCGACAGGACAATTCACCAACAGGACATTTCACCGACACGCCGATTCACCGACAGGACAATTCACCGACTCGCCGATTCACCGACTCGCCATTTCACCGACAGGACATTTCACTGAATCGCCGATTCACCGACAGGACATTTCACCGACACGCCATTTCACCGACAGGACATTTCACCGACACGCCATTTCACCGACAGGACATTTCACCGACAGGACATTTCACCGACACGCCATTTCGCCGACAGGACATTTCACCGACAGGACTGTAGCGTTTTGAGTTTTGGAGCAAAATCTATGAGCGAAAGTGACCTACAGTTGAAAGATTGATATGCTTGATTCCCTACCGTTGGCGCCATTTGACGGCGCGTTTCCGAACACCTTGGTTGCTGGTCAGCGCCAGTCAGCGCCAAAAGTGAGGGATGGGTTGACAGCTACGGTCTTTTTTTTCTGGCCATTTTTGGCAAAAAAGTCGAGAAAAATTGTTTTTACGACAAAGGCAAGTTTCCCTTGAGTGCACCATGCATTTGAGTTAGTTAAAATTTGGAATTTTCCATTTGATAAAGTAGACATCTGAAATAAATTCTCCACGTGAGTGGTAGAAGCCATGAAGGCAAAAGGTCATCTCGTGAGACACGAGTCTAAGAAAAAGATCAGAAATAAAGAATAAAGGCGCGTGTAGATGTATCGTGGGTGACTAGGAAGTCAAATCAGCTTGGTTCTGAAACAAGGTCCACAAACTTCCAGATACCTACACTTGAAATCAATTTCTAATGAATTGTTAGTATTTCTTTGGTGAACAGAAATTATATGAATTTACCACAGTTTTTCCAGATCTTATTTCACCAACACATTGTGTAAATTATATTTTTATTATTGATCACATACACAAATATTTTGTCTGGTTTTCAACGTTAAGTGTGATTTTGGTTATTGGACCATTCACCGACACGCTGATTCTGACAAGACATTTCACGAACTGTTTGTTGACTCAAGTAACATCCTTCTTTTCAGACTCTATCAAACTCCTTTCTAGACTCACCGGATAAGAATCTGATTTTTAACTCGAGTTCATCCTTCTTTTCAGACCCACACAAGTAAAAAACCAGATGAGAGTTTAATTTTTGCTCAAGTATCGTCCTTCTTTCCAGACCCACCTAATGAGTCATTGATTTTCGGCTTATCTTCCTTTTTTCTGAGACCTGCCAGTTGAGGAGTTTATTTTTGACCCGAGTATCATCCTTCTTTTTGAACCTGCGAGATACACAGTCAATTTCTAAATTTTTGACTCGAGCATCTTCCTTCTTTTCAGACCCATGAAAAATTTTTATTTTCAACTCAAGTATAATAATCTCAATAATAGTATATTATTCAACCTCGTATTCAACAAACGGGTTATGATTGCTTCTTACTCATGAGGATGCAGTTTGCCGACACGAGCCTTGACGAGTGTCGTAAAGCATCCGAATGAGTAATAGTCATTACCCGCGAGTAGAATACTATGCTTTATCCAGTCTTATTGAAAAATGCAGGCATATATGCGCGTGATAATGCGTGCACTATTCAATAGGACTGGATAAACTTCTTATTTGGTGGGTCTGGGAAGAAGATCCTTGAGTCAAAAGTTCAGAAAAGGATTCTTGATTTGAAAATAGACTTCTTATAGTGGGTCTAAAAAGAAGGATGATACCCAATCAAAAATAAAGTCTTTAATTAGCGGGTAAAAAAAGTACTTGAAGAAAAAAAGACTTCATCTTTGAACAAAGTTCAGAAAGAAGGCTGTTACCTGAGTCAAAAATAAAATCTTTATCAGCTGGATCTGGAAAAAAGGATGATACTCGACTCAAAAATCAATTTCTTACCTGGCGGATATAAAAAAAAGTGATACTTGAATGAAAAATGACCTTATTATTTGGTGAATATAAAAGGAAGAAGGATGCTTGAGTCAATAAATCAGTTCTGTATCAGGTGAATTTGGGAGGAAGGATGATACTTGGGTGAAAAAGTAACTTATCTGGTGGGTCTGGGAAGAAATAAGGATGCTTCAATCAAAAACGAAAAAATAGGTCCTGCATCAGGTCATTCTAAAGAAAGGATGATACTCGTCAAAGATAAATGTCTGAACTAGCGTGTGAAGAAAACAAGAATGTCAAGTCAAAAATAGACTCCACCTTTGTAGTGAGTTGAAAAAGAAAGATGGTACCTACTTGAGTCAAAAATCAATTCTTTATCTGGTGGGTCTGGAAATAAGGATGATACTTGAGTTGGAAATAAGCTCCATATATCTGGTAGGGTAGGTCTAAGAATACTTGACTCGAAAATTGAATCCTTATCTGGTGGCGCTAAAAAGAAGGACATAACTTGAGTGAAGAGTCAATGCTCTATCTGGTGAGTCTTAGAAGAAGCAGGATACTTGAGCAAAAAATAAACTTATCTCATCTGGAGGGTCCGAGAAGAATAATACTCGAGTCAAACATCTATTCCTCATCTGGTGAGTCTCAAAAGAAAAATGATACTCGGATAGAGAAAAAAACTTATTATCTGGTGGGTCTGAAAAGAAGGATGATACTTGAGCAAAAATCAATTACTCATCTGTTGAGTCCGAGAATAATGATAATTATTATTTTCAACTCAAGTATAATTTTTTTCGGACCCATCAGATAAGAAATTGATTTTTGACTCAAGTATCATCCTTCTTTTGAAACTCACCAGATAAGGAATTGATTTTTGATTCAAGTACCATATTTCTTTTCAAACTCACGACAGGGATCGATGGAGTCTATTTTTGACCCAAATATTCTTGTTTTCTTTACCTGCTAGTTCAAAAGTTCATTTTTGATCGACCATCATCCATTTTTTAGATTCATCAGATACCGAGCTTATATTTGAATGTTTAATTCAAGCATCCTTTTCCTTTTCAGACTCGCCAGATCAGATACGAGGTTCATTTTTCATTCAAGTATCATCCTTCTTTTTAGACTCGCAAGATAACTAAACAATTTTCTAGTCAAGTATTGTCCTTAATTTTAGACCTACTGTAAGGTTTTTTTTTTAATTAAGTATCCTCAGGCATATCAGATAAGGAGTTTATTTTCGATCCAAGTATCATTCTTCTTCTCACACTCACCACCCACAAGATAAGAACTGATTTATTCACTCAAGTATCATCCTGCTTTCCAGACCCACCTCATAATTTTTGGCTCAAGTATCATTCTTTTTTCCGGACTCACTACATAGCTGAAGTCTATTTTTGACTAAAGCAATCTTCCTTCTTCAGACATGCCAGTTGAGGAGTTTATGTTTGACTCGAGTGTCTTTTTTTTCAGACTTACCAGATACACAGTCCATTTCCGAATTTTTTACTCTAGCAGTCTAGCATCCTGTTTCTTTCCAGGCTTGTCATATAATAAATCCATTCTTCACTTGAGGACGGCATTTCCTAGCATAAAAAATGGCTAAAGCAGACTACAGCAAACATAGAGTATTTTTTTCCGCATTCGCCAACACCAAACACGATATGGTTACGTTGCGGTATTTTCCGGAAACTCATTTATACGCGAAAATGCAAAATTTGAGGAACTCATGAAGGAAATGGGAATTTTTTTCGAAATTTGGATTTTCCCAACAAAAATGAAATAACCACTCCAGTGATTTCATTTTGAACGATCCCATATCATTGGTTCGTTTCTTGGATTTTCCGCGGGAAATGTGGAAATTCAGTTTTTCAGTTTTCCACTTTTTTTCCTAATTGACCGCGAATAAGACGTAGAAAACAACGGCTAATGACGAAAACCATTTACGTGAATTTCCCAACGTTGTTCGGTGAATAACGGTGAATCTTCTCGAATCCATAGGAAATCCGGGATGTTTGGAGATCCAAGACACGGAAAAACTTGTAAATCGGTAACCATATGTCCGAATCCAGATCAGTTGATGTCTTAGAATTGATGATAAATTTTTGCATTTTATCATACCAGTTTCATTCTCCTTAAATTTTTCAGAAAAAAGATACAGGCAAGAATTTGTTTTCCACGTTTGAGCTTATGTACGCAATAATGTACAGGGTCAGTTTGTAAAAACATGGAGCCTACACCAAAACATAGAGTATTTTTTTCCGCATTCGCCAACACCAAACACGATATGGTTACGTTGCGGCATTTCCCGGAAATTCATTTTTACGTGAAAATGCAAAAGTGCAGGTATTGTATCGGCCGATGACGACCAGAAACACAGCCCACTAGACTCATGTAGAAATCAGACAGCCTACACTCACTTGTGAAGGAAATTTGTGGAAAAGTTTGTTCGAAATTTGGATTTCCACAACAAAAATAAAAATGACCACTCCAGTAATTTCATTGCAAACGATCCTATATCACTATGGCTTCTTGGATTTTTCGCGGGAAAAGTGGAAATTCAATTTTCCAGAACTTTATTTTTAATTGACCCTAAACAAGACCTAGAAAACAGCGGTTAACGACGATAACCATTTACGTAAATGCTCAACGTAGTTCAGTGAACTACGGTGAATTTTCATTGATCCATAAGAAATTCCTAATGTTTGGAGACCCCAGACAATGAAAATTTTGTAACTTGGTAAACGTACTTCTGAATCGAGATTAGTTGGTGTCTTAAAACTGATGATCAATTTTTGCATTTTGTCATACCAATTTTTTTTGCCTCGAATTTTCCAGGAAAAAGATACTGGCAAGAATCTCCTTTCCTCGTTTGAGCTTTTAGCAATGTACAGTACAGGGTCAATGTGGAAACATGAAACCTACACAAAAAAATTTTTATCCCGCATTCGCCAATACCAAACATGATATGGTGACATTTTGCAGCATTTTCCGAAAACTCATTCTGAAGCATAGTTTTCTAAATCGAGGAGTCGGTGGAATTTTTTGTCGGTGAATTGTCTTGTCGGTGAGTTGTCTTGTCGGTGAATCGGCGTGTCGGTGAAATGTCCTGTCGGTGAAATGGCGTGTCGGTGAAATGTCCTGTCGGTGAAATGGCGTGTCGGTGAAATGTCCTGTCGGTAAATCGGCATGTCGGTGAATTGGCGTGTCGGTGAAATGTCCTGTCGGTGAAAGGGCGTGTCGGTGAAATGGCGTGTCGGTGAAGTGTCCTGTCGGTGAAATGTCCTGTCGGTGAATCGGCGTGTCGGTTAAATGTCTTGTCGGCGAAATGGCGTGTCGGCGAATTGTCTTGTCGGTGAATCGGCGAGTCGGTGAAATGTCCTGTCGGCGAAACGGCGTGTCGGTGAAATGTCCGTTCGGTGAAATGGTTGTCGGTGAAATGTCCTGTCGGTGAGTTGGTTGTCGGTGAAATGTACCAAACCCCACAGTTTATCATCAAAAATGAGCCGTATTTTCCTGAAATAAATCCCTTCTGCGAAGTGATGTCACCTTAGCTGTCTTTTCTGTCAGTGAGTGCTGTCATGTCGATGTCATGCCCGCTAATATTGCCAATATTTGGAATTAAAAAAATGCGTATCGAAATGGAGCCTTTTACGATACGCGAATGACGTCATTTGCGTATCGTAATGACTTTCTCATGAACGCAAAATAATAGTATATTACATACCGAGACGGGAAATACATCATGACTGCTGAGGGCACAGGCAAAGCCTGGAGGCTCCAGCCCGAAGCTGGAATGATGTATTTACCGTCGAGAGTATGTATACTATTTTACGTGTTTGTTGTGTTGATACATAAGATATAAAGACTTTTATATAAGCTGTATATGGATTTTACAGTTCATGTACTTAATTTGACACTTGTCAAAATAACCTCAAAAACTACAACATTTTCACAATTTGCACTGAAACAAACACGTAAAATGTTGTACAACACTCGTGGCTTGTTACACAAGATATATTCCGACACTCAGCCTCTTACAGAACTCGGGCTGCGCCCTCGTTCTGCAAATTTCGGCTTCGTGTCTGAAAACCACTTATGTAACAGCCAACTCGTATCGTAAACTACTATTACTCACAATCATGTACTCAGCTTGCACGATTACAGGCGTTCAAAAGTTGAAATCTGAAAATTAACTTTTTGTCATAACTTCCAGATATAGGCCGATTAATTTTGCTGAAACGTGGTTCAGGAAATACTGATTAACACACACTTATTGTTTGGTTGGATGCATATTTTGAAATTTCCCTTCTGAAGCTACCATTTCTTCACTTTTTCGAGAGGTCGGCAATGAGTCACTTCCCGACCTCCTACTAGGTATGTAATGAATCAATTACCATAGTGGTTGTGAGTAAAAAAAATATACTTACGTGTTTGTTGTGTTAATACCTATAAGATGTGATTAATTTTATATAAGCTGCATATGGATATTACAGCAGGTACAGTTTATGTATTTGACACTTGTCAAAATAACCTTAAAAATTAAAAAAACTTCACAATTTGCAATGAAAAAAACAAGTAAAATAGTGTACAAGACTCGGGGCTGGTTACACAAGGTTCTTTCCGACACCCAACCTCTTGAAGAGCTCGGGCTGCGTCCTCTTCTGCAAATTTCAGCTTCATGTCTGAAAACCACTTACGTAACAGCCAACTCGTATCGTAAACTACTATTTTTGTGAATAAATATTTAGATGATACGTTCTCTTGAATCATAATTTTCAATCTCTTGGAATTGGCGTTTTTGGGACTTTTTTGAACTTTGAAACTCCAATAAGTATCTCGGAAAATCGAACAGATTGTGAAAATTTTCAGTGGCGTGAAAATAATTGGAGGTAAAAGGAAGAGCTCCTCCAATATTCACGCCATTGGACTATTTTGACCAACTTGGTCACCGACCGTTCATACTCGGGTGTCATAGCTATGTATCTGACTTACTTGAAAAATTTTGACAAATCGGTTATGCAGTGTAAAAGTGATCATAAGAAGAACCTTTTTTTCCTAAATTTAACTTTGACGGCGTATATCTCCGTTATTATGCGCTCTAAGCATATAACTCTCGATATAACTAGTTTCATACGAAGGTCCCATTCTTCTTTGATCCCCAATTGATCCTAAAAGTTTTTTAATGGAAGCTGGACCACCCTGTATACCTGCTTCTTCAGTCCAGAATATTCAAGTCTTCTTCCGGAAAAGTCTTCAAGGCTCTCGTCGTTTCGTCGTTTCCATCATATTCCGGAAATTTCTAGAAAGTCCATCGACTTTCCGTAGAATTCCGGCAAGGTCTCGATGCAGGGCTCCTCCGCCAATTGTGCAGGTGGGTGTCTATTTCGCGCGTCGTGGTCTCCAGCGTGTTTCGGCTTGGATTGTCGAGTTTCTTGATGCTACAGAAATTACAGAGTCGAAGATGCGATTACCGCACGGTATGATATTATTCAAGTTCTGGGAAGCAAATGCTGCGTAATATTACCAAAATTAGGTGAGTACCGGAAGTACAGTGGTAATAATAGTACCCTTCGGTAAATACAATACCTACATTACCAGCTACAAAACAATTGATGGCAAAAAGAGTTTTGCTAGCATATATCAATTGTTTTACACAGAAGTAACCCCCAACTAACCGAAGCTTTGCAGAACGGGATACCGCTTTGGTCTAGCGGCTTGCCCAGCTATCATTATTAGCAATTGCCATGGTCAAAACACTGAGGTCGATCTGCCTGTACTTTTACTTTCATCAACAATTCCTTTCCTGTACTTTCTATTCAACAAAACATCTCGAAATGTTTTCATGTTGTAGCGAAACAGTCGTCTCAAGAAAATCTGCGGCTGAACGTTCCAAAAAGCTGCAGTTGTTCCGGCGAATCCACCTCGGCATCCTCGAGCTTGGCTTCCGCAAAGTTCGGAAGGGTCGTCGCGGCAGTTTTCCCCGGGCGTGCACCCCCTAATGTTACTGTTTCCCCGTGCACATGACCCCAGTGAAGTGATTTGATTAACAATATGTGTTATACTACCATCTGAAGTGTTCCAAATTGATAGTCGTCAAGAACGCCGGGATGCAGTAGAAAGAGGGAGGAAGAGCAGAGAGCAGAAGCGACGCAAAAGAACCGTCGGGTCGGCGGATGGAGGCTTGTTTACATAATTGTCTCAATATTTTCGATACGGCACAGTGAAATTTGAAAGTAAAATCAGATATTAGATGTTTATTGAAATGGGGGGAGGCATGTAACGCGCTTTCTTTATGGCATTCAAGGGAACGTCAGACGGCGGCAGTGAACGGATGTAACGGCAGAGATTTTATGTGAGGAATATTCAAGGATGCGAATTGAAGTGACTCACTGTACGGTAATTGATCCATTACACTCCGTATCTATTCATAGTTGTATAGTTCAAGATTGCAGCATCGCAAATTTCTAGTGCCAATCGAAGACGAACATTTTCACGAGAAGCAGAAATTAGTGGAGGACCAGAACTTTTCTGTCGAATATAATTTTTCATCCTTGGCCTATAAGGCCAGTCAATAGGGAATTTGGAATGGCAAAACGTATACTCTGGCTGAATTTTAGCATACATCTGGGGAATCTCCCACAGAGCCCCGAACCGCAAAAATCCACCAAAATTTACTTGAGCTTTCCGAGATGAGGGTGTTTTTCTATATCTCGGTTGCTATTGGTTGAATTTTGATTTTTTTTTAAATGTTTGAGAAAATATTTGAAACAAGTTGTGTTCAGAACATTTCAATACCTTGCATTGAAGAAAAAGTGCCAGAAGCCGAAAACCGTCGTTTTTTAGGGGGGTGTTATTTTTACAATTTTCTATCTGCTCTTCTATGACAGTTGAGGGAAAAATTCCCAACAAGAGTTGTAGCTCCTGTAAGTCCCTACAAGTTTCAACCGGAGATTTTTTTGTGTCGCAAAAATTACCCACCCCAGAGGGCGCTAAAGTCAACCTCGTTTGGAAAATAGTTCCAGGTGTAGGGGGCATCGATCCCAACTCCATCGTGTGGGGATCTGAAGGCCAAATTCTCATTTATGTTCGTACTAACTTTACTAATAATTGATGAATAACAAAACCTTTATACAGGGTGACTTTTTTGGAAAGGACCCACCCCCGATATTTCTCTGCACAAATTTTTCCTGGGGAGAAACAGGTCGATTTTTATTTTGAGAGGGACATCTAAGACACGTGATGACAAATTTCCATCTTCAACCCTTCGCATCCACCCCACTCTATTTCAAAATTTCAAATGGAATCACCTACTTTGTGATACATCAAATTGAAAGTGATCAAATTCCCTTTCTGTAAAACATATTTTAAATTTTCTCGAATCACCTCTCCAACCCTTTTTAAAATTCTCTCATTGTTAATGCGGGAAAGCTTCTCTCTTAGTACCTCACCCCCGATTCTTAAGTATCAGATTTTCCAGTAAAAACAGATCGATTTTTATTCCGAGAGGGCCATCTACGACACGTGATAACAAATTTCTATCTTCAACCCTTCGCCCCCACTCCACCCTATTTTGAAATCTCAAATGGCATCACCTACCTTGTGATACATCAAATTGATGGTATAGTAAAATTCCCTTTCCGTCAAACATATTTTAAATTGTCTCGCTACACCCCCCCAATCCCTTTCAAAATTCTCTCATTGTTATTGCAGCAAAGTTTCTCCCTCATTACCCAACTCCCGATTTTTGAGTGTCAGATTTTTCAGTAGAAACATAACGATTTTTATTTTAAGGGAACCATCTAAGACACCTATAGCCAAATTTTCACCTTCAACCTCTTCGCCTCCACCCTGCTCTACTTTCAAATGGCATTATCTATCTTGTGATTCTTGTGATAGAGATAATAAAATTTTCATTCTGCAAAAAATTACTTCAAATATTCTCAACCACCCTCTACTCCTCTACACTTTGTTGGAGATAAAAATTTGGCAATAAATGTCAATACAATACAATACAATAACTTTATTGTTAAACCAAATTGGTATACAATGAATAAGAGAAAAAATAACAAAATTTCCAACATTAAGAGTCACAACGACTGGAACCGGAATAATAATAATAAGAAGAATAAGAAATAGAATAATAAGAAAATGCTACGAAGTAAACAAATATGTGATAGACAATCTGAAAGGGTATATACCATATATACGCACATATACGGTACTATACATCACATATACAATATCACACACAACATAGGTACACATATATAACATACAACATACCATACATATTAACATACTACATGATGCATACGTATATACATCAGTAGACCTCGTCGATTATGTCTTGTCGAAATCTCAGCGCTCCTACCAGAAAACAGTAAATATCATTAACTTTTTTTCGAATAATGACTGGAATAGAGTTTCGTGAAAGTTGTTGAGGTATATTCCACTTGTTAGATATTTTGATAGCCAACAAGATCTGAAGGAGACCAGAGCGGGACATATGCAGATTATGTGAAAAAGGTCCTCATTCTCTCCAGTATTGCACAATGTACATCTCTCTCCCAAGTCGATGACGAATCTTTTGCGGTTGAGGTACAGCCTCAAAAAACGTTTGCTGTGCAGTCGTAATTGGCACACTGTTCTAATTTCATTGATGTGGATATTGAAGTTCAGGTAGTTGCCGGTGTGTCTGTCTCGCAACTCGCAAGCAGTGTCGATAGATGGCGTTGTAGCGCGATGATTCAGCCGTTGCTACGTCAGCCGCCAAGAGATTCTCTTTGACCGACTCCAGCACAGTGCTCAAACTACTCTCGGCAAACAAGAAGCTCTGCATTTCCCACAACTCATGGAGGTTGTTGTTGATAAGAAGTTGCTTGAACTGTGAAACCCAATTATATCTAACATTAGTATTATACCCCGTAGAATCTAGTTCTTTTAGCTTATCGTAGCATATTTTGGGGAGTCTATTTGGCAATAAATGTCCTGAATGTCCTATCTGAAATAGAATTCAAGAATTGGAAGTTGATGAGAGAAGAAACTCTCCTTCAATTTATAAACAAAGATCATTTGAGGAAGGATTGAAAGTTTTATTTAATAAAAATATTGTATAATAAAAGTATACAAAGGATTGAAAGTGACTCAATAAAAACTTTTTAGACTTGTTTGACAGGAAGACTATTTTATTACCTGCATTTTGATGTATCACATATAGGTAAGCTATTTGAAATTCCAAATTGGGGCGGAGTTCAGGCGAGGGGGTTGAAGATAAAAATCTGAATCTACGTGTTGTAGGTGTCCCCTTCGAAATAAAAATCGACCTGTTTTTACTAGAAAGTCTGATCCTCAATAATCGGGAGTTACAAAATGATGAGAGTGAAACTTTCCTGCAATTACAATGAGAGAATTTTAAAAGGGATTGGGGGGGGGGGGGTGATTTGAGACAATTTAAAATTTAAGTTGCTCAACAAAAAATAAGGATATTGAAAATTGTTGCTCAAATTTAAATAAAGATAACTGAAAGAAAAATTAACCAATTTCGAAAAAATCAACACTGCCTGATAGGACTATTCTTTGGCTACAAAGTGCTGTCCTTAGTTTGTTCCTACATTGCATTTTGCAGGATATACAGGGTGCCAAGGGAGGAGGTGAAAATTATTGAATTTTCGAAGTGGTCTACCTGTTTTAGAAAAAATGTAAGATTTTTTCTCAGTTCATTTTTTGAAAGCCTGCATCAATCTGTTAACTAAGTAGTATTTTTTTTTAAATCAGTTTTTTTTTCCAAACAGTTTTTAATTTTTTTTTTCTGAAATCAAATGAAAATTGATGTCGATTCTGTAAACGGCTTCTATTGAAATTTGATAGGAAAGTATGATTTCACTTCACAAACCGTCTCATTGAATCATTAAACCAACCGATACGAGTGACTTCCCAAAGAGGTATCAGGTATCCGTCGAGGTATCCGTCGATACTTTGTTACATGTTGGATTTATCAGATCAGATCAGGATAGTTGGGTCAGAGTAACATCACAAAGCCTAATTTCTAGATTTTTATGGAAGTACAGCATGGACACTGCAGGTGTCGCTAGAAGACCTGGCTCAAGTCGAACACAAAAGACAACTGCATTGAATGCTACGATTTTGAGAAGTCGATTATGCAAGCTATTGTTACGATATTCGGGTTCGCCTATCTCGAAATTAAATGCGCTGATTTACTTGTCAACAAACTGCACTTTATCAGCTACTACCGACACAACTAAATGACACACAGAATTATCAATCGCTTAGAAATTCACAATGTCGCTTCTGGATGCTTCCTGATGGTGTTTACAGCACACGAGGATTTTTCTGGTATCTGCGTCGAGAATATCCGCGTACTTTCTACGGCACCTCCGCCAGAAGTCTCGACGTGTCGTGACCTACCGCTGAAGTCTCTCGATGCTTCCCGAATGCAAAGCGTAATTCTAGATTTCTCTAGAAAGAGCCGGGATGGTCGCGAGCTTCGTGACACTATTTATTGTTAGATGTTGTTTTATTGTATAGGTTCATTGTTGCATTAAATTTCTTCTCAACCATCACCAGTATAATTTTTGACATATTTGTTTTGTCTTTTGGACAGCAGGCATGAGAATGTTTGCTGATTGGAAATGTCCAAACCGGCAAACCATCCTCCATCCCAGTCTGGTTTGCTCTGAGAAACATCCTTGCTATAAGAATATGCGTATGCGCCTTGTACCCTGCGTGATTCAAAACAAATTTCGATTCTTGGCCCATGTGTTCTTCAGCTATAGATTTCTCAAACAAACAAACAAAATCATACCTTATCACCAAATTTCAGTGGAAGCCGTTTACAGAATCGACATCGGATTTTTTCGATTTCATAAAAAAATTCCGAGAAAAAAACTGACATTTTTTCTGAAACAGGTAGATGACTTCAAAGATTCACCGACTTTCACCTCTTTCTTTGGCAGCCTGTCTATCTTGCAAAATGCGATGAATGATTGAACTGAGAGAACCACTTGTAGTCAAAGAATAGTCCTATCAGGCAAGGTTGATTTTTTTGAAATTGGTTAATTTTTTTTTTCTTGAGCTATCTCTATTTGAACTTGAGCAACAATTTCCAATATCCTTATTTTTCGTTGAGCAGTTTATTTGACAGAAAGGGAATTTTATTACCTTCAATTTGATGTATCACAAGGTATGTGATGCCGTTTGAAATTTCAAAATAGGGAGGGGTGGGGCGAAAGGTTGAAGATAAAATTTGTCATCACGTGTCTTAGATGTCCCTCTTGAAATAAAAATCGACCTGTTTCCGTTTTTTCCCAGGAAAAATTTGTGCAGCGGAATTTCGAGGGTGAGTCCTTTTCAAAAAAGTCACCCTGTACAAAGGTTTTGTTTTTCATCAATTATTTATCAGTATAGTACGAGCATAAATGAAAATTTGGCCTTTACATCCCCACACGATGGAGTTGGAATCGATGCCCTCTACACCTGGAAATATTTCCCAAACGAGGTTGACTTCAGCACCCTCTGGGGCAGGTAATTTTCGCGGCACAAAAAATTTTCGGTTGAAACTTGTAGGGACTCACAGGAGCTACAACTTTTGTTGGGAATTTTTCTCCATAACTACCATAGAAAAACGTCCTTTGATTCACTATGTTCCACAGTGAAATCTAGTTCCAAATTGAAAAAGAAAGCCGAATCTTCCAGAATCCACCATCAATGTCGTTCTTTACAAAGTTTAGGAACCAAAAAAAAATCTCGACACACGACACATTTTAATATATATATAATATAGTCCTAAATATAGTATATTTTTTTTTATGATAGGTGTAGGGTATTATTATATAATAGTATAATATAATATAATATAATCCTCATTTATCTTGTAAAATTGTTAATACAATGCAAAGGTCCGTCATGATCGAATAGAGTTAAATTGGGCACATTGACAACACAAAATAAAATTGGTTAAAATCACAGCTCAAAATACTTCAAGCGAGTGAATTGCGGTTTGTAGGAGAAAATCTTTCACATTTTTCTTTAATATGGCTGGTGAACTAGCTCCTGTCTTGATGACTTTGAGGAGGTGATTATAGAGCCTCAATGCCGTGACCTGGGGTCCATTTCTTACAGTTTGCAGGTTCCATCTAGGAATGTACAAAAGAGCATGACCTCGCGTCCGATAGGCGTTGACATCATCAACCCTCAAGAAGCTGTCAGTGTTCTTCCTAACCCAACATACACATTTCAAGATGTATATGGAATGCACAGTCATTATCCTATGCATCAAAAAATATCTTCGGCAAGAGGTGGTGCAAGACAGGGCAAACATCGCACGAAGAGTACGCTTCTGCATAATGGAGATTCTATCAACATGGCACGAGTTTCCCCAAGCCAGCACTCCATAAGACAAAATCGACTAAACACAGCCATGATAAAATTTCAGCAAAGTAGGAAGACCGACAGTGATTCTAAATAGGAGTTCTCAATTGAGTCATACAAAACCATTTGCTTGCGAGATCCTTACAAACAGAATCCACATGAATTCTCCATGTTAACGACTCATCCATCCAAACTTCCAAAAACTTCACACTTTCACACTGTCTCACGATCTCACGGTTTTATTTGAGTTCGCCGCCGTTATCTTGATTTTTGATATATTGGCTATATTTACAATTGATTTAAGTAGATGATTCAGTCAGCGAGCTTTTGACACCAAGTTTGTGAAAATCGGCCAAGAAATTAAAAAGTTGGAAAAAAATAATGAAACTCCTTTTATTTTTTTTCACCCGGTATAAGGTAAGTACTCAATATCTGACAGCACCATTCGATCCAGAATTGTTTGCTGGGTAGATCAGTACTTTTATTTTTGAAGGAAATCGCGAAAATTCAAAAGAAATATCAGCGAACTGAAGAATTGACCATTCGCCAACTTTGATGCGATATTGCTGGAAAATGTACCGGAAATCGCAAAAGCACCCAAGTGATTATTTGTCCTGAGATGACCCTCTAACGATTCAAAAAAAAATAAAAATTATTACATAGTTTTCCCTACAGAAGTACTGCTAGGGCCTGGATTACTACATATAAGAAGCTGCGCTACGGTGGGGAGAAGAAAAATTCCCAGTATTACCATCACACTTGACAACATGGAGATAACAAGCCAGGAAAATCTGAAACACTTGGGTATAACATTCGACAGAAACATGACAATGAAACAGTATGTATAGGCAGTGTTTTATCCGCGTTTAATTTATTCCCATTTTATGCACTGAGGGTAGGCCACCCATAATACTCCTTCTGTTGCCACACCCCCTCCTGTTTCCCTCGTAGATGTTCGGGGCGCCTCGACACCGAGTTCGGCGAAGAGACCAGCGGGGTTCCACCGACGAGTCTTACCCCACCACGGGACCAGCCTTCTGCAATCGGGGCCAGTGCCAAGTCGTGGTGAAACAAACGTTACCTACCGACCTGTGCAATCAACCAGCCCCGCCGCCATCTTGTTAATAGGCCATAGTCCGGCAATATCGCTCGAACGGAAGCCCATTCACGGCATCCTAGCCAGCGGCCAGTCCAGGAGAAGCTGTTCCAGTGAGATTCGGGACGTATTTTTTGGCTTCCAGCCGGCCATCTACCGCACGTGGCCATCAACCTTCAGCCGGCCGTCGCGGCTAGCCAGCCCCGGACCGTAAGCCCTGCTGCCAACAGCTGCCTTGCTCGGTGACCATTAATTGCCGTGACGTAGAGTAAGTCCTTTTATCGTAGTACCGTTCATTCGCTATCCCGTCATCCGGGAATTGTCAAGTGCATTTTACCTACGTTTCACTTTCAGAACGCCTCTCGGCGCTCGCAGCCTACCTCCGCCAAGCCACTCGGGCGTTAGCTGCTCTTCATCGAATCTGTATTTTGAGTTTGATTCGTAATTCTGATATACCTTTTTTTGTTTGTTGTTGATTAAAGTTTAAATTGTCGTGGTGACTATTATTTCTTGACTGATTCGTGCGTTGCGTTCCTAATCCCTGAACTTTGTTAATGCAGTCTTCATTCGGAAGGCTGCCGTCTTAATGTACCGCGCTAACAGGCAGTAACTAACAAGACAAAGGAAGTGACCAAAGCACTGGGACGTTGAATGCCAAACATCAAAGGGTCAACTAGAGAATAAATAAAACTACAATTTGAAACTTCAAGTACCTGAATACTTATACTCATGCGTATTTTACCATGAATTTTTTCTCCATTATCGCTAAAAAAAAGAACCAGGAAAAAAATTGAAAGAGGGATTGAATCTGATTATTCTAATGACTTTTATATAAGAGTAAGTCAAGGAAAACTAACCTTGACAGGTGAAGCACCCTGTATATCCTGACTGTAGTATTATTGGATTGAAGAAAAAAATAAAAAGCGCAAAAAACCGTGAAGCCCAGAGAGTAAAGTGTACGTGCATATGCAAGATTCGCAGGATATTCTGCTGCATCAAGCATGAGTCACTCCGTGAGACCGGAGGAGAGAGGCAGCGGCAGCCAGCAGCCAGCGGTGGTGGTGGATTTGGGGCGCGTGGACGTTCGCCCCAGGGCAGGCCGCAACGTTCCCACTGAGCAACCACGCCGGCCAAGAGCTCGGGCACACACATACACACACACACATACAGATCGGGGGCACCGATTTCCAACCAGAAAAGGGGGAGCCGCGCAGACCAGATCGGGGATCACAATGCCCTTTCCTCCACAGCCCGGCCCTCCACCCTTAACCCCCTAGATGTGTATGCACCCCATCATCTACGGACAGATTACGCATAAAGAAACAATAGGGTCTCGCATAGCAGTCGTTCGTACGTACATGTGCTATGGGATATTCTAGCTGTTGTTAGATTTTTCAATCATCCTCGCCGAATAAGAGAGAGAGAGAAGAGTTATTGAGATTCGAGATTTGCAACGTTGGCAGGGGGGGTGGGGCCGTGAAAGAATGGCTTGAAATTAAATTAATATTACAGATGCAGGCGTCGTTCAATCGGGTTAAGGGATAGGGAAGAAATTAGAGTTTCACTTTGAGCAAATACAGGGTCCTCACGCCGGATAAATACCTACCCCTCTCATCTCAAAAACTGCACATTTACGCTAGTTTTGGGCAGAAAACTTCATAGGTTCTGAATATGTTAATTACAGTTTCCTATATCTCATACTGTAGAGGGTGTCGTATATTTTTTGTATTTTTTTAGAAACACCTTGTATTTTGTAATTTTGTAATCAATGCGTTTTGCTATCCTGATGCCGTCTCAAATATAAAGATATTGGTTTTTGAAAATGATGAAACTATTCCAGAAATCGAATTTGTTCAGGATATTATGTCACTTTTGAATGATATTATGATCATCAACAGGTATGAACAAGTAGTATACTTAATTGTTATTAAATTGGTGGCAATAATCACCCCAGATTGGTAATGCGGACGGATACTGGGTTGGACAGCGAAATTTATTGTGAATTGAGAGTAAAACTTTTGAAGTTCCATAATTCGGCAAGAGCATCCCTCTTGGGGTACACGCCAACGTGCATTAGGCACAGCACAGCACAATACAAGTCTCGGACAGGATAAGAGGGAGCCGTTTTCAATAAGGGCGGCTTGTCTGATCCGCGCTGGTGATATAGCTGACGAGTGCCGGTCTCGATACAAAACGCTATAGGAAATGATTTTTATCGGATTGCAGATAACAAAAAAATGAAACATGACAAACAGAAACTTCCACGGTAGGTAGGTATAGGTATAATGAGTTCATTCAGGGGTTTATTCCATAAAAAAAAAACTATGCAACTTTCCACTTTGCATTTTGCAGAAGCTATGAACGAAATCGGCTCGATGAGGACGCTTTTAGCCTGATAAAATACAACGTGCAAATAATATGACAACGCTGTTTTTTTTTTACCATCTTTTTGGAGCTAATGGCCTGAGCCTGGAGCCGATGGGTTGCCCCATGCACTTTTGATAATGTCAGTTATATTCGGCAGTCTCAATAATTACTGAATTGATTAGCGTACAAATTGAAAGAAAGAAAAACATTTCGATTGTCATGAATAAGTTATCTTGCGTACGAGTAGGAAGACTGTGTTATCGCATATATTTTCCATTGGCTTTTTTGTACCGTCTAGTAGAATTTGCGACGGTTTTAATTTTTCACCACCCTTGGAGCCAACGTCGCCCATGCACATTTGGTCAAGTTCAGCATGGTGTAATCTATAGTATCATGTGAACGAAACAGAAAGGCAAAAACAGCTCTCTGATAATAATACTCCACTTTCATTTGATGTTTCTGTACAAATCTAATGACACAACCCACCTGTCCGAATAAAATTACCCTCAATCCTTCTTCGCGAACACCCCCATGGGAGCTCATTAGCTCTCGGACTACTGGCTTGACGCTCACAATATTCACATATACAGGGTGTTTGCAAACTTGGGGAAAAAATTGGGTTACGGAAATGCTTCAAAAGTATCAGGAAAATGTTGAAAAAAATTAAGGGGTTTCTATTTTTGAAAATATGGAGGGTCAAAAGGTGATGCTTCGACTCCCTCTATTTTCGTTATTTTATGAATGATCTCAGTAATCTTTTTTCAACAGACCAAATAGCAATGTTTTTGAACCTTTGAATGTGTTTTCTAATTTTGTTTACTATACAGGGTGAGTCACCAATTCTGAAAATCCAGTTTTCTTCAAAAATGCAGGCGAAACATTGCATGTAGGAGTTATTTGTGTTGTTTGTTGCTCTACATCAGTTTTATAACTTAGAACCTTTCACAGGCATTTTCAAGAGAAAATAGATTCTTGCGATTCATGTCTCACCCTGTACACTAAAGAAAATCATGAAACACATTCAAAGGTTGAAACAATTTGCTTTTTGGTCTGATGGGAAGAGTTTCCTGAAATCTTTCAAAATAACGAAAATAGAAGGGGGTTGAGGACCACGTTTTGGCTCTCCATATTCTATTGGCACTTTTGGAGCATTTCCTTAACTGCGGCTCAATTTTCCACCTCAAGTTCGCTGTATACTCTGTATACCTACATACGTTACATTCACATAACAAAATGTAACGCACGGAATTTGTATTTTATCGAACAAAATGAGAATGACAAATTGTTAATGGATAGTTTAAGACTCGATTCAAGGTAATTATAACACTAACTGAAGAGCAGGTGGTGCCGAAGAGCTTCTCGTCTTTCTTCAATTTTTTTCTATATTCTTTTTTCGACTGGAAACGTGAGCATAACCAGTGATCGTGGTTGCTGCAGTGTCTTCCTCTGAGTTTCGATGACCACATGTTGAGAACAAACCAGGAGGTGTGATTGAAAGTATTTAATCGAGGTTCTTGTTCTGTCTGTCCTGCTTTCGAACAAGAGCAACTGACTTTGCGTTGTCTTATTCGCTTCTGTAACAGGTTATTGGTTGCGGTGTCTTCAATGATGATGATCAAGTGATAATGTTCGGGCTCTGATGTTGACGTCTGCGGTCAATGATTGAGGGATCTTGACAAACTTGTCCATAAACTTCCTGGATGACAAGCTGTTTGAAATTCTGTGGAGGTGGAATGCTCAAAAGGGCTGAGACTTTGTCAAGATGGACTTGGGTCCCGTTGGTTGTAATCATGTATTCAAGGTACGGTATTTCCGTATTCGCGAGCGTACAATTATTATGACGATAAGCGCGAAGTCTTTGAAGTCTTGGGTGGTCGAACACTTCTCCAAGCTATTCAGAAATCAGATGATTCTTGGAAGTTTCCGAAAGCACCGACGAGTCATCGAGAAGTAGTGGTCCAAATGCCCAAATAAGAAAGCAATTTTGAAGTCTTTGAACGTTGCATTACACCAGTCGTATTGCATCAAGCTGTACCAGTAAGTGCATGTTCAAAGAGGGAGACAAATGCGATCTTATCGAGGTCTTAACTCTCACTGTCGAACTTTGATCTAGTAACCGGATCAGAAGTCCATGGCTGATATTGTAATGTTTGGATGGAGGATGGGCACAATAATTATCGATATACACTTACATGAGTTAGTCGCTTTATTCAACTTGTTGGTACGTTCCCAACACTAGACAGACTGAGAGCGAGGCTGAAGTATAGTTACACAATTAATACGTTACTTCGTTGATGTTACCTGGCGGTGTCTACTAGTGACGGAGTCGGTAATGTAGGACACTACAGCTCTATCTGTTCAGATACTTTGAAACATAGATTTTTAACATTACCTACAATAATAATATCCGTAGGTACCTGTATTTCAAAATTCATCCTCAATGATTTACAACTAATATTTCTTTCACAATACAATTTTTACTTCTCACTGGAAAACAATGGTTATTATGTTGTTACCACTATACTAACTTATAACATGTTACAGGTCTAATCTATCAAGTGCGCGGACATTACGGCGCGGTCGCAGATTACTTCTATTGTTAGCTTCTACTATAGTAGGCGCTGTAACTGATGGCGTCTCAGCTATTACCTGAGGATTCACAACTGGTCATTCTGACGTTTCAACTTCATAAGGTCTGAATGTGCGAATTTTCCTATCGTCGTTATTATTATTAATAATAACTTGAGCCGTGTCAATATGGTTACCACAGGTCATTATTTGATTTATATGCCATTCGCAAGTGACCTTTGAAATTCCGAATTAACATAAATAGATCCGCGGCCTTAGAACCTTGACGATTCGGGCCTTTGCCCAAGATTTGACGTTATTTGCATAGATCCGGATCACGACGTGATCTCTTACGGCAAAAGAATGTCCCCCCTTTTTTTTGGTGAAAATCTGTCCAACATTTACGTTCTGTCTTGGTTTTATACGGTCTAAACGAATTGAGATTTTGCGACCAAACAATCACTTTGATGGAGTTTTTCCTGTTTTGGCGTGAATGGTAGTTCTGAACGGGAGTAAATATCTCGCCGAAATGATCCTTGTCACTTCCTCCGTTTGCATTATTTTGGTCGTGTAATGCTTTTGATATTCCCCTTTCAGTTGATTTTACACAATGTTCTGCTGCTCCGTTGGTAGCTGGATGATAAAGTGGTGATGTTTGATGCCTAACACCATTTTGTTTGCAAAAAAGTTTGAATTCCCTTGCTGTAAACTGTAGTTCATTATCTGTAATTAGATGTATGGCAACTCAAAGCGTGCAAGTATTTCTCTCAACACCTTAATTGTCTGCAATGATATAGTCGCGCTTTTCATATTCATAACATTTACTCATCTGCTGAACACATCTGTCAGTACCAAAATTATATTGCCCTTGACTGGTCCAAAAAAAAAAAACGACATGGACACAATCGAAAACGTTGTTTACTTCTGAAAAACCCATCACCGTAGCTTTCGGTGGGTCAGGTTTTGCTTGCAAACAACTCATGCAATTCCTTACTGCCTCTTCTATCTCATTGTCTATGTTGTGCCATCATACATACGATCGGGCCGCCGCGCCGCCTTCATTCTCACGGCTCCCGGGTGTCCTATATGTAACTCTTCCAATACTGCGTCACGTCATTTTCGTGGAATCACTACTCTGTGACCTCTCATAATGATTCCTTTCTCTACCTTTAATTCCAGATTTTTGTCGAATAGTGAAATAGTGACAGCAAGTCTTCAATCTTCTTGAGCCGACCTTTTTTCATGTAATCCAAAACACCTCTCAGAATGGGGTCTAGTAAAGTGTCCTCTCTTATATTGTTTTCCTCCACTAAAAGAGTGCCATTGCCCTGAACAAAATTCAAATATGAGTAGCCTTATTTGTCTTCACTTGACTCCATGTGTATTGGTAATCGCGAAAGAATATCGGCATTCGAATTATCTTCGCCTCTGATATGTTCAATATCGAAGTTGAACACACTCAGATAAACCGCTCACCGATGTAACCTGCTGGCGGCCCTGGTTTGAATGCCTTTTTTCGTCCCAAAACTGTAAATCAAAGGCTTGTGGTCTGTCGCAAAGGTAAAACTGTTCCCTAGCAAAAACTGCTCGAATTTCTTCCAGTGCCTCTTTGTCCAGTATCGAATAGTTTTTTTCAGCTGATGTTAAACTCCTTGACACAAAAGCTATCGGTTCTTCTTCGCCGTTCTTGAAAATGTGTGACAGTACTTCTCCAATGCCGTACGGACTGGCATCACATGCTAATTTCACTTCAAGTGCCGGGTCAAAATGCACCAGTACTTGATCTGACCGTAAGACTTCTTTTAATTTTGTGAATGCTGCTTGACATTCCTCGTCCCAAACATATTCGATGTCTCCACCCAGTAATCTAAACAACGATTTCAATTCATTTGTCACCTTCGGAATGAATTTTGCATAGAATTGATGAAGGGATCCATAGTGCTAGGATCCAAATGTAGTTGTATAATATACAACTACATTTTGTACTTGTAATTTTGTACAAATTACTACAACTTTATGATAATATCATTTAGTTGATAGTTGTAGTTGATAGTCAATATCATTATTATTATCAATTTATGATAATATCATAAAGTTGTAGCAAATAAGTCTTCTCCACTTGTTATAAATTTTGCATAGTAATTAACTGTCCCCAGAAATGATTTTATTTGAGTAACATTTTCTGGTCGTGGCGCGTCCCTTATCGCTTTCACTTTTCCCGGGTCTTTCAGCAATCCTCCTGCCCTTACCAGGTGTCCTAAGTTCTTGATTTCTCCTCTGAAAAATTCACATTTCTCCTAATCCTCGTAATTTGAATCTTGCGTTCCTTAATCTCTGAAAAACCTTTCTCAAATTTCCAGTGTGTTTTTCGACACTCGACCCTGTAATGACTGTCATCTAAAAAATTTATGACATCCTCAATATCTTGTAATGACGTAATATCAGATATGACGACAGTTTTTTTTGGCCGCATGAAGTAGATCCTCCATTCTAGGCCACGGATAGGAGTTAGTCCACTCACGGTATTGATAGACGGGTCATAAGAATAGGTACCCTGTGATTCTCACGGCTAGTGCAAACCATGATAATACAAATTAGTAGATTTTCTTTCTTTAATAGTCTCATTCGATAAGTAAAGTAAAGTAAGGGGATACTGATATCGAAGACTCGGAGTATGAAAGTCCAGATTTGTACAATATTTTAATCACCGAGTACAGGAGTAGGAATATCTGTTCTGCTGTTTAGATACGTCTGTTTCGATGCTGATGTTGAGTGGAGAAGATGAGGACGTCAATGATAAATTTCAATAACTTCGAAAACTAACCACGAGCTCTTTCATAAATCCAAGGCAGGACAGGAATTTCAATTCTGCACAAATCGCAGAAATTGACAAGAGAGAAAGAGAATCGATAAGACAATTCACCTCACTCCTTAAAATAGTAGGCCGTTCAAGTGTATTACCACCAAGGTCATTGATGAAAACACCTCTCCAGAATGACCAACCTCAAACATTCAAATAGTTTTCACTTTGTCATAAAGATTTTCAGTGTTGTTCGGTTAATTGTCTTAACAAATACACCTTCAGTTCGATATATTATCGCTTACATCTCGATTCACACTCGGATCCTTTCGTAAAAATTCTCGATGTAGCCATGATACACCTCACCTATCGGTGTATTACATACGAAAACTCACCTATTAAAAAACCTCAAATTTCTGCGATTGGTATACATGTATTATTGCTGCAAGTCACCTACTCTGCAATACAAATTTATCTGTTGTCTATTCTGCATCATCATAATCAAAGTGTTGATTGAATTAGTTCTGGAGAATACATACAGAATATTCTCGTGAACATTGAGTCACTCGGGAGTCGAAATTTGCGATGGTTGTGTGACACTGAAGAACTTCTAATAACCCTTTAAACTTGTCGAGAACCAGAAAGTTCCACAAGAGCTTCAATCATACTTGCCAATCATTTGTCGTGAGATGGCGTCCACGTTGAGCGCCAGTTGTAATGTAAAAATCGTGTTTCCTTAAAGAAACGGGAATAGCAAATGATTGATCGATTGTATGATTTGACAAAACTACAAGATTTCAGGAGAGTTGGTGCCTTGCGCGCCAGTATCCATTTTTATTCCACCTGTTGTCGCGTCACTCACCTCTGGTGGCGCTCAGTGATGCACGTTCACGTATTTTTGACTGAAGAAGTAGGCAACCACTATGATGTGTTTTTTATTCACACATATGTTCAGTGGGAGCTCAGACACCGATGAAAAAGAGCTTGATGTACCAAGTAGTTAGTCCGGACGTTAATGGCTTCAACCTTGCAAATCGTGATGCCGGGATGCCACTTGGCAAAAATGTTGTACATACCCTATGGTTCATTTCAAGAAATGAAGCCCACCTGCTCTCCTCGGCAGATCCTTGATATTGTGGGTTACATATCTCTCATCAGGGGCAGATTTATGAAATCTACGTTTTCTTGGTTATTTGATCGAAAATCGAGCTGATTTTTGGTAGGTAGGCATGAATCATGATTACTAGAGACCAGATTCTAGGCAAAATGCCTTTTTGTAACTGTTTTAGGCATGTGCATGAGACCTTGAAATAAATATTAGTGTTGCAAAAACATTGCTTTTGACACCCCTTTGTTTTTGCCTAAATGCCTAAAACTGACAAAATCGGATTTACTGTCCTAAAAAGACCTTTTGACCGGCCTAAAATAGGCTTTTTCAATTTTTTGGTGAAAATGATCCACAATATTAAAAAAAAAATCAATTTTCTGATTTGTTCCATTGAAACTATGGGAGTAATTGCTTTCAACCCTAATATAATTTATTTACTTCAATTCATTTGAAAATGTATTTGGCCTATATTACCTAATTTAGGTCGTTACGGCCTATTTTGAGCTGAAAGTGCTTTTTTAACAACCTGCAATAGGTTTTTTTCTATGTTATAGTTGAAATGATTCACATTGTTTTATTTGTTCCGTAGTGTATGTCACTTTTATTCATTCTGACACCAATTGGTAATTTATGTAACAAGTACGCAGAATGAATCCTTAGCGGATAAATCCGCGTCATCACTAAAAGCGAATGAGCCGCCGAAGCATTTTGCGTACTTGTCGCATACATCATTTTTTAGCATGAGCTTTCCAAACACCAATTTGTGTCTTCTATATCGGCCATAGTGAAGTTGCCTATTCCGTAACAATGTAACTACAACAACTTAACTGCTAAATCAACAATGCAACACCTTGAAAGAATCTTTCAGATAGAGTTTGAGAAAATTCGTGTTTTGTGGACTCAAAACAGTCGGCAAAATGACTATTTCGGGAGACAATATTGAAAAATCGACGATTTGTTTTTTTACATACGAAAAATATTTTCGGCCTATTTTGCCAATTTAAGTCGTTACGGCCAAAAGCGTCCTAAAATAGAGCTTTTATTTGTCTAAACATGTGTTCTAATTTCCACATTTTAACGGCCTAAAATCCGGTCCCTAATGATCACGCGTGATGGCCACTATGTCATGACGACTCAAGATGACGTTTTGCGGGTTGCCTATCTTTCAGAGGAGAAGAAATCCGGAATTTCGGATTTGACAAATAATGGCTCTTTCAATTTCATTTCTGATCATTAAAAAAGGCTTAACAACGGGATTGGGTGGATATTTCATTTTGATGTGACATTGGTAGCTTGCTGTTGCCTGATATATAACCCAGGATAGGAATGCAAAATTTCAATCCAACCTAGAAGTGACAGTAAAGGTTTTTTATTTTTCTTCGAATTACACCACAAATAATTTGTGGTGTGATTCAAAGAAGAAAAAAAAAAAAGAATTTAGAAGAGCTGAAAATTTCAGGATCGCTTCAGACTTCGATGGCTAACCACACATTCAGTATATTTTTCCAAGGTCGAGAAACACAATGCAAAATACAATAAGTTTCCAGAAAGTGTAATGCACCAGTGGCGTACCAGACGTTTTGCGAAGTAGCCGAGGTGCGATTTTTCACAGGGTCTTACATATTAACAGGGACTAACAGCTTTTGTGACATGCTTGGCATCATTTGTAACCAAATCGTACATTTTCATTCCAAAATTTATTGTGGAATGTTGATAGAGACGTGTTTTATTTAACCGGTTCTCAAATTTGATGTTTTGCAATTCTGGTTCCATCATTGTCTAATGTATGACTATGATAATAATTACGATTTTGACTTGGACAGTTGGCTTGGGTTATTTCAGACACAAATATCATTTGCTGAAGTTTTCCCCCGTTTCAATAAGTCACGGAGTAATCTTGTTTCTTGAGAATATGTAGGTATCATGTCAAAACTTGATTCGATGAAAAGTGCTATTTCACAAAAAAAATATGCTAGGGTTAGAATGTAGCTCTGATTTGGTACTTTATCCATTTTAATGTACAAGAATAGCTTTTTTCATCAAACAAATTGAAGAAAACTGAAATCAGAGCCGTATTTTAGTCATGACAGCATTTTTCTTCCGATAATGCAAATTTTTAAAAAGAAATTCCTGCATGATGCACCTTTTGGAACAAAACTACTGTGTGACTCTGTATCAGCGATAGAAACTTTTAGTGTGTGAAATCCTCCTATAAAACAGTTCAATTGAGCAATCTATTTCAAAATTGTGATCGTGAGTGTTTTGGACCATAATGAAAACTACGAATGCATAGGTCAAAACTTCGCGTTTTTTCACGAAATTTATTCCGCATTGTCGAAAGGAAAACAATGTCAAGACAAAAATACGGCTCTGATTTCAGTTCTCTTTGTTTCGTTGAATTGAGAAAACTATTTTCATGCATTACAATGAATGAATCACCAAATGGAAGGTACATTGTAACTCTACGATAGATCTTCATGTGAATAGCACGCTTTGTCTCATCAAGCTGTTGACATGAGATATCTCAAGGAACAAGATTTCCCTGTGACTTCATAAAAGCGGGGAGAAATTCCATCAAATGATATTATTTGTGTGTGAAATAGCCCAAGCCAACTGTTCAAGTCAAAATCATAGTCACAAATACTTTGGGTCACGATGGAACTAGAATTACAAAACATCAAATTTGAGTGTGAAAAAGTTAAGTTTTTTCCTACCGGGTCAAACAAATCTCTATCGACATTTCACACTAATTTTTGGAATCAGAATGTGCGATTTGGTTAGAAATGATGCCAAACATGTTGGGAAAGGTGTTAGTCACGGTTTAATATAGGACTTCGTGAAAAATCGTACACCGGCTTTTTCGCAGCCGTCTGGTACGCCACTGGTGCATCACACTTTCTGGAAACTTATTGCATTGTGCTCCTCCACCTTTAAAATATATAATCCAGTGAAAAAAGTACAAAAAAAGCAAATATTCCAAAAATGGTAACTTCTTGTACCTTCGACCGCCAATACCAAGGACCTGCCAGGGGTAGCAGGTGGGCTCCATTTCTTAAAATTAACCATAGGGTATGTACAACATTTCTGCCAAGTGGCATTCTGGCATCACGATTTGCAAGGTTGGACCCAAATATGGCGCTTAGCGTCCGGTCTAAGTGCTGATTAGCAAAAATGACTGGAGTGGTAGTACGTTGGGTAGGCAAAAAAAAGCTGCACATTTTGATTGGAATATGCCACCTACTATGATCATAGATAGGGTCATAACAAAGCTTTTTGGCAAGAGCGCCACTTGAAAATCCGTGCAGGAAACAAGATGGCGGCTTTCAAAAATGGGCACCACCTGTTTCTTGGAATTTTTTGTATTTCAGCTTCTAGCGGTCCGATTTCAATTTTCTTTTTTTTGTATGGGAGCCCTGCTCACGATGAAGCTTATCTGTTATCACAGTTTTTTTTTTTGACATTGACGGTTTGTAAAATTTAGAAAAATCTTATTATTTAACTGTTAGTTCTAATTTATTTCATTTATCAAACACGGCTTTAATATACCTAATAACATTATCAGTTTCCTGATCACTTTACGGATCGAAGAACAGGTTCTACTCTCCACCTATATAAAAAGTTTCACAAAACGGCGGTACATTTGTTGAAAACACACCGAAGATGAAAGCAAAACTGTAAAAAGACTTGATAATTGTTTACATTTTTAGAGCAAAGAATACACGAATCGAATTTTGTAGCCATGTTTGCAGCTTTCCATATTGTGTAGGCTTTGCTCAAGGTACTTGGCCAAGTTCTTGAAGGTAGTGGTTGGATTGAAGTAAGGGCAAACTCTGGAATAAATGCAGAAGCGGGGGCCGAGGCGTATGTCTCAAAGTTACTCATGTAACAAAGTCAAGAGCAATTCATCAGACTGCTGGTGTTTTATACAATTTACTCAAAGATTCCTATAATTTACAAGATCATTCAGATATCTCATTTGACGAGTGGGTTGAAAAAAAAACGTTCAAACTATCCAACTTTCCGTTTCTGGTTTTCAGTATTAAATTTGAAGATACTTCTTTTGGCGTTTGTTCGGTCCATCAGAGATGGCAATTATGAACTGTTCATTCATGCATTGAAAGAGTTGACACCGTGGTTTTTCATAACGGATCATCTCCACTATGCTCGTTAGTCGCCAATTCATATAAAAGACTTGAAGGAACTGAAAGTTGAAGCACCAAGTGTTCACGAGCAAAACTATCAGCTGCCATCGGCTGTATTCTCCCAGTGCTCCAGCTTGTCACTCTATTTTTGCTCCAAAAAGTCATTCTACTGAAAATAGAAAGTGTATGGGATATATGTAGAAGAACGTTCAAGTACAGAGGCAAAAGTCAGTATGTTTGCTCCACTACGAAAAACTGGCACAAAAGTTTTTGAATTTGCTCGCCAAAAAATCCTCTCACCCACGATTTCTGATTCAAAAAATGATGTCCAGCAGTTCTCTAGGGCTTTTATCGTAAGCCAAAACAGAGACATAGATAATAAAAAAAATTTGAACACGACAATACGAGTGCACCGCCGTCGCTTTCCTCAAATGGTGTTTTGCGAACATCTCAGAAATCACAGCTTCTCAAAATCCTGGAACAAACCGTTGACCAATCACAGTTCCATGGATTCTGTGACACAATAATTCATGACGGAGCAGCACTAGCACATGCTCTACCACCGGAAACATCACAGACAATTAGTCTATAATTATTGTGACACAGAATTCAAAAACAGGATGTTTCATGATACTGAAAAGTTCCATGCAAGTAGGATACACATTTTGTGGGATATTTACCACAAAACCAGCCTGAAGAGATTCGTGAGAGAGAAAAGAGGCTCTGGTATTCGTCGCCATGCAGCTAAAGAGAATCTGTTGCCAAAGAATTGGAATGATTTTCTTGCTGCGATGAAAACAAAATAAAACTGTTCAAGCTACTTGGACAACATGCTTTTTTGAAATTTGATTGCGCACATATTGTTACAGAAACGTAGGCAACAGGAAGAAGCAGATGGCAGAATATTGCTCGATGCCAAAGATAGTGTCGAACAAGGAGCAACGAAAATTATGATCTGTACAGTAGACACTGACGTAGTCGTTTTGGCAATATCTTTCTTCCAAACTCTGAAAAATGCTGTACAGGAGATGTGGATAATTTTTGGATCAGGAGAAGCCCAGAGATAAATGAACATCAACGCCATGGCAGAAAGAATGGGTAAATAAAGAACTGTTGCCTTGAGATGTTTCCATGCATTCAGAGGTTCAGATATAACATCGTCATTTGCAATTAAAGGTGAATAACAAACCGCCTGGAATGTATGGAAGTCCTTTCCTGAAGCCACGAAAGCATTTGGAGCCATATCTCTACCACAACAATCCATTTCCGATAAAACATTGAAGCTCTTGAAAAGTTTGTTGTCCTGCTCTACCACAAAGGTGCCCAAAATTTTCCGTCAATCATAAGAGAAAGCTTCTTTTTACAACGAAAAGTTGCAATCTTCAAAACCTCCCTCCAACGAAAAAAGCACTTAGTTCAGTTAGGCAGCATGCGCTAAGGTCTGCATATCAAGCAGGACAAAGTTTGGGGCAGAGTCTGGGGGCGTGAGTGTTCTACGACGGAAATCATTATTCCAGAACCAAACGGATGGGGATGGACTATTATTGCAAGGGAGTGGACGCCGGTTTGGTTTTGTCTAGAACTAATTTGGGCAGCTTGTCGGGAGCTGGTGAAATGCAGCGTTCGGTTGCTCTTTCAGGAAGGAATTAGGAGAAGGTAATGGAGAAGACGAGGTGCTAGAGTCCGAATGAGAGAAATTCAGACCTATGTATTTATTTTTATTGAAACCTATTCCAAATTCCATAAAATTGTTTGGACATCAAAAACACGTCTATTCTCATTTAATTATCTGAAGTTTTTTTTTTCATTTTTACTCTATTCACAGAGGGAAGAGTTTCAGGAACAAGAAACCGTTCTTTCTTCTATATAATGATCATCAGAAGCAATGAAGTGCACGAGAAATACACACATGTCAACCATTTTAATAAGTGAGGCAAAATATTTCTTTTTCCAAATATTGCGAAACTGTAAATGTCAAAAGGAAAATGTGTGATGGCAGATAAGCTTAGCATTCAGCAGGGTTTTATGAACAAAAAGAAAGGGAATTGAAATCGGACCGCTAGATGGTGAAAAACCACAAATTACAAAAAACAGGTGGTGTCCATCTTTGAAGCCCGCCATCTTGTTTCCTGCACCGATTTTTAAGTGGCGCTGTTTTCCAAAAGACTTTGTTCTGACCTTATCTATGATCATAGCAAGCGGCATGTTCCAATCAAATTGTGCAGCTTTTTGGTTTAATTTAATGTGTACCCGACGTACTATGGTGAAAGGTATGATTTTCCAAATCTCCTCTTGCTTAGGATATCTTGCGTGAAATTATTTTTATTCCACCCTCACCCTCTCTTCTTCCTAATTATCCTGATTCTCAACGTCATTGGTTAGTTGAGTACGATCATTGCCGTACTCAACGCGTACTCATTGCCTATTAAAAACGCGTACAAGATTTTGACACGGAGTGTACCGATTTGATTGAAATTCCAAAATCAGTACACTCCGTGTCAAAAGCAGTACCTACACGCGTTTTCAATGGGCAATGACTGTACCGTCAGAAGCAAAATACATAGATCAAAATTTTTGTTATCATAAACAAGCGACAAGGTCTTGCCTCATTGAAATCATGACTATAAGTAAAATAGAAGGCTTGATTCTGGCTTCGCGACAAATCTACTACCAAAGAGCTTCTCTATGGCTGTGTCACTTTTTTTGTAGTTTCAAAATTTTTCATGTACCCATGTAATATAGTGCTCCTGACAGTACTTGCTATTGCTAAAAAAACTCAGATATTTCTTCGTAGTCTTAAATTTTTCGAATCCGGAATAAATGTCATCTCTATTTCAACAACATCACGAAGACCAGTATAGCAAATACACTCATCACAAAAGCTGATGTGCCCAAGTGAATCAATTGAGATCGAGAAGACAAATTTCCCACGTCGCACAGTTGTCACTGCACAAATTAAAATATGAATGACAAGGTCGAAATCGGGTTTGTTACGGTTTACGAATTTTTATTGTGGCGTACGTGGTATACGACTGTCGACCGGCGCGATATAGAGACGTTAACTTGACGTGTGACCTTTGTCGGGATAATGTGCGAAAAATTAAATACATTATGTAATAGGGGAAGCGGGCGCGACCAAGGGTGGATAGAAGGGACCGCATTATTATTGAAAGGTTGCAAAACAAGTTCTGTACTTACGAACAAGAACTTCATCAGCATAGGTATATTTTACTGGAATGAAAGTGCGATTGAAATTTTAGGGAAATGATTTCGATCTGAAACAGATATTCCAGAAGGGTTGCGCGACTCCCCCGCCGCTTTTGATCGGTTGACCCGAGAGACCCCGCGAATTCTCGGGAGAAAATTCAGGCGTGCGAGACAAGAGCGAGGGGCAAGGGTCGCGTGCACCCCCTCAATCATATTGCACCCTCTAATATCCTGCGACGTCCTTGATAATGCAACAACACCCCCCATGGTTCTGCGCTCGGCATGCATAAGTAACTATACCGTACCGACAAACTCGGATGTTCTGCTGATGCTAATGTTGCCAACAAAGACGTCGAGTTAAAATATTGATGCGGATGGCTCACCAAAGCCAGGTGGATACTCATTATATAGAATTTATTATTTCGTCATCAAACTACAATAATTCTTGCTGGAACATGTTTCGTCGTAGCCGAGGTCGTAGCGCTACCGTTGTACATCAGAGTGTTCTGAATGAAATTCTTACATCCTGCTGCAGTCAACCGCGAACTGTTCCCTATCATCGCCGTTGCTACAACAAAAACAAAAGATGCCAGAAAAATCAAAATGTGGTGAAGTAGCTGGAGTAAACGCCGGGACGGTTGCCACTGGCGTCGTGTGCGGTCTTGTTTTCTAAAATCCTGCAGATCGAGCTCTGCTAGAACGGCGACCTTGCGGACGGCGTCCAGCGTGGCACTGGTGGCGATGTCTTGTGTGAACAGTACGTCCTGGACGGGGCCCTTTCCATATCCGAAGACGAAGCGATCCCGGATGGTGACATCAAACGTGGCGCTGTCAAAATGACACTTTTCGTAGAGATTTTGAAGACGTTGCGCCCATTCGATGGCAGTCTCGTGGTGTCTTTTGGTGGCGGTGTAAAACTTGGCTTTTGCGGCCGAAGGCCTCCTACAGCGACAGGGCTTGACGGTCGCGGTCTTGGCCTTCAAAATGGGGTGCACCATTTCGGTCACGCATGGTTCTGAACTTTTTGAGTTACTGGATTTTGAATAAAGTGATTGAAATGTCAAAGAAGTTTCGGTTGTGTCAACTATTATAAAGGTGTCTTGGAAGAAATGTCTGATGGGTTTCAATTAAGCCACCATTTTTTTTCCTGTTCTTGGTTCTCAATAGGCTCTTTTCCTCACATTCCTTCATCGCCAGTTCACTGCTTCTTTGTCAAAATACAAGAAAAGTAGAATAGTCCGGATGCTCGATGTTGAAGACTGAACTGAACGGACCTTGAGGCTATTATAATTTGAAGTGCTGCAAGGTCGAAAAGAAGTCCTACAGGAATCCCAGAAAGACTGATAGGAAAACTTGGGCACCTTGCACCTCATAAAATCAATCAAGGACATAGAGGTTGGCGTAGAAATGCTAACTTTGGCACTGATAACCTCGTATGGAGAATCCTGTCTATTGCAGGCTGCGGCCTCCAGCGGGGGCCGCACAAAACCATGGTGGAGTGACAAGCTCGGAAGGCTGAGTGCCGGATGCAGGAGACTTTATAACTGGACCAGGAAATCTAAATCTGCTAAACACTGGGGTGTCTTCAAGAACTACCAGAAGCTCTGCAGAGAAGAGATCCGCCGAAAGCAATGGGGAGCATGGAGAACATACTGCAGTGGTATCGACTCCACTGCTTCAGCAGCCTGACTCAAGAAGGTCATCTCAAAGGATCCAAGTCAACAACTGGGCTGCTTGAAAAGGAAGGATGGCTTTTACACAACCATTCTTCTCGAAAGCACCGAAGTTATGATGACAACACACTCTCCGGGCAGTACCGTCTCATTAAATACAAGTTGGGCGGAATAAGACACACCCGGGCCGTCCCAGGACGACTGGACTGTGGCCAACCACCTGATTGATGAGACAAAAACATCCTGGGCAGTGAATATTTTCTTGTCATTCAAGTCACCAGGGTTGGACGGTGTGTAACCGGCGCTCCTTCAATGGAGCCTGGATGTCATACTTGTTCACCTGGTGAGGCTTCACCGGGCTTGCATAGCTTTTACACACGTCCCGGTGAGATGAAGAGAGGTGAAGGTAGTATTCATTCCAAAACCAGGCAGGGTCGATTATTCCCTAGCAAAATCATACAAACCAATCAGTCTAGCATCCTTTCTTCTGGAAACGTAAGAGAGACTGTGTGACAGAGAGATCAGAGATGTTGCGATGCCTCAACACCCGATTCATCCCAACCAACATGCATGCATCCCAGGCAGATCCAAAGAATCGGCTCTGCATGTGGTGGTTGACCGCAATGAGAAATCTTTGGAGGACAAGACACTGGGAGTATTCATTGACATAGAGGGAGCCTTCGACAAGACAACCTTTGAAAGCATAGGCTTTACACTCGATCGGCATGGAGTTGCTCCCACTATAATAAGTGGTTGGATCAAAAAACATGCTTCGATTTAGAGCAATTTGAATCACTGTAGGAGACTGTAGTGATTAACATAACCGTTAGGTTGGCAACAAGCACTCATGTAGACAGCTGACAGATAACGACTGAATAAACTAGATGTCTAAAGATTGAGCTCCATCTTTTAAATAAGCTAATCCGTAACAATCGAACGATATTACAAACTGGTGACGAATAGATGAGAATCAGGCGAGCCTACGAACAACGAGGAAGCTGAAATCTGGTATATTTTTAGATTTAACACGCAACAGAAGAGAACGAACACAACATAACCTCAAATTCCAAAAACACGTGGAACACAAAAGTTGAACATGGAAAAAGGAATCGCTGGTAGGCACCTCTGGACGTGAGCTCCGATCCATCGAGCATTGGAGAACGCTGGAAACGATGGTTATGTCGTTTTGAGAGCTATTTGTTAGCCGCTAACATCACTGAGGATGAGAGGAAGAAAGCCGTAATGTTGCATCTCATCGGTGAAGAAGCATTCGACCTGTACCAAACGTTGCCCGAAACTCCTGTACAAAATCCCCCTGTCACAGGCTACGCAGCGGCAAAAGAAAAATTCAAGATTTTCTTCGAACCTCGAATAAACGTAGATTTTGAGATTTTCAAGTTTCGAGAATCCACACAGCAACCGATGGAAACTATCGACCGGTTTTATACCAGACTCCGCAAATCAGCTAAAACATGTAATTTCAGCAGCGTCGATGATGAAGTCAAGTCGCAGATTATTTTAACCACCACAAACCGAAAGTTGAGAACGTACGCACTGAATGAACGGCCTAGTCTAGAACAATTGTTGACAAAGGGACGAACAATGGAAGCAACAACCAGTCAGCAGAGTGAGATGGAGGCAAAGGATAATGACATCGTCCGGAAGATCAATAAACACTCAAAAAAACACTTCAACGACAGCAACAGCAATAGCAACAAGAACAGCAACAGCACTCGAGCAGCATCAAGTACCAAGAATAGCACGTATAAACAAATCAATCGTAACAAATGTAAAAATTGTGGAAATCAGTGGCACGAAGACGGTAGGGAGACTTGTCCGGCTAGACATATTGTCTGTCGAAGATGCTCTAAGCTGGGACATTTCGCAAAACACTGCTTGTCATCAACAACACAACGCCAAATCAATCAAACACGAACAGAATAAACCACACCAACGTGCCCGATGAACATGAGTCTGATGTGTCTTTCAAGCTTACAGTCAACAAAACAAGATCAGTTCCTAGCACAACAGTAAACTTAAACGGAAAGAACATTGAATTTATTGTTGATACTGGTAGCAGCATGAATATAATAAACGATAAAACTTTCCAAACAATTGAAACACCAAAACTACAACCAAATACAACAGCAATCTTTCCATACAACACTTCAGAAACATTAAATGTTGTTGGACAGTTCAAAGGGAAATTCCAGGTTGGACGACACCGTGTTATAGAAAATGTCATTGTAGTAAAAGGAAATGGAGAGTCTCTGTTAAGCTATGAAACGTCATGTAAACTACATTTAATCGAAATGAAATGCAGAAGTATCAACAAGGGCTCAACATTGAAGACGGATACGAGCAGTATCGAAACGTTGTATCCGCGGCTGTTTGATGGAATTGAAAGTCTTCAGAACACAACAGTGAAACTTCATATCGACAACAACATACCACCTGTAGCAGAAACTCACCGCCGAATCCCTTTCCACCTAAGAGAAAGTCGAGAACGAAATCAAACGCCTGGAGAGGCTGGACATTATCGAGAAAGCAGAAGGACCAACGCCCTGGGTCTCACCAATTATTGTAATAGTACCGAAGCCCAGTGATCCGAATGCCATCCGACTGTGTGTCGACATGAGGTCAGCAAACAAGGCGATCAAACGAGAACGTCACGTGACTCCAACATTTGATGACATTCGAACCAGAATGAATGGAGCTGTCATGTTTTCGAAAATTGATTTAAAGGAAGGCTATCACCAGCTGATGCTCCATGAAGATTCGCGTCAAATAACAACATTTGCAACACATCTCGGACTATACAGATACAGGCGACTGAGTTTTGGAATTAACACCGCCGCCGAGGTATTTCAAGATACAATACGCCAAATACTTCAACAAATTCCAAATGTCATGAATATCAGCGACGACATCATCATCTTTGGAAGAACCGAACAAGAACACAACATCGGACTACATCAAGTACTCGAAGTACTACATCAGAAGGGTTTAACAATCAACAAATCCAAATGTGTATTCAAGACGCAAGAAATTAAGTTCTTTGGATACAGATTTTCGAATGACGGAATACGACAAGATTCTGGAAAAACACAAGCGATACGAAGTTTAACACCACCCACAACAGTGACAGAAGCAAGAAGTTTTCTCGGAATGGTGAATTTTGTTGGAAAATTCCTACCAAATCTGGCTGAAAACACGAAACAAATTCGAAGCTTGATCCTCAAGAACACACCTTGGAAATGGACCCAAACACAACAACAAGAATTTGAAAAAATCAAGAAGTTGCTGAATGATGTCAACAAGTTGGCTTATTTTGACACCACGAAGACTACGCACCTACACGTAGATGCTGGATCAGTGGGTTTGGGCGCCGTGCTGTCACAGGAGAACGGACATACAAGAGAGATCGTGGCATATGGAAGCAGAAGTCTGTCAAAAACTGAACAAGCATACAGTCAGATAGAGAAAGGAATGCTGAGCATCTCGTGGGTTTTGGATCACTTTCAGATCTATCTACTGGGAAATAGATTTGTGCTGCACACGGACCACATGCCTTTCGTTCAAATCATCAAGAATCCCCGAACATCACCTAGTGCAAGAATATAACGTTTTGTCCTGCGAACACAAAAATTCAACTTCGAAGTCAAGCATCAAGAAGGAAAATCAAATCCGTCGGACTATCTCAGTCGCCATCCTCTGAAATCAAGCAGTGAAGATGGCAAGACAGAAAACCACGTGAACTTAATCATTGAGAACAACATGCCGAAGAGATTGACTTTGGAAGAAGTGGGAAAAGCAACCGAACAGGACAGAACACTGACGCAGATAAAAGAAGCACTGAAAAACAACAATAAAGCTCTGTGGAACGACCCCGCCACCAGAACATTCAAGAATATTCGTCATGAACTTGCAGTTTATAACAACATTCTTCTAAGAAAACGTCAAATAATAATACCAACATCATTGCAGGACAGAACGATCCGACTAGCACACTTAGGACATCAAGGCATAGTCAAGACTAAGCAATTACTACGATCGAAGGTGTGGTTCCCGAACATTGACAAGAAGGTAGAACAAGCCGTCAGGAGTTGTTTGGCTTGTCAAGCGACTGACAACACTAAACAAAGAGAGCCGATTCAACTAAAAGAGACACCAAATCCACCGTTTTGCTGCCTAGACATCGATTTTGCTGGACCACTACCAGACAACAAATATGTAGTACTCATCGTGGATGAATTCTCAAGATACCCGTTTATTGGAGATGTAAGATCAACAGCGTTCCAGGATTTGAAGCCAGTCCTGCAGAAGATCTTTGCATTGTTAGGAGTCTCAGATAAGATCACATCGGACAAACGGCTCTCCCTTTAACGGTGGAGAATTCTCGGCATTCATGAACAACCTTGGCATCAAGCATCAGGATCACTCCATTATGGCCCGAGGCGAATGGCATGGTGGAGCGGTTGGTAGAAACAGTCAAGCGGTCATTTGTTTGTGCCAGCACCGAAAACAACGACTTCCACTCGCAGCTGCAAGAGTTTCTCATGAGCTA
Source organism: Anaspis maculata (assembly GCA_949128115.1). Classification (NCBI taxonomy): domain Eukaryota; kingdom Metazoa; phylum Arthropoda; class Insecta; order Coleoptera; family Scraptiidae; genus Anaspis; species Anaspis maculata. The sequence goes on along the minus strand of OX421966.1, from coordinate 66,680,937 downwards.
CAGAAGCACTCCGCACACTATTACGTCACAATCGCCGTATGAGCTAGCTTTTGGAAGAAAAATGAAAAACTATCTACCAGCTCTTCTAAAATCCGGAGAACAGAAAAATCTACAAGAACAGCAGAAAAGAGAGACCTACAAGAACTATGCCGACATGAAGAGAAGAACCAAAGAAGTCCATCTAAATGTAGGAGACACTGTACTATGCCGACAAAAGAAGACCTCGAGTTTGACACCCTACTATGATCCAAAACCGTTTGAAATTATCAAGATCGAAGGCTCAAGAGTAACAGCAAGCCGACCAGACAAGAGCATAACAAGAAATAAATCATTCTTCAAACCATTTGTACACTCGACTGATGAGCGCATCCAGACAGCATGTCCAAATAAATGTTCCCCAAAGAGATAGCCTGGAAAGTCAACTTCGACGAGAACAGCCAACGTACTTACGTTTCCCGAAGATCAACTGGAACCCGAGGATGCCGTGGAAGGTCAATTAGATGAAGAAAATGAGCTTGAATCTGAAGACCATTTTGAAGATGCTGATGAAGAATTAAACCCGAACGAGACTGAAGAAAAATCAAACCTGAACGAGACTGAAGAAGAATCAAACCCGAACAAGATTGAAGAAGATTTAAAGATTAACCAAGATAGAGCTGATATCACCCCAGAACAATTAAGAACTCGACCTCAACGTGAGCGAAGACCACCATTACGATTCAAAGACTATGATTTATCGCAAGAAGACAATCTCCTTTAAGTCAGTAACTGTTTTGTTTGAAATAGGCTTATTGGCCAGTACAGGTTAAATATGTAAATGTTTTGTACGTATGTGAAAGTCATATTTATGTTATACGTAATTCTGTTATTTAAACTGAGGAGGTGATGTAGTGATTAACATAACCGTTAGGTTGGCAACAAGCACTCATGTAGACAGCTGACAGATAACGACTGAATAAACTAGATGTCTAAAGATTGAGCTCCATCTTTTGAATGAGCTAATCCGTAACAATCGAACGATATTACAGAGACCATGTTACTAGAGGCATTGTGAGCATTGACTGTCCACAGAGGGGTGAATCATCTCCGCTACTATGAGACGTAGTGATCGATGACCTACTGCGCAGAGTCAACAGTTCAGGGTACTAGACTACGCAGATAATTTGACAATCCTGCTAACAGGAAGATATGGGGGAGTGCTCTGCAACTTGATGCAGAGTGCACTAAACATAGTAGGAAAATGGTGCACAGAACACTCGTTGTCGGTGAACCCGGCAAAAACCGAGGTAGTTCTGTTCAATAGTAAAAAGAAGTTAAGGCCCCTTGTGCTACCTCAACTCAACGCGGCACAAAGCTAACTCTGTCAGACAGTGTCAAGTATCTGGGAAAAATACTTGACAATAAACTGAATTGGAGTGAACACCTAGAACAGAAGACAAACAAGGCATGTATACTGGCAGTGTCGACGGACGGTCGGTGGGGCGAACATGGGGCTTATCCCTAAAAGTCCGGCTATACACGACTGTAATGAGACCAGTGCTGTGTTGTGGAGCAATCGTGTGGTAGCCCAGAACCAAGCGAAGAAGAGAAATTGCTCACCTTAACCACATCCAAAGGCTCGTCTGCCTGTGAGTGACGGGAGCGATGAAGACTACCCCTACAGCAGCGATGGAAGTGGCGCTCTGTCTTTCCCCTCTCGACTTGTTTGTAAGGGAAGTGGCGCTGAGTGCTGCTTCAGGGCTACGCTCTGTGGGACAATGGAGCAAACCTGGTTTCTGATAAGAGAATCAGGATCCAAACGGTGCATATTCTGACAGATAGCAGGGCGGCGGTTCTGACACTGGTAGGTTGCAGAGTAACCTCCGGGATAGTCTGGCAGTGCCGCTAGACCCTGGAGCAAATGGTACGGGAAAAATAATGTCGTCGAACTTATATGGGTCGAAGGACACAGCGGAGATCAGGAAAATGGAGAGGCTGATGGGCTGGCGCGGCAGGCTGCGAGGATTATACCCTGCGGGCCTGAGCCGATCCTACCGCTAATCATGACGGCCGTCAAAAACCTGATAAAAGAAGATACCCTCAGATGTCATACAGGCAGATGGTTGAACGCGGAAAACTGCAGGCAGGGGAAAGCCGCGATGGTCCAACCCTCCAGAAATATAGTCAATCACTGCTTGCAATTATCTAGGGTGAAACTCGGGAAGCTTCTGGGGATCTTGGCTGGGCATCTTGGCTGGGCATTGCAGGCTAAACTACCGCATGCACAAGATAGGTATCAAAAATGACCCCACATGTCGAGGCTGTAAAGAAGAGCATGAAACAGCGCTGAGCATGTGCTCTGCCACTGCCCAGCTCTTCCATCACTGAGAGGATCCATCCTGGGGGACCTCTGGCCTATAGTATGGTCAGCCTTGGCACCCTACCTGGCCGTGTCTTAGAGTTTGTCGAACGACTCGGCTGGCTCGACGACTGACCAAGAGGAGGGAAGCAACATTGAGGAGATGGTACAATGGGCCCAAAAGTGAGGCCTACGTGCCGGATGGAGCTATGTTCCATCACATCACTCAATCCAGAATCCAGGACCTTGAGGTTTATGATGGCGGTATGCCACTTGATGGAGGTGTTGTTTGATCCATTCTCTTTCGATTGAGACTTGAAGTATAAAGCATATACAGGTTAAAAGAAAAATAAAAAATTGAACATTTGTATCTCAAGAACCGAGTCAAGAACCAAAATAGGTGAGGACGTGTAAATCTTAAAGACTTTTCAAAGTGGACGACAGTTGACAGATTTTTCAGGATTTTGGCCTGAACGTCGCATGAACAGCAAGCCAACTTGTTGACATTGTCGTCCATTTTTCAATGGCCGCTGACACTAACTCACGCTCAACTTTTTGGTATTCTATCTAATTATTATTATTTTTAAACTATAATTATTCTATTATAAACTTGGGATGAATCGTTTTCTGCTTTTCAATTTCTTCGTAGCAAATTTTTTTATCCTAATGCAAAGTTTTGTGGCTGCTGCCTTAGCACGAGCCATTATGTGAAAAAAGCTCAACGCTCATCGTGTTGATTGTTTTTGCCTTGAGCTTAGCTCGAAAACCAAGAGAGTTTTTTCCTCGGTTTTCTCTGTTTTCAGAAGCTCTATGAGCGCTTACTGGTATACAGGGTGTTGCATGAGGAAACCGACATAGCTTAAGGGTAGGTCCAGTTTTTCTAGGGGAACTAGGATCTCGCTTTTAAATTTTTCTATCGCTTATCGTTTTGATGTTACAGGGTGAATCATGTATTCTGTCGAAGTTTTTGATGAGCTATATCTTCCGAATGACTTATTGGATTGGACTGAAATTTGATAGGTATGATCTTCTGATGATAGCTAATACATTGCATTATAAAGTTGTTCAGAAGTTCCAGGGCCGGACTGATTTTTTTTTATTTTCAAAGTTTTTGTTAGAAAAGTCATATTTTCCAATGTTTTTTTGCAAAACCAGTACCAGATTCAGAAACACCAGAAAAAATGCTACAAGGAACATCCTTCAATTTTTTCAGCACACCCAAAGTCTTCCCAGAAAAAAATATCTTTTGAGATTAGGGTCGGCTGCGATCTAGTGAAAATCAGTCTAGCACGCATTTTTGAGATGTACATCCTCTAATTTAATGCTGTCACGGTTTTTTTTCACTTTCACACATCAGTATCACTTGGTACGGCAAAAAAGACAAAAGTCCAGGACCGGAATCAAGTCTAGTGAACATTGTTTCTAAAAATCCGATTTTTCAGTATTTAGTTGGAAAATTACAGCACAAGTTTATGGTGAAGTGGCTGGAAAATGCTCTTTTGTCTGCATTTGGAACTTTAGGTCACTTTAGAAACCAGCTTAACAAATTTCTCCTTTTGTTGATTTCAAGAATACAAAAAATTATTTCCGAAACTTTTCGCGAACAAAATAAAAAGAAGCAAGAATGATAATTATTCAGAAACGTAATTTTAATGTGTAGAAAACGAACAATATCAATGTTTGTATGTTATGTTTATGTTAATGTTTATCAAATTTCGGAAATAATTTTTTGTATTCTTGAAATCAAAAAAAGGAGAAATTTGTTTAGCTGGTTTCTAAAGTGACCTAAAGTTCCAAATGCAGACAAGAGAGAAATTATTTCCGAAATTTGATAAACAATAACATTACCATAACATACAAACATTGATATTGCTCGTTTTCCACAAATTAAAATTACGTTTCTGAATAATTATCATTCTTGCTTCTTCTTATTTTGTTCGCAAAAAGTTTCGGAAATAATTTTTTGTATTCTTGAAATCAACAAAAGGAGAAATTTGTTAGGCTGGTTTCTAAAGTGACCTAAAGTTCCAAATGCAGACAAAAGAGCATTTTTCAGCCACTTCACCATAAATTTGTGCTGTAATTCTCCAACTAAATACTGAAAAATCGGATTTTTAGAAATAATGTTCACTAGACTTGATTCCGGTCCTGGACTTTTGTCTTTTTTGCCGTACCAAGTGATACTAATGTGGGAAAGTGAAAAAAACCGTGACAGCATTAAATTAGAGGATGTACACCTCAAAAATGCATGCTAGACTGATTTTCACTAGATTGCAGCCGACCCTAATCTCAAAAGATATTTTTTTCTGGAAAGACTTTGGGTGTGCCGAAGAAAATGAAGGATGTTCCTTGTAGCATTTTTCTGGTGTTTCTGAATCTGATACTGGTTTTGCAAAAAAACATTGAAAAATATGACTTTTCTAACAAAAACTTTGAAAATAAAAAAAATCAGTCCGGCCCTGGAACTTCTGAACAATTTTATGATGCAATGTATTAGCTATCATCAGAAGATCATACCTATCAAATTTCAGTCCAATCCAATAAGTCATTCGGAAGATATAGCTCATCAAAAACTTCGACAAAATACATGATTCACCCTGTAACATCAAAACGATAAGCGATAGAAAAATTTCAAAGCGAGATCCTAGTTCTCCTAGAAAAACTGGACCTACCCTTAAGCTATGTCGGTTTCCTCATGCAACACCCTGTATAATTATCGTCATCTACGGCGACTGCGCAAGTGTTGTTCCAACAAGATTGACACAACGACGCGGTGTGCATCTGTATTGGCGGTATATCTCCCTCGTACTCATTATTGTGTCCCACACATCACGCACCTGTGCCGTTGTGCTACAAAAGGCAATCTGCAGGGCATGACGTCATTATCACGTGATAATGGCTGCAATTTATCCTTCGCACTTGTGTGCGTACCATAGTATAGAGAGGTCGAGGTGTACGTGTATGGATGTCATGGCAGGCCATGTAACAAGGGCCTACAATGTGTGACGGTCGCACCCCGGTTTGGAATCGTTCGTGGGGCACAAAGGGCCCAGTCGCCCATGAAATTCGATGAAATGTGACGGCTATCGCACACAGACACACACACACACACACACACACACACACACACACACACACTCGCACACACATGTGACCACGCGAATGCTTCCAATCAGCTATCGCTGATTTTTACCAATTCGGCATCAGAGAGTGCGAGCTCTGGATGTGGTCTGCTGGCTGATATACACCATAGCCAGGGAACAGCATACAGAGATCGATTAATATCATTGTGCAGAGGATGACGATGATGATGATAATGGCTCGAAAAAAACTACGCTACCGCAGGTCCTGTTTTTACATCAAAAGTCGCTGGGAAAGCTACAGAAAGCTGCGTGCCATAAGCTCAAACTTGAGGGAAGTTTTGATTTGATTTGCTGAAATTGAGCTCCTTCTACATGAAAATCCAAAGTCGATCATCAAAATGGGTATATATTTAGTTGGCTTAGATCACTAATGCTGAACATCAAAAACATGTCTATTTTGTAGCTCACAACAAGCTTGTTATGTGCGATATGCATGCTTTATTTGTCTGTATCTATGCGAATACCCTGAACTGTCTCTCCTCTTTGTCTGTTCCTCCATTATAATAATAGGGTGATTTTTTTTTAAAGGCCAGATTTCTCGCCGTCAAAATTTCTCCAGGAGAACGCCGAAACAGGTCGATTCTTATTTTGAGGGGGACATTCAGGATACACATTGTCAAATTTTCATCTTCAACCCCTTCGCCCCTATTCTACTCTACTTAAGAATTCCAAATAGCCCTACCCATGTTGTGATACTTACATTGAATTGGAGGCAATAATATTCTCTTTCCGTCAAACATATTTCATTTTTTTCACATCACCCTTCAACCCTTTTCAAGATGTTCTCATTATTATTTGAAAGAAAGCTCTTCCCTTAATAACTCCCGATTTTCTAGCGAAAACAGGTCGATTTTAATTTCGAAAGACACGTATCGGTATCGCCAAATTTTTATCTTCAATCTCTTCACCCCCACTCTACCCTATTTTGAAATTTCGAATAGCAATATTTTCTTTGTGCTACATCACACTGGAGTTAATGAAATTCTCTTTTTGCGAAAAATAATCTCAAGTTTCCTAATTCTCCATCTGAAACTTTTCAATTTTTTTTTTAATAATTGGGAGGCGAAAGGGTTGAAGATGAAAATTTGGCAATACGTGTCTTGGATGCCTCCTTCGAAATAAAAATCAATCTGGTTTTGCTGGAAAATCTATTTCTCAAGGATCGGCAGTTACTAGGGGGAAAACTTCCCTTTATTTGACAATGAAATAATTTTGAGAAGGGTTTGAAGTGGTTCAAAAGAGTTCAAAATATATTTGAGAGAAAGAGAATTTTATAACTTTTAATTTGATGTATCACGATATAGGTAGTGTTATTTGAAACTCTAAAGTAGGGTAGGGTGGGGGCGAATGGGTAAAAGACAAAAATTTGACAATGTGTGTCCTAGATGTCGTCTTCAAAATGAAAATCGACCCGTTTTTAGCGAGACTGCGAAAAGCTTTGTGATTGCGAGAAAGCTAGCCTCAAGTGCCACCGAGTTTTGCCACAATTACAGGGGAGCCACCTGTTCCAACGCTTCCTGCACTGTCGCCTCGGAAAACGATGATGATGACTACAATGACAAGGATGTAGAGCTATCTGCCGTTGAAGACTAGGCACCATATTACGTCGATGAAAATCCGTCCTGCTCAGTTATCCATTTATACAGGGTGGCCCATTGAAAACGAAACAGACGGGATTGTGGCCAGCGGAAACTTTTTTTTTAAATGCAAAAACAGGTCAATTTCATTATCGAGGGGGACATCTTTTATGACCAATCCCACTCCTGTATTGTTTCATCCCTTCGCACTGTGATGACAACCCCTGAAATGCTAATAGGGATGATAGGGCAAGTGATACCTCATTTGAAAGGTCTTGCTTTCCTGAATTCAGTGCAACAATTTTTTCAAATTTTATCAATCAGTCGACAAAAAAAAATCATAGCTCCAAACATGCGAAATAAATCCGATATTTCTAGACATTCAGGAATGAAAAATTGAAAAACGCTTGGACAAGTTATTTTAATTTTAAGGGGGCTACTTTTATTGCTATCCATAAACATTGACAGTTCAACCCTTCAAGTTGAGGGTGAACCACCCTCACAGTCTTCAATACAATAAAGAATTGAGACATTTCTGCTGGTGGTGAACAATTTTAACATCTAATTTGATGAAACTGATCTTTCCATCAGACCCATCTTTTGATTTCAAAATTCCAAATTCCAATTCCTATTAACATTTCAGGGGCTGTCATCATAGCGCAAAGGGATGGAACAATACGGGATTGAGATTGGTCATAAAAGATGTCTCCCTTAATGATGGAATTGACCTGTTTTTGCCTTTTTTGAAAAAAAATTCTGCTGGCCACAATCCCGTCTGTTTCGTTTTCGATGGGCCACCCTGTATTGTGTTACAAAATTTGAGTGTCTCAGTTTCAATTCTGCCAAACAAGAAAATTTGTAGAAAACAAAGCCGTTCATCCGTAATTCACATTTTTGAAAATAGTAACCAGACATTACAAAAAGGTGATATTCTTTTAAATCATTCAATAATGCTTCATAATAAATCAAATATACCTATACCGGAACGTCGTGCCAGATTGGCCACATATGCGGCGCGTCAGGAGTTATTGTCCCAACTTTAATAGCACTCCGCAGCTAAGTCGAAAGAGACGCATATACGTGAGATCACGGGATTTTCTATGGATCATTCTCGAAAAGCTTGTCTGTGCACTTTGTTCCACACTTCTTTTTTGTAGATTATTGAATTTCCTACAACTTTATTTCTGATAGTTTCCTCACATCTCTTATCGTTCTCTCATCCGCACCTTTCGCATTCTTTATTTTTCCCATGGTTCTCGGGATGGTTGGGCATGAATCATCACTGGTTTTTCTTATTCAGTTTTTCAGTCCCTACATTGCTATATTTTTTACATCGAGTCCCTAATTACTTCCAAGTTAATTCCTTATTTACTGGACTCATAGTATTGGCAATATTCTCATTCGCTGGAGACTCTGACTCAAGAATAAGCTACAAACCTGTACAAATATTGGTGGAGGAGCCGTATATCGAGGGCTTGCCAGACCACATGAGTTCTTGCGATCACTCTCAACTAGATTACACTTGAAGGTATTGGCAAATAATCACAGGTAAACCTTAGAAAGATAAACATAGTCCGGATGCCAAGCGCCATATATTTGGGTTCAACCTTCCAAATCGTAATGCCGGGATGCCACTTGACGGAAATGTTGTACATACCCTATGGTTCATTTCAAGAAATGGAGCTCACCTGCCATTCCTGGCAGATCCTTGGTATTGGTGATCGAAGGTCCAAGAAATTACCATATTTGGAATTTTTGCTTTTTTGGGACTTTTTTCATTGGACTGTATATTTTCAAGGTGGAGGAACACAATGCAATAAGTTCCCAGGAAGTGTAATGCACCAGTGGCGTACCAGACGGCTGCAAAGGAGCCGGGGTGCAATTTTCCACAAAGTCCCATAATAAGCCGTGACCGACACCTTTTCAGCGCACTTCTCCAAACGGGAAGGCGCTTTTGTCCTCGCTTTGTCCGTCCGTCCGCCCGTCCGTCCGTCACAGCATCTAGTCCTAGACGGCAAAGTTTTTGCACAAAAATTTCGCTCCAATGGGTAGCTCATGACCTTGTATCCCGAGCCAAGAAAAATCTCGATGAAATAATGATAAACAATTACAATAATGACAATTTGGTGTGGCGTGGCATCGCCGTTGAATGCTGCATTTCAGAAGCCGACCTGATCTCGAAAGTTCTCACATGCGAAGAAGTACCCAATCTTATCATTTCACAATAATACATATGTGAAGTTATATTTGGAGGAGGATTTTAACTTCATTTGAACAAAAATTCTACATAGATGCGATGAACAAGTCAATACTTATGAATTTTTGAGAATGATTCCGGAGCTGCGGCTTGGCCGCAAATGATTATTCGTTGTTTGCTGGCGCTTGGAATCTTCTTCTCTGAACGGGACGGGATGCTTGACAAGAAAATTCCAACTCAAATACGAGTAACTCATTGTCTTGGTACACGATCCAAGAAACAGCTTGCCGAAATAACGATGAACAATAATACGCACACAATAATAACATTTGAGTGTGCGGCGGCGTCGCGGATCAATTGCTGAATTTCCCATTTGAATGTAAGAAATTATAGGACATGCGAAGAAGTACATATTCTTATGGAAATAAATCACCACATGTGCGGGGTTATATTTAGGAAAAATATTGAACTTTCTTTTGACAAAAACTCCACTTCGATACCACCCCCGGATCATAAGTTATTAATTTTTTAAAACGACCGCAAAGCTACGGCTCGGCGCAATTGAAAAGCTGTACGACTCACTACGGACTACGGGCGTGTGTTTTGGTAGCGCATAGAATGATGACGCTTATATTATGGCCGGTTACTTTCTTTTCATTTTTGATGTTTTCTTTATGACGGATCAATTGCTAGATTATTACCGCCGGAACTGAAATATTTGTTCACGTGTTTGTTGTGTTAATACATAAGACGTAATCACTTTTATATAAGTTGTATATGGATATCACAGCTTATGTATTTGAGTTGACACTTGTCAAAATAACCTCAAAAATTACAAAAAATTCACAATTTTCAATAGAACAAACACGTAAAATGTTGTACAACACTCGTAGCTTGTTACACAAGATGCTTTCCGACACTCAGCCTCTCACAATCTGCGACACTGCAAATTTTGGCTTCGTGTCTGGAAACCAATTATGTAACAGCAAACTCGTATCGTAAACTACTATTAAATTTCAGAAATAAGATTATTGATTTCTAGGAACGTTAACTTCTTGCGTATAACATTACAAGGGCTTGAATGTCTTTGATGTTGGCGGGAGGGGGGGGGGGGGGAGCGGAAGGGGATCAAAGCAAGAGACTTGGAACATTTTCCGATGGGTAGCTGATGTGCGCAAGGGTAGCCAATGGGCACTGTTTTTGTTATCCATGCATAGTTATCATCATTATTATCAAAGAAATATATAAATATATATACCAGGTGATCATTTGAGAACTATCCACCTGCAATAACTCCTGATTCCTAGTGAATATGTTTTCAAGCAAAAAACAGGTCGATTTTTATATCAAGGAGGACATCTAAAACAAACATTGGCAAATTTCTATATCCACCCCCCTAGCCCCCACTCACCCCAACTTCGAAATTTCAAATGACATTACCCACCTTGCGATACATCAACCTGAAGAAAAATAAATTTTCTTTCTGAAAAAAATATTTTCAAAATTTTCAACCCCACCCTCTTTTCTCTAGAAATTCTCTGACTGTCCCATTTTATATTCTGGACCCCTTTTTTTTCTTTTTAATTTAGTTGGCGTCATCCTAGATAGCATCGAAGCAGAAAATTTTCCGTGGGAAAAGTGCTACCCAAAATCACCCCTTTGCTCTCCCTCACCTCAACTCCCAAATTTAACAAAACACCACCATACTTTGTGGTACATCAAATTGAAGGGAATTGAATTCTCTTTCTGAATTTTTTTTTTGAAATTTTCCACCCCTCCTCAAATAAATTGGCCATTTGAAGTATTCTAGGGGAGCAATGGGGGGCTTTAAAAATTGTGAAAAAATATTTCTCAGGGAGAGAATTCAATTTCCTTCAATTTGATGTATTACAAAGTGGGTATTGACATTTTAAATTTTTGAGGTCAGGTGGGGGGAGCGAAGGGGTAAATTTGGGTGGCACTTTTTTTATGGAAAATTTCCTCTTCCGATGCTGTACAGGATGACGTTTACTGTATCGAAGGGAAATGTAGGTCAAGAATATTAACTTGGACACTCAGAGAATTTTAGGAAGAACAGGGGGTGGGGTTGAAAAATTTCAAAATATTTTTTTCAAGAATAATTCAATTCTCTTTGATTTGATGTATCGCAAGGTAGATGGTGTTATCCGAAATTTCAAAGTTGGGGTGAGTGGGGGCGAGGGGGCTTAAGATATAAATTCTCTAATGTATGTTTTAGATGTCCCCCTCGATATAAAAATCGACCTGTTTTTGTTCAAAGACATTTGCACTAGGAATCGGGAGATATTGCAGGTGGATAGTTTTCAAATGATCACCCGGTATATATCCTGTGCACTTGGAGAAAGTTGAACTTCTCCTCGGGGAATGAAGCTATACTGAAGCCCTTGAACTTTATCCGATGGATAGCTTAGATCATCAAGGACCAAATAGGCAGATTGGCTTGATAATTTCGCCGCTATCTTGGCCGCCATATTGGAACCTCTTATTACCGGGACGATTTTCATAAAACTTCGAACTTACCCCTGTTTAGTACGATCATTCTGATTTTCTGGCCGAGTTTCATGATTCTGCCGCTAGTTTGGTCGCAATTATTGGATTTTTTTTCCAAATAACGATAGAACCCTAATTAACATCTCGCGTCCAAGAATCCTTCAAAAAGGAAGTGCGCTACTGAGCCTCATGCTCATGAGGCATATTCGCTTGTTTAACATCTTTGGCATCATTTTTAACCGAATCACACATTATAATTCCAAAAATAAATGTGAAATGTTGATAGAGACGTGTTTGACTCGGTTTTATTTGAAAGAAATTTGATTTTTTCACCCTCAAATTTGAAATTTGATGTTCCTTAAGTCTAGTTCCATCGTAATCCAAAGTATTTTCAACTATGATTTTGATGAAACGATGATCGACATGATTTGACATGATGAGACATATGATTTTGACTTGAACAGTTGGCTTGCGCTATTTCACACACAAATATCATCTGCTGAAATTTCTCCCCGTTTTTATGGAGTCACAGAGAAATCTTGCTTCTTGAGTTATCTCATTTCAAAGCTTCATGAGACAAAGCGTGCCATTTACAGAGAGAACTATGCTAGAGTAACAGTGTATCTTTCATTTGGTACTGTATTCATTGTGATATATGAGAATAGTTTTCTTTATTGAATAAAACAAAGAGAACTGAAATCAGAGCCGTATTTTTGCCATGACATCGTTTTTCTTCCGACAATGCGGAATAAATTTTGTGAAAAAAGTTTTGACCTATGAATTCGTAGTTTCTATCGTGAACTAAAACACTCACGATCACAATTTCAGGATAGATTGTTTAACTGAACTGTTTTACAAAAGAATTTCATACACTGGAAGTTTCTTTTGCTGCTACAGAGTCACACGGTAGTTTTGTTTCAAAAGGTGCATCATGCAGGAATTTTATTCAAAAAATCCGCATTATCGGTAGAAAATGATGTCATGATTAGAATACGTCTCTGATTTCAGTTTTCTCTGCTTTGTTTGATAGAAAAAAATATTCTCGTGCAATGAAATGGATAAACTAGGTATCAAATCTAATGTTGCCGTCTAGACAAGACAAGACAAGAGTTGCCCTACTCTTGTCTTGTCTTGAAATATCAAGATTATTTCAGAATTTCAAGACAAGACTCTAACTCTTGATGGAAATTTTTCAAGAGTCTAGATAGACTCTTGAAATTAAATTACTAAAAAACCTCTTCTTCCAAGAAAAATACGTGACAGAAATATTAACATCTTTTAGCAAGAAAAACAGAGAAACTGTGAGGAGCAAGGAGTACCCCTCGAATAGGGACTGCGCTTCAATAAAATATTCTAAGGTATAATTGAGTTCAAATTTCAAAACAAAGATCTACTTTTATTGACACTGAAATTTATCATTGGTGTGAATGCTGGAAGGAAAGATTGCCACCGCCACCCCCGACCTGTTAGTAGACGTGTTTCTGCAATGGTGTCTTATATAAAATTACAAGGTGTATATTGAAATAATCTTGAAACTACACCACAATTTTTCTATTTTTCTTTTACCAACCGGTTTCGCCTCTCGGCATCGTCAGGGTTCTGTAATTAGTTGTATGAAATAAATTGATATAAAATTTGATAAAAGCTTACTGTATAATATTTAAAATATTTTCTTTTTTGGAGAAAGTTGTAAAAGTTTTGACATTCGTCAAAAATTAATTCAATTATTGACATGTGATAATTAATTCAATTGACATGAAAAACAGTTGGTTCAAGATAACATGATAACAGTTTATTATAAATTTAAATTTTGAGAATAGAAGATTTGAAAAAGGTTGATTATTATTGATTAAGGTAGATGTACTCAGCATCTAGTAAAATTTTAATTGTTTTGGCTCCTTCTAAATCTTCAGTTTGCTCATTTAGGTATTGGTAATTTCGATAATGTTTTAATTTTAAAATTTCTAGTGATTCAAAAAGTATTCTTAAGTATTGATAACTGTTATCATGTTATCTTGAACCAACTGTTTTTCATGTCAATTAAATTAATTATCACATGTCAATTAAATTAATTTTTGACGAATGTCAAAACTTTTACAACTTTCTCCGAAAAAGAAAATATTTTAAATATTATACAGTAAGCTTTTATCAAATTTTATATCAATTTATTTCATACAACTAATTACAGAACCCTGACGATGCCGAAAGGCGAAACCGGTTGGTAATAGAAAAATAGAAAAATTGTGGTGTAGTTTCAAGATTATTTCAATATATACCTTCTACTTTATACAACACCACTTCAAGACCAATGGATTTTTACTTATTTATAAAATTACAAGATACGATTTTATATAGTCGTAGGTTGATGCCAGGATAAATATAGTCAGCTACTGTTCATTTAAAAAAGTACTCAAAAAATCGGGCAGCGGAAAAGGATATAGAAATTCAACTCACCGCAGTCTATCGGCTTGAATCGAATGAATAAACAAGCCAAGAACAATACCAGGTTGCCATGAACGTCAAGAAACAGTCAATGAAAGAGTCACAGTCAAAAAAAAGTTAATCAATAAACTTCAATATTATTTTGCTGTTTTGTGTTCGAAACATTGCTGCTGGACAAAAAAATGTAAATAATTGGGTTTGAGCAGGACCCAGAGTTCCCAGATGTCGTGGTGCAGACGTGGTCCAATATTTATGTCAAAAATATACCGATTATTTGCAAACCTATGTCAGGTTCCCGCTTGTGTGAACCTGACGCGGCAAAAAGACTTACTTCACTCAAGTTGTAGAGAGAACAGCAGCCTAATCGGTATTTTGCCTTGATGCATTGGAAGGATATCTGGCTGCAGCATGTTGTCTGAATCATTCTTCTTTTATTGGCAAGAAACACTTTGTTTCGCAGCTATTGACCAAGAGCTTCATCAAGCTACCTAATTTTTTAGAAGTTGCGATCTGAGAAGTCGCAGGTATTTTTTGGAGAAGTAGGAATGGAGATGTTGGAGCAGTCCTTGAAAAAAAGTCACTTATACGAAACTTTCGCATGAGAACCGGAAAAAACAGTAAAGACATACCAGAGTCCGGAGGAGATGTCATGTGAATATATAATCACAAGACTATATTATAATTCGACATGGCATCTCTCTGGCAACGCTTTCCCGTTCTCTGATGCAAAATTGATGAACTCATGATGAACTGCCACCACAAATCGAAAATCAAATTGTCTTCTGATATACATATGAAATTCACAATATACAGAAAGATGCTTCTATGTGTTGTTTTGTTTTACCTAATTTTCAAAATAGTCATGGACTGTAGACTACTTATTAGACACAGTATGGCAACAACGGTCGATGCATAATGACATGATGGCCTGCCTAGTGCGCAAGCGCAGAACAGGTTTATTGCTCCATTACTCTCCCAATTTGAACTCCCAAATTTCCAGATTTTTTCTTGAAAGAAGTAGGGACTTTTGAGACGAGATATTTCATATCGTCTGTAGTGATCTCGGTACTTTAATTCCAACAAATAAAAGAAAAATAGCATGAGAACCCTTTGCAATCATTTTCATTTCAAGTAAATATAATTTTGAATAGTATATTGTCATACCGTTTACCCTTATTCATGTTATTTTATGTTGTCAATAAACTCTGTAAGAAATCTCCAATCTATTCACACATTCAGTAGAAAATAAAAACCATCAGCGGAGAGAAATATATCAGATTTTTTTTTTATTTTTTCTTTTCAAGAGTCTAATCAAGACTCTTGATCTTGACAGCCCTACTCTTGTCTTGTCTAGAAATTTCAAGACAAGAGTTTCTAGAGGTCTTCTTCAAGACAAGAGTCTAGAAAGTCCAACTCTAGACGGCAACACTAAATTCAAATCAAAGATACATTCTAACCCTGGCATATTTTTTCCTATGAAATAGCACTTTTCATCAAATCAAGCTTTGACAAGATACATATTCTCAAGAAACAAAATTACTCCGTGACTTTATTGAAACGGGAGAAAAAACTTTAGCAAATGATATTAGTGTCTGAGATAACCCAAACAAACGGTCCAAGTCAAAATCATAGTTATTATCATAGTCATACATTGGACAATGATGGAACTATCGTTTCATAGATGTGATTATCACTTTTTTGTTTGTTTGTGTCACTCTTCAACTTTTTGACCGTTGATGATGACATAATGTTAATTTTATGTTATGTAAGCTTATGGCGTGATTAAACATATCATTATTATCAACTTTATGTACAAAACATGAAATTTGAGGATAAAGAAAATCAGGTTTCCGTCACATGAAACTGGTTGAATAAAACACGTCTCTATCAACATTCCACACTAATTTTTGAATTCAAAATGGACGATTTGGTTACAAATAATGATGCCATACATGTCACAAAAGCTGTTAGTCACGGTTTGATGTAAGACTTTGTGGAAAATCGCACATCAGCTACCTCCTCGGTAGTGTTGCCGTCTAGACAAGACAAGACAAGAGTTGCCCTACTCTTGTCTTGTCTTGAAATATCAAGATAATTTCAAAATTTCAAGACAAGACTCTAACTCTTGATGGAAATTTTTCAAGAGTCTAGATACTCTTGAAATTAAATTACTATAAAACCCCTTCTTCCAAAAAAAGTACATGACAAAAATATAAACATCTTATAGAAAGAAAAATAGAGAAACTGTGAGGAGCGGGAAGCACCCTTCGAATAGAGACTGCGCTTCAATAAAATATTCTACTTGGGCATACTCAAGTTCAAATTTCCAAACAAAGACCCACTTTTATTAACACTGAAATTTATCATTGGTGTGAATGCTGGAAGAAAAGGTTAACAGGTTAACGCCACCCCCGACCAGTTAGTAGACGTATTTCTGCAATGGAGTCTTATATAAAATGACAAGATACGATTTTATAGCCGTAGGTTGATGCCTGAATAAATATAGTCAACTACTGCTCATATCAAAAAGTACTCAAAAAGTACTCAAAAAATCTGGCACCGGGAAAGGATATAGAAATTCAACTCACCGCAGTCCATCGGCTCGAATCGAGTAAATAAGCAAGCCAAGAACAATACCAGGTTGCCACATGAACGTCCAGAAACAGTCAACGAAAGAGTCACAGTCAAAAAAAAAGCTAAACAATCAACTGCAATATTACTTATTGGTGTTTGGTGTTCGAAACATTGCTGCTGGACAAAGAAATGTGAATAATTGAGTTAAGGTAGGACCCAGAGTTCCTTGATGTCGTGGTGCGGACGTGGTCATAAATTTTTGTCGAAACTATACTGATTATTTGCAGACCTGTGTCAGGTTCCCGCTTGTGTCAACCTGACGCGGGCAAGAAGACTAACTTCACTCAAGTTGTGAGAAGAACACCAGCTTAATCGGTATTTTGCCTTGGTACATTGAAAGAATATCTGGCAGCAGCATATTGTTCGAATCATTATCCTTTTATTGGCAATAAACACTTTGTTTCGCAGCTATTGACCAAAAGCCTCATCAAGCTACCTAATTTCTTAGAAGTTGCGATCTGAGAAGGCGCGACTATTTTTTTGGTAATTAGAAATGAAGATGTTGAAGCAGCCCTTGAAAAAAAAATCACTCAGACGAAACTTTCGCATGAGAACCAAAGAAAACAGTAGACACATACAGAGTCTGAAGGAGATGTCATGTGAATATATTTATAATCACAAGACATTATCATAATTCGACATGGCATCTCCCTGGCAACGCTTTCCCGTTCTCTGATGCAAAATTGATAAATTTATATTGAACCGCCACCACAAACCGAAAATCAGATTGTCTTCTGATATATAAAATTCACAATATACAGAAGGATGCTTCTATGCGTTGTTTTGTTTTTCCTAATTTTTAATCACATCTAGTTAATATTCATGGACTGTAGACTGCCTATCAGATACAGCTTGACAACAACGGTCAATGCATAATGACATGATGGCCTGCCTAGTGCGCAAGCGCAAAAGAGATTTATTGCTTCATTATTTTCCCAATTTAAACACTCAAATTCCCAGATTTTTTTCTGTAAAAGTAGGGACTTTTGAGACGAGATATTTTATGTTGTCTGTAGTGATCTCGGTACTTTGCCATTGCAATCATTCTCATTTCAAGTAGATACAGTTTTTGTCCTACCGTGTACCTTTATTTATGTTATTTTATGTTGTCAATAAACTCTGTAAGAAATCTTCAAGCTAATCACACATTCAGTAGAAAATAAAAACCTTCAACGGAGAGTAATTTATCCGATTTTTTTTAATTTTTCCTTTTCAAGAGTCTAATTAAGACTCTTGATCTTGACAGCACTACTCTAGTCTTGTCTAGAAATTCCAAGACAAGAGTTTCTAGAGGTCTTGTCTAAGTCTTGACGCCTTTTCAAGACAAGAGTCTAGAAAGTCTAACTCTAGACGGCAACACTACTCCTCGGCAACTTCGCAAACCGTCTGGTACGCAACTGGAGCATCAGACTCTCTGGAAACTCACTGCATATTGCATTGTGTTCCTTGACCTTGAACAAATATACTAAATGTGTGGTTAGCCATCGAATTCTGAAGGGATCCTCAAATTTTCAGCTCTTCTCAATTTCTTCTAGGTTGGATTAAAATTTTGCATTTCTATCCTGGGTTACCTACACCAGGCAACAGCAAGCTACCAATGTCACATTAAGGTGAGATATTTCACCCCATCCCGTTGTAAAGCCTACTTTTATGATCAGAAATGTAATTGAAAAAGTCATTGCTCGTGAGATCCGAGATTCCGGATTTCTGCTCCTCTAAAAGATAAGCAACCAATAAAACTGTCACCTTGAGTCATCGTGACATAGTGGACATCATGTATAATCATGGTTGATGCCTACCAAAAGACAGCTTGATTTTCGATAAAATAACCAATAGTACAGTCATTATAGGAAAAATAGGAGAAATAAAATATAACAGGCTGCTGTTTGGCGGAAAATACGCGTTAGGGGTATACTTACCTATGGTCAAAAGTTGCCATCTGGCAAGTGATAGCGTCATCTTCAGAAAGACTGAAAAGAGGTTTTGAGGCAAAACCACGAAGCTTGAATAGATGTGCACGGTTTTTGTTGATAAAGCGTTGTTAGGCGAATGGTCCGACGCGTTGATTTTTGCAAACTGACCGACCGATCTATCGAAGGTTCGAATCCCGCAGTAAACGTTATCAATTTTTTTTTGCTAAAAAATGCTTTTTAGGGGCTACAACTACTTTTCGTCCAAGTTTTCATCATAGCCTGTGAATTTCTCAAGTTTTAGGTGGATATCATCAAGTTGAAAAATACTACGGTATTTATTGCTAAGCCAAATTCCTTGAGTACCTACTAGTAGGTTTTCTGATGGTGTCCCGTGTGCAAGTTGGAACTAGAGTATAGGCTTAGTGCCAAATTGTTCCTTAGATCATGCTGAACTAGGACAGCGATGGCGAACATTTGAGACCCACGACTGGGCAGCGGGAGGGGGGGGGGGTAAAATGTGAAGAAGACATAAAAAATGTTAAACCATAAACCGAAAGAGGTACAGTTATGAAAGTTACCATACGTATTGGCCATTTTACGCTAATGAAGGTTTAGCAAACCGATTTCATAAATATCAATCATTCCCAGAGATATTTCCAAAAATCTATTTTTTTTGTCAACATTTTATTGTTAAAAAATCAAAGAATTTTGAGGATGGAGAGATGAAAGTTGATGTTTTGACAATTAGTGATGTTAGAAATATAGTCGTGATTGGGCGAAAATTCCTCGGCATACTATTTTAGAAAATAAGACCGTCAACTGTTTTCACCAGCTTGGCCGCCAGCTTGGATTTCCCTTCGGTGCAGTAGTCGCAAAAATGACAGGGAACTGTGAGTATGGTATGGTATAGCGTTAGATCATTTTAATACGAAAAGTAACTTCTCAGAAAGGGTTAGTTGCTTCTTTGGCGAGAAAAATTGCCATTTTATTATCTCCGGTGGCTGTACGAATCCAGTGCCAATGATGGCTGATTTGAAGCTGGAAGCGGTGCAATACGTTTTGTACCATAAAACTTGATAGTTAGTGAAGTCGACTACCAAAATTCATGATCATAAATCAAATGGTTTATTGTTGGTGATTGGTTGAAGCAAAGTGTGCTCATTTTTGGCAGAAAATGCATGAGAACTGTGTTTTTAGTGGACATTACAAAGCTCTGGAGGGAGACCTGCGGCCAAGATTGGCGGCGAAAGTCATGTAACTAATTAAAGTGAGCATGCTCTATAACAAGTAGCTGTCATGAATGGTGTAGGTTTCTTGAAGATTTCTAGGGAGGTCGACAAAAATGTTTTTTCATGACTATTTCACTAGAGTGTATTACACCGACAATAAAATCTAGTATTCAGATGACAAAACACGTACCTATACCTACCTGGGCAAAACCAACATGATGGTTTTGCAGCGGCAATTTTTTGACGTTTCAATCGTTTCATTACATTCAAACTGCTTTAGTAGATGTAGAGCATTTTCCTATCGAATACGCTATTTTTATACTTTGTATTCACCTGTCCGTCCCAATCCGTCCAGCCGTCCGCCTTGTTATAAAATTCCTTTTGTAAATGACCGGAACTTAGCTGAAGATGAGCACAGGAAAACAAAGCAAGCTCAAATTGAGTTACCTATAATAATATTTGTCAGACTGACACTTTTGCATCAATTTGAATCGGCGGTCGTCACAAACTGTATTCAAGCAAACTAGTAAGATTCATTGCATCTTGTTGTATCAATCGAATCCCCAGCGGGGCCCCCTTGTGTTTTCATGCATCGTTTATATCCCTAATGAGTTGCCCCTTGTGTCTTCTTCTGTGGCTCGAAGCCCTTGCGGGCCCTTTTGATGTGGATGTCTATGTGCCGTTCAAAGACCTAGCTCACCTTCTTATGACGTACTGTGAGCCCCCTTGCGTCTTCTTCTGGCTTTCGAAACTTTGGTGTGTTGTCTTGTATTTTCTTGGTTTTTCAGTCAAGGTTTTAGTAGAAAACCTTTTCTTTATCTCCCGAGACTCTGTGCTCTTCTATTCTTTCTTTGGATGCTCAAGATCCTAGCGGGCTCTCTTATACCTCCATACGCCGTTAGTCATGACTTCCGAACCTCTCACGGCCCTTTTATGGCTTCACGTTATTTTAGAACTATAGATAGGTATCTTGGTTTTGGATGAAAAAGCAAAAAAGCTGTTCAAAGAAAGCCTCTTTTTCTCTCGTAAAATAGTCATGTCGAATACCACTCGAGATAAAATTTTGAAGGCAAAATTTTCCTCTTGTAATATTCAAATTTGTTGCTTTTTGGCAATATCGCTCATGACATTTAATCAAAACCACTCGCCTGACGGCTCGTGGTTTTGTTACAAATGTCATTCGCGAAATTGCCAAGCAACAAATTTTCATAACAATCGAAAAATTTTGCCGACAAAATTTTATCTCTTGTGATATTAAATACGATTATTACATACAACACCCTTGATTATTAGACCTACAAGGTAATATTCACTTATCTAAATCCCACTGTCAATGACAACGGAATAAAATTGATGTAAACAACAAAATCTGACAGCTGTCACTTCCAACTTCTTTTTTGTAATAATCAGTAAAATATCACTCGTGCCCGAGATCTTCCCAGATAATTCTGGCCAGGCGTTTCCCTCGGGCTGGTTGTCCCTTGATAAATGCCCTCCTCCTACGGAGTCGGGCATTTATCGCTACAACCAGCACTCGCGATCACCTGGCCAAAATTATCGTGAAAATCTAAGCACTTGTGATATTACTGTTGATAATATTCTCAGGTACAGTCCCTTCCAAAATTCACTCTCTTCACTAGGGACTAACTCTTTCGACCACGGTACATTTGCAAGACTGGAACAATTCATTTGTTCGGTTAACTTGAAATCACCTTAGTTCACGGAGCTGAAAGATTTGTGATGGTGGTTTTTTACAAACTTACAGACTGTACTTGAAAATATTATTATAAAAAAACATCTTTTTCGACTTTCCTAGAGATTTTAAAGAAACCTACACGATTCATTACAGCTCCTTGTTAAAGAGCATACTCACTTCAACTGGTAACATGACTTTCGCCGCCAATCTTGGCCGCAGGTTTTCCTCCAGAGCTTTGTAATGTCCACTAAAAACTCAGTTTTTATGCATTTTTTCCAAAAATGAGCACACGTTGCTTCACCCAATCACCAACAATGAACCATTCGATTCATGATCATAAATTTTGGTAGTTGACTTCACAAACTATCAAGTTTTATGGTACGAAACGTATTGTGCTGCTTCCAGCTCCAAATCAGCCATCATTGGCGCTGGATTCGTGCAGGAGCCGGAGATAACAAAATGACAATTTTTCTCGCCAAAGAAGCAACTAACCCCCTCTGGGAAGTAACTTTTTGTATTGAAATGATCTAACGCTACCATACTCAGAGTCTCCTGTCATTTTTGCGACTACTGCACCAAAAAGAAATTCAAGATGGCGGTCAAACTGGTGAAAACAGTTGAAGGTCTTGTTTCCTAAAATAGTAGGCCGAGGAATGTTCACCAATCACGACTATATTCCTAACATCACTAATTGTCAAAAGATCAAGTTCCATCTTTCCATCCTCAAAATTCTTTGATTTTTTAACCAATAAAATGTTTACAAAAAAATTATATTTTTGGAAATATCTCTGAGAATGATTGATATTTATGAAATCGGTTTGCTAAACCTTTATTAGCGTAAAATGGCGAATACGTATGGTAACTTTCATAACTGTACCTCTTTCGGTTCATGATTAACCATTTTTTATGTCTTCATCACATTTTATCCCCCCTCCTGCTGCCCAGTCGTGGGTCTCAGATGTTCGCCATCACGGTCCTAGTTCAGCATTATCTAAGGAACAATTTGGCACCAAGCACTATACTCTAGTTTCAACTTGCACACGGGACACCATCAGAAAACCTACTAGTAGGTACTCAAGGAATTTGGCTCAGCAATAAATACCGTAGTATTTTTCAACTTGATGATATTCACCTAAAACTTGAGAAATTCACAGGCTATGATGAAAACTTGGACGAAAAGTAGTTGTAGCCCCTAAAAAGCATTTTTTAGCAAAAAAAAATTGATAACGTTTACTGCGGGATTCGAACCTTCGATCGCTTCGAACGCTTTATCAACAAGAACCGTGCACATCTATTCAAGCTTCGTGGTTTTGCCTCAAAACCTCTTCTCAGTCTTTTTGAAGATGACGCTATCACTTGCCAGATGGCAACTTTTGACCATAGGTAAGTATACCCCTAACGCGTATTTTCCGCCAAACAGCAGCCTGTTATATTTTATTTCTCCTATTCGTTATTTTTACTTCTTGAATGACTGACCTACAAGAAAATGTAGACTCCGTGAATCTGCTCCTGTGAGATTAGTAAGCCGGGGGGTGGAAAGTGGGCTCTATCACTAAAAATGGACCATAGAGTATGTTACAATATTTTCATCCACAACCACTATGGTGATAGACTCATTAGGTACTGCCTTTTAAAAAGTTGGAAAAAGACGCTTTCTTGATATACCTAGTTTTTCCCGCCTCCGAAATCACATTTCGCCCCGGTTAGAGGGCAGAAAGTGCATGGCCTTCTTGATTGCTTGCCAATTGACAGATGGATGACGGAATGACAGGTGTAGAGGGGCTCGAATCGAAGAGTCAATCGCAGTTTTGTGAGGTTAAGGGTGCCAGTTATTAATATGGTATGGTGTTTATGGTATAATTATTGATGATTCTGATAGCCTCATTGACTATTTAAACTCCGAATCTTTATTCTAACCATTCTGAATGGTTGTGAATGAAATATATAGCTTCGAGCATAGCTGCGAGCTTTGCTCGCTACTTTCTTGCTCTCAGCAGTAATGAAGCACTTCCCGCCTCGGTATGTGATATACTTACAGTGCCGGCCTTTGCAATTTTCGCGCCCCGGGCAAGATTTCGAAATCGCCGCCCCTAACTCGAGTCCGCGAGCAAAGCGAGCACAAATGAAGCATTTTTCTTGCAATAATGAAGTTCTTGTGCTTTCACAGAAGCAAATACGGTGATCGCTGCTGGCAAGTCGTTTTGTTGATTCTGTAAATTATCAATTTTTTTTTATTCCAAACTCGATTTTTCCGCCCCTATAAGCTGGCGCCCCGAGCGTTCGCCCGTCTCGCCTTACCCTAAGGCCGCTACTGTATACTTACCCACTATTATCAAGTGGCATCTCGGCATCACGATTTGCAAGGTTGGAGCCATTAACGTCCGGACTAACAAGAGCATTCTGAAAATTGTTGCGATTATAAACTGAGCCTAACTGCTCTACTATGATACTCCACTTACTTGTTGCAACTTAACTCGATTTTGTTTCTGATTTTTTCCGATCACATATTATGATAGTGCGTTCTATTCACATCCAGCTTTTCCAGCTCTCTTTCCCTGGTTAGCAGTTCGTGCTCATCCAGTCACACATCACGTTCCAAAGTTCAAACAAAAAACCAGATCGCGTTTTTTTCCCAATCAATAATATGTGTACAAATAATAGGCATTCATACGAGAGCCGGCGGCCAATGGCAGTTGGCGGGACTTTAAATCAAATGATTCGGTCGAATTACACCAGGTAGGCAATTAAAACAAGAGAACCGGCCGCCCCTCGCCCTCTCTCGCCCCTTGCGCTTTTGTTTAACGATAGATTTTACGTCCGCATGCAGCAACCCTTCTCTCGCGCGCTGATTCTCCGCTGAGGGCTAACCATGGCCCCCTTGGTGGTGGTGTTTGGTTGGCAAATGCGGCAATAAATCAATAGCATCGCTCCTCTGCCATACACAACACATACACCCAGAGCGAGGCATCAGCGAGTGTACATGCTAACATATACAACAAATCCGAAATATCTTTCACCCTATATATAAATTTCGTCCTGCAGCCCGGCTAAGACCCCGCGCGCGAGCAGTTTGGCTATATTCGGGTCCGCGTGGAACCTACACAATAGCCCCCGACGTAACAGCTGTGATTTCTCCTCTCTTCTCCTCTCCGCACTATACTGTTCTTCGCGCTATGAGTTAGTGAGTTGATAGAGAGAGAATGGCTCTATTTGGGGGCCCTCCAAGCAAGAGTCCAATGCGTTATGATTAATGTGGGGCTGTCGCCGAATGTGTGTGTTTATGTCGCAGCCCTTTTATGCGTGCACGGTTCGCTGAACACGTATCAAAACTTTACAGCGGGAGACTCTCTGGATATACTCGTAAACGCTGGGATGGGTGCAAGCAGGACCCACTCGTTCCCGTTGTTGCATGGTTGTGATTTAGCATCGATGCACCTCTGCGTGGATGGCTTCTTCAGAGGTTGCACATGTGTGACCGAGTCGTCTCCCCTTTGAGTCCCTTTGGCATCAGTGGTGGTTTTCGTCAAAACCGTTGCACGTGTTTAAAGTGGCTTCCAAACTGAAGCGAAGCTAAACATTGCTTCAGAACTGCACTGCAGCTGGAACAAATATTGTTGAGAAACCAGGATCTCTTGTTTTCCAGAGGATGAAAGCAGAGCCAGCGCCAGAGGGAACATCTTCGCAATATTCTGTGTGTGTGTCTCCTATTTTCCCCGGTTCTCATGTGTAGTCCGGTGGATTAGCGCCTAAACTGTGCATTTTGTGATAGAGCAAAGAGCTTCTGGATTTACATTTTTGAGACTGAACTTGACAATTCCAGAAATGGCGCCAACGAGTTTGGCGTGGCAGGTGACCTCAGGAGCCATCCAGAGCTGTAAAAGAGCCAAAATCTTCCCTGTTTCTTGAAAGCACTCAAATACATCATACTTCTCGTCATACTTCGATGCGCTGATACCTTATGGGGAGGAATTGACAAAATATGTCGATGCTAATCACGTAAGGGGGCTAAGGAGATGGCATTTTTGTCGTTGAAGGCGATTTATGGTTTTCATCAATCCTGAATGAATATGAAGAAGTTTGGTATCATTTTTGACTAAAGTCGACGTTCTGAGTTCGAATGTAGTATTTAAATTACGTGAAAAACATGTTTGAACAAGTTTGTCTGAAGAAACACGCTTTTTTGATATTCAACTTTAACCTCATGGTTTTCACTCCATTTCGTTTTGCATATTCAGTTACTTTCAGCTTTTCTTCGATTGAAAAAGATGCATTAGGTATGCTCCTCATCTTCACAAGCTCATAGAAGTGTCTGGTCGCGAGGGCGATTTTGCGTCAACACGGCACCTGATAGGTGACGCATGCTTCACTTTAAAAACGTGTTGCGTCATAAATAAAGGCTCTATTGCACGGTTTTCAACTTTTTCTTGCAGAGGAAGAATTGTTCCTCCTTGTAAAAGCAACAAACATGATATCGGAGCTGTATACAGTGTTCAAAGTTGATATAAAATAACTTTCGGAACAAATCCTTCTAATCATCTTGTAAAAACAGAAGACATATCCAGTGTATGTTTTCCATCATTAAGAGACCTGAGACTGATACAATAACGTATGGTCCGGAAGTTTTGGGAATTTTTTTGAAAGATAATAACTTTTTTTTGATAGTTTTAATTTTGTAACTTAATTTGAAAAAACTAGCGTCATCATCAACAATTTCAAATTCGTATTCAACATATTGAAGATGAGCCATTATCTTTGATGGCTCTAAGTTTTCTTCTGCCATGTTCGATCATTCTCTGGACAACAGCATGATTAATTTCTCAGAGCTCCTGCCTCCCAATGTACCGCAAGCTCGACCAATATAAGATTTTTGGTAAGTATTGAGCAGGATAGTATACGACAAGGGATGGGAAGCTGCGAATTAAGACCAATTACGGCGTCACATTTTTCAATAACATTAGAGAATTTCGCTTTTGACAAATTGATACAAAAAATCATGGAACATGGCAGAAGATAATTGAGATCCATCGAAGATAAAGGGCCATTTTCAATATGTTGAATATGAATTTGTTATTGTTATATATGATGTCAGTTTTTGCAATATCAAGTACGAAAATAAAGACTATTCAGAAAAAGTTATTAGCTTAGAACTATTTCCCAAAACTTTCGGACCATACGTTATACAAAAATTTCGATTCCAGATGTCTTCGAAAATTAATAAATCTGCAGTAAAAAATTTGATATTTCCCCTGATTTTTTTCCGAATCGAAGTACCGAGTAATGTGATCCAAGGATACATCGATACTGCATTTTGGGTTAGGGCAATGTTTTTTTTTCATGTGCGAACCTTATACCAATAGACATGATTTGACCCGCAGCACTTGAAATTTCGTCAATAAGGAGGCGAATGAAAGACCTTTAAACTTTGAAGATAAAAGAACTTTCACAAAACGACCATTGAGTATCGTCATGTGTAATGAAGGAAGCCTATGAGTCTATTGGTAGCAATTGCCGCCATGTTCGTTGTATTCTTCAAATTTGAAAAAAAAACACATTCCTTTGTTGAGGTTAAGAAACCTGTTTTTTTTTGTTTTTGACAAGGAAACAATAAATTCATGATGTTCTATTGAGTAATCAACCAAATCACATTCCGTAAATCTAATTCCCTGGTAGAATAGTGCCCATGGGCACATTTTGGAACACATATGTGCATCATGGCATTGTTCACCATGGGGATGTGCCCAATGTACCCATGTGCACAATGAGGATGTACTCAACGTTCCCATGTACATCATTCAGATGTGCTCAACGTTCCCATGTGCATCATGAGGATGTGCTCAAAATACAGGAAGATCTGCCCAACGTGCTCATGTGCACCAACCATGGTGACATCCCCATTAATACATTGAGCACATCCCCATGGTGCACATGGATACGTTGAGCACATCCTCATAGTGCACATGAGTCATCATCACATCCACATCAAATAGCACCCCCAAGGTATTAGGTATATGTAATAGCCTACCTGAAGGCTGTGAACAATCTGTAACACCCTGTAACCTACAGGCTGTGAACGATCTGTAACACCCTGTACATGAAAAGAGGCAGAAAATTATAGATAGGAAACTAATATTTTGGAATCTTCATGAAAATGGACAATGGAATTTTTTTTTTGAGATCATTGCAAAGAGAAAGGCCCCAAGAAAAGAGTTGTATTGTCGCGGAGCACCTGTATATTATGGAATTGATGACTGCTGATGAACAAGAGCAGAAATCAAAATAAAAGTCTCGCGAAATGTATTAAATGCTCACTGCTTCACCAAACTAAAAGAAAAATCAATTCTTCCTCATGAACAGGCCATCAAAATGCTCGATTTCTATACTAACTCCACAAGCAACAAAAATAGGACTGCTTCCAACAAGAAAGGCTGCAACACGATACAAATTAAATAATTTGTGATCGTTTCCGAGCTTTTGAATAACGGCAACGAAATTTTTGTTCTTCCATATTTACAGATGACTCCTGGACGAATCTCAAGGACGTAAATCCAGATGCCCTTTGCTCTATCACAAAATGCATAGTTTAGGCATTTTTTGGCGCTAATCCACCGGACTAGTGGTAGTCTCATCCAAGTTATGTATTTTCAAGGGCTGCCCCAACGACTCCATATCTGTCACTCCAAAAATAACTGTGCCTTATCAGATCACAACTCTTGAGAAATCAGATGGTTCGACGAGGCTTCATGGTCGATTGTGTGACAGCTCAGATCTGTTCATGATTCTGACAGTTTGATTACTTTCTTTAGATATTCGACTAATTGGAGTATCATCAGGTTGAAGACTTTTCATTGTATTGGCTTGTGAAATTCTAGTGGTTGCAGGCTCTCGAAGTGCCGTTTCGTAGAGATGGTGATGTTCTTTGCAATAGTAGGATCATGATTGTTGGATAACGCTTATAATACCAGGATAAAAATAAGAACTCTGGACACAAAGGACCCCGCACGATTCTTATGGAAAATGGCTCCCGGTTAAATTCTCTGAATTTTTGATATGTTGTAGCTCATGAGATACTAATCAAATACCGTCAACCCTAAACTCAAATAATGGACAGTTTTCCACCCACAGGGGGTTGAAGTTGGAGGTTTTGACGGCTCAAAAATGATATTCTGACGTGAATAAAAGCTTTCTATTTGGTTTCTCCTCAAGAGTTGTTTCATGCCAAATGTATTTATTTGACAGAAAAATATCACCCCCCTCCTCCACCCCCATCCCCTATCTACCATCACAAAATTCGAGATCACTCTCAAAAGCCATGCGGATAGCTTCTGTGATTTGAATTATGAATTTTGACATAAAAATTATTTTCCACCCCTAATGTTGGGGTGCCGATTTTTCAATTTTCCTCGGTTGATTTGGCTGAATTTTTGGTATTGTGTACTTCTAATTCTGCTGAACAAAAAGTTCTGATGCCAAAACTTATTCCTATGGACAGTTTTTGTTCTACAGGGGACTGAAGTTGAAGATTTTAGAGCATAAATATTGAACTTCAGTCCCCTGCAGAACAAAAACTGTCCATAGGAATAAGTTTTGCTATGGGAACTTTTTGTTCAGCAGAATTAGGAGTACACAATACCAAAAATTCAGCCAAATTAACCGAGGAAAATTGGAAAATCGGCACCCCAACATTAAGGGTGGAAAATAATTTTAATGTCAAAATTCATAATTTAAATCACAGAAGCCATCCGCATGGCTCTTGGGAGTAATCTCGAATTTTATGATGGTAGATAGGGGTTGGGGGTGGAGGCGGGGGTTGATATTTTTCTGTCAAATAAATACATTTAGCATGAAACACAACTTGAAGAGAAACCAAATGAAAAGCTTTTATTAACGTCATAATATCATTTTGAAGCCGTCAAAACCTCAAACTTCAACCCCCTGTGGGTAAAAAACTGTCCATTATTTGAGTTCGGGATACACGGTATTTGATTAGTATCTCATGCGCTACAACATATCAAAAATTCAAAGAATTTAACCGGGAGCCATTTTCCATAAGAATCGTGCGGGGTCCTTTAGACTTAGTAAGATTTTTATTCAAACCGGTGTGTTTACACTTCAAGGAGTTGGTAGCTGTAAACTGAAAATATCCTTTGGATTATCAGACGGCCAAAGTCGTTCATGAGACAGTCAAGACACTTTATGTCTTTTGGTACCCGTGCTGATCACCCCCTAAGCTACTGATCTACAAAGACTCTTCCGAGAACTTCACAGGTATTCACATCAGTTAGTGTAGGTGAGTAATGTATGTGTATTGTGTCGTGGTGTGTTTGTCCGATCTCCAGCACTCAAAAAGATTGAGCAAAGGTTCGAGAGATCACTTCAATCGATCTTGAGCATGTAGGTATCTTTCATCGTTCAGGCAAGTGTCTCGGTTCCTAACCAATTATCCCTCATCGTTCAAGATTAATGGGCCAGCGTGCTTACTACTGCTTACCCAGACATGG
This sequence comes from Anaspis maculata, assembly GCA_949128115.1. Classification (NCBI taxonomy): domain Eukaryota; kingdom Metazoa; phylum Arthropoda; class Insecta; order Coleoptera; family Scraptiidae; genus Anaspis; species Anaspis maculata. The sequence continues at coordinate 66,650,762 of OX421966.1, read as the reverse complement.
TTCTCTTCCACCAGAAGCCAGGCGGGTAATATGTTTTTTTTTTTAACCCTCCCTGACACCGAAAATGAGCTAGACTCTGGGCGGGTGTTCTGATGTTTTTGTCCATGATATTCCCTCAAGCGTGAACGGTACGCTACCGCCAATGCAGGAGGTCGGGTGTCGATACAAGTTGGTTACCTGTTCTAAAAGCCCTTCTAAAACAGCACTGGCTCCGGAAGCCCTTAGGTCGCTTTGGACATCAAAGTGTAAAACTCCCCCCTTAAAGACTCTGGATCGTTTCGGATAATCGTCGGGAAGACTATTTAGTAGGACAGCGTGGGATAAGATAGCCGTCGGATTGGTCGGGTTACACACCTGTGAAGAGTTTTCTGGCAAGTGTCAGCAGTCGCAGGATCATTATTCACGTGTTACTCGCTCAAAATCTTAAACATCTCTCACGATAAATGGAATAATTCCCATGAGGTGATTGTGACGGTGGCGTCATCTTTGACCCCATCTTCAAACGGCGATTTTTTTGAAAGAAGCTCTCATAAACTTGTCCGTGGTCGGATGCTGGTCTCAAGGACATCGTTGGATGCGGCAAGACGGTCTGCAGCAAGTTGCGAGTCTTCTTCCCTGGGTAGGCATATCCTGAAGACGTAGGACGTAGACGGAAAACTTGAAGGCGCCTCCGTAGACTGCGATGGTCATTTCCGAAAAATCGCTCTCAAGACCTTATCAGTGGACGGTTCGCGAGTTTAGGGACATCGTTGGATTCGGCAGGACGATTCGTGGTTCACGGCGTGTCTTTTTTCTGACGTAGGAGCATTCTGGAGACGTAGGAGACGGAAAACTCTCGTACCCCTCCGGCGAGTGCGGTACCACAAAGTACACAGTGGAAGACGATTATTAGCTATGCCCTGTTGGTCTGGGTGATCATATACTATAGACACCTCCCAATTCAGGAGGGGTCAGGATACTAACCCCAACTTAGTTATTCATTAGCTAAATAAGTTAGTCCTTGAGTTACTGAAAAAAAAGCAAAAATGTAGCCGGAACTGTTTCGTTTAAATAGCTACAAGCTACAAGTGTTTCACGTTAACAGAAGGACGATGATCTAGACAACTTGCTGCAGACAGAGATAATTTGAATGTAGCAAGGTGAACTACTGATGGTCTTGGCGGGTGTTCTTGATACAACTTGGAAAAGTGGATCTTCTCACCTGCGTCAAGTTGACACAAGCAGGAACCTGACACAGATTTGCGAGCAACGAGGGGTAAACCACTTTGGAAATCTGGTGTACACTTTCATGGAAATCATTGGAAATCATCTGGAAATCATTGGAAATCATTTGGAAATCATAAGGAGATCATTTGGAAGTCATTTGGAAATCATTCAACGGATCTCAACATCCGACACGTCATTTTGTGAAAAAAAATCTCTTCTTATTTCATGTCTGAATTTACAAACGTAATTCCGTGAAACTGTCGAAATTGTCTTTATGAGATATCCTAAATTCCGTCATTTTTTGAAGGTTATCCGATATTTTTGAAACCTGGCAGTATCATAGATCTTCAGGTGTCCTTTCTGAATTTCTTCTTTTCCACTTTGTATCTTCGCCATTTTGGCCGCCATATCAAAAAGATGGCGCCTGAAAAAGAGATTTTTGTCAATATCTTGAATTCAACTAACTCAAGATTGGAACCCGTATATGCGGAGGAAAGCTCATTCAAATCTCTACAATTTGACATATTAGTCATTTATGTGCAATCCACGGTTCTTGAGTTAGAGCTTTCAGAACTTCCGGAAACATCAACTTTCGGCATTCAATTAGCATGTTGGATTGTAGTCCAGTAAAACTACGGTTCAACCTCGAACTAATTGCAACAGAAATACTTTTTCGGCCATCAAGTTTCGTTTAGCTGTCTTAACAACATATTAAAAATTGAGAAAAATTTGAGTAGGGGAAAACGTCCAAAATGGTATATCCAATCCAGCCGAAGGACGTTAACCATACTTCTTGATAAAGAATCTATAACAAATTTAATTTTTGTTGTTTATCAGTTCAGTACACCTATACGAACAACACATAAAAAATATAGAACAATATAGGTAGGGGAACAAGTCCAAAATGTCAAAACCAATCTGGAAGTAGGCGCTACATGGACGATTTTCGTTTCTGTCGATATCGGATCAATTCTGACAAGTTTGACATCGTTTCCTACCAAATTTGACGTTGTGAATTCAATAAAGGTGATTTAATTGTGATTGAAACATGTTTAAGCAAGTTTTTTTTTGAAAAAACACGTTTTATTCGGACATTTTTCTCTTTTTTTTTTTCCTTTCATTTGTGTCGTTGTTGAAATAATTTATTATCACAAATCTTGCATACTTCATCTATTCCAAGTGTCTTACACAAAAAAATCATGCACTGAATATATCTTTTGTTTGAACAAAGTGATATATTCGATTTGTTGCAAAAGCTGCCTAACGACCATTTTTGCTCAAAAAATGTACGCACTCTTGCGGTAAAAAAGATGCTGTAAGTGTAAAATAATTTTTTTTTTAAGTTTTTGAACTGCGGATTATAGAGAAAGCATTCTTCTTTTCGTTCAGTAGAGGCAGTTGTATGAAAGTTATATTTTAATAGACAGAGCATAATTTTTGCGTGAACCTGCGTAAATTTTCGAGTGAAAAACTAGCGATGAACAGTTTTCGCAACAAATCAATTTTATCAATCTTTGAGAATGAAATGCACATCCAATGCATAGTTTTCATGTGTAAAACGCTTGAAATCAGTGGACTATGTAGCAGTTCCCACAAAAATATTTTTTGACAATGACCAAATCGAAAATAAAAACCGGCAAAAAAATGAACTTCAAAAACGTGTTTTTTCAAGTTTAACTGGTTTCAACGTGGTTTGATCACAATTTTACGTCTTGATGCTTGTTTTGATGAATGATGAAGAAGAAACATATAGTTTTGCCTGATTTTTTTATTCCCTTGAGAAAGTCAGCTAGCCAATAGGTATTTAGATTTTTTATTTTTTAGCTACCGCGTCAAGTCAGGTAATATTTTCGATCAATTTCTACATTCTGAATTCAGTGATGACCCCAAAATTACAATAGAAACAAGTTTGTACAAGTAACCTGGAAAAAAAATTTTCTTTGGCATTTTTCAGTTTTTTTTTCAATTGGTGGAGGCATTTGTATACAGAACTATTTTATACATCACTACTTTGGAGTGTATTAACCATTATCAATAGCATGTACCCAATACCAGCGTACTTTGTTTTTGGAAGCTAAAAAATAACAAAAATTGGAAAATACTTCTGGATAGAGATGCTTCCAACAATTACATACTGAAAAAATCAAAGTGAAGAATACTCGGAAGAATATCAATGAAAAACGGTTCTTCAAGCTAACTTGTTCAAACTTGTTTTGACTCCAATTTTGAGGGTATCATTGGATTTAGAATGTGGAAATTAGTCGAAAATGATACCTAACTTGACGGTATAGCACCAATATGGAAAAAAAGAAAATTTCACAAACCTCTAGTTAAAACCCCCCGCCGTGACCCCCACGTTATGCAATTATACATTTATACATTTTTTGTAAGAAATGGCATCTTCAGGCTCCTACACATAGAAGAATTTGGAATTTTTTTTTATTTGAGTCAGTATAAGGAACAGGTTTTAAGTTCTAACCCTGATGCATTTTAAATAGCAATTTTAGCTCCCCCTCCCCTAAATAACACAAAACTCTCCAGTACGATTTTGGTCGATTTTGGATAAGTTATAAGGCAGACAATTCTTGACACATCCTGACATTTTCAGATTTCCATTATATATTTTTGGTTAGAAACTGATCTTTTATGTACTATAAGCAAAAACTATGCAAAGTGACACCGCCATTTTTGATTCGCCATTTTGAAGACTTTCCGCCATTTTAATTTTTCTCAATTTTTGGTATGTTGCTTGTAGGACTTCAAGGTATTTCATAGCAAAAGAATTATTTCTGTTGCAATTAGTTTGAGGTTCACCCCTTTTTTTACGTAGGTTTACTGGACTATTGATACCACCGTCATGTAGTAAGCAAATTACCCATAAATAGCTCTTGGCCATTAACCATGGATGACCAAAATTCAGAAAATCGATCATGGTGATGTGATTTGTGTAATTACAGGGTGAACTGTGAAAGTAAACTGACTTTAGAAAGAAATAGAGGTAATATAGCATTTGAAGGATATCTGATACATTCGAAACTCATTATTATGATGAAATTTGGGGTCATCATTCAGAATATCCGCACTTTTTCACTTCGTATCTCTTCTGTTCTGGCCATAATTTTGGAAAGATGGCGTTCAAAAAAACATATTTTTGAAAAATTCGTCATAAAATTTTGGGATTCATATCAAAAGCGGAGGTCTATCATGACATCTGAATCACTCATGTGCGGCTTATGGTTCTCAAGATATACTTTTTCAAAGTCAATTTTTCCTTAGAGTTCACCCTGTAGTTGCATAAAAACTGCGTTACCATGATCGATTTTCTGGATTTTTATGGTTCATGGTTGACAACTCATCATTATTCATGGTCAATTTGACTGCCACGTGGAGCTAAGATCAACTTTATTATGCTGATTGGATGACAAAAGTTTATGCTTCAGGGAGTTTTAGAAGCCATAACCTAAGAACCGGAAGTAGCACGCGCACAAGTAAGGGGTCAAATTGTAGAGAATTGAATAAGCTTCCATTCGCATACAAACGCTTCTACCTCACATCGACTAAAACGAAGATATTGACAAGAGACTGTTTTTAAGGCGCCATCTTTTCAATGTGGCGGCCAAGACGGCCAATATACGAGTTGGAAATCCGGAAAGGGCACCTCAAGATCTATAATACTGCCAAGTTTCGAAAATATCAGAGAGCTTTCAAAAAAAGCCGGAATTTGGCATATCTCATGAAGACAATTTCGATTGTTTCACGGAATGACGTTTGTAAATTTAGGTATGGAATATGAAGAGAATTTTTTTGCTAACAAAATGACGTATCAGATGTTGAAATCCGTTGAAAAACGAACGAGATACAGCCAGTGTCTTATTACCAGATGAAGCCCATTTTGACGCCTCCACCATATTTGCCTGCAGCAGATGTCAATATTCCACCATGATTTTTCATGGTCCTTGATCGCTCAGGAGTCGATTAGGACATATCTTTATATATCTTCACGGAGTTGCACACGGCCAAGCCTTTTTTGACTTTATGCCCCCAGACTAAAAAGATTTTTTTTTAATTTCTCCCAACTGGACAGTAATTGAATTTAGTAACGCGGGCATCGACCTAACCCAATAAAATCGTATTTTATAATTTTGTATCAGACCCAATTGAGATGGCGACCACTTTGGCTCCTTCATTCGGACAGTGTACAGCAAAAAAATCGAGTACAATAGTTTCGAACAAGTCACATTGCGTCGACTAGGTGTTAAAAAGATTGATCATATCTTGAGATTTTAGCATGAATCTGCCTTGCCTTCTACGTAGGTACCTATTGCCCAAGAAAAAATCTTATAATCAGATATAATGTACCTACCTAGACCTAGGATAGGGATTAATATTGATGTCATTATTTTCATCCATTGAAAAGAGCGTGTTCTTGGGGAACATTAGTGGTCAAACATAGTAAAAAGTCTTTCTCACGCTCTTTCTGAATGAAACACGCCACATGTGTGTGCGAGTGTGTTATATGGAACCAACAAAACCATTAATAAATCAAACGCCAACAAGGCACACAAGGTGCGGGTTGCGTAAGGTCAGCTTAGAGCGCACATAATCAAGGAAAGTCCGGAATTTGAGCAGTGGCCTGCCCCGTTGTCCATTATCAAAAAGCCCAGGGCTTTTTTCCGTGTATAGAGGTGTGTATGCGCTCTTTTATAAGCAAATCTTTTCAAGGGAACTCGACCGCAAGTCGTAATGAAATTTATCACTGAAAATCTCCAAATATTTATTCAGGGGGTGACGTCTCACACAATCGCGCATCAGAGGCTTGTGCAAGACTGTTGACTTTTGGGGTGCGAATGAGGGCGTTACGGAAGCGACACTGAAGAAAATTTATGGGCGATTTTCGCACCATTGACCCGGAAAAGGAAAATAATAATAAGATTTCGAAATTGAAGAGCAAACCTCGAGCTGCGATGGATTGGGCCCTCGAGGTCTCAAGGTTAATTCGCGTTATGTACCTACTCATGATATATTACCCATATTAGTCCGGGAGCTTATGTAGGAAAAACAGCTCCCGTGGCGGTATTTCTGAAGACGGTTTGAAAGTGGTTTAGTTCGATGAGGTAGCATCCCTAGTTGAAGATTTTTTTTGGTGGCCATCGATCTGTGGCGTCTGGTAACCTTGATGGCCTCTTCAAAATGAAGACATGATTTTCTTTTCCATCTGTTAAATCTTTGATACCGCTCGTCCGATTTTCATGTGAGAGAGCTCATTTTGAAGAGAATTTTGACACCTACACGTAGATTGTGACAGATTTTCGACAAGTAATTTTGACAAAAAAATAATAACGGATGAGTCAAAAGTGAGACCGAACATGTATGATGATTACTTGAAATTCTGACATTTCTTTATTTTTCGATAGATTTTCGTGATTATTTTTTTAAATTGCAGATGAAATATTGGAGAGAAGGTGAGGTATGTCAAACTGCCCATTATGATGTTCAAAAATATGACGGAGAAGAGTTTAGTATTTTTTTTTTATTGAAAATGTGGTTCAACTAGAAGGACAAAGCAGCCATTTGTTCAAACAGTAATGTCAAACTAATACCATTTTGAGATGAAACAAACCATTTGAAGTATATCCAGGTGCAAAACTTACAATAAATTTGGTTCGGACCAAAATTATGGCCAACTATGTCAAAGCGTGTTTTCTCCGATTTTCGTCAAAAAAATTACTATTTTGTGATTTCTTTTGTAATTTACCATAGATTGTTGACGAAATTGACTCAGAGTGTAGAGAAAGAACTTATCTAAAGGTGCCAGTTGCCAAAACAGGTATAGATTTTGAAATCTTTCTGAATTTCTGGAATTTCGTGGATTTTCATGATATTTTGACTTTTTTCTTAATTTTAGTTTTTCCGCTTAATTGGGGCCCACTAATGTGCAAGCACATGTTGGAGTGGTAGAGTCAACATTAAGGAATATCTTTAGGATGGGTGGCCATCACTGTTTGTCACATGAGGATCCCCAATGAGAATTTTTTGAAATGACGTTTTGATGAAATTGTGAAAATTTGACATATTATCCCAGCTTACATTCTTATGTTTATGGGGCCTTCTCCACTTTTATCCTTTCCACCGATGCCATTTGTTTTAACAAAAAGGTCAATGAAACACAGAATCAAACATATAATATCAATTTTGTAGCGATGTGATCATCAAATATCCAATAATTTATACATGTGATTACAAATTATCATCACGTTCGAAATTGAACCTGCTACGTGGTAAGCTTAGTATGAATGTACTATGAGAAAAATATGCGACAAGTAAGTTATGAACCCTCCCCTTCTTCTTTGTCCTCCTCTTCTTCCTTATCCTCTTCTTCGTCGCTAGCGTGATCAGGATCACAGTTGGCATTTTGGCACAAGTCTTTATCAACCCCGCATTCACACATTAGAGTGCGCGGCAGCTTGTTAACTAGGCATTTGCAGGGTGCAGCACATCTTTTTTTCACGCAGGAGCACATGATTAACTTCAATATGCTATTCGAAGCTCAAGGTATTTCACAGAGGTCAGGTGTAACTTGTCCATCGCTTCCTATTCTCCAGCCGTGACCAACTGGGGATGGTAGAGTAGGCAGAGCAACACAATCCAAACTCCAGATATAAGCTTGGTAGAGTTCACCCTTTTCAATGCCGGCAAGAATGAGCTCAGAGTCGGAGGCAACTTTTCCCAGCTGGCTTGCTTTTTTTGAGAAAAGGTACCAACGCAGCTGAGCCAGCGTGGTGAAGTTACTCCCCGGTTGATAAATTTGGCAAATGAATTTCTCCATCGTAGCGATGACTTGCTTGGTGATGGCATCCAAGGTGCCTAATGCCGCAATCGTCTCGATCATCTCTTTGTCACATCCGATAGATGCTTTTCAATAAGAAAACTCCCCCTTGCCTGATAAAGAGCCGCACGTGTCACAAGCGTGAAACGCAGGCAACGCCGATGACTTCGCACTGCCCAAACCATTGTAGATGTCTCCAATGCCTATAATGTTTTTTGTAGTTGGTATGAAGAAGCTTTTTTTGGGCAGTAGCGCGTATCGTCTTATCGCTAGTTCTAGTATGTCCGTGTCTTGAGCATACAGGTGCAGCTCTGATGCTCCTCTCACTGCTGCGTCCAGGCTATGTAGGATAATTTTCGTATCCGCTTCTTCGTGAGTACTCCGCAGGTGTTGTAAATCACAGTGTGTAGATTCAACTTCTGCACGCCAAGTTACAACGATGCGCTTCTCGGTGTCTTTTGCGCTTTCGAGCAGTTTTTTGGAAAGATAGGCCTTTAGTTCGTCTTTTGTTGCATAATGTGACAGCAACTTTTTCATGGTAATGTTAGTGATGACTGTGTTGTCCATTACCTTAAATTGTGAATGAGAATTCCCTTGCAGTCTGTTTTGCTTCGGCATATTTTTTATAGAGTCTGTCTGATGGATCTGAAAGCGCAAAAGACACCGAGAAGCGCATCGTTGTGGCTTGCCGTGCAGAAGTTGAATCTGCACACTGTGATTTACAACACCTGCGGAGTACTCACGAAGAAGCGGATACGAAAATTATCCTACATAGCCTGGACGCAGCAGTGAGAGGAGCATCAGAGCTGCACCTGTATGCTCAAGACATGGACATACTAGTACTAGCGATAAGATGATACCCGCTACTGCCCAAGAAAAGCTTCTTCATACCAACTACAAAAAACATTACCTATAGGTAAACATTGGAGACATTTACAACGGTTTGGGCAATGCGAAGTCATCGGCGTTGCCTGCGTTCCACGCTTTGTCGGGGTGTGACACGACGTGCGGCTTTTTATCTGGCAAGGGAAAGCTTTCTTATTGGAAAGCATTTATCGGATGTGACAAAGAGATGATCGAGACGATTGCAGCATTAGGCACCTTGGATGACATCACCGAGCAAGTCATCGATACGATGGAGAAATTCATTTGCCAAATTTATCAACCGGGGAGTAACTTCACCACGCTGCGCTGGCTCAGTTGCGTTGGCACCTTTTTTCAAAAAAGCAAGCCAGTTGGGAAAAGTTGTTGGGATTGTGTTGCTCTGCCTACTCTACCATCCCCAGTTGGTCACGGCTTGTTGCTTTGCCTACCTTACCATCCCCAGTTGGTCACGGCTGGGGAATATAAAGCGATGGACAAGTTACACCTGACCTCTGTAAAATGCCTTGCGCTCCGGATAGCATATTGAGGTTAATCAGGTGCTCCTGCTTGAAAAACAGATGTGCTGCACCCTGCAAATGCCTAGCCAACAACCTGCCCTGTACTCTAATGTGTGAATGCGGGGGTGATGAGTACTTATTGTGCCAGAATGCCAACTGTGATCCTGATCACGCTAGCGGCGAAGAAGAGGACGGAGAAGAGGAGAAGAAAGAAGAGAAGAACGAAGAAGAAGGGGAGGGTTCATAAATTACTTGTCATGTATTTTTCTCATAGTATATTCATACTAAGCTTACCACGTAGCAGGTTCAATTTCGAACGTGATGATAATTTGTAATCACATGTATAAATTATTGATATTTGATGATCACATCGCTACAAAATTGATATTATATGTTTTATTCTATTTCATTGATCTGAATGTAAGCTGTGATAATATGTCAAATTTTCACAATTTCATCAAAACGTCATTTCAAAAAATTCTCATTAGGGATCCTCACGTGGCAAACAGTGATGGCCACCCATCCTAAAATTATTCCTTCATGTTGAATCTACCACTTCAACAGGTGCTTGCACAATATTGGGCCCGAGATTGGGCCCCAATTAAGCGGCAGAACTAAAATTAAGAAAAAAAGTCAAAATATCATGGAAATCCACAAAATTCCAGAAATTCAAAAAGATTTCAAAATTTTTACCTGTTTTGGCAACTGGCATCTATAGATAAGTTTTTTCTCTACACTCTGAGTCAATTTCGTCAACAATATATGGTAAATTACAAAAAAAATCACAAAATAGTAATTTTTTTGACGAAAATCGTAGAAAACACGCTTTGACATAGTTGGCCATAATTTTGGTTCGAACCAAATTCATTGTACGTTTTGCATCTGGATATACTTCAAATGGTTTGTTTTATCTCAAAATGGTATTAGTTTGATATTACTGTTTAAATAAATGGCTGCTTTGTCCTTCTGGTTGAACGACATTTTCAATAGAAAAAAATACTAAACTCTTCTCCGTCATATTTTCAAACACCAGAATAAGCAGTTTGACATCCCTCAGCTCTTCCCCAATATTTCATCTGCAATTTAAAAAAAAATTCACAAAAATCTATAGCAAAATAAAGAAATGTCAGAATTTCATGTACCTAATCATCATACATGTTCGGTCTCACTTTTGACTCATCCGTTATTATTTTTTTGTCAAAATCACTTGTCAAAAATCTGTCACAATCTTCATGCAGGAGTCAAAATTCTCTTTAAAATGAGCTCTCTTACATGAAAATCGGACGAGCGGTATCAAAGATTTAACAGATGGAGAAAAAAAATCATGTCTTCATTTTGAAGAGGCCATCAAGCTTTACCAGACGCCACAGATCGATGGCCACCAAAAAAAATATTCAACTAGGGATGCTACCTCATCGAACTAAACCACTTTCAAACCGTCTTCAGAAATACCGCCACGGGGATACATAAGATCCCGGACTATATAGGATGCTTCTCCAGCAGACCGTCGCAAATCAGCCTGAGTACTTATTATTCCTTCAAACGCTACAATGACTCAAAAAGAAATTTTGCCAACCTCAATCTGCTAATCTAAATTATTTTATAAATGTAAGCGTCTGTATAACTACAGAAATATTGGGTGATCATTTGAAAACTATCCACTCGCGATGCCTCCCGACTCCTGGTGAAGATGTCTTTGCGCAAAAATAAGTCGATTCGAGAGGGACATCTGAGGCATTACATTGCCGAATTTCCCATGTTTACCCCCCTCACTCCACCCTCCATCGAAATTTGACACAAATGACACCATCTACTTGGCGATACATCAAATCAAACAGGATTATATTCGTTCTCTGAATACATGTTTCAAAAATTTTCAGCCACTCCCCTTCTCCCTAAAATTTTCTGAGTGTATTTATTACTCTTGACCTCTCCATTTTCTTCAAAGGTGCGTACAGACCAGGGGTGCGATTCTCGAACGTGTTCGAGAAGGTTTCGTATACGAATTCTCCTTTCCAACAGCCCAAATGCACATGAAACCAAGGAGATCCGTGTTCGAAAAATCATTCGAATAACTCGAGAATCGTACCCCTGAGCACTTTTTCGCGGACGAACAGTGCTCGCGGACACGTGCGTGCGTGTGGACGGGACACACGCACGCATGATGTTCGCGGACGCACAGTTTTAACGCACAGAGCCCGTTCCGAGGCACGGATTCGTGTTCGCGACGCACAATGCCGTCCACACATGAAAAACGCTCAAAATTCATGATGAACTAGGAAACCCAAAACATACTCATTCGATAGGTATTCAAAATGGGCTTGTACCATCTTCTTATCTTTCACTCACCGTACGGATTTCCGTTGGAATTACCGTTTTTAGGTTCTTCTAGAAAATATCACGAAATCCCGTGAATTTGAACTAAACTCGTCGAATCTCAAGAACTAAAAGCAATTTCAGGAAAATTTCTTCGCTGGCGCTCAGAGCCAAGTTCTGCGGTGCTCACGTTGAGAATATTTTCAAGTTCACGTTAATAGGTGGCCCCACAAACATTGGAAATCAAAGAATTGCACAGCCAAAAAATGAAAAAGACGTGAAATCTTCGACCAGCGATGGACTATGTTAAATTTTCAAAATAGAAGGGTATATATGCGACGTTATATTTGAAGAAGACATTGAAAAAGTTTTATCCTCAAAGAAAATGCCAATTTGGTGTGTCCTCTGGAAGGTACTGATTTTCAAAGGTAGATCCCCAAGCAACAAATTAGGGCCAAATTAGGTTAAAATCTACCTCACTATTGGTCAGCGACCAATTTTCAATAGGTCGGATTTACGTTTAATCGACGTCGAATTCAGGTAAGTGGGGAAAAATAAGTGGGTGATTTAAACGTCGAAAATTGGGCACATAGGTCGATTTGACTTATAGGTCAAATACCCTGTTAGTCGGCTGAACCCAAAATAAGTTACATTCTTGGTAATAATAAGTAATTTAAGACCTATTTTTACTAATTTGTGACCTGTGTCTTACAAGACTTGAATAGGTAATATTATCCACTATGGTATTATTTTGGGTTTTCCTGACTTATATTTGGTCATACGACTTTAAAAAACATTAGTGCACAATACACAATACTCACATTAGTGACTGAGTTTCATGGCGGACCTCCGTCCTTCATAGCAAAATATACCTACCTACCTATAGAACGAAACATTTTGCGGACTTAGAGAATCCTCCCTGGTCATAATATTCACACGAAGGAAATATTTTTGACAATGTGCCTCTTGCACCTCCAAATATTGCAATGCGCCTTGGAAAAATCGATTTATTGCAGAACTTGCGGAAATAACAACTTGAATTTTTTTTGGTCAATCACAGTTTAGAGCACTAAAATGTTGATATTAAGCTCTTAAATTGAACAGTGTTTCTTAATTACACTTTTTTTGCCTGGTGCCTGGCAAAAAAACAAGTAATTAAGGGAATACAAAAATTACAGAACAGCTTTTATCGTAATGGCGGACGTGGAACCTGCTGGAGTAAGATGGCGTGTCTGGTGATATTTCGAGATTTGACTTTCAGGGCAAATTTACTATTGTTTTTTACTTATAGGGAAAATTTCCCTTCGAACAGGGCAAAATTACTTGAAATTCGAACTTTGAAGTCAAAATTGACCTAATTAGGTAAATTTCACCTCATAGTCTACTCATGGTTTTTTGTTGTTATCGACTTCAGAGTCAACTTTCCCTAAATTACCGATTTGGACCAAATTTCAACTATGAAGACTACAATTTTAAATTACGCGCTCAATAAATCGGAGTCGGAGAGCGATGCTGGTATGTCGATGTCCGCCATTTCTGACGAAAGCGGAGTTGGATTTTGAGCCGCGCCGGTGACACTTTTTTTTAATAGGCGATAGTAACCTGCGGTGTGCCTATACAGCTTAAACTTCTTACTTGGAGGACATTTTCTGCTTTGTACTATTTCACAGCACAGCACAGCAGGTACTGGTAACACTGACAAGAGATGATCTGCATGAAAAACCCCAAACAGCAAAGAGCCAGCTCATTTTCTGACCTCAAAAGCCACATAAGACGGATTTCCTTTAAAGATCACTATAATGGTACTTTCGCCCTCCTTTTGACCAGTGTTTCTTGATAAGTCAATTTTTATAGTAATTCTGACTCCAAAGGCAAATGTTCAAATTGAATAGGTCCGCTTTTTTACTAAAATAACCCTTGTTATTCACCATGACCTGTAAGGCATTGTGTAAAGTTGAAAATTACCAAATTTGGACTAGTATAAAGACGTTATTGATAACCAGACTTTGAAGTTAAAATTAGGGTAATTTCGAAGTAATTGCGACTACCGTTGATAGCTTAAATCAACCTCAGAGGTAAAATGGACTTTAACGGCGAAAGTCAAGCGAAAATGAACTAATTTTTGCCCTAGATAATGCCTTATGAATTTTAAAGAATTTGAAGGCATTTTTTAGGTGGAATCTAGGTAATTTTCAACTTCCAAAAACTTTTTGAAGTCGATGGTAAATTTAGGGTTTTCGCAAGGTTAAATCTTGGTAATTTTTGATTTAAATAATGACTTTGTGGAGCATTTGTCATAGAAGGAAAATTTTATGACAAATTCATGCATATTTCGCCTTCTTTAAGTCAATTTGACTTTAGCTTGGTAATTTGGCCCTAAATTGCTGCTTGGGTCTCGGATGCGTAATTTTAGGTTTTGAAATATTCCTTGTTTCTTGGATCAATATTCAAAGTAGTTTATACTTAAAGATGCCAACACGTTTTCTGAAGAAAAGAATAAATGGTGGAATAAGTGAGCAGTGGTTCTCTGATCCAAATATGGCTGGTGGCGTATGTCTTCATGTTAAATAATTCTTCAATAAAGAATTAATCCTTCCGCCAAAGTTAGAATGATGAGCAATTTTTTTCCAATGCCCAAACTGTTATTGCCTACAAAGTTGAAACGGTCATTGTCCCTTAGGCTCTTTTGTATTTTCTTGTGTCATTATTAGTGTTATCAATATTTTGTGCTTTTGCGTTCCATTTTGCTTTCCTAAATTTCTTTCAAATACATATTTATGCAGTGGAGACATAATTATTGGAACTTGACTGCTGAATCATTATCATAAGTATCAAGGCTGACTCTTTGTCAAATGGACTTGGCAGAGTCCTGAAAAATTTCAACACTAAAATTGAACCAAAAGGTCATCGATGGTATTTCATTGTACAAGCTAAGCGCCACAAATTTCCGGTCAAGCACAAATTTTGGTCATTACTCGTTACTGAAACGATTTTGATCTGCTTGAATTGCCTCTGTGCAGTGTTGGACAATGTGGTGTATTTGAATTTTAGAACAAATGAGGTTACGTGAAACTGTTTCGAAATAGGACAATGCAACTTTTAATCAAAAACACCATACGATACAGGCCCTACTAAGGATGGTTTGCAAATATTAGGCCTCATACATCACATAGCTTCGATAGATTATATTATTATATAGAAAAAAGCTTCTTGAGTACAACAATGTAAGTAAAAAGTCTTCATTCAGTGCCGCAAATGCGTACTGACGCTGCAATCAAATTGTTCACGAAGAAATGGGCGGCTCTGCACCAGATCAAGCAAATAATGTTATTGGATGTTATTGTGTCGGTCCTTCTCTCAGGTATTATGTTGTGAAGGAAGATGAAGGATTAAGGCTCTTTCGCAAGGAACACTGAACATGAGTCCCATGAAAATACGCAAGAGGCAAAAAAAAAGATTATTGCCATAGTTTTTGAGTCTGTGAGAGAATCTTTCATATATAAACTTTGAAGGGAACTGGGGCATAAGTTCATCTCACATCATACAACTTAAACGAACTAGAAAACTTATTTCAGTTGAGGAATCATGAGTTTTCTTGGATTTTAATTTTTGGGCATTTGAAAGTCGCGATTTCGAGGCATTTCCCAAAGTTTCAAACCCAAATATCTCGGAAATGAAGCCTCTAATCAACATTTTACAAAAGTTACGTTTTCTTCTAAATTGAACAAGGAATTCAAAAAAAATAAGTATAATTTCTCAAAAATATCCAGTGGCGTAGAAAATGGGGTGGGAGAAGTTGAATAATTCCTCCGTATCTACGCCAATGGACAATTTTGACAAAAGTTATCTACGTCAAGTGATGAATATCTATTCCGTGAGCATCTGTACCAAATTTGGTTGAAATCGCTCGAATGACTTGAGAGTTATTGTAACAAAAAGATTTTAAAAACAGAACTTTGAAGGGCTCCATCTTCCTTAGGACGCGTTTTGGAGCAAAATTAAATTATGCATGTCGACCTAGTTTTCGACGGACCATCGAATGATGAATTATTGCTACTATAACCTGGACCGCCCTGTATAGCGTCTTGTAATCGAGAATATTCCAGCTTTACTCAGAAAAGCCGCCAAGGTTCTCGTCGCTCCCAATGTCGTTGCTGTGTTCTCCAGCATTAAGCGGCAATCCATTCGCAATCTCCCTGGAAAAGTCGATCGGCTTCGCGAATATTCTGGCAAGTTTCAGATGCACGGCTGCTCCGCCATTTATAGTTGTGTAGGTACGTGTCTTATTCGCGCGTCGTGGTCTCCAACAAGTTTCGTATCAATATCAACATTGTTGTCATGTCCGCTTGGCGCTTGTCTTCAGATGATCTTCAACTACCTACTTTTAAATGACATTTCCTATTTCCATAACCATAATATCGATTCATGGCCGTTTGGGAAGAGGTGATCAAATACCTTATCTTTTTTCTACAGACCCGTTGGTTGGCGTCTTTGGGTTGTCGAAATAATTGCCAATGACTTATTATTGGCCTATTAGGAGATCACAAAATATTGTTTCTTAAGGTACTTATTCTTCAGATGGTCTAGGAGGATACAAAATACCGTTTCTGATGTTCTTCTTCAGATGGTCTTTCAATCATTTGAAATCTTCGGGAACATAGTTTTCTGAGCCATTGGGTGTTCTTGACAAGTTTGACCACTCGCTGATAACTAACTTGCAAGTCTATTTCATGGCTCCGCAACCGCAATGCGTTCCACCGCCATCATATGGTTTACTGGAGATGCTCAAAATTAGATTTTCAAGGCCGTTGGTGTCTTCCGATGCCCCGGTCATTTTACCTCCAATAGCCTTCTTTAGATGGTCATTCTCTCCATTGACAACTTCTCCATTCTATCCAGGATCGCTAGTTTTTTGGACGGCACTCGTGTAATATTTTCAAGTAAGGTACATACGAGTCGAACACCCAATTTTAAGTTCTGCATGTCCCATTTCTTCGGTCTTCCGCAGATGGCTTTTTTATGGTTACTTTTTCTTCTTCACAGCCATTGGCTTTTTCGAAAGGTTCAATTATTGGTGAAACCACTCTGGTTCTTCTGCTTTCCTTTGTTACATACTTTACTCGTTGAAAATCTGGATGACGCCAAGTATCAAGTATCACTCCATATGACCTTAGCTCTGCCTTCTCTTATTTTGTAAGCTTCATTTTTTCTCTTCAGTAAGGTTTTGAACTTTCTAAGAAAATTATCATGCGCTCAATATATCGAGAAAAGCCTCGCACTGAACCTATTGGGCATCTTTATTGAGGCAACGGAATCAATATTAAGACCCATCAATAACACCAGACCTCTCACAGCTGAGTTGAATCGAAATAATTACTGAAATTCGGCATCAATTTTTCCACGCACATAACAGCGTTCGCACGCACACAAAATGTGTGTTGGTTGTTTCCACTCCACGGAATGTCCGCCGCGAACAGTGTTCGTGCGCGTTGAAATTCCGTATTCACACGTCCAGACCTGAGCATTTGTGCGCGCACGAACACTGTTCGCACGGACGTTCGTCCGCGAAAAAGTGCTCTGGTCTGTACGCACCTCAATACATTCCACTTTATCCTGCACAGCATCGAGAGAGAAAATTTTCTGTGGAAAAAGTGCCACCCAAATTCATTTCTCCGCTCCCTTTCCCCTCAACTTCAAAATCTGAAACGACACTACCTACTTTGTGATATATCAAACTGAAGGAAATCGAGCTCTCTTCTCAAACAAAATATTTTCAAAAATTTCAGAAACCTCTTTTCCCCTCCTGAAACCTGAAATGCTCAGGATGTCCAATTTAATGGAAAAGGGGTTGAAAATTGGAACAAAATTGTTTTTGATTGTCGATTTTCTTGGCTTTGCCTGCCATCCGCACAATCTTTGCTGCCGGTACACAAATTTCTTGAGAAGACTTCATAGATGTTCTCAGCTTCACCTCTTCTTTTCGCAATTCTTCAACCTCTGCTATCCGACATCCCCAATGACTCCGAACTTCTGCATGATGTCCAAGCCAAATAGGTATGCAGTCGTCTGCTATCTCAGCCGAGATCTCAGCTATGTGTTGACCTCGAAGAGCTTCAAAGCAAACAATAGATGCTATAGCTTCTGTATCGACGACACAGATGCAATGGGGGATAATCCAATTTGAAAAAATGGACTATATAGTTATTTATTTCATATATTGTTACGATATTTCCGCGTACGGGTTCGAATATAATTGAGACGATTGTTCCAAACACACACTGTTTATTTCGGCGTACTACTACAATGAATGCCAACAAATATCCACTTGGAATTATTTCGCAGGTACTTCGCTTGTTACCGCTCTTGTTCGCTTCCAAACTCAATACTGCCGCGAGCTCCCGGCTGACGCCTTATATAAGGCCTCCGAATAATGTTCCCGAAGTTTCTGTCTGCTTCCAGCAAATTCCATGGTGTTCTGGCATATGCGGTTTCTAGATCATTCCTGAATAATCGTACACGTTACCCGTATGCTTTTCATGTGTTCTGGAATCTGCGCCTCCGCCAAAGTGGACTGATGTGCCTTGATCGAACGTTCGAGTCTCCATTGGGCCTCACATATACGAACGCTTTGGAATGCACGAGATCGCTCCAGACTTCTACACTGCGATCTAATGGTGGAAAGATCTAGAAACATCGAGTGTTTCCCTATATGTACAAGATCGCCGCTCGTAACAATATTAACATCCCCTAATGAGCTAGTGAGGCCCATTTCACCATGAATATCACAATAAGGAGGTAATTTTTTTTTGAAAAAAGCAGGAGGGGACCGGTTCGTTTGAAGAGACGACCTAGTGACGTCATTTGCGGCGATATTGGGCTCGGCCCTAGAAATTCACACGCAACGCGGCACTCAGTGGTCTGCTACGGTTAGAGCTGGGTCGTGGGGTTTTCCCGATGGTACGCAGGAGTACGACGGCCGCAAAATTTATTAGGCGCCAACCAGAAAAGGCCGACGTACCGGTTCAGTTATCGCTGGGAGTCCTGGTTCCCCAACGATAGCCCTGCTTGGTTAGTTAAAATACCGATCGAGGAAGTAGATGTGGGATTCCGTCGCGACCCTCCTGTACGCGTGGTGCCGAACGGCACTGGCCACCTAGTGTCAGCTGTCAACGTCAGTAACGTCACACGAAGGTCGACATTAGCAAAAAATAAAAGAGCGATTTGACGTTTCGGAATTTAATGACTGGAACTAATTATTAACAATGGTAAAATTTGGAATATAAGGTCTGTATTATTATAAAATGTGCAGAAGGCTTGCAGGGGCACGCTGCTGTTGCGGCTCAGTAGCCGTAAACTCAGCCGGAGGCACCCAGTGACCCTCAAGAGCCGTCACGCGAAGTGAGGTTATGTCGGACGTGAAAGATTCGCTTTCACCTAGCCGGAAACGAAAGACCACGGGACGCAAGCACATACTTAAATAGCTATACCGCTCATGAACCTATTGCGCATTCTGCTGCGCCGCGTAATAAAAGGAGTTAGAGAATAACGCCATCTTGATGGTTAATTTCCAGTGTATCTCAAAATACCGAGCTATATAGCTACCACAAAATATCCTAAGGCCCGTGAAACTGATCAAACCTTCTGCAATTTTACAATAGCGATCCAGTTTTCTCAAGTACCATCACGTAAGTGTATTTAGTTTTCTTGAAATTACGAAATACTCACATCGAGTTGGATGGTTGGGAGTCACTGTACTCTGAGTAAACGAAACGTCAAGTGAGAGCTTTTTGACAGTGTAAATAAACATCACGTAGTTAACCGAACTTTTGGATGCTGGAATGATCGCACACCTTTTCTTCACCTGTTGATTCTCACTTGATGTTATTAGTGTTGATTCCACGTACTTTGAGGGAGAAATAAAATAATGTCGTGCTTAGTCAAGTGGCCAACTAGCGAAGTGGTGCCAGTCCACACCACCCAAAGTCCCTAAATAACCATCAAGATGGCGACGCCCATAATTACAGGTGTCGGACGTCTCTCTTGCGCGGTATAGCTATTCAAGTATGTGGACGCAAGATGTAAAAGGACGTTGTTTGGCGCGCCGCGGTTGCCCTGAGCTCAGTTCAAAAACGGTTGGCCCTAACACCGGATCACAACGGTGACAAAACTTGACCACGGTCCGTAGCTCTCCGCACTAAACTAGGCTTAGCAAACTATTGAAAAAGACACGCCTCACCAACACGACGTCTCCCCGAGACCTCACCGACAACCTCCTAAGCTGGGGATGGACAGGAAGCTTGGCCCGTGTGGCTGGTGGTGATGGTCCCGTAGACTTCTGGCCGGCTCAGGCGTTGCTGTCTGCGGCGTTTCTGCGGCGCTTAGGTGGTCAGCAACCACGTGCAGGTACTACTGCGATGCTCTGCACAGCTCGGAGCCTTAGGGGGCGTCACAACAGGCCTAATCGGTGGACTCTGTTGCGGCTCTCCTTCTGTGACAGGATCGATACGAAAGGGAAAGAAAAACGTCTCGGCAAGGCACACCTTGCCTGTCCCAAGACAATGGAATGGTACTGGAGACCAGAGGGCTTTTCCTAGCCCTACGACCTAAAAGCGAACCCTGTACCACCAAGCTAGATCATAAAGACGGTCTTACCTCACAACGGGAGCGCTTTACCCCTGGGAGAAGTATTAAAAATACAAAATTCGAACGTGCCGTCGGCACCGAAGAGACCCCAGAGATTTTCCGCAGATGGATTTAATATCGCCGTTGGAGGATTTTTCCGGACGCTCCTTCTGGCTCTTATCACTTGAAAAACTCAAAAAACGCGATCCGCTTATCTCCTGTCAGCCAGCAATTGTGGTGGGAATCCCGCCGAATTTAAATGTATAAGGTAGAGGTGGGTATGCTTGTACGTAGCAACGCTACACATTGACCCCGCGAGCAGGGATCACGCCCGCGAGTCGAGTTCCGATAGCAACGAAGATCTGTTTCAAACATTCAAACCAGTTGTCAGACTGGCAACTCTGACTGAAAATCCGTACCTACTGTTATTATTTTGTTCTTTCTTGTGCACGGTCTGCCTCTGCTTGTCTTCATAACAAGATTGCCAAGTAAGACCCTGGGTAAGACAAGATATGTTTTTCTGCTAGTTGCTCCAATACCAAAGAATATGCACCCAATCAGCGGTGAGCGTCGACTGTATGGAAAGCTGTGTACATTCAGTGAATACCGACCCTAGCTGAATGGTCGGTATCCAGAACCCTTCCACAGACGAAGACAGTGGAAGTGATACTAATTCTGATGCTAACGATTTCAAAATAACTGAACTAAATTTATCTTCCGGTGTCACCTTCGCTTTTATTTTGCAAATTGGATACTTTCTTTTCAGTTGAACATATCCGACAGCATCGTCCAGATTGCTTTTTGCCTGCTTTGTAATGCACACAGTAAGTACCCACCTATCCCTAATAGAATAGTTCTGTCAAGTCTGGAGTCTGGCCGATAAAATTTGGGTGACTGCCGAGGGTGACTGTCTTATACGCCAGCATCAACCGCACTTTTTACAGTAACGAAAACGATACTCATCAGTCACCACACACCATCTACGTTCCGTTTTCTAGCATTTTTGGTGAGGACGAATGTTCTTCTTCGATAGACTGGAAGTTATTTATTTAAGTATTACAGAATAATACTTATTCTGGACGAACTATGAGAGCTTCACCTCTTCGCTTTCACGTTCGAAAAATTTGTATTTGTGCAGTAGAACGTATACCTGCCATGGTCGTCAACTTGAGTTCCCTTCCTCAAAGCCTCTGTTCTCTTGTCCATAACAGATAATAACGGCTGATGGGTCACTTGTTTCATCCACCTCAATCAGATCAAACTCCAGTTTGACGTCTAACTTGACGTCTGTTACAAAATTGTTTCAAACAGAAATAAATAAGTATTGGTTACCATCGCACCCAAAACCGCGATGTTGCCAATCAGGGTATAACCTGGCTCGACCTAGTGACGTCACTGGCTCAGGAAGAAATTCTTTGCGGATTTTTTCCTACCGCTATTATGAAGATAAAAGTGAATCAAACTACCACATGCTTATAAAGGAGTGCTCAGCTCCTTATTACCAATTTCAGAAAAAAAAGGATCATACCCCATTACGAGTATACACCACCGAGTTCTCAATCAAGAAGTAGGCAATTAGCAAGTGTCACCAGCGGAACAAATGTAGCTTCTGGGGCGTCTGCTGAAATAGATTGTTGTCTGCAGTCACGTCGAAGATGTCCGACCTTTCCACAGTTGAAACCTTGGTCTAAAAAGTGCGGCTTCTTCCAACCTTTGCCTTGCCTTGGGGGTGATGTCGAAGCAAAGCGCCAAGGTGTTCCTCAAACATGCCTCTTATCGATTCCTTGGAAGTCTTAGAATTCAGAAACAATGAGTACCTTCAAGTTCATCTTTCTCAGTCAATAAGAATTCAATAATTCAATAAGTTGCCGCGTAGCTGCGATATCCATTTTGATACTCCAGCCTGCATTTTTTGTGTAAATACATTTCCTTCACTGGGTTCGCCTGTTGGAAATAAATCTCTTATTATTATCTCTTATTATTAAATCTCTTATTATTTACTTAATTGATGTCTCTCAAAGTACAGGTTATTTTTTAGTAATGTCACTATTGCAGTAGCTTCTGGCAAACAAAGTACGCAACTTTTCAACAGGGGCATGGCAGCATCTTGTAGTTTGCAGTTTCAAGTTTTGTTTGACATCACAACCATGGTTGGCAGTCATCAACTTCGCGTACACGGTGCCATAAAGCCTGAAAGTCGCAAATTTTTTGGTTCTCCATTTTGAGGTTCATAGTTCTCCTTCATTGCTGGTACATCAATTCACTTGAAACTTATAACAAAGTGGAACCTGAACAACAACAACTTTCTGTTCTGTCGCACCGTGCAGACAAAGTTGATGGCTGATGACAACTGCAGTTGTAGTGTCAAACAAAACTCTAAACTGTAAGTAACAAGATGCTTTATGCCTCTGTTGATAAGTTGCAAACTTTGCCTGCCAGAAGCGAGAAGCCATCTCAAATTGTGACATTACTGAAAAAATACCCTGTATATTCCTTCTCAATGTTCTGTTTGGAGTTTCGTAAAGTTATCAACTCATGATTTTGTATCTTATATGCTCGCAAGAAACCAATGAGGGAGATGGAAGATGATACTTGGAACAAACATACAAAACAAAACTAGACATAAGAGTTTCAATTTGCATGTTTTTTTTTACATTTGAGTATGAGTTTCAAATTTGATATTATACCTGTTCCTCTGGTGGATCCAAAGAAAAACTGTCCGCTGCTAAAAAATCAAAGCAAATCAAACAACGTACGATCATCAATTATGAAAAGAACTGATAAAAACAAATTAAAACAAACACCACCCACACCATGCTCATTGCCCATGTGTATAGCAACTTTGTTTGCATTTGCAAGTGAGTGTGTAGCGCCAGCTAGCACCCGGAATCGGGGCACGTCGGGCGTATATATGCACAGGGGCGAAAATTAGTACAACCCGAACAAAAACCGTCGAAAACAGGAGCAAAACGCCGGCAAAAATCGATTCATTACAACGAGGCAAAGCCGCCGATATTTGCAGGGTTTGATTGGGCAGGTAGCCTAACTTGATTAGCGATTAGGGCGATTGTGACGCGAACTCAAAGGCGTAATTAGCAGCGCCGCTGCGGGGAAAAGTCGGCACCGACCGCCGACGCGTTTTCGGCGTGATTTTGGGGCCACGTCGTCCGCACGTCAGTCGGACGGCGCCTCCGCCATTCCGCGGCGCGAGCGAGACGGCAGGGTGGGACGTGCACGAGGCGGACTTTCGGAAAAGCGCGCGCGATGTTCGGCAACATATAATCACATGTTGTGCTCCGCCGACTGCACCACTGCCGCCACCGGTACGGGCGATTCTGCCCCCAGCGAGGGGCCTTTATAGAGGCCAATTTTCACGAGAGAGTGCGAGATAGCGAATGCCCGTTTATTAACTCCGGCCAGAAACCGCGGGTCCTGTTGAAATTCATGTGCAGTGTGAATATTTTGTCACTTTTATTAAAATATAAAAAAATAAAAATGGTGGGCGGCGGGCACCACCGGACGGTTTTAGCATCACGCCGCCGAATTCGAATTGGCCCCTGATAATATGGCCTCTGCCGGGCAATATCGAGCGGTCGGCGGTGGGTGTTGGGGCGCAATTTTATAATATTTATTTGAAGGCGACGGCGATGGTTTTTCACGTGAAAATTTTAATCAAGCAGCTGTCGTAAATAATTGGTCGTAAAATGAACCCATCGCAACATGCCCTATTCTGAGCTGCGCTGAAGAAGTCCTTGGCCTCCCAGGGGGTTATTAGCTCCTGAGGGTTAATATCTGAAATCAATTTTTTCATTAAACGGGTTAAGAAACAATCATTTTTCAAAGATTCAAAAACGAGCTGATGCGGAGCTTGACTTGAGAAAATGTATCCAAAACTGTTGGAAGTAATTCCTCATCCATCAATCTTCAAATTCAAAAAATGCCGGAATTCAAAACTTTGCAACATACGAGCCGTAACCACTATTATGCTCCGTTCAAGAAAAACCCCATTTTCAAACTTTTTTGTGGTGAGGGTAGTCAAATCTAGATTATCGTAGTGTTGAAATAGTATTTTTCGATACAAGAGCGCGTTTTCAGGCCCGAAGCCTTGTTTGCCATCATGAGGCGTAGCCGAATGCTGCAAAAGAGGCTGAGGGCCTGAAAAAGCACAGCGCTCGTGTGTCGAACAACGTTTTTCGTAATCGTTGCTTAAATTGAGAGAAAACTCGAATTTCTTGTAAATTTTGACACTACTTTGACAAATGTCATGCCAGATACATAAACTGCAAAACTTATATTTTTGGTTATGTATTACTTTGCGCGTTATGTATCTATGAAACGATTACGAAAATAGTATTTTATGTTACTAGCGCCGAAAACCGGGCATAGCATAACGAACGTGAATGCAGCTCGAGGCCCTAGGCCGAGAGCTGCATGTAAGAGAGTTATGCTATGCCGTTTTCAGCGCGAGTATCATACATCGTTTTTCGTGCTGCTTTTAATAAAATTACAAATAAATAAGATCATATCGCAATAATCATTGTAATAAATTTCAAGTTGGTACTTCTGCCATTTATCACCAAGGCACGAGGCATATACCTACTAGATGCAAATTTTTGTGTGTCAAATGTCGATTTGAGAAATTGCGTCCTATGTTTGAATTTTCTTGCATAAAACTGCCCTCCCCCTCCCCAATTAGGAGGGCCATCCTCCAATAATCCTGAAATCACTGAGCTCTAGTGTCTTGTGTGACGACGAAACACAGAAAATGGCATACAATAATCACTTTTGAACCTTGGCGCTACAAAACGTCAAAAATCATTCTGCAATTGTACCAACAGCTATTAGAAAAATGACCCTAAGATATCAATTTTGAAAATGATTATTTATGATTTCAACTGATTTAAGCCGAAAATTTCGAGCTATAACATTGGAAACGTGGTCTCTCTTGAATTCTGCATGGTTTTGCAAGGTTAGTTTATTTTTTACGTGTACTTTTTACTTTGCCGCTCTAGATCTTTTTCTGATTATTACAGTGCAGGACACCGAGCGCATATTGTCATTTTCGGTTATAGCAGCACGAAAACGTATCTTTCTTGATCTATCCTGAGAATTTGATTCAAATTTCCAAGTAACCAACCAACCAAAGTGAACCCATGAAGGCCAGATAAATTCAGTTAGTATGAATGTAACAGGGATCCATCCCGGCCCTGCATCACAAAAATGTAACCATCTCTGCAGCGAACAATAAGATGGAAAATGTGGATACTTATCCGGCAGAATGATTCCAGTCCATGAGTGAAGCTCAAGAAGATCTGGTTCTCCCCTTGTGCTGGTCGGTGAAGCCATCATTCTCACTGGAAGACTGCCATTGCGGAGGATTCTGCTCATACTGGTGGGCATCCTTTTGCAAACGAAGAGGTGTAAAGTGGGGGGCCACCAGTATTGAAACGGGACGGAAGGAGCCAGGCAAGAGTCCTGATGGCACACTGGAGCCAGCCGGGCAATATTCCAGCAAGACAGCTTTACCTAGAACACATCACAGAGATCAGAGACAAATAAATATCCACTTTTTCCAATCAAAATTCCGATAAAACTTAGATCACAATGATAACATTGCCGGAAAAAGTAGCCAAACAGGTATCAGCGGTAACTACGCTATACAGATAATTTCGACGTGAAGCACTGATCTCGACAGCTATGCGGGACCAGGAGTGCGAATCTCGAACGTGTTCGGAAAGTTTTCGTATATGAATTCTCCTCTCCGACAGCCCAAATGCACACGAAACGAAATAGATTAGTATGCGAAAAGTCATTCGAATAACTCGAGAATCGCACCCCAGTGGTGGAACCACGAGCACTCGACTGTTGTCGATCTCGACAATTTCCATTTTTCTGAAGGGTGAAGGGTGTAGAGGAGGAAGGGGGAATTATCGAGATCGACCACTGCCGAGTGCTCGTGGTACCACTACAGGCCAGATCACATGAATGAAGGCTCACAAGGTTCACTCATTTTGAGATCGTGGATGGGGAAGAGCCAGACCGAAGACCAACTGGGCCTAGGACGTGTCACATCTGATGGCGTACGAATCAAAGCGTACTCTATGTATTCGGCAGCCTGCTGGTGCAGGCTCACGAATGACCGAGCGAGAGTCGAGGTAGGTGCAGGAAGTTGGCTACACATAATATGGAGCACAAATGGAGCCAACTGGTGAAATCCTCAGTGCTTCGTTTGTGCTACTTTGTGCTTCAAACTGGAGCCCAGTCACACCTACGGTTCAGTAGATATGGGGCTCCAAAGTGCAGGGCTGGAAGTTGGCTACGGCTTTTTTGTTATTGAAGCACAAATAAAGCTAACTGATGGAATACTCGGTGCTTCGTTGGTGCTTCATTGTGCTTCAAACTGGAATCCAGTCACACCTACAGTTTAAGAAATATAGGGCTTCAAAGTGCAAAGTGCAGGGCTGGAAGTTGGCTGGACAACTTTTTTGTTATTGAAGCACAAATTAAGCTAACTGGTAGAATCTTCAGTGCTTCACAACCGACACTTCACGCCGTATAATGGTGCAACCTGTGGAAGTTTCTCGTCTATCACAAGGTGTGCGAGAACCGATCTCACACGGTCGTGGACAACTTTTGTTACATCAGTGTACTGCGGATAGCATAAAACTCCCAGGGACTTCCTCCCACAGTTGAGAATAGCGGGTCAGGGTAGCTATTCTTAAAAGTGTGGGAGAAATTCCCTGGGAGTTTTACATAATCCGTGCTACACTGTTATAGCAAAAGTTGCCTAAAAACACGATTTTAGGCAACATTCGCTACATCAGTCTACTGCAGAATGCATTTTACTCCCAGGAAGTTTCTCGCACATTTTCAAGAATAGTTACCCTGAGCTCAATTTTTCCCTTTGCTAGTGATTGGAAGTGCTTCAGTGGTGGATTAAGTAAACCATTGCCGGGTATTTACTCGGCTCATAAACCTCGCATTGACCTTGGATTCTCGCGGAATGGTTGTTTATTAGCTCCAAATGTGCAATCAACAATGATATTGAGGCGATTCGGCTTAGACTCCCTAATCGTTATCACAAAATCAGTGTAGGTAGCTTCCTTTTACCAGGCTGCAAAATAAATAGAAGCACAGATGCAATGTTGGTTGCAGCCCATCAACCTCGTGAGGTGGCTGCACGCACGCTGTACCAGCAAAGAGGAAAACTGAGTTTAGGTTTTCGCTACATGATAGCCTACATATTTTAGTTTGGCAAATCTGACGGTGAGTTGCGCTAGAAGGCTTACGTTTGAGCCATTTTTTATACTTCCCGGAAATTTTTTGAGAAGGGGCGTGACCTCCCCGTCCAGCCCTGCACTTTGGGGCCTTATATCTCCTGAACCGTAGGTGTGGCTGGGTTCTGGTTTGAAGCACGATGAGGCACTAACGAAGCACTAACGAAGCACTAAGGATTCCACCAGTTAGCTTCATTTGTGCTTCAATAACAAAAAAGCTGTAGCCAACTTCCAGCCCTGCACTTTGCACTTCGGAGCCCTATATCTCTAGAGACGTAGGTGTGGCTGGGCTCCAGTTTGAAGCACAATGAAGCACTAACGAAGCACTGAGGATTCCCTCGAGGCTCGAGGATTCCACCAGTTAGCTTTGGTGCATTTGTGCTTCAATAACAAAAAAGCTGTAGCCAACTTCCAGCAGAAAATTTGAAGCTATCTCAGAATTCCAGCTGAATGTATCTCTGAACTTCCGACATTCATCAAGTTCAAAATTTTCGACCTTATCTGGAAACTTTGAGATTATCTTGAAAATCCAAGTCCTATGGCTATTCAATGCTCCAATCGGCATATACGACCAAGTGATTCGAATCGATCTGAACGGTGAAACCGGAAGGCAGGGGATGAATGGGTGATCAGAATGATCAGAGGAATAAATGTATTCTACATCAGGACTTGTTGATTATACCATCTGAGTCCCCATTACCCCCAGATATGAGACACAGTTATTTTTAGCCTGGACATAGCTTTAGCTAGTCAAGCACTAGATCTCGCTATTCGTTACATGGTGGAAGCACCGAGTAACGATCACCAGGAAAACTTACGTATACTTACCTGTAAGAAAAATATGTTGAAAATACGTTTTTTCCAATTTATCATACCTGCTCGAAGGTTTGTGGAGTTAGACTCGACAATCGCACGTGGCTTTATGTCAATTCATCTCCAACCAATTTGTATTTGAAACCACTTAACAAGACTCTCCAAAACTGACAATAAAATGACATTTTGTAACGATACATGGATTCCAAAAAAAAAGAGTTTGATCTCTGCTTTTGGTTTCAATTCAAGGTTGAGATCCTAGCGACTCAAAACTTCCTTTCAATTTTGTTCATTTATAACTCATATTCTTCGAACTCAAGGCGCTATGGTTCCACAAATTCTTACTGGTAGGAAATGGATCATTATCCTCACTTTTTCAAAATTTCAATGCGATTGGATTGGCCGTTATCCAAAAGGATTATTTTCTTCTAAAAACTCTTTCGGAACCATTTACGAGAAAACGACCTGTCCAATGGCGGAGAAATTCTGATGTGGCAAGGATGAGCTATTGCCTGTCGGTAAGAGAGAATTTGTGAAACAATATCGCCTCAAATATTGAATGCCGACAAAGGTGTGCGGTGTGCGGAATTTGAAATTCCTAGTATGCTACACAGCCAGACTGGAATATTTCTTGTGGCTTGGAACTAAGTCGAGCCTGAAACGCCCTAATTTTAGCTGTTTAACCGAGTTTTCACCTCATTCAGAACCAATTTTAGCAGTGTGGTCCTTCACTTAATCGGTTCCTGTCTACCACTTTCTCCGAAACTCTCACCCATCTGTCTATTGCAAGGTGATATTAGCTTTACAGAAATGTCAAATGTTACCCATGTGGACTACCCACAATAACTTTCCCTGTCACCAGTGTCCAAGGCAGCTGATTCATTTATACCCAACTACCTAATACAGAACCGGATCACAGCCAAAATAACAAAAGTAACAATCTAAATAATATTGTTCGCAGGATCGCAGGAGTCGGCTGTTTGAACCCAACCATTCCACACAGCAACCAATAAAAACATAGCTGACATTGACACTTGCTTTGGATAGTTCAAATGCACCATTTTCAGCACAGTAGGCATTCATGTAAGTATAAGACTTTTGAGACTCCTTGTGGGAAGTACCGGTAATAGCATAAAGTTACAATTTCTTCCCACATAAAATATTCAAATATTCCTGCAACATCTTTCTTTTACTTTACCGACCTCCCCACCAGCATGGAAGGAGAAGTATTGTAATCGTGCACAAAAAAGTCTTGGGATTTCACCGGATATATCCGTTTTGAGGTCCCCAAGACAATTAAGACCATTTTCAATATAATGTCTGTCTGTGCGTCTGTCTGTCTGTCTGTCTGTCGGTCTGTCTGTCTGTGATCTTCCACGACAACTGCCGAACCGTAAACCGGATCAACTTGTAATTTGGTATGCGGACATGTTTTTTTCCTGGGAAGAGCCCTTTAGTTTTTGGCTGTCATCTGCCAAACGGAAGTGTCCCTGTCAACAAATGTCAGGAAATATATCTCACGGAACTTGACTTGCAATATGTCATTTGGGAGTCCCTGAAAAACTCTATCTATGTGTCATCTGTCAAATAATAAGAAATGTCAAAGTTTAAAACTTCACCAGCTGATTATTCAAAATCTATCTGAAGAATTGGAACCAGAAATGGCAGGAAGCAACACAACAAAAGAGTCGAATCAAGGCCGCAGTTGCAGTTTTCCAACATTCTCCAGTCGGGCGTAATGGATTTTTGAAATTTCTTCTGGCCGCTGCCACCCGAAAGGGGCTCTCGCCGGTGTTTTGACCAGAACGACTGACTTTTGTAGCTGGACCGCACTCAAAAATTCATTCCTGCTCGGGGATTGACTTTTTTTGGAAAATTCCAACTGATATCGGAAGTAGATTGGATTGAGCGTCGTGCAGGTCTATTTTCAAAATAGACACGGTTCCAGTTTTTCGAAGGTAATTTTTTCAAAATAAAATTTGCACATTCCGTGAATTTAAAAAAAAACGCAGTGCAAACTTCTACATGTGGTAGACTCCTGGAAATATCAATTTTAGGTGCAGACATGCTGCGAGTGAAAGTTGAAGAAAAGATTGAGCTAATTTTTGGAAGGAAAATGACCAACGGGAAATCAGAATAACGGTTGCCGAGTTTTCCTCTCTGGAAAAACTACAAATTTTCCAGCTTTTTATTTCGTGGACCGATTTCAACCATTTTTTTTTCAAACAACAGGTAACTGGCTCTTGAACATTTTCCAAAAATTTTTCCAAACTTCCCGGGAATTTTCCGGTTGAGAATAATTTTCTTTAAATTATTTTCAATCTTTTTCGGTTATTCCAACTTCCCACCCCTAAGGGACAAAGGTTCCTGGATACTAGTCAGGAAAGTTTTGGGGTGACACAATCGAAACGCTAATGTAATAAAGTCGTCAATAAAATCATCCTAGCCGATCAATTTTGAGCTCACGACTTCCTAACGGCTATAATGAAGGTACTCAAAGATTATTAGGTGATCCTACTTCTTGTCTGTTCCTTTAATAGAGTATCTGTCTTTGATTTCACGGGAATAACAGACAGTTTTTTTGTATATATTTTTTTCTTTCCATAAATTGCCAACTGGTGGCAATTTATTAGAAGAAAAAAAAATTATACCAAAAAACTGTCTGTTGTTCCCGTGAAATCAAAGATGTACTTGATGATCTTCCTCAACCGCACTTTCAGAAATGTTGAAACCGAGGTTGAAACCATGTTTTTGCTAAAAAAACTCTTACCTTTCCTAAAAATCGGGGTAACAATTTGAAATAGAGAGGAGGACGTTAAGGAAGGATTGAGGTACACTTGGTTATCAATTGTATCTTTTTGCGGTTGCCAGTGCGAGTGCTCTTCACAGGAGGTCCGGAAAATATGAAGGATCATCCCACAGCGAGGAGTAAACCACTGACGGAATTTTTGTACACCGATTTCCAATGATTTCTCAAATTAATTCCGTTGATTTTCAAAGATTTCCAATGATCTCCAATGATTTTCAGATGATTTCCAGTGATTTCCAAATGATTTCCATGGAAGTGTACTCTGGATTTCCAAGGCAATTTACCCCTCGTCCCACAGCTTGAAGAAAGTATCATTCAAATCAGATAAATTCGAGAATAAGTCGTTCTGAAATAATTTGACTTCAAACTTGGGCGGAAAATGTTGTGGTGAATTAATTTGGTGCGTCAATGTATTATCTTGGACGAAATCCTTAGACTTAGGTGTTGTTTTTGGGTTAATACGATTTAACTATACCAAAAAGTAGGTACCATCTTCTCATATTATACGATCATCATGAATCAGTCATGAATTAATTTCAACTTACTTACTTATCGGTTTTTTTCTTTGATCAGGATCAGTCTGTTAGGTAAGTATTTTGCTTTTTTAAAATAAGAATAATGAGCTACTGCATCGAAGGAGGTGGGTATCATTAACATTTATTTTGTCCAACTTCTGCATCACTTCCACGAGCAAAAGTGGGTAGAATATAAGTTCTGTACTCACACGATTTGAGGAACACATAGCGAGTGGTGTGGTACACCGCTTCCATCAAAATGGAACGCGACTGCAGCAATGCGAAGCGGAGTCCGGATTTGTATGGGTCGACCCCAGCTCAATTCCGAACAAGCTCGGTGAAGTTCTTCTCGGGTGGCTTTGACAGGGTCCTTTGAGTATTACGGTTGCAACCTGCAGTACGGCAATGTGTAGAGGATAACCGATAGCGTGGGCGGGGATGTACCGTGCGCTTGACGGCCCCAGTGCTCCAAGAAACGCACCATCAAGCATCCAAGCATCACACTGCGGTGCAGTTAGCCCACCTGATGGTCTGCAGAGTTTGTGCAGTTGACCCAAAGGCAAGGACCACGTGACAGTGGTAATTTTCCCCATCAGCTGTTCAGAGTCCTCACATGACCTTTCTTGATACGGGGTTCATTTTTCCACCCAAAGTCTTCATATCTCGTTATGAATCACTCTGTATTCGTCAATTTGAAAGAAAAAAATGGCTTTCGGAATAAAACATCAGATTTATAGTAGACAACACTACCAAATATGAGTATTTCATTTATTTATCATCTATTATTGGTATTAAGTATGCGTTGCGGATCCAATAACGGATCCATTTCTCTTTTAATAATAATTGTAGTTAAGTACAAAAATATCTAAAATCTATTCATTGGTAGATGAGTAATCTGCTATCACATTTGCAGTACTTAATTTAAGAGTAGTACTTTTAAATTTTTTAAAGAACTAACACGAAACAGGATCAAGTTGATGGCATATTTTTTAAAGTCTGTCGCAGAGCGAACGCGGCCACAACCAGAACCTATTTCATAATAAATATATTATATACTTATTTACACCGTTATTTACACTTCCACTTGCTATTTACACAAACAAAAAAATCTAACAAAAATATTGCAGAAAAGTAAAAATCCAAGCGACGATTATTTTTTAGTACGGTCGCCATACGGTTTTTTGAGGAGCGGTTTTTGTCGTCAGGGCCGTCGCTTTTTGTTCTTCGATCAAATGCTTGACGGTCCTGCTGCTGGGCGCTTTCAGCGGTTTGCTTCGGTGCTGGTGCTGGTCGACGTGAGCGGTGGTCGAGTCGGGCTGCTGCTGGTGGTGGATTTCTTGCAACAGGACGCTGGCCGGCTTGATGATGGGCACGAAGGCGGACTTGACGACGTCGATGTCTTCGTCGTCGGCGTCGTCCGAGTTTTCGGAGGTGCTGTGGTCCAAGGTCGAGTGGACCGTCGGCAGCGAGGGACTGTTCGTTTGGCTGTTTGTGGTGTGGCCGGACGAGAGGGGAGAGACGTTCCGCAGCTCAGCGCCGAGGGGGGCGGCCGGGGGCAGGAGCGGCCTCATCAGCACGTCGTTTCTCGAAGGCGGCAGCTGAGGCAGCAGCGCGAAGTTGGGGGCGGGCGACTGGAAGTGCGGCGGTCCCGGAGGTGGCACCAGGAATTCCGCGTTGGGACCCAGCTGATTCGTACCTGAAAAAGAGGAATGACCGTTATCGAAATTTGTATGGACTGCGGTTGGCGGCTTTTAGCGGTGCGGTTGGACATTGTTTCCTAATTTATGGCATACTCTTTCGGTGTGCTTGATTTCAAAAAGGCCTTGCGAAACCGCCAGGTGAGTGCTTTTGTCAGCAAGTGTTTACTACATGTCAAAACACTGGCACTGCTACAATTACGACCACCGAAACAAAGTGGAACTCGGCATAGGAATCATATGATGATTTAGCGAGTTGTCATTTCGCACTAAACACTGAAGTATACCTGGTGATGCGAACTCGAAGCTCATGCCGATTTCCTAGGAAATGGTAGAGTTAGAGGGAAGGGAATTGTTTTGCAACCCATACATGCCTATTCTGTACCTCGTAACGACCTTGTTATGTGTATGCTATCTTTGTCTGTATCTATGAATCCCCTATACCTCCCTCTCTGTCTACCTGGCGTTAACTAGTCGTTACGAGATACAGAATAGCCCAGTCAGACACCGATCTGGTGTATAGAAATTGACACACCATACCGACCATTATTTTATCTCCGTGAAGAAAAAGGTATATTCCTACACTAAATCGATGTTTATAGTGCAAGAAAATCACCCTTTATTTTGGCACTTTCGAGAAAAATGGTCTGGGCGTCGAGCTTGAATCTGTACATAACTGTTGCTCCAGTGTTTAAAGTTCGTGAAACCGAAAGTTCGCGGCAAAAGCAAATTTCTATATTCAGCCTGGAATTTGTAATGTGCGGTCAGGTCGTGTAGGTATACGCTCCCCGGAAACCCCCATACCCGAAACGAAAAAGTCGGTTTTTGGGCTAGCCGGCGGCACAGTCGCCTGACCCGTCCCTCATCAAGCCCTGGAGCGGACAGGGAGAGGTCATTGCGGTTGAATAATTAAAAACTCACCTTTTAGCAAAGCAGGATGCAAACTTGTCTGGTGGGGTGGCAGGCCAGATGCCGAGCCGCCTCGCTGGTGGCGTATGTAGTCCTGCCAGTTGCAGGACATGCTGTACGCGTCCAGCCAGCCTGGGTTCAGGAAGAACGGGTTGAAGCCGCCCGGGATTCCGGGAAAGCCGTATCCGTACTGGTAACCTGGAAAAAGGGAATTCCTCGTTAGTCTTGTTCAATTTTTCCACTATTAATTTGAAAATTGTACAGGAACAACAACATATTTGGGTGAATTTGTGCTGGAAGATTCAACATTAGAGATTAACCGTTCATGATGCAGCAACTACGGAACATGAGTTCACGAAGTTCCAAATTGAGTCGACACTTGGAAATTTTAAAAAATCTTGACTCAAGATCGTCCTGAATAATAGAAATTGAACTAAATTATGCGGAATAAATAATTGATATTGCTCAAAATGTGTGGTTATAGGTATACAAAGACAAGAGTACATAGACATAGATCTCGATATGGACATTATAATATTTTTATATTTTATTCCTTACTTCAATAAACGTTACTTCTTGCACCCGGGGAAGCCCCAAATTAAGGGCGAAACGTTGTGCGTTAACAAAGAAAAAATTTTTACTCACTGTCCTTGAGCCCTCAAAATTCGCCGATCTATAATATTATCAGAAATAAATATTATCCAGCTAATTCGAGATTAAAATTTAATCCAAAGATTGTAAACTTATAGCTTTTTTTTCTGGAAACCGGGACTATTCACTTTATTCAACAAGTAGTTCTCAGAAGACAAGTTAGTACATAGTTGTTGTCCACTCATCTCTATATCATTCCCCTACTGCTGATGGATTAAAAGTGGATAAAAAGCAGTGCCGAAAGAAAAGTATGAAAAATATTGCAAACATCGCCTGTGAAACCGGGATTTAGACAGAAAAAGGTCCAGTTCTACAATCTCATAGTATAAAGTAGCTTCAGTTTCACTCCATTGGGTCCTCCAGCTCTTTTCGATTGGGTTTTAAATTGAATTTCATCAAAGTAAATTTGAATTCACGCCGTTATTGGTTGAAGTTATGAGCTTGGCCAATAGCAGAGCCAATACTAGTCTGCAAATATTGAAGCAATCATCCGAAAAGCCCGAGATGGAACCCGGGATTAAGACTACGCATGGGCAATTTTCCAGTATCTCAACTAGAATTCTCAGTTTTACAAAGCTCAATCAAATTTTAATGACAAGTTACATTTCAAGTTGCCATTGGCTGAAATTATGAGCTTGACGAATGGCAGAGCCAGCATGAGTCCGCATCAAATATTGAAGCAATCACTTGTGAAACAGGGATTAAAACTACGAATAAGGGGCCCCTAGCTCTATAGCTCTCATTTGCTCAGAAATCTCAGTTTCACAAAGCTCAATTGAATATTATCATTAAGCTAAATTTGAATTCACGCTATCACTGGCTGGAGTTATATACCCACAACTAGCCAATAGCAGCGGTGAACAAAAATTCAGTTCTGTAATAAAATCTAATCGAGCATTGTGAAATTTTGGTCCAATTTCATTGCAGTTATCTCTGAGTTGTCTTGTATGTTGTATTGTTTGGATGAAAAGATTGGAAAGTAACCTCAGGATAAGTCTGCTAGTATCGTTGCAGTCACTTGTGAAACCAGGATTCAGGTAACGAAGGGCAAGTTCCACACAATCAGGATATAGCTTGGAAGTTTTAGTCGCAGTTTCACGAAGCTCAATTGAATTTTATTGTCAAGCTGAATTTCAATTTGGATTCTTACCGGCTGAAGTTAGGAACTTGGCCAGTAACAGTGCAAGTAAAAATTCACTTCGATAATAAAATTTGATTGAGCTCTGTGAAACAAGCGCTTGATTTTACAAGGTACGGGAGAAGCTTTTTTTGGAGAAGCTACAACGGTAACATGATATAATCAAGAATAAACCTGCAGAATTTCAGCAATTATCTCTGAAACCGGGGTTTAGACAGCGAATAGCCAATTAGCCAACAAAGATCGAATACTCCAATTTCATAATTGAACCTATACAAACTTGGCCGATGGAACCTTCAGTTAGAAATAAGCTCCAGGATAAAATTTAAATAAGCTCTGTGACCTTCAAGGTTATTTCTGGGGTTATTTCACAAGTAAGAATCTTCAAGTTGATTATTGGACAATGTATTGTTGAGGGAAAAAGCCTAGAGCGGTTTCAATCAGAAATAAGTGCTAATGTTATAGCAATTACCCGATGAGACCGGGATTCAGACAATAATAAGTGAGTTTTTATGAACACTGAACAGCGAGTGAACAATAAGAAATTAAAATCCAAAACTTTTATTCAGCAGGTACTATTGTACTCATTCATAGTAACGTATAACGTTAATGAGCTCAATAATTTAGCTATAGGTACAGGATGTCCCGATTTCAACCCTATTGATTTTGAGGGTGGATAGACCATCAAAAATAAACCGACGATAATGTTTTTCCAAAATTCGACTTTTTTATGAACCCACAGCATTTCTCAACTTCAGAACCACTGGTTGGAGAAATTTTATCCGTAAGAGAATAGAGTAAAGATGTTTTCTGCAAGACAGCATTTTGGAAAGAATTTCAGGCATTTTTAAACCAAAATCTAAATTTTGGTATATCACGATTTCCTAAAAATTTCCAAAATGACTTCCTTATTGCTTCTAGTCTTCCCATAGCCTGGTTTTGATAAAATCCACGACATGAAAATATTTATAATATAAAGATAAAAACCTTATGTCAATTACAAATTGGAAAAAAATAAAGATGAGGAAATGACACTCTTAAACACCAGTGGCGTAGGCAGACAAGCATAGAGGGAGAGAGAAAGAGAGAAAGAGAAGAGTTGATACAGTCGCTCCGAAAATATTGCACAAGCCAACTTTGATGGCGCTCACTTTAACCACCTTCTTTTCTTCCATCCATCAAAATCAATGAAATCATGATCAAAAGAAATAAAAGCCGGTGCATGTTTACGCCATACCTCCTCTATGGGTTTTATTCTCGGCTTTATTCCGCTACTAAATTTACCAAATGCTCGGCACATGTCCCAATAAAACCGCCCATTTCCCATCTTTCTCTCTCTATCCATCCACATCCAGGCTATGTGTGTGTGTGTGTGTATGTTTTGAATCCCATCATTCCCCAAAATCATTGCAATAAACAACAATAAAAACTTTAACGTTTTGTTGACTGCTGGGTGTAAGCTCCCGGCTTGGCTTGCGCGCCTTCTATGATGCACTTAATGTGCCGACAAACCGAAAAGTCGTTACTCGAATTTTATCTTGTTTACCTTATCGTGTGGATAGCGCTGGCTGGCGCATCCAGGCGGCCATGATAGAGGCTGTTTATTAAACATGCTAAGGTCGTTAAACGGGCGCTTTTCGGTTTTGGTGCGGTATTCCAACCCTATCCAGAGAGCTTGATGCGAGAAATCAAAACTAAAACATTCATTGTTGTTGGAATCTGGGCCGAGAGAGAGAGCGAGAGAGAGGGAACGGATTACCGATCACCATGTAAGTGTTTCAAATATGTTGGACCAAGCTCCAATTGATTCTTGAATTGAGCAAAAAACAGTTTCCTGAACCGCTTCCTAAGGGTGATAGGGGAAGGTGGCCTATATGGTGCCAAAAAATAGCATTATTATGACAATAAGTTTTCAACTCAACAAAAATGAAAACGGTTTGTTTCCAACTTCTCACGATATTCCATCGTTATGTCAAAGCTATCAACTCGGGAATTTTCTGGTTGAAATTGTTTTTGAATCACTTGTTGCGAACCAAAATTCTCATGTGTCTTCTCTTGGAAAAATTTTGTGTCTATAATATTGAATTTATGTTTCACACACTAAAACACGCTTGTACTAGTACAAAAGTATAGAATTACCCCTAAAAGACTTGATTCAAAACGACATGTCATCACAGGAAGTACAATAGTGCCTATGATGGCCAGGTTCAGGTTCTCTTATTTTGAATTTTTCGTCGAAAAAGTGTGAGATTGAGTTCAATCCAAAATCTGCGATCAAAATCTTTTCATAACAATTGTGAGCTGAAATAATTGATGCTATTGATCTTGAAGCTAAAGATGAGGCGGTGACTGAGCGTCAAAAGTGAATATGTCATCATAGGCCATCTTTCCCTACGTGCTCTTAAAAATGGTTACTGAAATTGAACTACTAATTTTTGCTTCGAGAATGATTGGAAATAGAAACTCAACTTGTTGTAGTAGTTCCCCTAAATCACTCTCCATCTGAAAATCATCCAAATTCTAGGTTTTTCTTTTGCCGAAACTTTACTCTATGAATCTCAGATTGCTCATTTCTACATCAAAATCAGTTAATCCTCAGGGATGGATATTCGGCTTTCCAAATTTTCTTCAAGGCTCATTTTTGTGAAAGAAATCACCTGGACATTCTGATGAATTCTCAATGTTACTAGTGGACTGATGGGCACTTCATAAAAAAACAATTCAAAAGGTAACAAACTTTGGCCTATCCAATAATTGAGTGAACAAAAGCTTTCCTTCACCAAACTTCTTCAATCAATACATTCTTCTCAGCCCTTACGATAGCTGCTGGAAATGTAGGATCATCACAATAACTGGACCTACGAAGATTCGCCCGAAATCAAGATTTCTATCTGGAGTTGGTTTTTGAAGCAAAATATTCCAGCAGTTAGCCAATCCAGTGAGTTCAATCGAATAATATTTTCTTGCTGCAGCTGAAGCCAGCTTTAAACGGCAATTGTGTTTGATCACACGTTTCGAAGCACGTTTCCAGCTATCGATTGATTATTCATAATTGGGGGTAAAGATCGATGCCATGTGCGTAATCAAAGGTCTTGTTGACGTGATGATATTTTTGTAGAAATGAGGGAAAACCGCAAGATTGGCGATATCGTAAAACAAAACAGCAAAAACCAAAACTTACTTGATTTGGTCCTAGGTTCCCTCGGTCCGTCAACGGTGACCTTGATCGCCTTGCTGTAAGTGACCACTTGATTGTCTATGCCGCCCGCGTTGATGATTATCGTCAGCGTGAACGATTTTCCGCGGCCGCTGCGACCGACGAACCGCAAATCGTTGAACTTGGCCACTTGGTTCTTCATGATGGCCGTGCAGTTTCTCATTTCCGCACAGTAGTTTTCGTCGTTGCCGGCCTTCAGGGTGACGGTGCACCCGTCCGGCACGTCGAACAGGGACACGACCCGAAAGGGCATCGGCAGACTCTTGTTGGACCTCCAGTGTCCCGGCAGCGCCGTGCAGAGAACCGCCGGGCTTCCGGTCTCGACCAGGTCCCCGTAGGCCTCCCTCAGAGCCTCGACGTTGGCGTGCATGTCCATGAGGTACGGCGGATATCCTTGGTTGGGCAGATGCATCACACTTTTTCGAAACACTCTTCGACACCGAGCTGAGTCCCTAAATAAGACACTGTTGTGGCGGGTTCCCCCAGGTATGTTATGATGAACCGTCTTAGCGGACTGGTGGATGCCAACTGAATTCGAAACTTTTTCGAGTAGTAGCGGCGGCTGTGGCTGGCCTGGTGTGGGCAACCCCCGCTCCTGTGTGTGTGTGTGTGCATGCCGAAAGGAGGGTAGTTTTTATGGGGGCATAAATAGGTATGTTGAATGAAAGAGAGCGATGTGATTTGTCGCCTTATAATGGGCGATAGAGAGGGACAGACTGGGAGGGGGACACACGAACTTTTAAAAGTTGCCGGGCGGCGTGCGTGGGAGCGAGACGGAACGGGTCGGACGGAGACGGGCGGCGCGGGTGGAAATCTTGTTGACTCGAGAGAGGAAAGAGAAAAAATATCGGGCGGCGGCCGTGGTGGGAAAGAGAGCGGCCGAGGGTGTCGGCGGGAGAGAGACGGGGGCACCGTTTAGGGATGGGTGCTGAAGTGAGACGTGGAATTTGATACATTGAGTGGGTCCCGGTGCAGGGCCGGCGCGCGGAATTTCGGGCCCGATCCGCACGTGCTCGCCGTTTCTTGAATCATATGCCTTTCTTCGGTACAAAAATATTTAGATACTTATTGTTTTCATTTGCGGAATTTCATTTTAAAAGATAGAGACCAATACAAGACTTTAGAGGGGTTATAATAAGCATAATTTATAATTTATACATCGTATAAAAGCTGTATTACACACACTACACTTCGCACTATACAATTTCTTGTACAATTTATTGAATAATCTGTCAAAAACAATCAAGTTCATTGTCTTTTGACACTATTTTGGCAGATTGTTCAAGATATTGTACAAAGAAAAATTGTGCAGTGTAGTTGTAATAGAGCTAGCTGCTAGCTATAAGACCAGTCTTGATACTTACTGAAACTAAAAACTGTTTAATTCGAGCCTCTGTCTTTTTTTCAGATTAAAATCCGTGACTGTTCAACAGGGTGATTGCACAGGGTAAGCTCCAGCTTTTAATTCATTTAATTCGAAAGATGATTGCTTCACTTTTTTCAAAGCTAACTGTGTGAGCAAGTTTTTTGTTATAAAGTATTAGTTTACAAAAAACAAGAGATCAAAAGTTTGGTAAAATTTTGGCCAGATGAATACTTTATATTCTTACGTAGTATGGTACAGATTTTTTCTTCTGTCGGGTAGAACAAAACACGAAACAAAAAAATTGTTGAAAATATTTTTTCTATAATTTCCATTCCCAGAATAAGACAAGCACCTAACCCTACATATCTGGCATGAAGATGCGGAGCTCACCCTGTATAATCGCCGAAAAGAAGCGCTCTGCACTCTGCAGCGCTCGCTTATGCAGCAGGAGCGGACCAGCTTAGGGAAGTACCTAGATAGGAAAAAGGCAATTTCAAGCGAGGTACCAGTGAATACAGGAGTGAATCCTCTGGTTAATATCTGGCGAAAAAAAAAATGCTAGCAAAGAGATTCAAGGCCTACTCTGTTTCATTTGACTCCATGAGGTATTTACAATCTGTTACTTGTGATTGACTTAAAAAAAAATATAACAATAACTATAAGTGAGATGTGGAGCTTCAGGTAATTGTGGATTGGCTGCCCATCGGCAGCTTTTCCTTTCAGTGTACCCAAGTCAGGCTGTTGTCAGGGTTTGAATCTTGTCGGAAGGTCTTGTGGCTTGCAGCGCTTGAGTCTTGATGGACCTTGTTTGTCGAATAGTTGATGTGTCAGTGGGTTTTGGTATTTGAAACTGTGGTGTTGGATCACCGTCTTCACATGAGGTACCTTCAGGTCGTTGTGGATTATTTTATATGGTACATACCATCGTTGAATGTATAATTATCAGAATTGCCGATCCTATGTAATTTTTCGTGCTCGCCTGAAGCATTGCAGTCAACAGATGGCGCCACCGTAGTTAGTCGGTCAGAAACTGTTGCCAAATGAGACACCGCTTCTGTCGTAAACTGATTTTCAATTTTCACAGAATTCCCAAGAAATATTTATAAATAACCCTGAACGTATATTAGCGTTCATAAATTTATCGAAAATAATGAATTTTGTAGCAATTTTTCTG
Organism: Anaspis maculata; assembly: GCA_949128115.1. Lineage (NCBI taxonomy): Eukaryota > Metazoa > Arthropoda > Insecta > Coleoptera > Scraptiidae > Anaspis > Anaspis maculata. Next base: position 66,608,844 of record OX421966.1, on the reverse strand, counting down.
TTCTATACTTCTACAAATGGACATTATTTCCTCGCAGTTACGTTTGGCAACATGGTTTATTATCAGCCATGCTGTTCGTCGGTCCAACACAACCTAACCTCTCTTTCTCTTTGTGTTGTAATCTCGTGTGTAGCTACTACCCCGGTGTTTTGTTGAAATTTTGCATTTTCTTGAGACAATTGCGTGATCCGTTGAAGTGTAGTGCTGCAGATACTTCGATTCGTGCTGATCATCGACCGTGGGGTTGCATTTTGACTGGTCAAAAAGATTTGGTCAATTGACCGGTCAATTGACGGTCAAATCGGTCAAATATCAAAAAAATACGCTGAAAACAGGTGCTACTATCATTCAACATTATTTATTGAAGTAAGACAAAAATTGTGAACATTTCGTTAAGTAGGTAGGTAGGTACTGTACAGGGTGTTTCAGATTCAAATCGCGTCCTTTCAGGAAATGATGGGAAGTGTCAACAGAAGTAGACAGACTTGTTTGAAAAAATATATGTCAGAAACGAATAATAACGGAGATATAGGCGATCAAAGTAGAGCTTGAGAAATCGACTTCTCGTCATAACTTTGAAATTCCTCGAAAAATTCCTTGGCCGATTTTGTTAAAATTTGAACCTAAGCTTACTGAAATAAGTCGGTATCTAACGATAATAACGCGGTCCATTGAAAATTTTCGGGGGCGTGAATAATGGGGGGTGCCTCCGCTTTCTTACTCCTATTTTTCACTCCTTGAGGTTATTTTATAAATTGTTCACATTTTTTCCGAGCATTTTTCGATTCTACGTTCAATTTCAAAGAGAAAATCACCGTGGTGAAATTCCGATTAGAGGCTTCGTTTTCAAGATATTTGAGTTTAAAAGTTCGGAAAACACATCAAAATATCCAGTTTCAAAAGCAAAACAATATGTTTTTCCTGAAAACTTCTCGTTTCTTAAAAAAACTCATGGTTTAGCAACTTGAAACACCTGTAGAACCTATTTTAATGATGGAATCATTAGTTATCTTGGATTTTATTTTTGTAGGCCTTTGAAAGAGGTGTTTTCGAGATGTTTTCCGAAGTTTCAACTTCAAATATCTTGAGAACGAAGCCTTTAATCAAAAATTTGCAATCGTAACTTTTTTCTCCAAATCAAACAAAAAATTCAAAAATATGAACAATGTACCAAATTACTCCAGGGATTTAAAAATTGGGGTAAAAAAGCGGAGGCACCCTCCATTATCTACGCTCCTTATATTATTTGATAGAACGCGTTACTATTGTTCGATACAGACTTATTTCAGCGAGCTTTGATTCAAATTTGAACAAAATCGGTTGGGAAGTTCCAAAGTTGACGATGACGAAAAATCGATTTTGAAAGTTCAACTTTGAACGCCTATATCTTCGTTATTATTTGTTACTGGCACATATTTTTCTGACAAAGTCCACTTCTTCTGAAGTTTTTCGTCGTTTCTTTAAAGGACACGATTCAAATCTGAAACACCCTGTATTTCACTCGATTTTTTATTTTATTTTAAAACAAATAAATCCAAATAAAAATAAATTTCAATTTCAATTTTTGGTAATTATAGGTAGGTACGCGAACACCTGTAACTAACTCAGTTCAGGTACTCGCACATGTATGTTAGATTATGGTGTAACATGTTCCAAAAATAAAACTGATATTTGGTTTTATTTTTGGACTTTATATCAATAGTCCAGGAATTTTAGCTGTTAAAATCGCAAATAGCGAACAAAAATGAAAGCAAGCCGAATTTTTGTATATAAGCTCAGTGAAGCATGTAGTTTCACATAGTAAAAAACCTCAAGAATCCGGTGTGAGCTTCGGCCGTTGTGGCCTCGAGAAGAACTTGAGGATCAGTTTTTCGCATATATCTCGTGAACAATGGCACTTAGAAAGAAAGTGCTTGGGAAGAAGTTGTCGAAAATTTTATTGTCTATAAGAAAGGTCCTCACACATTTCATCGTCAGTTCACTCCTTCTTTGTCAAAACACAAGAAAACTAAAATGATCCAGATGCTCGATGCTGAAGATTGTATGGACCTTGAGTTTTATGATGGCGGAGTGCCGCCTCGTAGAGGTGTTGGTTGGTCCACTATTTCTTGATTGAAACTTGAAGCCATCAATACGAACTATGCCGGCGGCATATACAGTGTGAAATAAAAATAAAAAGTTGAACATTTGTACCTCAAGAACCAAAATAGGTGAAGACATGTCAATCGCCATAAATAATTCCGATTTCATGGTCATGAAATCATCGTAAACTTGAATTAGATATCTTAAGCCGTTCTTGAAATATCTTCAAAACACTGAAGTTGTTACCGGAAAAAATAATTTTTTCGTCTACTCATCAGAAAAAAAGTTGACTGTGTTTTTTTTAAAGTAGTTGGCATAGAGAGTGTTTTTCACTATTATTCAATTTTAAATGTTATTCATCATTGTTTCGATTCAAAACACCAAGTCTCGATTCAATATCTGAAGAATTAGTGATATACGGAAAACTAGTTTTTTTTCGTAACGACTTCAGTCTTCTGAAGATATGTCAGAAACGGCTCAACATATTTGTACCAAATTTACGACGACTTCATGACCATGAAATGAGGAATATTTCTGGCGATTTACATGTCTTCACCTATTCTGGTTCTTGAGGTATATTTGTTCAACTTTTTATTTTTATTTCACCCTGTATATGCCGCCGGCATAGTTGGTATTGATGGCATTAGGTTCCAATCAAAAGAGAATGGATCGAACAACACCTCTACCAAGTGGTACCCTGCCATCATAAAACTCAAGGTCCATACAGTCTTCAGCATCGAGCGTCTGGATTATTTTAATTTTCTTGTGTTTTGACAAAGAAGGAGTGGACTGACGATGGAATGTGTAAGGACGTTTCTTATAGACAATAAAATTTTCAACAATTTTTTACCGAACACTTTCTTTCTAAGTGCCATTGATCACGAGATATACGCGAAAAACTGATCCTCAAGCTCTTCTCGAGGCCACAACGGCCGAAGCTCACACCGGATTCTTGAGGACTTTTACTATGTTGAACTACATGCTTAACTGAGCTCATATACAAAAATCCGGCTCGCTTTCATTTTTGTTCGCTTTTTTTTCAAATTCCTGGACTACAAATTTAAATTATTACAATATAGTTCAGTTAATTATAAACTATTTCGTATTTCGTAAAAATTTGTCCAAACTTAATTTTTTGGCTTTATTTTGTCATTGTCTTAAGAGCAGCAGCAGTTCCACTGAGATTGGATTGACTACTTGTCTCAAAGCAGGAAAGAGCTTTCCCAAAGTAAGTTACGTTGTGCTATCTACACAAATCGTGCCAAACGAGGCCCGGGGGCTCGTATTTGACCGGTCAATTGACCAGAGTATTTGACACGGTCAAATGACCGGTCAATTGACGGCTTATTTGACCGGTCAATTGACATCGTGCAACCCTATCAACCAGTGTGAAATAAAACTTGGTGGAAATACTGTATCAGGTACCTACATAATCACAAATTACTTTGTATCATACGAGGACTACGAGGTCTATAATTTCATTACATGTTACAGTACCTGCCTCATCATAATGCCTGGAACATATTGCCAATATGCAAGTTGTAAAGGAACAAGAAAGACCTTTCCAAATTTGAAGATGTTTCGCATTCCAGTTTCCAGTAACAAATCCAGAGTTGATGAAGCAGTGGATAATCAACTGTGGTAAGTAACCATTTAATTGTGATGAATTGGTGAAAACTCATGGGTTCACATCATCACATTGGCTACCTGCCTTCAATGAATCCGATTTACTTGAGAGTGAAAGTGATTCGACAGGATCCGTTTCGTTTCAGGTTCAAAAGTGACCGAAACACCTTAGGGCTCCCTTCTTCTGTTTTCGCAAGCACCAGCTGAATCAACCGATCCCTGGGCGATTACGTAACGTGCGTAGTAAATCAATTTTTTTTGCTAGATTTCCTTTTTCGAAGTGATCTACCAATCAGAGTAAACTCAGTCAGTTTTGACTCTTAAAGGAACTATTCTAATAATGTTCGCATCTGACCTCGTATCTGACACATGCAATGATACACTCATTGAGTTTGTTTTGGAGGATTGTAGCTTGTAGCAGCCTGCAGCAATACCCAGTAGTAATGGTCTTGAAATGTAGCCTCAAAACTATCAATACATTGATTCATGAAAAGCTGTTGGCTATATTCAGGTTCAAAAAGTCGTTCAAGATGCAGTATACAGGATGTTTCGCAATTACGACTACAAACTTCTAGAGGAGATGGTGAATCGTATCTCGCTTATACAATGTAGTAGTCAAAGTATAATGTCTTCTGCGGCTTGTGTGCTCGCAGAAAAAATGCACTAGATGAAATGGTGTGAATGAGAAATAATGGGCGGCCGCGATAAGAGGGTTGCAAGTCTATATACCTGAGGATCATAAAACCCCGCGCCTAGGTACTGTAGGTTTCTATAGCATGGTCAGTATATAGCATGGCAATATTTTACTCAAAATTGATGTCAGTTTGACTTGCTGGAATACAAAACAGTAGATACCTGAAATCTTTCAAAACCACGGATTGATACCTGAAAAAATTTGCTGGGGAGCTAACAAATACTTCCAACCGCTTCCAATAGAATGCAAACTGTTCGTAGCAATCCAAAATTGGGGGATAGTGGGGCACTGAGGTATGAAACTTTGTATTGAACTGCCCGATGCAGTCAAAGCTTCAAACACGACAAAACAGTTTTCAGGGACACCGAGGAATTTTTTATGGACAAAACATTTTACAACTTGTCCGGAGTTCTACAATGACTGAAATGGAGTTGGTAATACTGCTTATCTTGATTTTCATGTAATCTATCGTTACACTGATGGTCATATGTGAATACTTTCTCTGGCTATATTACCGCTATCTGCATATGCTGATGTATGATTGTTAATAGTCGTTTTTTTCTTGTCCACTACGCATTATGTACAGGTGTTCACGCGAGACGGATTCATTCATTCATTCATTGGCCATAACAACCCATCAAGAGTTTGAGCTTGCTTCTCTGCCTATTCATATTAAATTGGAGGCCTACAGTTTGAAGTGGGTTCCGAACCAAAAGTGAATAGCGGCAGCGATCACTATTCCAGAGAAAGCTTTCGAGGGCTGAAGTACTCGGCCTTCGAATGGTTTGTCCAGAACCTTGCCGAAAAGGGATTTGGCGCCGGCATCGCACTTCCGAGTGGGCCCCACCACAGCGCCATGTTTAAGCGGTCACCCATCCAGAAATGTACCGCAATGTGTATGGCTTGACTTTAGGTGTCGAAGCCAAGCGCGATGTCCATTACACTACGCATCCCCCACGCGAGACGGATCCACTCCCATAAAAATCTCTTCCTTTACAATAATTCAAAAAAAGATAAAACTTTCCTGGAACAATTTCTCACGTAGTTTCTGAATATGGCAGGTATAATTTTCCGCTCCGTGCCATATACAGGGTTTCGAATTTTCTTGAAACATCCTGTATTTCATCACTACAATCCGTGCACATTGTTATCCTGATCACATTTATACACGACACTTAACGACGAAAAATTCACAATGACACCTCAAAAAACATTTTTTTGGAATGATGGCTTCATTCCAGAAATTTCATGTCATTCCATGTCATTGAAAAGTGAGATAAAATGTCTTGGTCATATGTATTTGAATTCTGAAATGAATCCATATCATTCTCAAAAAAATTGGGCAATGTTTTTGGAGGTGACATTGTGAATGTTTCATTGGAATTGAGTTCAATGATGATCACTTGCTACAAATTATGACTCTCCTCGTTTCTACCTGACCTCTATTCCATTTACTCATGTTTTGATGAAGAGATACTGTCTCGGCCCCGTTCATTGAAAACTGCATTCGTGTGCATTGAGGGTATGCAACCCAAAATATCCCTGTGTTGTCCAAGTCCTCACCCCTCACCCCCTGTTCGGTGTGCCTGGCACTTGGCTGTCAGGCGCAAGCGTAAACGAGCTCCAGCACTTTCTTCGGCCGTCTTCGGCATTCTTCGGCTTTCTTTCCGCTCGTGCCTTTGCCGCTTCGTTCGAAGCGGTGTCGATTTCCGTACGTCGAGCGGGAAGCCACGCCGTCTTTTTTTTGGTCATCGTTCTCGCGGTCATCTTGTCGTGCCATCGGCGTACATTCGCACTCGACCAGAAGCCCATCCAAGGCCCATCGCGTCCGATAGTGACTCCTGGAGGAGCTCTGCAGCATCTCCAAGTCCAGAAAGCGGCAGTTTTCACCGCTTTCACCGGGGAGCGGCTTGGATCAGCCAGCCGCACACAAAGCTCCAGTTTCGGACGGGATCGAGTCGTTCGTCCGCCATTTTGGTGACGAACACGGGCACTCGTGCATTTCACCAGGAAATCCACCACCAGAACGGCCATCCACCACGACGCCGCCTTCGGACTCCGCCAGGACGACGCCGCCACCGAATAAGATCCCGTAAGTTCCATATTTTCCATTGTTTTTACCATTTACCGTTTATTCCCGTTTGCCGGGGTGTATGCCTTCAGTGCAGTTCGTCTCGTTTTCAGGACGCCACTCGGCGCCAGCGAATCTGCCCCCGATCAGAACCACTCGGATTTTTCATTTCATTTAATTCACATTGTTTTTTTTTTTATTGTTTTGTAATTCTGTCTGTTTGTGTTTTTTTCTTTGTTTTGCATTAAAGTTTTTGATTGTTGTTGTGAATTTTATTTCTGACTGTCGCTTGCTGCTTTCCTAATCCAAGAGTTATTGTTTTAATGCAGCCTTCATCGGAAGGCTGCCGTCTTTATGTGTACCGCGCTAACAGATACAACTTGTTGAAAATGGTTTCACCGAGAAGAAAGTTCAAAGGAGCTACGGAGAGATGCGTTCAAGGTGTGTGTTAAAGTGACAGCCAGGAACCAGTAGCTGGTCAGAGGGTTGAACAAAGCATGCAGCGTTGGCATTCAAACTGACAGGTGTACGAAAGTTATCAAAATTTGACGCTTTCACGCATGCGCATCTGCCCAAACGAAATAGTCTATTGGTCCGACCCGTTCTTGATTGCGCTTACCAATGTCCTCCACGTTAATTATTGGCAGTGTAATTAAATTACCATGTGTCGAAACCATGCACTTCGTCCAGTTTTCGACAAAATCGATGTGGGCGCGTGCACAAAGAATACAAACGTTGGCAGGTACACAAAGAATAATTTAGAATCCATGATATTTTCAGAAAACCATTCCGTCTCATCAGGAACCAATTAGTATAGTTATCTGGGTACTTACTAGAGAATGTAATCGAATATTTTGCCGACAATGCCAGTGTTGGACTAGCTACAGGTATAGTGCAATTTTATCCACGCTTCCCATCCAGACAGACATGTGAAGGCCATTAGGTAAAATGTTCTAGAAAATAAAATAATGCAGACTTTTCAAACTGCTGGCCAGACTGTATTCTGCATTAAATATACCTACCTTGTAGTTACTTCCACGGAAAAACTCTGTTTTGTTATTTAGCTTCGGGTTTAGAGAGTAAAATTCGAGTGAAATTGTTATTTCCTTACATTTTGGAATTTACCTCGGAATTCACCCATCTAATCCTACGTCCATCAAACGGTAAATCACATCTGATGCCAGAGAGAGAATTTAACATGGCAACCAGCAACAGCCACACCGTGTTGAACAACCAATTAAACTTATTTTAATCTTGACACCTCTATCCACCACTTTGGTCTAATTATAGTAAAAGTTTATAAACAAAATATACCACCGATATTTTTGAAGGCAACTATTTAGAAGGAATTTATTCGATTTTTTCTCAGGTACCGGCCTAGTTATGAAAACTCCAGTTATCACAAACAATGATCAGTTCCCAGGAATAGTATAGTCACTCGATATTTTTCAATCGGTGTGAAATTAATGATGAATTATGAGCAAGAGGAGATTGGAACAGCGATATGATAACGTTTACTTAGGTGATACAGGTTGTCTCAAAAGTATGGCATTTCGACAGTTTTACTCTAGATTCAAGAAGGAACTGAGAAAAGCGTCAGTGGACCACCTCTTGACCTTTCCGAACTCCTAAACTGGAAGTCAAATTTTTACTTCTACGATCTCCACCAACGTGCAAGGCAATAAAGTATTATGGTTCATTTTGAGGTCCCCGAGACGATTGAGATCGTTTCCAGACTGATGTCTGTCTGGATATCTCTTGTCGTTCTCGCAGCATTCAAGAAGGAAGGTTACGCGGACAGTTTTTCTACTTCACCAGACCGGAGCGCAGCTTTGACTGCGAATGACGGCTGAACTGGAGAAGATAGACATATGCCCCCGAGGATTTTTTGTAGATTAGTGAATTCTCTACAACTTTGTCCTTGACAGTTTTCACACATCTCTCACCGTTCCAGAAGAATGACTGCGGCGCTTGTTCCCATGGTTCCCGGGACGACTGGAGATGAATTTTCAGTTTTTCTTATGCAGTTCTTCATTCTCTACATCGCCATATTTCTTTATTTTGCCCCTAATTTGTTCCAACTTGAATCATTATTTTACTGGACTATTGTATAATGTAGTGCCTGCCTTGTAATTCTTGCCTACTAATGAAAGACTATTGCAAATACTAACATAAGGTATTTGTTTTAATTCACTAAAGTAATGTGTTTTTATTTATATATTATTGTTTGACATCGCTGGCTCTATGGATGTAGTTCCCAACGGAGTAATGAAGCTATTTACTATTATTAATTTACTCGTCGAGAAAATATTGTGGGACCACAACAGATTTTTCCAATCATTTTTCGTATAGGCTTCATTTCATTTCATATATTTTCATTTCATGTCAATGCCGTATAGTACCGTTAAAATTCGATACTTTTGAACCTTCGAGATTTTTTATATCCTTGTAACTAAATATAACTAAGAGAAAAAATGAAAGATTTTTTTTCCATCCAAGTGTTGAAAAATATAAAAACTGTCTTCGTCCTGGTATTATTTCAATCAAATTAAGACACGAATAGAAGAACGCGCGATAGCAATTTCCCGGCGCATCCGCCAACTAGCACTTCCCCTGCTCCAAGCGCATCCGCCAATATCGCTCCCCCGCTCCCAGCGCCAAACAGCCCCTGAATCCCCTCCTGCCTTCGCCGTCACTACATCTTCAACCGCCGTCCGACGTGCACGCTTTCTTGCGATTTTCACAAGATCCGGCCCTGTACTCCGCGGTTCAAAGGGCCGCGAGCGAGACGACAGGATCGCACCCGTCAAGCGTCGGAGCGAGACGGGCCGCCGGAGACGATCCGCGGGTAAAAATGCAGCCCGCGCAAGAGAGACCTCTGGCGGCGGAGCCGGCAAAGCGCAGTGGAAAGAGACGAAATGTGGCCAATCCCAGACGTGGTTTTTGAGGCCTAGCCGTGGTTAGTCCCTCCCCTGACATGCCGCACACACCAAGCCACCCCCGTTTCATCCCCGTGTCGCGCGTACCCCCACTCTTGGGGGTGCACACACACACACACACACACTTACACAGTTTTCAGCTGTTTTCTCCCGCAGAGGCGTCAGACTATTGCCGGATCTTGCGGAGGTGTGTCGCTCCCCTCCTTGAGGAAAAGAAAACTTTTTACTGCGAAACTTCCACTTTATTCCCTAGTTTCTTCGAGAATATCAAGTTCTGATAGTCGTGAAGTAATCAGTACGTGGACTAGCTGCAAGCGTATTTATATTTATTCAATAATGGGAACCTCCTTACCAAGTGAATAGGGCTTATTTTCAGCGAAGGATACCATTATGTAATAGTGTTTATCCAATCCTATTGAATAATGCACGCATTATCACGCGCAGACATGCCTGCATTTTTCAATAAGACTGGATAAAGCATAGTATTCCACTCGCGGGTATAATGACTATTACTCATTCGGATGCTTTAGACACTCGCCAAGGCTCGTGTCGGCACGTGCATTCTCATGAGTGAGAAGCAATCATTACCATGCTTGTTGAATAATATACTATTATTACGGAATTTCGAAGATTTTTTCTAATAAAATTTCAATTTTGATGAAAGTGATGGTATGGTACTGATGGTTTAAGATATACTGATCACAATCTGAAGTGGGCCACCCAACAAATTGCTCGGTTTTTATTCTCTGTCAATCACTTGATATTCATCAGATTTTGAAATTACTCACACCAACTTCCTACTTTCACCATCTGCAAATCCTTGTTAGTTGTGACAGCGATGTGCTTAATACAGGGTGGTGAAGGATACCTTGCAATTTTGTACTTCTTTGAAATGGTGCAGGAACTTTTGTGGCCACCCTATAATTTTAAGATTTGCTGTATGCGGTAGTCAGTAGTATAAGGAACTCATATTTTATTAGATTGATGCTCTATACGTTGCTCAGTTACGAAAATATGTTTTTTTTTATTTCTTATTTTAGTTACTTTATCACGTTCATTTATACTAACTTTCTTTTAAATTATATTTAAATTGGGCAGAATAATATTTCAATAGAAAGTTGGACCTGGTCTGGACCGCACTACTTTTTGGTGAGATCTAAACATACCTTCAAACAGGTTTTTGATAGTCGCCACAGGGATTTCTCTCCACTTCGCGGTTAGAGCATCCAATAAGTTCTTGTCTTGTAGTGAGTTGTACTGGTAATGCTGTCAGTCTTCTTTGGAGAGCATCTCATATGTGCTCAACTGGATTGATATCGGGTGAGAAGTTCAGCCATATCATTGAGTTGATTTAATTATTCACGAAAGATTCATTCCTCATATTGCCATGTTACATTTATTATCATTGTTATTGTTTCAATTTTCAGAGTCATTTCTGCTAAACTCATAGAAAAACTGTTTATAGCAACATTAATAACTGTCAAATTGATCGACTCAACTCGAATACCCACTTGATTGAATATTTGAAGTCACCTGTGAAAGTTAGAATCAGTGCAGCGCGAAAAATCACCTCAAAAAAAATCGTATTCCTGTAACTATGCAACCTGGAGCATCAAGCTTAGGAACAATGAGTTTCTCATACTATTATGGTTACCAAATACAGCAAAATCCAAAATTAGAGGGTGGCCACGAAAGTCCCTGTACCTGTAAGAAGGATTTGTCTTGGAGTTGGTGTAATTTATTTCAAAGTCCGATGATAGTTTTCAAGAGATTGGCAGATATCAAAAACCGAATAATTTTTCGGGTAACCCACTTCAAGTTGTGACCAGTATATTACAATAAATTCACAGCACTGCTAACTTTTCCGAAACAATTTTTCTCGCGATGTCGAATGGACAGGAAACACGATAGTTTTTGTCAGGTGGCTGTAACATTTTCGGTTCTGTTTCTTTTTCGTGTGGGGCAGCGATGAGGGCGGCAGCTCAAACTATTTTTCTTGTAATGTCGAATGGACCGTGCATGAGCGCAATGGTTTTTGTCCTGTGGCTGAAACTTCTCTAATTCTTTTGAAAGAAACAAAGCTCTCCGACTACCACAACATCAGACGGTCGAACCGCAACTGCACAGATACGTAACTATTTCGCCCCTACTGGGGAACTGGGTGCACATCGTTGCGCAGGCGTGCTCAGCTCAACCATCCGATGCTGTGGCAGTCAGAGAACCCATGGTAATATACACCCAAGAGGCTACTAGTACTAATATGTGAGTCTTCCAAGCGGCGCCATCTATCAAAGGCATTCCACAGATACTATATATTCCAAGGCATCAGGCACGCGAGGAAATTGACAACAACCGTCTGATGTTGTGGTAGTCGAAGAGCTTTGTTTCATAAAAATGCGAGGAGCCCGCTATATATGGCCCTAAGATGCGCAATATTCATTTATATTTGCGTGTTTGTTGTTCTTTAATTCTGTTTTTTTTTTGTAGGGGGCGGTGTGTGGGGACGATGAACTTCAATTAAAAAAAAAAGATTTTCCGATATTTCTTAGAACTTCAACAATTTTTTCAAAGGTGCTTTTTTCAAATGACGCATCAAGTGTGATATATTTTCATAATCAGGATGAGAACGTAATCTGTTCCCATATTAAAATACAGGTGTCCAATTTCAGACAAATTTTTGGATGTGCCACCCTTTTAGCCATAACCACATAAAATTTCAGTAGACAGATCCGGAACCTTTGGAAAAAAAATCGCGTTTCTCGTCAATTTTGAGCTAACAGCTGACAGGCCAACTGAACGTTGATTGGTCACGATGGTTAATGGTTATACTATACTATCCAAAGAGTAATACAAAATTCTTGTTACGGATTTGCTAAGGTAGGGGGGTCGGGCTCTCAACAGATTTGTTATAGAATAGGCATAGGACGTGTTTTCAGCTTTAACAGTTTAGGCCAGTCAACCTGACTCAAAAAATGTCCTATATTTACAAAACGTATACTCTCGCTGAATTTCTGCACACACCTAGGGAATCCCTCACGGAGCCCCGGACCGCAAAAATCCACCAAAATTTTCTTGGGCTTTCCGAGATAAGGGTGTTTTTCTATATCTCGATTGCTATTGGTTGACTTTCGATTTTCTCTTTTTTTGGAATGTTCGGAAAAATATTTGGAACAAGTTGTGTTCAGAACTTTTCAATAACTTGTCGAGAAAAAGTGCCAGAAGCCGAAAACACTCGTCTTTTAGGGGGTGGTTTTTTTTCAATTTTCTATCCGCTTTTCTATGATAGTTATAGAGAAAATTTCTAACAAAAGTTGTAGCTCCTGTAAGTCTCTACAAGTTTCAACCTAAAAATTTTTTGTGTCGCGAAAATTACCCACCCCAGAGGGCTAAAATCAACTTCGTTTGGAAAATATTTCCAGGTGTGGGGGGCATCGATTCCAACTCCATCGTGTGTGGATCTAAACCTAACCTTTGGAATAAAAAGGAATAACAAAACCTTTGTACAGTGTTACTTTTTTGAAAAAGACCCACCCCCGATGTTTTGCTGCACAAATTTTTCTTGGGAAAAAAGCGGAACAGGTCGATTTTTATTTCAAGAGGGACATCTAAACACGTGATGACAAATTTTTATCCTCAACCCTTCGTCCCCACCCTACCCTATTTTCAAATTTCAAACGGCGTCACCTACCTTGTTGTACATCAAATTGAAAGTAATCAAATTCCCTTTCTGTCAAATATATTTTAAATTGTCTCAAATTACCCCTCCCACCTCTTTCAAAATTATCTCATTGTTAATGCAGGAAAGTTTTTCCCTCATCATTACGTAACTCCCGATTCCTGAGTATCAGATTTTCCAGTAAAAACAGGTCGATTTTTATCCCGAAGAGGACACCTAGAACACGTAGTGTCAGATTTTTATCTTCAACCCCCTCGTCTGGACTTTGCCCCACTTTGAAAGTTCAAATAGCTTACCTATATGTATGTGATACATCACAATGAAGATAATAAAATAGTCTTTCTGTCAAACAAGTCTGAAAAGTTTTTATCAAGTCACTTTCAACCCTTTTCTAAATGATCTTTGTTCATAAATTAAAGGAAAGTTTTTTCTCTTATCAACTTCCAATTCTTGAATTCTATTTCGGATAGGATTCTATTCCAGGACACGTGTTGCCAAATTTTCATCTCCAACAAAGTGTAGAGGAGCAGAGGGTGGTTGAGAATACTTATTTGAAATAATTTTTCCCAGGATAAAAATTTTATTGTCTTTATCACAAGAATCGCAAGATAATGCTATTTGAAATTTGAAAGTAGGGTAGGGTGGGGACGAAGAGGTTAAAGATAAAAATTTGACAATTCGTGTTCTAGGTGTCCCTTTCGAAATAAAAATTGACATGTTTTCACTGGGAAATCTGATACTCAAGAATCGGGAGTTAGGTAATGAGGGAGAAACTCTACTGCAATAACAATGAGAGAATTTTGAAAGGAGCTGGAGGGGTGAATCGAGACAATTTAAAATATGTTTGACAGAAAGGGAATTTTATCACCTTCAATTTGATGTATCACCAGGTAGGTGATGCCATTTGAAATTTTGAAATAGGGTGAGATGGGAGCGAAGGGTTGAACATGAAAATTTGTTATCACGTGTCTCAGATGGCCCTCTTGGAATAAAAATCGACCTGTTCCGGTTTTTTCCAAGGAAAAATTTGTGCAGCGAAATATCGGGGGTGGGTTCTTTTCAATAAAGTCACCCTGTACAAAGGTTTTGTTATTTATCAATTATTAGTAAAGTAAGTACGAACATAAATGAGAATTTGGCCTTTTGATCCTCACACGATGGAGTTGGAATCGATGCCTTCCACACCTGGAAATATTTTTCAAACGAGGTTGACTTTAGCGCCCTCTGGAGTGGGTAATTTTCGCGACACAAAAAAATCTTAGGATAAAACTTGTAGGGATTCACAGGAGCTACAACTTTTGTTGGGAATTTTTCCCATAACTATCATAGAAAAGCAGATAGACAATTGTAAAAAAAAACACCCTCTAAAAAACGACGGTTTTTGGCTTCTGGCACTTTTTCTCGACAAGTTATTGAATAGTTCTAAACAAAACTTGTTCCAAATATTTTTCCGAACATTAAAAAAAAAAATCGAAATCCAACTATTAGCAACCGAGATATAGAAAAACACCCTTATCTCGAAAAGCTCAAGGAAATTTTGGTGGATTTTTGCGGTTCAGGGCTCTGTGGGGGATTCCCTAGGTGTATGCAAAAATTCAGCCAGAGTATACGTTTTGCCATTCCAAATTCCCTATTGACTGGGCCTAGTTGGAAAACATGGGAAAGACCGTCTGACCGTCTGGTGTTGTGTTAGTCAGACAGCTCTGTTTCATCAAACATGCGAGGTGCCTGCTTTATGCCCCTAACCCCACCAAACTTTTATCAACGCGATAACTTTATCACTCTGATAGTAACTAAGCAACTGGCCATCCTATTGGCTGGTGCATAGCAACTATCAGCATGATAGATTTAATCTGCTCTTAAAATTTTGGTGGAACCCGAGGTAAGAGACGCAATATTTTTATTTGCGTGTTTGTTGTCTTTTATAAAAAATTGTCAAAGTTCCGCCATTTAATTATTCAAAGTCTATCCGATGGATTGGAACAGATTTGCAATAATTCACATATAATAGATTTCCCCTTGAGTAAGTAGGCACTCAACTCTCATCCTCATCATGCAACTTATAATTGATGACGAGAAAAAAACACCCTGCCTAAATACCTGCCAATCTCAAGAAATGCCGTGTAAGCCTTTTCAAAAGAACAGCAGCCCCGGTTCTTACCCTGACCACTTTCCGCCCATCGTTCCATTGACGAGCTTTTCACTCAAGGTTAGCCTCCAACCGAGACTCATTTATCCGACCTCAGCGAAGTCACAAGTGACAATAATGAATGATTGTTGTATCTTCTGTTTGGGACCTTGGTCCACAATAGGTGTTGAACTCACATTGGCCAGTTAAACGAGCGCATAAATGCGAAGCTGATCGTCTCTCTTTCGGGTAAAAAATGATTGTCGTTGGTGGTATAGGGTGTAGCAGAGCTTCCAGAATTTCAATAAAAGCCATCAATCATCCGCGCGCCTCCTTTCGAGCCCTTTGCTTCCCGTATCAAACTTCGATAATCTACAAAATGCAATAACACGTGTGTAAAACATTAGAGCTGTCATGTGCAAGCGCTGCTTCAGACGCGGCATTGATTTATTCCCAGAGAGCTAACAGCACCATATAGGAAGGGGGTGGAATCGACGCTTGTAGTTTATTAGTATATGAGCGTATATTAGGGGTGTTCCAGTTAGAAATTCACCCTCTCTGCTTCCGTTTCTTTTCATTTTTACAGTATTAATCACAAAAGGAATTTAGGAGTATGTGGCGATCCTGCAAAAAATCGTGATGATTCACTTGAATTCCTCTCATACTTTTCTGTCATATTATGCAGCTTTGCCACTGCAACTAAACTGCATTTTTCGTCATATAGAAAACGGAAACCAGAGACATGTTGTACTGTAGACTCACCGATATGGAAAGTTAAAACTAATAACTAATCAATGTGTCTTATTGCCTTTGAACTAGTGGTTGAGTCGATCTAAACACTCTCATGCCCGTATTTATAGTCGTGACTTGAGGTCCACCTTGACGAAGTACCACTTGAAAACAAGGTGGACCTCAAGTACCACTTCTGTTTCATAGACAAATGTTCGGCTTTTCTCGTAATGGAGTTTTTCTTGAGGACCACTTTTAATGATCACCACCCTGGCGGGAAGTAATCACTTGATTAACTTTGAGATTTGACAGATTTTCGACATCCGCCCTCGACATATACAGGGTGTTTCAGGGATGATAGAAAAAAATTGAACTGTGGGTAGATTTCGTCAAAATATGACGAAAACCTATATACCATTTTGCAAAGTTTGGCCTAATGACGAAGATACAGCCCGCCAAAGTTCACTTTATTGGATTTAAAATTTTTTCAACTCAGGAACGCTTCGACAAATTCAGCTTGATTTCAGCATAAGCTGATTTGTCATAATTATCTATCAACCTGTCAAATTTCGAAAGAATCCAATTAGTGGCGTAGAAGTTATGAGGGGTCACCTTAAGTCAACTTTTCTTCGGATACTTCTGAATTATTGACTCTCAAAACTTCTACACCACTGGTTGGATTCTTCCCAAATTTGGCAGGTTGATAGATAATTATAACAGACCAGCTTTTGCTGAATTGAAGCTAAATTTGTCAGAATGTTCCTGAGTTACAAGTTTTCAAAATCCGAAAAAAGTGAACTTTGGAGGGCTGTATCTTCGTCATAAGGTCGAGCTTTGCAAAATGGTACATAGGTTGAAACGACCCCAGCTATCTTCTTGTACCCCTGATTGGGTAGGCAACCCTTTAAACTGGCATTTGATTCAACTTGTTTGAAATAAATCACTTTTCTTGCTTTTGAAACCGCTTGGCCGATGATCATCTAGTATCAGGACGACATCCCGTTGTGCCTCTTTTCTTGTTGTTCGATTATAGAGCTCTCGAGATTGTTGAGATAGGTCTGACTACGAGTTTGAACACAATAAGACACAGTATAAAATTTTAACATAACAGCAATCTATTGACCTCTATGTACAATTCAAAATGTTTAAATAATGGCTCGCTCCTATACCTAGTCCTACCATCACCACGCAGGCTAAATTATATGAAAGATCTAACCTATTCCCGAAGAAATAACTTTCCTCTAATTATTTTAGACGTCCCAACACCCCAACCCTCCGACGAACACCTGACTCTACACCTTGACTGACATTTAATTCTGACTGGATTTCGCGGTTCAAAGTTCTTTTTGTGGTTGAATCAGATCCAACATTTATGTTAGTGTTGGAGGTTATGTTAGGGTTAGGCCCGGCTTCTAGACACAGGAAAGAGAAGAGTGACTTCGACCACGAGTGCTATCCAAGATTTGTGGACCGGTGTGTGTATGGTAGCCCACCTTATTGTGGCATTCTTTTCAAAGGCTGTTGTTTCTTTTTGGGCCATGGTCTCTTTTAGTCCGGATGCTAGTTGAAAGTACCTTGCATTTTCTGATGAGAAGATGCCACTTGGTGGAAATGTTCTCTGCATCGTACTCTTCCGATCCAGAAAGGTAGCCATCAGCGCCATCTATGCTGGTGGCGTATAAAGGGTGATACAGAAAAAACAGTTGAAAAATAATATTCAATCAACCGACGCATGTGGAGACGTGTAATTCACCAGATACATTAACTGTTTTGTACATAAATAAGTGATTCTTCGAGATATTTACACAATACTTGGTATTTTCACAAAAAGTAATGTAAGAAATGATATAAGCTGGGTAGCCAATTTCGAAGCCAACTGTTTCCAGAAATACGATTGTCAACTTTTTTTTTCCTCTTGAGCACCATCTTGAATCTTCCCTCTGAGGCATCGTTCAAAAAGTGATCGGTTATCATAATGATGGTAACATGTGATCATTGCATCGTATAGACAACCCCCTCCACATAATTTAGTGAGCTCTTCGGCGGGAAAGAATTGCCATTTACGTATTTTTTGGCTCTTCAAAGCTTCAGTGCTCATGATGGATGGCATTTGCAACATCTGAAATGGTGAAATATGTTACGCATTCTGAACCTAAATGTACTTTGAGGTAGCCTACCAAGTTTCACCATCATCAATTGAGAGGTTTGTTCTTAAAAGCTGTTTGAAAAAAATTTGTGTCGCTTTTTTATGAAGAAAACAAAATATTGGGTCTCTCGCCCTTACTTAATCCCTCATTGAAGATAGCCTGAAACCGAAAGTCTCCGAAATTATTATGATAATGGTTCGGGAATTGCTCTCCCATGTGTGGTTGTCAAAAATTGCATAGTTGCGTTCAGATTCCAGACAGAGAGCGACAAAAAAGTCCATGCAGTAGAAAATAAATAAATTACAATCGAAAAAAAACTAGCCTATAGCTGTCTAGAGACCTTGCTTTTTATAACATAAATGTGCAACTTGGTACACTGTTAGAGCCTCAAGTTAGTAATGTCCTAAGTCTTTTACATACGATTGAGAGTCTCACAGAATCTGTGTATTGCGGGAAACCTATCTAAAAAGAACATTTCAGGAATTTCTCCGTTGCAATGAAATTTGCTCGGGAATTTGTGTCTTTTTTACTGCATGAACTTTTTTGTCGCTCTCTGTCTGGAATCTGAACGCAACTATGCAAATTTTGACAACTACACATTGAAGAGCAGTTCTCACTGAACCATTATCATGAAAATTTTGAAGACCTTCGGTTTCAGGCCTTCCTCAACGAGGTATCAAATAAGGGTGAGAGATCCAATATTTTGTATTTTCCATAAAAAAATTAAAGCAATTTTGTTCAAACAGCTTTTAAGAACAAACCTCTCAATTGATGATCGCGAAACTTGGTAGGCTACCTCAAAGTACAACAAGGTTCATAACGCGTGACATATTTCAACATTCCAGATGTTACAAATGCCATCATGGGCACTAAAGCTTTGAAAACCCAAGAAATACGTGAATGGCAATTCTTTCCCGCCGAAGAGGTCACTAAATTATGTGGAGGAGGTTGTTTTCACGATGCAATGAATACATGTTACCATTATCATGATAACCGATCTTTTTTTCAACGATGCCTCAGAGGGCAGATTCAAGATGGTGCTCAAGAGAAGAAAAAAAGTTGACAATTGTATTTTTGGAAATAGTTGGCTTGGAAATTGGCTATCCAGCTCATATCATTTTTAACAATACTTTTTGTAGAAATGTCAAGTATTGTGTCAATATCTCAAAGAATCACTTGTTTATAGAGAAAAGAGTGTTTTTGTTATTTTTTCTGATTTTCCGAAAGTTTGGAAAAAAAGTTTTCGGAAAAAAATCCGAAAGTTGGTGCGAAAGTACCGAAACCGGTGCTCTTGGGCGGAGTGGTGTGTATTGACATTTTGGTCGCTCCCGGTAGAAAATCAAAAATTCCAAATTTGACGGCCTTGCAGGAAAATTAATATGCACGGCTTCCAGGTGAAATCTGAGGCCGTTTCATCATCCACACCGTTGAAGAAAACTTCAGCTATATATTAGTACAACAATATTCATATTTATCGGGATAAAACATTGAGATAGGTAATGTTGAAAATAATGGTGAGTTGAAGTCACTCCTTCGTTGAAAAATAGAGCAGCAAAAGTTTTGTTCTCATAAATGAATCAAGGGGATGCGGATTTATTGATGATCACACAAAAACGACTCAACAATCTATTTGTGGTCAAAAAGGAAAATATTTTTCGATTTGTTGACCAGACAAAGAAATCTTTTTTTTTCTCAAAGAAGAGTGGAATTGACATGACAAAAAATGTTATGATGGTCAAGAACAAAGTTGTTTAGGTCCTGTACGGTAGATAAGGCGGTACTGAATGGTGCATGGTGAAAGTTCTGACATCTTGAAATTTTGAGGGGCCCCCAGTCGCCCCCCAATGGACAAATTTTTGAGTCCTGCGGGTCAGATCACTTGAAATTCTACGTTGTTTGCATCTGCCAAATTTCATTGCAGTATCACAAAGTGTAGAATCAGGGTCATTTCGCTAGCGTACCGCTGCAACTACTATTGTTGTGCCTAATTTCGTTTCTTGATTGCAAAAAACGAGGCTCCTACGATTTTTCAAAACAAGCCTTGAAATTACAAAAAATTTCAATTTTAAAATGTTCATCGGCAGAACTGCCACTAATTGGAAAAACGAAAATACGCTTGTAATAGAGCTTGAAAAGCTGAACAAGAAAATAAAATCAAAAGTGGGGCGTTTTTTTTTTTAAATCTTTGTTTTAGTTATAGCGCAAAAATGGAACATCCTGTATAGTTGAAAATAATTTCACTGGTTAGAACTTTTCAAATCAATAATTTGAATTATCACACCTTTGTCTCTATCTCGTAAGGGAAGGGCGCTAGGAAAGCCCGACGCACTGTTGCAGGATTCTGTATAGGGTGACAATGAGAGGAGTACGAATTGACCTAACTTCAGACTGGTTTCGTTGTGAGAAAATTAGTTGCAAAATTTTTTTGTGTCACATTTTTGAGAAGCGTGCCACACAAAAGCTGTGTAGATTATTTGACCATATGAAATAATTTCCTCTATCAGCCCTCAGAAGTGATGAGGATCTGGATCTCTTGGACACCTTGATTGATTCAGAATGCACCAATCGCAAATATCTCTTAGTTTTTGTCCTAGATTAGCAAGAAACTACACTTGAAATCGATGACATAGGTTCAAAATCACTGTGCTAGTCAGGTAGAAGGTGGAAAAATTTGGTTTCCAAACATTCGTGGACAAAAATGTGACAAAAATAATGATCCAGATACAAAAATTCAAAAATCCAAAAGACCGAGCTGGATTTACAAAAAAAGACAAATGTTTATCTCACCTTCACTGCGCAGAACGTGGTAAGTTCATAACGTAGTAGATAACGAGTAACGAGTACGATACTTCTGAGCAAAAATATCAGGAAATGTTTTGTTACAGTGGAAGCGTTGCGCTGTGTTCCTGATGTAACACAGCACACACCGGTTCCCCGACTATTATTGTTTGAAGGTGTTGTACTCAATCAACCAATCAAACAAAAGTTTATTGACCATTAAAAAGCTGCCAGGCAGCGAACATGGTATGTCAGATTACATAATAATGTATAATCACATTTATTGTATAGGTACAAAATCACATGGGTATACACATAAGACGAACAGGTAACATTTTGTCGGGGACGACTTGTTACTGGACGCGACCGACGAAGTCGTCAACGTTGTATAGGGGACTGTCAACGAGGACCCTCTTCAGCTCGTTCTTGAATCCTGTACTCGTATGAATCGCCTTCAGGGGATCAGGCAAGGCGTTGTAGATCTTCACACAGTTATAGTATGGCGACTTTTTGAATTTCGCGGAGGTATGTGTCGGTATGCTCAGCTTGGTGGAGCCTCTCGTTCGGTAATGGCCGAAGTCTTCATTCCTCAAGAACAGATGTTTGTTCCCGTGAGCAAACAGTGCACATCTGTACACATAAATGGCGTGTAGTGTCAGCAGCTTCTTGGATCTGAAGGTTGGGACACAGGACTCTCTCGACCCCAAGCCGAACATCAGCCGCAGAATCCTCTTCTGGAGTATGAACACCCTGGATATGTTCGTCGCTCGACCCCACAGTATGACATTGTACTGCAGGTGTGTGTATACCATGGAGTAGTAGCCCGCGATAAGTGTTGCTTCCGAAACCATGGGTTTGAGCCTCAACAGAGCGTAATAGGCAGAGTTGAGCCTGCCACATACGGAGTCGATCTGCTCTCCCCACGAGAGCGCCGAGTCCATCCAGACGCCCAGGAATTTAGTGGAGGCGAAGCCGTCCTGGATCTGATGTGTGTGCGATATTGATTTGCAAAATTGCAGACAGATCGTCTTGTCGGCATTCAAGATGAGGCGATTCTTCCGGCACCAGTTCTCCATGGCCCCAGCGACCTGATCCCTCGAGGCCAGTGTCTCCTCGAGTGTCTCCCCCGAGACCACCACTGAAGTGTCGTCGGCGAACTGTACCATTTGGCCCGGAAGGTCTAGGTCGTTCACGTACAGGTTGAACGTAAGAGGTGCAAGAACGGCCCCCTGAGCGGCACCCAGGTCAGTTCCATAGATGTTGGAACGATTTCCATTTGCCACAGAACACAGCCTTCTCCCACTGAGGAACGAAACAATCCAATCCAGGATAGCGCCCCTTATTCCCTGGCAGTACAGCTTGTCTCTTACAAAGCCGATGTCGATGGTGTCGGAGGCTTTCGACAGGTCAAAGAAAAGCCCCATTACTTTCCGACCTTTCTCCAGCTGCTGGTAGATCTGCTGCACGAATTCGAAGGAGGCGGTCTCAGTAGATCTCTGCTTTCGAAAACCATGCTGTGTGTTGGATAGAACTTCGAATCTGTCCAGAAACGCTGCAACCCTCTCATAGACCACTCGCTCAAAAATCTTTGAGAACGTGCTTAAGAGTGATATTGGTCGATAATTGATTATGTTCGCTCTGTCTCCCTTCTTGATTCCGAGTCAAACCGTTGAATGTGACGGACGTATCTGTACCACTCCCGAATAAACAAATAGCGTGCCTTCCAAACGAGATTTACCATCGAGATGGCACCAACAAAGGAAACAAGGTCCACTGTTACCAGCAAGGAAGCCACCAACAAGAGCGATTGGACTGATTTCATAAAAGGACCGGAATTTTCATCAATACTATCCGATATTGTTACGACGGAGATCGAAAAACTCGACAAGAAAATGACAACATTCAAGACTGAAATCTTGAAAGAGATAAGTAATATCAAACTAACTATCATTCAATGCTGTACAGATTGTAGCTCAACCATATCTGAAAGAATCGACAGCCTGGAGGAAGGCATTAGAAAGATTACATCAAAAGCCACAGAAGACGAGTCATTATCAAAACATGGTAAGCTGCAACGTGCTGAGAAAAAACCATCGGCGCTATCGGAATCAACAACAGTACAAAGAAATAAAAATAGAACTGACAAAAACGACCCCGATAAGCACAGCCCGGGTATATCAAACAAATCAGCTGCTTTGGAAGGTACGAATAGAAAAGTAAACAACAAGGATCCCCAAGTTGAAAATCGAAAGAGAGCGAAAGGGAAGAACCACGAAAAGTCTTGCATCGGAACGGGGGAATGTAATGTAACAGATCCCACTCTTTTTGCAGGCCGTCCCTCAAACAAAAACAAGAAAGCATGGCTCTTTTAATCACGAATAACTGACAACACTTCAGCCGAAGTAGTATCGGCTTATATCAAGAGGAAAACTAACTGCTCTGATGAAGACTTGATAGTAGAAGAAATAAGCACAAATTATCATCGTGCTGACAGCAAATGTTTCAAAGTTGGAATAAATTTTGAAAACAAAGACAATCTTTACGACCCTGCCTTTTGGCCGACAGGTGTTAGTTTCAGACGCTATGTAATACGATACGACAATAAAACTCGGTCAGGTGATTTTTTAGAGCATCCAAACCAGCATTAAGAAAAAATACTGTACACCATAACTCTTCAATATTTTGCTTGTATCAGAACGTGAGAGGTCTTAACACGAAAACCCTACAGTTTCTCAATTCGATTGGTACCAGCAAGCCAAAAATCATTGCCCTGACCGAAACCTGGCTACAGCAAAATATTGAATCACATGAGCTGCTTGGCGATGACTACACTGTATCTAGATGCGATCGAGACTTGGGAGCTCTATCCTTGAAGCGGGGTGGTGGGGTCTTGTTAGCTGTGTCTAGAGACTTCAGCTCCGAGCCGCTGGACCTCAGTGTGCTGCATAGTTCGTACCCCCAAATTGACGCTGTTGCTTCCAGAATACGGATTGAGAAGACATTCAATCTGACAGTCCTGCTCCTCTATATACCTCCATCACTCTCACCTGACGAGTATGGTCAGTATCTTGATGAGTTGGGGAACGAAGCGTTTCTGTTGACAGACAGTCTCCTGATCCTGGGAGATTTTAACGTTCCTAATCTTGAAGATTGCCGTAGTTCCAAAGCCACACACCTTAATGCTTTCACCAGTTTCTTTGATGTCCGGCAGCACAACCAAGTTCGAAATTTTAACAGCCGTCTGCTCGACCTTGTGTTCTCGACAACGGCTCGACAATGTTCAGTGGAGCGGGAGATGGATCCCCCTGTACCGGAAGATGACCATCATCCAGCGCTATGTATTGAGATCAAAGTCGAAATATCAAGACATCCATCTATCCCAACAAACATAAATACAAGCTACTGTTTCAAAAAAGCAAACTTTATCGGTCTGTACGACGCCGTGAGCAAATTGGACTGGACTTCTCTGTTTGATCAACAAGAGACAGACAGGGCTTGCGACGAACTTTATGCGATATTATATCGTACTATGGACGATCACATCCCCAAGTCCAGGGCGAAAAAGTTCAAATCATCATACCCGGCTTAGTTTGATAAAAATATCATAAAAGACATCAAGATGAAAGCCACCCTTTTCAACAGACTGAAACGTTCACACGAACCTCACATTCGAGAGCAGTACACAGAATTGAGAGCCACCATCAAGGTAAACATCAGGCGAGCTTATGCAGAATACATCGAAGCAGTTCAATCAAGCATCAAAAAAGATCCTAACACATTTTGGAGGTTTGCTAAAGCCAGAAAAGGACGTTCGAGAATGGGGTACTTGCCCAATTTTTTTTTATTGGCTTAATCGAAAGAATGGGCAAAAATATTGTACCCGTATTTTTTCTTTTTCCCAAATTCCCAAAATTGCGGCCGTAGTGTCTGTTTTAAAAATATATTTGTGACGTCACAAATATACTAAAAACTAAACAAACAGCACTGTTGGGTTGAAAACTCAAAAAACTGTTAAAGTGGCTTAACAATATTTGAAAAATACAGACAAAAAAATTTCACTACAGTTTCCCTACTATTACCAACCTTTTGAAAAAAAAGACCGAAAAAAAAATCTTTCTAACCAATGGATATATTTTCCGGAAATTTTCAGGAAATACTATTTATTACTTATGTTGATGATTGAAAGCATTTCCAGTCAAATCTGTTTCATTGGCAAGTACCCCATTCCTGGAGCCGTGCAACGGGGTGGCGTCTAATGCGAGGGAGCCGATGCAGTTGCCGAAGCTTTTGCGGGTCACTTCCAGGCCGCTTACTCCATGCCGGTCGATGCAGGGCCTGCTGGTGGTGAGGATTGTTCCGGCGGCAACACATGTATCACTCTGAACTCACTGACGGAGGATGAGGTTCTCGCAGCCATGAAAACACTGAGTAATAAGTGGAGCTCAGGACCTGATTTCATACCGAATGTTTTTGTTAAAGATTGTGCGTCGGCGCTTGTCAGGCCACTGCTTCACATATTCAACATTGCACTGAAGACCTCCACCTTCCCTTCTCGTTGGAAATTGGCTAGAATATGCCCAGTCTTGAAGTCGGGAAATGACACTGTTGTTGAGAACTATCGTCCCATATCCATGATCTCCTCACTGGCCAAGGTCTTCGAGATCTGCATTGATAGATCGATGGCCGGCGTTGTTGCTCGCCGATTGCAATGGAGCCAGCATGGGTTTGTCGGCGGTAGATCGACGACAACTAATCTGGCTACGGTCACCCACGATGTGGCTACGTCACTGGACAGCAGAGGACAGACGGACATCATTTACACCGATTTTGCGAAGGCCTTCGACAGAGTGGACCATACAATCCTGCTGAACAAATTGAGTACTTTCGGCTTCCATCACAGATTGGTAAGCTTCTTCAAGTCCTACCTTGCGAACAGGGAGCAGTTTGTTGAGATTCACGGCCATCGCTCTCGGAACTACATGGCAACGAGTGGCGTCCCCCAAGGAACGAACCTGTCTCCGAGAATGTTTACCATCTTTATCAACGACATCACCAAGGGTATTTCGAGTAAAGTCTTGTTGTTTGCGGATGACCTCAAGATCTATAGGGATGTACGTCGCCCAGATGACTGCGTCCTGCTTCAGGGAGACCTCGACGTCCTCTCTTCATGGTGTACCGTAAACAATCTCCAGTTCAACACCAAGAAATGCAAAATAACCAGCTTCTCTCGATGTGAAGTCATCTATGAATACCCTTATATTCTGTCTGGAGCGGTTCTGGAACGAGGTACAGAATGTCGGGACCTTGGGATCACCTTTCAACCGACACTTAAATTTGATAGACATATATCTTCAATGGTGAACTCAGCATCCAGGACGATGGGCTACATTGCTCGCAACTGCTCCGAATTTAGGGATGGAACCGTTCTCCTGGCACTCTTCAACTCCATAGTACGTCCGAAGTTGGAGTATGGAAGTCTGATTTGGAATCCTCAACAAGAGGGACTGAAACTGCAAGTCGAAAAATTACAGAGGAAGTTCCTCAAGTTCGTGAGTAGGACGCTGGACGGGTACTACCCTCCCAGGGGTATCCCTCAAGGGGTCCTCCTTTGGAGGTTTGATGTTGATTCTCTCGCACACAGAAGGGAGGTGGCTTCGCTCATGCTTCTTCACGGGTTGTGCCATGGCTACGTCGACGACAGCTATCTTCTTGGGCAGATCTGCTTCGCGGTTCCGAGACTCCACACCCGTTATCACCGGACGTTTTGGCTGCCTAAAGCCAACACCAACGTCCTCCGAGCCTCCCCACTGCATGCAGCGTGCGAGCTGTACAATTCCAAGTGCCCTGACGTTGACATTAATCACGAGAGGAGGTCGAGGTTCAAAGGCTTGGTTTCAGATTCCTTGAAGCTTTAAAATGTGAATGTTAATTTTTATAAGTGATTGTTAAAGTTTATGTCATTTGTACCGTTTTAAATGTAACGTAACGTAACGTACATATTCTCAGTTCTCTGTAATTGGGCTCGACCTGTTGAGAATAAACCTATTATTTTATTTATTTATTGAAGATAGGAATCACCAGCGCGGTCTTTAACGAAGAAGGGAACTTTCCACTATTCAAAGAATTATTCAGGAGTATCGTGAGGGGCCCTGAAATTGATGCGCAGACATGTTTTAGCACTCTAGCCGAGACTCCATCAGTGCCACAAGTCGTTGTGTTAGTGAGCTTCATCAATATGGTCCTTACTTCATCCTCCTCAACGGGAGAACAAAACATTGTGTTTTCCTGCATTTTATTTGAGGTACATGTGTCGCTCAGATGCTTCCCGAAGTGGCTTGTGAGTTGGTCTTGTGCCATCGTAGCGAAATATTGTCCAAAAGCGTCAGCCACCCGGTCTGCTGGGATTTCCTCATCGTCGATCACCAGAGATATGTCAAGACGTTTTTTGGTTCTACCCAGCTCACCGTTAACTATGGCCCAGATTGCTTTGGTTTTGTTATTTGCCTCTTCGATAAGCTTCATATGGTAAGCTCTTTTGGTCGAGGTTATTGCGGTTTTGTAACATTTTTTCTTATCGTGATACGCTTTCTTGGTTCCAACTGAAGGAAAAGCTCTATACATATTGTATAGTTCATTGAGCTCTCTTCCTTCCCGTCTAATGGATTCACTCATCCATTACTCACTCCCTTTTTATTCATTAGGATATAGGTGGGATAAATCTTCCTTTTTTTCAAGCAGCAGTCCGGAAATATTGACCAGTTATTGTGCAAGAATGGAATGTAGTGAATTAGTACTGGTCACTTGAAACTGCACCTCGAGTTGTTCTCAAATTCTGAGCTATTCATTGTAGTGCGGCGGTTAGTCAAACCCACCTTGCATTCTATTCTAGAGCATTCATACTTGGCACAGTTGCAGTACATACCCACAGCTTTCTATCAGGGTAGCTATTCTTGAAAGTGTGGGAGAAACTCCCTGGGAGTTCTATATAATCCGTACTACACTGTTGTAGCGAAAGTTGCCTAAAAAAACACGATTTTAGGCAACATTTGCTACATCAGTGTCCTGTGGAATGTATTTTACTCCCAGGGAGTTTCTCTCGCACTTTCAAGAATAGCTACCCAGGAAGTGGAGAAAAGGTTGCAACCCCGAAAGAGCAGCGGGTCGCCTACCTAACAGGGGTAGATTTCAAGACCTCAACAAATCGTCTGTTTTTGGTGACTTCTATGGACGGAGATCGGTCTCTCACTTGGCTTTTATTAGTTTAAGGCATATGTACACCTTGGCGATGGGTCGTGGAAGCGGCTTGTCTACCTTCCAGGGGCACAAACAAGTAATACCGGAATCATAGAGTTTTCATTACAATTTTCAATAACTCATTCATTTTTCAAGATATTCGGTTGAGATTCGGTAGAACCATAGAGAGTAAAGTCAGGAAGAGAATGCCGTATGCTGTCACCGTCCTTGCCTGCTATATTCGAAAATACGACAGTCAACTGTTTTTTTTTCTGGTCGCCATCTTGAATCCACCTATTATTGAATATCCGGAAAATCAATCGGCAATACGAATCATGGTCTTGAGGAATAATGAAGATGCAAAAATAACTATGCTCAGTGATAAAATTCTTTTTAATTAACCAAAAAGAGCTGTAGGACCATTGGACACATTTTCACGAGTTTCATAGAGCTTTGGCGCTCATCATTGTCAAAATGACCATTGGATAGATGAAGGAGGGTGTTTGAAATCATCCAGTGGGATACAAAACCATTTTGATTCAAGTTCAGTCTTTCCGGAAATAGCCTGAAAATATTCTGAAGAAATGGGTAGTTCCAGTTGGGCTTGTAAGGACGATTGGAGCATGAAATTACCATGTAAGGTCCTTCTGCAGTGCAGAATTATTAAGACAGCTGCTTTTCTAAGCACATCGCGTCCAGAAATGGCATAACCTCGAAAACATGTGTCAAAACACAGCTAAAGTTTCTCTGTTGCTTCGCCGTTGACTGCCGTCTGTCAGAATTTGTACCACCCTGCTAAAAGGCTTGCGCTAAGATGGCCTTAAAATTGAAGGATGTATTGCATTTCTAAATAAACATTATCGAAAATAAACGAAGAGCGGTACAATATGGGCAGCCACAAAAGGAGGAACACAACAAGAGGAATCAGGAATGTGAGGTTAGATATGACAGACATGTAAATAATGACAACGTGGCAACGCTGCTTCATGTCAACTGCGGTCTCGCTTCCATTTCATTGACGGATGAGTTTGACCGCGAATTCAGTCGATTTAAACAGAGGGAGTGTGAAGAGCCAAATTTCAAGTTCTTTTCCCTAGGCCGATTTTTTTTTGTTTCATCTTCACTAATAGGCCAGTCAAATTAGAACAAATTTTTCCGTTTGAGGGAGAAAACTGTTGGAGTTTTGGAAATTTGACAGTAATGTCCGGTAAGGTGTACTGTTAAACATACTAAAAGTCCCCAACTCTACCTATCGAGCTCGAGCCGCCATCTTGGAAAAATGGTCCTTCGATCCAGTTTTCTGCTCATATTCCGCTAATCATCAGAGATATTCGAATAAATTCAATAAAAAATCAAGGCAATAAAATTGTCTACAAAAATTGTTTCATACCGATTTTTTCTCGTATCTGTTGAAATTAATTAAATTAAATTAACAAAAAAAAATCAAAAAATTAGCGATTTTTTGTCTATGGCTAGAGATATTGTCTTCAAAATTTGTGAAGATGTTGGCAGTCTACATCAATACTAAACGTGACAGTTAAGATAGAAAAAACAATTGCGAAAATATTTTTTAATTTTTTTTTTAATGAGGCAAAAATTTGGTTTTTGAGTTTGACATTTCCAACAGGGCGGAGTAAAGGTTTCAATCGAACATCAATCAGTTTTGATATTTACATATTGCAAGACAAGATTTCATCAGTATTGTGCCTTCACGAGCTTCTGGAATGCTCGATATGAATTAAACTGAAAGAATAATAGCTAAGTCCAAAAAGTGTTGTCGATTGGTTCTAAAGGTAACATTTTAAAACAAAAGACATCAGCAAAGGATATACAGAAGGTCCAAAAGTTATTCAACTGTACATCAGCCCAAAAGAACAAAATTATTCGATTTATTTGAAAGTTATTAGTCCTCAAACTTGACTTCACAAATTTCAGCCAGTCAAATAGGGAAAAGTAGAGAGAAGTAACGGTCGGAGTTTCAGAAATTTGACAGGAATGTTCGCTAAGGTATACTTATAAACATACTAAAAGTTCCCGCCTCTACCTGTTGTGCTTGAGCCGCCATCTTGGAAAAATGGTAATAAACTTGATCGAATGACCATTTTTCCAAGATGGCGACTCAAGCGCAATAAGTAGAGGCGGGGACTTTTAGTGTGTTCATAAGTATACCTTATCGAACATTCCTGTCAAATTTCTGAAACTCCGACCGTTACTTCTCTCTACTTTTCCCTATTTGACTGGCTGAAATTTGTGAAGTCAAGCTTGAGGACTAATAACTTTCAAATAAATCGAATAAATTTGTTCTTTTTCTCAGCAATGTGGAAGCTGTATTTTTGGCACCAGGTATGATCTACTACTTCCATTTTGTATCGTTACTTTTTGTTATACAGGGTGGATTTTCACATTTTGATTGATTCTCTTGTACTATTTTGGATAAGGCACATCAATATGGGGCTCATATACAGTTGAATGATCTTTGGACCTCCTGTATATCTTTTGCTGATGTCTTTTGTTTCGAAATGTTTTCTTCAGAACCAATCGACAACACTTTTTGGACTTAGCTATTATTCTTTCAGTTTAATTCATTTCGAGCATCCCAGAAGCTCGTGAAGGCACAATACTCATGAAATCTTGTCTTACAATATGTAAATATCAAAACTGATTGATGTTCGATTGAAACCTTTACTGCGCCCTGTTGGAAATGTGAAACTCGAAAACCAAATTTTTGCTTAATTTAAAAAAAAAAATGAAAAAATATTTTCGCAATTTTTTTTTTCTATCTCAACTGTCACGTTTAGCTTTGATGTAGACTGGCAACATCTTCACAAATTTTGAAGACAATATCTCTAGCCATTG
Source organism: Anaspis maculata (assembly GCA_949128115.1). Taxonomy (NCBI): domain Eukaryota; kingdom Metazoa; phylum Arthropoda; class Insecta; order Coleoptera; family Scraptiidae; genus Anaspis; species Anaspis maculata. The sequence continues at coordinate 66,577,885 of OX421966.1, read as the reverse complement.
GCAAAAATCGCTTATTTTTTGATTTTTTTTGTGTTAATTTAGTTTAATTAATCTCAACAGATTCGAGATAAAAATCGGTATGAAACAATTTTTGTAGACATTTTTATAGCCTTGATTTTTTTATCAAACTAAATTGAATATCTTTGATGATTAGCGGAATATAAACAGAAAACTGGATCGAAGGACCATTTTTCCAAGATGGCGGCTCGAGCGCAAAAGGTAGAGTTAAGGACTTTTAGTATGTTTAACAATACACCTTACCGGACATTACTGTCAAATTTCCAAAACTCCAACAGTGTTTTCTCTCCAGCGTCCCTTATTTGACTGGCCTATAAGTTTTAGGTACTTGAGCATCGATTTACATTAGAAAATCGCATTTTGTGATTTTCGTATAAAACCCCATTCAAAAATATGTTCAGCAGTGGCGGACTAAAGGGGGGGGCGGAGGGGCGGTCCGCCCCGGGCCTCGGGGCCTCAATCATCTAATGGGGCCCCCAATTCCTTTTGTTTGTAAAAAATACTGGAAAAAAATTGAGATAAAATCCAAAATTTTCAACTTTTCCCCTCAATGGTATTTTTTTTGTATATTAGGTGAGAAACATTGTTTTAGTTTTTTTTCTTCATTTTAAAGTTACCTTGGCAGGCCCCACATGACAACAGGTTTGGGGGCCTACACACAGGCAATAGAGGTGTGTCTGTATCAAGGAATCTCTAAGAAGTAAGAAATATTTTCACTTTGGGCTTTAGGGGCCCCGGCCCCTAATGTCAGAGTGCCAGGGGCCTTCAAGCCTTTGAAATTTTGTGTTTCATATTATGTATTTCTTATTTAAAAAAGGAAAAGACAAAACAATGAAATTATCTTGTCTGCGCGCTGCAGGTAGTAAAAATTCATATTATTCCTAATGTTGTATATACATAGGTACGAGGAGGTTTTAGCATTGAGTCAACAATCCTAATCCAATTCAACATCCAAAGCTGGAACCGAAAACTTCTCGTAGGTACAGGTGATCAGTGGCATAGCCAAAGGGGGCGAGAGTGGGCGAATGACCCCACTCTCCCACCTTCGCCCATGGCACTTCATCGCACACTAAACCGATACAGTGAAAATTTCTGGCGAAAACTTTCTGAAAAGAAGTTTGATTACCAAGTAATTTTGGTAAGAACGTCAAAGACCAAAATCGCGAAACGCATGGAATATACCGATTATCATCAGCATTATTATTATCATGCCCAAAAAATTTCGCCTGCTGCGCTACCTCTCGCCGACTTGCACCCTCGTTATTGCCTTTGCCCCTCTCTTTGCCCTCTCCGCCCTCAAATTCTGACTACGCCACTGTGTGTTTCATAGTCAAGTTAACAGAGCTCATTCTTTTGTTTCTTAGGCTTTTGCTCAATCACGGCGGGGCAGGGCAGGCCAAAAAGTCTGTCGGCCCCCCTTCATATTCTCAACTTTTACTCTTTAGGGGCCCCATCTCACAGTTCCGCCCAGGGCCCCCAATTCTCTTAGTCCGCCACTGATGTTCAGCACATTGACGTAAAATTAAATTCAAGTCAAAATAATGCAACTTTTTGAATTTGTCGACATTTCCTCCTTCCTCCCTACTCAAGTCATATACAGGGTGTTTCGGTGTTTCACTTTTTTTGTCAATATTTTAGGAGATGGTAGAACATCAAAAAATTAGTGTTTTTTTTTCAAATATATTGAAAACGTATTATAATGGAGATGAAAGCTTTCAAAATTGAGTTTTGAAAATGGTTTTTTCATTATAATTCCAAATCTAATCTATTTTGATCAAATTTGGTACACAAAGTGATTTGATGCATATCTACACGCGGTCATATTGACTTTTGTCACATTTGTAAAAGTTGTGATTTTTATTTTTTCTATTTCTTTTTACGGAAGTACTTATTTCTCGATGCTCTGCTATCTCTGAATTTTGACAAGAAAAATGGAACACCTGTACATATTTATATTTGTGTTAAGGATGAAAAACCACATCAGATTAAATCAATAATACAGGCGTCGCATAAACAATTTTTTTGTCACACCTTGTATATGACCGGTGATAGAAAATTTTACTCCTCAATTGCGAAAGCTACGGAGAAAAATCGTTCAAGGAAGTTTCTTCCCTTTCAAATTATTGCAAAAAAAAAGGAAAACAAATATTTCTCAAGTGATACTTGAGGCAGAGGAGGGTCTACCGCATCGTCAAGTTATACTTGAGTAGAACTTTTACGTCTATGAAACGCGTTTCTGGTCGAAGTTATACTCAAGAATCATGGTGGACCTCAAGTCACGACTATGAATACGGGCATCAGGAACTGTATATTGTAGTGTAATCCTGGTCGATGGCACCATTTCTGTAGTGTAACCCCGTTTTCGATGTCTGGCTGCGATCGTCGTTGTTTCTTCCCTTCCCCACGTCGTTTACATTTTATCTACGTTGTGTTGAGTTCTTACTCGAGATGAGAATGTGTCGTTGGGGATGAGGTTTGATTCTTGAATAAAACGCGAAGGAAATGCAAGCAAAATGAATGTTTTATTGGAAATAAATTGCAAAGTTTTAGATGAATTTGTTTCTTTTCTCAAAACACCTATTGACAGTGATAAAATGACACAACATGAATGAAGAACAACAAGACACAAACAAGAATGAAACAAGACAAATCATTACAAACTATTTAGACAATGCAGGAATTCACAATAATGAAATGAACACAAAATCAGATTAACAGAACAAAACAAGAAATCATGAAACATGTTTAACTGTCAATTTGATCGAAAAGGAAAAGTGACGTATTCGCTGACAGGCACACATGGGAAGAACACGTCAAAGAAACCCATGCGTATTGCCTGGTTGGTTGCTGAAAAATCCTTTCCCAAATGATCTGAACAAAAGTCAAGTGTGAATGAGTCATGATGAAATGACAGGGAAGTCACTCCGGTAATGCATTGATCAAGTCAGCGTGAATCGGTGCTTGAACCTCCTTGGAACGTTTGCTTTGTTCATAAGCTATTCACGTAACAACAAAAGGAAACTCGCTCGTTTACGCTCTGGAGAAAACTTTACGCTCAGCAATTTATTTTACACTTTACAAACAGAAGAAGTCAAATCGATAGATAAGTGAACAATAAAGAAATGATCGATAAACACGTACATGAGTCAGCAAGAAACAAATGAGAAATAAACAAGAAACAAATAAAAGATAAATATTTAGATAAATCAACAAGAAACAGGTGAGAGATGAATAAGTAGAGAAGTTGGAGTTGGTCATACTTTTTGTAAGCAATTGGAAGGAAGAAGTATCTATAACGCATTCGCCCGAAATTCCCCAGCAGTTACCAATCAAAAACCCCACAGATACATACTTACATTCAAAACAGAACAATGGTTAGTAAACAGTAATCACATACAAGTAAATAACAGTAAATACAAAAAAATCGACTCGAGCCAACCTGTGGCCCTCCCTTCGTCGTTATACATAATTTCCCCCCAAATAAGAGAAGGTTAGTAGATTCAACAAGGCAGATCCATACAAGTGGAGGACCCCCTCCCAGGACACGGAGAAGCGACAAGTCTCTCTTTCCTTTCTTTACTTCCATGTATAACCCGACAATGAACAATGAAATGTGAATGAATCATCAAAAGTACTGTTCTCTACTTAGCGGCTGATTTTGGCGTAGTAGAGATTCTTTTTGTCGTCTTACTGTTTGTGACGTAACTTGTGGAAAAAAACAATTAATGAAACCTCGAAGTACGCGCGATAGCGCGGCCTTGAGGTCACGCCATGAGTGCGTAAGAAGCACACCCACTAGATTTACGGCTGTTGCCGTCAACATTGAGATCATTTAGGAGTAGATAAATCACACAAAATTTAAAGCTGTGCGAAGCACCTTGATTTCAAAGGGGAAAAACTGCGGGTTATGCAAGCCCGTTGAAAACAAAGAGAACAAAGAATGTCGTGTTATTTACAATAATTTCGCGGACAAAATAGGTATCAAAATGCATGATTTGGTGAGTGAGTGGAAGCCAAAATTACGGTACAATAATCAAAGAAAGACCGACCTTAGAGTTGTAAAAACCACGCACTCTTGATGCACTGGAACGTTCACGTCTACGTCACAACAGCTGACCTTCTTCTCTGCCTGCCCGCGACTGCCGCTCGGGCGGCTCCCGCAGCGCCATCTCCCTCTTTTATCGGCAAACGCTACGAACGTCAACGACAGTACCTACTTCAGGTACCAACGTACTGATAAAACAAAGGGGGAATACCACAATATCCTTGACCAACAAGAAGAGAAGCACAACAGGATGGTGCGACTTGATACTGGATGACCAAGCGGTACTACCAAAGGTCGGAAAAGAGATTCAATTGAAAAAAGTCGAATTAAATTTATAAGTAGGTATAATCATATCGTGAAAGTTGAGAGGAGATATTGAAGTGTAATAGGTGACCAACTCATTCAGGGGTTTGAGAAAATAAATAACTGGAACGTGTTTTTGCATTGCCCCACAATTTTGCTGACATTCAGGAACTTTGCGACGTTTTTTTGTTTTGTTCATTGCCGTACACTTTTGGCTTCCATTAACTAAAACACCAGAGAAGAAGAAAAAACCGCCCCTGTATGTGTCAAACAATAAAAAGCGCCAAGTTCTTCCGCTCCAAAAGATCCGGAACCGGCATCTTTTGTCTTTCACGCGTTATATTTTGCCTGCGCGTTGTTTTCTTGCGATGATAATTACTGAGAAGCCTTGGTGGAGACATTAGGAAAATTGAAAATCCCCGCGCGCCCCTCAGCTCCCTTCAATTAATCAAGGCGAGAGCTCACGCCCCGGCCAAAAAATTATTTACAAACTGTCAATTGTAACGACGTTAATTTGGCGGGCACGTGCCCATTAACCCCCCGCACAGAGCCTACGTGATGTTTTATAATAATGCAAGGGGTGATTGTACATTTTTCTGGCCACGGAGAAAGTTTTCGGGGCAAAAAATCGCGCTTGCTTTGCTATGTAGGTACACGCATCGGCGTTAAAGCAGCAACAGATTAGCGGATGAGGGTGCAAAATGGGGGAGAGGTGGAGGTGTGGGGTAGGTATATGGGAGAATCTTGAGGAATTAGTTGTTTAGTTTGGATGATCGAAAGCCTCTCCAACTCGGGTGGAAACATGAATTAATTATCTGACAGAGGCTGATCTCTCCTGAGGCTCAAACTTAACAAATCTCCTTCCGGTTTCTCTTGCTCACTTAACCCTTAAACACCTATCCCGGGGAGCGCATGCAATATTTCTCGCTTACACAAAGCTGGTGCGGTGCGGGATTGAATTTCGGCAGCAGGGATGGATGCAAAATTACAAATATCCTGGTGAGCTATTTTGCGAACCGTAGGCTGGTTGGACGCTTAGCTTCAATAACAGGTATAGAATATAGTTCATATTATATTTTGTGGTGTTTTCATTGCTTATGTTTATAAAAATACCAGTACCTTATATCAGATTAGGTACACTACTTTGGGAGCCATATAGATAGGTACTTTGAGAGTGACAGCCGAAAAAGATGTAGGTACAGAATTTGACGGCTGGCCTCGCGGCTGGCGTTGGCTCAATGAAACCTCTCGTACAAAAAAGATACAACTTCCTATACGGAGCTAACTTGGTTGTAACGTCAACTCCAACTATGTATGTAGGTACATTGTATATTCCAACAATAGTGCGGCGGTTAGTAGACAATTTTGAGACCTACCTTGCATTTTATTCTAGAGCATTCAAACTTGGCAGAGTTGTAGTACATACTCCCAGCCCAGCTTACTTTCAAGAAGTGGAAACAAGGTTGCAAACCTGAGAGAGCAGCAGTATAGCGAGTTGTCTACCTAACAAGAGTAGATTCCAAAACCTCAACAAATCGTTCGTTTCGGTGACTTTCATGGGCCGGGATCGGTCCTCCACTCGACATTTACTAGTTACGGGCATATATCGACCTTGACGACGAGTTGTGGCAGCGGGTTGCCTATCTTTCAGGGGGCACAAACAGAAATCAGCGGAATCACAGTTAGTCCGGACGTTACGGGGCTACAACCTTTCAAAAAATGATAAAGCGATGAGACTTGTCACAAAATGTTCAATAGGCCCCTGAGCAACTTTTAAGAGTCGATTTCACGGTGAGTCTCCTTGCAGACGTCGTATACAGGGTGTTCAATAATTTAAAAATTCCAACCCCTGAACCAAAAAAGTTGCAGTCATGAAAGTCACAACATAAATTCACAATTTGATGTTTGTAAGGATGAGATGAACCGAGTTTCCATATCTCTAGCCGTTTCTGAGAAGTCCTGGAATCAGTGGTCATTTCATGGAAATTCACATTTTTTCACAAATCAGTAATTTCCGAGGTGATTTCCTAAGATATTCTAGTGAAATTCGGTAGTCTTTTGAAGAGTAGAGTCAAAGATGGAATGCCGTTTGTTGCTATTGTGCCTATCCACTATCTTCGAAAATATGACAGTCAACTCTTTTTCTTCTCATGGCCCATTTCTAACAACTACCCATTTCTTCAGAATATTTTCAGGCTATTTCCGGAAAGACTGAACTTGAATCAAAATAGTTTTGTATCCCACTGGATGATTTTAAACACCATCCTTCATCTATACAATGGTCATTTTGACAATGGTGAGCGTCAAAGCTCTATGAAACTCGTGAAAATGTGTCCAATGGTCCTACAGCTCTTTTTGGTTAATTAAAAAGGAGTTTCTCACTGGGTATAGTTATTTTTGCATCACTATCATTCCTTAAGACCATGATTCGTATTGCCGATTGATTTTCCGGTTATTCAATAATGGGTGGATTCAAGATGGCGGCCATAAGGAGAAAAACAGTTGACTGTCGTATTTTTGAATATAGCAGGCAAGGACGGTGACAGCATACGGCATTCTCTTCCTGACTTTGATCTCTATGGTTCTATCGAATTTCATCCGAATATCTTGGAAAATGAATGAGTTATTGAAAATGGTGATGAAAACTCTATGATTCCGGTATTACTTGCTTGTGCCCCTGGAAAGTAGACAAGCCGCTTCCACGACCCATCGCCAAGGTTGACATATGCCTTAAACTGATAAAAGCCAAGTGGGGGACCGATCTTCGTCCATAGAAGTCACCAAAAACAGACGATTCGTTGTGGTTTTGAAATCTACCCCTGTTAGGTAGGCGACCCGCTGCTCTTTCGGAGTTGCAACCTTTTTTTCCACTTCCTGAGAGAAAGCTGGGGGTATGTACTGCAACTGTGCCAAGTATGAATGCTCTAGAATAAAATGCAAGGTGGGTTTGACTAACCGCCGCACTACAATGAATAGCTCAGAATTTGAAAACAACTCGAGGTGCAGTTTCAAGTGACCAGTACTAATTCACTACATTCCATTCTTGCACAATAACTGGTCAATATTTCCGGACTGCTGCTTGAAAAAAAGAAAGATTTATCCCACCTATATCCTAATGGATAAAAAGGGAGTGCGACACGTTCAAACAATACTAGTCGGGGAACCGGTGTGTGCTGTGTTATATTAGGAACACAGCTCAACGCTTCCACTGTAACAAAACATTTCATGATATCATTGCTCAGAAGTATCGTACTCCCCGCTGTTGTCTGCGAGAAGTCTCGTTATGAACTTACCACGTTTTGCGCAATAAAGGTGAGATGGACATTTGTTTTGTTTTTGTAAATCCAGCTCGGTCTTTTGAATTTCTGAATTTTTGTATCTAGATCATTATTTTTGTCACATTTTTGTCCAGGAATGTTTGGAAACCAAATTTTTTCACCTTCTACCTGACTAGCACAGTGATTATGAACCTATGTCATCAATTTCACATGTAGTTGCTTGCTAATCTAGGACAAAAACCAAGAGATATTTGCGATTGGTGCATTCTGAATCAATCAAGGTGCCCAAGAGATCCAGATCCTCACCACTTCTGAGGGCTGATGGAGGAAATTATTTCATATGGTCAAATAATCTACACAGCTTTTGTGTGGCACGCTTCCCAAAAATGTGACATAAAAAAATTTTGCAACTAATTTTCTCACAACGAAACCTGTCTGAAGTTAGGTCAGTTCGTACTCCTCTCATTGTCACCCTATACAGGGTCCTGCAATAGTGCGTCGGGCTTTCCTAGCGCCCTTCCCTTACGAGATAGAGACAAAGGTGTAATAAATCAAATTATTGATTTGAAAAGTTCTAACCAGTTAAATTATTTCCAACTATACAGGATGTTCCATTTTTGCGCTATAACTAAAACTAAGATTTTTTTGAATACAACGCCCAACTTTTGATTTCATTTTCTTGTTCAGCTTGCCAAGCTCTATCACAAGCGTATTTCTGTTTTTCCAATTTGTGGCAGTGCTACCAATGAAAAATTTGAAATTGAAATTCTTTGTAATCTCAAGATTTGTTTTAAAAAATCGTAGGAGCCTCGTTTTTTGCAATCAAGAAATGAAATTAGGCACAACAATAGTAGTTGCAGCGGTACGCTAGCGAAATGACCCTGATTCTGCATTTTGTATTACTGCAATGAAACTTGGCAGATGCAAACTACGTAGAATTTCAAGTGATTTGACCCGCAGGACTGAAAAGTTTGTCCATTAGGGGGCGACTGGGGGCCCCTCAGAATTTCAAGATGTCAGAACTTTTACCATGCACCATTTAGTACCGCCCTATCTACCGTACAGGACCTGAACAACTTTGTTCTTGACCATCATAACATTTTTTGACATGTCAATCCCACTCTTCTTTGAGAAAAAAAAAGATTTCTCTGTCTGGTCAACAAATCGAAAAATATTTTTCTTTTTGACCACAAATAGATTGTTGAGTCGTTTTTGTGTGATCATCAATAAATCCGCATCCCCTTGATTCATTTATGAGAACAAAACTTTTGCTGCTCTATTTTTCAACGAAGGAGTGACCTCAACTCACCATTATTTTCAACATTACCTATCTCAATGTTTTATCGCGATAAATATGAATATTGTTGTACTAATATGTAGCTTGAAGTTTTCTTCAACGGTGTGGATGATGAAACGGCCTCAGATTCCACCTGGAAGCCGTGCATATTGATTTTTCTGCAAGGCCGTCAAATTTGTCATTTTTGATTTTCTACCGGGAGCGGCCAAAATGTCAATACACACCACTCCGCCCACGAGCACCGGTTTCGGTACATTCGCACCAGCTTTCATTTCAGTATCACAAAATGCAAAATTGTTAGGCGTGAATATCGTTTTCCGCTACAGCAAACCGGTGCTCTCGGGTGGAGTGGTGTGTATTGACATTTTAGCCGCTCCCGCTAGAAAATCAAAAATGCCAAATTTGACAGCCTTGCAGAGAAATTATTATGTACGGCTTCCAGGTGGAATCTAAGGCCGTTTCATCATCCACATCGTTGAAGAAAACTTCAAGATATATATTAAAATAGCAATAATCATACTTACCGGGATAAAACATTGAAAAAAGCAATGTTGAAAATAATGGTAAGTTGAGGTCACTCCTTTGTTGAAAAATAGCGCTGCAAAAGTTTTCTTCCAATAAATGAATCAAGGGGATGCGGATTTATCGATGATCACACAAAAACTACTAACAGTCTATTCGTGGTCCAAAACAAAATTATTTTACAATTTGTTGACCAGGCAAAGAATTTTTTTTTTCTATAAGAAGAATGGAATTGGCATGACAAAAAATGTTATGATGGTCAAGAACAAAGTTGTTTAGGTCCTGTGCGGTAGATAGGGCGGTAGTGAATGGTGCATAAGGGAAAAACTCTGACATCTTGAAATTTTGAGGTCGCCCCCTAATGAACAAATTTTCAAGTGCTGCGGGTCAAATCACTTGAAATTTTATGCAGTTTGCAAGTGCCAAATTCCATTGCAGCATCACAAAATGCAGAATCAAAAAGCGTACCGCTGCAACTATGGTCGAATGGGAGGTGAATAATTTCATGACAAAAAAACTTCATGATCAGTGATACAGGGTGTGCAAATCATTTTTACGAACTTCGCAAATTTCAAAATGCCATTAGTCATCTTTCTCGAATAGAATACCCTCTATTTTATTCAACCATTCGACAGCTTTTTTTTCGCCTCCTTCATTTTTATCAGGGGTGCCCTACCCCTAAATTTAATAATTTCCGAGATAATCGATAAATTTGATAAAAAGTGCTATTTATTATAAATTTTCACGCCGGGCAGGCCATAGTGATCATCAACAAATGTCTGATTGACACATTTTGCTTGGTTTGATGCTAAGAACAAGTTTTTTTTATTGAACAGCTGCGCTAATTCCAATCTGAAGAAAATGCTTGAAAAAGAGTTTCGTTGCCCGATGGAAAAAAGAAAATTTAAATTGAACTGAGTGAAGCGGTTTTCTCGACTTCAAAAACCTTCAAACTGTCAAAATGAACGCAAACTGTCAAATTGAGAAGTGCGTTCCCGTTCATTTTGACACATGATTTTCTGTATCAGGGCCTACTGAAGAACATAAAAAATCTACATAAACGACAATTTTCATCACAATTATGGGAATGAAAAAAAACTATCGAATGGTGAGATAAAATATGGGGCATTTTATTTGAAAAAAATGACTCATGGCATTTTGAAATTTGCAAAGTTCGAAAAAAAAATTTGCTCACCCTGTATAATTGAGCCTCAAGTTTTTTGTCATGAAGTTATTCAGCTTCTGTTTGACTACCGTCAGGGCCGGTCCGAAAAGGGGGTGTAGGGGGTGTAACACCCCCCCAGTCGCGAACATCCATTCGGTAAAATCAAGCTCAGTCGGCAAAATCGAGATTAACTGAGATATTGTCCGTAGAACTATTTGAAAAAAATAATAAAAATAAGTGCCCAACTATCACGGCGCATAACGGAAAAAAAACTTTGTTGGTATCAAATAAGTTTGTGTTCATTCTCTATACACTGATAGAAAGGACCACCAGAAATTCCTCCGCTTGAAAAGTAGTCCCGAGCGTTTCCCGCGAAATTTGAAATTCCAGTTAGAAAGAGGTGCTTATTTCCGCTAATCACAGCTAAGTGCTATGGGAATTTTAAATGACACCAGTTTAATACCAATTTTATTGAATGAGAAAATAATTTTTTTGAATGAAGCTGATTTTATCACACAACACTCACAACAGCCGAGCCGACTAAAAATAACAAACATCATAGAGAAATGGAGGTAAGAAATCGTACGAAAGTGCCAAACTGCTGAATGTAATGCCATTGGCTTGGCGTAGGAACAATTTGGCCGGGTAAGACTACCAACCGAACAAAACTAATATTAGTTCCAAACGCGCCTATGTTGTTACAGTCTTTGGTGCTTTTGTTTGCTATAGGTTACCTCACTGAAATTCAAAAAAGTCCGTTCTATCGGTGAACAGACTATATTATGTTGTATTACTTGTAACGGGGGGGGGGGGAATGAAAAAGAGGTTTTACCTTCCCTTTTAACTGGTCCCTGCTCGGGCGCCAGTTTGTAACGGGGGGGAAAATGAAAAAGAGTTTCTTCTCTCTTCTTTTAACTCGAATAGATTCGCGGGTTCTTACTCTTCCCACATGAATCGATGCGTTTCTCTCTAGGGGGTTTGCTCGGGCGCCACCTTACTTTACCGCAAGGAATTCAAACAAGATTCGGGTTTTACTTTAGTATATTGAACACACAACAATATCTCAAACAAGTATCAAAAAGACAACAACTATATTTACAGTTTACAACATTACTTAGAGAGAAATGTGACCGCACCTATCCACCCTGTGGGAATCTACCACAACAACACGACTACCGTCAACTATTCAACTTCAGTGCAATGCGCTACTCGTTTGATGTGAAGCACCGATGGGTTCCGACCCCGCAACAGTCTAGGGTACTCTTCGTATCCGCTCCACCCCGCAACAGTGTAAGGTGGAGTAAGCCTACAAGAGCAATCCACACAGCAGCCCCCTTCAGGTCACTCGTCCGGTACCCACGTCCCAGACAACCGTGTTATCCGTAGACAGGACACCAGAGAGAGCACCACGAAGACGACCCGCAGGACGCGGTATTAACACGGAGGGGCATCCACACAGTCGCCCCCTTTTGGTTGATGTCGCAGTATCAGGGGCTCAGGACAACGGTCAGGTTGTCATCCACAGCTCCGACGCCGCTAATCCCCCACAAAGGTGACCCGCAGGACACTATTGCATCTCAATGCAACGTGGCGAGAAGTGCGCTTCCGTCTCCACCCCGCAACAGTGTAAGGTGGAGTATAGCCTACAAGAGAGCGATCCACACAGCGGTCTCCTTCAGGTACTCGTCCGGTACCCACGTCCCAGACAACCGTGTTATCCGTAGACAGGACACCAGAGAGAGCGCCACGAAGACGACCCGCAGGACGCGGTATTAACACGGAGGGGCATCCACACAGTCGCCCCCTTTCGGTTGATGTCGCAGTATCAGAGGCTCAGGACAACGGTCAGGTTGTCATCCACAGCTTCGACACCGCTAATCCCCCACAAAGGTGACCCGCAGGACACTATTGCATCTCAATGCAATGTGGCGAGAAGTGCGATTCCGGCATCACCGCGTCAGTTGGCCGTCGTCGGCTTGGTTCAAACAAACTAGATTGGCACTGGTGTACGAATTGGTCGGCCGCGGCCAGTTAATTCATCAAGCACCGTTCATGTACCCTCCCTAGATGTTCGCCTTGCCGATTGCGACTGGCACAAACTGCGTGTCTTTTTATGACTGATGCATTCTCTGTACAACGTCTTTACAAAGACATGCGTACATGCGATCCAGTGGAATTGGATGAAGTGGCCGTCCGCCACAACTTTACTTACGTTGGGTCGTTGGACGCGGTGCGGTGGCTTGGCCGCACGGCGCCCTCTCTTGGTCACCGTTGGGACCTTTTATTTACCGCGGGACGAGTGCGCTTGCTACCTATTTATCTCGCGCTACCCAGACGCTTTATCACACCCCCTCCCTGCTTTGGGAGAAAAAGGAAAATTCCCTCGGGAGTTTCCTTTTTCTAGTGACCTTTCGTCCTATAGGTAATACACCCCGCCCCACAACAAATGTTTTATTGGGTCTCTTCCTTAGATTAAATAACTGTTATTTACAAACTTATAAACTACCTAGGTGCGGGTCACGGTAATCCTAAGACACAAGTAGTTGATACATATGGCCTCAGCCGAACTACAATTTACATGGCCGCAGCCGAATAAAACAAAACACAGTTAACTTTATACAATATTTTCTCAAACTAGCGACTCTCCGTGGGGCGATTGGTTATCCGGGGACGCTCCCTGCGTACCGACGCCGCGCTCGGAGGTGGCTGGCTGGGCAACATCTTCGTTGGCGGGGGAGGGGAGTCCTCTTCTCTCCCGGCGAGGTGTGCTTTTTTCAGATCTTTCACGTGTGCTTGAAAAGATCGGTCTTGGTTATCTCGGAGCAGAACCACCTGAGCAGCGAGGTGCTCCTCTACCAAAAAGGGGCCGCTGTACTTCGGTGCCAATTTCCCACTAAATTTCTTGATGGCGGAGGATAACGGGTGGGTCTTAAGCATTACATAGGTGCCAACTCCTGGACACCAGTCTCGTCGATGCCGGTTGTAATACTTGGCCTGCTGCTCGGAATGTTGTAGCTGTATCAATTTGACCAAATCATAGATTTCGGCCAATTTCTCCATCTCTGCGGTGCGTGTTGCGATGTCATTCTCGGCTTCTTCACGCGGGTCCAGCATTGTCTTACTGGGTAACTCAATCTCTCGTCCCAGATTGAGATAAGCGGGCGAAAAACCCGTGGAGGTGTGGGGGACCGAGTTGAACGCAAACGTCAGTTCGTTCAGATACTGGTCCCAGCTTTCATGCACGTTCTCACAGTATTGCGCTATTGCCGTTTTTCCATGCTCAGCCGGTGTAGGGGCGGTTCCTCCTCCTCTTGTGGTGAGATGGTGGCGGCTTCGGTAGGTTTTTCAGTCTGCTCTATGTTCTCGCTGTCTGCTCCTCCCAAAAACACGATTCGGCGCCTTGTGTTCACCACTATCCGCATTTTCGTCAGGGAATTCATACCTAACACGATGTCTGTCGTGAGAGGCGGTAGGTGAGATGCTTGGATCGTCCACACGCTGCCATCTTCCGTGGCCATGGGGAACGCAAAGTTTCCCTTCGTCTCGATGCGACTCCCGTTGGCCAGTCGGACCGCTCCACTCTCCGTGGGCGTGAATTTCTCCCTTCGCAGCGCTGCTGCGAGTTTATCTCCGACGTGTGACCAGCATGCTCCGGTGTCTACCAAGGCGCGCCATTTCCTGCCACAAATGTTGACAGTGATCATTGGTCGGGTGTCTTTATCTGGCGTGTCCAGCGCACAGTTTGCCGCTGGAGGGGCCTCGTTTCTCTCTTGCTTGATAACTGGGTGACAGCTCCGTGTGAACACGTCCAGTTTTCCGCAAGTCCAACAGAACAGACGGGCTTGATTATCGCATCGCATCCGATTGTGGCTGGCATCTCCACAGCGTTGACAATTTCGGTTTCGGTCATAATTCGGAATGTACTTCGCTACTTTTTGAGCCGGCTGGTGCCTTGAGTCGGTGGCCGGCGCCGAGGGCGTCCACCGCTGGTTACCTCCTTGCTCTTCGGGCGTTTTCCGATCCCGCGTCCGTTTCTCTTCTGGCTCCTTGTAGGCCGTCTCCGTCGTATATGCCTGTGCTGCCCGAGGAGGTGGTCTAAAGGAACTCGTCTCCGCTTGCAGCTGTTCGAACTCCTCCGTCATCTGGACAAGTTCCTCCATGGTGTCGAAATCTCGCCATCGTACATATCCCTTATATTCCGGACGAAGATTCCGGTAAATCCGGGCCAGCTCGGTTCGCTCGTTGCAACCACCGTGCCGCCGCATCAGGGTCTGCATGGCGGTGAGATAGTCTCGGGCTTTCTCGCGCGCGCCTTGAGTCCGTGAACGGATTTCCTCTTCCATTCGGAATTCAAAATCATGAGGCAAGAAATGGCGTCGAAAATCTGCTTCGAATTCGTTCCACCAGATCCATCTTTGCCTGTTGTTGCGATACCACAGCAGCGCACTGCCTCGCAATAACTCGGGAAGGGCCTTTAATAGCGCCTCTCGTGGCAGATCATACGCTTCTCGTAATTCTTCTAGCCTCTCCAGAAATGTTACTGTTTCGCCGACCTGGCCCTCGAAATGCAGGTTCCATTTTCTGACAACGTTGAGTACGTCTCCGATGCGTCGCGTCGGCGGCATCTCTTCCGGACCCCACGGCAGGTCTTGCTGCTGCTCCGTGTGTCTCCTCGGTGGATGCGCTCGGTGGACGTCGTGTCGTGGTCTCTCGTACTGTTGCAAGAAGGGATTTTGCGGCGGCGCCGTCCAAACTCGTGGCTCTGCATCTCTTGGTAACGTATTTTCGACAAGCTGTCTGTGTGCGCCACAGCGCTCTTCATGGCTTGCCACCCTCTCTATTGGTGGTCTTCGTGCGCCACAGCCCTCTCCGCAGCATGCCACCTGGCTCCGTGGGGGCACCTGGGGGTCTGTCGGTCTCGCACTTCGTTGTTCGAAGCTCTCCCGTACCATGGGGCTTCTTGATTCTTCGTTGTGATGCGCTCGCATCGAAGCTTCCTCATATCGTGCCGTCGGACTTGTGATATCCACGATGCATCGTGAGTGAGGTGTATGCACTGATCCAATTGACGAGGTTCCTCCGCCTCTTCTGAGCCCGGTATCGTCGTGCGATTCCCTCTGTTCATCTTCTACTCGACGAGATGATTGGCTCTGCGGTGTCAAGCTGGATCGGGTCATGCGTTCGCTTCTTTCGTCCACTTCTCCTGCCGCGGACTCTTGTTGTTCACCAGCTTCTCCCATGTCTTGAAGTGTTGGCGGCGTTCGTCTTTCAACTTGTTCGGCCCCATTAACCGCTGCTGCCGTTCTTCTGCCTGCGAGCCATGGAATCGCGCCCGGACCATGCTCCAAGTAAAAAATTAGGCGTCGTCGCAGTTCTTCTATGGCGCCGGTTTCATTGATGCCAAACTTTTGCAGTTCCGCCTGCACTTCTTTCTTCTTAAGCCGTTGGATCCAACCGTATCGGTTGTCCGTGGCATTCCCCATTTCTTGGGGTACTGGTGATTTCTGTCGTCGTCGCGTCATTGTCAAGGAGGAAAGGATAGGATGAGTCTACGCCTTGCACTGGTGTGTGTTTTGTAGCAGAAACGTGTCCCTGCTCGGTAGCGTCAGTTTGTAACGGGGGGAAAAATGAAAAAGAGGTTTTACCTTCCCTTTTAACTGGTCCCTGCTCGGGCGCCAGTTTGTAACGGGGGGGGAAAATGAAAAAGAGTTTCTTCTCTCTTCTTTTAACTCGAATAGATTCGCGGGTTCTTACTCTTCCCACATGAATCGATGCGTTTCTCTCTAGGGGGTTTGCTCGGGCGCCACCTTACTTTACCGCAAGGAATTCAAACAAGATTCGGGTTTTACTTTAGTATATTGAACACACAACAATATCTCAAACAAGTATCAAAAAGACAACAACTATATTTACAGTTTACAACATTACTTAGAGAGAAATGTGACCGCACCTATCCACCCTGTGGGAATCTACCACAACAACACGACTACCGTCAACTATTCAACTTCAGTGCAATGCGCTACTCGTTTGATGTGAAGCACCGATGGGTTCCGACCCCGCAACAGTCTAGGGTACTCTTCGTATCCGCTCCACCCCGCAACAGTGTAAGGTGGAGTAAGCCTACAAGAGCAATCCACACAGCAGCCCCCTTCAGGTCACTCGTCCGGTACCCACGTCCCAGACAACCGTGTTATCCGTAGACAGGACACCAGAGAGAGCACCACGAAGACGACCCGCAGGACGCGGTATTAACACGGAGGGGCATCCACACAGTCGCCCCCTTTTGGTTGATGTCGCAGTATCAGGGGCTCAGGACAACGGTCAGGTTGTCATCCACAGCTCCGACGCCGCTAATCCCCCACAAAGGTGACCCGCAGGACACTATTGCATCTCAATGCAACGTGGCGAGAAGTGCGCTTCCGTCTCCACCCCGCAACAGTGTAAGGTGGAGTATAGCCTACAAGAGAGCGATCCACACAGCGGTCTCCTTCAGGTACTCGTCCGGTACCCACGTCCCAGACAACCGTGTTATCCGTAGACAGGACACCAGAGAGAGCGCCACGAAGACGACCCGCAGGACGCGGTATTAACACGGAGGGGCATCCACACAGTCGCCCCCTTTCGGTTGATGTCGCAGTATCAGAGGCTCAGGACAACGGTCAGGTTGTCATCCACAGCTTCGACACCGCTAATCCCCCACAAAGGTGACCCGCAGGACACTATTGCATCTCAATGCAATGTGGCGAGAAGTGCGATTCCGGCATCACCGCGTCAGTTGGCCGTCGTCGGCTTGGTTCAAACGCACTGGTGTACGAATTGGTCGGCCGCGGCCAGTTAATTCATCAAGCACCGTTCATGTACCCTCCCTAGATGTTCGCCTTGCCGATTGCGACTGGCACAAACTGCGTGTCTTTTTATGACTGATGCATTCTCTGTACAACGTCTTTACAAAGACATGCGTACATGCGATCCAGTGGAATTGGATGAAGTGGCCGTCCGCCACAACTTTACTTACGTTGGGTCGTTGGACGCGGTGCGGTGGCTTGGCCGCACGGCGCCCTCTCTTGGTCACCGTTGGGACCTTTTATTTACCGCGGGACGAGTGCGCTTGCTACCTATTTATCTCGCGCTACCCAGACGCTTTATCACATACTGTGGTAGAACTACTAACATGGAGCCAGAATTTAAGTTCAGAAAGCTGATTTGCGGAAACAAAGATAGTCATTGTGCTAAGCAGGTTTTTAAGATGCTCGTTTTCGTAAATCTTTGTCGTGGATTATGATCATAATCCTCGGTTCATTTGTTGTGGATAATACGAGGGGTAAACCGCTGACCGAAATGATGTACACTAATTCCCCTTTCTCCCACTAATGCCCAGTAATACCCTAGTAATACCCCTATAATACCCACTAATACCCCTGTAATACCCTGTAATACCCACTAATACCCGCTAATACCCAGTAATACCCCTGTAATACCCCAGTAATACCCCAGTAATACCCAGTAATACCCAGTAATACCCCAGTTATACCCAGTAATACCCTCTAATACCTTATAATACCCACTGTAGTTATTACCCGCAATTATCCGATCTAAACTCTCTAAAATCCATCAGATATAAATGTAGGGAAGGCCGGAATAGAGTAAAATGCTACAAAGCCTTGGAGAAGCACTCCTATCGTCCTATACGCGATATTAGTGGTGACGTCAGAGTCGCCATTTTCAAATGCCGGATCCAACAATAATTTGAGAGCAGAGGAAATTCCAGAAATTATTTTTTGGTAGCATTACCTTGCTTAGTCAACTACATTGGGGTACGATGTGACAAACTACAGAGCCTAGAGGTCATTTTGGAGCATATTCCAATTTTTTGTTATTTTTCTGAAAGATTTTATCAGCAAAAGAAGTAACTTGAAATATGTAACTTCTGTCGTTTTTTGATAGTGATACTTTCGTTCGACAGATGACAGCCAAAAACTAATCCGGTCATTCGACAGCAAAACCATGTCTGCATACCATCATACCAAATTTCAAGTCGATCGGATCAACGGTTAGGCAGCTATCGTGGAAGATTACAAACAGACAGACACACACACACACACACACACACACACACACAGACAGACAGACAGACAGACATTATTCTGGAAATGGTCCTGATCGACTTGGGGACCCAGAATAGATTTATCCATCGAAATCTCAAAACTTTTTCTGTACGATCACCATACTTTCCCCTCGACTTTCCCTTCCATGTTGGTGGGGAGGCGGGAAAGTAAAAGTTCACTTGGTATCAATAATAATCAATGGTTTTTTTTTAGATAACATCTGGAGCTCACTCGGTAGCTCATATGTACTTGGCAAATACATGAATCCTAAAACACGGACATGGCCAGTGATACGGTACCTACGGTAGGCAGGTATAATGTGGATTAGTCTCCCATAAAGCCCATGTGGCATTGCCCATACCAGTTTCATAACAGCGTTTTAAGATGTCGTACTCGGTGTCGTAAATCCGTCACATCAAGCTGAATTTGTGAAAACAATATTTGTTTTTATTCGTTTATTTAACGTCGGCCTATTTCCGCAGCGAGGCCTAGCACCGACGCCGGTGAATGCTTTTCTTCACTATATCGGAAATTTTGCCGAACTCCTGTGTATTCCAACACAGGGTAGGGATTTTTAACGACCAACAACATCGCATGGGGTCGGCACCATAGTTCGCATTTCACGTGCTATTCGACACACGGTGCGTCTTGCATTTAGCGAGCATTCCAACTAGATCAAAGAGCTTGTTTTGAGGACGGAAATCCGATCGCCCACAGTGGGACTCGAACCCACGACCCCTGGAGTGGTAGTCGAACGCGCTGACCACCACACCACAAGCTCCTCATTTCCGACAGTTATTCATGGGACAGCTAGTATGTTTTCTGAAAAGATTCCTCATTTTGCCCCTGTAGGTATTTGTAGGTAGGTATTACTACCCTGCACCATTGCCTGTACGTATAATAAGTGAATTAGGCTCAGTTGCTCACTTCGAGTTACTTTAAACTTGGTTTGGTTGCCATAGATTTCATTGTTGCAACAAATATTTCCATAATAACCAAACCGGTAAAGTTAAACTCGAAGTGAGCAACCCGGCGTTAGTCACCCCAGAAGTTTTAGGCTGGCAATTTTCTTCCAACCGTTTTAATTGTGACAATAAAACTTGATAGGGTAGGTACCGACACATAACACATACACACAACATGTAGGTCGTGCTAAAAAAAACCTGCTTCAAGAACGAGTTTTCACTTTTCTGATTTCCGCTCACTTTTCCGACATTTTCATGACTAGGTATGGAGATTCTGCTAACTTTGTTCACCTCTGACGCATGCGCACTTGACGTTTTAATACCTACTAATACCCACTAATTCCTCTGTAATACCCACTAATTCCCCTGGTAATACCCACTAATTCCCATGTAATACCCAGTAATACCCCTGTAATACCCAGTAATACCCCTGTAATACCCACTAATACCCCTGTAATACCCATTAATACCCCTGTATTACCCACTAATACCCTTGTAATACCCACTAATTCCCTTCTAATACCTACTAATACCTCAGAGGTGTACACCATAATACCCCCAGCGGTTTACCCCTCGGGATAATACATATACCGGATAATAGTATATCATTCAACAAGAGGGTAATGAATGCTTTTTACTCATGAGGATGCAGTTTGCCCACACGAGCCTTGGCGAGTGTCGTAAAGCATCCGAATGAAGGTGCGTTCAGTCAGCTTATTTAGCCGCAAGTTTTAATTTTAGTCGCAAGCGCAGCGACGCCCATTGGCTCTTATGAACCAGCCTCCTCGGAACAGCCAATAAGCGATGCAGCGCTCACGGCTAAAACTAAAATTGCGGCTAAATAAGCTGACTGAACGCACCTTGAGTAATAGCCATTACCCGCGAGTAGAATGCTATGCTTTATCGCCCTCTGGCTTTATCCAGTCTTATTGAAAAATGCAGGCATGTATGCGCGTGATAACGCGTGCATTATTCAATAGGATTGAATTTTGAAATTAGAATTGAAAAGATTTAATATTGAAATAGGAAAAGAAAAAATGTTCTTCTCAAATATAATGCGAACTAGAAAACTTATATCATATCTTCAAATTGTCTGCCTCCAACATCGCGACGAAGGCGTTCCTAAAGCCCCTTACAGAATGTGAAAGAAAATCTGGAGGTATATTCTTCCGCATTTCTCCAAAATAAGATCTTTCAGCAGCTGTAAGTTTTGGGGCTGCGCCTTTCATACTCGACCTTCAAAGTATCCTTAGAAGAAAAAGTCCAATGGGAACAGGTCAGGTGACCTGGGAGGCCACTCAATTTCCCTTTTTCGACTGATCCATTCTCGTGGGAATGCCTGGAATGTCAAGGAACTCCTGCACGGCCAGCGTAAAGTGCAGTTAAGCCCCGTCTTGCTGAAACCAAGGCTGAATCCGTCCTTCTGGAGTAAAAATGACACTGATGGCCAGAACAATGAAATTTTGTAAAGGCTCTAAATAGCTATTCCCGTTCAAATCCCCGTCAATAAAGAACGGTCCATGGTCCAATAATTTGCTGTCCCACAATTTTACAGTCTCACAATAATAGTCGGCATTTTGAGATCTTCCACACCCCCTTGAGCAAATTGGTTTCGGTCCGGCCCTGACTACCGTTATGCTTAATTTCATCCCTAAATCTCAAAAAACGAGGCCTCCACAATTTTTCAAAGGAAACCTTGAAATTACAAAAAAAATCAATCTTTAATTTTCAGTTGGTAGCAATGCCACAGATTGAAAAAAAAAACTAAAATACATTTGTTACAGAGCTTAAAAAGCTGAACAAAACAATGGAATCAGAAGTGGGGCATTCTGTTCAAAAAATCTTTGTTTTTGTTATAGCGCAAAAATTAAACATCCTGTATAGTAGAAAATGATTTTACAAGGTGGAACTTTTTGAACTCATAATTTTATGTTCCACATTTTTTTCTCTATTTTGCAAGGTAAGGGCGCTAGAAAAGCCCGACGCACTGTTGCAGTATATAACAGAATATCAACAATCGGAGAATCTGTGCTGAAACCTTGTGGTTGAAAAAGTGCTCCATCGAGCAACAGAAGAACTTCCAAAATCGGCCAGTTTTTCCGGGATATCTTCATTTTAGCTGAGGAGAAACTTCCGGATTGTCTACTTCATTCTCGGCCAAGTTCAATCTTCCACAAGAGTTCTCTTTTTTTCTCGTTTATCAACCGTCGGCCTACTCCCGAAACGAGGCCTAACACCGACGCCGGTGAATGCTTTCCTCCACTATACCGGAAATTTTGCCGAGCCCCTGTGTCACACAGGCTGTGTGCTCCAACACAGGGTAGGAATTTCTCACCAACCATCAACATCGCATGGGGTCGGCACCATCGTTCGTATTTTACGTGCAATGCGTCTTGCATTCAGCAAGCATTCCAACTAGATCGAGAAGCTTCTTTTCTTGCGGGAAATCCGACCGTCTACGGCGTAGATTGAACCCGCGACCTCTGGCATGGCAGTCGAACGCGATGACCACCACATCACAAGTACTGAAAATTCATATTTGGAAACGGTTTTCGATTTATCTTTCCATTCCTTTTATCCACAGGGTGGTATCGAAAAATCAACTTTATCGTCTTCTGATAACATCCCCCTTCTAGACCAATTTTCAAAATCCAGGGCTCATATTGAATCGGAAG
Source organism: Anaspis maculata (assembly GCA_949128115.1). Taxonomy (NCBI): domain Eukaryota; kingdom Metazoa; phylum Arthropoda; class Insecta; order Coleoptera; family Scraptiidae; genus Anaspis; species Anaspis maculata. Next base: position 66,555,512 of record OX421966.1, on the reverse strand, counting down.
CCTTGGGATGCTTTCCAATGAGAATGAGCGTCCTTACTCACCCGAAAATGCCGTAACTAATGTGACGGAAATTACAGCGAGGAAGACTGTCCCAGATTGTTAAGATTTTAGTAAAGTTGGTTACGAACATTTCCAGACCAGCGAAAAAGCTGAATCTTCCTCAGAAACACACAGTTCCAATTTGTTTCCTCTATCGACCATTTTTTGTGACAATCAATCATGAAATTTCAAAGAGTGTTCAGAATGAATGCCACATCTGAAACTTGATCCGAAAACAATGTTGATTTCCATTTATTTCTCCACCCGATTGGATTCCTGTACAGATATATTCATATGTCAGTTTTGATGCCACCCTATATTATAGATGTTGGTCTTGAATCGATTGTGTATATTGAGTTCACTTCCCCAAGGCTTTAGCTTCAATATGAGCCCTGGATTTTGAAAATTGGTCAAGAAATGTTATCAGCAGAAGACCAAAAAGTCGATTCTTCGATATCACCCCGTGAATAAAAGGGATAGAAAGATAAATCAGGAAATACTGGGTGTTTATAAACGTCTGTGATCGCATCACCTTTGGAATCCCCTCTCGATCACTACAATTGCGCCTGTTACTACGTTTTTCGGCCTGACCCAAGCCTACCGCGATCACAGTCTCTTATAAACACCCCGTACTTAGTTCGAGATATGAGCTTCAGCTATAATGCCTTTGATGTTGAAATCCAAAAAAAAAGTTCTACATCAAATGGGAGTATGTCAAGCTTTTAGAAATGTTGCACTACTTTCTTTAACACCTTGTAGAAACTCAAGTTGACATCTATCGACTTCCAAATGGATACGATTTTTTGCCTAGAGGACCAAGCTTTCAAAATGCTTCGAACATAATTGAAATTGCTTGATCCAGTTTTTTTTTTTTTGAGAAAAAGCGTTATTTTGGAGCACGATAATAATGTTGTTGCGTAGTTTAGTTCCCACCATCGTTATACCTATCCAGCGGATGTTGAAACATACAATTCTTCAAAACCTCCACCGACCAAGCTGACAACAGCAGATAGAGCATCTCAAAATGAGTCGCCTCAAGAAGAAAGAATAATAAGGAACAAGAAACTCGAAGGAAACCGAGATTTGGAAAATCAAGATGCACGACATGACACAGGATCAAAATATCCAGGGACCCATGAATCGGAAAATGAATACCGATTATAAAGCACAGATGTATCTACCTCCTGGCTCCTCAGTGCTTCTTCAGTGCTTCAATGTTATTTGAACTACAGCCCAGCGACACCTGTACTGTCGAGGTGTCATTGCACTTTCTTGTAAATCCATCTGGAAGTTTGCGATGAGAATTAAACACCGATGGAACTGCTTTAGGTTGCTTCGATAGTTCTTTGTTAGTGTTTAATTTTGCTTCAAACTATAGAGTTCAGCGGCACCCACCGTCAAGAAACTACGAGAGAAACTACAATCATTTCCTAGTGAAGCTACCTGAAAGTTGGCGACGTTTAGCAGACACAAATGCACAAATGTAGCTACCGCGCTGTTTCGTTGGTGCTTCATTGTGCTTCGAACTGGAACCCAGAGACATCTATACCGTCAAGGAGTTCCAGCACTTACTATAGCAGCTTGATCTGAAAATTGGCGACGTTCGTTTTTCATGAACTCATTGATGTAGCTACTAATATGAATTATTTTGTTAGTGTTTCGTTAGTGCTTTATTGCGCTACAAACTAGCGGCACCTACCATCGAGGGGTATGGGATTCCTTGTGAATTGAACTAGAGATTGGCACGTTTATTTTTTTATTTATTTTTTTATTTATTATTTTTCGATTCATACCCCACGGATGACCTTATTTTCATAGATAGTGATATCTTACACAATTTGAGAAAAAGTTGAATAAAATCTCTTCAGATAACGAAGATCCGACTCCTCGATAGTGGATGCCGCTGAGTTGAAGTCTGAAGTGGTCTGAAAGATTTTGATCAAAAGGAGCTATCAAGGAAGTTATGTAGTGCCTTTGATGTTTATGTTTTTTATAGGAGCAACACCACGCAGGGGCCCCATTTGGAGAGTGAAAGATTTATCTACCTGATTAAAACTTTTTGTACAAAAAAAAAACTATATTATACACATCCTACATTCCAATATATATGTAGGGATATTATCAAATTCCCTTCTACCGCTAGGTGTCGGGCTTACAATATCTACAATTCACAGATTATGTACAAATTCGCACCACTTCTTCTTGTTTCCTGCTAATATTCTCGCTTCATTCCATGTCTTTCCTTTATTCTCCAAGATCTTCTTCATGGTCTCTTCCCATGTCTGTTTCGGCCTTCCCCGTTTCTTCTTTTTTTCTATCCTTGCCTCCCATATTTTCCTGACTGGTCTCTTATCGCTCATCCTCAGTAAGTGTCCCCACCAACTGAGTTGTCTCTGTTCAATGAATTCCAGCGTCGATTGCACTCCCAGTTCTTCTCTCACTTGTTCATTTCTAATTCTGTCTCTTCTTGTTATTCCCTTTGTTCTTCTGAGGTATTTCATTTCTGTCGCTTGGATCTTGCTCTTCAGTTGTCTTGTCAGTGTCCATGTCTCGCATCCGTATGTCAGTATTGGTCTAAATATTGATTTGTATACATTAATTTTTGTCTTTGTCGAAACTTCCTTTTTGTTGATGAAACTCTGGTTCATAGCATAGTAAACTTTAACTGCTTTATCTATTCTTTTATTTATCTCAATTTCTTGCTTGCCAGTTTCTTCTATTGTTACCCCCAGGTATTCAAACTGCTCCACTTGTTCTAGACTGACCCCTTTTATCTTTATGTTCAATTCTTGTCGTTCTTCTGTCACTGCCATTACTTTTGTCTTCTTCAGGTTCAACTTCATTCCACTCTCTTCCAATACTTCATTCCAAACGTTCAAATTTTCTTGTCAGTATTTTTCACTCCCCGCCATAACCGCCACGTCGTCCGCGAAAGCGCATTCCGATATTTTTACTCTCTGCAAATTTCTGTAGCCAACATATAAACTCCTTACTCTTTTGTTGCATTTCTTTATCATATCGTCCATGAATACTGTGAAAAGTATTCGGCTTATTCCTCCGCCTTGTCTCAATCCTTGTTTTGTGATGAATGTTTCTGACTACATTCCAATAAAGAACAGCGCAATTTCACCTAACCGTCACTCATTCACTGTACCTACCTTCTGATTCTTGAACTAATCTTTGGTCAATACTTTGGGACTTCAACTTAAAAAAAAAGATTCATCCTACCTGTATCAAATGAAAAGAGAGTATCTAACAGTAACTTCCGACAATGCAGCGACATGCTCTCTAGTGGCTTCATTTCAACTTACATCACGCTCAGATGCTCAGAAGCATCTGTCAAGTCTGGACAAGTATCATTATGAGCTTACTACGTTTTGAGCAGCAGTAGTGAGGTGTAATGTTTAGTTTTGAATTTTGACTCGGCTGTCCAAATTATTGGATTTTTTTTTCTCGGATCAATAATTCCGCTATATTATTTGATTCATCATTTTTGTCTCTGAATGATTGAAAACCAAATTTTGCTACCTGCCTACAGTTTTAGCGCTATGTTCTAGCCCAAGCCTATACGTGTTAATTTCAAGTGTAGTTGTTTCTTGGCTCATCTAGGACAAAAATCACCGAAAAATATTTCTGGAACTTTCTCTCGTCAATACAAAAAGCAACCATAATACAAATTGGTGAGTATAATTGGCAATCTAAGTGCAAGAGATACGTGCAATTTGTGCCTTTTGAACCACCCAAAGACTAATGTCTCAGTAGAGTTCCCAATCCCCACAACTTCTGGAAGCCAATGGATGAAAATGACTTCATGATACTCACGAGTATTTAATTCAATTTAATGAAATTCACAAGAAGTCGTTGGCATTATTATAAGGCTAATTCGTGCTACGACCCCGTAGCACAGGTGATAGTGCATCGGCCTGTAGTACGGTTGGTCCTAGGTTCGATTTCTAGTCATGTCTGGGTGTTTTGTGCGGTCCACATTTTGCGTTAATTGCGGTTTTTTCAAATGTTCTGAATTGAATGAACGAAAAAAAAAACTCCTATGGCGTTGGAGAACCCGATAAGGAGGAATACAATTTTTTTTTATTGTAAGGCTAGTTCCATTTATTTATTCACGTCGCACATATTCCAACAATGGAAAGCACAGAATTTCAAAGCAACTCGAGGTGCAATTTCAACTGACCAGTACTCACGCACTACCTTCCATTCTTGCACAATAATTATTGTTCATTATTTCTGGCCTGTGGCTTGAAGAAAAAAGAGATTTATCCTCCCTACTATCAAATAAAAAGAGAGTAACAGCAACTTCCGACAATAATAATATTCAGGGAAGTGGTGTGCTACAGTCGAAGCATATGCTCAATGCTACCACTATAACATGCCACGTCCATATATTTTCACTCAGAAGTATCGTACTCCCCGCTGTTATACTGCGAGAAGTCGCGTTATGAACTTATCACGTTATGCACAGTAGTGGTGAGATGTAAAATTTTGATTTTCATGTAACTTTGGCTCGGTCTTCCAAATAAGATATTAAAATTTCATGGATCATTATTTCAACCACATTTGTTGTGAAATGATTTATAATTGAATTTTGCTGCCTGCTCACAGACTCACAGGTGACCTCAAACCCTTGTCATCAATTTTAAGAGTAGTTTTTTGCTGATCAAGGACAAAAAATAATTGGGAAAATATGGTGGAGCGTCATGTCTACATTTAAAAATAGCACCATGAAGACCACTCATACCAAATGTCATGCCTTTGTCACAAAACGTACAGATTTAATTGAATTTTGTCACTAACCCCTGGACTATTCCCAATTTTAACACTGTTAATTGTGAATCAAAGCAAGTTACGTGCTTTTTCTTGCGAAAAATACGAGACCAGCGGCTCACACGACACGGTCTGGTCATGCCCTTTGGTGTATAATAACAGCTCTGAGCTGGAAGTATAGTCCAGTAAAATAAGGATTTAACTTGGAACAAATTAGGGGCAGAATGAAAAAAATATGGCGATGTAAAGAATGAAGAACTAAATAAGGAAAACCAAAGTTTCATTCGCAGTCATTCCGGGAACCATGGAAAAAAAAATGGAGAAGATGGAAAAACATGCGCCGCGATCTTTCTTTTGAAACGGTGAGAGAACTGTGAGAGATGTGTGAAAACTGTCGGGAACAAAGTTGTAGGGAATTCAATATTCTACAAAAAAGTCTCTGAGAGCATATGTCTTACTTCTTCAGTTAAGCCGTTTATCGCAGTCAAAGTTGCGCGCCGGTCTAATGGAGTGGAAAAACTGCCCGCGTGACCTTCCTTCTTAGATGCTGTGAAAACGACAAGAGATATCAAAAAATTGTGAGCGACAAAGTTGTAGACAATTGAATGCTTCACTGGAAAATCTTCAAGGCCAATTATTATCTTTTCTAGTTTAGCCGTGAACCACGTTTGAAGTTGCGCGACAATCCTGTTGATAAAATGGTTCTTCTGGAAAACTTACAAAAACCCTAGACTCGATGAAAAAACTACGAAAATGTAGAGGATGAAAAACTGAATCTGAAAAACCAAAGTTTCATTCCACACTGTTTCGGGAAACCTGAGAAAAAAAAATCTTGAAAAATAGGTAGCGATTTGCACTCGCAGCTTCCTCATTGAATGCTGGAATAAACGTAATAAATATGGAAAATCTGGACAAACCAGCTTGTAGAGGAATAAATGATCTATAGAAAATCCCCTGATGTCATGTATGCATCTTTGTCGACTTAGCTGCGGAGCGCTATCAAAGTTGGGGTACATGACTCGTGACGCGTTGCATATGTGGTGGAACTGGCACGACGTTGCGGTCATTGTTTAATTGATCATAAAACATGTTCAAATGATTCAAAGAAATTGCGTGCTTTGTTTAACGTCTGGGTAGCTACTTATTGTTAGAATTATCATTGTAGTCATCATCATCGTCTTCCGAAACGACAATGCAGGAAGCGTCAGAGCAGGTGGCTCCACGGCAGTGGTGGCAAAACTCGGTACACTTGAGGTCAGCTTTTCTGCATCCACAAATCTTCTTGCAGTTTTCCAAGTTTCTGCAGGAAATCAGCCGTAGCAAATTTTCGAGAGCAACGTTATCCTGGGTTCTAAAAGGCATCAACCGAGAACTGTTTAATTTCCAACCCCATTGTTTAGGTGGACAGTTGTTTATTATCTCCGAGCTGTTGTTGAATGATCATTATTCATCAGAAATCAGTTGAAAAACATCTCATTATCTAACGTTAATCACGTTTCTCAATTGTTGTACATATTGTGTTACAAAATACGAGTATTTCTCAGTTTGAAGCCTGAGTGTCACGATACTATCTCTGTGCTATTTTGATGCTATAAATATATGATTAGAAACGACATATTCAGAAATTCCCTAGCAACCTAGTCTCTCGTCCTAGATTTCTAGAATGAAAATATGACGAAGATAGTACAGTGACACTCACGACTTTAATTTTGCCAAACAAGAAACTTTATACATAAAAAAGCGTTCATCCGCGGAGTTACATTTCCAACAATAGTTACCAGACGTTCAACATAGCACGCAATTGTTTCAAATCATTCCATCATGTTTTATAATCAATTCAACAATGACCGCAACGTCGTGCCAGTTTCACCACATATGCGACGCGTCACTAGTCATGTACCCCCACTTTGATAGCGCTCCGCAGCTAAGTCGACAAAGATGCATTTATCTCATCACGGCATTTCCTATAGATGATTTAATCCTCCACAAGCTAGTTTGTTCAGATTTTTTATATTTATTACGTTTATTTCAGTATTCAATGAGGAAGCTGGGAGTGCAAATAGCTATTTTCCAACTTTTTCTTTCTTTTTCTTTGATTTCCCGGAACGGTGTGGAATGAAACTTTTGTTTTTTGAATCCAGTTTTTCACCCTCTACAGTGTCATAGTTTTTTCATCGAGTCTAGGGTTTTTGTAAGTTTTCCAGAAAAACCACTTTATCAACAGGATTGTCGCGCAACTTCGAACGTGGTTCACGGCTGAACTAGAAAAGGTCATAATTGGCCCTGAAGATTTTCTAGTGGAACATCCAATTCTCTACAACTTTGTTGCTCACAATTTTTTGATATCTCTTGTCGTTCTCACAGCATCCAAGAAAGGCGGTCACGCGGACAGTTTTTCCACTTCACTAGACCGGCGCGCAACTTTGACTGCGATAAACGGCTAAACTGAAGCAGTTAGACATATGCCTCCAGGGTCTTTTTGTAGATTATTGAATTCCCTACAACTTTGTCCATGACAGTTTTCACACATCTCTTACCGTTCTCTCACCGTTTCTAAAGAAAGATCGCGGCGCATGTTTTTCCATCTTCTCCATTTTTTCATCATCATGGTTCCCAAGATGACTGGAAATGAAACTTTGGTTTTTCTTATCCATTTTTTCATTCTCTACATCGCCATACTTTTTTTATCCTGCCCCCAATTTGTTCCAACTTTGGCCTAAAAATCGCCTCATTTTACTGGACTAGTATAGCTCTAATGTGACAAAAACGACTGAAACGAGGATACAATTTCTAGACTTGTTGCAGCAAACATGAACATATTTTGACAGGGCCGCAAAAACATGCTTTTAAGTGGGATTTTCGGGAATTTCAAACGAATGGTAGAAGAGGATGAAATTCTGAATCGATAACAACATGCACTAATGTAAATTGATCGTTCCCTTGCATAGAAGGAAAATTGTGAAGAAAGTCGAGTATGGAACAAAAGATCTTATAGGTCGCAGTGCAAAAAGGATCCTCCGAGACCAAACGACCATCTGTGATCTACAAGTATGGAAACTGAAACTGACACGAAGACAATTGCTTAAAGAAATTTCAACAAACCCGCAAGCTTCATTGGTGACACACATGACGATGCTTGGTGATCATTTTCTGGAGTTCTTGCATCTTAAAAATTTGAAGGGCCCCTATTAGACCCCTAAGGGAAGAAATATTGAATGCTGCGGATCAAATCGCTTATTTTTATATAAAGAACGCCTATGCTGGAATCTCGTTACCCTATACCCTCTAAAATGCGATATTGATGTGCGTTTAGATGTAGGTATTTCACTAATTATTGATCTCAATTCTCAAAAGAGCTTCAATTGGATAGGTACTTATGGATTGTGAAAACTACACTGTACTATCCGGCAAAGTGAACTGTCGCAGCTCTGTTCCGCGTCAAACTGCCTGAATTAAGCCTCCACTTTTCCTTTTTCTACAGGTAGGTACCTTAATAGAAAAAGCCAAAGGAATACGGTGAAAGGATGGCGGAAGAGAGAATCGAATAAGAGGAGCCTTCTGCTGGCGGGTGCGCGTCCGTGTATGGGTAAATAGGCAGACGGAGAGAAAGAGAGAGGTTATTACTGGATATCGAATAAAGTCTCGGTGTACCAAAATGAATCAATTCCCGCATGAGGATCGCAATCTCGTGATCAATGGGGGGCGACACGGCCGTGATACCTCCGCAGCCGCATTGTTACACTAAACTGGTGCCTTATCTTCGCATTTATCAACGAACATCCTCGGGAGCTCCTTTCTGCATGAACCAGTGGCACCGAAACTCGCTCCATTATCCCTGATGAGACCAGGATTGGATTTCTCCTCTCGCAGATCCGAGTCCTCTGCCAGTACTTCTCTCTGTTCCCGCCGTTCCGCATCTGATAGTTTCCCAGATACGATTTGCTATTTTGCGTAGGTACAATATGGGACTGATGTTTAGTTTGGAGATGTTCTGAGCTATTATCATGCTGCTGCCACTAGGAACACATTGCAATAAGCTTCCTCACTGCTGAATGTTGATGACATGCAAGACGAAACTGCGTTTTAAGTCATTTATTGCCTAAGCTTGATTCAAAACATCTCCAGTTCAATCCTATTCCAATTAAAACATTTTATATGCAAAAAACTTCTTATGCCCGCGGCACACGAGGCCTTTTTGCCCGCAATTTTCCAGGCTCCATTAGGATAAAGATGAAGCTCTCGAAGAATTCGAGGGGTCGCAAAGTGACTGCGGTTAAAAAAAAATACCTGTAGGATTTTCCAGACGAATGAGTTTTTCATCCCCAAAAACTACTATTATTACTAGTGATGGAGACGGTAAACTTAAAATTTGTAACTTACATAAAGTACTGTGCAATTACTGTTATTTTACATTTTTCAAATTACATTTGAAAGTAGCTACTTATATTGAAAAATTTTTGGAAATTCCGATGACTTGGTAAATTACGTAATTTGTCACTGTAAGGTACACAGTATTTTTTTCACGTCTCGAAGGTTTATTTCCAATCAAAATATTGGCGCTATTACAATTTAGGAATTTGAAAGGATGACTTCAGTGTTTACTTCACAATTATTACTTTATACAATGTATATGATATAATATGAATGATATAATATTATGTATAATTTTTGTATAACTGAGGTACACAGTATTATTTGAAATTATGAAACTCACGTGAATTACGGACGTAATTTATGTCATTTACGTGAGTTACAGAGGTAATTTATGATTTATGTAAGTTACAAACGTAACAGAATTGTGTAATCTTACAAGTAATAATAATTTTGAATATCCTGTTGAAGCCGCCTAAACCGCTCAAACTTGACATTCTGAAGTAGTTTGTTCTGATTTTTGTCAGTGTTAGTGTTTGATGATTTTATAAGATTGCTTGTTGATTGATGCTTCTGTGTTCCTATGTCAGTATTGTCTCCGGCGGGTGAAAAGCAGTTTTTCGCTGATGAAAGAAGCACACTCAACTTTTTCAGCTCAAAAAAAAATCATGAAGTGCTTGAAGTGCCTTTTGACCCAACAGACACACAAGAATTCTCAAGGACTTCTAAAAATTTCAACAGAACCTCCATGGGTTTCTAGGGATCCATGAGTTTCTAGGAATCCATGGGTTTCTAGGAATATTCTTGGAATTTCTAGGGACATCCAAAAATTTCTACAAGATTCCTTATTCATAGGAGTCTCGAAAAATTTCTATAGGGTTTGTGAACATTCTCAAAGACTTTCACGGAATTTCCATCGCAAACACGAGGTTTCTGTGGATTTTCCAGCATTTCCGAGGATTTCAATAAATTTTCATGGAGTTTTTTATGAGATTTTTAGGAATTTTCACGATATTTCTAGTAATTTTTGACGATTCCTGAAAATTATAAATGATTTCCAAGGATTCCCTGATATTTTTAGTTTCTAGGGATAACATGAAGACTTCTATGCAATTTTCAAAGATTTCTGAGAATTTATAAGCAGTTCTAGAGATTCTACGAAATTTCTGGAGATGTTTATAGAGTTCCTGGATATTTTTACAAGATTTTCAAAAGTTTTTAGGAGTTCCTGAGGATTTCTACGGAATATCCAGAGATTTTCAACGATTCGTATGAAATTTTAAAAATTGCCGACGATTTCTGAGAATTTCTATGAATTTTTGGAACTTTCTACGGGATTTCCAGGGATCTCCAAAAATGTCTACGAGTTTTTGTGAAAGTTATTTGGAAATGTTGAGAATTATCAAAAATGTCTGTGAACTTTCAAATTATTTGTGCAGAATTTTCAGGAATTATGAAGATTTGTATTACATTTCCAGAAATTCCTGGATATTCCCACAAGATTTTTGAAAATAACTTATAGTTTCTTGAAAATTTCTACAGAATAACTGGAGATATTTGCAAAATTTCCAAGAATTCCAGTGAGGATTTTCAAGAGTTTCTGTACATTCTTACGGGATCTCTAATGGATAAATTGGAAATTTTCTGTCTTCTTGTTAATTAATGGTTCAATGGATTCCAAAGTTACCGGAGCTCCGAGTGAAAATGCACAGTCATTTGTTGGTAAAAGAATTCCAGGGACAATCTTGTTGGACATTTCTATAATTCTATGTTGGTAGTGTAAAATGCCTTTCGATTTCTGAGTATTGCAGAGAATATTAGGGAATTCTGAGAGTTTCTTCAATATTCTTGAAGTTTCTGAAGGTTTTAACGACTTTTTCACAGATCTCCGAATATTTCTACAAGATTTTTGAGACCTTCAAAAGAGTTCGACAAGATTTGTGAAAATTGTCTTTCAACTTTCTAGTTCAATCTTTTTTTTTGACTGAGTTTATTTTTAAGAATTTAGGAATTTTCAAAGATTTGTACGGAATTTTTTGGAGATTTTTGCTGGATCTCTTGGGACTCCTGTCGATTAGTATGAGATTCCTTAACCCTTAGGGTACTGAGCTATTTTGACTTACCTAAAATACGGCGTGGGGTAGATAATGGACCCCACACTTTTTTTTACTAGTCGATTAGCAATTTTTGCAGAATTGGTCAGGAATGGTGGAACTGGCTTATTTAAACTTATTTGCAAAAGAATATCTTCATTGTGGTGAAAGCAAAAGCAACAGATCAAAATGAATCCTCAATTAGACACAAAATTGATCAGAACACTTTTTCTTTCAGGCATTCAGTTTTTTCGGATATAATGATTAGATAATTGTGGTAGGTGATGAACTATTTCAATAGCATCTTACCACATTCAACTTTGAAGTGACAATTATTATTTTTGTTTGTATTTTTGATTAATTATCCACAAAAAATTCAAATACTATAAGGGAAAGATCTTGGACCTCAAGCAACGTTTCAGCCACTTTTATAAAAAAAAATCTTAGAATAATGCCTTACACGTTAAAAAAATCGTTGACTGAAATAAATGAACTAGCAAAAAAACAGATTCTGTGAAAAAAATACTTTGAAAGATATTTCAGAAAAATGATCTTGGGGTCCTGGATTAAAGTTGCCCAGTATTCTTGGAAATTTCTATTGATTTTTGCAGATTTTCACGGGATTTCCAGAGATCTGCAAGGTATTTCTGGGAGATTGTGAAGATATTTCTTGAAATTTTTCAGGACTCCCAAAAATTTTCATGGATTTCTCAAGATTTCTACGGGATTTTTAGGAATTTATGAAGATTTGTATAAGATTCCTAGGGATTTCTAAAGAACTCTACAAGAGTTTGAGGAATTTCTAAGCAATTCTAGATATTTCTACATAATTCAAAAAGAGGTATTCACGAGATTTTTAAGGGGTTGCTCAGGAAATTTCTAGAGATTGCTGCAAAATTTTAAAGGTTTTCTGAAGATTTTCATGGGGTTTCTAGGGATTTCCAGGGCTCTATCAAAATTTCTATGCAATACTGGGAGTGAAGATATCAATAGATCTATGAGCTAGAGTGAAGATTTGTATAGATTTGTAGCTCTCAAGAATACTACGACATTTATGAAGATTTCGAAGGATTTTTGAGATTATGATTTTCATCTATCATTCTCCATTTTGGGGATTCTGGAAGCACACAAGATTCGTGGGAACTACCAAAGATTTCCATGGGAGATCTGAGTACTTCTGAATATTTCCTAATGGAATTATTGATAATTTGGAAGGAGTTTTTTAGATTTCTATAGGATTTTTGGAAATATGATCGGGATCTCCAGGAATTTCTGGAAATCTTCACAAAATTTTTGAAGATTTCTAGAAATTTCAAAAAATTTTCGGGGTCATCACAGATTTCTAAGGATTCCTGGAAATATGTAGGGGGTTCTGAAATTGGAAATTTGTATGTAATAATATTGTGTTCGAGATTTCTACGGACAGAGTGAAGATTTGTATGAAGTTTCTGAAGTTTTCAGGATTGCTATGGAATTTGTGAAGGTTTCTAGAGATTTCTAGGAATTTTTACGAGAAATTCTCGAAATTACAGAGAATATTAGGAAGTTCTAGAAATTTCTACGATATTCTTGGAGTTTCTAGAAGTTCTCACGATTTTTTTACAGATATCCAAATATTTCTACAAGATTTTTGAAAGCTTCTGAAGACTTCAACAAGACTCCTGAGGAACTCCTTTCAACTTTTGAGTTCATTCCCGTTCACCATTGAGTTTATTTTCAAGAATTCAGGGCTTTTTGAAGATTTGTACGAAATTTGTTGAAGATTTTTATAATATTTCTAGGAATTTTGGGAGATTTCTGCTGTATCTCTTGGAATTCCTGTTGATTGATATGAGATTCCTAGAAGTTGCCCAGTATTTTTGAGAAACTCGATTGATTTTTGCAAATTCCCACGGGATTTCCAGGGATTTCCAAAATATTTCTGAAATATTCGAAAGATATTTCTTGGAATTTTTCAGGACTCGCAAAAATTTTTATGATATTTTCAAGATTTCTATGGAATTTCTAGAAATTTATGAAGATTTGTATAAGATTTCTAGGGATTTCTGAATAAATATACAGGAGTTTTGAGGAATTTCTAAGCATTTCTATATATTTCTACGTAATTCAAAAGGAAGTATACACAAGATTTTCAAGGGGTTCCTGTGGAAATTTCTAGAAATTGCGACCAAATTTTCAAGGTTCTCTGAAGATTTTCACGGGGTTTCTAGGGATTTCCAGGGCTCTATCGAAATTTCTATGCAGTACTGGGATTGAAGATGTCAATAGATCTATAAAAGTGAAGGTTTGTGTAGATTTGTAGCTCTCAAGAATACTACGATATTTATGAAGATTTCAAAAGATTTTTGAGATTATAGTTTTCTTTCTATCATTCTTAATTTTCGGAATTCTTGAAGGATCCTACAAAATTCGTTGGAATCTCCAAAGATTTCCATGGGAGAACTGAGGATTTCTGAAGATTTCCTTATAGAATTTCTGATAATTAAGGGAGTTTTCGAGATTTCTATAGGATTTCTAAAAACTTGTTCGGGATTTTCAGAAATTTCTGAAGATCTTCACAAGATTATCGAAGATTTCAAGAGATTCCAAAAATATTTCAGGGTCACTACAGATTTCCAAAGATTTTCGAAAATATGTGGGGAGTTCTGAAATTGAAAATGTGTATGTTATAATATTGTGTTCTAGATTTCTACAGACGGAGTGAAGATTTGTATCAAATTTTTGAAGTTTTCAAGATTTCTATGGAATTTGCGGAGGTTTCTAGAGATTCCTAGGAATTCCTACAAGAATCCTCAGAATCAAAGAGAATATTGAAAAGTTTGGCAGACAACGGCAGCTGGCGAAGAGTTGACGTCCTTGCCATCGACAGAAAGCGACGGAAAGGATACATACTAGATCCAACTATAAGATTTGAAGATAGCAAAGAACAACCTGAAGCTGTTCATGTTGAAAAGCGAACCATTTATGAACCGACTATATCTTATTTTAAAACAAAATATGATATAGATAGTATTCAGGTGTTCGGGTACCTTATAGGAGCTCGGGGAACCATTCCCAAATTTTTTATCACAAATTTCTGTCAGTTATTTAATGTATCGACCAGAAGGGCAAAGGATATCGCATTATCCGCACTCAAGGATTCCATCAGAATTTTCAAACACCATATGTTCTCAATTTAAAATTTAACTCTATGTATAAATTCCAACTTATCAAATTATTTATTCAACTTAATTAGAAAATTCACTATGATGCGGTATCCTTTGTCTTAGGCAATCTATTTTATATAGAAAGGTGTTAATTTATTTTATTTGAATAAATTATTTATATATTTCTACAATATTCTCAAGGTTTCTTAAGGTTTTCACGATTTTTTTATGGATCTCAAAATATTTCCACAAGATTTTCGAGAGCTTCTGAAGATTTAAACGAGACTCCTGAGAATTTTCTTTCAAGTTTCAAATCCATTCCCTTTTCCCACTGAGTTTATTTCCCAAAGATTTGTACGGAATTTGTTAAAGATTTCTATAATATTTCTGGGGATCTTGGGAGATTCCTGCTGGATCTCTAAGGATTCCTGTTGATAAGTATGAGATTCCTGAAAGCTGCCCAGTATTTTTGGAAATCTCTATCGATTTTTGCAGATTTTCACGGGATTTCCAGATATTTCCAAGATATTTCTGAAAGAATTCAAAGAGATGTCTTGGAATTTTTCAGAACTCCCGAAAATTTTCATGGATTTCCCAAGATTTCTACGGAATTTCTAGGAATTTATGAAGACCTGTTTAAGATTTCTAGAGGTTTCTGAAGAATTCTACAGGAGTTTTGAGGAATTTCTAAGCATTTCTAGATTTTTCTACGTAATTGACGAAGAGGTATTCACGAAATTTTTGAGGAGTTCCTGTGGAAATTTCTAGAGATTGCTATAAAATTTTGAAGGTTCTCTAAATATTTTCACGGGGATTCTATAGGGATTTCCAGGGCTCTATCAAAATTTCTATGCAGTACTGGGATCAAAGATGTCAATAGATCTGTGAGCTACAGTGAAGGTTTGTATAGATTTGTAGAGTGCAGTTTTCAAGATTATTACGGTATCCATGAAGATTCCGAGGGATTTTTGAGATTTCAGCTTTTATCTATCATTATTAATAATTTTGGGGCTTCTTGGAGGCCTCTACAAAATTCGTGGGAATTTCTAAAGATTCTCATGGGAGAACTGGAGATTTCTGGAGATTCCTTAATGGAATTTCTGATAATTTGAAGGAAGTTTCTTAAAATTTTACTTTCCCGGCCCCCACCAACATGGAGGGAAAGTATTGTAATGGTGCAGAAAAAAAGTTTTGAGATTTCACCGGATATATCCATTTTGAGGTCCCCCAAGTCGATTGAGACCATTTCCAGAATGATGTCTGTCTGTGGGTGTGTGTGTGTGTGTGTGTGTGTGTGTGTGTGTGTGTATGTGTGTGATCTTCCACGATAACTGCCGAAACGTTTATCCGATCGATTTGAAATTTGATATGCAGACATGGTTTCGCCCTGGAATGACCGGATTAGTTTTTGGCTGTCATCTGTCAAACAGAAGTGTCACTATCAGCAAATGACAGAAGCTACATCTCACGGAACTTGACTTGCGATATGTCATTTGAAAGCCCTTGAAGAACTGTATTCAGAACAGTTAAAAGTATTTTCCTACCTGTTACCTGTCAAATTATAAAAAATATCAAAGTCTGGAACTTTGCCATTTAATTATTCAAAATCTATAAGACAGATGTAAACCAAACCCGGCAGGAAGCAACATTACCAAAGAATCAAACTAATGCTGAAGTTGGAGTTTCCAACCGTTTTCCGGACAAGCGCTATGAATTTTCAAAGTTTGGCCTGGCCGAATTCAGCCGGGCTTGCCTGTTCCTCGATTTTTGGCCTATTCAATTTTTTTAGCAACATGGCAACCAAACCGGTAGGTAACTACGTTTTTGTTACAAATTGTATCAATGTCAAAGTGACAACATGAACGCTGTTCTCGGCAGGTTCTCGGTGTTTTCTTTAGTATCTTCTTGCATCATTTGAGGCAACAGTGCGAACCGATCGTTTGTGTTGTTTGGGGCTCCGTAAACCCCCTTGTGTTTTCTGTAGCTCTAGCAACTTCAGTATGCCCATTCCATTGACGTATATGTACAAACTGTAATGTGTGCAGTTCCCTTATTTGATTCGGTACCAGGGCCCCATCCCCATGGTGTCTGCTGTTCAAGGCCCTGATGGGGCCCCCATCTGTGTCTATCAGATTTTGCCGTTTTAGGCCAAAACTGCGGCCTTGTGTCTTCTTGGGTTCGTTGAAGCCCTCTAGGCTCCTGGTGTCTACGGGTGTCTCTTGAAGCCTCACTGAGCCCCCTTTTTTTTTAGTTTTCAGAACTATCGTGTCTTCAGGTGTGGTTCGGACCTAACTTCTTGATGGGCTCGAAGTCTCATTTCAGAGGTCACCACTTGGGGGCCTTGAATAGCAAATAATTAGAACTCTGCTCCAGGTTTTCAATCCGCGACTGATTTTCACCGGTTATTTTTCAAACAATAATTTAGGTTGCATCATTAAAGGCAACAGTGCGCCCCGATTGATTGTGTCTTCAGGTGTTGTTTGGGGCTGTGTAAACCCCCTTGTGTGGAACTAGCATTGCATTCTTGAGATATCACAACAGTTGACTACCTCTAGTACTAGCTTTTGAATTATATCATCGTCTTGTACCTACTTCATAATGCGATCGTGCAAATTAAATAGTATATTGGAAATAGAATATCTGCTGGAATTAATTCAAACAAAAACGATTTTTTTACCATGGCTAGCTTTCAGTTCCTTCTTCAACATATCAAAAGTCCTCAACTCTGGGACAGCTACAAATTAGTATACAGGGTGAAAGTTTATTATTTTTCCTTACTTTCTTTCTTTTTTGAAAAACTGATGACTGAAAAAAACGGTTTTAGGCTAGTTTGATAGGCCATAGTCTTTTAATGAACATATAAAAAATATACCACCCAGCCACTCCTGTGTATCGAGTTACAGGGTGGAAACTATTTTTCATCTTTAATTTTTTTTCTTGGTGGAACTGATCTAGATTGAAGCCGGTTCAAGTTCTTTTGCAAGCTTATAATGTCATACTGAACATATGAAAGAGATACATCTCTACAACTGCTGCTTTTCAATTTACAGAGTGAAAAGTCATTTTCACGTTTTAATTTTTTTCTTGGTGAAATTGGCTCACACAACAATTGCGACTGATTTTTCTGTAAACTTTAAGTTTCTAGTCAAACATATCAAAATAATACATTTCTGCTACAACTAAGTTTTTTTTTATAAATTTAAATGTTTGGGAATATTTGGGTAAATTGCATCAAAAATTCAAAAAATCTTGGAACGCAACCGATCATTTAAATTTGTAAATAAAATCGTAGCTGTAGCAAAAATGTATAATTTTGATATGTTTGACTAGAAACCTCAAATTTTCAGGAAAACCAGTCGCAATTGTTGTGTGAGCCGGAATCATCAAGAAAAAAATTGAAACGTGAAAATGACTTTTCACCCTGTAAATTGAAAAGCAGCAGATGTAGAGATGTGTCATTTTTATATGTTCAATATGACATTATGAGCTTGCAAAAGAACTGGAACCGGCTTCAATCTAGATCAGTTCCACCAAGAAAAAAAATTGAAGATGAAAAATAGTTTTCACCCTGTAAGTTGATACGCAGCAGTTGCTGGGTGCTATATTTTTTATATGTTTATTGGAAGACTATGGCCTATCAAACTAGCCTAAAACCGTTATTTTCGGTCATCAGTTTTCCAAGGAAAAAAGAAAGTAGAGAAAAATAATAAACTTTCACCCTGTATACTGATTTGTAGCAGTCCCAGAGTTGAGGACTTTTGATATGTTGAAGAAGGGACTGTAAGCTTGCATTGGTAAAAAAATCGTTTTTGTTTGATTTAATTCCAGCAAAGCACCTATTTTTTTCTATTTCCAATATACTAAAACGGTTCTGCCACGATAACTACCAAATTGTTGATCGGATTAAATCGAAATCAGGTACGAAAGCATAAGTTCAGCCTGGAATGACCTGATTAGACTTTGGGTAGATGATTTAGTTTGGAAACCCTCAGATGGCACATTGGGTCTGGGCTTGTCTGCCCAAGCTCTAAATTTAAAGATATAGAGTAGAAATTTCACACACAGATGCAGAAAGTTCTCAGTCAAGTTTGTCTAATTTCATCATTATGTCTTAAGTAGAAACAAAAATTTGAATAAGGAACTAGCATTGCATTCTTGAGATATCACAACAGTTAGCTTCCTAGTTCTACCTTTCGAAATATTTCATCACCGTGGAAACCTAAGAGCCTGTCACTTGTTCTGTCGGCCCGACAATGGATGCAGGATGCTCGCTGAACGCTCAACTCAATGGAACTTTTCCACTCAACTTCGCCATTGAGTCCCACTTTCCCGAAGGGGCGCTTAGATCAAAATCATTACTGACGTCCCTGGATACCGCCGGGAAAGTTTTGTGTCGCCCCACAACAGATTTGTAATGATGCAGGATGCAGGAGAAACATTCTGACACGATAGCTGCCGAACCGATAATCTGATTGACTTGAAATTTGGTATACAGACAGGGTCTTGCTGTTAAATGAGCTCATTAGTTTTTGGCTGTCATCTGTCAAACGGAAATGTCACTATCAAAAAATGACAGAAGCTATATCTTACAGAACTTGACTTTCAAAATGCCGTTTGAAAGCCCATGAAAAACTGTATTCAGAGTGGTTAAAATATTGCCCTATCTGTCATCTGTCAAAAAATAAAAGATGTCAAAGTTTAAAACTTTACCATTCAATTATCCAAAATCTATCCGATGAATTGGGACCAAATTTGGCAGAAAGCAACAAAACATAAGAGTCAAATTAAGTCTGCAGTTGCAATTTTCCACCATTTTCCCGTCGGGCGTTATGAATTTTCAAAATTTCTCCTAGCCGTTGCCACCCGAGAGAACGACTCGCCCGGATTTCCACCAGGATGACTCGTTTTTGATGCAGCACTCCACTCAAAAATTCATTCCTGCTCGAGGATCGACTTTTTTCGAGAAATTTTGACTGATATCGGAAGAAGATTGAACTGGGCGTCTTGTAGATCTATTTTTAAAATAGACACAGCTTCGGTTTTCCGACGGTAATTTTTTCAATAACAAATTTGCACATATCGTGAATTTGAAAAAACTGCAGCGTAAACTTCAACATGCGGTGAGCCACACGAAATATTCATTTTAGGTACAGACATGCTGCGAATGAAAGTTGGAGAGAAGATTGAATTAATTTTTAAAGGAAAAATTGTCACAATCGGACCCACGGTTTTCGAGTTTTCCTCTCTGGAAAAACTGCAAATTTTCCAACTTTTCATTCCGCGAACAGATTTCAACCATTTATTATTAAGGAATAGATAACTGGTTGTTGAACATTTTCGAACAATTTTTCTCCAATTTCCCGGAAATTTTCCTGCTGGGAATATAAAACCGGCCTCGGTTATCGAGACCGGACTTAGATGATGGAGCTTAAAGTGGAGCTTGATTGGCGATTTCTACAATAAGATGATTTGGAAGAAAAATTGAGGTTTGCTCTGAAAATTCAAATTTTCCTGACAAAATTTTCTATTTCCTGCAAAT
The DNA here is from genome assembly GCA_949128115.1 of Anaspis maculata. Taxonomy (NCBI): domain Eukaryota; kingdom Metazoa; phylum Arthropoda; class Insecta; order Coleoptera; family Scraptiidae; genus Anaspis; species Anaspis maculata. Next base: position 66,535,545 of record OX421966.1, on the reverse strand, counting down.
ATTTTCAATCTTTCTCTGCATTCTAACTTCCCATCCGAAGGGACGTTCCGATCAAAGTCATTACTGATGTCTCTGGATACCGCCGGGAAAGTTTTGTGTCGCCCACAACAGATTTTATAATTTGCTTTCATTGTCAACAACAATTATTGTTCCTTACTGGGGAATCAGCTAAGTGGGATTCACTTATTCAGTTTATTATAAACCTATTTCAAGTAGTAGCTCACTTGGTACATACATTACTCACAACAACATTTCTTTATTTTATTCCATTTGCAACTCAACTACAGAAGAATAATGACAACGGGAGTTTTTTGCAGTGATTGTTATAAATCGCTAATCAGGAACTTTTTCATGTCTATTATTGTGTTATGTCCGATGTTATGACCCTTATTTCATGAGATGAGCTATGATCCCTCAAGCGACAGTGATATGATCTTGCGTAAAGCACCCATGTACATTTCCACTTCTCTTTCCAACCGAATAAAATGTACTAACATGTTTCAACCCTACTTACATGTTTTGACCCTTTTCTGAATCAATCTATCATTTTTATCGTTTGATACGTCTTTATCATAATTTCATCAAGCTTGAAAGGAAATCGCTGAGCAGGCAATCTGAGTAATTCAGGTTCAGCCTTGGTCAAACGCAGTTTCGAACCCTTGAATTTGACGGGGCACAGCCTGCTTGAATTGAAAAATTTCTTGATTCATCAACCGATAGTAGACGGATATCTCAGATATCAGTTTTTGAACCATCAGAGGTAGATATCTGGTACAGTAGGGCATACAATCATAGAGTATTTCAGACGATTAAACTCGACGAAGCAAATTAACATCTCTCCCATCCGCAGTGTGTGATATCGGGGAAGCTCCAGTGGCCGTTCAATAAAACTCCATGGCCGTATATATTGCACCGCCCGCCCGTAACCGAGAAATCGTCCTGCTTGTACGGTATAGCGGGAGCTTTGCCAGGAGGAATCCATTCCTGGCGCGATTTCTGGTAAGCCAAAAGCCCGGGATCTAGATTGGGCCGCGATATATGACCAGATTTCGCAGACGATGCACTGTTTTACCGTGAGGTTTTATGCCCACCATCCGGAATCGAATAAGATCAGAGACAGTTTTATGGTGATCGGATATCGTTCACTAAACTCCCCGGTGCAATGAATTTTCGATTTACGACCATGCATAACAGAAAAACAGAGAAATCGATACAATATATCCACCCACCTCAAGTTTCTGGTTCATCTCGGAAGAAGCTCTCGCGAATTATATCCGTTGTTTGTTTAGGATTTCTTATTGTCATATCAATATCACACACAACCGTATATAAAGCAAGGGTATACACAGGATTGAAAGAAGTGCTGCTGCTGCTGCTGCTGCTACTGGAAAATAATAATGGGATTTGCCATAGGCCAGTTATTTCAAACACTGCGCTGAGCTGCAGGTAGGTATATAGGAAAACAGACGGATAAACGGATGATCTCTCTGTTCTCTCTTGTATGATGTTGACCCGGCCGTGTGTGTATTATGTAAACGTTGTGCAAGGTGGAGGAGCTCACCGCTGTAACGTAGGATGAACACGACACCATGGTATACTGGTCTACTGACTGGCTGGCAAATATTGACTCACCCCGTAATGAACGGGCTTTGCTTATTCTCTTAGCAGAGGCACTGGCCATTAGGAACTGCTGTCTGCTGACAAATGGTGTCAGGCAAACACCACCGACACTCATATTGCCTGCTCAGCGATTTCCTTTCAAGCTCGATAAAATTATGTTAAAGACGTATCAAACGATAAAAATAATGGATTGATTCAGAAAAGGATCAAAACATGTGAGTAGGGTTGAAACATGTTAGTACATTTTATTCGGTTGAAAAGAGAAGTGGAAATGTACATGGGTGCTTTGCGCAAGATCTTATCACTGTCGCTTGAGGGATCATAGCTCATCTCATGAAATAAGGGTCATAACCTCGGACATAACACAATAATAGACATGAAAAAGTTCCTGATTAGCAATTTATAACAATTACTGCAGAAAACTTCCGTTGTCATCATTCTTCTGTAGTTGAGTTGCAAATGGAATAGAATAAAGAAATGTTGTTGTGAGTAATGTATGTACCAAGTGAGCTACTACTTGAAATAGGTTTATAATAAATTGAATAAGTAAATCCCACTTAGCTGATTTCCCAGTGAGGAACAATAATTGTTGTTGACAATGAAAGCAAACCATTCCATTAAGAGTCACTATTATTTTAGCCATTCACCATGTCATTGGCGCATTTTTTATTATTAATTCAGTATTATGACACCGCACAGGTAGATAACTCCATCAAGTCTTCTGTTAGTATTATTATTGATGATATCCATCCAATTATATTATTGAAATAATTTTAATTCACTATAATGTTTATAGGATAGAGGTATTTATCCAAGATACATTATTTACATATTTACGTGTTATGTTTACAATATCGTAATGACTAATCAAAATACCATTCAGGAAATTATTATGAATCCAAGTATAACAAACGTTGATACCTTGGTTGAATGATGTCAATTTTGAAAAATCAAAAACATTGAGAACATATTCGAAGTCAATATATTTTTTTAATATTCCACGCATAGATATACGAGATGTAATATAAACACATGGAAATGGTCTAAGGATATTTCAGATTCCTCGTTTTCTGCTGCCATCCTGGTCGGATCATTCCATCCTCATCGACTTTTAAAAAAGAATCAAGGTTTTCAGAACACAATTGGGGTATTTTTTGAAAAAATTCATCGAAAATTATTGAAAATTGAACAAAATGTGAATCATTAATTTCTACAACCAGTGGAAAAAATATAAAAGACCAGAACAAAGTTAGTAGGTGGTGTGTCAACTTCTAGAGTTTAAAACTGCCCTACAACGCCTTCGCATGCTTGAAATTACGTTGCTGAATTCAGCTTGATCAATTGCAGTCCACGCCGTCTGAAGAGCTTGGGAAAGCTGTTGACGAGCTTGAAACTCATCTTGAAGCCTTAATACCCTTCTTTGTAGCATGTCCCCGTGATCTATTGAGTCGAGGTCCGGGGACTGAGCAGGCCAAAGTAAAACTGAAATGTTCGATTCTTGAAGAAAATCGCGCACTTGTCTGGCAGTATGCGGACGTGCATTTCATGCATCAAAATGAAGTCGTCTCCAAAAGGGTAGTGACCATCATCGAAAAATATAAAAAAAAATCATACTAATCGAATGTAGAGCCTTTATAACAAGGCTACGTTTCGTGAAAATTCGAAAACAAAAGTTCCAAGTGTCTCAAAATCTGCCTTGAAAGTGGCTTATTTTGCGAACGATTTCAAATCTACCGAGCTGTAAGGCGGGCTGTGACGTTTCAATCTTTTGACAGTAGTGGGGATGACCCCACCTCCGTTGCCTGTGTGTCAGTGTTGAAGTTGACGTTTGCCAGCATAACATAACCATTGAAGTCTGATGTAGTCTTGAAATATTCATAAATCATGAAAGATTTTACCAACTTTCCATATTTTCAAGCAAAACATTACGAATCACCGCACAGATACACAAAGCGTTAACAATATAACAATCAGCTGTTATGAGCGTTGACGGATTGACGCTAGTGCTTTTTGTAGTAAGTTCTGTAGTGTTGTCAAGCCTGCTTCTCCGCCTATGACAAAGTCATCGTGGGCAATTCTCGAATTTCTATTTCGAACCTTTTCGTCAAGTTGCTGCAGATCGTCGAAGCTTCCAACGTACTAGATGAATGTGGACAACAAATCTGTACTGTAAGGGCAATCGCTGTACCGCTACAAGAAAGCAAGGGTAAATAGGGATGAGTAGTGAATAGAAATTGAGTATGAAAGGAAAAATGAGTGGTATGGGGATGTGTAGGAATGGAATGGATTATATGGGTTTGAGGAATATGGGACAAAAAATTGGTGATATGGGAATGAAATGACACGGGTATGGGAGACATGGGTAATTGGGTATAATTTGGGAGGTATGGGGTATAATAATAATATTATTAGTACTATTATGTATCTAATATTATATATTCGACACCTGTAAAGGTCATGAATAAACATTATTATTATTATTATTATTATTATGAAAGATTGTGACGTCATCGCGCCAAATTTGAAATGATCAAAAACTTTCAAATTTTTTTTTTACCAAGAAAACTTAGGAGAAAAATCTGTCAACTATATAGCGTCACTTATCAAAAAGTAAACTTTGAAAAAAAATAATGGGAAAAAAATTGGTCACTACCCTATTGTCTCAGCATATAGTCCAGTCACTATGTCTTTCCACTTCGAAAAAAATAGTAGAGGGTTGAAATTTTGTACACACGTTCCTCTGATGGTCATAAATGAGCTATAAAAAGTCCCCCAAAATCCGAGCTTAGGAACCCATGATAATGGCAATCAAGTGTTAAAAACTCGTTTCTTCAGCGAAGAAGTCCTTGTCTTGACTCAAGATTTTCCTTTTTGCAACTGAATGATTTCATATGACCATCCTAACAATAGCCATATACGATTTCATTATTTGCGTAGGAGGCAGATCCAAGATGGCGGTCAAAAAGAAAAAACAGTTGACTATCTTTTTTCTGAAAATAATAGACCTAGATATTGATAGGTGATCAAATTTCAATTCTTACATGATTTTCAATTGAAAACTCAAGTTACAATTCAGAATCTCAAGAAATCATTGACTTATCGATAAACCGTTTCCTTGTTTATCCTTTTGGTGTAGAAACTTTTGGTGCCTTGGGTTCTTTATCAAAATCTTTCATTTCCGAAATTAGCGCGAAAATTTTCAAAAATTGTAAAATAAAGAGATCCAGCGAATTCTTCAAACAAAGAATAAGCACTGCCATTCAGAGGGGAAATGCTTCTTCAATTTTGGCAACCCTGCCTCCACAAAAATCATACGACGAAATTTATTATATTTCACGTATTCCTTAGTTTTACACATATGTATATATATATATATATATATATAAAAATTTATTATACTCATGAACTGTATCTTTACTTTTATAAATATACTATTTTCTGCTTATCGAGAAAAAAAGGATTTGGTGAATTTTTCAGTTTTTTCAGAAAATTTCAAAAACAGATGAAGATATTTCAAGATGATTGGCAGCACTTTCAACACCATAAAATCAGGAATATATTCGGAGATTTTTGTATCTCCAGCTTTTATGGTTACTGAGATAGGAGTTTTTATTCATTCATTTTTTTCACCTGCAGGTTATGAATTCGACTGTTTTTTCCCTTGAAATATAATTAAAAACAACATTTTAAATTTTTTTATCTCAGAAGCCAAAAGAGCTGGATATATGAAAATTGATACATAGATTCGCAATTTTATGCTCTCGATGGTGCTTCAAGCCTTTCAAAAAAATCTTGATCTGTTTTGGAAAATTTGTGGAAAAACAAAAAATCAACAAATTCCCTTTTTTCCCTAATAAATCAGTGGTTTTATCAGGTACTGCAGTGTAACTTGGTTCTTCTATTGAAAATTATGAATGAAATGAAATGTGACCATCAACCAATGTCCACAATTGCTATTCTCAAAAATAATGTAGTCAACTGTTTTTCCTTCTTGTCCGCCATCTTGGATCCGCCTTCTGGGCAACTGTCAAAATGTTGTGATGGAATTCTTCAAATGGTAACATGCGAACATCCAATTACATAAAGAAAAATCTTGAGCTGAAGACAATGACTTCTTCGCTTAAAAAAACTGGTTTTTAACACTTGATGGCCTTTATCATGGGTTCCTAAGCTCAGATTTCAGGGGATTTGCTTCAGTTCATTTCCTACTACTTGCAGAACATGTGTACAAAATTTCAACCCTCTACTATTTTTTCTGAAGTTTCTAGGGTTTTTTGAACATAGTGACTGGACTAATATGGGAGGACAGCAGGTTGAAGGATCTGATCCCGGTAGCCAACAGCATTTGAAAAATGTTCGACCAAAACAAGATCAGTTCTTCCGTTCGTAGTATCTACCAATCTCCTTGTGCTTTACAACAATGGTGTAGGAATAATTCGAAAGTTTCACCAAGGAGAAGTGTAACCTAGGGGACGGAGAGTGGAACGGATCCCAAATCTAGCTCATTATACTCGTAGCTCCACAAAAATCTATGACATTTCATTGGAAACTTTTAGAAATTATCAAAATTTTTGGAAATCATAGGAAATTGTTGGAAGATGATCATTTCAAATCTATACGCATGTGAAAAGCGGAACTTTGGGGTTCAAAAAAGTATGTAGAACTCGAAGTAGAGCAACACACACAGTCTGGTCGGAAATCCTTGGAAATCATGAGAGATCATTGGAGAACTTTGTAGTAAATTCTTCAGATGTTTTGGAATACCCGATGGAGTACCTTTGGAAATGTTTGGGAAACATTATTTTTTTGCACATGCGCAGAACACACTTTCTTGATTCTCGAAGTACTCAGGCTTTCCGGAATTCTTGTTTCTCATCAAAACCTTCAAGAACTTTCCCCATAGAATGTCTTAAAGCACTCACTTACATTGGCGGAGCCCTTATACAATAGAAAAACAGTTTTCACTGATAAGATCCACCACAGTTTCAAGATGCAAAATGTATGACACTTAGGTATTGAAATCGACCGGCTCTTCAGCCTATAAAGAATCAAACGTAAAACATCGTGAGCTTTGGTAATACACCTGAAAAGGGAGAGGCCGTCGTCAAGTAACGAAAAAGGTGAAAAAGTGTAGAAAATGACGGCAGATGTCTAACAGAAAAACTGGGTATTTTCCTGCTCCAGATCATAGAAAAGAGAAGATTTAAGTCTCTTCCGATGTTGGCGACTTCCCGAGTATAGCTGCCGTGCCTTCAGAACGCTCGAAGATAAGTGATTCAGTTGTTTTGTTTCCTGTCAGTTAGACATTATTAATTGTAACAATTAATTAACGGAATAATCTCATTCAGGGGAGTAAAGGGAATACACGTAGCTTTCAGGTCACTGTTATTGGGAGCTTGAGAGAGACGAAAGAGTAGAACGATGTCGCCACAAGATTTCCAGATGACCTGCGGCCGAGCTACCCCGAGAGCCAGGCTCTGGCGAGACAACAAAGCGTTGACCTGTAGAACGGGTGACGTGGTTTTGAGAGCTACGAGGTATGCTGTCATACTTGATGGGCATGGTTGTGGTATTCTTCTCAGTCGAGTTGAATCCTTCCAATGATTACTTCATACCGTTGTTTACTATGATACATATTACACTGATCGACTGTCTTCTATATTCATGCCTGAGTCCTGTGTGACAAAGATATCTGCACACAACAGATATTTTCACTTGCTGTCGTGTCTTGTGAGAGAAGGTTATCTTGTGAAAGAAGATATCTTTCCTTACTTTGTTATCTGGTAAAATAAAATACGTCTTCAACTGTTAAGACCTGGTTTTTGATATTGTTGATTTACGTCGAGCCATGTTGTGGTATTTATTGTGATAAATAATTGATGATGATTTCATTGACCATGTTTATCATGTTTATTGTTGATCTTTAATTGTCATGTTTTATTATGGTACCATTAAAAGACATCCGCATATGCAACACTGTTCTCTTTTCTTCTTTCGGCAGCAGGGGCCTGTTAAGGAGAGCCTGTGCTTAGCCAAACTCGTCGCTATTCCCTCTTTAGATCTCTCGTCAATTTAGGTCACCGCAGAACTTACTAATAAACGTTTGTCTCCCTCTTCTTTCCCTTCGCGCCAAGTGATGTATAGACGATGCTCACACTTTGGTTCTGCCGTTTAGTTTCCGCTATTCAGGTTCCTCAACAATCTAGGTTACTGGAACAATTATGATCTGTTCTAGCGAGAGCGATACTCTCTCTCGTCTTTCTCCTGTTTTCTCTGCATAGATTTGAAGTCTCTGTGTTTCATTTCAAAGCCTTCACTTACCTGTACTACCTTGAGTAACTACAAAACAACGAAAGTCCTAACAAACAATACTAGACAAACACGAACTTTGGCCAAACTAAGTCTTCAACTTTAAAGGGGATTTTTCTTCTTCTTTGGGGAATGTTTATTTTTATGAAAGGGGTGGGTTGGGAGATTACAGTATAGACAATACAAATAAAAAAGATCATATGTCGTCACGGATTTTTACGGTTGCGTAGGAATCAGGTCAGTCCATCATTCAAAAAAAGGTTGGCTGATTTTTGATGCCCCAATATCCGTGACGACGGTGGTGATAACATATGGTCTTCTCTGTATTGTCTATACCTCCTGGTTTCTCCTCGAAATTTCCCCTACTTATTCTTAAGCCAACTCGATGAAAAACTCAAAATAAAGAATGTGTAGAATGAGTAGAAGTTTCAATAGTTTCATACTTGCAGTGGCATATTAAGTGTACTAATTTTCATCAATTACTTTTTAAAATCCTCACCACAGCCATATTTCTTGGTCAAAAACAACTGCTTTGACCCCAATTACATACCTTAGTTTCACTTTGCTCTCGTCTTTTCTCACATCACCAATTCTGACTGTTTTGTATCTGAAGATGACCTCACTTGGCGGAGAGAATCACTTCAATTTTTGACACACAAATAAATCTGTGGTGCTGACTTTAAGAAGGAATTGATTATCGAAGAAAAAACACGATAGGAAAAAATCAAGAGAATTCTCTCAGGGATGCTTTCTGCACTTGGGGGCATTTATGAGGCAAAAGAATAACAAAATATTGGTGAAAGTGTGAGAAACCTTTCTCACTTTTGAAATTTGGTGCTATAATTACAGCCAGCCATTCAACCAAAATAATATCTGCGGAGCTAGAAATAAGTTGTTTTTGACAAGTTATTTTAACAAAAATCTACAAGTCCAATACATTTTTGTTAACAGCATTAAACTCTGTATAGATTACAATAATCAAATGTATAGGTTATTGCCGAGGTTATTGCAGAAATTTGTATTTTTTGACACCCTGTATGAAAGGAGACAGGAAATTGTTATGGGCATATTCGAAAACTATGAGAAAAATCATCAAGAGCTAGTTGTGGATTTCAGGGTCAAACGGTTCAAAAGTGAGGACACAATTTTTTTTCATATTTTCAGAGAAACATCAACAACATGAGCTTCATACATTATTTGAATCCAGTTTCGATGAGGAGTAAGCCATCAACTTTTGTGACAACCAGTCAGTAGCATGCATGAGGAAGACTCAAAGTCAAGCCTTCATTGAACTTGATATACCGGGTGATCATTTGAAAACTATCCACCTGCAATAACTCCTGATTCCTAGTCAATATTTCTTCGAGCAAAAACAAGTCGATTTTTATATCGAGGCGGACATCTAAAACATACATTGGCAGATTTCTATCTTCAGCTCCCTCGCCCCCACCCGTCCCAAAAATAAAATTTCAAATGACACTACCTACCTTGCGATACATCAAATTGAAGAAAATTGAATTTTCTATTTGAAAAAGATATTTTCAAAAAAATTATCTCTACTCCCCTTCTCCCTAAAAATTCTCTGAGTGTCCCTTTCAATATTCTGGACCTCTCAATTCTCTTTAGTTTAGTCAGCATCATCCTGAATAGCTGCAAAGACAAGAATGTTTGGTGAAAAAAGTGCCACCCAAATTGACCCCATTGCTCTCCCCCACCTCAACATTGAAATTCAACAAATTACTACCCACTTTGTGATACATCAAATCAAAGGAAATTGAATTCTATTTCTAAAAACAATTTTTTTGGAGTTTTCAACCCCTCCTCCATTCAACTGGACATTTGGAGTATTTTAGTAGGAAAACAGAGCTTTTAAAAATTTCGAAAAAATGGTGTCCAGGAAGAGAACTCAATTCCCTTCAATTTGATATATCACAAAGTAGGTATTGTCATTTTAGATTTTTAAGGTGGGGAGAGGGGAGCAAAGGGGTGAATTTGGGTGGCATTTTTTTCATAGAAAGTTTTATCTTTCGATGCTGTGCAGGATGACGTTGACTGCATGGAAGAGAATTGAGAGGTCGAGAATATTTAATTGGACACTCAGAGAATTTAGGGGAGAAGAGGGGTGGGGTTAAAATTTCCAGAAATAGTTTTTCAGAATTTAGCTCTGTTGAATTTGATGTATTACAAAATAGATAGTGTTATTTGAAATTTCAAAGTTGGGGTAGGTGGGGGCAAGGGGGCTAAAGATAGAAAATCGCTAATGTATGCTTTAGATGTTCCCCTTGTTATAAAATCGACCTGTTTTTGTTTGACGACATTTTCACTAGGAATCGGGAGTTATTGCAGGTGGATAGATTTCAAATGATCACCTGGTATCCCCAAAAAATAATGACATAGAATTTTTCCCTTTTTCCTTAAGCTCTCTGTCACGTTCCTATACTGGATACCCGAGGTCTTTTAGCACAAGATTGTATCATGTCCTATTTAGATGATGCTCAGTTTTTCTTCAGGTTTTCCTGTAACTTCTCTCACCAGTGTCATCAAGCTTCATAGAACCACTGGTGGGATTCGGAAATTCAACTTGAAGGTGTGATATGAGTCGAAACATAGCTCTGTCGTATGTTATCACACTTGTCTAGCTTGGAAACCCGGTACGATTGTAAGAAATCAAGCTGCTGAACATCCGTGAACGAAGAGGTGAGGCCGAAAATCTCTACATTTGCAATATAAAGACTGATTGAATAAATTTCTCCTTCAAGTAGGCCTCGGTCTCCTTGGTAGCCACGTTTTTCGGCCAGATTTTCGGGAATCATAGGCGACTTGAGAAAAAAACTTATTCGATCACTCTTAATTCCAATCGCCTAACCCTCTATGATTGTTGGTGAATATCATGACGCTTGGTGAGGGCCGGGCAAAAATGGAGAATCCAATCCATTATTAGATAGGTTTCATTATTTTTTTATCATTCACTTGGACCAAGTTCTAGATAACGTGGTCACTTTTCACTCATTTAATTAGATGCTCCAGAATGTCACTCTGTTCTCTGAATGTCAACTTTTTATTCCTTTGATAATAGGCACCTATACCGGCATTCAGTGGCTTAGATTTTTCAAACTCATTTTTCTATTGATCTATGGACGAGATTCGATGGAAATTGAAAGTTAACTAGGGGTAGCATTCAGGAAATTTGAGTTCCTGAATTCTACCCCTAGCTTGCTTCATCTTGGTTCCAAGCCCCCTGATAAGAATTCACCTCAATTCGGACCTTCATCGCGAAGAGGATCTCTTTTGTATATATCAGTTCAGCGGTTAACCTCTCGATTTGAACCAGTTCCATGAATTTCGGATTTTTTTCTAGACAATTCTTCTAGAAAAAGAAAAAACTTCATTTCTTCGTCCAACTCTTCAGGTGGTTCCTATGTTTCTTAAGTCAAGATCTACAACACTTGGGAAGCTCAGTCAAATTTACCAAAACCAGTTTTCATTTCCATGGGTCCTTTGATTGTAGGACTAGACATTTGCATCATCCTCATAACCAGAAATCCTGTTAGTATTGACGGTGAGTCAGAAGCCTGGGAGAATCATTTTTTCCAAAAAATGCCTCCAAAGCATCTTGTTGATCACGAATGATCCTGGAGCAAATTTCTTTACAGAAACTGGAATTTTTTCATTCCATCACACGCTCTGTTTTGTGAGTGAAGATAGCATGCACTCAGTAGTTGATATTCCTATCCATAATTCCGCCAATAATAGGTTACTCAAGTCTTTCAGAAATTGAAAACTGGAAGGGTTGGAAAAGATCTGGGAAAATTTAAAACCAATTTTCTTTTCAATATATTTCTGACACTTTTCTGGCATTTCCGTGAACAACCCTACTGCGGGCTCCAAAGACCAAATACTAAAATTCTGAGACACCCTCTGTGATAAAATTATGGAAAATAATTGCCTCCAGGTTGAATTTTCCGTTAATATAATAATGTTGCTGCAATTCACGTCCCGATTCTCCATCTCTGGTTAATTTGACCATTTAATGTTTAAATCATTGAGGCAACGACTTCTAGCAAGTTTTAACGATCATATAGCAACAGATTTGTATAATATCGAAACGAAATAAATCCTTCACCTTGGCCCTTAAAAATACTACACGGAGAAGAGTTTTAGAGTGGAGGATGATGCGGGAATTTCGGAATCCTCAATATAGTATATCATTAATTAATACTCAATAATTCAATAGTTCTGAATTTTTAATTATCATCTTCGTCAATTATTGTACTGTTATTTCTATTATTATTATACAAAAATTGTGTTCAAATTTCATATTTTATTATGCAGTATACAATGTTGTACTGCTCTGCTTCAGGTGGACATCTATTCATCTGAATACATAAAATGTTGATGGCCACTGGAACGAAACAATGGCAACTTTATCTACGCCACTTGATCTCGGGGTAATGCTTTATACATACTGATGCAACGGATCCCCTTTTATTTCGGGTCGATGCATTACCATCCACTCCAGTTCCTCCACTTGGATACATAAGATACATTTTAAAAAGATACACATGCACACATAGCTTCTTATCTCAGGTATGCGACATACCTTCAAGGTCAAAACGCTTCGCACTAATTGCATCAATCAAATGGCTGTGTGACTGACTGTTTTTTATTCGATAATATTTTACTACCTAGCCATACAAGTAGGCACCCAGTCATATTTTTTATGTAAATCAGACAAGAAAAGAGAAAAGGTCACGGGCAAGTTATCATCTTTCCCAGTGGCGTTCCGTTTTCTTCCTCTGTTAAAAAAATATTACCGATAACTTTTTAAAGTGTAGGTACGTACTTGATAATATCCGATCGATTACCTACAAGTTGACGACCTTTCATTGCATGAATTCTTCGCAAGGACGCGCTACACTTAGCATTTTTTCAATAACATCCGTTACATGTCGCAAGAAAAACAAGACTAATCTTACACCACTGGTTTCAAGCCGGGTAATTAAGAGACAGGCATCAAAGTAAACAAATCGCGTCAGTTGACCGCAGGAGCTCCGTCATGAAGCTGCTCGTAGTGACAATTTTGGTGTTGACCGGTGCATTCCTCGAGCTTGCATCTGCGGTAGGGCTCCGCGAAGAATTCACCTGGACGAGGATAAGCTACGTATGGCCGAGACAAAGAACGACCAGGGAGGCACAGCGAGGCCTTTACACACAAGGAAGCGGGAACAGAGGCAACGATGCAGTTGATATATCCTTCCCGGGGAATACAAACGACGAAGAGACCCACCAAGGCGGCAATCAAGGAAATCAAGCAAATCAAGGAAACAATGCTGGAAATAATGCCGGAAACAATGCGGGAAACTCTGCAGGAAACTCTGCTGCGCCGAGTAATATTCCATACACTTACGGTAAGATTACAAAATTGTGTGCCGCGGTGATATAACAATAACCTAAATTGATAACCTTTTGCAGAAACAAATATCCCGATGGGGGCCAATTTGTGGAAAGACAAACTGTTTGTGACGGTGCCAAGGAGGCGACTGGGAGTGCCGTCGACTTTGAATTACGTTTTGGTCAACAGCACCAACAGGCACAACGTGCCCCTGATTCCCTACCCTAATTGGGAGGTGAATACTTACGACGAGAACCAGGCGAATGGAGGAAACGGGCAGAAATTGACGTCGATTTACAGAGTTGCCGTGGATGTTTGCGATCGGTTATGGTTCGTGGACACTGGAATGGTGGAACTACCTGGTGAGGAAATTTCTAGTTGATATGAAGACGTGCCATCTACACTTTACACATAGCATGTCTCTGGTCTTCTTTCTGTTCTTTTGAATATTCTACAGCACGCAAATGTACACTAGCCTTATTTTTCCGTAACCCATCCTATGAAAGTGAATGTTGAGAAACTCCGTATGAATTTTGTACAGGGTGATACGTAAAATGGTGCACAAATGCAACGACTTCATCGTACCACCATTTTACAAAAATATATTTTTTTGATATTCTAATACGAAAATCATGAAGTGTGGTGTCCAATCTCGAAACGGTTTTGGAATCACCCAGATTGGAAGTCGCACATTGGAGATCTAAATTTTTATGTTGAATGTTGCAGATTTACGAAACTCAGGCATAGCACAAGCACAAAAAGTGTAACGTCCAGGGGAATTTTACTTCACTCGGAAACTGAAGTTTCACATCGTTACCATGGTCAGGGGCTTGAACTTGCAAATAGAATAGGTTCACATCTGAAATTCTGATGAAATTCTGACGAAATTCAACGTACGAAAAACAGATAGTGACAACCACTTAAAAAAATGCCCCCTGCTTGGCCTCACACCAGATATTCGGGTTGTGTTGGGAATAAAAATGACCTGGATTGTTGTACGAACAATATTGTTCAATTTCAACATCCACTCATCAAAAGTGACTCAATCTCGCCTGCCAACAAGGCAAATCTGTAGCATTCAGCATAAGAATTCATATCTTCAACTAAACGTGACTTCCAATCTGGGTAAATTCAAAACCGTTCCGGGATAATACACCACACTTCATGATTTTTGTTTTAGAATACATAAACAGAGAGACTTTGACAAACGAGGGTACGACGAAGACGGTGCAATTTTGCAGCATCTTGCGTATCACCCTGTGGAAATGTTACATGAAATTTTTCAACATTCACCTTTACAGGAAAGGTTACGGAAAAATTAGACTAATTAACACAACAAACAAAATGGGAATCGCACTCGGCAATCGGAAGTAATTGGTCTTCAAAATCGAACCATTTTTCCGATACCGACAACTTTGTTGTCCAGCAGCTTAGTTCTACAGTACTTGAAGCCATCGCCATTTTCATCCAAAAGCATCCACTGATCTTTACTTGCAGCTATAAGCTAGTCGTCAATCGGAGTGGAACGTCAAAGAGTTTAACAGTCAAAGAATTCAACAAATTCTGGAGCTTGTCATTTTTGACCAGGATGAACGATTTTGGGAACTTTGCCACTAATGGATCACCCCGCATTCGTCGATAATAAACTTGTCACCTCTCCAACTGACCCACTCAATAGTTCTATACAGGGTACAAATTCGTGTTTTGTTGTTCTATTTTTGTGGCCGCTCTTGAATTATGTTTAACATCAATCTCACGAAGACGAACTTCAGCTGAAGACTTTTTTTCTAGTTTTTGTTCTGTCTCGTTCCAATTTTCGAATATGACCTCAAACATACATAAGTACTTATACTTTGTTAATGGGTTCCAATAACGAATCGGACCTTTTGGACATCGACATCGGCTCAAGCTCTTCAGGTCCACCTATCTGGCATGCCCGTGGGAATATGGTTTCAGTGCCATTACTAATTGAGGCGTTTTTCTTGTAAAAGTCTTACTTGTCAATTTCAAAAAGGTCTGCTTGACGTATTTCCATCCGAGTTTAAGTTCTACCAAAAATTGAGAAGTGGGACATTTGCAAAGAACGGCTCAATTTCTCTTATCCTCACAGTCCATTCTTTTAATTGCTAGTTGCTATCCTTTTCTATTCTTGTTAATTGTGTTACCTCCATCTATCTGACAACCCCTATTGCAGCAGGTCTTATACAGGTTCTATGCATGAGGTTCATTCCAGGTGATATGGGGAGCCATCACATGTGCGATATTGTTCCTTGAAAAAGAAACTTGTTTATCCCTATAAAAAATAGTTTCTAGCTGAATTTGTTAGCGTAATGCTGAAATCACAGGCTGCAATACCTAATTTAAGCAACGCAGAGTTACAAAATCACTATACACTCCTTAACACATACGAGGACATGTTTCAAGATTGAGAAGATTGAGACAAATAATTCGAGAAGAAGCCACGACATGTCTTATGAGGCAAGATATGAAACAAAATTACTGAATGACCACAAAAGTAGGACATGCTGACTCCAAAGTTGAACCAAAAAACACGTGTGAATATAATCATCCTGTCTGGAATTCAAGAAGTGGTCAGGTGGGAAACTGATGCTAATAATGTATTGTTGTGAATTAGGTAATTACTGATTGAATAGCAAACGAGTTTTTAGAATCGGTCATTCAGTTCACAAATTAGAGACTCCGGAGTTGGCGGATTTTTTGCCGCCATACTTCAATTGACGACTGATCTATACGTGGTTTTCGTTGATATTTTTCTATAGCAAATCGGCATCGCAATTTGGGAACAGGTTGATATAGACGCACTTCTTGGCTTGTGATGAAAAAAAGTAGTTTTCCAATATTCACAGAGTCGTCGAAATTTGCTCAAGAGAATCCAAGAAGTGCAAAGTTTCACGTCTGTGTTTGTGGCCTTCTTGTGATTCTTTTGAGTTTTTAAGAGCCCGCAAATACACTTTAGTTATTTTACAGCAATGGAATCTATGTTCATGTTATTTCCAAAAAAAAAGCTCGCAAAAGCAGCTCAGCAATGTTTTGAGTCGTTGGCATACACTCAAGTAAATTTGGAGACTTGAGACTTCCACCGCAATTTCTGTGGTTCTCTTGCTGCACTTCTGGATGTTTGAGAGCTGAGCCAAAACAATTTTGCAATAACTAGAACTTTATCGGCATTCATTCAAAAAAATCAAAAATGCTTAAGGTTTTACAGCCCTATTTGTGGTCTTTCTCAAGAAAGCAGGTTTGCAATTTTATGAAGTGATATTTAGATATTGCTCACCAGAATCCGATTCAGATGTTTTGCAGCCGTCTTGCGGTCATCTTGCGTTTTTTTTTGAATATTTGAGAGCTTGAAATAGCACTTTTGTCCTTCTTGAACCCATTGACATTCATTCAAGTGAATTCTGCAAAGAGACCTCCTAAAAGCGGTTTTGCAATTTTTTAAGCAATCGGTATTTGCTCAAGAGAATTTAAAGTCTTCGGCATTGACTCAAGAGAATTCAGAGACTTCAAGAGTTTTGCCGCCGTGTTTGTGGTCTTCTTTCATACCATTTGAATCTTTAACATGCTAACATGATAATCAAGTGTTTCAACAAGCTGTATCGGGTTGATAAACGCTTCGGGGATCTCTCTGGAAAGGGTTTCAGGGCTAATCTGAAGAATTTTTTTCAGATAAATGTCATTACTCCTTAGAGGACTTTTTCAATAAGTGATGTCAATATGTTTTTGTGTATGTTTTTATGTTGATTTATTTTTCACATAATAATTATATATCACCTGGACGAATCTATAAGATATATTGAATGTTGACATGTAATATGCTTTATAGATGATAAACTCTATATTTCAGTCTCTAACATCTTGCAAAAGCACTTTCGACATTCTTGAGTCAATCGGCATACACTGAAGTAAATTCTGAACAGGAAGCTTCTTAAAGAAACCAAGCAATTTTTGAAGCCTTCGACTTCTATGAAAAAACATCAATAGAGTTCCAGAATTTTACAGCTGGAGCTGTAGTCTTCTTGAGATTCTTTCGAACATTTGAGAGCTTGCAAAAGCACGTCTGCCAAACTTGAAGCAGTTGTCAATATTACTTGAGTAAATTTCAGGGAGAGAACTCGTAAATGATTCAGACACTCGCGTTTGATGTATGAGTTGAGAATGTTGAGATAAAGAAATAAAGAAGATGCAATTGAACATTTGATGGAGCAGAGTTTGAGACTCTCACAGATATGTCTGTGGTCTCCTTATTGGTCTTTTGAATATTTCAAGGCTCGCAAAAACAATTTTGCGATGTCTGAAGCCATAGGTGTTGGCTCTAAGGGTCCAGGGAACTTGAAAATGTCACAGATGTATTCGTAGTCTTCTTAGAATCTCTTTGAATACTTGAGTGCTCACAAGCTCATTCATGCAATTTTTAAAATTGTCGGAATTTGCTCAAGGACATTTAGATGTTCAAAGCCGTGTGTATTGTCTTTTTGTTATTATTTCGAATATTTGAGACCTTATGAGAGCACTTTAGTCATTCTTGAAGCAATCTCAAGTAGTCTCAAGTACTCATCCATCTCAAGTGATACGATACAATAATCCATCCCATCGACATTTGCTTAAGCGATTCCCGATAGTTTAAGTGTTTTGCAGCCGTGTTTGTGGTTTTCTCCCTACCTTCTGAAAGTTTGAGAGCTCGCAAAGCACTTTTTCATTTTTCAATCAACCGATGTTCACTTAAGTGAATTCTGTGAATAAAAGCTTGCAAAAGCAGCTTCGCAATGTTTCCAGTCATCGATATTCATCCAAGCAAGTCTATAATATTCGAGATTTCTTCACCCATGTTTGTGGTCTTTTTGCGTCTCTTTTAGATATTTGAAAGCTCACAAGAACTACTCTGTAATATTTGAAGTCATCGGCATTTATTAAACAAAAATTTACAGAGCTTGAAAGTTTCACAGCTGTATTTGTGGTTTCCTTGAATTTCTTTGGGGATATTATGAGAGCTGGCGAAAGCACTTTTGCCATTCTTGAAGCAATCGGCATTAGCTCAAGTGAATTCTGAAAAGAGGGCTTGCAAAAGCAATTCAGCAGTTTTTGAAACAATCGTCAATCAGTTCAAAAACCCAAAAAGCTTGAGAATTCCGAAGCTCTATTTGTAGCCTTGAGATTCTTTGAATACTTCAGAGTTCGCAAAAGAGGTTTTGCTGTACTTGATGCGGCTACGGCTGGTAGTCAGTGTTTACTTAAGAGAACCAAGTCAGCTTGGGAGATGTTCAGCCGTATTTGTTACCTTCTTGCAAATATTCTGGTTTTCTGAAAACTTGCGAATGGAGTTTTTTAATTTTAAACTTATTCGAAAGAATTTTTCAGTCAAAACTTTGGAGTGTCACAGCCGTTTTTGAGATCTCTTTGCGAATATTTTGATTATTTCGAGGCTCACAGGAATAGCTTCATCATTTCTGAAGCCATCCGCATTCACCCTGGTGAATTCCAGCAAGCTTCAGTGTTTCACAGCTGTTTTTGTGGTTTCATTGTGATTCTTCCAAATATTTGAGAAATAACAGAGGCATTTTCATGATTTTTTAAGCTAGTGGCATTCACCAAATGGAGTCTTATACCCTGGACACATCAGAAAACTTAATGATCATTAACGATCGATCGTCATTCAACTTTCCTTGCTGTCTTGGTGACAGCAAGGGAAACATAATTACGTTTTTTTGGTTATTGATCATTAGGCTTTCTAGGGTGTCCAGGGTATTAGCTTCAGAGTCTGATATAATGTGTGAAGTCTGTTCGCGTTTCTTTTGGTCATATTTGAGAGTTTGCAAACACAGTTTTGCTATTTCTAAAGAGTATATGAAATATAAGTTATATAAATCGCATTTCACTTCAATATTCAAATCCAGGAAGATTTCCACAGATCGGAACTTCCACAGTCAGATTTGTGGCTTCTACAGATAGGTATACAATGATCTGTAGTCACTAAGACCAGAAATTCACGGTTTCCAATAGCTCTTCTGTAAGTCGGAGGTTTTGATCAATCAATGAATTTTGCGTGGGTTTGCGAAGGAATTTTGTTTGATTCATTGGTTATTCATTAAAATTGTGCATGTAAATCAACAGAATAGTTTGAAATATCAGGTGCTTCCCTTTTACAACAAAACTCACTGATCTGATCTAAGTTAGAGAGAGAAAGAGTGACAAATCACATGCGCGAAAGTGAGATACCACTAACAACTTAGGTCAGAGTACTTAGTTCAGGTTGTAAAAGGAAAGCACCTAATGTTAATGATTCATAGGTGATCCAAGACAAGTCCAGCCGACGGCGCTGGTCATCATCGACCTGAACACCGACCGCATCATCCGACGCCACGTCTTCAACAGCTCCCTCCTGCGAACGGCCACGAACCTGGCCAGCGTGACCGTGGACGTGCAGCAGCGCTCCTGCGACGACGCCTACGCTTACATCCCCGATCTCGGAGGTTACGGCCTGATCGTCTACAGTTTGAGGGAGAACAGGGCCTGGCGGATAACCCACAACTTCTTCTCCCTGGAACCCACGTCGGGAGAATTCACCATCGGCGGTTTCGACTTCCAGTGGAACGACGGCATCTTCAGCATCGCCCTCAGCGACGTCAAACGCGACGGATCCAGGGACGCCTATTTCCACTCCATGGCCGGCACGAATCAGTACAGGGTTTCGACGAACCTCCTGAAGAACGAGACCTTGGCGACCAGGTCTTATCACGGAGAGGACTTCCAGGTCAGTTGTGTTTTCCTTATTCGCACTGGTCGGAGATCCTTGCTGTCAAGGACGAGCCCAAAATAACTAGATCCAGATTATTGGTCTTCTTGGTATTGATATTACCGATCTTGTTGATCTTGGTGATGCTCTTGGTATTGGTTTTCATGCAACGAAACCTAGCAAAGAGCAAGGTTTTGTCTTTGGTCTTGGTCAAGCCATAGCTTGGATTTGATTGTCAGAAAAATCAGTTCTAAGCATGTTCTCAATTTTCGAGCAGCTGTCTTCATTTGACATAGAGAGGTGGGAAGAAAGAACAAGAAGACGAGACTATAAGGAAAAACAATGTTCAAACCTCGGTTCAAACGATACTGTCGAAAAGGTATGGACACGGAGCTGGTGCCTCAAAACTTACGTCATGAAGTACATGATTTCAACCCTGTAGGTCTAATGTGCGTTGATAAGGTTGTTGAAAATTTCTTTGTCTCACATGTCAGACCGGAAGGCTTTAGGCTGGTATAGGCTTGTCAATTCTCGAATTTTTTGTAAAAATTTTTTTCATAAGGTACATAAATGAAACTAACGGGCTTTTGTGTGGGAACATCCCCTTGATAAAAAATCGGACCAAAAGACAAAATTTTCGGGGGCTCTCGGTCCATAAGACAAGTTTGAAATTTTCAAAAAAGGCCAAAATTTACCACCTCCTGGAGACTTCTCCTTTGGCATAATTTCAGGAATGAAGAACGATTCTCACATGATTTTTCACGCAGGTTTCGAATCTGTCCACAAAAATTTTCAATGGTACATCGCTTACAGGCTGCAACATCGAAAAATTTTTCTCAAATCGTACACCCTGTATTTTAACATGGAAATCGATTTCGTTTTTCATCTTGATTACAAATATATATCACACTTGGTGGATTAGTCAACAAAACGCTTGTGGAAAAATTGATAAATTTTGGTCCTTTTTTGAAAATTTCAAACTTGTCCCAAAAAATTTGTCTCACGACCAGATTTTCGATCAAGGGGATGTTCCCACACAAAATCCAGTAGGTTTCATTCATGTACCTTATGACGTGAATTTTTGGCAATTTTTTCGAAAATTGACAGGCTTAT
The DNA here is from genome assembly GCA_949128115.1 of Anaspis maculata. Lineage (NCBI taxonomy): Eukaryota > Metazoa > Arthropoda > Insecta > Coleoptera > Scraptiidae > Anaspis > Anaspis maculata. Next base: position 66,514,360 of record OX421966.1, on the reverse strand, counting down.
ACCAGCCCAAAGCCCCCGGTCTGACATGTAAGACAAAGCAATTTTCATTAACCTTATCATCGCACATTAGACCTACAGGGTTAAAATCATGTACCATATGACGTGAGTTTTGAGGCACCAGCTTCCCGTCCAGTACTATGGAGTTTTTATTCATTCCCAAAAACTACGTGGTCAAGTTTTTAGGCAAAAAATCAAGCACCTTGCTGAACAAAATTCGATTTCCTGATATTTTCTTATATCAAAGTGCCTAACTGGTGAAAACTTGACGACTTATTGATTAGGATCAAATGAAACCTCATCATTAGCAGGTCGCCGTTAGCAAGTGCATTGCTCAGATCCAAGTATTCCTAGATTACAATACACAACCTTTACTTGGTTTGTAAGCTCTTGCTTAAAGAGAAACAAAGCTCACTTCATGTAGATCTAGGCAAATCCCAACTTATCGCTTCTACCTCGACTTTTACAGATGGTTGGAAACCGCGGAAAGCGATCTCAAACCTCTTCCAGCGATCTCCACAAACCGTCCGGCGTCCTCTTCTTGGGCCTGGTCAACCAGAACGCCTTGGGCTGCTGGAACATCAACAGCGGTAATAATCCGCAAGACTACTCCATCATCCAGAAGGACGACAGGAAGATGATTTACCCTTGCGACGTGAAGATCAGCAACGACGACGTCATCTTGCTGACCAATAACATGCCGATTTTCTTGTACGGCACCTTGAACTATGACGAAACCAACTTCAGGGTGTGGTCCCAGAACGTCAACAAAGCCATCGAAGGAACCAAATGCGGTGGATCCAGGAGGGGCGGGGGAGGAGGAGGAGGTGGGAGCTACAATTGATTGCTAGACTGGACTGCTCATTGATGCTATTGTATAAGAAGAGTTGAATAAAGATTCATGATAATGAACATAATTATAGTAGAATGGCTCTTTGTTCTTGTGTTCCCTCCAGAGTTAGTCTATGTTTCACGGCTTTACCAAGAGAAATTTGGTTTTCACTTTTTTTTTACTAGCAAACTCGGATCCTTCAGACCCAGATCAAATTCCTCCCGTGTTCTCTTGAAGCTGAGATGATACCACTTGCTTATTTTGCATTGGCCGAATTCACCGGGGCTGTCCGTTGATCTGCCTTTGGCCCATTTCATTTTCTTGGCTACCAAACCTGTGATCTTTGTTATATCGGCCTGACAAATTTTATAGGCATCCACCTTTATAGGTAACAAAGGAACAGCAAGCCCTGATCCTTTGTTCTCAAGTGTCGAGAAGTTTTGGACTGCGTTAAACCTCCCAACCCTGTGTTTTTTGTAGCTTTCGGGACTCCAGTTAGTATCTGTATCAAAAGTATCTTTTGGCGAGTGCGATTCTTTTGTGTGGTTTATCGTTACCAGGATCCCATGGTCTCTTCCAGTCTTCCCGTCGTTTCAAGCGACGACTGGATGACCAGGTCCAACTTTTATCTCTCAATAGAGACCAAAATCATCAAAATCCGACCTCAAATAGGGCTAAATGGCAGATAGCCGTAACATGCTTCCGTGTTAATTTCAGTGTAATTCAACCCGCGCTCTCAACTACGGCTTCAGATCGATACTTCGTATGAGTTCAAAATTAGGTAATTTTTGAATTTTGCATGATCTATTAAGTTGAGGTTTTCTCTGTCATGTGACAAAAGGACACTTTCGGGTTTGGGCATGTTTTGGGCCACGAGTGACCAGTTTTCCGCCGAATTTTGTCACTGCTTTCTCGTATTAGTGAAGATGAACATGTGATATGTAAGTATACGTGTGTAACTCGGTGTGTAATTTCTTATATTTATGCAAATATCTGCACTGAGTGCCTGTCTTTTTAATATTTATTTGAAAATAATTTTAATAGACAATAACTTGACCATGAGACCAATCTTATTTGCAAGGTTGTTCACCTATTTCTGCTTGACTAGAATAGGTATTTTGAGATGCTTCAATGATGAAAAGCCTGTCGTTATTCATCATGTTGGTTGTATCTATCAGAATAGAAACAATATAATCCCCCTGATTCTATAAGGGAATTATTATGGTAATCACGTGTTAACGATGAAATTGCTAGGGCAACTGGCCCTCCCATTGGCTGTCGCCATGCAATTTGATAGCAAGCACGGTGATTACCATAACCATTCCTTTATGTAACGCCAATTTTCAGATGACCTTCCGCATCGTTTTAAAGAAATCTCAATCTTCAAATCCTAGTCTTTTAATAATTCTCGAACAAAAATCACCACCAGGCTTCTGAAAACTAGTCGAAAAAGTATTGTGGTGCCACAACAGATTTTTTTAAACTTCAAAGTGTATTTTTACAGAGTAAAGTGCAAATCATTACAAGTTGGGAGAGAATGGTCTGAGCACGATGGCCGTTCTGCGCTTTTTGTTGTGGTGAAATGTCGCATTGTACTTTTCAACAAGTTGTGGAGGAGAACTTAATATTTCTCGGGATTCAAAAAGGAATTAAATTGTAAAGGAATGATACTCAGTTTTTTTACATAAGTTCAGCATGGATATCAGAATTCAGATTAAATTTATCAGAGAAAAAATAATACGGCGAGACGTTCTTCCGAGGTTTTTTATTTGAAAGCAGTGATAAGCCCAACGAGAAACCGTTCATTTATTCTTTCGAATCGGCCGAGTACCAGTCGATCTGGTATTCTATTCAGCGAAATTTATTGGCTACTATTTCCTCGTTGTAATTCAGTCACAAGGTAAGGCCAGAGTTGTTTTAGATATATTTTTTCAATGTAGCTTTTGATTATAGAGCACCAAGCGAGTTCCCAGTTCAAAAAGTACTCACGGACAACTGTTGGGAATCAAACATCACTCGGCAGATGCGGACGTTCAGACAAAACCTTCAGCTCATTTCATATATGGTCTATTTTGCTGATATTTCATACTGAAATTCACTAAACATTTCTCACTAGCTGTAGATCTGTCGTTTATCAACTATATATTTTTTGTTCAGGTACATCCTAGTCTCTTCGAATAATCTGGACTAACAACTGCTTGTTGGTCAACCAGTCCCAGATAATTAGAACATGCATCCCTACTGCATATAACCGACAGGTGCCGGTACTTCTTCTTATCGGTCGGCACCATTCTTCTCAATCCACAATTCAAATACAACTTGTAAGTATTCTTGTATCAACTTGTAGCTCAAGACGGCGTCGTTGCAAGTCATTTTCTCAACTTATTCCCGTGTTCATTTGCAGTAGCAAGTTACTCTTGCTAGAGTTGCCACGCCTTTTGGCTTTTCTTCCTTTTCCGCTTTTGTTTCATGATCCATGTCGGGTGGCCAACGTAATCCATCGATGGAAGCGCTGGCATATTCAGCAGTTGCATATTTTTGAGAACATCTCCAAAAACGTTCCAGCTCATTGACACCAGTTTGTAGCTGCCGAAGGCAGTCTGGGCGACGGCTGTATAATGCCCACGGCTCATTGACGCCTCTTGATGAGAAATTATTGAGACCAGTTTGTATGTCGGTGGCTCCCCGGTTTTCGCAAACCGGAAGTTTTTGGAGAAAGTCAACCTGTTTGCTCACCTTCTGGTTTGTGAAGTAGCTGAACCGCTTCAGCTGGAGACACCACTGTATAGGTGGACGTTTCATCGCGACTGGCTTAGTAAGCATAATAATGAAATACAAATAGAAAAACAATATAAATTCTTTATGTAATGATCGTGGACGCGAGAGGATGGCGGAGTCTAGCAACTGGAGGTATTACACTCAACCATCAACCGCGCTGTGAACATAAAACAAAGAAACAATGTGAAGCAGCGCAGGAGAAAAGAAAATTATGAATGAATTATGGAAAATTTCGGGAATGTAATTCTGTCGAGCTCACGAAGCAACAACATTCTCATCTCACCTTTAAAACCAGATAGCCTCCTCCGAATATTTGGTTCAGGGATTCATCCTTTCAGAACGGACCAGGTACGTCCTCGTCATGTGTTCCACTAGGCATCTAAGGAATTCGTGAGCATCCCATTGGCGGAGAAAAAAGGAATTCCAGAGCTTCTACAAGAGTGAGGACATAACGATGATATTAAATCAAAACAAGTTAGTATATGGATGTTGTGGACTGGGTATCAATGACCACGGTTTCTTTATCGGCACAGAGACGATGAACTATGGTAGAGGGACCGTGGCTGTTGATGCCAAAGGGCCAATTTATTTGAATTGTGAAATTGTGGTATGAAATGTCAACAAATTGGAACTTATTCTTTTTGTAATTCATTGAAGCTTTCTGAATATTTTGTTCAAGGTATGTATGCCGTGACTTGATCGCACGTCGTTGGCACTGAATTTGAACGATTTGATAATTTTTGTTCACAGATTGGTAAAGATATATCCTTCCATCATCGCAAATGGGATTACTCTTTGCGAACCCTTGCTGACTGATGCCCATTGAACATGCTTCAGGACTTCGCATCAAAAGTTGAACCTTGCAGAACGAGTATCCACCTTAGAAATCCAAGAGGTCTGCAAGAGTCTTTAGAGAAGTCTGGATGACTGGGGATTACATATTGGGATTATTTTAGATAGAAAAGTTGTTCAACAAAACTAAGTATAATTTAAGTAGATATAATATGGGAAAACAAATATATTATTGTTGGAATTTAAGTTTGTAATGTTGAGTGTGAGGGATAAATGGGATAATAATTACACTAAAATTGATGAATAAAATCAAATAAAAATATTGAGGATTTTTGCTTTTTCGAACACTTATAAAGCAGTATTACACGACACAATTCCTTGTACAATTTCTTGAACAATCTGCCAAAATAGTATCAAAAACAATGAACTTGATTGTTTATTTGACAGATTGTTTGATGAATTATACAAGAAATTGTACAAGAAATTGTGTGGTGTGATACAACTTTTACACAATTCCAAGTTTTTGTGAAAGTTATTGGTAATTAACTCCAGTCAAACCCGAGGTCTGCTGGAGATACCTTCGAAGCGTGTCAATACTTTTTTTGAATTTGAAAGGCGATCCACCTTCTCGCAAGAACTGCTGGGGTATTCTTACTCACTTACATGCCAAAGGGTACCACCAGATTCACATTCTTACGATTTTTTTTTTGGAAGTCCCTGTGATTTCTTTTGCTATTCTGAATTTCCTCCAATTTTACCTGATGTCCTTCAATTTTCCATGGATCCCTTTGTAACTTTCCTTGAATTACTCGCTTGATCTCTTCTGATTTAGGTTTCAAGTTTGTTTCAACACTATCCCAAGTTTCCTCAGATTTAGCCCTAACTTTACCTGATTTCTGTGAGCTTCCCTTAGTTTTACCTGTATTTCTTCGATATTCTATGAGATTTCCCCATAATTTTTCTCGAGTTCCAAGCTTGCCAGATTTTCGACAACTTCTCTTAAAACTTTCCAAATTTCCCGATCGTTTTTCACTTTAAAATCCCCGAATTTTTGGCCTGGCTCATTAAAACCAAATTCACATGATAAAGCTTGAAATTAAGCCCTAATTGATGATTTTCACAATGAGATTATCCGAAAATTGCTTCGAGGTTTTACCGGAATATCAAAATTTCCCTGGAAATTCTTCAATTTTTTTTGGTCAATTTTTGTGGAAGATGCTTCAAGTTTCTTTCAAGCTTTCTCTCAAATTCCAACTTTCTACCCGAAGGGACGTCTCGTACAAAAATTTCCATACATCTCTTGCTACTCGCCGAGAAAGTTTCGGGGAACACAACCAATTTTGATACTTGGAAGAACACAGGAAGACTCATTTGTAAACGTACGGTACGACACTCGGAGCAGACTTCAAAATTGCGAATAAACAGTTGCCTGTCAAACGAAAATTAGGGTTGCATACGCACGTTCGATCAGTGTGAAACGCAGTTATTTATAATTGATGGTCAAAGGACCATTTCTCCAAGATGGCGGCTCGAGCTCAATAGTTAGAGTTGGGAACTTTTGGTTGCTTATCAGTACACCTTACCGGACAATACTGTCAAATTTCCCAAAACTCAAACAGTTTTTTTCCTCCAGCTTTTTTTATTTGACTGGCCTATAGGTGCTTCGATGGTTTCAGTTCCAGCGTTTGAATTACTTTCGCTATATACTTAGTTTCTGGGTCTGTGGAAGCCACGTAGTGCCGCACCGAACTGAGGTCTTCGGTGCCTCCTCCGTTTTTATCGTCCTTGTCGTGGTCGCTCTTGGAGCTTATCGCAGTGTGATTTTGTCGGCTAATATAATAATTGGAAAGGTGGTTCTGCCGACATTATTTACCTACTACCTACCACTTCTTGTTTTCGATGGTGTGAACTTGAAGCACTTGATGTTATATCTTTCTCTCTTTCAAGCGGTTTGCTGGTTCTTGCTTATCACAGAATGCCTCCCAAAAGATTTTGATCAGTTGATAAGCCCTTTCCGCCCTTGGTTATCAAAATTGTATCACAACCGTGAGTCTATTTTTCTATACTGGAGCTTGTTCTGGAATAAACGCCGTTGAGCACTCTTGGGCAAAATTCGGGATGTAAAGTCACTGTGATAGATTGATATGATTTCCAGGGAGCTGTTGACTGTCGGCAACATTACGACGCCGTCGGAATACACTTCAGCACCCGGATCACATCCTGTCAGGAGTGTCAGGGCGTGATCTGGAGATCCCACGATACCTAAAAGATCTTCACGCGGACAACTCTAACATCCACCGAAATCACACTCTACCCAACATTGATTTCTGAACAAGTTCAAGGGGACAGGCTAGAGCAGATAAGTTTCACCTCGGGTTTCACCATAACGATCACGAACCGCGAGAGACGTTAAGATGCGATGTTTCCAGGAAAAAAATCAGACAGCACACATTTTTCCGAGCATTTTTCGTTTTCCGTGACAAAGGTGAAATGGCAAAACTGTGACAGAGTATATTTGCAATCCGCGAATCTTCCTGTCCGTTAGAGTCAAATATTGCGGAATCCGTCAATAACTCCCGCCAAAACTTTGGACCAATCAGAAAGGATTTCAAATGAAAAATTCGCATTCCGCCGCTGTGGGGACTTATCTTGAGTCTGTCCGCTACGGCGCGTATTTTTCAAATTTGTGGCGGTTTTTCACGCCATTTTCTAGCATTTGCTCGCAAATTTTGTAGCTCACAATCACTTCAGAACACGAGCATGCGCGCTGTATAATGAAATGGACTGAAACTCGGACTGCGCCAATTGAAGTCCGGGAAGTATCACTTGTAATTCAGAACAAGCAGTTCAGATCCAGATCCCACCTGGTAACAATTGTAATTCAGACAGCGTCAATTGTTATTCAGATTAGTCAATTGAATTTTAGGAAGCGTTATTTTCAATTCCAAAAAGTGAATTTTTGGTTTTTCTGTCTTTCCACAAGTTTTTTTGTAAAGATGTTTATTTGAACTGACCGGTTTCGAGGGCTTCCTGTCCCTCCTCTTAAGAGTATCTAAGTACATAAGAGATAACATCGATGGCCCCTAATAAGACTAGCGTAACTCGTGAGACACGGTTAGAACTCGCGTATCTCTGCGTTTACCAAATGAACTAGCGTATCTCTGCGTTCACCAAATGAACTAGCGTATAGCCTGTGTAAATCTAATGGGAGGGACGCTAGTTCATTTGGTAAACGCAGAGATACGCTAGTTCATTTGGTAAGCGCAGAGATACACTAGTTCTAACCGTGTCTCACGAGTTACGCTAGTCTTATTAGGGGCCATCGACATGTACCAATGAAAATGGAATGGAGGTATAACAGTACTAGTGGAGTCGGTACGCTATGCTTTCGTGCACTTTCGAGTGAAGCAATGCCGTTTGGTACAGATACTCTTCAGATAATTCTAAGAGATTTGACCCGTCGAGGCACGAAAAATTTTCCTTGGGGGGCACTCTAGGGGGGTTCAAAGTTGGACCCCAAAACCTTCGAAAAATGAGCTTATTCGACACTGATCCTATTTTGAAGCGTCAAAAGGGATCATGTCGAGTCTTCCGAAACTGATGATAATTGTTTGAATGAAAAATCCAATTGGGGGGGCGAAGGGAAGGAGATTTTCGAAAAATATCATGCACTCTCTTTCTGTTCAGCTTTGAGATGTCAGTTATCAAATCGCCAGCAGTTCTGGTATTGCGACCACGCACAGCCTGGGATAGGGTTGCTCTATTCCTAAATGTATCCAACACAACCTCACAAAAAAACAACTGTCTGACATCGAGAACACCCGCCTCCCTGTAGAGCTCATTCGAAGAAAACATCCTATTTTTTCTCAATATCATTTTCAATACCCTCTTCTGTGATATTTCAACCGATCTCAAATTGTTTGTATAAATTCCTCCCCAACCCAAAATACCATATTTCAAATGAGGCTCGAACAGGGCGGAATACATTATCATAAGGTTACGCAATTCTAAGAAACCACACAGAAACCTAAATCTATGCATAATTATTCTGAGTTTCTTTGCTATGAAGTTCGCGTGGTGGTTCCATTTCATGTTTTTGTCTATAAATACTCCCAGGTATTTTACATAAATCTCCTCCTTTATGATGTGATTATTCACTGACAAACCAACAAAGTCGGGCGAATTACCTTTAGATATGGAAAATGGCAAGTATTTTGTTTTATCCAAGTTCATGGTTAGATATCTGCAATCAAACCAAATCTTAATGGTCTGCAGTGATGTTTCTGCTTTACTCCTTAGGCCAGACCATGTATGATCACGAAAAAAAACAGCAGTGTCATCAGCATAGCCAGTAATTGTACCATCAATAGGCAAGTCAAATAGCCCGTTTACATAAATTAAAAACAACAATGGCCCTAGTACGGTACCCTGAGGCACTCCACATTCCACAATCTTGGACTGACTTCTTTATTCCGTTTATTTCCGTGTATTGTCTCCTGTCTGACAAATAGCTCTTGAACAAATTCAATGCTGGACCCCGAAAACCCACCCTCTCCAACGTATCCAACAGCTGTCCGTGATTGACTGTGTCGAACGCCTTGGCCAAATCAATAAAAACACAAAGACACTTTTTCCTTTTATTCAGTGATTTGTAAATTTGACGTGTTAATCTGGTTATTGCATCTTTTGTCGATAATCCCCCCCTAAAACCAAACTGGCTGTCAGACAAAATCTTAAATTTTGATAGGTATTTACAAATTCGTACTTTCAAAACCTTTTCAAAAATCTTGGTGAAGTTGGTGATTATAGAGATTGGTCTGTAGTTATTGAGTTCAAGTGTACTTCCCTGCTTAAATAAAGGTTCAATTATTGCCAATTTGAAAAAAGTTGGACAGTAGCCCGTCTCCATTATTCCATTGATGATGTGTGTCAAAGGAGAAGCTATCGACGTTGCAATCAATTTCAATGTTTCCGACCTCAGATCGTCGACACCAGCACTCTTGCCGTTCTTAAGAGACTTTATAATCTCTATCACTTCACTTTCATCCGTTGGACGAAGAAAAATTGAATGTTCCGATCTATTGGCCCTATTCTGGAAGGAATAATTTTTTCTATGTTTGAACTGTCCATTCAACCTTTTTCCGACACCCGCGAACAATGTATTGAAAGTATCTGCGATTGAATTCGGGCATGACAACATAGTCCCGTCCTCCCCCTTTATTGTATTTATATGTGACTTCCCCTCACTTCCACTTGCCTGATTGAGTGTTTCCCATAATTTCCTGGGACAGTTTTTGTTTTCTTCTATTTTACGCTTGAAGTAGTTATTTTTGGCTGTTTCTATCAAACTCTCAAGTGTATCTCTATATTTCTTAAATTCTCGCTCATGCATCACATTCTTTCTATCACTTTGCCATTTCCTATATAAAATATCACGCCTACCTATTGACTTCGTCAGAGATTCCGTCATCCAGCACTTTCTCTTTGCCATTCTATGATCAATCCGTACAAAATTTGTACAGCTGTCCATCTTTTCATTCACAAACTTGACAAATTTACACGTTGCAGACTCCACATCCTCATCGTTAAGAACAAAATCCCACCGAACAGCCCCAAAAATCTGTTGCAGTCTATTTGTATCAATTCTTTTGATGAACCTTCGCTTGTAATCAGTACTCTCCACGGCTTTTCCACCAATCACAATCTGCAAAGCCACCGCAAAATGGTCTGTAACTCTTGAACATACTATTAGAGGCAAACAATAATCAGTTTTGTCCCGCTGGCTGCTTACAAAAATATGGTCAATGCAAGACTTCGAGTCTCCATCTACCCTCGTGTGTTTATTTATACAAGAAAAGAATCCATTCTCAGACATAATATTCAGGTAGTCTTGGCAGCAATCCGCTCGCGACAAAATATCTATATTCAAATCACCCACAATAATTCTGTAGTCACAATTCCCATTCCTATTTTCGCCAAGATAATCACCAAAATCTAAATTGAACTGTATCGGACAATTTGAAGGGGGTCGATGGAATCGTAAGCGGCACCTTAAAATTGGTCTGAAGGAGAGTGCATGACATTTTTGACACTTTTCAAGAAATATTTCCCAATAACCCCCCAGAAGACCCGACATCATCACATTTGACGTCCAGGAATTGAATCAATGTCAAAATAAATTTTTTACCAAACATTTTAGGACCAAACTTTGACCTTCCCCTCACCCCTAAATCGCCCCCTGTTAAGAATTCTCCATGGCCCAGCGTTTCGGTCATCTCAGAATGGCCTGAATAATATTTGTGTCAAATTACGTTGTGTCACTCCGACTTCTACGCTATTTTTGTGTATCGGCCAAAATACGGCTTCACAAAGAAGAGCTCTTCATCTGACCCTGATCGAATTTTTGATTGACCCGACAAGCCTATTGCACCTGTCAAATTTGATTCAACATTTCACATCGATTTTTGTTTGTTGGAATCACAACTAGCACTTAAAAATTGGTCTGAAAGGGAATGCATGGAATTCTTGACCCTTTTCAAGTAAAATGCTCCCTCAACCCCCCTATTCGGACTTTTCGTTCCAAATAAACACATCATCCACTTCAGAGGACTTGACATGATCACTATTTACGTTCAGGGATTCAATTAGGGTCGAAATTAATCATTTATTGAATATTTTGGGGCGGAACTTTAACCCCTCCCCCCCCCCCTAAAATGCCCCCCGTTGAAACATTTTTATGGCTTGGGAGACTGATCGTCTCAGAATGATCTGAAGAATATGCATGTCAAAATTGTCAAATAAGATTGCGTTTCTCCAAGTTTCACGCTATTTTTGTGTATAGACTAAAATACCGCTTAAGAAGTAGACCTCTACATCTGCCCCTAAAGAAAATTTTGGTTGTCCCGACGGGCCAGTTTCACCTATTATCTTTCATTAATCAACAATCCAAAACGTTGTTGCGTCAATTGAATCATAACTGACGCTTCAAAACTGAACAGAAAGAGAGTGAATGGTATTTTTCGAAAATCCCCTCCCCTTCGACCCCCTCCCCCAATTGAGTTTTTTTTTTCTTCCAAACAATTATCATCAGCTTCGGAAGACTCGACATGATCCCATCTGACGCTTCAAAATTGGATCCGTGTGGAATAAGTTCATTTTTTGAAGGTTTTGGGGACTAACTTTGAACCCCCCTAAAGCGCCCCCTAAGGAAAATTTTTTGTTTCCCGACGGGTCAAGTCTCTTAAAATTGTCTGAAGAGTATCTGTACCAAACGGCATTGCTCCACTCAAAAGTGCAAGAAACTGGACCTATTTGTCGCGTACCGACTCCACTATACCTACCAAAAAGTGATGTGAAAAGAGATGAAAAGTGATAAAAAGTTGTATATTTGCGCAGAAATCTGACGTATAAAATCAAGACGAAGATGTTACTGTGTGTCTATATGATGAAGGTAATTGCTGAATGACGAATGAGTACACTGAGAGAAAAGATTTCGAATATTTATTATGGAAAACACAGACTCGTTCATTGTTAACAAATGCCTTATTTAAATACGGCTTAATAAATATTTATTTGCATCCACCAAGCGGATTGTTTTGATAGCGTTGGAATACCTTGTTTCCTGTTATCTAATATTTGGTTATAATTACAAAACATCAGTTTGATAATGTTTTATCAATAAGAAACGTGAATAATAATAAGCAATTCGATTATTGAGTGGTAACGATAGAATATTAGCTATGAATAATATGATCTAAATTAGTTTTTATAGGTAATTTTATGCATTATTGCTGGCTATAGATGATTCTGCCAAATCATCATAAAACATAATAAGTCTTTTATCAATAGCTTATAATTCGTTTAATAAATACAGGGTGATTCAAAGTGTCAGACCACCTTGAAGGTGCATGATATGCAGGTATAGTACAGTACTGGGAAGTTGTTTGAAAGATTCTAGGCTTTTTAGTTTTGAAGTTATGGAGGTACGAAATTTGATTTTCCGATTTCTTCTATTTTCGTTTTTTCAAAAGATTTCAGCAAAGACTCCATTACATATAGTGAAATAATGGATTCGAAAAATCAACCTCTGAATCTGTATTAAATTTTTGTTTTCTATACAGGTTGAGTCATAAACTATTCTGTTTTCTATACAAGTTGAGTCATAAACTACAAAAATTCAGTTTTCCTAAGAAACCAGAAGCAAAGAATTTTATGAAATTGAATTGTGTTTTATTGTGCTCTATACATAGGATATGGGACTGTTTGCAGGCACTTTTGGAAAAAAATAATTTCCAAGATTCATGACTCACCCTTTATACAAAAGAGAAATTCATCACAGATTTAGAGGTTGATTTCTGGCACTTATTGTTTTTCCATAAACAGTCTACCAAAATCTTTTGAAACAACGAAAATAGAAGCGATCGAAGAACCAACTTTTGTTTCTCCACAACTTGAAAACTGGAAGACATTAGAATCTTTTCAACAATTTTTCAGCACTCTACTACACCTCTACATTACGCACGTTCAAGATGGTCCGACATTTTTGAGTCACCCTGTATAAATAAATTTGCTTTTCTTCAACGAGATACTGGACAATGAATGACATGGGATGATACGACACAAATGACACCATGCACGAATAATGGCGCCGGGTGGAAATCTCTCACCCCACCAACGCATTACATTGGCAATAATAAATAATAATATTCGAAGATACTCTAGTGATTAAATCCATTGAGGGTGACTTAGCGATTGTTTATGAATAATGCACAGTTATTATTGGGGAATAAATGGTGCCAAAGTGAAGTGAACACAGGTATATTGTTGGTTAAGAACAGGTGATTGTCCGCCAATATGTATTTGTTTATAGTGATCAAACCGGCTCAATCACAAACAAAATGTGCAATTTGGATGCGATAAATCATTTTGTGGGAAAGCTTCACTGATATTTGATAAGGAATAATACATCCATTGAATCTTATAAACTCTTATGAACAACTGGCATAATAAGCCCCTTGGTTATAATGAATAAGTGATTTTAAAATAATTATTTGATGTAAACGACATATGGTGACATATACTTTGTTATAGTATTTGTTATTAAACTGGTACGAAACAAGTATTTATTACCTATAAATGAAACTTTTCTCTCAGTGTAATGGTGTTGACTATTATTGGACAAATTTGGAATGACTGTGCCGAATCTACACCCAATGACTCCCACGCCACAATACATTAGATATCGTAGGTGACTGTTGAGGTAGGTATATGGTGTTGAATATTGGAGAATGTTATCAATATCCAGGGGCGGATGGGCCCACCGGGATACCGGGAAATTTCCCGGTGGCCTGTCGGTCTGTGGCCCGTCGTGAGCCGGTCCAGATTGCGATTTTTATTATTACCTACACTGATCTCTGAAAAAAAATACGACAGCGGCCCCCGACTTTTGGTGCTGTATGGCCCGCCCGTACCTACACTACATAACATAACAATAACAATCCGGTAACGCGAAGGCAAAGGCCGTCACAAATGGATTTTTATTACTATAAACAACATTGCATCGATCTCGATTACTGGGAACCGAGCGCTCTCGCTTCCTGGAGAGAAGACCTATTCGGTTTTTCTTACCTATATAGAATAAGAATTTAGAACTAGAAAAGAACAAACAAATGGATCTATTTCAGAATGTGTTGGCTATTGCGATTGTTTAAAAAGTTTTTAGGCGCCCTTTGCCATTGCTCGATCCTTTCTTTTCGCGTTCTGTTTCCCATCTCAGTTTGTGACAGATTTTCGACACAAGCAGATTAAATCCTAACTAAGTACCTACTAATTACACAGTCATTTTTTCCACCCACGAATTTCCCGAGAAAAAAAGTTTATGCCAATAATTGTGTCATTTGTCATCCGATCGTCAATACAAAATGTATACCTAAGCCAAATGAATTAAGGTAGGTGATTATTTAAAATAATTTTTTACTATGTCGTTACGCTAACGGTTCTGCAATTATATTTGTTAGGGTGAAAACCGAGGTGAAAACACACTTACTTACCGATATTGTGACTAAGGTACCTACCTAATAACTATTGTTAGGGGAAGATTCGAATGGCGAAATAATGCCACCAAAACGAAAAGGAGGGCAAGAACGAAAACTCGAGAGCGAAAAGAAAAAAAGAAGTGAAATAGCGAGAAAATGCCGGTCTCTGGATACGATGCTTGGTCGCTTAACTGCTCCCTCAAGTTCAGGGACAAGCAGTGATGGAAGCAAGAAAATACAAATACCAGATTAAGAACCCCAAGAATATCAATCACCATCACATGTTACAACAGAAGTTCAAATTCAAACTGAGTCGTCGAAAATGCTGTTAGATACCTCCTCAGACGATGACGACAACGACTTTGATATGGGGATGGGGAGTGAAAGCAAAAAAGATGATGATGATTTAGAGGAGGAAGCGGAGGACGAGGATAAGAAGCCGCAGTCGGAGCCATTACTGGAACAGCCGGAAGATGCGGAGACAGCGCCTGGCGATTTCTTTGATCGTCCTGATCCCAATAAATTAAAACTATTTTTTGAATACCATCCAAAGATACCTGTCGCACAAAAAGATGTACCTTTCAATATCGAAAAAGCCTTCGCGCGAAAGAACAAGTCAAAGAGAATATGGCTGAGTTATAGCGAAGAAAGAAAGGCCCTTTTCTGTACAGTTTGTCTAGCCTATGACAAGGATCAAAATTCGGCTTTTGCAAAAGGTATGTCTGATTGGAAACATGTTTACCAGCGGATAGAGGAGCACGAAAGCGCTATCAGTCATGGTAGAAACTGTGAATCATATTTTATGTATGCTAAAAATCAAAGAATGGACACATTGCTTTTTGGGAACGTCACTGAAATGAGGAACAAAAAAGTTGCTAACAATCGGCATGTGTTGGATGTTGTTATCAATGTTATAAAATTGATCGGAAAACGAGGCCTGTCCTACCGTGGTACGGCAAATGAAGCCGCCTACAATCTGGAAAATGAAAACCTTGATCATGGAAACTTCCTAGAGATCATTCTTCTTTTGTCCAAATTCGATATGATCTTAAAAAGTCACTTGGATATCATCATTGCAAGAAGTAAAACATATCATAAGATTAAGCAAATAAAACGTCGTGCTGGCAATTTTTACACATTTTTGTCTAAAACAACTATAAATTCGATCATTACCATAATTACGCAAATGATACAAAAGAAGATATCTTCAGAGATACAGGCCTCCACAATGTTCTCAATAGAGATAGACAGCACTCAAGATATTTCAGTTACTGACCAATGTGCCGTAGTAATAAGGTATGTATTTAGTATTGTGTCATCATGTTTATATATTTTTTTATTCAATTTGTCATTTGTCAATTACATTTTAGATATGTTTACAACGCATCAATCCACGAACGCCTTCTTGCAGTGGTTCCCTGCCACGACAGCACAGGAAAGGGATTCCACACCATGATTCATGACGTATTGGAAAAAAATGGACTGGATGAGAAAAATTGCATTGCTGATTCTACTGACGGGGCAGCCAATATGCAAGGAAGTTATTCAGGATTCTCTGCTTTCATGGTTCAGGAGAATGAAAATCATGTGCATGTTTGGTGCTATGCACATATCCTAAATCTTGTTCTGACAGATATTTTCAAATCTCACATCAAGGCAGCATCGTTTTTTTCGTTACTGAATTGTATCGCTGTATTCTTCAAAGAATCACATCAACGGATGGGTTACTGGTTAAACATTGGCAACAATCCTAGAGCGAAGAAACTCCAGTTAATAGGAGAAACTCGTTGGTGGTCAAAGGAAGCAGCGCTCAGTAAAATTTTTGGTAATTTCAATGAACCCGATAATGCATTGTATGTTGATTTAATCGATGTCCTTAACACGATTGAAAATACACCAAAAATTAAACCCGATGCAAGAGCGACAGCTGCCAGTTACAAGGTACAATTACTGAAATATGAAAATGTCCAAATTGCGCAGATATTTCTGAAACTCTTCTCTATAACCGGCCCTCTATCAAGGTACGTGCAGACAAAAGGGCTAGATTTGTTGAAATGCAACTCGATGGTCGACGCCGCCATATTAAATTTGAAAAAAATGCAAAGAAATATGACGGAAGTTAAAGCCTCTGCAGATAAATTCGTAGAATGGGTTAAACTCGCTTTTGAAACAAAAGAATTCGAATTCTTTATTGAAGAGCAATTGCCTGAAACTCGTCCACAAAAAAAGAAGAAATTTTTTGATGAGAAAACCTCCGATGAAGTCCCAGTGAGTCAGAATGAGAAATTTAAGGTCGGCTTCTTCAACGTCATTATGGATACTGCAGTGGAATCAATCAACAGAAGATTCGCAAAAAATGCTGAATTATGTAGGGATTTAAACGTTTTGGACCCGAATAATTTTGAGGAAATTGCCAAATTTGAGCTACCAGAGAACTCTTTGAGAGTATTGTCAGAAAAGTTGCTCAAATTTGATGCATCTGCAACGCCTGCGATATTAAAAGAAGAACTAACTAGTTTTGCGGGCAACTGGAAGACTATCAAACTGACAATTGAAGATTCCTACAAAATAAATTATGCTCAATTTGACGCAGATTCAGACGACTCTTCCCAAGCAACAGACGCAGAGGAAGAAGGCCCAAAGGAAAAGGAGTCAAAAGCGTGCACCGAAACTAAAAATTGCCAGAACTGCGTCATTTGTTGCTATTGTGCAATTTTGAAATATAATTTGTTTAAGGGAGCCTATCCCACACTGGTACTAGCTTATCAGTATATACTAACATTGCCTATTTCACAAGTAGCTTGTGAGCGATCTTTTTCAACTTTGAAATTCATCAAAAACAGATTGAGAAATACTTTGTCTGATAATAGACTCGAAGCATTCATGCTGATGAATATCGAAAAAGAGGTGCTGAACGATATCAACAACGATGAAATAATCAATCGTTTGGGTCAAACAAGCAAACTAATGAGGGACGCATTAATATATTAATAATTTGATAGTTATTAATTGTGATTTGGGTGCTATAATTATTTATTATGTACACCTACTTCTATAACATTGTTTCGTTTATGTTCTGTAATACATTTATGTTTTGTTTTATGTTTTTCTTCATAAATATAATATACCCAATATTTTGACAACATGACAATTTTATTTGTAAAAAAATTAACAAAAAATATGATTTGAAAAAAAATGCAAAAGTTACAAAGCTTTTCCCTGGTAACGAGCGGGGGGGGGGGCTGCGGTTTGTTGGCCTGCCGGCAAAATTTCCCGGTAAGATTTTTGGCGCCCATCCGCCCCTGTCAATATCTAATACATTGTAGAAGCCATCAAACGGAGACTCAACACAATCATTCAAACAATGAACAGAGTTGTTATTTTGTGATTTACAAATTTCTAAAATTTCAAGTTCGTTTGTATTTTTGTCCTATTGGATGATATTAAAGATCGGCGAATTTTGAGGGTTTAAAACACGTTAAGCGCCAGACTCAAAAATCAAGATGTTTCCTGTAGTGCCATGTGAGACGCGGCGGGACACAAAAATTTTCTTGTCCCATTGCGCCACGTGACATGCCTGGCGGGTCACTGCCGCAAAATTTCAACTGATGATATAAAATTCAAAAAAAGCTTGAAATTGGTATTGATGATTGCATGAGCTTCTAGAAAGCCCATAATTTATTCATGCATTACACATTCCCAGTCTTCGCATTCCTACAGGGTGTAACAGAGAAGTGGAAACACCAATATATTTTTTTTCCCTGGCACTTTTTCAGAAAATTCTTCGAAAGGGTATAACGATTTTGGCTATTGTGGAGCTGTCAGTGTCAATAATTTTTTTTTGCTCCCTCAATTTTTTGACAAATGACAAGTTTTTGACATTTTTTTAAAGTTTTTCCTTCAATTCGCAGCAATGAAGACTACGTATTTTTATCTCTGTGGTAGCATACAATTTTTGTTCCTGTCATTACCTTTTTGTTGTAGTAATACAGATGGAATTGAGAACATTAGGCTATATTTTTTCCTATTGCATTTTTTCAAAAAGCTCTCTCAAGGGGTGTAACAATCTTGATTATTACGCATCAGTCAGTGTCACTATTTTCCTAGTCCTCTAATTTTATAATATAAACTGCTCAATATTTGAAATGTCGGTATCAAAAATTTTACCTTTTTTCAAAATGATATAAAACTGACACAACCGATTCCGATTTCCACTTTGAAGTCTGTCTGTCTGTGTGTCTGTATTCCTGTCTCTGTGTAATTTTCAATTATAACTCCCAAATGGTAGTTTTAATTGAGCCTCAATTTGGTATGTGCGCATGGTTTAGGCGTCCAATGAACTTGAATCAGATTTCAGTTGAAATTCGCCTCTTGAGGGCGCACTTGCACCGTCTCAATCCACGTTTACCATCACGTACATCACTTCAGCGCATACATGAAAACGCATACCTGCAGAGCGCGGTAATTTCAATTTTGACGCACGAAGTGTCACTGTCAATGGCAACTGTCAATCAATAATCGAAATGTAAACAAACAACAAACATAACCTCCTAACCATTCAACATTTAATATTGTTCAGAATGAAATGTTACGACGTGCCGTATGGCAGAAAGACGCAAAAATGATTCAGGTGATACGAAACACAACGAGTTGCAAGGCGATCGACGAAACAAAAGCGTTATTTGGTTAGATCTGTCGAAACTTCAAATCGACGTCAAGCGCTGTCAGCTGAAATTTACGTGACGTTACACACGCACACCGTATTACAGTGTTGTCAACTTGTTGTCGTGATATAGATATGGCAACGTCCTACTTTCACAGGTATGCGCAGAAACCTTCCAGGAAACGTGGATTGTGGAATTCTTGACATATGAACCTCAACTTAGATATCTATGCAGAAGCTCCGTTAGTTGAGAAACACATTCTAACATTTTGATTTGAATATGTCTCACAATTATAGCTTCAATTTCTTGTTCTCCAAAAATCTGTGTTTATTTTTCAAGTTCGTGTTGAACCATTACAGAAACGAGCGAGTGAAAAAAGGCAGTATGTAGGTATTGTTGGGACAAGGTATTGTTATACAATTTTTTTGCAAAAAAGTCCGTGAAGGCTGACTTTATACAAGTGATCACTACTTGTTCGTAATCTGTAACTGTTCAGCCATCAGCGCTTGAAAGAAAAGTCAAAGCGAAGATTTTTGAAAAATAGGAAATGGAACCTACCTATATTTTTATTTTTGAGACATATGTAGACCAAAATTTTGAAATGTGTTTTTGGACTAACAAAGAATCTGAAAATTTGATCCCAGATCCGTACGTCAAAGATTCCGATATTGATACGGTGCAAATCTAGTGCCTTCTGGAGGCGAATTCCAGCCAAAATCTGAGAAGCTCATTGGACACCTTGACCATTTGCGCATATCAAATTTCAGCTGAATTGGGTCTACCGTTTGGGAGTTTCATCAACGATTACACAGAGATAGAAACACAGACAGACACTCAAACAGACATGCTTCAATCTGGAAATGGTCTAAATAGATCGTCTGGGAGACTCAAAAATGGATATATTCGTCAAAGTCCAAAAACAATTTTCATGCACATTCACAAGATTTTCTTTTTCATTCGAGAATGAGAACCAAGAAAGTAAAATAGGGTTCCAGAAGGCGCGGATATTATCACTGTTCAAGCAAGAAGCATACAAAATTACAGGTTCTTATCAATAAAAATTCGATTTTATCGACGCGACGACCAAAATAATTACTGAATTGCAACTTTTACTAAAAAAAACATCATAAAATATTTTTCCCACGGAAACGGGGATCTGTTGAACTAAGCACAATTTTGCAATGCTTCACATTCCACCCTGTAAAGAATGTTATTGTGTCAAAAAAAAATTACCAACATAGGAGATTGCTGAAGGCTGAAAGATGTTCTTATACTAAAGTACCGTGGAAACGGAATCAAATGATATTATTTTGAAAAAGGGTAAAATCTCCGATACCGACATATAAAATTTATGTGCAGTTGGGGTGACGAATTTTTCATTTTTTTTATACATTTTTTTTATTCCGAGCAATGACAACTACGTATTTTTCTTTGTTTGATAACATACTTTGTGTTTCTATCATTATCCCTTTATTCTTATAATAATTCAGAAGTGTCATCGATTCTTTCAGAAAATTGCTTTCGGAGTAGGTTCAGAACTTTGAGGAATATCACCCAGAGTGTATCAAAGCCGTTTATAAATGCACAGGGTAACTTTCAGTGAAAATGTCACTTCGGATTCATAAAAAAGAACGGGCAGAGTCTAAGTACACCTAGTTTGCACTACATGAGCAGAGAAGAAATTTTCCCTCACAGTGGGAGATCAGCGCGGAACATACAGTGCTGTTCACTAATTTATTGAAATTTTTTATTGGAGAAATGTGCCACTGTTCCGCGACCTACCCATTCGAAACGTGCTCCAAGGAAAGAGCTGTGAACATTTTGACTGTTGCGCTATTGTGGATCTGTCAGTGTTAACATGTTTTCCTAATAATGCACTCTTCCATCTGCATACCTAACCACGACAACAAGAGATAAATAACAAGCAAAAAATGAGATATTAACCTGAGAAAATACGGATTGTTGTCATTGGCGTGGAAAAAGTCAAACAATTTGAAGCTTGTCATCAGAGTTATCACCTGTCAAAAAATTGACAATGACAATAATCAAAATCCTTCTATCCCTTGAAGTTTTAATTTTTGAAAAATTCGATAGAAAAAACAAGTAATGAATTTTTAATTTTATTGGCATCACCTGTCCACAACAAAATGGTGATGACAAACAAAAATGCTATGCTTTCTGCAGAATCGTCGTAAATTAAAATGCATGCAAAGACCATTTTGGTAGGCGAGATCTAGTGACGTAATCAGTTTCACAGCTTCCTTCATTAGAACAAGCTATAGAAAAAATGTGCTGAGTTGGCACAAATGCTACGATGCTAGCTAGATTCTGACGCCTTGAGAAATGTGCTATACTCCATACACTTCCTATTTTCAAAAGAATAACTTTTTTGGGCAAAAATAAAGTTACAAACTGGAGCAGCGCTGGGAAAATACGGCCGATGGCCGCTGAGTTTCGCTCCAAGACTTTGCAGGTGCTATCAGCCGTAGCCCTCCAGCTTGTCACTTTATTTTTGCTCCAAATAGTCATTCTACTGAAAATAGAAAGTGTATGGGATATAGAGGGTGATGTTAAAACAATTCAGTCTCCTGAATAATTCTGAAGTTATGAAGAAACAAAAGTTGGCCCTTCGATTGCTCCTATTTCCGTTGTTTCGAAAGATTTTTAGTTAACTGTTCATGGAAAAATGATCAGTACAAAAAATCAACCTCTGAATCTATATTGAATTTCTGTTTTCTATACAGGGTGAATGATAAACTACAAAAATTTTGTTTTTCTAAAAAAAAAATAGAAGCAATAGAATTCTATTGAAATGAATTGTGTTTTATAATTTAATTGTGCTCTACTTAGGTTATGGGACCAATGTGGCTGTTTGCAAGTACTTTTACGAAAAAATAATTTCCAGGATTCATGATTCACCCTGTATAAAAAACAGAAATTCTCCGCAGATTCAGAGGTTGATTTTTTGTACTCATTCTTTTTCCATGATCAGTTCACTAAAATCTTTTGAAACAACGAAAATAAAAGCGATCGAAGGACCAACTTTTGTCCCTCCATAACTCCATAACATCAAAATCAGAAGACATAGAATTGTTTTTCCAACTTTCCAGCACTCTTCTACATTTCCATATTACGCACCTTCAAGGTGGTTTGACACTTTTGAATCACCCTGTATGTATAATGTAACAGTTGTCACCGTCATCTCGACGCGCGATGCATCCGCTAGTGGAAACTTCCAAGGGTACGCCGCGAAAGTAGGGAAACTTGATCCCCCAAGATTGGCGGCTCCTCGCTGACGGTGCTAGGTGAGCGGTGGTCACTGAAGAAAATGATGGCCAAGCGCGGTAGTACTATCCGCTATGTGCATTCAGTCGAGTAGCGACATCTCGCAGCCAAAAATAACACAAATAGGTAGGCATCCCTCAGTTTCGTAAAACGCACATAGCGGATATGAAACACAGTAAAATGCCCACTGTCCAGTGGCTCCTGTGAAGCTGAGAAAACTTTCTTAGATGGACAATAATCTATGGGGTTGGATTGCGCGAGACAAGACGCGCATGAGTAAGTGAAATGTGTTGGCCACTTGTCCATTATCTATAAATGCTTCTTCTTCGTACATGTTTGCTTTTTCAATAGGTAAAAGCTAGAGTAGGAAGTCCTCACTACTCAGTGATTTGCATTCCATTTCTTTTAATACTGCCGCGCTTGGTCGCTCGACATATTTTTCTTCAGTGCCAACTGCTCACTAGTAGGGTCAGCGAGGAACCACCAACCATGGTACAGACGATGTCTCTTGTCGACCACAGCGACTCCCACTGTAGGGGGCTCACGTTTCCCTACTTTCGCTGATTAGCCTCAGAAATTTCCACTAGGGGTGCATCGCGTCGAGATGACGATGACAACTGTCACATTATACTTGGCACATCTTTCAAGACGTCAAAATCTAGTTAGCACCGTACCATTCGTGTCAACACGATATATTTTCCACAGCTTGCTCTGATAAAGTGAGTCTTGAAATTGATTATACCGTATGTTCGTTAAAATCATGAATTAGGGCAGGCTGTGAACTTCGAAATGTATGTCCAAAATGTATTCCATGACGACGGCTCATCATGTTTACATCAAATGTGAGTGATTATTGATGAATTCACGACATACGTTTTTACTTCCATAGCTTGCCCTAATTCATGATTTTAACGAACATACGGTAGTTGTGTCTTTTAGTGGATGTATATTGCCGAAATTCAAGTCGGCCATGGAAGGCACCATAGTTACCAGGCTGGGGTCGCATATCTCCTGGGAGCCTATTTCTAGGGAGGATGTGATCCGTTCCCATGTGAAGTTGCTAGGCAACCAGGGCTGTGATTGGCTGAATTGTGATCGCTCCCCGCTAGAAATAAGGCCCCTGGGGTATTGGCTCACGATCACACGAAATTGCAAGGAACGGCGGTAGGATTATACGTAGGATATCCTAATAGGGAGTTTGCGATTTCACGCAACGTACGACGAAACGCAACGTAGAACGTGAAAATTCCCCTGTAACTAAGTAATTCCAGATAACAAACTTGTCTATTTTCACGTTGAAAGTTACGTTACGTAGTACGGACGTGTGCACGCAATCTCCCCAGTGGAAATGTAACGTGGAATGACGTAAGATTGCGTGCGATGACGTAGATCGCTTGGGTGCACCGAAATGTCTCTTTGAATAAAAGTTTCAGACAATAATATTTTGCATCAGCTGACAAACTCTCAACGAAATCAGTACCTACTGCAAAGTGTGTCAAGAATGTCAAAAAAGATAATAATAGAAAACTAAGATCACCATCAGATCCACAATGCCAATAGGTCAAAATAGATACACAATTTGAAGGAATTTTCTGGAAAAATGCCAAGGAAAAATTTCCACTTCCCTATGACAAGCAGATTTTACTTACAACGCTTTGAGGTTTGATAGATATACGAGCTTTTGTTCGGATGCATGTCGTTGAGATATCAAAAATTTCTTATTGAGATCTTCTGCGAATATCAAATTCAATTAACACAGGTAAAATATTCAATTTTCATTGTGGCGATTGAAATAAACGTTGTCAAAAAAATGTAAAAAAAAAATTGTCATCAGTCAAAAAATGATGATGATAATAAAAAAACCAATGTCACCATCAAATCCGCAATGATCAAAATCGTTATACCCATAAAAAGAAATATTTGCAAAAGTGCCAGAGAAAAATTATGGAGGGGGTTCTACTTCTCTTGAACACCCTGCATACAAGTGGTGCTACTTGAAAAAATCAAGTTATAGGCTGCTCTGTAAAAATGGGGCACCCTGTATAAGGCAGAAAAATTTGAAAAATGCACTTTGGTCCATCATTTATAATGGCCTCTAGTTCACTTTAGTATCAAACGGCGTAGGTGCAGTCGAGGTCTCCCATATCAATGGCTCACCCTGTATAGGCAAAGAAATACGAACTGATATCAAAAATGCAAGATATAGTTCAGTAATAGTAACACTACTGAATGAATGCAGGGTAACTGTTCGTCGCCAAAAAGATTGAATGAAAGTGAAATTATGAAATTTCGTAACCTCCAAGTTACACACTTTTGCCGGTCACATGAGGTCCATATTCTCACTCAGGATTATCGTGGAAGACTCACCCATGCATAAAACGTGATATTTCCAACAACAAAAAAATTGCATTTGCAAATTGCAAATTGCAAAGTGCCACGTGACCTGCCAGGAGGGTCACGGCTTTTTTTTCGATTTCTGGAACCATTAACACAAATAAAACGGTATGGTGTACTTCAAAAAATTAATTACTGCATGGAATGGTGGAAAAGAGCTTGCACTTCCTAACAACCCTTGCAAAAAAATGTGGCGCGGCACCAGCGGAAACACGCCGGCGTGAGACGCCGCGGGTCACATGGCACTCAACGTGTTAAGGACAGTGAGTTAAGAATTTTCCTTTGTTAACGCACAACGTTTCAAATTAGGGGCGAAAAGTTGTGCGTTAACAAAGGAAAATTTTCTACTCACTGTCCTTAAGCCCTCAAAATTCGTCGATCTATAATAAAATTTCAAGGTTATCCAAAACTCAAAAATTGAAAAAATCATTCATTACAAAAATAAAAATGTAAAATTTCCGAGAAAGTTTCTGATTTTTGATCTCTTAAAAAGTTGTGGTTTTTGGATAAGTGGTGGTTGGCAAAAGAAAAAATTGTGTCCGACATGGAGCTCCTTTGTCTGAAACATCTTCCATGCATGCTCAATCACTCCATCCAAAAATTTACGGCCGATATACTTACTCACTGTTACAATTATTACATTTCAATTTATATACTCCGGATTAATTAATTGGAGGAACGGTGTCTTTCGTGTTCACGAGGTGAGAATTCAGATTGAGGCCGTACATTTCTGAGATGTGTTGAGTTTTCAGCAGGTAACTGTTTTCACATGATAAATAGCTACGGTTCAAGCTAAAAAATTGGCTTGCTGCCATATTGCATGTTAATTTCGATTCTCAAACGAACCAACAAAGTGAGTCACCGTCTCTTTTCATACCAAAAGCAGAAGAGTGTTATATCGCTTCCCCAATATAATGACGCGGCGTGTAAAAATCCAGACCTGCAACATGTAAAGTGCGGGTGCAGAGGGGAAAAAACACCACACACTGAACAGAGGGATCGCGAGAGGGCATCAAGCTGTAACAAACAGTCGCAGGGGCCAAAGCAGCTTGGCTCGCCATACGCATATATAGGTACACATTATGCTCGTACAAGCCGGAGAAGCGGGATGACAAATGAACGGGTCCTCGACAGGCATCACTCTCTCAGACCATTACCTAAAGCGGAAGTCGCCTTTATGTGTGGGTGTTCGTGCTAACCTGCGCTTCCGGCTGCGCCCATGTGTGCGCTCTCCACTATACGTATAGACCATCATTAACATCGTATCACTCACGATGCCCACGATTTTTACCTCATTTATTTACGCGCAATTATTATGTCATTACAAATGGGCCGCACACAGACGGCTGCGGCCGCCGAAATATACCAGAACGGCGCAATTAACCGACGGCGCGCACCAGTTGTGTATAGTGTACCTCCGCCTCCGGTTCTGGTTGCAATATTTATACGGGCCAGAAAAGCTGAATTTTCAATAAAGTACATCCTGTATTCATATGTTAAAAATCCGTAACACAGTCTGAGGTCCAGCTGCTCACTTCAAGTTTAGCTTTTAACAATTATCTCCATAGTAACCAGACCGGGTCTAAAGTTCAACTCGAAGTGTGCAACCCGGCGTAAATCTCTAAACTAAAGATAATATATCAAAACGAACAAGTCTCTGAGAATATACGGTTTCCTAAAATTTAAGAATTTTCTAACGACAAAATCCCTGAGAACAAGATCTTTGGCGACAAAATCTCTAAAAGTATCCCCGAATGACACAGTCAAATGGCTGAATAAGCAGTGAAACTCTGAAACAGGCTAACAAGTAGGATAACTTCTACTGTTTTTTTTAAATCCAAAACTCATATTTTCAAAGACTGTCTATCTATTTTTCCATAATCGATTTTATTGCAGCAATAATAACGGATTGATTCTAATGAGTTTTTATTCAGGTAGGTGAGTAATCAGAACTGTTTGCAACAAGTGAAACCGGAGCCGAGTACTTGAAGCCTGGGATGCTTGGAGCGCCGCGCGCCCTCTGGACTGGCGCATCCGCCGTTTGTATAAGGTTCGTCGTTTATCGGCTGTTGAGGTCTCCACGATACGTTCGCTTCAATCATATACTGGATAATACTCATCGTAGATATTCTGCAGGTCCAAAGTAAAGTGGAGTTGGATATTTGAGAGCAATGATTCAGTCAATTGACGTGTTTGATCCATTCTTCACGTTTGAATAACACAGAAAGTCTGAACTCTGACCAAGGTCAAAACATTTTTCATCTACTCCCGTATCGTACTGGCCACTTTTCGACACGCAAACAAGTGTCGTACTGGCGCTCGACTTTTATGACACTGAACGGCGTTGCTACCCCTAGAATGTTCGAATTTTTCCAAATACAGGGTGATTCACAACTTGTGACTTTCCTTTCATGGGTGAGCTCATGATGTGCCAGAAAAACTATTTCTGAGGGAAAAAAGTTGAAAAAAAAATCCTGAAATATTGACTTATTTGAACTCAACATCGAAGAAAATTTTGGGGATCGCCGATGTAATGCCTCACGTGGATAATTCTAATCTGGTACTATGGAAACAACATACTCAATAATAGTTGATCAATAATGAGGTATTATTGTCAAGAATGACGTTAGTTGACCATTATTATTACCTATTCAACTAAAATTCACAAGTAGCGGGTACAAATACAGTTAGATAGGTAACCCGAGTGGATAATTGCGACCATCAACCAAACATAAGGGTCCTTACCTTATGTAATGGACA
This sequence comes from Anaspis maculata, assembly GCA_949128115.1. Taxonomy (NCBI): domain Eukaryota; kingdom Metazoa; phylum Arthropoda; class Insecta; order Coleoptera; family Scraptiidae; genus Anaspis; species Anaspis maculata. Next base: position 66,486,824 of record OX421966.1, on the reverse strand, counting down.
GAGAGACGAGGAAAGGGAGTAAGTCGAGGCATCATCAGTTGAGGTTGACACTGACAAATTATTGATTTTTACCTCCGATTATTGCTAAAGGAGGAGTGTTTACATAGAAACATTTTCGCTTATCGTTAAACTATTGTTGAATCGTATGTCTCATCAACAGATAGAAAAATAAACCCATTAGTCCCACATATGTTTGGCAAATTTTCATTATTTTTTTCCTCGTAAACCATATAGCTTTTTGAATTATTTTCAAGCACATGAAGTCAAGTTTTTGGGGGCCCATAACCCCTTGAAAGGAAAGTCATAAGTTGTGAATCACCTTGTATATGAGGCAAAATAAACTGCTCCACATAAAAAAAAATGGCTTGACTTTGACGGCCAATAACTTTCGATTGCAGAAAGTGATTTTTATCCTATTTAATCTTTTCTCAACAGATCCTGTTATTGCGAATATCATGGAACTGCATGTAACATTCATACAGGGTGATATGTGGAAAGGTGAAAAATTGCGACAAATTCATCGGACCCCCATTTGCGAACAATTTTTTTTTTTACAAATTCCAATGTGAAAATCATAAAATGTGATGCATTGTCTCGAAACGGTTTTGGAATTACCAAGGTTGGAGGTTTTACACAGAAGATATGAATTTTTATATGGAATGTAACAGATTTGCCCTATTTTCTCGCAAGATTGAGTCACTTCTAATGAATGGGTGATTGACATTGGGCACGATTGTTCCTACAACCGTTCCGGATAACTTGAATTTGAAAACAACCCGAAAATTTGATGTGGGGTCAGGCAGGGGGCACTTTTTGAAATGCTAGTCACTGTCTGTTTTTGGCACGTTGAATTTCATCGATATTTCAGATGTCAAACATGTTTTCTGCAAGTCTAAACCAATGAATATGGTAGAACTTCATTTTTCGTAGAAGGGGGAGCCTCCTGGAAGTTAACTTGTTGTGCTTGTGCTATGCCTTGGCTTCACCCCTGATTGCGTTTTCCTGGTGACACCGTGCTATAAAGATGATCAAAAATGTGTGTTGCTACAGTAACACTGAAAACCTATATTTATGCCATTGTTTATACTGACACGTCAAGTCACTCCAACAATGCCGAGACCTGTGTTTCCAGCATTACTGTAGCAACACACATTTTTGACCATCTCTGTAGAACGCGGTATAACCAGAAAACGCAATCAGGGGAAAGGCTCAGGCATAGCACAAGCAAACAAGTAAACTTCTAGGGGGCTCCCTCTTCCACAAAAAGGTCGTATGTCTATGTACGGTACCTTCACTCAAGAAGTCTGTTGAATATTTGTCTATTATTATTTGTCTATAACAGAGTTGGAAAAAATCGTATTTTTTGTTCATCCGTTGACATTGTTTCCAAAGAAATGATGATCAATTTTCACATTTTCTGTTTTCGAGTGTTCTTGTCGTTGTTCTGCCTACGTAACGTAATCAATATTTGGTGTTGATTTCTCTATTTGTTTTTTATCTTTATGGTTTAAAATATCGAAGAGAGGAGAAATACGGTTGCCTCACCCTTCATAACATCAAAGATTCTAATTCTGAATCGATGAAAACAAGGAAAAGCTTAACATGCTTATTAGGGGTTCAAAAATTAAATATAATTTCGAAGATGTTTTTATTTATTCATAGATGCTATATTATGTATCTATGTATAACATGACGCTGCTGCGACGTCTCAAGCCGGTGGACTCCGTTGCAAATCTGAAAAAACGCAAACAAATATTATATTCTGCTATGACGGCCAAATGAAGTGGAAGCTCTCTTTTGAGTGGTTTTTGGGGAGTAGAACGTTCGTATAAGTATAAAGTGGTCTCGTAGTTGCTCTTGCCTCTTCACTTGAGGTTGGCCTTCCCAAATGTTGTTTTTTCTTACAGTTCCATTGCTATCAGTGATTTGAAAGAGAAACTGGAGAAAACAGGTATCTGAAATTGGATTGTCTACTCAAATAGCTATTTTTGTTTTTTGTCCTGAAAATTGTTCGAAAAAGTCTGCACTTTTTGGGAAAAAAATACAAAAAACAGCTATTGAACTGGCCAACTCAATTTTAAAGAAACTTTTTCTTACTTTTTTGTATTTGAAGCATTGGTAAGGCCGAAACTACAGAAGAAAAATTCTATTTCTATCTCTTCCTCAACCGTGGTATGCTGGTATGGCCAATGGTCATGCTCTCTCCTTCACTATTTATCGCCAATCTTGTGTTTTTTTTCAATCATAGATAGGTTTTGAGGCAACTTCTACAATAATTATCCATTCGAAAATGGTAAAGTCGTTCAACATTGTCAGTTTTTTAATTCAAATCACATACTCTGCGAATGAGATCTACGGGGACAAGTTGGGTGGGTATGATGCACCAATAAATTATCCTTCTAGTGCCAGTCTTGAAAATCTTTAGTCTCTTAGAAGTCCCACTGTGGAAGGCTTCAATAATAAAGGTGACTGGTGATTCAACTGACGTAGCGTGATATGTTGCAACAAATTTTATGATTCCTCCCAATGAAAAAAATTTTGCCTGCATTTGTGAAGAGAACTGGATTTCTAGAAATTTGGGATTTGCGACTCTCAGTATAAACTCTATATGAAATGGGGATTTAAACACATTAAAAATTGTACTTTCTCTGGTTTGAACAGTCATCAATCAATCAAATTGCAATCATTCAAAATAACGCAAAATGTGGGATTGCAGGATTGAGGTCTTGCCGGCCTTCAAACTCGGATTTGAAAAAATGAAAAACCTACTTTTCTACATTTTCCTGGCGTTTCCCCGGATTGATCTGGAGTAGTCATCCAACATTCTACATGGTGAACTGAATCTAGTGCATGCTGAAGGACTAATGATATTCTGTAGCAGTGTTGTAGCTTGACATTTGAAGACAAACAAAATAATAATCACCAAAGAAGACGCCGTCCCCGTCCGTTATGCGATGCCGCCCACGCCCAACAACTTCAATCTTCATTGTTAAGTTTAGGAACATATCGAGGAACACGTCCGAATGCAGCAGCCATCACACCTGTACTCGAAGCTACCACAGCAATGATAAGGATAAACAGAAGAAGTCGCTTTAACATCTTGCTCAGCTGTTCACGTTGTAACAAGTGCTTTTCTACAAGTGGGTTCAATAGGCACCATAGTCTAGCCCCCATTATATAGGATATTTGGTCAACAGCAATCATACTTGAAAAATATAACAATTCAGCCTAGATAAAAATATTGAAAAACAAAATAATTAGGCGCTTAGATGGGTATACCCAATTATTTATCGACGGTTATTATAAGACTACGCTATCTCCATTATTATTGATCATGCGATTGAAAATTCAGTAAGGAGTTGAGACTATGTCGTTAATAATCATGAAATGTGAATTCAACAATCATCCATAGTTGAATAGATATTTATCGTCATCATCATCAAACATAACTAGCAAAATGTAGGTTGTCAATGCCCTGAACTGATGTAATTGACTGAATCCTGTTGCAAAGGGTATCTCAGTACTAGTACCGCAGTACCTACCTAGAGTGAGGTGAAAGCTACATGAAAATTAAAAAACTCATCTATCTTGAAGATTATGATTTTCATCATTCAAAAGTTTAAATCATCGATTTATTATTGTTACGGTATTCGGGTTCACCTATTTTGAAATTAAACGTGCTGATTTACTTGTAAACAAACTGCACTTTATTCACTACTACCGATACAACTAAATAACGCACACAATCAATAGGTGCGTAATGTCGCTTGAGATGTTATCGCCACGGTCGCTCGATTCCAACTCTGTCCGATGCCAGGTCAAGTTTCTCTCTTATAGTGGCATCAAAGGTTCAGGATGCATCCTGTTTGATCGTTGGAGTTTCCAGCACACAAGGATTTTTCTGGTATCTGCGTCGAGAATATACGCGTATTTTCTACGGCACCTCCACCAGTAGTCTCGACGTGTCGTGACCTACCGCTGCGGCCTCTCGATGCTTCCCGAATACAACGCGGAAATCTAGATTTCTCTGGAAAGAGCCGGGATGGTTGCGAGCCTCGTAACATTATCAATGTTGAACTTTTCCATAAGGTTCGTAATACCCTTGACAGACTAGAAAACTTAATGATCATTAAGCGTAAATTACTAAATTACGATATAAATTACTAGTCGGTCACATCGTCATTCACTTGATTATCATTTGGAACGTCATTTATGACCTTGATGATCATAAATGGGAGTAACCATAATCGCCGAATAATCGCAGGTGGTCGTGAATCATCGCCGTGGTATTTGCAACCATTATTGGCCAGCGTTTCTGCAATGAATCGCGATATCTATCATCAAGTCTGTCATTTCAGTACGCCATTCAAAGTGTCACACACGTTTTTCTGTAATGAAGGGACTGGATTCTGTGTTTTGCCTCTTGCAACAACATTTCTTTTCTTGTATCAAATTATGAGATAATGCCCGTAGCGTGCACGTATAAGCACGTGCAAAAAAGTGAAACTTCCCCGTTTTGAATGAGAAATGACCACATATTCGCGGAATTTTGATGATACGAACATCGCAAACGCGCAGCACGATATCGATTGGCGGCACCTTATTTTTGGGCGAAGTCGAATCTATTGACGAGGACATAGGTTTTCGTGAGTATCTGTGGGACAGAAAGGTATATAATGCCCGTAGCGTGCACGTAGGTATAAGATAAGATACGGACATTGCAAACTTGTAGTTGGATATCGGTTGACGGCATTTTATTTTTGGCAAAGTCGAATTTATCGATAGGGAATAGGGAATAGGTTTTTCCGTGAGTATCCGTGGGATAGGTAGGTACCTATATGAGTGTTGATTTCCATAAATACATATTCTTTTTCTTATTCCACATTAAGCGCAAAAGCATAGTTGAAAAATTGCAAAAAAGTTAGAATGACCACACGATAGATACGAACATGATGAACTATAACATACATCTGTCAGTTGTCTTGACACTTGCTAACCGCGCACATAAACCAGGGCCGTGCAAAATTGGAAGCTCTTTAGACAACTTTTGATGTCCAAAGAATCAATGGGGAAAAGTGTTCATCAAATTCACCCCTTTCCTCTTTCCCACCCCAATTTCAGAACTCAACCGACACCATCTACTTTGTGATACATCGAATAAAAGGAAATTGATTTCTCTTTCTGAAAACTATTTTTCCAAAATTTTCAACCCCTCTCCTGATAAATTGAACATTCGGAGTGTTTGAGGGGGAACGGGGGCTTTCTGAAAATTCTGAAAATATTTTATTCAGGAAGAGAATTCAATTCCCTTCGATTTGATGGAACACAAATGTAGGTAGTGTCATTCAAGATTTTGAAGTTGAGGTGGGGGAGTGAAGGGGTGAATTTGGGTGGCACTTTTCCACGAAAAATTTTCTCCCTCGATGCTGTGCAGGATGACGTTGACTGTACTTAAGAGAATTGAGAGATCAAAAATATCATATTGAAAACTCTGACAATTTAAAAAAAAAATTAGGTGAAATGCCCGAAAACCCCTCTGTTCTGTTTTCGTTGGGCCACCCTGTATATTTTGGCAACAAATAAAGATAGTTATGGTGTGGTGTGAACACTGCAAGCATTGATGGAATAATTATTGCTTTCTTGATCAAATGGAATCCAATACATGTCATAAAAGCCCAAAAGAATCAATCTTCTCGAAATACAATTGAAAAAATCTCCGGACGATGGGATGTAGGTAGAACAGAAAGTGAAATGATGCATTTCCATAAAATTATTCCACGGACGCTTTCAATGAAAACTGTACTGTCAAGATTTTTGAGTCGCCCTCATATTTATAACACAGCAAAATTCTACTTTTCCTCCACCAACCTTTCGTTTTTCAACTTTAAAATCAATAGTAACATTTTATTTCGATAAACAACTTCACTTGTACAGCCAGCTCCAAAGTGAAGTGATCTCTTCACCAAATTTAAGGCAAATACGTCTGATTCTCGAGGAGTTGTCGACGGAAATCTTCAGAAAAAGGTCAAAATTCAAAGGGCTACAATATTTTCTCAATAAGATCAACTTGTACTTGAATCAAAATCAGCTTCACAAATCCATCAATATTTGGAGTCTTGATCTGAGGTCAATTCTGGGATACCCTGTATACTCCGCGCCAAATTTTAATCGAGGTTGCAGGCTATATCAAGAACGCATATACGAGTACGTTCGGAAGGACTCCACTGTGGTGAAGGCAGAGAGAGCGAGAGAGAAAGAGGGACGGCGACAAAACGGGAACAGCGCAAGAGAGTGTGTTGAAGCGATTCGTCAGCGTTACCAATCCCAATTCATATTCCCCTAGGTGTCAGGGATACCGCTCTAGCCGCTTCTCATTAAAACACTGTCCAAGCTGCAATTAGTTTCACGGGCTACAAATTGCGTTATTTGTCTTTGCCATTCCGCAGTTAAATCGCTTAGGTGCCGCCGCGTTACCGCCGTCGCCGTCGCCATCCAGATCGATCCCGGGGATTCACCTATAGGTGCCTCGTTTTCCTCCCCATTTCCATACACATATCCAACGCTCGCATGATCTTTCCTCACAATAAGAAAACCGGCTGAATTATTTTCTCACAGGAACAATATTTTTCCTTTCAAAGATGAACATGTACAATACAGGGTGGTTGAAACTCAACATTGAATATTTTGACAAGAAAGATATCCACCTTGTCCCACTGATTCGAAAAATACATGGCATTATGCCCCTCACTCGCTCTCTGAAACAGATACAGGTTGTCAAAGTTCACTTTTTGCGGTTTCGTAATTAACTCAATAACGCAACGGCTCAATAAAATTCGCAGCAATATAGCTTAAGTCAGATTCAAGACACTGCTTACCTGCCTGACAAGTTTTGATTGGATGTAAATAGTGGCATTGGAGAAACAAAAATTAGCACATGGGGTGACCTTACTTTTTAACTTTATTAAAATTGAAGCTTCTGTAGGGATACAAAATAATATATTGTCATGGATTTCAGGTTCGAATAGATTCATTCAAGGAGCACGAGTTAAAAATAAGGAATCACAACGGTAACTCGAACAAGCGTGAACTAAATACAGCAACTTGTTTCGCAGGTGTTCTCTCGGCTGCAGATTTCAGGTATCGGCTTCAGTACCGATACCTGTAGACTGCTCAACGTGCGGCTTTCTATTCATGGACAATTCGTCCACTACTCAGGAGATGACTCAAAGTTGCAGGAACAGTCAAGAAAATAAGGGGAGACTCCGATCACTCTAGGAAATGACGGATTCTACGTTGCTTGGAGATGCCGGACTCAGGTAAGCAGGACTCAACGGCACTCCATATCCAGTTACAAATCGCCACATTCAAATTCTTGAACTCTGACGACGTGTATTACCACTTTCTTATCCTCTTGCTCCAAACAATGCAGTCAATGTTCCGGGCAGAGGTCGTCAAGACAAGGCGTCAGCGTTGAAATGCGCCTTTCTAGGTCGGTGCTGAATTTCCATGTCATGAAACTGGATTTTCTCGATCCAACGATAAATTTGTCCTTTTAGATTTTTGAAGTTTGTTAGCCACTTTAACGCGCCATGATCTGTTCCTAGGATGAATCTTCGGCCGTAAAGGTATGCATGGAGGAGCTTGGTTTGTTTCACGACTGCAAGTAGCTCTTCTCTTGTTGCGTAATAGTTTCATTTTGGTTTGTCCAACGTGCTGCTGTAGTGGGCCAGAACCTTCTCTTATCTATTTTACATTTGCAACAGCACAGCGCCATCGCTTCTTCACTGCAGTCTGCCAAGGATGAAAGTGTCTCCGTCTCAAGAAAATGCCAATACGAGACTCGTTATCAGAGAATTTTCCAAGTCTTTGGATCAATGCTGGCATTCCTCAGTCCATCGGAAGACTTCCTTGGCCTCTGTGAGACGGTGGAGAGAATAGCAATCTGGGAGTATTCTTTCAATAACTTGCGCTGATCGTTGAATAACTCAAGAAAACTTGGGATCTCCAAGTCCTCCACAGCTTGAATCTTGTCTTTGTCGGTTCAATCACCATCTTTCGATATCACATGACCCAGATACTTCACTTTAATTTGGTATAAGTGACATTTCATTGGATTGAGCTTCAAGCCCGCTTTTTTCAATCTCCAGAAAACTTGCTGGAATCGGTCTATGTCTTCATGAAAAATCTTGCCATGGAGAATCATATCGTCCAAGTGAACCAGAGAGGTTTTCCATGACAGTCCTCTTAAGACCTCCTCCATCAACCTCTCGAGGGTCTCTGAGGCGTTACATGAGCCGACCGACATAACTTTGAAGCGTCAAAGTCGGCGCGGTTTTTTCTTTGTCTTTTTGGTCCAGTTCCACTTGCCAGTAGCCATTCTGTAGATCTAAGGTAGAAAACAGGCTTGTTCCAGAAACAACTTCAATCGTATCATCAATCCTCGGCAACGTGTAAGTCATTCTTCTAACGCCATTGAGCTTTTGGTAATCAGCGCAGAAACGTGTTGTTCCATCTTCCATTCTCACCAAGACTATTGATGAGGCGCAAGGCCAAACGAAAACTTAATCATGCCTCGCTCCTTTATGTCGTCAGTCAGGCTATGTACTATTGGTAACAAAATGAACTCATACAGCGTCTAAATCCAGTTGCCGTGATTATTTATCATTTGGTTGGGGTGGATTCGACTTTTTGACGATTTCGTCGTCATGTCTCCCAGAGCCGTCATTTCTGAAATATCTAGCCATCAAAGTCAAGTTGAAAATTGAAAATATTGGTGTAGTTTTTGAACTGAATCTGCCTTGGATGCTGCACTCCGATCCCAAAAGCATACTCTCGATAAATGTGGGTGAGCGAAAATAGCAGACGAGTTTGTTTTCTCAAGTCTGTTAAAAATGTCTTCCTGGCAGCCACCCTGCAACACAGTTCAGACTCTCGAACTCGGCGGTTCGCAGTCATCGAGCAGCCTGGAAAGGCAGTTTCATTTATCGCTTCTCGTGCCGTACTGAAGGGATCATGTCGTAGTTGATCAAGCAGCGCTTGGTCTTGGTCCACAGTGGAAATTCTTGACCTTCCGGCACCACCTCTTCTAGCAAAGTTCCCGTGTTCCGCCCATTGCTTCTTCACAGACAGTACAGTCATTTTGTCGATGCCAAACATCAAAGTAACCTGGTCTAGAAAGAACTTCCTCCAGCTGTATAACAATTCAGTTTTTTCGTTCATGCTAAATCGAGACATTATTGACGGGAAAATGCTTGATTGAGCTTTGTCACCTTGGCACTGACAGAAATGTTTAATTCACGCAGCCAAAATATAGCTGTATGAGTTAATTTTGTTATCGATGGTACTTCTCCAATCCGGCCAAATTGAATTCGACAGGGGACTACTTGATTGGCTGAGCATCACCAACATTGATCAGATGTTGCACAATTTTTGTTCATCTAAAGTCTGCAGCTTCCACCTGTACAATAATGACCGTGGTTAATTTTCCGTAAGTCAGTTGTGCGTCTCCCGCGACTCTTTTCGAATTGAGTTTGGCTCAACGCCTGCCTTCCAAAGGCCCAGAAATGCGAAGAATGTGCCGGAATAGAATTTCAGTCAGTCACAAACCCGAAATCTTTCCCTTCGCAAACAGTTATGCTCGAACCTCAAAATAAATGCAACTACCTCTCTGAGCTCGCGCAAACTTGAGACTTCCAGAACAAAGAACGCTCGTCCTGTCCCACCAAACTGATTTTCGGCTGCCTTGACTTTCGCATTTCAGGAATGGTTCCAACCTTTTCTTGATCGCAGGCAAAGGCCATGACAATTCATCATCGCCGACCCATCAAGGACTCTTTCACCAGAGTAACGAACTTCCCAATTTACCCGCTCCCACTCCGCGGAACAACCAATCAGTCGGGTTGTCCTTTGTTTTCACATGCCAAAGTTCGTCATTTGCTTCGATCGAACTTATTATTTGCGCCACCAGATTTCCTAGAAAAGGTTTCAATGCACTCGGGGCAGTCTTCACCCATGCCATGACAATTATGGAGTCTGTCTGAAAAATGCACCTGTCACACTTGACACTCCCACTTGATTTGATTGTCGAACTTTCCTCACGATGCACTCCATGGTGAGGCATGCAGTAGGCTCTTTTGGTGGGAGTCGGACAACTCGTCGACACCCAACTCATCGACAGGATAACTTGCCGACACCCAACTCATCGACAAGACATCTCATCGACAGGACAACTCATTGACAAGACAACTCGCCGACAGGACAACTATCCGACAGGACAACTCTTCCACAGGTAAACTCGCCGACAGGACAACTCGCCGACCAAAAAGCTCACCGACAAGACACGTCACCGACAGGACAACTCGCCGACCAGAAAACTCACCGACGAGACAACTTGACGACAGGACAATTAATTTAAGGTGCTAGGACAACTTGTCTTCGCGCACAATTCTTCACACCGGGGGGCTCTGAGAAGCCTAATAAGGCACAAAGGAGCTTCCTAAGATTCCAGAAAACTCGAGAGATCGTGAGGGGGTCACCTGGTCTGCAAACGATAATTAAAGACACAAGGGGGCTCGATAGGGATCCATATTCATATTCATATTCATGTTTATTGCACCATCCATATATACATAAAATATCACAGGCTCCGTCGGTTTAAGAACAAAATTCACAATAAATAAATAAATATATATCTTATGTTTTAAAACACAACACAATAATAAATAACATTGATACGAAAGTACCTTTTTACAAACAAAAACATTACACTAAAAATTCCTGTAATCTGTAGATAGTATTTTCCAACAGAATGGCGACGACTCGACTCTTGAATTTAGTGCGTCTACCACAGTCTTTGACAGAGTCCGGCAGCTTGTTGAAGAGCTTTATACAAATGTGGTTTATGCCGTGCTGGCTGGAACTTATGCGATTTCCTGGGATTGCAAGGACGTTCTGGTTTCGCGTATTATAGCTGTGGAAGTCACTATTTCGCTTGAATTTGGTGGGGTTGTCAAAAACGTAGAGAACACAGGTAAGAATGTATAAAGATGTTACCGTTAAAATATTTAGGTTCTTGAAAAGCTCTCTACAGCTCACGTTCTCTCTTGTATCACACTTGCATATAATTCGGATGCATTTTTTTTGTAGTTTCAGCACTGCTTCCACTTGTGGACTGTTCCCCCAGATGATGATGCCGTAGGAAATTCTGCTGTGAACGTTGCTGTAGTAAGCCGTCAATGCGGTCTCCACGTTACCGAACTGCATCATTCTTCTCACCGTAAACACCGCCCATGACAGCCTCCTGGTGAGAGCCTCGATGTGTTTGTTCCATTTTAGATTTCCTTGGAAGGTTACGCCCAGAAACTCGATAGATGTTTTTTCTGCTCTAGGATCTGACGTGAAGTGTATAGTTTGTGTTTTGTTTGGGTTCAGCAGGAGCATGTTTGTGCTGAACCATTTTGTGGCCATCTCTAGGGATGAGTCTGTTTTTTCTGTTGTTGAAGGTACGTCTGTTCCCCGATTCACAACTGTTGTGTCATCTGCAAATTGGCACACTCCCAAGCAATCTATGTTCGATGACAAATCATTTACGTATATGAGGAACAACACAGGACCAAGCACCGATCCTTGGGGAACTCCACACGTCATTTCTCTTTCCGAAGAGCCACTTCCATTGAAAGTCACCATTTGTTTTCTTTCCTTCAGGTAAGATGCAAACACTTTCAGAAGTAAACCCCTTATTCCATAATACTCCATTTTTTCAAGCAATATGTTGTGGTCGACGCTGTCAGAAGCTTTGCTCAGGTCGCAGCAAGCTATCTGGGTCACACTTTTTTCATTGAATCCATCCAGAATGTGTTCCATCAAACCTGTCATGGCAGTTACTGTGGATTTTTTTGTTTTATACCCATGCTGACACGGCGCGAATAAGCCGTGCTTCTCGAAGAAGATGATCAGTCTGTTTTTCAACAACATTTCAAGCACCTTTGATAGAGCGGGCAAAATTGAAATGGGTCTATAATTTTGAGCTTCGTTCCTGTTTCCTTTTTTGAATAATGGCATCACCTTGGCCACCTTCATGTACTTGGGAAAGACTCCCTCACTGAAACATTTGTTGATTATTAGTGCTAATGGGGTAACAATGTGTGGTAAAATTTTCTTTAACATGATTGTGTTGTGATCATAAATATCTCTCGTACTTTTTCCCTTCATGTCCTTTCCTTTATTCAACAATTCATTTTAATCTGTGTCATATAGGAAGAATGAATCACTTGTGTTTCTCTGCTTTCTCAAATAATCTTTTGGACAGAACTTTGTTCGGGCAATTTTTTCCTTTACCGTACACCCAACGTTCACAAAAAAATTGTTGAAATCGTCTGCAGACAAAGAACTATCCACCTGTGTACGCTTTGAAACGGTACTTCAATACGGTACGGTAATTCAAACGGTTAGTCCGGACGTTAGGCGCTGAAATATGGGTGGACTCTGCATTTTAGGGTTAAAACATGCCACTTGGTATAGTTGTTGCATGAACCATAATCTTCCGATTTAGAAGTGTAGACATCAGCGGCAGACGTGCAGGCTCTCTGTACAGGGTGAAGAAGGAAAAAGAAGAAGGAAACGTGGTAATTCATAAACCAAAAGAGGTAGAGTCGTGTGAATCGGCATATATATCCCGATGTCCATGCCAATGAAATTCCATCAAACCATTTCCAAATATCCTGAAGCATTCCTGAAATATCCTGAAAAACTCGTTTGTTTTCATAAAAATTTAATTTTTGGGTGAATCAGTGAATTTTGAAAGTATAAGAGTGAAACTTGGTAGTTCTTCATTCAGGGATGTGATCAATTGAAAATCGGTAGCCAGTGCCTAGGCCTACTACTTCCAGAAGAAAGACATTCAACTTTTTTTCTCTTCCCAGCAGCTATCTTGCGTTGACTATTTGCAGAATAATTAAGGAAGTGACTGGTTATTATAAAGTTGGTGAGGTACAACCATTTTACCACAAAAGAAGTGACCTCGGCGTTGGTAACTGCCTTCTTGTAGAATAAACATTGTCATTCGAATTGTTTTTGGTTTTACAGACTTTCTTTGCTCGTGATGGCTAATGTCGTTATTGAAAGGAAGAACTACATTCGGCATTCTAATGCCTCAAATTTTGTCAAGTCAGCCACATTAATTTTTCATTATCAGTGAAGACGTTTGTCTCCGGCAGCTGATCAAACAAAAGATGTACGATTTTTGTGTGAAAATTACAAAAATTAAAACGGTTTCGCTGCGATCGAATGCTTCTTGGAGAGAGTATATTGCCGCAAAATGTTTAATTTCACCTGGAATTAATCTTATAGGACTTGGTGTTGACATTGTCAACTGCAATACTATACGCAAAGGACCCCGCACGATTCTTATGGAAAATGGCTCCCGGTTAAATTCTCTGAATTTTTGATATGTTGTAGCTCATGAGATACTAATTAAATACCGTGAACCCCAAACTCAAATAATGGACAGTTTTTCACCCACAGGGGGTTGAAGTTTGAGGTTTTGACGGCTTCAAAATGATATTATGACGTTGATAAAAGCTTTTTATTTGGTTTCTCTTCAAGTTGTGTTTCATGCTAAATGTATTTATTTGACAGAAAAATATCAACCCCCTCCTCCACCCCCAACCCCTATCTACCATCATAAAATTCGAGATTACTCTCAAAAACCCTGCGGATGGCTTCTATGATTTAAATTATGAGTTTTGACATTAAAATTATTTTCCACCCCTAATGTTGGGGTGCCGATTTTCCAATTTTCCTCGGTTAATTTGGCTGAACTTTTGATATTGTGTATTTCTAATTCTGCTGAACAAAAAGCTCATACCAAAACTTATTCCTATGAACAGTTTTTGTTCTGCAGGGGACTGAAGATCAATATTTATGCTCTCAAATCTTCAACTTCAGTCCCCTGTAGAACAAAAACTGTCCATAGGAATAAGTTTTGGCATTGGAACTTTTTGTTCAGCAGAATTAGAAGTACACAATACCAAAAATTCAGCCAAATTAACCGAGAGAAATTGGAAAATCGGCACCCCAACATTAGGGGTGGGAAATAATTTTTATGTCAAAATTCATAATTTAAATCACAGGAGCCATCCGCATGGTTTTTGGGAGTAATCTCGAATTTTATGATGGTAGATAGGGGTTGTGGGTGGAGGAGGGGGTTGATATTTTTCTGTCAAATAAAATGCATTTAGCATGAAACACAACTTGAAGAGAAACCAAATAAAAAGCTTTTATCAACGTCATAATATCATTTTGAAGCCGTCAAAACCTCCAACTTCAACCCCCTGTGGGTAAAAAACTGTCCATTATTTGAGGTTCACGGTATTTGATTAGTATCTTATTCTTCTCCCCATATATAGGGACTGTAGGGTTGGCGCTGATGGCTACACTTCTAAATTGAAAGAGTATGATTCAAACAGTCACTGTGCCAAGTGGCATGTTCTAACCATACAGTGCAGGGTGCTTTTCGCCTACTGTTCGGATCGAGGTCCAAATATAGCTAATATTGCATTTTTCCTCGCTTCCCACATCTTCCTTGTCTTTTATGGGACAGCTAGACACATCTGACCAATTTTTCTTGGCATCACTGTTAACACCAGATTGCATCAAATTATTTGCATGCTAATTCGTACCTCTAGAGGCAATAGATTTTCCTCAAGACGCATTCGATGACGACGAAACCTTTTTTTTTCGCAATTTTCGCACAAAAATGGTATATCTTTTGTTTGATCAGCTGTCTGAGACAAACGTCTACAGTGATGATGATAAATTTTTGTAACCGACTTGACAAAATGTGAGGCATAAGAATGCCCAACGTAATTTTTCCTTTCAATAACCACATTAGCCATCATGAGCAAAGAAAGTCTGTAAAATCATGAACACCTCGAATGACAATGTTTATTCTACAAGAAGGCAGTTCCTAATGTCGATGTTACTTTTTTGGGGTAAAATAGTTGTACCTCACCAACTTTATAATAACCAGTCACTTCCTTGATCATTCTGCAAATAGTTAACGCAAGATGGCTGCCGGGAAGAGGAAAAAAGTTAAATGTCTTTTTTCTGGAAGTAGTAGGCCTAGGCACTGGCTACCGATTATTTTCAATTGATCACATCCCTGAATGAAGAACTACCAAGTTCCACTTTTATACTTTCAAAATTCACTGATTCACCCAAAAATTAAATTTTTATGAAAACAAACGAGTGTTTCAGAATATTCCAGAAATGCTTCGGGATATTTGAAAATGGTTCGATGAAATTTCATTGCCATGAACATCGGGATATAAATGCCGATTTAGACGACTCTACCTCTTTTGGTTTATGAGTTACCATTTTTCCTTCTTCTTTTTCCTTCTTCACTCTGCACACAGAGCCTGCACGTCTGCTGCTGATGTCTACACTTCTGAATCGGAAGATCAAAGTTCATGGAACAACTATACCAACTGGCATGTTTTAACCCTAAAATGCAGGGTGGTTTCCCCTAACGTCCGGACTAGGTACTTGAAGATACAAGCGGGCTCGGTAGGGCTTGAAACGCTTCAGTGCAGACACAAGGGAGGAGAGGCCTCTAGAAATCGGACGAAGGCCTGGCGGGGTTCACTGGGGCTCCAAATGACACTTCGAGATACGAGGGGCCCCGTAGAACTTTGACCAACACATGAAGACTAACAGGAGCTAACTAGAACTTGGAAAACTAACACATTGAAGGAAAGGGCTCAGCAGGGCAATAAATAAAACATCAAGGCACAGGGGGGGCACATAGGGCTCCGAAAAACCCAATCAGGCACAAAGAAGCTTTCTAAGATTCCAAAAACATCGAAAAGTCAGAAGAAAGTAAGCTGGTCTGCGAACGAAAAGTAAAGACACAAGGGGACTCGATAGGGCTCCAAGCGATACATGAAGATATAAGAGAGTTCAGTATATAGGTCTTGAAACGCTTCAATGTAGACACAAGAGAGGAGAGGCCTCTAAAAATCGAATGAAGGCCTGGCGGGGATCACTGGGGCTCCAAATGACACTTAGGGACACGAGGAGGCCCCGTAGAACTTTGACCAACTAGTATGGGGGCATAGGTCGTGCCGTGTGCAGCTTCGTGAAGATATATAGAGTTATGTCTTAGTCGATTCCTGGGGGATCAAGGACCATGAAAAATTATGGTGGAATATTCGTATCTACTGCAGGCAAATATGGTGGAGGCGCCAAAATGGGCTTCATCTGGTTATAAGAAACTGGCTGTAGCTCGTTTGTTTTTCAACGGATTTCAACATCTGGAACGTCATTTTGTAGACAAAAAAATTCTCTTCTTATTTCATACCTAAATTTACAAACGTCATTTCGTGAAACTGTCAAATCTGTATTTATAAAACATGCTAAATCCAGCCCTTTTTCGAAGGTTATCCGATATTTTTGAAACCTGGCAGTATCATAGATCTTGAAGTGCTCTTTTCGAATTTCTACTTATCCACTTCGTATCTTTGCCATTTTGGCCGCCATATTGAAAAGATGGCGCCCAAAAAACAGTTTTTTGTCAATATCTTGAATTCAACTGACTCAAGATTGGAATGTGTGTATGCGGAGAAAAGCCCATTCCAATCTCTACAATTTGACATGTCAGTCATTAATGTGCAATTTACGGTTCTTGAGTTAGAGCTTCCAGAACTTCCGGAAGTATCAACTTTCGGCCTTCAATCAGCATGTTAAATTGATACCACCATCATGTAGTCAGCAAATTAACCATAAATAGCTCTTGGCCATTAACCATGGTGCTAGGACAATTCGTCCCGCGGACAATTCGTAGCGGACAATTCGTCGCGGACAATTCGTCCCGCGGACAATTCGTCTCACGGACAATTAGTCCCGCGGACAATTCGTCGCAAGTGATGGCTTCGGAACGTAAGGGGGTTATATTACACATGAAGACACAAGGGGGCTAAATGAAAGGATCTGAAAATCATAAGCAAATGCAAGGGGTTCCGACAGAGATCCGAACGCCACGAAAAAATGCAACGGGGCTCAGCAAGGCTTCAAACGATATTGAAAACACAAGGGGGCCTTATGGAGCTTCGAGAGGACTCCGAATATCACATAGAGGCATAAGATGCTTACTACTGCTTCAAAAGCCACGGAAAGATGTAAGGGGGCTCAACATGCAGGGCTTCAAAAGACGTTAAAGAAACAAGGGGGCTCACGGCAGCTACAGATGACACAAGAAGGCAACAGGAGGCTCACTGGAATTCTGATAGTCGCATTGAAGAACATGAGGGGGCTCACTGGGGCTCCAAGCTACACTCATGGAAACGAGGAGGCTCACTAGGGTTCCAAGCTACACGTATGGACACAAGGGGGCTCTCTAGGGCTCCAAACTACTCTTGCGGGCACCAGGCGGCCCGATAGCGCTCCGTATATCACATGAAGGCACAAGGGACTTACACTAGGGCTTCCAGCAATGTAAAAGCGCACAAGATGGCTTACTGGAATTCTGAAAGCCACGAAAACACATAATGGGGCTCATTAGGGCTCTTAACGACACATAGGACACAAGGGGCCTAACAAAAATCCGGAAATCACGGGAAAATGCAAGGAGGCTCCGTAGATATTCATATAATATTGGTTACACAAGGGGGCCCAGGGGGCTCTCCACAACAAGAAAAGGCAAAAAGGGGGCTTACTGTATGATACTCTAAAAGCCAACACAAGTGGACTGGTTGGGGCTCCAAACTATACATAAGGGTACAAAGGGGACCCGATAGAGCTCCAAAAGCCATGAAAATACAACAAGGGGGCCCAATGGAGCTCTGTATAATCAAAAAAGGCAAAAGGGGGGTGACTGGGTTTCTGGAAGCCATAAAAAGCAAAAGAGGCACACTAGGACTCTAAACTACACTAACCGGCACAAGGGGGTCCGATAGGGCTCCGCATATCACAGAAAAGCACAAGGGAGCCCAAGGAGCTTTATATAACAACAGAAGGCAAAGGGGGCTCACTGGAATTCCGGAAGCTACGAAAAAACACAATGCGGCTCATCAGGGCTCCATACTACACTTGAAGACACAAGGAGGCTTGATAGGGCTCTGAATATCACATAAAGACACAAGGTGCTTACTGCTGCTCCGGAAGCCACGGAAAGATGTAAGGGGGCTTAGCACGGCTTCAAAAGACGTATTGAAGAAACAAGGGGGCCCACTGACGCTCTGGATGACATAAGACGGCAACAAGGGGCTCGCTGGAATTCTGATAGTCATGGAAAAACACAAGGGGGCTCACTAGGACTCCAAGCTATACTTATGGACACAAGGGGGCTCACTAGGCCTCCAAGCTATACTTTTGGACCCAAGGGGGCTCACTAAGGCTCCAAACTACACTTGCGGACACAAGAGGGTCCGATAGGGCTCCGTATATTACATGGAGGCACAAGGGACTTACACTAGGGCTTCCAGAAATGCGAAAGCGCACAAGATGGCTTACTGGAATTCTGAAAGCCACGAAAACACATGAGGGGGTTCGTTAGGGCTCCAGTGGACACATAGGGCAGAAGGGGCCTATGAAAAATCCAGAAATCACGGGAAAGTGCAAGGAAGCTCTGTAGAACTTCATCTGATATTGGTGACACAAGGGGCTCTTTATAACGAGAAAAGGCAAAAGGGGATCGACTCACTGCATAGTACTGAAATCCAATAAAAACCAAAATGAACTGATTGAGCTCCAAACTACACAAACTACACAAGGGGACCCGATAGAGCTCCAAAAGCCACGAAAATACGACAAGGGGGCCCAATGAAGCTCTTTATAATCAAGCTTACCTGCTTGCACAATGGGGCCCGATAGGGCTCCGAATATTTCCTGAAGGCAGAAGGTGCTTGCTACTGCTCCGAAAGTCGCGGAAAGATGTAGGGAGGCTCAGCAGGGCTTCAAAAGACGTTGAGGAAACAAGGGGGCCCAATGGGGCTTCGAATAACACAAGAAGGCAACAAGGGGCTTACTGGAATTCTGATAGCCAGACAAAAACAAAAGGGCTCACTAGGCGCCAAACTATACACTTGCGGACACAAGGGGGTCCGATAGGGCTTCGTATATCACATGAAGGCACAAGGGACTTACACTAGGGCTTCCAGCAATGCAAGAACGCACAAGCCACGAAAACACACAATGGAGCTCTTTAGGACTCCAAATGACGCAGAGCTCAATAAAAATCAGAAAGTCACGGAAAAATGCAAGGGGGCTCAGTAGGGCTTCAAATGATATTGGTGACACAAGGGGGCTCAAGGGGCTCTAAGGGGGTTCATTAGGGCTCCAAATTATATTTGAAGAAACAAGGGATTAGGGGTCGAATATAACATAAAGGCACAAGGGACTTACTACTGCTCCAAAAGCCTATAGGAAAAATGCAAGGGGGCCCAACAGAACTTCAAACGGTATTGAAGAGACAAGGGGGCCCCATGGAGCTCTGTATGACAAAATAACGCGAAATGGGGCTCACTGGTACCTACTCCGAAAGTCATGAAAAAACATAAGGAGGCTCAACGGGCCTCCAACTACACCTGAAGGGGCCCGATAAGGCTTCAACATGCCATGACGGCATAACGCTGCTTGCTGCTCCGGAATTCATGGAAAATTCAAGGGGGCTCAGCAGGGCTTCAAGTTACGTTGAATATAGAATAAGGGGGCCCAGTGAAGTTCTTGATAACACAAGACTGCAAAAAAGTGCCTTATGGAAATCTGAAAGCAATGAAAAACATAAGAGGACTCATTAGAGCTCAAAAATTACACTAGAGAAGATGAGGGGCTCGATAGGGGCCAAATATCTCATGAAAGTATAAGGGGGCTTACTGGTGCTCCCAAAGCTTGGTGTACTAGCAAAAATTCTCGGTATGATGCAAGGGGACTAAGCAGAGCTCCAAAGACATGAAGAAACCAGGTTGCGCAGTAGGGCTCCAAATACTACAAAAAGGAATAAGGGGGCTTGTTCCGGCCGCGCGTTCACTCTTGAATTTAGGACACTTATTGACAAACACTGTAGGCAACCAACAATACATCCTTGCTTTCCGTGTCCCCCTCCTGTTTGACCTTCAGGAGGCCCGCAGCGCTTTGAGAGGGAAAAGCGCTCCCAGCGCGAGAGCTTGTGCGATCCGCCGCAAGTCAAGTTCCGTTTCCGCAAGCAAAAGCTCAAGCAAGATGGTGGTCGACAACGGCGAGTGCACGACGAGGTCTTGAAAAATAGCCATTTTTCCGTTGCCATTTTTCGCTGCTGTCGATAGTGCCAGTCTCCCGATACTGTTAGCTGTTCGCCGAATCGGTGAGAGATTGTGTCGAGACGCTCCGCAGCACCTAGCAGCCGCATTTCGCACCACGTCAGAATTCAGCGGTGCCTTGGAGGCCTCAAGAAAGCTTTTGCGTCGTCGTCTTCGACCAAACTCCACATTGGAAGCTCCAGGCCACCTCGCTTCGGGCGCTGTTCATTTTGGCCTCATGTGAGTACCTTTCTTGCCTCCTTCCTTCGTTTCCGTTTGTTGGGCGACGCAGTGTTTGTCAATTTGTGTCATTACAGTGCCCCGTTGCCCAGTTGGACGGAGCAGGCCCCCCTTCGGAAATTTCATTATTTTGTCAATAAAGTACCGATGCGAATAGCGTGGAACAGTAAAATTTCGTCTCGAGCGTTTTGAGTTTCTTTTCCCCTTTTAAAGCTTAATGTTCCTGCGACAGGGCTTACTAAAGTTCGAAAAGCAACAAGGAAAGACAAAGGGACTTGTTAAAGTTAAGACAAAGGGCAAAACATTATTTTGCGACGAATTGTCCGTGAGACGAATTGTCCGCGGGACGAATTGTCCGCGGGACGAATTGTCCGCGGGACGAATTGTCCGCGACGAATTGTCCTCTACGAATTGTCCGCGGGACGAATTGTCCGGTCACGATTAACCATAGATGATAAAAATTTGGAAAATCGATCATGGTGATGTTATTTGTGTAATTACAGGGTGAACTGTGAAAGAAAACTGACTTTAGAAAGAAATAAAGGTAATATAGCACTTGAAGGATATCAGATACATTCGAAACTTATTATTATGATGAAATTTGGGGTCATCATTCAGAATATCTACTTTTCCACTTCGTATCTTTGCTGTTCTGGCCATAATTTTGAAAAAATGGCGCCAAAAAAACAAATTTCCGATTTTTTTTTCAAAAATTTGTCATCAAACTTCAGAATTCATATCAAAAGTGAAGGTCTATCAAATTCTCTATAATTTGACGTCTGAATCACTCACGTGCGACTTACGGTTCTCAAGCTATACCTTCTCAAAGTTAATTTTCCCTTAGAGTTCACCCTGTAGTTGCATAGCAACCGTTATCATGATTGATTTTCTGGATATTAATGGTCTGTGGTTGACAATTCATTATTATTTATTGTTAATTTGACTGCCACGTGGAGCTAAGCTCAACTTGACATGCTGATTGAATGACAAAAGTTGATGCTTAAGGGAGCTCTGGAAGCCATAACCCAAGAACCAAAAATAGCACGTACACGAGTAAGGTGTCAAATTGTAGAGAATTGAATAAGCTTCTATTCGCATACAAACGCTTCCACCTCACATTGACTGAAATGAAGATATTGACAAAAAACTGTTTTTTAGGCGCCATATTTCCAATATGGCGGCCAAAACGGCAAATATACGAAGTGGAAAAGTGAAAATTCGGAAAGGGCACCTCAAGATCTATAATACTGCCAAGTTTCAAAAATATCAGATAACCTTAAAAAAAGGCCGGAATTTAGCATATCTTATGAAGACAATTTTGACAGTTTCTAGGAATGACGTTTGTAAACTAAGGTATGAAATAAGAAGAGAATTTTTTTGTCTACAAAATGATGTTTCAGATGTTGAAATCCGTTGAAAAACAAACGAGCTACAGCCAGTTTCTTATCATCAGATGAAGCCCATTTTGGCGCCTCCACCATATTTGCCTGCAGCAGATGTCAATATTCCACCATAATTTTTCATGGTCCCTGATCGCCCAGGAATCGATTAGGACATATTCCTATATATCTTCACGAAGCTGCACACGGCGAAGCCTTTTTTGACCCTATCCCTGACTAAACACATTAAGACGAACAGGAGCTAAATAGAGCTTGGAAAACTAACACATTGTGAAATGGGGTTAAGCAGGGCTACAAATAAAACATAAAGACAAAGAGGGGCTACATGGGACTCTGAAAAACTGAATAAGGCACAAAGGAGATATCTAAGATTCCAGAAACTTTGACAAATTAGAAGTGGGTCACCTGGTCTGCAACAATAATTGAAGACACAAAGGGGCTCATAAGGGCTTGAAACGCTTCATTGTTGACACAAGAGAGGAGATGCGTTTCAAAATCGGACGAACGTTTGGCGGGGCTCACTGGGACTCCAAATGACACTTGGGGACACGAGGGGGCGCCCCCTAGAACTCTGACCAACACATAAAGACTAACAGCTTTTCCAGCTAACTACACGCATAAAAAGGTAATCTTGAGTTAAGACAAAGCGTTTGATGTCAAGTATATGTTAAGTTTGTATATACGCAAAGCGATAATATTCTCACTCTAAGAGTTTTATTTTCTCCAAAAGAAGACTGCCATAGTATCAGCTGAAAGCTGGATCACGTTGAATTCAAATATAATACTTATTAAACGGAGTATTTCCAGTGTTTTACAGAAAGTATACGATAGTCTTGCAATTAGATTAGATAACTCTTGCAACAATACAGCAAGTGATTTTGTTATGAGAACAATCGGCCTGACTACCGCATATTAGCTTTTTGGTAGAAGAAAATTATTCTTGAGATAAAATTATAACTAAATTGGACTAATACTGCTCCTGGTCAAAGCAAGTATATTGAATGTTTACAAGAAGAGTTTGTTGCTTTCATATGAATAAATTCATGGTTTCAGTTCAACTATAGAATTATCTTATATCGAAAATATTCGAATCTTGATTCTGTTTATCAAGAGCATACAGGATGTCCCAGAGTCAAAGGCAGTTTAGGGAAATGCTTAAAACGAGGCTTCAAATGTGTCAGAAGAATGTTTAAAAATTGGTGCTCTTTCTTGATATGGGGGGTCAAAGGGGTCACTTTGACTCTTCCAATTTTTATTATCTGAAGAACTTCAAGTGAATTTTTTAGGTCAGACTAAACAGAAGAAAAATTGAACTTTTCAAAGTGATTCATAATTTCAATAACCCCAAAAGATTCATTTTTTCTAAAAACAATTGCAAAAAGTTCCAGACGTCCCCAATGCGATGTAAGACAGGAAGTGAAATAATTCGTTCTTATAGAATTCTTTTACAGGCAATTTTGATAAAATCTGTACTTTTAGAATTTTTTGAGTCGCCGGCGCCGCCCTATACAAGAAGTAGATAAAATTGTTGCGCACACACACTGAAAAGTTGAATTTTTTTTAAATCTTATCAGATAATAAAATAAGAGGGGGCAAAGTCCCGCCCTTCGACGCCCCATATCTCCAAAAATAAAAATCCAATTTAAATATTTAGACATTTTTCTGACACATTTGTAGCATCTCCCTAAACTGGCTTTGACTCTGAGGCACAAGTCCTGGGAGACCCTGTATACCTAAACAAGCTCATGGATAAAGGCTGAAATTACAATAATTAAGTATGGTGTACTAAAAAAAAATGTATTTCGCAAAAGTTCAAATACAAAAATCAATAGAAATCCAAATCCATCAGATGGGTACATTCCAAACAAAAACGAATTCTTCTTATTTTTTCTCTTTATTCTTCTTCTTTCTTCTTATTCAAAAACAAAAAGGCATCATTTTACTGTCCCGCCGGGTGCCGCAGCACCCATCAACCGGCACTGCACACTATGTGGACAACTTGCGTGAATTCAACTGAAATTTGCACGAAAGAGAATCTCGCATAATAATTATTTAGGTATACATACATAAATATTTTTGTAGTAATGATGGGAAAACACTGTTCATCTTGAGCTCCTAATTATCAAATGATACAATGTGATCCACAAAATTCGGAGTTGGGGTTGGCTTTGGAAACAAAATATTGATAGATCGGCGTAATGGAGCGACTGAATTGGCCGAAGGGACGAATTTCTCGACTTCAAAGACACCTCCGATGTCGAATTTTGTGGATCGCACGGTTTGAACAAGTGAGTAAGTAAAGGAACTTACCTCTGAATTCTTCGATAATTTTTGGATTGCAACTCCAAAGTTGAAGATACGGCTCCATGTTGCACACGCGGTAGGTATAATTTTTTTTTTGCAGGAGCAAAAGTAGCTCACATTGGCGTGTATGTGCTCGTGCTAGTGTTGTTGCCGGAAGATGACGCAATACAATGAAACTTCGGGCGGATTGATAATACATATTCTTGATCGAAGAGTCTCAGTTTTCAGACCAAAAATATATAAATCATTTCAAGAATAATTGAATATTTGGGGAAAATGATCATTGTCTTAGTTCAAGCATTGTGGCATTTGAGTTCAGTAAGTTGAAATGTTGTTTCGAAGATTGCATTTTCAGATTAAAATCACTATATGTTATAAACTGTGAAGTTTTCAATATTCTCAGTTGGAGATCTTCAAATACTTGAGAGGAAATTTTCATTTGTTTTGAACAAGTTTATCTGAAAAGTTGTTTCAAAAACAACGTTGAATACATCTAAGATATTCGATAATATCAGTTCAAAAGAATAGTCTCATTTTGAGAATATCTGACAAAACTATTACATTTTTCGAACAAATACTGGCTTCGTATTGAACTGAAAAAACTATCTCAATTTGAATGTATTGAATCTTCAAGCCAAGTCAATGAGTCAAGTAAATATGATACTATTGGATTGAAATTACGTTTTTATGCGTGTAGAGCTAGGAAAAGTCACACTAGCAAATGCTTGAAAATATTCACAGTTTTCAACTTTCATGGCTGATGGTGAACGGAAATGCTGTTGATGTATGGATAAGACCCAATAGGTACCTGAAACCGGAATGAAACAGGCAAATGCCTGAAAAAGTGCATCTTTGGGATAAAAAGGTGAAAACAAAAAATAAAAAAGCTTTAAGCTGTCTGGTCTGCAACTCTGCACACAGAGAGCTGCCGGGCTCGGAAAACGCTTGATAAAACTGTACCGTTAGCCGAGTTTTACACGCTAATGAGGGCAGGCTGGCCAGTTACCCACCGCAAGGGGCGCTGCCGTCGCCCATGCCAGGGCCGAAAAGGGTGGCCGATGGCGGCCCACCGCCACCAGCTCACCACCGCCACCGCCCCCGCCCGTCACCCCCCCTGATGCCGACCCCCCGACTCCCGCGCTCTCATATATGACGCGCTCTGGGTAGCGCCGTCCGTTTGTGTGCGCCCATCAGCACGGCCAGATTTTTTGTGCTTTGCATCGGCGGTGGCGGCGACGTCGGGACGTCATTACCATATCAATCGCGACATGGCCGAACTGGGCGACTTTCCGACGACGTGCCACAATTCGCTCTCCGCAAAATTTTTGTCGTTTTATTTTCGCGTGTTGCAATTTTTCGACAAGTTTTATTTCACGCACATCGGGTGGGCATGCGTCGCCAGCGTTCGACAGAGATGATTATTCAAATCCGTCATAGCTCGAACGTGAAGGACAAAAAACCGAATAGAAACTGCATTCTATGATTGAGGAATTAACGTCACTTTACAAAACTGTACTGCCGTACCACAGACTTCAAGGTACCCAATAGTGCGTTCTCCTGATCCGACGGCGCAGATGCAACATGGACGCAACTGTCGCTATTTAGTGCCAAATTTGAAACATCCCGACAAATATCGACTTCTCTATGGAATATCAGGCTATTTCATGACTAGTCTCCAGATAGATGCAAAAAAGTTACTAGAATAATGTGAAATAGAACCAGTTGCAAGCCAAATTTTTATTTTGTATAGTTCTTTTCCACAAAATGATGAAAATATCTAAAATACCGCTGAAGAAGTAGAGCTCTACATCTCCTCTTGGTGGAAATTTTGACTGGCCCGACGAGCCAGTTTCACCCATTATATTTGATTCAACAATTTGAAATGTTGCTTCGTCGATGGAATTGAAACTGATACCTCAAAATCAAACAGAATGAGAGTGCATGGTATTTTTCAAAAATCTCCTCCCTCTCGCCCCCCATTTCGGTTTTTTCTTTCAAACAACCATCGTCAACTTCAAAAGACTCGACATGATCACATTTGATGCTTAAAAATTGGATCAATGCCAGATAAAATCATTTGTTGGACATTTTGGGGCC
This sequence comes from Anaspis maculata, assembly GCA_949128115.1. Classification (NCBI taxonomy): domain Eukaryota; kingdom Metazoa; phylum Arthropoda; class Insecta; order Coleoptera; family Scraptiidae; genus Anaspis; species Anaspis maculata. The sequence continues at coordinate 66,460,513 of OX421966.1, read as the reverse complement.
CAAATTTGGATCCCCCTGGATACTTGTAGAAGTGCCCCCTAAGGGAAATTTTTCTTGCCCCGACGCGACGGGTCAAATCTCTCAGAATATTCTGAAGAGTATTTGTGCCAAACGGCATTGCTTCACTCAAAAGTGCACGAAACTGGACCCTTTTGTCGCGTACCGACTCCACTATTGAAGAAACACTGATCGGTGGAGAAATGGGTTTAATCAGTTATGTAATTTTGATCTTAAAAGGATGACCCAATTACAGGAAGGCGTGAAGGCGTGATCGACGTAATAAAAGTCTTGTTCTTTTGCCGACGTTTCGTCTTTTATTTAGACATTATCTAGGCTGTAAACAATAAAACATAAATAGAACATATAATGGGGAACTGAAATTGTATGGAATTACCGTAAAAACTTGTAAATATGGAAAAAAAAATTGGCATATACAGGGTGATTCACAACTTATGACTTTCCTTTCACGGGTGAGCTCAGGATGTGCCAGAAAAACTATTTCTGAGGGAAAAAAGTTGAAAAAAAATCCTGAAATATTGACTTATTTGAACTCAACTTCGAAGAAAATTTTGGGGATCACCGATGCAATGCCTTATATGCCGATCAGCTTTCAAATTCAGCACTAGAACGGTAATTTTCTTACGCCAAGTTGGCAATTCGGCGATAATTGGGGATGCTCAAATTTGTAATGTAACTTTTTCCCTAGACGACCTTGAATTTTTATTGTCAATCGAGTACAGCGCTGTTGCAAGATTGTATAAATGTTCAAGGCGTTTTGATTTTGGTAGATTTTCGCCAGTTTAAATGGGCGACTGGTGGAATGTTTTTTCCAAGGTTTTTTCCAATAAAATATTGAATTACGTTGAGGAAACTGTTCTAATTTTTGGTCAAAAATAAAGGTCAATAGCTGATATCTGAAATTAATCTGTGCCTTTTAAATTCAACTCCAGGTGATAGATTTTACAAGCTCTCGAAGGTAATAATCGAAAATTTCACAATTTTTCTGAATTAATTGCTATGCCTGTACTAAGGATACAATATCAGTGACAACGTAAATCAACTTATATAGTGCAATAGTACCTAGTATCACTATATGTAGGTACTTGAGATACATTGATACTATAACTAAATATATACAACAATTCTTGAAAACCTGTGAGATGAATTAACTTCAGCTACAGCATTCGCTCGAAGATCTATAGGCAAACCACAGAAAAACTGCTCGACGTAGCTTTAATGCAAAAAAAAAGGAAAAGATGTCAGCGAGGCTGATATCAGTGGCCATCTTAGGGAACAAAGGGTAGAGTAGATGCAGCAAGTGGGCGAGTGCGAAGTTCCGGTGGAAATCCCGTGGTAATCCCGTGGCAATCCATCACAATCCGTTGAACGTTCTGATGTCCCAGTAATTCACCCGAGGATTCACCCCATGATCATTTGCATCTGAAGTCAACTTTGAATGAAAGAAAAAATTTACATGAACTTAAGTACTCAGACAAGAGTGTTACTCGTACTTACCTTATAAATATACAGGCAGAACCATGAATATAGCAATAGCAGAACCGAGGGCAGAACACTTAATGAAATTTTCCCAGGAATGTGAACAACTATGACACTCACCTGACATCATGACAAACAACGGCCAAGGCAACAGGGCAGCGGATATGATGCAAGGAGACGCCAGAACTGGCATTTCTTAACAAAATTTTCTAACCTCTTTGAGCTCAGCCTGTTTTCGCGCAACTTGGTCTATGAGCGTCCGTTACACTCTAGGCAACATGGCCAACCGCGTTTTATTTCCTGCTGAATTTAAAACGTGATCGGCATATACGTAAATAATTCTAATCTGGTACTATGGAAACAATGGAAACATACTCAATAATGGTTGATCGATAATAAGGTATAATTGTCAAGAATGACGTTAGTTGACCATTATTATTACCTATTCAACTAAAATTTACAAGTGGCGGGTACAAATACAGTTAGATAGGTAGCCCGAGTGGATAATTGCGACCCCGACCATCAACCAAACATAAGGGTCCTCACTTTATGTAATGGACAAAGAGACGAGGGAAGGAAGTAAGTCGAGGCATCATCAGTTGAGGTTGACACTGACAAATTACTTATTTTTACCTCCGATTATTGCTAAAGGAGGAGTGTTTACATAGAAACATTCTCGCTTATCGTTAAACTATTGTTGAATCGTATGTCTCATCAACAGATAGAAAAATAAACCCATTAGTCCCACATATGTTTGGCAAATTTTCATTATTTTTTTCCTCGTAAACCATATAGATTTTTGAATTATTTTCAAGCACATGAAGTCAAGTTTTTGGGGGCCCATAACCCCTTGAAAGAAAAGTCATGAGTTGTGAATCACCCTGTAGTAAAATGTGACAAATTTAAAAATTCAACAATAAAACCACACAAAAACAATTCTACAAAAAAGTGATGTAGAGGTGTGTAAAGGTGTAAATGTGTATAAAGGTATGAAGGTGTAAAAGTGTATGATGTCAAAATTTTAGACAGGGAATTTTATTTGAAAAAACGTTTATTATCTGAAATGATTTCCATTCAAAAAGAGAACACGTGTAATTAAGGGAGATATGTTGAGAATTTACATGCAATTTATGAAGGTCTGATCACGTCTAATCAATAGTGGTTGAGTTGCAGGTATATCATTTTTTCATCATGTTTCCATAGTTTTTTATACACTTTTACATCTCATACCTTCATACACATTCACACCTTCACACACCTCTACACCACTTTTTTGTAAAATTGTTTTTGTGTGGTTTTATTGTTGAATTTTTGAATTTGTCACATTTTATTATATGTCAAAAAATCTTTCCATATTTACAAGTATTCACGGTAATTCCATACATTTTCAGTTCCTTATTATATGTTCTATTTATGTTTTATTGTGTACAGCCTAGTAGATCAAAATTACAAAAATAAACAAGGAAGTAAACGAATAATATGCTAATTAATTTCTATGATATCACGGGAAAGACAGACGGTTTCTTGTAAATTTGTTTCTTTCAATAAATTGCCAACGTTTCAACCCCGTGGCGAAGTCTTTCTCAAGGCGAGTAACTAAAAATAATACAATAAATAACTAAGAATACCTACATCATAAAATTCGAAAACTTACAGGAATTGTAAAAATATAAGACTCAGTGTATAAAGAGGGAATAAATATGTCAAAAATTTGAAGTTGAAGACCAAATAGTCATAAAAAGTAGCAATGGGCCTATCCACCTCACTCTAAAATGGGCATCTGAGCTATTTTTCTTGAAATTTAGTATTCATGCTATTAGTAATTTAAAAACTGAAAAACAGAAACCAGAAAAACGCACCAAGATTCAAACGAGCCATTTATGGTGCATGATGACGTATCGAGGGCTAAACCAATCACATGCAGTCATGCGTCGTGTTTACTTGCGAAGCCGAAGTGGAGGAAGTGTCAACTGTCATGCTGAAATTTCGTTGTTCTTAACCTGAAAAGTAGATGTGCCAAATTGTGCCTCCTTCGAAGCGTTATGGACCTTTTTCCTTGTGTGCTTTGTAGAGCCAGGTGTGTACCTACAGTGTGATTCAAAGGTTCGTCGTTGTCGATGATAGCCTTTGTGGCGGTTTTTTGCGAAAATGATAGGCGAATATTTTCATGGATTTGAGGCTTGAAAGGGGGCCCGAGGCAGGCTATCTTGCAAAAATCCGCGTGTTTGGCGAGGTTGCTATCTACACAGTTATGGATTTTGGATTTCTGATTGTTCCGTTGACCTCGCATTGTTTCCCAAGAAAACTACGGCGACATCCTGGATTTCTGATTTTCAAGCGTTGTTCCCACACCTGACCGAGACTTGAGGACTTCAAAAGTTTGAAAAGCTGATCAAAAAAAATTTACTTACTTCATTATTTGAGTATAATTTTGTCACACAGAATTTCTTCAAAAACAAACCAATTTTAATAAAACTAATAAAATATCAACACATCTGTTTATTTTTGCTTTCTATGTTTAAATCTATTGTTACGATCTGAAAGGATACTACTTCGAGATGTGTTTCAGCGGTTTATTGCGTACATCATTTTGTCACATGGCATGCTCAAGTGTTTCCTCCGATTTCTTCCCTTCACTGGTGGGCTGGATGTGGTCGCTTTGTGGAACGCTGCGGGCTTCTTCCGTTCAATTTTTACCTGGGAACTCCGGCAGCGGATCGTGAACGGCCAGAAAACGGTACGGTTTTGTTTTGATTTTACGCCTCTAACCTCACTTTTTACGACGGGCTGATGTATTCGGTTCTCTAGCGGTGTCGAGGCTTTTGAAGCTCCGAAGCCTATGCTTGGATCGTCGTTTGGTTGTCCTGAAAGCAGATTTTCGTTAGGTTTCGTGGTAGTTATTGGTTTTGTGGTTTGTTTACCTGTCAGGTCGAGCTGGCGGTGACATGATTGACGGTGTTTTGACAGCGAACAGTAGTGACGTCTAGTGAAATCCACTGCTGCCAAGGTTTAAGAAGAAAAGCACTGTGTTTTTATGACATTTCTTCACCGCGAAAGGCAAAAAGAAAAACTTTTGTAGTAGCAGCAAAAAGAAGCGTCGACTTTTCCAAGAAGTGCACGTGGAAACATGAATCCTCGCAGTTGTAGTGAATTTGTGAAATTCTGGCAGTAGGATTCAACGGTTGTTTTCCGGATCTATCCACGGCACGTTATGGCGAGTTTCCAAGAGGAAAACTCGCACGACTTCGGTCGGATTCAAAATTGGCAAGTCGATCATACTTCTACACTTTCGAAAGCCGCCCAACATCTCAGGTACTTTGTTGCTACAATCGTATTCGTATCAGGCGTAAGCCAGATTTTTGTAATTTGTTTCAGGCTTTTATTTTACGGTTTCCGTTTTACGATATTCGTTCTCGTTCGGAATCGAATATTACACGAATTTCCATCATTTGTCGGACGTTATCTTGACGGCTTAGAGGAAGGAAATTGCAGAGCGCCGAGGTGCAAGATACCGCCGAAGGCGAAGATTTGGAAATCACAGGCCGTCTGGAGAGGCGCACGACATCTTAGCTTGCGAAGCTTCAGTCTCGAGTACTCACGGCGGTGCTGCTTGCTTGACCTACGTCCAGGGCAGTATTTGGGAATTTCTTTTGGGCCCTTTTTGGTAGAAGCAGTGGACCATCATCACCAGCATCAACTCCAAGTACCCGGGTGTCAGTTAAGTTGCATGCGATCATTGTTTCTTCCATAGTTATTCATCGTCGGCCCCTTCATGATAGAAGCCGAAAAGTTTGTGAATAGTAGTGTAGTCTCATTGTAAATATTAATCATTGTAGCTAATAGTAGTGTAGCTCGAGCATTATCTCAGCTTCTAGTCACAAGAAGTGATTAGTTTGACTTGTAATTTGGCTGCTTATTAGTGCTTATTAGTGCTTATTATTAGTGTAGTGCAAGTAGGCAAGTAATAGTGTCATTATTTCCTTTCAATTCCATCATTTTTTTTTTGGTCAATCGGATTTAATAAGGTAGAGGCTTGACCAGTCATAGTTACTCGTAGTAATAGCACCCTCATTTGGGGCAGCCCATAACGAGGACTACCCGTGCGCACGTAGGTACCCCCTTTATTTTGTGCTGTGTTTTTTTTTTTCAGCAAATCCGGAAAAGGACGGATCTTGGTCAACGAGGTAACTGCGACTATTTATTTTTGAAATCTACCTTGTCTGAATTGAATTCGAGTGACTTGAGTTTTGTGCAAATATTTTTGATTGCGCTTTCTTATTTTTTTTTATAATACTTCCCTACTCGTCGCCTGCGCCTAGCTTGCTAGTACCATTGCAAAAATCTTGTTTACGAATAATAAACCAAATAGTAGCCAGGGTACCTTCATAGTTTTTTTTAATTCTTGTTCCACCTATACAATCTGGAAATTGTAGCTGCCTATTACTGGTCAGATAATTCGTGGTTGTGTTGAGGAGTGATAGGTAGGCAGTCTGACTGATTATTTGTGACGACCGAATCTGGTGCTGTGGTGAATCTTGTAACCACGTGGCGCCCATATCCATCCAACCGAACCCCCCGTCTCCACTAGCAGCTGGCGGGACTCTGCAGTTCACCAGGACTAAGTCACATTGGTAAAGAAGTAGGTAATAGGCAATTGGCTACGTTTGGGGGTGGTTACACTATGTTAGATGGAAGTACCACAGAATAGGAGAATAATTGCAAAGATGCAGCGCAAGAGATGCAGTCACAGTTCAGAACTTTGTGGTTGATCTCGTCAATCTTGGTTATCACGCATGTTAGCATGTTGCATGTACTTTATGTTCTGGGGTGATTCTTCCTTCAACAATGCATATACCCCCAGAGCGTTTTACCTGCACACTGCACATATCCAATGGCACGATCTCCATAAGAGGATCGTGTGGACCTGAAATAGTGTGTAAAGATTTGTTTTCCTATTTTCATTATTTTAAGAACAAACCTCAAAGCCTTTCCGTGTTTCATTTTAACACTGGAAGGGACCTTCCTTTCATAAAAATCGTCAATCATGTCGACGTCTAGATAAGCAAGTTGTCCGGAGAGCCTTTGGGGAAACCCTGATCCACCACTGCGAAATAAAACCTAAAAAAACATACTTTACGTCTTGGATGTATGTGAGTGGCTACTTTTCATTACCTACCTCCTACCTGAATGCTTCCGATACCAAATCAAACCGTGGAAAGTGGAAAACTTTTAAAAACTTGAAATGTAAACCCACCGAGAGGTTAGAAAGCACGCTGCGATGTTGCGAAAACAAAACAGGATGGTGGTGTGGGTCACGACATAACGTCGGAGAGTTGGTGTTCACATTTGTGCGAGTGCAAAAGAGACAGCCCATCACCGTACGTCTGTTGGGGTTCCTTGCGCTTGACGGCGTTGTGATTGGTGGCGGCCCGCAAACGTCACGCTGAACGCGCGAATGTGGCGTTTAAAATTCCACTTTATTTTTTGAAGTTTTGTTATTTTTTTTTGTGACCAAAATGAGGTCAAATCATGGAACAGAAAAATACGGGTGTTTTTATTTTTCATAAAGTTTATAAAAAAGCAATATAAATTTTTTTGTGGATAGGCCCATTAAAAACCAACACCCCCGAACAATCATCGTACACCACCTCCCCACATTCCAAGTAAATTACTATAAACCACACTTGAACCCATGACATCACTTCTGTGATTAACAGTATTGTTATTATTTTTTATGTGCATCATTCCCAAAAGATTTCTTCTGAAAAAATGGCTTTCTTTACATACAATTTTTGGGTTGATAAAGTCAAATTCGTGTTTCATTCCAAAATGATGTCTAGCTAAGGCTGTAATTTCACTCTTTTTATTGTTGATAGGACGGCAACTATATTGATGTTGTTTCAATCGCATTTCTAAATATTGCTTTGTTTGTCCAATGAAGACTGAATCACAGTCTTCACATTTGATTGGATAAATAATTTCAGAACATTTCAATTGTGGTGTAATATCTTTTAACTTTGTATATAAACTTGATGTGTTTTTGACTGTATATAATGCTGGTTTGAAAGAACTATCAATATTCAATTTTTTCAAAAGTTGATTTGAAAGACCTGGTAGGTAAGGGAATTTGCAATAAATCCTTGGAGAATCAATATTCCCAGTTGTACTATCATTATTAGCTGAATTTAAAATCTTGCTTTTGTAATAATCAACAATGGTGTCTATAAATTGTTTGAGATAACTATTGTATGTCAAAATTTGGTTAACTAATTCAGTATTCTTTTCATGAAATTTTGGGTGACTTAGATTTAATGATCTAAATAATAAATTCGAGATAACTGCTTCCTTCTGACTCATGGGGTGGTATGATTCAAAGTTCAGTATCCTGGAACATGAAGAAGGCTTTCTGTACCAATCTGTCAGTAATGACCCATTCTCTTGTCTGATTATTTTCACATCCAAGAAAGGTAAACTTTTGTCTTGTTCCATTTCACAGGTGAACTGCAGTTTTGGGTTGTAACTGTTGAAGATGTTCATTGTCCTTTCAATTTCATTCACGGGAACAGCCAAAATTGTATCATCTACGTGAACTTGAAGAAGTGGTAACAGAAAATGTATTTTGTCAACTGCAAACTTCGTCAAATCGTCCATCACTATATTCGCTATGACTGGACTTGCCGGATTCTCCATTGCAGTACCATCAAGCTGTTTGTATATTTTCTTATTAAATGTGAGGTAGCTTGATTCAAAACAAAATTCTATGAGGCTTATAAAAACATCTCTAGGTAGCTCAATGTTATAAGAAGTCCAATGTTCCTTAATTATGTCCAAGAAAAGTGATTTCTGGATATTTGTAAATAATGAGATGACATCTGATGAGATGAGAATGTAGTCTGCAGAAAGGGTTATAGCTTCGATCGATTCAACAAAATCGAAGCTGTTCTTGACATTATAGCGGAAATTAGATGTGGTTGGGTGAAGAATTCCATGAATGAATTTTGCAATAAGATGGACAGCCAATACAGCATACAACAGGTCTTAGACATAATGTTGGTTTGTGTGCTTTTCTCAAACCGTAAAACTTTGCAGGAACAACAGCATTGTGTCTCTCAAGTTTCTTGCCTTCCATTTCTGTTAACCATGTTTTGTCAATTCATTGATTAATAGATTTGCTTTAGTTTGATATCCATCAGTTGGGTCTCTTGTTAATTCTTTATATGTGAGTTCATCTTGGAGCATTTTATTTATCTCACTGTTGTATTCATTTTTATACATGACAACTGTAGCTCCACCTTTATCTGCTCTTCCTACCATAATTTCTTGGTGATCGCGTAGAAATCTCTCCGTCTCCAGTAATTCATTCAAAATTATCTTATCTCTATGTGTATTTCTTTTATATATCTTGTATTTATTGCAATAGTTCGTGAAAATGTTGACAGCTTTTCCTCTCAATTATTGATCTTTCTTGTTATCTTCCCGTTCACCTCAAGCCATCATTGATTCAAAATCACATATGAATTTGGGTATTGTCGTTTTTAAGTCGTTTTCATTCAAAGGTGGACTGAATTTTGGGCCTAAGCTTAGTACATTGATAATTGCTTCTGGTAAACTCTCTGATGTAAAGTTACGTACAGGGAGATCTCTTAGTGTTCTGTTTTGTACATAACTCATTCGTTGGTTTGCTATCAAACGATCGAGCTTCTTTATGTTTTTGTCTCTTATTTGTTTGGAGATAATTTCATATTTGTTAGCTTTCCAACCTTGCAATATTTGTAACTCCAATTCATTAACCCAGTTTTGAATTCTTATTGTCAAATCCGTTTATGTTCTTCTGAACCTCTCTAGATTCCATATTGTTATTTTTATTTCTATGTTCAATATTGAATAATTTGTTCTCTGTATAAAGTTTTCTACGTCTCTCTGAAAAGGGTGATCCTCCACTTGTAATGTATGAAAACCTCTGTTAGTCCAAAGTATGTGCGATGGTATAACTATCCTTCTTCTACAGCTCAAGAGGAAAATTTCGTCTGTTTTTCAATGCCGCGAGTTTCATGCTGATTTTTAACCAATCATTTATGAATGTCCAAACACTTTCTCCGTATTTTCTTCGTATATTTGAAAATCAGTTGACCAAATTTTGACATACAACAATTATCCCAAACGATTTATAGACACCATTGTTGATTATTACAAAAGCAAGTGGAAATATTGATTCTCCAAAGATTTATTGCTAATTCCCTTACCTACCAGGTTTTTCAAATCAACTTTTTAAAAAATTGAATATTGATAGTTCTTTCAAACCTTTTCAGTTAAAAACACATCAAGTTTATATACAAAGTTAAAAGATATTACACCACAATTGAAATGTTCTGAAATTATTTATTCAATCAAAAATGTAAAGACTGTGATTCAGTCTACATTGGACAAACAAAGCAATATTTAGAAATGCGATTGAAACAACATCAATATAGTTGCCGTTCTATCAACAATAAGAAGAGTGAAATTACAGCCTCAGCTAGACATCATTTTGGAATGAAACACGAATTTGACTCTATCAACCCAAAAATTTTATGTAAAGAAAGCCATCTTTTCAGAAGAAATCTTTTGGAAATGATGCACATAAAAAATAATACAATACTGTAAATTACAGAATTGATGTCATGGGTTTAAATGCGGTTTATAGTAATTTACTTGGAATGTGGGAAGATGGTGTATGATGATTGTTCGGGGGTGTTGGTTTTTTAATTGATAATTTTTATGACTTTTGGTTTTCAACTTCAAAGGACCCCGCACGATTCTTATGGAAAATGAGTCTCGGTCAAATTACTCAATTTTCTTATATGTTGTAGCCCAATTTGATACGAGCCAAAAACCAACGTCCGTTACCCAAAACAATGGACAGTTTTTTTTCTATAAGGGGTTGAAGATGGGTTATTTCGAGGTAAAAAAATATGTTCCAACGTAAGTGAGAACATTTCAACGTCTTTTATGACACATATAGCTTATGACAATTCCCTTTTTCTTTTGTGAAAAAATCAACCCCCTCCCTCACCCCCAACCCCTACTTGTGAGTATCAAATTCGAAATTACGTTTGCAAGTCATGCAGATGGTTCTATTTTGTCGAATTATCAATTTTGGCACAAATTTTTTTTCCAACCCCAAATAGGGGGTGGGGTTGAAAAAAAAAACATCGGTCAATTCGACTGAATTTCTGATATTGTGCTTTACCAGTTACGCTAAACAAGATTGCCAAGGGAAAACTCATTCGTATGACCACTCTCCACCCCACAGAGTGTTGAGGTTGACTATAATCACGCATAAAATATTCTTCCATGTCATAAACCAAATGAATGGAAATAGTGGACTTTCATATCATCTTGTTTCGTGAAAATGTCTATTCTCCAAAAATACTTTCAATCCCGTCCTTCATCCCCTATCCATGTTTCTGAACATCACATTCGAAACAAATCTTGGAAATTATATTAATTTTTATTTCATCCTTCAAATAGTCGCAGTAGCTAGAATAAGAGGGTGACATAATATTTTGCTTTGATTGAGCAGCTTTCGCTCCAAATGACATAAAATTCTTCAATCTAAACTATAAGTAGAGGTGTATCCGTACAAAAGAAAAAGCTAGGAGCTATGTAGGTACAGGTAAACATAATTAACCTGCTGTAAAGTTGAGACTTGATAGGAACACCAATATTTTCAATAATAATCCAGGCAAAACATCATTCAATCAAATGTATGTCCCACCCTGCTGTAAGGGTGCTAACATAAGCATAATAGTGAAAGTGAATTTTGAGAGGGGATTCACAATCAGATGCAGAGAATCCGACCGTAGACCTTCTTCTTCATTTTCAAGATTTATTTCGAATATGATGTTCAGAAACAAGGATAGGAGATGAGAGACGGGGTTGAAATTATTTTTGAAGGATAGGCATTTTTACAAAACAAGATGATATGAAAGTCCACTATTTCCATTCATTTTGTCTATGACATGGAAGAATGTTTTATGAGTCATTATAGTCAACTTCAACCCTCTGTGGGGTCATACGAATGAGTTTTCACTTGGTAATCTTGTTTAGCGTAACTGGTAAAGCACAATATCAGAAATTCAGCCGAATTGACCGATGGTTTTTTCTCAACCCCACCCCCTATTTGGGGGTTGAAAAAAAAATTGTGCCAAAATTAGTAATTCGACAAAATAGAACCATCTGCATGACTTTCAAACGTAATTTCGAATTTGATACTCACAAGAAGGGGTTGGGGGTGAGGGAGGGAGTTGATTTTTCCACAAAAGAAAAAGGGAATTATCATGAGCCATATGTGTTAAAAAAGACGTTGAAATATTCTCACTTACGTTGGAACATATTTTTTTACCTTGAAATAACCCATCTTCAACCCCTTATAGAAAAAAAACTGTCTATTTTTTTGGGTAACGGACGATGGTTTTTGGCTCGTGTCAAATTGGGCTACAACATATAAAAAAATTAGGGAATTTGACCGAGACCCATTTCCCATAAGAATCGTGCGGGGTCCTTTTTGACATATTTATTCCTTCTTTATACACCGAGTCTTATATTTCTACAATTCCTGTAAGTTCTCGAGTTTTATGCTGTATTCTTAGTTATTTATTGTATTATTTTCAGTTACTCGCCTTGAGAAAGACTTCGCCACGAGGTTGAAACGTTGGCAATTTATTGAAGGAAACAAATTTACAGAAAATTGTCCGTCTTTCCCGTGATATCATAGAAATAAACAAGAAAAACAGACAAGAAGTAAGATCACCTGATAATATTAATCAATTATGTTAATTTTTTGCGGCCTGTATGCAACTTGAGGTTGGATCACAGTGGTTGATGTTGAACTGTTTCTCAAATTATGACAAACATGAAAATCGACATTGGACATCTAAGATTCGTCTACCTAGTTGCTCAGTGGATGTCAACACACAATCCATTGACATTCCAGCTTTGAACTGGAGAGGTATTTGCACTCGAGCCCCGTACAGTAAGGACCACCATAATTTGAAGTTATAGCAGATTATTGAAGTTCATTTCTGACGAATTTGAACTTTTCAGCGCGATAAGAAATGGTTGTTTTGGCGCCGGACATCACCAATGAAACACCCTGTATGTACGCAAGTTTCTCGAGACTGAAGGGTCGGCTCGGGCATCATGTGCGCTTTTACTGCGTCATCAGGTTGGAGTATGCAAGAGCGCATACGAATTTTAATTTCTGTGAAAAAAAGAGCCTCATCGCCCTGATGATGACGGAGCCCCAATTAAACCCAATTAAATGGTAATAAATGATTTCGGACATTTACAACCCTTTACCATATGTCCGAGGGGGCGTACGCGCGCATTTCAAATTAATGCGTCTGATGGGTCTGGAAATGGGTTAGTGCGGCTAACCCTCGTGCACACCGTGTGTCCCAAAATAAAATTAAGCGCATCATCCGCACATGTTTTAGTTCTCTACAAATTCAAGCAATTTGTATTTTATTTCTTTCAGACAAGTGTGTGTGTACGTGTGTGTTCCCCCTAAACAGTTGCTTCCTCTCTCTAATAGTCTAATAATTCAGGTGAATTTTTTTGTATAAAATAAGTACATCAAGGTGACTTGTGATTTCACGAATTTCTCTCGGAAACTTGAGCTGCAGGAATATCGAACTTTCACAAATATACCAGTAAACTCTTGATATACGGTTCCCCCGCCAAATGTGCAGATTTGTAGCTTACCCTCTAGTTGGAGTCTCCAGCGAATATCGGAACAGTATCTGTTAATTGATTTCAAGTACCTAGATAGGGTTCGCTCGGACAGTCACAAACTTCTTTCTTAGTGCTTCCTCATCAAGATACTTTTCCAAAACGCCCTGTGCCTTGTGCCTGCCTACACAGTTGTTGTAAATGTTGACGGGAAAAAAAGCTGGGAACCGTCAGTGCTATAAACACTAAAAATGCATGTAATTATTATTTAGAACCGCAGCTCGTTCATTCGGGTCATTAAACATGCCGGTGGATGAGGAGGAAGTCGGTGCCACGCCATTCGGAATGTAACAGCGCAACGTGCAACCAGCCAGCAGGGCCCCGAACTGGAGGGTCAACGTATAATTTAACACATAATCTGTTAAATGTTTGTTGTAGATCGTGGAAGTAGGATGCTTTCGGATAATGACCGCGCATCAGTTTGATTGCAGAGCTCTGGCCCCTGGCATGAAAGAAGGGTATCGTCCTTCCGACCGCTAATAAAGAAATTACCGTGATGGTGTAAAGAGGAAAAAAGAAGAATGTGATTCTTCGTTATAGCGTAAACACCAAATTATTACAAATTTCTCCGCTTTGAGGTCTTCTGAATAAATAAAGAAACTTATAAAGTATGAAAAATGTAAATAGATAAAGGGTAGTCTTCTAAAGAATGTCTTCTGTTATCTACCTACTTAGCATCTTTGCTCTGGGTTCTGGCACTGGGATATAGCTGGCGGCTCGGCTGGCGGCTATATGGTGGGTAATGAATTTGTCGAATTATTACAAGCCACGCTGATCACATCTATTACGAATTAAATCGACCGTGAATATCCTCTTAGCAAACACAAATGTTTCGGGATGATTGTCCTCCGTAACCGTCTGGCTTTGACATTCTATTATTGGTACTACAACTGCTGAAAAAACTGAATAACAATACTTGCGCGCGGGATTATGCCCAAGATTTCGAACGGTGGGCACAATATCGTCGGGTGGGACACAATGGAAATCTGGTGGAGAGGACCCTTGAACCGGCCAGAATACAGGAAACATAGAAACTCAACGACCGTCGCTCGTGATGTGGGAAAAGTCAAGCGTAAAAATCAAAGTAGGGGCGGGTGCTGTTTATGTTCACTGTTGAGGGTTTTTTTTTTCGCAAGAGATCTCTGTTGCTGATGGACGACGTGCGCCAATTTTTGTATGTTGTTGGTACAGAATTTCTTGAAAGCTGCTTGAGAATATTAAGCGATCGATCGAATCTCTTGACGATCATTGTCATTTATTTTGTGTAAGAATATCACTTGCATTATACTCTTCCGATTCAGAGAGGTAGCCATCAGCACCAACTGGCCGAAGGCGTAGGTATACGATGAAAATCATCACGTACCTATGCTCACTATTTCATGTTCATGATGCACTTGCAATAGACCGTTCTCCATTGCACTCCTTCCTTCAATAGTTTCCAAAAATTAAGTGGGAAAACTATAGAACAACAACAGTCACAAAAAAAATGTCATGCCACTGTCAACGTCTGACTCCGGCTCCGATTCGGATGGTTATTTGCCTACGAAATACCCTGATAGCGGGCTTTTCAAAGTACAAACAGCAGCATGGAAAATCACAGATGACGACAAAAATGATGCAGGACCGTCCATCGTCTACAAGCAAGAAATTTCGTCAAATATCAAACGGAAAGAAGATCTAAGTTCCAGCCCTTGCAGCCAAATTCAATGTACAGATGTGAGCCCCATTCCAGTTCAAAACAAAATCCAGAGTCCAAAAAAGAAATCGTTAATATTTGAAAGACCAGAATGTTTGAGTTGCGGGCAGATTTTCAAAACGTCACGGGGATTTGGAATTCATCAAAATAGTGATAAATGCGAAAGGAACACAGCTGCAAGACTTCTAGGAAAAACACCCAAATTTACTGTTGGACCCAAATCTATACTAGATGATGACAAATCTTCAGAGCAGGTTATTGTACATATTATGCGTAGGGTTCCAAAGAGTGCGAGGGAACAGGTTGCTGGGACACTTGCGGGTGTGTTGGAGAATTGTGTAAGAAAAAATGATGTGACAGCCTGGGATCGACTGTTCCTGTTCCCTTCCATGGTTTTTGGTTTACCCAGTAAATCTGATCGCAAAGAGTCGTTGACATCGTTGGTGAGAAGAGGTTTGCAGAAGTTTGAAGAATTGATACCATCGACACAGTCAAGTTCACCCAGACTTTCAACATCCAAAGTGTCTAATGATACTGACACAATACGAAGACGAGTTGAAGCTAAATTAGCAGACGGAGATGTGAGAGGCGCCGTTCGGTTGTTGTCATCAGAAGATTCAATTGCTCCTAATAATTATGACACCTTGGAAATTATACGGTCAAAACATCCTACTGTCCCAGAAAACACAACCTATCAAGATCCATCGTCCATTTCTATCCATCCTGCAATCCCTCATGGTGTCTCAAGAGAGGAAGTCTTATCGGCAATAAAGTCTTTTCCTAATGGTTCTGCTGGGGCCTGGGATGGTCTGCGGCCTCAACACCTGAAGGATCTTACCGCCGCCTCAAATGAATCTGGGAACCGCTTGCTTGATGCTATAGCAAACATTTCAGATCTGATGTTACGAGGAAATGTTTGTGTAAATGTATGCAGTAGACTTTATGGTGCATCATTGTTTGCTTTACTTGAAAAAGACGGAGGAATACGCCCAATAGCAGTTGGAAACACTATAAGAAGAATTGCTGGTAAGATCATCAGTAACCGTGTACAAGCATCAATTGGTGAAAAATTACGACCATATCAACTAGGATACGGCACAAAAGGAGGAGCTGAAGCTATGGTACACGCAACACGATTTTTCTTAGATAAACGATACAACAGTAACGACTGTCATGTGTTACTGGAACTCGATTTTAGTAATGCCTTCAATTGTATCAGTCGTGTTCAACTGCTGCAGGCAGTTAAAGACTTTATTCCGGATTACTATTCTTACTTCTTTCAAACATATGGAATGTCATCACAGCTAAGATTCAATGACCAAATTCTTGATTCATCATGGGGTGTCCAACAAGGGGACCCACTTGGCCCTCTCAGTTTCTGTATTTCACTGTTCCCACTTGTGGAGAGCCTGACGTCATCAGTCAATTTGTGGTATCTGGATGATGCCAATCTTGGTGGAACCCCGGAATCGGTTATGCAGGATTTACGGAAAATTATTCACTCGAAGGATATATATGGCTAAGACCTCAACTGGTCAAAATGTGAGCTGTACGTTACAGGGGAGAATATGTCTGAGCGTCTTCGGGTAGTGGACAGCTTCAAACAAATTAACAAAAATATCAAGCTTATTCAACACGATGATTTGACACTTCTTGGTAGCCCGCTAACGGATGGTGCTGCTCCACCAATTTTATCGAAGAAAACTAGAGAACTGGAGCTAATGTCTGCTCGTTTGAAGATCCTGCCCGCGCAGCAAGCGTTGTACCTTCTTCGTCATTGTTTCAGTATTCCGAAACTGAATTACATAATTCGTACATGCCCATCATTTCGCCACAGAACTCTCTTATCTTCCTTTGACGATCAACTACGTCTTTCGGTTGAAAATATAACAAATATTAAAATAGACGAGCATACTTGGTCGGTGGCTTCGTTACCTGGAAGACCTTCTGGTTTGGGCATATACTGCGCTAATGAACTAGCTGTTTCTGCCTATTTGGCATCGGTTCATTCCATAAGCAGCCTAATCGGGGAAATGATCAATGATGTAACTCCATTCGATATGCCCTCCTACATATCCGAAGCTACCACACTATGGGAATTGGACAGTAATCAATCCAGCAATACAATCACCAGACAGAACATACAACGTAATTGGATTTATCCTGTTCTAAAGTTGAGGTTTGAAGCAATGATCAATGCTGCTGAAAAAAATCCTTTAGAGAAGGCTCGGTTGTTGGCGGGAGCATGTCCAGAATCTGGAGCATTTTTGAATGCATTGCCGACCACTGCACTAGGCACTTTGCTTGATGACGTCTCATTCCGGATTGCGGTGGATCTGCGTCTGGAAAGTAGGATTTGTGAGAGTCATCGTTGCGTTTGTGGGGATGGGGTCGACGAATTTGGATATCATGGGTTAGCTTGCACCAAGACCTCGACAGGTAGGCTTAGTAGACACGCAGCACTAAACGAAACAATCCGACGGGCCCTAAAGTCTGCAGACGTTCCATCGTTCCTTGAGCCTTCAGGTGTGTCAAGGAGTGACGGGAAACGCCCTGACGGACTAACCTACGGGCCATGGGAAAATGGCCGTCAGCTGATCTGGGACGCCACTTGTTGTGACACCATGTGTCAGAGTAATATTGCGATCTCATCAAAAGCTGGTGGGAGTGCTGCAGCTATCGCCGAAGAAAAAAAAAAGGTGAAGTACTCTCAGCTGGCAAATCGCTTTATTATTTGTCCATTTGGTGTCGAGACATTTGGCTCTTGGGGTCCTTCAGCCAAGTCTTTCATTGCGGAGGTTGGTCGAAAATTTTTTGAAAAATCGAAAGAAACTCGATCAACAGAATTTTTAAAACAAAGAATAAGTCTTGAAATTTAGAGGGGTAATGCTATATCTGTGCTGGCAACTTTACCCCCTCAAAAGTCTTTCGATGAAATTCACTATATTTTCAGTTGATTATTATTTTTCGACCAATTTCCGGAATGGGCGGGCGCTCGGGCGGGCGGTTACATTTATCCAAGTTCGTCAACCTCATTTCAGCAGGGCCTTTTGATGATCTCACATTTCTCATTCTCTTGACATTCGCCGGCTGCACGGGAGTGAGGTTTCATTTGGTGAAGTGCTTAGTGAAGTTGTTCAACTATATACAGAACTTTTTCCTATTCCATTTTTTACAAAGTTTCTCTGTTATTTTTACAGTTACCTTTTCACAATGTTCTATTAATTTATACTCGATTTGTATTGTTTACCAATAAATGGTTTTAATATAACAACAAAATATTTTTATTCACAATGAGTTGGCAATGGATGCATTCCTAGCTTTTGAAAAGTTGGAAAGTGAATGATTCAGTTACAGGTTACTTACAGGTTGGAAAATAATGGGGCCGAAAGTGACGTATGAGGAGAGGTGATCTGATCTAAACAGCTGTCGCGGAGCGCGTAGTATTGATGAATGCGTTGTTTGAAAAGGTTGCCTATGCCTACCTGATGAAAACGTTTGAGGCGAAAAACTTTGAATAAAGCCAATTATTTGCATTTGAACTGGATCATTGTGAATAAAGTTCTATACATATCTAGGCCAGTCAAATTAGAACAAATTTTTCCGTTTGAGGGAAAAAACTGTTGGAGTTTTGGAAATTTGACAGTAATGTCCGGTAAGGTGTACTGTTTAACATACTAAAAGTCCCCAACTCTACCTATTGAGCTCGAGCCGCCATCTTGGAAAAATGGTCCTTCGATCCAGTTTTCTGCTTATATTCCGCTAATCATCAGTGATATTCAATTTAGTTCAATAAAAAATCAAGGCTATAAAATTGTCTACGAAAATTGTTTTATACCGATTTTTTTCTCGTATCTGTTGATATTCATTAAATTGAATTAACAAAAAAAATATCAAAAAATAAGCGATTTTTTGCCTATGGCTAGAGATATTGTCTTCAAAATTTGTGAAGATGTTGGCAGTTTACATCAAAAGCTAAACGTGACAGTTGAGATAAAAAAAAATAATTGCAAAAATTTTTTTTATTTTTTTTTTAAATTCAGCAAAAACTTGATTTTTGAGTTTGACATTTTCAACAGGGCGGAGTGAAGGTTTCAATCGAACATCAATCAGTTTTGATATTTACATATTGTAAGACAAGATTTCATCAGTATTGTGCCTTCACGAGCTTCTGGAATGCTCGATATGGATTAAACTAAAAGAATAATAGCTAAGTCCAAAAAGTGTTGTCGATTGGTTCTGAAGGAAACATTTCGAAACAAAAGACATCAGCAAAGGATATACAGGAGGTCCAAAGGTTATTCAACTGTATATAAGCCCCATATTGATGTGCCTTATCCAAAATAGTACAAAATAATCAATCAAAATGTTAAAATATACCCTGTATAACAAAAAGTAACGATACAAAATGGAAGTAGTGAAGCATACCTGATGCCAAAAAAACGGCCTTTACATTTCTGAAGAAAGAACGAGATTAATCGATTTATCTGAATGTTATTAGTCCTCAAATTTGACTTTCCAAATTTTACCAAGTCATATGAGGAAAAGTGGAGAGATTAACTGTCGGAGTTTCAGAAATTTGACAGGGATGTTCGCTGAGGTATACTAATAAACATACTAAAAGTCCCCGCCTCTACCTGTTGTGCTCGAGCCGCCATCTTGGAAAAATGATAATAAACTTGATCGAAGGACCATTTTTCCAAGATGGCGGCTCAAGCGCAACATGTAGAGGCTGAGACTTTTAGTATGTTTATAAGTCTACCTTAGCAAACATTTCTGTCAAATTTCTGAAACTCCGACAGTTACTTCTCTCTACTTTTCCCTATTTGACTGGCTGAAATTTGTAAAGTGAAGTTTGAGGATTAATAACTTTCAAATAAATCAATTAATTTTGTTCTTTTTGTCAGCAATGTAAAGGCTGTATTCTTTGGCACCAGGTATGCTCCACTACTTCAATTTTGTATTGTTACTTTTTGTTATACCGGGTGGATTTTAACATTTTGATTGATTCTTTTCTACTATTTTGGATAAGACACACCAATATGGGGCTCATATACTGTTGAATAACCTTTGAACCTCCTGTATATCCTTTGCTGATGTCTTTTGTTTCGAAATGTCTCCTTCAGAACCAATCGACAACACTTTTTGGACTTAGAGATTGTTCTTTTAGTTTAATTCATATCGAGCATTCCAGAAGCTCGTGAAGGCACAATACTGATGAAATCTTGTCTTACAATATGAAGATATCAAAACTGATTGATGTTTGATATAAACCTTCACTCCGCTCTGTTGGAAATGTCAAACTTGGAAACCAAATTTTTGCTCAATTTGAAAAAAAATAAAAAAATATTTTCGCAATTTTCTTTCTATCTCAACTGTCACGTTCAGTTTTGATGTAGACTGCCAACATCTTCACAAATTTTGAAGACAATATCTCTAGCCATAGGCAAAAATTATTTTTTTTGTTAATTTAATTTAATTAATATCAACAGATACAAGAAAAAAATCGGTATGAAACAATTTTATAGCCTTGATGTTTTATTGAACCTCATTGAATATCTCTGATGATTAGCGGAATATCAGCAGAAAACTGGATCGAAGGACCATTTTTCCAAGATGGCGGCTCGAGCTCAATAGGTAGAGTTGGGAACTTTTAGTTTGTTCAACAGTACACCTTACCGGCATTACTGTCAAATTTCCAAAACTCCAACAGTTTTTTTTTCCCCTCCAGCTTTCCTTATTTGACTGGCCTAACATACCTTTATAAGGCCAGGCCTTTATGTTATTATTAAGCTTTATAAGAGTAAAGCGTCATTACAGCCTACGGGATCCTATCTCACCTCGGCACGCCTCGGTAATATATTGAATCCCTTGGCTGTAATGTGACACTTTGACACTTTCCACCTCGGTATGTGATATACTATTATACCTAGGTATATACATCTGATGGAAATTCAAGCCGGCTTTTCCTTCATGCAGATTTTTTACTTAAGACTCCAGTTTTTATTGATTAAAATCAACCTGTTGTTACGCAGTTTATTCCCTACGACTCTGCCCCCCAACCATGATGAACAGGTTATTCATAGGTATTATTGTTGATGGCTTGCAAACCGTATGTAGCAAAACTAATTAGTTATGGCAGTTAAAGCTCATTCGATCTGACATGACAGGTTCGGTAATTAATGGTAATATGCTTGGGGGAAATAGAGATGTAAATATTGTGCGCATCACCCCTCTTATAGTCATGTTCTTCTTCACCTCGTTCATTCATATGCGCCCATGATGTTCTTGATCTTTCGGTGCCGATGGTGGAGCGAGGAGTGAGGAGTCGTCATCGTAATTATCATCAACATCGCCGCCAACTTTCATGTCATAGGACATAGCACAATGAGTCCAGCCATGCAGAAGATTATACGAGAATCAGTTTACAATAGGAATGATGAACATAGGGAGGATGTGCCTGAGAAATGTACGTACAAATTACAGGGTGGAGCAACGGTTATTTTTGTGATAGGACGAATATTTTTATTGGGTACCTCTTGCATTTTCGCGCATCCTTTGATTAAGGTGATGCGTCTAAACGTATCCATATTATGAAGCGAATGTTCTCAACATACTTAAGATGGCAGTTGAATGAACTTTTTTCCCACAGTGCTTGACACTTGGTCACTCTCACTCTAAAATGCACGCTATTCTTCGGAAAACACAGATTTTATTGGAAAATATAGCAACATCGCTGGATTATTACTCCTCGCTCAATCCAATATTACTTCCCCGACCCATCACCCAACGAGGTGGGGGAGTATTGTGAACGCGCAAAAAAATTTTTTGAGATGAAGACGGCTATATCCATTTTGAGGTCCTCCAAGGCGATTGAGAACATTTTTGGAGTGATGTTCAAAACTTCACCATTCAATTATTCAAAATCTATCCGATGGATTGAGATCAAATTTGGCAGCAAGCAACAGAACAAAAGAGTTTGATCAAGTCTGCAGTTGCAAATTTCCACCATCATCCAGTCGAGCGGTATGAATTTTCAAAATTTCTCCTAGCCGTTGCCACCTGAGAAGGCCTCTCGCCCGAATTTTGACCAGAACGACTCGCCTTTAATGCAGGACTTCACTCAAAAATTAATTACTGCTCGGCGATCAACTTTTTTCGAAAAGTTCAAACCGATATCGAAAGTATATTGGACTGGGCGTCGTGTAGACCCATTTTGAAAATTTGCACGGTTCCGGTTTTCTGACGGTAATTTTTTTCAAATGAAATTTGTATCTTTCGTGAATTTGAAAAAACTACAATGCCAACTTTGACATAGGTGAGCCCCACAAAATAGTCAATTTAGGTGCAGACATGCTGGTAATGAAAGTTGGAGAAAAAATTGAATTAATTTTTGGGACAAAAGTTTTCGGAATTGGACTTACGGTTTCCGAGTTTTCATTTCTAGGAAAACCGCAAATTTTCCAACTTTTTATCCCGTGAACAGATTTTCACCTTTTTTTTTCAAACAAGAGGTTACTGGATTTTGAACATTTTCCAGTGAAGTTCTTAATTTCCCGGGAATTTCCCTGTTGAAAATGTAAAACAGGCCTTGGTTATCGAAACCGTATTTGAATGATGGAGCCTCAAGTGAAGCCGTAATTGACGATCCTCGGAAAAAAATTCGAGGTTTTTTCGGAAAATTCAGATTTTCAAAATTTCCAATCTCCTGCAAACTATTTTCAATCTTTCTGTGGTGCCAGTTTCAGATCGTTCATCACCTCTATTTATGTACTAATGTGTCTGACTGCCTCACTCGCTTTTCTTTCTACATAATTTGGTTCCTTGGTTGGTACACGTGCCACTCTTATTTAAAAATGCAATGCTTTTGCAATCGACGACATCTAATATATTCAAGATAATGAAACGTGCGTGGCTCACGTACTTTGTTGGAAAAAATTAACGCCGCGTTAAGTCAGATGAAATCAAATAAAGTCCCCAAACACCGCAACGCTTATAAGAGCCCACACAAATCTGCAGTTGATCCGTGCACAAACGTCGTTTACACGTTGGCCGTCAGATGACGTATTCGATCTTGAGACTCGCCAATTAGAGACAATATCCCAATTCTTCAATCTTTCTCTCTAACTTCCCCCTCGAAGGGCCCGGACGTCTCAAACAAAAATTTCCATCCGTTCCTTGCTACTCGTCGGGGAAGTTTTGGGATGACGCAACCCATTCTTCACTTCCCCGACCCACCATCTAACGAGAAAAGGAAGTATTTTGAACGTTCTGGAAGGAAATTCAGTGATAAAGACGGATATATCCATTTTGAGGTACCCAAAAACGATTAAGAACATTTTTGAAGTGAGGTCTGTCTGTGTGTCTGTGTTACTGTGTGTCTGTCTGTAATCTGCCACGATTACAGCCGCACCGTTGATCCGATAAACTTGAAATTTGGTATACAGACATGGTTTTGCTGTCAGATAAGCCCATTAGAAATTGAATTGGGCGTCGCACAGTGCAGTGGTCGGAAAATAGAAGAAACGCGCAGAAACTCTGAAACTCTCAGAATGAATAACTAATATAAAGATACTTTTGTCAAAAATACTAAAAAAAATGTATATTCAGATTGGGGGTTGTGACAGGGGGTATGTATTTATGTAGAAAACCCAACATCAAAATAGAAGATAAAACAAAGAGGAAAATGTTGGAGAAGTGATTACATTTTTGAATTTATCAAAATCAGATTTTTCAAAAAGAATTTTAGAAAAAGATCTCTTTTTAGAATAGGGATGGACTTCACAAAGAGCAACAGAAGTTCAGAAAACTCTCAGAATAAGTAGTTGAACCTTGACAACGGATAGACATTGTAAGAAAAAATATTTAAGATCATGCTCCATCAAAATTGGGGGGTAGGGCAGGAGATGGAATTCCATGAAGCCGACCAAAATTTCCAAAACTGTCGATGGTCAAGTCTTTGGCCCTATTTCAGCTATTTATGATGATGTACCAACCTAACCAGTTAGTGTAGGTGCTTTTTCTCAATTTCTAATAATATGAGCATAATTAATTAAAAAATACTGCATGAGCATTAAAGTTGGAAAAAAATCCTCAGTGAAATACAAAATTTACAGTAATTTTGTTATTTAAATGTGAAATTTTGCCTGAAAAGGGACCTAGAAGCCAAAGTAGCAAGAAGTAACGAAAACTTTTATTGCGTTTTGTAGCTGAAACATCAGGGTATACATGGTGTTAATTATTGGGCGGGATTCGGCGAAAGTCAGAAAAAAAGTCTTTAAATTACGAACTTTACATTAATTTTGATTTTTTACCAGCTTTCATAAAAAAATTACTAGTTCATCTTGACTGTGTTGATAGTGAACTTTATTATTGATTTCTCATAGAGAAAGCCTCACAGATTCCAATGATAACTGCTGTTGTTCTTATAAAGAGCCGTCTTTTATGTTATGTCAGAAAGAAAATCGGCATTTGACGCTTATTAACGGAGGGGCTCTCGAGGGGGCTCTCCAATACTGCAAGTGAGTCAAGTTCAGAGTTGGGTTTCGGATATGAATATTCCTTCAAAAATTGCAGTTTTTGGGCGAATAGTAGTCCAAACATTCTGCTATGATATTCCAATGTCAAAGTTGTCCAAAAAAAAAACTTCAGAAAATGAATTTCAGCGCGTATTTTTGATTTTCCGACCACTGTGCGTCGTGTAGACTCATTTTCAAAATTGACACGGTTTCGGTTTTGAGACGATACTTTTTTCAAAATGAAATTTACACATTCCGTGAATTTGAAAAAACTGCAGTGCAAACTTCAACAAGCGATGAGCCCCACGAAATGATCATTTCAAGTGCAGACATGCTGGAAACAGGGCCCAACCGACGGAGGGGTGTGGGGGGGTGTCAAACCACCCCATCCGAAATATAAGTCGGCAAATCTCCAAATTTTTCATTCTATATAGTCATCATTCGCAAATCCCGGCATTTTCTATTTTTCTATCATGAATCGGCAAATCTCATTTATTCAGGTATGTATCCACAGGTAGCTTTACAGTCGTGCGATTATTATAGTTTTTAGTTCAGCATACAGCTGTGTTACCAGATATACGGTGTCTAGCCGTCGAGACATCACGTGAAGCTGAATATTCCAGCATTCTCTTCAAAATTGCACTGTAAGTCGATCTCGGCAACATTCAAAAAATGATCTCTTCTAAAACAAAGAAGGATCAATATTCAATATATATGTTTATTGTTTATCAAAATACAATTTATCAAATGCTTCGTGATGATGCGTTTCTGTGATCAACTCCCAATAAATATCTGAGTGATTCAGCCAAGTCTGCATGCTGGCGTCTACCACTAAAAATCTCTTGCTATCATTGTCTTAGAAAAAGGCGATATATCGAAGATATACTTTTGCAATATATCGCTCATGCATTTTTGCTACCTTCATACTTTTTTCGCCCCAACGATCAACGAAGCCACCACATTTTCTTCATTGATACTATCGTTATGAACGCCGACGCTCGCATGCATTCTCCAAAACACCTCATCTTTCTAGACTGTTCCGCCTTTGAGATTACAGTGTACAAATGCGAAACTCTAGACATTCCAGAACATACGGCATGGCTTGGCTATTGAAATTACATGAGAGACTCAACAGCCGAGTAGGAAACATCAGCCAAAATGGCGGAGGTGCTGCCATTCCAGACCACGCGGTAAGCACGCGAAAGGTGTGGGGTTTTTCGGGAGTCGTCGCAAAACCGTATCCCAAGTCATTGTGGAATTTGCTGGAGGACCAATGAAAGATTCCAGAACAATAGTCGGAGCTATATAAAGCACAATCCTCGGCCTACGGACCAGTTTTCAATCAAGAACGATAACAGCGAGGAGTCAAAGCCGAGGTGAAAGCGATCTACTCAAGCGCAAGCAGTAGGTAGTTGTTGACGTGTATTTATTGTAGTACGCAGTAATCAAAAAGGTGTGTTTTGAAGCGATTGTCTCAATCATGAACGAACCTGAACGCGAAATACGTATCATCATCTATAATTTTTTTTGGGCACTTTTCCGATAGACGGCATTGACGCTTTCAAGTGGTCTAGAATTGTTAGTTATTGGATGCAGTGATTTTTGTATATTCCTCTTCCCTTGTTTTTCTGGTTCTTATCTTTTTTTTGGGCTTCAATTTATCATATTTTTGTATAAAAAAGGTACCTATATTTGTCATTATTATTATTATTATTATTACCCGAAAAAGATCGGCTGCGGCGCATTCCCGCTTGCTTCGCTCGCGTACAGTCGGCATTTTTGCCCATCTACACCCCTCCACTGAGGAAGACCTCGGTTGGGCCCTGGCTGGAAATGGAAGTTATAAGAGAGAAGATCAAGGTAACTTTTGTGAGGAAATTTTTCGATGTCAAACCTACGGTTTTCGAGTTCTCCTCTATGGAGAAACTGCATATTTTTCAACTTTTCATCCCGTGAACAGATTTTCACTATTTTTTTCAAACAAGAGGTAACTGGTTCTTCAACATTTTCCAACAATTATTGTTTCTATAATTTTCCGGTAATTTCCGTGTTGAACACGTGAAACCAGCCTAGGTTATCAAGACCAGGCTTGAATGATGGACCTTTAAGTGGAGCCTAATTGACGATTTTTACAATATCTCAAAATTTCCAATTTCCTGAAAATTAGTTCCAATTTTTTTCTCCAATTCTAACTTCTCACCCAAAGGGCCCGGACTTCTCATACAAAAATTGCCATCTGTTCCTTGCTATACGTGGTTGTGGGGTGACACAACCGATTTTTTTTTCCAATTATCAATGTTTTAATATTTGCATTTATTATATTATTATATGCAGCATGCGTAATGGGTACCATTCCACCTTCCCTACCCTTACATGAAATTTTTTACCTTTTATAACATATTTTATATACTTACTTATACAAAAAAAGATTTATAGTTTTAAACATATGAAAAATGTAGAATGTTGACAAAATATATTTGCAGTTTTAAAATTTCTTTCCGTCGACAAAAAAAATTCCAGAGAAACACCGAAACAGGTCGATTTTTTTTTCAAACGAGAAAAACGTACATATTGCTCATTTTTCATCTTCCAACCCCCTCGCCTCGGCCCCACTCTACTGATTAGGGCATCCAATCCCGAGACTTGAACGAAGTCCCGAATTTCGGGATTGAAAATCTCGAATCCCGGAATCCCGGGATTTTCGGGATTTCTCAAATGATGCAGCTTTTCACCTCAATTGAATGAAAAACAGAATCAAAGCAAGAAACACAGATCATTCAAGCAAGTACATCATCATTTGACACCAATACTGATATTTTATTGTATTTATTTTGCATGAATGAAACATTGCAGTTGCATTGCAATTATGCGTGCTTTTTTCGAGGAAGCAAAAATTACTTGCCGAGACGAAAGAAATTGTTTTTTTTTCCCAATTTATCACAGTTTTGTTTTATTTCATGTGTTTGGATAGGTATGTTCTTGAATTTTCAAGGGCGGTCTTTTTTATCTCCATACTTATAACTTTGCCTGGACCTTGAATACCATGATGTTTGATGGTATGGTAACCGCGGAAGAGGTATCTGGTGTGAAAATACCTGCCCTAATAGCCCAAGAAAAATAGATTTTGACCTCAAAAAAAATAATGTAGTCGTGAAAATCACAGGTTTTGTTCAGAATTTTGTGCTCTTTCCAAATTTCTGGGTTTTAGAAAAATCCCAGCGGAGGCTTTTTTTTAGAGCTGTCAAAAATCTGAAAACTTATAATTCCGAACAATTTCAAATAGGGCTCAATTTTTCATGAGATTCCAAGTACACACAGTTATGTGGAGACTGCAAATGTTGAGAATGAACATTTGAACAGTCCTGAACCAAACACGATGGAAAATTTTATAGTTCTATTGGAATATTTCGATTTGTTCTGTCAATGTATATGATATAGGAAAAATAGTAAGAAAAATCGCTAGAACCTTAGAAAAAAAATAGACGTCCTGAAAATTTGACATTCTGTTCAAACTTGAATGCCCTACTTCATACCCAAAATTGACACAATCTCATCCCGGGGTCTTGAGTTATCGGAGGGGAGGTAATCAATTGAAACTCAGAATGGAGGGGATGAAACCTGTTAATCCACTGGATGCAAATACATCGCAATTCGACGCATCATATCTCGTTGATACCATTTTGGCACAAAAAGTGTCGATCATTGTTGAGGGGGGGTCGTGGGAGGGGCGAAGCTCAGCTAGGTGGTTCTTTTTGTTTTCCTGGTCGTATAGAACCGATTGTTGCGTCCCTGCACGTTCGGTTGTGCGCGGTGCGGGAAAGTTGGGTGATGTTTATCACAGTCACGGCGCTGTGGAAAAAACAATTGACGCAGAGAGTTGACAGAAAAAAGGCGTCCGTCCGTCAAGCGGAGCGAAAAAGTCGGCATCAGCTGGCAAGATCCCGAAAAGCATCCACGACACATCAAAAAAGAGCATCCACGACGTCTACTGCCTGTTCTGGTCTGCTGAGTGTCGCCGGGCCCATGCAGAAGCCTGCGGCGGCGATTCTGTGTCGAGCGTGACATTCATCACAGCGAGCAGACTTCCCAGAGTGCCTGGATCTCGCCGGTGCCACGTCGCAGGTGACGCTATTCCCGTTGCCCTTCATCCATACAATTAACTTTGGCTTCAATATACATTTTCCCCTCAAATTTCAATCCAGTTGTGTTTCATTCCTCCTTGCATCCGTGTTTAAGTTGTGTTTTTGTCGCTGAGCATTTTTATCGGAGCACTTGGGAGGTACCTACTCTTAGGATACCTCCCACAATTTTGTGTCCAGCGTGCTCTCACGCAGCGTCACCGATCACGACAAGTTTGGTACTTTTTCCGACTAAATTCAAACTCCTGACCTCGAATCCGATGTGTAAATTTCAATAAAAACAAGTTTGAACAAGTTAACTTGAAAAACTGTTTTTTTTTTCTTTGGCAATTTTGGCAGTTTTTTTTCCACTGTTAGAGGCCTGGAATCCTTGAAAATATTTTAAGAGCCATTAGATTCAAGTGTCTTCTTTACAAAAATCATTCACTCCACGTATTACTTTGTTTTTTGATATTAAAAAATCAATTTGAACCTGTGAGTCGATCCGGCGCGGTGTCTACTACTAACCAGAACACTACAACATGCACCTGCAAATATAGATAGCTCAAACTCAAAACCCTGCACAGCGATCCATAGCGATTTTGTTTTATGTTATAGCAAATCCAATTCTGCAGAGGTCCTCGAACTTTCAAAGATAAGTTATAATTTGTTCAATAGTTTGAGCTAGGTTTATTTGCAGGTGCATGTTGTAGTGTTCTGGTTATTAGTAGAAACCGCGCCGGACCGACTCACAGGTTCAAATTGATTTTTTGATATCCAGAAACAAAATAGTACATTGAATGAATGATTTTCATGAAAAAGACACTTCAATCTAATGGACCATGAACTATTTTTGAGGGATTCAGGCCTCTAACAGTGACTATTACATACAACGCCCTTGATTATTAGAACTACAAGGATAATATTCACTTATCTAAATCCCACTGTCAATAGCAACGGAATAAAATTCATGTAAACAACAAAATCTTACAGCTGTCACTTCGGACTTCTTTCATGTAATAATCTTCAAAATATCACTCGTGCTCGAGATTTTGCCAGATAATTTTGGCCAGGCGCAGGCGTTTTCCTCGGGCTGATTGTCCCTGGATAAAAGCCCTCCCCCTACGGAGTCGGGCATTTATTGCTACAATCAGCACTCGCGATCGCCTGACCAAAATTATCGTGGAAATCTAAGCACTTGTGATATTACTGTTGAAAAAAAACGTCAAAATTGACGAAGAAAAAAACAAGTTTTTTCAAGTTGACTCGTTCAAACTTGTTTCAATTCAAATTTACACATCGGATTCGAGGTCAGGAGTTCCAATTAAGTCGGAAAAGGTACCAAACTTGTCGTGATCGGTTATATATGACCAGGAAAACAAAAAGAATGACCTAGCCGAGCTCCGCCCCTCCCACGACCCCCCCTCAACAATGATCGACACTTTTTGTGCCAAAATGGTATCAACCAGATATGATGCGTCGGATTGCGATGTATTTGCATCCAATGGAAATACGGGTTTCATCCCCTCCATTTTGAGTTGCAACTGATCACCCCCCTCCAATAACTCAAAACCCCAGGGTGGGATTTCTGTCAATTTTAGGTATGTCGTAGGGCATTCAAGTCTGAACAGAACATCGAATTTTCAAGACGTCCATATTTTTTCCAAGGTTTTAGCAATTTTATTACTTTTTTCCCTGCATCATATACATTTGACAATAGAAATCAAAATATTCCAACAGAACTATTAATTTTTCCATCGTGTTTGGTTCAGAATTGATCATATGTTCATTCTCAACATTTGCAGTCTCCACATATACGTTGTTTCAGATTGATTGCTATCTCAGTAGGCATTGGAAGTATATGGTGGAAGTCGCTTTAGCTATGTCTAGTTCTAAAACGTTTATTGTTTCAGTCCCAAGTCAGTGTGACATGTCAATCAAAATCAACCGCGAAGTTCTTTTTACTGTCGTCCAAACTGTCATGTTTCTGTCCACTGAGATAGCTTTTGGAAAGAAAATCGTAATAAGCACCTATCGACACAAGTTTTAAGAATCTGTACGTGTTACTTATACAGTTACTGTTGTTTCTGTTACGTTATACCTACTGTTACTGTTGTGTTGTTCCTTCATTGGTTTTGATTACCTGATAATTTTCACGCCATGTGTGGGGATCCAGTTCGTTTATCTGCGAGAGAACATGAAACACTTTGACGCTGTTACGAAGAATTCTTCAGAGATTCCAACAATGCAGCTGCCAGCATTCAGCGCGTTGCTTTGATCTTTAGTAACGTACTGCACGGTCAAACGCATACTGGCAAAGAGAAGCCAAGGTTTGTCACTACTTACAACCAAAAAGTGGCCGTGTATCCCTGAGCCCAGCCGAGAAAAAAATCAGCCAGGCGCCCGTTCTCAGTCAAAAGAGTAGGTACAGTACAATCTGTTGTGCCATATCCTACCAGATTTCGTGCTTCTGTCTTCACTAAAAGGCTCAGTTGAAGTAGAACAGCGTAACTCGGCTTTAGAAGCAGATCTTCCTTGATATCTGATCCCTCTCAAGGCCATGGAGTTTGCTTTACTGCTTCACTATCTACCTTAGTCCGGTGGATTAGCGCCAAAAAATGCCTAAACTATGCATTTTGTGATAAAGCCAAGGGCTTCTGGATTTACGTCCTTGAGATTCAACTTGACAATTCCAGAATTGGCGCCAACGAGTTTAGTGTGGCAGGCGACCTCAGGAGCCATCCGTAAGTATGGAAGAACAAAAATTTCGTTGCCGTTATTTAAAAGCTCGAAAACGATCACAAATTATTAATTTGTATCGTGTTGCAGCCTTTCTTGTTGGAAGCACTCCTTTTTGTGTTGCTTGTGAGGTTAGTATAGAAATCAAGCATGTTGATGGCCTGTTCTTGATGAAAAATTCATTTTTCTTCTAGTTTAATAAAGCAGTGAGCATTTTACACATTTCGCGAGACTTTTATTTGGGTTTCTGTTATTGTTCATTAGCAATTATTAATTTCATAATATACAGGGTGTTTCGCGACATTACAACCCTTTTCTTGGGGCCTTTGTCTTTGCAATGATCTCAAAAAAATACTTTCCATTGTCAATTTTCATGAAAATTCCAAAATATTAGTTACCTATCTATCATTTTTGGAGGATGATACTAACATCCTTACAGGGTGTTACAGATTGTTCACGGCCTATAGGTTACCTACCGGGTGTTACAGATTGTTCACAGCCTCCAGGTAGGCTATTACATACCTAATACCTTGAGGGTGCTATTTGATGTGGATGTGATAATGACTCATGTGCACTATGAGGATGTGCTCAACGTATCCATGTGCATCATGGGGATGTGCTCAATGTATTCATGGGGGTGTGACTATGGTTGGTGCACATGAGCACGTTGGGCAGATCCTCCTGTATTTCGAGCACATCCTCATGATGCACATGGGAACGTTTAGCACATCTGAATGATGCACATGGGAATGTTGAGCGCATCCTCATGGTGCACATGGGTACATTGGACACATCCCCATGGTAAGCAATGCCATGATGCACATATGTGTTAGAAAATGTGCCTATACAGACGATACTCAATGGTCGTTTTGAAAGTTCTTTTATCTTCAAGGTTTGAAGGGCCCCCATTCACCTCCTCATTGACGAAATTTCAAGTGCTGCGGGTCAAATCATGTCTATTGGTATAAGGTTCGCACACAAAAAAATTTGTTGCCCTAACCCAAAATGCAGTATCGATGTATCCTTGGATCGCATTACTCGGTATTTCGATTCGGAAAAAAATCAGAGAAAATATCAAAGTTTTTACTGCTAGTTTAATAATTTTCGAAGACATCTGGAATCTAAATTGTAATATATTGTATCAGTCTCAGGTCTCCTACTGATGAAAAACATACACTGGATATGTCTTCTGTTTTTACAAGATGATTTAGAAGGATTTGTTCCGAAAGTTATTTTATGTCAACTTTGAACACTGTAATTGACGCACCTTTACACGAAAAGTCATATTGTGCATGCGATACAGCTCCGATATTATGTTTGTTGCTTTTACAAGGAGGAACAATTATTCCTCTGCAAGACAAAGTTGAAAACCGTACAATAGAGCCTTTATTTATGACGCAACACGTTTTCAAAGTGAAGCATGCGTCACTTATCAGGTGCCGTGTTGACGCAAAACCGCCCTCGCGACCAGACACTTCTATGAGCTTGTAAAGATGAGAAGCATATCTAATGCATCTTTTTCAGTCGAAGAAAAGTTGATAGTAACTGAATATGCAAGAATAAATGGAATGCCTGTAGTGAGGAGTGGAAACCATGAGGTTGAAGTTGAATATCAAAAAAGCGTGTCTTTTCAGACAAACTTGTTCAAACATGTTTCAAACGTAATTTGGACAATATATTCGAACTCAGAACGTCGATTTCAGTCAGAAATGATACCAAACTTCTTCATATTAATCCAGGATTGATGGAAACCATAAATCGCCTTCAAAGACAAAAATGCTTTTTCCTCAACCCCCTTACGTGATTAGCATCGACATATTTGGTCGATTCCTTCCCATAGGGTATCAGCGCATCGAAATATGATGTATTTGGGTGCCTTCGAGAAACATGGAAGATTTTGGTTCTTTTACAGCTCTGGATGGCTCCTGAGGTCACCTGCCACACCAAACTCGTTGGCGCCATTTCTGGAATTGTCAAGTTCAGTCTCCAGAATGTAAATCCAGAAGCCCTTTGCTTTATCACAAAATGCATAGTTTGGGCGCTAATCCACCGGACTACCTGTGTGATATGTGCACAATGTTGATTGAGACTGTGGCAAGAACGAAATCTGCTGACTCCCCAGTTGCCTATTTTTTTAGTCCCGAGATCGGAAACAGAGACGGTTCGACATCAAAACTGCATGTATCTTTCTTCAAGTGCACCTTGAATGAGGTGCCGCACGTGATACTCGATAAAAAACTGAAGAAATACTTTCTGACTGAAAGGAGTGAAAGATCCGACTTATAACCTGAAAATAAATAATTAAGTTTCCATCAGATTTACACTTTTGATTTGACGTTTTTTGTAACTAATGGTGCTATTCTGTAAAAAATAACATTCCATAAACGCTCTGTTATGTAAAAATCCGTGTCGGCCATTGGCTGTTGCCTAGATAATAACAACGTTACAGAGCCTTTATGGAATGTAATTTTTTAGAGAATCGCACCATAAATCTAAAGCTGCATTTAGATTTTCATGACCTACTGGGATAGCAATATTTCTGAAACAACGTATAACTGTGTATACTTGAAATCTTATGAAAAATTGAGCTTAATTTGAAATTGTTCAGAATTATCAGTCTTCAGACTTTTGACAGCTCTAAAAAAAAAGCCTCCGCTGGGATTTTTCTGAAACCCAAAAATCTGGAAAGAGCACAAAATTCTGAACAGAACCTGTGATTTTCACGACTACAGTATTTTTTTGAGGTTGAAGTGATATTTCAGCTTAAATTTCTGTACCAAATATAATGGCAATATTTTCGTTTTTTATCCAGAACAGCTGTTAATTAGATTAATCTCCAAACAAAGCTAGTTTCGGCAGTAGCGGACTAAGGGGGGGCGGCGGGGGCGGTCCGCCCCGGGCCTCGGGGCCTCACTCATCTGATGGGGCCCCCAATTTCTCTTGTTTGTGAAAAATACTGCAAAAAATTGGAATAAAATTCAAAAATTGCAATTTTTTCCCTCGATGATCTTTTTTTTTCGCATAATTCTTAGGTGAGAAACATTGTACACACACACAACTACTACTACACACAGGCAATAGAGGTGTGTCTGTATCACGGAGTCTCTGCGAATTATTTCCATTTTAGCCTTTAGGGGCCCCGGCCCCGGATATCACAGTGCCAGGGGCCTCAAGCCTTTTAAAATTTTGTATCATAGTATTTCTTTTCAAAAGAGAGGAAAGACAAAACAACAAAATTATCTTGTCTGCCGGCTGCAGGTAGTAGATATTCATATTATTCCTAATTTTGCATATACGAGTAGGTTTTAGCATTGAGTCAACAGTCCAAATCCAATTCAACATCCAAAGCTGGAACCGAAAACTTCTTGTAGGTACTGGTGTTCAGTCGCATAGCCAGAGGGGGCGAAAGTGGGCGAATGAGACCACCCCTCTACCTCCCAAGCGCCCATGGCACTTCCTTCCACACTTAACCGATACAGAAAAAAATTCTGCTGAAAATTTTCAAGAAGCGCGAATATTTTCTGAGAAGAAGTTTGATTATCAAGTAATTTTGGTGAAAACGTCGAAAACCGAAATCTCAAAACGCACGGAATATACCGATCATCATCAGCATCATTAATATTATTATGCCCAAAAAATTTTGCCTGCGGCGCTATTTTTCCCTGACTTGCACCCTGACCGTTGCCTGTGCCCTCTCCGCCCTCAAATTCTGACTGCGCTACTGTGTGTTTTATGGTCAAGTTAACAACACATTTTTTGTTTCTTAGGCTTTTGCTCAATTACGGCGGGGCAAGGCGGGCCAAAAAGTCTGCCGGCCCCCCTTCATATTCTCAACTTTCACTCCTTAGGGGCCCCATCTCACAATTCCGCCCCGGGCCCCCAATTCCCTTAGTCCGCCACTGAGTTTCGGAAAGAATGCCATCGCGCGTTTCTCTGTTCTGTCTCAGCTTGTGTGTGTGCTTAGGTATAGGTACCTATTCACGAGAGCACGCTGTAGGTATAGAATCCATCGCACACGGGAATAGGTACTTTGAAGAAGAATAAATCAAGTCAATGTAAATATTGGAACAAATCTTCCGCTACTCCAGTTCCAAATGGGAATGTTTGCTTAGTTTATGTTATTGAATCGGATTTTTATTTGGGCCCCCGTCACCTCTCCACCGCCTCTCAGGCATCCTTCAGAATGTGACCCACTGAAACGTTCCCGGAACTCGTCATCGGTCTATTCTAACCGCGCTGCACAGTAGCCGAACGGTTCATAAAAGAAAATGCCGCAAGCCCTTTAGTTTTGGTGTATGGGTAGGTGAAACCATTGTGCTCTGATTGTATGGAGGCCCTAAAACGGATCGCCGGAGACTGGGGGCTGCTTTGTATCGTGCCGCGCGAGGATCCGTTTGAATTGTGCCGAAAAATAAACACCGAAGCAGGTCCCCGCACCACCACCGGTCCCTTCTCCCAGTAATATAACTTTATTACATTATAAAACAATATAATCCCAGACCGCAGACAGGATGAAAATTGACCGATCTGTTATTGTTGGGGCTTCGGTGAGTGAGGGAAAGCTGACGGACCTCGGACCTGTCTGTCCGGTCCTCAATCCGAATTGAAGGGCTGTAAAAATGTGTCGTACCAAAGTAGATTTAAGAAAAGGTGGGCACGGTGGCCATTGTGCGGCCACGGTTCAGAGCCGAAATATGGGTCGCCGGTATGCCGCAAAAGGATAGAAAAATTGATTTTTATTGCGGCAGGCGAGCATTTCTTGTTTTTTTAGTACGCGCTACCCTAAAAAAACTAAAAAGCTCCGGCAATTGTATGGTCGGGTTTTTACATATCAGATGAGACCTATACAGCAAAGTAAAGAAAACAAATCAACCAGGGTTGGTGAAACGAGAGAGGATCAAATTCGACAGTCCAAAACTGAGTCCTAAAACCTTTTGTGTGATTGTTATATCGTTGCCTATATTATTTTCGTGGTGCTATAACCGAAAATGACAATATACGCTCGGTGTCCTGCACTGTAATATTCAGAAAAAGATCTAGAGCGGCAAAGTAGAACAAGTGAATATGCCTTCACGTGCGTGAGTCTCAGTAGCGCATTTTCTCAAAGAGGCATATTGTGAACGTAGAGAAATTTGGTTGAAGGAGAAACACCATTCCTTGCCCACTTTCTTCATTCGAAACTCATTGTGATATTTTGTTATCAAAATGGGGTACTTGCCAATGAAATAGATTTAAATGAAAATTCTTTCACTCATCAATATATTTTTTTGTTTGAGGGCGGGAGCTGGGAGCGGCGACTAATCAACAGTGTTAGTGTAATAAAAATTCAGTCTTTTCCATCAAGTTCCTTTACTATTCGAACCGGTTTCGGACTAGTTGCAGTCCATCATCAGCTGTGGCTAAAATACAAATACATTTATAATTACACCAAACATAAAGCTATGTGAATTTATTCAACATTACTTACAACTAATATTTGAAGATGACTAGAAATAATTAAGATTAACTTTGTCACGTGTATACAGTCCATTTTCATTGCGCCAGGAGGTTAGACAGGATGACAGAAAGACAACTTAGGAAGAGAGAGGGTCAATTCTTCGTTTTGCGCTCGCGCTAGGTGCCAAAAGTTCGAACCGAAAGGACCCCGCACGTTTTCTATGAAAAAGTGGTTTCGGTGAATTTGGCTAAATTTTTTATATGTTGTAGATCTTGATTGAAGAAATATATTCCTGAAAAATTGGACCCCTCCTATGAACAGTTTTTCCCCTACACCCCTAATAAGGTCAAAATTAGGAATAGTCTCAAATTTTTTGAAATTCATGAAACTGGTTCAAATCGAGCTCGTGATCATGAGAAAAATAATTAAAAAAATCCAAGTTGTGAATTGGGGTAGTTATCAAGGGGGTTGGGGGTCGAAATTGAGAAAATAAATTAAAATTCCGAATTTTTTTATTCTTATAAACTATTCTTATATCTGAACAAAATAATAATCGAGAAATAATTTTGGAAAATCTAAATCCATTAATTGGGGGTTATTCTAAAGGGGGCTGGGGGTCTAAATCAAGGGAACGGAGTATCATTTCGAAACTTGCGATTCCCATTATTGAGAAAACAATTCAAAAAAATCGAAATCAATGAGTTCTGGTGTTATTGAGGAAGTAGAGGGTCGAAATCAAGATAACCATGAAATTCTGGACCTTACAGTTCATCTAGAAATTAAACTGGGTGAATGACAAAATGATAATAAAACCAAGCTGCATAAGGATTGAGTTCTTCATTTCTCGATCATCCCTTTTCCCATCCACCATAATATCTGCCTTCAGCCATGTCCTAGTCCAAATAAGAATTTGTTTCAAGCATTTTGAAATTCATGAAACTGGCTCGAATTAAGTTGAAGAATAAAAAATAATAATAAAATAAATAAATAAATAGAATAAAATAGGTTGTGAATTGGAGTACCTAATTGTCGAGGGGACGGGGGTCGAAATCGAGTAAAGGAATTAGCATTCCAGGAATAGGGTGATGGAGACATAATTTAAAAAAATTTGAATCAATAAATTGAGATGGTTGAGATTGAGGTGGAGTGATAGAACTTCAAATTGGAATGAAAACAAATTATGTCTGGGTTAACGATACCTAATTGACTCTTTTGTGGAGGAACAGTTTTTAACATTATGTGTGGAAAATAACATTTAGTAAATGGCCTCCTAGACTTTGTCTAACGGCGTGCAGACGGGAAGTCCAATTTGTAATAACTTTCTGGCAGATATCGGGCTGCATTTTAGTAATAATAACACGCACAATATTGTCCGTCAGGGCTTCAATGGTTCTAGGATTGTTTTTGTATACCAGAGACTTCACATACCTCCACAGAAAAAAGTCCAGGGACGTAATATCGCAAGATCTCGCTGGCCAATTGAAATCACCGTTCCGCGAAATTGTTCATCCTTGGAAGTTTTCGGCCAACAAGTCCCAAGGTTTCTCCTGCTGTTGTGGCACGTAGCACCGTCTTGTAGGAAGAAGATGATTTTGTTGAGATATACTGAGTATTTATGTTGAAAAATAACAGTAAAATCTTATCAAAGTTCTATCACTCTTATTAAAAGACCCAATTTTAAAATTCAGATTTGAAAAATTGAGCCTATAACTTCCAATATCGATCTATTTTTGGAATCCCATTGAATCAACCAATGACCAAAAGCAGGATTTATGTTTATTTAAAAAAATATAGTCCAGTCATTTTTTTTTGACACAAGCTATTATGATGGACAGCACACAGAACCGTGGATCAGAGCTTCTCGAGAACTGTAATAATGTTGTTGCAAGTCTCGATTCGACCCCCCACCCCCAGCCCTCATTGTGGTTGTGGGTAGGTATCAAATAATATCCCTGGTACAACTAAGGAGGTAAGGGGTGAGGATGATCGAGAAACGATGAACTCACTCCTTATTCACATTGGTTGTATTATCATTTTGTCATTCGCCCAGATCTTCCTAGTAAACTGGAAGTTCCAGAACTCCACTGTTCTCTTGATTTCGGCCCTCTACCCCCTCAATAACACCCGAATTCATTGGTTTAGATTTTTTCGAGCAATTTCCCCATTGCTCGTAAAATCATATATTATGGAAACCGCAAATTCCGGAATTTCACTGCGTTTTCTTGATTTCGACCCCCAGCCCCCTTTATAATATCCCCCAATTAATTGATTTAGATTTTTCAAAGCTATTTCTCAATTATTATTCTGTTCAGATTTTATAAGAATAAAAAAATCCGGAATTCTAATTTATTCTCTCAATTTCGACCACCAACCCCCTTGATAACTACCCCAATTCACAACTTAGATTTTTTAAATTATTTTTCCCATGATCACGAGTTTGATTTGAACCAGTTCCATGAATTTCAAAAAAATTGAGACTATTCCTAATTTTGGCCTTATTAGGGGTGTAGGGGAAAAACTGTTCATAGGAGGGGTCCAATTTTTCAGGAATATATTTCTTCAATCAAGATCTACAACATATAAAAAATTTAGCCAAATTCACCGAAACCACTTTTTCATAGAAAACGTGCGGGGTCCTTTATAAAGAGTTCAACAATGGTAATTGCAATCTGCAAGAGTCCCATGTATGGCTTATGGCCTAACGTGATGTCTTTGAAGGGCTTTTATCAACAATGTCCTAAAGGGTAGGTGAAGTTATTCGAGAATGACAGAAAGTAAGGGAGAGTAGTTAGCGTCTACAAGTTCATTAAGAATGTTTTGGTTTGATCTTGCCGTCTTCATTATTTCAAAATTCTCTCTGATATTAAGTAAAATGCCTTTGTTTTGAGAATGTAGTATCTTATAATTCTCGATAGAAAAGGTATGTCCTGTTTCTATAAAATGTTTGGCAAAGTGAGACTTGTTTGGATAGTTGTTGACAAAAGCACTGACATGTTCCCTGAACCTCTGTTTGAAAGAGCGGCCAGTCTGACCCACGTACCTAGCACCCTCCCCTCCCTAGCTCCCTTACTTTCTGTCATTCTCGAATAACTTCACCTACCCTTTAGGACATTGTTGATAAAAGCCCTTCAAAGACATCAAGTTAGGCCATAAGCCATACATGGGACTCTTGCAGATTGCAATTACCATCGTTGAACTCTTGATAAATTTCGGTTCGAACTTTTGGCACCTAGCGCGAGCGCAAAACGAAGAATCGACCCTCTCTCTTCCTAAGTTGTCTTTCTGTCATCCTGTCTAACCTCCTGGCGCAATGAAAATGGACTGTATACACGTGACAAAGTTAATCTTAATTATTTCTAGTCATCTTAATATCAGTTGTAAGTAATGTTGAATAAATTCACATAGCTTGATGTTTGGTGTAATTATAAATGTAGGTATTTGTATTTTAGCCACAGCTGATGATGGACTGCAACTAGTCCGAAACCGGTTCGAATAGTTAAGGAACTGGTTGGAAAAGACTGAATTTTTATTACACTAATAACGTATATCCAACAATAGGATTCAAACATTAATAATCAACAGTGGCCTATCTCTTCCCATTTTTAGTCAGCTATCTATATAGCGGAACAATTAAATCGATATGTCTTCAGAGTTATGTTTTACATTTATCTCTTACTTTTGCGGCGGCGTGTAGGAGCGGCAGAGCTTGGCAAAGAAATTCTTCCACAGTTTGACTTGGGAGTTTCTTAATATTTGACGTAACATTAAAATGTAATTCAGTGGAAATTATTGGAAGTTGCACTTTTTTTCTTTTGGGGGTGGAAGTTAGAGGCGGCGCCATGTCAAAGGTAGCCTATTCTTTCCCATTTTTAGTTAGCTATCCATATAGCGAAGGAATCAAATCGTTATGTCTTCGGGTTTATGTTTTTCATTCATCACTCACTTTGAGGGCAGCGTGTGGGGGCGGCAGCATTTGGCAAAGTAACTGTTGCACAGTTTGAGTTGGGAGTTTCTAAATGTAAGGGGAATATGACAATTAGTGAAAATTGTGAAAGTTGCATTTTTTTTTTGTTTGGAGGCGGCAGCTGGAGGCGGCGGCTAATCAAAAGTGGCCTATCTTTTCCCAATTTCAGTCAGCTATCAATATAGTGAAAGAATTAGATCGCTATGTCTTCAGGTTCATGTTTTACATTTATCTCTCACTTTGGGGGCGGCGTGTGGGAGCGGCAGAGTTTGACAAAGAAATTCTTGCACAGTTTGAGTCAAGAGTTTCTAATTGTTCAAGGTAACATTATCAGCTAAATCAGTGAAAATTGTTGAAAGTTGCACTTTTTTTCTATTGGGGGCGGAAGCTGGAGGCGGCACCATATCAAAAGTAGCCTATCTTTTTCCATTTTTAGTCAGCTATCCACATAGCGAAAAACTTAGATCGCTATGTCTTCGGGTTCATGTTTTCCATTTATCTCTTACTTTGGGGGCGGCGTGTGGGAGCGGCAGCGTTCGGCTGAGCAAATGTTGTTGCACAATTTTAGTTGGCAGTTCCTAAATGTTCAAGGGAACATCTCAATCAGTAACATTTGTGAATGTTGCACTTTTTATCGTTTGGGGGCGGAATCTGGGGGCGGAATCTGGGGACGGCGACTAACCAAATGTAGCCTATCCTTCCCCATTTTTAGTCAGCTATTTACATACCGAAAGAATCAGATCGCTATGTCTTCGGGTTTATGTTTTTCATTTTAAAGTGATTTAAAGGGGGCGGTTTTTAGCAGTTTTTCCATGCGGGCGGCGCATATTGAAGACGGAATGTTTCTTGGCTTACGTTTATGAGTGGCAACTATGTATTATTCAAAAAATGAGAACACCAGAGCATCAGGTCTGGTAGAAAGTGCAATATTATGTTATTTCAAGTTTATCGGGGGCGGTTTTCTCTATGTTGGCGGCGCAATATAGACATTCAATATAGCCTAGCCCTCCTTTGGGAGTGGCAGCTATGTAACAGCGACAAAATTAGAAAGCTAGGTCGTCTAGTTTGGGAGGAGTTCGAGGAACGGACGGACGGACGGACGGACAAAGCGGTTGCAATAGCGATTTTCATCAAGATGGAAAATGCGCTAAAAATACACGTGAAAAATAAACTAGAACCTCGCAAAATCATTCACAACTCAAGAGAGATCACGTTTCCAATGTTATAGCTTGGAATTTTCAGTTTAAATCAGCTGAAATTATGAATAAACTTTGAAAATGACATTTTAGGGTCATTTTTCTGATAGCTGTTATTGCAATTGCATAATGATTTTTGACGTTTCGTGGCGCGAAGGTTTGAAAGTGATTAATTAATGTATGCCATTTTCTGTGTTTCGGCCGAGTGAATGCAGCTCGGCCTAGGGCCTCGAGCTGCATTCACGTTCGTTATGCTATGCCCGGTTTTCGGCGCTAGTAACATATAATACTATTGTTTCCTCCAGTACTAGCCTACATAGCTATCGTAATCGACAAATATTTGACTCAAAAAGTAGGTCTTCTCTACCTTAAAAATTCATGAAAATTCAAAAGTAACTGGAAATTCAACCAGCACTCCAAATTAAACAGCACTCACCTTGGGTTCCACCAAAATTTCAAGAGCAGATTAAATCTATCACGCTGATAGTTGCTATGCACCAGCCAATAGGATGGCCAGTTGCTTGATTACTATCAGAGTGATAAAGTTATCGCGTTGATAAAAGTTTGGTGGAACCCGAGGTCAGTAATCCAATCCTCAGATAACTCTTCTTTCTCGAACCAACTACCGCAACTTGTATATGATCCCATCTCATTTCACGTAGCTACTCCTAGTAAATGATACAGGCAACTTGTCTAATGTTATTGAAAGAGGTTTAGCCTTGGTGGTGAGATGTATAGTTTTGGATAGGGTAGGAGCGGGAAGTGGGTGAGTGTTACCTAGAGAACTGCATGGTAGAGCAGCAGCCTTATGGAGGAGGCTCCCTATGTCTGTGAAGTTGGCTGCGCCCACTGTCAATATCGCGTATATGACTATTGGAATCGTTTGTTTATTGTTAGTTTACGTTTGTTTTGCTATTTTCGACGTTTGTTTACACCCCCTTCCCCCCTTTTTTGAAACCTCATTTGGGTCGGGCCAACTTCACGACAGCCCGACCCAAAAGTGAAAGAACGTGATTTATTTATGAGAATCGTTTGTTTATCGTTTGTTTACGTTTGTTTACCTATTTTCGACGTTTGTTTACACCACCTTCTTTTCTTTCTTGAAACTCCATATGGGTCGCGACCGAGGTCGCGTCAACTTCACGACAGCCCGACCCAAGGTAGAAAAAAGATGATTTCTCTATGAAATCATTGATTTATCGTTTGTTTACGTTTGTTTACCTGTTTTCGATGTATAATTACACCCCCTTCCCCCTTTTTTTCAAACTTCATATGGATCTGGCCAACTTAACGATAGCCCGACCCAAAATAGAAAATCAGTGATTCCTTTATGGGAATCGTTTGTTTACGT
This sequence comes from Anaspis maculata, assembly GCA_949128115.1. Lineage (NCBI taxonomy): Eukaryota > Metazoa > Arthropoda > Insecta > Coleoptera > Scraptiidae > Anaspis > Anaspis maculata. Next base: position 66,417,225 of record OX421966.1, on the reverse strand, counting down.
TCGATTAGTTATATTCAGCGTTTGTTTACACATCTCAAGCCCTTTTTTCGAGCCCGACATGGTTCTTAATTTCACGACAGCTCGACCCAAAATCTCTATCATGGCCTTATAAATTCTAGCTGTTCCGTCAAAAAAATGAAAACTTTTTTTTATCTCAGATACTGATTGAGTTGATTCAAATGTGTTATTTTGAAGATTGTGAATAGTGCAGTTATGGTGAGCTCAGTTCCATCCATTCAAGCCCAGAAGCCATCAGGGGGAACAATAAGGAAATAACTGCCAACAGGCCAACATCTGTGAAGCTTAGGTTTCAACATACTTACCTACTAGTTTTCTCCCTTCAAGAAAATATTGTCGGCGTCATGTCGCCATCATCAACCAGAAGTGTGTTGGTAAACAATCATCAGGTAGGTAGGTACACTTTCCAATAATCATTTCAATAACTTCAATATCAAGCTTTCCACCTTTTCCCAGTCTGGAGCTACAAATTTTTATTTATTTTTTCTGTTTCACCCTGTATAAATCTTCTGCAAGAAATTCGAGCAGAACACTCGATGAAGTATGATTGCTGGCCATCTAAGGAATGTATTCACATAGTCGCTGTGCTCCTTTATTCAAAATCCCATGGAATTATACATAAGCTCCTAGACTATTGTTATACCATACCTATACCGGGTGATCATTTGAAAACTATCCACTTGCTTCTCGATTCCTGGTGAATATTCCTTTGCGCAAAAACAGTTCGATTTTTATATCGAGGGGTACATCTGAAATATACATTGGCGAATTTCTATCTTCAGCCCCCTCGCCCCAACCCACCCCATCTTTGAAATTTCAAATGACACCACCTACCACATCAAATAAGGAGGATTAAATTCTCTTCATGAAAAAATATTTTCAAAATTTCCGAGGGGTTAACCACTGTGGAGGTTTTCTGTCCCTTGCCTTGGAGATCCGTGGAGGTTTGGTGGAGATCCGTGGAGATCCGTGGGGATCCGTGGAGATCCGTGGAGGTTTGGTGGAGATCCGTGGGGATCCGTGGGGATCCGTGGAGATCCGTGGAGATCCGTGGAGATCCGTGGGGATCCGTGGAGATCCGTGGGGATCCGTGGAGATCCGTGGAGGTTTTATGGAGATCCGTGGAGATTTCGTGGAAATTTCTTCTCAATTTGGACACTTTTCTGATATTTGAAGTCATATGATGTCTTTGGATCAATGTTTTAATATCTAAGCTTGATTTGTTGGCCAGCTCTAGTTGAAAATAGTAAGGAAATACTTCGTATTGATAGATCGGCAAATTTTTGATATCGTTAAAGCAGAATTCTGTATTATCCCTTTCAAGACGACCTGTAATGGATGTCACCCCTGTTTCCCTTTCTTGTTTTGCGAATCGTTGCGAATGAGAGAATCAGGGTGAGTGCTCGAGTGAAGGCCAGTTTGACGAAAGCGAAATAGCACTTTTCGGGAATAGATCTGGACCTGGAGTAAACCGCACGCCGGTGAAAGTTTAACCCAGTAGGTTATACCAAGTAAAAAGTAGGTGACCGTGTCATAAAGGGAACCCGAAGCCGTACATTTCACAGTAACAATTTTACCATTATTCCCTTCCTCATGCCATAATTTTGAGTCGATCTAGGTACGGGAGAATGCGATTTACTAACGTTAACGTGAACTATTCAATTTTCGCACTTGAACCATGTCCACTTTTCTTGCTGGTCGCCATGGTAACCACACTCTCTTCTCGCTGTTCTTTTCTGACAATTGACGTTTCAAGGAGCTATGCGAAAAATGTGAAGATGCATGTGCTTCACATAGCGCAGTACGTTATTGGCATTAATAAAAACCTGATTTGAAAGGCAAATAGAGAAATTACACGCGTCAACTACCCACTCAGCATAGCATGTCATGTTTCATAAATGAGATGATCTCAATCATGTCACAAAATAACATCACAATGAACGTTACTTCCACATCTCTGTGATGTTCATCCGCGATGTTATACGATGTTATGTCTCAGAGATGTTTCGAAATAAACTTGAATTGAACATCACACATGAGACATCTACCGGACATCACATTGTTACTGCTTTCAACTTGCCGAAGTGTAACATCTCACTGACGTCAATGAGATGTAGTCACTGAGAGATTTTTCAAATTTCGCGGGCTGTCATCGTTAAGCTCTGTGTGTCGAAAAATATTTATTCAATAGTTTTGTCCTCTATTTCATGTGTGTGATGCCAGAACAGCCTTATGTCTTCATGTTTAGTGTGAGGCCCTGCGGGCCCTCTTATGTCTTCAAGTGTCGTTTGGAACAACTTTTGTGTCTTCTTGTGCTTGTGACTTTCGGAAATAGTGTGCCCCATTTGTGTCTCCTTGTGTTCTTCGAAAGCCTACTGGGCCTTCTTGCATTTTGTCGTGACTTTCGCACCTTTAGTGAACCCTTGTGTCTGCTTTTGCGTTCTTCGGAACCCCAAAATGGGCCCCTTTCTGTTTTATTGTGCTTTCGAATACTTTGATAACTCCCGTTCATGTCTTATTGTAATGTCCGGGGCCCCAACGGAGTCCCTTGTGCCTTGCTGTAACGTTTCGAGCCCCAGCGAGGCTTTTTGGGCTCGGTGTATCGTTTGGAGTCCTAATGAAATATTCCGAGAAACATCCCTGAACATCAAGTGCGCTGTTTAAATATACTGTAGTAGACAAGTTGGTAGCTTAGACGAATCGGCAGCAGTGCCTCTAACCATCACTTGTGGGGATCCAGGTTCGAATCCTGCGGAGGACGCCATAGAAGAAGAACTTTTCTTAGGGAAAAAACGTGCTGTATAGATTGTGAAAATTAGTAAAAATAGGTGCGGAACCTCCTCCTATGACATAAAACTATGTTGAAAAGTGGTGAAAAATTAATTTTTATTTAAAAATACACATTCAAAATGCGACGTATCATGTACGTCAAAAAGTGATATCTACGAGATGTGGAATAGCGATGTAGATAGTATGTCACATTTGGACATCTTTGAGATATCTCATTCATGTTCTAATTACCCGGACATAAGAAGTAACAGAGATGTCCACTCAATATCGCAGAGACTTTTTTGTTAACATCGCAGTTGTGACTTGAACATGTAAGTGATGTCACAGAGATGTTTTCTTGCTGAGTGGGTGCCTATTTTTCGCGACTTTTTCTCCCGTTTTTCGTGTTTTATTCCTTCTTTTTAAACGTACTTTACCTCCTTTTTATGCTTTTGCGGGATATACTTTCCATGCGTTGTTATCCTTTTTTGGGCTCTTCCGTTTTTTCCTTGCACTCCATTCCTTCCTTACACGCGTCGACTGCCTTATCTTGCGACTTTCTTCCCGTTTCGTGTGATTTATAGTAGTATAGCTATGGGTCTTCTGGCCACTTTCAAGGTCACCGACAGTAGCGCCACCTACCGGCGCGCAGAGGAACCGGCATTTACAGGAATCTATCGATGGAATCTGCATTATCGGCATTTACAGGAATCTACCGATATTTACAGGAATCCGTATTACCGGCGTTTACAGTAATCTATGCAGTAGCGCAATCTCCCGGTACAACTGCGAAGCTCCATTTAGCATAGATACAAACCTATATAATGCCAACATCTGTTAGCACAGATGCGAACCCGCATTACCATTAAATTTGGGGATTTATTACTAGGTGTATATCGGGGTGCATAGTTATCGGTGAATATGTTGGTGGAAAATCTAATGACATTTATGTTTATCATGCAAGTCTAGAAGATCTCTAAGAAAGTCCCTCCTCCTTTCAATTTCAGCATAATCAGGGGTGTTCTCAGGATGGTGGGGGGAAAAAAAGACAAATGTAATAAACAATTACTGCTTTATTGGTGTATAGCTATATACATGTAAGAAAATTAATGAAATTATACGAATGGAATATTTAATAATAATTATTAATACATTATACTGTACGAACTGTAAGTAATTGAGCCTTTAGTTCTTTTTCGCACTTGATGCACGCCTCCAATAAGGCCTCGGAATGAAGAAGTTTGATAGAATCGTCAAGCTGCAGTTGAGTACGCAGAAATTCTGTGAAATCATCAGGATGTCCATTGAACTGATGGCAGAAATCGAAAAATAGATTCTGCATAGCTGTAGCATCATATAGGTAAAGAGGGAGGGTAGGGTTGCTTTCAGCTACCGTGTTTCGGTTACTTTTTCAAGGTCAAGCCTTAGGCACAACTATCTCTGGGTCAAAAAATTAAAGGAACACAAAGGATGCCGCCTATGACGTAATCTATTGTTTTATTGATAAGAAATGTAAACAGCGATATCAAATATCACTCTAATTGACGATATCAAATATCACTCTAATTAAGATATCAAATATCATTGTAAACACTGATATCAAATATCACCGTCAACAACGCTATCAATTACCACCCAAGGTAAACAAAAGAAGATGATTCGCATGACCTTGGAAATGTCACGTCATAGAGGATACCCAAGATGTTCCAGAATCCAGCATAATGTACAGCAGAGAAGACGAACCCGCATTACCATCAAATCTGGGGATTTATTACTAGGTGTACATCTGGTTGCATAGTTCCCCTCCTCCTCTCAAATTCAGCATAATCAGGGGTGTAATCAGGATGATGGGGGAAAAAAGACAAATGTAAACAATTACTGCTTTATTGGTGTATAGCTATATACATATAAGAAAATCAATAAAATTATAAGAATGGAATATTTAATAATAGAAAAAAAGGGCCCAGGGTTGCTTTCAACTACTTTCTCAAGGTCAAGCCATAGGTGCAACTATCTCTGGGTCAAAAATTACGCATGCGTGGGAATAGAGCAGCACATCCACTCAACTTTAGGAATGTATGGGAAGAGGTTGATATGAAAAGAAATACACATTAGCTGTTATTGGTTAAAGTTTTATTTGGTTCAGATTAAACATTGTTATGCATACTTATTTTGATACACACAGAACAATACACGCTCTTTATGTTTACTAGCAGTCGTTTTGATCCGATTCATCCTAATTCTTCCATTACTGGGGGACCCTTAAAGGGATGGAGCTCTAGTGTGTAGTAGTAGGCAAACTTACGTATGAGTTAATAGTAAGTTCTTGCATAAAATTGCGCAATAGTTGAGAAAAGTGTAGAATAATGTTACTAAATGACACAACTGTTTAGGGGATTGTTTACCAGGTCACGTGATGATTCATTGTATGTCAAGGTTAACGTTGCAACACTTATTTTTTATCAGAATCATGCATGTAATACCAACCATTAAAACAAAACTCCCGGAACAACTCATCATTTCTACATTTTCTTCTAGATTTGATGCTCCTTTTGAAAAATCATGTGATTTTGTAGCATTTTTGCATTCTTTATGGTGTTTTAGAGTGACTTTTTGTCAAAATTGAGATGATTTTCACACAATTCCAATAGTTTAACAGCACACAACTCACATTTTCCACGTTTTTCATAGATTTAGTGACCCTTTTTGAGAAATCATGTGATTTGTGTAACATTTTTGCATTCTTGAGGGGGTTTTAGAGTGACTTTTTGTCAAAATTGAAATGATTTCACACAAATTCAATAGTTTAGCAGGAAACAACTCACATCTTCTATGTTTTCTCCTAGATTTGGTGACCCTTTTTGAGAAATTATTTGCTCAATGTAGCATGTTTGTGCTGTTGGAAGTCATGCACGCGCATGCGCGCACATGCGTACACACATAGACACACACATATATGCACGCAAACGCACTGATTTCCAACTATTAGGGGAAAAAATCTGGCATTATCTTAGATTCAGTGACTCTTTTTGAGAAATCAGATCCTTTGTGTAGCATTTCTGCATTCTTTAGAGGGTTTTAGAGTGACTTTTTGTCAAAGTTGAGATAATTTTCACAGAAATCCAATATTTGTTTACAGGAAACAATCCCCTAAACAGTTGTGTCATTTAGTAACATTATTCTACACTTTTCTCAACTATTGCGCAATTTTATGCAAGAACTTACTATTAACTCATACGTAAGTTTGCCTACTACTACACACTAGAGCTCCATCCCTTTAAGGGTCCCCCAGTAATGGAAGAATTAGGATGAATCGTATCAAAACGACTGCTAGTAAACATAAAGAGCGTGTATTGTTCTGTGTGTATCAAAATAAGTATGCATAACAATGTTTAATCTGAACCAAATAAAACTTTAACCAATAACAGCTAATGTGTATTTCTTTTCATATCAACCTCTTCCCATACATTCCTAAAGTTGAGTGGATGTGCTGCTCTATTCCCACGCATGCGTAATTTTTGACCCAGAGATAGTTGCACCTATGGCTTGACCTTGAGAAAGTAGTTGAAAGCAACCCTGGGCCCTTTTTTTCTATTATTAAATATTCCATTCTTATAATTTTATTGATTTTCTTATATGTATATAGCTATACACCAATAAAGCAGTAATTGTTTACATTTGTCTTTTTTCCCCCATCATCCTGATTACACCCCTGATTATGCTGAATTTGAGAGGAGGAGGGGAACTATGCAACCAGATGTACACCTAGTAATAAATCCCCAGATTTGATGGTAATGCGGGTTCGTCTTCTCTGCTGTACATTATGCTGGATTCTGGAACATCTTGGGTATCCTTTATGACGTGACATTTCCAAGGTCATGCGAATCATCTTCTTTTGTTTACCTTGGGTGGTAATTGATAGCGTTGTTGACGGTGATATTTGATATCAGTGTTTACAATGATATTTGATATCTTAATTAGAGTGATATTTGATATCGTCAATTAGAGTGATATTTGATATCGCTGTTTACATTTCTTATCAATAAAACAATAGATTACGTCATAGGCGGCATCCTTTGTGTTCCTTTAATTTTTTGACCCAGAGATAGTTGTGCCTAAGGCTTGACCTTGAAAAAGTAACCGAAACACGGTAGCTGAAAGCAACCCTACCCTCCCTCTTTACCTATATGATGCTACAGCTATGCAGAATCTATTTTTCGATTTCTGCCATCAGTTCAATGGACATCCTGATGATTTCACAGAATTTCTGCGTACTCAACTGCAGCTTGACGATTCTATCCAACTTCTTCATTCCGAGGCCTTATTGGAGGCGTGCATCAAGTGCGAAAAAGAACTAAAGGCTCAATTACTTACAGTTCGTACAGTATAATGTATTAATAATTATTATTAAATATTCCATTCGTATAATTTCATTAATTTTCTTACATGTATATAGCTATACACCAATAAAGCAGTAATTGTTTATTACATTTGTCTTTTTTTCCCCCCACCATCCTGAGAACACCCCTGATTATGCTGAAATTGAAAGGAGGAGGGACTTTCTTAGAGATCTTCTAGACTTGCATGATAAACATAAATGTCATTAGATTTTCCACCAACATATTCACCGATAACTATGCACCCCGATATACACCTAGTAATAAATCCCCAAATTTAATGGTAATGCGGGTTCGCATCTGTGCTAACAGATGTTGGCATTATATAGGTTTGTATCTATGCTAAATGGAGCTTCGCAGTTGTACCGGGAGATTGCGCTACTGCATAGATTACTGTAAACGCCGGTAATACGGATTCCTGTAAATATCGGTAGATTCCTGTAAATGCCGATAATGCAGATTCCATCGATAGATTCCTGTAAATGCCGGTTCCTCTGCGCGCCGGTAGGTGGCGCTACTGTCGGTGACCTTGAAAGTGGTCCAGAAGACCCATAGCTATACTACTATTTATTCTTACTTGTCAATGTTTTCTTTTACGATTGTTAGCGATTTTTAGCCCTGTTTCTTGTTTTATGACGCGTTCTTTTTAGTCTCTTCCCGCCCAACAGTCCAATTTCACCCCTGGTCCCGTTGGTGTCTTTTGGTAGCGTATTGCCACAAAACCAATGTCTTTCACTGATTTTCTTACAATTACTTGCGATTTTTCACCCCGTTCTTATAGTTTTATGATACGTTCTTCCCAGCTTCTCCTCGCCCAACACTCCTATTTTGCTCCATGGTCCCGTTTGTGTTTTTTGGTAGCATATTGTCACAAAAACAATGTTTTCCTGGTTTTCTCCCGATTTCTTGCCATTTTCTGCCCTGTTTCGTTTTACAACGCGTTATTCCGCCCGGCGCAAAAATACACTGCGTAGTTTCCTTCCTTTCATTTTTTTTCTCGAAAATCTGTGTATCTTCCGCAAAATTTCTTTCAAAAACCTTCTGGGCCACCGTTTGTAGTCTATTCCTACTTTTGGACAGATCGAAATCGGGATCGGGATCCCCTTTATGACACGGTCACAAGACAATTGGTCACTTCATCAGAAGACAATAATTGATTTTGATCCCCACTTGAGATAACCCTATGCAGTATGTGTGTACGTATGTACGTGAACACTGCGCATGCGCTAGACTGTGGAGATCTATGGAGGTTTCGTGGAGATCCGTGGAGGTCTTGTGGAGATCCGTGGGGATCCGTGGAGATCCGTGGGGATCCGTGGGGATCCGTGGAGATATGTGGAGGTATGGTGGAGATATTGGAGGTTTCATTCTATTTGGAGGTTTTTTGTACCAGATTTTTGGTCGTGGTCGACCCCTCGAAAATTTCCAACCTGCACCCCTCCTTCTCCCTTAAATTTTCTCAAGTCTCATTTTATTTCTTGGGCCCCTCAATTCTCTTTAATTTAGTCAATGCCATCCTAGATAGCATCAAAGAAGAGAATTTTCGGTGAAAAAGTGCTACCCAAATTCACCCCTTTGCTGTCCTCCACCCCAACTTCAAAATTTGACAATACACTACCTACTTTGTGACACATCAAATTCAAGGAAATTTAATTCCCTTTCTGAAAATATTTTTTCTAAAACTCCCAGCCTCTCCTCCATTTAATTAGACATTCAAAGTATTTTAGGATGGAAATGGGGTTGTGGGAGGGGGGGCGAAGGAGTAAGTTTGAGTAGCACTTTTTCCACAGAAAATTTTCTTTCTCGATGCTGTGCAAGATGACGTTGACTGCATTGGAGAGAATTTAGAGGTCAAGAATAATCAATTGGATAATTGGATACTCACGAGAATTTTGGGTAGAAGGGGGGGGGGGTGGTAGAAATTTGAGAAACATTTCCAGAAAGAGATTCGATTTCTCTTTGATTCGCAAAGTAGGTAGTGTCATTATTTGAAATTTCAAAGTTGGGAGGGGTGGTGACGAGGGGGCTCAAAATAGAAATTCGCCAATGTATGTTTCAGATGTCATCCTCGAAATAATAATCGACCTGTTCTTGCTCGGAGCCATCTTCCACTAGGAATCGGGAGTTACTGCAGGTGGATAGTTTTCAAATGATCTCCCGGTATAATTCGAATTATGATATTCATTTTGTTAAAATTTGATCACTGGCGTAGATAACGGAGGACTGTACCTATATCATTATTAAAAGTTTGCGAGGTGTTCCTCCATATATCTCATCAAACCACCCTGTATATGGGTGTCCCAGTAATTTTAACCAAACAAAGTTTGGGAAAAGACCTCTCTTCTCCGCCTGATTTGGAAAAATATAACGTGTGTGCTTTCCAGGCGGAAGACGATGAGTTTTCCACTTTTTAGCGCACTTTCCCAAAAAATGGAAAAAGGCGCTTTTAGCTTCACTTTGTCCGTCCGTCCGTCCGTCCGTCCGTACCCGGGGTAACTCCTCGGGGAAGAAAGATATCGATGTGGTGTAAACGCTGATCAATAGTACATATGTCCAGGATGTCAAGTTGACTCCTAGTTTTTTGTTATTCTGCCGTCATCTTTGATCCGCCATTTTTAATTTCTCTAAAAGTGATCCGATTGAAGCAAAATTTGCAGGCAATGTAAACCGCATAAAGATCTATCCAGTTTTCGACAATTGATGTCCCGCCGCCATCTAGTATTCTCCATATTGAACATGTTTCGAAGTGATAGAACTAGGAGAACTATGCCTCAACTAAAAGAGATATCGATGTGGTGCAAACGCCAATCGAATGCGTACGTGTCCACCATATGAAGTTGACCAATGATTTTTGAAATTTTGCTGCCATCTTGATCCGCCATTTTGAATTTCTCTGGAAGTTGTCTGATTCGAGTGAAATTCGCGGGCGATGTGAATTTCAATTAGATACATCAAATTTTCGTCAACAGATGCCCCGCCGCCATCTTGTATTCTCCATATTAAACATGTTTCAAAGTGATAGAACTAGGAGAATTATGCTTCAACGAAAAGAGATATCAATGTGGTGCAAACGCCAATCGAATGCGTACGTAACCACCATATAAAGTTGACCAATGATTTTTTTCACTTGACCGCCATCTTTGATCCGCCATTATGATTTTCTCTGGAAGTGGTCCGATTTTAGTGCAATTCACAGGCGATGTGAACTTCATTAAAATATATCCGATTTTGGACAAATGATGCTCTGCCGCCATGTTGGCTGCCATATTGAAATCACTTATCAGTGGGGAACTCACCCTTGTCTATTGTACGATCATTTTGATTTTTAAGCCAAATTTCATGACTCTGACGTTATTTTGGCAGCCATATTGAAATTTCTGCCCAAATAACGGTAGAATCCTAATTAACATGTTGCGTTCACTAATCCTTCAAAAAGGAAGTGCGCTACTGAGCCTCATGCCCATGAGGCATATTCGCTTGTTCATTTCATTATCCCTCTCACTCATTCAATTTTTTGAAACATATTTTTTTTATTGAACCGAAAACTATTTATTTTTCCTATTTTTACATTCCCCTCATTTTTCAACGTTTATTTTCTCAAAGAAATAAAGAATATCGGTTGTGTAACTCCAAAACTTCCCCGACGAGTATAGCAATGAATGAATGGAAATTTTATTATAAGACGTCCCTTCGGGTGGGAGGTTGGAATTTGAGAAAAAGATTGAAGAATTGGGATATTTTCTCTGATCATTTTGAGCTCAATTATTTGTGTCTGGTCTCGATAAGCTAGGCTGGTTACTCATTTCAAAGTGGGAAACTCTCAGAAAACTTGGAGAATTTTCAGGGAAATTGCTTGAAAATGTTCTAGAATCACTTACCCTTTGTTTTAAAGAAGTTGGTATGAATCTGTTCACAAGCTAAAATGTTAGAAATTTGCAGTTTTTCAATGGAAACCAAATTATGTAGAAAGAAATGCGCGTGAGGCAATCAGACGCATTGGTATATGGATGAAGGTGAACGATCTGAAACTGGTACTACAGAAAAATTGAAAATAATTTGTAGGAAATTGGAAATTTCGGAGAGGTTTCAAAAGAGGAGGGGAGGGGGTGTAAACAAACGTCGAAAATAGTTGAACAAACGTGAACAAACGATAAACTTCTCCAAAAAATCACCTTCTTTTATTTTAGGTCGGACTGTCGTGATTGCTCGTGAAGTTGGCCCGACCCATATGGGGTTCCAAAGAAGGGGAGAAGTAGGTGCAAACAAACGCTGAAAATAACCAGGCAAACGTGAACAAACCATAAACAAACGATTCCCATAGAGGAATCACTTATTTTCCATTTTGGTCGGGCTGTCGTAAAGTTATGGAGTTTGAAATAATGGGGGAGGGAGTGTGAACAAACGTCGAAAATAGGTAAACAAACGTAAACAAACGATAAACAAACGATTCCCATAGAGAAATCACGTTTTTTCAATTTTGGGTCGGGCTGTCGTGAAGTTGGCCCGACCCGAATGGGGTTTTGAAAAAAGGGGAAAGGGAGTATAAACAAATGTCGAAAATAGCTAAACAAACGTAAAAAAACGATAAACAAATGATTCCAATAGTCATAAACGCGGAATTGACTGTGGGCGCGGCCAACTTCACGAGGGTAGGTTCCGTAACGATTCGTGAAGATATTTGGACAGGAGCAAAAATTGTGAATGACTTTTTCGAAGAGCACGGAATCACAAGAATGATATGGCCCGCTTACAGCCCAGATTTCAACTAGATGGAGCATGCACGTTTTAGATGCAATAAGGAGGCGCATCTGCAAACGTGCTCTATAACTAAAAAAACTTGCAAGCGCTGGCTGAGGTTGTGGCTAAAGATTTTCTCGTGATTGATCAAAATATCATCGACAATTGCAAAGAGGATGCCAAGTCGTTTTGATAACGGCTAGGAGGGCCAACTCGTTACGATGTGAGTATGTACAATATTTCGAACTTTGAGCTATTAGGTGTTTATTTACGGGCTGAAACCAAAGTTCTCCAAAATTCAAAATGCCCGGTCGAGATATAGCCACAGAGGTATGGACATTTCAGTTTTTGCTGCAACACGTTTTGTTGGTTTATTATTGATTGGCGTATTGTTTATTTATCCCCGCGTGTGCATTATAACAGAAATGCAAATTGCGAGCTCAATTATAAATGAGGATGGCGGATGACGGCGCAAAACTATGTTTTGTGCCATTTATGTGAGTGTGCATGTGTGTGTGTGTGTGCCGCTGTTGCTGGCTCTGCTCTGGAAAGGCTCGCGATGATGAGGTCCTGGCTAGGCGGCGCGTCCGCCAGGACGAATATCACGGATGACAAGAGACCGTCAACACAAATTACAGTAAACCGCATGAATATTAAGCAGAGAGCGAGAGAGCGCGGGTGAGCCGGGGCCGGGGGCGCGGAACGGTAAATAAAACCAAAATAACACAAAATCACACTAAAGTTCTCTAAAATATCCAAACGCCGTTGAGCAGTGAGCCCCATCCATTATTTACCGGACATGCAATTCCACTAAAAACATCGATAACGACCACCGGCCACCATTGCGGGCCGGCAAAAACGCAAAAACGACGAAAACGCCGTGCATATAGCACATAGCAGAGCATAGACTGACTGTGCTGCTGGGAAAAATCGTTCGGAGCGTATAAATTAACATTTTCCGGGGGGTCTAGGCCGCAGCAAGACAGAAACAACAAAATTATATTATCAAAGTTTCATCATAAATGAAAGTTGGTTCATATAACTCTCAAACAACGCATTTCAATAATAGATCAAGAACGATTTTCCATGATGTGCCGGGTGTGGCCGTTCAAGATATTTGGAAATGCACACATTCAATCCGCTATGCTCACAGTGAATATTAAAAAAATAATGTTTTTCTCCTTCTCGCCACCCATACGGCCATAGGAGTTTGTTTTGCCATGAATTGATTACAGTTACATAGAAAAACTCCATTTCACGTCACAACACCCAGATTTACATCACCGGGAATTGAACCCTGAGCCTCACTCCGCCGAGCAGGTGCGCATCCCACTCGACTAGTGGGCCGTCCACTTTAGACTGGTACAAACATTTCAAAAAACGCCTAAAATTACCTCCTAGAGGCATTTCATATAACATTTTGGTAACAAGTGTTTCTAGACTAAATAGACCCTTCTGAATCTGGAAATGCCTGTTACCAAGGCAAAATATTGAGCGGAAGTAGGTAGGTTATCTACGATAGTTGAAGATGGCGTCCAATTAGGCGGAAAAGATTGTTTTCTGCCGTATCTTCTTGACCGCTTTACCGATTGAACGTAAATTTCATACAGATAGTTCTTAGGTACCTACGTGTCCATGATTTTATGAAAAAGAACTTCAACAAAAGTATCCAGTGGCGTAGATACTGGTTGGTCACCTTTTCTTCATGTTTCAATTTTTAAGCCGCTGTAAATTTTCTAAAATTATAATTTTAAATTCTGGATTCAATTTTGATGCTGAGATGTTCTAGCAAAATTTGAGATATACTGGTCAACCTATGAAATGGAACACTACGAGTGGATGTGGAATGAAAATTATAGTGAAATGATAGAAAATTAGCAAATTTTCTAGCAGTTGCATTAACTAATAGACAATATTCTACCTCCATGATCGGTTGCCACCGGCCCACCGGTCATCATTACTCTCATGGAGTGACCATTTCTTCACTCGCATTATTTACATCACTCAACTCTGTCTCGGGTTCAAACATCATGCTTATGAAAAGATGGGGATCTCTGGGGATGGAAATCGTGATTTTTTTGACACATCTAGATAAAATGGCCAAAATATTGACAAATATTCTGTTATATGCAAAAATATGGACTGAATACGCGGCTATATGCGACTATATGGACTATCAATTTGTATGCAGTAAGAACTCAAAATAATAAATTATATGCGAAATAAAACTTGGTATTTAGGCTCCTTATAGATGGAAACGTCAAGCTGCAAGTCGACAGTTGCATCCAACTTAGCGGAAAGAACATGTAAAAAATTATAAATCCGCTCTCTACTGATCATCATTCACTGCAGTTATCTCAATATCCAGGTCTGTTCTTTCTAAGAGAACGCTCACTTTCCTTTCCCCAAACTTCCAGAATTGGAACAATACGGATGGAAAGCACTCCAAAACAAAATTTTCTAAGCATTTTGTTGGAAATCGATCAGAAATTTCTTCTCGTGCGAAGGCTGCGTAGGATGGATTTTCCACTAGAGAATTTTCCAATTTCCACAGTAAAACCAATACTCTGGTAAAACACCAAACTGAAAGCTATGTTTTTGAATTTTTAGGTGGCAGAAATGCTCTATCTAGAGTTCACAACGACGAAAAGCGGAATTGAAGCTACAATCAAGTTTTAATGCCAAATATGGAGCAAGTGTTTCTGAGTTAACGGTCGAAAATTAAAGTCAAACGGCCTTGCGAACAAATCTGCTTTCAGTTCTTGTAGAATTGAAAGACTCATACAGCCCATCATTTTCAGATGTCACCTAATTGTAGCTAAGGATTTACGTAAGAATTTCGACAGCATTACCTTTGACAAAGATACATAGCTTGACTGAAGTTCAAGAAAAAAAAACATTGAAAAACATGTTTTTTTTGTATAAAACTACCTTAAAATTGTCCCTAATCGAGATATGGAGCCCTTAGTTGAGTTCTAAATGTGGAAAATAGTTAGAAACGACACTAAACTTGGCGATATTGATCGAAAATCCACAAAATTAGAAAATCACTAACACAGGCCAAAAGGCCTCCGGCCAGCCCCTCCCGTTAGTTTTAGTGACACTTGACTTGTCAGTTTGGTACTACATGAACCTGTTGGGTCGCTATGCGGTGTATTTGTGCTCACATCAGTAACCGCTTGAAATCCCGACATTTTTATTGTTGATTTTACCCCCCCTCCCCTATAGCAGCTTTCCTGTCAAAGTTTCGAGTTGGTAACAGGCATTTTCGTATAGAGTTTTTCATATGCCTAAGGTGCTCGAGGCGCAGGGTAACTTGAATGGGTCAGCGTGATGCCTGGTCGCATCCCCACTTGGCTACAAACGCGCTGATATTTCTCGAACTGGTCTATAGGAAGACTTGCGCACGAGCTGCGAGCAAAGAAAACCGCTTCTGTATGAGAAAGTCTATTCAGCGAGACCCAAATACCCCAGAATGTCTTATTGCCACCAAAATGTTATATGAAATGCTTCTTGCATATGATTTTTTGAAAAATAGTCCTAGTCTACTAGTAACACAGTAACAATGTGATCGAGGAATAAAAAAAAAACTCTGTAAATGGAAGTCGAAAGTCCATCCATGAAATCACAATTGCTGGTATGAACTTGATATGACTACACTGGGAGAAAAGATTTCGAATATTTATCATGGAAAACAAAGACTCGTTTATTGTTAACAAATGCCTTATTCAAATATGACCTAATAAATATTTATTTGCATCCACCAAGCGGATTGTTTTGATAGCGTTGAAATACCTTGTTTCCTGTTATTTAATATTTGGTTATAATTACAAAACATCAGTTTGATAATGTTTTATCAATAAGAAACGTGAATAATGATAAGCAATTCGATTATTGAGTGGTAACGATAGAATATTAGCTATGAATAATATGATCTAAATTAGTTTTTATAGGTAATTTTATGCATTATTGCTGGTGATAGATGATTTTGCTGAATTATCATAAAACATATCAAATCCATTATCAATAGCTTATAATTCGTTTAATAAATACAAGTGATTCAGAAGTGTCGGACCACCTTGAAGGTGCATGATATGCACTTATGCAGGTATAGTACAGTACTGGGAAGTTGTTTCAAAGACTCTAGGCTTTTTAATTTTGAAGTTATGGAGGTACAAAATTTGATTTTTCGATTTCTTCTATTTTCGTTGTTTCAAAAGATTTTAGCAAAGACTCCATTACATATAGTGAAATAATGAATTCGAAAAATCAACCTCTGAATCTGTAGTGAATTTCTGTTTTCTATACAGGTTGAGTCATAAACTACAAAAATTCAGTTTCCCTAAGAAACCAGAAGCAAAGAATTTTATAAAATTGAATTGTGTTTTATTGTGCTCCTCTAGTGCATAGGATATGGGACTGTTTGCTGGCACTTTTGGAAAAAATAATTTCCAAGATTTATGACTCACCCTTTATACAAAAGAGAAATCCATCACCGATTTAGAGGTTGATTTCTGGCACTCATTGTTTTTCCATAAACAGTTTACCAAAATCTTTTGAAACAACAAAAATAGAAGCGATCGAAAAACCAACTTTTGTTCCTCCACAACTTCAAAACTGGAAGACATTAGAATCTTTTCAACAACTTTCCAGCACTCTACTACACCTCTACATTACGCACCTTCAAGATGGTCCGACATTTTTGGGTCACTCTGTATAAATAAATTTGTTTTTCTTCAACGAGATACTAGACAATGAATGACATGGGATGATACGACACAAATGACACCATGCACGAATAATGGCGCCGGGTGGAAATCTCTCACCCCACCAACGCATTACATTGGCAATAATAAATAATAATATTCGAATATACTCTATAGTGATTAAATTCATTGAGGGTGACTTAGCGATTGTTTATGAATAATGCACAGTTATTATTGAGGAATAAATGGTGCCAAAGTGAAGTGAACATAGGTATATTGTTGGTTAAGAACAGGTGATTGTCCGCCAATATGTATTTGTTTATAGTTAATAAACCGGCTCAATCACAAACAAAATGTGCAATTTGGATGTAATAAATCATTTTGTGGGAAAGTTTGACTAATATTTGATACGGAATAATATATTCATTGAATTTTATGATCTCTTATGAACAACTGGCATAATAAGCCCCTTGGTTATAACGAATAAGTGATTCTAAAATAATTATTTGATGTAAACGACATATGGTGACATATACTTTGTTATAGTATTTGTTATTAAATTGGTACGAAACAAGTATTTATTACCTATAAATGAAACTTTTCTCTCAGTGTTAGAAACCAGAAGCAAAGAATTTTATAAAATTGAACTGTGTTTTATTGTGCTCTACATAGGATATGAGACTGTTTGCAGGCACTTTTAGAAAAAAATAATTTCCAAGATTCATGACTCACCCTTTATACAGAACAGAAATTCATCACAGATTTAGAGGTTGATTTCTGGTACTCATTGTTTTCCCATAAACAGTTCACCAAAATCTTTTGAAACAACGAAAATAGAAGCGATCGAAGAACCAACTTTTGTTCCTCCACAACTTCAAAACTGAAAGACATTAGAATTTTTTCAACAACTTTCCAGCACTCTACTACACCTCTACATTACGCACCTTCAAGATGGTCCGACATTTTTGAATCACCCTGTATAAATAAATTTGTCTTTCTTCAACGGAATACTAGACAATGACATGGGATGATACGACACAAATGACACCATGCACGAATAATGGCGCCCGGGTGGGAATCTCTCACCACACCAATGCATTACATTGGCAATAATAAATAATAATATCCGAAGATACTCTAGTGAATCAATTCATTGAGGGTGACCTAGCGATTGTTTATGAATAATGCACAGTTATTATTGGGGAATAAATGGTGCCAAAGTAAAGTGAACACAGATATATTGTTGGTTAAGAACAGGTGATTGTCTGCCAATATGTATTTGTTTATAGTTAATAAACCGGCTCAATCACAAACAAAATGTGCAATTTGGATGTAATAAATCATTTTGTGGGAAAGTTTGACTAATATTTGATTAGGGCATCCAATCCCGGGATCCCGGGATCCCGGTAGGTTTTCAATCCCGAAAATCCCGGGATTCTTTACACCGAGATCCCGGGATTTTCGGGATTTCCAGGATTTTCGGGATTTTCTCTGCGGTTTCTGTGATCTTTATAGGATTTCACAAAAAACTATGATGTCAAAGAACTAATCACAAAAATGAGAAAGACGGTGAAAAGTTTCAGAAGATTACCAGTGATCAGTGAATAATGCCGTTCTGCAAGAATATGTGAAAAATAAAGAAGGAAAGGAGTTGTCTCTTATACTGGACAAAAAAACAAGATGGAGTAGTCTCTTGAGTATACAAGATGTTTCAGTAGATCTCGTCAAAATATGACGAGGACCTATATACCATTTTGCAAAGTTCGGCCTAATGACGAAGATATAGCCCTCCAAAGTTCACTTTTTTCGGATTTCAAAAATTTGTAACTCAGGAACGTTCCAAAAAATTTAGCTTCAATTCAGCAAAAGCTGGTTTGTCATAATTATCTATCAACCCACCAAATTTGGAAAAAATCCAACCAGTGGTGTAGGAGTTATGAGGGTCAATAATTTAGAAGCATCCGAAGAAAAGTTGACCTGAGGTGATCCCTTATAACTTCTACGCCACTGATTGGATTATTTCCAAATTCAGTAGATTGATAGATAATTATGACAAACCAGCTTATGCTGAATTAAAGCTAGATTTGTCGAACCGTTCCTGGGCTACAAATTTTTGAAATCCGAAAAAAGTGAACTTTGGAGGGCTGTATCTTCGTCATTAGGCCGAACTTTGCAAAATGGTATATAGGTTTTCGTCATATTTTGACGGGATCTACCAACAGTTGAATTTTTTGCTATCATCCCTGAAACACCCTGTATTGGAACGGTTTGTTCATGTCCAGGAATGTGTTCAGAAAGCGTTAATTGATTTGAAAAGCCCCATACAATTCGCAGAAAGAGAATTGGAGTCTAAAGTGATAACCATTAACGTTCTCAAACCTCTAAAACTAACAGTAGAGGCTTTATGACAACGAGATGCCAATCTAATTGTAGCAGATGCATCAACATTGAAGAAAAATGAGAGAAAAAGATGAAGAATTTGTTGTTTTTTTTTCAATTTATTTTCTAAAATTTGTTATATTTCATAAGTTTGAATTTTGAACAAACATGTTATTTTTGTAGTTTTGAATAAATAAAATACTGATATTGATTTCAAATTATGGTGTAACTCACCTGAATAATCTGTTTCTTGGACTGGAATTGTATTGACTTCATTTCTCACCCAATTGATGTTAAAAGTTGCATAATTTGACAAATCCCGAAAATCCCGGGATCCCGGGATTGGGAATTTTCAATCCCGAAATCCCGGGATAATGTTTTGGTTTCGGGATTGGATGCCCTATATTTGATACGGAATAATATATTCATTGAATCTTATGAACTCTTATGAACAACTGGCATAATAAGTCCCTTGGTTATAATGAATAAGTGATTTAGAAATAATTATTTGATGTAAACGACATATGGTGACATATACTTTGTTAAAGTATTTGTTATAAAATTGGTACGAAACAAGTATTTATTACCTATAAATGAAACTTTTCTCTCAGTGTACATCTCACCTTTATGACAGTGCAGTGCCTTGGATCCAATCGTTTCAAATTTCCTAGTACATACTTCTAGTGCAGAGAGCATGACCGAGGCCTGCCCTACAAACAGCGATTTATCATTAATGTAGATTGTAGGTCCAGGATAGACAAAAGACTTTTACCATTCATTTGTAATTATTAAAAGCCATACGTGCAATTTAATCATTGTGAATTTTTCAGCAAAGCTAGGAGTGTTTATCTGATTGCTAGCTCTGTGAAAGTGATACAAGGGAATTTATCGCTGTTACAGCTTTGAGAATGACCTCATTTCATTTTATTTCATTTATTGTACTCCTTACGATGACCTTTACAGTTAGAGGTATTTTATAATCTGGAGTGTTGATTCTACTTCTTCATGTTTTGTGAGCAACTTATCTCTGAAGTCATAGTCGTACGCCCGTGCCCGTGATTCGATTTCCAAAACCGACAAATTTGACAGGTGTTTCAATTCTATCTACCGCCACTCTGCCTATATGCAAAATTCAATTGAATTAGCGAATATGATTCAAGATTCCATCATTCATCTCGCCATTTATCCATTTATTATTTGATTGTGATGGTCTAGTATAAATGGAAGTAACACCTACAGTTCTACACCCAACACCAACCTAATCAATTCGAAAACCAAATTCCTTTGTCCTTCGATGAGTAATTTCCCGCACATTGTGCCGGCCCAGAGCTCAATCGGATTTTCAACTTGAAATTGCGCTAATTTTCGAATACCACCTGTGATAATGACATTTTCAGTAATTAATTGCATCACCACCGATACATACCTACCTAATAAATTTTGCGTTGGGATTCGGTGTGGTCGGTGCTGCTCATTGACCTAATTAATTTATTATTAATTTCTCCATAGCTCGCCACCGTGCAAACACCTGCATTTACCTGACTGTAATTTCCAAAGTAACTGCGGGCGTATAATTTGAACTTTGGAACCAAGCATTTTTCTCTTTTTCTTCCGAAAAACGCCCTGTACAGACTGCGGTGTGGGTACCGACATACAGCCGTAGGGTATAGGTGCGCGGGCAAATCGGTGATAATTGTTGAGGTTCTATATCGGTTAATTTGACGAACGAAGCCGGTGGTGCTTGGTGTGAGCTGTGAATCGATTGTGTCAAACTCCACCTGGAATTGTTTGCAACAGCCCAGCCGGCAGCATAGGGAGACCGAAACGTTAATCCGCACGCAACGTCATTCGCATAGTAATGTCGAAAATGGAGATCATTCCCAAAATTTATTTCATTTGGGTGGTTTTTCGGCTCTGAACATTAACAACTTTTTGTTTCTCATGCACCAGATTCTTTACATCCGCCTCGACATCCGCAAAACTTAGCGACTTCTCATAATTGGAGAGACGTTGTATCCATTCCTCGAAACGCTGTTAAAAATGCGTGCTTGCCCCTTCAGTTTCTTACAGGGTGTGATCTCGAAGAAACCACTGTTTAGTCTTGCTCTTGTACGCTTCTTGAGTCAGTGACTATACTAGAGTGATCGGCTGTAAAAATCTTGGGCTTGTGTCCGCCTAGCCAACCCGGCCACCCATCCAAATTCTGGCCTGTCTCCGTGTTGCTGCAGTCGAGTGCTATATCATGCGCTGATCAACATAATAATCATGGAAGCAATATACGACTACGACCCTGGAACAAAATAGACATCATTTCCATTGAATTCAAATTGGATGGAATGTTATTTTATACGAAACTACTTCTTTTCAGCAGATTCAAGCTTGAATTTCTAGTATCTAGCCAGTTTATTTTTATATGATCGCATGAACCTAGCATTTAATGCGTATAAAATATTCAATAAATGGCAAAAAAACATACAGTATCTTAGCTGAAACATTTTCATGTATAAAGTCGGAGCTATACCTACTATACCGCCGCGCGAGCGGTGTGAAAATTTATTATTCCCCGAGGATTTTTTGCCGACCTCCGGCAGCAGCTCAGCATCCCATAGCATGCCGACGCTTATTCGACGAAAACGCTGCTCTCCGTTGTCTCGGACGGAAGCAGGATATCGCCATCGGAAATTCGCTTCTTACCGAAACTCCTGCCGCGAGAACGACCGTTTCCGGACCGAGAGAGGAGTTTTCCCAACGCCGCCCGCGACTATGTTGCATTTGCGAGCTCTGATGCCACCCCGCGCCGTCCTTTTTTCAAATGTGATTTGGCGGAGGCAATTTTTGGCAAAATGAACCATCCGGCGGCACGCTTTTTCATCAGCTCCGAACCTGCATTTTATTCGGCTCCGTAGCATGGCTCCCTGATAATTCAGATAGTTTTGTCATCCAGGCGTTTCATTCAGAGCTTCGGTTAACAGTTCAATTCAGGTATAATTATTCTATAGAATTTCACGGCTTTTTTTTTTCGAAGACTTGTAATCTCCCACCCCACCCCACATATGAATTTAAATATTCCCCAAAAAAGAATGATTTTCCCTCGAATTTTCCCCTCAATAGTTTTAATGATTCGATTGGCCTTAATAAGGTGTTATATTGGGAAAAAAGTAGTCATTTTTATTGAGTATTCGAATTGTTTATGATCTAATTGTTCATGGCCTTCCATGTAACAAGCACATTAATTTCGCTTCTAATTTTCTAGAAAAAAATTATTTCTTATTAATCTATGACGTCACTCGGTGAACCTCATGCGCAAACCAAACGTGACCTACTTTACTGACATTTGAGCGTCCAAGGTTAATTAATCGCGTTTTGTCACTTTTGACGTGTAACGTGTAATTCAAAACATCAAATCAAATGACATTTGTGACATTTATTTGAATTAGGCATTTCCATTGACGTCACAGCAGTGTTGCCAACTGTCCAGAATTGCCTGTCAAATTTGAACTAAATAATGTTCGGGAACAACCCAACTACAGGGCGCTTATGGAGTTCCAGTTTCTGCATTCTTTTCCTCGGCTACCTTTTTGAGTTTGAGTTTGAAACTTTTGTATCAAGTTCAAAGCAATGTCCTTAATGCGCCTGCAAAATAAGTTCTCGTGGAAAAGTGTTGTTTTTGCGAAAAAGCAAGCCAAATACGTTAGGTTACCTGCAGAGGGTAGTGGTGAAAATCCATATTTTCCGACGAAATTGGGCATGAACTTTGCCACCAAACTTCACCCTAATGTTGGGGGGTTTACATTCCCGGCATTGCTGGAGTGATATGCCTTGTGTGGGGCTTAGATATGTACTCGGATATGTACCTCTTCGGTTTGTGCTTCCCAATCACCCAAATACTTGAGGCCCAGCTTTTACTGCTGGATTAAAGAAACAAACAATAGTTTTTGTTTATATTTTATATTTTAAAAGTGCAGGAATGTCTTCAGTTCGGTTGTAGAATATGGACAGAGGCAAAACATGGAAGTTTAACTCGAACAGCTGTTCGGCCACCGAAGATGTATTCGGTCACCGGAGCCCTCATTGACATAAATTTTACACCTGATTTAACGATATTGAGTTCTCAACTACAACTTGATTGTGTCAAGATACATTTCTTGAAAATACAAATATTTATTGTTCAATTGAGGATTCTAGGCTCCAAATTGTGGTCGACGTAGCAATTCCTCAGTCCGTAGATTTTCCCATTTTTGGATTGCTGAAAGCCACAATTTTTGGCACAGGTACTTCCTGAAACTAGATAGGCTTAGCAACAGATAATTTTGTGCAAACATCATAACTGTATTACAGCAATTTAGTTACCCATCCTTATCGTTATCGGTACAACCTCCGTATATTTTTTCGAGTGTATTCCTTCCTTCCTTCCTCCTTTCCATTTCTTGGCGCCTTGGGATACATTCCTTGATGCCTCTTACTTCCACGAGCCCAGCGTTTCGAGAAAACCATGAATTTCTCATTTTTTCCACAAAAAAAAGATTCAACCACTCCAAACTCCAACCCAACTTTTAAGTTCATTGAGCCTTCTCCATTGCTTTCACAAGCCTAGATGTTTGAATTGAATTGACAATAGTTTCCATTTTCTACTTCACTGTAGTTGTAATATTCGCTGTGATATAAGCACATGTGAACCAGATGGATTGGCTCCGAGTATCTTCATCTTCTGAAGACCAAATCGTACACCTGACTTGACAATCTTGAATTTTCAGTTGATGCGGCTTCATCGCGTCAAGACACATTGATTAATAAATCCTGAAATTTCTTCTTATAAGCAGGATTTGAGGTAAAATTGTGGTCAACTTGGAAATTCCTTGGTCGCTGGATTTCCCATCTCGAGATCGCCACAGGTCCCAGTTTTTGCCACAGCTATACTTTCTGAAATCAGAAGGGCGCTTAGTAATGGATGATTTGTAAAATCATCTCACATTTATTCTGTATTCCAACAATTTAGTCATCTTTTTACCTTATCGGCAGGATAATAAACTGCCATATTTTCTCCTTCCCAGATGTCTTTGATTCGCATTTCTCGGCACTTTGATATACTTCCTGAGATGCTCTTTTCTTTCAGGAATCTAGTTTTCCGAAAAAGCCACGGATTTCTCCTTTTTTTTTTCGACGAAAATGATTCAAGCACTTCACCAAACTTTCTTGTTTATTGAGCTATTCAGGGCAGCACATCTCCAACTATCAGTATTGATCGAAGCGCCAGAGTTTCGTGAACAATTATCACGCACAAACTTGCTTCCTACTGTATCCAAAATCTCAAAAAAGTACTTTTTTCCAATCATAACAACGCGGGTTGTTCCCGAACACTTTTTTTGAGGTTATAAATTTAACTAGGTTGGCAACACTGACGAGCTCGTGACGTCATGTGAAAATGCCTAATTCGAAATGGCTGCACCAACACGAAAAACTACCGGCCACTCCACTCGAATCAAGCAGCAGACCAGCAAACTTCAGGCTACTCAAACTTGACCCAGGCTACCGATGAATGAGATCTCTTGGTGCCAAACGTTAATGATGGAGTTTGTTGTCGTCTGTGAGTGGCGTTTTACCTCGTTTTTCTGAATGAATAACAACTACAATACTACCTATCTCAATCGATAGGCTAAAATGAGAAATATGTAGGTAGGTACCTTTAATTTTCTACGCCACGTCAAGCACATGCAAAATGCAGGATTGGCAACAAGCAACCGAAACATTCTTGAATTTTTCTGTGGACATCCCAAAAGGTTCGAGTTTGGCTGAATCACTTTTCTTTCTTCCTACAATAGTTTTTCTTCCTATATAGATTGGGCTCTTCTGCGACGGCGGCGGCGTGGACAGGTATAGGTAATGGCGGTTTATTTGATCAAGCCATAATTTCGAACAAATGATCAATTTTACCATTACAATTGATAAATGGATGCATGGAATGCGTCAAAATTTGTGCTAGAGCATGTAAAAATATGACATTTTGCTAGGAAAGTAAGTAAGAAACAAAATGATTGCTTGATTTTTCATATATTTCGATATCAAAGTTAAAAAATTTGTGGTGAGATTCTGATCCGAGGATGGACTGTATAACTGGTTGCCTGCTCGTTGACCGTTTGCCCTCTGTTTATGTTTTGAACCCACGTCCCACGTGCCATGTGCCATGTGTAACCTCAAATATTTGGTCGAGAAAAGTCATCACATCAGAGTACATACCTACCATCAGAGAAAAGTGTCCGTCGATTTAAGGTAAACAATAGACTTCATATTTAAATTTTTACATGGTTTATTCATTTGTGGCACGTGTGTTAGTACAGTACTGTCAGTTCGGAATGTTCAGATGTAACATAGGTTGCCTAACCTGATGATAAAATAATACAAAAAGGCCTGATCGCGCACTGAACCTTCTCGTATCCCTCTTGCATTCAGCATTTAGCTTCTTGATAACTATTCCACACTAAAAACAACTCATTTGATAATAAACGCAACGTTTTCGTTTTCCAACGTATTGTACACAAATTTCCCAGTTTGTTCGAATGTAGCACAAGTTGCCTAATCAAAAGTTGCACATGCGTCTAGAACACTAAGTATAGGAACAGGAACTATACCAGGAAGGTTTGAAATTATTCGAGTGCTTTATTATTGCGCCCATGTATTGTTTATCTCTGCCCACATTTTAACACAAAACATTCAAAACACGTCAACACGTCCGTTTTTTTTTTCTCAGAACAGCTGATTGTCGATGCGCTCTCGCCCAAGTTCACCGCGTCTGCGTTAGCGAGGCCGTACGAGGTCTAGCAACGACTTCCACTGCCTACCTAGCGCCATCTGTTAACGTACCTGGGTGTCAATTTGCATGACGTCACGCATTTTTTTTTTTGGGCTTGAATGAACGCAAAAAAAATAAAAAATATGTGAGCTCTACGGAGGCTCTAGTATTCAAATTCAATTTTTCCCAAAACCCGTGGGGCACCCTTGTGATCGTCTAGCGGTGATTGGTAGGACTTTAACTATGCCGAAGTACCCCAAGGTATAGCACAGATAAGTGAAGACTTGTGAATAAAACACAAAGACTTGAAATCAACGGAGAACAATTTTATTTTAAAGACAAATATATCGACTCATCATGTTCCAGAATGCAACATCAATTGAATAACCCCACCGTCCACCCTCCACCCTCCCATCCCACTATTTGAAATGCAGTATGTAAGTCACTCAGAGCCGGTCCGAAGGGGGGGTGTGGGGGGTGTGAATCATGAAAATTATTTTTTTTCTAAGTGCCTGCAAACAGCCGCATTGGTCTCATAACCTATGTAGAGCACAATAAAACTATAGTTAATAATTCATTTTAATAGAATTCCTTCGCTTCTGGGTTTTTTAGAGAAACTAAATTGTTGTAGTTTATGATTCACCCTGTATAGAAAACAGAAATTCAATACAGATTCAAAAGTTGATTTCTTGTACTCAATAATTATTTTTCCACAAACAGTTTACTAAAATCTTCTGAAACAACGGAAATAGAATCAATCGAAAGACCAACTTTTGTTTCTTCATAACTTTAAGAATCAAAGACTTGGGGCCGTATTCATACCTCGATTTTGAGCTAAAAGAGCTATAAGAGCGATGCGCATTTAGGGGCATTTCTTATATTTCAGTGTTCAAAAATACATCATTGCGATTGGGAGCGATTGTATGTACTTAAATGCAAATAATTTGCGAGTCAATTTGTAGTTTTGAACACTGAAATATGAGAAATGCCCCTGAATGCGCATCGCTCTAATAGCGCTTTTTGCTTAAAAGCGAGGTATGAATACGGCCCCAAGAATTATTTTAACAAGTTTCCAGCACTGCTACACCTCCATATTACGCATTGTCAAGATGGTTCGACACTTTTGAATCATCCTGTATTTCTTCTCCTAAACTGCTCACAAATTGAAGTGGATATTTTTGAAAAAAGGTTTTTCTAAAATCGCCAGAAAATTCTTGAAAATCATTCGATTGTGAAACCGTTTGCACTGTTTTGAAGAAAAATGTCAATATTTTCAAGAACTACTGAAGTCCTCCACAAAAATCCCATGGATATGTCTAATACAGGGTGATGAAAAAAGTCGTTCAGTTTTGTTCTTTTTTAATCTCATGCAGGAGATTGTTTATCCACCCTGTACACCTATACTTGTTAGGATCTCATAGTCTGTAGCTTATGTAACTCGTTGGTTTTTATTTTTCCGCTCTCCGCTGCGTACTTACCGAAATATAGCCTTTTTACTTTCCAAAGTCATTTTGTCAATGAATAAATCCGGGGGCTACTGGATTTTTTGGTACTTACAAAACAATGCCACTTGGTACTTTTAAAACGATTTTTTGAGCAGATTTCGAATGGAAGACTACATAAAAATATACAGGGTGTCGCATGAACGAAGAAATTTGTTTCTGACACCTTATTACAGGTTGTAGAAAACACTTTTCAATTTTACAATTTTATGTCTAACAAGAAGAGATCGTCCATTACTGGAATTATTCTCGGGCGACCTTCTCCATGTGTGATTCGGGCACTGCCAGTGGCAAGGAGTCGTCTCTTTGCCCACCGATGGCACTTTGTGATACGTTCACCAAATTGACAATTTCTCTTTGCCTTGTACCATTCCGCAAGATATTTGCCACGATATCGAACTTACCTGGAGTTGATCTTTGCAACGGCATTTTACTACTGATTATTTCGAAATAAAATGAATCTTATAAATGATTTTTTTTTGCGACACCCTGTATACATTAGATAATTGAGACGCCATATCTTTGTTGATTTTGAAATCTGCGCAAAAAATCGTTCTAAAAGTACAAGTGGCATTGCTTAGTACAAAAAAAAATCCAGTAGCGCCCGGATTTAGTAGATTCATCGATAAAACGACTTTGGAAAGTGAAAAGGCTATATTTCGGTAAGTACGCAACGGAAAGCAAAAAACTAAAAACTGACGAGTTACATAAGCTGCAGACTATAAGATCCAAGTAAATATAGGTGTACAGGGTGGATGAACAATCTCCTGCAAAAGAGTAAAAAAGAACAAAACTGAACGACTTTTTTCATCACCCTGTATTAGACATATCCATGTGATTTTTATGGAGGACTTCAGCAGTTCTTGAAAATATTGACATTTTTCTTCAAAGCAGTGTAAGTGGTTTCACAATCGAGTGATTTTCAAGAATTTTGTGGCGATTTTAAAAAAACTTTTTTTTAAAAATATCCACTTCAATTTGTGAGCAGTTTAGTAGCACTTTTTCAGAAAATGTTTTCAAAGGGTAGGTATAACGATTTTGACCACTGCGGTTCAGTTCGTGACATAATTTTTTTGCTGTCAGTATAATCTTTCGACGGATCACAATTTTATTTGACATTTTTCGAATTTCCTAATTTTTTTCAGAGAAATAAGAATCACGTGTTTTTCTCCGTATATGGTGACATGATAGGTCCCTTCGTTTCGTTTTTTTTTTTGAGTGCGCATGTCTGGCGCGAATTTCATAGTTTCGTACACCAATATTGAAAATTAACACAAAAAAATAATGTAGTGCACCTAAAATTTCACAAATAATTTGATTGAATGTTAGATACCATTTTTTATATTCAAAGGATATGCTTTATTGAAATTAGATTCAATGATCATTTGTGGAAGTTCAGGAACAACGAAAATGACAACAGCGCTCAAAACAACAAGACATCGGCGCCAACTGTCACTTGTGACAATTAGGATCACACTTCTTGTTTCTACCTGACCTACATTTCATTTGCTGATGTTTTGACGAAAGAACAGAACCTGTTGAAAATGGTTGTACCGAGAAGGAAGTTCAAAGAAGCTAGGAAGAGATGCATTCACGGTATGTATAAAAGTGACAGCCAGGAACCAGTTGTTGGTCAGGCGGCTAGACAGAGCATGCAGCGTTGCCATCCAACTGACAGGTGTACGAAAGTTTTCAAAATTTGGAGCCTTCAAGCATGCGCACCTGCCCAAACGAAGTAGCCTATTATATCGTTCCTATCATCACTTAGATAAATTCTGCCACTAAATTAGAATGAGGAGTGATTCAATATTGAAATAGGAAAAGAAAAAAGTTTCTTCTTGTATACAGGGTGTCTCGAGATAAGATAAGCACGAGAGAAATATTGGAAAAAATTATTGACGTTTATTTTTAAAGATATGGGAGAGTCAAAGGGTGAGACTTCTCTTCTCTCTATATTCATTATTTGAAGTGATTTTGAGGAACTGTTTGTGAAAGGTCAAACAGAAAAAAATAACAACCAGTGGGCGTGTCTGTGGAATATTCCATTGGTCCCTAAAATAGTTTAGAACAAGATATGACTTTTTTCATTTCCATAGAAATATTTTCAGTGGCGTTTTGAAGGAAAATGATTGTTTCAGAATTATGAATCACCCTGTATATCAAATGAAAGTTCAGGGCACATCCAGTGATCAATAATTTTCACTGATTAGTCTATCATAAACACTAGAATCACTTTGACTCACGACAATTGAGGAGAGCGAAGCCCACCCTTAGATCCCCCATATCTTCAAGAATAAACGTCACTGATTTTTTCTAAATATTTTTTTCGTGTTCTTGAGTGAATTCCATATGTCACTCTGGACTCGGAATGCGATGCTTTTGAGACACCCTGCATAATGCAAACTAGGAAATTTATTCCAGATGTTCAAATTGTCTGCCTCCAACATCGCGACGAAGGCGTTCTTGAAAACGAAAGCCCCTCACAGAACGTGGAAAAAAAATCTGGAGGTATTCTTCCGCATTCCTCCGAAATAAAATCTTTCAGCCGCTCTAAGTTTTGAGGCTACACCTTGTATACTCGGTTTTTCAAGTATCCGCACAAGAAAAAGTCCAATGGGAACAGGTCAGGTGACGTGGGAGGCCACTCAATTTCTTCTTTTCGACCAATCTATGTTTGTGGGGATGCCTGGAATGTCAAGGAACTCCCGCACGGTCAGCGTAAAGTGCGGTGGAGCCCCGTCTTGTTGGAACCAAGGCTGAATCCGTCCTTTTGGAGTAAAAATGACACTGAGGGCCGGAACAATGATGTGCTCAGCGCAGTGCAGCCACAGTCAGTCAGCTCAATGTGAAAATCTTGGGTGAAAGCATAGTAACAGCAAGTTGAACCTTTGTCACCGATGTGGGATGTGGCACAATAATTGAAATTGGAATGGAGTGTTCAACACTTTATTTCAAATTTAGAACAACCGATACTTCTTGTTCACCTCACGATCAAGGGTCAAAAGTATCAGGCAAAGCAATGAAGCATCAGGAATGCAAGTTGACAAGGAGAAAAAGACAAGTTATGAAAACGGTGCTGAGTTTACTCAACGGTAAATACAAAGCCGAATGTGAAAAAGAGGATTTTGAAATTTCCGATTTTTGGTTCGAAATGAGAACTGCCTTGCCAAATAACAATAATAATGATAATGATGATAATAATAATGATAATAAACGTTTTCATTACTGTTGAGACATCAAATTACAAAAAAATATATATTCTTGAACTAAATAGAAATACACACTGAAAAAAATGTTATTCATAATATTGATGAACGGTTGTTATTGACTTTTTTCCATTGGCTCAATGAAGTTTTCCATTGACTCGATGAATCTTTGTTCATAGAATAAGGACCTCCTTCATCAATATTATGAACTCATATTCATTTGTTTGATGAAGTTTGTTCATCAAATCAATGAGCATTTTTCTTCTTTTTGAAGAAGTTGTGATTCACTGCAATGAAAAGTTGATCATTCACGTAAACATTTACTTTACATGGTATTAATGATTATCATTTATTGAGTGAATGTTTCACGGTGATGAAAGCTTCAAAGATTTTTATTTAACACAGCTACTCATAGATGGGCCTACGCATTAAAGGGTATTTTGACCTGGGCGCAAGACGGGCGAGAACTTTTTATAGGAGCGACATGAAAAAGGGTACGCGGTTTCTTTTTGGCGTCTATGTCCGTGCTATAGAGGTCCAGAGAAACGCTCTTGAATTGTTTTGTGTTTGTTAGGACGTGTTACCAGTAGATCAAGTGAGTTTAAACAAATAAATTTATCTAAATCATCCACTAAAGATGCAATTTTCAACTAGGCCCTTCCATAACATTCGACAAGGACAAATTCGCAGTTTTTACGAGTGAAAGACGCTACCTGAAGCAAGTGAACTTGAGCACGGCAGGAGAGGCCAAGACCAGCGAGACCTGCCTACCTGAGCAGTAAGCAGGAAATCTACCTTCCACTTCCCTATTCATCGCTAGCAAGGTACCTGCCTCCTGCCCTGAACACCTGAGCACCTCGGTTAGCATCATCGAGTCATCAAGAGAGCGACGTAGCTGGCGTGCCCAAGCTATCGCTATCGGCCATTTTAACGCGTGAGTATGGATTGAGGTCGAAAGTGAGATCATTGTATGTGAGATGTTTTTTGTTTCCTGGAAACTTATCTCTATAAATTCAAAACCACATGTACGTACCCAAAGGTAGGTACAATTTCTGAACGATTTCTTCGAAATAAATGATGCAGACTAAAACTGATTTTTATTGTGTATTCTTTTCTCCAATTATATGTATTAAAAGAGATCACATCATATTAAGATATTTGCACTTTTTGGCACTAAAAATTGTAGGATCTGGCTTTGAATTATATTTTGATCACCTCCACCACCGCCACAAGAAGAAAATAAGTTTCAAAAACTTTTGGCATTTGGCATTTTTGATATTTAAGTAAGTATGTATAATGTAAGGTTACTATAAAAGGTGAGTATAGAAAAGTTTTGAGCTTAAGGTAAAAGCACTTGAAGTCACAAACAGTTGGCACTCAGGTCTAATAGTGCCATTCTGTAAATAATAACATCCTACAAACGCTCTGTTATGTAAAAAATATCCTGTCGGTCATTGGCTGGTTGCCTACGTAATAACAGCGTCGTAACAGAGCGTTTATGGCATGTTATCTTTTAGAGAATCGCACAGAAAAATACAGGGTGTTTGATAGAGAATTGTACTTTTCAATTATGAAAACTACGGAAAAAATCGTTCAAGGGTGGTTTTTCCCGATCAAATTATTGCGAATGGGGAACTTCCAAGAGAGGACAGGAATTCTTGCGTGATCATCCTGTACATTGTATTTATAAATGCACTTCATTGGGACAGTAAAGCACCCTTATCAATCAACAATAAATGGTTCCTTTGAGTCAATGAAGACATGCATTGAGTGGAAGATTTGTGATCATGGGGACAAAAATTCATGTTCATTCAATAAATGAAAATCTTCATTTAGTTCATGAATTTATTCTTGAATTTGAAGAATTATGTTCATTGATATGAGGAAAAAAATCATTTATTTGATGAGGTACACTTCTTTCGTGTAATGAATTTTTTCTTTGAGTCAATGAACGCATGGTATGGTCGAAACATTGGTGATCATGAGGACAAGGACTCCTTTTCATTCAATAAAAGAAAAGTTTCGTTGAGTTGATAAATACATTCTTCAATTTGAAGAACTATAATTGTTGATGTGAAAAGATCGATTTCATTCATTCAATGAAGTACAC
Source organism: Anaspis maculata (assembly GCA_949128115.1). NCBI lineage: Eukaryota > Metazoa > Arthropoda > Insecta > Coleoptera > Scraptiidae > Anaspis > Anaspis maculata. The sequence goes on along the minus strand of OX421966.1, from coordinate 66,384,614 downwards.
TTCATTCGTGTAATGAGCTTGTTCATCGGCTGAAAAACGATAACCGAATTCATAGTCTCAATGTAGCTTTTTATTGTATTCATGTACACTTTTGGTTCAGTGCAGGGTGAGTCATTGATATGGGCGAGCTCAATTACACCTACACCATTGATGATATCGAAATGAACCAAAGGGCACTGCAAACGGAAGGTTTAAGTGCAAATTGTAAAATTATTTTGCTCTATACAGGGTGCCCCATTTTTGCAAAGCAGTTTTTAAACAAACTTTTTTAAATGGCACTCTCTGTATATTTCTGCATATTTGGATTTGCCCTTGCTCAGGCATTACAAATTTGTTCAGTTTTTGCAATTCGCTGTAACCGTTCAGAAGTTATTAATTTTTTTTTTAATTATGCGGTTAAAGGCACTCACTAGATAAATCGCAAGGCACTTGGTTTTTAGGTTATTAGGTTGGGACTTTTCTCATGTTTGAGCAATAGGATAGCATATCTTTTGGCGGTAATATCGCCTATCTCCGTTTCGGTATCACCTTGCTGTGACACATTGATTTTTGTAAACTTTGAAGGGCCATAACTTAATCTTTTCAAATAGCACTCCCTCTCTGTTATGTCTTGTTTTTATCAAGCGTCTCATTTCACATCTCTTTACTTTCTATGTTTTTTCTCAAAATATATAAAAAAATAGAATAAATAATATTCATTGCTTATTACAAAAACTATGTACAGTTCTATAGCAAGAGTGTGGACTCTCCAACCCAAAATAAAAAAAAAAAATTAATAACCTGGAATTATTGAGACAATCGGATCAACTAAACACAAAGTAATATGATAAGTAACATAAATAAGAAAAACTCTAACTCAAACAAAGCCAAAATGATACAATATACAAAATATTTATGTGCGGACAGAATAAGGCAAAATAAAGAATAAAAAATAAATAACAATGAATAAAAAAATATCCCCTATTCGTTCAGAACGAAGGCTCGCAAGCTAAGGACATCAGTGACGAAGCTTACCAATCTCTTTGCCCCGGAAGCAGAAATGCCATCAATGTGACTGTACAGTCTGCCCATGTCCGATACTTCACCCAAAAGCCCGCCCCGCAGACCCACGTACAAGGGGCACTCAAAGAAAAGATGTTCCAGCGTCTCCAAACTTCCCAAATTACAAATTGTGCAGAGTTCCTCTGCATTGACTTGGTATGAGACACCATTATAAGTAAATCTGTACTTCTTCTTACAACATAAACGAATTTGAGCTAAGATTCTTATAATTCTGATGGAGATGTCGAAGTGAAGGTACTTGAGGGTAATGGAGAAATCTGAGCGAGGCATTGTCATAGCCGAAAACGGAGAATATCGCGAAGCAGTTTTTTCTCAAAAGTTGATAGTTTTGGAAATGATTTGATTTTTCTAAAAACTGGACAAAAATTTCATCGATTAAACTTACCGTGCAATGAAAATCAACTATTTTTGACAACCAATGTCGAAGTGACTTCTATTGTAGTCACTTTCGAATTTTGACAAGAAATTATCAAGTGAAAATAAAGAATGCTACGGAAAGCCTCTCTGATTATTTCCAGCATATTTTCCCCGATCGTGAACAAAACCCTGAAAAAAAAAATCGGGCTAGTCAAGTCAGGTGACTTCGCAGGCCATGGCACCGGATCAAGTAATCAACTCAAAAATCAAACTAATTCTAAATCCAAACTGCATCAACTGATTCTGACAACCAACGTCAATATGACTTCTATTGTACGTCACTTTCAAATTTTGACAAGAAATTATTATGTATAAATAGTAAAACTCAAAATGACGGAACAAGGAACTAGAATATCATCAATTGAGGTAGTGCAACAAATCAATAGTGATAACATTCACTACTACATTTGCAATCGTAAAAACTGTTTAAAATGACAACATTTCTTGTCAAAATGTGAAAGTGACGTATAATAGAAGCACTTTGACATTGGTTGTCAGAATTGGTTGATTTTCATTGCACGGTAAGTTCAATCGATGAAATTTTTGTCCAGTTTTTAGAAGAACCAAATTATTTTCCAAACTATCAACTTTTGATAAATAGACATAATTGGTAACAAAAATGTAAAATGAGACGCTTGATACAAGTGAGAAATAAAAAATAGGGGGTGCTATTTGAAACATGAAGTTATGGCCCTTCAAAGTTTTCCAAAATCAATGTGTCACAGCCGGCAGTTACCGCCAAAAGATACCCTATCCTATTGCTTAAACATGAGGAAAGCCCCAACCTGATAACCTAAAACCCAAGTGCCTTGTGATTTATTTAGTAAATGCCTACAAACGCATCAATTTTTCGAAAAAAATTAATAACTTCTGAACGGTTGGAGCAAAGTGCAAAAACTAAACGTATTTGTAATGCCTGAGAAAAGGCAAATCCAAATATGCAAAAATGTACAGGGAGTGCCATTCAAGAAAGCTCGTTCAAAAACTGCTCTGCAAAAATAGGGCACCCTGTATAGAGCAGAATAATTTCACAAACTGCACTTTGACCTCCTGTTTGCAGTGCCGTGTGGTTCATTTCGATATCAATAATGGCATAGGTGTAATTGAGCTCGCCCATATCAATGACTCACCCTGTACAAAATGCAGGCAAGCAACTTCTTTTTTTATTGAAATTGCTACCGCTGTTTTTTTTTTCATTCCTTGAATGAGTACATACCGAGAATATAAACTATAAAGTGAACTTGAATTACACGGGGTCGGTTCCACAGAACAGATAATACGAGATTAGTTGATTTGCGATTTTTGTTTTTCAATTTGTAGCTGACTGATGATCAATGGAAATGCTGGTTTATTCCTTAATAATGGAAAGATGATGGGTCTGGTACAGATTTCAGGCATTTTTTGTGAGTAACCACCTAGCATTCACCAGAAAAGAAAGAAAGTTCAGTTAATCTGCAATCAGCCTTGACCGCTGATCATCTTTTTTGTGGAACTGGCGTTAGAAGTCGGATGTGGATACTTGCATTTTGAGAGACAAGTTGATATTCCATCAAATCCAGAGGATTTGTCTTACGATCGACCATAAGCTCGATCGTTTCGCAAAATCCAGCTTTATAAAGGGGAAATAGGACATTGAAAAATTCTTGAAACAGATCTGACCTTATTTATTGATACCAGATACCAATCCATCAAATAAAAACTTATTGGTTGTTCAAGCATTCGTTGAGTTTATCAGAGGAATAGTCGAGTTATCCGACGGAATGATTTCATTAGGAGGAGGAAAGACGACTGATAGCGTGCAATGTCCTTTTCTTATTTTTGGAAAATTCCACTACATTTGGCGAACGGCACTCAGCTTTTTGGTTAGAGCGGGTCGTGGGTTTTTTTCTTGCACGTCACACAACATAAATTCATATCGCGCCAACCAGAAATGTTGGTGTGAAGCTTTATTTCGGGGGAGTCTACCCTGGTTTACCCCAACCCAAACGTGCTATAGTAAGACGTAGCTACTAAGCAAAACTGAAGTAGATGTTAAAGTGAAGGACAACTATTAATTTGAGAGTAATTAAAGAGTTACAACAAAATTTTAGTTTTGACTATTTAATGAAAATTTAGATTGGTTTTGTATAATAATAAATGTTGATATATGAATTTTTAGAAATGTTGAACTGAGTGAAATAATTTCGTATTTATTCGTAGCGTATCGTTGTTAATCCTGAGCCGTCCCGTGACGACAATCCTTGGACGCGAGAAGCTCAATGGTGAGAGCTTATCAAACACACCCCCCGGGCATTTTTGTAAATTAAAGAAACTACAAGCTACGACCTATCTTAAATAGTGACGTCTGTCACAGAAATCTTGGGCCCAAGCAATCGGTGTCAGTTTTTAGGCGCAAACCTTGTGCGGAAATAAAAATTGGTACGTATACTGTTCTCTAAAATACCTAAATTCCTAAGGTTAGTGGATAATTATTGTAAAATTCTCACGGACAGGAGCGTCGCCCTGGAATGTGCCTCGGAAAATATTGCTGTCTCGCTGCTTGGTGCTGACGTCTCGGTCAGATTGCGGACGGAGTCCTATCGAGGAGAATTTCGAGACAATGCGTAGCTCCAGCAGGGACAAGAAGATTTCTGTCGGCGTCACGGCGATGCTGACAAATGCTGACGGGTGTACAGCGTGGTGGAGAAAATACAGATGCGGAAATACAGATGATGGAACCGTTGTTAAAAAGTAAAGATGAATAAAGATGAATGATGATATCGATAAGTAAAGTTGCGTGTACGTCGTCGTGCGGATTTCTCGATCCTGCCTCAGACCTTGCAGACAGATAGACGGAATTTCACGATATTTCGACGTGGACATAATTTGAATACCTAATCAATAAATATCTTACCCCAGCACATCGGGCACTTATTTCAAAGAAGAATCTGGTCAGATCTGGCACGGATGGCCCACCAAAATTCGGAAAATCCACGATGGCCAGGGATTTTTAAATATTCACGTGAATTTTATACGACGTCTCTTTTTCATCGTCTATTGAAAGAAACCCCACTCAAAAACCGTTCGCTTCTATCTCGATGCCTCTGAGCCGAACACCAACTCTTATCGGTTCACGCGCGGTGTATTTGAAATGCCTAGGTACCTACTCTGTAATTTAGTACCTAAGTACCTACGTACCTACATACAAAGTAGACTATACCTCGCGCGGAAAATAAAATCGTTACAAGCGTCTATTTGCCGAATAATGTTACAAAGAACTTAATTTGGAGATGGAAATACCAGCTCTCCAATCTTAAACTTTTTGTTATCATGTGGCGTGATTCAATCCAGCTACTCAATAGGAGATTTGATTTCAAAATGTCGTTCTTGCCTAATTGAGACCTGACACCTTCGCACCCTTGACAATACAATCATTAAAACCTCACACCGAATACCTACCTGCACCTAAAATACCTGTATGCTCTACCTGGATATACCCATACCTATACGCTCTCTCGTTTGCAGGTAGGTAATTAGTCGAAAGCAGGGCAATGCGTGGAAAAAGCCGTGCAATTAAAATCCGAAACGTGTGCCCGTGCGCTTTTATTGTCCAATTTCCAGCAATTTCCATCCAGCAGCCAGCGACCGGGGCGGCCGGGAGCCGAGAGCGCGAAATTCCAGCCGGACCAGAGTGCAGCGTCCTCTGGGAATCGCCGTGATTTTTCCACGGCCAGACGCGATTTAAAAAAGCGCACAGCGAACGCCATCTGTACGCAAGCGGCCCAAGCCGTCGCTCACACACGTGCGACGTGAGTGTAGTGAGTGTACGTAAAGAGGTATGACATCGGGGAGAGGGTTCTCGAACAGGGAGTTCGAGAATTTTTTGTTTTGTTTCGGGAGATGCATGGGGAGAGAACGGAGAGGAGGGAAGCGGGAGCAGAATGAGGGGAACGTGCGGATGCTAGCTCTAATCACGAACAGGGGTTTCACAGGGTGAAGGGTCAAGCCCAGGCGAGTTTCTAGTAATTAGAAGACCTAATTGAGATAAGACTGGAAGCTCAGTTATTACTGAACAAGTTACCGTAACTCGATTCTGGGATTCATTCATGTACAGGACAGGGGAGTGATTATTCTTCTTTTGCATAAAGTACGGCTTACTAAAAGACGAACACGGCAAAATAACTGGGAAATGAAATCTAGGTACGTTCGAGTACGATTACCTATGAACAATTCAACAACAAACATGTACGTATTCAAGTTTTGTCTAACTGGAAGAATTCTGGAAAAGTCCAACAACTTAAAACTTCCCGTATATGAATTTCGCAAGCTATCGATTGGCTCCTCCGCCAATTGTAAGGGTTTGTAGTTTATACCCGAATCGGGGTCTCCAAGTTCGTGGCTCATTTCAAAAGTCGTAGGTAGTCGAAGTGAATATAGTAGCAATTTTCAATATTTTTCTGGCACTCTGGGGGATTTAGAACATCTTGTAAAATCACGTCTTGTACGAGATTATACAAACTTCGAGACAATGACAAACTTAAATTATATCTTCCACGTGCTCAGGAGAAATTTCACACCCCCGATTGTTGACACTACACGCCCATTTCGGAACACCACCCCCCATAATGTGTATACGTAGGTGCGTTTTTAAACACGCAAAACCCAGATGCGGCTCCCGACTTCCCGGTTCCTTGCCGGAATGGGTTTGTGGACAGAATGCGGGGTGTTTCGGAAACCGACTTTACCTATTATACCTTCGCTGCACACGCATTCTGAGGACCCTGTCCAAACACAACGTGGACCGAAAGCTCTCCACCATACCCGGACACGTGTGTTAAAAATTAATGCGTATGTGTCACGTTCCGGTTTATTATTCAAACAAAACTCAAAGTTGTTGCAACTTGTGCAAACGACCAGGTCGTTTACACATCAGGGTTGGTGCAGGAGTTGATTTCTCGTTTGATGACATATCCGTATCAGTATCGGTGACGCCGTAAGTACCTAGTGTGTTTGTGTGTGAGCGTGCCCCTCCGACATCTGTCCGTTTCGTCTCGCAACAATGATGACGACACGTGTTACCTAGGTGGAGGCGCATTAATTTTGAAATTCGTCAATATATTCTCGTGGCATAAAGGAGATTTCAGTTCTAGTTTATAAAGGTAGACTAATTAGGGATATTGATATGGGCACGGTACCTATAGGGAAATCCCACCAAGTTGAAGGGCAATAAAAGTAAGCAGCTTAAAGCGACAGGGTTGGATTCAGCTTTATTGAAGATACACTTCTCGAAACTATCAGAGGATATACCATATACCTTACAGGAGAAGCCTTTTATTCACAATGAGTTAGCAATCGATACATTCCTAACTTTTAAGAAGTTGGAAAGTGAATGATTCCTCACAGATTGGAAAATAATGTCACTTTCGGACCACGGGCGGAAAGTGACGTATGAAGAGAGGTGATCTGATCTAAATACTAAATAGCTGTCGCGGAGCGCGGACTGTTGATGAATGCGTTGTTTGAAAAGGTTGCCTATGCCTACCTGATAAAAACGTTTGACGCAAAAAACTTTGAGTAAAGCCAATTATTTGCATTTAAACTGGATTATTGTGGGAAAAATCCTATACATACCACGGAGTGAAACGTCATCACAGCCTACGGGATTCTATCTCACCTCGACACGCCTCAGTAATATATATTGAATCTCTTGGCTGTAATAAGACGCTCTCCACCTTGGTATGTAATATAATATACTATTACATAATCGTTCTATAGATAGGTACCTACATAAGGCACAAAGTGACACAATCCGTCGTATATAATAACACATACACCAAAAATATGAGTTGTGCAGTATTTGAGTATTATGTATCTAGCTCAGTGGCGGATCCAGGATTTGTGCTAGGGGGGGGGCGCAACACAATGGCGTACCTAGCATATCTGCCACCCGGGGCTAATTATCCTGTGAGACCCCCCCCCCCACACCTAACTTCACACCTATATCTAGAGAATGAGCTGTAAACTGCAGAGACACCCCCAGTGCCGGATTAGGCAATTTTCCGCCCTAGAAATTCAGGGATCGAAAAATGGCGCCCCAGCTTATTGGTGAAATGTTATTTTCAGATTCAGGAAGGCGACTTGCTGACAAAGCGGACAACACCACAAACAGCCACCAATGCCAGAACAGAAGCGCCGCAGGCGAAATTTTTTTAGGCAATTTAACCAAGCATTTAATCCTGCAAATAGAAATGCAGCTGTAGCAAAAATGTCTATGTTTGAGATGTTTGACTAGAGACTCTAAGTGGACCGAAAAATCACACGCAGATGTTGTTTGAGCCGATTTCACCAAGAAAAAAAATTAAAACGTAAAAATGAATTTTCACTCTATAAATTGAAAATCATCAGTCACAGGGATGTATCCTTCCCATATTATGTTCAGCATGACATTATAAGCTCGCAAAAAAAAACCGAAACCGGCTTCAATCTATATCAATTCTACCAAAAAAAATTGAAGATGGAAAATAGTTTTCATTTCACCCTGTAACTTGATGCACAGCAAACGGTCATAAATTTTCAAAAAAAAAAAAAAAAAAAAAAAAAAAAAAAAAAAAAAAAAGTAGAGAAAAATAACAAACTTTCACCCTATATACTGATTTGTAGCAGTCCCAGGGATGCGGACTTTTGGCATGTTGAAGGGGAGACTGAAAGCTTGCCGTGATGAAAAAACCATTTTTGTTTGAATTAATTCCAGCTAAAATTCTATTTCCAATAATACAGAGTGTTTCATGAGGAAACCGACATAGCTTGAGGGTAGGTCCAGTTTTTCTAGAGGAACTAGGATCTTGCTTTGAAATTCTTCTACCCCTTTTCGTTTTCATGCTACAGGGTGAATCATGTATTTTGTCGAAGTTTTTGATGAGTCATATCTTCCGAATGGCTTATTGGATTGGACTGTAGCTAATACATTGCACCATAAAATTGTTCAGAAGTTTCAGGGCCGGACTGATTTTTTTTTATTTTCAAAGTTTTTGTTAGAAAAGTCATATCTTTTAATGTTTTTTTGGGAAACCAGTATCAGATTCAGAAACACCAGAAAAAATGCTACAAGAAACATCCTTCAATTTCTTTGGCACACCCAAAGTCTTCCCAGAAAAAAATATCTTTTGAGTTTTGGATCGGCTGCGATCTAGTGAAAATCAGTCAAGCACGCATTCTTTCACGGATCTTTGAGATGTTCATCCTCTAATTTATTGCTGTCACGGTTTTTTTCACTATTCTCACATTAGTATCACTTGGTACGGCAAAAAAGACAAAAGTCCAAGACCGGAATCAAGTCTAGTAAACATTATTTCTAAAAATCCGATTTTTCAGTATTTAGTTAGAAAATTACAGCACAAAGTTATGGTGAAGTGGCTGAAAAATGCTCTTTTGTCTGCATTTGGAACTTTAAGTCACTTTAAAAACCAGCTAAACAAATTTCTCATTTGTTGATTTCAAGAATACAAAAAATTATTTCCGAAACTTTTCGCGAACAAAATAAAAAGAAGCAAGAATGATAATTATTCAGAAATGTCATTTCAATGTGTAGAAAACGAACAATATCAATTTTTGTGTGTTATGTTTATGTTAATGTTCATCAAATTTCGGAAATAATTTCTTTCTTGTCTGCATTTGGAACTTTAGGTCACTTTAGAAACCAGCTAAACAAATTTCTTATTTTGTTGATTTCAAGAATACAAAAAATTATTTCCGAAATTTGTTGAACATTACATAAACATAACATACAAACATTGATATTGTTCGTTTTCTACACATTAAAATTACGTTTCTAGATAATTATCATTCTTGCTTCTTTTTATTTTGTTCGCGAAAAGTTTCGGAAATAATTATTTGTATTCTTGAAATCAACAAATGGAGAAATTTGTTTAGCTGGTCTCTAAAGTGACCTAAAGTTCCAAATACAGACAAAAGAGCATTTTTCAGCAACTTCACCATAACTTTATGCTGTAAATTTCCAACTGAATACTGAAAAATCGGATCTTTTGAAATAATGTTCACTAGACTTGATTCCGGTCCTGGACTTTTGTCTTTTTTGCCGTGCCAAGTAATACTAATGTGGAAAAGTAAAAAAAAACCGTGACAGCATTAAATTAGAGGATAAACATCTCAAAGATCCGTGAAAGAATGAGTGCTTGACTGATTTTCACTAGATCGCAGCTGACCCAAATCTCAAAAGATATTTTTTTCTGGGTAGACTTTGGGTGTGCCGTAGAAATTGAAGGATGTTCCTTGTAGCATTTTTTCTGTAGTTTCTGAATCTGATACTGGCTTTGCAAAAAAACATCGAAAAATATGACTTTTTCAACAAAAACTTTGAAAATAGAAAAAATCAGTCCGGCCCTAAAACTTCTGAACAACTTTATGGTGCAATGTATTCAGTCCGGATGCTAGTTGAAAGTACCTTGCATTTTTTGATGAGAAGATGCCACTCGGTAAAAATGTTCCATGCATCGTACTCTTCCGATCCAGAAAGGTAGCCATCAGCGCTATTCATGCCGGCGGCGTATACAGGGTGATACAGAAAAAAAAAGTTGAAAAATTATATTTGATTAACCAAAACATGTGGAGACGTGTAACTCACCACATACATTAACTATTTTATGCTCATGAAGTCACAGCAAACTGTTCTTGATTACCTTGAATCGTCTTTGAAATGTAGGGGAAAACAAGATAAAAAAACAAGAACACTCTTTTTCCCATAAATAAATAATTCTTCGAGATATTGACACAATACTTTGTATTTCTACAAAAAGTAATGTTAGAAATGATATTAGCTGGGTAGCCAGTTTCTAGGCCAACTATTTCCAGAAATACTATTGTCAACTTTTTTTTCCTCTTGAGCACCATCTTGAATCTGCCTTGTGAGGCATCGTTGAAAAAGTGATTGGTTATTATAATAATGGTAACATGAAATCATTGCATCACAAAAACAACCTCCTCATCGTAATTTAGTGACCTCTTCAGCGGGAAAGAATTGTCATTCACGTATTTTTTGGCTCTTCAAAGCTTTAGTGCCCATGATGGCATTTGCAACATCTGGAATGGTGAAATATGTTACGCATTATGAACCTTGATGTACTTTGAGGTAGTCTACCAAGTTTCACCATTATCAATTGTGAGGTTTGTTCTTAAAAGCTGTTTGAACAAAATTTGTGTCGTTTTTTTATGAAAAATTCAAAATATTGGGTCTTTCACCCTTACTTGATCTCTCACTGAGGATAGCCTGGAACCGAAAGTCTCGGAATTTTTTATGATAATGTTTCAGTTGGAAGTGCTCTTTAATGTTAAGTTGTCAAAAATTGCATAGTTGCGTTCAGATTCCAGACAGAGAGCGTCAAAGAAATTCATGCAGTAAAAAAAGACATAAATTACAGTAGAGAGAAAACTAGCCCAGAGCTAGACTAAAAGCTGTTTGGAGACCTTGCTTTTGAAAACATAGATGTGCAATTTGGTACACTGTTAGAGCCTTAAGTTAGTAATGTTTCAAGCCTTTCACCCACGCTTGAGAGTCTCACAGAACCTGTGTATTGCGGGAAGCCTATCTAAAAGGGACATTTCCGGGATTTCTCCGTTGCATTAAAAGTTGTGTCTTTTTTCACTGCATGAACTTCTTTGTCGCTCTCTGTCTGGAATCTGAACGCAACTATGCAGATTTTGACAACTACACATTGAAGAGCAGTTCTCAGTGAACCATCAGCATAAAATTTTTGCAGACTTTCGGTTTCAGGCTTTCCTCAACGAGGGATCAAATGAGGGTGAAAGATCCAATACTTTGCATTTTCCACAAAAAAATTAATAAAATTTTGTTCAAACAGCCTTTGAGAACAAACCTTTCAATTGATGATTGAAAAACTTGGTAGGCTACCTCAAAGTACATCAAGGTTCATAATGCGTAACATATTTTACCATTCCAGATGTTGCCAATGCTATCATGGGCACTAAATCTCCGAAGAGTCAGAAAATACGCGAATGGCAATTCTTTCCCGCCGAAGAGATCACTAAATTATGACGAGGAGGTTGTTTTTACGATGCAATGATTAAATATTACCATTATTATGATAACCAATCACTTTTCCAACGATGCCTCACAGGGCAGATTCAAGATGGTGCTCAAGAGGAAAAAAAAGTTGACAATCGTATTTCTGGAAATAGTTTGCTTAGGAATTGGCTACCCAGCTCATATCATTTCTAACAATACTTTTTGTGGAAATACCAAGTATTGTGTCAATATCTCTAAGAATCACTTATTTATGGAGAAAAGAGTGGTTTTGTTTTTTTTTCTGTTTTTCCCCTACATTTCAAAGACGGTTCAAGGTAATCAAGAGCAGTTTACTGCGACTCTATAAGCATAAAACAATCAATGTATGTGGTGAATTACAGGTCTCCACATGCCACGGTTATTTAAATATAATTTTCCAACATTTTTTTTCTGTTTCACCCTGTATACGCTGCCTGCATGGATGGCGCTGATGGCTACCTTTCTGGATCGGAAGAGTATGATGCAAAGAGCATTTCCACCAAGTAGCATCTTCTCATCAAAAAATGCAAGGTTCATTCCATTTTATGCAACTAGCATCCGGACTAATTAGCTATCATTAGGAGATCATACCTATCAAATTTCAGTTCAATTCAATAAGCCATTCGGAAGATATAGCTCATCAAAAACTTCGACAAAATACATGATTCACCCTGTAACATCAAAACGAAAAGCGATAGAAAAATTTCAAAGCGAAATCCTAGTTCCTCTAGAAAAACTGGACCTACCCTTAAGCTATGTCGGTTTCCTCATGGAACACCCTGTATAAGTACTACTTGTACTAGACCCGGCTTTCCACATCGGCACACCGGCCAGTTTTTTCCGGGTATTGTATCTATAATTTAAGATTCAAAAGAATTATACAATTACAATAATTGAGTCTCTCCGATTATGCCGAAAGCCGAAGTAACAAGCAACTCATCCAGAAGCAACCTTAAGTTTAATACCTAATTGAACAATCATATGTATAATTATTCGAGAAGATAGGTAGGTATAATGGCTTTTCAGTTTTGACTGTCGTCGTTTTTGGAATCTTATGTACCATTTAGTCTGTTTTTCATCGAATATTTATTGTGTTAGGCAGGCAGGCACTCCGGCAGGTAGGTGAGTTGGTGTGTTTTATGATAGTGAGTATGGATACCAGATGTGAATTCTTTGTTTGTCGCGGGCGAGAAGAAAGGCGCAGGGGGCGCGTTTTGTGTGATGTTTTTGGAAAGTTTATTAGGGTAGTTTGATACGTGTTGTGTGAATATAGAAGAAGGCCACCGGCCACCAGCCACTGACTCGATGGGTTGACTGAGTGGTATTTGTGTACATTGAGAGTCGAATAGTAATACGCGTAGTGAAAGATACTCGAGTGAATATTGTAACATGGAAAAGCATCCTGACAATCTAAGAGCAATAATTGCAACCCTTAGTTTAGTCCAGGGGGGGGGCGCGCGCCCCCTGCGCCCCCCCTCTGGATCCGCCACTGATCTAGCTTGACCATTAGTTGTCGGAGTAGTGTGAAAATACCGGATCATCAGCAGGAATAGTACCTTTCATTATCCAGCGCGCCATCAGCGCGCACACTCGTCTTCTGTCTTCTGAAGTAATGGTGTCAAATACAAAATTTGCGAACAAATACTACAAAATGGCGTAATAAACCGCCATAGAGTTGAAAAATACGCGCCGCAGCGAATAGGGTAATAGGCTAGAGGTTAATACACACTAGTGATTACTTATTTTTCATCAAAAAGTCCGCATATTGTTCATCAAATTATAAATAACTGCGTTTTACATTGATCGGATGGCGTACGCAACCCATGATGCAACCCTCACCAACTCTATTTCCAGTTTGACAAGCAACGGCCGTGACGGCCGTGACTTTTCGCTGCTGTCTACTGTCAACGTCAACTGTTTATTCGCCATTTTGAAGTTCGCTCCGAGTGTCGTACGTTTGTAAACAAGTGGGCCGCTATTCTTGAATCGTGTGAGAAAAGTCCCTGAGAGTTTTATATAATCCGTACTACACTTCTGTAGCGAAAGTTGCCTAAAATCCAAGATTTTAGGCAACAGATTTCAGGCAACATTCGCTACATCAGTGTAATGCGGAATGTATTTTACTCCCAGAGGCTTTTCTCACACGATTCAAAAATAGCAAGGATAACAGTTATTTATGATTTAATGAACAATGCGGACTTTTTGACGGAAAATAAGTGATCACTAGTGTGTATTAACCTCTAGCCTATTACCCTGTTCGCTGCGGCGCGTATTTTTCAACTTTGTGGCGGTTTTTCTTGCGATTTTGAAGCATTTGTTCGCAAATTTTGTATTTGACGCCATTCGAGCATGCGCGCAAGTTGAAATTTGGCGCAAGCGTTGGGTATACCACTATAATGAAAGTTACTATACAGCAAGCATATGGCCCCCCAATTCTTGTGACCTGACACCACTGGACTTTTACCTCTGGCCTCACCTGAAAAATTTCATTTTCAAAGAGCCAGTAAATAACATAAAGAGCTCAGGGCGAGCATCTTACAAAAATGCCTGGAAATTAACAATAATCTGCAGGAACCAATCAACGTTAGCGGTGCGGTGAGACGGAGAGTTCGGCTTTGTTCAGCTCAGGAAGGTGGAGATTTCAACAATTCCTGTAGGTTTCCAATTCTCACAAGTTTGAGTTACCTTTAATAAAAGTTTGGCTGTATTCTTTCTTAATATTTGATTTGACAGAAGCCACCGTACGCGTACGTCAAATTTGACGTTTAACGAAGGTCATATAAACCATGCTGCGACATACGTCTTGGAATTCACAGCCTGCTCTAAATAGGAATTCATTTGATCACACGATAGATATACACACATCAAAAGAATCTAGGGGACAAGCAAATTCAGACGATATCTAAGCCTGACACTTTGACCCTCTTCATATTCATCGTTTGTGAAGATTTTAGCAAAAATATTTGAAACTGAATAGCTAGTTCATTAAATTTGTAAATACACACATCAAAAGAATCTAGGGGACAAGCAAATTCAGACGATTTCTAAAATCATCAAAACTTTTGATTTCCTTAAGCGATTTCATATCGGTTTTCAGTGTTCGATTGTCCAATCTTTCGTTTTCATGCCTTGATCACGTCAAATACGTACAATGTTTCATAAGATTGCTACAGGGTGATCAATGGAACAGTGTAAAAGAGCCGAAAGTTCAGTACGAGCGCGATTTCCCAAAAAAAAGAATTTCATGCATTCCAATAGCACAGTTATGAAGATCGGTGTTTCAGCTTCAGTAACGTTTTCGAATTTTGAAAATCGAAGGTGAATTGCTAAAGATATTGATCATTTTGTGCCGCCGTGTTGAATTTCCAAGAAAAAAGAAAGTGGTCCGATTTCATTGAAACTTGGAACACACTCATGTCTAGTTCAAGTAATTGGAATTTCAAGGTCAAATGTCACTTTCGATCACTTTCGAGCCGCTATATCGAACTGTTTACATAAATGATTTAATTTGAATGGAACTTGAAACACACTAAAATCGAATCATTTACATAAAAGTTTAAAATGGCGGCTTGGAAGTGACCGAGAAAGACATTTGACCTTGAAATTCCAATAACTGAAACCAGACATGAATGTGATCCAAGTTTCAATGAAATCGGATCACTTCTTGAGAGTTCAACATGGCGGCACAAAATGATCAATATCTTTTGCAATTTACCTTCGATTTTCAAAATTCAAAAACGTTACGGAAGCTGAAATACCAGTTCTCATAACTGTGCTATTGAGATGCATATAAATTTGTTTTTGGGAAATCGCGCTCGTACTGAACTTCCGGCAATTTTACACTGTTCCATTGATCACCCTGTAGAAACTTTATTAAACATTGTTCGTATTCGACGTGATCAAGACATGAAAACGAAGGATTGGGCTATCTAACACTGTAAACAGACATGAAATCGCTGTCGGCAATCAAAAGTTATGATGATTTTAGAAATTGTCTGAATTTGCTTGTCCCCTAGATTCTTTTGATGTGTGTACATAAGAAACCATCAGGCAGTAGGAAAGATGAGAGTAAGTAAGTATGCCACGTGTATTGTTTTTCTTACAGATTCTAAATAGAGGGTGGTGTTGGTTGGTGATTCGGTTGAGTATATCTCTGTTATGCAATGCAGACGTTTCATGTCACTTGAAGTATTATTTAATTTTGATTTGAAGCATATTTTAATAGAAGGTGTCCAATAAGATATCGCTAATGCATTTTTTCCAACAAAAAAAAAACACAAATCATTAGGGCGATTAAGGATTTCTTAGGGCTTGCAGTATATTGTTCAACTGACTGAGTAGACCATTCCCAGCATTTTTCAGCCGTTGGTATTGAAACATCAACGCCTTTTTTCATGAATTAGTGTTTCTCAAAAAAATGTCATTCACCTATATCTTTTTGCCTTCAAAAAATGATGAATCGGACGTAGAATTTTTTAGGACTTTAAGCATGTTGCCAACTAACCGAGGAAACCATTTCCAGCAATTCTCAGCTGTATTTGAACTTCAGCGTGTATTTTGATAGATAGTTTTCAGAAAAATGTCATTTCCACCTCTTTGCCTCAAAAAAAAAACGATGAAGCGAACATAAGATTTTTTAGGACTTTCAGTACCTATGTTGTTCAACTGACCAAGGAGACCATTTCTAGCAATTTCCAGCTCTAGTGAAACTTCATCGTGTGTTTTGATAAAATGTTTCCAAAAAAGTCACTTATATCTCTTTGCCGCAAAAAACAAAACGATGAAGCGGAACTAGGATTTCTTAGGGTTTTTCAGTATGTTGTTCAACTGACCAAGAAGATCATTTTCAGCAATTTTCAGCTGTGTGGAAGATTCAAAGCGTAATTTTTAATGAATCGTTTCCAAGACAATGTCACTTACACCTTTGTTTGCGGCCAAAAAAAAAACGATGAAGCGGACATGGAATTTTTTGGAACTTTTAGTACCTATGTTTTTCAACTGACCGAGGAGACCATTTTCATCAATTTTCAACTGCATTGGAACTTCAGTGCGTATTTTGATGATTAGTTCCCAAAAAAATTTCCCTTATGCCTTTTCGCCTTGAAAAAAAAAAGATGAAGCGGACGTAGGATTTCTTGGGACTTTCAGTATGTTGTTCAACTGACCAATGAGACCATTTCCAGCAATTTTTTGCCTCATTTGAAACTTCAGCGTGCCTTTTGGTGATTAATTTGAAAAAAAAGTCACTTATGCCTTTTTTCCGCCAAAAAACGATGAAGCGGAACTAGGATTTCTTAGGATTTTCGATATTCTGTTCAACTGACCAATAATGTTATTTTCACCAGTTGCCGGACTTAGGTTTTTTTTCCAGGTCAGAACCTGAAATGCCTGGGCTATACCTATTAACACGTAAGTCTACATGATGAAAAAAAATTATCAAAATCGTTTGTGCAAGTGAAAATGGAAATTTGATGCTATCTACGATGATGCTGACCGAATCAAAGAGAATTGAGAAGTCTCATTTTTGTTAGAACATAAAATGAGACACTAGAGAATTTCAGGAAGAAGGGGAGTGAGGCTGAAATGTGTAAGAATATTTTCTCCAGAGAGGAAATTTATTTGTCTTTAATTTGATGTTTCGCAAGGTAGATGGTGTCACTTGAAATCTCGAAGTTGTGGTGGGTGGCGGCAAGGAGGTCTAAGGTGGAAATTCGTCAATATATGTTTTAGTTGTCCCCCTTCAAATCGGCAATTTTTGCTCAAGAACTTTTACCAGGAATCGGGAGTTATTAGAAGTGGATAGTTTTCAAATTATCACCCGGCATAATGTCAAGTCAAATCCTAGTGATTTTATTGATGTCATACATGTTATTGATGATGACATTTTGCGAGCGGTCAGGCCACCCCATTGGCTCAAAATTGAATTTTGACCAATGATTAATCTCGCATAGTAATTCTCAACGCGATTTTCGTCGTATGTCGAAGGATTTCGAGAATCGCGCCCCTGGTGGCAAATATGGTGAACCCGCTCACAGCCAAGTTCTTTCTGGAGACGGCTTTAGGCATATTGTTTTGCCTTAATTACGGCGAGAACGTTCGATGAGAGTCCGAAGTTCTTGTCGCAAATGAAGACTAGGTATTATACCAAAAAAAATCTAGATTTTTCACATAAAATCGATTTAAACTTCGTCTTGTTGAGAATTTTTTATGCATATTCACATGAGCGATCAAGTTGAGGTTTCCCCCGACATGTGACCTTTGCAAGTTTCATCTTGAAAGCTCCACTTGAAAAGAACAAAATTCAATACCACGTAAATTTAGTCGAGAAAATTACGAAATACTGCAGTAGGCGACGTTGCAGAATGCTGTTTTGATCTGGTAAGCGCATCAATAATTATCAATTCTGTCAACTCAGGATGAGCAAAATACCATTCAGTGGGGTTGGTAGCCATTCCTATACGGCATTCGATGATACAGAAAATTTCTTTTGCATGACTGTTCTATAAGGCCCAACGAACGATATTAGAAGGGGAAGCACAAAAGCTTCCCCTTAGAGGGGCCGCAGGGGGCCCTGTCAAGTTGACGGTCCAAGAACTCCTACCAATTTATCTTTCAATTTCGTTGTATCACTCAAATGGGGATGATGTGACTCCATTGTGAATCTCGATGGCATTGGTCGCCATGGTCATTCATCCTTCATGCTTGAAAAAATAATTTCTTCGGGAGGTCAGAGAAATCACTTTTTATTTTTTTAAACATACAAGAGGATGCGAAGTTGGCATGTTTTGTGTCTTAACCTGTTATTTGGCATTCCCAAGATCCTATTATGAAGTCAATTTTTCAAATTCTCGATTTTGGGTTGATTGGTAGGCTAAGAAGTAGGTATTTTTCAACATCCAGTTCAGACGTAATTTTTTCAGTGTCCAACTGGAGGTTATTGAAATAATCGCAGGGGTGGATAGACTGGACTATTTTCCTGATATAATGTCGAGGAAATCAATCTCAAACTGCACATGGAGAGTACACAAGTTATTTTTCTTTCGGTCGGTCGAATTGCGATGCCTACCTACTACGCCCGTCAGGGAGAACGCTGAGCATCGCCAGACTAAACTAGTATGAAAACAGCCTAAACGATTTCAAAACTGCCGGAAACACTCATTATGTGGTTCGACATTCAATTCTGAGTCAGCACTCAGAGTTTTAGTCAGTTTTGAATTTGTTTAGGCTGTTTTCATACCAGTTTAGGCTGGCGATGCTCAGCGTTCTCCTTGACGGGCGCAGTAGGCATCGCAATTCGACCGACCGAAAGAAAAATAATCTGTGTACTCTCTATTCGCGGTTTATGATTGATTTTCTCGACATTATGTTCAGAAAATAGTTCAGTGGATCCACCCCTGATGATGATTTCAATAACCTCCAGTTGGACACTGAAAAAAGTTTGTCTGAACTGGATGTTAAAAAATACCTACTTCTTAGCCTACCAATCAACCCAAAACTGAGAATTTGAAAAATTGACTTCATAATAGGATCTTGGGAATGCCAAATAACAGGTTAAGACACAAAACATGCCAACTTCGCATCCTCTTGTATGTTTAAAAAAATAAAAAGTGATTTCTCTGACCTCCCGAAGAAATTATTTTTTCAAGCATGAAGGATGAAAGAGACATGGCGACCAATGCCATCGAAATTCACAATGGAGACACATCATCCCCATTTGAGTGATACAACGAAATTGAAAGATGGTTTGGTAGAAGTTCTTGGACCCTCAACTTGACAGGGCCCCCTGCGGCCCCCTTAAGGGGAATCTTTTGTGCTTCCCCTTCTAATATCGTTCGATAGACCTTGCAGAACACTCATGCAAAAGGAATTTCCTGTATCATTAAATGCCGTATAGTACCGTTTTTTAATGTGTACCGACCCCATTAATTGCAAGAGAACAAAAAATGTTTTTGTAGAATAACGCCCAAATACACACTCAGAAGTGGGAGTGTGAATTTTTATCTTGGTAATTAGATGTTTATCCAGACACTTGGGCCAGGAGAATGGCAAGTGCATACCTTGGTGGGAATAAGTTATCATAAAATCAATAAGAAAGGAGAAGAAGGAAAAGAAAGCGAAAAGCAGGACTTCTGTCGGATCGGATACGAAACAATTTCACGGAGACCTTTTCTGAAAAAAATTATTTCAAATAAGTTACCCATCACACTACTTCAGAACTGTCGCAAGAAAAATCTATTGAACTTTGAAAATACACCAAACTAGAAGAGAAATTCAAGACAATGAATGAAGTTGCCAAAACTCCTTGGCAAAAATGTTGAAAAAATAAGGATCAGCCTGAATTGGCCGAAAAAAGATCGGTGTGACATTTGCTGCCAATACAAGAGAGAAAGGAACTTCAAAATGAGACCAGTCTGATCTTCAAGGCTACAACATTTACTTATTTCTGCTTGATTCGAATAGGTATTTCAAGGGTGACGATCGAGGTGACGATTCACAGTGAAGGAGAGACCGTGACATACCATGAGTGAGGGAGAGATAGAGATAGAATTTTTCTTTTGCGGTTTCGGCGCTGCCAATGTTCCAAATGCAAAAAGAAAAAAACAGGTATTTCTAAAATTGGATTTGCTAGTCCAATAGTCATTTTTATATATTTACAAAAAATGTGGAAATTTTTTTGGAGAATTTTTAAATGAAAAATAAAATTGCTATTCGCGAGGCTGTTAGACTAGACAATCCAATTTCAGATACCAGTTTCCCTGGTCAGTTTTTCTCTCGAAGCAATGATAACAATGGAACTGTAGGAAGAAAAATAACATTTTGGGACGTCACTCTTGAAATGCTCCAATGATGAAAGGCCTGTCGTTATTCATTCTGATGGTTGGATCTATCAAAATAGAGACAATATAATGTCAGATGACCTTCTGCATGCATAGTTTTGAGAAAATCCTAATCTTCAAATCCTACCTCGGGTTCCACCAAACTTTTATCAGCGCGATAACTTTATCAGTCTCATATATAAGCAACTGGCCATCCTATTGGCTGGTGTATAGCAACTATCAGAGTGATAGATTTAATCTGCTCTTAAAATTTTGGTGGAACCCGAGGCTAGTCTTTCAATTCTCGGATAAAAATCACCACCAGGCTTCCAAGAACTAGTCGGAAAGAAATTGTGGTGCCACAACAGATTTTTTCACACTTCAAAGTGAATTTTCACAGAATAAAGTGCAAGTCATTACAAGTTGGGAGATGATGGTCTGGGAACCAGGGTCGTTCTGCGCTTTCTGTTGTGGTAGAATGTTGCATGGTACTTTCCAACAAGGTTTGGAGGAAAACTTAATATTTTTCGGGATTTAGTAAGAAATGAAATAGTGAAGGTATGATACTCAGTTTTTCTACATTAAGTTCAACATGGATATTAGAATTCAGATAAAATTTATCAGGAAGAAATAATACGGCAAAACGTTCTTCAGAGGTTTTTTATTTGGAAGCAGTGATAAGCGAAACGAAAAACCGTTCATTTATGCTTTCGAATCGGCCGAGTGCCAGTCGATCTGGTATTTTATTCAGCGAAATTCATTAGTTACATACAATTTTCTCGTTATTATTTAATCAGGAGGTAAGGCAATTATATTAGAGTTGTTTTAAATATATTTTTCTGCATAGGTTCTTATTTCAGAGCACCAAGCCAATTTCCAGTTCGAAAAGTACCCACGGACAACAACTGTTGGGAATCTAACATCACTCAGCAGATGCGGACGTTCAGACCAAACCTTCCACTCATCTTATTTTGTCTATTTTGCTGATATTTCATACTGCAATTCACTAAATATTTATTACTAGGTCTAGTTCTATCGGTCATTAACTACTCATATATTTTTTGTTCAGATGTGATACATCCTGGTCTCTTCGAATAATCTGAACTAACAACTGCTTGTTGGTCAACCAATCCCAGATAATCAGGACATGCATCCCTACTGCATGTAACCGACAGGTGCCGGTTCTTCTTCCCATCGGTCGGCGCCATTCTTCTCAATCCACAATTCAAAAACAACTTGTAAGTATTCCTGTATAAACTTGTAGCTCAAGATGGCGTCGCTGCGAGATATTTTATCAACTAATTCCCGTGTATATTTGCAGATGCAAGTTGCTCTTGCTAGAGTATTTGGCTTTCCTTCCTTTTCCGCTTTTGTTCCATGGTCGATATCGGGTAACCAACGTAATCCATCGATGGAAGCGCTGGCATATCCAGTTTTATCTCATTGAAGTTGAAGTCCTCATCTTTCAGATAGTTGATGGTAGTTTGATGTTCCATCTTAAACTTGCGTGGAGCACTGTTGTACAAAAATTTTACGTAAGAAAATGTCGACTGCGTAACTCAGGTGTGTGAACAAAACTGATTTGGGACAGAAACCAGCCAGTTGGCTAGAGCTGGGATATGGAACATCGCTTGCAGCGTTGCGTTCAAATAGCACGTGTTGCCAATGTTGAACATACCGGCGCCAACACTACAATCGCCGCTATCTCTCCAACCCAACTGAACGGATTCTCAAGGAAACGGCTCCATCTTTGGCGATTCCAAGTGAGAAAATGGCGACTGCGTAACTCAGATGTGTGAACCAAACTGATTTGGGACAGAAATAAGCCAGTTGACTAGAGCTGGAATATGGAACAACGCTACAGCGTTGCGTTCAAATAGCACGTGTTGCCAATGTTGAACATACCGGCGCCAACACTCCAATCGCCAATCTCACCTGAATTTTGACAATTGGGAGCGTGTACGATCTGTTCTTCCACAGAAACCAGCCAGTTGGCTAGAGCTGGAATATGGAACAACGCTTGCAGCGTTGCGTTCAAATAGCACGTGTTGCCAATGTTGAACATACCGGCGCCAACACTCCAATCGCCGCTATCTCTCCAACCCAACTGAACGGATTCTGGAGGAAACGGCTCCATTTTTGGCGATTTCAAATGAAAAAATGTCGACTGCGTAACTCAGGTGTGTGAACCAAACTGATTTGGGACAGAAACCAGCCAGTCGGCTAGAGCTGGAATATGGAACAACGCTTGCAGCGTTGCATTCAAATAGCACGTGTTGCTCATGTTAAACATACCGGCGCCAACACTCCAATCGCCGCTATCTCTCCAGCCCAACTGGACGGAATCCAGAGAAAACAGCTTCATCTTGAACTTGCTTGGAGCACTGTTGGACAAAAAATTCACGTAAAAATGTCGACCGCGTAGCTCAGGTGTGTGAACCAATCTGACTTGGGAAAGCAATGATCCTGGTTTATGAGGGCTCTTCAGCTATTTTTGTGCACCTTTCTCAGGTTGGTACAAACAGTACAGTATCCTTTCAATTCTTTCTCCACGTATGTACTTTGACTGATTTATATTGTTTTCTGTCCCTTGTAGACACACCACTTCATGTGGACGTTTCATCGCGAAGGGCTTACCAAGTATAATAATGAAATACAAATAGAAAATCAATATAAATTTTGTATGTTACTAATTGTGGACGTGACAGGATGGCGAAGCCTAGCAACTGGAGGTATCACACTCAATCGTCAACCGCGCCGTGAAAATAAAACAGAGAAACAATGTAAAGCAGCGCAGGGAAGAAGAAAAATATGAATCTTGGATATTGGAAGATCTTGGAAATGTTATTCCGTTGAGCTCACGAAGCAACAACATTCTCATTCCACCTTCAAAACCAGGTAGCCTCCAAATATATGGTTCAGGGGTGTTGTCCTCTGCAGCTTCTGATCCATCCTTTTGGAATGGACCAGCAAAAAGAAGGAGAAAAGGAACTCCAGAGCTTCTACAAGTGAGGACATAACGATGATATTGAATCAAAACAAGTTAGTGATTGAATGTCTTGGACTAGGTATCAATGACCACGGTTTCTATATCAGCATGCACAGAGACGATGAGCTATGGTAGAGGGACCGTGGCCATTGATGCCAAAAGGCCAATAACTATTTGAATTGTGGAATTATGGTATGAAATGTCAACAAATTAAAACTTACTGTTTTGTGATTTATTGAAGCTTTCTGAATATTTTGTTCAAGGTATGTATGAATGCCGTGACATAATCGGACGTCGTTGGCACTAATTTTGAACGATTTAATGATTTTTGTTGACAGATTTTTGAAGATATATCCTCCCATCATTGGAAATAGAATTTCTCTTCGCAAATCCTTCCACGCTGACTGATGTCCATTGAAAATGCTCCAGGATTTCGCATCAAAATTTGAACCATGCAGAACAAGTACCCACTTTGAAAATCCAAGAGGTGTGCAAAAGTCACTATAAGAAATCTGAATGACTGGGAGATACGTATTGGTGTTATTCCAGATAGAAAAGTTGTTCAAGAAAACTGAGTATAATTCAGGTGAATAATATGGCAAAACAAATATAATATTGTTGAAACTAAAGTTTGTAACGTTGAGTTTGTTACGTAAGAGATAAGTAGATTATTATTTACACTGGAATTATGTATAAAATTGATGAATAAAATTAAATAAAAATATTGCGGATTTTTGATTTTCTCAAACACTTGCACATTTTCAGAGCTTTTGTAGAAGTTATTAGTGATTAGCTGCAGTCAAATCCATTTATATCCAATATCATGGCGATATTGATGAGCCTTTTTTCTGAATAATTTATTATGCTGAAGATATTTTCGGAAAGTGTCAGTACTTTTATTAAATTTGAAAGGCGATCCACTTTTTTGCAAAAACTGCTGGGGTATTTTTGCTAACATCCATGCCAAAGGGTACCAGCAGATTCACCTTCTCACGATTTTTTTCTTGGAAGTCGTTGTGATTTCTTTCGATATCCCGAATTTCCTTTGACTTCACCTGATATCCCTTAATTTTCAATAGATCCCTCAATGATTTTCTTTGAATTACTCGCTGGATTTCTTCTGATTCAGGTACCCTAAAATTCCTCCCATTCACTCCTAATCTCGCCTGATTCCTCTGCGCTTCCTTCAGTTTTACCTGTATTCCTCCGATATCCTGTGATTTCCCTATAACTTTTCTCAACTTTACCGGATTTTCAGACAATTTCTTTCAAATTTTTAACATTTTCAGCTTTCCACTTGAAAAGCCCAGAATTTCTGGCCCGACTTATCAAAACCGGACTCAAATTATAGGTCTTGAATTGAAGCCCTACCGTGGGTTCCACAAAACAGATAATACGAGATTAGTTGATTTGCGATTTTTGTTTGTCAATTTGTAGCTGACTGATCAATGCAAATGCTGGTTTATCCCTCAATAATGGAAAGATGATGGGTCTAGTACAGATTTCAGGCATTTTTTGTAAGTAATCACCTAGCATTCAGCAGAAAAAAGTTCAGTTAATCTGCAATCACCCTTGATTTCTGATCATCTTTTTTGTGGAACTGACAACTAGTTGATGATTTTCACAATGAGATTATTTGGAAGAAGCCTAGAGGTTTTTCCGGGAGATTCTAAATGTCCCTGACAACTTTTCACTTTTTTGTTGAACTTTTGTAAAAGATGTTTCAAGTTTCGTTGGATCTTTCTCTCAAATATCAACTTTCCACCCAAAGGGACGTCCCATACAAGAACTTTCGTTCATTGCTTGCTACTCGCCGGGAAAGTTTTGGGGTGACACAACCGTTTTTTCTTGCGATTTTCATCTATTTCTTCTGATTTATGTTCAATTCATTAAAATTTCTTTCGGTATCTGAATAAAAAGAGTATTTATCATTCGAAAGATATTTATAAGTAGGTACCTTCAAATAATGCCCAGCTCTGTCACCCAGTAAATTATTCTGTACAGTTCAGCATCCTAATAACAAAGATACAGCCCTTCAAAGTTCACTTTTTTCTGATTTCGGAAATTCGTAACAAATCAGTGCCAGTAGCGCGAAAAATAGGGAGAAGAGAGGTCGACTTGCTTCAAGGTCTTGGGGGACACTTCACAAAACTCTTCATCATTCAAAATTTACGTTTTGCAAAAATATGAGTCTGATGGGGCTTCGTATACTTTGGAACAGGCCGTACATTCTCCAATACCTACGTAGATATTGGGGCTATAAAGGATGTTTCAAAAGTACCGCATTTCGCATCCAGTATAGAAATCGCTTCAGAAGACGAGAAAAATTCGAAAAAAAAAACATTGACGGTTATTTTTCAGATATTGGGATTTCACCTTCCACTTTTCCGTTATTTGGAGTGATTTCAGGTAACTAAATATTTGTGCTAAACTTATCATGCATTAATATGAATTTCATAAACATGAATTTCTGTTAAAGAAACAGGGTGAATCATAAATCACAAAAAAGCATTTCTCTAATAATGCCAGTACAATTTTCCACAGGTTCCAAAAGTAATTTAAAACATGATACTCATGAATGACTAATTTCGTTTCTATAGACGAATTTTGATTGGTGGTTTCTTGAAGAAATTTTCGAGATTGATGAATCGCTCTGTGATAAAATAGAAGTTCCGTACAAACCCAGTGGTTGGACTCTGAATGCGATACATTTGAGATCCCCTGTAGTATGTATATATTTAAGTAGGCAATAAAAAAAATACAAACAAAAATTAATCTGATGTTTCTTTGCTACCTCCATGGACATAATTTAACAATTTTTTCTGCTCATGTTGTACCTACTCACTCATTTATTTATTCATTTATTCATTCATTTCTCCATAACATTCAACAAAGGAGTCTCGTAGGTAGGGAGAGTACTTGTATTATTATTTTTTTTTTTAAATAGTTATTGTGCTGTTCATCACTAATCACTATACATATAGAGGCTGAATCAGTTTGAAAAAATTCACCCCAGGGATAAGAGTCTCCTCATTCTCCTGATTCAGAAAAATATAGTCATAGGTAGTTACGTTCATTCATACGTCATTATTTTCTGTTCCCCAAAAAAAAGACAGGGTGTCGAAGTTCACTTTTTTCGATTTTTAAAAATTTGTAACTTGCAAACTATCTGACCAAATCAGTTTAAATTCAGCACAGCCTCATTTGTCGGAAAAATCTGCCTACTTGCGGAATTCCGAAAGAATCCAAGAGTGGAGGGTTATTTCATTAGTTTGGAAGCATCTGAAGATTTTGAATTAATGCTCTCTCCAGAACTCCTAGGTCACTGATTGAGTTCTTTTGAAATCTGACGGGTATAAGTAGATAATTATAATAAATCAGCTTGTGCTAACGTCTAGCTGATTTGGTCGAATAGCTCGCAAGTGGCAAATTTTTTAAAAATCGAAAAAAGTGAACTTTGATACTCTTTATCTTTCTTAGCAAGCAATTGAGAGGCACGTTTATTTTATTTTCAGGAAGATGAGGACAATCTTAACCCGTAACCACTGAGGTGAAGTCTCACAGACTCCGCGCCACCTTCAGCTCTCAACCCCATCCCCAATTTTGATCCCATCAGTCCACTGGTTCTAGTACCTTCAAACCAAGGGTCAGTCTAGCCGTGCACCAAAGGGAAGAGGCATGCCATGATTGCAAAAATTTTTATCTGAAGTAGAAGACTCGCAGACTCCACCTCAGTAAGAACGGTGCTAGGACAATTCGTCCCGCGGACAATTCGTAGCGGACAATTCGTCTCACGGACAATTCGTCCCGCGGACAATTCGTCGCAAGTGAAGGCTTCGGAAGGTAAGGGGGTTATATTACACATGAAGACACAAGGGGGCTCAATAAAAGGATCTGAAAAAATCTGCAGAAAGGATCTGACGAAAAAATGCAACGGGGCTCAGCAAGGCTTCAAACGATATTGAAAACACAAGGGGGGCCTTATGGAGCTTCAAGAGGGCTCCGAATATCACATAGAGGCATAAGGTGCTTACTACTGCTTCGAAAGCCACGGAAAGATGTAACGGGGCTCAGCATGCAGGGCTTCAAAAGACGTTGAAGAAACAAGGGGGCTCACGGCAGCTACGGATGACACAAGAAGGCAACAGGAGGCTCACTGGAATTCTGATAGTCGCATTGAAGAACATGAGGGGGCTCACTAGGGCTCCAAGCTACAATTATGGAAACGAGGGGACTCACTAAGGTTCCAAGTTACACGTATGAACACAAAGGGGCTTACTAGGGCTCCAAACTACAAGGGGGCCCGATAGAGCTCCGTATATCACATGAAGGCACAAGGGACTCACACTAGGGCTTCCAGCAATGTAAAAGCGCACAAGATGGCTCACTGGAATTCTGAAAGCCACGAAAACACATAATGAGGCTCATTAGGGCTCTTAACGACACATAGGGCCTAACAAAAATTCGGAAATCACGGGAAAATGCAAGGGGGCTGCGTGGATATTCATATAATATTGGTTACACAAGGGGGCCCAGGGGGCTCTTCACAACAAGAAAAGGCAAAAGGGGGCTTTCTGTATGATACTCTAAAAGCCAACACAACTGGTTGGGGCTCCAAACTACACATAAGGGTACAAAGGGGACCCGATAGAGCTCCAAAAGCCATGGAAATACAGCAAGGGGGCCCAATGGTGCTCTGTATAATCAAAAAAGGCAAAAGGGGGGTGACTGGGTTTCAGGAAGCCATACAAAAACAAAAGGGGCTTACTAGGACTCTAAACTACACTGACCGGCACAAGGGGGTCCGATAGGGCTCCGCATATCACAGAAAGGCACAAGGGAGCCCAAGGAGCTTTATATAACAACAGAAGGCAAAAGGGGCTCACTGGAATTCCGGAAGCTACGAAAAAACACAAGGCGGCTCATCAGGGCTCCATACTACACTTGAAGACACAAGGGGGCTCGATAGGGCTCTGAATATCACATGAAGACACAAGGTGCTTACTGTGGCTCCGGAAGCCACGAAAAGATGTAAGGGGGCTTAGCACGGCTTCAAAAGACGTATTGAAGAAACAAGGGGGCCCACTGACGCTCTGGATGACATAAGACGGCAACAGGGGGCTCACTGGAGTTCTGATAGTCATGGAAAAACACAAAGGGGCTTACTAGGGCTCCAAGCTATACTTATGGACACAAGGGGGCTCACTAGAGCTCCAAAATACACTTCCGGACACAAGAGGGTCCGATAGAGCTCCGTATATTACATGGAGACACAAGGGACTTGCACTAGAGCTTCCAGCAATGCAAGAACGCACAAGCCAAGAAAACACACAAGGGGGCTCCTTAGGGCTCCAAATGACGCAGGGCTCAATAAAAATCAGATAGTCACGGAAAAATGCAAGGGGGCTTAGTAGGGCTTCAAATGATATTTGTGACACAAAGGGGCTCAAGGGGCTCTGAGGGGGTTTATAAGGGCTCCAAATTATATTTGAAGAAACAAGGGATTAGGGGTCGAATACAGGGTGTCCGTTTTTCGAGGCTAAGCATGGGTATCTCGCTTATCTCAAGAGATACAAAGTCGGTTGAATTAGGAAAAAGTTGCGCATTTTCATGACGATCAATGATCCAAAAAGAAATTTGACGTATCGATTTTCGTTTTTGAGGTATCGTGAAAAAACAGGATTTTGATTTTTGTTTTTATTTTTTATTCAAAAAACGGTTGAAGGTGGCCTTCTCTAATCTAGACATTGTCAGGGCACTTCTTCAAGGGAAATCCAAATCTGCCAAAATCTTTATTTTGGCGTTCAAAGCAACCAAGATACGACATTCAACTTTTTTCTCTAATGGGCGCCATATTGGATTTTGATATTTTTGAATGCGATATTTTTATCTGGTTGGAACGATGTGCCACATGTCATTGTTGAATGAATGTTTGACATTTACGTGTTTTTTTTATTGTCGATGCTGATTTTGTTTCCAAAGCACTCTTTGAAAAATTTAAAAATTTCTTTTGCTCTAGAGCACGAACCTGTAGTATAGCTGGACTGATGATTACAGAGGGGGAAATGACGCCAGGCGGGCGCTGCCATGAGATTATGTGGTCACCAAGTTTCTTGTTTTCAACGGTTGGCATCACCTGCCACGGCAACGGTCTGATTTCACGAGTTTACTTAGGTATATCCCGTTCACTTTCCATTATCAGTAGAATGACTTTTTGTAGCAAAAATAAAGTGACAAGCTGGAGCGCTGGGGAGATACGGCTGACGGCCGCTGGTAGTTTTGATCTAAAACTTTGCAGGTGCCATCAGCCGTAGCCGTAGCCCCCTAGCTTGTCACTTTATTTTTTATTCAAAAACTCATTCTACTGAGAATAGAAAGTGAACGGGATATAGGTACAAGTCGCCGGAATCAAAACCAGAAATCAAGATATTATCCCAGATCAAGATGGCGCGGCACTGACAGCCAAGCACCGACTGTCACCGAGCGAAAACTCTTCCAGTGAACCTCAAACGTTCTATGTAATAACGGTAAACTCTTGCAAATCTTCATGGATCGGTAACAAATTTAGCTAAAAATTATATTAATATACACTAAAATTATATATATTTATGAAATAGAATATATAGTCATAGTCATCAATACATAAAACTGCTCAGTTGAATATTGGAAGCTATTCTCGAAGCCGCTACCAAACGTTTTGGGACTTTCGGGTACCGGTGCATAATAAGATGGCGACTTCCAGAGGAGGGGTCATAAGTTGTTAGGGGAATCTGGGGGATTAGCAGTCCAGCTATACTACAGGTTCGTGCTCTAGAGCAATAATTCAACAGTGGCATGTGACACATCGTTGTAACCAGAAAATAAAATTGTATCCAAAAATGTCAAAATCCAATATGGCGCTTATAAGAGAAAAAAAAATTTGAATGTCATATCGCTGTACTAGAATGATAGTAGGACAACTTGAAAAACATAGTTTCGAGTAATCGCAATTTGAACATTTCAGAAGAACAAAAAACACTCTTCTTCTCAAAATTTCAAAGATTTTTTTGATTTCCAGTTGTATCATATCGCCCCTGATAGACTTGTGAAGAATTCATTATGAAATAACGTTTGCTCAATGAGAAAAATTCAAAAAGTGAACATATCCTTGTATATCGCCAGAAATAATAGTTTTGTTGGAAGTTGTCCGCTTTTTCATGCAAGTTATCCTAGTATTCGTCAGGAATTTTTGGAGTGATTTTGAATTTATCCCTCTTTTTTTTCAAGTTGTCCGAGTATTGCACAGTAAGCATAGCCTGGTTTAACATATTTTTCATAGTTATCTTCAAGTATTGTATTACATGGAATAAGCTCATTAGTTTTTGGCTGTCATCTGACAAATAGAAGTGTCACTATCAGAAACTGAAAATTCATTTGAAAGTCCTTGAAAAACTGTATTCAGAACAGTAGATAGTGCTTCGCTAACTCTCATCTGTCAAATATTGAAAAATATCGAAGTTCATAACTTTGTCATCCAATTGTTCAAGATTTTTTATCAAACTTTTCATCCTGTGAACCGATTTATACGATTTCTTCCACTTTTAGCAGTCTTGGCCATAGCTATGACTAATATACGTCTGCCTCTGCATCTATCCATCGTTTCACCCAGCACAAACTAAGCTGTGGATAACGAAATCATGGCAATGTACATTGGAGATAAGTAAAAATTATTAAGTCATTTCAAACAATTCACGGAACATTTCTGGTGGAATAGTGGGACAACTTAGAGAAAAGTAAGATATTTTCCAACGAATGAGGGTATGTTTTGTGCAATAGTGAGTTTAAATTAAATATCTGAAGACTTTTATTGGATCAGTTGGTTTTTTGGTATAGGTATGAGTGAGATATCTCTCACAGTCAAATACTGAGATAACATGAAAAACAAAGACAACTTGAAATTTTCAAATCAGATTTATTGTGAAATTGGGACATGTTGAAATGTCTTCGTATTATACCAGAAGGCAAGATCAAATTCGATCTATTTCCCAGTGGAAGAAATAAAACATTTTGAGATGTTCGAGTATTAGACCAGAACTGTTTGAAAAACACATAATTATAACAGTGAGATATTCATTTTTTATGAACTTTCATGATGATTTTGAGTAATTCGATTTTTTTACCAGGTAGAGAATAGCTTGGAGCTATAGATTTTGGATTAATCCGAAAATCAGATATTTGAAGTTATCTTACTATCATTCTAGCACAGCGATATCTCGGTTGTTTTGAAAGCTAGAATGAAGATTTTAGCAACATTGAATTCCTCTCAAAAAAGTGCCTCCACAATGTCTTAACTAGAAAAGGCTACCCTGAACCGTTCTTCAAATAAAAAATAAAAACAAAAAGTACAAATTCCTGTTTTTTTCTCGATATCTCAAAAACTAGAACTGACAAGTCAAATATATTCTTGGATCATTGATTGTCATGAAAATTCGCAACTTTTTTCTAATTTAACCGACTCTGTATCTCTAAAGATAAGCGAGATACCCATGCTTAGCCTCGAAAAACGGACCCCCTGTATAACAAAAAGGCACAAGGGACTTACTACTGCTCCAAAAGCCTATAGGAAAAGTGCGAGGGGGCCCAACAGAACTTCAAACGGAATTGAAGAGACAAGGGGGCCCCATGGAGCTCTGTATAACAAAATAACGCGAAATAGGGCTTACTTGTACCTACTCCGAAAGTCATGAAAAAACATAAGGAGGCTCAACGGGCCTCCAACTACACCTGAAGGCACAATAGGGCCCGATAGGGCTTCAAGATGCCATGACGGCATAACGCTGCTTGCTGCTCCGGAATTCATGGAAAATTCAAGGGGGCTCAGCAGGGCTTCAAGTTACGTTGAATATAGAATAAGGGGGCCCAGTGAAGCTCTTGATAACACAAGACTGCAAGAAGGGGCCTTATGGAAATCTGAAAGCATCGAAAAACATAAGAGGACTCATTAGAGCTCAAAAATTACACTAGAGAAGATGGGAAGCTCGATAGGGGCCAAATATCTCATGAAAGTATAAGGGGGCTTACTGGTGCTCGCAAAGCTTGGTGTACTAGCAAAAATTCTCGGAATGATGCAAGGGGACTAAGCAGAGCTCCAAAGACATGAAGAAACCAGGTTGCGCAGTAGGGCTCCAAATACTACAAAAAGGAATAAACGGGGTCACTAAAGTTCGAAAAGCAACGAGGAAAGACAAAGGGACTTGTTAAAGTTAAGACAAAGGGCAAAACACTATTTTGCGACGAATTGTCCGCGAGACGAATTGTCTGCGAGACGAATTGTCTGCGGGACGAATTGTCCGCTACGAATTGTTCGCGTGACGAATTGTCCGGTCACGCATCCTGTACAGTTATTTGATGCAAAAAAAGGAATGTCTAAAAATGTTCTTCAAGCAAGCGCTCAAATGAATAAAAATACACCTAGATAAATGAATATTGTTTCTATTTTATAATGTTATTATTCAAAGGCTTTTTTTATGCCTAGGACGATGCGAAGAAATCGAAAAATGTTCAGCATCTGAGATTGTAAATATTTACGAAATAATACCTACTCGAGTATAATCACACTTGACTATACCACTATTTTTTATTACCTCTGCACCACCTTTGCCCTATCGATAAACAAAAAGTTTTGGCGGAACAAAAACCGTAGATAAGGCAGGAAATCTTGTGAGAGTTTTTTCTCCTAATTATTCTGGCATACTTACTTATGTACTTTTTTCTACAAAATCATACTGTCCGCTTGTCAAAAACATCAAATAGTAAATCCACAAGCTCGTCACCCATGCGTTGCTGCTCCTTAATTGTTAATATTGCAGTTGTTGATTGCTATTTTGTTGCTATAAAATATCTACAAACTTGACATGCGACTTGCACCAGATCGATAGTTTTTTCCCTGAGGAGTAGTTCGCGCAACAGACGGACGGAAAAAGTGTAGCTAAGGACGTCATTCCTTGTGAGAAGGTAAGCTGAACAGAAAATTCCGCGCCTAGTTTTCCAAACATGAAGAAAAAACTTGCAATGTATAACTGGTTGCCTACACGGTGATGTTCCTTGGCACACGTGGAATGAAATCGCAGTGTTACTTTTTTCAGTGCGATTTTGGTAGCCAGGTACGCAAGAAACACCGATAATTTTTTACAAATCAGAAAATACGAAACTTCGGGTATCACATGATGTAGGTGGCTCCTATTAGCCGTTTGTTCATCATTTTGTTGACACGCGATAACAGACGGGACGGCAACTGTATACCTGCATACCTAAAAATGGTCGATTGGTCATGATAGTCAAGTCTGGTCCACTGTAAGTATAATAGGGATACGTAATAGGTAGGTACCTTAATTTATGCATTGGAAACAAAGTTCTCATGCGGTGTTGCTATGCAAGGAGAACTATGATTGGTCTTTGTCCAACAACTACACATGTGGACTCCATTTCCTGTCCCAAGAATACGGCCCCAGGTCCGAAACTCCTTTCTCTATTGTGACGTCATGGTCGTATTTTGTCGTCTGCACACAATAGCTGGAACGGAAAAGCTTAAACAAAAGCTATTTGCCAGACAAAGACACCCTTGTACCCTTATTGACAGGAGGATCACTGATCTTTTTTTTTCTTGGAAAGGTACACCCAGATATATTTTGTGAATATTAGAGAGGTCGAAAAGCATACAATGTACAGAAAACAATATAAATCGGTCAAAGTACCTACATGCGTGGAGGAATAATTGGAATAATACTGTACTGTTCGTAGGTACCAACCTGAGAAAAGTGCACCAAAATAGCTGAAAAGCTTCTATAAACCAGGACCATCGCTTTCCCAAGTCAGTTTGGTTCACACACTTGAGCTACGCGGTCGACATTTTGACGTGAAGTTTTTGTCCAACAGTGCTCCAAGCAAGTGCAAGATGGAGCTGTTTCCTTCGGAATCCGTCCAGTTGGGTTGGAGAGATGGCGGCGATTGGAGTGTTGGCGCTGGTATGTACAACGTGGGCAACACGTGCTACCTGAACGCAACGCTTCAAGCGTTGTTCCACGTCCCAGCTCTGGCCAACTGGCTGGTTTCCGTGGAGGAGCAGATCGTACACGCTCCCAATTGTCCAAATTCAGGTGAGAATCTTGCTGTCTCTTAATTCCAATGTCTTCAATTATCTTCTTTGGTTTTTCACGTCAGTGTTTGGTTAGTTTTCATAACTCATCAGTAGAGACCGGATTCTAGGCAAAATTCCTTATTGTTTCTGTTTTAGGCATGTACATGAAACCTTAAAATAAATATTAGTGTTGAAAAAAACATTGCTTCTGACACCCCTGTGTTTTTGCCTAAATGCCTGAAATTGGCAAAATCGGATTTACTGTCCTAAAAAGACCTTTTCAACGGCCTTAAATAGGCTTTTCCATTTTTTGATTTGTTCCATTCGAACTGTGGGAGTAAATTGATTTCAACACTAATAATTATTAATTCACTTCAATTAATTTGGAAATGTATTTGGCCTACTTGCCTATTTTGGGTCGTTACGGCCCATTTTAAGCTGTTGCGTGAAGTACAGCTTTCATTTACCTAAACAATGTGAAGATAACGTCTCAATCTCCACTTTTCAACGGCTTGAGATCTAGTCTTGACGCAGGGACAGGATTCCAGGCTAATTGGCTCCCGGTTTTTGTTTTGGTCATATGCACGGAACTTTGAAATATCAACTATGTTGAAAGAAATAGACTTCCACATCTCTTTGTTTGAAGTCCAATTTGCCTAAAATTAGCAAAACTCGGATTTATTGTCCTAAAAGTGCCTTTTTAACAGCCTACAATAGGTTTTTTTCTATGTTACGGTTGAAATGATTAACAATGTCATGAAAAACATCCGTTGTTTCATTTGTTCCGTACATGTATGTGACTTTTATTTATTTCGACACCAATTGGTATATATGTAACAAGTACGCAAAATGAATCCTTAGCTGATAAATCCGCGTTATCCCTAAAAGCAGATGAGCCGCTGAATCATTTCACGTACTTGTGGCATACATAATTTTCCAGCATAAGCTTCCCAAACAGCAATTGTGTCCTCTATATCGGCCATAGTGAAGTTGCCTCGGAAGTTGCCTATTTGGTGAAAATGTGACTACAACAACTAACTGCTAAATCATCAATACACACCTTATTGACATAATCTTTCAAATACAGTTCGCAAAAACTCGTGTTTTGTGGACTCAAAACAGTCGGTAAAATGACTATTTCAAGGAGATTATACTATAAAATAATTAATTTGTTTTATTACGTAAGAAAAACGTTTTCGGCCTATTTTGCCTATTTTAGTAGTTACGGCCTAAAGCGTCCTAAAGCAGAGCTTTTATTTGCCTAAACATGTGTCCTACTTTCCACTTTTCAACGGCCTAAAATCCGGTCTCTACTCATCAGCAAAGACCGGATTCTAGGCAAAATGCCTTTTTGTTTCTGTTTTAGGCGTTTGCATAAGACCTTGAAATAAATGTTAGTGTTGAGAAAACATCACTTTTGACAACCCTTTGTTTTCGCCTAAATGCCTAAAACTGGCAAAAATCAGATTTATTGTCCTAAAAAGACCTTTTTTACAGCCTAAAATAGGCATTTCCAATTTTTTGGTGGAAATCATCCACAACGTTATGAAAAATATTCATTATTGTTTGATTTGTTTCGTTCAAGAATGGTAGCGTTTGAAATCCCTTTGTCGATTTCGCTTAAAATTTGCAAAAATTGGATTATTTGTCCTGAAAGTCCCATTTTTCTTGACGGCCACAACAGCCTTTTTTACTTTGCGAGGAAATGATTTACAATGTTGTGAAAAACATCCGTTGTTTGATTTGCCTTGTTGAAATGTGTCACTTTCATTTATTTTGATACCAATTGGTATTTCATGTAACAAGTTAAGTACGCAAAATATATTAAGAAGAAGTTAAGTTAGTTAAGTAGTTAAGAAAATTTGCGTTCGTTTTATATTCATTTCTCAGTTGAAGCTTTCCAAACATCTACTTTTGTATCTACCGTCTTTCAGGTACAGTTCGCAAAATAGTCCGAAAAACACTATTTCAGGGATGAAATACTGAATAACAACTTATTTACCTCAATACATAAGAAAAATGTTTTTGGCCTATTTTGCCTATTTTAGCTCGTTACGGCCTAAAATGTCCTAAAACAGAGGTTTTATTTGCCTGAGCATGTGTCCTAATTTGCACTTTTTAACGGCCTAAAATCCGGTCTTTGCTCATCAGGCAAATATCCTTGACAGACTAGAAAGCTTAATGATCATCAAACGTAAATTACGATTCAAATTACTAGTGTCACGTCGTCAATTTACTTTTTGATCATTTAGAACGTCATTTAGGACCTTGATGAGCATTAACTAGGAGTAATCACAATATGCGATATTCAGCGGCACGGGTTGCGCTGTAGGTTCGCAAAGCTAGGGGGATGGAACTCATAGTGGGGTCGGTACACAATAAAAAACGGTACTATACGGCATTTGATGATACAGGAAATCCCTTTCGCATGAGTGTTCTGCAAGGTCTATCGAACGATATTAGAAGGGAAAGCACAAAAGCTTCCCCTTAGGGGGGCCGCAGGGGGCCCTGTCAAGTTGACGGTCCCAGAACTCCTACCAAACCATTTTTCAATTTCGTTGTATCACTCAAATGGGGTTGATGTGACTCCATTGTGAATCTCGATGGCATTGGTCGCCATGCCTCTTCCATCCTTCATGCTTGAGAAAATAATTTCTTCGGGAGGTCAGAGAAATCAATTTTTATTTTTTTCTACATACAAAAGGATGCGAAGTTGGCATGTCTTGTATCTTAACCTGTTATTTGGCATTCTCAAAATCCTATTATGAAGTCAAATTTCAAAATTTTCAATTTTGGGTTGATTGGTAGGCTAAGAAGTAAGTATTTTTTAACATCCAGTTCAGACGTACTTTTTTAAGTGTTTAACTGGAGGTTATTGAAATCATCATCAGGGGTGGATACACTGAACTATTTTCCAAACATTATGTCGAGAAAACCAATTCTAAACCGCGCTTAGACAGTACACAAATTACTTTCCTTTCGGTCGGTCGAATTGCGATGCCTACTACGCCCGTCAGGGAGAACGCTGAGCATCGTCAGCCTGAACTGGTATGAAAACAGCCTAAACAAATTCAAAACTGACTAAAACTCTGAGTGCTGACTCAGAATTAAATGTCGAACCACATAATGAGTGTTTCAGGCAGTTTTGAATTCGTTTAGGCTGTTTTCATACTAGTTTAGTCTGGCGATGCTCAGCGTTCTCCCTGACGGGCGTAGTAGGCATCGCAATTCGACCGACCGAAAGAAAAATAATTTGTGTACTCTCCATGTGCGGTTTAGGATTGATTTCTTCGACATAATGTTTAGAAAATAGTTCAGTCTAACCACCCGATCATTCGCGATTATTTCAATAACATCCAGTCGGACATTGAAAAAAGTACGTCTGCACTGGATGTTAAAAAATACCTAATTCTTAGCCTACCAATCAGCCCAAAATTGAGAATGTGAGAAATTGACTTCATAATAAGATTTTGGAAATGCCATATAACAGGTTAAGGCTAAAAAACATG
This sequence comes from Anaspis maculata, assembly GCA_949128115.1. NCBI lineage: Eukaryota > Metazoa > Arthropoda > Insecta > Coleoptera > Scraptiidae > Anaspis > Anaspis maculata. Next base: position 66,346,648 of record OX421966.1, on the reverse strand, counting down.
CCACTTTTGCGTCCTCTTGTATATATAAAAAAATTAAAAGTAATTTCTCTGACCTCCCGAAGAAATTATTTTTTCCAAGCATGAAGGATGGGGGAGACATGGCGACCAATGCCATCGAGATTCACAATGGAGTCACATCATCCTCATTTGAGTGATACAATGGAATTGAAAGATGGTTTGGTAGGAGTTCTTGTACCGTAAACTTGACAGGGCCCCCTGCGGCCCCCCTAAGGGGAAGTTTTTGTGCTTCCCCTTCTAATATCGTTCGTTAGGCCTTGTAGAATACTCATGCAGAAGGAAATTTCTGTATCATCAAATGCCGTATAGGAATGGCTACCAACCCCACTATCATGCGTCTGAGCGAGCTAGGAAAAGTCAAAACCTGCAGATTTTCAGTCATCGATTTAACAAAGAAAAATAGATGACAAGAAACTCCTGACTTTCATGCTAGATTATGTGGAATGATGTTGTCCATGTGCATTGCTGTCGAAAAAATGAATTCCGCGCGTAGTGTTCCAAAAAGAACAAAAAAGCCGTTTTCAGTGTTTAACTGGTTGCCTAGAAGGTGATGTTTTTTGGGAACACACATGAAATGGAACTGTAATGTTCTTTTCGTACGGTTTTTGCAGCCAGGCCCTCAACAAACTGCCCGTCATTTTTCGTCAAAAAAAAACAGAAAACACAAAACCTCTGATATATTATACATATAACCCGATAAAATTTAAGTTACCATGTGTTTACATGCAGTTTCATGCCACTGACAGACAGGACGGCAACCGTGAGGCAGAGAAGAGTACCAGAAGTAGGGCGGTATTTTCAAAAACACACCAACTGATAAACACGTTACCATATTTTCGCTCATTGTGTATCTAGAACTGATCCATCATTGCTGGTCTTAAACACGATGAAAGATCAAGGAACACTCTTTTTTCCATAGCTTATTTGAAAGTTTCATTTCCAGCCGTTTCAATAATAGACAATGTTGAAATTACGCTTTTTACATGTGTTAGCATACGGCACTATTCTCAAATCCCCTAGCATGGTTGCGCTTGCGCAGAAACGGCACCGAATTTCGCCTATTGCCCAATAATCGCCGGTGGTCGTGCATCATTACCGTGATTGTTGGGTGACATTGGCCAGCATTACTGCAATGAATCGCGATATCTGTCATCAAGTCCGTTTTTTAGTACGTCATTCAGACACGTATTTCTGTAACGAATGAACTGGATTTTGTATCTTGCCTCTTGCAACAACATCTTTTGTACCAAATTATAAGATAATGCCCGTAGCGTGCACGTATAAGCACGTACGAAAAATTTGAAACTCTCCGTTTTACATGAGAAATGACCATCTATTCGCGAAATTTGGATGACACGAACATTGCAAACGTGCAGCACGATAACGATTGGTAGCACTTTAATTTTGGGCAAAGTCGAGTTTATTGATTAGGAGATAGGTTCCCGTAACTATCCGGGAGACAGTTATACAACGTGTAGCGTGCACGTTGGTATAAGCACGTACGAAAAATTGAAAAATCTTCTCGCTTGACATGAAAAATGACTGCCTGTTCGCGAAAGTCGGATGATATGAACATTGCGAACATATCGGTTGGCGGCACTCTATTCTTAGCAAAGTCGAGTTTTTTGATTGGGGAATAGGTTTTTCCGAAAGTATCCGTAAGGTAGGTAGGTACCTATATGAGTGTTTATTTCCATCAATATTCTCATTCCATACTAATCGCAAGAGCAGTTGAGAAATTGCAAAAAAGTTAGAATGACTACACGATAGATATGAACATGATGAACTATAATATTGTTCAAATGGAATATTTCCAAAATTCCTGTCCGTTTCTGCAAAAACTGATAGTCGAAAAGTGTAAGGGCCATTGTCTATCCCATGCCGTATATTTCGCAGGTCAAAATAGTTATACTCCAAGGGCTAATAGTGCTATTCTGTGAGAAATAACATTCCACAAACGCTCTGTTATAAAAACAATTCGTGTCAGCCATTGGCTGTTGCCTAGGTAATAATAACGTAACAGAGCCTTTATGGAATGTTATTTGTTAGAGAATCGCACCATAAATCTGTATATTTTCCGAAAGAACGTGATTATAAGAGCCTCATCCTTGAAAGTTGGATGGTCTCAGATAAGAGACACCTGAATAAGTCAATTTCCATGGAGAATGAATCGCCCTGTATAGTGCTATCGAGCTTGAAAAAAGCCGCGGAAAATATGATGCCATACTATTGCGTGGGTACAGGGTATTCTATTCACGTATACCTAAATTATATCCCTCCCTAGAGACCTCCCCTTGAACTCAATTTTGAGAAGAAAAATAATTCTCACATGATTTTTTTTGTAGGTTCTGAATCTGTCAACAAAAATTTTCAGTGTTATCGCCATATAACACTGAAAATTTTTGTACATACCTTACAGGGTGGAACATCTAAAATTTTTCTCAAATTGGACGCCGTGTATTCTAATATGGGGGTCGATTCCGCTCTTTATTCTGATTATGGATATATACCACACTTGATAGGTTAATAAAAAAAAACACATGTGGAAAAATTTGTTGAAGTTTGAGAAAAATTGCTAAAATTAAAAAAAGATTGTAAACATTTTTTTCACTAGCTTGTAAAGTTGAGTTGAGTGAAGTGGAAGTTTCAAACTACATATAGTCATAAGTATTTTACCAAAATGATAGAGGATTAATTTTGAAAAAAAAATCTTTTTGATTTTTTTCCAAATTTAAATTAATTTCTCACAAGTGTTGCGTTGAGTAGCCTATCAAATGTAGTATATATTTATAATCAGGATGAAAAGTGGAGTCGATTCCCATATCGAAATACAGGGCGTCCAATTTGACACAAACTTGCGATATTCCACCCTGTAAGGTATGTACCACAGAAAATTTTTGTGGACAGATTCAGAACCTACAGAAAAAATTTAATTAGAATCGTATTCCGTTTTTAAAATTATCTTCATGAACAAGTCTCAAGAGAAAGGTATAATTTTATGCGTGAACACACTGTACACTGTACAGGGTGTTCACGCGAGAATTCAACTCCCATACTGGAGGTTTCCCTTTTTAATAGCTGTATTACACTACACAATAATTTCTTGAACAATCTGTCAAATCAACAATCAAGTTCATTGTTTTTTGACACTATTTTGGCAGATTGTTCAAGAAATTGTACAAAAAATTGTGTAGTGTAATACGGCTATAAGATAATTGAAAAAAAAAATCTTGGACAATTTTCTCCCTACATTTCAAAATTCAAAACTAGAGTATTTTACAAATGTCATGTATGTACAGGATTCTGCAGGAAACTTCTTTCTCTATGCAACACATGCAACATGTATTTTTGAACTGCAGTCGATGTAGTTTTTTATTCTGAATCAAAATATATAGGTACCACAGTGTTGAGTTATTTCCGAAGGCAAATTGTTATCGAAGAGTTCACAAAAATCCGATGATACTGCCCAAAACTCCCGTTTTTTCGACTATGAAATTCTCAAATTTGGTTGAATTGGTTTTTCGAAAAGATAATTTTTCTCAAAACTCGAATATAAGCTAAGCACTTCAAAAAAAAACTGTGAGCCAAATTTCAGAACTTTTTCAGTCAAAGAAACGTGAGTTTTGTCAGTATTATGGAATTTTTGTGAATTTTTTGACAATTTACCTCCGAAAATGAAGATCAAGACTGTGGTATACATACAGGGTGTTTCCAAAATGGTGATACAAACTTCTAGGGGAGATTTCCCATCAAAAATGGACCAAGAAAAAATATAATTTTGATGTCCTAAAATGCTCCGTTAAAAAGATACAAGGTGTTCAAGTTGACTCTTTAAAATCGATTTTTTGACATAACTTTTGAACCGTTTAACTGATTTTGTTCAAGTTTGGAACAAGGCTAACCAGAATAGGTCCTTATCGGATAATAGCAACGTGTTCAGGAAAAAATCAGGGGCGTGAATAATGGCGGGTGACTTCATATTTCTCCCCCTATTTCCAACTCCCTAGCTATCTTCCCAAAGTGTTCCAATAGGTCCCTTCGTTTCAGTTTTTTTGAGTGCGCATGTGTGGCGCGAATTTCATAGTTTCGTACACCGATATTGGAAATTAACACCAAAAAATATTGTAGTGTACCTAAAATTCCACAAATAATTTGATTGAATGTTAGATACCATTTTTTATATTCAAAGGAAATGTTCCATTGAAATTAAGTTCAATGATCATTTGTGGAAGTTCAGGAACAACAAAAATGGCAACAGCTTTCAAAACAACAAGACATCGGCGCCAACTGTCACTTGTGACAATTATGATGACATTTCTCGTTTCTAACTGACCTACATTTCATTTGCTCATGTTTTGACGATAGAACACAACTTGTTGGAAATGGCTGTACCGAGAAGGAAGTTCAAAAAAGCTACGAAGAGATGCGTTTACGGTGTGTGTAAAAGTGACAGCCAGAAACCAGTAGTTGGTCAGGCGGCTAGACAGAGCATGCAGCGTTGCCATTCAACTGACAGGTGTACGAATGTTTACAAAATTTGGAGCCTTCAAGCATGCGCACCTGCCCAAACGAAGTAGCCTATTTCTGGATTCTACGTCCAATTAAAAAAAAAATACTGATGCAAGATCTTGATCAGAGGCTTCTTTTCTGAAATATTTGGGTTTAACTCTGGGAAACTTCTCGAAATCGCCACTTTTAATTAGCCCAATTTTTTTCCTTGAAAACTCGTTTCTCAGAAAAAATAATGATTTATCAACTGAAAAATTCTAGAGAACCTATTTCTGCTAAGAAATCGTGAGTTTTTTTAATTCCAATTTCAAGGCCTTTGAAAGTGGCAATTTTGAGATGTCTTCCAAAGTTTCAAACCCAGATATTTTGTAAACGAAGCCTCCAATCAAAATTTTGCAAAAGTAACTTTTCCCTCTAAATTGAACGTAAAATCCAAAAATTAGAACAATTTGGAGAAATAGCCAGGGATGTGAAAAATAGGGAGGTGAAAATGAGGACAGCCCTCATTATCTACGCCCCTGAACTTTTTTTCTCAACACGTCACTATTACTCGATAGAAACTTATTTCGGCTAACTTAGTTGAAAATTTGAACAAAATCGGTTGGACAGTTCAAAACTTATGTCAAAAAATCAATTTTGAAGATTCAACTTGAACGCCCTGTAACTTTCCAACGGAGCATTTTAGGACATCAAAGGTGAATTTTTTCCTGGTCTATTTTTGATGGGGAATCTCCCCTAGAAATTTGTATCACCATTCCGGAAACACCCTGTATGTATACATATAAACTGCTGGACAACGAAGTTGTCGGTATCGGAAAAATGGTCCGACTTTGGAGGCCAATATCTTCCGATTGCCGATTACGAATCTCATTTTGTTTGTTGCGTAACTTAGCTCAATCTTTCCGTAACTCATCCTGTAATAGTGAATGTTGAGAAACTTCATGTGAATTTTCTACAGGGTGATACGTAAAATGGTGCAAAATTGCAACGACTTCATCGTACCCCCATTTTTCAAAAAAATATTTTGTTATTATTTTAACACAAAAATCATGAAGTGTGATGTCTTATCTCGAAATGGTTTTGGAATTACCCAGATTAGAAGTCTTACATCAAAGAAATAAATTTTTATGTTGAATGTTGCAGATTTGCTTGACTCACGCATAGCACAAGCACAAAAAGTATAACATCCAGGGGGGCTTTACTTCACCCGGAAACTATAGTTTTGCATCGATACCATGTTCAGGGGCTTGAACTTGCAATTAGGACATGTTCCACACCTGAAATTCTAATGAAATTCTGACTAAATTCAACGTACGAAAAACAGGCAGTGACAACCACTCAAAAAAGTGCCCCCTGCTTGGCCTCACACCAAATATTCAAGTTGTGTTGACAGCAAATTGTCCCGGACTGTTGTACGAACAATCTTGCTCAATACCAACATCCATTTATCAAAAGTGACTTAATCTCGCGTGCCAACAAGGCAAATCTGTAACATTCAACATAAAAATTTGTATCTCTAATGTTAGACTTCCAATCTGGGTAATTCCAAAACCGTTTCGAGATAAGACATCACACTTCATGATTTTTTGTATTGGAATACATACAAAAAATTTTTCACTTCACTTCACTTCTTTTTTGAAAAGATCACTAGTGCAAAATTTTGATTAGAGGCTTTGTTTGGTAGATATTTAGGATTGAAGGTTTGGAAAACATCTCAAAAGCACAACTTTCAAAGGTCTAAAAATTAAAATTCAAAAAAACTCATGATTTCTCAGCTGAAATAGGTTTTCTAGAATTTTTTAGTTGATAAACCACCATTTTTTTCAAAACACGAGAAATTTTCAGGGAAAAACAATTTGGGCTCTGGAAAGTGGCAATTTCGGGATGTTTTCCAAAGTTTGAAACTCAAATATCTCCTAAACGAAGCCTCTAATCAAAATTTTGCAGAAGGTTACTTTTTCTTCTTAATTGAACGTAGAATTCAAAATTATGAACAGTTTCCGAAAATCACTTAAAAAAAAAAAAATTGAAATGTCAAGCAGTGACACCGAATCTGAAGCGGGGTATTTTTTAAGAAAATACCCGACAAATACAAGTTCAAATAAGACCAGGAAGTTTTCGATATCCTCGCAAGACATTAGAGATGCAGGTTGTTCAAAGTGGGACAACATTCATCAAGATCATCAAAGAAATTCAGCAAAATGCAATCCAGATGACAGCTTATGTCATTTGCCTTCTTCGAATGTGGAAAATGCGAGGGAATTTCATTCACATGAAGTAGAAGAACTGGACACGCATAAATCCAAATGGTCTCTTCACGATTATGAAGCGTCACACAATGATCAAGACATGAATACCACATCCCTCGCAACTCTTCTTCCGTGTCCCCATTGCTCTAACACAAACAAGCAAAACTACAAGGGCCAACGAGGGCTTAATATACACATCAAACGGAAACACAAAGACCTGTCTACATCTTCTATGGAAAAAAGCTCAACAATCCATCAGTTGTCCAAGCAGATATCTGAGAAAAAACGTAAAATCAAAGTCTTAAAAAGGATCCCAAAAGGAGCCCGATTTGCTGCAGCGACAAAATTCTCAGAAGTTCTGGATTGTGTTGTGAAAACAAATGACATGCATTCTTGGAGCCTTCTCTTAACTTTCGCGTTCTCTTGTCTCTGTGTTCCAGAAAAATCAGAAAAAAAATGTTCTCTAGCAAGACTGGTGAAGCAAAACATAAGAGGTACTGTTGAAAATTACAGCAACATTGGGACAAAAACTACTTCGCTATCAAGAAGAGTCGAATCCAAAGTATCAGAAGGAGATATTCGAGGAGCTGTGAAAATCTTGGCATCTAGCGACTCACTGGCCCCGGAAAATGAGAGCACCTATAAGAAGCTGTTGGACAAACACCCAAATCCCAATAAAACAATGGACTACCCAACACCTCCAGTTATCGGTGATGAAACACTAAGCGTCTCAGAAGCGGATGTTAGGAAGGCTATCGCTAGTTTTCCAAATGGATCCAGTGGAGGAATAGACGGACTAAGACCTCAGCACCTCAAGGATCTTGTATCCAATGGCAATGGTGATGCAGCTTCCCGTCTTATCAAATCTCTCACCAAATTTTGCAACTTTACGCTGGCCGGCAAAATAAACGAACAAGTACTTCCCTTATTTTTCGGCGCCAACCTATGCGCGTTGAACAAAAAAACCGGAGGTGTCCGCCCCATCGCTGTCGGGAATACTCTGAGACGTTTAGCTGCTAAGTTGGGATGTTACTCAGTCAAAGATACTATTGGAAATATGCTTCGACCGAAACAACTAGGTTTTGCAACAAGCGGTGGATGTGAAGCTGCAGTTCATGCTACAAGAACATATTTGGATGAGAATCATAGTTCAGGAAAAGTTCTTTTAAAAATTGATTTCGCCAATGCATTCAACACAGTTCACAGGGACGCTATGTTGCACGGCGTGAAAGAATGCACTCCACTTCTTTATCCATTCTTCTGGCAATCTTACTCCGAATCTTCACTTCTGTTCTACAGTGATTGGACTATCCCTTCGTCTTCTGGTTGCCAACAGGGAGACCCGGCAGGACCGTTATTATTTTGTTTATCGATTCACCCCGTTATTGAGCTGCTGTCCTCCGAATTGATCACTTTTTATTTGGATGACGGAACCATCGCCGATAAACCAGACAAAGTTCTCTCTGATTTCGAGGTCGTCGTTGAACATTTCAAGAAGATCGGATTGTTGATCAATTCTTCGAAATGCGAGCTACACGTTTGTGGTAAAGTGGATCATCTGGTTCTTGAAAAATTTCAAAAACTTTCCCCTGGAATCAAAATTGTTAATGACGTGGCGTTACTAGGAGCACCAATCACCGAGGGATCTTGCGACCAAATTCTCCAAGATAAACTAGAAGAGATGAAGTTGATGTTCAACAGACTGAAGCAGCTTGATAAACAACATGTTGCCTATTATTTGTTGCGGAATTGTTTTGCCATTCCAAAATTAACTTACATAATGAGAACCACACCATTATGGAAACATAAGAGTTTCATAATTGAAGCGGACGAACTTATAAAGGGGACAATGGAATTTTTATTTAATTGTAAGTTGTCACCCTTTGCATACGCCAAGGCCTCTCTCCCGGTTATGCAAGGTGGAGTTGGCATTAGAAAACTACAAGACATTTTCCTACCAGCTTTCCTTTCATCAACTTTTGGAGTATCTAAACTTGTCAATATGATGTTAAATCTTGAAGATGCAGACAAGCCAAAGATTTCTTACGTTGAGGAGGCTCTTGCTGAGTGGAGTTCGCTAAACCCTGACCAATTTCCTCCAGACCCCCTTTTCCAAAAAAACTGGGACATGGTGAATTTAGTCCGTATCAATAATGGAATCATGCCAACAACAGACATTCAGAAAGCCACTCACTTGGCTACCCAAAGAAAAGAAGCAAACGCCTGGCTCCAGGCACTTCCATCCCGTGCTATTGGTACACTTTTCGACAACAATTCTTTTAGAATTGCAGTCTGCATACGCTTGGGATGCAAAATATGCAAACCCCATTACTGCATATGCGGAGAGCGAGTGAATGAGTATGGACTCCATGGACTGAGTTGTTCCAAAAGTGCAGGCCGTTTTTTCCGCCATCAAGAGCTGAATTCTATTATCTGTCGTTCGCTCATTTCTGCAAAAATTCCAGCCCGTCTAGAACCATGTGGACTGTGTCGAGAAGATGGTAAGCGAGTGGATGGAGTAACACTAATACCATGGGAGAATGGACAGTGCTTGGTGTGGGATGCCACCTGCACCGACACAATTGCACCGTCAAATGTGGACCACTCCAGAGAACAAGCAGGGTACGCTGCCAAAAAAGCCGCAAATTTGAAAAAGCGAAAATACTCCAAGCTACAGGAAGACTTCCTGTTCGTCCCTTTTGCGGTGGAGACCCTAGGCGCTTGGTGCGAAGAAGCGATTGATTTCATTGACAGTTTAGGAAGACTTTTACACCGTCAAACTGGAGAGTCCCGTTCAAAATCTTTTTTAACCCAACGTATCAGTGGGACTATACAAAAAGCTAATGCCATTTCAGTCATGGGAACTTTTCCAACTACAGAATCATTGGCAGAAATATTTTATATTTTTACCTGAGTTATACATTTTTTTTTTTTTTTTTTTTTTTTTTTGCTTATTTTTCTTTTCAAGATATATGTATACAAAATAATTTTATGAAATATACACCTATATAACTTGGGAGGTGAATAACAGGGGAGGAAAAGTAGGGACACCCCCTAATGTCTACGCCCCTGAAACTTTTTCATGAAACATGTTATGATTGTTCGACAGAGGATAATTTCAGTGAACATTTGGTTCCATTTTGAATCGAATCGGTTGAACGGTTCAAAAGTAATGCGGAAAAAACGATTCTTCATTTCCAACTTTGAAGGGCTGCATCTCTGTTATTAGGCATTTTTCAAATATGTTTTCTGGAGAAAGTCCCCTTCATTTTTCATTCTCTATCGACCCTTGAATTTAATGACATGAAAGTCGGACCATCCTGTATATTTCTTGTGTATTTGTTAGTTATGCATGTTGTGATGGAGTCATTACGTGAAGGAGATTCAAAATGTTCAAAAGAATATTTTTAGTCGACACGAGCACCATTTAGTGAGATGCTCGCTAGCCAAATCGCTACCACAAGAGTTTCAGATTCCGCGGTGGCACTAGCCCATATTATAGTCTTCAATTTTGACATCTATGCAAAAAACTGTTCCAGAAAAAATTTTCCCTTCTCAAATTATCTCAAAGGGGAAGCCGGCAGTATGAGGGAGAATTCTCGCGTGATCACCCTGTACAATGTACATACATACTACATAACGCGCTCATGTTTTGCAGACACGGTTACACGGGGCTCAGGTAAACTCGGCAGCAAAAATGGCGCCCACTTGATTTTTGACAAAGCCCGAGACAAAGCCGGCATTTGTCTGGCCTGCTATTGTCCTTCAATGAGCAATTCAAACGTCGAATAATGGTAGGTAAGTGCCGACAGGGATCCGGACTCGCCACTTTGCACCACTATTTATTGGACTTGAATCTCTTGTCAAGCATTGTTACTTCTCAGTAATTAGACATTATGCAGGTTGCAACCCAAATACAAAGTATTTGAATAGGTATCGTTTAACTGTGGCGGTAGAAAAAACACAAAAGGCCGTCGAACTAAGTAAACATCCGGTTTGTTTACTTGAGGTGGATTTATGCTCGCGAAAAATAAGAATAAAAATAAAAATAACGATAAGAATAAAAATAAGGAAAATAAGCACGGCAACTGCCCATTTATACTTCAGAAATAAAAATAAGGATAAGAAATAGTTTGAAACATCGCTCCTAGGTGTCATTCGAAGCATTAAAATGACAGCCGTCAACATTTCTAGTTACAGTTTTTAGCTTTATGCTGTTGTTATTGTGGTTGTTTTCCTACTTGTTTTGTTTAGTGTCATACAGTATCACTTATGTGTAGATAATACTGGAATAGGTAGGTATAGAAATGAATTTTTTACATCGCATTATTTCAAATAATATCATGTGCAGTGTAGGTATCTACTTCTCAATCTGAATTATTGCGGTAATAGACAAAATGAGGATAACTGGTAGATGGCGCCACATTTGGACCGCCGTTACGAAGCAACCCGTGGGAATTTCTTCCCTACCCAAAGGCAGGCAGTCTCAGGCAACTTTTGCTACATCGGTGTACTGCGGATTGCATAAAAGCAGTCCCCATCGTCATCGGCAAAGCTCGACTGCGTTCGTTACTCGTTCGGCTTATCTTCGAGCAGAAGTTGAAAATATCAACTTGTTATTTTTATTCTTAAATTTCTTGGGCAGTAGCGACGACAAGTATTTTTTGGGAGGGGCTAGGATCTCGTCATCAACGGAAGGAAACACAAGCCACGGGAGGCTTTAAAACACATTGTAGAATATTATTTCACATAAGTTAACCGCGTAACTTGTTTATTCAATAACATCGAGGATGATTTTTGCAGAATTTAGGGAACATTTTGCCCTGAAAGACTCTTTGACACCGCCACTGTTGACACATCTGCCGCATCTTCAATACGCAACACTGAATAGAAAGTTGAAGTTCCTTATTCTTATTGTTATTCCTTATTTTTAAGCATAAACGCTTGAATCTGAAAGCTAATGTTCAACATTTTCTTATTTTTATTCTTATTGTTATTTTTATTTTTATTCTTATTTCCGCAAGCATAAATCCACCTTTAGTTCTCTACAAGGGCGGCGTTGCTTCATTCATCTCAAGTACATACCTATCTACAACGGTGGAGCAGGCCAAGCAAATACTCATCTTCGTCATAAATAGAGTAGGCGCCAGTTTGCTGCCGAGTATATATCCGTGAGATATTCTATTGGTCCCTAGAATGATTTAGATCAAGATATAGCTGTCCTAGTTCGAAACACACATTTTAATGGCATTCTTGACTAAGCTAGACTTAGCTAAGTTATTGCTAAGTCTTATAATATACGTTGTTTGGTGATCAGGAGCTCAATGCACACCTAATGGTTGATAATTTCAACTGATTAGTCTCTCAAAAATAGTTTTTCATGATCAATAATCAATTTGAATGAGGGAAGTACAATGGAACGTTGATTTTTTGCCCTGTTCAAGAATTCAAGAATACCCTGTTCAATCTACCTGCATACATATTAGATTTGAAATGATTTTAGCTCACTTTGCTAACAATAATAACAATGAAACTTCACATCTGAGTACCCACCCCGTTATCCTTCTTTTGTTTTTCCTTCCTTATTCTTGACTCATTTTTCTAATTTCGAATCAAAATTCTCCGCCGACTCTCCTACCAATCGATCTTTGAATATAACAGAAATTTATCAAATTATTGGTACCAGAGGTGGCATGCGACCACAAATAAAAATCTGATGTTGAGAGTTTGTTCATAGCTTGTGTCGATTTCGACCGGCAACGCTTCCTGACATGAACAATATACAAACTTTCAACTTCAGATTTTCAGTTTTGTTCGCAGCCACCTCTGTTACCAATATTTTGATAAATTTCTGTCATATTCAATCCACTTCAAAATCGTCATTTTTCATAATAGAGAATTTTCAAGACCACCACTGTGCATTGACACTCAAAATTACTCAAAAAAAAATCTATCCGAATATCAAAAGATATACAAAGTGTTTTATTTGAGAATCAAAAGTCTATGTCACTTCCGGTTACTTCCGATTAACATGAAGAATAGCAAAAGTAATCTTAAATAACCCTTGAAAATTCCAAATTCACAGGGTGTCCCGAAAATATACCGACTACGTTCTAAGGCAGCTTCCTTTCATCAAAACAAGAAAGAAAGTTCCCATAGACATGGGTCCGGAAACGCTTCCTAAGGGAGCTACAGGCCCCTAAAGGTGGAAGCCTGAAGATGGTTTTGATTCAATATCTTCGAAACCGTTCAAGGAAAATTAATCAAACTTGACACATCCACTAACCTTGAAAATTGAAAATAACGCCACCTACTTTGTGATACATCGAATTCAAGGGAATCAAACTATCTTCTTTGAAACAATTTTTTTTTCAATTTTCAGTCACTCATCCAATTGATCGGACATTTTAGAAGAGAAAGGGGAGTTTTTGAAAATTTTAGATCAGATGTTTCCAGAAAGAGAATTCGATTACCTTTGATAAATGATGTATCACAAAGTATTTGTGTATTCAAATTTTCAAATTGCGGAGGGGGAGCCTTGATAACATTTCTCCAAAAAAAAAAATGTTTCTCGCTTGATGCTATGCAGAATGACGTTGATTGCATTGAAAAGAATTGAGGGGCCAAGAATATTGTATTAGACACTCAAAGAATTCCAGGGAAGTTGGTCGGGGTTGAAAATTGAGAAAAAATTAAAGAAGAGAATTTAATTCTCTTTAATTCTATGTGTCCCAAAGCAGGTAGTGCTATTCGAAATTTCGAAGTTTGGTGGGTGGGGGTGAAGAGGCTGAAGATCGCAATTCCCCAATGTGTGTTTCAGACGTCCTCTTCGATATAAAAATCGAACTGCTTTAGTTCCAAGGAATCTACACTAGGAATCAAAAGCTTTTAGGGGTGGATAGTTTCCAAATGATCACCCGGTATAAACTCAGTTAAGAATCTAGTTCAACATAATTAAAATCCTTAAGAATCTAGTGTGAGCTTCGGCCGTTGTGGCCTCAAGAAGAACTTGAGAATCACTTGTTTGCATTTAATACCAGATAGAAATTTTTGGAAATTTAATTGTCTATACGAAAGATGCTCACATATTTCATCGTTAGTACACTCCTCCTCTCTCAAAAGAAAAAAAAAAGTAAAATAGTCCAGAGGCTCGATGCTGAAGACTATGGACTTTGACTTCAAAGATGGCGGGATGCCACACTTGGAAGAGGTGTTGTCTGATCCATCCTCTTTTGATTGAAACTTGAAGCCATCAATACTAACTATGCCGGCGGCATATACAGGGTGAATGAAAAAAAAGACTCGAACATTTGTACCTCAAGGACCGAATTAGGTGGAGACATGTAAATAGCCATGAATAATCTTGATTTTATGATCATGAAGTCATCATGAGCTTCATCCGAACATCTTGAGCTGTTCCCGGAATATCTTTAAAAGAGTGATGTTGTTACTGAAAAAAAAATTTTTGTTCGTGTAACGGAAAAAATTTTACAGTGTGTTTTCTTTTTCAATGGTTAGGCTAGAGGGTGTATTTTACTCTTATTTAATTTTTAGTGTCATTCATCATAAAAACACAAAGTTTCGATTCAATATCTGAATAATCCCTAGTATACGTAAAAAATATCTTTTCTGGTAGGTAACAACTTTAGTCTTTTGAAGATATTTCAGGAATGTCTCAAGATATTTCATATTCCATCAAAATTTACAATAACTCCATGACCATGAAATAAGAGATATTTATGGCGATTTCCATGTCTTCACTTTATTTTGGTTCTTGATTTAAAAGTGTTCCAATTTTTATTTCTGTTTCACCCCGTATATGCCGCGGGCATAGTTAGTATTGATGGCTTCAAGTTTCAATCTGAAGAGAATGAATCAGATGACACTCCTACCTAGTGGCACCCCGCCATCTTTAAAATCAAGGTCCATACAGTCTTCAGCATCGAGCATCTGGACTATTTCACATTTCTTGTGTTTTGACGTAGGAGGGGTGGACTGAGGATGAAATTTATGTAAGGACCTTTTTTACAGACAATTAACTTCCCAAAAATTTCTTTTTTTCGTGTACTTTTTTCCAAAGTGGCATCATTCACGAGATAAATGCATAAAACTGATCCTCACGTTCTTCTTGAGGCCACAACGGCCGAAACTCACACTGGATTGTTTTAAGGACTTTCAGTATGTTGAACTACATGCTTGACTGAGCTTATATACCGTATGTTTGTTGAAATCATGAATTAGGGCAGGCTATGGAAATAGAAACGTAGGTAGGTATGTCGTGAATTTATCAATAATCACTCAAATTTGATGTCAACATGATGAGCCGTCGTCATGGAATACATTTTGGACATACGTTTCGAAGTTCACAGCCTGCCCTAATTCATCATTTTAACGAACATACGGTATAAAAATCCGTTGTGTGCCGTACTGTGAACAACCAAAAACTATTTTGAAAGATCAATAAAATGAGAACACTCATGAAGAATGAACTCACAAACAATAAAAAGAGAAACATTTGAATCAAAAACACGGTTCATAAAAAGTTCAACTTCAAACTTTTGGGCAAAAATTTGGTGGTAGTCATTTTGCGGGTCAACTTTCTATACACTTTCGTGTGAGGTACTGATTGTAACAGATTTTAGGGAATGATTCTTCATTCCAAAACTGCTTCGACCCCGGACAATTTCAATAGTTGTCAATATGTTTAATATGGAAGAATTCAGCATGTCAATAGTTTATTCCCCTAGTACAGGTATCTAATGTGTAACTGACATAAATGATTACCATGAACTCACTCACTGAGTACTGTGTAACTGTATAACTCAATTGTACTTGATCCACAAAATATCACCAGTTGAACAAAGCACAGTATTTTACTCTGGTGTATTGGTCATTATTACTCATTCGGATGCTTCAAGATATTCGCTCAGGCTCGGGTCAGCAAACTGCATCCTTTTCAGCAATAGCAATCAGTACGTGCTCGTTCTATAATTTATATTATTTCCTTTTACAGACGACCAGTGTGTCATATGCTTGGTCCGGGAGACGCTGGAGGAGTCTCAGCAGGAATCGGGCGGTTTAATCTGCCCGTTTCGCGTAATAGACATCCTCAGCGTCTTGAGCAAGGAGTTCCAGCTGGGCCGCCAGCAGGATGCCCACGAATTCCTCCGCTGCCTGGTGGAACATATGACCAAGGCGTACCTGGTCCGTTCCAAAGGACGCCGGATCGACCAGAAAGAACAGGAGACCACACCGTTGAACCAGATATTCGGGGGCAATCTGGTTTCGACGGTGGAATGCGAGCGTTGTTCCTTCAAGAGCACGACGGAACAACACTTCCAGGATCTCCTGCTGGACGTCAAGGAAAACAACACGGTGGAGGAGGCCGTCGCGGAATTTTTTACTGCGGAGAGCCTGGAGGGCTACGGCTGCGAAGGCTGCAAGCAAAAAGTCACCGCGACCAAACAGTTTGCCATGGAACGTCCGCCGAAGGTGGTGTGTCTCCAGCTCAAAAGATTTTGCTACTTCTCGAACCAGAAGGTGAGCAAACACGTGGACTTTAATCGGAAACTGGACCTGACGCAGTTTTCGATGAGCGGGGAACCACTGTCGTATAAACTGGTCTCGATCATTTCGCATCAAGGGGCGTCGATGAGCCGTGGGCATTACACCGCCGTTGCCCAGGCTGCATGCGGCAGCTTCTACAAGTTCGATGACACTCGTGTCAGCGAGCTGTCGGACGAAGAAGTGAGTGAGACCAGTGCCTACGTCATGTTCTACGAGCTGGAGCCGCACACGCCTCCGGAAGTGCTCGATGAGGACAGGGCGGACGTCACGGATTTTGAACTGGAAATGGCGGCGTATCCATCGGGGGATTACGCCCCTAGCCCGATGTCGAAGAGAAGAAAAACCCGCTAGCTGGAGTGAGTGGGTGAGTTTCTTGCGTAAAAATCAATTCAGGTTTGTAAGATTTCTTTGAATTCGAAAAAAACGAGATTTTCATGAATTGCACGTGATTTTCACATCATACCTGAACCGAATAGTGAAATTTGAAGCCATTCTGTTCTTGTGATCTCAATCGACTCCAGTATTGTGTAGTCTGTTACAATTTAGTCTGCGGATCATTTATGGAACACACTGTCTAGCTCAAGTTGGAAAGTTTTTAATAATTTGAATGGGTATTTCGAAACAAGGGATTTTTTTCTGAAATTGGAACACCTGTGGACATCATTTGGCAAGGCTACAATGAAAACACGTTCAAGGCAACCTACAACCACTAAAAATACCCAATCATCCAAACCGGAAGGTTCATGCGAAAACCCAGTTTTGCGCTAGGCAGTCAGGATGATACTGTGACATTTTTCTTGTATCAAGGAGAGCTCAAATCCTCCAGTTCCTGAACACCAGTTGTAATCTGCTGAAACGATTTGAGCGTTTTTGATTGCAACTTTCCTTTTCTATGTCTCCCTCAATATTAAATGTCGTAATATTGCCCCTTGTTTCGCTTTCGATTCTTGGAAAATCGATTTTGAGAATTTTATCATCCGCAGCTGCTGACGTCACCGGCCGGCATCCAGTGAGTTTTATGTTTCACTGTGGTCATGTTGCCGTAACTGGTCCGCTGCTGTCAAAGTGTCAAACTTGTCATTATGTGCCATTTGCCGTTTGTGCGATTCCACCGTTTGGATCAGCTGTGTTTACAAAGTCTGTATTAGTTTTTCCATATTGTGTCAAAATGTCTTTCGAATTGACAGTGACAAATAGTTCGACAATGACAAATGGTTCGCACGTGCGGAGCGTGGCGCGAAGTCTTGCACTTGTTTGCTGCGACTGCTGACGTCATTCAAATCTAGGGAGATTTTAATGGACTGCATTAGCCAATTTTGATAATTTTTCTTCTGGCCTAAAATTTTTTATATGAAAATCAAAAAAACACGTCATTCATATTTTTCGTTGGTGGATCCAAAAATGGTTTTATTATGAAACGCAGAACGACTCCATTGTTATTGGGCTCCAACTCCCAAGATTGTTCTAGTTTTTATCCACAAATAGAGCTCGGGCATGGGCTCCGTCCTCCCGCTCAGTATTGACTTACACACTTGACAGTGCATCACCTACCTGTCGTTGCGTCATTTTATGTTGACACCTTGAATTATTTTCCCACGGTAACTTGTCAAGTCAAATCATCTATGTACTCTCTAGACATGACTCTGGCTCCCTTCACTTAAAACCTACACTTGAAGAGAAGTTGAACAAATTTCAGAACATTCAAGAACTTAATCTTTTCGAGCGACAGGCGCCCGTTGAATAATAGACAAATATCTCTTGCAGATGGACGTCAAAGGAGGAGGTGGGTGCGGTGGACGAGGCTATTACGGAGTTTTTCGCCGGATATATCCTGGGACGGTTATCCGCGGGCCGCAAGTCCTTGCTACGGTCGCGAGGACTGCAAACAAAAGGTACTGCAAAAAACAACGGCCGCCAAAAGCAGTTTATCCACAGTTGCTGAAGAGGTTTTGCTAGTCCAAACGAGTGCATATGTCTTGTTTGACGAACTTGAACCGCACACGCCCCAGAAAATACTTGATGAAGGCAAAGTGGTCGTTCCAGTAGCCAAATTATTGATAAGCTCTCCATTTGGTCGGTGACCTGATATGGACATCGAAACAGAAACAGAAACAAAGGAAAATCCAATACCCGCATCAAGAGTTTGCAACCCGCAAGCTGGAGAAACCCCTGCCAAACAGCAGCCAAAGCTCAACGCATCAACCTTGATTGAGAAATCCAAACAAATCGTCGGAAACCCTGGGATATTTTGTTGTTTTCGCCGTTCTTCCTCATGCTACCACTGCTAATGAATATCGGAATTGCGCATTTGAATGCCTTCATCAACACGCTTGTCGGCATCATACAAAAAGGGGTACCGTGAGAAAATCGCATTACAGTAAAATTCGTACCATCTAGTGATAGATCGCTGCTCCAAGTGACCGGAGGAGATTCCAAAGGTCCACTTCACGATATCATGGAATAAGTGAGGTACCTACGCCAAAAATCCCTACGAAGACGAGGAATTGCATGCCATCGAATGCACAAACGCCTATCCTACAAATACTATGAAAACGGCTGAAAGACTTGTCCGCTTAGAAACGCAGTTTGAATGTGTGATGGTTGGTGATCATTCGCAAGGTAAATTTCAATGGTAATAGCAATGTTGGAAATAAAGTACAAGACATGATTCCATTATTTTATATACATATTTTACATTATCTGATCACATTTTCATTTTCAGGTGTTTCAGCCGATGTGATTAGGCTCCAGCATTATAGTGTCCAGTTGACCGCTCGTTGGATTTCAACAGAAGGTTATAGAATATCTCAGCCAATGATAACCCTCGAATTTATCCTAAACCCAAGGTAGAAATTTGTCATAATACTGAGCCTAAGAGGAAAACCACTGACTGCTCGGGGCCATTACCACACCGGAAGGACATGTAATAGGAGCCTGTCCACATTATGCTGCTGGGTTTGGAGGTATTGTTTGCTGTTGAAGATACTACAAGAGTTTCAAGAGCCTGTGTCCAGTCATTGGATGTATGATCTCACTAGGAAGCACCGTCGAAAGCCCTTGGGTCTCACCAGGAGGTCAGTGAAATTGACTCATCAGAGAAAAAAATTGAGGGAGAACGTCTCAGCGTTTCACCAGTGTGCAATGTCGGACGATAAGCATTTCACATGTGACCAAACTCAACACTCAGCCAGCAACCAAGAAACGGAAGCGTTCCTGAAGACACCAAGAATGAGCCAGAAGCAGAGGTAAGCAATCAATAAAATTGCACCATATGTATAGTTTTGTTTCATGCTCAAGTCTGGAGATTGCCTTGTATAGTCCCAAAGTTCCACTACTTCATGGCTCCACTGAACCATTTTGAATCTTGAATATTAAGTAAATTAGATAATTTCACAAAGAGGTCTTTATTACTAAAAGAAACATGTTCTGAAAGTCCTTGAATAGTATTTCATGGTTATGAATATCTAGTAAATATTGAAATGAATGTTACAGGTGGAAGAGCCTATTAATTATGTGAATACAAGCAGTGCCGTCGAAGTATTGGACATTGAACGAAAGTTGATACCTTATCCAGTTGCTCCATGAAGAGAAGATCATCGTACATTCAAGGAGAACGCCGCACGATGGTTTGAAATGAGACAAACCGGGCGGAAATTCGGAAACATTTATAGAACAAGTGATATATATATATATATATATATATAGACATTTTTGAGAGAAAATACTGAAAAATCTATATTCAGAAGGGGAAATTTGACAGGGGGTGGAATTTCTGAGAAGCTGAAATTTTTTAAACTCTCAAGTTAGTATGAGTAGATGACCGAGAAATTTTTGGGGAAAATATTGGAAAAAACCTGGGGAAAAAACGCACCATCTGAGTAGGGCATAAGCTCGGGCATGAAACAGGGGTGAAAAATGTCGAAAAAACGACTAGCACTTTTGAAACTATCAGAATTAGTGAACGAAGGGGACACATTTATCGGAAAAGCATCATCAAAATTTATTTGTAGAACATTCTTTTCAATTTCGGAAAAAACGACTCAAACTTATCAAGTTCTCAGTAGTTCCAATAAATAGAAATTGGGTAGGCATTCTTTAGGAGAATATTGCGAAAAATCCATCATCAAAATAAAAGATGTGATGGGTGAAATGTGAAATAGCTCGTGAAATAGTATATTACCGCCGAGAGTATTCAGAACCATTTAGAATGGTTAGAATGAAGATTCGGAGTTTTAATAGTGAATTAGGCTATTAGAATCATCAATAATTATATCATAAGCACCATACCATAATAATAACTGGCACCCTTAACCTCACAAAACTGCGTTTGACTCTTCGATTCGAGCCCCTCCACACCTGTCATTCCGTCATTCATCTGTCAATTGTCAATCAGTCAAGGAGGCCATGCACTTTCCTTCTTCTAACCGGGGCGGAAAGTGATTTTGGAGGCGGAAAACATAATCATTAACAAAGCGTCTTTTTCCAACTTTTTAAAAATCAGTGATGAGTCTATCACTATGGTGGTTGTGAATAAAAGTTATTGAACATTTTCGAAACTATCAGAGATAACAGAGGAGGAAGGTAAATTTCAGAGAAAAGGGAAAGATTGGGAAAAATTCATGCTATATAGGTAATACAGGATGATTGAAAAATGGCACATTCCCTCCCATGTACGTTGTGAGATACGGAGACGGAACACGGAAAGAATAGTGGAAAAAAAATAGCTCGTTTATTCTTCAAGTTTTGAGTTCATTCTTTCTAAATAATCAATGACTAATTGGGGACTATTTGTAACTCATAAACCAAAATTTGTAATCTCAGCGTTTTCAAGTTTTTTAAAAAACCAACTCCGAGGACCAGCTTCTCGGGAACCCTGGAAGTATCTGGTTTTGAGTTCATTTTTTTCCAATAATTGGGACTAATTAGGGTCTATTTGTGACCCATAAACCAAAATTTGTGACTTTATCGTTCTCGAGTTTCTCAAAAAACTAACCGCGAGGGCCAACTATTCGGGAGAATAATTGCTTTTAATTGTATAGGCAGACAAACTTTACCTTTTGTACCTTGTTCTGTACCTAACAGCCGCACAGCTGTAAATGTAGTCTTGACGGCGACAACGGACGGTTGTCAATAGCAGGGTACCTACATTTTCTTATCTTAAACAGAAATTGCTAACCTACGTAATGTTAGCTTTCTTCATGCCATTCTTCTAAAGCACCATTAAAAACTGATTGGCTTAGGTACAACGTGAGGGTGGGACACACCCATACTCGTATAGTATTAGAAAAAATATTTTGGTACTTCAAGCAGTTCCTTAGTGAACTCTGATATTGTCTTCAAGTTTGCAAAATAAAGTCAATAGCAATCAAACCTGTGACAGATTTTCGAAAATTTCTTCTATCAGTGAGGTAAGTCGTAACTTAAACCATAATGATTCAAAATTGCAACGAACATACCGTCCCCTTGGAGCAGAACTAGTGTTTGTCCATTTTTCACAGTTTTTTTTCAATTAGAAAAACTCATATTGTCGACTCAGAAATCATGCCAACTCGGCCACATTTCCCCTACAAGTCAAGCGCAAGACGCATTTCAGAGAATCTTCGGCCCTGCACTGCCGCACTCAATTGTTATATCTTTGTTGTTCATTGTTGCATCTGGAAGATTTTTCTTTGTTTTCATTTTTTTGTATTTTCGGGTTTAGATTTTTCAACTGTCTTGATGCCTGTATGTTTGTTCTTTAATTATTTGGCAGTGCTACTACTATTGCTGACACATAAAAGTTAACTACAGATGGATGATATTGTATTTCACACTTTTGTCCTGGGAATAAAGCTCAAGAGTTGTTAGTGAGAAAAATAGAGATTTCATGTTCACAAAAAAAAATGAAACTTATTAATTTTCAGAGTATCATAACTCATTGTTTTAAATGGCATGCCCTCAATTTCATACTCCTATCATATAGCTTTTTGATCCTCTTTCATTTTTACTAGAGGTATTCTACGCCCTTCAACTTCATATTTTTCGAGATAATCGGAAGTCTTCACGAAATTTGCTATTTTTTCTTATTTTTTCCAAAAACTGAGTCGGCCGTGATGAATGACAGACAAGCCAAATAGTACGCAGCTGTCAGTTAGCTAGTCTGAATTTTGTCGAACGAAGAAAAATGGCTTAAACGCAAAAAGAAACCAAAGTGGAATCCTGGATATCTGGATTCATACCAGAATTTCATATCAATCATTTCCTCTCGCGTGAAGCCATTTTTCTGTGTTGGATCTCGAAAAATATGAAGTTTAGTGGTAGAGTACCATTGGAATGATCAACCAGATATCAAAACTTACATCAGAGTTGACTTTGCCCACGTAATGAAGTTCACAAGTGGATGGGAGTGTTCCAAGAGAAAACCTGCATCCGTAAAAAAATTCTACCTCAGGATAATTGCTAGACTGGTCAAATGCCCCGACAATTTTGAGGCTGAAGACATCATTAAGCGAGTTATCATCACCAGTAGTAGCGTGTATGAAGGCCATGATGTTAACGGAACTCCAACAGAAAGCGAGGAGTGCAAAATTTTCCTGAAGAAACTAATAGCAGGATTCAATGAAGTAGAAGTTGACGACTTTGTAGAGCTTGCGTCCACTCCATCATCGCCGACAAGTGAATGGCCAGAACGGAACTGTGAGCAAATCGACCCGTTTAACTTGAAACTGGACTCAGTTGGGAGCACGTACATCTCGAAAACATGGTTGGAAACGTTCGATAATTTAGCAGGGAAAGATGTGTCAGTACCAAGTAATTCTATCAAAGGGAGAAAGAACTTCCATCACCTACACCCAGTTTTGTCAAAAGTTTCCTAAAACTTCTAAGGACGCACACTCTATGGTCTGCAGTTATGACAATAAAATTTTTCGATACAGAACAATGCAATAGTGGACGTCAAGAAAACATTGATCAACCATCAATAGTAGAAAAGTGAAGGGGCTTAGGCAAGCCTAAGAAGAGCCTGGACAAAAATAAAAATTGAAATCTCAATAATCAAAAATGGGAATCTGGGAGGTGTGATAGGTTTTACAAAAGAAGAAGCATGAACTTTCCAATACATGTTCTATAGATTCTCCCATTTAATCCTTTGCTTGTGCATATACAAACAGAACCAAATATACTGCTTCACTTGATAAGAAATCGTGCTCGTTTGTTCTTTACGATATAAATAAATGCTTGGTGAGAGAAGGCGCGATAAACAAAATGTACCTATCTGGACACTTTTCTTGTTCAGAAAACATATTAATTATTCAAAAAACACGAGGAACCTGAAACCGTCCGGCACCCGGCGGGATTCCCAGGGAGGTGAGCAATCTGCTCCCTGCTAGAAATAGGGCCTCTGGGCGATACGTGAGGCACAAAACCACAACAGCTGATCTTCACTCTTCAGCCACTCACTACAGGGCAGCTGTCTCTGTCACTAATAGTGTCACTGCACTGCTGTTAGCTGGCTGCAGAGGTGCCAATCTGAAAATACCCACCTCTGTCAAACCGGCTTGGTGACCTCAACAAAATAATAATTATTCGAAAAATAAAAATAAATGTTTTCGAGAAGTGGAGATGTTCGATTTTGAATTGTCACTCCTCAAATAACTAATCATTTCTGTCAGATTTTCACAGGCTGAAGAAAGGCCAGGGAAATTGCAAATACCAGGGAGTCAGAAACTTTGATAGAATTCCCCTACATATAAGATCTCCACTAGTTACTCAATTTAAAGAAGACATGATCATGAAACAAATTCTTATAGGCCACGCTTTTTATTCTGTTATTTCCGAATATCTGGATTATGTATTTTCAAGTTCTATTGTGTTCCTTGTTGTAATTATATCTACCATAATGTACTGTACTGTGCTTTTATATATAATTTTCGATGTGTATAGTATATTCTTATCATCTTTCTTCATCTGTTTCACCTATCTTATTGAAAAATCCAAGCGCATGTGTAAGATTGTGCTGAATAAAATTAAATTGAAATTGATGTTGAAATAAAAATTTAAATAAATATATCTAAATAGTTCATTCTAATCCAGAAAACGTCACAGGATGTGGGTTGGGGTTGACTCAGGAAGTTGGCGTGGGCCCTATAAACAGACGAAGATACGTATAGGTTCAATCACTTTATACGAAATAAATAATACCTTTGCATAAATTAATTTCGATAATTAAAAAAGAGAAACTCACCAGCCCCATTGTATTTGTTTTCGTGCCCTTCGTCAGTGGGGCTTCTTCATACGTAACATGTCTGCCGCAGGTGCTGCAAAAACAATTGCAGAAACCATCGCTAAGACCAACAAAACGGCTATCAGTGATCTCTTCGACATTTTGCTCAGCAGGAGGTGATACCTTATAATTTGGCCAACAGCGAGGCTAACAATTTATATTCTGAAAATAATCCCCTTTATCATAATCCGCTGTAAACGATCCAAAAATGATTGAACTGCACGCAGTCTTCCTTCAAAATGTTTTATTTTATTCTGACCGGTTTCGAAGGTCTCTGGCCCTTCTTCGTCAGAGTGTAAAGCTATAAGATAAAATACATAAAGCAAGTACATAAAAGGAGAACGATAACATACCAAAAATGTATAAAAGGATGGTATAAATAAAGTTTGTGTAAAAGGTTTCAAATTCTTGAGATGTCAATAAAACAGTTATGATGTTGTCATGGAAGGAAGGACAAAAGAACTTGATGGAAATGTATCAAATAATAGAGTTAATAATAATGGTACAAGGTGGGTGAAAAATTAATGAAAGGATGGTTGATTAGAGAGGAAAAAGGTTATTCAAATCAAAGGCGTTGTAAAAGTGTTTAAAAGGGAAATCTATACAATCATTTAGGCAATTTTGAGCAGAATTACTGGTTGCTTTACAAATTTCAAGAACCTCTAAACTATCTAAAAGCCTTCCTTTCTTACAAACATGTAAAATTTCAAAATTAGTTTCTAAAATGAAGTCATGATTCTCTGAGATGATATGATTGGCGAAAGATGAAGGTGTGTCAATTGAAAGGGTAACTCGACCTTGCCTGATATATCTCATGTGTTCTTTAAGACGCTCAATAAATTTTCTGCCTGATTGTCCGATATAGAAAGAGTTACAATTGTTACAGTTAAGTTTGTAAACACCGGATTTGTCTTGAGGAGAGAGAATGTCTTTTGTATTGACTAGATAGGAGTTTAAATTTGAATTTGTTCTGAAAGAAATATTGATTCCAAAAGTTTTAAAAATGTTTCCAACGATTTTAGAAGGGATGCCAAAATAAGATATGCTATGGTAACTTTTTCTAAAAACATCAGTATTTGTAACATGAAAGGATAGCGCTTTTGAACGGAATTTGTTGAAAATGCCAAAAATTGTTTTATATTTATATCCGTTAACTTGACCCAAATATTTGATAATGTCAAATTCTTTTTTGAAATTATCATTTGATAATGGTATTTTGAAAAGTCTATGGAAGAGTGAATTGAACGTTGAGTGTTTATGGCTTATTGGATGACATGAATGAACAGGGATGATTGTGTCAGTATGGGTAGGTTTACGATAGATGGCATATTCAAAAAGATTTTCTTTTCTGGTAATCAAAAGATCAAGAAAAGGTATAGAAGCATTGTCAGATTCAATTTCAAAAGTGAACTTGATATTGTCATGCAATGAGTTGAGATATTGTAAAAATGTGTCTAAAATGCTATCATCTCCATTGAACAATACCAGGCAATCATCAACGTATCTAAACCAAAAGAGGATATTATCTTTGAATGGATTGTTGTTGGTTATGTGATGGTTCTCTAAATTTGACATGAAAATTTCCGCTAGAAAAGGGGACAAATTTTAACCCATTGCTAAACCAGTCTTTTGTTTGTAAAAATGATTGTTAAATTTGAAGAAATTTTGTTCTAAGGCAAGTCCAAGAAGTGAGCAGATATCAAGAATATTATGTGTCAACAAGTCAGATTCGAAAAGATTATTTCTGACTAGGGAAATGCATTCGTTAGTAGGAACACTAGGAAATAGATTAACAACATCAAAGGAAATTAATCTACTATTAGGTGGAACAATGTAATCTGCAAGTTTTTCAGTTAAATCAAACGTGTTTCTTAAAGAACAAGGGTTATTCAAGTGACAATTATTTCTCAAGATGGAATTCAAAATAAACGATCCAGTCGACGCAAACAATTACAGCAGCACAATCAGAATACACGGTTCCTATTGAAAGGGATGACAGACGATTTGCCCCTGGTACTGAGGAATAATAATTATTACATACTATCAACTACCATAAACTGGGGTGACTATGATAGCTTTTTTCCTCGCTTTTTTCAAATTTCATCCGATTTCTGAGATATTGTTTGAGCAACGGGCATGAGAACAGTTCTCAAGTAGAGTACTTGACACCCAAAATGAGGTTCATGAGCTCGATTCTTATATGTTTAGCTTTTTTTAGTCTTATTTGTTTTTTGTTTTAAAAAAAAATAACTCTAGTGGGAGCGGTACGAAAAATGATACTGCACTTTGAAGTAGAGTAACGAGACTGTGCATGGGCGTACCTTCTACCATAACAAGCGATTTGATTCGCAGCACTCCATATTTCGTCCCTTAGGGGCCCATGCGGGCGCTCCAAATTTTCAAGATGCAAGAACTTTCAAAAAACGATCATTGAGTATCGGCATTTGTGCCACCAAAGAAGCTTTAAAGTCTATTGAAAATGTTTTCATCAATTGTCGTCGTGTCCGTACCATTCCTCACTTGAAAAAAAATTCTTTGGTAGAGGTCAAAAAAATTGTTTCTATCTTTTCTTTTATACAAGGAAACGGTGAATTGATATGATCCATTGCGTTCCCAACTAAATCGCATTCCGTGAGTCCAATTATGAAGGAATTTTTTTTTTTAGTGGTATTTTCCAAAGAAGTGGTGACGTCTTCAGTACACTTTTCCCAAGAGCATTTCTTTCTATGTCCCCACTGAATATCACTCGTGATTTTTGCAAGAATAGACACCTCGAACTCTTTTTTTTTGTGATTTTGACTCTACATGACTCTAAAACATTCAAGGAAGCCCAAAAAGAATTTTTTTCCAGCTGGGCCGTCGAACTTGCGGAATTTCGATTTTATAGTAGGAGAGACAGACACGAACCAATATTCAATCCAGGCTGCAGGCGCAGGCAGTTTAGTTTTAGTGGAAAATATACTTCCATGCCGTGTTTTATTGCAGTACTACAAAACGCAGAGTCGTTAGTAGTGATTCTCACGAGACTCTCGTTTTCGAGAGTCTCGTCTCGTCTCGTCTCGTTTTCGAGACGAGACTCGAGACGAGACTGATCATTTTTCTCACGAGACGAGACGAGACTTTTTGCCGGTCTCGTCTCGTGTCTCGTGCGAGAGTCTCGTAGTCTCGCACGAGACTTTTGCGGTCCAGTTTTTATTTCACAATCTACATAATGTGGACACAGCTGTTGAGTTATATTGGCACCTAACTAATTTCTTTTGGGCAAAAAAAGCTTGGATGTTCAGTTCACGTTAGAAAAATTTCATGATTGATAAATTATCTACTAAAGAATACCCAGACGAAACTTTATTTACCGTACCTAAAACCGTAAATTTTCAGTAAATACTAGTTTTTTTTTCCATAGATTTAGTATTAAAAATGAAATAGATCAACAAAGTGAAGATGGAACCCCCAGCCTCCCGGGGGTTCCGGGGGGCTGGGACCCCGGGCTCTAGCTTCAAAAAATCCTGGAGCTGAAGCATCAGCAAGACTGTCAAAAAGAAGAAAACGTTCTACAGCGTTACCATTTTTAGTACAATATCGGATTGACAAAGAAAGTTGATCAGTTTTACCGATATCAATAATGATTGTGGAATCAACAATCCACAATAATAGTAAAAAACTTGGCATGCTTCACTTCGTCTAAAATAGTTTTCACACATTCGTTTGCTAGAGCCGAAATGAACTCGTTTTTGATCATCTGTCACTTTTAACTTTTGTGTCGTGAATAACTAATATATGGGAGCAACACCTTTGGCTGGATTTTTGAACCGGACGTTTTTCTTTCGTTCCCAGCTGGAGAGCTTTTTCTTTTCTAAACACGACATTTTGAGACTACCCGTACTTAGGTATAACGCGAATGATCAAAGTGAAAGGGCGGTCGATCGTGATATCCACAAAATTCCCACTATTCAGCTCTCGGAAACTTGGAACAGTAAAAAAATAGAATGTAGCATTTATTTATTTTATTGCCAACTGGAATGTTATTGTGTGTGTGGGGTATTGGTGTTTTTTTTTATGAGTCTGTGTTCCAGATGTGCATGAGTATTGGTCGCAAGTGTCCGGTGGATGCAAGGGCCGGCTATTATTCAACGGGTGTGGTGTGATGTTTGCTGGGATGTTTGGAAGATTATATAGGAGAATGACCAAAAAAGGCGCCTTCGCAGTTTGCACTTGTAAATCTTGTAGGTGGGTGCCTGGCAAACCATCCCTTGTTGCGCCGCTGCCTTTGTGATTCCGTCATCACAAGTTATAGTGTGGTGTTACATGGTTTCAGTGGTTGTTGGCAATTAATTAGGTGTGGAGCTGTGTCACCAAAGCATAAAAGAAAAATGAGTGCACCAAAAAGAAAACGACGATCTGCTTCTACTCACTACTCACTACTACTTATAGCGACGATGCTATAATTGATACTTTCGTTTTTTCAAGGGAATCATGGAAGATCAGACCTCTCTCTGGGCTGTGAGCTTCAGAGGGAGGAATTGAATGGTTCCCTTGTGATTAACCCTTATTAGTAAGTTTAGTTTTATTTTCTTTTTTGTTATTACGTACTAGTGGGTTAATAAAAAAATTATTTATTTATTTATTTATTTATTTATTCATTTATTTATTTATTTATTTATTTTATTTATGATTCCGCAACTACAGTTCAAGATGAATCAAATTCATCCGGAGATTTTTCTAGTGGAAGTGATGATAATTATGTACAACCAGAACCGCACAGCCCCGGTCGGAGCTGCAGGACCAGTCCAAATGCAAGAGAAGCCTCAGAATCGTACGGCTTTTACCGCAACTCGCTAGCTTCAACGGATCTTGAAAAATGGGGGTGGACATCTTTTTTGAATGACCCTGTATAATCATTAAAATTACGTCAGAAGGACATATATTTTCGTTTCTTTTTTCATCTTATGTAATGAATTAAACAATTTTTTTGACCGATTATGTTTCACTGAATTTAATTGGATGATAGTAACAAATTTCTATCTATACTTCATTATCTAGATACGTCACAAGACTCACGAGACTCACGAGACTCTCGTGCGAGACTCCAGACGAGACGAGACTCGCGGCCACGAGACGAGACTCGAGACGAGACTTCGCAATTTGCTTACGAGACGAGACGAGACTTTTGTAAAGTCTCGTCTCGTTGGTCTCGTGAGAATCACTAGTCGTTAGGTATATGAGTAGGTATATTTTCCGCTGAAACCAAATCGCCTGACCTGGATCAAATTTTTTGCTAGTCTCCCCTACTGAAAAATCAGCATGCCAAACTGTTGGATACACGACAGTGTACACATGCGCTCAGTAGCTTTTTTCCATCTACTCATGATTTGACACGCACACTCGACCAGCAGAGCAGATTAGAAGACTGAAGAGCAACCATATTTTATTGTTACGTCCACATTTACACTTTTATGTTATACACTATTTCGTTAGAATAAACAAAGCTTATCTGCCAAAACCCACTTCTCTCGAGCAACTACAATAGTGTTGCCGTCTAGAGTTAGACTTTCTAGACTCTTGTCTTGAAAAGGCGTCAAGACTTAGACAAGACCTCTAGAAACTCTTGTCTTGAAATTTCTAGACAAGACAAGAGTAGGGCTGTCAAGATCAAGAGTCTTGATTAGACTCTTGAGAAGGAAAAATTAAAAAAAATCTGATATATTCCTCTCCGCTGATGGTTCTTATTTTCTACTTAAGGTGTGATTAGATTGGAGATTTCTTACAGAGTTTATTGACAACATAAAATAACATGAATAAGGGTAAACGGTATGACAAAATGCTATTCAAAACTATATTTATTTGAAATGAAAATGATTGCGAAGGGTTCTCATGCTAATTGTTGAAATCAAAGTACCGAGATCACTACAGACGATATGAAATATCTCGTCTCAAAAGTCCCTACTTTTTTCAGGAAAAAATCTGGGAATTCGGGAGTTCAAATTGGGAGAATAATGAAGCAATGAACCTGTTTTGCGCTTGCGCACTAGGCAGGCCATCATGTCAATATGCATCGACCGTTGTTGCCATGCTGTGTTTGATAGGTAGTCTACAGTCCATGAATATTTTGAAAATTAGGAAAAACAGAACAACACAAAAAAGCATCTTTCTGTATATTGTGAATTTTACTCGGAATTTTAGATGTGTATCAGAAGACAATTTGGTTTTCGGTTTGTGGTGGCAGTTCACTATGAATTTATCAATTTTGCATCAGAGAACGGGAAAGCGTTGCCAGAGAGATGCCATGTCGAATTATAATAATGTCTTGTGATTATACATATATTTACATGACATATTCTCCAGACTCTGTATGTCTCTACTGTTTTTTCCGGTTCTCATGCGAAAGTTCCGTCAAGTGTTTTTTTTTCAAAGACTGCTCCAACATCTCCATTTCTACTTTTCCAAAAAATACCTGCGCTTTCTCGGATCGCAACTTCTGAGAAATTAGGTAGCTCGATGAAGCTTTTGGTCAATAGCTGCGGAACAAAGTGTTTCTTGCAAATAAAAGGAGAATGATTCAGACAACATGCTGCAGTCAGATATTCTTTCAATGTACTAAGACAAAATGCCGATCAGGCTGATGTTCCTTTTACAACTTGAGTGAAGTTAGTCTTTTTGCCGCGTCAGGTTGACACAAGCGGGAACCTGGCACAGGTCTGCGAATAATCGGTATATTTTCGACAAAAATATTGGGTCTGGGTCCCGCTTAAACCCAATTTCGAACACCAAACAGCAAAATAATATTGGAGTTGATTGTTAACTTTTTTTTGACTGTGACTCTTTTGTTGACTGTTTCTTGACGTTCATGGCAACCTGGTATTGTTCTTGGCTTGTTTATTCATTCGATTCGAGCCGATGGACTGCGGTGAGTTGAATTTCTATATCCTTTTCCGCTGCCAGATTTTTTGAGTACTTTTGCAAATGAACAGTAGTTGACTATATTTATTCAGGCATCAACTTACGGCTATATACCTAAAATCGTATCTTGTAATTTTATATAAGACCCCATTGCAGAAACACGTGTACTAACAGGTCGGGGGTGGCAGTGGCAATCTTTTCTTTCAGCATTCACACCAATGATAAATTTCAGTGCCAATAAAAGTAGATCTTTGTTTTGAAATTTGAACTTAATTATACCTTAGAATATTTTATAGAAGCGCAGTCCCTATTCGAAGGGTGCTCCTTGCTCCTCACAGTTTCTCTGTTTTTCTTGCTAAAAGATGTTGATATTTCTGTCACGTATTTTTCTTGGAAGAAAGGGTTTTTTAGTAATTTAATTTCAAGAGTCTATCTAGACTCTTGAAAAATTTCCATCAAGAGTTAGAGTCTTGTCTTGAAATTTTGAAATAATCTTGATATTTCAAGACAAGACAAGAGTAGGGCAACTCTTGTCTTCTCTTGTCTAGACGGCAACACTAAACTACAACACCCTGCACCCTGCAACCCCAACAGTGGCGACGAGGACGGGATAATCCAAAAAAAGCAGACATGGAAAATTTCAAGGCTCTACAAGATTCCATGATGCAATTCATGAGGGAACAGCAGGAACTCGCAAGGATGCAGCAGGAGCAGTTGATGACAGCACAACAAAATTTTATGTTGCAGATTTGTTCGAAGATGGGTGAGTCGAGTCAGAAAGATCAAGAGCTTCGGATGGACACGTTATCAAACGGCATTGCGGAATTCATCTACAGTCCGGATGACGCCATCACTTTCGATGCGTGGTACAAGAGATACGCAAGTATATTCGTAGAAGATGCCAAGAATCTTCCAGATGAGGCAAAGGTTGGACTGCTACTCAGGAAGTTGAACACAACATGTCACCAGCAGTACCTTAACATCATCCTACCAAAAGAGTCGAAAGAATTCACCTTTGCAGAAACGGTGCAGAAACTGACTGAGATGTTTGGCAAGAAATACTCGCTATTTCACCACAGGTATCAGTGCCTGAAACTCGCAAAGAAAAGCTGTGATGTCATATCGTATGTGGCAGATGTGAATCGATACTGCGAAGAGTTCAAAATCTCCACGATCACTCCTGATGAATTCGAAGCGCTAATTTTCGTTTGTGGCTTGCAGTCTACAGAAGATGCAGAAATAGGCAGCGTGCACGTTTGACAGCTCACTGACATTGGAGGTAAAACAATGGTTATGTTTACATTGGAATGGAGGAATTTTAGCAGAAATCAGATAATTACACAGCAAGTTTGTGAGAAAAACTATTGAAAAATTGAAAGGTAAGTGGATAATTAATGTTTTCAACGTAATCCAGCTCACAATTTGCATTTCAGCATTGACTAGATGAGAGGATTCTTCATAATCATGTCGAGCTGTTGGCATCGAGTCGTAGGACGCAACAAAGATGTTGCCAAACATGCAGATATTAGGTTTTTTCGGTAAAAATCTTATAAAATGTAAGGCTTGTTGTACTAAGAGGTCATTTTTATCCAACAGGGTCCCCTCTGTCAAACCAACGGGGAAGAAATTTGATTGACCGCTGGCGATTGAGTGGCGACAAAAGTGGATGATTGCTTTCAAGAAACAGAGGACATCATGCACAGAGAAAAAAACTAGTATACGGGCCTGTGTGCTCCCCTGCACTTTCATTCTGGTATAAAATCGTTCATGTTGAAGTGGAAGTGATACCACCACTTATTGCATGTGACTCCGGGATTCTGCAAGATTGAGTGGTATCATACAAGTTGTGTACCTAAATTTGAATGAAATTCCATAATTCCATTAGAGATATGGATTTGTTCTTTTTGTACGATGGCGTTTTGTAACATTTCATAAGTTCATTTTATTGTAAAACATTCTTACCGTGTTGATAATAATAATTCGTATTTTTTCTCATTTGTACAAATAAAAAAAACAAAAAAGCATTTTCGATTCATTTTTATTGTGCCTAAAATTTAGGTAAGTAAATAAAACAAAAAAACAAAATTCAAATACTAAATTATGTACTACTGCCACTAGTACCCATTATAATTTCTTAACATTGGAAGTCAATTATGTAAATTCTAGAATTATAACAACTTGATAAACAACCTACAGATTGTTCACTAGAATATTTATCTAAGCGGCTTTATCTTCGGGTATACTCAAGTCGATGAATTTATTCATCGATTTCAACTTTACTTTCACTCCAACATGAATGACTCTATGCCAGAATGAAAGTGCAGGGGAGCACACAGGCCCGTATACTAGTTTTTTTCTCTGTGCATGATGTCCTCTGTTTCTTGAAAGCAATCATCCACTTTTGTCGCCACTCAATCGCCAGCGGTCAATCAAATTTCTTCCCCGTTGGTTTGACAGAGGGGACCCTGTTGGATAAAAATGACCTCTAAGTACAACAAGCCTTACATTTTATAAGATTTTTACCGAAAAAACCTAATATCTGCATGTTTGGCAACATCTTTGTTGCGTCCTACGACTCGATGCCAACAGCTCGACATGATTATGAAGAATCCTCTCATCTAGTCAATGCTGAAATGCAAATTGTGAGCTGGATTACGTTGAAAACATTAATTATCCACTTACCTTTCAATTTTTCAATAGTTTTTCTCACAAACTTGCTGTGTAATTATCTGATTTCTGCTAAAATTCCTCCATTCCAATGTAAACATAACCATTGTTTTACCTCCAATGTCAGTGAGCTGTCAAACGTGCACGCTGCCTATCCGCACGAGGTTATTGTCAAAACTCGACAGCGAGCCAGGCATAACATTGCAAGAGATCATTGCCGAGTGCCAACGATTTCAAAATCTCAAATCGGACACAGCCTTGGTAGCTAACAGCGACAACGATTTTTCAGTCAACGTGGTGGGCCACAGTAAGTTCAACAAGAACAAAGGCCAGCAGTATTCCCATGCGAAGCAAACGTCACCGAAGACTTCGATTCCCAAGACTCCGTGTTGGTTCTGCGGTGGAATGCATTACTCCAACAAGTGTGGCTACAAGAAACACAAATGTAGTCAATGCAGCAGGACAGGTCACAGGGAAGGCTACTGTAAAGCCAACAAGCTCAAGTCTCAGCATTCCAGGACAAAGTCAAGCACTTCGAGTAAAACTAATCTCATAGCCAGCGTCCACAACATAACCTCAAAACCGGCGAGAAAATTTGCACAGGTGAGGATCAACGGTGAGATTGTAAGACTACAAGTGGACACTGCATCGGACATTACCATCATATCGCATCAAACGTGGCAGCGCTTGGGAAAACCAATTTTCCAGCCAACCAAGCACAAAGCGAAAAATGCTTCAGGCAAGACACTTCAACTGAAGGGCGAGCTGAGATGCGACATTGAGTTCAGGGGTCAATCCTACAGCGGCACATGCTTCATAACTCCGCTGGAAAATTTGAATATCCTGGGCATCGACTGGATCACGAAATTTGGATTAAGGGCCTGCCACACGCACAAGCTTTACCTCGCGCTTACTTGTACGGTATAATTTGCGCAAGTAATACGGAACACTTGAGTGGCTTGCACGTGCTACCATTTTGTCGTCCACACGCACGGGTTTCCCGATACATGCCAGTTTGCACAAGTAAAAAGGGCCTGCCACACGCACAAGCTTTACCTCGCGCTTACTTGTACGGTGTAGTTTGCGCAAGTAATACAGAACACTTAAGTGGCTTGCACGTGCTACCGTTTTGTCGTCCACACGCACGGGCTTCCCGATACATGCCAGTTTGCACAAGTAAGCGCGAGGTAAAGCTTGTGCGTGTGGCAGGCCCTTTATGGGACGTTCCACTAAGCTCTATTTGCACAAAGGTGTCAATGTCAAGCAATGTATGCAACCAACAACGCATGCAAGCACAACAAGAAGCGGGGTGGATCATCAAACAGTTTCCAAATGTTTTTGATGATACTTTGGGACTTTGCACGAAGGCCAGCGTATCATTGCACCTCAAGTCCGACGCAAATCCAGTTTTTCGTCCAAAACGGCCCGTAGCATACGCCGCCGTCAGCGAAATTGATCAAGAACTGAAGAGATTGCAGCAATTTGGAATAATCACACCTGTTGATTACTCTGAATGGGCAGCACCAATCGTGGTTGTCAAGAAATCAAATGGAAACGTTCAAATATATGCAGACTACTCGACGAGACTGAACGATGCTCTTGAACCGCACCAGTATCCATTGTCACTACCAGAGGACATTTTCAGCAGGCTCGCAAACTCCAAATTGTTCAGCGTCATTGATCTTTCGGACGCATTCCTTCAAGTCGAAGTTAATGAGACGTCGAGAAAGTTGTCGACGATCAACACCCACAGGGGACTTTTCCAGTACAACCGACTCCCATTTGGTATCAAAGTTGCACCAGGCGCTTTCCAACAAATCATGGACCATAATCGAGAGAGTCGGCAACGTCATGTACAACGTCATCAACGAGAGCAACAAAGTACTCAGGTTCCACGGTAACCAGATCAGGCAGAGGTACACAAGTGACGAAGACTGCAGTAAGACATCAAAACAGAGCTTACCACTGCAAGTATTATTGGATAGCTTTGACATCAAAACATCCATACTACAGCAGCAGCACCAGCAGGTGGCATCACAGTCCGTACAACAACCACAGCCTGTACAACAACCGCAGCCCGTACAACAGCCGCAGCTCGTACAACAACCACAGCCTGTACAACAGCCGCAGCTTGTACAACAAACGCAGCAGCCTGTACAACAGCCCGTTGTACAACCATTGCAGCGTACTCAACAACAGCACCACCATCACCACTCCATCACCAGCACCGGGTACAGCGGATTTATCACTGACTCCACAACCAGAACCCGTAGCAACGGCAGAGCCTGTCAACATCCGACCATCACGGACCTGAGCTATTCCGAAGCGTCTGAAGGATTTTGTCCTTTAATTCGTTCGGGGGAGATGTTGGATACACGACAGTGTACACATGCGCTCAGAAGCTTTTTCCATCTACTCATGATTTGACACGCACACTCGACCAGCAGAGCAGATTAGAAGACTGAAGAGCAACCATATTTCATTGTTACGTCCACTTTTACACTTTTATGTTATACACTATTTCGTTAGAATAAACGAAGCTTATCTGCCAAAACCCACTTCTCTCGAGCAACTACAACACCCTGCACCCTGCAACCCCAACACAAACATTTGACGGACCAGCAGAAAAACATTCTTTTTGGGCTTTCTTGAACGTTTAGAGTCATGTAGAGTAGAAATCACCAATGAAAGAGTTCGAGGTCTCTATTCCTGCAAACATTCTGAGTGGAATCCATTGCGGACACACAAAGAAATGCTCCTGGAAAAGCTGTATTGAAGACGTCACCACTTCTCTGGAAAATACCACTGCAAGAAATTTTGCTTTATAATTCGGCTTACGCTTACGGAATGCGATTCAGTTGGGAACGCATCAAATCATATCAATTTATCGTTTCCTTGCATATGAGAACCAGTCCATCTCCCCACCTTGCGGTGTGTCTAATAGGAAGCCTCGCCTAAAAAAAAGGTCTTCGCAGCAATAAATTATTTTGGTACATTATTACAAAAAGTAGTCATAAAACACGTACACACATAGTTACATAATTACAATAAAAAGTATCGTTATTGTTTTGTTAGCTTGAAAACTGTTTGAACTTTGCTTGGCAAAGAATTAATAATGATGTTACCTACTCTAAAACTTCAATAAAATGATATCGAAACATATTTGCTAAATGTGACCTGAGATAAAATAAGTAGTCATCAATGCAAAAAAGAGGTAATGAAATAAAAAGAGAAACTGTATATGACACGTAAAAATACCTCTCATCTGCGATTTGCGGTGAAAATGGGAGATTATTCAACTGAATAGTTTGACAGTTTGAAAGGCACGAGCAGAGCAAATGTTTGGAATAGGATCTTTTCGATGTAGAAATTAGGGGTGAATAGTTCCATCTCCATCATACCTACTTTACGTTAATACCATTGTACCGTTGAGGGCAGTCTTAGCCCCATAACTCGGCTAGCCTAAGCGGGTGCCTTGTTTTTTTTTTGTAAAAAGCAAATATCTGATTATTTCTGTGAAAGCTCAGCTTCATACAAAAAATGCTCACATCAGTAGTAATATAGAGCATTTTGCGTAGTATACAGGGTGTCTGTTTTTCAAGGCTAAGCATGGGTATCTCGCTTATCTTTAGAGATACAGAGTCGGTTGAGATGGAAAAAAGTTGCAAATTTTCATGATGATCGATGATCCAAGAAGATATTTAACTTGTCAGTTTTAGTTTTCGAGATATAGAGAAAAAACAGAAATTTGTCAGTTTTGTTTTCATTTTTTATTTGAAAAACGGTTGAAGGTAGCCTTTTCTAGTTAAAACATTGTGGAGGTACTTTTTCAAGGGGAATTCAATGTTGCCAAAATTCTCATTCTAGCTTTCAAAACAACCGAGATATGACATTCAACTTTTTTGTCTCTCATGGGCGCCATATTGGATTTTGACATTTTTCAATACAATTTTATTTTCTGGTTACAACGATTTGTCACATGCCACTGTTAAACTCATGCTTCAGAGCAAAAAAATTATTTTTCATTTTTCAAAGAGTGCTTTGGAAACAAAATCAGCACTGACACTAAAAAAACGTAAACGTCAAACATTTATTCAACAATGACATGTGGCACATCGTTCTAACCAGAAAAGAATACCGTATTCAAAAATATCAAAATCCAATATGGCGCCCATAAGAGAAAAAAGTTGAATGTCGTATCTCGGTTGCTTTGAAAGCTAAAATAAAGATTTTGGCAGCTTTGGATTCCCCTTGAAAAAGTGCAATGACAATGTCTAGATTAGAAAAGGCCACCTTCAACCATTTTTTGAATAAAAAATAACAACAAAAATTCAAATTCCTGTTTTTTCACGATATCTCAAAAACGAAAATCGATACGTCAATTTTTTTTTGGATTATTGATCATGAAAATGCGCAACTTTTTCCTTATTTAACCGACTTTGTATCTCTTGAGATAAGTGAGATACCCATGCTTAGCCTCGAAAAACGGACACCCTGTATATGAGTGGCATGCGCGCACCACTTATTTACAGTTGTTGGTTGCGTCAGAAAAAAATCATATCTAAAAAACTGTTAGTCCTAGATCAAATTTTTTTCTTTTAAATAATTCTGCAATAACTTGGCTCCAATCGCTTCGCTGGTTGTATATAAAAAACTGTGAGAATAAAAATTTTCCTCGCTGATTGAAAATCATGCTACATTCATAGCCGATGAAAATGTTTATTAACCTTATAAATAATAAATCATTCTTTCTCAAT
The DNA here is from genome assembly GCA_949128115.1 of Anaspis maculata. Lineage (NCBI taxonomy): Eukaryota > Metazoa > Arthropoda > Insecta > Coleoptera > Scraptiidae > Anaspis > Anaspis maculata. Next base: position 66,307,724 of record OX421966.1, on the reverse strand, counting down.
CGCTGTTACACTGTGACAAAGGTCTGGATATGTACTTCAATTTAAAAAAAAATTAGGCACAAAGCTTCATTAGATTCAAAGATATGATGAAGGAGAGGCTGGCATCCATGCGTTTTCTCTATTCAAATAAGTTTCACGAGTGGTGCATTCTTTATTGTTGTTGAAGATTGTTTATATTTGACCGATCATCTTTAAACGTCGTCGGTATCAACCTGCAATAGTTGAGATTCGATTACCGAAAGAATGAACTGGATATATTGAACCGTTCAAAAGATACGGAAGATTTAGGTGAACTTTGTTCAGAAACGAGGAACGAGGAAAAAAAATAAAAAAAATAATCACGGAAAAAAAAAGCGGCCACAAATAGCCTCCGCCACTACGTCTGGCGAGGACCGTTATTTAGGCGAAAATTTCAATATGGCGGCCAAGATGGCGGCAGAATGTTGGAATTTGGCTGGAGAATAAGGATGATCATACGGAACAAAGGTAAGTCCCAAGCTCCATTGAAATCGTTGAGTGATAAGAAATTCCAATATGGCGGCCAAGATGGCGGCAGAGCATCATTCGTCCAAAATCAGATGTATTCTGTTGAAGTTCACATCGTCTGTGAATTTCATTTAGATCGAACCACTTTCAAAGAAATCCAAAATGGCGGACCAAAGATGGCGGCCAAGTGACAACAATTGTTGGTCAAATGTATATAGTGAACACGTACGCATTTGATTGGCATTTGCACCACTTCGATATCTCTTTTTGTTGAGGCATAATTCTCCTAGTTCTATCACTTTGAAACATGTTCAATATGGGAAATACAAGATGGCGGCGAGGCATCAATTGTCAAAAATTGGATGTATCCGATTGAAGTTCACATCGCCTGCAAATTTTATTCAAATCGGACCACTTTCAGAGAAATTCAAAATGGCGGATCAAAGATGGCGGCCAAGTGGCAAAAATTATTGATGAACTTTATATGGTGGTCACGTACGCATTCAATTGGCGTTTGCACCACATCGATATCTCTTTTCGTTGAGGCATAATTCTTCTAGTTCTATCACTTCGAAACATGTTCAATATGGAGAATACAAGATGGCGGCGGGACATCAATTGTCAAAAATTGGATAGATCTTGATGTGATTTACATTGCCTGGAAATTTAATAATGTAAAGTATATATTGTATATTACCTAATACATGAAATAAGAATAATAAAATATAACCACACAAATCTTAACTTAAATAAAATATTTCGTTCAAAACATCAGAATTTGGCAAAGCTCCCAAAATACTTGCTGCGTTGCCCTTTTGAATGCAAAGGCTGATTCTTTGAGTTGAAAAGGATCTGGCCCGGGGATCTCCAGATGTTGAAATGAGTTTAGATCCAACGTCGGTAATGAATTCCTTGGCTTCCTGACACCACGGCCCCATCGTCTCCACGGCAAAGGCTTTGAAATGGAAATTGCTTTTGATTTTGCTGTACTTCGAATGTTTACGTTTACAAGCAGATTCTGCTGCAGCTCCAGGATTTTTCGAAGTGGTTGGGAGGTGGGATGGTGCCAGAGTGTCAGCGCAGGTGACATCCCAAACTAAACGAAGTCCTTTCAACCATGGGACAATTGTGACACCATCAGGGCGTTTCCCGTCATCTCTGCATAAGCCAGCTGGTTCCAGAGTGCAAGGTATTTCGGCAGTACTCAAAGCTCTTTTTAAAATATCGTTTAAATGAGAATGACGTGAAAAGCGGCCAGCACTTCTTGAGCAGCTCAAGGGATGGATGCCGTTAGTATTGACAATTTCTCCACAGCTACATTTGAACTGGTGGCATATATCTAATCCCAAACGAAGACCGAGGCAAATCCTTGAACAGTTGTCGTCTAACATTGTTCCGATATTAGTAGAGGGAATGCATTATTGTAACCATGCACCAGATTCACGCTCCTGTAAAGCTTTAATTCTGGCGGAATCCATCTCATTATCGAAAACAAGCTCACTGTCTACGATCTTGTTGATGGCTATGGAGTCCCAAAGTTTTTGAACTGAAGGTACTGATGCTCGTACTCCATCAAATTTATCATTCCACAAATTTTCAGCCTCTGGTAAGTGGCGAATAGTTATCTCATCAACTGGTACTGAGAGTATGGTGGAGACGAGATCTCTACAGCCGTAGCAGGAAGCGATGAAAGATGGAAGGGATAAATCCTTGGAGGGATAAATCAGATATTTTCCTTATTCCAATACCTCCGAACTTGATCGGCAAGCTTGCTTGGGTCCATTGTTTATAATTGAGAGAAATGTTAAGTAAGCTTTCTAAAGCAGTTTTCAGGTGGAGGTCTATCTCGTTAAGAACAGGTGAAATTTCAAATCCTGGGACCGTTCGGAGCGAATATAGCAGTTTTGGAACCCAAATGCAGTTCTTTAGTAGGACAAAAGCTACATGAGAAGGAAGTGGATTTAGACGATCCATTAAAACCTTCAAAGATGTAAGGCGATCTTTGAAACCTTTTGCAAATCCTTCAGGAACAAGAGGTGCTCCGAGTAAATTCAAATTTTCTGCTGAAGTGGTACGAATGCCGGGAAGTAAATTTTGAAATTTTTCTTCAACTGCTGTGTTACTGTGGCCAGATATGAAGAAAAGTTCACATTTCGAAGGATTCACCTCTAAGCCAATTTTTTTTGCATCTTCAATCAAAGTTTTCACATCCTCAAGAATAACATCCGCTGACCCTCCGAGCGTGCCGTCATCAAGATAGAATAGGTTTAATTCAGAAGACATCTTCATTACAATTGGATGAAGAGAAACACTAAACGCTAAAGGTCCAGTGGGATCGCCTTGTTGAACACCTACTTGGGATAATAAAGATTTATTGCCGAACATTAGCAGACATTTTAGACAGAACATTTTATTACACTAAGAACATTAGCAGAGATGGATGTGCATAACTTTGCCACATGTACGGGTATATTCGTGGAAATTTCGACTGAATCTCTTGTAATAAAGAGTCCCTCTCGAGGAAAAGTCAAAAAGTCGATGTCACAATCATTACAATCAAACTCTTGTATTTTGCCAAAAACGAGCGAAGAACAAGAAGAAAAATCACATAACGAACATAACTATGACATACTTAAGGATGCACGCAAGAGCAAATATGGTCTGAGGACTCTACACAAGAATTACCAAGAAAAGAAGAAAGAAGTTTCCACATTTGAATCACTGTCCCCTGAGAAAATTAAAGACCCCGAGATTTTTATCAAACAAACTGCAGTAACAGCTTCGTGTTCTACAGGGATTATCCGAACAAGGAGCATTCTAGGGAGATATTTTCGCCCCAATTATAAATATGACAGCTCTGACAGCAGCGACAGCTCGGACAACGAAAATCACAACATTAATTGCACGTCATCCACGACGTCCCCGAAGATAGCTACAAAAGAAACTATATCTGCTATTTCTTCAACACGTGGAAAATTTCCTGAAGTTTCAAGTGGCCCATCATCACAACCTGTCACAGTTTCTGAATTGAGGTCTCCAATTTTCCGTTGTCTCTCTTTACTGTGACGTCATGCGTATAAGATACGGTTAATCGAGGTCATTGGGCGCTTCCCAATAAGGCGTATAAGGACACAATTGGACACATATGGACACAATTCGACACAGCTAGCGTTCCAATAGCAGTAATAGCACCACATGTCGACACAATCGAAACATTGGCGAGGCTGAGTTTAGAATTGAGCTGGCAAGTGCACTTTGACATTGTGTATCCGTCTTGTCGCAGTTATTGGAAAGCGCCCTATGTTTCTTGAGATATGACATTTCGTTTCTGACAATGGGAAATTTTTCGAATCTGACAAGCGCTCTGTCGTGTATTTATTTGATTTCAGCATGGATTTCATTATTTCACTTGAGAAAACTGAGAAGATACTTACAGAAATGGTTCAAGGGTGTTGTGTCGCTCTATGCGAGTCGAGAATAAGACGAATACACCCAGCATAACCATGCACCGGTTCACGAAAGACCCAAACTTGATGGAAGTGTGGCTGCACCAGCACCAGCACCAGCAGGAATCACGCTGCACCAGACACGTGCATCTTACTACGAAAAAACTTTATTACTTCGTCCATTAAAAACTCCCTTATGGGCTCTAGTGACTTTCCCCACATGATAATGGGAACAGTATAGCTAACCGATTCAAAATTCCCGCAAAAGTCAGAAACGAAACGTCCAAACGTCATAAACGTCAAAACGTCAAAGGTGACCTCGAAAAGTCATCTATTTTCTATCTCCTAAAATTGGAAAGGTCAATTGACTACACCGATCCCCGACCTTGATGTTACCAATGATCCTTTTTCATGTGGCTGCTGCGGCAAGCTTTTTAAATCTCATCGATGTATGAAAATCAACATTGGAAAATCTGAGAAATGCTCCAAGAACCAGTCAGTTGTTGATTCGATAGAAAGAGGTTCAAAAATACATCAGGCAAGACTCCATCGCAGTGCAAACAACCAAAAGGCTGATGAGGTTACTGACACCGAAGATTTTGCAAGATACTTGTCTTCATTAAAGTCTAACCTTCCTATTTTAAAGCGAATACCCAGAGGAGCCCGTCCAATTGCTGCGGAAAAACTAACTGCTGTTATAAGCGAATGCTTATCAAGAAATGATCAGAATACTTGGAAAAAATCCTCACTTTTGCTTACGATAATCTTAGAGTACCTCAGTCGAAAGAAAATACATCCTTAACTAGTCTTGTGGAACAAACTATTTCTTCAAATTCCCCTCCTTCAATTCTGAGAAGAAAGAAAAATCCAGTGACACTTTCTACTAGGGTGGTAGCAAAAGTTTCCGACAAAAAAATTTCATTTCAATCGGATCACTTTTAGAGAAATTCAAAATAGCGGATCAAAGATGGCGGCAGAATAACAAAAAACTAGAAGTGAACTCGACATTCTGGACATATGTATAGACAATACAAATAGAAAAGATCATTATATCGTCACGGATTTTTACGGTTGCGTAGGAACCAGGCGAGTCCATCATTCAAAAAAAGGTTGGCTGATTTTTGATGCCCCAATATCCTTGACGAGGGTGGTGATAATATATGGTCTTCTCTATTTGTATTGTCTATACTACTGATCAGCGTTTACATCACATCGATATCTTTTTTCCCCGAGGAGTTATCCCGGGTACGGACGGACGGACAGACGGACAGACGGACAGATGGACGGACGGACGGACGGACAAAGTGAAGCTAAAAGCGCCTCTTCCCCATTTTTGGGAAAGTGCGCTAAAAATGACTTCAAATATAAATATTGGATCACATGTGGCATTAAGGTATATAGAGCTGGGCAAAATACTTTTGGGAAGTATTTAAATACTAAATACTTTCAATTTCCTGGTCAAAATAATATCAATGATGAATAATATTTTTAAAGTTGCAGTTGTGAATATTTAAATATTGTCGTTATTTAAATACTTTTTTTCTTAAGTAATGAGAAAGTATTAGAATAATTCAAACGTATTCATCTCTCGAGTATTTGAATACTTTTAAAGTATTTGACTACTGCAAATTAATTTGAATACTTCCAAAGTATTTGAATATTCGAAGTTAAATACTTTGTTTTATTTAAAATACATTTGAAATTATTCAAGGGCTTCCTTGCTCAGTCCAAAAAAATGCGAAAGAAAAATCGCCTATTATTTCGTAACCATTCAGCAGAAAAAATCGTGGAAGGTGGATGAATAGGGGCTTCCACAGCCATGAACTTGACAGTTTTCTTTCTAGTTTGATTTTTATTGGCACTGTTCCGGCTATGAGGCCGAATATTTCGTTGTATGAACGATACATCGCAATTCTTATCATTTCCGATTTTGAGTCATGGTCGGTGCAGTCACCCTGAGGTAGATGGCTTCCCGCTTTTACTTTGATGTGTGAATTTTAGGCACGTTTCAAGTCATCAGTATCAATCTTTGTGAATCGTGTTGTTGAATCATTCCCTCATTTCTGCTTCCTCACCAGTTATAGCCTATTGTGATAGTAGTGAAATCTCAAGTGGCTGTAATTACCGCGTCGGAAAGGACCAAATTGAAGTTTGATATGTTCAGAATGTTCAGATTATCAAGCTCAAGATAAGTGAACAAGCAAGTGTGAGCGCGCCATCTGTTGAATAATAGCAGTAATCCACTGGTAAGATCACTGTAGAGTGTATGACGGAATTAATTACTAGCTTTGAAAGGTAATTTATTTAACAGATTTGAATTCTCTTGGTAGCGTCATCTACCGGATGACAGCGACAGATCAGAAAATGGTCTATACTATTGGATCGAAATAATTGAGAGTGAGTCATTCACATCCACAGTTAGTGTTTGTGAGTAAGTGGACACTTGGAGCGTGGATAACTGAGAGTGACTCAATACTTCCCATCCTAGTTCCACATTCTTCGCCGCAACGCTCCGAGTGTTCACTTACTCACTGACACCCACTGTGGATGTAAATGACTCACTTTTAATTATTTCGATCCAATAGTGGGTAGTATTAATAAAAAAAATAAGCGTAAGCATTTGCTTGAGTTTTATAGCCGTTGTCAAGGAAAGTTTGCTTAGCAACTCTAAGTAAGCATGAGCAATCTAAGCAAAATGCTCATGCTTATTTTTTTATTGATACTACTCAGTATAACAAAAGTTTTTAAATATAATTTACAAAGTATTTGAATCACAAAAAAGTATTTGAATAACGCAGAAGTATTTAAATGAAGCAAAAGTATTCAAACAGCGCAAAAGTATCTTTGAAAGTATTTGCGAATACTTTTTCAAATAATAAATACTAAATACTTTTGGAAAGTATTTAAATAATAAATAGATCTCGCTCTTCCCGAGAAAATATTCGAATACTCAGTATTTAAATTAAAAAAAGTATTCATTATTTGAAAAGTATTTATAACTGCAAATAATGCCCAGCTCTGGCAGGAACAAGCGAAAGTTGTACATATCCACAAAAAGGGGCATAGTTTCAGAGACATTCTATAAAAAATACTGCAGTGTGTTGAAGGGTGTGATCATCTCTGCGAAGAGAATGGCAAGTGAGAAGTTTCTGCGTGGTTCATAAAATAAAGGTCGGGCCATGTGGAATCTTATTGAGCAATACACTGGTAAAAGGAAGGTGGAAGAGAGCATTCTAGCGAAGTGGCGAGTATGGATCCTGAAAACCCTGAGACGCCAAAGTCGATATTGAACAGAGTGAATTACTATTTTGTTAATATCTGTCCTAAAATAAGTGATGGGCATAATCTAAGTACCTTGAAATGTAACCAGAATTCTCCCTTCTTACACGCAATGTCGCAGGATAAAATCCATGGCAGTATCATGTCCTTAAAGAACACATACTCGGTAGGTGACGACGAAATATCAGTGAAATTGATAAAGACCACATTGCAAACTATATAACTAAGCCGTTGATCCATATAATCAATACCAGCTTCCAGACAGGAGTTTTCCCCACTGAGTTGAAGTGTGCCAAGATAAAACCTGTTTTAAAGAAGGGCGATAGATGTAACATTGGTAGTTATAGGCCGATTGCTATTCTGAATAATTTCAGCAAAATATTTGAAAAAATTCTCTCCAACAGATTGATTAACTTTTTAGATCGTAACGAAATACTGAATAACAATCAAAATGGATTCCAGAAGCCGGAAGGGGCGATCAACTGTCAGATCTGTGTACATGACTTTGACAGATATTTTACACTCCTTGAACAGGAACAATAGCACCATTGCTTTGTGCTTAGATCTCTCAAAGGCCTTCGATAGCGTTGAGCACGACTTACTACTAAAAAAGCTAGAAAAATATGAAGTGAGAGGAGTTGCACTGGAATTGTTGCGTAGTTACCTGTTGGATCGAACTCAGTACGTTGCAGAGAGGACTAAGAATGGAGACTACATAAAATCAGAAACTCGTAATCTTCGAAGAGGAGTACCGCAGGGGTCGATAATTGGGCCATTACTCTACATCATCTATACTAATGACTTACCCTCAATTCTATCCGAACATGTCTTGCAATTTGCAGACGACACTTCCGTTGTCATTAGCACCAGTGGGGATGACGATTCTCTAGAACAAAAAATCAGCTCAACGCTCCAGACGCTAAATCATTGGTTCAAAGAGAACAACTCACTATTGAACGTTACCAAGACCCAAATGATAAAATTCAATTTCAATAAATCACACGAAAAGCTCTGCGTTATCAATAACAATTCCAGTATTCAGTCAGTTAACGAAGTCAACTTCTTGGGTATTGGTATAGATTCAAGACTGGACTGGTCCTATCACATCGACTGTCTGCTTACTAGTCTGGGGAGGTAGGTATGCGTATGCACTCAGAATGATGAGCCATTTGATTTGCGTTCGGGCTTCGTTGACGGCAAATTATGCCTACGTGACCTCTCGTGTTTTTAGGCTGCAAAAGAAATATCTCAGAAATGTGCTCCAACTTCACTTTCAAGAAAGCTGCAAACAGCATTTTATCAATAATCGTATATACGAGTAATAATCGCAATAAACTTACCTTTCCAGGCATGTACATCTTGGAGTGCATAACTTTCGCTAAAAAAAATGCTGACCTATTTGCCACTGTAAATCACATTTATGACACACGCGGAAAACACAACTTAACGTGTGATAGATATAATCGCTCTTTTCTACAAAAAAAAACGCGGAATTCATGGTCGTGGAAAATAACAGAATACCAAGGACAACACGCTGTTTTCCTTAATATGAAATGAAAACCAAAATAAAAAATGCTTTGATCGAGAAGGCGTAGGTACTACAGCCTCGAGGAGTTTTTGGCAGATCGGGAATTTGAGCGTTGCCTGTTGCTGTAATGGTTCTTGTACCAATATTTGCTTTGATGTATATTTTCATCCTTGTACAAGTTTTAACTGTGTTTTGTCTTGTTCCATGTTTTATTTATCTTATTATTTATTGTATTATGACACGTTCTACGCCTTAAAGGTATCAATGTACCGAGTAGTGCGGCGGTTAACGACCATTTTCCAGGGAAACCTTGCATTTTGTGATAAAAGCATGAAATTTGGCATATACGCTCCACAGACTCTCCTTTACTATTTACGAGGCGGACCCACGATGGAACCGCCATGCAGCTGTCAGAATTGTCATTTGCCTACCTTCCAGGGGCAAAAACTGATGTCGGTTATCGAGCTGATTCAAAAGTGACGTCTGTCAATGCAGTAGACCTTCACAGTATAACTTCACCATAACAGATGTCAATATTTCAAAAGGAGGGGGAATGGAAGGGGATAATTCAAGCCGCGGCACAGATTTTTTTATTTGTTAATTTCGGACCAAATTGATAAGTTTGGTGTCGTTTCCGACTAAGTCGCATCTTCTGAATTCAAATTGAAGGTTGTAATTGCAGTTTGAAATAAAAAGATTTTATTTTGTTAACAAAAAAATATATTTCAGAAAAAAATTCTAGGCTTTATTCATTTTGACTTTTATCCTGATTCAAGACATTCGAAGTGGGAATCGTTATTTAGTTCACTTCTTGAAAGCTTCCTGCACATGAAAACAATGTACGAGACCTGATTTTTACTTTGACAGGTTCGTGAGCCTCATTTGTTCCTAAAGTCGTGAAAGTAATATGCAAACATTTTCATGTACGAATGGAAGCTTGCGTGCAAAGGTATCGCGGCGATTCTGACAGCTGCACGACGGTTACGTCATGGATGCACCTTTTATATCGTAAAGGACAGTCCATAGACCATGTATGCCAAGTTTTAGGCTTTTATCACAAACTGCAAGGCTTTGCATGCACACTACTGCACACCTTCATTTGTACATGAAAATTAATAAAATTATTGGATATTACTTCTACGACTTTTGGAACAAATGAGGCTCACGAACTTGTCAAAGTAAAAATCAGGTCTCGTACATGGTTTTTATGTACAGGAAGCTTTGAAGAAGTGAACTAAATAAGGACTTCCACTTCAAATGCTCGGAATTAAGATAAAAGTCAAAATGAAAAAAGACTAAGATTTTTTTCTGAAATATATTTTTTTTCAACAAAACAATTTTTTTTTCTTCAAACTGCAATCACAACATTCAATTTGATCTCAGAAGATGCAATTTAGTCGGGAACGACACCAAACTTGTCAATTTGGTCCGAAATTGACAAATAAAAAAATCTGTGCCGCGGCTAGAACTATCCCCTCCCATTCCCCCTCCTTTTGTATTATTGACATCTTTTTTTTTTTTTTTTTCACTCAGGATTAGGCGCATCAATATATCAATATCAAGATTATTAGCGCCGGATCGGTTCAAGAAAAATAGATGTAGATCCTAAATTTGATGATAAATTCCAATTGTTTTCAAAAAAGTAATTGCTATGTCGGCATTAGATGAGCTCAGAACAGAAGGGAGATTTTCAGGTAGGCCAGCTGTGACTCGCTCTTCCTGAAATTGTGGGCAGTCTATTAGGATATGCCGGATTGAGTTGATAGTGTTACACCGATTACACTGTTCAGCTGATAGTTTTTTGAAGATATGGGAGTGTGTTAGGAAACAGTGCCCTATCCTAAGTCTCGAAAGGATTATGTTCTCTCTTCTTGATTTTCTGAGCGGCCAAGGACCAATAGATGCAGAGATCTCACGCAGTTTGTTGCCAGTGGTTTGTACCCAAAGATCTTTAAATCGAGGTAGAAAGAGACTTTGTATATTGGATTTGATATCTGACAGGATTGTAAGTTCGTAGAGTGTGTCGTTTATTTGTGCCCTCTTTGCTTCCTCATCAGCTTTCTCGTTCCCAGTTATGCCTATGTGAGACGGCACCCAAATGAAAACAACTGTTTTGCCGGCTAGTTCAAGATTATTAACCTTCTCCTGGATTTCTCGTGACAGCGGGTTCAATGAGTTATACTGGGATAAACTCCCAAGCGAACTCAAGGAATCCGTGAGAATCAGAAATTTTGTTTTGGTCTGGCTTTCAAGATATTTCACCGCTTGTAGTATCGCAAAAAGTTCAGCTGTGTGAATGGAGCAGGTGTTTGAGATCTTATATGTCCGAGTGGTATTTAGTCCAGTAAAATAAGGATTTAACCTGGAACAAATTAGGGGCAGGATGAAAAAAATATGGCGATGTAGAGAATGAAAAACTGAATGAGAAAAACCAAAGTTTCATTTCCAGTCGTCCCGGGAACCATGGAAAAAAAAATGGAGAAGATGGAAAAACATGCGCCGCGATCTTTCTTTTGAAACGGTGAAAGAACGGTGAGAGATGTGTGAAAACTGTCAGGGACAAAGTTGTGGGGAATTCAATAATCTACATAAAAGTCCCTGGGAGCATATGTCTAACTTCTCCAGTTTAGCCATTTATCGCAGTCAAAGTTGCGCGCCGGTCTAGTGAAGTGGAAAAACTGTCCGCGTGACCTTCCTTCTTGGATGCTGTGAGAACGACAAGAGATATCAAAAAATTGTGAGCGACAAAGTTGTAGAGATTTGAAGGCTCCACTAGAAAATCTTCAAGGTCTATTATTATCTCTTCTAGTTTAGCCGTGAACCACGTTCGAAGTTGCGCGACAATCCTGTTGATAAAGTGGTTCTTCTGGAAAACTTACAAAAACCCCAGACTCGATGAAAAAACTATGACAATGTAGAGAATGAAAAACTGGATGTAAAAAACCAAAGTTTCATTTCACACCGTTTCGGGAAACCTGAGAAAAAAAAAAAAAAAAACTTGAAAAATAGTGATTTGCACTCGCAGCTTCCTCATTTAATACTGAAATAAACGTAATAAATATGGAAAATCTGAACAAACTAGCTTGTAGAGAATTGAATGATCTATAGAAAATTCCGTGATGTCATGTATGCATCTTTGTCGACTTAGCTGCGGAGCGCTATCAAAGTTGGGGTACATGACTCGTGACGCGTCGCATATGTGGTGAAACTGGCACGACGTTGCGGTCATTGTTTGATTGATTATAAAACATGATCAAGTGATTTGAAAAAAATGTGTGCTTTGTTTAACGTCTGGGTAGCTACTTATTGTTAGAAATATCATTGTAGTCATCATCATCGTCTTCCGAAACGACAATGCAGGAAGCGTCAGAACAGCCCTGCTGAAAATGCTCATCGATTCTCATTGGAATCCCTATGAGAATCCATCAGTTTCTATCAGCCCCATGAGCATCAATCAGGCGCACGCATAATAAATGGGAAGTCTAACAGTTTCTATGAGAATCTATCGTACATTTCCTGCTGAAAATCCTCATGGATCCTCATTGGGATTCCTATGAGAATCCATCAGTCATTGGCAGAAATCAACAGCAAATGCTCATTCAATCCTGATAAATGCTGATACAAATCCATTATTTGACTTATTGACATGTGAATCCTGTAAATCTATGCGGCTTTGGCAGATAATAGCTGCTTTCTTTCGGTCAGGATCACGGATCATGATTCGTAAATCCCCTGACTGGATTGGTTGGATTGGTTGCACGTGACACAGCCAACCAACCCCGTGAGCGGATTTCGGGATCATGATCCGTGATCCTGACCGAAAGAAAGCGGCTATAATCTCATCAATTTTAGGCGAACCCGCGCGCTCGCCTGATCTAGTCGTCATGAATCGTAGGAAATTCTTGCGCGACTAGCGCGATCGATCTAGTGCGTTATCTTTTCGTGACAGTGAAAATACAAAATGCTGACAGGACGCTGAAAAAAAGTTTGATTCCTTTCCGCATCGATTTGTTTGTTTACGTTTGTTGTGTTAATACCTATAAGATGTGAAGACTTTTACTTTACCGACGCTCCACCAACATGGAAGGAAAAGTATTGTAATCATGCAGAAAAGGTTCGAGATTTCGATGGATATATTCCATTTTGAGGTTCCCCAAGACGATTAGGACTATTTCTATCAAGTAAAGTGCCTATAACTATAGTAAAATACATAACTAATTATGATCTTCAATTCCAGGTTCTAGGAGATCATTGGAACACTGAACTAAAACAATAGTATCACCCTGTGTGCCTGTGCGACATTGATGTAATTTCACGAACATTCACGAATTTATTTATTTGTAAGTGATAAAATCTAATAAAAAATCCAGTTCAAAATCCATCTTGGTTTTGTATAACAATTTGTTGTATTCAGTGCGGCATCCATCTGGATTGTATGAGTTTTCATGAGAATCCATGAGGATTCATATGGAATCCTTGAGCATTTAAGTGGATTCATATGGAAATCAATGAGAATCCATGAGCATTTATGTGGATTCATATGGAAATCAATGAGAATCCATGAGCATTTATATGGAATCATATGGAAATCAATGAGAATCCATGAGCATTTATGTGGATTCATATGGAAATCTATGAGATTCAATGAGCAAAAAACGCAGCGGGATTCCTATGAGAATCATTGCGGCAAAGCCGGTTCCAATACTCATATAGATTCTCATGAAAGCCAGATAGATTTCCCTATGAGAATTGATGAGCATTTTCAGCAGGGAGGTGGCTCCACTGCAGTGGTGGCAAAACTTGGTATACTTGACGTCAGCTTTTCGGCATCCACAAAGCTTCTCGCAGTTTTTCAAGCATCTCCAGGAAATCAGCCATAGCACATTTTCGCGAGCTACGTTATCCTGGGTTCTAATAGGCATCAACAGAGAAATGTTAAATTTCCAACCCCATTGTTCAGGTGGACAGTTGTTTATTATCTCCGAGCTGTTGTTGAATGATCATTGTTCATCAGAAATCAGTTGAAAAACATCATTATCTAACGTGAATCACGTTTTTCTATTATTATACATATTGTGTTACAAAATACGAGTACTCTCCCAGTTTTAAGCCTGAGTGTCACGATACTGTTTTCGTACCATTTTGATGATATAAATATATGATTAGAAACGACAAATTCAGAAGTTCCCTAGCAAACTAGTCTCTCGTCCTAGATTTCTAGAATGAAAATATGACGAAAATAGTATAGTGACACTCACGACTTCAATTTTGCCAAACAAGAAACTTTATACATAACAAAGCGTTCATCCGCGAAGTTACATTTCCGACAATAGTTACCAGACGTTCAACAAAGCACGCAATTTTTTCAAATCATTCAATCATGCTCTATAATCAATTGAACAATGACCGCAACGTCGTGCCAGTTTGACCACATATGCGACACGTCACTAGTCATGTACCCCAACTTTGATAGCGCTCCGCAGCTAAGTCAACAAAGATGCATACATGTCATCACGGCATTTTCTATAGATCATTTAATCCTCTACAAGCTAGTTTGTTCAGATTTTCTATATTCATTACGTTTATTTCAGTATTTAATGAGGAAACTGGGAGTGCAAATCGCTGTTTTCCAGCTTTATCTTTTTTTTTCTTAGATTTCCCGAAATGGTGTGGAATGAAACTTTGATTTTTTGGATCCAGTTTTTCATCCTCTACATTGTTATAGTTTTTTCATCGAGTCTAGGGTTTTTGTAAGTTTTCCAGAAGAACCACTTCATCAACAGGATTGTCGTGCAACTTCGAACGTGGTTCACGGCTGAACTAGGAGAGATAATAACTGGCCTTGAAGATTTTCTAGGGGAGCATTCAATTCTCTACAACTTTGTCACTCACAACTTTTTGATATCTCTTATCGTTCTCACAGCATCCAAGAAGGAAGGTCACGCGGACAGTTTTTCCACTTCACTAGACCGGCGCGCAACTTTGACTGCGATAAACGGCTAAACTGAGGGAGTTAGACATATGCCCTCAGGGACTTTTTTGTAGATTACTGAATTCCCTACAACTTTGTCTCTGACAGTTTTCACACATCTCTCACCGTTCTCTCACCGTTTCAAAAGAAAGATCGCAGCGCATGTTTTTCCATCTTCTCCATTTTTTTTTCCATGGTTCCCGGGATGACTGGAAATGGAATTTTTTTTTTCCTTATTCAGTTTTTCGTTCTCTACATCGCCATATTTTTTTCATCCTGCCCCTAATTTGTTCCAACTTTGGCCTAAAAATCGCCTCATTTTACTGGACTAATTGTTATGTACAAAAGCTGCGCCGATTTTGTCTTCAGATTTCGCAGCGTCTGTGTAAATTTGGTCATGTTCGGGTGAATTGTGGATTATTTCACGAAGGATTCCTTTGTATATATCTCTAGGGGTGTTTTCTTTATTATATTTAGTTAATGCTAAGTTGATCTCAGGAGGTGTTAAAGACCATGGGGGAGTTTCTGAATGAAGGTTACAAGTTGGTTTGGCAATTGAAGTGAGATTAATTTCATTCAAAGCTGCTTTCAGTCTTTGGTCTATAATAGGAGGGGCGTATCTTAATCGAGGGGCTGTTGGTAATGGTGGAAAAATGTAATCGTGTGTTGGGTGGTCGACGCTATTAACCAAATTCGTACAATACTCAATCATTAGTTTTTTCCGTCTTAGGCTCAGGGGGGGTTCGCCAACATAACATAAAAGGCTGATGGAGGGGCTGGATCTAAAGGCTCCTGAAGCAAGGCGGATGGCGGTATTTTGGATGGGGTCAAGCATTTGTAAGAGGTTTGGTTTTGCTGAAGAGTAAGCGACGCTACCATAATCCAGTTTTGATCGAATGAGTGCTTTGTACAGTTTCAACATGGTTTCTTGATCGGCTCCCCAATCAAAATTACATAAGGTTTTTAAGATTTTCATTTTGTTGTAGCAATCATCCTTCAATTTTTTGAGGTGTGGCAACCAAGTAAGTTTGCTATCAAATGTTAGACCCAAAAATCTGATTTCCTCAACAGTTTCGATATTGGAGTCATAGAGTTTGAAGATTGGGGGTTGTGAGTTCTTCTTATGGAGTCGACTAAAAAAGATACACTTCGTTTTTTGCGGTGAGAAAGTGAAACCTGTGTTTGATGACCATTCCTCTAGTTTTGTTATCGAGTTTTGTAGTAATCTTTTTGCAATCGTTCTATTTTTTCCTCGATAGTAGATGGCGAGATCATCCACATACAACGACGTTTTGATATGGGGAGAAATAGCTTCGGTGATTTTATTTATTGCAATCATAGAAAGAGTGACACTCAAAACTTCACCTTGGGGGACACCATTCATTTGCTCTACTTCAAGGGAAATGTAGTTGTTATGTTTTACCCTGAAAGTTCTATCTTTTAGGAAGTTTGCTATGAAACACAGCATGTTCCCATCGATCTCAAACTCTTTTAGAGATTTCAGTATATTAAACTTCCAGGCAGTATCATATGCTTTTTGAAGGTCGAAGAATATAGCTGTCACTTGTTCTTTTGCATTAAATGCAAGAGAGATTTCAGATTCAAGGGCAACTAATTGATCAGTAGTGGATCTCCCTTTTCGAAAGCCGCATTGGTTGTTATTAATCAATTTTTTTTCTTCAAGGTACCACATCAAACGTCTATTAACCATTGCCTCCATAACTTTACATAGACAATTTGTCAACGAGATTGGGCGATAGCTAGAGGGATCGGTACGATTTTTGTTGGGCTTCAAGATTGGTATAACGTAAGCCTCTCTCCATTTTGTTGGAAAAACATTTTCTTGCCAAATGTGGTTATACAGGGAAAAAATATAGTTTAATGTTTCTTGGGGGAGGTTTCGTATCATTTCATATGAGATACCGTCAGGCCCTGGTGTTTTTTTATTTTTAAGATTGTTGAGGGTTTCGTTAAACTCCCATTTTGTGAAAAGGTCATTGATGGGATGTTGGGAATTTTTATTCATTACGATGTGATTTTTCTCTGTTCTTGATTTCTGCTCAATGAAATGTTGGGGGTATTGCTGGTCACTGGAGCTTTTTTGAAATTCTTTAGCCATTTGATCTACTATTTGTTGGGGGTCTGTTATGAGGCTGTCGTTGTCGATTTTTAGTGCGGTGATGCTTTGGTGGTAGTTTTTCCCCAGAATTTTCTTCACCTTTTTCCAGACTACTGATGGTGATGTGTTATTATTAAATTCTTAAACGTATTTTTCCCAAGATTTTTGTTTACTTAGTTTGATTGTTCTTTGGGCAATTGCCCTGCATTTCTTAAGGTGAATCAAGTTTTCTAAGGTGTTATGTTTTTTGAAACGGTTATAAGCTTTTTTGTTATTTTTTGTAGCCACGTGACACTCATGGTTCCACCAAGGGACAGATTTGGATATTTTATTTGATGAAAGTGAGGAACTTTTTTCTATACCATTCATTATCAGATTGTTCAAATTTGTAACTAATTGGTCAACGCTTTCTTCATGGAGATTTTTTAGAGTATCTGGTGAAGTCAGAGCTTGATACTTCTCCCAGTCTACTCTCGCCAGGTTTATGCGAGGTATAAATCCCTGTGGTGATATTGAGGAGGAGTTATTTTGATCAAGAGATTTGATCAGTATTGGTAGATGGTCCGATGTATATGGGTTCTGTAAAACCTCCCATTCCAAAGATAAAGATATTACCGTTCTAGGGTCACAAAATGATAGATCAATACTAGAAAAGGTACCAGTTGAGTAGCTGACGTGAGTTGGGTCGTGTGAATTTAGTAAACAAATGTTATCCATATCAACAACTTTTCCAATAATTCGACCTCTGACGTCTGTATGTTGGGATCCCCAAACAGTGTTATGGGAGTTGAAGTCACCTGTAAAAATGAAGGGTGGATCAAGTTGGTTTACCAAGTCTTCAATTTCTTCATATGTGAAGGGTCTGTTTGGAGGAATATACACATTGCAGATGGTGAGGGATTTTTTGTTCAAAATTTTGATGGCAAGCGCTTCGAGGTTTGTAGTTAGAGGTACTTCCTCAACAATATTCTCACACATTGAGAAAATAGCAACACCACCGCTGGCTCTATTATTATTATCTCGGTCGTTTCGAAAGGATGTGTAGTTTTTTCAATTTAATTTGGTTGGTGCGTTTTAGGTGAGTCTCCTGTAGGCAAATGATGTTAGGTTGGTGTTCTTGAATTAGTTTTTCGATTTGTGGGCGTCTAGTATATAGACCATTGCAATTCCATTGTAATATTAGCGTGTTCATTTTAACAAATAGTGAGTGGTAGGTGTGATGTTTTGAGTTTTATTTAAAAGCTAGTAGGAGTGTCAGGAATAGCGTCACTCTCCGATTCACTATCGACAGGTTCTAATTGTTTCAGTTGGGATATGATTTTGTTTTGAATTCTTGTGCATTTGGCTTTCATGGTTTTGTGGGTGAAGTAGGGGTAGATTTTATAAAGCATGTCAAGGAGCGAGTCTGTATCTTCAGTATATTTCTTTGAGATACCCAGTGGGTCCGGAGATTTGTGTACTTCTTCAAAGAAACTGTAGATTTGATCAAAATTCAAGATAAAAGTCTTTGGTGATGCAGTTATAATAGTTTTTATTGGAGCCATTTTTTCTTCCAAGGTATCAGGGAAATCGCTATCAGATTCAGATTTTTGACTTGGGGTTTTTGACTTTTTTCGTCTTTTTGCAGATTTCCGAGGTGTTTTGAAAGGATCGTCAATATTAATTGGTGCTGCTACATCTAACGTCAAAGGTGATTCGGGAATGTTGGTGTCTATACTGATTCTAGTTGAGGTCTCTGTAGTCTCTGAAAGTGGTCTTTTATTTGCTTTAGATTTTTCAACCTCATCTGGAGTTAATTGCGAACTTCTTACCATTTCTTCATTTGGACATGTACCTGCAATGTGTCCAGTCTGTCTACATTTAAAACAGAGCATATTGTCGCTATTTGAGAGAAAGATCCTGTATTGAGTATCCACATGATTCAATACAATTGATTCTGGAATAGCTACTTCATCATCCGTTTGTGAGAAATAGACCTGCCTCCGGAAACTAAAAATATGGTTGTACTCGCTGTCAGAAATACCTACTTTTAGGAAAGTGATTGGTGAAACAAGCTTCAAGCCTAATTGGAGCAGTTCGCTTTCAATAATTGAGTGGGGTATAGTGGGATGAACATTTGATAAAACCAAACGTTGAGTGGGGGTTATCAGTTTTCTGACATTGATTTTGTTTTCACCAATCTGGATAAAGCGATTATTTTGCACAAAATCTTCCACTGTGATTTTATTTGCCAGATAAAGACAAACACGATTTTTGGATATTCTGGATGCGAACAATATTTTCTTGGCACCAATAATTTTACCAATGGTTTTGATGTATTCTTCCACTTCAATACCTTCCAATGCATCAACAATAATGCCTTGTTCTTTGGTAGGAAAAATAAAGGTCGGTTGTTGAGAGAGGGCTGTAGCATAAGAGTTTGTTGGAGATTTTCTACCTGCTGTGTTTACATTTTGGTGATCTTCAGTTGTATTTGTTTGTTGAGGACTCCTGTACACAGAAGTCCTCTGTTCTATATCGGACATAACCAGATTTAAGGACGCGCTATGGTGGAATTTTGTGTACAATATTCATAATATTATGTGTATTGAATACACTAAAGGTTTTGAAAGCAAACGATTGTCGCTCCTTCAGTAGTAGCACAAAAACCGTAGTGTTTTTGTCCCAGCAGATAACGAATAAAATTAGAAATTTCCTACCTTGGACGTGAAATTAGCTATTTCAACACTAATTACCGCTCCAACGAAAAAATTCTTGCGTCCGCAGACAGCTCAGTCCAGGGGGAACTTTGCTTGGACGGTTCTGGGATTAAAACAGCACTAGATTCACTCCACTAACGGGAAATATCAACGAGCGAAGTCGTTAACGTCCTACTCGCACACATACGTTCGGTAGACTCCATTATTATTGACATCTGTTTTGGTGAAGTTATACTGTGAAGGTCTTCTGCATTGATAGACGTCACTTTTGAATCAGCTCGATAACCGACTTCAGTTTTTGCCCCTGGAAGGTAGGCAAATGACAATTCCGACAGTTGCACGTCGGTTCCATCGAAGGTCCGCCTCGTAAATAGTCAAGGACAGTCTGTATACCAAATTTCATGCTTTTATCACAAAATGCAAGGTGGCCTTACTAACCGCCGCACTAGAGCAATGTACTTCTTGTACGGAACAAATAAAATATTGATTGATTGATTGATTGATTGATTGACTCATCAAAGCTAAACTCAGGTCGGGGTCACTTTGATGTATCTTTTTGTTAATTTATTGGTACACCTATTTTGACCGTTCATCTGGACACTTTTCTTCAGAAAACATGATGATTCGGAAAATCTGGGACCGTCTGGCATCCCGCCGGATTTTTGGGAGGCAAGAAATCCGCTCTCTGCTAGAAATAGGGCTCCCGGGCGATACGTGAGGCACAAAACTAGCTGTCTTTGTCACTAGAGCACTAGACCATACACTAGACTGCCACCCACTATAGACAACTGCCACTGCTGCCAGCTGGCTGCAGCGCTGCCAACCTGGAAGTACCCACCTCTGTCGAACCGACTTTGGACGCTATATCTCACGGAACTCAATTTGCAATATGTCATTTGAAACCCATTGAAAAACTGTATTCAAAACAGTTGGAAACATTGCCCTATCTGTCATCTGTCAAATAATAAAAAATGTTAAAGTACAAAACTTCACCAATGAATTATTCAAAATCTATCCGATGGATTGGAACCAGATTTGGCAGGAAGCAACACAACAAAAGAGTCAAATTAAAGCCGCAGTTGCAGTTTTCCACCATCCTCCAGTTGAGCGTAATGAATTTTCGAAATTTCTCCTGGCCGTTGCCACTCAGGAGGGGCTCTCGCCGGTGTTTCGACCAGCACGACTCGCTTTTGTAGCAGGACTCCACTCAAAAATTTATTCCTGCTCGGGGATCGACTTTTTTCTGGAAATTTCAACTGATATCAAAAGTAGATTGTATTGAGCGTCGTGCAGGTCTATTTTCAGAGTTGACACGGTTTCGGTTTTCCGACTGTAATTTTTTCAAAATGAAATTTGCACATTCCGTGAATTGAGAAAAACGCAATGCAAACTTCTACATGCGGTAAGCCCCACGAAATATTGATTTTAGGTGCAGACATGCTGTAAATAAAAGTTAGAGAAAAGATTGAGCTAATTTTTGGAGGGAAAATTTTTGAAATCGGATAAACAGTTGCCGAGTTTTCCTCTCTGGAAAAACTGCAAATTTTCCAACTTTTTATTCCGTGAACAGATTTCTTGGAATTGTTTTTTTTAGAGAATAGATAACTGGTTCTTGAACATTTTCCAATAATTTCTCTCTAATTTCCCGGAAATTTTCCTCCTGAAAATATAAAACCACTCATGCGATCGTACAAATTAAGCGGTTCTGTCACGATAATTACCGAATTATTGATCCGATCGAATCGAAATCAGGTACGGAGGCCTAAGTTCAGCCTGGAATGATCTGATTAGACTTTGGGTGGATGATTTTGATCGGAAGCCCTCAGGTGGCACATTGGGTCTGGGTTTGTCTGCCCAAGCTCAATATTGAAAATATAGAGTCGAAATTTGACACACAGATGCAGTAAAAGTTTTCAATCAAGTTTTTGCAATTTCATCATCATATCTAAAATAGGAACAAAAATTTCAATGAGGAACCAGCATTGCATTTTTGAGATATCACAACAGTTAGCTACCTAGTTAGTAGTAGTAGTAGTAGTTAGTAGACAATGCAGCTGGTAAGTTTTTCGTTTTTTATTACCGCAATCAAATGATGCAGAGATATATTTATTTCGTATACAGGTGTCCCGTTTTTCAACGCTCACTATGGGTATCTCGGAAACGGTGAGAGATACAAAGTCGGTTGAATTACAAAAGTTGCGCAATTTGATTGCTATCTCAAATATGTCAAGGTATCTAAGATATCTTTGGTCATTTCTAAAATATCCCAAAAAAAAACTGAAAAATGCTGAATTCGAAAATTTCAAATCATTTCTTCATTATGACAGCTATCAATTTGAAAATTGACATCCTGACATTTTTGAAGGTCCTTGATCGACTGACGTTAATAATTTTTTCTTGCGCTTAGTAGTTTTTTGAGATATGACAGTTAACTTAATTTTTTTTATAAACACCATATCCTTTATCCATCCCATAAAACTCACATTCTCTTTCTCTTTACAAAGATATGAAACACTGTGGCATTTCTGTCAAAATAACCTGTAAGAACTGAGAAAACTGTTTTTGAGCCAAAAAAATTGAGTTAGGTACCGCTTCGGTTGCCATGCTCTTGTGGCATATAAACAATTGCATTTAGTTGCTGTGGTCTGTTGATTTAGGAAAAAGTTGGGTTACATCCAGTTTTTTTGTGTATTTGATAAGGATAATAAATAGCAATAAAACAAATACAGAACCAAGTATAACACAAAAAGCATAGGAATAGCAATAAACATTAATAATTTACAATTGCTCGAATTGGAGCCCATTCTGCTCTATGCAGAGTTGTGTGCCTTTAAGTCATGTTTTCAACGGCTGCGCTGATATCGTGCGGGTTAATTGGCTGGAACGCATCAGCAACTCCTTGCTTCCAGCTCTTGGTTGCTTTGGGATGTTCTGTCATGAACCACAAATTCGATCTTTGAGCGTTTCCCGCAAAATGAACCCCATTTCGAGTAATTGTAAATTATAAATGTTTATTGCTATTGCGATGTTATTTTGTGTTATACTTGGTTTTGTATTTGTTTATTGTTATTCATTATCATTAGCAAATACATGAAAATGGAATGTAACTCAACTTTTCCTGCAATCAACCGACCATGGCAACCTAATGCTATTGTTATTATGCCACGAGAGCATGGCAACCGAACCGGTAACTAGATTTATTCGCCCCAGAAATGGTTTTTCAAATTTTTACAGGTTATTTTGACAAAAATGCCACAAGTGTTCTATATTTTTGTGAAGAGAAGGAAAATATGAGTTTTATGGGATGAATAAATGATATAGTGTCCATAAGAAAGAATAAAGTTAACTGTCATATCTCAAAAACTAGTAAGTGCAGAAAAAATTTATTGACGTCAGTCGATCAAAGATTTTCGAATATGTCAGGATTTTGATTTTCGAATTGATAGCTGTCATAATAAAGAAATGATTTGAAATTTTCGAATTCGGCATTTTTCAGTTTTTTTGGGATATTATAGAAATGACCAAAGATATCTTAGATACCTTGACATATTTGAGATAGCAATCAAATTGCGCAACTTTTGTAATTCAACCGACTTTGTATCTCTCACCGTTTCCGAGATACCCATAGTGAGCGTTGAAAAACGGGACACCTGTATACGAAATAAATATATCTCTGCATCATTTGATTGCGGTAATAAAAAACGAAAAACTTACCAGCTGCATTGTCTTTATTTTCGTGCCCATCGTCAGTTGGGCCTCATTTTATCTACTAAATCAACCGTAGGTGCCAGATCTACTAAATCGACCGCGGGTGTTGCGAAAACGATTGCAGAAATCATCGCTAAGACTAACAAAACGGCTGTCAGTAATCTCTTCGACATTTTGCTCAGGGGGAGGTGAGACCTTATAATTTGGCCAACAGTCGAGGCTAACAATTTATATGCTGGAAATAATCACCATTATCATAATCTTCTGTACCTTAACGATCCAGTTGACGCAAACAATTACAGCAACATAATTATTTGGAATACACGGTTCCAATTAAAAGGAATGATAACAAATAATCAATACATACAGGTGCTCTTTTGGAAAATTGTCACTCCTGATTTCTCGCCGCCAAAATTTTTAACAGGAAAACGCAAAAACAGATTGATTCTTGTTTCGAAGAGGACATCTAGGACACATACTAATAAATTTTCATCTTCAGTCCCCTCTTCCCCACCCCAACATTTCAAACAGCATCACGTATCTTGTGATACATCAAATTGAAGGCAATGCAATTCGTTCTCCGCCAAGTATATTTTCAATTTTAAAAAACACCCCTAAACCCTCTCTCTTTGTTAATGAAAAGGAAAGGGACAATTTTCACTATAAATTCCCGATTCTTCACTGAGAGAAAAGTTTCATTTATAGGTAATAAATACTTGTTTCGTACCAATTAATTAACAAATACTATAACAAAGTATATGTCACCATATGCCGTTTACATCAAATAATTATTTTAAAATCACTTATTCATTATTATAACCGGAGGGCTTATTATGCCAGTTGTTCATAAGAGTTCATAAGATTCAATAAATATATTTTTCTATATCAAATATTAGTCAAACTTTCTCACAAAATGATTTATTACATCCAAATTGCACATTTTGTTTGTGATTGAGCCGGTTTAATCACTATAAACAAATACATATTGGCGGACAATCACCTGTTCTTAACCAACAATATACCTGTGTTCACTTCACTTTGGCACCATTTATTCCCCAATAATAACTGTGCATTATTCACAAACAATCGCTAAGTCACCCTCAATGAATTTAATCACTAGAGTATCTTCGGATATTATTATTTATTATTGCCAATGTAATGCGTTGGTGGGGTGAGAGATTTCCACCCGGCGCCATTATTCGTGCATGGTGTCATTTGTGTCGTATCATCCCATGTCATTCATTGTCCAGTATCTCGTTGAAGAAAAGCAAATTTATTCATGCAGGGTGACTCAAAAATGTCGGACCATCTTGAAAGTGCGTAATGTAGAGGTGTAGTAGAGTGCTGAGAAGTTGTTGAAAAGATTCTAATGTCTTCCAGTTTTAAAGTTGTGGAGGAACAAAAGTTGGTTCTTCGATCGCTTCTATTTTCGTTGTTTCAAAAGATTTTGGTGAACTATTTATGGAAGAACAATGAGTGCCAGAAATCAACCTCTAAATCTGTGATGAATTTCTCTTTTGTATAAAGGGTGAGTCATGAATCTTGGAAATTATTTTTTTCCAATAGTGCCTGCAAACAGTCCCATATCCTATGTAGAGCACAATAAAACACAATTTAATTTTATGAAATTCTTTGCTCCTGGTTTCTTAGGAAAACTGAATTTTTGTAGTTTATGACTCAACCTGTATAGAAAACAGAAACTCGATACAGATTCAGATGTTGATTTTTCGAATCCATTATTTCACTTTATGTAATGAAGTCTTTGCTAAAATCTTTTGAAACAACGAAAATAGAAGAAATCGAAAAATCCAATTTTGTACCTCCATAACTTCAAAATTAAAAAGCCTAGAATCTTAAAAACAACTTCCCAGTACTGTACTATACCTGCATATCATGCACCTTCAAGGTGGTCCGACACTTTGAATCACCCTGTATTTATTAAACAAATTATTAGCTATTGATAATGGATTTATTATGTTTTATGATGATTTGGCAGAATCATCTATAGCCAGCAATAATGCATAAAATTACCTATACAAACTAAATTGGATCATATTATTCATAGCTAATATACTATCGTTACCACTCAATAATCGAATTGCTTATTATTATTCACGTTTCTTATTGATAAAACATTATCAAACTGATGTTTTGTAATTATAACCAAATATTAAATAACAGGAAACAAGGTATTTCAACGCTATCAAAACAATCCGCTTGGTGGATGCAAATAAATATTTATTAGGCCGTATTTAAATAAAGCATTTGTTAACAATAAACAAGTCTGTGTTTTCCATAATAAATATTCGAAATCTTTTCTCTCAGTGTTGAAATAGACTTTTCAGCAAAAACAGGTCGATTTTTATTTTACTGTGGGCATCTAAGGCGCGTATGTTCAAATTTTTCTTCTCAACTTCTCCGCCCTTACCCTACTTTTTGCTGTGGAGTCCATGCGGGACCGTGGGGATCCGGAGCAAAAAATGACAGCAGCAATAAGGAAGCGTATCCGTCAGAAGACAGGCGAAAAGATAACAACGCAATTTTTTTTGTTCTTCTCCTTCTCGGCTCACATAGGCCATGGGAGTTTTTGCCTTCATTTAGTAGCGTACAATATATTGAAAAATTGCAAATTAGACAGCTCAAACATCCAGACTTCTTCCGGGAATCGAACCCGGGGCTCTCGTGGCCGCAGGCAGCCACAGAACCACCTGCGCCACGAGGCCGTCAACGCAATTTCTCTATCAAAGAATGAGCATGGAGATCCAAAAGCGAAATGCTGGAACTCCCAGCTATCTTCTTGAACCCTTGAATAGGTAGGCAACCCATTATACTTCGATTTAACTCAACTTATTTGAATTAAATCACGTTTTCAGCCTTTGGAACCGCTTGGCCGATGATCATCTGGTATCAGGACGACATCTCGTTGTGCCTCTCTTCTTGTTGTTTGATGATAGAGCTCTCGAGATTGTTGAGACAGGTCTGACTACGAGTTTGAACACAACAAGACACCGTATAAATTTTTAACATAACAGCAATCTATTGACTCTATGTACAAGTCAAAGTGTTTGAATAATGACTCGCTCCTATACCTGATCCTACCTTTACAACGCAGGCTAAAATATCTAAAAGATCTAACCTATTCCCGAAGAGATAACTTTCCCCTAATTATTTCCGACGACCCAGCACCCCAACCCTCCGACGAACACCTGACTCTACACCTTGACCGACATTTAATTCTGACTGGTTTTCACGGTTCAAAGTTCTTTTTGTGGTTGATCAGATCCAACATTTATGTTAGTGTTAGAGGTTATGTTAGGGTTAGATCCGGCTTCTAGACACTGGAAAGAGAAAAGTGACTTCGACCACGAATGCAATTCAAGATTTGTGGGCCGGTGTGTGCGGTGGCTCCCTTTTTGTGGAGCCTCTTTTCAAAGGCTAACGCTCTCTTTGGGCTATGGTTCTCTTTTGCCCGTTTGGGAGGGATTGGATATGGCTGGCCTTTGTGGAGGTTTTGAACCTGTTTTCGCCGTGAACTGCCCCCAACGCTCGGAAAGATTCCCGTGATCGAGATTGCCTATAACCGGAAATGTTGAACCAAATTTCACCCTTCCAAAAACTGTCGAACCGATGGTGTACGCGAAACAATTACCCAAGTCAAGGTACAAATTAAAAGTGGAGGACGTTTTGAGCACGCCCCGTATACGCGCTAGTTCGTTGTTGTTTAGCAGTTTGTGAGAGAAGACCGCAGTCAGGAGAAACAAAACGCAGAGAATTGACTATACAGGGTGGTCGCCGAAGAGCCGATGTGGAGAGGCGTCGGAATAATCTTCGCCCTAACGCGAAATAATCGCCGTTTACACTATACTTGATCGAGCTCTAATAATAATTCATTTTTACAAAGTAGTATCTGCACGGTTGCGTCGTTGGGTACCGGAATGAATCCGAAAAAACATGAGGCCAGCTCTGTCAAGTATTGTAACGTACATAACTATGATACAAGAAATACCTAACAAATCAAATTTTTGTCAGAACCTCTCAGGCTGGAGAAAGAACAGGGAAACTGTTAGTGTACTGGGAAACCGGGAGGTTCAATACAGTTTTCCTCCATATAAGGTCAGTTTCTCAATTTTGAAAGAAAACTCAACAAATTCTTATAGTCCACGCTTTTTATTTTGTTTCCGAATATCTGGATTATGTATTTTGATGTTCTTTTGTGTTCCTTGTTGTAATAATTATAACTACATAGTGTAGGTAGGTACCTACCGAGGTACCCACTGTGCTTCTTTCATATTTTCAATGCGAACAGTATATTGTTATAAGTAGCTGTTACCGTATTACCTATCTTATGGTGCTATTTTGTAAAAAATAACATTCCATAAACGTTCTGTTATGTAAAAATCCGTGGTGGCCATTGGCTGTTGCCTAGATGATAACAGCGTAACAGAACCTTCATGGAATGTAATTTTTTAGAGAATCGCACCATTATATTGGTACCAATTCAAAAGCGAATATGTTAGCTTGTGCTGAATGGATTGGAATTGAAATAAAAACTGAAATAAATATATCAAAATAACTAGTTAATTTTAATCCAGGAAACGTCACGAGATGTGAGTTGGGGTTGACTCTGGAGGTTGGCGTGGGCCCTATAAACGGACGAAGATATAGGTCCAATTACCTTATACGAAATAAATATATCGCTGCATCATTTGATCGCGATAATCTATAACGAGAAACTTACCAGCTCCATTGTCTTTATTTTCGTGTCCATCGTCAGTTGGGCCACATGTTGTCAAGAAGTGTATCATCCGTAGATGATTCATCCACTAAATCAGCCACATATGCTGCAGAAACGATTGCAGAAATCATCGCTAAGACTAACAAAACGGCTGTCAGTAATTTCTTCGACATTTTGCTCAGGAGGAGGTGAGACCTTATAATTTGGCCAACAGCGAGGCTAACAATTTATTTGCTGGAAATAATCACCATTATCATAATCGGCTGTACCTTAACGATCCAGTTGACGCAATTACAGCAACATAATTATTTGGAATACACGGTTCCCATTGAAAGGAATAATGACGAATGATAAATACATACAGGTGCTCATTTGAAAAGTTGCCACCCCTGATTTCTCGCCGCCAAAATTTTTCACAAGAAAACGCCAAAACAGGTTGATTTTTGGTTCGAGGAGGACATCTAGACACATACTGCCAAATTTTCATACTCAGTCCCCTTTTGGCTCACTTTAATATTTCAAATAGCATCACGTATCTTGTGATACATCAAATTGAAGGCAATACAATCCGTTCTCCGCCAAGTATATTTTCAATTTTGAAAAAAAAACTCAACTCTCTCTCTTTGTTAATGAAAAAGAAAGGGACAATTTCCCACTATAAATTCCCGATTCTTCAAATGACTTTTCAGCAGAAACAGGTCGATTTCTATTTCACTGGGGTCATCAAATTCTCATTTTAAACCCCTTCGCCCTTACCTTACCTTTCGCTGTGGAATCCATGCGGGACCGTGGGGATCCGAAGCAAAAAAAAAATGACAGCAGCCATAGGGAAGCGTATCCGTTAGAAGCCAGGCAAGAAGGAATCAACGCAATTCCTCTATCAAAGAATCAGCATGGAGATCCGAAAGGGAAATGCAGAGAGTGTTTTGGGCACAGTACCTCAAAAAGCGATCTTTTCAAAAACATTTTATTTGCTGAAACCTCAGTCAAAAATCGAGTAGGCCTCCTGAGTTTTGAGCACCAATTTTTTTTACAATCTTTCATGAACAGTGTACTATTGGTTTTTGATTCTACAAATAAATTATCAAAACAAAACCTTTCCTCAAAGGGATGGTTGAAAAAAATAGGGGTATGTTTGGCGGAAGAAAAATTTTAGTATTTCCGATTTGATGTATCACAAGATCGGTAATGATATTTGAAATTTTGAAGTAGGTTACAGTGGGTGCAAAGAGGTTGAAGATGAAAATTTGGTAATATACGTCTCTAAGATGATCCCCTTGGAATAAAATTTGACCTGTTTTTGGTAGAAAGTCGGTTTCTCAAGAATCGGGAGTTTATAGATTAAAAAGTTTCCTATCAATAACAAAGAGAGGATTTCCGCAAGGTTTGGGGTGTGGTCTAAAAGAATTAGAAATATGTTAGACAAAATGAGAATTTCATTGCGTTCAATATTATGTCCGCAACATAAAATATGTAATGCTATTTGAAATTTTAGAGTAGCGTGGAGTGGGAGAAAAGGGGTTGAGCATAAAAACTCGGCCGTATGTGTCCTGGATGTCCCCCTTCAAACAAAAAACAACTTGTTCCAGCGTTTTTCTGTGAAAAATTTTGACGGCGAGGAATCAGGGGTGACAACTTTCCAAATTAACACCCTGTAGGTATCAATCCTCGGTATCAACCACCTATTTCAACCAAAGTTTCGCAAGGGCTGTGTACTCCTTTTCAGCTGTCACTCTTCAGGCAATGTCAGTCAGAAAGCCCAAAAGAAAAAAGTCCGGTCACATTAAAAAAAAATCGTCGTCATGTCTGCCGCGGGACTTCTTATCGTAGCCTCCCTCCTGCAACGTCTTTGAATATAACTAATTTTATCTGTGAAATTGGCCGTAATGCAATAAAAATTTTGTACTTACGCACTTTTTGTTGCAATTACCTACCATGAATCTTTTCTGTGAAAGTATTCATTGATTGATTGGTCATTGATAGGTTGCAAGAATATTTCCAACCTCTCGAAGCCGATTCAACTTCAGGTTGATTCAAACTAGAAAAATACCAGGCCTACGTCCAAAAAAAAAGGGTCCCATGGAATCATCAAACCTCTCGCCGCTTGCAATCGAAAAAACAGGCCGAACTATGAAGAACTATTGCCAAGACAAGGAACACTCCAGCAGGCCTGCTGTTGCAGCAGGATTTACGTGTGAAAAGTTCAATCAACCGAATTTTAAAAAACCCAGCCGCTCAAGGTTGCGTATTGGACCGAAATTCATGTGAGTACCTTCAGTTTTCAATTTGTTTTCGTTTTGAACCTTGGCGGAACGAGTTTTTATCGGTCTCAAATGGCCGCCGTCAAGATGGCTTAAATTGAAGGCGGCCCCGTAGGGTTCTGGTATCTAAATGACCGTGATACAGCTCTGCGCCCCTCTAGTTGCATTTCCACGTGTGACAAAGTCAGTTTTCCAAGATTTTAATATCAATTTGATAAGAAATATAACTTCACTTCTAGAAAAGTCAGTTCCACACCAGGTGAAAAGGCGGCAAGCCTACACTGCTAAAGTAGAAAATTGTTCCAGCCAACTGGAGTCACAGTACAAGTGAACCTACTATAGATAATTTCCTCAAAAAAAATTCCTTGACTTGAATATCTGAATTCAAACCTATGTGTCTCACTGTTATCACCTCCCCCCTACATTATTTCACGAGCAGTTTTACTAGGTTGGCTATATATTTCATCAAATAATAATCAAGCACATGAATTGAAAGTAAATTATTACAAGGAATATACTCGGCAATAGGGGATGAGGATATGGATGGTAGTGCCCATCGGGAGAGAGGGGTTATTTCAACAAGATAAAATGACGTTCCATCCCGCGTTTTATGCCGTTGTTGAAAATTCCACACTGGTACATAAGGTATGTTTTTTGAAAAAACTTGGAGAAGTAATTAATATTGACACTGTTCACAACATGATTGTGTTGAGGTACCAATTATTATGGTCATTAATTTTTACTAGATTGGCTCATATTTTATCAAATAATAATAATTAAGCACAGGAATTGCAAGTAAATAATTATAACAAGGAATATACTTGGAAATATGGGATGAGAATATGGACGGTAGTGCCCATCAGGGGAGAGGGGTTAATTTAACAAAATCAAAAGACTTATCCCGCGTCCTATGCTGTTGTTGAAAATTCTTCACTGGTACATTGGGTATGTTTTTTGAAAAAAATTGAAAAAGTAATTGAATTCGACACTGTTCACAACATGATTGTGTTGAGGTACAAATTATTATGGTCATTAATAATAATGATGATGAAAGTTTCGAGTAGTACCTATCCTGAAAACATTCTCTAGAACTAATCCCAGGCAGCAAGGAAACGTTGGATAAATATTTAACAGTAATATTTATAAATATAAAAACGACAGATTTTTTAATCTGGAGTAAATTTATAAAGTAAATATTTATAAATATTCAGATGAGACATTTTTCAACATGGAAATATAAATATTAGCAAATATATATCCGCAATATTTGTAAATATTTATATTTTCATGTTAAAAATTGTCTGGCCTAAATATTCAATAATAGAAATAAATATTTATAAATATTCAGATGAGACATTTTTTAACATGAAGATATAAATATTTACAAATATTGCAGATACATATTTGCTGATATTTATATTTTTATGTTAAAAAATGTCTGGCCTGAATATTTTTAAATATTTATTCTATAAATTTACTCCAGATTGAAAAATGTGTTTTTAATATATTAACAAATATTACTATGATACGTTAACTATATATTTAGAAACAAATATTCTTGGATATCAGTTGAAATATATTTCATATATATTTGAATAATATACATACATATGTATCTTGACATTCAGTAATGTAGTAAAACAAATATTTATAAATATTTGCAGACATACATTGTATGAGTATCTTAAGTTAATATTTACACTGGTGTGATTATAAATATTACAAGTGAATATTTATTTATATTTTCTGAAAAGATTGAACAATATCTATAAGGATATATTGAATAAGAATTAGATCGCTGGCTTCTTCGGCATCATCTTGCTCCACGTTATCACTCTCAAACCTTTTCGGTTTCCGCTTCTTTCTCACTTCCGAACGTTCCCCTTCAGAAGATGACGATATTTCAAAATTTGAGGTATATTGTCCGTTGCGGGTGTACTCCTTTGCCTTTTTCAATGTTTTCAAATTCCCTTTTTTTAGAACTGCCTGGGTCCATTCATAATTTGGCTCAGGCAAATCTTTGCATTTGAAAATAAACTGTCCAATTCTCGATTCAGTAAGACCCTTGGGGTACTTATAGCTCGTTTTTTCCTTATTCGCCCATGAGGAGGGCACGTAGTCGATCGTGTCCTCTTCCTTGTCGTCCTTCCATATAATAACGTCCCACGACGTTGCGGACATCGCCCTGGTCGTGTAACCCTAAAAAACAAGAAACCACAATAATGAGCGGCAATATAACCGATGAAACGGAGATGTGACCACATACCTGTTCATACAATGACCAAACGTCCAAACGAAGATTTTAAGCGCGAAATGCTGTGGCACGTTTGCTCTATGGTTATAATAAAATAACCACAAACATGGCGGCATGACGCACGGGCAAGCACGACAGGGAGGCGCACAGTCACCGGTGTTGCCGTCTCTAGCATCGTGGCTCCCACTTTATTAGTTAAATTAAAATCATCACAATAAACACGTCCAAACTATTTGAAGACTATAATTTGTTTATAAGTATTATTAAGTTGGGTTGGGATTTCCAACGTATCATCAAATAAGTACCTAAATAATGTTGCACAGCAAACGACAACCATGATTGAACAAGCTTGGTAGAGAAAATACAGCAGAGGTGGCAACCTTGCATTATCATTATAGCTACTGTCATTTGTGTCATTTGGCTTTGGCGGGCTAGCGCTGTTGCGTTGAAATTAAAACAAACGGCATAAATTTTTAATATAAATCACCGTATTATGAGTTATGGCGTGTCTAAAAATGCCACATATTGTTCTAAATATCGCCATAGAAAAAAACGTGCTATTGAAGAAAGTAAGGCAACACCATCATCAGGGACGAGTACGTCTTCAAGCCAGGAAAACTTTTATGACCCTGTTACTTATGAAGGACTCAACGAAAAGTGTGTTGAAGAGCCCACAATTCCTGTGGGAACACATGTAAGCATTATTATTTATCTCATTGTTATGTGAAAGGGACATCCTTTGATACTAATACGTTATAAAACACATTGTTATTTTAGGAGGAAAAAGCTGATGAACCTGTCATGTCTGATGAAACTGATGATGATGATGTCGAACCTTATCAACACCGCCGGGATGGTGCTGCTAACTGGCCTTCATGCTACAATAATTTACCTCAACATGATGATGGAATAAGTCAAATTTCATCAATGAACAATAGCAATACATCCTTGAGTAACATTCTCAGCGATGATGATTTCACAAATAAAAGTCTTATCGATGAGGTTGACACCCAACAGGTTTCAACTAAGAAAAAAAGTGGTGAATTAGCAACATTTTTGAAAACGTGGGCAATAAACTGTGATGTCAACATGAACCAATTAACGTCATTACCTTAAGGTCTTTGTAAAATATTTCCTGAAATGAAGTTAATAATAAGTAGACGTCCAAGATTAAACATTTGTTTGCTCATATAAGATAAATGTTTAATATACATTTAAGATAGCACGTTGATTTGCCGATATAGGATAAATATTTACGGCACATCCAAGATTGAACATTTGTTTGCTCTTATGAGATGAATGTTGGATATGCTAATCAATACTGTATCTCTACTTGCTCATATGGGATAAATGTTTACTGCATGTCCCAGATTAAACACTTGTTCGCTCATATAAGATAAATGTTCATTACACATTTAAGATTGCACTTTTACTTGCCAATATAGGATACATATTTATTATACATGCAAGTTTGATCATTTGTCCGCTCATATATAATGAATATTTAATACACATCCCAGATTATATGTTTGTATGCTCAAATAAGATAAATGTTTAATACACATTTAAGATCGCACGTTAACTTGCCAACATAGGATACATAATAATTGTACATTCGAGTTCAACCTTTAATTTGCTAATATATGATGAATATTTGATAAACATTCAAAATTAGATGTTAACTTGCTGATATGGGATAAATGTTTACTGCACGTCCCAGATTGAACACTTGTTTGCTCATATAAGATAAATGTTGATTACACATTTCAGTTTGCACGTTTACTTGCCAATATAGGATACATATTTATTATACATGCAAGTTTGATCATTTGTTTGCGCATATATAATGAATATTTAATACACATCCCAGATTAGATGTTTGTATGCTCAAATAAGATGAATGTTTAATACACATTTAAGATCGCACGTTAACTTGCCAACATAGGATACATAATAATTGTACATTCGAGTTCAACCTTTAATTTGCTAATATATGATGAATATTTATTAAACATTCAAAATTAGATGTTAACTTGCTGATATGGGATAAATGTTTACTGCACGTCCCAGATTGGACACTTGTTTGCTCATATAAGATAAATGTTAATTACACATTTCAGTTTGCACGTTTACTTGCCAATATAGGATACATATTTATTATACATGCAAGTTTGATCATTTGTTTGCGCATATATAATGAATATTCAATACACATCCCAGAATAGATGTTTACTTGCTAATATAGGATTAATATTCACTGCACATTCCAGTTTGAACATTTGTTTCTTCATATAAGATAAATGTTTAATACACATTTATGATTGCACGTTAACTTGCCAATATAGGATACATGATTGTTGTACATTCGAATTTAACCTTTTATTTGCTCATATATGATGAATATTTAATGAACATTCGAAATTAGATGTTAACTTGCTGATATGGGATGAATATTCAATGCACATTCCAGTTTTGAACATTTGTTTGCTTATATAACATGAATATTAAATACACATTCCAGATTATATGTTTACTTGCTAATATAGGATAAATATCCACTAGACATCCAAGAATAAACATTTGTTTGCTCATACAAGATAAATGTCTAATACACATTCAATATTGCATGTTTACTTGCTAATATGAGATAAATATTTACTGCACATTTACAATTGCATATATGTTTGCCAATATGAGATAAATGTTTATTGCATATTCAAGAAGGAATATTTGTTAACAAATATCAGGTAAATATATTCTGAATCATTGAAATATTTAGCCAACGTTGGAATATTTATTCAATATTAGTGAAATATTTATAAATATTTGATGCTGCCTGGGAAGCATCAGGTCACTTCAATTAATAATAAGCCATCAGATAATAATACACCTTCGTCTTCAGCGTTTCCATCTTTATCTCGACATTCTTCGTCACTGAAAGAAAAATTTGAAAGTTGTAAAAACTTGTGCAATGTCTGGTGTAGCTTCTAGACTTTGGTGTACCTGATATACCATATATTTTTGAACAAACAGTAAGTTGTTCTTGTAATTTTTGCCCTGATTGGTGGAAGAAAGCCTATATCTAGCTTATATGCAAGCACTCCTATTTGGGGCGCAGCCAGCCTTGGTGCTGTAGGTACATAATAATTATGTTATTTACTCGTTGAATGTTCACGTATCAATCATACTTCCCTCCCTTGGGGACTTTCCTCTAAACATAATTGAAAAAAAAATCCGATTTTTACGTTATTTTCCCGTAGGTTTCGAATTTGTCCAGTAAAATTTTTTCTGAGATATCACCACTTATCGGGTGGAACATTCAACATTTTTCTCACACTTGAATTGATTCCGCTTTCCATCCTGATTTTAAATATAATTGAAATCAAATTATAATTGTTAGGTTAGTTAACTGATAACATGCGATAGAACTTGTTTAAATTTTGAAAAAATATCGATTTTTTTTCAGGTTCAAGTCTGAAGAGTCAAGTGAAGTAAAAGTTTCAAAACTATAAATCAATCCATTTATCTAAGATGATACAAAATTCACTAACTTATTTTGGAAAAAAAATCATTTCTTGATATTTTTCAAAATTTTATCAATTTTTTCACATGTGTTTTGTGGAATTACGTTTCAAGTGTGAAATATTTTTGAAATCAGGATGGAATATCCCCTTTTGAAGTACAGGATGTCTAATTTGGGGAAAATTGTCGATGTTGCACCCTGTAAGCGATACCATAAGAAATTTTTGTGGACGGATTCGAAGCCTACGGAACAAATCAAGGAAGAATTGTTCTCAATTTCCAAAATACGTTCAAGGGGAAGTTTCCAGTATGGGAGGTATAATTCATACGTGAACACCCTGTACCAACAGAACATCAGAATGAAAACTAATCATCAGAATCGTCATCCTCGGGTCATACAGGGTTATTCAAAAGTCCGGAATAAAATTCATAATTTTTTTCCATATTTATTTCGGGAAAAACGCTCGAACCGGTCGATTTCTAAAAACGGTAAGCCGTTTTTTCATGACACGTGTCATGTTCTACCGTCAACCCCCTAACCCCAAGCCACTCTTAGTATTTTTTTTTCAAATAGCACTCTATGGCTTGTGGGGACTCGTTGGAAAGCTTGTCAGAAACTCTATTCAGATCTGCCATTGGAAATTAGATCGGACGCTTCACCATGAAGTTTTGAGGAACCCCAGTTTTACTTAACAGTCCGGAATAAAATTCATACTTTTTTCCCATATTTATTTAGAAAAAAAACGCTCAAACAGGTCAATTCTTAAAAACGATGAGCCGTTTTTTCATGACAAGTGTCATGTTCTACCGTCAACCCCTACCCCAGGCTACCCTCAGTATTTTTTCTCGAATGGCACCCTATGGCTTCTGGGGGCTCGTTGGAAAGCTTGTCAAAAACTCTATTCAGATCTACCATTGAAAATTAGATCGGACGTTTGACCATGAATTTTAAAGGAATACGAACGAATGCGTACTGGAGATTGCTGTTGATTAATTGGTAACCTGTATGGTCAAACATTCGATCTAATTTTCAATGGTAGATCTGAATAGAGTTTTTGACAAGCTTTCCAACAAACCTCCACAAGCCATAGGGCGCCATTTGAAAAAAAATACTAAGGGTGGCTTGGGGTTAGGAGGTTGACGGTAGAACATGACACGTGTCATGAAAAAACGGCTTACCATTTTCAGAAATCGACCGGTTCGAGCGTTTTTTCCGAAATAAATATGGAAAAAAATTAATAATTTTATTCCGGACTTTTGAATAACCCTGTATAACTTGGATTGGCATACACTATCACCATGCAAAGTGCCATTGCTGAATACAGAAATGCCATGTGCTTGTGACACTCTTATGTGTACCACCGGCACCTACTTGTTGAACAACTCCAGCGTTTTTTTTTTTTTAATTTGATGATCACGCAATTTCATGAATCCCAAACAATTTCAGTGATTTTCCGCAATTTCGTCAATTTCCGCAGTTTTTTGGCAATTTTGGCGATTTCCTGGCGATTGAGGTGAGTTTTTGGTGATTGTGACTTTTTTTTTTTGGCAATTGTGGCAGTTTTCTGGCAATTGTGACAATTGTTTGGCAACAATAGCGGTGGTTTTGAGCGCAGTGTGCCTACAAACAGAATAAGATGCTGAGTTTGGGAAGTTGAATTTCAGGTTGAGAAGAGAGATAGAATGACTGGCGTGAAGGACTTCAACGCGGTGAGTCACTGATTAGAAAGAGAGGCTCAATTCAGGAAACTCGTATTGTGGCTATTTTCTGGAGATGGTGGCAATTTTCTAGCAATTGTGGCGATTTTAGCGCAGGTTCACGACAATTTTTGAAGCTAAAAAATGTACAACAAGAGACAGATTCGAAACGAAGCAATAAATAAATAAATAAATGAATAAATAGATAAATAATTTATTTTTCATCACAGATACATGTAGAAAAACGCCCGACAGGCTCTGGAGCTTAATTACTAGACGAAAAACGTAATTGTATAATATTATATAAAACAGGTAGTGGAGTATAAGAGTGATTTTGCCGTCAACCTGGCAAGAATGTCATTAATAAAAATATTGAAAAACGTGGGACCGGTTACTGTGCCCTGGGCAACACCCGACGACTGGCGGTAATTTAATGATCTGTAACCATTGTACATATAACAGTCTGTTTTCAAGGTACGATTCGACAAGCCCGACCAACGAATTAGAGAAACCGAAGTCTTGAAGTCTACGGCACAGTATCTTATGGTTGATGGTATCGAAGGCACTAGTGAAATCGGTGTATATCACGTCGACCTGACCTCTCCTGTCAAGGACCTCACACAAGAACTGACTCTTCTGCCAGATTGCTGCGGCTGATCTGGCTGCGGTGACTGCCAGATTAGTCACCGTAGAACGGCCCGCCATGAAACCATGCTGCTGCGGTGACAGGTAGCAAGCCACGTGACGGTACACAGCACCGTGGAAGACATGCTCAAAAACTTTGCTGAAATAAGAAATAATTGCTATGGGGCGATAATTCTTGATATCCGTCCTGTCCCCCTTTTTACATACTGGGCAAACTGTCATCTGGGGAGGCGGAAGATTTAAAAATTTCATTGAATAGGAAGGTTTAGCGGTTTTGTCAACGCAGAAGCGCAATCCCTAACAATTGATATTTTCTGTTGATATTTTCTGAACTACAACTGGAAAAAGTGTAGTGCATTGGATAGGATGGTAGACCAGGAACTCGAACATAACAGGAATGCCGCGTCGGAGCAACCGGCAATGAGTTAAACGAGAAGACGTTGGTTCCCCTTATGTTGAAGAGCCAGGACAAGTGAAGGATGATGGAAAAGATGGTCGAGCAAAGTTTTGAGACAAAGGAACAGATATAAGATACCTCGCAGTAACAGCGGAGGTTACAGCAAAAGAGAACAATCGCCCTTTGAATTACTGCCCACGCGGTCTCAGAGGGCAGATAAACACCAGAGATCTGATGAGGGGCTCTAGAGGGTAGGTATGCCAGAAACTGCTGAGGTTTGGTTTGTTTCACACCATCCGATACGGTGTGCATAAAAAGCATTCCGATTTCTTCCACGATAAATAATATGTCAACCGTCCTTTCAATAGGGTACTTGCACAACTTTTTTTTATTGGCTCAGTGGATAGTATGGTAAAAAATAATGTACCCGTATTTTTTCTTATCCCTAAATTCTCAAAACTGCGGCCGTGATGCGTGTTTTGAAAATATATTTGTGACGTTACATATACAAAAAACTGAACAAACAGCATTGTTGGATTAAAAACTCAAAAAACTGTTAGAGTGGCATAACCATATTTGAAAAATACAGACATAAAAATCCCACTGAAGTATCCCAACTGCTACCAACCATTTAAAAAAAAATCAAAAATTTTTTTTTGGTAACCAATGGATATTTTTCGGAAATTTTCAGGAATTACTCTTTATTACTTTTGTTGATGATTGGAAGTATTGTCAATCAAATCTGTTTCATTGGCAAGTACCCCATTTTCATGTTGTACCTGCCTAACTGGCTCAGAACATTCGACGGACGGTTTTATTGGTGCTGTGGTCAGGGCTCGGGGCTAGGGTATTTTTATTTTGATAATGAGGTAGGTACAATCCAGCATAAAAATACTCCAGGTGAATTTTCATCATCCAATCATACATAGGTATTGATTAGGTACCTACTGTTGCGTATTTATTTCCCATGCCCATAATTATCATACTTATTATAAATATGTATATCGAAATAGCTCATTCTAATCCAGGAAACGTCACAGGCTCTGGGTTGGGGTTGACTCTGGCAATTGTCGTGGGTCCTACAGGCAGA
This sequence comes from Anaspis maculata, assembly GCA_949128115.1. NCBI lineage: Eukaryota > Metazoa > Arthropoda > Insecta > Coleoptera > Scraptiidae > Anaspis > Anaspis maculata. The sequence continues at coordinate 66,267,886 of OX421966.1, read as the reverse complement.
CAAAGATAGGTACCATATAACTTTATTCAAATATACTAATGCATCACTCAATCAATCAAAATATTCATCGAAGGAAAACTTACCAGCCTCACTGTCAAGATCCTCCTGGTCATTATCCGGCCCATCGCTTTTTTCCTGTGATGAATCATCCCCAGGTGCTGCCAAAACAGTTTCAGAAATCACCGCTAAGGCTAACAAAACAGCCATCAGTGATACCTTCGACATTTTGCTCAGCAGGAGGTGGGATTTGACTATGGTAAGCACCTGGTAACCTGATAGGTACGTCAAATTTAGCCAACAGTTTATATTCGACTATTACTATGCAGGTACTTGCCTCGGTACCTACAAAGTAATCAGAATCACCTATCTACTAACTAGGAATATATCAGGTTTATTTCGCTTTCATACACGTTGACTGGTGGATAAAAAGCACACTATAGTACACTGTACGTGTACAGGTAGGTACCTGCCTTCGTTATTATTTATTTCTATCCGCATAATTATGTAGATAGATAGGGGCACCTCAAAGTTGCGATAAATTTCACAATTTGAGCCATGTATGGTTTCTATTTATGCAGTAACCTGAATGCATATCTTATTTTCCTTTCTCGTGATTATTTTTTTTTATCTTGTGCTTTTATATCTACTGTGAAAAAATTGTGCCTTGATTTTGCGGGTTATTCGCGACTTCAACATTACAGTCTAACCGTCAGTTTCACAAAAAAGATAATCAGCGATCAAGGCTGATTGCAGATTAGCTGAACTTTTTTCTGCCAAATGCTAGGCGATTAACCACAAAAAATGCCTGTAATCTGTACTTGACCCATCATCTTTTCATTATTGACTGATAAACCAGCATTTTCATTGATCGGTAAGCTACAAATTGACAAACAAAAATCGCGAATCAGCTGATCTCAAATTATTTTTTTTGTGGAACCCAGGGTCAGGTCCCGTATTTCACTCGCTGTATATCCTATAAGTCAATTACAAAATGCGTCTTTCCAAGGCTGGGTGGACCTAAACTGGAACGTTTCTGCAAGCTTCGCTACCCGCCATATCACGCAGAATTTATCTGTAACTTGTTTGGTGGCTAACCTGACCTTAAGTCGAGACTTAGTCTTTATATTCTCCTGTTTTGTTTATAAAGTGGAGGTGATTTGTCAATATCGTCCTAGATTCGACACTGCACAAAAATAATCACAATTTCCCGAAAGTTCACGGGGTGTTTGCAAACTTATTTATATATTTTTGGAGTAGGAAATTGAACCGCAGTTAGGGGATGCTTCAAAAGTATCAGAAGAATGCTGTGAAATAATTTAGGGCTTCCATTTTTGAAGATATGGGGTGGTATGATTAGAAGAAGTATTTACTTATACTTCAAGTAAATACTTCACTCTGTAGTGAGTGCTTCGAATCCCGTAGCATTTACTTCACCTTCTACTTGAAGAAAAACTGAAGTAAGAGGTGAAAGCTTTTACTTCATACTCCGCTCTATGTACTCGAGTAAATAGAAGGTAATACTACAGCTCATGCTAATTTTCTGTAGTATTTACTTCGAAGTGAATAGAAGTGATTTGAAGCCAAGATGGCGACGACAATAGAGGACGCAGAGTATAGCAGTCTCTCAAAAACTTTGAACAATTACAACAAAGCCGATCTTATTGAGCTCTTATTGACCAGAAACGTGAGCGCCAAGTTTATCCCTCAAGAGCTGCTGCGAAGGTTGTTTCCTGAGGGCGTGACCAAGGCAGATGATGTAACTTTCTCAGTTGCGAAGGCTGAGGATGACAAAGGTCCACTGGATGCAGACGGCGTAGAGCTCCAGAACAAGAAAGCGGACGCAGACATCGGCGTGTACAGAAGATCAGTAAACCACCTGGAGATGCGAATCAAGGATCAAGAAAGGATAATAGAGTTGCTGGATAAAAACAACTCAACAAATCCTAAAAGTGAGGTTAAGAAGAAAGAAAACAAATCAGACAAGAGACTGGAAACCCCTACAAATAGTGAAGTAAGCAACAAGAAAAGCATTAAGCAACTCTATTCTGCGGCGGTTGTTGGCGGGGAGGACAGCAAAGAGCAAGGTAGAAGAAACGAAGAAGGAAGGCTGGACACCGTGAAAACCACAAGCAGCGAGACTAACACAAACACCAAGTCAACACCTGCTCAGGCAAAGAAATCGGAGAAATCAAGTGTTGAAACTGACACAAAAGCGAAAAGCGAAGTCTTACACAAGAGAGAAAACAAATCAAAAAATGGTAAAGTTATAATGGGGAACTCAAAAGTACAGAGCGGATTGAGGGCTGCTGAGCGGAAGGCATGGCTGTATGTGGGCAGGGTGAATCCAGATACCACAGTGGAGGACCTCAACTGCCATCTCAAGCTCCAATTTCCTGAGGAGGAATTTGACATTTCACTTATAACCAAGCACGAAAGTAATAAATCACAAAATTTATCCTTCAAGCTGGGCTTCAGGTTTGAACTGCTGGAGGAAGTGCTGAAGCAAGAGGTATGGCCTGACGGTCTTATTGTAAAGCGATATATCCATAAGTTTTTTCGAGGAGAGCGAAGGCAAAATTAACCACTTTCTTATTGTGAATCAAAACATACAGTGCATGTCAAATAAGATCGATCTCTTGGAGAGTGAGCTTCAACGATTAAAAGCTGACGTAGTGGGAATAACAGAGCATTGGTATAGGCCTGACATAATAGGAAATGTGCATTTCAAGAATTACAACATTGCAAGTCAATTCTCTAGGACTCAGTTCTGCCATGGGGGAGTGATGATTTTGACAAGAAGTAACATCAAGTTCAGGATTCTACATGTGGCAAATCATTGTATCGAAAGACAATTCGAAGCATGTGCAATTGAATTGGAGGATGAGGAATCTATTGTGTTGGTTCTGTACCGGCCGCCTGATGGTGACTTGCAGGTCTTCCTCAACCAACTGGAAACTGCATTGCATGAAATAACAACTGAATATGCTTATAAACATTTATTTGTTTTAGGCGACTACAATATTGACATTTTATTAAAGACGAAAGCCACTAAACAGCTGTTGGAATTGATGGAGTCGTTCGGCTTGTCTCAGACCAGTATGTGTGCTTCTAGAGTTTCTTCAACATCTGAAACATGTATTGATAATATATTTACTAACCTGAGCAAAAGCCTGTGGACTTGTGAAACGGTGAACCTTCATTTATCGGATCATCTTAGCCAGATGCTAGATGTAAACATCGCGAAGAGACCTATAAAGAAAGAATTTATTGAAATGCGACCAATAAACAATGAAAAAGCATACCGCTTTAAATCTTTGTTGATGGAAGAGGACTGGGGCGATGCCTTGAGTATGGGTGCCGACGCTGCGTTCCGGGGCTTCTTCCAAAGGTTCACTACTATCCTCAACTCTACCATTCCAAAAACAAGAAAACTAATTGCACCAACTGTTATGGGTGGCGCGCTAGTATAGCAAAAGACAAAATAAGTATAGACGGCGCGCGGGTATGGCCCATGAGTGGTGACGCCATCGATTGGCGATGATCAGAGAGTAAACAAACATGGCGGAGCGCACCACGCATTAGCATTCTCTAACTAAAATAAAACACGCTCGTTTTAATCCAAACCCAGGCCGCATACATGGCGCAGCCGGAAAATAGCTAAAGCTAAAAGCTGAAAACATGGAGTTCCTAAAGCAGCCGAAGGAAATGCAGATGGATGGAGATAAAGCGGCGGCATGGAAAAGTTGGAAGCGGTGCTACGACAGGTACGAGACGGCCACAGGATGCGCTAGCAGGCCCGAAGAGGTAAGAATTGCTGCATTCCTACATTGCATTGGAGAGGAAGCTGCAGATTTGATGGATACATTTGAACTCGACGCCAATCAAGTAAAAGTCCTGGCGGAAATTGTGAAAAAGTACGAGGAACACTTCGTTGGGACGAGTAATCCAAGCGTGGAAAGGGCAGCCTTCAACACGCGAATTCAACAAAAAGGAGAAACATTCAACACGTTTCTAAGTGAACTCAAGAAGATGGCTGCAAGGTGCGATTTCGGAACAATGCGAGACGAACTCCTCAAGGACAGAATTGTCTGCGGAATAGAAAACCAGCTCGTAAAGGAGAAGCTGCTCAGTAAGAAAAATTTGACGCTAGACACTGCCATGCAGATATGCAGAGCCGCTGAAGAAGTCAAAAGTCGCGTGGAAAAATTACGCGAAGAATCTGGAGAGGTGGCGGCGGTTCGTAGTGGCGGCAGTTCGCACCAGCGGCAGCCACAAAGCCAACAGCGACAAGCGTCAAATTCATGGAAATCACATGGGCCCAAGCCGATGCAGTATCAGCAGAGGGGCAAAGGAGCGAGGGAGCAGAGTAGAGGAAGCGGTTCGAGTGGATCGCGGCAGCGAGGACCAGCACAGATGCATGGTACTCAAGGCCGAGCGTCAGGACAGGACCGGACTTGCCAGTTCTGTGGAAACGCACATCAAAAAGGAAAATGCGGTGCGTACGGTAAAAAGTGTAATGCATGCAATAAAATGAACCATTTTTCTCGAGTTTGTAAAAATGTAAATATAGTAAATAATCCTGTAAATGAGGGTAGTACAGTTGATGATGATGAAATACCAAATTTTGTATTGAATACAGTGATCAATGAATATGAGAAAAAAGATTGGTATGTTGAAGTGAGGATACAGGAGTGTCAGAAAACTTTAAAATGTAAAATTGACACGGGAGCACAGATAAATGTGATTCCTTGGTATATTTTCAAAAAACTTGGTTTGGATTGTGGGAAATTGCACAAAAAGAAAATGAAAATTACCAATTATGGTGGGGATCAACTGGAGGTTAAGGGAAACATTGTTTTAAATTGTTCTGTAAGAGGGAAAGATGTCAAAATTGAATTTGTGATTTTGGAAACAGATAAAAAGGCAGCACCGATCATTGGCATTGATGTCATTCAGAATTTGCAATTGTTGACTCTCAATGTTGACAGTTTGGCAAATGGTAAGGTTGAAGAAGAGTTTGATGAGTTGTTTGAAGGAATTGGTCAAATTAAAGGGGTGTGTTGCGATTTCAAGTTGAAAGAAAGTTATACTCCAATTGTAATCCCGTGTAGGAAGATACCTTTTGGTCAAATGAAGAAAGTAGAGGAGGAGTTGAAAAGAATGAGGGATTGCGAGATAATACAACCGATTGACGAACCGACAGAATTTGTGAGCCCAGTTGTGGTAGTTCGGAAGCCGAATGGACAAATCCGTATTTGTCTCGATCCTCAAAATTTAAATCAAGCTTTAATGAGAGAGCATTACAAAATCCCGACCTTTGAAGAATTGAGTAGCGAAATAGCAGGGAGTCAGTGGTTCACAGTGCTAGACTGTAACAAGGGGTTTTGGCAGATAACTTTGACGGAAGAGGCTTCGAAATTGACGACTTTTTCTACACCTTTCGGCAGATTCAGATTTTTGAGGCTTCCATTTGGAATAAATATCTCTCCGGAAATTTTCCATAAAACTTTTGCTAAAATCATGGAAGGGATCAAAGGTGTCAAGTTGTATATTGATGACCTTATAATTTTTGCAGAGAGCAAGGAGGAACATGACAAGATTTTGAGGCAGGTTTTGGGGAGAGCGAGGGAGTTTGGTGTTAGATTTAATAAAAAGAAGTGTCAGTTGAGGGTAAATGAAGTCAAGTATGTCGGGCATATACTGAGTAAAGACGGAATCCGAGTTGATGGGGATAAAATAAGAGCAATACTCGCGATTGATCCTCCAAAAAACACTAAAGCTCTTAGTAGGTTTTTGGGGATGGTTACGTACGTATCCAAATTCATTCCGAATTTGTCGGCTAGAACAGCTAATTTGAGAAACTTGATGAAGAAAGATGTGGTATGGGAATGGACAGCGACACATGAGGAAGAATTCAAAAATTTAAAAGACGTGTTAACGAAGAGCCCGGTTTTGCAATTTTTTGATGAAAAGAAAGAAATGGTATTGTCGGTAGATAGTTCGAAAGATGGATTGGGCGCGGTGTTGTTGCAAGACAAGCTACCAGTAGCTTACGCGTCAAAGGCACTGAACGATACGCAGAAACGTTACGCTCAGATAGAAAAGGAAACGTTGGCAATCGTTTTTGGGTGTACTCGTTTTCACCAGTATCTGTATGGAAAAAAATTCATTGTTGAAACAGATCACAGGCCATTGGTATCGATCTTCAAAAAGCCGTTGGAAAAGTGTCCACTACGGCTACAGAGGTTAAGAATTTCGTTGCAAAACTATGAATTTGAGTTGAGGTATAAGCCGGGAAAATTTCTGTATATATCAGATGCTCTCAGCAGAGCAAGCCAGGAAGATCGGGAATTCGAAATTATCGAGAGCAATGCGGAGGCACAGGTTGCTTTAATAGATTATCAGAATGTATCCCCTAAACGGTTTGAAGAAATAAAGAATGAGACAGAAAAAGACGAAAGTTTGCAGGAGTTGAAAACGGTAATAGTAGAGGGTTGGCCGGATTCAAAAAAGAATCTCAAAGATTGCGTGAAACCATTTTGGAAAGTTAGGGATGAACTTGTGATCAATCAGGAGATAATTTACAAGGGACACCAAATTGTGGTTCCAAAAAGTTTGAGAAAAGGAGTTATTGAGTCACTTCATTACAATCATGGAGGGAGAGAGAAAACAATTTGGAGGGCACGCGAAACGGTCTATTGGCCTCTGATTACCAAAGAAATCGAAGATGTAGTAAAAAAGTGTGCGACTTGTCTGACATACAGTAAAAATCTACAAAAAGAACCATTGATAAACGAGAATGAAGTTCCGGATAGACCATGGCAGATAGTAGCAGGTGATTTCTTTACTTTTGAGGGAGATCAGTATCTATTATTGGTGGATGGTTATTCTAAATTTCCTGAGCTGATTAATTTCGGAAACAATACGACAAACAAAAAGGTGGTGGAACAGGTAAAAGCAATTTTTGCAAGACATGGAAAACCGGATATTTTCTGTTCAGATCAAGGGCCTCAGTTTGTTAATGCCAACTTTCAAAATTTTTTAGCTAAATGGGAAATCATACATCGAACAAGCACTCCTCATAACCCTCAGTCTAACGGGCTAATTGAGAGACATGTGCAATCGATAAAAAATCTTTTGAAAAAAAAACCGTACATGACAAAAAAGATGTATATTTGGCACTTCTTGAATATCGGAATACACCACTTGATGAAACATCATCTTCCCCAGCAGTTTTACTGTTCGGAAGACGTTTGAAAGGAGTGGTTCCTATCAATAAGGAATCACTTAAACCTATCCAGCCCACAAACTTCTCAGAAACCCTTAAGTTCAAAAAGATGAAAGAAAAAAGCTATTATGATCGTACTGCCAAAGTATTGCCTAAATTGAAAGAGGGAGAAAAGATAGTAGTAAAAAATTTGAAAACGGGATTATGGGAACCGGGAAAAGTTATGAAGTTAGACGAAAGTAGACCAAGGAGTTACTTTGTGAAAATGGATGGTAATGGGAAGGTTTTTGTAAGGAATAGAAAGTTTTTGAAAAAGCAAATACTGTTAATTTTGAAAAAGAAATTAATGATAGCATGTATGGAAAAATGTTAGAAGAGGAATTGAATGATATAGTACCCGATATTGACCTAGTACCCGATATTGACATAGTACCCGATATTGACATAAATCCGAATATAACAAGATTTGATCTACCAAAAACAGACGAATCTATCAAACAGACAAAATCGAGATCGGGGAGAATTGTAAAGCGCCCCAGATATTTGCAAGATTTTGTAAAATAAAAATCAGTGAATTTTGTATTTTTTTTTATATTGTATCTAACTAGTTCATATATAATTGTAGTTTGTGTGGATATTGTATGGTTAAAACATTTCCTCATTGTTTTTTTTTTAGTTAAAACATTTGTTCATGTGAAATTTAATTCTAATTGTAAGATGTTTCTTTATATTGATAATAAAAAAGGGGAGATGTTATGGGTGGCGCGCTAGTATAGCAAAAGACAAAATAAGTATAGACGGCGCGCGGGTATGGCCCATGAGTGGTGACGCCATCGATTGGCGATGATCAGAGAGTGAACAAACATGGCGGAGCGCACCACGCATTAGCATTCTCTAACTAAAATAAAACACGCTCGTTTTAATCCAAACCCAGGCCGCATACACCAACTAGAAATCAAGAACTTTCTTCTGAAATGCGAGGTATGAAATCGGTTTTGGATGCACTGGCGGTGGTGGCCCGAGTGAAGAAGAACAGCGAATCGTACAAAGTATACAATAACTACAAAAACCGTTATCGGATCCAGGCCGAGCAAGAAACAAGAAAAAGAAATGAGGCGTTGATAATAAACTCAAACAATATCCAAAAAACCGCATGGAGCATAATAAACACGGAGACTGGGACGAAGAGCACGAGCCAAACAAAAAAATCTAACCTTTCTGGGGATGATCTAGCACAGTACTTTTCATCAATAGCGGACACTATTGTGAGAGATATAAAAAAAAGCGATAAAGTAAGAAATCCTCTCGATTACCTAAAAAACCTTCACATGAATAATAACAGCTCATGTTACCTTCATGAGTGCTCAAAAGAGGAGGTTGTTACCATTATTCAGGCATTAAAAACTAATAGTTCAGAAGACATCTATGGCGTTTCAACCAAACTACTGAAGTTGGTAGCGCGGGAGATCGCAGAGCCCATTGCAAAAATAGTCAATAAATGCTTTGAAGAAGGGGTGTTCCCAGGACAACTCAAGGTGGCTAGAGTTGTTCCCATTTTCAAAAAAGGAGATCCTGATACATGCGGTAACTATAGACCAATATCGATCCTGCCGACCATCTCAAAGATTTTGGAGTATGCATTGAAAACTAGGCTGCTGGGCTACTTCGAGAAAAATGGATACTGGAACGCTGCTCAACATGGCTTTAGACGTGGGCGCTCTGTAGCTACAGCCGTGGGTGCCCTACTAGCGACAATTGAAGCTTCACTAGACAACAAAGAAGATTTATTACTAGCCTGTTGTGATATATCAAAGGCATTTGACACCATAAGTCACGAAGTTCTTCTGCAAAAGTTGCACTACTATGGGATTAGAGGGGTTGCCTGCGACCTCATCAAGTCATACTTAGCGGATAGATCACAAATGATACACTGGATGAATGAGATGTCAGAAGAAAAGAGGATAAGACATGGTGTGCCACAGGGGAGTGTGTTGGGGCCGTTACTTTTCCTCATTTACATCAATGATTTGCCGAATAATTTCCCACTTGCAAGAACCTACCTGTTTGCCGATGACACAAATTTCCTGGTACGGGGCTCATCAAGGAACGAGGTGACTGAGGCTATGGATGAAACTCTGCGGGAGGCTAAAAAGTGGATGGACAGCAATAAACTGGCATTAAATGAGAGTAAAACTCAGAAGATGCACTTCAGTAAGGGTGATGTGCAGGAGAGCAGCAGCCTTCGTTTTTTGGGCATACACAATACACATAGACAAGAGCCTCAAATGGAAAACACATATAGACACACTGTGTAAGAGACTACCATCACAGATCTACTGCATGCGGAGAATTCGACAGATAAGTACATATGAAGCTGCGAGATCGTTGTACTTTGCGAGGGTCCAGTCCATTCTGCAATATGGAGTGATGTTCTGGGGAGCTTCTCCTGAGGTAGAACGAGTCTTCGTGCTGCAAAAAAGAGCTATTAGAACATTGGTGGGTGTGCCCTGTAGGACGAGCTGCAGAGATCTTTTCAAGGAGCACCAAATACTCACCTTGAGCAGCCTTTACATCTTCGACGCCCTGCGGTATGTTCACCAACATAGGCACACTTTCAAACAGAATGGCGATTACCATCACTACGCGACCAGAAGGAGAGAACAATTCGCAACACCATTTCACCGGATCAACTCCACCAGAGGGATCGATTACTGGGGACCGAAATTCTATAATCGCCTACCCGTAGAATTTCAAAAATTACCGGAGAAACTCTTCAACAAAAATGTAAAAAAGCTGCTATTGAACAGACCGCTATATAGCGTCGAAGAATACTTCAGTCATCTTGCATTGTAAATATTTTAACTTGTAGTTTGTGTATTGTTTGTTGTACATATTGTTGTGGTGTGTTATATTGATTTTATATATACATTTATATTGTACATACCCATTAGGCCCCTCAAGCTTTGCCGACGTTCCCTACAATGTTTATTGCAGTGAGAATAAATCTATCTATCTATCTATCTATCTAATACTTTGAAGTGTTATCCGCTCTCTGGATATGATACCGATCGAGCATGCTTGGAGTCGGATGAAGCTTAGAATAAAAGTAAGGGACAATTTAAGAAGAAAAAATTCTTGAAAATTGCTTGCTTGGGCATAGATAATCATCAGCTAAAATTGTTGATTTCTGTATAGCCAGAGGATTGTGAGTAAAACAGTATACATGTTCTCGGCGGTAAGAGCTCCATTCCTGTCTCGAGCATAGCCGCGAGCAAAGCGAGCACAATTTGCTTTAGGCAGTAATGATGCAGTTTCCGTCTCGGTATGTAATACATACTAAACTTTCAATCTTATATTGATCATGACATAAAGACATATCGTTACTGTATCCAATTACAAAAATGTATGCATACAGAATAATATACAATCGAACAATAAAATTAATTTGAGGCTTAATAAAAACACTCAATTAGACAATAAATTATTTCACTTCATAAATAATGAGAAGCAAACTGTCCAGATTTATGCACAGTGAGACAAAAAAATCATAGAAATCTCGTTATGATTCTGACTCTCCCACTCTTCGCTGCTTCTCGCTATCTTCACATTCCCCCTAGAAATGTGAATTATCATTATTATTTTTGTTCAAAGCAAATTATTTAAATTAAATGAAAGTTTGAAACCATATCGGAATAAGTGAAAACAAATCGATAATTACCCTTAAGTCCTGTGTATCTCTCCCCTTTTCTTGGCGACTTTTCATTGTCGGACCTGTCTTTGCTAGTTCCTGGTCGCCTCTCCTCTCCTTGGTGCTCATCCTCTTCAACTCTCGGTAGCTTTTTATTTCTTTTTTGTGACAACCTTCGAGAAAATCAAAGATAACATCAAGCAGGCTTCGAAAGCATGTACTTGAAAAATTGGAATTTGGAATCTAACAAAAATCACCTCTCAGCAGACTTCCGTTTCAATGGCGACTGCGGGGTGTTTGTGCTTCCTTCGCCAGCCTCTCTCCGACTCGATTTGTCGTCAGCTTCCTCTACTTTTCCGTTATCCGGTTCTTTGCATCTTAAAAAAAAAACATCGAATGAATGAGATCGGTTTTCAAGCCAATGCCGAACAAAAAAAAACAATATCACATTTCAGCAGACCTTTGTTTTCCTGGCGATCTTCCGACATCTGGGCTCGCTTCACCAGCTGTCTTGGCTTCTTTGGCTTTCCTTTGCTTCTCTGCCTTCTTCATCGCTTTCAGTCTTTGTATTCGAAAAAGAATAGACACAATATTACGTGATATCAGACTCAAATTAGGGTTCAAGTATTTGGAGTTGGAGCTTGGCAAAATTATATAATTACCTTTCGGACTCCCTTCTTCTTGAAAACACATGCCCGCTCCCACTATCTTTATAAGCTCTCTCTTGTTCTTCTCTTTTTCTTTTCCTTTCTTGCTCTCTTGCATCTCTCATCATCAATTCTGCCATTTTTTTTAGGTCATCGGCAAATTTTTGTTTTCGTCTATAACAATAATGATCTTTATTGATGATTCATACAGAGTACCCATGTTCACACACGTCACAAACAAGCAAAAAATGTGAAAAACCGCAATACATCAAATAATGTATTACTACAGAACATAACAAGACATGAATAGGGTCCTTGCATGAATTTTATATTGAGATGATTACTTCTAGTCCGGCGGATTAGCTGATGAATCGTGCATTTCGAGTAAAAACTAGGGTCAAGTTATTTTCGTGTTCTACGATAAAAACGGAAATTTTTGAGCGCACTGAATGCGCATTTTGCTTTTAGAACCACACACAATTGATTTCTTGGAGAACGGTCCAATAATGTTTTAACTAAATAATTGATTTGCTTAAACAATTGTGCATTTCGTGTAGAAGGCAGACATCAGCAATTTTCCTGGTCTACGATTGAAATGAAAATTTTTGAGAGTAGGAGGCATTCTGGCTTTGCACCCAGAGGGGGCTAAGGGAGGATCTTTTTTGGGACTCTTGGAGTAATTCACTTGTTTTTCATGAGAGAAGCCAAATCCATCATTTTTTTAATTCTGTAATTTTTACTTACTCCCATTTTGAACCAAGAGGCCTTGGGGGACTTTTTGAGACTGTTCTACGATTTCTATTTTTTGCTTAGTTAGGATCTATATTGAAGTGCTTGGTATCGTTTCTCACTAAATCCTACCTTCTAAATCTAAATCTGATGTTGGAAATACGATACAAGCAGGTTTGAACTAGTTGCGCGAGAAAAAGCAGGTTTTTTGGATCCACTTTTTTGACATACCTTAATTTGGGCTCAAGGTTTCAAAACTAAAGGCGCAGGTTTTATATGTCGTAAATACTTGAAACTTATGATTGTGAGGAATATTTTGATCCTGAACCCTTAGGCCCAAATTGCAGGATGTCATAAAAATGGACACAAAAAACCTGTTTTTCTCGCCTGACTAGTTCAAACCTGCTCAAATCGTATTTCCAATACCAGATTTGAATTTAGAAGGTGGAATTTAGTAGGAAATGATACCAAGCACGTCAATATGGATCCTAAATTAGCAAAAAATAAAAATCGTGGAAACAACCCCAAAAAGTCTCTCCAGGGCCCCTTGTTCAAAATGGGGGGTGAGTAAACATTCCGGAAATTCTGTCAAAAACTACAGAATTGAAAAAATTATGGATTTGGTTTCTCTCATGGAAAACAAGTAAATCACCCAGAAGGCCCCAAAAAACCCCTCCTCAGCCCCCCTGGGTCGAATTCCAGAATGCCTCTCACCCTCAAAAATTTTCATTTTCATCGTAGAACACGAAAATAACTTGACCCTAGCTTTTACTCTAAATGTACGATTCGGCATAAAAATTGCAATAAGCTGCCGGACTATTTATCAAATCGTTTAAAACGTTATCCACAATAATTTCCGACCAAAAAAAACAAAATTTCCAAAAAAATTTATCCATCCTTTGGATGAAGACAAAGTTTGAATTTTTTTCGCGCCAAAAACGCGATCGCTTCCACAATGACTTTGTATGACCACAAAGACGTCAACCCGAGAGTTCTATTTTCCGTTTGCAAGTTTTTTTTTTGCGAGGTTGCAGCCCTGCGCCCTGAAACCCCGCGAAAATTCGAATCTACATTATTTTACAGACCTGTTCCAATTTTGGAGCCGCGAACAGCGCCGTCGCTCTTGCTCACGTGTCAGGGCCATCCTCAAGCTCGTGCTGCGCACTTTTCAACCTGAACTGAATAGATCGTCAGCCCCCCAGACGTCTGAGACGGTGACAGCGGGATATGTCGAACATTTAAAATCCGTAGTCGCAATCTGTTAGTGTAGAATCAAGTAGCCTCAGCCCGAGGCACGATGACTTCATCCCGCAGCTGACACATCGGTGCATGTAAGTTGCATGCCTAACAGTTTTTGTGTTTTGAATTTACAAAATAAAATAATATATCAAAATTTTCAAAAAACTGTTCAGGCCGTGGTGCTATTTGGCTACCAAAGCATCATTGGAGGCAATATAAGAAAATCGTGCAAGGACCCTATTCATCTAGTGTATATACGTACAATAATGTACAATATACAATAATGTACAATAAACGTGTGATTCAACAAACTTTTTTGAAAGCTGATGTCACAGAAGCAACTTGTGAAGTACCTATGGCAATGCCAAGGAAAAGCTTCAAATCACTAACAAAGGGAATGGGATACCTAAGAAACGGAGACAATGATGAAGAACAGGAAGGAAATTCGAGACGATAGGGAAAATTTTGTTGGACAAAACGCTGAAATCACAACGAAGACAGAGGAAATTGAGATGTGGGTGTGCTTCTAAATTTGTTTGGGATAGTAAGGACAGGAACAGCTTCTGGGGCTAGGGACTCTATGAGAACCTTGTTGTATTGAGTTGAGTGGTTGAACACATGGGTAGAAGATAAGAACTGGGAGAGAATGGAGGAAATTCCACCAAAAGAATTTATATGAGATACCAGAAGGCAGTGGGAAAGACAAGGCCTTAGCAAAGGGGAAATCATAATGGGAGTGAGATGAGGGATTGAAATAGTAGATAGGCAAAACCCATTAAAACCAAATGGTGGTGAAGAGAGTCGTGAAAGTCGGATGAAACACTTGACGAATGATATTAGTGTATAGCACGAACATGAAGAGCTTGGGAAGAAATGTAGAACAATAAATAAGCGAAACAGAAGAAGGAGGTTTTTATAATATAGAAGACGACTACAATGCCCAAAGAAAATGCTGGAAAATGATTTCAAAAACTGAGTGAAGCAAGGGAAAGGTTGGCGAAGTACAAGACTGCGAAATGGAAACAACGAGGAAAATCTACTTTTCGAACTCATCGGAGATAATGGGAGACTCTGAACAGGAGGCAAGCGAATGACGAAGAAGGTGAATACACATTATTGTCACAGGCAATGTAGCAAAACCAATCGATTATGCGATAGCAGATGGACAAGCAAGGAAGTAGAAGCATTTCAAGTTGGAGACAGAGACCGTTGAAAATAGAAATAGAAGCTGAGAAGTGCAGAGAGCGAGAAGAGTGGAAAGATAATGTTGAAAACATGCTGCTGGAAAGAAAAGATACCGGGTGTTTACAAAAATATCTGTGATCGCGACAGGCATGAGTCGAACCAAAAGTCGCAGCAACAGTAGGGGATTCCAAAGAGAATGCGATCACAAAGAAATCATATGCACTCTTTACTGAAATACCTGATGGAGACAAATGTTACACAATTTCGAGAAGTGAAGAAAATGAAGAGATGTGAAAATCAAGGTTGTAAACTCGGCGGTTGGAAGAATAAACTGGAAAAGATGCAAAAGAAAGCAACACGATGGAACATATTTGAATTATTATAAAGTAAATGTTGAGAAACAAGTGACAAACAAGAAAGATTTGAAAAAAAAGAGCTTGAGCTTGCGTATGGCAGATCGTAACGGGTAGTGACAACCAAATTGCTAACGACATCGAAGTGACATCACAATGACACCCAATGTCATAGCCTGCCGCTTCTGGCAGCCATTTTGTGTCTTTGGAAATCAAGTTGAATCGCAAATAGATTATGTATTTTGTATTCTGGTTTCATTTCACGTCGGTGTATTTCCGCAACGATAGATCATGAAATCTGATAGAATGTGAACTATAAATAATTTATCGTAGTGGTAACTCTTCTCGGAAATTGAGCCTATTGAGGAATCGATCAATTTTCTTCCGATTCCGTTCAAACTGATTTTTATATTGTTCTCAATCTAATCATGATGCTTCTATCAACGCAACTTTTTTTGCCACTTTTTTTGCTAGATTTTTTGCAAAAGTGCTTTTGGCAAGAAGTCACGATATGGCTATGAACAAGTATATCACCTGGACTTCCTGTTCAAGTTGATGCCGCGATGACGATATCTTTTACGTTTCTGGTTTTGAACTGACTCTTGCCGTCCGCTTTCCTCTCTTCTTCGCTCTTCCTCCTCGACCTTCGCTCTCACCCTGCAAAAATAAAATTCAGTCAACAACAACAATTATTCTTAGCAAAAGCAATGGTGGAATTTGGGTCGGTACTCACTTTGCCATTACTTCCAAAAAGTCGTATCTGAACATATGAGCTTCCAAAATATGAACAATAAATATGCTCAACGTGGGGAACCATTCTCTGCATTTGACACACCCTGAAATGGAAGCAACTACCGTAAGTACGGAAACAAAAACTGAGTACATGTAGGTGAGTCATTCTTTTTTGCACTTCATTTGTAGCTTTGAGGAGCTCTACAACATATGCTCATTAAAAAGTGATGATAATTTTCATTTGAGTCAAAAGCAATCTCTTTCTCTATAGGTGACAAAATTTAGTCAAGGTTTGATTTGAGACACCGTATGAAATGAACTGCCCCCAACGAGGTTGTCGGTATCGAGAAAATAGCCCAACATTGAAGACCAATAACGACCGATTGCCGAAAGTGATTACTATTCCGTTAATAACGTTGGTTGGCTTACACTGAAAGGCGCTGGAACGTCGGGCCTGGAGGTTATGGACGACAACGCACGACGACATTGAGCACAAATTGTGGATTGCTTTTTCAAGGGATCACGATAGTAAGAGAATGAATTGGCCACCCTTGTCTCCAGACATAAACGCGGCTGAGCATGTTTGGAGCCGGATGAAAGGGCAGGACGAGTGGAAAATTTGAATGACTTGGCAGATGCGGTTTGGAATGAAGGGGAAGCTGCCACTCAGGAATCAATGAATCCAATGAACAGATTTGAAATCACTTTTGACAATGGATAGCTATTGGCTTTTGGGTCGACCGATTTTTTCGATACCGACAACTTGGTTGGCGGCCAGTGCCTCGTTGATACCAATTTGGTACAAAAAGTGTCGATCATTGTTGAAGTGGGCTCGTGAGGATGCGAAGCTTGGCTAGGTGCTTCTTTTTTTCCTGCGCCATATTGAACCGATCTGAATTCAATGTCCTGAAATGTAATTCGATGTGTAAACTGGGATGACAATAAATTTGAACAAGTTGACTTGAAAAAAGTTGTTCTTTCTTTGACAAATTGGACTTTTTTTTACTGTTAGAGATGCTCAATTGCTCATCTTAGAAAATATTCCAGGGGTCATTAGATTGAGGATTCATGGCGATTTTGTTCATGTTTCCTGTGGAGTATTCAATTCTGCACAAATTCTCGGATTTTCAAAGATAAATATATGAGTGATCATTTTCTCAATAGTTTGAGCTACTTTCATTCAAAGGTCCATGTTGTAGTGTTCTGGTCGAGGTTCTGGTCATTAGTAGAAACCGCGCCGGGCCGGCTTCAGTTCAAATCGATTTTTTAAACTTAAGAAACCAAATTATACATCGAGTAGATGATTTTCGTGGAGAATACACTTCAACTTAATGGTCCCTGGAATTTTTTCAATGATAAACAGGAACATCGATAACAGTGAAAAGAATCGTCAAAATATAAATGAAAATGAAAATGAAAATGATTGATGAAATGTGTGTTATCTAAAGGACGGAGTCATATTGGTGAAATAAGCGTTGCGAAATCAATCCGTCTGGGTTTATTCCTTGACGGATTTTCACCATTTTGGTCTCTTTTAAAAGCTACAATGATGTACTTTAGTTTGAGCCCATTGACATTTCCAAAATCCAAGGAAAATTCAAATTTTGACATTTGAAAAAATTATTTTTCGATTTTGAAAATGCCAATGGGCTCAAACCAAAGTACATCCTTGTAGCTTTCGAAAGAGACCAAAATGGTGAAGATCCGTCAAAGAATGAACCCAGACGGATTGATTTCGCAACGCTTATTTTGCCTATTGAACTCCGTCCTTGAATGTAATTTTCAATGACCGGCAAGTCATTGCTGACGTAGACATTCTTTATTATAGTCTATCTAGATTCAACACCGCTAGTCGTAGAATACTGTTAAGAATGTAATGATTTGTTGTTCTTTTAGGGGGGAGAGGACTATTTCAAGTTTCACTGTTTATTTTGATTTTTGTTATCAGGTTTTTCAAACACATGTAAGTAGGATGTAAGTATCCTGTATGTGTTCCAAATGAATAAAAAAAATTGTTGAAGAAAAATCAAGTTTTCTCAAGTTAACTCGTTCTAACTTGTTTTTATGCAAAACTAGCTTTCGCCGGGGCCGCCCCTAAGCGAAACCCATCCTCGTTTGCTCGCGCTTTTCGTAGGGTGATATTTTCATGAGTGACTTGCATTCACGGTGTTTTTGTTATGAGATTGTGTCGCAATTCGTTCATTTCGTTGTTCTTCAGTTTCTCTGCATCTAACGGTGCTCATTCTGCTGATTCGTTGGGAACGTATACTTACTTCGCGCTCTTCAACTTTTTCATCACAATCACAGATGATTACAACTTTTTCATATTAACAACTGGTAAGAAACAGGTGTTCAAAGCCACGACGGATCTTGCTTTATATACCCCTACCGATGGGTAGTCCCACCCAAACCAAAAAAAGTTTCGAATGGTACACAATTTTCCAGAATATTCCATAACATTGGAGAGTGTTCTGGAATGTTTCTGGCTGAACGCTCCAGACTATTCCTGAATATTTCAGGATATACCGAAACATTCTGGAATAATGTGGAATGATCTCGAGTACTCCTCGAATATTCTCTACTGTACCTCTACCGACAGGTGGCCCCACACCAAAAAGGCTTCGAATAGTCCACAATGTTCCAGAAACTTTCAAGAGTGTCCTGGAATGTTCCATAATGATCTGGAATGTTTCGGGATGTTTTCGAACATTTCAGACTATCTCCAAACATTCCAGAACATACCGGCATATTTTGGAATGTGGTGGAATGATATCGAATACTCTCGAATTACCCGAACATTTCAGAACATACCAACCATTCTGGGATGTAGTGAGATGATCTCGAATACTCTCGAATATTTTGTACTTATTCTGTACTGTACTTCTACCAATCGGTGGCCCCACACCAGAAAGGCTTCGAATGTTTCATGTTCCACAATGTTCCAGAAACTTTCTAGGGTGTTCTGGAACGTTCCACAATGATCTGCAATGTTCCGGGATGTTTCTGGACGCTCCAGATTATCCAGACCATTTTAGAGCATACCAAAATATTTTAGAATGTTGTAGAATGATCTCGAATGTTCCACAATCATCTGGAATGTTCCGGAATGTTTTCGAACGTTCCAGACTATTCTCGAACATTCTATAACGTATCGGAACATTCTGAAATCTAAAACTTTGTGGAACGATCTCCAATGTACCACAATGAATTGGAATGTTCAATGTTCCAGAATGTTTCAGAACATTCTGGAATATTGTGGAATGATTACGAATGATCCACAATGATCTGGAATATTCCGGGATGTTTCCGAACATCCCAAACTATTCCTGACCATTCTCAAATATCTCGGAACATTTTGGAATGTTGTAGAATGATCTCGAATGTTCCACAATGATCTGGAATGTTCCGGGATGTTTCCGAACGTTTTTCGAACGTTCCAGACTATCCTCGAATATACCCGCACATTCTGGAATGTTGCGGAATGATCACGAATGCTCCACAATGATCTAGAATATTCCGGGATGTTTCCGAACATCCCAAATTATTCCCGACCATTCCCGAGCATCTCGGAACATTTTGGAATGTTGTACAATGATCTCGAATGTTCCACAATGATCTAGAATGTTCCAGGATGTTCACGAACGTTCTCTGAACGCTCCAGACTATTCCCAAACATTTTAAAACACACCGGAACATTCTGGAATGTTGTAGAATGATCTTGGATGTTCCACAATGATCTGGAATGTTCCGGAATGTTTTCGAACGTTCCAGACTATTCTCGAACATTCTATAACGTACCGGAACATTTTGAAATCTGAAATTTTGTGGAACGATCTCGAATGTACCACAATGGATTGGAATGTTCCAGAATGTTTCAGAACGTCCCAGACTATTCTTGAATATACCCGAACATTCTGGAATATTGTGGAATGATCACGAATGCTCCACAATAATCTGGAATATTCCGGGAAGTTTCCGAACATCCCAAATTATTCCTGACCATTCCCTATTATCTCGAAACATTTTGGAATGTTGTAGAATGATCTCAAATGTTCTACAATAATCTGGAATGTTCCAGGATGTTTCCGACCGTTTTCAGAACGTTCCAGACTATTCCCGAACATTTTAAAATACACCGGAACATTCTGGAATTTTGTGGAACGATCTCGAATGTACCACAATGGATTGGATTGTTCCGGGATGTTTTTGAACGTTTCAGACTATTCTCGAATATACCCGAACATTCTGGAATGTTGTAGAATGATCACGAATGCTCCACAATGATCTAGAATATTCCGGGATGTTTCCGAACATCCCAAATTATTCTCGACCATTCCCGAACATCTCGAAACATTTTGGAATGCTGTACAATGATCTCGAATGTTCCACAATGACCTGGATTGTTCCGGGATGTTAACGAACGTTTTCCGAACGTTCTAGACTATTCCCGATCATTTTAAAACACACCGGAACATTCTGGAATGTTGTGGAACGATCTCGAATGTACCACAATGGATTGAAATATTCCGGGATGTTTTCGAACATTCCAGACTATTCTCGAATATACCCGAACATTTGGAATGTTGTAGAATGATCTCGAATGTTCCACAACGATCTGAAATGTTCCGGGATGTTTCCGAACGTTCTAGACTATTCCCGAACATTTTAGAACACACCGGAACATTTTGGAATGTTATGGAATGATCTCGAATGTTCCGGGATGTTTCCGACCGGTCCAGGCTATTCCCGAATATTGTAGAACATACCGGAACATTCTGAAATGTCGTTGATTGATCTCGAATACTTTCGGATGTTCTGGACTATTCAAGACATTCTAGAGGGCGAATGTTCCAACCCTTTCATCTTAAAAAAAAACCGCTCTTCAAATGAAACCGGGAATAGAGGGCTACCACACCATATAACTCCTTTGATCCTACTGGGACTCGTTTCCGAGTTTTGGCACGCACCTCTGTACACTTTTATTATTTGAATGTTGAAGACTATTCCCGAACATTCCAGAGCACATTAGAACGTTCCGGAATGTTGTGGAATGATCTCGAATACTCTCGAATGTTCTAGACTGCTCTAGACATTTCTAGAGAGCGAAAAACTTCCAGCCCTCATATCTTTGAAAGCACGCCCTTAAGGTAAAAACGAAAACCTTTTTCATCGATGGGGGATAAACGGTTACCACACCATGAAACTCTTTTGTTCGTAGCGCGACTCGTTTCTGAGTTTTAGCGGCACAAAGATTTGGCACTCACTTTTATTATAGTTTTATTATAGTTCGCTCGCGCTTCTCGTAGGGTGATATTTCATGAGTGGCTGCTCTGCATCTAACGGTGCTCATTCTACATATTCGTTGGGAACGTCTACCGTACTTCGCCCCCTTCGACTTTTTCTTGTTTTCGCTGTTCGTTTTTTTCTTTCGTCATTTTGCTACAGAACTGGCAAGATCTCCTCTTCCACGTTGGGCATTGTGTAAAATGTATATCATATCAACTTTTCAATAACAACTGGCAAGAAACAGGTGTTCAAAACCACGACGGATCTAGCTTTATATACCCCTACTAATGGGTAGCCCCACTCAAACCAAAAGAAAGTTTTGAATGAACCACAACTTTCCAGAATCCACAACATTCGAGAGTGTTCTGGAATGTTGTGGAATGATCTCGAATACTCTCAAATATTCTGTACTGCACCTCTACCAATAGGTGGCCCCACATCAAAAAGGCTACGAATAGTCCAAAATGTTCCAGAAACTTTCAAGAGTGTCCTAGAATGTTCCACAATGATCTGGAATGTTTCGAGATGTTTTCGAACGTTCCAGACAATTCCCAAACATTCCAGAACATACGGGAACATTCTGGAATGTTGTGGAATGATCTTGAATACTCTCGAATATTCGTACTTATTCTGTACTGCACCTCTACTAATAGGTGGCTCCACACCAAAAAGGCTTCGAATGGTCCACAATGTTGCTGGAACTTTCAAGGGTGTTCTGGAATGTTCCACAGTGATCTGGAATAATCCGGGATGTTTTCGGGAATTCCAGACTATTCCCGACAATTCTAGAACATTCTGGAATGTTATGGAATGATCTCGAATGTTCCACAATGATCTGGAATGTTCCAGAATGTTTTCGAACGTTCCAGACTATTTTCGATCATTCTAGAACATAATGGAACATTCTAAGATGTTTTCGAACGTTCCAGACTACTCCCGGACATACCGGAACATCCTGGAATGTTGTGAAATGATCAAGAATGCTCTACTATGATCTGGAATGTTCCGGAATGTTTTTGAACGTTCCAGATGATCCCGACCATTTTGGAACATATCAAAACATTCTGGACTGTTATGGAATGATTTTGAATGCTCTACAATGATCTGGAATATTTCGGGATGTTTAGGAACATTCTAGACTATTCCCGACCATTCCAGAACATACCTGAACATTCTGGAATGTTGTAGAATGATCTAGAATGTTCCGCAATGATCTGGAATGTTCCGGGATGCTTTCGAACGTTCCAGACTATTCTCGAACATTCTAGAACGTACCGGAACATTCTGGAATCTGAAATGTTGTGGAACGATCTTGAATGTAGTTACCACAATGGCTTGGAATGTTTCGGAATGTTCCAGATTGTCCCAGACTATTCCCGACAATTCCAGAACATTCTGGAATGTTATAGAATGATATCTTCAGCATATCTTATAAAGACAATTATGACAGTTTCCCGAAATGACGTTCGTGAATTGAGGTATGGAATAGAAAGGAAATTCTTTTGTCTAAAAAATGACATTCCAGGTGTTGAAATCCTATGAAAAACAAACGAGCCACAGCCAGTTTCTTATTGGCAGATGTAGCCTATTTTGGCGCCTCCACCACATTTGCCTGCAGTAGATACCAATATTCCACCATAATTTTTCATGGTCCTTGATCCCTCAGAAATCGACTAAGACATAGCTCAATATATCTTCACGAAGCTGCACACGGCACGACCTATGCCCCCATACTAACTACAGTTTCGGAAGTGAATGATTCAGCAACTTACTATGACCGGCAATGCGTTGTTCATGTCTGACGACTAAATGCTTCAGGTAATGGACATGTAGTTCAAACTGGCTTTTGCAATCATTCTCGCCCACATTATGACATTCAAATCGTCCTTTTGTGAAAACGAGTTTTTCGGGCGCCTTTTTTGTTCGGGCCGCCCACCATGGCCGCCACATTTCTTGATGGAAATCCTCGTCGCGAAAAGCATGGGCTTGGTCGGGGCTCCGCGCAGCTCCCGCAGGAACGACAGCTCGACGTGGCGTTGATGATGGACTAGGTGCTGCTGAAAATGACAATAAGAATCTTCCAATATTGGAGCTCTGGTGCCTTCTTGATTTACTTACTATGTACTAACGTAAATGGTGATCCAACTTGAGCTTTACAATAATAATGCTAGGTAAATCTTCCCAAAACGGTAGGTACGATATTTGTCCCATCTGACAGTGATATTTGTACACAAGAACATGTACAAAGTGGACCACGGACCAGTAACGACCAATAAACGTTATACAATAGAAATATGGTTGTTCAAAAAAAGTTCATAATGTGGTCGACGAGATTTTTTTGATTTTCAAAATCGACCTTCTGAGCGCGAAATTTCAAATTTGGTCCAGATGCTTGAGTAAAATTGGATCTGCATGTTAGCGAAGCAATCTCAAGTTTGATTTTGATGTTAGCTACAGACCCAGTTTTGCTCGAATATTTGGATCAATTTCCAAATTACGCGTTCAAGAAGTCGATTTTGAAAATCAAAAAGTTAACGTCAACTACAATAACGCTTTTCGAACACCCATATTTCCATTTTATAGCGTTTATTGGTCGTTATTGGTCCATGGTCCACTTTGTACATGTTCCTTGTGTACAAATATCACTTTGGATTAACAAGTAGGTATCGTTACCGTTTTAGAAATATTTGACAATGTCATTGTGAAGCTCAAGCTGAATCACCCATTGTGTTTACACGTACGATTCTTTCATTTTTTCGCACTTTTACAATATCTACCGATGGTAGCCGTCTATCAAAAAGATTTTTGATACTGTCAAGTGAGCACCGAGGTGAGCACCTATCCGCCAAAAGGCCGAGTAGCCCAGTCAATGAAAACATGATTCAGGAGAATAGCAAAAATGAATAGTGTATTTCTGAAAATTGGTAGAGATGTTCTCGAAAGCTTGCTGACTACTGTGTTACAAGTCCCCATTGATAGTTGGCGTGGAATCGCCGCCATCTTGGATTTTAGGTACATTTTAATTTTTTTTGCAGCTATCTCGATAGATAGCGATCTCATCGGAAAACAGCTGGATTAAAATGAAAGGCCATCGAATTGTCTACAAAAAAGTTGTGTGTCACTTTTACGTATCTGTCATAACTTTGGAGAAATTGGCGTGCGAGCGTCAGGTCTTAGTCGTGGAGGGGATATTTCATTTCTCACGGTGTCTTTGGAGAATCACGCAAAATTGCAATACAATGCTGTTCAGGTAACCTTGGTTACCAAAATGCCGTCCCCGCTTACTAAATAATATCTGTCACTTTTAACTCTTGTATCGCAAGTACCTATTTTTTGACCTCCGCCAAAGATTTTTTTTCAAGTGTGAGTCATGGAACGGGCACGATGACAATTGATGAAAACATTTTCAATGGACCCGTAAGCTTCGTTCATGACACACATGACGATACTCAATGATCGTTTTGTGGAAGTTCTTGCATCTTGAAAATTTGGAGGGACCCCATTGACCCCCTAAGGGACAAACTATCGAGTGCTGCGGGTCAGATCGCTTGTTTTGGTATAAAGTACGCCCATGCAGAACCTGATTTCTCTACTCCAAAATGCGGTATCGATGTGTTTTTTAGATGTGTACAGCTTCCACTAAAAGGATATGAGCAGCTCTAAGTAGGTACCTACCTGGATACTTTCTCCCAGGATGAAAAACATCGAGGTAGGACAAGAGAGTACAGATTATTTATACAACTTTATTTCTACAAGACGCCTCCATTAAGAGAATCCCTCAATTTCTACCAAATATTGAAGGTTTAATCCTCCCCCTATATTTTTCGAAATATTAGGCAAAAAAAAATTTAAGGTTACCTTAACAGCATGCATTGCACTTTTGTGACATTTTCCAAAGGTACTGTGAGAAAGAAAATCTCCTTAACGACTTGGACCCGACGCTCGCAGGCTAATTTCTTCAAAGTTTGACAGATACGAAAGTGACACCAAACTTTTTTCGAGATAATTTGATCGCCTTCCATCTCACCCTAGCCGTTTTCTGATGGGATCGCTATTCATTGAGGGGACTGTGAAAAACACTTGAAATGTAGCCATGAGTAATCCAAGATGGCGGCGATTACACACCACCTATCGATGGGGACTTTTTTTTACACAGTAATCAGTAAGCTTTCGGGAAAATCTTTATAAATTTTCAGAAATACACTATTTATTCTCGCTATTTTTTTTCTTTGACTGGGTTAGAGGTTTCTAGTCGAATTTGGCATCTAGTCCGGTGGACTAGCGCCAAATATGGCCCAAACTATGCATGTTATGACAACGGAACAATTTTTTGCAGGCATGTTCAGAAAGCCTTCCTCTATCATTTGAGAAGTGCTGCAAAGCAATTTTTCAATGTGGGGGGCCAGATAGAGACCCTTTTTGACAACTTGAATCGTTTTTTGTCGATAAAATCTGTGATGAGAATGCTACAAAAAAAACTTCAACGGATTATTGAAGAGCAACTCAAAATGTCACTTATGTGTGATAAGACTCATTGCAGGGTGGAAAGATTCCGAGAAAAATGATTTTCCGTCAACATGCAATATGATGGAGAAAAAATTGCGCCAAAGACCTTTAGTTTCGGCATTGAAAGATGCCGATCGGCATATTTGTTGATTATACCCACCTGAACTGGTTGGGAACCGTACCCAACTGCGTAATTGGTGCTGGAGCTATATACAGGGTGGAAGAGAAAAATATTTTTGTTTTTATTTGTTCCAAAAAGCAAGATAGATTAAGTGGACGGAACTTAGAAATTGATGCTTCATTCAATGCGTGTGAAGACACATTAAACGGTTTCAAAATATCTCGAAGCGGTCTTGAAATATTTTGCAAAAACTGGAGAATATCATCAAAATTTCACTTTTTTCGTTGATTTCGTATTTTCAATCATAGAAAGGTATATACGATGGTTGAACAACAAATGAGGGTTGAAACTGAACAGCCACATGACTCACCGGCATCAATCGTGTATGCGTCAATGCGTCATATAGGTACAGGGTGTGAGAAAAATGGTTGTTTTCTTTGCTGTAATAAAAAAACCAAGACATAAAAAGTGAAAAATCAGTGAGGTAAGAAGTTTCCGGGAAAACAAACCAAGCCAAGACACCTGATAAGGTAAATTACTGACGTGAATGTGTAATCCATGCATTTTTTGCTTGTTTTTTTTATATACAGGGATGTCCCGAAAATACACCGACAACGTTCAAGGACGGCTTCCTCTCATCAAAATAAGATAAAAAGTTCCTGTAACATGGGTCCGGAAACGCTTCATAAGGGAGCTACAGGCCTCTAAAGGTAGGACCCTGAAGATGGTTGTTCATTCAATATTTCCAAAACTGTTCAAGGAAAATTAATCAAACTTGACACATTCAATAACCTTCTTATGCCTAACAAAATTTGAATGCCTTACAAAAATGAAGTTGCTTTGAAATAGTTTTTCTTTCGTCTTGAATATCATAATTGAAAATTAGCATTTCTGACCACGTTTTCGTTTTCGTAAACGGTGCATCTATCGAGGTTGAACAAGGGGACCTTTTTTTGGACGAAAACACCAGTATTCTATAATTTTTTGTTAAATTTGAAAACAATTCACATTCAAACTAGTTAGGGTTATTTTCACCCCTACACCTCAGCCTGACCCACCCCTAGTGAATTATTGTGGAATTATTCTTGCTTCATTTTGTTGAGCGTAAGAAGGTTAGTGAATGTGTTAAGTTTGATTGATTTCCCTTGAACGGTTTTGGAGATATTGAATAAAAACCATCTTCAGGGTCCCACCTTCAGGGGCCTGTAGCTCCCTTGGGAAGCGTTACCGGACCCATGTTTATAGGTTTTTGTTTCCTAGTTTTGATAAGAAGCTGCCTTAGAACGTTGTTGGTATATTTCCGGGACAGCCTGTATACAGCAAAGAAAACAACCATTTTTTCTTGCATCTTGTATACAACGCATACATGATTGATGCCGCTGATGGTGCTGTTTAGTTTTCACCATAATTTATTGTATATTTGTGTATATCGTGAAACTTGTTGCATAACTCAAGGATATACCTCTGTATAATGGAAAATACGAAATCAAAGTAGAAAGTGAAATTTTGATGATATTCTTCAGGTTTTTTTTAAATATTCCAGGAATGCTTCAAGATATTTTGAAACAGTTTGTTGTGTCTTTACATACATTGAATAAAACATATCAATTCTTCAATTTTGTCCACTTCATCTATCTTGGTTTTTGGAAGAAATGAAAACAAAAATCTCTTTCTCTTCCACATTGTATATAGCTCCAACACTATTGACGCAGATGGGTGCTGTTCTCAACCTGTTCAGGTGGATATGATCAACAAATATGCCAATCGTCAATTTCCAATGACGAAGCTTAAGGTCTTTGGCACAATTTCTTCTTTATTATATTGCATGTTGACGGAAAGTCATCTTTTTCGGAACCTGTTCACCCTGTAATAATTTTTATCATACACAACTGACCTCCCGAGTTGCTCTCCAATAATCCGTAGTTTTTTATTCAGCATTATCATCACAGATTTCATCAACAAAAAACTATTTAAGTCAAAAAAAGGGCCCCCCTAACCTCCACATTGTGAAATTGCTTGGCAGCACTTCTGAAATGATAGATGAAGGCTTTCTGAACATGCCTGCAAAAAATTGTTCTGTAGTCATAAAATGCATAGTTGTAACCCTAGTCCACCGGACTAATCACAAAAATCCAGTTTTAAATGTTTTCCACAAAAAAGCGACTTACAGTTTATCTTGATACAAGTTTTGAAATGGTCTGCGATAGCCGTCGCATTAGTCTCGACTACCTGGGTGCACATGTTACAACGGTGGTCTTGCTCGGGTGGCTCTTGCGCGGGTGGCTCTTCCGCGGGTGGCTCTTGCGCGAGTGGCTCTTGCGCGGCTGACTCTTGCGCGGCTGACTCTTGCGCGGTTGGTTCTTGCGCGGATGGTTCTTGCGCGGATGGCTCTTGCGCGGGTGGCTCTTCCGCGGGTGGCTCTTGCGTGAGTGGCTCTTGCGCGGGTGGCTCTTGCGCGGGTGGCTCTTGCGCGGGTGACTCCTGCGCGGATCGCTCTTGCGCAGGTGGCTCTTGAGCAGGTGGCTCTTGAGCAGGTGGCTGTAGAGCGGATGGCTCTGGAGAGAGCGGGGGTGCTGAAAAAATAGTTTCGAACAATTTTTATAGTGCTGACACTGACGGACAAAATTACGCATCACCAAAATTTCGACCCGGGTTTAAAGTCACATTTCCCCCGAACTACTCATCCGATTCCAATCATCTTCTCATCAGGTTGTAGCTTTATCCTTCAAGAATGTCACTGTGTACTAGCTCATCTTTGATCAACATTTAATATTGGCAGTATACTGGGTGTTACAATGAAGGTGTTTTCTGTACCGCAAATTCGGGGCATAATTCCTTGTGGGAATTATCAGCAGCGACAGCAGGACATACTGAGGACTAAACCCAAGTCTCAACCTTTCTTAACACATCAACGTTTGTTTTGTTCCTATATTTTGATTTTCAGAAGTAATGAACTATTTTATTGCACACCATGTCTTTATTGCCTTTTTGAACGGTAGGACCGGAAGTACCTCCCAAATTTTGATTGTCTTTTTTGCTGGTTGTGAGTTGGTCCTCTAAAATGTTACTGACTTGCTCGTTTTGAAAATTATACAGTTTTGCCTGTATACTGAGTGTTCAATGAAGAGGTGTTACTCTTGAGAATTTGGAACACCCGGTAAAGACCACCAGCGTGAACAGCAAGTTATGCTGGGTGCCAAATTGAAGTTTCAGCTTTTCTCAACAAAACTGCGTTGATTTCACTTCATTATCTCAATTTTTGTGGGGGATACACAGTTTTTTTGCACACCATGTTCCTACCGACATTGGTTAGACGGAGGCCGAGAAGTGGCCACTGCTCGAATTTTGTACACCTTCAAAGCCAGTTTCTTCTTGAACCATACGTCCGATTTGGATCATCTTCTTTTACATGAAAGAAAAATTTGTAGCAAATCTTACTGGTTTATTAATCTTCAATGGCCCTTCAGTATTGCTATACTGGATGTTACAATGGAAGTTGTACATCTTGTCTCATATTATGTAATGTAAGATGGCCGATTCTGGAGCATCGCCTTCGGATAGCGCTAATCAAAAGTGTGGTGTTTGTGGCGAAAATACTGTCAGTAGGCGCTTGAAATGTGTCCAATGCGGGATATTTTACCACAGAAGCTGTGTTGGAAGACTGAAATCCTGCAAGGTCCTAAACAACGAGGACGTGATTTGTTGTGGTGACCAGGTGAAGGTGATAGACGATGATGAACGTGACACGTCATTCCATTCAACAGACAGCGATTCTGGAACGTCGAAAACTTCGGCCTGTGAGATTAAGTACCTCAAAGTCATAACCGATGGAATGCACTAATAAGCGAATTGAAGGAGCGAAATCGTCTGCTGACGTCGCTAAAGAGTTTCCAAAATATTTCACTATCAAAGACCACCAGTGTACAAAAACGGAATGAGGCGACAGATTTCAGTACCGTCACTGATGCGAAAGAAATCGCAAAACCTGAAAACCCAATAGGATCAAAACCCGAGTCAAAACCAGCTGTCCTGTAAAAAGATGATCCGCCTCTCGATGCTCAGCAGCTGCAGCGACATGCAGAGAAAAAAGCAAAAGAAAAGAATTAAAGGAAGAAAGAAAAAAGCTGGAGCTTCAACTTGTCACCCAACATAGCTTGCTGTTCACGCTGGTGGTCTTCACCTACAGGTGTTCCAAATTCTCGAAAAAGCACCCCTTCATTGTAACACATAGTATACAGGCAAAACTGTATGATTTCTGAACACGAGCAAGTCAATAACATTTATGAAGAACCAACTTACAATCATGCAAAGAAGACCATCGAAATCTGGGAGATATTCCCGGTCTTACCGACCAAAAAGGCAATAAAGACATGGTATGCAATAAAATGATTCATCTCTCCTGAAAATCGAAATGTTAAAACAAAACAAACGTAGATTTGTTAAGAAAAACTGAAGCTTGAATTTGGTAATCAGTATGTCCTGCTGTTGCTGCTGGTAATTCCCCGAGGGTGCCTTGAAATTCCGGTACAAAAAACTCCTTCATTGTAACACCCGGTATACTGTCAATACTGAATGTTAACCAAACATGAGCTACAGAGTGAAATTCCCAAAAATTGAAACTATAAGGAACCTGGTGAAAAGATTATCGAAATCGGACGGGTAGTTCGAGAGAAATGTGACTTCAAACTCCGGTCAAAATTTTGGCGGTGCCTTTATTTTGTCCGTCAGTGTACAAGGTAATTTTTTGAAACGGACCCACCTCCAATTTCTCACTACACAATTTTTTTCTGAGCAAAAGATGACACAGGTGGAGTTTCTTCTCAAGGGGGACATGTTATGACTAGCGTATGTTCAATTTGTTTGTTTCACCCTCTGAAACCCTTGGAAGGGTGGTGACCGTGCCTGAAGGAGCGGAACGGCAAGTGTGGAAATACACTAGTTATACAAATTCTTCCATCGAAAGGGAGAATCAATCTGTTCAGATTTTTCCAGAAAAAAAGTGCAACCAAGAGATTGAAAGTGAGTCTTTTTTGAAAAATCGCCCTAGATCCCCATATTGATGGTGCGATTTTCTAAATCTGTCCGAAGCAGGAATGATGTATTTACCGTCGAGTGTATGTATAGACAATACAAATAGAAAAGACCATAATGTCATCACGGATTTTTACGGTTGCGTAGGAACCAGCCGAGTCCATCATTCAAAAAAAAGGTTGGCTGATTTTAATGCCCCAATATCCGTGACGACGGTGGTGATAACATATGGTCTTCTCTATTTGTATTGTCCATATACTATTTTACCGACAATCGTCAATGCATACTAACTAATTTTAGTTGATATTCAATAAATATTTGTTCAAGAAACGTTTTAATCGAGGTTTTAATCAAGTAAACAGCAATAAATTAGGTGGGCTGTGACCCAATACATTGGTAGTTCGTGTAAAAATATAAAAACAATTGGAATCAGTGCAAATTTTTCAAATGTCGCAATCAGGTTCTTCTGATTTTACGTCTTTGACTCCGTGATCCGATTTCATTGAAACTTGGATCACACTCATGTCTGGTTCAAATAATTGGAATTTCAATGTCAAATGTCTTTTTCGGTCACTTTCAAGCCGCCACATTGAACTTTTATGTAAATGATTCGATTCTAGTGTGTTTCAAGTTCCATTCCAATCGACTCATTCAAGTAAAAAGTTCAACATAGCGGCTCCAAAGTGATCGAAAGTGAAATTTGACCTTGTGATGAGACACTCTCAACCAGTGTTTTTGAGTCCAAATTCAGGTCAAAAATTCTAAAGTAAGTATCTCGGTTGAAATCGTGACAGCTTTTCGAAATGAAACTGATTTTTTGAAATACAGTGTTCTGAACTCGCCGTGAAAGAAACAGGACAGTGGAGGAAATGTTTCAAGAGTACTACCAGAAGTATAGCTGAAAACATTCAGTTTTTATTTGTGAGAATATGGAGGGTGAAGGGTCAAAAGCCGGGACTTCAAGTCTCTTTACCTCCGTTATCTCGAATCTATATATCTTCGATTTTTGAGAACACTCTAGAACAAACTCAAACATCCCTATATGACCTTCAAGGTGGTTCGACACTTTCGAATCTCCCTGTATATTCTGTACATATTCAACGTCATGAAGATTAGCCCAGGCGCCAGGAAGCAAAAATCAGCTCAATAAGAAAATAATTGTTTCCTGGCTGGAAACTAGTTTAAAACGATCTGTGTATTATGCATTCAGCTTTTATTTGCAACAAAGCAGGCGAGCCTAGTTTGACAGAATCCACTCTGTAAAAGCGCTGTCAGTGGAATGCCACAGTTTAGGTTATGCATTATTTTCTGGGGTTATTGCTTTACTTCAAAATCCAGAACAGTGTTGCAAGTTCATTTCTGATTGATTGAATGTCCGAATGACATAAACTATCAACCGCTTGTCATTCTTCAAGCGCAGTGGAGAAGTTCTTCCTCATTCTACATATGGAACAAATGAAGTTGTACAGGCGGTGCTATACAAAGTGAGAAGAGAAATTTTGAATTTGGCTGTATTTAACAAGGAGGAAGCTGTGTCATGAAAGCCGTGTTTCTTTCAGTCGATAGAGATCGATCTGGTACTGGCATCTACCAATAACAATAAAAGTGAAGACCTTTGAATTGAAACGAATGATGGCTCTGGCCTATTATTTTTTATTAGGGTAGGTACTTTTAGAAACAAGGTACTTGAACTCGGAACATTTCGGACTCCGGAAATTTGTGGAGATAGGTAGGGACTGTCCATCACTTGAGCTCGCAACATAATCAAGCAATAAGCTTCTTAGTTTCTTTTCAGCCATCCTATCTGAAACGGACTTTCATCAGCTAGGTCCTCGCTTCGTTTTCATCTTCATTGATTTTTTCATTTCACTACTAGCTTTACTGAGCACTGTAGGTAGCTGGCCAAAAAGTACTGAAGAAAGGAGTTTCACAAAATGTGTGTAGGCAGAATAACAGCTTTCACATCTGGTTGATCTTCAAAAAGATTCTCTCACGTTATTCCAATCTTCCTTCAACCACACCCAAAGATCAAAATCCATCTTACACCAACTCTGTAACTGCTTTGACATCAGAAACTGTCAGAAACATCAGGCTTTTTTTTATCAAACACAGTGAGCACCTACTCTGATGTGAGCACAAAAATTAAGCGGCAAGGGGAAAGACAACATTGCTTCATATCAGCTGGTATGTTGACAGAGTATTAACACTGACACTGACTGGCAGCTGTAATAGCTGAAGTGTCTGAGTATTTTTAATTTTAAAAAAACGTAAAAACAAAATTCCATGGCCTGCTTTGTTGCAAATAAAAGCTGAATGCATAATAGCTTGGGTTTTGACATACTAGTTTCCCCCCTTTCGGAAATGTCGGCGTCATGTCGCCATTATCATCAACAAAAAGTGCATCAGCGTGGCTTTTGCCGAATATCTTAATTTTGGGTCATCTGACAGCAAAAGATGTGAGAAGTCATTTCGAAACCAATGAAATTCCCTACGGAATAGTTTTCAAATGACTTTTCTGCGACTTATAGTTTTTGAGATAGAGCTTCTGGAAGCGAGAGGCATTGTCGTAAAAGCTCCATGGCCACTTAACTCGAAAAACTAAAATGTCGATGTGACAAAAAAATTTCAAAATGAGATTTCTCAAGAATCCTTAATGCTATAGTTGCGGCGATGGTCTTCAACTCTTTCTCTTGAACCGTTGATTACGAATATAGAAAAGTCAAAAACGTCACATTGTACATATACAGGGTGTACTGAGGGAATCAAATCAGATCAGGGAAATTTTACATATTTCTTCGATTTAGCCTATATGCGACACTCTAAGCACCTAACCCGAGTCAAATATCGATATAAATTTGCTCTGTAAGCTTCACCTAGTACACTCAAGAAGTGGTCAGCTCACAGCTTCACTGTAGAATGTTTTGAAGGCCCTCTGAAATCATCAAAATATTAAAAATTTACAGTACCAAGGAATGTATATAACAGTATATCATATACCAAGGGTCAAAGTGAATTTTCAATTTGGGGATTTGGACCCAAAGGGCTCTCGAGCAACAAACTTCACCCAAGGGATCAAACATCCACTTTGGTTCCTTGGTATATAATATACTGTTACATACATTTCTTGCTACTGTAAATTTTGATGATTTCAGAGGGCCTTCAAAACATTTTACAGGAAGACTGTGAGCTGACCACTTCTTAAGTGTATCAAGTGAAGCTTACAGAGCAATGCATATTGATATTGGACTCGTGGTAAGTGCTTAGAGTTTTGCATAGGCTAAATCGAAGAAATATGTCAAGTTTCTCTGTTCTGATTTGATTCCCGTAGTACACCCTGTATATGTACAATGTGACGTTTTTGACTTTTCAATATTCGTGATCTACGGTTCAAGAGGAAGAGTTTAAGACTATCATTGCAACTATAGCATGAAGGATTCTCGAGTAATCTCATTTTGAATTTTTTTTGTCACATCGACATTTTCACTTTTTTGAGTCGAGTGGCTATGGAGCTTTCACAACAATGACTCTCGCTTCCAGAAGCTCTATCTCAAAGATCATAGGTCGCAGAAAATTGATTGAAAGAGCAAACTGTAGGGAATTCCATAGACTTCAAAATGACTTCCCACATCTTTTGCTGTCAGATGACCCAAAATTAAGATATTCGGCAAAAACCACGCTGGTGCACTTCTTGTTGATGATGGCGACTTGACGCCAACATTTCTGGAAGGAGGGAAACTAGTATGTCAAAATCCAAGCTACACAGATCGTTTTAAGCTAGTTTCCAGCCAGGAAACAATTATTTCTTTATTGTCTTCCCTGGCGCCTGGGCTAGATGTTAGATGATCAAAACTGTTGTGGAGAATCTAAAGAACATGGATGGATGCCATAAGATTTCTGAAGGTCTTAAAACATTAATCACAGATTTTAGAGGCTCCTCAAAAGATCCTATAGATTCTAGAGATATTAGAAATCCTGGATAATTCCAGAAAGCTTCTGTTGTACCGTACCTTTCTCAGAAAGCGTCATTTGTGGTTCAGAAGTCGTCGATTGTCTTCGGGTTGTTTTAGTGATTGTGTTACAAACTACAGGGATAGTGTGACTCAGAGTGGTATGATTTTTTGTCTCTTCAATCATGTTGGGAGTACTGCAGATAACTCCAGAGTGACATCTGCGTTCTGTTGACCTCTTCTATATTTTACCAGTATGTATAGACAATACAAATAGAGAAGACACATCTCGTCACGGACTTTAACGGTTGCGTGGGAATCAGGTGAGTCCATCATTCAAAAAAAGGTTGGCTGATTTTTGATGCCCCAATATCCGTGACGACGGTGGTGATAACATATGGTCTTCTCTATTTGTATTGTCTATACAGTAATAGGTACTGACACCTACTGACATTTGATAATTTGTTCAGTCAATATGACCAACACTTGATGAACAAAATAATAATTTTGGAACAAAGTCTTTGATCATACGGCAGAGACTTATATTATTACAGAACACTTACGGAGTAGGCAAGGAGCCCTTAGCTGTCTGGTCAATTCGGGATGCATGAGATCGCCAGGTGTAGCGTCTTCTGGTGCAGCTGTTGGATAAAAACTTATTATTTATAAAATCGACACAGGCGCAGTGAATCTTGGCTCAAGAGATTTATTTTTGGTCCCTAAACCAGCAAATTCATCTGGCTGATGTCGAAATCTGTGACACTTACGGTACAAGGGAGCACTGATCAGGTGTGCAGCCAAAATGGGGTGCTTGCGCTCGGCTTCTGTAGGCTGACGTTCTGGAGTTAGAACTGGAGCTGGAGCATCTTCATTTTGAGCTGAACCGGATAAAGCATCATCATCAGCCGGTTCAGCATCTTCGTTTGGATCTGCACTTGGAGCATTCATCATATTCGAAAAGCTAGCGTCTATCCATGAATCATATTCAGCATCTGTGATTAGATTTGAAACGGTAGCGAATCCTTCTGAATCTGAACTTGATTCGGATGACGACGATGAACGACGTTCTGGCCAGGATGTAGGCGAAGCTGACTGTAATACCGATGTCGACGTCTCTTGATCGAATGGTATGGGCGATTGTAGAGTGGGCAGAATTTGTGAAACATGCTTCAGTTCCCACCAATTTAGATACCTGTCTTCTCGCACAGTGGTCGCCAAAGGTGCCGCTCCAGGAGACGTTTCCGGAGGTGGTGCTCCCGAGGTTGATGGTTGAGAGTTCGAATCAAATGAACCAGGTGATTGCGAAGTCAACGACAGCAAAGCCAATTGCTCCGAGGCGGATTCAACTGCCAGATCCGGTGATGACGGCCTTGAAGTATCACTCAAAGCCTCCGTAATAATGCCAACCAATATATCTTCACCGCTAGCATTTTGCACAGGGACTCCCGCAATCGAATGTGACGCTCCTGAAGGTGCATCTCCTGGAGGCCCCGGTGGGTTTGAAGGGCCACCTGGAGCATTCCCCGCTGGCGCTGGGGCTGAAAACGTCATCACATTCAAACAGTTTCAAAATTCTCGATGAAAATGGGAATTTACCACTGTACTTACGGTTCATGGCCCTGCATCCAGTCACGTGTTCAGTGAGTGAATAGTAGTTACCGCAAAATCGACCGCATATGTGACATTGAAAATGTCTGTCGCATAGATTGGG
Organism: Anaspis maculata; assembly: GCA_949128115.1. Taxonomy (NCBI): domain Eukaryota; kingdom Metazoa; phylum Arthropoda; class Insecta; order Coleoptera; family Scraptiidae; genus Anaspis; species Anaspis maculata. Next base: position 66,231,483 of record OX421966.1, on the reverse strand, counting down.
GACTGCAGGATCCGGACTCCGAAACCCTTGGAATATAAGACGGGTAGATACACATCAGTTTGGTTGATAAGTTATCGCGACTTCTATTTTGCAAAATAAAAACTTCACCGAAACAAACTCACGTGCTTTACAGCTTGTGTGGTCGGACCTGGATTTTGGACCCAAAGGTTTCCCACAAACCCCACACCTGCCTGGACTCAAGAGAGGCTCTGGACTACGCTCTGGACGACGCACTGGACGATGCATTTTATACTTCTGTGATTTTCAGCTATACAAATTGCTCGAGAGCTCAGTTATCACCCTATCCTCACTCACTCAGTATATACCTGATCCAAAATAAAATTGTAATACATACAAAAATTGAAGACAGCACAGAGTCAAATAACTGGATTGGATATTATTCGATGCGTAGAAACAATAGTGATACGTAGGTGTAGGTATAGATAACTGGGTGTTGTCAGGAACGAGACGTTTTTCTGTATCTGAAAAAAATTCCACAAAAAGCCGGACCGCAACAAACAGCCAGTTTGATAATGAATAGTTTCAATAAGCTTTCCAGGATGAGTCCGCATAATATGCTCATGCTCATGCTCAACTACTTAGGTACTCGTGATGAACTTCAGAAAAGACTTGAAAGCTAATCAATTCAGTGACATAACCAGTTTTTTTTTACTTTTTCTCAAAAATACGAAGCAAAAACAGAGTTTTTTTTTCCTTCAATCATGCTGTTCCATCCATTCTCTTGTCCTCACCATAGACTCCATTTGCTCTAGCCTTCTTCATATTCGTTGGGTACTTCTTCATTTCCTTCTTTTCTCTCTTATTGTTTCCGAACATTTTTTCCCCATACTGTACTTATCGCTTCCTAATCCCGCGGCTTTACTTCCTAATCTTTGAATCTATCTCCATAATTATTCCTTTTTCATCCTCGTTTGTATAATTATGTTTGTTCCATTAACTTCATTCAACTTGTAGGTATTGTTTCGTTCCACCCAAGCAACTCCTTCATTCACTCATCGTTATTCTATCGCTCATTTTCTAATTTTTTCACTTTTCATATCCCTGTCGATCTACTCACGCCAACTCCGTTATTTAATTCTAGCTCTTCAATATCTGAGTCTTCTTCGTGCTACTCCAACCCTGGGTTACACCCAAAAAAATAATACGCAATCAACGCTAATAGGAGAAGAGATTTCAATCCGACCATTCCTGGTAGGTTGATCATAGTAAATGCATAAAATTTGTAGCTTATCAATCATTGGATCATTCTCTATTATGAGACCTGAATTTCTTTTATTCACCAACGAGTACTGACCAAAATAAATTTCAATAATCTCGAATTATATTGATTAGCGTTGGTGCAACCCAAAGCAAGTCTGATATTTGTATTAACATGAGCAAATTTAGCATGTTGAATGTCAAAAATACAGCGCCTTTTCATGTGGGAACTCCATTTGAATCACCCTTTATTTCTAGTGTCTAAAATAGTACGATTGCTAGTTTTTTGAAGTTGAGCTTGAAAATCTTCCCCTTCTCTTTCTTTCCTTGATGATCTTCGGGTGAACTATCTCATCGCTCTCAGTTTTTGATATTTTTTCTTTCTTGCCTCTTCCACTAGCCTTGACATTGTCATTTGACTCCGCAAGTTGCTTCCGCTCCTGTTAAATCAGCAGGATCAGCTTTCTATCGATTATTAATTGGTTTCACCACCCATTTTCTCTCGCGTCCCTCTTTCTTTTTCCCATCATGTGCCTTCATAAGGCTTTTTCTTTGCTCCTGTACATCTGTTGGTTTAGTTTGTCGCTTTTTGTCTCAGCTCCTCATTTAAGTCAGAACTTAGGTACCTCACCTGTTCTTCACCGAGTTTTCCCAACTTCCTTACATCTTGTATGTCATTTTCTTTCTCCGGAATCACTTCGATTGAACTGTTTACCCACTCCCTGAATCTTCCCTTTCAACATTCTCTCACCCTCCTCAGTTCCATATGTATGACCAACTTCATTTTAAAACCTCTCTCTCCAGCTGATCTATTATTCATTCGACCTGAGAGATCATCTGAAGGATGTTGTCGGTTCCGAGTGAACAACGCATTTTTCACATGCTATGAAAAGAGTATGGTTATAATTAGAATAGCCTTCCGTTGATTAGGTTTTCTCTATAGATTTTCGTTTTGAAGATTTGGGGAGAAGCCTTGGAGCTTAGTTTTATTCCTTCCTTCAGCCTCTTCTTCCAGACAACCGCCTTATGCATCTTACTGTATATTTTGTTCTGTCAGTCTTCCACTCTCTTGCTCTTCAATCTCCACCGTATTCTCTTTTCACCCTAAACAACGGTCAATGGACTAGCGTGTTCATTGTTCATTATGACGAAGGAGAAGAAAAAGCACTATTTCTAGTAAAACATGCAAGGAAATATATTAAATCTTTAGCTTCTATGTATAATAAAATTTTTGAAAAGATAACGTGATTGTATCCAACTCTAATATTCCCATAATAGGTTTGCATACAAAATAAACTATCGATCAATAATACCGATTTTTGATTCAATAAAAATGCATCTGCCGGTACATCCAGTTCATGGATGAGAAGCAAACTGTCGTAAGGTTCACGCACAGAATCATAGAATTAGGAGAAGTTGAACTACTACTCGCGCAATTCGTATGAATCATAAGAAGAATGGTCCTTATGATTTGCACTCTCCTTCTCTCCTTTCCGTCGAGTCGCTAGAAAAAAGTGAACAGTTTCAATTTTCATGATTCATTTTCAAGACAGAGAAATATATAATAAAACAAATCCATCAATGATTACTTTGCACGCTTTCGTTTTGCCGGCGTCTTTTTGATGTCAGAGCCCTTTCCACCAGTTCCTTTCTGGCTGTCGTCTCCGTCCTCGTCTTTCTTCTTTTTGCACTCCTCCAGTTCGTCCTCCTCCACTGACTCCTCCTCCTCTACCTCCTCCTCATCTCCGTTCTCTTCGTCATCCTTTCCGTTCTTATCTTCCTCCCCGTTCTTCGCCATTTTCTCGCTTTCTTTTTCACTTTTTATTCGCTTTCTTGACTTTGTTGGTTTACTTTGGAAAATATAAATACAACAAATTAAACGAACAGTTTCACAATAGCAGGATCAAATTCAGTATAAATCTTGTAACAGATAAATGATTGAAAATCTACGATATGGACCTTGCATCTATTTTAGCTATCTATCGATGACGGGACTCTGCTACAAATAATAGCGGTATGAAATGGGTACCAATCTTCTTGGTTATTTGGTTGGCGTAGTACTGATCCCAAACTTATACTGAAAGTTACTTATACCGACATTCATCCAGCTCTTCGAGAAATTGACCCTGCGATTCAGGAATGAAATTCAGAAACAGAATCAAGAAATAAAAATTTTTGGAGCCTTTCAAATTTTTCTTATTTTTTCCCAATTGTCTACCAGCTTCTGCGACATCCTTGAATCTCATTTTGGGTTTAGTCAAGTATTTTGAGCTGTCCTCATCAAGTGAGAAGCTCGACCATTTACCTTTTGGCCTTTCGTTTCTTCGGCGTCTCCCAGCCGCTCGAGCTTGCTTCGCCAGCAGCTCCTTGTTGCCTTCCTTCGTCAACTGTTCCTGAAGTTTCATCTTCCAATGGTGTTTGGCTTGAGAATAGACAAATTTAAGGAGGTACATGAATAAATTTCGCAAAATCAAGCTAAGTAAAAATTGAATCTGAGTAAATAAAAATATATTTAAATAAAAAGAATCACCCTGATTTCACTTTTCTTGGTGACCTCCTGACGGGTCTTTCTTCAAGGGTTTTCTGTTCAGCTTCTTCAACTTTCCGTCTCTTCCCCTGCTCCATTGCTGCTTGTCTTTGGAAGGAACAATTGAAATATGGTAAACTGATTGAACTCGAAACTGAATCAATTATAATCATCGAAACAAATGTAATTGAAAAAAAGCCCAATCACCTTTCAGACCTTCGTTTCGTCGGCGACTGGCTGCCGGCACTCTGCTCACTGGTTCGCTGTCGGCTGTCTTCTTCCGCTCGTTGTTGTTTCTCTTCTTCAGCTTTTATCCGCTTTTCTTCATCTTCTTTTTGATTGTCTTCAGCCTTTCCTAGCTCTTCTCCAGCTATTCGTTGATTTTCATCTTTTCTTTGATCCTCTTCGATTTTTTCCTGCTCCTCTTCAATCTCTTTTTGCTCTCCAGCTTTCATTTCTTTTTCTTCTTCTTCTTCTTCTTCCTCTTCAGCTTTTTTTTGCTCTTCATCTAATTTTTGCTCTTTAGCTTTATTTCTCTCTTGTCTTTCCATTTCAGCATTCTGTTTCGCTTCAGCTTTTTTTGTCTCCATAATTATTCTTAGATTCTCAATGTTTTCATCTACTCCAACTGTTTCAGACCTAATGCCGCGTCTGTCTGACTCTAGCTCTCCGTCAGCTTTTTTATTTCGTAATATTTCCACCAATCCTACCGATATTCCTTCCACTTGACTTATGTAACAAAGAAATCAGACGTCATAGTTCATACCTTATGACATAATTCGTGGTACCTATTCAATAACAATCCAAACAAAACTGAAATATTAGAAAGAACAACGTTATATCAACACAGATGCGCCCACTATCATAAGATGACCAGAATGATGTATGTCTGTCGTTCATTTTGGTGTGCAGTCATGGTTCCATTGTCCACAGTGCTCCTCAACACAAAATAGGTTTTCCGGAAATGTCAACCAAAACCATTTATGGATTTGAGTTTTGGACACATTCACGCTTCCAACTCGTATTTTGTTGAAATCGTAGCTGATCGGAAACGACTTTTTTTTATTTTTTTTTTATTTTTTTTGTCAAGATTTTTGCATTTCAATTCTAAAAGTGCCAAAAACAAACAAAAACTTGACATGAAAGAATTTTTAGTGAATCAAAGATGATCTAGTTGCCTTCTACTACAATTGACATACTTGTCACTTCCTTGACGTTGATAAATCATGCCGAAACAAGCAAGTCACGAGGAAAACAGAGCAAAAGTATGTGCACTTTGTGGTTCAAAAGTTGTAATAGGAAGGGCCCATCGTACCCCTCTCCCAGATCAGCCGGACTCACCGAGCCGCAATGTGGTGCCTGGATGTTTGATGGTCGGTCCGTCCAAGCACTGGGGCCGAAAAGCACACGGTTGACCTAGACTCCGTCATTCACTCCGTTAACAAGTTATATAAAAGCTTCTGAGCAATATTTTATTGGTAACATACAATTATTGTAGTTTTCATTTTCAAACAAGTTTTTAAAATAGAACATAAACTAGGGAAAGTTTACAAAGAACATTTCACAAACGTACTGAAAATTCCGTCACTACCTTCAGAAAATATGTGCCATATCGGCTGTCGTTTCAATTATTCATTTTATATTTTGACCATGTTATCAAAAACTCGCGATGCAAGGACCCTCCAGGTTGTTCCGACCATAATCCAAGACCTGTGTTACCTAGATATTCCACACAGTCTTCAAGATGGTGTATAGCGATATGAATTTCAAGTGTTTCTGAAACCCCTGTTGCTTTAAAAATATTCCTAAGATGGAGAATATTCGCTTTGAGGAGGCCATGTTATTCCACCATCTTGGAAGAAAAACAGTGTTGGACAACTTTGTTCATTGCTTTTATGGCCGATACTGTTGGTACTACTTTCAAGGGCGGTGTTTGTCCCAAATTCCAACTTTCAAAAGGTAGTCCAGTTTTTTCAAAAAACTACCAAGGCGAAATTTTTGAAGGTAACGCTTGCCGTCAGCTTTTGAAAAAACCGGACTACCTTTTGGATGTTGGAATTTTGGGACAAACACCGTCCTTGAAAGTAGTACCAACAGTATCGGCCATAAAAGCAATGAACAAAGTTGTCGAAGACTGTTCTTCTTCCAAGATGGTGAAAGAACATGGCCTCCTCAAAGCAGATATTCTCCATCTTAGGAATACTTTTGAAGCAACAGGGGTTTTAGAAATTCTTTAAATTCATATCGCCTTACACCATCTTGAAGACTGTGTGAAATATCTAGGTAACAGAGGTCTCGGATTATGATCGGAACAGCCTGGAGAGTCCTTGCATCACGAGTTTTTGATAACATGGTCAAAATATAAATTAAATAATTTAAACGACAGCCGATATGGCACATATTTGCTGAAGGCAGTGACGGAATTGTCATAAAACGTTTGTGAAATGTTCTTTGTAAACTTTCCCTAGTTTTTGTGTTCTTTTTTAAAAAATTGTTTGAAAATGAAAACTACAATTGTATGTTATCAATAAAATATTGTTCAGAAGCTTTTATAAAACTTGTTAACGGGGTGAATGACGGAGTCTAGGTCAACCGTGCGCTTTTCGGCCCCAGTGCTTGGATGGACTGACCATCAAACATCCAGGCACCACATTGCGGCTCGGTGAGTCCGGTTGATCTGGGAAAGGGGTATGATGGGCCCTTTCTACTACAACTTTTGAACCACAAAGTGCACATACTTTTGCTCTGTTTTCTTTGTGACTTGCTTGTTTCGGCATGATTTATCAACGTCAAAGAAGTGACAAGTATGTCAATTGTAGTAGAAGGCAACTAGATCATCTTTGATTCACTAAAAATTCTTTCATGTCAAGTTTTTGTTTGTTTTTGGCACTTTTAGAATTGAAATGCAAAAATCTTGACAAAAAAAAATTTAAAAAAATGAAAAAAAAAATAAAAAAAGCGTTTCCGATCAGCTACGATTTCAACAAAATACAAGTTAGAAGCGTGAATGTGTCCAAAACTCGAATCCATAAATGGTTTTGGTTGACATTTCCGAAAAACCTATTTTGTGTTGAGGAGCACTGTGTGTCGGAGGAGCTGATTTGATTACTCTTTGACTCGAAACTTGACTTGTTACTAGTCATTCAGAAGCCGTTGACAAACTGTATCCAAAACATCTTTAGATTTTTCAGTTTGAAGACTTATGGTCAACCTTGCAACTTTGAATAATTCTAATTTCTGAAAATTCGCTTTGCTACACCATTTAGTCCAGGAATTTTAGAAAAAATAGCGAACAAAAATGAAAGCGAGCCGGATTTTTGTATATAAGCTCAGTTAGGTATGTAGTTCAACATAGTAAAAGTCCTCAAGAATCCGGTGTGAGCTTCGGCCGTTGTGGCCTCGAGAAGAACTTGAGGATCAGTTTTTTGCATATATCTCGTGAACAATGGCACTTAGAAAGAAAATGTTAGAGAAAAAATTGTTGGAAATTTTATTGTCTATAAGAAAGGTTTCCACACATTTCATCGTCAGTTCACTCCTTCTTCGTCAAAACACAAGAAAATTAAAATAATCCAGATGCTCGATGCTGAAGACTGTATGGACCTTGAGTTTTATGATGGCGAGGTGCCACTTGGTAGAGGTGTTGCTCGATCTATTCTGTTTTGACTGAAACTATTTTCCATCAATACCAACTATGCCGGTGGCATATACAGGGTGAAATAAAAATAAAAAGTTGAACAAATGTACCTCAAGAACCAAAGTTGGTGAAGACATATAAATCGCCAAAAATATTCCTTATTACATGGTCATGAAGTCGTCGTAAATTTGGATCAAATATGTTGAGCCGTTTCTGACATGTTTTCAGAAGACTGAAGTCGTTACGAGAAAAAACTAGTTTTCCGGATATCAGTAATTCTACAGATATTGAATCGAGACTTGCTGTTTTGAATCGAAACAATGATGAATAACATTTAAAATTAAATAATAGTAAAAAACACTCTCTAGGCCAACTACTTTTAGAAGAAACACAGTCAACTTTTTTTCTGATGAGTAGACGAAAAAAATTTTTTTTTGGTAACAACTTCAGTGTTTTGAAGATATTTCAAGAACGGTTCAAGATATCTTATTCACGTTTACGATGACTTTATGACCATGAAATCAGAATTATTTATGACGATTGACATGTCTTCACCTATTTTGGTTCTTGAGGTACAAATGTTCAACTTTTTATTTTTATTTCACCCTGTGTATGCCGCCGGCATAGTTCGTATTGATGGCTCCAAGTTTCAATCAAGAAATAGTGTACCAACCAACATATCTACGAGGTGGCACTCCGCCATCATAAAACTCAAGGTCCATACAGTCTTCAGCATCGAGCATCTGGATTATTTTAATTTTCTTGTGTTTTGACGAAGAAGGAGTGAACTGACGATGAAATGTGTAAGGACCATTCTTATAGACAATAAAATTTCCAACAATTTTTTCTTCAACACTTTCTTCCTAAGTGCCATTGTTCACGAGATATATGCGAGAAACTGATCCTCAAGTTCTTCTCAAAGCCACAACGGCCGAAGCTCACACCGGATTCTTGAGGACTTTTACTATGTTGTACCACATACCTAAGTGAGCTTATATACAAAAATCCGGCTTGCTTTCATTTTTGTTCGCTATTTGCGATTTTAACAGCTAAAATTCCTGGACTAATTGGAGATAATCAGTTCCAAGTTCACACAAACGATGTTGGGACCATCAAGTATTATAACGTACGATTTTGATTAAAACAATTGCAGTGGTGTACATTTAGGGGGTTTTCTTACTTACATCCACTTATCTGCTACGCCACTGGATATTTTTCAGAATCAATCACTTCTCTGAATTGGTCGTTCGATTGAGAGAAAAGTTTTTCTTGTGAAATTTGAAAACGCGAATGAACTGGACTCCACCAGTAGCTAGTCGATCAAAAAATTTGTCGAGATGCATGATTTCATTATTTTTCCAGAACGCTTCCTACGGGAGGTACAGCCCTTCAAAATTCACTTTTGAAAATCTTTCTTGTGAAGAGCGAAAGAGTGGAATAAAAAGAGAGTCAAGGTTTTCCAATCAACTGTTATGGACCGACGAGCCCATTTTCACGAGGAGAGAAGTCATGAGCTCCTACAACCTACAAAATTCTCATTCTGTGAGGCCCAAATCATTTCAGAGGAGTTAATAGAGCGTGGAGGACCAGTCAGTTGGCCTCCTTGGTCGCCAGATCTGAATCTCTTAGATTTTTTATGTTTGGGAAAGAATGAAAAACTTGGTCTTTGTAGCGCCAGTGCTCACACAGATCGAGCTAATGACAAGAATTGGACAGGCGGCAAATCAACAGCAAACTTGGTTTAGGGACTTGAATTTCACGGTCTATTTTTTTCATTGGTTTAAAACTTTGGAACTTGAATGAATCCAAGCTTCCGATCAAAATTTCACAAGAGCAACTGGTCCGGTTACGTTATTCCCATCTCTCAAATTTTGTCGAACAAAATCATAAATCACTCAGAATAGTGTTCAAAATAGGAATTCAGAATGAAAAATGCGGATCATTCATGCAGTTTCTTGCTCTCCCGTATTTACTGAGATAGTTATACCGTGTGATCCAGACCATTCCGAATTGGGGTAGGCTGTGCCCTGGCCCTGGCGAAAAGTAGCTTTACATGCTGGATGCCGGAATTCGACCATGTCACAGCCTAACCACAGACTACCAATACAGACGGTCAACTGCATCTTACAAAGATCACCAGTAGGTGCCGCGGCGTGTTATGCTCGTGAAAACTGAGAATCGGTGCGCCGCTGCAGTCACATGCTATCGCACTGCAGGGCAATAAAAATCGGCGAGCAGCGGCATGTTTGTAAACATCGCCTATTCAACCACTATAAATACAAGCACCACTACCGACCTTTGTGATAAATCCATGTTCTTATGATAAATCCATGTTCCTCCCTAACGGTGCTAGGTAGGTAATTTTGATCACAATTCACGAATTTTGTTTGAATGAGATGAAGTGGTTATAACGAGTGATTGAATACATTTCTTCTCCAGTCACCTGTGATTCCTGAAAATCTGGCGAAAAACCGTGGCTACCAAGAAGACCCCTCGAGACCTACTTTGAGGAAAAAATTCGATCACTTTTTAGTTAATATTACAAATTCTGAAAACTATTTTTTCTATGTCCATCTATGTCCGTTTTGATTGATGTTCATCTCATTTTCGATGGGAAATACGACTCATCCATTTGATCAAAATTAAATATAGCAATAGCCGATTTGCATCTTATTACGTTCTGGAGCTCGTTCTGGAACGTAGCTATAGGTACCATCTGAGGTTTTCATCGGAATTTCACCAACAATATTCAAAACAATAAGGTGTAAAATTTTTAAAGTGCAATGTTTTGATTTAAATTGCCATGATAAAGGGCGTTTTCCATTTAGCGACACAAGTCGACTTGTGTCGACACAAACCGACACAAACGTGTTCCATTTGATCTGTGTTCCTTTGTTTCATCGACACAAGCTAACACAAGCTGACACAAACCGACACAAATGTTTCAAATGGAAAGCGCCCAAACTGACATGCGGTGTACTAGGCACGCACTGGGACGTCAGTCAAAAATCGACTTTTTTATTTAATATAATCAATCAAGTCCAATTTTGCATCAAAAAAACACTTATCTTTTTTAGCGCATTTTCCATCTTGATGAAAATCGCTATTGCAACCGCTTTGTCCGTCCGTCCGTCCGTCCGTCCGTCCGTCCGTCCGTCCGTCCGTCCGTTCATCGAACTCCTCCCAAACTAGACGACCTAGCTTTCTAATTTTTTCGCTGTTACATAGCTGCCACTCCCAAAGGAGGGCTAGGCTATATTGGATGTCCATATTGCGCCGCCAACATAGAGAAAACTGCTAAAAACCGCCCCCAAGCACTTTAAAATGAAAAACATGAACCCGAAGACATAGCGATCTGATTCTTTCGGAATATAAATAGCTGACTAAAAATGGGAAAGGATAGGCTACTTTTGGTTAGTCGCCGCCCCCAGATTCCGCCCCCAAACGATAAAAAGTGCAACTTTCACAAATGTTACTGATTGAGATGTTCCCTTCAACATTTAGGAACTGCCAACTCAAATTGTGCAACATTTGCTCAGCCGAACGCTGCCGCTCCCACACGCCGCCCCCAAAGTAAAAGATAGATGAAAAACATGAACCTGAAGACAACGATCTAATTCTTTCACTATATTAATAGCTGACTGAAATTGGAAAAAGATAGGCCACTTTTAATTAGCCGCCGCCTCCAGCTGCCGCCTCCAGCTGCCGCCTCCAGCTGCCGCCTCCAAGTAAAAAAATGCAACTTTCACAATTTTCACTGATTGTCATATTTCCCTTACATTTAGTAACTTCCAACTCAAACTGTGCAACAGTTACTTTGCCGAATGCTGCCGCCCCCATACGCTGCTATCAAAGTGAGAGATGGATGAAAAACATAAACCCGAAGACATAGCGATCTGATTCTATCGGTATATAAATAGCTGACTAAAAATGGGAAAGGATAGGCTACTTTTGGTTAGTCGCCGCCCCCAGATTCCGCCCCCAAACGATAAAAAGTGCAACTTTCACAAATGTTACTGATTAAGATGTTCCCTTTAACATTTAGGAACTGCCAACTCAAATTGAGCAACATTTGCTCAGCCGAACGCTGCCGCTCCCACACGCCGCCCCCAAAGTAAGAGATAAATGAAAAACATGAACCTGAAGACATAGCGATTTAATTCTTTCACTATATTGATAGCTGACTGAAATTGGAGAAAGACAGGCCAGTTTAATTAGCCGCCGCTTCCAGCTGCCGCCTCCAAGCAAAAAATGCAACTTTCACAATTTTCACTAATTGTCATATTTCCCTTACATTTAGTAACTTCCAACTCAAACTGTGCAACAGTTACTTTGCCGAATGCTGCCGCCCCCATACGCTGCCATCAAAGTGAGAGATGAATGAAAAACATAAACCCGAAGACATAACGATCTAATTCTTTCGCTATATAGATAGCTTACTAAAAATGGGAAAGAATAGGCTACTTTTGATATGACGCCGCCTCCAACTTCCACCCCCAAAAGAAAAAAAGTGCAACTTCCAATAATTTCCACTGATTTACATTTTAATGTTACCTCAAACATTCAGAAACTCCCAACTCAAACTGTGGAAAAATTTCTTTGCCAAACTCTGCCGCTCCCACACGCCGCCCCCAAAGTAAGAGATAAATGTAAAACATAACCTTGAAGACATGGCGATCTAATTGTTCCGCTATATAGATAGCTGACTAAAAATGGGAAGAGATAGGCCACTTTTGATTAGTCGCCGCTCCCAGCTCCCGCCCTCAAACAAAAAAATATTGATGAGTGAAAGAATTTTCATTCAAATCTATTTAGTTGGCAAGTACCCCATTCTGATAACAAAATATCACAATGAGTTTCAAATGAAGAAAGTGGGCAAGGAATGGTGTTTGTCCTTCAACCAAATTTCTTTACGTTCACAATATGCCTCTTTGAGAAAATGCGCTACTGAGACTCACGCACGTGAAGGCATACTCACTTGTTTTACTCTTCTGCGTAAATAAGCAGAAATCCGTTTAGAAGCAAAAGAACAATAACTTGATCACAGGCTGTATCTACGACGGAATTTTGTGACATAAGTAACATTACTTGCCTGTAACAAAAAATATATACAATATACAGGGTGTCTCACAACTCGCGCCCCACAGCTCCACTCGGTATATGGAATCATCTATGATGACCCCAAAAGTTGCTAAAAATTTTTTTCGAGTTTTATTTTTCAAGTTATGGAGGGTCAAAGGTTGGTCATTCGAACCCTTCTAGTTTCGTTATTTCAAAAGATTTTTCTGAACTGTTTATGGCATATTATTGAGTAAAAAATATCAACCACTGAATGTGTACTAAATTTCCATTCACTACACAGGGTGGAGTCATACACTAAAAAATCCAATTTCGGTAAAAAAACTCCTCCGAAAAAAATTCGAAATATTAATATATACACCTTTATTTCATACATCGAAAAAACAGAAACTTTTTAAATTCTCCAGATTCTGAAATTTTGAAAAAGAACCCAAATAATCAATTCATTACTTTGAATAGAAATAATATCAAAATCAATTCATGGGTTATCAAACATTTTAATTATTTTCCATCTTAATTAATGTCGACCAATCCTAAAATTTCTCAATTACAATAACATGCCCTTCCAAAAATTCACAAACGCACAAACCTCATAATCCAATGAAAGTCCGTTGTTGTCTTTAAAAATTCTCGTGTCTATAAACTATCAAAACTCCTTAGTAGAATTTGACCAGATATCTTGAATTTTAAACTGAATTTTAGTGTCAAAAACACAACAGAGTTGATCAACAAAATTAAAAACATCACTCCACCATTCAATTCATTTCTGATTGCTTCTGATGTCACAAATTTTCAAATTTATTCCCATCTGTTCCAATTACAGAATGTCTACTTCTGATAAAAAAGATCCTTTCCAATTCCTCTCTTTCTGACAATTTTGCAGATAGCTTGTGCTCTCTTTTAGAAACCGCTGTTAGAAACCCCTCACTTTGACAAACACCAATTTCTACACATTTATTGCTTTGAAGATGACTCTTTATCCCAAAATTGTAAGGCCGAAACGCGTCGCAATATACTTTTTCAATTTACGTGGAGAGACAGATTTATTGTACAGGGTGGCCCAACAAAAAAAAAACAGAGGGGTTTTATGGTCATTTCACCTCATTTTTTTTTAAATCGGACAGGTCGACTCTAATATCAAGTGGGACATCTGGAACATACATTGGCGCAACTTTCAAATGACATTATCTACTTTACGATATCTACATCAAATCAAAGAGAATCAAATCCTCTTTTTGAAAAAAATATTTTCCAAACTTTCAACCCCCTATTCTTCTAAGATTCCGAGTGTCCGATTTAATATTCTTGACCTCTCAATTTTCTCCATTGCAGTCAACGTTATCCTGCACAGTATCGAAAAAGGAAATTTTCTATGGAAGAAGTGCCACCCAAATTCATCCCTTCTAATTAAAAAATGATACTACCTACGTACTTTGCGATACATCAAATTGAAAGGACTTGAATTCGCTCCATGAAGAAAATATTTTAAATTTTTTTAAAAATCCCTCTTTTCCTCCTCAAATAGTTTGAATGTTCAATTGATTGGGGGAAGGGTTGAAAATTTTCAAAACATTGTTTTCGGAAGAAGAATTCAAATCCCTTCAATTCGATGTATCACAAAGTAGGTGGTATCTTGTTGAATTTTTAAGCTGGGTGGGGGAGAGCACTTTCTTCACTGAAAATTTTCTTCTTCGATACTAGCTGGAATGACGCGGACCAAGTTGAAAAAAATTCAGAAGTCGATAATATAAAGCGGAACAGTCATAGAATTCCAGGAAGAAGAATGGTAGGATCCAAATTTTTTTAAAAATATTTTTTCACAGAGAAAATTTAGTTCTCTTCAATTTTTTTATGTATCGCAAGGTGGGTGGTGTCCTTGGAAATTTCGAAGTTGAGGTGGGTGGGGTTGAGGGGTTTTGAGATAGAAATTCGCCAATGTATATTTCAGATGTCCCCCTCGATATAAAAATCGACCTGTCCGAGCTTTTTTCAAAAAAATTAGGTGAAATGCCCAAAAGCCCCTTCGTAGTGTTTTCGTTGGGCCACCCTGTATGCACCTTTATTTCCAATATATTATTACATCAAAATCATTTTCTTAGTGCTAACAAAGAGAAAACCAGCTTCAAAAAAATTGTTTGAGTATTTTTGCGAACTTCTAAAATATTCACATTCTTTGGATATTACTGTGTGTATCACTGAATGTAACAAAAAGTTCAAATGAATTTCTCATTGGCCATGAAGAACAGGCTGTTGATTTCTTGATTTTTTTTCCAACCTTTTTAGAATTAATTTGCATGATGTGGCTGTTCGATCGCCCCACCTCTTCTTTAGTGAAACTATGTCAAAAGACAGTTTTCTAATTTTTTCTCCATAATATTTGAAGGAGTCTTCAAATCGCATATGTTTAATGACGATCCATGATTTTTCTTTAGTATCGATAGTTCATCTTCCTTCGTTAGATTTGCATACCCCAATAATTTTATTGTGCAATTGACAATGGTATTTTTGCAAAAGTTTTTTCACCAGATAAGGTGAATATTCCTAATTTATTGGGCCCCCTTTCAATAGTCCCTGTAAGCCTCTAAGAAAATTTAGAAGTGCCTAAATGAAAACGGTATATAATTATGTACCTATACCTACCTATTATTAGCTGTGGCTTTTGGAACCTTATGAAATTAATCTTCCACATGAGAACGAAAGATTTTTGGATGGAGTCTTGATTTAAAAATTAGTTACTTGAATGAAAAGAAATAAATGATGATGTAGGTCAAGATCTGCATTGAATAACAATATAAATAATAGGTCGTGGTAGGAATGGTAGTAAGGGTATGATGCGATAGTAAAGTGTGATAAAAACACAGTAACTGTCGAATTTCACTTGTTTGGGTAGGTATCACGTTCCGCTCTGTAGGTCGGCGGTTAGAATGTGACGCGTGGTCTCGCGCACCGCGGAGCGACACTTCGGGACGAACGCCACCTGGCAGTGGCAACCCAGAAACACATCGCTCTGTTCGCCGGTTGACCGTCTGTATTGGTAGTCTGTGGCCTAACCCAATTCGGAATAGTTTGGATCACACGGTAGACGTAAACCGTCTGGGGAGATGGAGCAACTAGGGAAAAAGGAGAGGGGAAGGGACCACGAACCACTTAATGCTACCGTGTAGCGTGCGCTGGAAGAAATAGTGCGACGCAATAAAATTGTTATCTTGGAACCGGGAGGAAGTTCAGCATTCACCTTCACTCTTATGGACTTGAAAATGTCTGTATCTAGAAAAGAATGTGATGTGTTTCGTTACCAACAAAAGTCTAGAAAATGATGGTGTTAACGTAACGAAAACCGAGCAACTTTTTTTTCTAAATCGAACGATAAATTCGAAAAAGTGATTGATTTTGGAAAATGTTGGCGTAGCAGACGTAGCGTAAGAAAATTTGAGCCATCTCGGCATTCCAGCATCCGTAAGAAAATCAGAAGATCTACATAAATGACAATTTCACAAAACATGAAAAAAAAAGAAGTACAAAACACTTTCAAAGAAGGTCGAAAAGGGGGGATATACGGGGCACATAGTCAAGATAAGCTATCAAATGCTGATAATTGACGGGCAGAAATGGATTCTTATGCTTCCAAACTAATGTCCCCCATAACCCATACGCCGCTGATTGGATTCGTCTGAAATTCAGCAGGTAGATAGATAGACGATTCCGACAAATCAATTTAAGATCATTTTGGTCTGATGGTTCCAAAGTTACAGGTTTTGAAAAATATGTTGCGTTTTTTTTGCAGCAATTCGATCACGCTTTCTCTTCAACATTTATGATTGTACTTACTTTTCGTCCATGGCCCGTTCTCTTTGCCGCTCTCTCTCTGCTCTCTCTCTCTCTTCTTGCCTGAACCGCTCTAACGCTTGTTCCACGCTGTGAAAATAAAACGCCAACAATAATTTCCAGCTGAAGCAATTTTAGCGCGTTCGACTGCCGTGCTAGGGGACGTAGGTTCGAGTCCCACCGTTGGCGTTCGAATTTTCGTCCCGAAAACCAGCTCCTTGATTGAAGTCGGAATGCTTGCTGAATGCAAGACGTGTCGCGTAGCACGTAAAATACGAACGATGGTGCCGACCCCATGCGATGTTGGTGGTCGTTAAAAATCTCTACCTTGCGTTGCAACACACAGGAGCCATTCCATGCCAAAACGATCACTTTCTGCACTCAAGGTGGCGGATTTTTATAAATTTTGGATATGTGGTAGTAGTACGGACGTTAGGGGAATCGACCTTGCATTTTATCCCCATGCAAAACGCTTCTGCACGTGAGTAGTAGGTACCTATAGGTAATTTTTAGGAAGTGGTGCCCCGATGGGACCCGCGACTGGCGTGCTCCCGAAGAGGTCGAAGGTCCAAAAAATTACCATTTTTGAAATCGTTGCTATTTTTGCTGGACTATATATTTCCAAGGTCGAGGAGCATAATGTAATCAATTTCCAGACAGTGTCATGCACCAGTGGCGTACCAAACGGCTACAAAGGAGCTGAGATGCGATTTTTCACAAGTCTCATAGTAAACCTGATCCAAATTTTTTTAGACATGTTTGGTATCATTTCTGACCAAATCGCACATTCCGATTCCAAAAACGAGCATGAAATTTTGATAGAGACGTGTTTAAACCGGTTTTATTATAAAAAACATGATTTCCTCCCCCCCTTCCCCCCTAATATTATATAACTCTAATATCTATATTATTATAACTATGATTTTAACTTAGACAGTTGGTTTGCTCTATTTAACACAAAAATATCATTTGCTGAACTTTTTTTCCGTTTTCACAAAGTCACAGCATGATTTTGTTTCTTGAGATGTATGATGTCAAAGCTTGATGTGACGAAACGTGCTATTCCACAGAAAAAATTAGGCTAGGATCAGAATGTAGCGTTGATTTGGTACTTCATTTATTTCAAGGTATGGAAATAGTTTCCTCTTTCAAACAAAATAGGAAAAACTAAAATTAAAGTCGTAATTCAGTCAGACATTCTTTTTCTTTCGACATTGCAAGCTTTTGGAATGAAATTTCTACATGATGCAGGTTTTGGAACAAAATTACCGTGTGACCTTGTCACTTCGATAGAAACTTCTGGTGTATGAAATTCATCTATGAAATAGTTCAATTGAACAATCTATGTCAAAATTGTGATCATCAGTGTTTTAAACCACAATGGGAATGGAGCTCAAAAATGACAAATTCATTCATAGGTCGAAACTTCGCGTTTTTTTTTCAGAAATTAATTCCGCAATGTCGGAGAAAAACTATGTCATGACTGAAATACGGCTCCGATTCCAGGTTTTTCCTATTTTGTTTGATAGAGAAATCTATTTTCATGCCTAGGAATGAATAATGTACCAAATCAAAGCCACATTTTGACCCAAGTCTATATCCCCCTGTGACATAGCACGTTCCGTCACAACAAGCTTTGGCATTATACATCTCAAGAAACAAAATCACTCCGTGACTTTGTGAAAACCGGAAAAAAGTTCAGCAAAAAATATTTTTGTGTGGAATAGCCCAAACTAACTGACAAAGTCAAAATCAAATCTATAATAACATTGAACAATGATAGAGGTAGAATTACAAAACATCAATTTTGAGGGTGGAAAAAATCATGTTTTTCTGATAAAACCGGATCAAACACGTCTCTATCAAAATTTCGTACTCATTTTTTGAATCAGAATGTGCGATTTTGTCAGAAATGATACCAAACATGTCAAAAAAAAGTGTTAGTTACGGTTTACCATAAGACTTGTGGAAAGTCGCACCTCGGCCCCTTCGCAGCCGTCTAGTACGCCACTGTGAAACGGTTTAAAATTCACGGAATGGAGTAGGCGGAGAAAAAGGAGCGTTGCTAGGGGGTGAAATTGGTTATATTGGGAGTGACGTTTTCTGAGTTCGAACGAGAATCATCATCGAAAAATGCTCGAGTAGAAGCGCCCAGAGGCGTGTCGTGATGCCGCTCCGGCTCCGGCCAGTCCTCGTCGTCTCCGTCTAAGATGTCTACCATCGTCGAGACCATCGTCACCTCCGGCGTCGAGCCAACAGTCCGTTTCCGGCCCGTTCGACTGCTCCGCCGTCGAGTCCATCTTCGTCTCCGATAGCCAGCTCATCCTCCGTTCCTGTTTCCTCCGTTCCTGTTATCGTTGTCGCTCCTTCACCACGTTTCATGAGACCCGTCTTCGTCAGTGGTATCCGTTCGATAGCAGTTTTGCCGTCATCTGACGTCTGCTGTCAGTCTGTCACCACTGGCGGTCACTGCTGCCGCTTCGCTTCTGGAGCAGTGTTCCAGCGACTCTGCAGTCTGCACTGCGTACCTGTCTCGCTCCGTCATCTGTAAGCCCTACGCCTAGGCCGTACGACATCGCCCCTGTGCCCGACAAGAAATGCGTCGTGATTTCGTACGCCCTCAGACCGCAGACGTACGCCGCGTCACTGTGCCGGCCGGGAGTCAATCGGCCTTTGTTTGGCCTCGTCCTCCACGGCACGACGACCTAAGCTAAGTGACATTTTATAATATGTACGGTACATGCATGCTACCATCGGTCTGGTTAAATTGGTTATTGGGGTTTTATGGTTATTATTTGTTGTTATTTGGCAATTCACTTTTCGGCAATATATTCTAAATTTAGGTGGGGTATAAAATTTGGGGAAATGTGTTTTTGTTTCTGATCCCTGTACCGTGTTCTAGGTGAAGCTGATTTGCTGGAGGATTGCCCGGCTGTGGATCCAGTGTGCCTTTAGGGCTCTCGCATGGCTCTGTCCTTCCAGCTTCTTCTACACTGGTGGCGTCCAAACTTCCATCCTTTTGCTGGCTGAAGGCTGAGCCGAGACCCCTAGCCGTGGCGGTCTTCCAGTAAGATCAATGTCTTCGCCGACGAACACGGAGGGATCAAGAAATGCGAGCTTCACTCGAGTGGATGAGTATTTATTGTTATTTCTTTTATTTATTTTATTGGCTTTTATTTCTGCTAGAAACGGTTACAGTTTGCGGTGTATAATTAATTTTGTTGTAACCTTTTTGTTGTTAATATACATTGTAAACTGCATGTTTCCTGATTTTCCTTCCTCTGACCCTGTGCGCAAGCATTAAATTCCGTAACCCGAACCCATGAGCTAGCCTTCGGAAATTACCATCTTGAAAGCAGTATATGCCCTAGGAGCTAGCCTCCTAGCCCCGGAGTCATGAGCGGCTCAAACTGGTCACTCAGACCAGACGGTATTAACTGGTGCATGACACTATCTGGAAACTTATTGCATTGTGTTTCTCGGCTTCAAAAATATATGGTCCAGCAAAACAATCATGAAAAAAGCAACGATTCCAAAAATGGTAATTTTTTGAATCTTCGACCTCTTAAGGAGCACGCCAGTCGCGTGTCCCATTGGGGCACCACTTCTCAAAAACTACCCATAGGTACCTACTACTTACGTGCAAAAGCGTTTTGCATCGGAATAAAATGCAAGGTTGGTCCTGATATGTGCCGTTAACGTCCGTACTATAGGGACATGGAAATAAGTCGACCCATATTCGCCGGTTTTTTTTATAAATTTTCTTTGGAATCACATTTTTTTTGCGTTTTTCTCTTTTGACTTGCATTCTACTCTGGGAAAAATCATAGCTCTTCAGTCCGATGTCCGATCTTGATGATTTTTGTTTCGATTCAACCACAAAAGATGAGAAATTTTGAACATTGCACTCTTTTTATGACAGATGTTGGAGAAAAGTATGGAAAGTCACTTTTCCGAAAAGAAAACGGTACACTGAGATATGGTACATCTGCGATTTTCCCTCGGATTTTTCCAATTTTTTGATATACAAATTTATCTCTGAACTTTCCTAAATGGATAAGTAATGGTCGCCAGATTGGACATTGCCCAAAATGAATTAATTTCTTTAACCAGCCGCGCAAGCTGATTCGGCGCTCAGGAGCTTAGTA
This sequence comes from Anaspis maculata, assembly GCA_949128115.1. Taxonomy (NCBI): domain Eukaryota; kingdom Metazoa; phylum Arthropoda; class Insecta; order Coleoptera; family Scraptiidae; genus Anaspis; species Anaspis maculata. The sequence goes on along the minus strand of OX421966.1, from coordinate 66,211,049 downwards.
AAATGCTAAGAAAATAGAAAACATGCGCCGCGATTTTCCTTCTGAAACGGTGAGAGAACGGTGAGAGATTTGTGAAAACTGTGAGGAACAAAGTTGCAGGGAATTCAATAATCTACACAAAAGTTCACGGAGGCATATGTTTCACTTTTTTAGTTCAACCGTTAATCGCGGTCAAAGTTGCACACCGGTCCAGTGAAGTGGAAAAACTGTCCGCGTGACATTCCTTCTTGAATGCTGCGAGAATAAATAGAGATATTCGAAAATTGTAGGCGACAAAGTTGCAGAAAATTGAATGTTTTACTGGAAAATCTTCGAGGCCAATTAATTATCAGCTCTTCTGGTTCAGCCGTGAGTTTTGCAAAAGAACCACTTCACTACCAAGATTGTCGCGCAACTTCGAACGTGGTTCACGACTAAACTGGAAGAGCTAATAACTGGCCAAACATTTCCTAGTGAAGTTCAATTTACTACAACTTCGTCGTTTACAATTTTCGGATATCTCTAGCCATTCTCGTAGCATCCAAGGAGGAATGTCATGCGTACAGTTTTTTTACTCCACTGAACCGGCGTGCAAACTTGAACGTGAATAACGTTTAAACTGAGGGGGAAGCCTGACTCTTTAGCTTTCTTTCAAGGGGGCGCTGATGCTTGTAAGTGCTCTAGTTTTCATGAAAATGCAATTTTATTCGGGCGAGTCACTCACAAGAATTCAAAAATTTATGACTGACGAAACAAAAGTAAGCCAGATATTCTGCCTTACAGTCCAGCAAACCCAATAATCAGCGTCACCGATCACACACTTCTTGTTGATTTGAGCATCAGCCAGTATTCACTGCTATGGTGAAACCAGGTATGGTAAGCGAGAAAGTCCTAGCAACGGCTAGTGTTGAAATCAACAAGTGTGTGATCGGTGACGTCATGAATTTCGATTATTGTGTTTGCTGGACTGTGAGGCGGAATATCTGGGCCAGGTACAGACATCGGCGACACACCAATGGAAAGCCCAGAGAACAAGGCTTTTGTTCATCTGAAGTATTTTGTTTTGTAGGTCATGAATTTTCGAATTCTTGTGACTCGCCCGAATGAAATCACATTTTCTTGGAAGCTAAGGCACCTACAAGCATCGGCGCCCCCTCAAAAGAAAGCCAAAAAGGTCAGACTTCCCCCCAATTGACACTTTTTTTGTTGCTGTGATATTTTCTAAGCAAATCGCGCTGGGTTGTTTTAGCTGGGGCACCCTGTATGATGCTTAAAAACCCATTTCCCCCCCCCCCCCAAATTTCATAGCAAAATTTCAGAATTGATATGAAAATGGAAGCTCATTCAATTCTGTAGAATTTGACATCTGAACCACTCATGTGCGACTCACGGCCACCAACTGGTCGACGATTTTCACTACGTGATCAAGAACATTAATTTTCACTTGCGCATACGTTACGTCGAAATGTCACGGTGACAACCCACATTCTACATAGAACATCTATCGAGACGTTAGCATCAAATTAGCAAGGTACCGTTTCTACCAACACAACACATTTCTTTAATAGCTTGTGATAATGAAACAAGCCGTGAAACTGATGATAATAATGGTAACAATTGTTCGTTCAGCTCATATTTCGTAAGTTTTTCCGCGGTGGTCTTTCGCAATAATTTTTGCGGTCCTTTTTGCAGCCATTTCATCGCTACCTTTTTCTCAGCCAAGATGAAGTGGTGCTCTCACCTGATTTGTTTGTTGTTGTTCCTGTTCAATTCAGCTATCCTCTCTTGTTCCCGGCGCCTCATGTCGTTCATTTGGTTATGCTCTCTTTTCATCGCTGCACGCACGCTGCGGGGATGAAACACCAACAATAATTTTCAGCTGACACAATATGGCCGCATTCACTCACCTCGCTAACAGTTCCGGAATCTGTCCTTCAAATAAGTGAGTCAAGTAGTGAGAAATCATTTCGCTCAGGTGGTAAAAGAATTGCGGTTTGTCTGCAGTGCAGAATGTACATACTGTAATGGAAACGATCACTGTTATTCCGATACCACGATATTACTCGGCAAGTTTGTTACACGAACCTATGCCTTAATTTCAATAAGTGTAGGCATAATGGCAGCCTTTGCAGAGTGATCAAAAACTGAAACATCAGACCGACCGGTGTTTTGACTTGATCGGACCTCATCGTTGCCGAGGCGTTCGAGGCTGAAGCTCGGCGATCAAAACATCGAGATTACCCAATATATCTACACTCGGCGGGTACTCGTAAGCGAGACACCCGTACGGTGCCATCTGTTAGCGGCTTTCCGTAATATGTATAAAGGAGGCAGTGATGGTCACGGAAACTTTCCAAAAACCGATCATACCGACCACCATCCCCACCACCACACATATGTTGGGAAAGTGCAAAAAAAGTTCTTCAGAAATAAAAAAAAAATCTATCACAATTACCAATATGGGCAGAGTCAAAAAATCACCAATAACATTATTCCTCTTTTGATGTTCATGAAGATGGAATAGCAAACCATTTTTAATTATCGTTTGTAAACTATGTTGCAAGAACAAGTGTTAATCATGAAACGCCTAGGAAGATGTTGAAGGAGATAAAGAAATGCTGAAAGAGAAGGTCCAGGAAATAATAAATAGAATCGGGGTGAAAGCTGAGGTGTAGAAAGAAGCGCAGGAGAATAGAAGGATGGGAAAGCCCGGAGGCTAACAGGCCAGTAAGACCGGTGCTGATAGAATTGAAAAGCGGGAACAAAAAGCATCAAATCTGGACGATCGTAAAGGGACTAAAAGAGACAAACATCCACATCAAGGAAGACTATCCAAGGGAACAACAGAAACCAAGGGAAATTCTTATAAGGCACATGATAGGAGCAAGGGAAGCGGAAGCGAAGGCGAACGTGGCGTAGAGCAAACTGTCCGTTGACGGAAGGATGATTCAGATGAACAAACGATGAAATATTAAAGAAGAAAATAATGATGCAGAGAGGAAAGAGATAGAAGCAAAGACGCCGAAACGAACAATCGAGTACCTACCCGCGAGAAGAAAAAAACTCTGTCAAAGGACGCCATAAGAGGGGAAAAAGGACAGGGAGAAGATTATCAAGCTGAGCCCACAAAAATCATTACAAAAATAAGCAAACAGATGAGCTATCAAGAAACGAAAACAATAGCAAATGGAATAGGATAAGAGATTCCTATTCCAATCCAATTCATAGGAAGAAAAGTCGAATAAGCGCAAAGAGGAGAGAGAAAGTCACAGTGTCATTCTGGAATGTTTTTGGAGTAATGGGGGAGGAATATAGCTTTTGGGAATATGTGAGAAAATTTGATGTAGTAGAATAGAGACATGGGTGGAAGACAAGAACTGGGTGAGAATCGAAAAAATTTTGCCTTGAGAATTGAATCGAAAAATTTCAGGGGACAGTAGAGAGAAAGGAAAGGTCAGAGCTAAAGGCGGAATGATAATGGGAGCTAAGGAAGGGATTAGAGAAGTCGATGGGCATAACCTAACAAAATAACGTGTAAATATGGTAGTCTTCTACTACTACAAGAAAAATGGATCCTCCCATCAAAAATAACCCAACAACACCAAATCTGATGGGGCGCATCGCGATCATCGGACAGAACACATGGAGAATAATATCAGGATACAGCACAAATATAAAGAAGCTGGACAGAGATATGTATAGAACAGATAATAAACGAAACAAAAGAGATGCATTCTTATAGGAGCCGATTGCAGTGCAAGAATAGGAGAGAAAGGAAGAAAATTGCAAGATCTGGACAAGGAAAGAAGGCCCGCAAAGGACAAAACTAAAAACAACGATAGAAAACTGTTGCTGGAACTCATTGAGGAAAGAGGGAGGGAAGAGATAGGAGATTTTGAATGGAAATAAAACAGGAGATGAAGAAGGAGAATTCACAATGAACATTCTTCAAAGGCAATGCTGCAACAACAATCGACTATGTCGTGGCAAGTGGGCAAGCATTCAACGAGGTAGAAACATTCCGAGTAGGATACAGAGTGGAATTCGATCACTCACCATTGGAAGTAGAAACAGAAGCGGAAAGGGAACAGCATGAAACGACGAGAGCACAGGAAGAGACAATGATAGAAAAAGCTGTGGGAATGAAGAAGACACATTGAGATACCAGATGAAGACAAGAGAAACAGAATTTCGGGGAGGGACAGTGAACGAGAAGATGTTGGAATTGACATGGTGAATTTAGCGTGAGAAGGAGAGTGGTGAAGATTTGGGAAAAAAAACAATAACTGGTGGAATCAAGACTGCACACGGTTGAAGGAAGAAGCGCAAAGAAGATCAGAATAATGGAGGAAGAATCAAGGTACGGAAGAGAAATATGCAGAAGCCAAGGAAAAATAACGGCAGAAATGCGAAGAAAGAAATTTGGAGTGAAGAAAAGAAGCGGAGGAGAGAGATAAAAGACTAGAATGAACTTTGGAAAGAGGATTATTAACAGAGATAGGAGAAAATACGAGAGAGTAACCAAGAATATGAAAATTAGGGAATGTAGGACATATACTTTACGCAGTTACTGGGAGGGATAGAGCGAATCGAGGTGAAGGAAGTGAATAGAACATGCACAATAAAGGAAGATATGATAAAAGAAGAAGTAAAGTGATTGAAGTTTTACAAAAGGTGAAACTGCTATAGAAGCAATGGAACACAGAACGAAGCATGGATTCATGGCACGGGAAAAATAACAGGAAGATTGCATGAGATACCGAATGAGGTGTGTAGGGGCAGAGGATTCTCTAAGAAATGAAGAGAAGATGTGATATGCCTTATTTTCAAAATAGGGGATGGAGAAAAAGTGACAAGTTATCAAGGACTCTGCTGAACACAGCCATGTGAGGTATACGCAACGGTTGTGGAGGAGTGATTGCAAAAGGAGATGGATGAGAAGGAGGTGCTTTCAGACGGACCGGCGGGACTTGGAAAGGTGGGAGGTGCCGTAGACATTTGTGGTATATGTTGCGACAATTGGTAGGAAGGGAGTTGGACAAGAAAGCTGGACATCTGTAATTCTGTGTGCGATGTTCGTTGATCTAGAAGCAGCATTGGACAGTGTAAAAAGAAGAAAACTGTGAAAGTACTTGAGAAAAAGAAAAATAGAGGAAAATATGGTGAGGAGAATCGAAGAAATTTACGAAAGGACGGAGAACAAGATAAAGGTGGATGGACAGACGAGTGAGCATTTCTACACAACAAGAGGACCGAGTTAGGGATGCTTGCTATAGTGGATATGCATATGTTTAGAGGAGTGCAAGCAGGAGGAATAGTTATAGCAGGGGAGAAGTTAGCATATGCTGACGACATACTGATACTGTCAAAAGATAAACAGGGAATGAGAGAGATGTTGAAAATTTATGAAAAGTACACAAGAAAAAAAAGGACTGGAACTGAGAGTGAAGGAATAAAGTGAAGAAGGATTCAAATACCCAAGACTCGACCTAGGATATGTTTGCAATAGAACTAACAAGGCAAGAGCACACTCGAGAGACCTGGTCAAGAAAGCACACAGAATTTTGGGAACCGGGATTGGAAGAAGATTCGAACATGACGTAGGGAAAAGATTAATTATGTTCGACAAGCTGATCAGCAGCGTCACTCCTGATGTATGGGGGCGGAAATATGGGGATGGAAGGAATATATGGTGAAAAGTTCCCAAATTGACATTCTGTATGTATAGTACACACCTTGTGGTAAGAAAGTTTCGCCCATTTCCAGGATAGATATTAAATATAAAAGAATAACGGCAACAACAAGGATAAGAATATTACTCACACATTCGTCCGGAATATGGCCGCTAGTTAGCAACCTATTCTTGTGAGGGACACTAAATTTTTGAAATAATTCAACAAACTTACAGAGAAAAAGCCCCCCATTCTGTTCTTCCAGGGGCCAAGGCGCTTGACGATGTTCTCTCAGCGGCATTAGTCTTCCAATCACTGAAATCACAAATCAATATTGTTGTGTAATGTTTAGTCGATATCGGTACCCAACAACCCAGCAAGTGGTCACATGAACCATGATTCCGATTCGAATTGAAACCGAGTGCAAGATCAATGAAACCAGATTCGATAATGAGAATTGACAAAAACCACAAATAAAAGTTAACGGTTGTCATCAACTTCACTGGTCTAAGTTTAAATACCTATGCAAGGTTGCTTGACAAACAGTCTCCGTCTGGCATAAAAAAGTGTAGATAAGTGATAGGTACGGTAATTACACTTGAGTAGTTACAATTATCGCATAGTACACCGCTCCAGTCGAGATGAAACTCGCCTTCAGCAACTCGGAGCCGGATCAGAATTTGGATAGTATTACGTCTGCAACCGGTAGTAGGGTGATGCATAGAGTAGCCGCCAGCGTGAGCGGGAGGCGACACGTAGCCAAGAACGTGTGCTCTGCTGATGGGGCAAAAGTACAACCCTGCACATGTCCACGTTCGTATTATTGACAATTGATTTATTTGAAGACAATCTGAACATTTGTTCGATATCAAATGCTTGTATAAAGTATAAACCCCTTGCAGTTATCAGGTCAACTTTGGCACATTTGATAACTTATTTTAAAGCTTTTGTGCGTCTTTCAAACGTTACGTGCGTACTTCTGCCCGCTGTCACTCTGCACGCTCAAAGGCTCAGGTTTCAAGTCGAACTCGGCATCGAAAGCGGTGAAGAAATAGAGAAAAAACTTACGATCTGGATTTACTGCAAAACAAGTTGTGAAGTGGTCTGCGATGGCTCTTGAATTGCCTTCGATTCCAAGAGTTGGTCCACATATGTTGCAATGGAAAGTAACTGGCTGTGGCCTCGGAGGCTGGGATGCTGAAAAATGGCTCTCTTTACAATCAGCCGTGGAGCACGTCAATATAAGCCTGCATTTTTCCAAACAAGAGCGTGTTTTCAAGTCGAAAACCGTTATTGCCATCATGAGGTACAGCCAAATGCTGCAAAAGAGGCTGAGGGCCCAAAAAGCACAGCGCTCGTGTGCTTCTCCGGAATCTTATCTGTAGGTGAGTACATAACTGCAATTTCACTAACTTTGAGCTTCGAATGTTGAAACATTGTGTGTCATTTTCTAATAGAAAATCTTATCCCCGCCTTGGAATATTTTGAGGATTTTTTTTTTAGGAAGAATCAAAAGTTAGAAGTTTGGAAATTGAAGCCTTGTGGATAATTTTATCTAATACAAAACAGAGTCCTCCCATTGAAATAGTGAGTTTCTCACGATAATTTGGAATTTTAGTCGGAGAGCTTTTTTTGATGAGAGAACAAAACGATGGAACGTCTATTTGAAACGAAAATAACTTGGAAAATAATTAGAAATTCATATTTCATGAATCAACACCACAGGTGAAGCAAAAATATTGTATTGACATGCTTCATACAGGGTGTTCATTGTCGAATTTCCCACACCAGATTTCTCACGCCGTTAAAATTTTTCTCTTGAAAACGCCGGAGTGTACAGGTTGTTTGCAAACTTGGAATAGAAAATTGAACCACAGTTCCCTAGGTCTATGCTTCAAAAGTATCAGAAAAACGTTGAAAAAAATGTGGAGCTTTTATTTTTGACAATGTGGAGGGTCGACAAGTGGTCTTTCGACCTCCTTTATTTCCGTTATTTTGAAAGACTCAAACTCAAACTCAAGCTCAATTGATTTATTTTTGTTTGCAATATACGTTTGCACAAAATACGTTAGAATGAGAAGATAAGGTAAATAAAATACATTGAAAACTTGAACAATCAAAATTGTTACGAATCAAAAACAGATTAAAAACTACGATTGCGTTTCACAGCCGTCTAAATGTTCCTGAAGAGTGTAATATCTTCTCCCCAGAAGCTCCCTGATTTTTTTCTTGAATTTGTTCTCTGATGGGCAATCTCTTTTCGTACAAGGAATGGAGATGACAAAGAGATCGTATGTCATCCCTCCCTCTAGTGAGGTGCCCGTGAAAATCGCGGTTATACCGGAAACTTGTTTTTTTTTAAATGAGTTCCGGCAAGTTGTTACGTATGGTCCGAAAGTTTTGGGGAATTTTTGAAAAGCTGATGACTTTTTCTGGATATTTTTAATTTTGTAACTAATTATTGCAAGAACTAACATCATCTATAGCAATACCAAATTCATATTCAACATATTGAAGATCGGCCATTATCTTTGATGGCTCTCAGTTTTCTTCTGCCATGTTCGATCATTCTCTGGACAACAACAGGATTGATTTCTCTGAGCTCCTGCCTTCCAATGTACCGCAAGCTCGACGAATATAAGATTTTTGGTAAGTATTGAGCAGGATAGTATACGACAAGAGATGGGAAGCTGCAAATGAAGACCAATCAGGCGTCACATTTTTCAATTGGAGAATTTCGCATTAGAGAAATTGATCCTGGAGGATTATGGAACATGTCAGAAGAGAATTGAAATCCATCGAAGATAATGGCCCATTAACAATATGTTGAATATGAATTTGTTATTGTTATATATGATGTTAATTGTTGCAGTATCAAGTTTAAAAATAAAGACTATTTGTGAAAAGTTATTAGCTTTGAACAATTTCCCAAAACTTTCGGACTATACGTTATACAGGGTTATTCAAAAGTCCGGAATAAAATTCATATTTTTTTTTCATATCTATTCCAGAAAAACGCTTGAGCAGGTCGATTTCTAAAATTGGTAAGCCGTTTTTTCATGACACGTGTCATGTTCTACCGTCAACCCCTTAACCTCAAGCCACCCTTAGTATTTTTTTTTAAATGGCACTCTATGGCTTGTGGGGGCTCGTTGGAAAGCGTGTCAAAAACTTTATTCAGATCTACCATTGAAAATTGGATCGGACGCTTTACCATGAAGTCACCACCACAAGCCATAGGGTGCCATTTGAAAAAAAAATACTAAGGGTGGCTTGGGGATAGGGGGTTGACGGTAAAACATGATACGTGTCATGAAAAAACGGTTTACCGTTTTTAGAATTCGACCTGTTCGAGCGTTTTTTCCGGAATAAATATGGAAAAAAATTATGAATTTTATTCCGGACTGTTAAGTAAAACTGGGATCCCTCAAAACTTCATGGTGAAGCGTCCGATCTAATTTTCAATGGTAGATCTGGATAGACTTTTTGACAAGCTTTCCAACGAGCCTTCACAAGCCATAGGGTGCCATTTGGAAAACAAAATACTAAGGTCGGCTTGGGGTTGGGGGTTGGCGGTAGAACATGACACGTGTCATGAATAAATGGCTTACCGTTTTTGGAAATCGACCCGTTCGAGCGTTTTTTCCGAAATAAATATGGAAAAAAATTATGAATTTTATTCCGGACTTTTGAATAACCCTGTATGTAGATTTCAGTGAACGTGAGCAGTCCACTCTCTCTGAACGTACTCGTACAATAATCCCCATAAGACATGTCAAATATCAACCTAAAAACCTTTTCTGAAGATAAGAGGGACTGGAGGACCGACCACTTTTTGACCCTCCATATTTCCAAAAATATCATTCATACATTTTTTCAACATTCTTCTGGCACTTTTGGAGCATTTCTCTTTCTGCTGTTCAATTATCTACCCCAAGTTTGTAAACACCCTCTACAGGGTGTTTCTACAATGATAGCAAAAAAATTAACTGTGGGCAGATCTTGTCAAACTATGAAACCTCTATTTACCATTTTTCAAAGTTCGGTTCGGCCTAATAACGCAGATACAGCCCTTCAAAGTTGACTTTTCACGGATTTAAAAAACTTGTAACTCAGTGACGTTTTGATAAAAATAACTCAAACTCAGCATAGACTGATTGGTCGAAACTGCCGAATTTTGAAAGAATTCAACCAGTGGTGTAGGAGTTATGGAGGGTCAATAATTTAGAAGTATCCAAAAAAAACTTGACTTGAGGTGACCCCTCATAACTTCTATGCTACGATTGGATTCTTCCAAAATCTATCACGTTGCTAGATTAATTATTATTACAAACAAGCTTATGCTAACTTGAAGCTAAAGGATCCCGCACATTTTTTATGAGATTTGGCTCTTCGATGGATTTGGCTCAAACTTCAATATGTTACAGCCCTTGCACCCCAACCATCCCTAGCATTTCGAAAAATGACTGAAAATTCAAAGTCGTACAACGACCAAAATAAACGGGTGATTTTTTTGAATTTCTGACACGTTATGTTCAAAGTGGTGCTGATCAATTATTTCTTGCGTACCAACACCTGAAATCTGACGTTCACCCTTCAACAGATTATCAACTTCTGCTCTGCCCTATTGGAAATGAATTGTTTCTTGGTAAGTCAAAACTCGAAGTAAAATGAGTGTCTACTACAGTAGCATATGATGTGTTGAAGAGGGTGGTCCAGATTGATATCTCATGTCCACCACTCACCCCTATAGCCCCTATACCCTAGTAGTTTTTTCCCGTATCGGCAGTGGAAGCACTCGTTGCACATTTTCTAGTCGAATGAGTTGAACTGATCATTTCTGGAAAAACTACCAGGGTATGAGGTATGTCTACTAAGTGGGTAGACATAAGGGATGAATGTGTATCACCCTTCCCTAGATATAATATGCTAAAATAGTAGAAATTCATTTCAATTTATCAAGAAACAATTTATTTCCACTGGCGCAAAGCAGAAGTTTAGGCTCGAGTTTAGGTATAGTTTATTGGAGGGTGAACATCAGAAACATTTTAGGGCGAATTCAAAAAATTCAGCAGAAATCCTCCAAGAATCTGTTTTTATTTTTGAAATTGGTTCAGGATTAAGCCGGCTGGTGGGAGAGGGGGTCAATCTTAACGTGAACGCACCCTGTACAGTGTACACTAACTAGAGGTGGGAGTATGGTATTTGATACTTGTAATTTCGCAATCTTTCTAGTTTGAAAGCAAAGCATTTTTCATTGTGAAAATTCAAGCTATTTCTGAATCAAAAATTCAAAGACCGTTCGATAAAAGTCAAACGAATTTCAAATGTAGAAATTGAAGCGCAATTTTCACCAATAGAACATTTTCAAACGAGCTCAGTGAAATGGACGAAAATAGAAATTCAAGTAGGTATTATTCAAAATATAAATGGATAGTATTACCTAGCCTGTGATACATTAAACAGGAAGTGATAATTCTCTCTCCTGAACGCTGAACCTTTCTCAATAGTTCTGCTTGTTGGAGGACCGGCGAAAAAGTTGAAGGTAGAAATTTTGTCAATTCATATACCTACGTGTCTTAGATGTCCCCTTCAGGATAAAAATCAATGAATGTGATAAATTTCCCAAGAATCGGGAGTGCTTAGAGAAAAAACTTAGTACCTTTAACTAACAATGAGAGAATTTTTAGAAGGGTTGGGGTGCGGTTGAACTTTACTTCCCCAACCCACCACCCAACGAGGAGGAGAAGTTAGTATTGTGAACGCGCTTATAAAATTTAAATGTGGCCAGCACACATCAGCTGAACGATTTATTGAATTTTGTCAGATCTACGTTGCAGCTGAGGTCGTTCTGTATGAATGAATAATCTGGATAAAACTATCTGGATCTTATGAAGATGCAAATAGGCTTGTTAGGCTGTAATATTGCAAAGTTAATCTTTATTTTCTTTCATGCCTTCAATAAGCTGAAATTTGCATATCTTGCACTGTGTTTCTGGGTAAATTTTGATTTGTACAGACTCAAATGATGGAGCTCTAAATGAATTCCTTATTAGAAAAAATATCTCAATTTTTCAATCTTTTTCTTCAACTTCCCACCCTCGTTCCCACCTGAAGAGACATCATTTCATAATAAAATTTCCACCCTTTACTTGCTACTTGTCGGGGAAATTTTGGAGTGACACAACCGATTTTTTTTCAATGCGTTCGACAGAATGGGGATTAATCCACCTCAATTTGATGTATTGCAAGATGGGTATTGCTATTTGAACTTTTAAGTTAAGGTAGGGTAGGGGCGAAGGGGTGCCAGAAAAATTTGGCGATAAGTGTCTTAGATTTTTGGCGGCGAGAAATCTGGTGTTGGACAGGGAGCTGGTGCCTCAAAACTTACGTCATAAGGTACATGATTTTAACCCCGTAAGTCTAATGTGCGTTGATAAGGTTGTTGAAAAATGCTTTGTCTTACATGCCAGACCGGAGGCTTCAGGCTGGTATGAGCCTGTCAATTTTCGAAAAAATGGCCAAAAATTTACGTCATAAGGTACATGAATGAAACCAACTGGATTTTGTGTGAGAACATCCCCTTTATCGAAAATCTGGTCGTAAGACAAGACTTTTGGGGGGCTTTCGGTCCATAAGACAAGTTTGAAATTTTCAAAAAAGGACCAAAATTTATCAATTTTTTCACAGGCCTCTTGTTGACTAACCCACTAACATCCAGTTCCACCAGCGATATTAATTATTGTTAGCTAATTGAGACATTTTCTCTGATGGATTCTAGGTCAGTGCTGGTTGAATGACCCCGGAAAATGCATACAAGCTGTTGTGGTCTGAACATTTTTCCATAATCTTTCGTGGAACTTGTGTTTTCTGTGGTCACTAAGCCAATAATCACCAGAGAAAATGCCTTAATCAGTTAACAATGATTAAATTCGCTGGTAGAACTGGCTATAAGTGTGATATATATCTGTAATCAGAATGAAAAACGGAATCGATTTCCATGTTGAAATACAGGGTGTACGATTTGAAAAAGAATTTTCGATGTTGCACCCTGTAAGCGATGCACCTTAAAAAAAATTTGTGGACAGATTCGAAACCTGCGTAAAAAATCATGTGAGAATCGTTTTTCATTCCTAGAATTGTTCCAAAGGAGAAGTCTTCAGGAGAAGGTGAATTTTGGCCTTTTTTGAAAATTTCAAACTTGTGTTATGGACCGAGAGCCCCAAAAAAAATTTTCTCATGACCCGATTTTTGATTGAGGTAATGTTTCCATACAAAAGCCCGTTGGTTTCATCCATGTACCCTATGATATAAATTTTTGACATTTTTTGAAAATTGACAAGCCTATACCAGCCTAAAGCCCCCGGTCTGACATGTAAGACAACCTTATCAACGCACAGACCTACAGGGTTAAAATCATGTACCTTATGACGTAAGTTTTGAGGCACCAGCTCCCTGTCCAGGTAGGAAGTTTGAAAATGAACACCACCTGTTTATGCAGCTCACTAGTCCTTATAAATTTGCAGCAATCCGTTTCGAAAAAACTTTCCAAAGCTCATGTATACAGGGTGGCCCAACGAAAACGAAACAGACAGATTCTCGGGCACTTGACCTCATTTGTTTTCACACTGTAATATGTTTATTAGAGGAACATTATCCCCGTCATGGGTTCGGCAACTGCGAGCCAGCCTCCTTGAAGGGGCTGTAGCCCTCCAAAAACACAGAAATTGGCATAATCTCAAAAAAATTTGCATCGAATAAAAAAAGATCATAACACCTCTGTCAAGACAATTAACCAGTTTCAAAATAATGTTTCACTCAATCCCAATTTTCATTTGGAATTTTTAAAGAGGCTGCCACCCTGACTACGGAGGTTGAACTTCACGGGTCAATTAATAGCAGTTGAACCTTCCCCTTGAAAACAAAGTCAATTTGTCCGAGCTTATTTCGCAAAAATGAGGACATATGCCCGAAGATCTGTCTGTTTCGTTTTTGTTGGGCCATCCTGTATATTGGAAATTGAAATCTTGGAAATCGTACCTGAGCTTCGTACATATCGAATCATAAGCAGTAATACCAACCATTTTCCTTGTTTGCGTACATGTGTTTCACGGCTCTATTTGCCAAAGAAATCTCTCCAAATTTTGGAAACAGGTACAAGAGTTATCAAGCTATTTACTCAATTTTTTTCAAGAATTTCTGTTACATAAAAAGTGACCATCTCTGCAGAAAAACTCTCAAATTGAAGTCGTAGCTCAGAAACACTTTGCCTGATATTTCTTGTAACCGTTTTCAAAATCTTGAGAAAACTTCTCGATGAAGAGAACCGTACACATCTCCACAGCAAAAAAAATGTATCACTGGTTGCATTCTCATATTTTGCTACTGCGCCCTTGAAACAATCGGTCAAATTATGCATGGAATCGAAGTATGCGCTCCTGCTCCAATTTTGAAGAAGTTGCTAAGGAGAATTTGCCTCGCAACTCCTGCAAAATCGGAGGATGAGCAGATACTTGATATTTATGTCATAGTACCTAGTCCAGGCGCCAGGGAAGACAATAAGGAAATAATTGTTTCCTGGCTGGAAACTAGCTTAAAACGATCTGTGTAGATTAGGTTTTGACATACTAGTTTCCCCCCTTTCGGAAATGTCGGCGTCATGTCGCCATCATCAACAAGAAGTGCACCAGTGTGGTTTTTGCCGAATATCTTTATTTTGGGTCATCTGACAGCAAAAAATGTGAGGAGTCATTTTGAAGCCTATGAAATCCCCTACAGTTTGGTTATTCAATCAATTTTCTGCGACCTATGATCTTTGAGATAAAGCTTCTGGAAGCGAGAGTCATTGTCGTGAAAGCTCCATGGCCACTTGACTGAAAAGAACTAAAATGTCGATGTGACAAAAAAAAATTCAAAATGAGATTACTCGAGGATTCTTCATGCTATAGTTGCAGTGATGATCTTAAACTCTTCCACTTGAACCGAAGATTACGAATATTGAAAAGTCAAAAACGTCACATTGTACATATACAGGGTGTACTACGGGAATCAAATCAGAACAGAGAAACTTGACATATATCTTCGATTTAGCCTATGCGAAACTCGAAGCATTTATCACGAGTCCAATATCAATATGCATTGTTCTGTAAGCTTCACTTGATACACTCAAGAACTGGTCAGCTCACAGCCTTCCTGTAAAATGTTTTGAAGGCCCTCTGAAATCATCAAACACACACAGTAGCAAGAAATGTATGTAGCAGTATATTATGTACCAAGGAAGCAAAGTAAATTTTTGATCCCTTGGGTGAAATTTGTTGCTCGAGGGCCCTTTGGGTCCAAATTCTCAAATCAAAAATTCACTTTGGTCCCTTGGTATATAATATACTGTTATATACATTCCTTGGTACTGTGAATTTTTAATATTTTGATGATTTCAGAGGGCCCTCGAAACATTTTACAGTGAAGCTGTAAGCTGACCACTTCTTTAGTGTATTAAGTGAAGCTTATAAGCAAATCCATATTGATATTGGACTCGTGTTAGGTGCTTAGAGTGTCGCATATAGGCTAAATCGAAGAAATATGTAAAATTTCTCTGATCTGATTTGATTCCCTCAGTACACCCTGTATATGTACAATGTGACGTTTTTGACTTTTCTATATTCGTAATTAACGGTTCAAGAGAAAGAGTTTTAGACCATCACTGCAACTATAGCATGAAGGATTTCCGAGAAATCTCATTTTGAAATTTTTTTGTCACATCGACATTTTAGTTTTTTGAGTCAAGTGGCCATGGAGCTTTCACGACAATGCTTCCTGCTTCCAGAAGCTCTATCTCAAAAATCATAGGTCGCAAAAAGGTCATTCAAAAACTATTCCGAAGGGAATTCCATTGGTTTCAAAATAACTTCTCACATCTTGTGATGTCAGATGACCCAAAAATCAAGATATTCGGCAAAAACCACGCTGGTGCACTTCTTGTTAATGATGGCGACATGACGCCGACATTTCCGAAAGGGGGGGAATTAGTATGTCAAATCCTAAGCCACACAGATCGTTTTAAGCTAGTTTCCAGCCAGGGAACAGTTATTTACTTATTAAGCTGATTTTTGCTCCCTGGCGCCTGGGCTATAGTCAAAGTCTACACTTCCATCAGTTAATGGCTACGTTTACACCGTGCCTTTGGTCCGCGACCTAAGCACTAAATTCGAGCAAATCTAGTCAAAATATGACGAGAACCTATATACCATTTTGCAAAGTTCGGCCTAATGGCAAAGATACAGCCCTTCAAAGTTCTTTTCTCCCATATTTCAAACAAATGTGACTCAGTAACGTTTTGACACAATTAACCTTAATTTAGCATAGACTGGCTTGTCGAAACTATCTACCGACCTGTCAAATTTTGGCAGGATCCAGTCAGTGGCGTAGGAGTTACGAGGGTCGATGATTCAGGAGCATCCGAAGAAAAGTCACTTGAGGTGACCCCCCATAATTTCTACGCTACTGGTTGGATTCTTCCAAAATTTGTCAGGTATATAGGTTTTCGTCTTATTTGAACAAGATCATCGCTGAAACACACTGTATGAACCGTGGCCAAGCCAATAGATACAGGGTGTCTCAGTGAGAAGTCCCTATCCGGATTTTCTTGAATGAATAGAAAACCCTGGGCCAAACGCCGATACAGGTCAATTTTTAACTCCTCTAGGGCCTTTTAGACCCCAAGTACAAAAATCGACCCATCTCAGTGTTTCTCTCCATCACCTTTCTATCCAAAAAATCCAAGTAAAGTTCTTTCGTTAAGAGGTTCAGAGACCCTATATGTGATCAATGATCATAAAAGTAGGTACCGTGTGGAATGAGATATTCCTAATCACTTTGAAACCTTGGGAATCTAGTGAATCTTATAGCAGTGGCGATTGATGTTTTCAACTCAACCAAGAGTCATGATCAGATCGATCTTTCGAGATTTGTGAAACTTACGGCGACTACAAGGGAGATTCAGCCGGTCATTCAAGAGCGGATTCTCGAGTACTGCTCTTGATGGCTGTTGTGTCGAAGGTGGTGATGACAAATTCGGTGACTCTGCAAGTGTAGTGTTAGAACCGACTGGCCGTGCATCAAGCGAGGGATTGCTGAGCTCTGCACTTGAAGGCTGTTGTCCCGACGGTGCTGGTGACGAGATAAGTGGCGGTGCAGGTGGAGGGTTAGAACAGCCGAAACCGTCGAGCATTGCACCAAGCCTGGGATTTTGGAGCTCTGCAGCTGATGGCTGTTGTCTCGAAGGTGGTGATGACAAAATCACTGGCTGTGCAGGCGAAGTGCCAGAACCGCCTGGCTGTGCCTCTGGCATGGTATTTCCGAGCCCCGCACTTGATTGATGTTGTCCCGAAGGTGGTGACGACTCAACAAATGGATGAGGCTCTCTGGAGGTTGACGGCTTATTCTCCGCTCCACTCGAAGAAGCCGCACTCGTTCCCGACGGCGCAGAATGGGGTCGTCGTTTGTAGGCCGTTATACGGGATTGATGAGCTACGTCCCGACACAACGCTTCGTCCACCTCGTCTTCGCTGAGTTCGCCTTCAACCTCCATTTTTGCTTGAACTTCAGCCTTCATTTTTGCATGAGCTTTCACTTCTGCTTCATACAAACTTGGTTCTGTATCCGATTGGATCTGATCGTCTTGCTGGAAAGCCGCCGAGCTCGGAGAAGAGTCTGTCAAAAGCACTGAAGTAGGTCCTGTCGAGATCGAAGCATCTGATAAACCCAGTGCTGATTGCATCGGAGTATCATCCTGCAACATTTTTGTAATGATACTAGTCAAGGTCGCATCGTAGAGAAGCGGTGCTGATGAAGGCGTTCGATTTATCTGCGGCAGAGCATCTGAAATTTTCATTGTTCAAGACTGCAGTTCCAAAATCCTATCAGATATATCATACGAGTATCAGAAGAGAAAATTGATGGTGTACTCACCTCGCACGGCCAGGCATTCTATCACGTGCCTAACCAGTGAATAGAAATTGACGTAGTTCAATTCGTTACAGAATTTACAATCATATGATCTTTGAAGACGATCGAGAGCTTGAGATTGCTTCTTCTTATGCTCTGAAAACGAGACCAATTAGGATAAAAGATAAACTTACATAATATAAAGTGAAATATTTCTTTGTTCGAAATTTTCGGGCTAGCTTTTTCTGAATATCTTCAAAATTCAACATTTTTACAAACTTACTTTGTTTACATTTTGTGTGGTCGAACAAGGACTTGTCGCCCGAAGGAAGCCCACAAAGTCCACAGGTGTTTGGACTGGGGGGACCTTTACCAGGATTGGACATCTTCTGCTGCTGTAAATTTCAGTTGTTGGCTCGGTTCTTCCTCAAATAAATCAGTGTCTGTACAAATGTAGCAACTACTCACTCTTAATGCAAAATAAAATTATAAACACCAAATGAGAGACGGCACTGAATAAAAATGTTGGATTATTATCTGATGAAAAACTGAAGCTATAGGTATAGATAAGGGAGTATTGTCAGAAATAAGATGTTTTTCTGTAGGTATATCAAAGAAATCCCACAAAAAACCGGCAGATGCAGATGGCGTGGCAGCCATAGCAGAAAACTAATGATTGTGCAGATGATTCAACATAAGTAGTTGCAATATAGGTGATTCAATTATTTTAATCAAAAGGAAGAAGGGAGGAACGCTGAAACCTCGGCTAAAACATTCACTAATTAATCTGGGTGGCCATTTCACTCCTCAATTCCTAATCTATAGACCACAAAAAATTGATATCTCTGGAAAAAACAGAATACGATCTGAAGTCAAAATGCTTTCCGAAATATTGATATACCGGGTGGGCCATAAAAAACCGTGCTCAAATTTTTTCGTATATAATACCACAAGAGCTATGAGTTTTATCGATAAAATTTTCGAACTATCTCGAAAGCTTTGTTTTCAAGAAATTCACCGAGTGTGAAATGGTCACTTTATTATCTGAAAAAAAACCCGACAGCGTAGCTGGAGGGTTTTTGTCTTTGATAATAAAGTGACCATTTGCACGAGTTGAATTGCTTCATGAAAACAAAGCTTGAGAAACAGTTCGAAAATTTTGATAAAACTCGTATAGCTCGAGTGGTATTTGCGGAGAATATTCCACAAAACGTGAAATTTATCAAAATATAAAAACGTTTTGATCCCCAATCTACCCCATATCCAAAAAAGACTTGTTTTTTTGGCGTTGTGACACCGTCATGAGGTCATGCTAATTCAATCAAGTTGCTTCGGAAATCAAGTACACTTACAATGTAACGAACAGCTAATATTTCAATTATTATTGTGCTTTTCAACGTAAAAACGTCTTCCAAAGCTTTGCCTTTCAAAAAACCAAATCACATTGGCCACAAACTTTAACCATAACCTTACAGAAGTGATGAACAGGTCCTTTTTGTGGCTGAATCTGCGATTTTGTGCCCCGCGCGGATTGCGGATGTCATTGTCAATGTGTCAGCTGTGCAGGGGGGTGGCCTAGGCTGCCTAACCTACGGCGACGTACGGTGCCGTTGTGGCAAAAATAATAATAATGCGGCAATTATAACAAACAGAAACTACACAATGGTCCATGGATAATCGTTGCAGATCAAAATTATTGTTACTTATTTGAATTAGAAACTGCCTAAATGTGGTATTTCATAAATATAGTAAACTACATCTCACCTCTAGTTGGACACAAGGGATGAGTATATATTATACCGATTGCAATACTGCCACTGTTGGGAGCGGTGTCACTGTGTGTAGGTGACGCTTGAAATGCTTATAGCAGGCACGATTCTCAGGATCTTTTTAAATCAAGTATCATGTTTCTTTATAAAAAGGAAGGCACAGTTTTATCAATAGTAATATAACAAGTGCTTGGTGTTTTTTCAGTTAAATCGTTTTAACCCGAAAACAACTGTCAATCACGAGGAAAAAGTAGACCCGATATTATCTGACTAAAATCCCGAGACGTAGTCGAGGGATTTTGTCCAAGATAATATCGGGTCTACTTTTCGAGTGATTGGTAGTTGTTTGAGGAATTTAAAACATTTAACTCGAATAAAACACAAAGCCCGAGTTAAATTTTGCAGATTATCGCCCAAATAGACTACCAGTATAAATGGTAGTTCCAATGTATCATTGTATAGTAGAACTGTCAATTTCAAAGCATGCCTTGTTGGAAAAAAAATCAAATTCAAGAGAAGGGTAAAAATGTTTATTTTTTCTTCTTTCTAATAACTGAATATACTTGTGAAGCTCACTACTGAATCAAGCTAATTCTGCTTGGCTCTAGGAGGATATAAGAATAGGGAGGGAAGGTTCGTTATAAAAAGTGAAGCCATGGAAATGTCATATCCGCCATCTTTGTACGCCCAAAATTTTTATCACTTTACCATTGAAACTGAATATTGCCACGTGTTCCCACGTCAATTTCTGCGAGCTGTCGCTCTTGCCAGTGTCAGTCTATGACGCTTGTGCTGCACCAGATCCAGCCACATCCTTCCTAAAGATGATTGTTGGATTTTACTTACTTCTACTTATTGGCATTTTCGTCACTAACTTCGTGGTAGGTGATGATAGTCCGTAGCAGTAGGGGTTCCACCAAAATAGGGGTACTATATACTAGGTACTTTTCATTGTAATTTTGCCATGGACCTTGAAGTCTACACAGGCCTCAAGATTGGCTGATGATAAGGTTTCCAGAGTAGGTACATCTTTCACTGTTCAGTGTAGATCACAGAGTGTAGATCAGGATTAGATGTATTAACAGTGCTGACCTCACAAATACGTGGTAGAATCTAGGAGGGTGGAATCGAACTGCTCATTTTCTGCTTATTATTTTTGGAATTTGCTGGCCATTCTCATCCTTGATTAACATTCTACTGAAACATCGGGCAGCCCTATGCTACAGGTAGGCATCTTCTCTTCGGCAGATTCGGCTCGCATTGATGGGATATTCTTCATACATCATATTGTATCTAGCGCACGTAGCTTCTTTCTTTCCCACACCTGGAAAAGCTGATCTATTCAGCTCTTATAGATGAAGCACCACCCAAACAAGATCCAGGCACAAAGATAAAAGATATCAGGCAGGATTCATTTAATGACAACCAAAAAAATCTCAATAACCTCAAATATTACAAAAATGTCAATTTAAATTACAAAAGTCAAAAGACCCTTGAGACTAGATGCAATAATTGGGCGTAGTTGCTACCTCATCCCTTACGTCTCTCGGCTTCATTTCCCCCCGCCCACAAGCTGGGTTATACTCCCTCCCTATTCTTATATCCTCCTAGGCTTGGCTAAATAATAACTATCTTGCCATGAGTTGTAGTTCACAACAGAGTAGTTTCACATGGACGGTAGACTGGTAGAGCTAAAAACTAAATGTCACTAACAGCTGTTGACAGCGCATGAAAGGAGAGTGCACAGTCGCGGATCAAGGAAGGGGCCTCGTTGCTGGAAACAATACTGAAACGAAGTCTAATAGGTTGTAAAATTGTATTTTAGTAAGTGGAAGACCCTTTAAACGCACCAGTACTAAAATTTCAGTCCAAACAAGTATAAATACAGTCGTTTCAATTACATATTATTCGTGGGCCCAAAAATATTTCAATCCGGTGCTATTACCTAGTGTGCATTAATCACCTCCTAGTGTGCATTAATCGATAGCTTAAACCGAGTCACGTGGGTCTCATTCGGTTGTTCTGATTGGTTGAATTGGGTATGTGGGCGATAATCAGTATAAAACTGTACGAAGGTGGTGTTTTATCAGTATAAAACTGATTTCATTGGTTCAACTCGAAGGTTTCAAACGTATTGATTGGTCAGAAGTATGTTGTGTGGAATAGTCTTTCTAAAATTTTTACTTCGCCACCGATTTCATCGAAATTTTCAGCATGGGCTAGCCAATTGGAAGGCTATTATTTTCGTATTTCAAAATGGCCGCCATATCAAAATTCAAGATGGCAGAAACAATTGAAAATAGGCCTTCTTCTGTTCTCGTTGCTTTTTATTGAAAGTTAGCAGGAAGTCAAAACCAATAATGCAAAAATATGAGGAATACACTTTTCTTGTCAATCCATGACCACAACCAATAATATCGGGTCACCTGCTGAGGAGCTATTGCGCGTGCTGAGTGAAGCCCACTTTCCGTTTTTTTTTCCATTTCCGCATAATTGATCCAAATTCAGGTATCCTGCCCGCCAATGCGCCATATGCTCATTTCTCAACCGAATTTCTAAAATTTGATATCAGTGACTAGCCAATTGGACAGGCTATATTTTTCATATGAGAAAATGACCGACACGTCAGAATCCAAGATGGCGGAAGCTACTGAAAATAGAATTTCCTTTATCCTCATTGCTTTTTAATAAAAATGTGTAGAAAGTCGAAGCCCGTTATTATGATAAAGAAATAGACTTTTTTCGACAACTCAAGACCACAACCAATCAAATCGGGTCATCTGCTGAGGAGCCATGGCGAATTGAAGCGAAGCCTACCTACCAGTTTCTCATTCCCGCATAAATGACCCAAATTTAGGAATCCTGCCCGCCATATCCTAACTTCTCAACCAATTTTTTCAAACTTGGCAAGTCAAAATTCATCAAGGTGGCGGGAGCTATTGAGAATGGGCCTTATTTGTTTTTGTTGGAATAGAAAAACGGAAAGTTGGCTTTGCTTCAACTCGTAGTTGCTCCTCAGTAAATGAGCCAATTTGATTTGGTTGCGGTCTTGAATTGTCCGGGGATGTCTATTCCATCATAATAATTATTGGTTTTGACTTTCTGCCCATTTTTAATGAGAATCCATGTGAACAAAAGGAATTCTATTCTCAACTGCTTCCGTCATCTTGGATTTTATAATAATAATGATAATAATAATAAATGGTCTTTTATTGCGGAAAAAAATACATAATTAGAACAAAATCATAGGCGGAGTCTAGCTTAGAGCTATTCTACTCAACCTGAACCCGACATTTTGACATGTCGGTAATTTTCTCATATGAAAAAAGTAGCCTGTCCAATTGGCTAACCATTGATACCGAATTTGAAGAAATCGGTTGAGAAATGAGCGTATGGCGGATTGGCGGGCAGGATACCTAAAATTGGGTCAATTATGCGGTATTGAAAAGAACGGAAAGTAGGCTTCACTTAAACTCGCAATAGCTCCTTAGCAGATGACCCGATTTTATTGGTTGTGGTCTTGAATTGACAAAAAGGGTATATTCCTTCATATTACGTTATTGGTTTTGACGTTCTGCTCACTTTTAATAAAAAGCAACGAGAACAAAAGGAGGCCTATTTTCATTTGTTTCTGCTATTAATGGCTCAACCTCTCTCACATAATCTTCTTCAACAATTTTTGTTATGAGAAACATCGTTCTTAGCTCTTCCTGTGGCGGACCGAGTCCTCCTTGTGTGGGTGGCTTCGTGGCTCCATCCTGTAGTGGAACATCGAAAATACGCTCAGGTTTAGGTTCTGTGGATTCTAATTGGTGCCGTTCAAAGCCCTGCACCTCCACCATGTCGCGTTCTAGAAGAGCTTTGGCCCCGTTACGGGCCAACTTAGACGGGATTTAGAGGTCGGTAGCTCAGTTAC
Source organism: Anaspis maculata (assembly GCA_949128115.1). NCBI lineage: Eukaryota > Metazoa > Arthropoda > Insecta > Coleoptera > Scraptiidae > Anaspis > Anaspis maculata. Next base: position 66,187,770 of record OX421966.1, on the reverse strand, counting down.
TCAAACCAGAGGGTCTCCAGATTTGATATGTATAATTGTATAATCGCTGTTGTGTCACAAATCTATCGCTCTCGACTCCCTTTCAAAGTCAAAATTCCAAGACTTCAGTCACAATTTCGAGATTCAAGTCAAAACTGAATCTCTGTCGAGACTGAGGTCAAAATTCTGATATTTGAGTCAAAATTTTAAGAATGAGGTAAAAATTTGAAGATAAAAGTCAGAATTTCAAGTTTGAAAGTCCAAGTTTCAAGATTGATGTCGAAGTCTCAAAAATAAACTCAAAATTTCGAGACCAAAGTCGACAGTTTGAAATCGAAGTCAAAATATCACGGTCAGAAGTCAAAATTTTGAGTATTATGTCGAAATTTCGAAACTGATGTAAAAATTTTAGGATCAAATACAAGAATTTATGATCTAAGTCGAAATTTTGAGGTTCAAAGTCACACTTCTGAAATTGTAGTCGAAATTTGGAGAATAAAGTCGAAATTTCAAGAAAAAAGGCAACATTTTTGAATTGAAATCGAATTTCGCGATTGAATTTGAAATTTCAAAATTGAAGTCGAAATTCCCAAGTCAACGTTAAAATTCCAAAATCGAAGTTGAAATCATGGGATGAAGTAGAAATTTTGATTTGAAAAGTGGAAACTTTGAGAGTAAAGTCAAAATTCCCAGAATAAAGTAGGAATTTTGGGACTGAAGTCAAAATTGTGGGACAAAAGTCAAACTTGTGAGCTTGAAAGTCAAAATTTTGAGACCAAAGTCGTTTGAGGTGAAAATCAGAATTTTCAAATTTAAGTCGAAATTCCAAAATCAAAGTCAATCTTTTAGGATTAAAGTCAAAATTCCAAGGCTCACAGTCAAAATTTTGGTATTGGAGTTGGAATTTGAAACTATTGTCGAAATTTTGAGATTCAAGTCAAAATTTCATGGTTAAAAATCACACTTTCAAGGTTGAAGTCGCAATTTTGAGATTGAAGTCGAAATTCTGGAACTATTACAGAAATTTCAAGTTTCAAAGTCATAATTTTCAGACTCAAGTCGAAATTTTGAGATTCAAGTCAAAATTTAAGGTTTAAAACTCGAAATTCGCGACCAAAGTCGGAATTTTGTAACGGAAGTCGTAATTTTTAAAATGAAGTCAAATTTTCAAGAAAAATGTCGGAATTTCGAAGTCAGAAATCAAAATTTTGCGATTTCAGTCAAAATTTCAAGTCTGAAGGTCAAAATTTCGAAAATGGAGTCAAAATATAAGGATTGAAATCAAAACTCTTGAAACAAAATCAAAATTCTTGAACTATGGAGTCAAAGCTTCGAAATTGAAGTCAAAAGTTTGAAATAAGTCTCATTTTTGGTTTGAAAGTCCAAAGTTTGAGATTAAAGTCGGAATTTTGAGAATGAACTCGAAATTTTACGATCAAAGTTGGAAACTTGGAATTGAAGTCAAGACATCTCGAAACTTGATATATAGATAAGAATAAGTCAAAATTTTAAGAATAATGTCAAAGTTTCGAGATTGATGTAGAAATTTTGGGAATATGGTCAAAGTTTTAGACCTCAAGTCAAAATTTCAAGGATAAAAATTACACTTTTGAAATTGGAGTTGAAATTTCAAGAGTCAAGTCGGAATATTGAGAATAAAGTCGGAATTATCAAAGAAGTCGGAATTTTGCGGTTGAATTTAAAATTCCAAAATTATAGTCAAAATTCCCAAATCAACGTCAACATTCCAAGATCGAAGTTGAAATTTCAAGATGTGTTGAATTTAAAGTGGGAATTTTGGGACTGAAGTCGAAATTGTGAGACGAAAGTCAAACTTTTGAGCTTGAAAGTCAAAATTTTGAGATCAACGTCAAAACTTGAAGTTCAAAAGTCAAAATTCTGAGACCAAAGTCGTTCGAGGTGAAAATCAGAATTTTCAAATTCAAGTCGAAATTCCAATTTTGGTATTGGAGTTGGAATTTCAAAATTATTGTCGAAATTTTGAGATTCAAGTCAAAATTTCATGGTTAAAAATCACACTTTCAAGGTTGAAGTCGCAATTTTGAGATTGAAGTCGAAATTCTGGAACTTTAACAAAAATTTCAAGTTTTAAAGTCATAATTTTCAGACTCAAGTCGAAACTTTGAGATTCAAGTCAAAATTGAAGGTTTAAAACTCGAAATTCGCGACCAAAGTTGGAATTTTGTAACGGAAGTCGTAATTTTCAAAATAAAGTCAAATTTTCAAGAAAAATGTCGGAATTGCAAAGTCAGAAATCAAAATTTTGAGATTTCAGTCAAAATTTCAAGTCTGAAGGTCAAAATTTCGAAAATGAAGTCAAAATATAAGGATTGAAATCAAAATTCTTGGAACAAAATTGAAATTCTTGAACTATGGAGTCAAAGCTTCGAGATTGAAGTCAAATGTTTGAAATAAGTCTCATTTTTGGTTTGAAAGTCCAAAGTTTGAGATTAAAGTCGGAATTCTGAGAATGAACTCGAAACTTTACGATCAAAGTCGGAAACTTGGAATTGAAGTCAAGACATCTCTGAACTTGATATATAGATAAGTCCAGATTTTGAGAATTATGTCGAAATTTCGAAACTGTTGTAGAAATTGCAAGATTAAATATAAGAGTTTATGATCTGAGTCGAAATTTTGAAATTCAAAGTCACACTTTTGAAATTGTAGTCGAAATTTGGAGAATAAAGTCGAAATTTCAAGAATAAAGGCAACATCTTTGAATTGAAATCGGAGTTTCGTGATTGAATTTGAAATTTCAAAATTATAGTCGAAATTCCCGAATCAACGTCAACATTCCAAGATCGAAGTTGAAATTTCGGAATAAAGTCAAAATTTTTATTCGGGAAGTCAAAACTTTGAGAGTAAAGTTCAAATTCCCAGAATAAAGTAGGAATTTTGGGACTGAAGTCAAAATTGTGAGACAAAAGTCAAAATTTTGAGATCAACGTCAAAACTTAAAGTTTAAAAGTCAAAATTTTGAGACTAACGTCGTTCGAGGTGGAAATCAGAATTTCCAAATTGGAGTCGGGATTCCAAAATCAAAGTCAAACCTTAAGGATCGAAGTCAAAATTCCAAGGCTCACAGTCAAAATTTTGGTATTGAAGTTGGAATTCCAAGATTATTGTCGAAATTTTGAGATTCAAGTCAAAATTCCATGATTAAAAAACACACTTCCAAGGTTGAAGTCGCAATTTCGAGATTGGAGTCGAAATTCTGAAACTATAACAAGAATTTCAAGTTTTAGAGTCAAAATTTTCAGATTCAAGTCGAACTTGTGAGATTTGAGTCAAAATTGAAGGTTTAAAATTCAAAATTCGAGACCAAAGTTGGAATTTTGTGACAAAAGTCGTAATTTTGAGAATGAAGTCAAATTTCCAAGAAAAATGTCGGAATTTCAAAGTCAGAAGTCAAACTTTTGAGATTTCAATCAGAATTTCAAGTCTGAAGGTCAAAATTTTGGAAATGAAGTCAAAATATTGAGATTTAAGTCAAAATTTTTGGAATAAAATTCAGATTCTGAAACTATAGAGTCAAAGCTTTGAGATTGAAGTCAAAAATTTGAGATAACAGTCTCATTTTTGGTTTGAAAGTCCAAAGTTTGAGATTGAAGTCGGAATTTTGAGAAATGACTCAAAATTTCAAGGTCAAAGTCGGAAATTTGAAATTGAAGTCAAGACATCTCGAAACTTGAGGTATAGATAAGAATAAGTCAGAATTCTGAGATTTATGTTGGAATTTTAAGATTGATGTGGAAATTTTGGAAATAAGGTCAAAGCTTCAGGCCTTGAGTCAAAATTTCAAAGATAAAAATCACACTTTTGAAATTAAAGTTAGAGGATTCATTTCAAAGATGAATCAAAGTATTTAGAATAAAGTCAAAATTATTGAAAAAGTCGAAAGTTTGCGATTGAAGTCGAAATTTTGAGATTAACTTGAGAATTTCAAGAATAACATTTCGAGATTGAAACTGAGATTTTGGGATACAAGTCAAAATTTTCGAGTTTGAAGTCGGAATGTTCAGTGTCACAGCCAAAATTTTGAAATTTGAGTCTTAAGTTTGAGATTGGAGTCACAATTTTGAGATTGAAATCGAAATTTCAAGACAAAAGTCGGAATGAAGTCAAAATATCAAGACTAAAGTCGACGTTCCAAGTTATTTGTTAGAATTTTATAGTTAAAAGTCAAAATTTTGAGATTTTAGTCTAAATCTAGAGTTCAAAAGTCGAAACTTTGATAAATAAGTCAAAATAGCGATTGGCTGGAAAGCTCTGAGATTAAAGTCGAAATTCTGAGATGAAGGTTAAAATTTCAAGGCAAACAGTCACACTTTTCAGGTTGTAGTCGAAATTTCGAGATTGAAGTCAACATTTCAAAAATCAAGTCAGAATTCCAAGTTTGAAATTCAAAGTTCTAGATTCAAGTCTAAATTTAGAGATTTAAGTCAAAATTTACAGATTGAGGTCGAAATTTGAGGTTGGAAATTCAAAATTTTGGGACCAGAGTCACATTTTGAAACGAAAGTCATAATTTTGAGATTAAAGTCAAAATGTTGAGTTGAAAGTCAAAATTCTAAGGTTGAAGTCAAAATTTTGCGATTGAACTCACAATTTTTGAATTTTAGTCAAAATTCCGAGTTAACAAATCAAAATTTTGAGTAATGAGCCGCAATTTTGAGATGAAAGTCAAAGATTTTGAACTTCAGTCGGAATTTTGCAATTGAAATCGGAATTTTGAGATGACCGTCAAGATTTTGAGAAAAACGACAACATTTCGAGATCGGAGTTGAAATTTCGAGATTGAGGTCAAAGTTTTCAGTTTCAAAGTTGAAAATTTCAGAAATGAAGTCGAAATTTTCAGGATAAATTCGGAATCTCGTAACTGAGGTCAAAATTTTGAGATTGAAGTCAAAATTTTGCGATTAAAGTCAAAACTTTAAGTTTTAAAGTAACAGTTCCGAGATTTAAGTCGATATTTAGGTAATAAAAGTCAAAATTTGAAGTTTAAAATTCAAAATTCTGAGACCAAAAGCAAAATTTTGCGATAAAAGTCGAAGTTCCGGGATTTTAGTCGAAATTCCGAGATTAAAGTTGAAATTCCCAGATTGAAGTCTGAATTTCATATTTAAAGTCATAAAAGTCAAAATTTCAAAATATTTTCTGATTCATCCTCCTATTTTTATTCAATGAAAAGTTTCGCCTTTTTTTCCTTGAATGTACACTTTTTGAGATTTGACTTTTCAATGGGCAAAAGCTGTCAGATGTCGAATCGCACGAGTTATGGATCAGCTAGAGGAGAGCTAGAGGAGGTCCCAAATATTGCCGCTATTTCTTCGATAGTGTCGCATCTTTCTCGTATTCTTGCCGTTGCCGCGACAGCTAGTTCATCAGCGGACAGACAGCGGTCATCAGCGATTTGTTCTCGATCGAATTACCAATTTTCGGTCGTTTGGAAACAACCCTCAACAAAAATTATCAAAAAATTGCTAATATTGTTATAAAGTGATAAATCAGATGTGCCGCTTACCAGTTTATCTTCTATCAATACTAAAATCATCTGTACTTAACCCAAAGGGATTCTAGGCACTGACTGGAGATGACCATTTCAGTGGTGATCAGTGGAAATGTTTTTCAGGAGACATTTTTTTTCAGTGAAACTATCAACTTCTGCCCAATTTATTTCTATAATATGGCCCATTAAAAAGCCAAATCTCAAAAAGCGTACATTCAAGCAAAAAAATGGCGTAACTTCTTATTAAATGAGAATAAGGGAATAAATAAAAAAATATCCGAGGAAATACATCTTTTTTCATATTTTTGGTGTTGGTATCAAAAAAAATTCTTGCCAAAACGGAGGATGACTAAACCTTTGAAAGTTTAGCACTGTTTTATCTGACACTGAAAAAGTCTATTTTTTACCTTTTCTTATACTCCTCAAAAGTTCAGTCCGATGGCCAAAGAATTGGGGTATCGACCAGTCCAAACAGATCCAAAATCGCCCTAGTACAAAGAATACGGTCAAGTTTCGAAAATTGATGAAAATATCGACATTAACCGTAAATTAAAATACTGGGCCTAAAGAGTGCAAAAAGATTTTTTGATGTACTCAATTTAAGAAATTCCAAAAAAGCGGCATTGTCTTGCCCAAAGTGGAAATTACTATACCTGATCTCTCTTTTGGCATGATTGCTGGCGTATGATTTAGATACTTACTACGTTAAGCTAAATCGATTTTTTTTCAAACTTAGTGGAGCGAAATCGGCCTGAAAAGTCGTCGTTTTTTTTTCAAGGTATAACAGCACCAAACCTTATAGGTTTCATATAGAATCAAATTTCACGTATGTATGGCGATTTTGGGAATGATCTTGTGGTAGGGACCTTTTTTATGGGCAAAAAACTTCAAAAATTGAAAATGAGCTGTTCAGCATTCACAACGTTATATCTCTGGATCTAGTTGGGCTATCGGTCTGTTCTTTTTTTTAAATAAAAGTACATAGAAAAACCTTCCCAATGGTACATCATTGACTGAAAATTATTGTTCATGAACGTGTTTATTGAACAATGAACATTATATTGACCGAGAATGCAGTCCCTTTTTGACCATGCGAAGAACTTTTTTCCTCGTAGGAATTTCTAGATACAACCTGCGAGAAAAATCGAGCCAAAACATTAAGGAAAATTTTAAAGGAAGTTTCATCCATCTAGGCCGTATAGTTTGTCAGTTATGATTTTTTTTCTGGCGCATTGAGTTGGAACGTCGCCTGGCGTGTGCTTGCATACAGTAAATCGCCGCATAACAAACAGTGAACGCGGCACGGCGCGGCGATTTACTGTATGCAAACACACGCCGGGCGACGTTCCAACTCAATGCGCCAGAAAAAAATTCATAACTGACAAACTATACGGCCTAGATCAATGAAACTTTCTTTAAAATTTTCTCCGATATTTCGGCTTCATTTTTCTCGCAGGTTGTATCTAAAAATTCCTACGAGGAAAGAAGTTCTTCGCATGGTCAAAAAGGGACTGCATTTTTGGTCAATATAGTGTTTATTGTTCTATAAACACGTTCGTGAACAATTATCTTCAGTAAGTGATGTACCATTGAAAAGGGTTTTCCATGTACTTTTATTTAAAAAAAAGAACAGACCGATAGCTCAACTGGATCCAGAAATATAACGTTGTGAATGCTGAACAGCTCATTTTCAATTTTTGAGGTTTTTTGCCCATAAAAAAGGTCCCTACCACAAGATCATTCCCAAAATCACCATACATACGTGGAATTTGATTCTCTATAAAACCTATAAGGTTTGGTGCTGTTATACCTTCAAAAAAAAAACGACGACTTTTCAGGCCGATTTCGCTCCACTAACTGAATTGATATCGATGTCTGAGAAGTTACGCTCGTTACCATAATCGTAGAATATTCTTTATTGATTTCCAGTTTCCATTCATTAAAAACCCGAGTTAAAAACATAAAACATGAAAAGCCTTATTGTAATAAGCTGTACAGTTCAATAATCCAGGTTGAAAAATCTGCTTGGATATTATTTTCTACATTTTTTTTTATCAAGTTATAACCTAGGTATCTACATCAACTTTACGTTAGCAAGATTCTTGTTAAGTAGGTGCCTACCTAACCTCACCCAAAAAATCTTGTATAGGTAGGTGGGTACCTATTTCTATTTCTGTTATGCTCTTCTTGAAGTGGATCTGGAATGATTGCTGAAAAAGTGAAACAAATAAATATCAAAACGAGACGACAAAAATTGTACTGCAGGTAGGCACCTATGTTCGCTGATTTTGGAAATTTTCATTCGTTTGAAAGCCCTCCTTACACCTACCACAAAACCTTGATTTGGGTTGAAAATAGTGTTTGGCTGTGTGCTTCTTCGCTTTGGAGGGTCTCAAATTCTGTTCGCAAAATCTACAGTAGCCGTAGGTCGCAAGCAAGAATCTGGTACCGTAAAAATCTAGAAAAGTCGCATTTTTGCAAAGATCAAAATGAGAAGGAATGCAGGACAAACAGCTACAAGAATGTGTGAATGGATAAAATACGTACTTCTATGTCTGAGTCTGATATGTTGATTTTTCAACTTCACGGTAGAAAACTGTCGCTTGCAAAATCTACAGCGAAATGTGTTTCGTGTTTCTGAAAGCAGTTGCAGTTCTCTTCTTTGCTGCTCTTGCCTATCCTGCGTTTCTTCCTGTTCATTTTCTTTCTTTTGCTTGTCTACCGATGATTCTGGTGCGATTACTTCTATTTCTGTGTCTCCATGCTGTTGCTTTTCTTCTTGTTTGATCGATTTATTATACCTTTTTCTCAACTTCTTCGCTAAATAAAGCACCGTTATGACACCTATCACAATCAATATTTTGATTGACATGGTGATGATTGAGCAGGTGGAATAATTAATTATTATGAATCGAAAACAAGCATGACTAAGCGACTGATAGTTTCATGAATTAAGTACCTATGAGTACATAGGTACCTACTTTAGATAGCTCACCTGCTGATTATTTACTTTTTCCGTTATTTGCCATCTCTTTTTTATGAGCGAATTTGTACAAATCTCAATACAAGAAACTAACTGATAAGAGACTTGTCCGTACATCACTGGAACCATCAACTACTGGCATTTTACAAAATCTAAACGTATTTTTTTGTTTTTTTTTCAGGCACTACGCTTTCATTTCTACAAGCTAAACTGCGCAACAGTCAATGTGTCCACCTCGAAAATTTTACCTTTTTTGAAAATTGTATAATTTTTGAATGCCACCGGTGATTCTAATAGTGCAAGCGATACACACCTAAAAACACATCGATATTGCATTTTGGAGTGCAGTAACGAGATTTGGTATGGGCATACTTTATACCAAGACAAGCGATTTGACCTGCAGCACTCGGTATTTTGTCCCTTAGGGGGCCAATGGGGGCCCTCCAAATTTTCAAGATGCAAGAACTTTCACATGACGATCATTGAGTATCGTCAGGTATGTCATAAGTGAAGCTTACGGGTCTATTGAAAATATTTTCATCAATTGTCGTTGTGTCCGATTCATTCTTCACACTTTAAAAAAAATTTCTTTGGCAGAGGTCAAAAAAAATGTTTTTATTTTTTCTTCTATGCAAGGAGACGATAAATTCATATGTTCTGTTGCGTTCCCAACTAAATCGCATTCCCTGAACCTAATTATGAAGAAATTTTTCTTGTAATGGTATTTTTCAAAGAAGTGGTGACCTCTTCAGTACCTCTTTTCCAAGAGCATTTCTTTCTATGTCCCCACTGGATATCACTCGTAATTTTTGCAGGAATGGAGACCTCGAACTCTTTTCCTGGTGGTTGCGAAGCAACATGACTCTAAAACGCCCAAGAGAGCCAAAAAAAAAAAATTCTGCTGGGCCGTCCAACTTACGATATTTTGATTTTATAGTAGGAGAGACGTGGACCAGTATTCAATCCAGGCTGCAGGCACAGGCGATTTGTTTTCAACAGAAAATATTCTTCCATGCCGTGTTTTATTGCAGTACAACAAAACGCAGAGTCGTTAGGTGTAAGTAGGTATATTTTCCGGTAGAACTTATTCGCCTAGACTAGATCTTATTTATTTGCGCGTCTCCCCTACTACAAAATCAACATGCCAAAAATTTGACGGCCCAGCAAAAAAAAAGTTTTAGGGCTCTCTTGTATGTTTTGAAGCTATGTTGCATGGAAATTACTAAGAAAAGAGTTCAAGCTTCTCATATCAGCGAAAATTGACAGTCTTATCCACTAGGAACATTGAAAAAAATGCTGTTGGAAAAAGTGTACTGAAAAGGTCACCTCTTCTTGGAAAAATGATATTGCGAAAAAATTGTCTTCATATTTGGGCTTACGGAACGCGATTTAGTTGGGAACGCAACAAAACATATGAATCTATCGTTTCCTTGCACAGCAGAAAAAATAAAAACAGTTTTTTTGACCTCTGCGAAAGAATTTTTTTTTCAAATGTGAAGAATGAATTGGACACGACGACATTTGATGAAAACATTTTCAATAGACCCGTAAGCTTCACTTATGACATACATGACGATACCCAATGATCATTTTGCGGAAGTTCTTGCATCTTGAAAATTTGGAGGGCCCCCAATGGCCCCCTAAGGGACGAAATATCGAATGCTGCGGATCAAATCGCTTGTCTTGGTATAAAGTACGCCCATGCAAAATCTCGTTACTGCACTCCAAAATGCGGTATGCTTTTGCGTACCGCTCCCACTATAATACGGTTTGCTTTGTTCGAAAAGCTGATTCTTCGTTTATCTGAAGGATTGACCCCGAACATTTAGCAACTTCAAATGAAGCTCCTACAGGGTGATATGTGAACCGGTGCAAAATTACTCTGCAGTCAAGAGGTCCCCGTTTGTGAAAAAAATCAATTCTTTCCGAAAAACGTTGGAAAAATTCACCTAAATGATTTTTCCATCAACCGTTGTGTTCTACATATCGCTCGGGGTCAATTGGAAAGAATGTGGGAAGTTGTGGAAAATTGAATTTTCACTTTTCCCGCGGAACATCCAAAAAACGAACAAATAATATTCGATTGTCAGAAATGAAGTTACTGAACTGGTTATTTTATTTTTGTTGGAGTGAGATCCCACTTTCTCATTAAAAAAATGATAGGTACTCCAAGTGAAGAGTAAATTTCTTATTTGGAAGAAAGAGAATGCTTGAGTCAAAAATTCAAAAATTGACTGTGTATCTGGTAAGTCTAAGAAGAAGGATGATACTCGAGTCAGAAATAACCTCCTCAACTGACGGGTCTGAAAGAAGAAGATTGCTCGAGTCAAAATTAGACTCTATCTATGCAATGAGTTCAAAAGGAAAAATGATACTTGAGTCCAAAATCAGTTCTTGATCTGGTAGGTCTGGGAAGAAGGATGATGCTTTAGTCGAAAATCAACTCCATATCTAGTAGGCCTGAGGATACTTGATTCAAAAAATAGACGCCTTATACGAGTAGTGGGTCTAAAAAGAAGGATGATACTTGGGTAAAAAATATCCTTCTTATTTGGTGGGTCTGAGAAGAAGGATGATACCTCGGATGATACTCAAGTCAAAAATCGGTTTCTTATCTAATGGCTCCGAAAATAATGACACTTGAGTTAAGCCGCATCCACATAGGATTAGTGCAGTGGCAACGGTATGGTAAAAAAGCTAAACTATAGGTTTTTGCATTGAGCGTTCACATAGACTTACGGTAAGAAACGAGTGGCAGTGGGAGTGCAGTTGGGATGGCGGAAGTTTGAAGTTTTCTGGCATTCCGCACTGCCCTTGCCAATTTTCTTGCCATCGCCAATCACAATTCACGATTCCCTTGCTAAGCTATTATTGCGGCGTGATGACTTGACTGATGATGCGAATCTGCTACTGTGAGATGAAAATTTTAGACGTTAACAAGAAAGAACCGTGTTTTGACGGTTGTTGCGTCAGGGTCAGATCCGCAGGTCACGTGTCAAGTTGCTAGTTCCGCACTAATTCTATGTGAACGCTCGTGGTAAGATTGGTTTATTACCTACGCAGTCCCCCTGCAGTCCAACTGCACTAATCTTATGTAGATGCGGCTTTAAAAATACACTTCTCATTTTGTGGGTTTGGAAAAAAAGAGGATGCTTGAGTCAAAAATTCAGAAACTGACTGTGTATCCGGTGGTGATTACCACCTAATTACTAGACTTGAGTCAAAAAAGGAGGACGATACTCTAATCAAAAATCAACTCTCCAACTGGTGGGTCTAAAATAAGGAAGGTAAGCGAAAAATCATTTCCTCATCAGGTTTGTCTGAAAAGAAGGAAGATACTTGAGTGAAAATTAGGTTCTTATCTGATCTGGTTATCGAATATACTTTTGGCGCTGAACAGCGACCATGCTCGGAATCGCACCGGTACGGAATCGACTCGGAAATCGAGCATATCAATCTAAAATGTAGGTACCTATGGCCCAAGACTCTAAACGCTACAGTCCTGTCGGTGAATCGGCGATTCGGTGGAATGTCCAGTCGGCAAAACGGCGAGTCGGTGAAATGTCCTGTCGGCGAATCGGTGATCAGGTGAGTTGGGTGTCGGTGGAATGTCCAGTCGGTGGGTTGATTGTCGGTGGAATGTCCGTATTCCAATGGAACCCCTTGACCCTTCATAACTTCAAAAATAAAATACAAGACATTTGAAAAAAAAAATTGGACCTCATGAAGGATTCCATAATACAGGGTGGTGAAAATTTCGATGCTCACCATTGATATCTTGGAAACGGTAAGAGATACGAGGTCGGTTGAATTAGAAAAAAGTTGAGCATTTTTGTGGCGATTGAAAATCTGAAAAGAAACTCAAATATCATGATTGGTTCACGATTTATCACGGAAAAACTGAAAATTTTGATTTCAGAAATTATTTATCATCTTTCCAACCATTTGAGCTATTTCAATTAAACTTGGTAGTTTCATGTTTTTGATCACTCCGAGTCGATCAACGTTGACAAAAATTTTCCAGGCCCTCTACATGTCAAATTATGAAAGTCAACTTTTGTTTTTGTCATGGCCGCTATGTTGGATTTTCGCACTAATAGATGGAGAAAAAAATTAGCTTTCCGAATTAGTAACCAACATGTTCGTTTTATGACATTTTTAGCGTCAAATTTTGGAATTTTCGTAAATATGGACAAATTCGGGAATGCTTTGAAAAACAATTGAAATATTATCGATAGCAACAACAAAAATAGACAGATCTTGATAACTCGCCAAATACAGCGCGGTCTGATTGGTTGGTATCCGCCGTTGCTATGGTAACGGCACTAACGGCACTAACGGCACTGACGGCGGTCTCAGCCCCAACTTGGTATCGAGCCGTAACTTCTTAATCGTGTTTTGTGCTTGTTTGTACCGAGAGTTCATAAATTAAATGAGTCAAGGGTGCCTGTGAATTCAAAAACGTCTGTCGAAGCTAGGGTAACCCTACTCCTTTTGTAATAAATTTGTCAAACTTCAACAAGAACGATTATGCTAGTTCCGACGACGTTATTGAACTCACAGACACCCTTAACCCATTCAATTTATGAACTACCGGTACAAACAAGCACAAAACACGATTAAGAAGTTAGATACGTCAATTGGACACCATCTGTCACTTTTTTGTTGTTGCTATTGATAATATTTCAATTGTTTATCTAAGCATTCCCGATTTTGTCAATAATTTACGAAAATGTCACGCTATGCTATGCTATGCACGGACACATTACACAATGTTAGTGACCAGTCGGATGTCATTTGAACTCTACCTACAGGATTACAGGAGAAATCTTGATTTTGGACCTGGTGCTTGAAGTGATGATTTTATTGAAAAAATAAAACATTTACCTCAAGGGTTATAATTGTATAAAATATATATTAGTATAGCGCTTAAGCCATGCTTTTAGCTGAAACTGACATTATACTCAGCTCTGTTGAAAAAAGCAAAGAAGCTTACATTTTTATAATAGGAAAACAGTTAACACTACACATTAAAATGAAAGAATGTAAGCCCTACATCATAGAACCAAAAGTCTATCAACCATGTAGGTATGTCTGAAATACTTGAACCTATTCGTGTAAAATATTTTCAAATGTGTTATTCTGGATCAAGTTGTGGCTACTCATCTTCCGAGACTGGAAATAATGCAAATTGAGCAAAAATCAAGTTCATATAAGCAATATAGGTCATTGATGTAGATACGTACGTTATTTACCTATGGCCCTTCATGTGTGCCCTAAGCTCTTTTCTCGTGTCAAAAAATGCATTACATTCGTCGCATCTCATTTTGTTCTCGCGAAAATGCTCCCGTTCGTGCTTTTCCATGAACTCAGCACTGACGAACTGTTTCTTGCAAAATCTGCACTTGTATGCTGGAAAAACAGAGAAAGCAACCACTTGAGGACAAAAAATAGTAAGTACGTACCTACTTATAGCAGAAAGCGAAAACTATGTACCTAAACAAATCAGAATAATTATCTTCGCGTGATCGTTTCATTTGATGTGTGATGTAACAAGAACAAGATATATATTCAGAATTTAAATTACAACACTTATTGATTTTGTTATTCATGAAGGTGTATCACGGTTGACATTTGTCAAAAATTGTACAAAATTCACAAAAAAAAACGTGGGTGCGTGACCATAGTCACCCTCGGAAGAAGTGAAACTTCTATAGATATGAGTCAATCAGCAAACAACGTTCGAAGAGGTGTTCTTTTCGTACTCCCGCTCCGCTCCCTCACGGTTTGTATCATCTTGTTTTTCCTATCATCAATCTTATTATTATAAGAGAAATACACGTTGTCCAATAAATCCAAGAGTTTTAAACACTGATATTCTTCATGGACGAGAGAAAAAACGAAACTTATTATTATAATTATTATTATGAGTCACTCAAAGGGCAGAATACTTTCGACATGATTTTTCCAGGATTAGACTTCTTTTGTTTCCTTTCTCGCTGCGCTCGGCGCTTAAACTCCCATTCTCCGTCACATGAAGTCTCACTCATACCCCTGATACAATAAATATCTATTTTCATTGATAATATTCTCCACAAATAATTATGCGAATGTGACATCGTGACGGATTTTCTTACTGTACGATTTTCCCCATTATATTACAGCACGGTGGAAACTGTGTTCTGGCAGGCACAGCTTGGAAATCTAATAATCTCCACAAAGTATAAGAATGTCGTTTGGAAAACTCGATCCGGTACTAATTTTGATTGGAAAAATATAGAATACATAGGTATTTACATAGGTATGTGGGTAGGTATCTCGTGGATGTGATTTAAGGTAACTACGTGGTTCTAGAGTTCGTACGATATTATCTTCTCCAATCAAAATAAGGCCGTAGGTTGAATTGAAATACTGACAGAATTGATATGAGTATTTACAGTTATGTGCTCGCCACCGTACTTATATTCAGAATGTCGCTTTTAATTGAGGTGGAATCAAACCATTCAAAAAAATAACGAAGAATATTGTCAAAAACCAATTTCCAAACATAAAAATTTGACTATCAAATCAGTATGATATCATCGCTATACAACCAGCTGACATCTAGAACATTAAGCAACTGTTTCAGCCTCAATTGTCAAAAATTCTTTTTCCCCTCTGGGCTTTAATCATCCATCCCTGCTTTCCTGCTTAATAGGTAGATATACGTAGGTACCTGGAAGTTGTGTTTACATTTGGGTGTGCGGCATTCGATTTAATTTTTGAATTGTAAACGTCCGTTGAGAAGTATAACCAGGGCCGGGCCTGGCCTATTTGCCGCCTGTGTGCCACCGAAAAATTGCCGCCCCCCTCACCGGCAGTGGAGATCCCCTCCAAATGCGGGAAAGAAAAGAATCCTTCGAAATTCAACTCAATTATTATATTACCGCTCCTATGACTTGCCGCCTGCCATACCCGCCTGCGCGCCGGAAAGCACTGCACGTCTGCTAGGCCCGGTCCTGAATATACCTCCGTATCCCTATAATAAAAAATTAAATACATCCGCTTGAATCTATTCAAGCCAAGTCGAGAACCATTCCTGTCGGGCCAACAGTACGACAACACGAATAGCAGTCCAGTGTCGGTGATTAGTAAAAAAATAGAACCGAACGCGGCGAACGCCGCAACAGCTTATTCTTCCATTTCCTGGGACGACGCTGGTCGCCCCAAGGTCAGACAAGACAACGTTACAGGCGTTCGTTACAACCACTGATGCTATGAACCAATTTCACTCCCATGTGTGGTTCTGCGTAAGTGGTGTGTTGTGATCTAGGCGCGAGAATAGAAGTTTCACTCCAAAAACTTGAGTTGTTTCTCATCTATCGAATCGGTTACAAAAAATGTTGTTTGACACCCGACCGCTATGCCATTTCGGGCCCTCAGACATTTTTCGGCTGCGTCTCATGCTCAGCAAACAGAACGAACGGAAACGGTATGCTTGCAGACACTTGCTCATGTTTTTATCTGTATAATACACCTGGAAAATTATTGGAGATTCCTCCATAACAAGATGTTAAATAATCATTTTAGGTAAACGTGTTGTGTGCGTTCGAGGCACGGTTTAGTTCGCTCACGTCTCACTAGGTGGCCCTTGTGTCGACGAAAACTGTCACTCACTGCCGACTGAAAACTGATTTTTATACTTGGAAGCACTTCAGAATACAGGAAAACTTTTTGCAACGTTAGACACTAGGCGCGGCAGGCTGCAAAATAACTGAATACATGGTTGGCGGTTTGGTTGACAGCAGCGAAAAGTGGCAGCTCTCATCGATCCAAGGGCCACCTAGTGAGACGTGCGCAAACTGAACTGTGCCTCAAACGCGCACAACACGTTTACATAAAATAATTATTCAAACGTTTTGTTATGGAGAGATCTTCAATAAGTGATTTTTCAGGTATATACTGCAAGCATACGTTTCCGTCAAAATGACGTAAAATTTAGATGAGAGCATGAGGCATTAGCATCGATTCATGTAGGGAAAGTGGCGGTTGTCAGGGTACTCTATTTGGCGTCATCTCCCTCCAAAGTCACCACCTCGTGACGTCATGTGACGATACCCTATTGCTCCATAGTGGCAAAACGGAATGATTTCTTGTATATTTGGTTGTCTACACCCCTCGCTACACCCCTAGCCAAACCTTTCAACTCCTGGTCCGCTATTCTTCAATCGTGTCAGAAACTCACACGGGTGAGATACAACCCACTCGTGTTACAAAATCACATGCCAGTCCGAAACACGTATTCTTGAAGTGTGGGAGAAATGACCGATTCGGTTCCTTTCGCAGTTGTCCGTTTCCCGTAACTTGTTCCGAACCCTCACCCGAAGCTGCTGCCCGCCACGCCAGTGATGACACTTCACGCCGTATAATGGTGCAACCCGTGTGAGTTTTCACGTCTACTCTAAAGTAGGCGAGAACCATTCTCACATGGTTTTAGGCAACTCTCGCTACGTTGATGTATCGCGGATTGCATAAAACTCCCAGGGACTTTTCTCACGATTCAAGAATAGCGGCCCTGAGCATAAAATCAGGGTCCCCCACTGTCCCATATTTAGCAGCCCACGGCGAAATCAGCCCACAGCTCAAACGTCTCACCGGAAAAAAGTCCACGACTCATCTATCCCCGAGTTCTACCACTGCGAAGACATCCACTCCTGAAACGATTCATCGGGAAAAAGGAAAAAGGTCCACCACGCATTCATCCACTGTCAGGTGACTTCGCCTATAGACATTGCAAAACTAGATGAAGTTGAGTGTATGTTTGGTTGCATAATTATCATACTCAGGTATTTCGATCGCAACAAATCGCAGCCCACTAGAATCATGTAGAAATCAGATGGCCTATACCTCTTCGCATCTTCAAACTTTCCACTGATCACTGTTAAAAAAAGAGCAATTGAGGTCTCCAATTTTTCGTTGTCTCTCTTCACTGTGACGTCATGCGTATAAAAGACGGTTAATCGAGGTCATTGGGCGCTTCCCAATAAGGCGTATTTTAGTGTGTGGTAAATTGTGTTATGTTATTTTGTTGTATTTGACTATTTGTACTTATTTCTATTTTGACAGCCATGTACATTTTGATGGTGAAAATATATTATGATTATGATTATGATTATAAGGGCACAATTCGGCACATATGAACACAATTTGACACAGCTAGCGTTCCAATAGCAGTAATAGCACCACATGTCGACACAATCGAAACATTGGCGAGGCTGAGTTTAGAATTGAGCTGGCAAGTGCACTTTGACATTGTGTATCCGTCTTGTCGTAGTTATTGGAAAGCGCCCTATGTTTCTTGAGATTTCGTTTCTGACAATGGGAAATTTTTCGAATCTGACAAGCGCTCTGTCGTGTATTTATTTGATTTAAGCATGGATTTCATGATTTCACTTGTTCTTACCCTCGTTCTTACCAATAAGTGTGTTATAATGTAGTGGAAAACTGAGAACATACTTACAGAAATGGTTCAAGGGTGTTGTGTCGCTCTATACGAGTGCGAGAATAAGACGAATACACCTGGCATAACCATGCACCGGTTCACGAAAGACCCTAACTTGATGGAAGTGTGGCTGCACCAGCACCAGCAGGGATCACGCTGCACCAGACACGTGCATCTTACTACGAAAAAACTCTATTACTTCGTCCATTAAGAACTCCTTTATGGGCTCTAGTGACTTTTCCCACATGATAATGGGAACAGTATAGCTAACCGATTCAAAATTCCCGCAAAAGTCAGAAACGAAACGTCCAAACGTCATAAACGTCAAAACGTCAAAGGTGACCTCGAAAAACTATCTATTTTCTATCTCCTAAAATTGGAAAGGTCAATTGTCAAGTAATGTATGCATATGCAGCCCAACATACATTCAATTATTACTATTACTACAATTACTAACATTAGTGAAAGAATACCTACTCACTTATATACCATTTATTGTTCTGTTTATACTTAATAGGTAGCTTGGGTAGGAGAGCTTTCGTTTCGCGAGGCGTTTTGCTTGGACGCGGAGGAAATAGCACTGGAAGCTGAAAATAGCAGAATATAAATCAAAACAAAAAGATCAAAGTGACTGCAAACTCAGAAAGTCACATGTTTTGAAGTCGATTATTTTCAGAGAGGTAATGAATCATCAAAACCAAACTCTTGTGGGATTGCTGGATGCGACAGGAGAAGTGAGCTGGTACAATCAGTTTGGTTCTTCTATCCCCCGTCGCCATCGCAGATGATGGTACGATAACCGTTCCAAAAATTTCGATTTGTATTGCTTTTTCAACACATATAGTGTCTATTGTTTTTTTTCTCTCAAATTATTTCTAATATTCTACTCAACAAGAAAATGATCATTACGGATTTCGGAGCGTCACTTGAAAATCTGGTTCGTCGTAATCAATAAGCAAAGCCATTCAATATTTAATAAAAGAAAAGTCAAATGATTCAATCTAATTCAAAATGTTGAAAACTGAGTAGCATCGGTCGTACGGTTTTCGGGAAAGTTCCAATTTTAATTTTGAATTGGGAAAAAACACCCATAAATCAACTTCCTACCAACCAATTTTTCCAGTCACATCAGAAACCTGATTATTTGCATTGAAACTAAAGAATCACCTTTTGTGCTGGATCAGTTCTTTGAGATGTGTCTTCCGCTTCATCCGCTACAGGTTTCCGCTTTTCTTCACTCTTGGATAGAGGTCCTCCCTCACAAAAATGAAGAAGATCTAAGGCTGCTTCTAGATCTTTCGCAGACGTACGTTTGTCCCTCCTAATGATTTTCATGGTCGCGCTTTCATTACCCTTCACTTTGTTATCTTCCCATTTTCTTTCCTCGCTGTTTTCTTTTTGTTCTGCTCGTTCTCTTCTCTTGTTTATTGCATTTTGATTGCGAGATTCTTAAAATGTATATAGGTGTGAGTAGGTATGTACTATTGTATTTCAATTGACCATTACACAATAATACAAATATTGTAAAACTAGTGTTACCTCGAGTGTTACAATGACGACTATTGTAATACGAGTAGACGAGTTCGAGAGTTTACTTGATGAAGTGCAGAATGATAGAGGTGAGCAATGTACGAGTATTACAAAAAGGAATTGTAACACGTGCTCTTTATGCTACTCACTCTATTTCACCTTGATTCACTTAATGAAAATGAGAAAATGTAGATACACACTGATTTTTGAAATGCACCAAGTACTTGTAACAATAATGACAGCCAAAACAGTGGCGCAAGGTGCTTTATTTTCAGTTATATAAAATAGCAAAAAGCACGTTTGTCACACTGATGTTTTTCGACAAAAACAGTGCTACAAAGTAGTCATAGTATAACCGAAATAGACAAACTATTTTTGTTTTGAAAATTGTGGGGAGATTATCAAATTTAGGTAGGAACCTGAGTGGCACAATTTCAGACTCACCATTTGCATCTTGATTCGCCATTACTGGGATTAGATTTGGGCATGTAGCCCTGTGTTGAAAGCTACGACAATGACCATCCGGATCCAGTGGTGATAAAGCTCCACACTTCCTACATTGGAAAGCACGTTTCCATATTCCCGGAGGTGCCATATCAAAAAAATTGTAGGTCAAAATGTCAATAGAGTCTTATAGGGAAATTATTGCACGAGTTAATAATAATGAGACGAACAACACTCCTGAACTGAACAAAAAAACAGAGTGATAGTGTTGTGGAGCAGCAAAAAAAGGTGCGTTCTAGCCCAGGCAAAACAGGTTTTAACCCGGAATAAATTGAGGAAAATCTAAGAATTTGAGGATCCCAATTTGATGGGGAACAACATACTAAAAGTCCCCATCTGTCCGAGGCTTGGCATTTTTTCTGTTGGAGGTCAAAGGTACAAAAAGTTACCATTTTTGAAATCGTTCCCTTTTCATACTTTTTTCATTGGACCTTATATTTTCAAGGTCGAGGAAGCCAACAAAATAAGTTTCCAGAAAGTGTGATGCACCAGTGGCGTACTAGACGATTGCAAAGGGGCCGAGGTGCCATTTTTGACAAAGTTTCATGGTAAACCGTGACTAACATCTTTTTTGACATATTTGGTATCATTTCTAATTAAATTGCACTCTCTGATTCCAAAAATTAGCATGAAATTTTGATAGCGACGTGTTTAAACCGGCTTCAACAGAAAAAAACATAATTTTTTGACCCTCAAATTTGATGTTTTGTAGCTCCGGTTCTATCAGTGTCCAATGTATTCCCAATCATGATTCTGATTTGGACAGTTAGTTTGAACTATTTCACACCCAAATATCATTTTCTGATTTCTTTTCTTGTTTTTACAAAGTCACGAAGTTATTTTGTTTCTTGAGATGTACCATGTCAAAGCTTGACTTGATGAAACGTGCTGTTTCACAGGAAAAATCAGGCTGCGATCAGAATGTAGCTTTTATTTGGTTCTTTATCCATTTCAAAGTATGAAAATAGTTTTCTCTATCGAACAAAACGGAAAAAACTAAAATCGGAGCCGTATTTCAGTCATGACCTAATTTTTCCTGCGACAATGCGAGCTTTCGAAATTAAATTTCTACATGATGCACGTTTTGCAACAAAACTACCGTGTGACTTTGTAACAGCGATAGAAACTTCTAGTCATGGAATTCATCCATTAAATAGTTCAATTGAACAATTAATGTCAAAATTGTGATCATGGGTGTTTTGAACCACGATGGAAATGGAGCTACAAAGCGACCAATTTATAGATCGAAACTTCGCGTTTCTTTGCGGAATTCATTCCGCATTGTCGGAAGGAAAACGATGTCATGACTAAAATACGTCTCCAATTTTTGTTCAGCTCATCTTGTTTGTTAGCGAGAACTATGTTCATGCCATAAAATGATTGAAGTATCAATTCAAAGCTACATTCTGATCGGAGCCTAATTTTTCTTGTGAAATAGCACGTTTCGTCAAATCAAGCTTTGGCATGATATATCTCAAGAAACAAAATCACTCCGCGACTTTTTGGAAACAGGAAAAAAAATCAGCGAATGATATTTGTGTGTAGAATAGCTCAAACCAACTGTTCAAATCGAAATCTAAGTTAGAAATACATTGGACATTGATGGAACTAGAGCTACAAAGCATCAAATTTGAGGGTAAGAAAATCATGTTTCTTTCTAATATAACTGGTTTGAACACGTCCCTATCAGAATTTCACACCTAGTTGTGGAATCGAAATGTGCGATTTGATAAGAAATGATACCAAACATGTCAAAAAAAGCTGTCAGTCACGGTTTACCATACGACTCTATGAAAAATCGCACCTCGGCCACTTCGCAGTCGTCTGGTACCCCACTGGTGCATTACACTTTCTGGTAATCATTGCACTGGGTTCCTCGACCTTGAAAATATGGATTTTAATGGAAAAATCGCCAAAAAAAGACTAACTTTGAAAATGGTAACTTCTTGTACCTTCGACCTCCCACAGAAAAAATGCCAAGCCTCGGACAGATGGGGACTTTTAGTATGTTGTTCCCCATCAAATTCTGAAGGGATCCTCAAATTTTCAGATTTTCCCTAATTTATTCCGGGTCTTATCAAAATTTTGCATTACTTCCCTGGGCTATTTCTTTTCACACACATCGGAAGAATCTAGAGGACAAGCAAATTCAGACGATTTCCAAAATCATGCCCGCCCAACGCCAAAAAAAGAGAAAAAGATAATTTTATCTACAACTATACTGACGGACACAATTAAAGGGACACTTTTCTGGAGTTTTCCTACAGAAAAACCACTCTGCAGATTTCTTCTGAATTTTTCATGAGGGAAGCTCGAAGGGTAATCTACAAGTCTTCAAACTCACGGGTTTGTGAACCTCATCACATCAGGGTGACCTGGCTGAGATTGTAGCAATGTGCCAGAATCGTTTCTGGAAAAATTTCGTTGGCAAAAGGGAAGTGTCAAAAGAAACAAAAATGACTATATACAAGACGGTGTACAGACCAGTATTGATTTTTGGATGCGAGACATGGTTACTGACAAAGGAACAAAACAGCAGGATACAAGCGATAGAGATAAAGTTTCTGAGAAGGGTAGGAGTACCTAGTGACGAGAATGGACATGATCAGAAATCGAGCGATAAGAAATGAACTGATGAAAATTTGAATGGGTGCTGGACAACATTGAAACAATACAGCTGAATTGGTATAAACACAATCATGCTGCGGATAAACAAAGACAGGCAAGTGAGACGAGTATGGAGGGCAAGAGTCAGAAGCGGAAGGGTTAGAGGAAGACCGTCAACAAGAAGCTGGGATGACATGATAGAGAAAATGCTGGAGAGAAAAAATGTAGCAAGAATGTAGCGGAAGAACTGAAGAACGGTTTTCTGACATGAATTGATATACCTAAAGTATCAAACAGACTGAATGATTGAACTTGCAAGCGTTCTGGTGACACGCCAGTTGTACTCTGGAAGTCTTCGTCATCGGAATCAACTTTGATCTCCTCTCCTCTATGATCTGGAATGTGGAAGTATCAATTTTCTCTCGTGTTTTCCCCCCAGAGGTCTGCCATCATTTCTTCTACTTTTTCAACTCCCGTTTCTTGATGACGGTCTCTCCCTTTTCAGATGTATTACCTAAGCTCACGATGTTTTTAATTGAACTTTTCATACGCTGAAGAGCCGGTGAGTTTCACTGTATGTATAGATTTTCTCCAAAATCTGATGTATTCGAAAACTACATGAAATAATATTATGCTTCAAAATTCGACAAAATTATTACATACCAGAAATTTTTCAGGAATATTCCCTAAAATTTCATCTCAAATCACTCAAACGCTATTCCAGATGGTCAAACAAAGTCACAATCTCAATTTCGATGTTCTCACAAAATAACGATAATTATTTAAGGAGATTTTCTGGAAACATGAAATCGGGTAGGAATCTAAGAAGAAATAGGTATTCAGTTCGCTTTGGAACGCATTCGTAGATTCTGCCAAGAAAAACAACGATACCTATTTTTTTTTTGGGAAGATATCTAAATCAAAGCAGATAATAAGTATGTACCTGAAAACATTCAAAGCAAGAACAATTTATGATAATATCGTTTGCCAGCCTAGTGTTTGTGTCATTTAGGTACATAGTAATGGTTGAATCCGAGGTTAAATCAAAAGAAGCTCATAAACTCAGGTTGCGACTTCTACTTCTACACAGAAAACTATACAATATAGAAAACTGTGTCAAATGCTACACGCCACCAGGACCAGGACTGGATAGAGAAGAGTTTCTTTTTACAGTTTGCCGAAAACTGTCCCGTTTGGAACCCAGCATAGACATCTCGCATTCCAGAGCCAACAGTGAAGTCGCTTGGGAAACATTCTGCACCACGCAAAAACTCCAGACACTCCTCTGCATCCTGGACTACGAAATAAGTATGATCTTCCTGTTTTGTTATTGCGATGTTTTTTTTCATTATCACATACATGGTTTTTTTCTTTAGACAAAGCAGAGATCACCAAGAAACCAGAAATGGCACTGCTAACATTCGACGTTTCAAGGTATTGCATGGACGTTGCAATACCCAGAGGCACTTTGCCACTGGTTGAGTATGCCAGATTGCTGATCGATGCGACGGAAAAGTTTATGGAATGGGCTGATGATGAGAAAATTTCGGAAGAATGCAAGCTGTTTTTGGAAAAGATATGTCATAGAAATCTCACGTTCCTTTATGTGGCGTTAGCTGAGGCATCCGACGAAGTAGCACTATCAGGGTGGAAGGAGTTGAGTTTAAACATCAAAATGCATCTAGAAATTGTTTTGAAGTACCGTAAATGCATGCAACAATGGCATAGAGAAGGCAGACAGGGGTAGAAAACATGAATGGGTACTGAACTGATGAGAATTTGTTGTTATTGTGTTTTAATAATCGTTTATCATGTAATGTGGTGAGAAGAACAGAAGTTGCGTTAATCCAGACTGACCGTTCACGTAGCAATTTTTTTAAACGATCACGTGGTGCACTCAGTGAGCGTTGACTTCGGATGAATGCAGCTATCGATTCCATGAATTTCGTATCATCTCCAGTTGCTTGTACAATAAGACAATATGCATAATGAACATTGTTGTACCTATGCATATCATGGGAGATGTATTATACAGGGTATTTCAGGGTTGATAGCAAAAAATTTAACTGTGGGTAGATCTCGTCAAAATATGACGAGAACCTATATACCATTATGCAAAGTTCGGCCTAATGACGAAGATATAGCCCTCCAAAATTCACTTTTTTCGGATTTCAAAAATTTGTAACCCAGGAACGTTTCGACAAATTTAGCTTTAATTCAGCATAAGCTGATTTGTCGTAAATATCTATCAACCTGCTAAATTTGGGAAGAATCCAATCAGTGGCGTAGAAGTTATGAGGGGTCACCTTAAGTCAACTTTTCTTCGGATGCTTCTAAATTATTGACCCTCATAACTCCTACACCACTGGTTGGATTCTTCCCAAATTTGGCAGGTTGATAGTTAATTATGACGAACCAGCTTTTGCTGGATTAAAGCTAAATTTGTAGAATCGTTCCTGAGTTACAGATTTTTAAAATTCGAAAAAAGTGAACTTTGGAGGGCTACATCTTCGTCATTAGGCCGAACTTTGTAAAATGGTATATAGGTTTTCGTCATATTTTGACGAGATCTACCCACAGTTAAATTTTTTGCTATCAACCCTGAAACACCCTGTATGTACCGGGTGGGCCATAAAAAACCGTGCTCGGAATTTTTCAACAGTGGGTAATATAACAAGTGCTTAGTGTTTTTTCAGTTAAATTGTTTTAACCCGAAAACAAAAACTGTTATTCACGAGGGAAAAGTAGACCCAATATTATCTGACCAAAATCCCGAGACGTAGGTGGTCAAGAAATTTTGTCCAAGATAATATTGGGGCTACTTCCCGAGTGATTGATAGTTGTTTGAGGAATTTAAAACATTTAACTAGAATAAAACACGGAGCACGAGTTTATATTTTGATGATTATTACATAAATGCCTACTGCGCTGAAATGGTTCATTTGAACTACCAAGAGCAAGTATCAAAGCTAGCCATATTGACATGTTGTTGTGTTGGTCATTATGTCAAATTGTTGAATAAAAACAGCCAGCTCCTATGGAAAATATTATTCAGATTGTTGCTAATGTTATTTTAGTTGTGATTCGGTTCTTTAGTGGGTTAGGTACAAGGAATAATAATAATCCAGTGGCACTTCACTGATAGAAGAGGTAGTATTCGTGTGTAGTTCACATAGGTGACATTTCAGTAGAGCAAATGTCACCTTGCACATGACAGTTGGCTGACAGGTTACGGCAGAGTGGTGAACAGGACCCGATTAAGCAAAAGCCCACCCCACACTGCTAAAATGTGTCTCAAATGAAGTGAAACCATAGTTTACTTGACCAAAACAATTTTTTTAGGCATACTTCTAGTTTTTTTAGTCATAATCAGCTGAAATCGGGGCGTTTCAGGCTCGATTTAGTTCCAGGACACAAAAAATATCCGAGTCCGGCGTTATACTCCACTAGTGCGATTTTATCACTTCCTAGTGCGATTTTTTCAGTTTTTCATCGATAGGTTATTAAAACCAGTAGCCTAGACCAATTTGAGATGCCCTGATTGGTTAAAACTAACATGTACGCTATGTAATAATCCTTCTAAAATTTTTATTTTGCCAATCGCCACCGATTCCATCAAACTTTTCAGCATTGGCTAGCCAATTGAATAGGCTATCATTCCTGTATTTCAAAATTGCCGACATATCAAAATCCCAGATGACAGAAACAATTGAAAATAGACCTTCTTTTGTTCCCGTTGCTTTTTATTCAAAGTCAACAAAAAGTTGAAACTAATAATGTATGATGAAGGAATAGACCTTTTTTTTGTCAATTTAAGTATTTAAGACCACAACCAATGAAATCCGATCATCTGCTGAGGAGCTATTGCGAGTTGAACCGAAGCCTACTTCCGGTTTTTAGCGCACTTTCCAAAAAAATGGAAAAAGGCGCTTTTAGCTTCACGTTGTCCGTCCGTCCATCCGTCCGTCTGTCCGTCCGTTCGTCCGTAACCGGGATAACTCCTCGGGGAAAAAAGATATCGATGTGGTGTGAACGCTGATCAATAGTACCTCTCCAGGATGTCAAGTTGACTTTTGGTTTTTTGTTATTCTGCCGCCATCTTTGATCCGCCATTTTGAATTTCTCTAAAAGTGATCCGATTGAAATGAAATTTGCAGGCAACGTAAACCACATTAAGATCTATCCAATTTTTGACAATTGATGCCCCGCCGCCATCTTGTATTCTCCATATTGAACATGTTTCGAAGTGATATAACTAGGAGAATTATGCCTCAACGAAAAGAGATATCGATGTGGTGCAAACGCCAATCGAATGCGTACGTGACCACCATATGAAGTTGACCAATGATTTTTGTCACTTGGCCGCCATCTTTGATCCGCCATTCTGAATTTTTTTGAAAGTGGTCCGATTTGAGCAAAATTTGCAGGCGACATGAACTTCACTAGGATACATCCAATTCTTGACAATTCATCCCCCGCCGCCATCTTGTATTCCCCATATTGAACGCATTTCAGAGTGATAGAACTAGGAGAATTATGCCTCAACGAAAAAAGATATCGATGTGGTGAAAACGCAAATCGAATGCATACGTGTCCACAATATGAAGTTGACCAATTATTTTTGTCACTTGGCCGCCATCTTTGATCCGCCATTTTGAATTTCTCTGAGACTAGTCCAATTTTAGTGAAATTTGCAGGCGATGTGAACTTTATTAAGATACATCCTATTTTCGGCAATTGATGCCCCGCCGCCATCTTGTATTCTCCATTATAACATGTTTCAAAATGATAGAACTAGGAGAATTATTCCTCAACAAAAAGAGATATCAATGTGGTGCAAATGCCAATCAAATGCGTACGTGTCCACCATATAAATTTGACCAATGATTTTTGACACTTGGCCGCCGTGTTTGATCCGCCATTTTGAATTTCTCTGAAAGTGATCCAATTTGAGTGAAATTCACAGGCGATGTGAACTCCATCAAACTACATTCGATTTTGGACAAGTGATGCTCTGTCGCCATTTTGGCCGCCATATTGAAATCTCTTATTAGTAAAACTTGGAACTTACCCTTGTCTAGAGTATACAATCATTTTGATTTTTAAGCCAAATTTCATGATTCTGACGCTATTTTGGCCGCCATATTCGCCAAATTTCTGCCCAAATAACGGTAGAACCCGAGGTAGAATCCTAATTAACATCTTGCGTTCACTAATCCTTTAGAAAGGAAGTGCGCTACTGAGCCTTATGCCCATGAGACATATTCGCTTGTTTTTTTATCTCCGTATAATTGATCCGTACGGACACTATCTGGTTTGGGCAAATTTTGGGCCCGGTGCAATAGGTTTTTTTTCAAATTGTGGTCGATTAGCTGCCGTATTTGCTTATATCGAATCGAAATGTTCCTGGGGTAATGATTTTGAACATTTATGCATGATTCTTCTTCCCCCGGTTCTTTTTGAAGTGATTTATTTCAAGAAGAGGAAAAGCTCATAACTCACATCAGGTAGATAGTAATTTCAGGAAAGGATCCGCCATCTCACAGAAGGATATATGGATTATGAATGATTGAACTGCACGCAGTCTTCCTCAAAAATGTTATTTATTTTATTCTGACCGGTTTCGAAGGTCTCTGGCCCTTCTTCGTCAGAGTGTAAAGCTATAAGAAAAAATACATAAAGCAAATACATAAAAGGAGAACGATAACATACCAAAAATGTATAAAAGGATGGTATAAATAAAGTTTGTGTAAGAGGTTTCAAATTCTTGAGATGTCAATAAAACAGTTATGATGTTGTCATGGTAGGTAGTAGGTGAGTTTTGGAATTTGTTTTGATAACTTTTTCAATTTTCAAAATATTTAAATAATTCTTTTTTAATATTGGATGAGAAACATGGGGAATTTGTTACGAAACGTGTGGGAAATCATAATCATTGAATGTTGCCCGCATGCCTCTACACAGAAACTCCTTTTTCCTGGCCGTTATACTACCCTTGACGGCCGCTCACCCTGGCTTTGACTAGGAATACCCGCGTTTGGTGCAGAACTCTACTCAGATGCTCTTTTCTGCTCGTAGATCTCTTTTTTTTTCAAAAAATT
Organism: Anaspis maculata; assembly: GCA_949128115.1. Lineage (NCBI taxonomy): Eukaryota > Metazoa > Arthropoda > Insecta > Coleoptera > Scraptiidae > Anaspis > Anaspis maculata. The sequence goes on along the minus strand of OX421966.1, from coordinate 66,159,052 downwards.
TCAACTGATATCAAAAGTAGATTGCATTGGGCGACCTGCAGGCCTATTTTTGAACTCGACACTGTTTCGATTTTCCGACGGTGATTTGTTCAAAATGAAACTTGCACACTTCGTGAACTATAAAAAATGCAGTGCGAATTTCGACCTGTGGTAAGCCACACGAAATATTCATTTCAGGTGCAGCCTTGCTGCTAGTCATAGTTGGAGGAAAGATTGAATCAAGTTTTAAGGGGGGAATTTTTCAAATCGGACCAACGGGTTTCGAGTTCTCCCGCCTGGAATAACTGCAAATTTTCAACTTTTCGACCCGTAATCAGATTTCCACCAATTGTTCTTAAACGAGACGTTACTGGTCCTTGAACATTTTCCGACATTTTCTGTCAAAATTCTTTCAATTTTCCGAGTGTTTTCTTTTCACTAGAAAATGCAAAATTGACCTAGGTCATTGGAACCGGACTCAAATGATAAACTTGAATGAAGTTTCAACTAAACTGCGCAACAAACATGTTGTCGCGAGGGAAAAATTAGTCCGAGTTTGGACCACAATAACTTTTGAATGACACTAGCCGTTTCGATTCTGTTTTAACGGTTAGCGAGCTCAGGCTTTCCGTTACTCACATTTGGGAGGTGAAGATCAGGAAGCTTCATGTAAAATATTTGCAGGGTGAAATATAAAACAGTACAAAATTTTAGCAAATTCAACGGCCCCTCATTTTCAGCATAATTTTTTTTCTCAAATGCAAATGAGAGGATTATAGAGCGTTATGCCTTAGCTTGCGCCCAGTTTTAACATTTTTGAAATCAGAAGTCTGGTTCTGGCTTCATGATTTTTTTTCTCTTGGAGAATGCTGATTTATCCTATCGCTACAAAAAAGACTATGTTACTCTGATGATGGGAGATTGCAATTCACGAATATTGTTGCTTGAACGGTTTTCAGCATTTCAACTCGCAGATCATCTGGAATACCTACCTTGGTTAAAGCTTCAAAAAGGGGGCCCATTCAAAATGGGCGACACAGGTATTTTCCTTGAGAATCTAATTGGATCAGATTTTCACAATTGAAACAAGCTTTTGTAATCTCCTAACCCACCCCTCTTATAAAAATAAATATTCCCCAAAGAAGATGAAGATTCCCCTTCAAGATGAATAACTAGGTTGGCCAATCGTGACTGTCTAGCGGTGTTTGTTAGGACTTGAGTTGTGTTGTAGTTACCCAAGTTAGTACAGGTAAGTGAAGGCTTGGAAATGAAACGCAGAGACTTCAAATCAACAAGAAACAATTTTATTCCAAAGGCAAATATATCGACTCATATGTTCAGGAATGCAATATCCATTCAATTACCTCACCCTCCCACTATTTGAAATGAAGTGTGCAAGTCACTGATACAGAGAGAACAAGAGAAAGACGAGAGAGAGAGAGTGTCGCTCTCGCTAGAACAGATCATATTTTAGTTCCACGAACCTAGATTGCTGAGGAACCTGTTAGTGGGAAATAATACCGCAGACCAAGTGCTCAGCGCAGTGTAGTCACTTGGCGCAGAGTGGAACAGAGACAATGGTTTATTAGTAAGTTCCACGGTGACCTAAATTGACGAACGATCTGTAGGGAAATAGAGAAGATTTTGGCAAGGACAGTGGCCTAGCACTGCTGCAGAAAGAAGAGGAAGAACACATGATATACAAATCAATTACAATCAATATAACTGATAAAACGAAACAGTGAATAATTACAGTACATGGGTTCATACATGATAAACATGGTCAATGAAATCATCATCAATTATTAATCACAATAAATACCACAACATGATTCAATGTAAATCAACGATATTAACAACCAGGTCTCAACAGTGTAAGACGTATTTTATTTCATAAGATTACAAAGTAAGGAAAGATATCTTCTGTCACGAGATACCCTTCTTTTACAAGACACGACACAGTAAGTAAAAAACATCTGTTGTGGTCAGATCCCTTTCTCTTACAAGACCCAGGCATGGATACAGAAGACAGTTGATCAGTGTAATATGTAACATGGTAAACAGAAGTATGAAGAAATCATTGAAGCAATTTAACTCGGATGGAGAAGAATAGTCCGACCAGGTCCATCAAGTATGACAGCTAACCTCGGAGCTCTTAAAACCACGTCACCTGCTCTACAGGTCATCGCTTTGTTGTCTCGCTAGGCCCTGGCTCTCGTGGTAGCTCGGTTCCAGGTCATCTGGAAATCTTGTGGCGGCATCATTGTACTCTTTCGTTTCTCTCAAGCTCCCCATAACAGTAAACGACACGCTACGTGTATTCCCTTGCTCCCCTGAACGTGATTACTCCATCTCAATCATGGATTCAAGTATCACTGACGTCTGAATGACATGAGTAGATATACATTACAACAAAGATAAAATGAATGAACTTGCGAGCGTTCTGAAGGCACGGCAGCTGTACTCTGAAAATCCTCAACAATGGAAGAGACTTGAATCTTCTATTCACTGGGATCTGGAGCGTGGAAATACCGATGTCTCTTCTGTTCTTCTCCCAGACATCTACCGACTTTTTCTCTACCTTTTTTACTCCCCGTAACTTGATGACGGCATCCCCCTTTTCAGGTGTAATCCCAAAGCTCACGATGTTTTACGTTTACTCTTCATAGGTCGAGGAGCCGGTCGATTTCACTTTCCTTGTAATTATGACCTCCTGAACTTGATACTGACTATCAATTTTAGTTTTTGATGATGACGAGCTCCCTAGGCTTAGATAGTCATCCTTGTCGCGATAGAATGAATCAGCATCCTCCAGGAGAAAAAAATCATAAAGTCGGAACCAGAGTTCCGATTCCAAAAATTTAAACACTGGGCGCCAAGACATCACGCTTTATGATCCTCCCATTCACATTTGAGAGAGAAAATTCTTCTGAAAACAGGGGTCCGTTGAATTTGCTGAGATTTTGCATGGCTCCACATTTCACCCTGTAAATATTTTACATGAAACCTCCTGATCCCCACCTCCTGAAGGTGAATAATGGAAGAGCTGATCTCACTAACCGTCAAAACAAAATCAAAATGGTTTGTGTCATTCAAAACTTATTGTGGTCCAAAGTCGGACAAATTTTTCCCTTGTGACAACATATTTGTTGCGCAGTTTACTAACGATTTTTGAAATTATATCATTCGGAAAAAGCTTCGTAATTTCCAGAAAAATTGTACTACATATATTTGCTTTTAATTCCAATAATTGATCACAGTTTTCTTATCTTTATGTCACTCGGTCCTCCAGAATTGTTATTGCATAGAATTTTCAGATAGCAAAGTAGGTTGGTATTGAGATGTAGATAACTTTTGAATTTTTTAATATATTTGAATAATTCTTCCTTGATCTTGAAGAAGAAACAAGGAAAATTCGTTACGTTAGGTTTAGGAAATCTTGTTCATCAAACGCTATCCGCATGCTTCTACACAAAAACGTCTTTTTCCTGGCCGTTACTACCGAGACGGCCGCTCACCCTGGCTTTGACTAGGAATATCAATATACCCGCCTTTGGTGCAGGACTCTACTCAATTTGTTCTTTACTGCTTTTACATTAACTTTTTTTTAAAGAAAATTCCAACTGATATCGAAAGAAAATTGCATTGGGCGTCGTGTAGGCCAATTTTCAAACTCGAGACGGTTCTAGTTTTCTGGCAGTGATTTGTTCAAAATGAAACTTGCACATTTCGTGAATAAAAAAAATGGGCGAATTTCAGGCCCGGTGCAATAGGTTTTTCTCAAATTGTGGTCGATTAGCTCGAGGATTAGCTGCCGTATTTGCTTATACCAAATTGAGATGATCCTAAAGTAGTGATTTTGAACATTTATGCATGATTTTTTATTCCCCGGTTGTTTTCGAAGTGAATTATTTCAAGAAGAGAAATAGCTCAGGACCGGGCCTAGACTCACATCAGTCGAGGTACCAGGGGATCCTAGCTCTTGCTCTAATCCCTTGGTACCCCTTTCCTCTTATCTTGTTGTCTTTGGCGAAAAAGTTATGAAACTTGGCAGACCTATTCTTTGAATTTCTGTGATCATGCTTGGAATTGGAGCCAGCTGAGCAGATGGCGCATTAAGGGTGAAAAATAAAGTTGAAAAATTGACTTCTTATAACCAAAGAACCAAAAATGCTGAAAATGTAAGAATTACCATGAATATTTGTTATTTCCTGTTGTTGAATGTGCTATAAACAGTTGCCAGACATCTCAAACCGTTCAGAAGATATCTTGAAATGCGTTATATTACTCAAAAAAATGACTTTTGACACTAATAAACCAGTACAAACCAGTCAATCTTCAAGATAATTGAGAGAGAACGTGGTATTTCTACCTCGATTTCTACAAGGAGTAATGCTAGAAATGGATGGTGATCTAGAGTCAAACTTCTGGTCAAACTCCACGCCTACTATTTTCAATAAGAATACAAAAGCTAACTTTTTTCTATAATTCTATACCTCCACCTACACCAATATTCCTCTATAGGATATTTCAAAATGTTGTGATTAGCGGTAATTTGTAAAATAGACAACAATAATAATAATCATCACATTTTGGAGCTCTACATCAGCAATCTTGATTATAGCTTCGCCTGTTTATTTTTAAGCCTCGTCACACGTAGTGGCGGAGGCTATTTGTGGCCGCTTTTTTTTCAGTGACTATTTTTCATACTTGCTTCAATGACACATTGGATGGCACTCGTGGTCGAAGTCACTCTCCCCCCTATTTCAGTGTTTGGAAGCCGGGCCTAACTCTAACATAACCCCTAACACTAACATCAATGTTGGATCTGTATGAATCACAGAAAGAGCTTCGAACTATAGCACGAAAATCAGTCAAAAGTAAATGTTGGTCAAGGTGTAGAATCAGGTGTTCGTCGGAGGGCTGGGGAGCTGTGGCGTTGAGACGTCTGAAATAATCAGGGGAAACTTATCTCTTCGGGAATAGCTTAGATCTTTTAGATATCACAGCCTGCGATGTGAAGGTAGGACTAGGTATAGGAGCGAGCCATTATTTAAACATTTTGACTTGTACATAGAGGTCAATAGATTGATGTTATGCTGAAAATGTATAGTGTGTCTTATTGTGTCCAAATTTGTAGTCAGACCTGTCTGAACAATCTCGAGAGCTCTATCCTCGAACAACAAGAAGAGAAGCACAACGGGATGTCGTCCTGATACTAGATGATCACCGGCCAAGCGGTTCCAAAAGCGAAAAAACGTGATTTAATTCAAATAAGTGGAAATAAATGGAAGTATTGTGGGTTGTCTACCCATTCAGGGGTTCAAGAAGATAGATGGGGTCTTTTCAACTGGTTGGGAGTCAATTTCGAATAATCACTCTCCATTGCGGGTTTAAAAATATTATGTAGGAATAAATCTCGATTAGGTACCCAGGGGACGTTCACGGGCCTTTTGTGATTTCCACCATACTTTAGTACAATTTTCCTCAGTCAAGTCCCTCAATGGGCTGTAGGTAGAGCCCGAGGTAGAGCCACACTATTATTATTAGTACAATGTTTGGCCTCGGTAGGCGTCTACCAGAAACGCTGTTGTGGTGATTTTTACGCCCGAAGCGTAATCTCTGCCACTGTCGACGCTCTTGCCAACTCCTTCTTCAAGTGTTCAAATAATAGGTGAATCTTTTCAAAAAGAAAACTGTCAATTTATTATCACACAATCGTGAAACTGAATATGCCCATATAAAGCAGACATACATCTTCAATGATAGGTATTATGCATACAAAAGTATTCGTCATACATAATGTCTTATTGTAAAAGTAACTGGTGATGCTTAAAATTAATGAAATCGATGTCTGCGTTCATCCGAAGTGAACGCTCACCGAGTGCATCACGCAATCGCTTTAAATTTGAATTTCGGTCAAAATTGTTCAACCGCGACTTCTGTTTTCTACACCACAACACCTATATCAACGATTATTAAAACACAATCACGACAAATTATTATTATCAGTTTCCATTCGTATTTTCTTCTACTGTTTGCTGATCTATGCCATATTCGTGTTGCATCAGTTCCATGTATTTCAAAACATTTCCTTGTTGCGTTTTTATTCTTGAGCTCAATTCGTTCAACCCTGATCGTGCAGCTTCTTCGGCTGCCTCAGCCAACGCTGCATGCAGGAACGTGAAATTTCTATAACATATCCTTTCCAAAAACGGCTTATGTTCATCCAAAATTCTTATATCATCAACCCATCCCCTAAACTCGTTTGTCGCAGAGCCCAACAACACGGCATACTCGTCCAGTGGCAGAATTCCTCTGGGTATTGCAACGTCCATGGAATAAGTTGAAACGACGAACGCTTGCGGTGCCATTTCCAGTTTCTCGGCGATCTCTTCTTTGTCTGAAAAAAAACCATGTATGTAATGAGAAAAAATCCCCGTAACAAAACGGGAAGATCATACTTATTTCGTAGTCCAGGATGTAGAGGAGAGTCTGGAGTTTCTCCGTGATGCAAAATTTGTCCCAAGCGAGCACACTGTAGCGTCCGCACTGCAACTTGTCTAGCTCTTTTTTAGCAATGGACAGATTTTTGCGGGATGAAATCAGAAACTCATTTCTGTCTGGACTTGGTGGGGTGTAGATTAAGTCGTGTGTTTGGTCTAGTCTTTCGGCAAGCTTTCGAAGTTCTTCCCTGTTATAATTAACGATTTCTAATTCAGCCATCATCAGATACCTGAATAACACAAACACTAGGCTGGCAAACGAAATAACATTGAATGTGCTTGTTTTGTATGTTTTTAGGTACTTATTATCTGCTTCGATTCAGGTACCATTCCAAAAAATATCGGTATCGTTGTTTTTCTTGACAGAGTTTACGAATGCGTTCCAAAGCGAACAGAATTTTTCTTCTGAGTAGGTACCTACTGAAAAAAACAAACATTGTTGCATGCTCTTGAGGTGTGAATTGATTGGATGTAGGAATGTGGAATGTGTCCAACGCGCGCGATGACAAAATGAGGGCGAGTGGAAATAGGGTTCTCCTTTTGTTACTCCTCTACATCTTAAGACCCAAAAGTTACCCAGTTCCAAATTATAGAGGTCCAAAAATTAGAATGCAAAACAACCACTCATTATTTTTCAGCAGAAATGGGTTCTCTAGAGTTTCTAAGTTGAAAGACCACAATTTTTTTTTGAGAAACGAGAAAGTTTTCAAGGAAAAAATTTTGGGCTCATTGAAATTGGCGATTTATAAATGTTTTCCGAAGTTTCAAACCCGAATATCTCGAGAACGGAGCCTCTACCAAATCAAAACAAGAGTAACTTTTTTTCTGAATTGAAGGTAGAATCAAAATATCAAAGCAATTAGAAAAAACTAGCGGGGGAGGTAAAAAATAGGGGCGGAGATATGGAAACACCCCCATCATCTACGCCCCTAAATTTTTGTTTTGAACGCGTTGCTAGTATTTTATAGAAACTTATTTCAGTTGCCTCTGTTTCAAGTTTGAACAAAATCGGTTGGACAGTTCGGAAGCTATGTCAAAAAAATCAACTTGAACATCCTGTAACTTTTCAACATTTCAGGAGCATTTCAGGACATCTCTTCTAGAAATTTGTAGCGAAACACCTGTGGGTATACGACAAAAAAACTTCGAGAGATGGGATTGGCAAGAATATTTTCTAACATGGTTTTGGCTGTCGCCAAGGGCTGTAGAGGATATACAGGGTGTTAGGTAGGTACTGGTTGTCATGGGATGGTTCCCCAAATCAAATGGAAACGAAAAGTCAAGAAACCTATGGTTCTAAAATGCTTCCTTGGAAAGATACAGTTTGTTGAAGTTGACTTGAAAAACACGAGGAAAAACATCATAGTAATTGTTACAAGCGGTATTCTGGTACACACGCGATCTTTCCAGAGTCTTCCATTAGGTTGCAGTGTACAAATACGAGGCTCTGGACATTTCCAGAGTATACGTGAATGCTTGGCATTGAAATACATGGAAACTCCAGCGGTGAGTCGAGATACATCTGTCCGTTTTGGCGAAGGTGCCGTATTCACCGCACGTTGGTGATGGCCCGCGAAATGTGTAGGATTTTTCGGGAGTCGTCGCGGAGTCGTATGCCGGGTCACTGTGGAATCTGCTGGAGAACGCATGGAACATCCGAGATGAATTAGTCGGACCGATATAAGGCATCAATTGAGGACTGACGGGCAGTTATAAATTGAGAGCGATCGAGTGCAATGGAAAGCAAAGTAGTAACCTGCCATATTTCGAGTAGATAATTGTTGGCATGTATTTGTTTTGGGACGCAGTAATAAACAGTGTGTGTTTTAGAACGATCGTCTTAATTATAATCGAGCCCGTACGCGAAATACGTGACATTTGGTGTCAGAAAGCGGTATAATCGAGAGTAATTAGGCCTGCGACTACAGGGAGTTCGGAAATACCGGAATTGATTGGTAAATGCGGAAGACGAGAAGCATGTCGGAGACAGGAGTCTGAGACAATTTGGCGGGCATCATGACGATGATGCAGCAGCAAGAAAGACTTAAAAAAAAACAGGAGAAGAGACGCCTGGAACAGGAAGAAGAACAGGTGAAGAGACGGTGGAAGAAAGAAAAACAGGAGAAGAGGCGTCTGGAAGAAAAAGAAGAATTGAGAGATCTTTTTCTAGTACAAGGAAAGAAACGCGTCGGGGAGAAAGAAGAGTTGAAATATCTACTACAAGCACAGCGTCTAGAAGATAAGGAAGAACTGAAGAATCTTCTCAGTTCTCAGTCTTCTCAGCTGGATCTACTTTCATTGTCTAGTGATCTACCTTGAGCAGCTCCTGCCGGTACAACGGAAGCGCCTCTTCCCAGCTTCTTGCCCGCGCTTGCGCATGATGGGGTGCCAAGGTACCGCTGTGGAGATTTGCTTGTTTTTATTAACATTACTTAGTCAAATCTTCAGTTTAGCACGATAATGTTTCTGATGAAGCGACAATCATTGTTCAATAAATTATCTAAACTGCTCAACATGTGAGATGTCGGTATCGAAAATTGTGCCCTTTTTCAAAATGATGTTACTTTGGATTGTCTTAACCGATTCCAATTTTGTTTTCACGGTTGCTTAGACACATCTTTCAGCAATCTACTTCGTGGGAAAGAAATTTCTATTCGTTCCAATTACATTCGTTACAGGGTGGAATGTAAAGCATTGCAAAATTGTGCTCAGTTCAATAGATCCCCGTTTTTCAGAGCTTTTTTTTTTCAAATTCTAACGCTATAATCATGAAGCCTGATGTCTTGTCTCGAAATGGTTTCTGAATTATCTAGATCAGAAGTTCAACAATGACAATATGATTTTTTTCGTAAAAGCTGCATTTTGGACATCTTGAAAAAATAAGAAATTGAGGTTATATTTTTGAAACATAATCAAACTAGGGTTGCACGATGTCAATTGACCGGTCAAATGAGCCGTCAATCGATCGGTCATTTGACCGTGTCAAATACTCTGGTCAATTGACCGGTCAAATACGAGCCCCCGGGCCTCGTTTGGCACGATTTGTGTAGATGGCGCAACGTAACTTACTTTGGGAAAGCTCTTTCTTGCTTTGAGACAGAGTCAAGTAGTCAATCCAATCTCAGTGGAACTGGTGCTGCTCTTAAGAAAAGGACAAAATAAAGCCGAAAAATAAAGTTCAGACGTATTATCACAAAATACGAAATAGTTTATAATTAATTGAACTATATTATAATAGAAGACAACGATACGCGAATATAAATATTGCGCCTCTTTGGGCCATTAAGCGGGCACCTTGGGAGGTACGAAGTTTCCGGGGAAAAAACAAAGCCAAGGCACCTGATTAAGGTAAAGATAATGTGTGACCCACGAGTTAAAAGTCAATGATGAGTTGAAAAACCTCGCATTTTTCATGAAACAAAGCTCTCCGACTACCACAACATCAGACGGTCGGACCGAAACTGCACAGACACGTGTTTGCCCCTACTCGGGGCTCATCAGTGTGCAGTTATCTGGCTGCCACAGCATCAGATGATTTGACTGAACGCCTGCGCACTGATGAGCCCCCAGTAGGGGCGAAACACGTGTCTGTGCAGTTTCGGTCTGACCGTCTGATGTTGTGGTAGTCGGAGAGCTTTGTTTCATTACATTATAATAATTTAAATTCAATAAAGTCTGAAAATAAAACCAAATATCAGTTTTATTTTTGTTAAATGTTATACCGTATCTACCATATTTGTATGAGTACCTGAACTGAGTTAGTTACAGGTATTCGCGTACCTACCTATAATGACCAAAAATTGAAATTGAAACTTATTTTTATTCAAATTTATTTGTTTTGAAATGGAATAATAAATCTAGTAAAATACAGTACTTACTCAACGAAATATTTAGATTGTTGGGTTATATCAATAAATAATGTTGAATGATAGTAAGGCCTGTTTTTAGCGTATTTTTGCTATATTTGACCGATTTGACCGTCAATCGACCAAATCTTATTTGACCGGTCAAAATGCAACCCTAATTCAAACTAAAATTTTAGAATGTGCTTCTGAACTAACAAAACATCTAAATGTTCACTTTGAGGTCCGCATACGATAAAAATTCAGATATTGATACGATGCAATAAGTGCGCTCTCTGATGACGGATTCCAACCAAAATCACACGAGTTTATCAGACGCCCATACCATGGCCGCATATCAAATTTCAGCTGAATCGGATGTACCATTTGGGAGTTATAACGGTGGTTTCTGAAGGCAAAACAGTTTATAACAGACTTTATTGCCAACCGAAACGACCAAAATGCAACTTTTACAAAACAAAATCATGTCATCATTGTTGAACTTCTGATCTAGAAAATTCGAAAACTGTTCCGAAGTAGGACATCAGGCTTCATGATTATATCGTTATGGAACTAAGCACAATTTTGCAATGCTTCACATTCCACCCTGTAACGAATGTAATCGAGATAAGTCAGAAAATCTCGCCAACCAAGGGGATTGCTGAAAGATGTATCGTAATCGGAATCGGTTGAAACAATCCAAAGTTATATCGTTTTGATAAGAGGAAAATTTTCGATACCGACATTTTAAATGTTGAGCAGTTTATATGTATATTTATAACAACTTCACAACTAGAGAAAACTGTATCACCAATTCGGTAGGTACTAGTGAAAATAACATTATACCATATAGGTACCCATCTTGAGGATGCCATTTTTGTTTCCGCGACCTATAAAAAACGTGCATGGTCCTTTCAAGTAGTTCTCGTTTGATGGTAATGCAGGCTCCTGGTGAATGTCAGTAATACAGGTTGCTGTGAATGTCGGTAATGCAGATCACGTGGCATGCTGGTGTAGCAAACCGGGCCTTATTTGCTTGGTTTCCCCTACTCGGAATTTGTCATAAATAGTTGCTGAAGGTTAATTTTTCTTGTTGTTTCCCAACTGCTATTTTTCTATAGTAAATTCGAATTATGAGAGAGATTCGGAACTAAATTACGTAATCAATGAATCAACCTGACGGCTGAATTATTTCCTTCGGAAACTCGAGCTTATCATATATTTCCCAGACTATACATTTCACAAGACTACGTGCAGACTCCAGCGTCGCATCAGAAAAGCCAGACCATCTAAGAAGGCCGCTCTTATTGGTCCGCAAGACCACGCGGTGAAAAGATAACCCAAGTTGATAAATAGGTCCCACTTGACTTTCCCAAGAAGACTTCCGACCCAACTTTGAACCGAGCTGCATTCTCGTTGCAGGCCGCGCCACGGTAAAATTCAATTACTAAATCATTCATGGCTAATCAACTAAAGTCACTGAATTTCTAAGCCTCGGATGTGTCGGCGGAACCGTCAAGATTTGATGGTTCCCCCCAGTAAAATTATCGAATTTTGAGTGGTCAAAGTGCCACAATTCTACTGTTAAAATCACGCGCGAGTAATCAATTGAATTCCTTCCCTGGTACTACACAGGAAATCGACGCGTTATAATATTTACATTTTTCTAAGTTACGCGAAGATGCGTTCCTTCGTAACGTGCAACCTATTCGCCCTAAAGACATGACCCCTGTGTTTTTCGCGAGTGAACTCTGTTGGAACCCAGAGTGGAACGTAAAAATAAGAGTCCTTATCAGTGTGACGTCACCGTATATAAGGTAAAAATCTATTAAAATAATATCCTCACGGATGAAGATTGAGTCACCCGTAATAATCAATCATCTGCTATAACTATGTCTCTCTCATGCTAGTGAAATCACTCTCCCTCTCTCTTGTATTTTCACTTACGTCATGTGCACGAGCTATGACGAATAAACGCCCAGAGCGGCGTCGCGACGGTTGTTGCATTTCTCTCTCATATCTCGTTCTAAATGTATTGTTAACCATGAAAATGGTACCGTCGGGTAAAGCAGTGGGTTACGCCCTCTGGCCGCTCGAGCGCGAGTCAGAGCGCAGGACTCTGTTTTACCGGCGCTATCACTGAAATGTCAATAACGTCATTCAAACGTCACAGTGTCAACTGAGTTTGGCTTTACCACTTAATATTGTTAATACTAGTTTTGATAACAATCTCGCAGTATTTGCATTTTCAATCTTGCTTATTTTTTTTAATATATAATGTTTTGTTTTGAAAAATCTTTTGTTCATCTGATCACCCTTCACGTAGACAGATAATTATAAGCTGGAGGTTCCTACTTGATTCAAATGCCTTGTCTGCCGGACTCAACATAAACGCATTTCTGAAGAGTTAAAGCCAGAAATAGATGCACGCTACCCCAACCTAGATTAAAACCGTAAGATGCGCCCAGATGGTCTGTTTCCCTCCCCCTATGGATCTGTCTCTCCATATAAAACAACTGAGAACAGTGGTGGCAGCACGTTACTATCTTAGATATAAGCAACCCCTATTCTAACGACCATATAGGGTCATCGACCTACTGTAGTTCCCCCAAACCGTACATAAGGTACAGGAACTCGTGATACTTATCATCGTACATACCTACTTTATCGTGTTTACATTGTTCAGTTTATTTGAACACCAACCACCCCCCAGTTTTGCAGTTGGTGGTATTTTAATATCAATTAATACTTTGGAAATGTCTTGGACATATTTCAATTGCGTCGATCGTAAACCGCAATTCCATATCCAAATTAACCCCCCTTAATACTGAAATCGTGTCATATTATAATAGGTAACCCTCAACCCCTTGAATCAAAGTTATCTTTAATATTTTTATCCTGTTTGTTTCGGTTGTGGCAAATGGTAGGATCTTTCGTCTAGAACATAAATACTTTTATATTACCATGTAACAGCCAATCATCCCCTTATAGTTTTCCAAAATCCCAATTTTAGAAAACACCCCTGCGTGTTACACTGGGATTGCTGGGACAAGAACCTTTTGGTGACCAGTCGCGTATCACTCGAATGTAACAGAAAAGATCTTGATTTTGGACTGTGGTGCTGAACGTGATGATTTCAACGAAGGACATAATTTTGATAAGTAACAATCAGCGCTGAAACCATGCTTTTACTTGAAACTAAAATTACTCAATTCTGATGAGAAAAAACAGAACAGCATTTTTTTTTATGACAAAACAGTCAACAAAATACATTAAAAGTAGCGAATAAGAGCGCTTTATAAAACTACGATTTATATCATAAAACCGAAGAGCAGCACTTAGGTAGGTATGTCTCAATTATTTGAGCCAATTCGTGTAGAATATTCCCGAAAAGCGATTTCGCTTGTAAAAAAAGTTGTTTGCGTGAAACCAATCCGAAACAGGAACAGACAAAGATATATCTTTTCAATTGTGTTACTGAGCTTCTTATTCACGATCAAATTGTCGATCCTCATCTCCTCTGGGGCTGAAAATGATGTGGATTGAGCAAAAATTGGGCGAAAATTGTTCAAAATCATAATGCAACATTGATAAGATACGTACGTATAATATCCATGGCCTTTCATGTGATCCACGAAGTCTTCTTCAGCTTCAAAAAAAAACTCGTAACAAATGTGGCATCTCACGTTGTATTCGTAAGAATGATGCAGCAGTTCGTGTTTTTTCAGGATGGATTCGCTGGCAAACTTTCTCATGCAAAATTTACACATGTGAGCTGAAAATCCAGACATAAAACGTTTGCCGAGAAAAATGATATAACAGAAAGCGAGAATCATACATGAACAGTTCAAAATATCAATTTTCGTGATCGTTTTACTGAACACATGACGTAAAAAGTGATGATAGGTGTATGGCGCGATGTGACGGAGAAAAAATGTCTGCCTTGACCGGGACTCGAACCCGGGTCTTCCATTTGCCGGATGGATACTCTGACCTGACCACTAAGCTATCGGGGGAGACAACAGTTCCTCCGCCACATGCCCATATGAGAGCCGCCACAGAACGATTACGACGAGGATTACGAAGAATGTTGTTCGACACTCGAGCGTTATATGCCATTCCAAACCCGCAGCTACTTTTATCGCATTCGGCTGCACCCCATGCTTCGGGCCTGAAATTGCGCTCTCTCATTGAAAATAACCATTCTGTTCAACTCAGTATTATCACTATCAGTGATCATAAGCCTTCTAATATTTCCCCCGGTTGCACCAAAAAATTCAATCATAGATCAGTTAAAAATATATCATAAAATGTTCAGTTCACGACAGATTGTATGCGTTTTCTGTGGTCAGTTAACTGGCATTGACCTAGAATTCACCAGAGAAAATCCTCAACTAGCTATTTCGTGATTGAATTCTTCGATGCAACCGGGAGTTGGTGAAGGAGAAACTCACTTTTATACACTCTGCTTCTATGTTTACACCTAGCGTGTCGGTTAAGTATGTTGAATTCAAAAAAATGCAGGTTACACTTTTCACATGTATGCGCCGTTTCGCGCGGCGCTTCACGAGGCGTTCTACTTCTATTCAAAGGACGTAGAACTGGGAGCTGAAAATGACCAAATAGAATCAAAATAATAAGATTAAAGTGACTGCAAATTCGAAAAGTCACATTTTTTAGGGTCGATTTTCTTCAGAGAGGTACTTATTAAATTGTCAAAAATAAACTCTTATGGGGTTTCTCGATGCGTCTAGAAGAGTGAGCTGGTAGAATCAGTTCGGTTCAAAAAATAATCGAGCAATATTCAGCTTATCAGCTGATTTTCCAAGGATACAAATTTTTGAAATACGATGAAATTCGGTATAGAGTATATCTAGTGTTCATATGGAGCAGAAGGCTCAGTAGGAAAAGAAAGTGATAATAATTGCCATTAGATACGACTCAAAAAATCTCATGAACTGATTTTTGAAAATGAAAAGGACGAAAATTGATCAGCAAGAAAATGATAATTACAGATTACGGATTCTCATTTGAGGAAGGTATTAAATTGTCTAGAGTAAATTCTTGTGGGGTTTCTCGATGCGACTAGAAGAGTGAGCTGGTAGAATCTGTGAAACTACCAAAACAGTTGTGAAGAAAATTCACTCTGGTATGCTGTACTGAAGAGCTAAAATAATATAGCGGAACACCGTGTCTACAGCTTCCATTTCTACCACTTCTACCACAACTACCACCTTCTAGTATGTTCTTTTCATTTGGAAAGTCATTCGTTTCGTCAGTGGAAACCTTTCCACAGTTCTTTCATCTTGGAAATGAAAGATTCAAATTCGGCATAATGAGACCTCCCATCCTGAAACTTTCCGAATCTTTGAAACAATAATCGAATACAAATTTTGATTTTGGAAACTGAGTAACATCGGCTGTACGTACTTTGAAAAAATCGTATGCCCAGTTTGAATTTTCTATCAATAAAAAATGCTCATAAATCAACTCTAGTTACCCATTTTTTCAGTCGCATCACAACCCCTCAGTAGGTACCTACATAATTATAGTTGCATTAAAACTAGAGAATCACCCTTTCTGCTGTATCAGTTTCTTGTGTTGTTTCTTCTGCTACACCTCCCACCGGTTTCCGCTCTTCTTCGCCCTTGAATGTATCGCTTTTGTACTGGAAGTCAATAAGATTGCTGACTGTTTCTAGATCTTCGACGTTTTCTTTTTGATCTTCTTGTTTTCTTTTCTTGTCAATTGCACTTGGACTGCCAGATTCTGGAAATGTGTAGGAAGTGTAAAGTACTTGACATTTCAATCAGCTATTACACAATAATACATATGTTGTTAGACTAGTGTTGCAATGACGACTATGGTAATTTACCAGTAAGTTTACTTTACCTACTTGACTAACCGACGAACCGCGAAACGGTGTGTTGAGTAATGTAGGAGTAATAGAAGTAGGACTTATAACACATGCTTTTCATACCTACTTTGTCTATTCTGTGTTGATTCACTTATTGAAAATGTACACACTAAAATTTAAAATCTGCTCATGTCAATAATGACAGCCAAAACAGTGGCACAATAGTATTTTATTATACAAGCTCCATGAGACGTAGTGGACAGGGAGCTGTGGTGGAACCACGAGCACTTGACAGTTGTCCATCTCGACAATTTCCCCTTTTCTGAAGGGTGGAGGGTGCAGAGGAGAGAAGGGAAATCAGGGTGAGAGGTGCAGAGCGGAAAGGGGAAATTGTCGAGATCGACAACTGTCGAGTGCTCGTGATTCCATCACTGGTGCCTCAAAACTTACGTCATAAGGTACATGATTCCAACCCTATAGGTCTGATGTGCGTTGATGAGGTTGTAGAAAATTTCTTTGTCTTACGTGTCAGACCAGAAGCTTTGGGCTGGTATAGGCTTGTCATTTTTCGAAAAATGGCCAAAATTTACGTCATGAGGTACTAGAATGAAACCGACAGGGTTTTGTGTGGAGACATCCCCTTATTCAAAAATCGGGTCATGAGACAAAAATTTTAGGAGCCCTCGGTCCATAAGACAAGTTTCAATTTTCAAAAAAGGCAAAATTTACCGCCTCCCAGAGACTTCTCCTTTGACATAATTTTTGGAATGAAAAACGATTGTCACATGATTTTTTACAAAGATTTCGAATCTGTCCTCAACAATTTTTAATGACCATCGTTTACAGGGTGCAACATCGAAAAAATTTCTCCAATCATACACCTTGTATTTTAACATAAAAATCGATTCCGTCTTCTATCCTGATTTCAAATATATATCACACTTAGTGGGTTAGTCAACAAAACGCATGCGGAAAAATTTATGAATTTTGGTCTTTTTCTGAAGATTTCAAACTTGTCTTATGGACCGAAAGCACCCAAAAATGTTGTCTCACGACCAGATTTCTGATAAGGGGATGTTCTTACACAAAATCCCGTTGGTTTTATTCATGTGCCTCATGACATAAATTTTTGCCCATTTTTTCGAAAATTGACAAGCTCATAACAGCCTAAAGCCCCCAGTCTGACATGTGAGTCAGAGCAATTTTCAACAACCTTATCAACTCACATTAGACCTACGGGGTTAAAGTCATGTACCTTATGACGTAAGTTTTGAGGCACCAGCTGTCCATAGCATTGTCACACAACGCGACTGGTTGACATCAGGCAATCGCGGCCTTCAAAACTGGAAAAACAATTGTAGAAAATTATCAATAGATTTTTGTTAAATATCATGAACATTTCAGGCCTCGGCGAGCTATTCGATTTCGGTCCAAAAATAGTAAAGTTGATGTCAGCTGATCACAGCCGCCACAATTGGAAAAATTAATCTCGCAGACAGATAATTTGAATAATTTAATAGAGCTGAGACGATTATCTTTAAGGACGTTGCAGGAACGATTAGTGCACTAAAGATAGGTTTTGGGGTTGAAAAAATTGATTCATGAAATTTTAAGGCTGTTATCGATTCAGAATTTCATTCTCTACCATGTACTCAAAATCCCCAAAAATCCCATTTGAGCATTTTTCTTGCGGCGCTGTCAAAGTAACCCGCTTCAATCTGCAATTACCAGTAGTAATTAAGTGTAGTTCGGGGATTAGTGACCAAATTTAATAAAATCTGTTTTTTTTTGTGATAAAGGCATGAAATTTGGTATGAGTGGTCTTCATGGTCCTTTTTTCAAATGTAGACATGGCGTCACGCCATATTTTGGTTAGGGGGGCTTAGGGACCCCCTTGAAAATTGAAGTTGCAGAAACTCATGCAAACCACCAATAAAATAATTGTCACGCATCTCAAAAAGTAATCATTCGACTCTACGTTACATCTTAACAAGAGACACGCTAGTTGTCACCATGTACGCACTGTTCTTCATAATGAAAAAAAATTCTTCGGAATGTCAAAAAAAAATCGGGTTTTTATAATTTTTTCATGTAATAGAGGACTAAATTTATCTTCCGCATATCATTATCCACTAATTCATATCTGCCGGAGCCATTGATGAAGTCCATTTCTTCATATTGACATCTAGAAGCAACAATTCCAGATGAAACCAGCCAATTCAATTGCTCAGTTTACAAGCGTTTTTTTTCAATGTTACCAATCGATATTAATGACAATTTATTATTTGGTGGATAGCTTCAACTGTTTCATAATTTTATTGAGTATAACTAGATGAGAAGCGATGTGCGAAAGCCCCGAATTTTTTTTTTTTAACCGCCACTTATCACTGTTAGAATTGCACCAAATTTCATGCTACTTTGGCGATACAACAGCAAATACAGACTACAGAGTATGGACAAACGTCAATACGATCTGCAGTTGTCAAGTGGAAGGCACGAAGAATGAAGATTGAGGCGTGGAATACTTCAAAGCACTCAGTTCGAGTGGATACACGGTATAGAAATATTTTCAACACACCCTAGGGGCACAAATTTTATGATGGTGAGCGACGCCAAAAAAAAAATTTCCTATGCTTTTGCGCTTGGTTCCGCGTGTAGTCATATAAAATCAGGTTACAGAACAGCTCCAGCTATCCATCCATTTATAAATTGTCGATCATATTGATTTGGAACAATTAAAAAACGCTGTTGAACTTCACACTTGAATTGGCTCATTTCTTCGGGAGCTGTCATCCCTAGAATGACAATATCAAAAAACAGACTTCATGAATAGCTTCGACAAATAGAAATTAGTGAATAATGATACACAACAGATCAACTCACCGTTTCTTAGATTAAAAAATCATTAAAAACTGTTTTTTTTTTGACACACCGAAGAAATTATTTTTCAACACGAAGAACAATGCGTACATGGCGACAACTGTTAGTTGTGTCTCTTGTCAAGGTTTGGTGTAGAGTCAAATGATTACTTTTGAAATGCGTGACGATATTTACCGGTGGTTTGTGAGAGTTCCTGAGAGTCCTGAGACTTCAAATTTCTCAGGGGGTCCTTAGGCCCCCCTAACCAACATATG
Source organism: Anaspis maculata (assembly GCA_949128115.1). Lineage (NCBI taxonomy): Eukaryota > Metazoa > Arthropoda > Insecta > Coleoptera > Scraptiidae > Anaspis > Anaspis maculata. The sequence goes on along the minus strand of OX421966.1, from coordinate 66,139,734 downwards.
GCCAGGCGTCATGTTTACATTTAGAAAGAAGACCATGAAGACCACTTATACCAAGTTTCATGTCCCTATCACAAATCAAACAGATTGTAATAAACTTGGTTACTAACCCTCGGATTATAATTAATCAACACTGTTAATTGGAAATTAAAGCGACTTCCGTGTTTTTTTTTTCGGGAAATACGAGTTAGAGGTTCAGACAAAGGTCTGGTCATGCCCTGCAGTATATACCAACAGTTCTAAGCCAACAATGTAGCTCTAGTGTGACAAAAACAAGAATACCATTTTCGGACTTGTTGCAGCAAACATGATATACTTTGACAGCGCCGCAAGAAGAATGCTCAACTGGGATTTTCGGGGATTTTGAGTATGTGGTAGAGAATGAAATTCTGAATCGATGTCTGCTATAAAATTTCATGAATTAATTTGTTCAAGGTTTGGGGTCTTTTTTGACTATCTTTACTGCACTAGATGCTACAATCAGGGCTGGGCGGTATTTCAAATACAAGTATTTGAAATACATTTGAGTATTTTGTATTTTGTATTTTGTATTTGAATACATTTGATTGGGAAGTATTTGTATTTTGTATTTTGAAATAGTTCAGGCATCTAGTATTTCGTATTTTGTATTTTAAATACATTCTTCGGAAAAGTATTTTGATTTTCAAAATACAAAATACAAAATACATTTGTTTCCCATGCTCTTTAGTCTGTTCGGGCCGAAATTGTTCTGGTAATACTATTTTCACCCCATTGACATCTCTTGCTTTTGCACACTATCTGGGATCGATAATGAGTTCGATTGCATATTTTACGTTTTACGTTTTACTGGTAAGTGCATCCCACTGTCAGCCATGTCGGTTCCATGTCGGATGTCGGACAATATTTTCGAAAAGCTGGTTGTCCCCAAAGGAAATCAACATATGTTATTTTGAAGAATTGATGAATGAAGTAAGGAATAGGTTTAAATATGAAGTTTTCTTCACTTTATGTTTATTTTATCTGTCTTTTCATAGTTCATAATAACATATTGTTATTATAGTTCATATTTATATACATAGTTCATATATTCAGTTTACATAGTTCATATTGTTGCGACTGAATCAATGAAGTGTTCCCATTGAAATACTTGCATTTTACGGATTTTCCAATAAAATGGTTAAAATACGCAATAGGGATGTATTTTGTATTTTGTATTTAGAATACTCTAGGTTGTATTTTGTATTTTGAAATTTCTCAGTTTTCCAAAATACGTATTTTGTATTTTCTATTCCGAAGACATTTCAAGAAGTAGTTTGTATTTTGTATTTCGACTATCTTGGATCGTGTATTTTGTATTTTGTATTTAAATACATTTTTCGAAGTATTTTGCCCAGCCCTGCCTACGAGGTTATAATCATGTACCTTATGACGTAAGCTTTGAGGCACCAGCTGTCCATAGCATTGTCACACAACGCAACTGGTTGGCATCAGGCAATCGCGGCTTCCAAAACTGGAAAAACAATTGTGGAAAGTTATCAATAGATTTTTGTTAAAATATCATGAACATTGCAGTTCTCGACGAGCTATTCGATTTCGGTCAAAAAATGGTTGATGTCAGCTGATCACAGCCGCCACAATTGAAAGAAATAATCTTGCAGATAGATAGATCGAATGAGTCGATAGAGCTAAGACGATTATCTTCATGGACGTTGCAGGAACGATGCTACAATGAATAGTCCCGCGACAGACATGACATGAAGACGGTTTTTCTTTATAACACTCCTGTTGTCTGTCAGCTTGACACCAACGACACTGTGATGAAGTTTTGTATGATCCGCGTCAACCACAGCGTCAACTTATTGTCTCTTTTTATGATAGGTAGGTGCCTGAGCAGCAAAATTTCAGACTCACCATTCGCATTTCGCTTCAGCATTACTGGGCATGTAACCATGTGTCTCAGGTTGCCAGAATGACCAGGTGGAGATAAGACTTGACACTGTACACATTTGAGCATTTTTTTCCTTTTTTCCGGAGGCGCCATATTAAAAAATCGGTGATCAAGACGTCAACAAAGAGTTCTTCGGAGATTAATTGACTTCCGGGGTGATTCATGAGACGAACAACACTCTTGAACTGATTGAAAAACTGAGTGATAATGTCGTGGAGTAAAAAGGTGCGTTCCTCGATAATATCGCAGTAAAATTGTCGTGCGGTTAGGTATATCTACCTTGTGATTTGTAAACTTTTCACCTGAAGTTTCCCTCATACTTGTTACTGGCTACCGGCCTGTTGATTATTGCATGACAATATTCACAAAATAAGATTATTTAAGATAACTGCCGAACTGTTGATCCGATTGAGATGAGATTTAATAAATAGGTCTGGACATTTTCTGGTTGTCATCTGTGAAATCTTAGTGCAACTGGCAAAAGAAAACACGAGCTATTTCTCACAGAACTCAATGAGCGGTATTTCATTGAAAGCCTTTGAAAAACTGTAGTTGGGATATATTTTTTCGCGTGATTCTCTTTATCAAATTCCATTGAAGTTTATTTTGAACTCAAGACCAGATTTTCTGACAGTTGACAACCCCACATCAACTTCACTATTAAACACGGTTCTAGCCTGGAGATGTCCTCGGAGATGTCAGAGAGTGGCGGAATATATTACCTTCAGAATAAACTTTTGCGGGACTTATTGAAGAAAATGAACTTGTTCCAAAAAAAGCACCCGAACTTCAACAACAATATTCTATTCTATACAGAATAGGGTTGCATTTTGACAGGTCAAATAAGATTTGGTCAATTGACGGTCAAATCGGTCAAATAATAACAAAAATACGCTAATAACAGGTGTAACTATCATTCAAAACATTATTTATTGAAATTTGAAGTTAGACAATTTGAATACAGGCTGTCCGTTTTTCGAAGCTAAGCATGGGTATCTCGCTTATCTTCAGAGATACAGAGTCGGTTGAATGAGAAAAAAGTTGCGAATTTTCTTGACGATCAATGATCCAAAAAGATATTTGACTTGTTAGTTTTAGTTTTCGAGATATCGAGAGAAAACAAAAATTTGCAATTTTTGTCTTAATTTTTATCCGAAAAACAGTTGAAGGTGGCCTTTTCTAATTAAGACATTATGGAGGCTCTTTTCCGAGAGAAATTCAATATTGTCAAAATCTTTATTCTAGCTTCCAAAACAACCGAGATATGACATTGAACTTTTTTTCTCTTATGGGCGCCATATTGGATTTTGAATTTTTTCAATACAATATTTTTTTCTGGTTACAGTGATATGTGTCACATGTCACTGTTGAATTATTGCTTTTGAACAAAAAAAAAAATTCTCCAAAGAGTGCTTTGGAAACAAAATCAGCACCGACAATAAAAAAAAAACGTAAATGTTGAACATTTATTCAACAGTGACATGTGGCACATCGTTGTAACCAGAAAAGTATTATTAGTTACTAGAAATACTGTATTCAAAAATATCAAAATCCAATATGGCGCCCATCAGAGAAAAAAGTTGAATGTCGTTTCACGATATCTCACAAACTAAATTAGATAGATTCAATTTCTTTTTGGATCATTGATCGTCATAAAAATGCGCAACTTTTTTCTAATTCAATCGACTTTGTATCTCCCAAGATAAGCGAGATACTCATGCTTAGCCTCGAAAAACGGACACCCTGTATTTCGTTAAGTAAGTACTTACACTCGATTTTTCATTTTATTCCAAAACAAAGAAATTCGAATGAAAATAAATCTCAATTTTAAACTCAATTTTTGGTAATTATAGGTAGGTACGCGAACACCTGTAACTAACTCAGTTCAGGTACTCATACAAATATGGTAGATATGGTATAACATCTTCCAAAAATAAAACTACCTAGGTACCTAAATTTAAATTATTACAATATAGGTAGTTCAATAATAATTGATAGACTATTTCGTATTTCGTAAAAATACGTCCAAACTTTATTTTTATTTTTTTTTGGTTCATTTTGACTTTGCCTTAAGAGCAGCCGCAGTTCCACTGAGAGTGAGTTGACTACTTGACTCTGTCTCAAAGCGGGAAAGAGATTTCTTAAAGTAAGTTACGTTGCGCCATCTATCTACATAAATCGTGCCAAACGAGGCCCGGGGGCTCGTATTTGACCGGTCAATTGACGGCTCATTTGACCGGTCAATTGACATCGTGCAACCCTAACACAGAATAATGCAAAGTGCATGCTCAATTTTTTATCTGTCAAAAGTATTAAATCTCGCATAAAATATTGCAAACAAAACAAAGTGGTTCTGCATGGCCAGCAGTCGAAGTTTTCCACCATTTCCTGGTCGAACGTAGGGAATTTTCAAAGCTGCGAAGAAGCCTTCTCTGGACAAAATCACCGTAAAACGCTGGACAATACGTTTCACGCCACAGACCGAACTACGAAGCTAAACTGTGGTCACCTACTCAACAAAAACCCGAGGTGTGAACAGCTGACCCCGTCGCTCACTGAATATTATACACTCAATTCCCATTTCTTGATTCGAAATAACACCCAAATGATTTTCAAAGATTTCCTAAGGGTCCGGACGATTTGCAATGATTTCCAAAGGGTTCTGATGATTTCCAGAGCCTTCCAGTGATTTTAATGAACCAGATGTACATCAGACATGAAAGGAGGTGCAGAAGAACAGAAAAAGTGGACTTGACAAGTTGATTGGGAAGAACGATGGTTATAGAAGGCGAAGAAGATGGCATGGAGAGAATTTGAGGCAGTGACATTTGTTTGACAAATTAATTATTGTAATATTCTGAACAGTGCCAGTGTCGAGATATAAACTACCTCAGACGGGGTCTCTCGATGATATAAATAAATAAATGAATAAATGAATGAATAAATAGACTTGACATCAGGTTTCCAAATCGGTTTACGGCTTGCATGAACTTGTTGTGTTAGATGCTTTGACAGAACTTGTCAGTGTCTTTTCAGCTCACAAGTAATTTGTAGAAATTGACTAACTATATCTGCCCCAGAAAGATCATTCATAATGATGGGTAGATACTTGAACCCACTGGGATTTTGCTTCCACATAGTACAGCCTGTCCCAGAAAAGTGTGGGGAAGTGGAATCACCTTCTTATTTCCTTCCTGCCACTTATTTAGAATATTCTTCCAAGAGGTACCTACCTACAACGATTCTGATCATTGCGGATCTGTTGGCTTTTTGCTCGGTTTTTTGACATTTTTCCGACAACTTTTCCTTTAAACAAAGCAATAAAAACTACGTATTTTCCCCCATATGTTACCATAATTCTTTGTTTCCATCTTTTTTTTTTGTCCTGCATCAACTACTAGATTATTAGAAGGTTCGTCTGTGTGGGTTTTTCAGCAATGATAACAGTATTGACGATAACAACTATGACATTTTTGGCACAATAGGGATAAATCAGTGTGGGTTTGTTTCGATGGCTTTCTCGTTTCATCCCTTTTCCCGGGACATCACCGCACGATAGTAGATGTCCCAGTACTAGGGAACGCGTGAAAAAGTCCATCTGGCCCAGTGCGGATTTGAACCCGGGACCTTCGCCTTTGAACGCGGGACCGAGCTCAGCGTGCTACCGACTGAGCTTCCATCATTGTATCGAAGTAGTATTGACAAGAACAAAAAGTATGTTACCACAAAGAGAAAGATACGTGATTTTGATAACTTTGTATTGATTTTGCCTACAACGATTTGAGTTTGACATACCTAGCAGGCTTTTGTTCGAATGCATGTCGCCATTCTTTCTGCTAAATTTAACCAACAGCACTTGCTTCCTGGAACAGAAAAAAAAACTCCAAAAAAGTGCATGAGCCTCAAATCCAGTATTTCTTGAGTTAAATTTTCCATGAGTAAAACTTGTTTCTTTTTCCATGATCACGATATTTTCGTTTCCATTTGCTGGAAACTGGGAAAGTGAGAGTCACAAATTCGTATAGGTACACTTTATAAGAAAACATACTACAATACACATTAAAAGGAGCAAACCACAGTTCTACATAATAAAATCCGAAGGCAGTACTTCAGTAGGTATACCTATATCTAAAACACTTGAACCCATTTGTGTCAACACTTTTGAACCATGTACAATTTTGATTCGGACGAAAGTTGTTCAACAAATCTGGAACGGACAAGGACAATTTTTTGATTGGCAATACTTGCCTGTTTTTCAACTCCAGGGTTGTGGATCCATCCTTCTTGGAACTAGAAAAAATGCAAATTGAGATTCAGATTCAGTCCACACTGGGCAAAAAATCGGTAAAACATGAGCAGAAATAGCGGAAAAAAATTGCTCAAGATCATGGTGCAATAATGATAATGTATACGTACGTCTTCCATGACCGTCCGTGTGATCATCAAACTCCTCCATCGTTTCAAAAAGCAAACAGCACAAGTCGCATCTCATTTTGTTCACGCAAGAATGCCACCATTCGTGTTTTTTCAGGATGGTATCGTTGATAAACTGTCTCCTGCAAAATTTGCACATGTGTGCTGGAAAGCAGAAAACATCAATATGGGGGGACAAAAAGAACAAGAGGAATCAAAAATCATGTTAACAGACCAGAATATAAATTTTCGTGATCGTTCCATTAGATTTGCAACGTAAAGAGTGATATGAACAAATATATTATAGATTTTGCAGTTAATGTTATTACGCTAACATTAATTCGTGAAAAGTTGGTGTCAAAACTCCATCAGAAACTCAACTTTTATCTAATCAAAAGATTCAACAAAAAATTGCACTCCAAGCAAACAGAGCCTTGGGCCTAAAATGGCGCTTTTGCATTCCAAAAATAACTATTGTGTTAAACTCTATATCATCAGTAACTGATCGGTAACTAAGTTGAGCTGTCCAATCAAGACTTCTGAAATGTTCAAGGGAGTGCCTCAAGAATCTATCCTCGGGCCTCTCTTATACATTATCTATACCTCGATCTATACTCATGACCTCACCACAGTGGTCAGGCAAACAATTGTGCAATGCAGACGACACATCATCAGTATTTTCCAAAATGAGTGCAAAAGACATGAAAAAATAAATTACTGACACTATTGATAGTTCAGAACAATTATTGTTCAAATCAAATTCCTTGAAAATGGACGCTGAAAAAACCACACTTGTTCATTTCAATTATTTGGATTCTGGAAGTTATCCATTTTTCATAACCAGGAGATGTCAAACTTTGGAGGCTTCACAGTTTGTTTTTAGACGTTAACGTAGATTGTAGGTTTTATGTCTTGGGGTACCAGCTGGAGCATCCAGAATCTTTCTTCTTCAAAAGAAATGTATACGACACATTTTGAACCTGAGGTACGCGGACAGCTGCCGGAAGCATTTTGTCAGTAATGGAATTTCAACGTCAACATGTGTTAACTTGTATGAGACCATAGTTTTCGTCAGGTTGAATGGGGACATGTTCGAGGGCTGCGACAGATGCCACAGTCACGACACCCTTTCCAACAGTGATTTGCTGGGTAAAAAAATTAAATTTTCTTATCTACAAAAAAATATAACACATCTTCTTGTCAAAATTTATAACCACATACTTTATAAAGTAAGAAGCTTAGATTTGAGTTCACTAGATAGAAAACGAATGCTACTCAAAAAGGCATATTATAGCTTGAATGAGTTCTTCGATGACTCTGACATCAAGGCTGTGTTTCTCTGGTAGTCAAAGTGAATTTGGTCTTGTTTTGTTCTCATGAATGAATACTGTGTATAGTGTGTTGTATTTGAGACTTTAACTATTTATTTATAACAGTATTTTAACGTGTTTTACATTTATATTACTTAGATATCTACCATTTCGTCCAGATATCGCTTTCATACAAGGTGTCCCGAAATTAATGCATCAAAATTTACAGGGAGGTGGACAATTGAAAAATGAGGGGACTTCTTCAATAAAAATACTCTCGCAAACGTAATAACGGAGATACAGGCCTTCAAAGTTGGTTTTTCAAAACATTTTTTTCGACATAACTTCTGAACCATTGAGCCGATTTTATTCAAATTTCAACCAAAGTTCACTGAAATAGGTCTCTATCAAACAGTGATAACGCATTTTATTAAACATTTTCAGGGGCGAAGATACTAGAGGGTACCTTCCCCCTTTTCCCTCTATTTTGCACCCCTCTGAATTATTTTGGAAATTGTTACAATTTTTGAATTCTACGTTCAATTTAGAAAAAAAAGTTATTTCTGCAAAATTTTGATTAAAGACTTCATTTTTGAGATATTTGGGTTTGAAACTCCGGAGAACATCTCAAAATCGCCACTTTTGAGGGCCAAATTTATTTTTTCTTAAAAGCTTCATGTCTCTCTGCAAAAATGGTGGTTTATCAACTTGAAACATCTAGAAAACTTATTTCAGTTGAGGAATCTTGAGTTTTTTTGAATTTTAATTTTTAAGGCTCAAAAATGAAGCCTGTAATCACAATTTTGCAAGAGAAACTTTTTTCTCTAAATTGAACGTAGAATTGAAAAATTGCAACAATTTTGGAAAATATTCAAGGGGGTGAAAAATAGAGAAACAAAGGGGAAGGTACCCCCTATTATCTTCGCTCTTGAAAGTGTTTGATGAAATGCGTTATCATTGTTCGATAGGGACCTATTTTAGTAAACTCTGATTCAAATTTGGATGAAGTTGGCTCAACGGTTCAGAAGTTATGCAAAACAAACTGTTTTGAAAAACCAACTTTGAAGGCCTGTATCTCCGTTATTACGTTTGCGAGAGTATTTTCATCAAGGAAGTTCCCTTATTTTTCAATTGTCTTCCTCCCTGTGAATTTTGTTGCATCAATTTCGGGACACCCTGTACAGGGTGTTTCCAAAATGATGATACAAACTCCTGGGGGTGATTCTCCGTCAAAATTGAACCAGGAAAAAATATAACTTCGATGTCCTAGAATGCTCCTTTAAAAAGATACAGAGTGTTCAAGTTGACTCTTTAAAATCGATTTTTTGACATAACTTTTGAACCGTTCAACTGATTTTGTTACCAGTTACAAAGTTAACCAGAATAGGTCTCTATCAAATAATAGCAACGTGTTTGTGGGAAAAATTCAGGAGCGTAGATAATGGGGGGTGTCTTCATATTTCTCCCCCTATTTTCCACCCCCCTAGCTATTTTCTGAAAACGTTCTAATTTTTGAATTCTACGTCCACATTAGAAAAAAAGTTGCTCCTGCAAAATTTGTATGGAGGCTTTATTTCAGAGATATTTGGGTTTGAAACTTTGGAAAACAACTCGAAATCGCTACTTTTAATGAGCCCAATTTTTTTGTCCCTGAAAACTTCTCGTTTCTCAGGAAAAATAGAGAAAACTCATCTCTGCTGAGAAATCGTGAGTTTTTTTTGGATTCTAATTTTGAGGCCGTTGAAAGTGTCAATTCGAGATGTTTTCCAGAGTTTCAAACCCAGATATCTCAAAAACGAAGCCTCTAATCCAAATTTTGCAGAGTAACTTTTTTCTCTAAATTGATCGTAAAATCCAAAAATAAGAACAATTTGGGAAAATAGCTAGGGGTGTGAGAAATAGGGAGGTAAAAATGAGGACATCCCTCATTATCTACACCTTTGAACTTTTTTTCCTTAACACTTACTATTATTCGATAAAGACTTATTTCAGCTAACTTTGTTGGGAATTTGAACAAAATAGGTTAAACGATTGAAAACTTATGTCAAAAAATCGATTTTGAAGATTAAACTTGAGCACCCTGTAACTTTTCAACAGAGCATTTAAGAACATCAGAGGTATATTATTTCTTGGTTCATTTTTGATGGGGAATCTCCCCTAGAAGTTTGTATCATCATTTTGGCAACACCCAGTACATCTTTTATTTGACGGGCTCTACATAACAGTTTGTTATTCCACCAGAAAAGCAATGAAGATTATTGAATCACTAGTCATTCAATAAGTAGGTACCTTACTTAGGTATAGTGTTACTGCGAACAGAAAACTTGGAAATATGTATATTAATTACGGAGAAACTTACTTTTATATACTCTTCTTCTATGTTTACACCTAGCATGTCGGTTGAATATATGTAATTCAAAAAATTGCAGGTTACACTCTTCACATGTGAACATAACGCGTTATCCAAATGACGTAGAACTGCGAACTGAAATAAACTGAACAGAATTATAATAAAAAAATCAAAGTGACTGCAAACTCAAAAGATCATACTTTATAATGTCGAAAACTCTCAGATATAGGCGCGACAATTCAGCAAACGATGCACGTAATCGGTTCATCCGTTCATCTGAACTTGAGAACCATATCTTCTCTCCACTTTTTTCACAGAATACCAGAGTATTTGATAGGTATCAAGTATATTTTTTTGTGACAAAAATGAGAAAAAATTATATTCTTCAGTTGAAATGAATGAATGGAATGATGACGTACATCGCTTGTTAAATTGTCGCGACCATAGATGCCTATTTTGAAAATTATCATGAGCAACCCCAGGAAGTTATTGGATGCGACTGAAAAAGTGAGATGGTAGAATCACTTCCAATCTTTCTACCTATCATCGTAGATGAAATTATGGTAATTGATCCGAAAATTTCGAAAAATGTTTCGCTTTCTCAATGTACTTGTATCCTAAAAGACAAAGATCTGTAGTAAAAAAAATCGGCCGCACCTACTTTGAAAAAGTCGCATGCCTAGTTCAAGTTTTCTGTAAAAAAAACTCATGAATCAACTCTACTACTGGTCCGGGGAATATAAGTTTAGGGTGAATCCCACATTTGACGACTTGTGACCCTCGGTATAACGTTCAGGTGTTCAGAACCTATATCTACGAACATAAGCAGTAGCGTCCAGTATTCATCTATCACTTTTAGGATTCCAGTGAAGTAATGATTGCTTGTCCCAGATTACAACCCATTTTTTCAGTCGCATCAGAAGCCCCTTAGTAGGTACATGACCATTTTCAATCAAGAATCACCCTTTCTGCTGTATTATTTTCTTGTGTTGCTCCGTTTGCTTAACACACTATCGGTTTTCCCTGTTTTTCACTTCTGGATTCAACACTCTCGTGCTCAAAGTCAGTAAGAGCGCTGATTAGGTACTCCCACAACGTCAACAGGTCTGTTTTTTCTCGTGATTCTGTCCTCGAATCTGATTCTTCTCTCGCCCCTGTTCGCAGTTATTTTGTTAACTTCTCGTGTTTTTTCCTCGGCGTCTTCAGTTCCATGTTTTTGTTTTCGTTTCTTGTTTATTGCACTTGAACCGCCAGTACCTGAAAACGTAGGTATAGGTCATTTACACGTGAAGTGAATGTAATCACTGATCATATAAATATTACATAGGTACAATTGCAAAACTATAGTACCTATCACAATAAGACTATTGTCATACGGGTGAGTTTACTTGAAGAGTGGCAAGGCGGCGAGTTAAGCAATGTATGAGTGCAGAAAAGGACTGTGACACATGTTCATCTAGTTTGGTTTTACAATAGACACTTTCAGATACTGAAGGCAAAAAGGCGGTGGCGAAAAGGAGCATAATTGAAGCAAGGAATATGTCCGCTGGAGTAGATTTCGTAACGCCTTATTTCACCGATTCAACTCCATTCTCAACTCATTGTACCTTTTTCCACAACATTATAGTAGATAGACACTTGAATAGCAAAAATTTCAGACTTACCATTCGCATTTGCTGATGGGCATGTTAATCTGTGTCGTAGGAATTGGCTGAACCAATCACTCATTCTCAGTGAAGACCAAAGTCCACATTGTAAACATTTTAGCATTTCTTTCCCATTTTCACAATTGGCAAATCAGAAAATCGTTGGACAAGAAATCAAGAGAGTTCTCTAGAAGGATGACTTGAATCCACGACTTGATGATTACGCGAATAACACACTGAACTGACCAAAAAAAGCCAATTGATAACGTCGTGGAGCAAAAACGGTACCTACGCTCCTCTGAATGGTATTGCAATTGAAATCTGTATGTAATTGACAATAATTCACCTCACTCCTTAAACTAGTAGGTCGTTCAAGTGTATTACCCCCAAGGTCATTGGTGAAAACACCCCGTCAGAATGACCAACCTCAAACAATCAAAGAGTTTTCACTTTTTTAGGAAGATTTTCAGTGTGGTTCGGTTAATTGTCTTAACGAATACACCTCTAGGTTCGATATATTATCGCTTACATCTCGATTTACACTCGGATTCCCTCGTGAAAATCCTCGATGTAGCGATAATACACGTCACCTATCGGTGTATTACATACGACAATTCACCTCACTTCTTAAAATAGTAGGCCGTTCAAGTGTATTACCATCAAAGTCATTGGTGAAAACGCCCCTCCAGAATGACCAACTTCAAACAATCAAATAGTTTTCACTTATACAGTAACATTTTCATTGTTGTTCGGTTAATTGCGAGGTTAATTGTATTACCAAATGCACCTCTAGGTTTGATATATTATCGCTTACATCTCGATTTACACTCGGATCCCTTCTCGAAAATCCTCGATGTAGCGATAATACACCTCACCCATCGGTGTATTATATACGACAATTCATCTCACTCCTCAAAATAGTAGGCCGTGCAAGTGTATTACCACCAAGGTCATTGGTGAAAACGCCCCTCCAAAATGACCAACTCCAAACAATCAAATAGTTTTCACTTGTTTAGTAACATTTTCAGTGTTGTTCGGTTAATTGTATTTCCAAATACACCTCTAGGTTCGTTATATTATTGCTTACATCTCGATTTACACTCGGATTCTCTCGTGAAAATCCTCGATGTAGCGATAATACACCTCACCTATCGGTGTATTACATACGACAATTCACCTCACTCCTTAAAATAGTAGGCCGTTCAAGTGTATTACCACCAAGGTCATTGGTGAAAACGCCCCTCCAGAATGACCAACTTCAAACAATCAAATCGTTTTCACTTGTTTAGTAACATTTTCAGTGTTGTTCGGGTTATTGTATTTCCAAATACACCTCTAGGTTTGATATATTATTGCTTACATCTCGATTTACATTCGGATCCCCTCGTGAAAATCCTCGATGTAGCGATAATACACCTCACCTATCGGTGTATAACATACGACAATTCACCTCACTCCTTAAAATAGTAGGCCGTTCAAGTGTATTACCACCAAGGTCATTGGTGAAAACACCTCTCCAGAATGACCAACCTTGAACATTGCAATAGTTTTTCACTTTTTCAGTAACATTTTCAGTGTTGTTCAGTTAATTGTTTTAACAAATACACCTCTAGGTTCGATATATTATCGCTTACATTTCGATTAACACTCGGATCCCCTCGTGAAAATCCTCGATGTAGCGATAATACACCTCACCTATCGGTGTATTACATACGAATATACCCTACCTGGTGATTTGTTGAACGTGTCACTGTTGACAAATGTCAGAAGCTATATTTCACAGAACTAGACTTGCGATATGTCATTTGAAAGCCCATGAGAAAGGTCATTCACAACAGTTGAAAGTATTGCTCTATTTGTCATCTGTCAAATAATTACAAATGTCAAAGTTGAAAACTTTATCATTTCAAAATATTTCCGATGGATTGAGACCAAATTTGGCAGAAAGCAACGGAACAAAAGAATCAAATTAAATCTGCAGTTGCAATTTTCCACCATTCTCCAGTCGACCGTTATGACTTTCCAATATTCCTCCTAGCCGTAGCCACCCGAGAGGGCCTCTCGCCCGTATTTTGACCAGGATGACTATTTTTTGATGCAGGACTCCACTAAAAAACTCATTTCTACTCGGGGGTCGGTTTTTCCGGAAAAATCAAACTGTGATCGGAAGTATATTGGACTGGGCGTCGCGTCGTGTAGACACCTTTCCAAAATCGGCATGATATCAGTTTTCCGACGGTAATTTTTTCAAAACGAAATTACCACATTCCGTGAATTTGAAAAAACTGAAATGCAAATTTTGACATGCGGTGAGCCCCACGAAATATTTATTTTAGGTGCAGACATGCTGGGAATAAAAGGTGGAGAGAAGATTTAATAATTTTTTGGGGAAAAATTTCTCGGAATCGGGCCTACTTACAGAGAGAGTTTTTCTCTCTGCAAAAACTGCAAATTTTCCAGATTTCCATCCTGTGGACAGACTTTCACTATCTTCTTCTGGACAAAAATAATTGGTTCTTTAACATTTTCTTACTTTTTTCCACTTTTCGACGAATTTCCTTGTCGAAACCGTAAACCAGCCTGGATTGTCGAGACCAAATTTAAATTAGGGAGCTCAAAGTGAAGCCTTTATTGACGATTTTTACAGTAAGATAATTTGAAAAAACATTTCTGAGGTTCACCCGGAAAATTCAAAGGACCACGCACGTTTTATGGGTAAATTGGGTTTCAGTGAATTTTGCTGAATTTTGGATATTTTGTAGCCTCTGGTCCACAAATGAAATGCTGTAAAGCATAATCGATTTGTATGACTAGTTTGGCCCCCACAGGGGGCGAAAGGGTGTATCAACGTCATGCTTTCAGAATTATTTAGGAGCATAGCATTTATATTAGAGGAAAACAACGAGAAAGGTCGATTTTGCTTTTGAAGGAACTATTAATCTGTCATAATTTTACTCAATTTACGTCAACCCCCTTGGAGGGGCTGTCAGCCCCCTCAAGTTTCTAAGGGCGACATAGGTCGAGTAGCATATCATTTAAAAGGTATTTTGATCCTCTTTTCGGTGATCTTCAGTTTTTTTCATTCGAATTATTAGTTCTCGAGAAAATGAGAATTGAAATATTAGGTAGGTATAAATCATGAGAAGTTCAGTTTCAACAATTTTCATTTCGTCAGTAGGCCTGGAAAAAGGGGGTAATTTTCGACGACCCTCCGCAAATATACAAACGTTTGCAGTTGTTGTAATGCATCATTGATGAATCCCTGTAGCAACTGCCAAAGTTCATAGCTTTGTAAAGGTCCAAAAATTACCAACCTTACCTCGGGTTCAACCAGAATTTTAAGAGCAGATCAAATCTATCACGCTGATAGTTGCTATGCACCAGCCAATAGGATGGCCAGTTGCTTAGTTACTATGAGAGTGATAAAGTTATCGCGTTGATAAAAGTTTGGTGGAACCCGATGTTAAACTTTAGACCACGTACATTTCATAATAGATTAACAACTCAACGAGGTCTGTTACCCGCATTAGTCCGGTGGATTAGCGCCTAAACTATGCATTTTGTGATAAAGCAAAGGGCTTCTGGATTTACATTCTTGAGGCTGAACATGACAATTCCAGAAATGGCGCCAACGAGTTTGGTGTGGCAGGTGACCTCAGGAGCCATCCAGAGCTGTGAAAGAACCAAAATCTTCCATGTTCCTCGAAGGCACTCAAATACATGATACTTCGATGCGCTGATACCCTATGGGGAGGAATTGACAAAATATGTCGATGCTTATCACGTGAGGGGGCTGAGGAGAAGGCATTTTTGTCTTTGAAGGCGATTTATGGTTTTTATCAATCCTGAATGAATATGAAGAAGTTTGGTATCATTTTCGACTAAAATCGACGTTCTGAGTTCGAATAAAGTGTTCAAATTACGTTAAAAACATGTTTGAACAAGTTTATGTGAAAAAACGCGCTTTTTTGATATTCAACTTTAACCTCATGGTTTTCACTCCTCGCCACAGGCATTCTATTTATTCTTGCATATTCAGTTACTTTCAATTTTTCTTCGATTGAGAAAGATGCATTAGATATGCTTCTCATCTTTACAAGCTCATAGAAGTGTCTGGTCGCGAGGGCAGTTTTGCGTCAACACGGCACCTGATAAGTGACGCATGCTTCACTTTAAAAACGTGTTGCGTCATAAATAGAGGCTCTATTGTACGGTTTTCAACTTTGTCTTGCAGAGGAAGAATTGTTCCTCCTTGTTAAAGCAACAAACATGATATCGAAGCTGTATCGCATGCACAATATGACTTTTCGTGTGAAAGTGCGTCAATTACAGTGTTCAAAGTTGACATAAAATAACTTTCGGAACAAATCCTTCTAATCATCTTGTAAGAACAAAAAACATATCCAGTGTATGTTTTTCATCATTAAGAGACCTGTGACTAATACAATATTCAACAATTTCGATTCCAGATGTCTTCGAAAATTGATAAACCTGCAGCGAAAACTTTGATATTTTCCCTGATTTTTTTTCCGAATCGAGATACCGAGTGATGCGATCCAAGGGTACATCGATACTGCATTTTGGGTTAGGGCAACGAATTTTTTTATGTGCGAACCTTATACCAATAAACATGATTTGACCCGCAGCACCTGAAATTTTGTCAATAAGGAGGCGAATGGGGGCCCTTCAAACTTTGAAGAAAGAAAGAACCTGGCTAGCCTGGGAAACCCTGGTAGAAAAGTGCCCATGGGCACATTTTGAAACACATATGTGCCCCATGGCATTGCTCACCATGGGGATGTGCCCAACGTATCCATGTGCACCATGAAGATGTGCTCAACGTTCCCATGATGTGCATCATTCAGATGTGCTCAACGTTCCCATGTGCGTCATGAGAATATGCTCAAAATACAGGAGGATCTGCCCAACCAACCATAGTCACATCCCCATGAATACATTGAGCACATCCCCATGGTGCACATGGATACGTTGAGCACATCCTCATAGTGCACATGAGTCATCATCACATCCACATCAAATAGCACCCCCAAGGTATTAGGTATATGTAATAGCCCACCTGGAGGCTGTGAACAATCTGTAACACCCTGTTACCTACCGGCTGTAAACAATCTGTAACACCCTGTACATGAAAAGAGGCAAAAAATTATGGATAGCTAACTAATATTTTGGAATCTTCATGAAAATTGACTATGGAAAGTTTTTTTTTTAAATCATTGCAAAGAGAAAGGCCCCAAGAAAAGGGTTGTAATGGCGCGGAACACCCTGTTTATTATGGAATTAATGATTGCTAATGAACAAGAACAGAAATCAAAATAAAAGTGTCGCGAAATGTATAAAATGCTCACTGCTTCATCAAACCGAAAGAAAAATCAATTCTTCCTCAAGAACACGCCACCAACATGCTTGATTTCTATACTAACTCCACAAACAGCACAAATAGGACTGCTTCCAACAAGAAAGGCTGCAACGATACAAATCAATTATTTGTGATCGTTTTCGAGCTTTTAAATAACAGCAACAAAATTTTTGTTCTTCCATACTTACGGATGGCTCCTGAGGTCGCCTGCCACACTGAACTCGTTGGCGCCAATTCTGGAATTGTCAAGTTGAATCTCAAGGACGTAAATCCAGAAGCCTCTTGCTTTATCACAAAATGCATAGTTTAGGCATTTTTTGGCGCTAATCCACCGGACTACATCTAGCATAGAATCCAGTAGCATTGAAGAAGGATATTTGACATTGTTTTCGTGCCTTGCGTAGCCCAGATACCAAATCACGCTCGCCACATGTGCACAAGAGCCAAGAGTTCGGGCACCTGTCTTGCATGTGCAATAGTACCCAATGATAGGGTCTTCATCATTCTGTTTTTCTGTGCTGTATCTTATCCATAACTGATACTTTGTTGCGTTTCGGAAACGCGAGTAGACTCTAACCCGAATGAAGCCAGGTTCGTCGATGAGCTCGTCAAAATCGAATGTTTCGGTTGCCTCCCTTCTGGAGAAAAAAGACGGTTAAAACGCTGGAACCGAACCTGGCTTCATTCGGGTTAGAGTCTACTCGCGTTTCCGAAACGCAACAAAGTATCAGTTATGGATAAGATAGGGCACAGAAAGACAGAATGATGAAGACCCTATCATTGGGTACTATTGCACATGCAAGACAGGTGCTCGAACTCTTGGCTCTTGTGCACATGTGGCAAGCGTGATTTGGTATCTGGGCTACGCAAGGCACGAAAACAATGTCAAATAGCCTTCTTCAATGCTACTGGATTCTATGCTAGATGCGGGTTACAGACCTCGTTGAGTTGTTAAATTATTATGAAATGTACGTGGTCCAAAGTTTAACATCGGGTTCCACCAAACTTTTATCAAAGCGATAACTCTATCTATAGCTACTACTCTATCACTCTCATAGTAACTAAGCAACTGGCCATCCTATTGGCTGGTGCATAGCAACTATCAGCGTGATAGATTTGATCTGCTCTTGAAATTCTGGTTGAACCCGAGGTAAGGTTGGTAATTTTTGGCCCTTTACAAAGCTATGAACTTTGGCAGCTGCTACAGGGATTCATCCATGATGCATTACAACAACTGCAAACGTTTGTATATTTGCGGAGGGTCGTCGAAAATTACCCCCTTTTTCCAGGCCTACTGACGAAATAAAAATTGTTGAAACTGAACTTCTCATGATTTATACCTACCTAATATTTCAATTCTCATTTTCTCGAGAACTAATAATTCGAATGGAAAAAACTGAAGATCACCGAAAAGAGGATCAAAATACCTTTTAAATGATATGCTACTCGACCTATGTCGCCCTTAGAAACTTAAGGGGGCTGCCAGCCCCTCCAAGGGGGTTGACGTAAATTGAGTAAAATTATGACAGATTAATAGTTCCTTCAAAAGCAAAATCGACCTTTCCCGTTGTTTTCCTCTAATATCAATGCTGTGCTCCTAAATAATTCTGAAAGCATGACGTTGATACACCTTTTCGCCCCCTGTGGGGGCCAAACTAGTCATACAAATCGATTATGCTCCACAGCATTTCATTTGTGGACCAGAGGCTACAAAATATCCAAAATTCAGCAAAATTCACTGAAACCCAATTTACCCATAAAACGTGCGGGGTCCTTTCCAAAATTTTCAATTTCCTTCAAATTATATTCACTCTTTCTCCCCAATTCCAACTTCCTACCCAAACGGACGTCTCATACAAAAATTTCCTTTTGTTCCTTGCTACTCTTCGAGGAAGTTTTGAGGTGACGTAACCGATTTTTTTCTTCTCATCGAATTTTCGAATGCTTATAATAGTGTTCCGCTCGCTTGTGTAACGCGTACGACGTTTTTTCTCGGAATAGCGGCTTAACGGGACAAAATGGGATTGAAAAGATCTATTGCCAAATGAATCAGGCAATACCTAGTCTATTTTGCGGCTTATACAGGGTGATTGAAATAGTTCCCAAATGAAAATTCCTCTTGTAATTGAGATTTGAGTCGTATTTTCAAATTTCAAAATTTGTCTCTCACCTCGAAGGCGCTGTGAAAATACATTTGGCAAGTATATTTGGTATGGTCTGGCAGGTTCTACGGAGTTTCCAGGTTAACAATATGTTCTATTTATGCTATTGTAATGTATCTCTTCGATCTGAAGTGCAGGTAGGTAGATACTAATGCGATGCTGCCAGATTGGAGAGATTTGTTTTTGGTCATTACTTCCCCTATCATATGGATGAAAACTTGAAGACATCTGTATCAATAAAATTGTTTTATTATTCCATTTTATCCGATTATTGTACTACAGTAATAATTGCATCGTAATGTATTGCATTAAGATACTCTTAGCCAACTAATGCCGTTAAGGAATTAAAACTTATCAGAATAAAATCATAATACAACTGAGACTTAGCACTTATTTATTTATTATTGAAAAATGGCACACTAAAATATTACAAAATTATTGTGATTAAGTCAGACCATAATGACACTTATACTAAAAATTTCTATCTATTTCTTGAAAAAAATATTCCAAGAGGAAATGAAGCGTGTAACAATAATACACGTAGATAACGCTGCTTGCTCTTCACATTACTTGAGAACAATAAAGAGCTCGACAAAGCTTATTTTTAAAACATTCTCTCCTCTCGTAATGTAAAAACCATCTCAACTTATACATCTTGATTTACTATTACTGAATTACTTCTAAATTATAAGTAATTTCAGTTTAACTTTCATCCACATTAGCACTGCACCTGCTCCTAATGTTTGTGGGCCGGTTTCTTTTGTTCTTCACGTTGGCAAATTCGTAGAAATTTGACCTAGATTTTTTCTGCCTTTCAGCTTTTTCCTTGGCTCGTCTCTCCTTGCTGCTGAGTTTTTGATCGCCATCAGAAGACTTGGGCTCGTTCTCGACGATTTCCTTTTTGCTCGCAAGTTTCTCCGGACGTACCTCTGCTTCAGTTTTATCGATCACCTCAGTTCCAATCGAGGTTTTAATATCGTCAGTGAGCTTTTCACTGCCATCAACAGGAACCACAGTCTTGACAATTCTCGGAAGTTTTTCCGGTAGTTTCACTCCCACCAGCCGCAACTTTCCTTTCTGCAAGTCACTGGCAACCATCCTAGCTGCATTGCTTGTGTCGAGCTCGCCTTTTCTCAGCAGCTTTCCGGTTTTGAGAGCGACTTTTTCCAAAAAGTCGTTGGAATCAGTCCATTCGTCGATTCCGTATGTTGAAGACAAGGTGTCTGGCTCAATATCTTGAAAAATTTCAGTAATGTAATCTTCAGGATTGGCTATTTTGACTTTCTTGTTTGTTCGCTTCATGGTTATGCTCTTTTTGAATTGAAAATTCTGAAAAATACAAGTAGGAACATTAGCACAAAACGCGTTTTCCAAAATTTTTGAGAAACTTACCTCGTGAATCACTATGATGTTGGCTGTGAATTTTGATATATCTCTACTCTGTAATGTAGATGCACTAGAGAACACTTCTTGCTTAGTCAGAAGACTGAAGTTGAATGAAGAGATGTTCAGAAACGCTTACCCAGGTAAACTATTCCCATGGGACTTTTCAAGCCTAATGGGTGGTCAAAATAACAGTAGGTACATTTTCGCAGGTAAACGAAAGCCGGACTGTTTTGAAACGTACAGGTTAACTTGGGTAGGTATTACATTGTGTTGCATTCCTATTGTGTACACGAACAAAGCCCGGAGTATATTCTTCATGCTAAAAACCTCACCTTTGTGAAAACCTATTCATGAAAACCTGCATGGTCCATCTCCAAAATCACAGGAACAAAGTGAAGCTTTTGGGTGAATATATGAATCATCTACCTGGATACGATACAATGCCCAGGTATATTCAATTCCGGAACCACTTTTTGATACAGGGTCAAAAAACCTGTTATTGTACGTACAGAGTGAAATCTTTTTCTTCCAATATACAGGTGTCCCATGAAGTAACCGACATGGCTTGAGGGTGGATGTACTTTTTTCGAGACAAATCAGAATTTTTATTCGAATTTTTTCTGACGTCCTTTGTTTCCAATATACAGCTGCGCTATGTGTTCAAGTTCAAGCAAAAAGTTTGATCGGTCATATCTCAAAAAATAAATCGATGGAGTCGATTGAAATATCGTAAGTATATTCCAACACCAAGGGCCTTTGTAGCGCCTTATTCATTCATGAAAAGTATACAGGACCGTAGTGAAAATTTTGCTTCTTGAGTTTCTGTTGAAAAAGTCATCCTGAATAGATTTCTCTCCAAAATCCGATGTCTAATCCGGAAAATTCATAAGAAATGCTACAAAATGCGATTCTTGGATTGTTTGGCATTATTTTCTAAAATTTCGTTTGAAATCACTTGAAAGCTGTTCCAGATGATCGAACAAAGTCATAAGTTCAATAGCGGTGTTCTAACTTCTCACTTACTAAGGATAGTTTCAGGAGAATTTTCTGGAAACATGAATTGGGCTTGGCACCTTGGACCTTACTCAAGGACCTTACAGCGTTTGACTGATCCAAATTGAAATTTTTCAAAATATTCCTGAGATGTTTGTTGATAATTTTCATCTCGAAGCCGCTAAATAGTGCCAAATAATTGACGATTTACACTAGGATTCTCTCGTAAAAATTTTCAATGTAGCGCGCATACGACTATACCCTACTCCTGGTGATTTGTGTGAGCTTCTTACATCAATTTTTCAACTTTCCACATTCTTGTTGACTCTTGCCACTAACTCTTGATTATTATCTGATCATATCTTCAGAATTCCAATTCCAAAGTTCCAGCTCCATTTTTGCTTCAATGAATGATGCAAAATATACTGACGAATCAGAAACTGATTCTTAATATGTCCATCTCAATTTTCTATATCTCATTATAGCTATACGGGGCGTTTAAAATAGTTATTTATGTACCAAGGCCGTGAAGGTGATCTGCCGAGGCTGCAAATCAGGTACAAGGTCAGAAAAAGACGTTTGACCGAGGTCTATACAACATTTTTAAAGCGATTCACAAAAAAAAAATCATTAAAACCCTTAAATGCCCAAGTGGGGTAACCTGGGTCCCCCACATTCGGAAAATTGGCTGTAACTTTTTTGTATGTGGGAGTAGGCAATCCAATTCACAGCTATTTGTCAAATGGAATGTGGGCTTGAGTCTCAATGTCAAAATTTGAAAATTTCAGCACAGGTGTAAAATAACTTGAACAAATAAGGTGAGTGGGCCCCCAAAGAACCCCACTTGGGTATCTATGTGATTTTATAATTTAGCATGCAAAATGGCCTGCGATACTTGTCGAAAAAAAATTTGCGATGCCCATCGGCAAAACATTACTGCTTTCATGTCTGTTGATTGTGCTATGAGAGAATAATCCATTTTTGGCTCATTTTCAGTCATATTTTCTTCTTTATAAGTGGACAGTCAGTGTGTTGAGACTATTTCCAAAATTATAAAAATGTGTTTTAATTTCTTTTCAATATCTAGTAAAATCGTTCACTATAATAACGTCTGAGAGGTTATTATGGAGTAATCAAGTGTTTTGAATAATTTGGCAATATCTGGCACGTGAAATTTTTGAAAAATTGGCGGGGGACCCTAGTGACCCCGCTTGGGTCTCAACGTAGATTTGTGTAGCTTGGGTATCTAAGGGATAATCAGTTTCTACCTTTAATCTATTCATTGTTGATTTTATGATTTGCATTTTTATAAAAACATATTTTTCCATGACAAACAAACTTGACAAGACAACCCTGTCAATCTTTTTTATCCGTGTCAGCGTGTCACTTTCTAAAATTATTGTATGTATGAAGAAAAAACAAGTGAATCACACAATTCTGAAACTCCGCCGGAAATAAGCGAAGCCCGAGGTGAAGCCGCAAATGCATCAACGTTGCATCTGCTGCCTAAGAAATTGTGTGAAATCTATCAAAAAAAAAAACGAACTTTTCGTCGAATGGGCCAGATCGAAGAAGGGTAGTAAATGAACCGAACCTCGAACCTGCTTTGCTTGCCTGTTTCTCCGACAAATCTACGACTCATGAGGCATCTCCCTACCTTGGAGCTCTTCTCCAAGATTCCCAGGCTGGCGTCTTTTTGACGTTACAATGTGCATGTCATCATTGCCTGGGAGCCGTCACGGCGTAAAAGACGGACACACAACGCCATGGTAAATTCACTGTAAATTGTGAGTTGTGACAATCAAACAATATAGCAATAGCGATAATCATTGACATTGCATTGACAGTCAACAAGACGCATGGTACCAGCATGACGCAATTTTATTCCACCATTATACTGCTGCGATTTTCCGAATTTATGTCTGCGAGTGGGGTTGATAAAATTCGTACCATGCCTGATTCGACCTTTTGAGGCTTATTATTGTGGTAATTCAATATAAACTAGATGAATTACAGTTTCGTGAATTGACAGAAAATACTTTGGAACCTTAGTTACGCAACCCGTGCCACAGCCAAAAAAACAATTGAAGTCTAGCGGCCTTGGAGTGATTTTCACATAAGCGTACAAAAAAGTTCAACTTTAGGACCGAAACAGAGCATTCTAAACACCGTGTTATTTGTGTAATTACAGGGTGAATTGTTAAAGCAAACTGACTTTAGAAAGAAATAAAGGTAATATAGCATTTGAAGGATATCAGATACATTCGAAACTCATTATTATGATGGAATTTGGGGTCATCATTCAGAATATCCACTTTTCCACTTCGTATCTTTGCTATTCTGGCCATAATTTTGAAAAAATGGCGTCTCAAAAACATATTTTCGATTTTTTTTTGGAAATTCGCTATAAAATTCCAGAATTCATATAAAAAGTGGAGGTCTATCAAATTTTCTATGATTTGACATCTGAATGACTCATGTGCGACTTACGGCTCTCAAGCTATACCTTCTCAAAGTCAATTATTTTCCCTTTGAGTTCACCCTGTAGTTGCATAGCAACCGTTACCATGATTGATTTTCTGGATATTAATGGTATGTGGTTGACAATTCATCATTGTTTATGGTTAATTTGACTGCCACGTGGAGCTGAGCTCAACTTGACATGCTGATTGGATGACAAAAGTTGATGCTCCAGGGAGCTCTAGACGCCATAACTCAAGAACCGGAAATAGCACGTACACGAGTAAGGTATCAAATTGTAGAGAATTGAATAAGCTCCCATTCGCATACGAACGCTCCCACCTCACATCGACTGAAATTAAGATATTGACAAAAAACTGTTTTTTAGGCTCCATCTTCCCAATATGGCGGCCTAAACGGCTAATATACGAAGTGGAAAAGTAGAAAATCGGAAAAGGCACCTCAAGATCTATAATACTGCCAAGTTTCAAGAATATCAGATGACCTTGAAAAAAGGCCGGAGTTTGGCATATCTTATGAAGACAATTTTGACAGTTTCCCGAAATGACGTTTGTAAATTCAGGCATGAAATGAGAAGAGAATGTTTTTGTCTACAAAATGATGTTTCAGATGTTGAAATCCGTTGAAAATAAACGAGCTACAGCCAGTTTCTCATCATCAGATGAAGTCCATTTTGGCGCCTCCACCATATTATTTGCCTGCAGCAGATGTCAATATTCCACCATAATTTTCCATGGTCCTTGATCTCCCAGGAATCGATTAGGACATATCCCTATATATCTTCACGAAGCTGCACACGGCCAAGCCTTTTTCGACCCTATGCCCCCAGACTATTTTGGTTAATCGCCTAAAAAAGAATTCGAATTTTCTGCAACATTGTGTATTAAATTAATGTAGTTCGGGATTTTCTTATGCTGATCATAGTAATGTATGATCCGTCAAGTGCCAGTGGCAACCCACAGCCATGCTTAATCGATTATTACGTTTGTCTCATGGATGCGTCTTCTTTCTATCTTCTTGTCTTTCTATAATCTCAGCTTATAATCTCATTCAATATATAAGAACGACACATTCCTCAAACTGCCAAACCCAAAACACAACCTACAGGGTGAAATGTACTCAGTTTCCATACTTGAGTCCGGATTGACTCGATCAAGATGAAATATAGGGCGTCCCACGAAGTGACCAATATAGTTCAAGGGTAGATGCAATTTTTCAAGGCAAATCAAAATCAGCAATCGAAATTTTCCTGGCGTCATACACGATCCCAATATGCAGGTGAGATGTGTTCAACCGGAAAGTTGGATTGGCCAAAATCGATTGAAATTTTGCAAGTAGTGTATTCTAACACAAAAAGCCTTTGAAGCCTCAAAACTTCATTCTTCAAGTTTCTATTGAAAAAATCATCATCTTGCAAGATTTTTTTTAAAATCTGAAATCATATTCGGAAACTACATGGAAACGTCTACTAAATGCGATTCTGGAATAGTTTGGCACTATTTAGCGGCTTCAAGATGAAAATCATCAACAAATATCTCAGGAATATTTTGGAAAATTTCAATTCAAATCAGTCAAACGCTGTAACATTCTTGAGTAAGAGTCTGAGGTGCCAAGCCAAATTCATGTTTCCAAAAAATTCTCTTGAAATTATCCTTGGTTAATTAGATAGAACAGCACTATTGAGATAATGTTTTTGTTCAATCATCTGGAACAGCTTTCAAGTGATTTCAAATGGAATTTTGGAAAATGATGCCAAACAATTCAAGAATCGCATTTTGTAGCATTTCTTATGAATTTTTCGGATTAAACATCGGATTTTGGAGAGCAATCTATTCAGGATGACTTTTTCAACAAAAACTCAAAAAGCAAAACTTTCAGTACGGGCCTGCATAATTTTCATGAAATGATAAGGCGCTACAAAGGCCCTTGGTGTTGAAATATACTTACAATATTTCAATTGACTCCAGTGATCTATTTGAGATATGGCCGATCAAACTTTTTGCTTGAACTTGAACACATAAAGCAGCTGTATATTGGAAACGGAGGACGTAGTCAGGAAAGTTTCGAATACAAATTCTGATTTGTCTCGAAAAAAATACAATTACCCTCGGTTGTCGGTTACTTCGTGGGACACCTGTATATTGAAAAAAAAAAAGATCTCACCCCGTACGCACAGTACCAGGTTTTTCGACCCTGTATCAATAAATTGTTCCAGGATGAAATATACCTGAGAATTGTATCCAGGTAGATGATTCATATATTCACCCAAAAGCTTCACTTTGTTCCTGTGATTTTGAAGATGGACCATGCAGGTTTTCATGAATAGGTTTCCACAAAGGTGTGGTTTTTAGTATGAACAATGTACTCCGGGCTTTGTTCGTGTATACAATAAGACTTCAACACAATGTAATACCTACCCAAGTTTACCTGTACGATTCAAAACAGTCCGGCTTTCGTTTACCTGCGAAGATGTACTGTTATTTTGACCGCCCATTGGGCTTGAAAAGTCCCGTGGGAATAGTTTACCTGGGTAAGCATTTCCGAACATCTCTCCATTCAACTTCAGTCTTCTGACTAAGCAAGAAGTGTTCTCTAGTGCATCGACATTACAGAGTTGAGATATATCAAAATTCACAGCCAACATCATAGTGATTCACGAGGTAAGTTTCTCAAAAATTTTGGAAAAGGCGTTTTGTGCTAATGTTCCTACTTGTATTTTTCAGAATTTTCAATTCAAAAAGAGCATAACCATGAAGCGAACAAACAAGAAAGTCAAAATAGCCAATCCTGAAGATTACATTACTGAAATTTTTCAAGATATTGAGCCAGACACCTTGTCCTCAACATACGAAATCGACGAATGGACTGATTTCAACGACTTTTTGGAAAAAGTCGCTCTCAAAACCGGAAAGCTGCTGAGAAAAGGCGAGCTCGACACAAGCAATGCAGCTAGGATGGTTGCCAGTGACTTGCAGAAAGGAAAGTTGCGGCTGGTGGGAGTGAAACTACCGGAAAAACTTCCGAGAATTGTCAAGACTGTGATTCCTGTTGGAGGCAGTGAAAAGCTCATTGACGATAATAAAACCCCGATTGAAACTAAGGTACTCGATAAAACTGAAGCAGAGGTACATCCTGCTAAACTTGCGAGCAAAAGAGAAATCGTCGAGAACGAGTCTAAGTCTTCTGATGGCGATCAAAAACTCAGCAGCAAGGAGAGACGAGCCAAGGAAAAAGCTGAAAGGCAGAAAAAATCAAGGTCGAATTTCTACGAATTCGCTAACGTGAAGAACAAAAGGAACCGGCCCACAAACATTAGGAGCAGGTGCAGTGGTAATGTGGATGAAAGTTAGACTGAAATTACTTGTTCTCGAGTAATGTGAAGAGCAAGTAGCGTAATCTACGTGTATTGTAACACGCTTTGTTTCATCTTGGAATATATTTTTTTTTTAAATAAATAGAATGTGCATGAGTATCTGAATTTATTGCAATAATTTTGTGATATTCTATAGTGCCATTTTTTAATAATAATTTAATTAGTGTTAAGACTTAGTTGTTTTATGATTTTCTTCTAATGTGTTATGTGTTTCAATTTATTAACGGCATTAGTTGGTTAAGAGTATCTTGATGCAATTCGTTATAATGCAATTATTACTGTAGTACAATAATCGGATAAAATGGATCAATAAAACAATATTATTATTACTGATGTCTTTTAGTTTTTACTCATATAATAGGGCAAGTTATTAACAAAAACAAATTTTCCCAATCTGGCAGCATTGCATTAGTAGGTAAACGTATACCTACCTGGCAACTCCAGATCGAAGAGGTACATTACAATCGCATAATTGTATTGTTACCCTGGAAACTCCGTGGAACCTACCAGACCATACCAAACATACTTACTTGCCAAATGTATTTTCACAGCACCTTAGAGGTGGAAGACGGATTTTGATACTCAAAAATACGACTCAAATCTCAATTGCAAGAGAAACTTCCATTCGAGAACTACCAATGACATGTGATTCTTCGCAAGTAACAATGCTTTGCTCCAAAATCATGCAAACTGAGAAAGTTAAATTCTCAACTTCACTTCTTCTTAGCTCGATTGATAAATTGGCCAATTTTTTTACAATTTTTTCTGTGCTCCGTCAACGTCTCCCACAACGTACCTACACGGGATGACATCCGCCATTTTTTAATCACCCTGTATGAACCGCCAAATAGACTAGGGAGGTATTGCTTCATCCATTTGGCGAAAGAACTTTTCAGTAGTAATATAACAAGTGCACGAGTGCAGAAAATTATCGATATCGATTTCATTGCACGAGTTATATTTCATCAGAAAATTTCATGATTCAAAAATCTTCTACGGCTATGACATTGTCAACTAGTCACTCTAGTCACTGTCGTCAGGGTATGACTATACCTACGACCAAAGAATTAACACGGGGTCGCAAAGTTTCTTGGGTGATGCACCTACTACATTGCAAAGCTGTTGCAGCGCAGAGCTCCGTTTTTGTGGTCCAAAGAATTATATCGGCGACATATATTCGCAATTAGTGCTTTCCAAGAAAACTAAGGGAGGTCCTGAGGTGCACGGTGGCACTACCGTATGACATATTTGATTTCATCTCTGCTGTTGGTCTTAGTATAGAAACACAAAAAAAATTATCGATTCATGCACTAGTGCAAATTATCGAAAATTATCGCTAAATGTACTTGTGCAAATTATCGCCTAATTCGAATCTGATTGGTTCAAACAACAATTGAAAACTGTCACTTCCATTGTAAGAATGGCAGATTTGACAGATAAATTAAATTTTCAATTCCATTTTGTCCCGTTTAACCGCTAGTCTAATAGCTGTATTAGAATAGAATAGAATAGAATAGAATAATCTTCATTCACCATCATTGCGACATACAATATTGGCTTCGTCAATATAAGACGAGTAAAAAATGTTTGAACAACAACAAAATATACAATAAAACAACCAGGAAATGACGCCATAGAACAGTAGGTATCACTCAAGAAACTCCCGTACCGAATATAACGCTCTGTCAGTCAAAAGCACCTTGACGGCCTTCTTAAACTGACTCATATTGAGGGTTTTGATGCAGCTTGGTAATCTGTTGAAAAGTCTGATACACATGTAGTTTGTTGACTGTTGAGAAGCTTCAACTCTGTGAAAAGGTATGGTCAGGTTATTTTCATTTCTTGTGTTGTACTCGTGAAAATCACCATTGTCAGTGTAAATCTCGAGATTTTCCCTTGCATACAAGAGACACTCAAACACATAACATGCAGGAACGGTCAGCAGTCCCAAGGACTTGAAAAGAGGTCTGCAGTGATTTGCCATTTTAGCCCCACAAAGTATGCGAACTACTTTTCTTTGGATTTTGAAAACTCTCTCTAGCTGTGGTGAGAGACCCCACAAAACTATGCCATAGTTGACCAAGCTCAGAAAGTTGGCGTGGTATAGAGTGAGAGCAGTTTCCGTGTTCACGTAATCTTCAATTTTTCGGATTTGATACACCACCTTGCTCAACTTTCCAGCAAGGTCATCTATATGTGGTGCCCATGAAAGTCTGGGATCCATAACAATTCCAAGGAATCTGACAGGATCACCCCTCATCCGGTCCCGAGTGGATGAAGTTATATTTTGTGTCTTGTCGACATTCACATGTAATCGATTCGAGCAGAACCACTCGCCGGCTCTCAGAATTGCATAATTGATTGAATTGGACTCCTCATTTAAGGCGGATTGGTGAAATGTTGTGTCATCTGCAAACAGAACTGATCTTGTCGGCTCAACGGAGTGCGCCAGATCGTTCAGGTATACAGGGTGGTGAAAATTTCGATGCTCACCATTGGTATCTTGGAAACGGTAAGAGATACGAGGTCGGTTAAATTAGAAAAAAGTTGCGCATTTCTGTGGCGATTAAGAATCTAAAAAGAAACTTGAAATATTTTGATTGGTTCACGATTTATCACGAAAAAACTAAAAATTTTGATTTCAGAAATTATTTTTTATCTTTCCAACCATTCAAGCTATTCCAATCAAACTTGGTAGTTTTATGTTTTTGATCACTCCGAGTCGATCAACGTTGGCAGAAATTTTCCAGGACTTCTAGATGTCAAATTATGATAGTCAACTTTTGTTTTTCTTATGGCTGCCATATTGGATTTTTGCACTAATGAATGGAGAAAAAAATTAGCTTTCCAAATTAGTAACCAACATGTTCTTTTTATGACATTTTTAGCGTCAAATTTTGAAATTTTCGTAAATATTGACAAAATCGGGAATGCTTTGAAAAATAATTGAAATATTATCAATAGCAACAACAGAAAAAAGACAGATTGTGTTCAATTGACGTATCTAAGGGCTCGATACCAAGTTGCAGGCGCGAAGTTTGGGACGGCGTAACTCGCCAAATACAGCGCGGTCTGATTGGTTGGTATCCGCCGTTGCTATGGAAACGGCACTTACGGCGGTCTCAGCCCCAACTTGGTATCGAGCCGTAACTTCTCAATCGTGTTTTGTGCTTGTTTGTACCGAGAGCTCATAAAATAAATGGGTCAAGGGTGTCTGTGAATTCAAAAACGTCTGTCGAAACTAGGGTAATCCTTACTCCGTTTCTAATAAATTTGTCAAACTTTAATAAGAACGATATGCTAGTTCCGACAGACGTTTTTGAACTCACAGACACCCTTGACCCATGCAATTTATGAACTACCGGTACAAACAAGCACAAAACACCATTAAGAAGTTAGATACGTCAATTGAACACCATCTGTCACTTTTTTGTTGTTGCTATTGATAATATTTCAACTGCATTCCCGACTGTTTTTCAAAGCATTCCCGATTTTGTCAATAATTTACGAAAATTTTAAAATTTGACGCTTAAAATGTCATAAAAAGAACATGTTGGTTACTAATTCGGAAAGCTAATTTTTTTCTCTATCTATTTGTGCAAAAATCCAATATGGCGGCCATAAGAAAAACAAAAGTTGACTGTCATAATTTGACATCTAGAAGGCCTGGAAAATTTCTGTCAACGTTGATCGACTCGGAGTGATCAAAAACATAAAACTACCAAGTTTTATTGAAATAGCTCTAATGGTTGGAGAAATAAAAAACAATTTCTGAAATCAAAATTTTTAGTTTTTTCGTGATAAATCGTGAACCAATCAAAACATTCAAAGTTTCTTTCCAGATTCTCAATCGCCACAAAAATGCGCAACTTTTTTCTAATTCAACCGACCTCGTATCTCTTACCGTTTCCAAGATACCAATGGTGAGCATCGAAATTTTCACCACCCTGTATACCGTCCGTTTTTTTTTCTAGGCCCCAGCGCGTAGCGCCTTTATTATGGGTTCCACACTCAACATATTATATATTTTTGAAATCAGAAGAACAAAATCTTTCGATTGATGGTATGTCAAATTATTTTTGACAGATGTCATTTTTTGACAATTGACAGAATAGTACTTCTGAAACATCATTTTGAAGCCCATTCAATTTTGAGGAAAACTGTGTCTTCATTTTTGGAATAGGATGTCTTTCACAACTTCTGGAGGTCTTCAAATAGGAAAAATTGTTGAAATTCAGAAATACTCAATAAGTACGTAAGTAGGCAAAACAGGTATTTTTAATAATAACTTATGATAATAATCATAAAATAATCACAATGAAATGAAAAATGTCCTGAAGAAGTTATTTGAAATGACCGTTTCCTTGTTCCTTGAATGAGAGATTCAACGACCGCTGAATTGGAACTGCCAGTCCAACGCGATAGTATCCGAGGTGGCCAGGTATGACCCCTTCGATTTTTTTATGATCCTATTTGAAAGATAAGGTGTTTATAGAATCTCCCGCTGATTTTGACGATTCAAAATCAGAATATTATCATCAGTTGATATTAAAAATACCTATTAATTATTGAGTAGGTATTTCTGAATTTTAACAATTTTTCCTATTCAAAGACCTCCAGAAGCTGTAAAAGACATCCTATTCTAGAAATGTAAGCACAGTTCTCCTAAGAATTTTATGGGCTTTGAAATGGTGTGTCACAAGTACTATTCCGTCAATTGTCAAAAAATGACATCTGTCAAAAATAATTTGACATACCATCAATCGAAAGATTTTGTTCCTCTGATTTCAAAAATATATAATATGTTGGGTGTAAAACTCATAATAAAGGCGCTATAAGCTGGGGCCTAGAAAAAAAAACGGACGGTATAAACAATATGGGTCCAAGGATGAACCCCTGTGGAACACCGCGAATAGCCTGCCCAAAGTCGACGTTTGCGACATTGAAGAATGAAGACACAAACTGCTGCCTATCCCGCAGATAAGAGCGGAAAAGATTCAGTGAGCCACCTCGAACTCCCATGTGCTCCATCTTGGCCAGCAATATTTCATGGTCAACACAGTCGAACGCCTTCGACAAGTCAACCATTGCAGCAATCGTCGACATGTTCCCGTCAAAGGCGCTCGACACATGCTCAACCAATTGAACAGCAGCCTTTATGGTCGATTCACCTCTTCTAAAATCAAACTGTTCAGGACAAAAGAGGTCATTTCTATCAAAGTAGTGGACAATTCCAACCTTTATCACTTCCTCAAAGATCTTTGAAGAAACAGGAGGGATAGATATTGGTCAGTTATTTGTGTATGTCCCTTTTCGAACCTTTCTTGTAAATTGGTATCACTCGAGCAATTTTCAGCCTGTCCGGAAAAACTGAGTGCTCGATAAATGTGTTTATCAAGTACTCCAAGACATCAACAACGTCTCCTGCCACTTGCTAAGTTACTTTCGCTGTTAGACCGTAAACATCCGGCGAATTTGAATTTTTCAAACCACCCATGATTCTTAACAACTCCCCTCTATCCGTTGGCCCAAGATAAAATGACGAACAAGGTTTCTTTGTGTGTCTCAAGAACTAAGAGAAATGAGATTTTGCTCGTGGTATTTTATTTTTCATGACTTCAGACACCTTTAGAAAGAAAGAATTCAGCTCATCCGGACTAAACTCTGGCATACTCTCTGTTGTTCTCCGTCCACACTCCGCATTGATGATACTCCAAGCGGCTTTCGATTTATTGCTGGAATTTTCGATAAATTTCATGTTTGCATGTCTTTTAGCCATACCTAAGTTGTGTTTATATTCTTTCTTTAGGCGATTATGAAGTTTTTTTGAGTTTTCATCCTCCAAGGCAGTTCGCATGATATCGAATTTCAGCAGTTGTTCCCGCTGTGTTCTCAGTGACTCCGTGTACCACCCCCAACCTTTGTTGCACCCGACGTCACCATTTTGTGTCAGAACCACTCTTTCAGGGCAAGTCAGATTGAATAAGGCAAGAAAAAGATCTAAGAAAATATTGAAATAATCGTCCGCAGAGTCCCCACTATAAACCGCCGACCAATCCTGCGCCCTGATTGAATTGACAAAATCGTGAAGTTCTCCGGTTTCAGTACTCTTGTTTCAACATATTTACCTTCATTATTGTTATTGAATATATTTTTTGCAACAAAGAAAATAGACAAATGATCAGATGAATGATAATTTTACACTACAGTTAAACAATCAAGTTCATTGTTTTTTGACACTATTTTGGCAGATTGTACAAGAAATTGTACAAGAAATTGTGTAGTGTGATACAGCTATGAGAAAAAACGTTGTATGCGTTACACAAGTGAGCGGAAAATCAATATAAGCTAAAAAAAAAATCTTTTACCAAATCATCTTATTGTAGGAGTAAAGGCTTCATCTCATAGTACAGGAATTATACGGAAAAAAAGACCCAAACCTGGAAAAAAATAATTCATGGAATTTGTTTTCACCATTCGACTCAGAAAAAGACCCTTAATCCCATGTCCAAAATCACCAAGAGTTCTCGCATTGCAAAATTTTTGCTGTGCGTTGAAAGTTGAACCAATTATTTCAAAAGTTGAAATAAGCTATATAGTGGACGCAGCACGCAAAGTAAATTTCATTCAATTGTGAAAGCAAGCGGCTTTGCAGAGTGATACCTAAGACCTCAGGGAATGATTTCGCTCAAGGACCAAAATAGTTCACGTCTTCATATGTCATCTAAAATTTGTCCACTGGATAAAAAGTTGGAAAATTTGCAGTTTTTGCAGAGGAAAACTTGAAAACCGTGGGCCCGATTTAGAACACTATTTCCCGAACAAATTACTCAATCTTATTCACTTCAACTTTATTTCCAGCATGTATGCACCTGAAAACCTGAAATGGATACTTTGTGGGGCTTTCTCCAATCCCCATGTCGAAGTTTGCACTGCAGTTTTTTTCCAAATTCACGGAATGTGCTGATTTCTTTTCAAGAAAATTACCGTCGGAAACAGGTGCAGTGCCGATTTTGGAAATGAGTCTAAACGACGCCCAATCCAATCAGATTTTGGTATCAGTTAGAATTTTTTGGAAAAAGTCGACTCCTGAGCAGGAATGAGTTTTTGAGTGGAGTCTTGCATCAAAAGCGAGTCGTCGTGGTCAAAACACGGTCGGGAGGCCCTCTCGGGTGGCAACGGCTAGGAGAAATTTTGAAAATTCATCACGCCCGACTGAAAAATGTTGGAAAACTGCAATCGCAGACTCAATCAGACTGATTCGTTGTGTTGCGTCCTGAAATGTGGTTCCAATCCACTGGCCTTTATTAATTTCAACTATCGCCACAACTATAATGACACTTTCTCAACCATCATTGCATAATAATACCTTCAATTACTCCTGCCTATTGAATCACTACCTAATTCCTATTTATGTTCCCATAAAGATTAGTTAGCACGGTAAGTAGTGGGATCAAGAATGAGATGTAGTTTTCAGAGAGCTCCCTCCATTTTTTTTGTACGCCCTGATGACTAGATGAGAATTCTTGTAATTCGAGCTCATCAATCTGTAGTTGAAGACGGAAAGTTTAAAACTAATTGTACATTCCTAGCTTGAAGGACTTGAGTGATATCTTCGAATGATTTTTTTTTTTCACTATAAGTACGACTACGGTAGGTCTAGTTTTCAAAGTGAAACGCATGACCCTGTTACGGTTACGATAAACGCGGTTACTTCCAGATGTTCCGTCTCAAGAACTATATAGTGTCAAAGAGCAGTAGTTGTGAGAAAGAAATTAATGGATCAGTTTTCAAACCTCCGGAACCTCGCCGAAACTTCAAAATCGCTCTCCTGTAGAATTGCATTTTGTTAGTGAGTGTTTAATTCAGAAGGTACCCGATGTGTTTGCACAGGGGACTATTCTAAAATCCCATCGCATGTTCACGCAAGTGCCGAAAAAGCACCGAATATCACCATTTGAAAGTATAATTATTCCATTGGATTGCCGTTACACTTGTCCCACCAATACACCGTAACGATACTCGCGAAACCGAGCGCGAAACCCCTATAGAGACTACGATGCGCGAACAAGACACTCACCTGCACAATTGGCGGAGGAACCGCGTGCATTGAAAGCTTATTGCCGGAATATTTGCGACACGCCTAGCCCTTTGGATTATTATTCACTTCTCAACAGTTTCACCAAGCTCTTTCACTATGGGTGAAATTCCAAAATTGGCCAAAAGCAGCACGCGTTGAAGTTTATCACGATAATAAAACTTGAGAAGCTAGTTGAAACTGATACTACCGAAAAAGTGATGTCATCAATGGTCTTCGGACTGAACAATAATCAGGGGTTGTAGCTGATCAAATTCTACGTTGATATTTTTTGTTTATAGGTATTTAGTTGGAGCGAGGTATGTACCAAAGTATGTATTTTTTTTATGTACCTATGTATATTTCATGCATAATATACCTAATGTATCTGATACTGTTGTACCTTGCTCGGCTTTATGTGGGTGAAGTGAAACGATTTCGTAAGTTTTGTAACCATCATCCAAGAAGAGTTGATAACGTTAAAGATTTAATAACGCCATTTGGTGGTGACTTTTCAGGTCACTGGCTGGCAAAAGCTGTGTTTAAGACCTCCTGGTGGCCGGCCACGCCTTTTCTCTTCCCATAGCCCAGCATATCGGCCTTGTGCAGCAGCAGTCGGTGTTTACCCTGGGATAAATCAAGGAGGAGGGCCCCCGCGTGCTCGCTCTTGCCGGACGCATCCCGCACTATTAATCATTTCGTTTTTGTCGGCCACCCCGGTAATGATTATTTAGTAACTGGAGTAAAATGCATAATAGATGTACGAAGCACGTGGACTTCCGTTTACAGGTTTTCGGAGCTTCCGGTATTTTGTTGGGTGGTCGTTTTCAGTTTAGTTTAGTGCGTATGGTAGGTATACTTAGCAGCCGGCAGTTGGTGGATAGAGATAGAGAGCGCTATCATTCTCATATTTGTTTTGGAAAAGGTGGCCCGAAAATAGGCTGAGGAGAACTCGAGAGGTTCAAGTTTCAAAACAGAACATGACTATTTCACTTGATTACGTACCTACATATATCTACCGACTTGAAGTCAACAAAAGTGAAAGCAACATATAATTCATTTTGTATATCAAGTCAGAGTGATATTATATATAGAAATTTTATTGAAAAAATTACACCTTCTCAACATTTTGAGCTGCAAAAACAAAGGATACTCAAACATAGGTAACTTTTGTAACAATAATAATCTAAAGAATATAATTATAATACAATATTATATAGTGAGAAAACAGTTAACAATATAACAATCATCAATAATAAAATATAAGTGTAGAAGTGTAAGTTTGTAATGTAAAGTGTAAAATGTTGTGTATATGTGTGAAAATCTCAAGAATATAGATGGTTACGTAAAATATAAATAGAGTCTTTCATAACTGAAG
This sequence comes from Anaspis maculata, assembly GCA_949128115.1. NCBI lineage: Eukaryota > Metazoa > Arthropoda > Insecta > Coleoptera > Scraptiidae > Anaspis > Anaspis maculata. The sequence continues at coordinate 66,102,861 of OX421966.1, read as the reverse complement.
AAGCTATTGTTTTCAATAATTTTGCTGGCAACCTGAATTCTGTACAAAAATCCCTCAAAAAAGTTGAGATGGTCCCCCTCGCGCCTACAAAAATGCCATAGATCTCGATGTTCTCTAAGTCATATTTTTCTTTGTAGAAAGCTACCGTTGGCTGATATATTTGTTTCTTTTCTTCATGTACTTCTTGTGGCTGACTTTCGCTGATCTCGAAGCGCACACTTGGGTCTACTATTATTCCTCGCTTTCTTTTCCTATTTATACCAATCATGTCGATCCTTCTAATGCTTCCATCTTCTGCATATCCACTGACTTCCTCGTGCACTTCTAAACCTGTCTTCCTTAAAGCCTCAGCTAACATTGTTCTGACTGTATGGTGTCGCTTGTTCCGTAGTAGTTGGCCAAAAGGACAAGAGCCAAGGACATGTGGCAGTGTTTCTGAAATGAAGGTCTCGGCAGAGGCGCAACGCCTGCACCGGGTGCCGTCCTTGCTCCTTCCCGGGATTACTCTTACAGGTGCTACATTTCCGATTATTTTGAGCGCCATGTTGTATTCAGACAGGGTGAAACCAATGCCTTTGGCTATGATCGTATTTGGAGGAGTATATTGTTTGAATAGCTCTACTCCTTTGCCCTTGTTTTGCATTTTCGTCCAGTTTACAAATTCTCGTTCTCTCAACATCTCTCGTAGTTTCTTAGTCGGCTCATTTCGTAGTTCCTCATCTATTTCCACTTTTCTCAGACAAAGTTGTTTTTCACTTTCCAGATTACGTGTTTGATTTATATAATCATTGTCTGCTTTAGACAACGAGATACACAAATTGTAGTGACAAAGAAAAGCTTCCCACTCAGCTTTAAAAATTTGTAGACCTTTATACTTTGACGGGGAATAAATTATTGATGTTGGAAAATCTGATGGCAGGTCTAAAATGTCTTTCAATGCTGATCTTATGATTCTATCAATGTCTTGGAGAAAACTCTTTGTAAGTTTATGTAAAGGAGCAGTCTGGAAGGAGTACACTAAAGTTGGCCATACACAGAAATTTAGTATATGAACTTTCTGATCTGCTTTCAGATGAGGATATTTCACGAGATTTTCAACTTTTTCTCCAAATTTTCTTATTAAAGATTCCTGTTTAAAGACAATTTCGTTCGAGAAATTCACCCCAAGATACTTGATACATTCTTGATTATTGATTGATCTTATAGTGCTATCGTTTAGTTGGAGTTCTTCCGTAATTATCTTCCCTTTACATATACTGATAGCTGTTGTCTTCTTCGTATTTAGTTTCAATCCAATTTCCTCAAAAAGAAAGTTTGCAGTTTTAAAAAGATTTAAAACGTCATCCTTGCTTTTTCCGATTAATACTGTATCGTCAGCAAAACCTAATACGCTTACAGCTGGTAGTTTTGGTATGAGTTTGAAACCGTGATGCTGACCTACATTTTCTTCTGACAATTCATCGAGTATATGATTTATAGATAGATTATATAATGCCGGTGAAAGCGGAGCTCCCTGTAAAACACCTCTCAGAAACGATATTGCTTTTGTTTTTCCGCGCTTAGTTTCAATAATGGTGGAATTACCAGTCTGCAAGTTCATAATTATTGTCTTGAGGGAGTCAGGAATTGGTAGTGATTCAAGTGTATTCGCCAGATGTCGATGTCCCACAGAATCATAGGCTTTTTCGATGTCAAGAAACAATATACAGCAGTCCTCCCGTTTCTGCTTAGATGTTGTGAGCACAGAATTTATGATTGATGCGTTTATGTGGGTACCAGGCTTTGTGGTAAAACCTCTTTGATTTTGATTAAACTCTACGAAATATCTCAGTCTCTTATCGATGATTTTCTCGAAGATTCTCCGGATTATGGAGCAAATAGTTATTGGACGCCAATTGTTCGTAGAATTTAAATCGCCACCTTTGTCAAGTAGGATCGTCCTATTCATTTTCAAACACTCTGGAATGTATCCAGTCCTTGACATAAAATTAAAGATAGGTACTAATACGGACAACACCTTTTCTTGCCGTACAACTCGCATTAAAATTTTGTCCCTTCCGGCAGCTGTGTCCACTCGTATGCCCTTTATTGCATTCCGGATATCATCTTTTGTAATTTCTGAGTCGTAGTGGTCATTGAGGTCTAGCTGAACTTCACTGGATATACTATTGTAATTTTGACGAACTAAATTGTTAGGTGTTGAAAATCTTCTTGTGAAATCTTCATGAATCATATCCAATTCGAGTGGGCATTCCTTCTTCTTATCTTCCATTACTGCTCGAACTACTCTTCTTCTCTGATTGTAATAGTTGAACTGGGCCAATTCGTACTCGTACTGTTCTTTTCGTTTCTTCCTATCCTTCTTTGTCGCTCTTTCTGGGTTTGACGTTTCCTTATACTTCTTATTTTGAGATACCAGAAGCTTTTTCTTTTTGCGGGCTTCATAATACCTCCTGGCCGGATGTTTAGGGCCAGGTAAAATATCTATTGAAGATGCCAAGAATCTTGAAAAATCCGAAAGGTGATGTTCAAAATTTCCACTGCTTTGATTTTGGATGTTATCGAAAACTTTTTGCCATTTTTCCGTTTCATTATTAAAAGTTTCCATTTGTTCTTGTTTCTCCAATGACATCTCAGGGAATCCTTCTTCATGATTGTCAATCATTAGGGAGCTCGGTTCATAAGATTTTACAATTTTTTGACGATGTAATTCTGGATGCGCTTTGATTATGTGCATGCCAACTCCTCGTGAGCCTTTGCATTTTTTTCCACAATGTGGACATAGCGACTCTTCCTGTGATGAGTCTGATGGCTTGTGCATTCTATTGGCATGTATTTTCAGTCCAGCTTCATTTTTGAACGCTTTTCCACAGGCATTACATATTGTGTCATACTGATTTTTTGCTTCAAAAGATACAGTTCTTCTCGATGGTCCAGCTTCATCTGCGTCTCTTTGTGTAATTTTCCATGTTGATATTTTCTTTTGAAATTGGCCACTGCTTGGGTATTTTGCAGGGAAAGCGGGATCTCCAGAGCTGTCATCGCTGTCTGACATGACGTTAAATAATTATAAGGCATATTAGGTTTTAACCCGCAACAAATTCCCACAAAGCTGAAACTTGGTATACGGGCCTTGTAAGACCTAAGGAATAACATATCAAAATACTCGGTGGCACACTCTTGTGCGTCATTGATTGTGGGGGGGGGGGCTGAATATTGCCATTTTAAATGCGTAAATGACACCCTGTAGCTTGTATAAATGATATGAATCATATTTAGATGCCTCAAGGCTTCACAATATTTGCTTGACGTTTGAATTGTTGATAAGTAGTTAGGGTTGCTTGGAAAAAAAAGAAGATCGGCAAAATTTATTTTGTTTTCCTCTCCAAAACCTCGATATGATATCGGCAAGTGTGGTATCGTTTCCAACTAAATCTTAGCCTCTCATATCAAATATGGTGTTTAATATTGAATTGAAACACGATTAAACAAGTTTTACTGAAAAAACGACGATTTTTGCCATCTGAAATTGTCGTTTTGTAATTTTGGTTTCCGTATGGTTAGAATCATCTCAATTGAGTATTTCCAACAGAATTCATTGTTCTCAACCATTTTATACCTGTAAACGATAAAAACAATGTGTCTGTATTCATTACAAGATCAGAAAATTGATCTGTTGTGAAAGTGATTATATGCCCAATTTTCTATCGAAAATGCATAAAATTTTTGCAGTTCTTTTTGTTAACTGATGAATGATGGAGCGGTTCCACTGTTTTTGTATGTAATACTAAGCGAAGTTCTTCCTCTATCGGAAAATACCAAAAGCTATTGTATCTATCGGGCAATAGAAACATAAAACCATCTTTTCTGTAGCCGTTATTCCATTTTCAGAAAAAAAGTAGGTGTAAAACTTGTTTAATAAAAAATTGATGCTCTGACTGTGTAATATAGATAGGCGTGAGCAATTAATGCTGTTTTTGTCCAAGATAAACATAAATATAGGATTTGTCGGTAATTTTTATTTTTGACAGCTTCAGACAATGATGCCCCTAAATGAAGAAACCACAATTTTTTTGTAGAGAATTCATTATTTTCGGGATAAGCACTGTGAATATCAACTGTTCACTCATCAGTCTCATCACTTGGGTCTGTTTCGAAGATGGGAAGAAGAACCTATCAACAATGCTCAGCTTTATTGGCCATCACAAAATATTTTTACATGTTTCTCATTCAAAGATCCAGGAGAGAAATTCCACCTTGCGCGTACTATTCACGCCACTATCAAGCAGAAATGTTTCATGGCTACCGGAGTCCACTTCATAGGCAACAATATACCGTGTTTCCTTTGACACCAAACTTATATTGTTAAAATGATTGGTTCGTCCACAGAAACAGTTTTAGAGAAAAGTGTCTGGGTGAATTTTTTGACTAGATATTCAAAGTCCCAAAATCGTAGAAGGCACAAAGGTGTAAGTCCAAATATTTTGATATGTTATTCCTTAGGGATCATACCAGTTATATATCAATACTCAACTTTGTACGACATTGCTTGAGGCTTCAAATTCTCACATGGTTTTTCCTGAAATATCCGGGCGACAAATTAACACTCGGCCGCCTTTCCCGCAGAACTAACCAATCGGAAGAGTTACAAAGGCTCCCTCACACATTTACACTGAGAGAAAAGTTTCATTTATAGGTAATAAATACTTGTTCCGTACCAATTCAATAACAAATACTATAACAAAGTATATGTCACCATATGTCGTTTACATCAAATGATTATTTTAAAATCACTTATTCATTATAACCAAGGGGCTTATTATGCCAGTTGTTCATAAGAGTTCATAAGATTCAATGAATATATTATTCTGTATCAAATATTAGTCAAACTTTCCCACAAAATGATTTATTACATCCAAATTGCACATTTTGTTTGTGATTGAGCCGGTTAATTCACTATAAACAAATACATATTGGCGGACAATCACCTGTTCTTAACCAACAATATACCTGTGTTCACTTCACTTTGGCACCATTTATTCCCCAATAATAACTGTGCATTATTCACAAACAATCGCTAAGTCACCCTCAATGAATTTAATCACCAGAGTATCTTCGGATATTATTATTTATTATTGCCAATGTAATGCGTTGGTGGGGTGAGAGATTTCCACCCGGCGCCATTATTCGTGCATGGTGTCATTTGTGTCGTATCATCCCATGTCATTCATTGTCCAGTATCTCGTTAAAGAAAAGCAAATTTATCCATACAGGGTGACTCAAAAATGTCGGACCATCTTGAAAGTGCGTAATGTAGAGGTGTAGTAGAGTGCTGAAAAGTTGTTGAAAAGATTCTAATGTCTTCCAGTTTTAAAATTGTGGAGGAACAAAAGTTGGTTCTTCGATCGCTTGTATTTTCGTTGTTTCAAAAGATTTTGGTGAACTGTTTATGGAAAAACAATGAGTGCCAGAAATCAACCTCTAAATCTGTGATGAATTTTTTTGTATAAAGGGTGAGTCATGAATCTTGGAAATTATTTTTTTCCAAAAGTGCCTGCAAACAGTCCCATATCCTATGTAGAGCACAATAAAACACAATTCAATTTTATAAAATTCTTTGCTCCTGGTTTCTTAGGAAAACTGAATTTTTGTAGTTTATGACTCAACCTGTATAGAAAACAGAATAGTTTATGACTCAACCTGTATAGAAAACAGAAATTCGATACAGATTCAGATGTTGATTTTTCGAATCCATTATTTCATTATATGTAATGGAGTCTTCGCTAAAGTCTTTTGAAACAACGAAAATAGAAGAAATCGAAAAATCTAATTTTGTACCTCCATAACTTCAAAATTATAGAATCTTCAAAACAACTTCCCAGTACTGCACTATACCTGCATGTCATGCACCTTCAAGGTGGTCCGACACTTTGAATCACCCTATATTTATTAGACAAATTATTAGCTATTGATAATGGATTCATTATGTTTTATGATGATTTGGCAGAATCATCTATAGCCAGCAATAATGCATAAAATTACCTATAAAAACTAAATTAGATCATATTATTCATAGCTAATATTCTATCGTTACCACTCAATAATCGAATTGCTTATTATTATTCACGTTTCTTATTGATAAAACATTATCAAACTGATGTTTTGTAATTATAACCAAATATTAAATAACAGGAAACAAGGTATTTCAACGCTATCAAAACAATCCGCTTGGTGGATGCAAATAAATATTTATTAAGCCGTATTTAAATAAGGCATTTGTTAACAATAAACGAGTCTGTGTTTTCCATAATAAATATTCGAAATCTTTTCTCTCAGTGTAAGCACTAACAACAAATCTCTTTTGCTCATTTGAAACATATCTTATATCGATCGGATACTCCGTTCACTTGCAGGAACAGCTTGGAGATAGGTATCTCTCTAATTCTTAGAACTTGACCTTTGAGGATGAAAATCAAAGGACGCCCGAGGGTGTAAATCCGAGTATTTTGATATGTTGTTCCGTAGGTCCAATAGAACATATGTACCAAAATTCAGCTTTGGGGGAATTTGTTACGGGTTACCACGATTTTTCGACAAAAATGCCTGGGCTTATATTCAAATTTCTCACATGGCTTGCGGAAAACTCTGAGCTTTCCAGTGAACCAGATGAGATTGCTATCCGAATTAATTTCACCCAGAAAAAAATTAAAACAAATAAAGTATGTTTCACCTTGTAGATTGTGTTAAGAAAATTTGAGGAATGTGACATTCTCATATGTTCAATGAGAGATCATAGGCTTGTAACAGGGCTGGATTTGGATTTTGTGTGGGTTGATTCGATGAAGATAAAAAGCATTGAAAACAAATTGATTACACCTTTTACGCAGGATACCAGCGACTATAGAGAGGTATATTTTTCAAATGTTCAATAGGAGACTATAAGGTTGCCAAATAATGAGAAATTGTTCTTCTCGAGGATTGTTTCATCGGAATAAAATTTTTTAGAGAATATTTTGAAATTTTCACTCTGTATACTGAATAGTACGCGTCACAGAGATGTATACATTTAACATGTTAAACAGATGGGGATGAGCTACCACAAAGCTAAAAACCGTTTGAGAACTACTTTCTTCAAGCAAGAGATAATTCTTCCACTATTCCAAGTACACTATACAGGGTGATTCAAAAATGGCGCATTTCCTCCCGTGTACGTTGTGGGAGACGTTAGGAGAGCACGGAAAAATTAGTAAAAAAAAATTGGCTCATTTATCCTTCGAGTTATGAAGAGGTGAAGTTGAGAATTTAACTTCTTCAATTTGCATGATTGCAAAGCAAAATATTGTTACTTGCGGAGAGTCACATGTCGTTAGTAGTTCCCGATTGAAAATTTCTCTTGCAACTGAGATTTGAGTCGTATTTTCAAATTTCAAAATTCGCCTTTCACCTCAAAAGTGTCGTGAAAATACATTTGGCAAGTATGTTTGGTATGGTCTGGCAGGTTCTACAGAGTTTCCAGGGTAACAATCCTAACAATACAATAATGGTATTGTGATGTACCTCTTTGATCTAAAGGTGCCAGGTAGGTACTAATGCGATGCTGCCAGATTGGACAGATTTGTTTTTGTTAATAACTTGCAAATCGAAGCCGATTAATTTTTTTCATTATTTTTCCCATGCTCTGTCAACGTCCATTATAACGTGCCCGAAAGGAAATGCGCCATTTTTGAATCACCCTGTATGGATAAAAATTGAAAGACATCAGTGGTTATAGTATTGTTTTATTAATTCATTTTATCCGATTAGGTATTGTACTACAGTAATAATTGCATATCGTAACGAATTGCATTAAGATACTCTTAGCCAACTAATGCCGTTAAAAAATTTGAATACATATGAATGAAATCATAATACAACTAAGTCTTAGCACTAATTTAATTATTATTATAAAATGGCATCATTGGATATTACATAATTATTGCAATAAATTTAGACACTGATAATACTCCTTAAGAAAAAAAAATCCAAGATAAAATAAAGCGTGTTACAATACACGTAGATACCGCTACTTGCACTTCACATTACTCGAGAACAATGAAGAGCTCGGTAAAGCTTGTTTTTTTTTAACATTCTCTCCTCTCGTAATGTGAAACTCATCTCAACTTACATCGTGAATTACTATTACTGAATTACTGCTGAATTGAAAGTAATTTTAGTTTAACTCTCATCCACATTCACATTACCACTGCACCTGCTCCTCTTGTGTGTGGGCCGGTTCGTTTTGTTCTTCACGTTGGCAAATTCGTAGAAATTCGACCTAGATTTTTTCTGCCTTTCAGCTTTTTCCTTGGCTCGTCTCTCCTTGCTGCTGAGTTTTTGATCGCCATCAGAAGACTTGGGCTCGTTCTCGACGATTTCCTTTTTGCTCGCAAGTTTCGCAGGATGTACCTCTGTTCCAGTTTTATCGAGTACCTCAGTTTTGATATCGTCAGTGAGCTTCTCACTGCCATCAACAGGAGCCACAGTTTTGACGATTCTTATTCTTGGAAGTTTTTCTGGAAGTTCCACTGCTCCCACCAGTCGCAACTTTCCTTTCTGAAAGTCATTGGCAACCATCCTAGCTGCATTGCTTGTGTCGAGCTCGCCCTTTTTCAGCAGCTTTCCGGTTTTGAGGGCGACTTTTTCCAAAAAGTCGTTGGAATCAGTCCATTCGTCGATTCCGTATGTTGAGGACAAGGTGTCTGGCTCAATATCATGAAAAATTTCAGTAATGTAATCTTCAGGATTGGCTATTTTGACTTTCTTGTTAGTTCGCTTCATGGTTATGCTCTTTTTGAATTAAATATTCTGGAAGATAAGTACAAGTAGAAACGTTAGCACATAAACAGCTTTTCCAAAAATTTTTAAAAACTCACCTCGTGGATCACTATGATGTTGGCTGTAAATTTTGATATATCTCTACTCTGTAATGTCGATGCACTAGAGAACACTTCTTGCTTAGTCAGAAGACTGGAGTTGAATGAAGAGTTGTTCAGAACTGCTTACCCAGGTAAACTATTCCTAAGGGACTTTTCAAGCTCAATGGGCGGTCAAAATAGCAGTAGGTACATCTTCGCAGGTAAACGAAAGCCGGACTGTTCTAGATTTTACAGGTAAACTTGGGTATATTACATTGTGTTGCATCCCCATTGTGTGCATGAACAAAGCCTGGAATATCTTCTTTATACTAAAAACCTTAGATATCTACAATCCTACATAAATCATTATCCGTGAAAACCTGACAGGTCTACCTGAAAAATCACTGGAACAAACTGAAGCTTTTTAGTGGATATATGAGTCATCTACCTGAATACAATGCTCAGGTAAATTTTATTTTGAATTTATTATTTTATACAGAGTCATAGAAATGTAATCGTGAAGTATTGTAATCGTGCAGAAAAAAGTTTTGCATTTCGGCGGTTATATCCATTTTGAGGACTTCCAAGACGATTAAAACAATTTTCCAATTGATGTCTGTCTGTCTGTGTGCATGTCTGGATGTCTGTTGGTGTCTTTAATCTCCCAGTATAACTGCCGAACCGTTGATCTGATCGACTTGAAACTTGGTATATGCAAACATGGTTTTTTTATGTAAAATGAGCCCGTTAGTTTTTGGCTGTCATCTGTTGAACATAAATGATGTCACTATCAACAAATGTCAGAAGTCATATCTCACGGAATTGAACTTGTAGTGTATCATTCCCAGAGTCTTTGGAAAACTGTATTCAGAAAAGTTGGGAAAATTGCCCTATCTCTATCACTCATCTGTGAAATAATGAAAAATGTGAAAGTTCAAAACTTTACCATTCAAATATCCAAAATATTTCCGATGGATTGGAACTAAATTTGACTGAAGAGTCGTATCAAGTCTGCAGTTGCAATCTTCTACCATTTTCCAGTCGAGCGTTATGGACAGGGAGCTGGTGCCTCAAAACTCACGTCATAAGGTACATGATTTTGACCCTGGAGGTTTGATGTGCGTTGATAAGGTTGTTGAAGAATTCTTTGTCTTACATGTCAGACTGGGGGCTTTAGGCTGGTATTGGCTTCTCAATTTCCGAAAAATGTCAAAAGTTTATGTCATAAGGTACATAAATGAAACCAACGGGCTCTTGTGTTGGAACATCCCCTCAACCAAAAATCGGGTCATAAGATAAAATTTTTGGGGGCTCTCGGTTCATAAGACAAGCTTGAAATTTTCAAAAAAGGCAAAAATTTCTTCTGGAGGCTTCTCCTTTGGCATGATTTCAAGAATAAAAAACGATTCTCACATGATTTTTCACGCAGGTTTCGAATCTGTTTACAAAAATTGTCAATGGTACATCGCTAACAGGGTGCAACATCGAAATTTTTTTCTCAAATCGTACACCCTGTATTAGACATGGAAATCGATTCCGTTTTTCATTCTGATTACAAATATATCACACTTGGTGTGTTAGTCAACGAAACGCCTGTGGAAAAAAATATAAATTTTGGTCTTTTTTCGAAAATTTCAAACTTGTCTTATGGACCGAAAGCTCCCAAAAATTTTGTCTCACGACCAGATTTTCGATCAAGGGTATGTTCCCACACAAAATCAAGTTGGTTCCATTCATGTACCTTATAACGTAAATTTTTGACCATTTTTCCATAAATTGACAGGCTCATACCAGCCTGAAGCTCCCGGTCTGACATGTAAGACAAAGCAATTTTAAACAACCTTATCAACGCACATTAGACCCACAGGGTTAAAATCATGTACCTTATGACGTAAGTTTTGAGGCACCAGCTCCCTGTCCATTATAAATTATCACAATTTCTTCTAGCCGTGACCATCCGAGAGGGCCTCTCACCCATATTTTGACCACGACGACTTGCCTTTGATGCAGGACTCCACTAAAAAACTCATTCCTGCTCGGGAATCGTTTTTTTTTTTCAAACGTCAAACTGTGATCGAAAGTATATTGGACTGAACGTCGTGTGAACCCCTTCTCAGAATCGGCATGATTCCGGTTTCCCAATGGTTATTTTCTCAAAATAACATTAGCACATTCCGTGAATTTGAAAAAACTGCAATGCAAATCTTGACATGCGGTGAGCCCCACGAAATATTTATTTTTGGTGCAGACATGCTGTGAATGGAAGTTGGAGAAAAGATTAAATTATTTTTGGAAAAACATTTTTTGAAATCGGGCCCACGGTTTTCGAGCTTTTCCCTTTGCAGAAATTGCAAATTCTCCAACTTTTTCTCGTATGGATAGAGATTTCCAGCATTTTTTTTTCAACACAAGATAACTGGTTCTTGACCTTTTTTTTCAATTTCCCGGGAATTTCCCTGTCAAAATTGTGAAACCGTCCTGGGTTGTCGACGAATTGGAAAAAAATGAGGTTTACCCGGAAAACTCAAATTTACAAAACTTCCAATTTCCTCCAAATTATTTCCACTCTTACTTTCAAATTCCTGATTCCCACTCGGACTGACGTCTCATACAAAAATTTCTAATTTACAAATGATTTTTTCGCAATTTGAAGCCCGCCGTCAAGAAATAAAGCCTAGCTAGCTCCATCCGTAAAACTCCCCGGCTCCCCAAAAAGAGATTGTTCAGCAGAAACAAGCCAATTAGGAAGTTGCATGTTTTTTTTTTGTGGTCGGCAATGGATAGAGCATCCAAGAATATAGCTTATCAAAGTATAAAAATGAAGAATTGGTCCCATAATCATTGTTAAAAAAAATTATTGAATCTGGCGCCCAATTCTGCACATTCAAACGGATAAAATTATTGGCGCGCTTGGTGGTGCTGACGTTCTTTCCTATTGGTCGAAATATCCTGGAGAAATCGTTGTTTTCACCAGTTAAGTTGGTGACACTGGTTGTCACAAACACATGTTATGTTGCTTTTTCGTGTGTGTTACTATCACATTACTATAAAATCTGAATTATCACAGTGTTTGTTTCGTTTTCTACAAAAATACCTACCATCTTAGATAATGCCACGTTCCTTTACAAATTGTCAAAAAATGACTGATGTCGGATTTGTCCAAGGCCAATCGGATAACTTACCAAGTGTAAGTGTCATAAGTATATGATTGCTTTTTTCGCAAAGCATACTGACTTCATCAGTGCAGAAATAAAAAACGTGAAAACTGAAAGGTAAGTATACAATAAACACAGACACTAGCTAACAATGTTGACGACCTTGCAAGAAGACCTTCTAGGTTATGTTTTATGTCAATGTCAGTGGGCTGCAGTGCGGAGGGGGCAATGGAAGGGAAGACCAATCAAAGGATCCTTCGACCCCAATACATCACACCAATAGAAATGCGTTTGCGGTCACGTGATTTTTTTTGAATTTTTCTGGATTTTCAAATTGATTATAATCAGAGAAAAAAAAATTGTCTGTGATTTTACATAGAGAGTGTGCAATAGTATGCTCAAAATTACAGAAAACAAATACTTCTAGTCATTTTTGGAAAACTTGCAACTTCCTAATTCTCCATCTATGGGGGGATTGGGGAAGATCTAGAACACGTATTTTCAAATCTTTATACCTTCAACCTCTCTGCCACCACCCTATACCATCCTTCAAAGATTTCACTCTGGCGCGCCAATTTACTGAATCGAGCTTTTGCTTACGTATCTATGGTGCACGCCCTGTGTTACGTACCAGATGGCCAGTTAGAGATGATACTTTGCATTGTAAAGGGGTAAGTAGTCGCCGAGGGTCGGCTCTGCTCCTGCGGGCGTTCTCCTATCGATGGGGAAGAAGCAGGACGCGCCGGGACGAAGAGGGAGGCGTGTTTCGCAAGGGTCAGCACGATCGGGGTCTTCTTGGAATTAATATACGACGTGACCCGCGGAATGTCGTACATCTACAGTAATTGCACATACGTCATTCGTGTTATTTGTATAAACGGCTGAGATGCGTTCCATAAAGGGTGGGCTTTGGTCGGGGAGCGAACGGCGTTTCACTGCGCCATTTGAATGTTCCGCGAGGAAATCGGCATGATTAAATCCCAGATTCGCTGTTACAAGATTAATTTGAGCTTATGGCATACAAGCTTTATGAATAAGAATGTGAATTTTTTTATAGGCCTACTCAAAACAAATTTTTCCCCAAAAATTAGTCTAATATTTTCTCTAACTTTTATTCCCAGCATGTTTCTGCAATGTACTTTGTGGAGCTCACCGCATGTCGAAGTTTGCACTGCAGTTTTTTCAAATTCACGGAATGTGCAAATTTCATTTCAAAAAAATGACCGTCGGAAAATCGAAGCTAGTTGGATTTTGAAAATGAGTCTACACGACGCTTAACCCAATCTACTTCCAATACCAGTCGGAGTTTTTCGGAAAAAATCGAGCCCCGAGCAGAAATGAATTTTTGAGTGAATCAACTCATGGAAACCGCTGACGGCAACCGAACGACCTGCCGTCAGAATTTGTAAAAACCAGACGTCGGATTTTGGCGGGGTATTTTTTTTTTTAGATTTTCGCAAACGAACCGCAACCCAAATTGAGGGTGAAAATTTTTCTGAATCTTTGCTGAATTTGTCAAGATTTTTCGAAATTTCATAATTCATTCAAAATTTTACAAGGGAACCGATGTTCGAATAATCCATTCCAAATACCTTGATACGTTTTCGCGGCGAAAACTCGGCTCTTCAGGCGGAATTTCGAGAAATTTGGTATGAAATGCCGATCGGGGGTTTCAAGAACCTAGTGTCGTCCGGTGCGGGCCATGCGGTGGCGTTTTTTTTGAAATTTCGCCGTATAATTATCAAATTTGACCACTGCAAGGCCAAAGTGACAGGAAAGTCAATTGATGCTCTGAATTTAGGAAAACTAGACACTTTGGGGCATTTGAACGGTGTTTTTGGAGAAAATGTACCGTGTCAGCGTGCGAAATTGAATTGCGGTCTCGAGGAGACATTTGAGCGTCCACCAGACACCACAAACCCAACATCTCCTTCAAATTCGACGACATTTTGGTTAAAAATTCTCATGCCTGGCCAGATGTTGACGGCGTATTTCACAAAAACAAACAAGTTGAGGGCACAAAACACGTCTGGGAGTACTCACAATTTGTTTGCAATTTCCAGCGGCTTTCATTTTGAGAAAGGGACTTTTCGGTCCTCCAGAGCACATTTCATGTCGGTTACAGGGGTTCCTTGTCGCGTTTCGTTTTCTACGGAATCCATAATAAATGTCAAATGTGATATTTTTCAGTTCTAGGGCCGCCATATTAAACTTTTGCATTTTAAACCGATGCGATCGGAATTTTACACCCATACCCACTTGAGGTTGACAATCAAAATGCATCTGTCTGATTTTGATTTTTGACGTTTCAAGAGGCCGCCATATTGAACTTTCGCATTTTTCAACCAATCCGATTGGAATTTTGATGCCCATAACAGCTTGAAATAGGAAATCTGAATATATCTGTCCAATTTGTCATTTTGACAGTTCTAAGGCCGCCGCCATATTGAACTTTCGCATTTTCAACCGATCCGATTGGGATTTTCAACATAATAGGTACCTACTCCCAACTTGAGGTGGACAATTGTAGTGTATCTAATAAATTTGACGTTTTGACAGTTCCAAAAGGCTGTCATATCAAACTTTTGCATTTTTTACCGATTCGGTTGGGATTCAATAGTAGTTTACAATACGAGTTGGCTGTTACATAAGTGGTTTTCAGACACGAAGCCGAAATTTGCAGAACGAGGGCGCAGCCCGAGTTCTGTAGAGGCTGAGTGTCGGAAAGCATCTTGTGTAACAGGCCACGAGTGTTGTACAACATTTTACGTGTTTGTTCTATTGAAAATTGTGAAATTTTTGTAATTTTTGGGGTTATTTTGACAAGTGTCAACTTAAATACATAAACTGTAATATCCATATACAACTTATATGAAAGTCATTACATCTCATGTATTAACACAACAAACACGTAAAATTTATAACCACTTGAGACGGACAACCGAAATGCATCTGTAATTATTGACGTTTCAAGAAGCCGCCATATTGGACTTTCGCATTATTTGGCCTATCCGATTGGGATTTAGGACCTATACTTGCTTTGATTAGGCAGTCGGAATGCATCTGTCAAATGTCGATTTTTGACGTTTCTAGAGGGTGCTATATTAAACTTCAGCATTTTTCAACCGATCTGATTGGTATTTTGAACCTATAGCCACTCGAGATTGGCGACCAAAATGCATCTGTCAAATTTGGATTTTTGACGTTTCAAGAAGCCGACGTTTCAACAGGCCGCCATATTGAATTTTTGCATTTTCCAACCGATCTGATTGAGATTCCGGACCTACACCCACTCAAGGTTGGCGATCAAAATGCAATTGTCAAATTTTGATCTTTGACGATTTGAGAGGTCGCCATATTGAAAAATTCACATTTTTCAACTGATCTTATTGGGAATTTGAACCCATAGCCACTTGACATTGGCGATCAAAATGCATCTGTCAGATTTTGATTTTTGACGTTTCAAGGCCGCTATATTGAATTTTTGCATTGTTCAACCGATCTGATGAGATTCTGAACCTGCACCCACTTGAGGTTGGGAATCAAAATGCATCTTTCAAATTTTGGTTTTTGACGTTTCAAGAGGATGTCATATTGAACTTTTGCATCCTTCAACCGATCTCATTGAGACTTTAAACCTATACCCACTTGGAGGTCGGCGATCGAAATGCAGCTGTCAAATTTTGATTTTTGACGTTTCAAGAGGCCGCCATATTGAATTTTTGGCATTTTTCAACCGATCTGATTGCTATTTCAAGCTTTCACCAACTTGAAGTAGACAATTGAGATGCATCTGTCAAAGGACCCCGCACGATTCTTATGGAAAATGGCTCCCGGTTAAATTCTCTGAATTTTTGATATGTTGTTGCTCATGAGGTACCAATCAAATACCGTGAACCCCAAACTCAAATAATAGACAGTTTTTCACCCATAGGGGGTTGAAGTTGGAGGTTTTGACGGCTTAAAATGATATTCTGACGTGAATAAAAGCTTTCTATTTGGTTTCTTTTCAAGTTGTGTTTCATGCTAAATGTATTTATTTGACAGAAAAATATCAACCTCCTCCTCTACTCCCATCCCCTGTCTATCATCACAAAATTCAAGATTATTCTCAAAAGCCATGCAAATGGCTTCTGTGATTTAAATTATGAATTTTGTCATGGAAATTATTTTCCACCCCTAATGTTAGGGTGCCGATTTTCCAATTTTCCTTGGTTAATTTGGCTGAATTTTTGGTATTATGTACTTCTAATTCTGCTGAACAAAAAGTTCTGATGCCAAAACTCATTCCTATGGACAGTTTTTGTTCTACAGGAGACTGAAGTTGAAGATTTGAGAGCATAAATATCGAATTTCAGTCCCCTGCAGAACAAAAACTGTTCATAGGAATAAGTTTTGGCATGAGAACTTTTTGTTCAGCAGAATCAGAAGTACATAATACCAAAAATTCAGTCAAATTACCCGAGGAAAATTGGAAAATTGGCACCCCAACATTAGGGGTGGAGAATAATTTTCATGCAAAAATTCATAATTTAAATCACAGAAGCCATCCTCATGGCTTTTGGGAGTAATCTCGAATTTTATGATGGTAGATAGGGGTTGGGGGTGGAGGAGGGGGTAGATATTTTTCTGTCAAATAAATACATGAAACACAACTTGAAGAGAAAAGAAACCAAATAAAAAGCTTTTATCAACGTCATATTATCATTTTGAAGCCGTCAAAACCTCCAACTTCAACCCCCTGTGGGTAAAAAACTGTCCATTATTTGAGTTTGGGGTTCACGGTATTTGATAAGTATCTCATGAGCTACAACATATCAAAAATTTAGAGAATTTAACCGGGAGCCATTTGCCATTCCGAGGCTGCCATATTGAATTATTGTACTTTTCAACAGATGAAATTGAGATTTTAACAAATACCTAGTCAAGATGGACAATCGAAATGCATTCGTCAATTTCGACCTTTCGGCAGTTTGAAGCCACAGTATTTAACTCTGGCTTTTTCCAACCGAATCCATTCAGTTTTCAAACCTAGACTTGGTTCGGATGAACAATTGAAACGTGACTGTCAAATTTTGAATTTTGCACATATTTTTATTTCAACTCAATTTATCCCACAAATATTTAAAAAGGCTCCTGAATGATACAAATACACGGTTCTGCTCTCGGTTCTGCTTTTTCTTCCACTACACGGTGTCTTTCACGACAGTACCTTCTTCACGGTTTAGGTTTCCATGACACATATCGTCGGTTTCATTTTCAAAAGGTTTCCAGTATTTCTAGTAGTTACATTGAACAAAAGTAGGAATACATATATTTATGGACAAAGTAATGGTGTCTCAATTCTCTCCAACAGCTCTTCACTGACCAGACAGCACTCCAATGACATGCGTTCCGTTCACAATAGAACCCTACAAGTCCAGGCAGAAATTTCAAAACACGCGAAAAACAAACATTTTCTCGAATTCGTGTTACTCGTACACAATCAATTACTTACGCCTCTTGAAAAACTTCATTTGACCAAGACACTATCGACAGACATGCATAAAATTCAGGGATGGCAAGGAATAAAACCCACTTGAGAAACCCACTGGGTTTTTGACACAAAAACCCACATTGAATCTTTATCAAAAACCCACGCAAAACCCCACACAAAAACCCTAGCAAAAACCCACACAAAAATACTTATGGAATGTGTTTTTTTCAGTTTTTAATACCTACTCTCTATATTGTGTCGTCTCAAACGAGTTCTAGGCCTAAGAAGAGTTTTGAAGAGGGTGATCCAGGAAAGTTTTTGTGGAACAGTAATCATCAGCACTAACTTCGAAGAATACAGGTGAGCCGTGAAAGTGGCTGTCGTACAAACTTGCTTCCGATTTACAGAGGCCCTGTCATTCATCGGTTGCAACTGTTCATTGATTTGACAGATAGGCAATTTTTATAACAAAATATAGATGGCGCCACACAAAAACCCATGCATCAATAACCCAAAAACCCACCCAAAACACAAAAACCCAACAAAAACCCAAAAACCCACCCACTTTTTCTGAATATATGGGTTTTTGCCAACCCTGATAAAATTACTAAACTCGCCAAGCAGTGGCGGACTAAGGGAATTGGGGGCCCGGGGCGGAATTGTGAGATGGGGCCCCTAAGGAGTGGAAGTTGAGAATATAAAGGGGGGCTGGTAGACTTTTTGGCCCGCCCTGCCCCGCCGTAATTGAGCAAAAGCCTAAAAAAACAAAAAGTGAGTTAAAATTGATAAAGGGATCCATAGTACTCAAAATGGAGTTGTATAATATAAAGTTGTAGTAAATCAGTCTTCTCCACTTGTTTTTTATATCATTTACTCGAGTTTCGGCTAATTAAATATATAAAGCCATTTTCAAAAATAATGTGACATAGCATAGAACTTTATGTCTAAGTAATGATGTAACAATGAAGAATAGACGTAACAGGTAAAACAACAAAAGAAAATGAAGGAGAGGATTATAAAATTGGGAGTAGAGCTGGTATAATGTAGATGTTGTCAAAATCGGTTTGTTCGTTGAGGAGGCTATCTGGGTCAAGATTGTATTGTTTTTTTATTTGCAAAATTTCAGAAAATTCAATTAGGTGTCTGTTGTCAAGTTTTTGGATTGGTTTCAAACAATTAAAAGCAAAATCATGGCCCTCGGCAACTACATGTCTTGTAAAGTTTGATTTTATATCGAACGCAGGTAGTTCCCTGCGGTGCTCATTTAGTCTGATTTTGAAAGATCTTATTGTGCGACCTATGTATATTTTGCCGCAGGAACAAGTTAATTTGTAGACTCCACTAGAATTTAGAGGGTCAATGGGGTCTTTGGTTTTTACTAAATGGGAGCTTAAAGTGAAAGGTGTTTTGAAACTAATATTGATGTTAAATTGTTTAAAGAAACGTGAAATTGAAGTGGAGATGTTGCCAAAATAAGATAAAGAAAAAAGAAAAATAATTCTTTTGAGTTTTTTCTTGAGTCAAGCTGAAATTGTTTTTTATTTGATGTTTTAAGAGCTTTTTCTTGTAAAAAGATTCGAAGACTGCTTCGGGAAATGCATTGTTGGATGCAATTTGTCTTATGATATTGAGTTCAGCTGAAAAATCCTCAGGTGTGAGGGGAGTGTTGAAAAGCCGATGAATGTAAGTACTGAGTGCTGAAAACTTATGAGTTTGATGGTGGCATGAATCGAAAGGAATTATGGTGTCTGTATATGTCGGTTTTCTGTGAATTTTGAAAACGTGTTTTGAATTAACTATAGAGATGTTTAGATCCAAAAAAAATGTTGTTATTGTTGCTTGTTTCAAAGGTAAAAGTGATATTATTATGTAATGAATTGAGAAATGAGAGGAAATCTGTTAGGTCTGACTGGTTACCTTGAAATAAACAAATGATGTCGTCTACGTATCTGTACCAGTAGATGATATGATTTTTGAAAAGGTTACTGGTAGAAATGAGAGTTTTCTCTAGCCTTTTCTTTCTTAAAAACTCAAAAGAATTATTTTTCTTTATCTTATTTTGGCAACATCTCCACTTCAATTTCACGTTTCTTTAAACAATTTAACATCAATATTAGTTTCAAAACACCTTTCACTTTAAGCTCCCATTTAGTAAAAACCAAAGACCCCATTGACCCTCTAAATTCTAGTGGAGTCTACAAATTAACTTGTTCCTGCGGCAAAATATACATAGGTCGCACAATAAGATCTTTCAAAATTAGACTAAATGAGCACCGCAGGGAACTACCTGCGTTCGATATAAAATCAAACTTTACAAGACATGTAGTTGCCGAGGGCCATGATTTTGCTTTTAATTGTTTGAAACCAATCCAAAAACTTGACAACAGACACCTAATTGAATTTTCTGAAATTTTGCAAATAAAAAAACAATACAATCTTGACCCAGATAGCCTCCTCAACGAACAAACCGATTTTGACAACATCTACATTATACCAGCTCTACTCCCAATTTTATAATCCTCTCCTTCATTTTCTTTTGTTGTTTTACCTGTTACGTCTATTCTTCATTGTTACATCATTACTTAGACATAAAGTTCTATGCTATGTCACATTATTTTTGAAAATGGCTTTATATATTTAATTAGCCGAAACTCGAGTAAATGATATAAAAAACAAGTGGAGAAGACTGATTTACTACAACTTTATAAAAAGTGAGTTGTTAACTTGACTATAAAACACATAGTAGCCCAGTCAGAATTTGAAGGCGGAGAGAGCAAAGGCAACGGCGAGGGTGCAAGTCAGAAATTTTTTGGGCATAATAATAATGATGCTGATGATAATCGGTATATTTCATGCGTTATACGATTTCGGTTTTTGACGTTTTCACCAAAATTACTTGATATTCAAACTTATTTCCAGAAAAGTTTTGCGCTTCTTGAAAATTTTCGCCAGAATTTTTTTCTGTATCGGTTTAGTGTGGGATGAAGTGCCATGGGCGCTTGGGAGGTAGGGGGGTGGTCTCATTCGCCCACTTTCGCCCCCCTTGGCTATGCCACTGACCACCAGTACCTGCAAGAAGTTTTCGGTTCCAGCTTTGGATGTTGAATTGGATTTGGACTGTTGACTCAATGCTAAAACCTACTAGTATATACAAAATTAGGAGTAATATGAATTTCTACTACCTGCAGCGCGCAGACAAGATAATTTTGTTGTTTTGTCTTTCCCCTCTTTTGAAAAGAAATAATAAAATACAAAATTTCAAAACTCTTGAGGCCCCTGGCACTGTGATATCCGGGGCCGGGGCCCCTGAAGCCTAAAATGAAAATAATTGGCAAGGATTCCGTGATAAAGACACACCTCTATTGCCTGTGTGTAGGTAATTTTAAAAAGGAAAAAATAGAAAACAATTTTGCTCAACTAAAGCCGCATCCACATAGGATTAGTGCAGTTGGACTGCAGGGGGACTGCGTAGGTAATAAACCAATCTCACCACGAGCGTTCACATAGAATAAGTGCGGAACTAGCAACTTGACACGTCAGCTGCCGACCTGACGCAACAACCGTCAAACGGCTCTTTCTTGTAACGTCTAAAATTTGGCATTCGCATCTCACAGTAGCAGATTCGCATTATCAGTCAAGTCATCACGCCGCAATAATAGCTTAGCAACGGAATCGTGAATTGTGATTGGCGATGGCAAGAAAATTAGCACTAGCAGTGCAGAATGCCAGAAAACTTCAAACTTCTGCCATCCCAACTGCACTCCCACTGCCACTCGTTTCTTACCGTGAGTCTATGTGAACGCTCAATGCAAAAACCTATGGTTTAGCTTTTCTACCATACCGTTGCCACTGCACTAATCCTACGTGGATGCGCCTTAAGTAATATGCGAAAAAAATGATCATCGAAGGAAAAAATTTAAATTGTTGGATTTTATCCCAATTTTTTTGAAGGTATTTTTTACAAACAATAGGAATTGGAGGCCCCATTAGATGATTGAGGCCCCGAGGCCCGGGGCGGACCGCCCCCACCGCCCCCCCCTTAGTCCGCCACTGTCGCCAAGGAAGAACCTGATATTTGCCTAAAACAACGGAAATCAACATCATGTACACAATTCCGTTTCCACTTGTCCGGTGTCAGTGAAACGAATCCCCCGTCTACTTTTCAACCAATGCTTGGCGGCGCCGGTGACAGCTAGTCTTGCAATGAAAGCGCCAAGCCGTCCTGGTCACAACACGGGCCATTCGAGCCGTGAAGACGTCCTCGAGGTACGCCGAAGTGACGCGAGCTAAAAGTGAGCTCCGGAAGTCGACTTCTGGGGTTACAGCATAGTCTTGAAGCTTGCTGATGGCTTGTCTCGACGTAGGCGAGCCTCTTGCCACGAACTGAGCTTTCGTGCGATCCGGAATCCTCCTTAGAAGGCGAAGAAGTCCTCCAAGGGCGAATCTTGTTGGAAAGATGGGATATAATCGCCGTTCAATTTGAAAATCCTCCATCAGTGGAAAATCAGGTCCTCCAGTGATTGGAGATTGTACAGTAGGTCGTGTGGTGCGTTACTTGATTAGTTGGCAATAAAGCCTCTCCGGGGAAAATCACCCCATATCCGCTCTCGTCGCCTCAATCGAGCCCGAACAGTTTCGGAGACATAGGGTTTTGACCTCGGTTTTGACACAACAAAACGAAATGCCCACAAAATGGTAAACTGCACTGCAACAGACGATGGCTCATCATAATAACAATGTGCAGTAAGGAAAGATGGTTTGAAGTTTGTCCCGCTGCTCTTATACTTGCACGTGGAAATTTTGACATAAACACCAAAAAGTCGGAACGTCAAGGGGAAGGCATAATGGCGGCTTCACAGAACTTCTCATGTCGCCGGCGACAGTGTCGCTGGCCAATAGAACTCGATTTGCCTGTACTCCCCTACCTCCCTCCTTAATTCCCGCGACACGAGTCGTGTCGTACAAATTATTCAACTGCAGTGGAGTGGAGGACTGTCGCCGGCGACATACGAGGTCCTGTAAAGCCGCCATAAGGCGGCAACGCAGACGTCAAAATTCATAGCTATAGCCAGTACAGTAATAGAGAGTTATTGCAGATGAAATAAGGGCAAGCAGTATTGAAAGCGGCACTATTTTGACACCTACGCTTGCGCAAATTAGTGCGACGTTAAATTTCCCTTAACAAGAATAGTGCCTGCTTTTATTTGTGCACACTTTAGGTCGACCTTATTCATACTTTATTTTGACAAGCCCCAAAAATGGCCCCGTACTTAGTGTATTGTTGGTTGCCTATATTCGTCCAATTTTGAGCTAACTTCCCTTACGTTATTTATATTATTATCATTATTATTATTTGAAGCACATTCAACAGGAGCAAAGTCCTATTTATAGAATGTATGAAATCCTGAAGTTTGAAAAAAAAGAACAAACTGGCCTCAATGAAGTGTCAGTCGTCATGCTGACACCTGTATATCTCCTTGATAGCCGAAACAGTGGTATGAAGGATGTCACAGCGAGTTTCGACGTCACGGTAGGAGTGAATCATCCGATGGAGAGGGGAGCAGGTGAGTCCACGAGTTCTCGCGTAGGGCAGATGGAGCAGCTGTGTGCTGCGGGACTTCGGTCTGGGTATTCGAAAGCCTATGAGATATAGCAACTCCGGGCAGTCAACCTCACCCTTGATTATCTTGTAAAGGAAAGATCACACAATCCATGTCACGTCTGGTTTCAAGGGACTGCATGTTAAATTGACGCAAAAGGTCCCGCTGCGAAGTGCCCCTTGTCGGATATGAGCCTGTTATCATGAAAGTCGCTGTTTTAAGAAATCTCCTCTGGATTTTTTCGAGGGATGCTATATGGATTTCATATCTCGGGTTCCAGGCAAGTGAGGCGTACTCAAGACGGGAACGAACAAACGACATATAGTGTCCGAAAGGTCATGATGTTGGACATATATTTACATCGACGCATGATGAACCCCAGCATCCTCAAAGCCGCAGACACAACCGACTCGATGTGATCTGTGAATGTCAGTCCAGGATCAAAAATGACCCCCAAATCTTTCACAGTAGATGGTCGACTCAAAATTGTGCCATCGATGGTGTAGTCATACAATAGGGGCGATACGACCCGATGGTTACTCACAACGCTGCACTTTTCGATGTTCAACGGCAACTGATTCCGGGCACACCACTCACCCAAGACGTCAAGATTCCTCTGAAGCGCAATACAATCATCAACTGTAAGGATTGATTGGTACAGTTTCATGTCATCGGCGTACAACAGGCAAGATACTTCCAGATCTGTAACGATATCGTTGATGAAAATCACAAAGAAGTCGGGACCCAAAACAGTCCCCTGGGGAACACCGGAAGGCTGCGTGTAGGTGGAAGAACGAAACCCGTTGTACTGCACATACTGCTCACGACCACCTAAGTTATTGAATAGGGGGCTAATTTTTTGCAGATAGACTCTGCAGGCCTTGCAGTACACGTGTGCAAGAAATCAGGCCCGTTAGAAGGGTCCTTGTGTCTCGCATGCAATTTTCACTCTAACTTTAAATTGAGACTAAAAATTTAGGTTGGGAATTGGGAATGACGGGGCAAGTAAGGGAATTCGCGATCTGCAATAACTCTCATTCAACAACTAAAAATAAGGTAAGCAGTATTTTAATAACGCTTCCTTTAATAGTGCCGTGCAGTGAAATGGCATTCTGCAATAACTCTCTATTAGCGACGTTGGGCACCAGAATATTTTCCTGACACAAGCTAAAAAGGCTACGTGAACCTTTCCCTGCGTCTTACCTGTCTCGGTAAGTCTTATTCGGAACACGACCCGCCAGCTACCAGTGGAGGAGGCTGGGTTCCATAGTTGGTAACGGGCGCCACGGTTTCGTGGGTCGTAATCCCCCAAATGTCGACGATGTACCTAAAACAAAACTTTTGGCGAAACCAAGAAAAAAGATTTGCTCAGATTCCGAAAAAACAGCATATATTTACAAGAGAGATTTCTTAAGGCTACACTAGGAAATATGACACGAAACTACCAACACGTTTCAATAAATCACAAAATGTTGAGATGTTGGAGTTGAGAGAAGGCGGGACTGGGTTAAGCCCAAGTCCAAAACTGAATAAAGTAATTGAATAGGTATGGGGTATGGAGTACCCCAATAAATACAAGAGAACGTAGGCAGATGTCCTAGGACTCCTAGGTGACAACAAAATATTCAAATTTGATATTCTCGAAGCACCCTGGGGTCCCGAACTAAATACAGAGGATTTTGCTTGTTTCATTAGTGTTTGTGGTTGATGTTTTCTCCATGAGATGTCCTTCCAAATACTATGCCATTTGTGTTACTTTGTCAGTTTCAATGTGAGGTGTTCCAAGAGAATAATCTGAATCATTTACATTTTGCTGAAAATTCATTTTGTTTGCTGTACATTCCTGTTTCTGTTCAACTTTTCAATTTAATCCTCATCCTCAAAGTTCCGTTCTCGTCGTGAGTAGCGGCCTGAGTGAAACGACACTGTCAGTGAAACGAGAGAAAGAGGTCCGCAAGTGAGGTGAAGGAGTGGAGACGATCACAGCCTGAGGCCAAAAAGGGTGAAACAGCTCAAACTCAAGCGATTCGTGGAATCGTGGTTTAGATTGTCCTCAAGCTGCATCGATAAACTTCCTTTGTTCTGCCACAAAGGCAAACATTATTTCCTGTCATTTTTCATCCCTGGTGAATTACTCGATCAACTCACTTGTAATTGGAAACAAAAGAGCTGGAGATTGAGGAAATACTGCTGTTCTTGGAAAACTTGGGAACGTCAATTTTTCAATTTAATATTTCCATGGATCCCCCGAGGGATCCCTCAGAACCCGCACAGTACTAGATTTGATCCTTTTGGAGCGAAATCTTCATGAAATTGTGCTGGTTTGTTTTCTTATTCCATCTCCATTTCTAGTTACACTATAGTTAGTACAAATGTCCTTAGAATAGTTTTAGTTTGAAATGTTGAGCCTCGATTTTAGCCGATGCAACTACTTATGCCGGCCAGCGTAAACCGTATTATTCGGCATCGTCCCACACACAGGGTCCGGCTCAAGCCAAATCCGATCTTAAATCAAGCCCCAAATAAGACTCTAAAGCTGCATTTTTGTGCAGCGCGCGTCCGCTCGACCGCCCCATACCGGGCGGTTGTTAGTTTAATTACTAGGGTAGCGCGAAATCCTAGTGGTCGCGATTTCAACCAAGCGGTACACCGACACACCACCCCCGGCGGACATTCCTCTGATGCTCATACACAAAAGGACCTCTAGATACCTTTGCAGATTTTTCCGTGTCGTCGTCGTCCTTTACGAGGGGATGGTGCGGACGCGCGTTTCAAACAAATTGAGAGAACCCGACCGGAGAGCCGTGCGAGCGAGCCAGCACGCGACTTTCTAATAATATTCATTAAATATTTGCAGAGGGTCGCCGCGCGTTCTGAAATCCTCTTGTGTCGAACATAGAGAAGCACCTTGCTGCCGTAGCGCGCGCTCTCTCTCTCTTTCTAAATGCGAAATTATAAAATCTCTGCTCCTAAATTATGTTTGTAATAAAATCCTGGGGAGTGAGCCGAAAGCATCGCAGCACGGAGACTGGGGATGTGTTTCCGCAGCGTCGGTGTTTCGCAACGTCGCAATGAGGGTTCGGACATGAAGTAAAGGGTGGATTTAACCGGCCACTGTCCAAGGGGTGAATATATGAAGCAAGGGTTGAAAAGTACACTGTTACAGAGAAAACGGGCGCCTCGTTAGAGGAATTTAGTGGGCGCGCATTCCGTACGCGATGTGCCTTGCTTGGATCGTACATTACAGGCCAGTTTCCGGAGTGGTTGGGGGCATACTACAACGTGTACACTTTTTTGGTGACACATTAATGCCTGCGATCCCTTTTTTTCTTCACTAATAATAATCACTATTTTGGGACGATAAATCACTTCTGATTGTAAGTCAAGAAATGCCGTGAGGGCATCTAGTTACTCAAAACGAAAAGTGAAGCAATGAATTGAATTAACGTCTAGTTTTATTAACAATCAATTTTATAGATCAATGGAAAAATCCAACTGACAATCTTGTAAGCAAGCGGAAGGCGGCAGTTTGGTCATGGTCATCTGGTTCTGAAAAGATAAAAACGGGTGTGAGCATAACACTACTCTCATGAATTGAGCTAAGGTCAATTCAGTATAAATTCAACTGTTACGCCTCACTATTCACCACTTATTAGTTACACAAACCGCGTGTAACGCACTTTCGCGATGTAGGTATTCTACCTACTCAGCGAATATAGGGACTAGACAAAGGAGCAACGACCGGTGCAAGTATAATAAGCGAATAACAATCTAAAGTTAGTTGACTTGTATTATCGACTCCGATGAATAAACATGTGAAAACCAATTCCGTCTCCGACTACATACGCTCAACCCTTCATGGCGACCGTGCAGAGTAATCTGCTGGAAGTACAGTGCCAATTCCAAAGTTAGCCACCGAAAATACTTTGAAACAAGTGAGGCTTAAGGCCACCAAAATAGCACTACGAGAACTGGCCACGTTTTTAAAGCAACGCTAATGGAAACAGCAAGCAGGAAGCAGGAACAGCAGCCATCATTTCCTAGAGGCGATACAACCAGACCAAAATGAAGAGTCTATTGTGGAATTTAATGCAGCAGCCAACATCTGATGTCCTAGACAACCAGACCAAAATGAAGAGTCTATTGTTCTAATGCCCACACCTGCTGAACGAAGCACATTCCAACCCATGCAGAGAAACGCTGCATAATCAAGGCCAAAGATGCAACGATCCGACAGCATAAACACAAAAAAGTGATTACAAAATCACACAGCATTATGCGAATGGCTTGCCGCAAAATCAACGCGAAAATTCAATTAGGAACTGAGACGATATTTAAATAAGAATGAAACAAAATAAAACGTTTTTTAATGTTTCCGTGGAATGTCCAATGCAACTTCATTTAGACACCTGTTTGAAAAAGTAAATGTTTTTAGGCGAGATTTGGAAAGAGATAATGAAGAGCGTAGAACAAATTTGCGTATGATTTCAGACAAGTTTATAAAAAACTGGTACAAGATAAATTCCCATTCCCAAGAATCGAGAAGAACCTAGATGAATTAGGTAGGGCCAATCACATGGACGTGATCAACGATATATCGGAACAAATTCTGATTGACGCAATCAGGATTTTACACAAACATATTTATATATAATATGCTTTATTTATTATTATCTTCTAATTTTATATATTTTATATTTTCTTATTGGATTGATCAGTATGCTGTGTACTTTTGCAACCCGGAGTAAACGGGCAGCCCACTTTATGTTTGAATAAAGTTTTCTCTCTTATTGATCCAATGGCCGGATTTCCTCAAATTTTGTTAAGAGAAAACTCACGAAATATCACACCTTTTTTATCGAAGGTGCTTCATACAGATTCAATAGAGTACCCTCCGGTTTGAATGTGTCATGTTACAGTTTTCAGCGTATGATGACAATGGCATTTTTGGGTCTACCACCCGATGTGGCGTTTTTGTACGTTGATGATGTAATAATCACAGGGTGTTCAAAGAAGCATCATCAACAGAATATCAGGAAAGTTTCTGAAGTATGCCGGAGTAGCAATTTGAAGTAAAATCCTGATAAATGTCAATTTTTCAAAAATCAGGTCACATATTTGGGCCATACCATTTCAGACTAAGGAGTCCTATCTGACTCAGCAAAATTCGATGCAATCAAAAAGTTTACTATTTCAAAAAACGCTGATGAAGCCAAGATTTTCGTAGCATCTGCTAATTATGTATTATTGGCGTTTTATAAAAAACTTTGCCGAAATAACTTCTCCACTAAGTCAGCTTACAAAAAAAAAGTCCCATTCGAATGGACTACGGATTGTAACAGTGCATTTTTGAGTTTAAAAAAGGCATTGATGATGCCGCAAATATTGCATGTGGCGCAGTTTAGTCACAGGAACACGACGGAAACGATTCACCAATCGCATTTGCATCTGAAAAATTCACAAAGGAAGAAGCTAACAAAAGTATTATTGAAAAAGAATTAACAGCAATTCACTGGGCTATTAATTATTTCAAACCATATGTTATGGAAAGAGATTTATTGTGAGATCTGACCACCACCCACTCGTTTATTTCTTTTCAATGAAGAAGCCTACTTCCAAGCCAACACGTATGCGCCTCGAATTGGAGGAATACGATTTTGACATCAATTACATAAAGGGGAAACACAATGTAGGACCTGATGCCTTGTCCAGGGTGAATATTGAAGAATTCATGGTTTTGAATATCAATGTAGTAAAAATAATGACGTGGGCCCAAACCAGGGAAGAAAAAATTCTTACAGATACTGACCGATCGGGAAAGGAAACCAGAATAAGTGAAAATGAAGTTGGAGTTTTTGAGGTAACAAACAATAAAGATACCTTCAATTTACCACATCTTGAGTTCAAAGTTTTCAAAAAGCGAATAATTATGATAATACAGGAATACAATTAACAGTGTGTTGCGAATTTTGATGAAAAAATCACTAGTGATAACAAAGCTAAAGCCTTGTTATCCATGGTGAAACCCGGTGATGTGAGAGTACAGGATAATCCCTCGAGGAACAAAAAGGAATCCACTAGCGTTAACGGTGCTTTAAAGCATCTGCTAACCAAGTTGGATAATATGGCCGGCGAGAATGAAATAAAAATGTTGAAGCTTCAGAACGAGGATGGAATTTCAAGAGTAATAAGCATTGATACATTTAAAAATACTGGAAATCGAACCCTCACACATGTAAAAATTGGGATTTGACAAAAACGACAAAAAAGAAATTTTAAAAACATTTCATAATGATCCACTACTTGGAGGTCATGCGGGCTCCAAGAGAATGTTGTCGAAATTGAAATTGTATTTCAAGTGGAGAAACATGAAAAAAGATTTGGTGGGTACCATAAGAAATTGCGAGTCATGCAAGTTAAATAAATTTATAAAAGGAGGTTCAGAAAAATTAATTATCACACCAACACCACAAAAAGCATTTTAGCTTTTGATAATTGATACAATTGGACCACTTCCGGTGTCCATCGACGAATATGAATATGCTCTTACAGTAATATGCGATTTGTCAAAGTACCTATCTCGTATCTGAGTATTCCTATTCTGGACAAGGAATCTAGAACGGTAGCGCGAGCTCTATTCCAAGAGGTTTACCTTACGTATGGTTTTCTGAAGGTAATCACGACAGATCTTGGTACTGAGTATAAAATTGTCCTATTTGATGAACTAGCAGTTCAGCTAAAGTATGAGCATAAAGTGTCAACACCATATCGACATGAGACGGTTGGAACAGTAGAAGGGAACCACAGAATATTTATTGAATACGTTCGTTCCTACATGAATGCTACGATAACTGATTGGCATGTTCGGTTGAGATATTTCACTTACTGTTATAACACAACCCCAAACCCCACGCATAACTACACTCCGTTTGAGTTAGTTTTTGGAAAGACACCAAATTTGCCTATCGACATTTTAAACCATGGCGTAGAACCCGTTTACAATATGGACAATTTTGCAAGGGAGTTCAAGTATCGTTCACAGCTGTCACAGAAACAAGCACACGACCTTTTGTCGAAAGACAAAAAAAAATAGAAAGTGTTCATTCGATCGTAAAGCAAGTCCCATTCAACTAAACCTTCGTTTTCGCATATGAAGGACAATCACACACAGATAAAGAACACAATCATAGGTTATTATTTTTATGTTTGATAAATATGATATGATAGCTATGTACAATTTAGTTCAAGTTCGTTGAATATAATAGTAATCAAATATAGCGGCGGTCGGCCGTCTTTAGACAAATGAAAGCTTCGGAGACAAATTTATAGTAAGTGCGAATGATACGTGATATATCCCGTGAAAGTCGATTGATACCAATTCAGTTGACAAAGGTAATTACGGATCAAGCTACCGGAAACGCGAGTTCGAACTTTTGTTTTTACAAGGCGTAATTTGGATAGATACAACACAGCGATAATTTACACGACGATAATATAATTGAATAATATTACCCAACGTAGATTCGCTTCCTACAAATTCTCACAACCGTGCGGTCCACAAAAGCGGTCGGATATTTTGCCAACACAGGTCAATGATTTTGCCAACTTGATCATGGAAGACTCGTTCAGCGACGGTGAGAGACTGTCCTTGTCTTGTCCAAATCGTTCAAGGAAGGTACGGATTTGCGAAATTTGACGTTTCCAGTGTCTGGAACGATCTTGAATTGGTGTAGCGGCTTTAGCGGATGGAGTAAAGTTTTCTGTTACAGAGGCTACAGATGCATTCAGACGCTGTTGTCGACGCCACAAGTGTATTTCCCGAATGCTTATATGAGTATGTGTGAATGCGATGGATCTAAACGGATCTATTTACGTATACAGACGTATGCACAGAAAGGATTCTATTCTGATTGCCTAAAATCGATGAGCATTTTAGCGGACAGATATTTGAAAAATGTAGCTTACCGTTTGATTCGTGAGTCAATTTCCAACAATTGAAATTTTCTACGGTATACTCCATGTACGCGTAATCGATAAAACTGTGGAAATGTATGATGATTTTGGTCGATTTGATTGGAATTTACCCAGCGGGCACGCGGCACCGTTTTTCGACGTAAAATCTCATTCCAGAATGAATGTTGTTTCTTTTCGGAAAAAGCTTATCGCCCCTCATCGTGTTGCTCAAAACTTCTCTGCCTGTATTTTCGGTCCTATTACAGCCATGTTTTACCTTTATTCACAGGGCCTGATTGAGCCAAAATACTGATTGGGCCAGTACGTATGTTTCCCGAATTTTAGCTTGTAATAACGTGTATCAAGCGTGATTATATTTCATTCTTAGTTTTTCTACACGGGTGATTACCCCTGATAAGAGCAATCCGGTCCTGTGCCGATTCGTGCGATGGAAGCCAGGGGAACAACACACATAGCTCCTGTCCAGACACACAGGATTACTCTGATACCGATCATGCAATGGAGCCACGAGCCCCTGTCGCGTATTAGCGCAAACAACCTCAACCGTCCACTCTGTGTAAGCAATGCTGAGGTTCTCATGTTCAATTATCTACATGAGGATGATCAATTACAGTGGATAAGTAGGTATATGCACTGTGAGAAAACTCACCGTTTGGATGCTGACAGCTTCGTAAATTTGTCACAAAGAGAAATGCACCTTGTCAGTAACTATGCATGATGATTTCACACACAAAGGCAGACAAAGTACAACCAACTGTTGTTGTCACTTGTTAAAAAAAAAATAGGTCTCTTACATAATGTAACATACAAAACGCCTAACCCCCAAAAGGCTCATTCATTCTCACAATCAATTTCCTTCTTGTCTCACAGACACCAATACAGTTGATTTCCCGTCTTATCGCACCGTAAAAGTAAGGTGATTGAAGGAAACAATCGAGTATTTCTATTGCTTTTTCAAGACCCCTGTGTGCCGAAACGTTGAGATGTGTTGAAATTGATGAAAAAAATTTGTGTTAGTCCTTTTGGCCCGTGAACTTTTTGTCCTTCGATTCATTGTCAAATCCTTCAACCGCTATTGATGAGATTTGATACGTACATGCATGGGATCTATGGTAAAAAGGTGAAAATAAGCTTTTTCATCTGTCAGTAAGGGAGCCTTGACGGCTGTTCGACACTATGGTTGTGGAGTGGGGCGGGCTTACTTTCTATGCTGTTACTACTTACGAAGGCTAAACTAAGCTGACTTTCACGACGTGGCGTGGTCGTGAAACCAGCCTATATTGAATTTTTTTTGCAGGCTGAGGAATCGAATTTGTAGACGATCGAATTTTTTCTGGTTCCAAAATCAGCCCTGAGTATTTCATGAGCGTATTCTACAACCAAAAATAAAAAAAGTTCTCATGCACATAAGCCAAAAAACGTTTCAGAAGGGGGCTGGCTATGCCCTGAATATGTGCCGCTGAAGATAGTTTCCATTTATCACCTCAGGTATCTCCAAAACCAGTTAGAACAAAATGACAAAATTTAGCACATACAATGAAATTTGTATATGTTTAAAAAGATGAAGTGAAAATTAAAAAAAAGTGAGCTGTAAGTTTCACGTGAATACGTCTATGTATAAGAGGATATTTGAGCAATCCACCTTTCCCATGACACAAATCACTTACGCGTATACCCGTAAGCGCATACTCCCGCTAATACAAACGGTTACCACATACCGCTAGTTTTTAGTTCACATTCGAGATAGTTCTGGAATAATCCCGAACGTTCCACACTATTCCCGAACATTCCAGAACATACCGGAACATTCTGGAATGTTGTGAAATGATCTTGAATATTCTCTACTGTACCCCTACCAATCGGTAGCCTCACACCAAGAAGGTTTCGAATGGTTCACAATGTTCCAGATCATTTCACAACATTCGACAATGTTCTGGAATGTTCCGCAATGATCTGGGATGTTTCGGGATATTCTCAAACGTTTCAGACTATTCCTGAACAATTTAAAACACACCGGAGTATTTTGAAATGTTGTGGAATGATCTCGAATGTTCCACAATCATTTGGAATGTTCCGGGATGTTTGTGTGAACGTTCCAGACTATTCCTGAACATTTTGGAACATATCAAAACCATTTGAAATGATGTGGATTGATCTCGAATGTTTTACAATGATCTGTAATGTTCCGGGTTTTGATTGAGAATTTCATTGCCTTCAATTTGATGTATTATAGATGTTAGATGTATTTGATGTACCTTCACAAGATAGAGGTTATGTCATTTGGAATTTTTAGGTAGGGTAGTGTAATCTCCCAACCCACCCCTTTTATAAAAATAAACATTTCTCAAAGAAGAAATAAAATCCCCTTTAAGTTAAAGACTTAGTTTGGCCAATCGTGTTTGTTTAGTATTGTTTGTTAGGACTTTCGTTGTGCTTTAGTTACCCAAGGTAGTACAGGTGAGTGAAGGCTTGTTAATGAAACACAGAGACTTCAAATCAACAAAGAACAATTTTATTCCAAAAACAAATATAGCGACTCATGTGCAAACATGCAATATCAATTCAATATCCCCAACCTCCCACTATTTGAAATGCAGTGTGTAAGCCACTGATGCAGAGAGAACAAGAGAAAGACGAGAGAGAGTATCGCTCTCGCTAGAACAGATCATATTAGTTCCAGTAACCTAGATTGTTGAGGAACCTGTATAGCGGAAACTAAACGGCAGAACCAAAGTGTGAGTATCGCCTATGCATCACTTGGCGCGAAGGGAAAGAAGAGGGAGACAAACGTTTATTAGTGAGTTCTACGGTGGCCTGAATTGACGAGGGATCTAAAGAGGGAATAGAGACGAGTTTGGCTAAGCACAGGTTCTCTTGAACAGGTCCCTGCTGCCGAAAGAAGAAAAGAGAACAGTGTTGCATATGCGGATGTCTTTTAATGGTACCATAATAAAACATGACAATGAAAGATCAAGAATTTGTATGATAAACATGGTCAATAAAATCATCATCAATTATTTATCACAATAAATACCACAACATGGCTCGAGGTAAATCAACAATATCGAAAACCAGGTCTTAACAGTTGAAGACGTATATTATTTCATCAGATAACAAAGTAAGGAAAGATATCTTCTTTCACCAGATAACTTTTTCTTACAAGACACGACAGTAAGTGAAAATATCTGTTGTGTGCAGATATCTTTGTCTCACAGGACTCAGGCATGAATATAGAAGACAGTCGATCAGGGTAATATGTATCAGAGTAAACAAAAGTATGAAGAAATCATTGAAGCGATTCAACTCGACTGAGAAGAATACCTCAACCGTGCCCATCAAGTATGACAGCATACCTCGTAGCTCTCAAAACCACGTCACCTGTTCTACAGGTCAACGCTTTGTTGTACCGCTAGACCCTGGCTCTCGTGGTAGCTCGGTCCCAGTTTATCTGGAAATCTTGTGGCGACATCGTTCTACTCTTTCGTCTCTCTAAGGCATCAACAACAGTGACCTACACGCTACGTGTATTCCCTTGATCCCCTAATGAGTATCCCATGAATTGTTACAATTAATAATGTCTAACTGACAGGAAACAAAACAACTGAATCACTCATCTTCGAGCATTTTGAAGGCACGGCAGCTATACTCGGGAAGTCTCCAACATCGGAAGAGACTTGAATCTTCTCTTTTCTATGATCTGGAGCAGGAAATACCCAGTTTTTCTTGTGTTCTTCTCTTAGACATCTGCCGTCGTTTTTTACACTTTTTCTCAACTTCCCGTTACTTGACGACGGCCTCTCTCTTTTCAGGTGTAATACCAAAGCTCACGATGTTTCACGTTTAATTGTTTATAGGCTGAAGAGCCGGTCGATTTCAGTAGGGTTCCCCGTTTCGGGAAATCCATACAAGTGACTAACGAAATTCCCAGTTATTTACCTTATATCCGGACCAATTGGGAGAAGTCTAGAGCATTCCAAACCGGTATACATTATCACACGAATTCTATGCAAGAAACCTACCCGAGTTTTCTACCTGACGCTCAGGCTTGGGGCCGAATTCAGAGTCATTACTCAACAACACAATGGTTTTAGGTAAACATTTCATTGTGTTAGGGTAAGTTGAGTGAAGAATGGATGAGAGTGTAGGATAAGTATAAGTGGTGTTTCTGAATTTTGCCCTCAGTGCTCAGTTTCAAGTCAACAAGCAACGTAGCCTGATCGCTCCAAAAAAGTATAATAGTGATTCACGAGTGCTTCCAAAGTTAACATCTTAGAATGGTTTTCTCCGGCGCAATCGCAACCATGGAAGACTTCCGGCAGGCCATCAAATCCTCCGTCAATGGCACCAACAACCTACTCATGGAAGCCATGCATGAAGCGGTCTGCGATTTTCTGGATCGCACGGGATTGACAGCGGAATCCTTGGAAGTCCTCAGAGAAGAGCTACAGTGTGCTGTCTGCTTGGAAGTAGCACTGGATGTCTGTCTCACCGAATGCCAGCACGTTTTTTGTGAATGCTGCCTGCACATGTGGCATCTGGAGAATAAGAACTGCCCATTGTGCCGGACCGAGATTCCAGAATTGGATTACAAAACGCCGTTTGAATCCGACATCATCATCGAGACGGTAAATCTAAGCTTTTCTGATCAAATAATCACTTCCATTTGTGATTCATTCGTAAGTATCATTTTTTTAACTAGAACACGAAAATTGATGTTCTTCCGATGTTTTCGGACTGCTGGCTTGTAAAATTGGCAGATTACCTGGAATATTTTCACAAGTTAGTAGAATCTGACCTCGGATATGACATTTGTCTGTTTGTTGTACAGTTGACAGAAGTGACCACTCTATACTTATTGGGAACCAGTTCTTCAACTCATCAAGTAATTTTTACACGACAGGTTTCAGTACGACCAGTTCAAAGTTTTTTTTTTCTCAACGATTGTTCAGACGTCGAGAGTGCCGCAGGGGAATATCGCTGGGCCTATGTTATCAGATATTTATGTAAACGGCAATAATTGGTGGAAACGTTGAGGCAGTATTCATAGCAGGGTAAAAGTATATTTCTTCACCTCAATTTTTGAGGGAGAAATATCAATACCTTCCGAATACAGCTTCAAGGTTGACTTTTTGATGTACGCTGGCGATCTTAAGTTAAACAGAGAAATACGAAATACTGTCAAGAGTTCCAGGTTGCTTTGGGGTAGATACAGTACTTTCAATATCATACTTCTCAAGGTATGCTCAGTTTCATTCTTCATTGCTCGTTGTAAAATATACTAATTCTGATACTCACATTGATTTGAATATGCGCACTGATACTAATATGCTGAATTTGTATTACAGGTCATGCTGCAACACAACTCCCAATACCAGCAATGGAAGGAGCAAGAGCTCCTCGAGAGAACGAGTAGATACGTTGATATGGTAGAGTCAAGGATGGAGTCTTCAATGGAAGAATAATGCTCTATTTATTGTAATATAAATGATTTCTGCTTCTACAACAAGAAGTTCACGTAGCAAATTATATTTGTCCCAGATATATTTTGTGGATTCAGCCCAAATTTTTGTTGCTTGGATAAATCGTGCATCTCGTCGTGCATGGATTTGTTGCTACAAGAAAATTTTTAATAATAATAATAATATTGTTACATAAGAATGGTCTTTTTTTTTAACACAAGAGAAAATCATTAAAGTTCTACTATATGTGGGCGAAGTCTAGCACATTGCTATAGGCGCTCTGCACATTTTGAATATCTCGCCCGTTTGAGCACCCTCATGCGGCAGTCGCAAACATATTTGTGAGGGAAATTGTCAAAATTGAAGTTTATGCATTGTTGAAATTGACATTTGCAGGTGATATGATTATTCAAAGGGCATTGTTGTTATGGAAATAGATAACTTCCTGTAGGAAAAAGACAAAAATCCCGCAACTTTTGACGCTGAAGCAAATCCGCAGATTGCCTATTCCACTTGATTCTTATAAGCAAAGATGCCTACTCACCCTATCATTATATTCCAGCATCTATTAGGCGCCGCATTTCGCTCCATTTTTTACATAGAACTTTATCCTCGATTTTTACCCACTTATTATGGAGTGTTTTTTTTTTTGCGTTATAGAACTTCTGACCGGAATAGCTCTGACACCAACTGTTATGTATCAAAGTTGAGTACTTATTATATTCTTGTTCAGTGAAGCTCGTCAACTCATTATGCCAAGAATAACGCATGAGCAATGATTGCGATTTGTGTGAATAATGATAAAATCGGTTTTCAATGAGGCAATTTCGGTGTTTTTTGTAGAATTTTTGCCTAAATTCCAAATCACCGGCCGCCAAGATTCTGTATTTCAACTCCCTCAGACTTCTTTCTTTAGAGGTATATGACGTCTCTGGCTTCCCTAAATGGGTCCCGAACTATCCAGTGTTTTGGGGATAATATCGTTGTCTATAAAGGTAGATAGAGCCTGATCTCTTACAAAAAGTTACCCAAAACTGGACCTATCAAAACTGGAATTTGAATTATTATTTCGAGCTGCCGTGCAAAATTGTGCATGTGCATGATCGAATTGCCAAGTCCTAATGAGCATTTAGATGGGAAAATGAAGGCAAAATATTCTCAAGTACCACCGCTATGGCTGATTGAAGTTCTATCACAGCAAAAAAAAACAAAAAAAAAAAAGTTCAGGTATATGCCTAAATACTCCTGTTAGCGACACCAACCGCCGGTTGCAAGAAAGTCAATTTTGCTCCGGAGCCAATTAGCCAATGGTAGGTTATTTTTTGACGGCGTGAATTGACCTGTCTGTCTAGAGTGACGACTGACATATGTCAAACAAAAGTTGAAATTTGGAATTGGGAATCTGAGCTGAGATTGTGCGTGGAAAAAGATGCACGGAAGATGATAAGAGCTCTGCTACGCCCAATTTAGAAGCCGAATATACGTTTTGATTCTCATTAATGCTCAGAAGTTGATAGGTTTGACTAGTGAGTATAAGCAACCAGTTATACAGGCTACAATCTGTGGGCTACAACAAGTACAAGTTTCTGGGTATCTGGATACGATATAAAATGCTACATTTCCAGTTTGTAAGATTTATTTTTGTACCGAAGGAAAACCTGGTCAAATCCGGCATTAAGTTTCCTTCCTTCCAATGAGTTGGTTCGTTTGGGTGTACGCATATGTGGCGCGAATTTCATAGTTTCGTACATCGGTATTGAAAATTAACACTATGGAAAATCTTGTAGTGCACCCTCGAGTGCACCTGAATGAAATTCCACAAATAATTTTAGGTGCGTGTAAAAGTGACAGCCAGGAAAACATTCAACTGGCTGGTGTACGAAAGTTCTCAAAAATTGGCACTTTGACGCATGCGCACCTACTCAAACAAAATAGCCTATTCCTTAAAATAGCTGTTCGACCCGTCTGTTTAGGCAGAAATAAATAATAAATGTTACTGTCGTGCCAGTGAATCCGTCACAATGTCACTAGCGACCCAGGACTGTATAAGCCTATTGACTACGATCACCGGGTGCTCTCAGACGCCCCAATTCTGTAGTATATCCTTGTTCACGGCACCACTCTGTAGTGTATCCTGGTCACGGCATCATTCTGTAGTGTATCCTGGTCACGATGTCATTTTTGTAGTGTAATCCTGGTCTTCGGGACCATTTCTGTAGTTTATCCTGGCCACGGCACCATTTCTGTAATGTAACCCCGTTTTCGATGTTGGCAGTGATCGTCGTTATCCCTCACCTTCTTGACGTTGTTTACCTTTTACCTACGTTCTGCCGTCATAAGGAAAAAGGCAGTAACTACTTGTTCTTACGAAATTGACTTTTCACCATTTTTGAAATCTACAGAAAATTCTACATCGATTTTCACACGTATATTTCAAAAAAAAAAATTCCAAAGCGACCAAATCCGATTTTGAAAATAGCAGTAACTACAATACGTCATCGTTTCATTTAGTAAAAAGGCAGTATCTAGCACGTACAACGTGAGAGAGCAGTAACTGCAAGCCGCGGCGCGAAGTTACTGCCTTTTTAATTTGTATGGGTAGTTACTGCCTTTTTATGTTGGATCAGATGATAAATCTGTACCTCGTGACGGCGCTGATTGCCTTCGGCATGAGAAAGAACTACGATTCTAGTGAGTTCTAGGTTGAAAAAAAGACAGTGTAACGGTCGGGTCAGCGCAGTGTGTTGCTTTGAGAGTTTTGAGAAATGAAAACAGCCCATGCACATGATCTGAGTTGTTGGCAGAGCTAGAGAACCTCGATGACGATAATGGTAATTAATACGACATTTACGTTACTCCTCCTGAGGACATAGAAAACGTTACCGATAAAGACTCTGGTGACTGAGATTGCAACAAACCTGACCTCCTCAATAAAAACCAGCTGATGGCACAAGCAGAACTTTACATCAACAATGCACCAGCAACTATAGAAGAAGACGAGAGTCACGCAGAGGATGAAGAAGAAGACGAGGACGAGGATGAGGACAAGGTAAAAAACCACAATCGTGCTGGTGAAGACAACAAGGACGTCATTGAAGAGGAACTGATGAGCCACCGGATACACCATCCGCGAAAAGGAAGAAGAAAGGAAAAAAGGAAGTGAGAAAATGAGAAGCGGATGACATGCAGAATTTAGTAATTTCTCAATGGAGTCAAGTGCTTATACCACCATTGACTTTATGTGCTAGTGACCAACCATCTAGTAGATTTTTTTTGAGCTCTTCTTGGCATCTGCCTAGAAGTCATGGTCATCTACTTGACAACTTGTCGTTCAGAAGGGAAGTGGTCAAGTGGTCAAGGCGCTTTTGAGAAAATTGGAACGCGACCTCTGAGAAGCTTCAAGCAAAAGTCACCCACTACCAGCAAGAATAAATGCACAACATGTGATTTTGATCAGTTTGTCTATGAGATGTGTGGTTTGCAAGAATAAAACCACCAAGGGCTGTTTTACTTGCGAAGTCCTCCTCCACGATGTAGTCCAGTAAAATGAGGATTTAACTTGGAACTAATTGGGGACTCGATGAAAAAAATAAAGCAATGTAGAGAAAGGAAAATTGAGTGGAAAAACCAAAGTTTCATCCCCAGCCATCCCGGGAACCATGGTAAAAAAAATGAAGAAGATGGAAAAACCTTCTCTGCGGCCTTTCTTTTGAAACGCTAAGAGAACGGTGGGAGATGTGTGGAAACTGTCAGGGACAAAGTTGTAGAGAATTTAATAATCTACAAAAAAGTCTTGGAAAGCATACATCTAACTTTTTTAGTTTAGCCAATAATCGCGGTCAAAGTGGCGCGCCGGTCCAATGGAGTGGAAAAACTATCCGCTTGCCATTCCTCCTGGAATGCTGCGAGAACGACAAGAGATATCCAAAAATTCCGATTGACAAAGTTGTAGAAAATTGAATGCTCCACTAGAAAGTTTTTGAGATCAATCATTAGCTTTTTTAGTTTAGCCGTGAACTAGGCTCGAAGTTGCGCAAAGATCCTGTTATTGAAGTGGTACTTTTGGAAAACTTACAAAAATCCTAGACTCGATGAAAAATATATGACAATGTAGAGGATGAGAAACTGGATCTTAGAAACCAAAGTTTCATTCCACACCGTTCCGAAAAATGGAAGAAAAAAAATAAAAACTTGACAAATTGCGATTTTCACTCCCAGCTTCCACACTGAATACTGAAATAAAAGTAATGAATATGAAAAATGTGAACAAACAAGCTTGTAAAAATTGGATGATCTATGAAAAATCCCGTGACGTCATGTATCCATCCTTTTCGACTTAGCTGCGGAGCGCTATTAAAGTTGGGGCACATGACTCGTGACGCGCCGCATCTGGCCAAACTGCTACGACCGACGTTCCGGTGATTGTTCGATTGATTATAAAACGTGATGAAAGATTTTGGACAATTGCAAGCTTCCTTTAACATCTGGTGACTATTGTTAAAAATGTAACACCGCGGATGAACGCTTTGTTTTCTGTAAATTTCCTTATTCGGCAGAATTAAAACTGAGATACTCGTATTCGCTGGACAACTACAGATAATATATAAAATTCCAAGCCGCTGTAGGACGGACAAAGACAGCAGTTGGTCTTTTACAGCTTCCCTCAACGACCAAGGAACACGTAAAACGGGTCTACCACCAAATTCAGCAGTGGCTCGGAAATAATAACTGCTCACTTGAATAATGGGGTTGGTTGGAAACCTAATAATTCCCTACTGATGCCAATTGGAACTCAGGATCAAGTAGCTCCCAAAAATATATCTGCTTCGGCTGATTTCCTGCAGATGCTTGAATAACTGCGAAAAGCTTTGCGGATGCAGCAAAACTGGGCTCAAGCGTACCGAATTTTGCCACCATTCCGGTGGAGCTACTGGTTTGAATGATTCCTGCATTGCCGTCTCGGAAGACGATGATGATGACTACAACGACAAGGATGAAGAGCGATGTGCCGTTGAAGACGCGCCACCACCATATGTCGATGAAAATCCGTCCTACTCCCATGCAATATCGCTGCCATATAAATGAAGAAGGCGTCATCATTGTTCATAAAAAAAATTGTCAAAAAACATCTTCCTATGAAACGTCCCACATGTTGCCCAATGATTATATTGTGTTACAAAATACGAGTATCTCAGTTTTAATTCTGCCGAACAAGAAAATTTATAGAGAACAGAGCGTTCATCCGCGAAGTTACATTTTTAACAATAGTTACCAGACGTTAAAGGAAGCTTGCAATTGTTGTCAAATCTTTCATCATGTTTTATAATCAATCGAACAATCACCGGAACGTCGGTCGTAGCAGTTTGGCCAGATGCGGCGCGTCACGAGTCATGTGCCCCAACTTTAATAGCGCTCCGCAGCTAAGTCGAGAAGGATAGATACATGACGTCACAGGATTTTTTATAGATCATTCAATTCTCCACAAGCTTGTCTGTCCACATTTTTCATATTTATTACGTTTATTTCAGTATTCAGTGTGGAAGCTGGAAGTAAAAATCGCAATTTGTCAAGTTTTTATTTTTTTTCTCAGATTTCTCGGAACGGTGTGTAATGAAACTTTGGTTTTCAGGATCCAGTTTTTCTTCCCTCACATTGTCATATATTTTTCATCGAGTCTAGGATTTTTGTAAGTTTTCCATAAGAACCACTTCATCAACAGGATCTTCGCGCAACTTCGAGCCTAGTTCACGGCTGAACTAAAAAAGCTGATGATTGGCCTCAAAGACTTTCTAGTGGGGCATTCAATTCTCTACAACTTTGTCGCTCGCAATTTTTGGATATCTCGTGTCGTTCTCGCAGCATTTCAGGAGGAATGGCAAGCGGACTGTTTTTTCACTCCATTGGACCGGCCCGCCACTTTGACCGCGATTATTGGTCAAACTAAAGAAGTTAGATGTATGCCCATGCGAACTTTTTTGTAGAT
Source organism: Anaspis maculata (assembly GCA_949128115.1). Taxonomy (NCBI): domain Eukaryota; kingdom Metazoa; phylum Arthropoda; class Insecta; order Coleoptera; family Scraptiidae; genus Anaspis; species Anaspis maculata. Next base: position 66,060,320 of record OX421966.1, on the reverse strand, counting down.
TGATAATTCTCTACAACTTTGTCCCTGACAGTTTTCACACATCTCCCACCGTTCTCTCAGCGTTTCAGAAGAAAGGCCGCGGAGAAGGTTTTTCCATCTTCTTCATAGCCTGATCATAAGTGAAACAAAAGTGGATTCAATGCGAATCGTGAATGTTTGAAAGTCAATAATCATCATTTAGACCCATCTTATTTTCCACAGTTTCAAACCAATTACATTTTTACAAAAAGAAATGAGTTCGCAGACCTCGATTATGTCAGAAATGATACCCCACACATCCCCTTCGATGTCTAAAATTTGTTATTTTAGGGAGCCCCCACTGCAAATCTGACAGCTCTATACCTTGTCTCTCGACAGGCGCATCATTCTGACAGTGGCGATATCGTGATCAGCAGGCTCCAGTTATCCAGAAATGACATCAAACATGATTGGATAGCAGTGTTTAGTGCTTGCAGCAAAAAATAGTCATGTACCCCCTTGTACCCCCCAAATCGCGGACCAGCAGGGGGTAATCGAAAAGAACAGCGAGCCAAATTATTCACTTTGAATCTAGGAACAATTATGCTGAAGTTCTTCTTTGTATCACAAAATGCAGGATTGTACCAGATTATGTTGTAAACCGCTAGTACTAGGGTGCTTTAGGCTGGTATGAGCCTGTCGGATCTAGGAAAAAACATCGCTGGAAAAAACATAGCCGGAAAAAACATAGCGGAGAAAACATAGCATGGAAAAAACATCGCAGGGAGAAAACATAGCATGGAAAAAACATAGCAGGATAAAACATAGCACGGAATAAACATCGCACGGAATAAATATCGCGGAAAAAAACATAGCATGGAAAAAACATAGCAGGATAAAACATCGCACGGAATTAATATCGCGGAAAAAAACATAGCAGGGGAGAACGGTGCTGGGACAATTCTTCGCAAGCATTGCGCCCGCGCATACTTCAAGACACAAGGGGGCTAGCAGGACTCAAATAGCCACAATGTAGACACAAGGCTAGATAGGGCTTCGAAAAACACAAAAAGGCATGAGGGGCTCAATGGGGCTCTAAACGACATTAGGAGACACAAGGGTGCTCAGCAGGGCCTAAACCACTACACTGTAGACCAAGAGAGGATAAGGCTGTAAATATCGCAAAAAGGACTGATAGGACTCACTAGGGCTCCAAATGACACCCTAAGGCATAAGGGGGGCCTATAGGGCTCCGATCAACACGTGAAGACACACAGGTGCTGACTAGAGCTCCGCAACAAATACGGGTTGGAAAGGGGCTCAACAGGGCTACAAATGACACATAAAGACACAGGGGGGCCTGATAGGGCTTTGAGAAACCTGGAAAGGCACAAGAGAGCTTTCTAAGATGCCAGAAATGTCAAGAGGTCAGAAGGGGGTCACCGAGGCCCCAAACCATAATTGTGGACACAAGGGGGCTCATTAGGGCTCCAAACGATACCTAAAGATACAAGGGGGCTCAGCAGGGTTTGAAACGCTTCAATGTAGATATAAGGGAGGATAGGATTCTTATAATTGCAAGAAGGCCTGGCGAGGCCCACTAAGGCGCCAAATGAAACTTTGAGACACAGAGAGAGCTCGAAGAGCCCTGTAGAACTTCGACCAACACATAAAAAGACTCATAGGAGCTAAATAGAGCTTCGAAAACTAGCACAATGTAAAAAGGGGCTCAGCAGAGCTATAAATGAAACATAAAGACACAGGGGGGCCACATAGGCCTCTGAAAACATAAAAAGGCACAAAGGAGCTGCTAAGATTCCGGAAACTTCGAGAAATCTGAAGGAGGTCACCTGGTCTGCAAACGATAGACACAAGGGGGCTCAATAGGGCTCCAAACGATACTTGAAGATACAAAGGGGCTTAGTAAAGCTTGAAACGCTTCGATGTGGACACAATGAGAAGAGGCCTAAAAAAATCGGACGAAGGCCTGGCGGGGCTCACTGGGGCTCCAAATGACACTTGGAGACATGAGGTGGCCCCGTAGAACTTTGACCAACACACAAAGATTAACAGGAGCTAACTAGAGCTTGAAAAAAGGAGCTTAGCAGGGCTACAAATGTAACATGAAGACACAGAGGGGGGGCACATACGGCTCTGAAAAACTCAATAAGGCACAAAGGAGCTTTCTGAGATTCCAGAAACATCGAGAAATCAGAAGGGGGTCACCTGGTCAGCAAACGATAATTGGAAACACAAGGGGCTCAATAGGGCTCCAAACGATCCTTGAAGATACTTGAAGAGCTTGAAAAACTCACACATTGAAAAAAGGGGCTCAGCAGGGCTACAAATGAAAAGTAAAGATACAGAGGGGCCACATAGGGCTCTGAAAAACTTGATAAGGCACAAAGGAGCTTTCTTAGAATCCAGAAACATCGAGAAACCAGAAGAGGGTCACCCGGTCTGCAAACGATAATTGAAGACACAAGGGGGCTCAATAGGGCTCCAAACGATACTTGAAGATACAAGAGGGCTCAGTAGGGCTTGAAACGCTTCAATGTAGACACAAGAGAGGAGAGGCCTCTAAAAATCGGACGAAGGCCTGGCGGGGCTCACTGGGGCTCTAAATGACAGTTAGGGACACGAGGTGGCCCCGTATAGCTTTGACCAACACATAGAGACTAACAGGAGCTAACTAGACCTTAAAAAACTAACACATTGAAAAAAAGGGGCTCAGCAGGGCTACAAATGAAACAAAGACACAAGGGGGCAACATAGGACTCTCAGAAACTTAATAAGGAACAAAGGAGCTTTCTTAGAATCCAGAAACCTTGAGAAATCAGGAGAGGGTCACCTGGTCCGCAAACGATAATTGAAGACACAAGGGGGCTCAATAGGGCTCCAACAATACTTGGAGATACAAAGGGGCTCAGTAGGGCTTAAAACGCTCCAATGTAGACACAAGAGAGGAGAGGCCTCTGAAAATCGAGCGAATGCCTGGCGGGGCTCACTGGGGTTCCAAATGACACTTGGGGACACGAGGGGGCCCGTAGAACTTTGATCAACACATTAAGACTAACAGGAGTTAACTAGAGCTGATGAAACTGACACATTATAAAATGCTGCAAACGATAATTGAATACATAAGGGGGCCCAATAGGGCTCCAAACGATACTTGAAGATACAAGTGGACTCATAGAGCTTGAAACGCTTCAATCTGGACACAAGAGAGGAGAGGCCTCTCAAGATCGGAAGAAGGCCTGGCGGGGCTCACTGGGGCTCCAAATGACACTTGGGGACACAAGGGGGCACCGTAGAACTTTGATTAACACATAAACACTAATAGGAGCTAACTAGGGCTTGAAAACTAACACATTGTGAAAAGGGGCTCAGCAGGGCTACAAATGCAACATGAAGACAATGGGGCCTATTAGGGCTCTGTGGAACTGTCCAAGGCATAAGGGCGAAGCAAATCCCCAAGATACCCAAGGGAATTCATAAAGATCCCAAACGATACCTTGTAGAGACAAGGGGGCTCAACAAGGCTTGAAACGCTACGTAAAAACCCAGTGGGTGATAGGGCTCTGAATATCACACTCACACTCGGCCTCATTAGAGCTCCAAATTTTCCGGCGCGAAGAATTGTCTAGCGTAGAATTGTCCGGTCACCGGCGAGAACATAGCATGGAAAAATCACAGCCAGGAAAAAATTCTGCTACAGACAGCCCCTATACTTATTTATGTCTTTGACTTGAACGACTCTCATAGGTACCTACTTGAATCTCACGACCCAAACATGATACCTTACCGTGTGTAGACTTCCATCATGCACATCATACACGGCCAGACTTCTGATATATCCAGGCCTCCACCCCAGGCGGCCCCCATTCGTACTTAGACCTGTACTGAAGACTTCATTTCCGCGTACTTGCGGTCATACTTGATTTTGATAGTTGGGAGACCACAGGAGATTTGGAAAAATACACCCTTGCGATGTTATTTCCCTGCTATGTTTTACCGTGCGATGTTTTTTCCGGCTATATTTTTTCCGCTATGTTTTCTCCTGCGATGTTTATTCCATGCTATGTTTTTTCCGGTCGATGTTTCTTCCGTGCGATGTTTCTTCCGTGCGATGTTTTCTCCATACGATGTTATTTCCATGCGATGTTTTCTCCTGCTATGATTTTTCCGCTATGTTTTTTCCTGCGATGTTTTCTCCTGCGATGTTTATTCCGGTTACCGAGCCTGTCAATTTCCGAAAAAATGGCCAAAAATTCACGTTATAAGGTACATGGATAAAACCAACGGGATTTTGTGTGAGAACATCCCCTTGATCGAGAATCTGGTCGTAAGGCCAAATTTTTGGGAGCTTTCGGTCCATAAGACAAGTTTGAAATTTTCAAAAAAGAACCAAAATTCATAAATTTTTTCCACAAGCGTTTTGTTGACTAACCCACCAAGTGTGACATATATTTGTGATCAGGATGAGAAACGGAATCGATGTCCATGTTAAAATACAGGGTGTACGATTTGAGAAAAAAATTTTGATGCTGCACCCTGTAAGCAATGTACCATTAAACATTTTTGTGAACAGATTCGAAACCTGCGTGAAAAATCATGTGAGAATCGTTTTTTATTGCTGAAATTATGCCAAAGAAGAAGTCTCCAGGAGGAGGTAAATTTTGGCCTTTTTTGAAAATTTCAAACTTGTCTTATGGACCGAGAGCCCCCAAAATATTTGTCTTGTGACCCGATTTTTGACTGAAGGAATGTTCCCACACAAGAACCCGTTGGTTCCATTCATGTACCTTATGACATAAATTTTTTACATTTTTTGAAAATTGACAAGCCTATACCAGCCCAAAGCCCCCGGTCTGACATGTAAGAAAAAGAAATTTCCAACAACCTTATCAACGCACATCAGACCTACAGGGTAAAAATTATGTACCTTATGACGTAAGTTTTGAGGCACCAGCTCCCTGTCCATATACAATTTTTGAAGCCATGCCCGTGCAGGTCACAAAAAATTTGCTCAAAACAAGTTTACAAGAGTCTTTTCTTATTTGTTTATTTTTTTCAAACAAAACACTGCTAAGACAAGTTTCATAGTCGCAAAATACTTAGGATTAGAGCAGGTTTAGTCAGCTGATTTTGCCGCAAGTTAATTTTAGTTGGAAGCGCAGCGACGCCCATTGGCTCTTATGAACCAGCCTCCTCAGAACAGCCAATAAGCAATAAAGCAATGCAGTGCTTACGGCCAGAACTAAAACCGTGACTAAATACGCTGACTGGATCCACTCTTAGTTCAAAATTCTACCTGATATCTGGAACAATAGAGAGAATTCCATAAACCGTGAACCGTTTTACACTATCCCAGGAATTCTAAATATATGAGAAACTTTTCCAAATTTCCTACCTGACGCTTGAGGCCCAATTCAGAGTCATTACTCACTACTCATCACCAACACAATGGTTCCAGGTAAAAATTCTTCTGTGTTAGGATAAGTTGGAAGAAGAATGAGTGAGAGTTGAGGATAAGTGCGGCGTTTCTGTGCTCAACTGCTCAGTTCCTAATCAACAAGCAACGTAGTCTGATCGTTCCAAAAAGGCATAATAGTGATTCACAAGTGCTTCCAAAGTTGACATCTCGAAATGGTTTTCTCCGGCGCAATTGAAACCATGGAAGACTTCAGGCAGGCCATCAAATCCTCCGTCAATGGCACCAACAACCTACTCATGGAAGCCATGCAGGAAGCGGTCTGCAATTTCCTGGATCGCACTGGATTGATAGCGGAGTCCATGGAAGTCCTCAGAGAAGAGCTACGGTGTCCTGTCTGCTTCGAAGTAGCACTGGATGTTTGTCTCACTGAATGCCAGCACGTTTTCTGTGTAATCTGCCTGCACATGTGGCATCTGGAGAATAAGAACTGCCCGTTGTGCCGGACCGAGATTCCAGAATTGGGTTACAAGCTGCCGTTTGAACCCGACATTATCATCGATACGGTAAATCGAAGCTTTTGTTGATTAAATAATTACTACCATTTGTGATTCATCCGTAAGCATCATTTTTTGATCTAGAACACAAAAATTGATGTACTTATAAATGTTTTCGGACTACTGGCTTGGAAAATTGGCAGATTACCTGTAACATTTTCACAAGTAAAAAGGATCTGACCTCGCGTACGACATATTTGTTTGTTTGTTGTACAGTTGACAGAAGTGACCACTTTATACTTATTGCGAACTCACTCTTACGGTCTCTCTCTTCAGTTCCTCAACTCATTAACTAATCTCCAACCGACAGGTTTCAGTGCGACCAGTTCAAGGGTTTTCATTCTCAACGACTCATTCAGACGTCGAGAGTGCCGCAGAGGAATATCACTGGGCCTCTGTTCTTTGATATTCACGTAAACGACAATTAATCATGAGAACATTGAGGCAGTATCCATAGCAAGGTGAAAGTATATCTCTTCACTTCAATTTTTGAGGGAGAAATATCAATAGGTACCCTGCGAATACAGCCTCAAGGTTGACTTTTTGATGTAAGCTGACAATCTTGAGTTATACAGAGAAATACGAAGTACTGTCAAGAGCTCCAGGTTTCCTTGGATGAGATCAGGGATGTGATACAGTACTTTTAATATCATACTTTTCAAGGAATGCTCAGTTTCATTCCTAATTGCTCGTTGTATAATATACTAATTATAATACTTACATTGATTTGAATATGCGCACTGGTACTTATATGCTGAATTTGTTCACAGGTCATGATGCAACACAACTCCCAATACCAGCAATGGAAGGAGCAAGAGCTCCTCGAGAGAACAAGTAAATTTCTTGATATGGTGGAGTCTCCAATGGAAGAATAATGCTCCATTTACAGTGATCAAAATGGTTTCTGCTTCTACAACAAGAAGTTCACGCAGCAAATTATATTTGTTCCAGACATATTTTGTCAATCCAGTCCAAATTTTTGTTTCTTGGAGAAATCGTGGATTTGTTGCTTCAAGAAAATTATTCATAATAATAATAATACATTTATCACATAAAAGCAGTGTTTTTTTTTAACACAAGAGAAAATCATAAAAGTTTCAATCCTGTATAAGTATGTATAGGGATAATTAGATCCCTGTACAGTGGTTTCAATCCTTCGAACGTCTGAAAATTGGGCATTTGAAAAATCCAATATAACGGAAATAAATACATCCGATATAACGGAAATAAGTCCGATATATCGGATTTTTGCCAGCGGCTTTAAATTGCTGCACAAGACAGCTGAAGGGTGGAAAATCCTGTACAGGTATTAGTTGTGATCTTATGATCTCTGTAGAATGATTTACAGCTCTTGAACATCTGAAAATCGGGAACTTGGCAAATCCAATATAACGGAAATAGATCCGATATATCGGATTTTAGTCAGGCGCCTTGAGTTACTGCAGAAGGTAGCTAGGATGGTGAAAAATCCTGTTGAAGTATGAACAGGGATCATATGACTCCTGTAGAGTGGTCACACCCTTTATACATCTGAAAATTGGGCATTAGAAAAATCCGATATAACGGAAATAAATCTGGTATAACGGATTTTTGTCAGGCGGCATGGGTTGGTGCAGAGGGTAGCGAGGAAGGTGAGAGATCCCGTTTAAGTATGAATAGTGATCACATGATCCCTGTAGAATGGTTGACAGCCTTTGAACATCTGAAAATCGGGCTTTTGAAAAATCCGACATAACGGAAATAAATCCGATAATTATATCGGATTTTTGCCAGGCGCTTTGAGTTGCTGCAGAAGGTAGCTAGGAGGGTGAAAAATCTTGTTGAAGTATGAACAGAGATCATATGACTCCTGTAGAGTGGTTAACACCCTTTATACAATTATACATCTGAAAATTGGGCATTAGAAAAATCCGATATAACGGAAATGAATCCGATATAACGAAATTTTCCTCAAAAATTTAATTTTATATTTTTTTGATTTTAGAAAAAAAAAATTATTTTAATTTTATAATTTTTTTTATCCTATTTTTTTGTGACCCTCAGACGCCTTCGTGGATTCATCCTATCGCTACAAAGAAGACATTATTATACAGGGTGTCCCGAAAATACACCGACAACGTCCTAGGATGGCTTCCTCTCATCAAAATAAGAAAAAAGTTCCTATGAACATGGATCCGGAAACGCTTCATAAGGGAGCTGCAGGCCCCTAAAGGTGGGACCCTGAAGAGGGTTGTTTATTTAATATTTCCGAAACCGTTCAAGAAAAATCAATCAAACTTGACACATTCAATAACCATTTTATGCCTAACAAAATTTGGATGCCTAACAAAATTTGGATGCCTAACAAAAATGAAGTTGCTTTGAAATAGTTTTTCTTTCGTCTTGAATATCGTAATTAAAGATTAGCATTTCTGACCACGTTTTCATTTATTCAAATTTATCATTCTCAGTTGTAACCCTGCAAAGTGGTTTGCCTTTATCATCATTTGCAACTTATATTCCCTATTTCGGTTGTACCACGTCCACTAGTGTGTTTATCAAGGTTGAACAGCGGAACTTTTTTTGGGTAAAAAACTCTAATATTCCATAATTTCTTGTTAAATTTAGAAAAAAATAACATTGAAAAAAGTTAGGGTTATTTGTACCCCCACACCTCAGCCTGACCCACCCCTGGTGAATTATTGTGGAATTAATCTTGCCTCATTTTGTTGGGCATAAGAAGGTTAGTGGATGTGTCCAGTTTGATTGATTCCCCTTGAACGGTTTCGGAGATAGTGGATAAAAACCATGTTCAGGGTCCCACCTTTAGGGGCCTGTAGCTTCCTTAGGAAGCGTTTCCGGACCCATGTTCATAAGAACTTTTTTTCTTGTTTTGATGAGAGGAAGCTGCCATAGAACGTTGTCGGTATATTTTCGGGACACCTTATACAGGGTATTTCCAAAATGGTGTTACAAACTTCTAGGGGAGATTCCCCATCAAAAATGGACAAGGAAAATATATACCTTTGATGTCCTAAAATGCTCAGTTGAAAAGTTACAGGGTGTTCAAGTTGACTTTTTAAAACTGATTTTTTGACATAAGTTTTGAACCGTTTAACCGATTTTGTTCAAGTTCATTGTACATAGTTCATTGTTCATTTTGCTCACCAAAGTTAACAGAAATAAGTCTCTATCGAATAATAGTAACGTGTTGGAGAAAAAAGTTCAGGGGCGTAGATAATGGGGGCTGTCCTCATATTCCCCCCCCTATTTTTTACACCCCTAGCTATTTTCCCAAATTGTTCTTATTTTTTTATTCTACGTTCAATTTAGAGAAAAAAGTTACTCTTGCAAAATTTTGATTAGAGGCTTCGTTTTTGAGATATCTGAGTTTGAAACTTTGGAAAACATCTCGAAATCGCCACTTTCAATGAGCCCAATTTTTTTTCCCTGAAAAGCTCTCGTTTCTCAGAGGAAATAGTGGTTTATCAACTTAGAAAATTGAAGAGAACCTATTTCTGCTGAAAAATCATGAGTTTTTCTTTATTCTAATTTTTTGGCCTTGGAAAGTGGCAATTTCGAGATGTTTTCCAAAGTTTCAAACTCAGATATCTCAAAAACGAAGCCTCTAATCAAAATTTTGCAGGAGTAACTTTTTCCTCGAAATTGAACGTAGAATAAAAAAATAAGAACAATTTGGAAAAATAGCTAGGGATGTGAAAAATAGGGGGGGGGGGGGGGGAATAAGAGGACAGCCCCCATTATCTACGCTCCTGAACTTTTTCCTCCAACACGTTACTATTATTCGATAGAGACTTATTTCAGTTAACTTTGGTGAGAACTTGAACAAAATCGGTTAAACGGTTCAAAACTTATGTCAAAAAATCAGTTTTAAAAAGTCAACTTGAACATCCTGTAACTTTTCAACTGAGCATTTTAGGACATCAAAGGTATATATTTTCCTTGTCCATTTTTGATGGGGAATCTCCCCTAGAAGTTTGTAACACCATTTTGGAAACACCCTGTACAGGGCGTCCCAAAATTAGCCTGCCATACTTCAGCAGCCGATTTTACGGTCAAAAATAAGAAAAAAAGTTCCTATAAACTTGGGTCAAAAAATGCCCCATAAGGGAGCTACAGCCCCCTAAATTTGGGTCCCTGAAGATGATTTTTAATTAATATCTCCGAAATTATTTGGAGCAAAATGATACAGTTTGGCACATGCCCAGAAGTTTTTATACTTAACAAAATGGGGCAAAAGTCATTCCAAAAAATTGCCCGGGAGTGGGGTAACTTGGTAGGAGGTGGGGTAAAAATTACCCCAACTTTTTTGTGAATATTTTTTTCAAGATTTTATGCAAAATTATGAAATTTCAGGGTGATTTACAGAAAAAAAGGTACTCTTGTTGAACTTCGATAGCTTGCCCCGTTTCCGATTAAAATCGTTCTGAAATTTTTTGCAGACTGAAGAATCGAATTTGTTGACGATCGACTTTTTTCTAGTTCCAAAATCAGTTCTGAGTACTCCATGAGCGTATTCTACGGTCAAAAATCAGAAAAAAAGTTCCTGTAAACTTGGGTCAAAAAATGCCTCATGAGCGAGCTACAGCCCCCTAAAGGCGGGTCCCTGAAGATGATTTTTAAATAATATCTCCGAAAATAGTTGGAGCAAAGTGATAAAATTTGGCACATGCCCCAAAGTTTCTATGCTACACAATATGGGGCAAAAGTCATTTGAAGAATTTGCCCGGGAGTGGGGTAACTTGGTAGGAATTGGAGTAAAAACTACCCCAACTTTTGTGTGGTTGTTTTTTTTTTTGAGATTTTATGCAAAATTTTGAGATTTCAGGGTAATTTACGGAAAAAAGTGCTCTTGTTGAACTTCGATAGCTTGCCCCGTTTCCGAGCAAAATGGTTTTGAATTTTTTTTTTGCAAACTGAAGAATCGAATTTGAGGACGATCGACTTTTTTGGTTCCAAAATCGGCTTCGAGTATTCATGAGCGTATTCTACGACCAAAAATAAGAGAAAAGTTTCTCAAGCAACAAGAGCCTCTTTTTTCCGTGAAACATCCTGAAATTTCATAATTTTGCCCAAAATCTTGAAAAAAAAGGACACAAAAAAACTGGGGTAATTTTTACCCCACCTCCTACCAAGTTACCCCACTCGCGGGCAAATTTTTTTAATGACTTTTACCCCATCTTGTCAAGCATGGAAACGTCTAAGTATCTGCAAAATTTTATTATTTTGATCCAACTAGTTTCGGAGATAATAAATAAAAACCATCATCAGGGGCACACAATCAGGGGGCTGTAGTCCCCTTATAAAGCATTTTCCGGCTCATGCTCATGAAAATTTTTCTCTTATTTTTGGTGGTCGTAGAATACGCGCATGAAATACTCAAAGCCCATTTTGGAACCAAAAAAAGTCGATCGTCCACAAATTCGATTTTTCAGTTTGCAAAAAAATTTAAAAACGATTTTAATCGAAAATGGAGCAAGCTATCGAAGTTTAACAAGAACATCTTTTTTCCGTAAATCACTCTGAAATTTTATAATTTTGCATAAAATCTGAAAAAAAAACGAACACACAAAAGTTGGGGTAATTTTTACCCCAACCCCTACCAAGTTACCCCACTCCCGGGCAAATTTTTTTAATGAATTTTACCCCATCTTGTTGAGCATAAAAACTTCTGGGCATGTGCCAAATTTTATCATTTTACCCCAACTAGTTTCGGAGATATTGATTAAAAATCATCTTCAGGGACTCGCCTTTAGGGGGCTGTAGATCGCTTATGGGGCATTTTTTGACCCAAGATTGTAGGAACTTTTTTCCTTTATTTGACCGTAGAATACGCTCATGAAATACTCAGGGCTGATTTTGGAACTAGCAAAAAGTCGATCTTCAACAAATTCGATTCTTCAGTCTGCAAAAAAATTTCAGGACGATTTTAGTCGGAAACGGGGCAAGATATCGAAGTTCAACAAGAGCAACTTTTTTACGCAAATCACCCTGAAATTTCATAATTCTGCATAAAATCTTGAAAAAAATATTCACAAAAAAGTTGGGATAATTTTTACCCCACCTCTTACCAAGTTACCCCACCCCGGGCAAATTTTTCAAATGACTTTTGCCCCATCTTGTAAGCATAAAAACTTCTGGGCATGTGCCAAATTGTATCATTTTGCTCCAAATAGTTTCGGAGATATTAATTGAAAATTATCTTCAGGGACCCACCTTTAGGGGGCTGTAGCTCCCTTATGGGGCATTTTTTGACCCAAGTTTACAGGAACTTTTTTCTTATTTTTGCTTGTAGAATCTGCTACTGAAGTATGGCAGGCTAATTTTGGGACACCCTGTATATACAGGGTGTTTCAGGGATGATAGCAAACAATGGGGTACTTGCCCAATTTTTTTTTATTGGCTTAAATGATAGTGTAGTTAAAAATAATGTACCCGTATTTTTTCTTTTTCCTAAATTCCTAAAATTGCGGCCGTGATGAGTGTTTTAAAAATATATTTGTGACGTCACAAATATACTAAAAACTGAACAAACAGCACTGTTGGATTGGAAGCTCAAAAAACTGTTACAGTGACATTACAATATTTGAAAAATACAGACATGAAAATCCCACTGACGTTTCCCTATTGTTACCAACCCCTTGAAAAATAAAAAATAAAAATAAATCTTTTTAACCAATGAATATATTTTCCGCAAATTTTCAGGAAATACCCTTTATTACTCTTGTAGATGATTAAAAGTATTTTCAGTCAAATCTGTTTCATTGGCAAGTACCCCATTCAACTATGGGTAGATCTTGTAAAAATATGACGAAAATCTATATACCATTTTGCAAAGTTCGGCTTCAAAGTTGACTTTTTTCGGATTTCAAAAATTGTAACTCAGGAACGTTTTGACAAATTCAGCTTTAATTGAGCATAAGTTGGTTCGTCATAATTATCTATCAATCTGCCAAATTTGGAAGGAATCCAATCAGTAGCGTAGAAGTTACGAGGGGTCACCTTAAGTCAACTTTTCTTCGGATGCTTCTGAATTATTGACCCTCATAACTCCTACACCACTAGTTGGATTCTTTCCAAATCTGGCAGGTTGATAGATAATCATAATAAATCAGCTTATGCTGAATTAAAGCCAAAATTGTCAGAACGTTCCTGAGTTACAAATTTTTGAAATCCGAAAATAGTGAACTTCAGAGGGCTGTATCTTTGTCATTAGGCCGAACTTTGCAAAATGGTATATAGGTTTTCGACAAATTTTGATGAGATCTACCCGCAGTTGAGTTTTTTGCTATCCCTGAAACACCCTGTATACTCTGATAATGGGAGGTTGCATCGCGGATTGCAATTCACGAATTTATTTCCTGAATGGTTCTCAGCAACTCAACTTGCAGACCATGTGGAATACCCTGATCAAGGCCCCAAAAAGGGGGCCCATTCAAAATGACCGACACAGGTTTTTTTTTTCTTAAAAATTAAATTCGATCAGATTTTCACATTTGAACCAAGCTTTTCTTATGATTTCGACCTCCTGAACTTGATGCTGATGGTCAATTTCAGTTTTTGATGATGACAGGCTCCCTAGATGATTTACAACAGCAATACGATGGATCACTTTCTTTTTCCAATATTTGCCACAAGTTACAATCGAGGTTACAATTCAATGTTTGTAACGATAATAATAACAAAATCCATCGTAGATGTTTTTGTTCTATTTGGCTTATCACACCAAGGGGGACTGCTTCTTCATTCCATATCATTGTTACTTTCCGGAAATCCAGATGTAAATTAAATAAGCAAACTTGAGGCTTCCCAAATTCAAATTTATGAACTTTGAGCATATGAACAGATACATTTATGATTTTTTTCCGCAAGATGACCTCTAGGGAGCTTCTCATCATCAAAAACTGAAGTTGGCTATCAACATCAAGTTCAGGAGGTCAAAATGATAAAGAAAGCTTGGTTCGAAAGTGAAAATCTGATCGAATTCAATTTTCAAGGAGAAAAAAAAACGGTGTCGGTCATTTTAAATTGGCCCCCTTTTTGGAGCCTTGATCAAAGTATCCTAGATGGTCTGCAAGTTGAGTTGCTGGGCACCGTTTAAGAAACAATATCCGTGAATTGCAATCTCCCATCATCAGAGTAACATAGTTTTCCTTGTAGCGATAGAATGGATCAGCATCCTCCAAGAGGAAAAAAATCATCAAGTCAGAACCAGACTTTCGATCACAAAAAATTCAAAACTGAGCGCAAGCCAGAACATCACGCCTTATGATAATTTCATTTGCATTTGAGAAAAAAAAAACACTTTGAGACTGGGTGTCCGTTGAATTTGGTAAGATTTTGCACTGCTTTACATTCCACCCTGTGCATATTTTACTTGAAGCTTCCTGATCTTCAGCTTCATGTTCCTGAAGTTTCGTAAGGAACAATAAACAACTGAGCTCACCAATCGCCAAAAAATTGTGGTCCAGAGTCGGACCAATTCTTTCCTCGCGACAACATCTTTGTTGCGTAGTTTAGTTCGAAATTAAGACTTAAGAGAGAGTAAAAATCGGCCACGTGTTCATTTTTGAGCCCTCTAATCCTCTTCTCAAGAGACTATGTAACTACAGCATCTAAAGAAATCTGTTATCATCACAAATATCGAAAACAGCTGGCCTCCGATTATGACATCAAGTCCAAAAAAAGAGAATCGCTCCATCCCTCAAAAATTTCATTATCAACCATATTTCACAAAATAAAATTAATGGCTTTTGCAGCGTTGCCATACGATGGAACAATAAGTAGGGGAGACCGGGGCTCAGTGGCCATAGGAGCACAGTGGTCTCGGCTTGATATTTCCAATTGAAATATGAGGATTGTAACGCCATCCACTGTGTATATAGATAATAACCATCTACAGGTCCCTACATCATCGGATTTTCCCCAGTCAAACCGTTTTTTTCAAATTCTATATAGTCTGATTATGATGGTCTAAGTAAAAAACTCGTAAGCGACAAATTTGCTCTTATAATTATCATTTCATAATATTCATCAATGTGTTTTACCTTGTTATAATCTCTATAGTTTTGTGGAGACGATACACTTAAAATTATTGATTCCTGTAATAAGTGCTCATTCTACCTGTTAAATCTTGGTTGATGTTACAGTTGGGGCACAATGGACACCTTACTCCTGGGGCACTATGACCACTGTTTTTTCTAATCCTACCAATAGAAAGCGGTGGCCATTATGCCCCAGAACAAATTGTGCAAGCTCTTTGCAAGCTCTCTAATAAGACTGATCCGGTTACTACTGGCAGCACTGCCAGAGATTGAATCGCTTACTGAAATTCAGCATCAATCTCGACTCACTCAATGTATGCTGAGCTGTGTCCGCAGTCCCCCTGTTACCTGGCCACTGTACCCCGCATAGGGGGCACAGTGGCCATTTTTGATTTTTTTTTCTAAATTAGAATAACTTTTCAGTTTTCAACATTTTTACTACCCTAAAAATGTAATAATATCAATAAAATGTCAAATTTTCAAATGCACTATCCATCTTTTCCATATGCACGACAATTTTGTATTTTTTGAGGGTTTTTCGAAAAATGTGACCACTGTGCCCCGGTCTCCCCTAACTAGCTATGAGAGTAAAAAATCATCAGTTGGAACAAAAAATCACTAGATTTTGAATGAGTGCAGGGACCAATGGCAGGGAGAGCTTAAGCTGCGCGCGCGGGGGGGGGGGAGAATGCTTCGTGTTATTTTCATTATATTTTTGGTATATCAAATCACGTTAAAAAGTACTTTTCAATATTACAAATCAGAAATGCCAGAAAACAAATGGTTTTGGTCCTCATCCTCGTCGGAAGACGACGACATTTTCGATAATTTCACAACTAAAACAGATCAAATGGGCAAATGGGTACCTACTTCTCTTGTTTACTGCAAAACAAATCAAACTTCCAGTACTAACGTTTTACGTTACATTCGATAGATAGCATTGAAGTTTGAGTTTGACATTAATCATTGACATTGACAGTATTGACGCGATTGGCATACGAAACGACATCAGTACTCAGAATGCACAACATCAAAGTCTGAAAGTCACTGAAAGGGAACGGAAATTGGACAGAAACGAACAGAAATAAATTTTGCTGAAATGGAAAAATTGAATTCGACATGGCTATTCAGTATCTCGTAATTTTGTAGCTGGTTTGGCAAAAATCACCAGAAAGTAGGCGTTTTGCAAAAATAATCACTAGGTGATATTTGTGTAGGTGAAATCATCAGATCTGGTGACAAATCACCACCTATGGCAACACTGGGCTTTTGGCACGAAGTGCATGATCTATTCATCAAGCCGCCGAACCACCGCTTCCATTGTGTTTTCGGCCTCACGCATGAACTGTGCAGGTTCAAACTTCTTTTACTTACAGTTACGGTTGAGGTTTTTGTAAATGGCATTTCGATCATACCAGACTCTAACAAGGGTTCCTTATTTTCACCACCCTGGGCTTCGTAAATGTCTCACGCCTTGACAATTGAAGATTAGTCACGCTTTTCATTCCAAGAATTCATTCAAGTTGGTAACAAAATTTCCAGTTATCTACCTGATATCCGGAACAATAGAGAAAAGTCTAAAACATTCCAAACCGTTTTACATTATCACACGATTCTCACTCAAGAAACCTTTCAGAGTTTTCTACCTGACGCAAAGGGCCACACTCACACCTGATTCTTACTCAATTGAACCCTAACACAATGGTTTCAGGTAAAACATCCATTGTGCTAGGGTGAGTTGAGTGAAGAATGAGTGGGAGTCTGAGAGTATAAAATGAGGTGCGTTTCTGAATTTAGTCTTTAGTTCACAGTTTCAAGCCAACAAGCAACGTAGCCTGATCGTTCCACGAAGGTATAATAGTGATCGACGAGTGTTTTCGAAGTTAACACCTCAAAATGGTATTCTCTGGCGCGATTGCAACCACGGAAGACTTCAGGCAAGCCATCAAGACCACGACCTCCGTCAATGGCACCGACAACTTATCCATGGAAGCGGTCTGCGATTTTTTGGACCACACTGGATCGATAGAGGAATCCTTGGAAGTCCTAAGAGAAGAACTGGAGTGTGCTGTCTGCCTCGAAGTACCACTGGATATCTGTCTTACCGAATGCCAGCACGTGTTTTGTAAATACTGCCTTGAAATGTGGCAACTGGAGAATACGAGCTGCCCATTGTGCCGAGGAGAACTTCCAAAATTCAGCCAAAAGCGGCTGTTCAAAGCTGATGAAATCATCACTGAGGTGAGTCGAAGCTTTTCTGATCAAATTACATAGGTTCTTCAATTTGGGATTCACAGTGGCGGACTAAGGGAATTGGGGGCCCTGGGCGGAATCGTGAGATGGGGTCCCTGAGAAGTGAAAGTTGAGAATATGAAGGAGAGCCGGCAGACTTTTTGGCCCGCCCGGCCCTGCCGTGATTAAGCAAAAGCCTGAGAAACAAAAAAATGAGTTGTTGATTTGACTATAAATCACAGTGGCGTAGTCAGAGTTTGAGGGTGAAGGCAACGACGAAGGTGCAAGTCGACAGAAGGTAGCGCCGCAGGCGAAATTTTTGGCGCATAATAATAATAACGCTGATGATAATCGGTATATTTCATGCGTTCTGCGATTAAGGGTCTTGACGTTTTTACAAAAACTACTTGGTAATCAAACTTTCTTTCCTGAAAAATTTCGCGGTTCTTGAAAATTTTCGCCAGAAATTTTTTCTCTATCGGTTTAGTGTGGGATGAAGTGCCGTGAGCGCTTGGGAGGTATAGGAGTGGGGTCATTCGCCCACTCTCGCCCCTCTTGGCTATGCCACTGACCACCAGCACCTAGACGAGAATTTTTTGGTTCCAGCTTTGGATGTTGGATTGGATTTGGACTGTTGACTCAATGATAAATCCTACTCGTATATACAAAATCAGGAGAATATAAATTTATACTACCTGCAGGGCGCAGAAAAGATAATTTTGTTGTTTTGTCTCTCCCTTTTTATGGATGAAAATAAAAATTGTTATCGGCCCCTGTCACTACGATATCTAGGGCCAGGGCCCCTGAAGCCTGAAGTAAAAATGATTCTTAGAGACTCCGTGATACAGACACACCTCTATTGCCGGTGTGTAGGCCCCTCAACCTGTTGTTGTGGGGCCTGTCAAGGTAACTTTAAAATTAAAAAAAAACATGTTACTCACCTGAGTAATATTCAAAAAAATTACCATTGAGGGGAAAAAGTAAAGTTTTGGATTTTATCCCAATTTTTTAGCAGTATTTTCCACAAACAAGAGGAATTGGGGGCCCCATTAGATGATTGAGGCCTCGAGGTCCGGGGATTCATTCGTTAGCGTCGATTGATCTAAAATACAAACGTTGATGTCACTTCTGAAGTTTTTTGGTCTGTATTATTAGAACTGACAGATCACCTGTAACGGGCAGAGCTGCCAGACAGAACATGACAGACTAGCCAGAACAACCCTCTCCACACCCTGGTAAAAATTGAGATCGGCTACACCCCTTAAAAATTCCATTATCAAAGCATTCGTATTACACTATACTTACACAATTTTCTGTGCAATTTCTAGACCAATCTGTCAATCAAACAATCAGTGTTCATTGTTTCTTGACACTATTTTGGCAGACTGTTCCAGAAACAGAAATTTAACAGGAAATTGTGTAGTGTAGGTAATACAGCTATTTCATATTTCACAGAAATAAAATAAGACCGGCTTTGACATAAAATGCAGGATTCATTCAAAATAAGACTCCAAGCCGCCGCGCCGGACTCCAACATTGATTTGAATATGCGCACTGATACTAATATGTTGAATTTGTCTACAGGTCATGCTGAAACACAACTCTGAATACGAGCAATGGAAGAAGCAAGAGAGGCTTGAGCGGATGGATAGATACTTTTCGGAAAAATATAAGAAATGTCTTCGAAATCGTCATGCATTGATTGTTACATGGTTGGAGAGCTTGGAGCTTTTTAGCTGCAGCAACGCCGAAGAAATTAGACAGGAACTGGTCGACTTGGGTAGAGAGCTCCTGATTTCGCTGGAAGTGTTTCAAAGCTCCAAAACGAACTGGATAGATATTGCGAGAAAAGCACAAGAATGTGATCGTCGGTTAGAGTCTACAATGGAAAAAATGCTTGTTTTACCACTAGCCGCAGAGTACGAGTTCATCATTATAATAACTTGTTCTTGAATTAGGATGATGATTTCCTAGTTGTTAAAAAAATACTATATGAACCACTGTCAAGAAAATTATTATACAATACAATTATTATATATGAATAATTTATTCAAATAAAATAATATAACACCTTTCTATTGAAAATAGATTGCCTAATAGGTAAATAGGTATATATACAACCTTGGTATATAATGAACTATTATTTATAGTAACAAGTGTAGTGTACCCAGGTCACGAGGACCATTCTGTAATGTAACCGTAGTTTATCCTGGTCACGGGGCACCATTCTGTAGTGTACCAAGGTCACTGGACCACTTCTGTAGTGTATCCTGGTCACGGCACCATTTCTGTAGTGTACCCAGGTCACGAGGACCATTCTGTAGTATCCAGGTTACGAAGACCATTCTGTAGTGTAACCCCGTTTTCGATGTTCGGCTGTGATCGTCGTTGTTTCTTCCCTTTCTCACGTCGTTTACATTTTACCTACGTTGTGTTGAGTTCTTACTCGAGATGAGAATGTGTCGTTGGGGATGAGGTTTGATTCTTGAATGAAACGCGAATGAAATGCAAGCAAAATGAATGTTTTATTGGAAATCAATGGCAAAGTTTTAGATGAATTTGTTTCTTTCCTCAAAACACCTCACAACAAGAGATTGACAGTGATAAAATGATACAACATGAATAAGGAACAACAAAACACAAACAAATTGTGATGGAACGCATTTTCAGCGACTTTTTAAAAAGACTTACTAATATGCATTCTGATACTTCGACGCAAGAAAATCATTTCTATATTAGGAACTAAATTTAAAACGCGACGGGAATTTAGGTCGAAGGGGGACTCGATTTTGTGTGTTCGTGTTGACCAGACGTTCGAAGACCGACGTGTGCCGTAATTTACTACAGGTGGGTCGTTTTTACATTATTTCCTAAAAAATCATGCCCAAAATCGCTTTTGGTATGACTGCATTAGTTTTTTTGTGATTCAATTTTCGTTCCCAAAATCGCATCTTCCTGTTTGGGTGTCAATTTTATTTGTTTTCGGGAGTTTAGACAAAGAAGAGGACCGAGAAAAGGGGTTTTCGCGATTTTTACAGCCCAGTTTGAAGCAAGGATGGAGACTTCCTACGTGTCTCGTGTATTTCGCTAATTTTCAGGGATGTCCAACGGCCCTGTTGACGCTACCTACGCATTTTTTCATTGATGATGTCATACTTGTGTTTGGATTGCATTTCTTTCTTCGAGGAACCACACCACATCGACACCTCGCGCGCGTGAATTTTGGAATCTAAAAATAACGCGTTGGGATTTCTTTGTTTCAGCTTCGAGCTTAGTGCGTATACGGGAATTGTTTTCATATTACAGGTCCGGGTTTAGAATGATTTCTTGTATCAGTCTGTGTTACGTTCTCATTTTTGATGTCCCTTTATTGTCTCACGAATTTTGTAAACTTCCTGAATTTTATGCTAGTATTTTGTTGACTAATTATCTTTGTTGTTATGTTACAAAAATGTCTCATGTACCCCCTCCGTTCATTTTTGTGTATACGTTGTCTTGACAGAGGTGATTGGTACTCTAAATCATGCGAGCCGCAAGCGAAGTCTGTTTGGGCCTTGTTGAATTTTGTGTGAACCAGCCCTTTAACATTTTATGATTTTCTACGCCCCTGAAGTCGTGTAAAGGCTAGCACTCCCTGGCTGCTTTAGGGTTGTTGTCCCAATTTATTCAGTGTGTTTGCGGGTCTTGTTTGTGTGTGAGTGTTTTTGGGGGTTGTTTTGGGATTTGACCGTTTCCTGTGAAGACGGGATTCAGGGATTTGTCCGTTTCCTGTGAAGACGGGATTCAGGAGGGTCGGGTGAACTGGGGAGAAGCAGTTTCAGGTTAAAGTAATTGATGGTTGCAACTGCGTAGGAGGACCTATGTCAGCTATGTGGGGTAGGTTTTCTTTCAGCGTCCTCTGGCCTTTACACGCCAAACACTCTGTGGGAACCCAGAGCCTTGATTTAT
Source organism: Anaspis maculata (assembly GCA_949128115.1). Classification (NCBI taxonomy): domain Eukaryota; kingdom Metazoa; phylum Arthropoda; class Insecta; order Coleoptera; family Scraptiidae; genus Anaspis; species Anaspis maculata. The sequence goes on along the minus strand of OX421966.1, from coordinate 66,039,147 downwards.
TCGCATGTGTTTACTAAATACTCTTCGGTTTTGAGAGATGATGCTTTTGCTTTGGAGAGGCTTGTGAGAGAAGTGTGTGCTTTGCTTTTGAGAGAATTGAAGTGTTTGTGAATGAGCGAATCTGCGAAAGTTTGGGTACCGATTTGCACTGGCCTGATGATTCATTCTCACATGTTTTTGTTGAGGTATTTTTGTAACATATTTCAGCGCACAATCAGGCAATACACAGGAGTTTCTTTGGCGTGTTCTTCTCATGTGTGCCTGTTAGCGAATACGTCACTGTTTACTTTTTCATTTTTCTTTTGCTTTTGACACTGACAGTTTGACATGTTTTATGATTTCTTGTTGTGTTTTATTTGTCCTTTTCTGTTTATTTTATTATCTATTTGTTGTTGTTGTTGTTGTTGTGTTGTTGTTGTTATTGTTTCATTTGTTTCACATAATTTTGAATGATTTTTCTTGTTTTTATTGTGTTTGTGTTTGACGTTTTACTCATGATTTTACCCTTTTCATATTCTTTTGTGTTACTCTGTCAGTTTCATTTTCCTGTAAGGTGTTTTATGAAAAGAATCTGATCCATTTACATTTTGCTGATGATTTCAATAAAAATTCATTTTGTTTGCTGTCAATTCGTGTTTTTGTTCTGCATTTCAATACAATCCTCATCCCCAAAGTTCCGTTCTCGTCGCGAGTATAGAGCCTGGGTGAACCGAACAACGTAAACAAGACGTAAGTAAGAGGTCCAAGGTAAGGGGGGGGGGTGACGACAATCACAGCCAGGGGTCCAGAAGGGGGGAACAGTACAAGTGGTGCCGTGACCAGGATACTCAAACACGAGAACGTTGTGGGATGAGGTTGGAATGACTCAAAAATGAGAACGCTGTGGAATGAATGTTGAGCTTCTCCTTGTTTGTTGTCACATTTCACTGCCGATGAATGTTTTGTTTCCATGAGAGCCAACTCAAGATGACAAAGATGACGAACAGATGACCCAAGCGAGTCCATGTCAGTTCCCAAGAGACGGAGACAAATCGATACTTGCTCCACTCAAGGAGGACGAAGTTTTGTCACCAACCAAGAGTCTTGCCGAAATGTGTCTGATACGATGGAAGGAATGCAGCTGGCGAAAAAAAAAAAACTTACTCAAGAGAAAAAAGCTCGAGGTTTGTTTTGAGATACAACTAATGTTTGTTTTAACCGATCGACCGGAATGAAGGTCCAACACGGATTTCCATCGGGAGTCGAGGTTTGTTGTGATTGTTATGAAATACCACTAACTGTTTTTTAGCAAAGCAAGGGAAGAAAGTTCGGAAGAGACATTTCCATTGAAAAAAAGAGTCAAGGTTTGTCGTGAGATAAAACTAACTATTTGTTTTAGATTGAAACTGAATGTCCATGAGTGGAATAGACCGAGTTTGAAGGAGGGTCGTGAAGTGTTTTGTCCAACACCCTTGCCCAAGCTTTGTCTCCATCTGAAAGTCATTTTCCTTGTCACATGACGAAACTTTGAACCTTCTCGAAAGGGTTGGGAATTTATGAAGAACCTCCCTCTTCGTCTTCTTCTCATCCGTCGCTTCTCCAAGGAGGGTACTGTGATGGAACGCATTTTCAGCGACTTTTTAAAAAGACTTACTAATATGCATTCTGATACTTCGACGCAAGAAAATCATTTCTATATTAGGAACTGAATTTAAAACGCGACGGGAATTTAGGTCGAAGGGGGACTCGATTTTGTGTGTTCTTGTTGACCAGACGTTCGAAGACCGACGTGTGCCGTAATTTACTACAGGTGGGTCGTTTTTACATTATTTCCTAAAAAATCATGCCCAAAATCGCTTTTGGTATGACTGCATTAGTTTTTTTGTGATTCAATTTTCGTTCCCAAAATCGCATCTTCCTGTTTGAGTGTCAATTTTATTTGTTTTCGGGAGTTTAGACAAAGAAGAGGACCGAGAAAAGGGGTTTTCGCGATTTTTACAGCCCAGTTTGAAGCAAGGATGGAGACTTCCTACGTGTCTCGTGTATTTCGCTAATTTTCAGGGATGTCCAACGGCCCTGTTGACGCTACCTACGCATTTTTTCATTGATGATGTCATACTTGTGTTTGGATTGCATTTCTTTCTTCGAGGAACCACACCACATCGACACCTCGCGCGCGTGAATTTTGGAATCTAAAAATAACGCGTTGGGATTTCTTTGTTTCAGCTTCGAGCTTAGTGCGTATACGGGAATTGTTTTCATATTACAGGTCCGGGTTTAGAATGATTTCTTGTATCAGTCTGTGTTACGTTCTCATTTTTGATGTCCCTTTATTGTCTCACGAATTTTGTAAACTTCCTGAATTTTATGCTAGTATTTTGTTGACTAATTATCTTTGTTGTTATGTTACAAAAATGTCTCATGTACCCCCTCCGTTCATTTTTGTGTATACGTTGTCTTGACAGTGGTGATTGGTACTCTAAATCATGCGAGCCGCAAGCGAAGTCTGTTTGGGCCTTGTTGAATTTTGTGTGAACCAGCCCTTTAACATTTTATGATTTTCTACGCCCCTGAAGTCGTGTAAAGGCTAGCACTCCCTGGCTGCTTTAGGGTTGTTGTCCCAATTTATTCAGTGTGTTTGCGGGTCTTGTTTGTGTGTGAGTGTTTTTGGGGGTTATTTTGGGATTTGACCGTTTCCTGTGAAGACGGGATTCAGGGATTTGTCCGTTTCCTGTGAAGACGGGATTCAGGAGGGTCGGGTGAACTGGGGAGAAGCAGTTTCAGGTTAAAGTAATTGATGGTTGCAACTGCGTAGGAGGACCTATGTCAGCTATGTGGGGTAGGTTTTCTTTCAGCGTCCTCTGGCCTTTACACGCCAAACACTCTGTGGGAACCCAGAGCCTTGATTTATTCGCATGTGTTTACTAAATACTCTTCGGTTTTGAGAGATGATGCTTTTGCTTTGGAGAGGCTTGTGAGAGAAGTGTGTGCTTTGCTTTTGAGAGAATTGAAGTGTTTGTGAATGAGCGAATCTGCGAAAGTTTGGGTACCGATTTGCACTGGCCTGATGATTCATTCTCACATGTTTTTGTTGAGGTATTTTTGTAACATATTTCAGCGCACAATCAGGCAATACACAGGAGTTTCTTTGGCGTGTTCTTCTCATGTGTGCCTGTTAGCGAATACGTCACTGTTTACTTTTTCATTTTTCTTTTGCTTTTGACACTGACAGTTTGACATGTTTTATGATTTCTTGTTGTGTTTTATTTGTCCTTTTCTGTTTATTTTATTATCTATTTGTTGTTGTTTTTGTTGTTGTTGTTGTTGTTGTTGTTGTTGTGTTGTTGTTGTTATTGTTTCATTTGTTTCACATAATTTTGAATGATTTTTCTTGTTTTTATTGTGTTTGTGTTTGACGTTTTACTCATGATTTTACCCTTTTCATATTCTTTTGTGTTACTCTGTCAGTTTCATTTTCCTGTAAGGTGTTTTATGAAAAGAATCTGATCCATTTACATTTTGCTGATGATTTCAATAAAAATTCATTTTGTTTGCTGTCAATTCGTGTTTTTGTTCTGCATTTCAATACAATCCTCATCCCCAGAGTTCCGTTCTCGTCGCGAGTATAGAGCCTGGGTGAACCGAACAACGTAAACAAGACGTAAGTAAGAGGTCCAAGGTAAGGGGGGGGGGTGACGACAATCACAGCCAGGGGTCCAGAAGGGGGGAACAGTACAAAATGGAACAAGAAAAATCATTACAAATTATTTAGACAATGCAGGAATTTACAACAATAAAATGAACACAAAATCAGATTGCAAAACTGAACAAGAAATCAGGAAACATGTCAAACTGTCAATTTGATCGAAAAGGAAAAGTGACGTATTCGCTGACAGACACACATGGAAAGAACACGTCAAAAAAACCCCCGCGAATTGCCTGGTTGGTTACTGAAAAATCCCTTCCCAAATGATCTGAATAAAAGTTTGAGTGTGAATGAGTTATGATGGAATGACAGAGAAGTCACTCCAGTTCTGCATTGATCAAGTCAGCGTGAATCGGTGCTTGAACCTCTTTGAAACGTTTGCTTCGTTTACAAGTTATTTACGTAACAACAAAAGGAAACTCGCTTGCTTACGATTTGGAGAAAACTTTACACTCAGCAATTAATTTTACACTTTACAAACAAAAGAAGTCAAATTGATAGATGAATAAACAATAAAAAAAAACGATCGGTAAACAAGTACATAAATCAGCAAGAAACAAGTAATAATAGTTGCAGCGGTACGCTTTTTGATTCTGCATTTTGTGATACTGCAATGAAATTTGGCAGATGCAAATTACATAAAATTTCAAGTGATTTGACCTGCAGCACTCAAAAATTTGTCCATTAGGGGGCGACTGGGGGCCCCTCAAAATTTCAAGATGTCTGAATTTTTCCCATGCGCCATTCAGTACCGCCCTCTTCACCGTACAGGACCTAAACAACTTTGTTCTTGACCATCATAACATTTTTCGTCATGTCAATTCCATTCTTCTTATAGAAAAAAAAAAATTCTTTCCCTGGTCAACAAATTGAAAAATAATTTTTTTTTGGACCACCAATAGATTGTTAAGTAGTTTTTGTGCGATCATCGATAAATCCGCATCCCCTTGATTCATTTATGAAAAGAAAACTTTTGCAGTGCTATTTTTCAACAAAGGAGTGACTTCAACTTACCATTATTTTCAACATTACCTTTTTCAATGTTTTACCCCGGTAAGTTTGATTATTGTTATACTAATATACAGCTTGAACTTCTCTTTAAAGATGTGGATGATGAAACGGCCTCAGATTCCACCTGGAAGCCGTACATAATAATTTTTCTGCAAGGCCGTCAAATTTGGCATTTTTGATTTTCTAGCGGGAGCGGCCAAAATGTCAATACACACCACTCCGCCCAAGAGCACCGGTTTGCTCTAGCGGAAAACGATATTCACGCCTAACAATTTTGCATTTTGTGATACTGAAATGAGAGTTGGTGCGAAAGTACCGCAACCGGTGCTCTTGGGCGGAGTGGTGTGTATTGACATTTTGGCCGCTCCCGGTAGAAAATCAAAAATGCCAAATTTGACGGCCTTGCAGAAAAATTTATATGCACGGCTTCCAGGTGGAATCTGAGGCCGTTTCATCATCCACACCGTTGAAGAAAACTTCAAGCTATATATTAGTATAACAATAATCAAACTTACCGGGGTAAAACATTGAAAAAGGTAATGTTGAAAATAATGGTAAGTTGAGGTCACCCCTTCGTTAAAGAATAGAACAGCAAAACTTTTGTTTTCATAAATGAATCAAGGGGATGCGGATTTATCGATGATCACACAAAAACGACTCAACTATCTATTTGTGGTCCAAAAAAAAATATTTTTCAATTTGTTGACCAGGCAAAGAAATTTTTTTTTTTCAATAAGAAGAATGGAATTAAAATGACGAAAAATCTTATAATGGTCAAGAACAAAGTTGTTCAGGTTCTGTACGGTAGATAGGGCGGTACTGAATGGCGCATGGGAAAAATTCAGACATCTTGAAATTTTGAGGGGCCCCCAGTCGCCCCCTAATGGACAAATTTTTTAGTGCTGCGGGTCAAATCACTTGAAATTCTACGTAGTTTGCATATGCCAAATTTCATTGCAGTATCACAAAATGCAGAATCAGGGTCATTTTGCTAGCGTACCGCTGCAACTATAAGGCATGGTGTAGGTAAATAAACAAGAAACAAATAAGAGATGAACAGGTAGATAAATAAACACAAGACAGGTGAGAGATAAATAAGTAGAGAAGTAGAAAGTTGGTCATACTCTTTGTAAGCAATTGGAAGAAAGAAGTATCTGTAACGCATTCGCCCAAAATTCCCCAGAAGTTACCCATCAAAAACCCCCCAGATACATACTTACATTCAAAACAGAACAATGGTTAGTAAACAGTAATCAGATACAAGAAATAACAGTAAATACAAGAAAATCGACTCGAGCCAACCTGTGGCCCTCTCTTCGTCGTTATACATAATTTCCCCCCCAAATAGGAAAAGGTTAGTAGACTCAACAAGGCAGATTCATACGAGCAGGTGGAACCCCCCCCTCCAGGACACGGAGAAGCTTGCAAGTCTTCTTTCCTTCGTTTACTTTCAGGTATAACCCGACAATGAACAATGAAATGAAGATGAATCATAAAAAGTACTGTAAGAAATGATGGTAATGAAATTAACTTCAGCATTTACCGAAAACCAACTTCTACAGATACGATCATTCCTTTTTCATCAATTCACTCACCAAGCGCTAAAATATCTGCTTTCAATTGTTTCTTCACTAGACTTTTCAAAATTCCCTTACTCCAAATGGACTTCAAAAAAGAGCTCAATATCATTTATCAAATTGCAGAGAACAATGGATATCCAAAAAAGCTAATTACCAGATTATTCAATAAATTCATATATAAGTTTTCTTATCACCATATTTCAACAGAACAACAGAAGATTTACAGAAGTCTTCCCTATATTGGTTATGAATCATTGAATATTGCACGAATTTTCAAAAAATCAAATCAAAATATTTCTATTTCATTTTGTTCTTTAAGAAAACTCGACATAATTATCAACACCAAAGACCCCCTTAATAAATTTGATAAATGTGGTGTATACCAATTATCATGTCAAAACTGCAACTGTGTCTATATCGGCGAAACTGGAAGAAAAGGAGAGATACGCTTTAAAGAGCATTTAAGTGAATTCAACAAGTTTAAAAAAATAGGCTACTTCGAAGCGAAGTCAAAGTTTGCTTACCACATCATTTCATCTGGCCACACATTCAATCCAGACTCTTGCTTCAAAATTTTTCATCATGAATCCAAGTATCAAAAACGAATTCTTTTTGAATCACTTGAAATTTCAAAATCATTAAAAAACAGTGAACAAAACACTTTGAACGAACAGACTGAGTTGCTACAGGGGAGAGACACTTTCGACATTCTGATTGAGGCAGGGAGTGACTTCTTCAAACAGTTCACTTGATGTTTGTTTGAGTTGTTCCTTGGTTCTGTTGGTGTGTGTTTGTGTCTCTCTCAAGTAGTCGGTTAGTCTGTTCCCCCTTTTTTCAGGTGGCACTCAAGTTTATTCAATTCTTTCCTTTTTTACCTATTTACCTTCACCTGAACACCTTTATCCATTATTTAGAATCTGAGCAATTATTGTTAACAATTACCAAAATTCAAACTGACAGTTATTTTCCATCCTGACATGAAACTTTTTTCAAAAATCCAAAAGTGAGTTATTTTGAATTTTGGTTTCTGTATGTTCATACCATTCATATATTTATTTGTAGCAAAAAAACCCTGAAGATGAGCGCCATCAGCTCGAAATATATATTGGTCAAAAAATAGACAACGATTTTATAAAGTAGTGTATAAACAGAAGAACCTCGATATTAATTAATAGTTTCTGCTCCTAATTTACGCAGCAAATTATTTCTGTTTGACATATTCTGTTATTCCAGCCCAAATTTTTGTTATTTCGACAAATCGTGGATTTGTTGCTTGAATAAATTTTTTATAATAATAATACATGATAAATGTTCTTCATTTCACTTTCCTGACCCACCACTCAACAAAGAAAAGAAGTATTGTGGAGGCGTTTACAAATTTTTTTAGTCGTGTTCAAAACTCTACCATTTCATTATCCAAAATTATTTTCGGATTTGAGCCAAATTTGTCAGGGTGCAACATAACAAAAGAGTCAAATCAAGTTTGCAGTTGCAGTTTCTTACAGTTCTCCAGTCGTTATGAGTTTTCAAAATTTCCTCTAGCCGTTGCCACCCGAGAGGGCCTCTCACCCGAGTTTGGACCAGGACGACTCACTTTTGATGCATGACTCCACTCAAAAATTTACTCCTTCTCGGCTATCGACTTTTTTGAAAAAATCCTACTGTTATCGAGAGAAAATTGAGTTGGGCGTCGTAAAGATTCATTTTCAAAATCCAGGCGGCTTTGGTTTTCCGACGGTAATTTTTTGAAGATGAAATTTGCACATTCCTTGGATTCGAAAAAACTGCACTGCAAACTTTGGCATAGGCTGAGCCCCACAGAATATTCAATCAAGGTGCTGGGAATGAAAGTTGAAGAAAAAATTTAATTAATTTTTTGCGGGAAAATTCTAACGGTTTTCAAGTTTTCCCCTCTGGAAAAACAGAAAATTTTCCAACTTTTTATCCCGTGAATAGATTTTCACATTTTTTTTTTACAAGAGGTAATATGGTTTTTGAACATCATTCAACATTAAATTTCTTCCAAACTACCGAGACATTCCTTGCGTTGAAAATGTAAAACTGGCCTGCGTTATGGAGACCGGACTAGAATGATGGAGCTTAAAGGGGAGCTGTGGGTAAAATTTTGTGTCAATTTTAAAATTTATATAGCTGCGGGATGGCTTTAGTTGATTTTTAGTTGAAATCGCATCAAAAAATTCCAAGCCATTACGAAGTTATCGTATATTTTGTGGACTGATTATGACGTCATACTGCGCACCGGAAAGGACAGGTCGGCAGGCCAAGGCACCACGCCAACAATTACTAGACCTTTATAAAATGAAACAAGTTCACCAAACGGTAGACGCAGGTCATTTGACTTTAATTTCAAAGTACGGTGAACCAAATTTCAGTAGATATTTTTAAAAACATAATTAAAGTGTGATTCTATCTGTCAATGAAATAAAGCGGCAACATGGCGAAATCGCGAAGTCGCACTTCAATTATGTTTTTAAAAATGTCTACCAAAATTTTATTCACCGTACTTTGAAATTAAAGGCAAATGACCTGCGCCTACCGTTTGATAAACTTGTTGGATTTTATAAAGGTCTAGTAATTGTTGGCGTGGTGCCTTGGCCTGCCGACCTTTTTTTTTTTTTTGCTCCTCTGCTCTTCTGGCAGAGGCGGAGGGGAAATCGCTTGACACCCGGCGATGGATCTATCCGCCGGGTAGTGCCGGGCGCCAAACCGGCTAAAAACCCTCCGAGGACCTAGTGGATATCTTCCCCCCGGGACCGCGCGAGCATTGCTTCCGCTTTATTTCATTGACAGATAGAATCACACTTTAATTATGTTTTTAAAAATATCTACTGAAATTTGGTTTACCGTACTTTCAAATTAAAGTCAAATGACCTGCGTCTACCGTTTGGTGAACTTGTTTCATTTTATAAAGGTCTAGTAATTGCTGGCGTGGTGCCTTGGCCTGCCGACCTGTCCTTTCCGGTGCGTAGTATGACGTCATAATCAGCCCACAAAATTCACGATAACTTCGCAACGGCTTGGAATTTTTCGATGCGATTTTGACTGAAAATCAACTAAAGCCATCCCGCAGCTATATGAACTTTAAAATGGGGTACTTGCCAATGGAATAGATTTAGCTGGAAATACTTTTGATTGCTAGTATACCTAAGTGATAAAGGGACTCTACTGAGAATTTCACAAAGATCCCGTCGTTTTCTAGAGAAAAAAACGAATTTGAAAAATCCTCCTAAAAGCTTCGCGCCAGGACAGGGATTTTGAGTGGGGTTGGTCTGACTGTGTGACAATGAAATAATCAAGAATGTCAGGGATGTCACTGTGACACTATCATTTTGAACATGCTATCGCAAAACCGGTTTCCTATCGAATTCTCTCACCATGAGCATTTAGACAATAAAGTCGAACAAGGTTTCGAAGAAACTGACTCCAGAAACCTCTTATAACACTGTCTCAGTCGAGATAATTTATTTCGAGGGGAAAATCTGGAGGATCACCAATAGCACAGAAATAAGAGGCTGAAAGTGAACAGTGAGCTTTTATAGGTTCATCATTAGCATACAATTCCGGATAGGTAATACTCTAGAGCTACAAGAGATCCATGTGGGGAGGACGCGATGGATCTCCAAATAAAATGTGGGAAGCAGGAACACTGATGTCCGAAATGAAGCCGAGGGTCAGCCAGGTCAGAGCACGGGTGACAAACATGCGAAAGGCTTTTAGGTGGACAGCACTGAAGACTAAAGAAAGAGACTAGTTAGGTTGAACAAGGAATAAACAAAACGAGTAGGTACTTACCGCGTAGATCAAAGCCTCGATCAAAGCAGTCAAAGGCAAAAAAAGGGCACAGGAAGAAATTACGGTCGGCGGTTTGACGTTGTCAGTCAGACTCAGATCTTGTTGTTTGAAAACGGCACCTTGGCGACGTTATATCATTGCCAACCCAACGAGGAAAAAGAGTCCTTCTATGTTCTATATCTAATATATTTGTGACGTCACAAATATATTTTTAAAACACGCATTGCGGCCGCAATTTTGGGAATTTAGGAAAAAGAAAAAATACGGGTACATTATTTTTAACCATACTATCGATTAAGCCAATAAAAAAAATTAGGCAAGTATCCCATTGACACAAAATTTCACCCACAGTCCCCCTTTCAAGTGGAGCTTGACTGAACATTTCTACAACAATAAGATGATTTGGTGAGTGATTTGAGGTTTTCCCGAAAACTTCAAATTTCCGAAATTCTCAATACTCTGCAAATTATTTTCAATCTTTCTGTGGTGCCAGTTTCAGATCGTTCACCTTCATATCCATGCATCAATGCGTCTTACTGCCTCACTCGCTTTTCCTTCTCCCCAATTTGGTTTATTGTAGAAAATTGCACATTTCCAACTCTTTAGCTTGTGAACAAATTTACAGCAATCATTTTTAAGCGAAGGGTAAGTGCTCGTGAACATTTTTCGACCATTTCTGTCATAATATCTGAGTTTTCCGAGAATTTTACACTTGAAAATGAATATCCGGCCTGGCTTAGGACCGGAAAAAGAAAGTGAAAAAGAAAGTGTAACAAAACATGTATTCTGTGTTTTTCTGGAAAATTTCTACTAGAAATTGAGGAGAATTTTGGAGAAGGGTAAGGGCGTGACTCTAGGAGTGGTTTGCTTGAGAAATTTGGGATGATTTTCCACAGAAAGAGAGATTTATCATACATTCAATTTGATGTAAGTATCACAAGATAGGTTATGTTGTTTCAAATTTGGGAGTGGGTGGGTGGCGGCGAAGGGGTTGAAGATGAAAATTTTGCCATACGTGTCTCAGATGTCTTCAAATGAAAATCGATTCATTTTTGCTGAAAGTCCATTTTTCAAGAATCGGGAGTTGGTAGAGGAAGAACTTTCCTTTCAATAACAGAGGATTCTCAGAAAGGTTGTGGTGGTTATAGAAAATTCGAAATATGTTTAGCAAGAAGAGAACTTCATCACTTGAATTTGATGTGTGACATAGGATAGGTGAAGCCTCGGGTAAAGCTATTTGAAACTTTAAAATAGGGTTTGGTGGGGACGAAAGGGCTGAGAATGAAAATTTGGTCATATTGAAATAAGAATCAAACTATTAATGCTGAAAATCGATTCCTTCAAGAATCAGGAGTTATAGGGGAAAAATTTCCTTTTCATTAACAAAGAGGGAATTCTCACGAGAGTTGAGGGAGTGGTTAAAAAAAAAATAGAAATATGTTTGACGGTAGGAGACTTTTCTTGCTTTCAATTTCATGTATCACAAGAAAAATGATGCTATTTGAAATTTTGAAGTAGGGTGAGGTGGGATCGAAGGGGTTGAAGGTGAAAATTAGGCAATATATGTCTCAGATGTCCCCCTTGAAACAAAATCGATCTGTTTCGGCGGTTTCCAAAGAATAATTGTGACGGCGAAAAATCAGGGCTGGAAAGTTTCCAGACACGCAACCTGTATACAATTTCAGAAGCCATGCCCGTGCAAGTCCCGAACATATTGCTCAAAACAAGTTTACAAAAACTTTTTTTCATTTCTTCATTTTTTCAAACCGAACACTGATAAAACAAGTTTCACAGGCATGAAATACTTGGTATGAGTTCAAAATTCAATCCAATATCCGGGACGAAAAAGAGAAGTCTAGAACATTCCAATCCGTTTTACATTGTCTCACGAATTCTATACAAGAAACCTCCCCGTGTTTTCTACCTGACGCTTAGGGTCGGGAAATCTATTCAATTCCCCAACACAATAGTTTCAGGTAAAAATTCCATTGTGCTAGGGTAAGTTCAGTGAAGAATGAGTGACAGTGTAGGATGAGTGGCGTCTCAGAATTTGGCCCTCAGTGCTCAGTTTCAAGTCGACAAGCAACGTGGCCTGATTGCTCCAAGAAGGCATAATAGTGACTCCCGAGTGCTTTCAAAGTTAACATCTCAAAATGGTTTTCTCCGGCGCAATTGAAACCACGGAAGACTTCAGGCAAACCATCAAAGTCGCCGTCAATGGCACCAACAACCTATCCATGGAAGCCATGCAGGAAGCGATCTGCGATTTTCTGGATCACACTGGATTGATAGAGGAATCCTTGGAAATCCTCAGAGAAGAACTGCAATGTGCTGTCTGCTTGGAAGTACCGAAGTTTGTCTGTCTCACCAAGTGCCAGCACGTTTTTTGTGACTACTGCCTGCACATGTGGCATCTGGAGAATACGAGCTGCCCATTGTGCCGGGCAGAGATTCCAGAATTGGATTACAAGCTACTGCTTGAAGCCGGCAATATCATTAATACGGTAGGTTGAAGCTTTTCTGATCAAATAATTGCTTCCGTTTGTGATTCATTTGTAAGTATAATTCAATGTAGAGCACAAAAATTGTTTGTGGACTACTGACTTGTAAAATTGGCAGATTACCACAAATGAATGACAAATAACAGTATTTTATTCAACAGCGAATCAACGAGCGTGTAATGCTTGCTATTACTCAGAAGAATGCTAGATAGAGCATGATAGATCTTGTTTAGCTTTGCAAGCTTCATCATTAGTGTTTTTTAGTTTCTTCATTTTGTGGCAGAGCTATCAACTGAAAATTAACTTTTTTCTGCAATTTCGAGGTTCACACTAGAAAGCTTCCAGGGGCTTTGATATTTGGATTCAATGGATCAAACTTGGAATATGACCAGTTTCAATACAGAGTGAGGCAGAGATCTCGCAAATTTTCATTCTTGAAAACTGCTTTCAAACCATTCAGTCTGTCCCTCAACTGATGTAGTGCAGAAGATCGCAAGGTTTTGTGTTAGAGATTTTTGGAAAGAAAATTTGGACAGAAATTAGATTTTTGCACTTCATGGCTCAGCGCTGAAGCTACAGTTACATACAGCTACATACAGCTATTGGACAGAAAAGCACAAGTGGATGTCATATACACGGACTTCTTGAAGGGACTGGACAGAAGTGACCATTCCATACTTATTGCGAAACTCACCAGTTACGGTCTCTCTCCTCAGTTCCTGACACTTACCAAGTAATTTTCAACCGACCAGTTTCAGTACGTGCCAAATGAAAGGTTTTCGTTCTCAAAGATTCATTCAGACGTCGAAAGTGCCGCAGGGTGATATCACTAGGTCTCTGTTCCTTGATATCCATGTAAACGACATTGGTAAAAAACGTTGAGGTTAACTTTTTGATGTACGTTGACGATCTTAAGCTATACGGAAAAGTTCGGATTACTGCGTACTGTCGAGAGCTCCAGGTTGCCTTGGGTGAGATCGAGATATTGTGGGGGATTATTCGGCAGCCTCTGAACACTGATAAGATAAGTAGTGCTCTGTTGTCTCTTACGATAGGATCAGGGATGTGATACAGTACTTTCAATATCATCCTTTTCAAGGAATGCTTAGTTTCATACTTCATTGCTCGTTGTACAATAAACTGATTTTAATACTTACATTGATTCGGATAATATACGCAATGATACTAATATGTTGAATTTGTGTACAGGTCATGCTGAAACACAACTCCCAATACGAGCAATGGAAGGAGGAAGAGCACTTGGAGAGAATAAGGAGTTATTTTGATTATCTTGATATGTTGGAGTCGAAACGGGAGGAATAATGCTTCATTTATTGTAACAAAAATGGCTTCTGCTTCCACAACAAGAAGTTTACGCAGCAAATTATTTCTGCTCCGGACATATTTTGTCAATCCAGATCAAATTTTGTTACTTGGACAAATCGTGGATTTTTTGCTCCAAGAAAATTTTCAATAATAAGTAATAATAGTGATAATTTGTTACTTATACATTTTGCTGATTTTGGTTTTCCATATTTGTAAAACTTTTCGTGTTATTTTTCTGTTGGCGCGAAGATTCGATATTATTTCATGTGTAATTTGACTGATAAACAATAATTGTGATACATATTCCATACCTCAATATATACATACTTACATGATTTGCATTAAATGCATTGTATTAGTACCAATAGCTATAATAAAGAAAGATATTTTAAATATAACAAATTGTTCATTCAATTTTATGCTTTTTTCAATTGGGTGTTCATGGGCTCATCGAGTACTAGCTCATTAGCGCCCTTGCAGTGACTTTCCCCGTTTCACCCTATCTCCCTTGACGTGACTGCTTGGTTAGTACACGCCAAAGTACTTGAGAGCACATAGAGAAAAGCCGTCTAACCCAGCGGGATTTGAGCTCCGGACCTCTGGGTTTGAAGCCAGAGACGGAGCCCACCGAGCTAACGCCGGGATAATTCTATAATTTGTTAACAAATGAAATTATGATACACGGTATAAGTGACATTAATTTTGAAAGTACCTCTAATTCATTACCTTTGACATTAACTGCAAGTAGTTATATGAATATATAAATAAATAAATAAATATTGCGCAGAGTGGCACAGGCACCATGTATCAGAGTCCCACTACAGCTCTCTGTCCATATAGCCCAGGCGCCAGAGAAAACAATAAGGAAGTAATTGTTTCCTGGCTGGAGACTAGCTTAAAACGATCTGTGTAGCTTAGGTTTTGACATACTAGTTTCACCCCTTTCGGAAATGTCGGCGTCATGTCGCCATCATCACCAAGAAGTGCACCAGCGTGTTTTTTGCCAAATATCCTAATTTTGGGTCATCTGACAGCAAAATATGTGAAGAGTCATGTTGAAGCCTATGAAATTCCCTACAGTTTGGTTTTTCAATCAATTTTCTGCGACCTATGGTCTTTGAGATAGAGCTTCTGGAAGCGAGAGTCATTGTCGTGAAAGTTCCATGGCCACTTGACTCGAAAAACTAAAATGTCGATGTGACAAAAAAAAAATTCAAAATGTGACTACACGGGAATTCTTCATGCTAAAGTTGCGATGATGGTCTTAAACTCTCCCTCTTGAACCGTAGATTACGAATACTGGAAAGTCAAAAACGTCACATTGTACATATACAGGGTGTACTACGGGAATCAAATGAGAACAGAGAAATTTGACATATTTCTTTGATTGAGCCTATGCGAAACTCTAAGCACTTATCACGAGTCCAATATGAATATGCATTGCTCTGTGAGCTTCACTTGATACGCTCAAGAAGTGGTCAGCTCACAGCCTACCTGTAAAATGTTTTGAAGGCCCTCTGAACATGGGCGCCCGGAGGGGGGGGGGGCAAGGGGGGGCTTGGTCCCCCTGGCTCCGGAGCAGCTGAATAAATTCTTCCTTACGAAAAAAAAAATTTTTGAGAAAGGAAAAAAAAATCATTTTCGAAAGAAAAAACTTTGAGAAGGTAATTTACATTTTCTTGAATTGTTAGAGCAATTCGAAATTTCATCAGGCTTCTACCTAAATTAGATAGCTACCCGTAAAGTCATAAAATAGGTAGATAGGTAGGTAGGTAACGATCTGCAATTTGTGCATTCCAGCTACCAGCTCCACTGCCCAATATAGGGTGAATGATTATGTTGACCTAACAATATCAATCATAGCAATACTTGAAATTTTCTGAACCTCTGCCTCTGGTTTAAAACACCAGGGGTTTCTTTTAACATAATGAACGAGTGTAACAATGGACCTCTATATCAATCATGGCAATAATTGAAATTCTCTAAACCTCTGGTTTGAAACACTACGGGTTTTTTCAAGATAATGAACGAGTGTAACCATTGACCTGGCTATTTTGAAGTACATTTTTATACATTTTGTACAAAATTTCAAATTTCAATAAATTTCTCTAAAGTTAAGTTTAATTTTCAAATATATTTCCTTATTTTTCGCACAATGATTATTATCACCATTATTATTATTATTCGAAAAAAAATTCGCCTGCGGCGCTAATTTAAAGGACTTCGCAAATTAGGCCAGGTAGGTATGTGACGTTCTCTAACTAAAGCTATTTGCCCCCCCCCTGACAAAAATCCTGCGGGCGCCCATGCCTCTGAAATCATCAAAATGTAAAGTAGCAAGAAATGCATGTAACAGTATATTATATACCAAGGAACCAAAGTGAATTTTTGATCCCTTGGGTGAAGTTTGTTGCTCGGGGGCCCTTTGGGTCCAAATCCCCAAATTAAAAATCCACTTTGGTCCCTTGGTATATAATATACTGTTATATACATTCCTTGGTACTGTAAATTTTTAATATTTTGATGATTTCAGAGGGCCTTCAAAACATTTTACAGTAAAGCTGTGAGCTGACCACTTCTTTAGTGTATTAAGTGAAGCTTATAGAACAAATCCATATTGATATTGGACTCGTGTTAGGTGCTTAGAGTGTCTCATATAGGCTAAATCGAAGAAATATGTAAAATTTCTCTGATCTGATTGTATTCCCTCAGTACACCCTGTATATGTACAATGTGACGTTTTTGACTTTTCTTTATTCGTAATCAACGGTTCAAGATAAAGAGTTTAAGACCATCACCGCAACTATGGCATGAAGGATTCTCGAGAAATCTCATTTTGAAATTTTTTTGTCACATCGACATTTTAGTTTTTCGAGTCAAGTGGCCATGGAGCTTTTACGACAATGCCTTTCGCTTCCAGAAGCTCTATCTCAAAAACCATAGGTCGCAGAAAGGTCATTTACAAACTATTCTGTAGAGAATTTCATTGGTTTCAAAATGACTCCCCACATATTTTGCTGTCAGGTGGCTCAAAATCAAGATATTCGGCAAAAACCACGCTGGTGCACTTCTTGTTGATGATGGCGACATGACGCCGACATTTCCGAAAGAGGGGAAATTAGTATGTCAAAACCTAAGCCACACAGATTGTTTCAAGCTAGTTTCCAGCCAGGAAACAATTATTTCCTTATTGAGCTGATTGTTGCTCCCTGGCGCCTGGGCTAATATGGTTTATAGTGAACGCAATGCCCGCAACCGTATCCCGTATACGCAAGGAGTTGGCCAACATCCAACTCTTGCATTGCGGATACGTAAATGACCTTGGTTTCCACGAATCAGAGTTTGAGTTTGGATTGGATAGCCCCAGTAATAGGTCCTCTTCTGTCACGTCCATGGTACTCGTCAAAGAATGGCTCTCGCTACAATTTCCGGAAGGTTATAATATGCATGTGTTCAATAATACCTTCCAGAAAGTTTTATAACGTCTCAATACCTCTCAACGTTCTTTCAGGAAATTGTTGTTGTTGTTGTTTGGTCTTGACGCTTTCAGGTTGAAATAACAGTCACAGCTGACAATTGACAAGTAGCCGAACAGTAATGGCACACTCAGGCAAACAAATCCCCAATGATTTCTTCTACTACGAGGCAGGCGTGCGTCTATGGAAGCGTTTCACTATAAACTAGCCGTTTCGCTTACGCTACCGTTTGCGTAACCGTTCAAACTTTCAAAGCTTAGTTTATAGTCGATGCAGGCAGATACGGAACCGCATACGGCCACGGACTGACATCCACGGGTCTCGACTCCTTCACTTGGGATTGGATTGGAACTCGACATCGGAGACGCCTCAGCACAACTACCTGACGATGGATTGGAACTTGTCATCGAAGGGTTTCGACTCGATTCCTGAAGGCGGATCGAGACACAACATCGAAGGGTTTTGACACTACACCCTAGAAGTAGGTTGAAACTCACAGGGTAGCAACTCAACAACCCCTAGGCGAGTCACAGCTCATCCTGGAAGGATCTCAACTCAACGTCCCCAAGGGGATCGAAGCACATCTCCGAAGGATTCCAACCCGACATTCTCCAGGTTGGCTAAGGCGCATCAGCCGGGGTTTCGACTCAGCATTCCCAAGTGGGTTGAGACTTATCGTCGAAGGGCTTTAACTCTACTTCCTCCAGGTAAGTGGAAACGCATCATATCCTGTGAGTCGCAACATTTGTTGAAGTCTTCCACCCTGGACCAAGAGGTTACGAAATCTTTACACCAATATCATACCGCCAGACACTGATCGGGATCCTGACGGATAAGAACCTCTTCTCCACCTTGGAAGGCAAATGACGCACCTGGAAAGGTACCTTGGTCTCTTCGGTGTCGCAGCGGGATCCATGGGTGTGCACGATACCGATGATGGACTTCTTTTCTCTTCTCTTGGACCTACTTTAGATTGGTTGATACTTGAGGGCTGAATGCCTGCATCAAAATTATTAAAACGATTTATTTCAGGTTGTAACCTTTTCAAAGGTGACTGATCCTCCGTAGCGCCCTCTACAATTAAAACTTCAAATCTCATTTTTATTCAAGCCAAAGTATCTCAACAATGACATCGAGAAGTTCTCCAGTCTCTCCAGGTACTTCCTCGATTCGACACAAAATGCCAGACTGTGAAGTACTGGTAGACTTCAACAGACTTACAGTTTCAAAAAATCATCTCCGATGAACAACCGCCCACCAGAAGCAGACGATGGTTGCACCCAGGAAAAACGCGACCTCAGACTCATAGGACCCGAATGGCGCGGCACCGCCGGTGCTAAATTTGCGCCCGCAACCAAGGTTAAACAGGAAAGAGCTTTGTTTATTGTTTTTCTCTGGACCTTTCAGTTTGACGTGGGAAAAATAAGGCTATGTAAAATCCACAAGCGCGAACGTAGCTCATGATGCTGGTCTTACGTAGTTGACTGGGAGTTTGGGTTGAATTTGGAGGCTGGATGAGTAAAGCAAAAACCAAATCTCTTCGGAGGAGTTCACACCCTAAGCGACCTCTGAATCTTCAGATGCTTCTTAGGATGCAGGATCCATCCAGTTTTTGTTATAATAGTTTCTTATTCAATTACACAAGGGTAATTCACCATCAGGCGGGCGTGGAGGTGACTTCTGGTAGACATCATAATACCACCAGATTTAATGACATTATTTTTGCTCCCATGATAAATCACGGGGCTGAACACAGCAAAACATTGGAGACTCGATCACAAAAGAGGCTCAACAGGCATGAAATCGTGTTAAAAATGACACATTTCACGAAACTGTCGAGAAAACTGCAGAGAGCTACTAACTACACACAGCGGCATGGGGTATACCTAGCGGAAATAAATGGTCCGTGAGGATCCGCGCAATTTGTCAAAAGAGGACGCACGATGAAGAGTGGTGGCGGCGGTAGTAGTCTGGCGTTGCCGCCGCCGCCACACCGGTTCGACCGCCGCCCGCTTCCCCCCCGAAACGCCCCCAAACCGAGATCCGGTGACTTATGACAAAGAGTGGGAATTTAAGGGACCGGCTTAGCGATTAATTATGAAATTCGCAGAGATGATAAATTCGGTCCGTGCAGCGAGCTCTGTGATGATGGCGCTCCGGGCGTATTATACTTACTCGTATAAATATGCGATATTATACGACTCAATCTGCCGGAAAGCTATGCCGGTCCAAGTGCGGAGGGATTACCAGGATTACAATGAAAATAGTTATCCGGCGTATCAAGGCTGTAAGACTGGAAGAGTGAATAATACATGATGATTTTTTAGCTAGGGTACCCACACCGGCAGTGAAGAGCTTGAAGGCAGTAGAGTATCTATAATCCATTACTGTGTATACGATTTCTTTTGTAAAACTGAGAGCTTCATGAACGTATCGTAGAGGAGGTTCAATCAGAAGTTTGCAGACTTAACCCACCAGGGGTGGAACCACGAAGACTCGACAGTTTAGTCCAGGAATTATAGAGAAAATAGCGAACAAAAATGAAAGCCCGCCGGATTCTTGTATATAAGCTCAGTTAAGCATGTATCCAGTCCAACATAGTGAAAGTCCTCAAGAATCCGGTGTGAGCTTCGGTCGTTGTGGCCTCGAGAAGAACTTGAGGATCAGTTATTCGTGTTTATCTCGTTAACGATTGCACTTGGGGGAAAAGCACTTCAAGCAAAATTGTTGGAAATTTGGTTGGCTGCAAGAAAAGTTCTCACATATTTCATCATCAGTCCACTCCTTCTTCGTCAAAACACAAGAAAAGCTAAATAGTCCAGATGCTCGATGCCGAAGAACATATGGACCTTGAGTTTTATGACGACAGGGTGCCACTTGGTAGAAGTGTTGTTCGATCCATTCTCGTTTGATTGAAACTCAATGCCATCAATACCAACTATACCGGCGGCATATACAGGGTGAAATAAAAATGGAAAGTTGTACAATTGTACCTCAAGAATAACTACAAAAATGAGAGTCCAAATTTTTGTTAATCATTTTACCGGAATATGCTGGAGGGCGGGTCCCTTACAACGTACTGGAGAGCTTTCCCGCAATTTACTGGACACCCTGTGTAATAAGTTATCAAACTCGAAGTGATTAAACTGCACCTACAGGACTGCTTATGCTGCGAGCGATCCTTGATAAACCAACAACTGCATATCCTTGAACACCACACCAATCTAAACAGTGTGAGACATCGCCACTATACCCTAAAATCCATCGACATCGAGCTTGAAGGTAAACTTGGCGGCAATGTAGGCAAACCGTCAAGTGGCGGTGGCGGTGACGGTGACACGCCGTGTCGCACACAACACCTGCTGGCGGCCGCGACGGCGGCGTCTACACGGAGACGGAACGGCACACCACCGTGAACTGCACGTAGGAAGTGCTTCCAGTTCCTCATTTCCATTCCCAAGCATTTCCATTCGATCAATTTTCTACCTCACTCTATAGTTCGCCTCACCCCTCTTCCCGTGAGTAGATAGGTAGCTACTACTTTTTACTTTCTGAGAGGTATCTAAGAGGAGGGGAAGGGGAAGTGGGGCACGTGCTATGGGCGCACTTTGATCCTTAGGGCGCAAATATGAGAGAAAAAGACCAAAATGTAAAAAATTCAAAAATGAAAGAATGAAAAGAAA
Organism: Anaspis maculata; assembly: GCA_949128115.1. Taxonomy (NCBI): domain Eukaryota; kingdom Metazoa; phylum Arthropoda; class Insecta; order Coleoptera; family Scraptiidae; genus Anaspis; species Anaspis maculata. The sequence continues at coordinate 66,018,072 of OX421966.1, read as the reverse complement.
GAAAGAGAAAAATAAAGAAAAACAATTATAAGCAAAGTTCTTGAACTGAATTTAATTATGTAGGTACTTGACACTTCAACTGTTGGGCGTAATTTGTGTGAACACTAACTTGACTGCACTTCGAAAACACGCTGATATGACTCATTGACTCACGCCCGTGAGGACTTTGCTACCTGTTACTTTGTAGACTGAAAATGTGGAATAAATCTATAGAGCTAATGAAGAAATTTAATCAACAATAGGGTACAAAGACACCGAGATGAATGATGAAATAGTACCTTCTTCCTACTGAAGCAAGAACTTACCTATACAGATCTCTAAAATTTGGATGAATAAATGAATTCACCTACGACCACTACCGTAAGTGCCGTATACCGCACAACTCGGAACCTAAGTAAGTGCGCCCTTAGGCACGTGACGTATTCTGTAAAGTAAATCGCACAGCGTGCGGTAATGGTAAAGTAAATCGCACAGTTAGGGAATTTATGTTTCTGATGTTGGGGGAATTTATCGAAAGACATTCTCAAATAATTCACATTCAAAAATGGGAGCATTTCACGGGAATCTGACGCGTGCCCCGGTAGCACCTTCCACACCGAAAGCATAGGCGAGACTAGCTGTATATATTCGTAGCGAAGGCATGGCCATAGAAGTGAGATGTATCAACAACAAAATCGTCCAGATTTTTTCTCCAAGTGAGGGATTTGAAAATTTCTTGATTAAATTTTAGCTTGCATTTGTAGGGCCAAGTTTTTACCTGATCACAATAATTTCGCGAGATTTATTAAAAAAGATTCAAAATATCAATGCAAAGACTGCCCGCAGTCAACAACAACTTGGGATCAAGTAGGTGTAAAAATTAGACAGTTACAACAAGCATCAAATGTCTGATGACAGGTACTCTGCTGCCTGCCTACCTAAGTTCGATAATTTTCAAATAATACTATTTATTGCTGTTCAGTATTCATGTCCCAGTGTTGTAATCCAACTAAATCATGATTCTATCATGAAGAACTAAAAAATATAGCAAGAATAATGAGCAATGCAGCTTTTCTTGAAAAGTTCATTTTCCCAAAACCGCAAGTAGATGCAAATGGAAATGGCATCATTGGAAAGAAGAACCTCCCTTCTATATAAAGTGGCTGTTCACTTTATGTTTCTTTTTCTTTTTCATGTGATTTATTAATTTTTTCAAAGTTGTGTTTGAATGCATTGTTGTATTTGTTTAAGTTGCTGTATTTTTTTTATTATCATTGATAATCAAGTGAAACTAGGGGAGCCTATGGACTTTGATGATCACTTTGGGAATAAATTGAAATAACTCCTCAGTTACCTCCAAAAGAAGAGAAAAAGAGAAAAGTTGCAGGGACTGAGATTAAAACCACAACTTTGGAAAAAAAAATAAATCACATGAAAAACAAAAAGAAACACAAAGTGAACAGCCACTTTACATAGAAGGAAGGTTCTTGTTTCTAATGTTGCCATTCCCATTTGCATCTACTTGCGGTCTTGGGAAAAATGAATTTTTCAAGAAAAGTTGCATTACTCATTATTCTTGCTACATTTTTCTAATTCCTCATGATAATCGAGTGAACTTTAAGGAGTGCATCAGTTATGATAAGTACTTTGAGAATAAATAACAATACCTCCAAAAAAATCTTCCAGAAAAAAAATAAAATAAAATTATCCGAAGTGGGATTCGAACCTAGACTCCCGAACACCCAGAAATGCCGGGAATTTCGCCACGCTAATCTGAGCTATCGGCCGACTGTTAAGTAGTGAGAACAAAAATAACCAACAAATCAACATCAGATCGACAGTGACGTTCGACGATATGATTGTGTAGCTGGTTGTATGTGGTTGGCTGTCCGTATTCCCTATGCCGTAAAACTTGAAATTTGGCGAACTTTTACGGTAAGGGAATAAATCACGGGATTATTCCCTGTCAATATAAACGTTTGTATTCAAATGCTACCTCTGAACTTTACGGTAAGGGAATAAGTTACCGGTTACATCCAATATAAACCAGCCTTAATCGTGTCGTGGGGGAAACGTAAAATTCTAGACAGTGGCGTATCTAGCGTATTTGGCACCCGGGGCGGACTATCCTGTAACACCCTCCTCTCCCTAAACCTACCTAGGGAATGAGCTGGAGACTGCGTAGAGCCAGTGACACCCTGTGCCGAATTAGGCAATTTTACGCAGGATCGAAAAGTCGCGCCCAATTGGTGATATGATATTTTTGGACATGGAAAAACGATCTCTCAACAAAGCGGAAAACACTACGAATAGTGACTAATGTGAGAAAAAAGCGCTGCAGATGAATTCTTTTTTTGGAGACGGGTCTTCACCAGCTTTTTTGCACCCTTCAAGGCTATGCGTCCCAGTTTTGTGGACTCCTTTTGCACCACAAATAATCCGGCACTTGAAACCCTTTAACTGTTGGTACCCGGTGCGGACCGCCCCCTCCGCCCCTCCGTTGGTACGCCACTGATTCTAAAATTTTGTGTGAACCACGGTCAGGGCTCGCAAAAATATATAGCTTAATCGACAAATTATGGGGCACAGTTATTTCTGGGTCTCATTCTCTGGAGATGGAATGATGAAAACGACGATAAGATAAATGTGTCGAAACGACGAAGAGATGAATATGTTGAAACGACGAAAGGATGTCTGGGGTGTCCAGATGTAGATCACCGCTTGCGTGCACCAAAGCACAGCCCCAAGGAAGCTTCTCCAAATGGCTGTGGCTCATGGAACGGGAACAACTTGAAGCTGTGACGCTCAGAAATCTGGATACTGAATGGATTCCTGCTGGATATCGACGTGTAGAAACTACAGGTGCAGAAGTGGTATTCTCGTGTCGTGGATTGAACTCTGGACTTCCATAGACTCGTGCTTCCGTAAAAATATGTCGAATAGCTAACTAATTTGTGGCTTTACTTGTAGTGTTGATTTTCTGGGTTACTTTCTCGGGGTCACCTTCTCTGGGTTACTTTCTCTAGGTCTACAAAGCATTGACAAAAAACACTATGCTAAGGAAAAATAGAAAACGACGAGGTTGGTAAAACTCACCAGTTATGCCATGCATCAATCATCTGAATGAATGTTTGTCGGTGTAAAGTTTGTCAAATCGTATATACTAAACTCAATTATTCCGACGTATATTTCTTCAAAAAGCGATTCTTCAAATCGACTAGCTGACCCAGACGTTAGGAGTGATCGACGACAAGTGGAGGATCGACGTGGGAATTTAGCTGTTTGAATCTGCATTCCTGAACTCTTCGACTCTCACAAACCTGCTTAAGATGACATCGTAATCAAACCACTATCGTCCAACTTTTGAAACGTTACAAAACTAACTGCGATGCCTGTCATCGACCAATTTGCATCCGTCGAAGAGAGGAAAATACGAGAGTAATTTTTGTTACTATATCTTTGATTTTCATTCATTTTGGCGCTTTTGATCATTGTTGCTGCGGCGTTACGTTTATTTTCAATTTTTGTTAGCTGTTGTGTTATTGAATTATTTGAACCATCATTTACTATGAGTTGTAGACAATCAACTTCCGACTTTTTCATCTGATCTGGGTGTAGCTGAAGAAGGGACCCAATCTGTCGTTGGCCCACCTAAATTCTAGAAAAATCCGCCTGCGGCGCACTTACGCCTTTCGCCGCTCTATCATACTTTGTATGCTTTTCCCTGGCATGTTGATTCGAGGTAAATGCCCAGGAAAGGTTTCGAAGACGGTAGGAAGGAGCGTCAGCATCAACGATGCGATTGTCGAAAAACGCTACCTTCACTGAGAAAACAGAATTGTCTTCAATATCAAGAAAATCGTATTATTAACAACAACTTGTTTGTAATATAGGCGCCAGCAAGAACGTTTTGTAGTTATTACAACAACCGGTGGTAATTATGCATTCAGTTATAAATACCACGAACGATAGGTTTGTTCCATCAGAAGTCCCTGACTGTCCGTGGATGTCAGCAGCATGCGCATTACGATTTTGGCGTTCCATAAATCGTAATGCGCAGGCTACTGACGTCCACGGACAGTCAGGGACTGCTGATGGAACAAACCTATTGTAGTGCATAATAACATGGTGTCGGTTAGTAATACCATCCAGTTGTTGTAAATATGACAACAACTGCTGCGGTAGCTGATACATTACCAAAACGTATATTTCAATGATCCATAGCAGTGAACTATACAAATGAGATGTGAAACTATTACAATCTAGGTATTATATAATATACATAAAAAATGTATATGATACCATATTGACCATAGGTATGAGTAAAAGAATTTTGACTCATATCACTTACCGCATTGTTATAATATTCTATAACATCTGCTCGGTATTATACAGAGTGAGCCGAAAATGGAGCACCAACGTATCACTATGTTGTTCGAGTCTCAGCAGTGCCAGAAAAATGTTAAAAAAATTAATAATTTTATTTATCAAGATATGGATGGAGGCTAAAAGCTGATTGGGGCTTCTACGTCTTTCATCGTTGTTGGCCCCCATATCTTGAGAAATTATTTCAATTAATTTTTTTAACATTTTTCCTAGCACTGTTAAGACACTCTCGAACAACGCGGTGATAGTTCTTGCACCATTTCTGATCACCCTGTATACATAAGAAATAGTTTATTGAATTATTATAATTAAATAAATTATGGGCTTCATAGGGGGTGATATAAAATAAGTAAAATCAAGTAGTATTGAATTTTGTTTGATTTCAATGATTAAACAAAACTACAAACAAATACATAAACACAAATAATTCAAATTGACACTCATAACATTCACTTTTAACTTTTAACACTGTCAACAACGCAACGGTTCAACGAACACTGGGTAAATGAAATGGCAGTTTGGCAAATGGGGTGGGAATAAAAATAATTTGGCGGTAGCCGTTTCAATTGGTCCGATTAGTCACGTGCCCATATTTGTGGTGGGTGCATCCCAATGCACTAGTAGGCAATACAGTTAGTTGTTGTAAACGATACCATCATGTCTGTGAAACATACACTTTACCTTCATTATGGAAAACTGATAATTTATAATAGCCAAGCCGGGTGCCGGTAGTATTAATGAATGATGGCATAGGTATTTACTTGACTTCGCAATAAGTATTGCATACGAGTTGTTTGACAACCAAAGCAAACCTGTATAATATATCGAGTATGCTGTATTATACTGTTTGATTCCTTACTACAGGGGTCTGTATTCTCAACAGATGATCAAGTATTTTATAACAAGCAAATCAATAAGCTATAGCCAATAAATGTGTATCACATACAAATTTTAATCCATAATATGCTCTCTGTATCTACAACGACAACCATTTTTCTCAGTGTTCCCCGTCTCCCAAACCTCCCTGACATCAAGTCTCCAATGAGAGAAGGCTGGTTTGTGGTTGATTTACATGGAGATATCAATAGACGGGTAAGCCACAACAGCTCAATTATTGGCGGAGGCGCCATTCGAAAACGTTGGTAATGCACGGGAAAGGTTTGAAAATCGTTTCGAAGCCATATGCCGCCGTCAATGTAGGAATTTGCCAAAGATCGACCTGGTGGAAACTTCCAAAATGACACTCGCAGGTATATAAGCACCATAGATCGGCCAACAGACCAGTAGTAAAACCAAAGCGACAACGAGCGGATAGAAAGGCGTAGTTCAAGCGATTAAAGACGCCCGTGTTTTCTCTGCCTTTTTTTCAAATTTCTTCACATGTGAGCCATGCTCAGTTATTGTGCAGTGGTTACTTGTTCCCAGAAGGTTGAGGGAGTTATTTCACGTCATCCTGTACCTACGAATGCGACTGTATCTTGTAGCCTGTAGTATCTGTAACTCAAAAGTGTTCAGTTTTTCAGTTTACGCTGTGTACTTCGAGAGATGTGATTTTCCTTGTGAAAAATATCAATTTTTCCATAGAAGAGTATTATTGGCAAGAAAAAGTGACCGCATTTTAACAATAATCATCCAAAGATGGAATGATTTGCTTCATCTTCATGAGTCATGAATTGTTGTGTTGATAATGGAAAAAGAAAATATAACTTATTCAGGGTGATGGAAAAAGACGTGCTTTGCTCTATTTATTTTTTATCTTGGCGCACGGAGGGTTCCTTCACCCTGCTAACTTGGATATGACTGTATCTTGTAGCTTTCAGCATCAGTAGCTTACAACAGATTGACTTTTTACTCTACATCACGTACTTGAGGATATATAATTTTTTATTCTTTTTCTCCTTCCCAAGGGCGTCATGATTGTGAGAAGAATTTCAGTCAACTGAAACCATTCTAGGGTTGAACGTACTATAGAAAGACATCAAAATAATGAAAAATAAACTTTCCAACAATAGTAACTTTATTTAAACTTTTAGGGTCAATAGGTTGGCCCTTCTCGAGCCCTCGATACTGCCATAACGTGCCTGGGCATGCTGTTCATCGAATTATTGATAACATTTTGAAGGATTGCCCTCCACTCTTCCCTAATGGCATCGGCCAATTATTGTTCTCAATTTAGGAACTCTTCGTTGCGGTCGAGTATTGTTTTTTTTTTTAAACGACCATACATGTTCGATCTGATTGCAGTCAGGTGATTTTGCAGGCCAATCCATCCGAAGGATGTTGTGGTCCAAGATCGCCTGATTAACAAACGGAGCTCTATGCGGGCGTGCGTTGTCATCCACCAATATGATATCTTGACCATCTTCTTCCAGAAACGGCACAACAGCGTTTTCAATCACTAAGCCCCGGTAGCGTTTCCCATTCACAGTGGGGTTGATAAGAACCACAAGCTCCGTTCGGCCGTTATAAGTGATACCACCCCAGACCGGCACAGATACTTCTCTGAATAGTTCTTGCGGAGCCATGCCTCTTTCTTGGCAACGCATACCAGGTCCTCGCCAAACCAAAATAAGGCCATTTGATCCGTACAGCCCAAAACGGTTCTCATCAATGAACAGACAACGCCTCAATTGCTCCACTGTCCATGCACCATACTGTTGTGCCCACGCTCTTCTGGCCACACGATGGGCCATTGTCAGTCAAGGGCACTTGAAGCGCCTTTGGGCCCGTAGTTGCGCCTTGTGTAGTCGATTTCTTATGGTTTAAAGAAAAACCGGAAGACCTGTCGTATGGCGTAACCTTCTTGCGCAGAACAAATGGTTGACTCTTGCGCTTCTCACAAGTCTTCGATCCTTTGCTCTCGAGCTCACTATTTCATGCCCTCCGCCATGACATGACTCGTCCGGGCGCTACCACTTGCTAAGAGCCGTTTGCTTCCTCTATAAATTGCACTGAGCGAAACGTTGAATAAATCTGCGATTTTTCTTTTATTTCTCCCATTTCGAAGAAGAGCTGCCAACCTTATCTGGTTGGTTCGGGTTCAATCTTTGAAGGATTTCGCTATTAAACGGCAACAGTTTTGTCACATGAAACTGTTAGTACAGGCCAGTTAGATATCTACCCGGAAATTTCAAATAACGAGCTGAAATTTGGAGGGGATCTTCATAGACTCAGTAGAAACAAACCCTCGAAAGTCCCCAGAAATCCCATCTGGGCAAACGCCGATATCTTGATTTTTCATCCTACTTTAATTTTTGTTTGTTTTTAGTCGCCTGTTGATCAACAAAACATCACAGCGACTCGCTCTTTGAGTCTTTATAAATTTTTGCTTCTCCAGAGGTTTTTAAGAGTGAATAAGCGTAACTCAAAATTTATAAATCATTAATTCAACTCAAAATCACAATGTCAACACAAAAAAATGACAAAATATTAAAAATGGAGATCTTGTTATAATAGTCCAAATGTTAGGCCAAAGCACCCTGTATTTCATCGTTGAAACATGTCACTTGGCATATAGTTGTTGTATGGACCATAACCATGGACCAGAAGTGTAGCCATCGGCGACAGACATGCAGTTCTGAATACAGGTTGAAAAAGAAAAAGGAAGAAGAAAAAAATGTACCTCATGAACCGAAAGAGGTAGAGTCGCGTAAACATGCTGTTCATGCCCATGAAGCTCCATCAAACCATTTCAGATGTACTGAAGCGTTCCTGAAATATTATGAAAAAACTGGTCTTTTCCATAAAAATTTAATTTTCAAGTAAATCAGTGAATTATCAAAGTATAGGAGTGAAACTTCATAGTTCTTTATTCAGTAATGTAACAAATTGAAAATGATCGGTAGCCAGTGCCTAGGCCTATCCCCAGAAAAAAGACAGTTTCCTTTTTTTTCTCCTCCCGAGAGCCATCTTGCGTTCACTATTCACAAAATAATTAAGAAAGTGACTGGTACTTATAAGGTTGGTTAAGTACAATCATTTTTCCACAAAAACAGTAATCTCAACATTTAGAACTGCTTCCTTGTAGAGTGAACATTGTCTTGGCTTTTTTTGCTCATGATGGCTAAGATGGCTTTCGAGAGGGAGAATTATTACGTCAGGCAGTTTTATGCCTCACATTTTTTCAAGTCATCAACAAAAATTTATCATCATCAGTGAAGACGTTTGTCTATGCCAGTGTGAAAATTGCAAAAATATTTATATGAAGTTTCATCGTTACCGAATGCATTTTGAGAAAAATCTATTACCACGAAAGGTGGGAATTGGCATGGGAATATTTTGATGAAATTTGATGTTAACAGTGACGCTAAGAATGGTAAGAAAAACGGGTGAGAAGTGTCCACTTGTGGCATAAAAGACGAGGAAGACGTTCTAGAGTAGAAAAGGGGAATTTCAACTATATTTGGACCTCGATCAGGGCAGTAGGCGAAAGTACCCTGCACTTTATGATTGGAACATGACACTTGGCACAGTGAATGTTTGAAAAATACTCTTCCAATTTAGAAGTGTAGCCATCGGCGCCAACCCTGTAGCCCCTGTATATAGGAAAAAGAAGTGGAACAACCACGAAAATTTCAACCTAAAATTTTTTGAGCCTTTATCGTTCTTTCTGCGTTGAACTATCAGAGACTATAAAATAGTGTCAACACCAAATCCTATCAAATTACTTCCAGGTGAATCTTGTGGCCATATACTATTTCCAAGCATTTGATGGCAACGAACCCCTTATAATTTTTGAAATGGTACAGACTTAGTCTGACCAGCTGCCAGGAACGAACCTCTTATTCATGATGATGATTTTGGTGGACTGATTTGACAAAATGTGGGGCACAAGAATGCCTGATGTAATTCATTCCTTCAAAAACCGCATAAGCCATCATGAGCAAAGAAACTCTGTAAAACCAGTAACAACTCGGATGGGAAATACAAGCCTAAAACATCGAATCAAAAACCGGGGCCATAATTGGCCCAAAATAAGCCATTGTACATTGATAATGAGTGTGGTTTCTGCACTGGCCATGACTGCAGCAAAAGGTCGGTGTAGGTAGACGAAGATGACAAAATTCACCTATGTGCTAAAGATATGCGGATTCTCCCGTTGCGAGGCGCCGGCGTATCAACTATATCCCATATACACTTTCTATTTTCTGTAGAATGAGTTTTTGGAGCATAAATAAAGTGACAAGCTGGGGAGCTTCAGCTGATGGCACCTGCAAAGTTTTAGAGCGAAACTATTCATCAGCGGCCATCGGCCGTATTTTCTCTGCGCTCCAGCTTATCACTCTATTTTGGCTCCAAAAAGTCATTCTACCTACTGGAAATAGAAAGTGTATGGGATATAGAGGAATCTTTTCACCCTATTTAATTATAATATGTATACTTAGTTTAGTTGTAACGAAAAATTAAAATAAAACTGTAGAAACTGAGAAAAAGTTGAGATCATGTTAGAAATCAAGATGGGGGCGTTTGCCCAAGTGGGATTTTTTGGGACTTTTCAGGGTTTGTTCACAGTAGCTTCCTGAACATATCCCCAAAATTTCAGCTCGTTATTTGAAATTTCCAGGTTGAGCCAGTTTTTATTCTAACTGGCCTGTACTATGTCAGCAACATAGAACTTACAAGAGAAAATTGTATTCTCTGTATCCAGGCAATGGATTTTTGGTAATTGTTGGCAACCGGATCAAGGCTGAAGAAGATTGCGGAACGCAACAGGAATTGACATTTCGGCCTGTAACCATAATAAATCAGCTCCACAAAATGCGACTACGGACCCAAATACGTTTCAAGTATAGTAGGTTTTCTTATGGTATCCTGTGTGCAAGTTGAGACTAGAATATAGTGGTTGAAGACAAATTGTTCCTTAGATCATGCTGAACTAGGATCGCGATGGCGAACATCTGGGACCCGCGACTGGGCAGCGGGAGGGGGGGATGTGATGGAGGCCTGAAAAATGTTAAATAATGAACCGAAAGAGGTACAGTTATCAAAGTTACCATACATGTTTACAATTTCAGACTATTGAAGGTTCACCAAACCGATTTCAGAAATATCAATCATTCCCAGAGATATTTTCAAAAATACAACTTTTTTTGCCTACATTTTATTGTTGAAAAAATCGAAGAATTTTGGATATGGAAAGATGAAACTCTAGATTCTAACAATTGGTGATGTTAGGAATATAGTCGTGATTGGCGGAAATTCCTCGGCCTACTATTTTTGGGAAACAAAACCGCCAACTGTTTCCACCAGCTTGGCCGTCATCTTGGATTTTCTCTTGGTGCAGTAGTCACAAAAACGACAGGGAACTATGAGTATGGTAGCGTTGGATCATTTCAATACGAAAAGTAACGTCCCAGAGACGGTTAGTTGCTTCTTTGGCGAGGAAAATTGCTATTTCATTATCTCCGGCTCCTGCGCGGACCCAGTACCAATGATGGCCGATTTGAAGCTGGAAGTGCCACAATACGTTCTGTACCATAAAACTTGATAGTTTGTGAATTCAACCACCAAAGTTTATGATCATGAATTGAATGGTTCATTGTTGGTGATTGGTTGAAGCAAAGTGTGCTCATTTTCAGCAGAAAATGCATAAAAACTGTGTTTTCAGTGGACGTTACAAAGCTCTGGAGAAAGACCTGCAGCCAAGATTGGCGGCGAAAGTCATGTAACTAAATAGTTAAAGTGAGTATGCTCTATAACAAGTAGCTGTCACGAATAGTGCAGGTTTCTTGAAGATCTCTAAGGAGGTCGCCAAAGATGTTTTTTTATGATAATATTTTCAAGTACAGTCCCTTCCAAAAGTTTCTCTCTTCTCTAGAGACCAACCTCGGGACCAACTCTTTCGACCACGGAACATTTGCAATACTCGAACAATTCATTTGTTCGGTTTATTCGAAATCACCGCAGTTCACGGAGCTGGAAGATTTGTGGTGGTGATTTTTTATCAACTTACAGACTTCTGGGGGGGACTGTACTTGAAAATATTATCATGAAAAAACATCTTTGTCGACTTCCCTAGAAGTCTTCAAGCGACCTACACGACTCATTATAGCTACTTGTTGCAGAGCATACTCACTTCAACTAGTTACATGACTTTTGCCGCCAATCTTGCCGCAGGTCTCCCTCCAGAGCTTTGTAATGTTCACTGAAAACTCAGTTTTTATGCATTTTCTGCCAAAAAAGAGCACACTTTGCTTCAACTAGTCACCAACAATAAACCATTCGATTCACGATCATAAATTTTGGTGGTTGACTCCACAAACTATCAAGTTCTATGGAACATAACGTATTGTGCCGCTTCCATCTCCAAATCAGCCATCATTGGCACTGGATTCGGCAGGAGCCGGAGATAACAAAATGGCAATGTTTTTCGACAAAGAAGTAATTTACTCATATCGAAATGATCTGACGCTACCATACCCACTCACAGTCCCCTGTCGTTTTTGCGAAAACTGCACCAAAAGGAAATCCAAGATGGCGGCCAAGCTGGTGAAAACAGTTGACGGTCTTGTTTCCTGAAATAGTAGGCCAAAGAATTTTTGCCAATCACGACTATATTTCTAACATCCCTAATAGTCAAAATATCAATTTTCATCTCTCCATCTTCAAAATTCTTCGACTTATTTAACAATAAAATATCCACACAAAAAATTATATTTTTGAAAATATCTCTGGAAACGATTGATATTTTTGGAATCGGTCTGCTTAACCTTCATTGGCGTAAAATGACGAATACGTACGGTAACTTTTTTCACTGTACCTCTTTCGGTTCATGATTTAACATTTTTGATGTCTTCATCACATTTTACTCCCCCCCCCCTCCCGATGCCCAGTCGCGGGTCTCAGATGTTCGCCATAGCGATCCTTGTTCAGCATGATCTAAGGAACAATTTGGCACCAACCACTATACTCTAGTCTCAACTTGCACACGGGCCTTAAAAAATGAACATAAGAAAGCCCACTAGAATGCATTGTGTGGCTGAAAAAACTTTTTTATGAAAAAACTTGACGTAAATGACACTTAGGGTTTCCACTTCTTTCGAACGTCTGGAATCTTTGACAAGGCAAGAAACATGTGAGCATGTTGAAGGCCTCGTGGCGCAGGTGGTTGCGAGGCTGCCTGCGGCCGCGAGAGCCCCGGGTTCGATTCCCGGAAGAAGTCTGGATGTTTGTGTTTGTCCAATTTGCAATTTTTCTGGCTATGTTAAAGTGATAATAAAGGGCAAGAACTCCTATGGCCCGTGCAGGCCGATAAGGAGAAAAACATTAATCCTAATAAACACTTTTTCTTGCATTATTATAACAACTGTACAAGAACTACTGCATTAGTCTTAGTTCGCGAAATATTTTTACAGGGTGCTTCATTGAAAATTTTTGTAATGCATTTTTGTTTATATCATCGAATACAAAAAAATACGCCCGTAGTTTTCGGCATATGGGACAACTTGAGAGAGGATCCCTGTATCGCACTGCATTCATTCATTCATTTGATCTCTAAAATCACCAATTTTGTCCTGTCGGTTAAGGTGACCTCGGCCCATACAGTAACACCGTCTTGGCCAAATGCCACCTGGGGTTTGACAGTTCGTGCAACAGATCTGAGGCAGAAAAGGAATTTTTCCCTACGTCTGCTTGTTTCCGATATCAATTTCGATATCAACATTTTCAATTGAGCACCCTCTAAGAAAATTTTCGAACTAAGACTAATGATGCAGTACCTAGTTGTTTTACAGTTGTTGTACTGTGCAACATGCCCACATGTTCCTGCCTTGTCAAAGGTTCCAGACGATCGAAGTGACAGCCCCGAGGGCAGCCCTGAGTGTCATTTACGTAAAGTTTTTTCATAAAAAGATTGTCTAGCCCAAGAAGGGTCTGGCCACATGACGCATTTCTTTCAAATTTGAATGCAGTATCTACAGTATGTTCATTAAAAAATTCAATAATGGGAGGCCGTGGACCGATGATAACCTGGCCGTTTTCGGATCGAATAGCATGCGTCACAGCCTCCCTTTATTGAAGTTTTTAATGAACATACGGTACATGAGCACTGGGAGAATCGGCGTAAAAATGCGGTAGTACAAAAAAAATTCATAACTTTCAAAAAAACCGCACTAGGATCAAAATTCGAAAACCATTTAGAGATATTGATATGTGCTTTTTAAAACTGCACCCAGAAAAAATCTGAGATTGTTTTCACAGAAGCGGGGAATTGAGCCATGTGGGCCGGTTTTGCACGTCTTCTGTTTCTATCCTGTATAGCCCACTCAACGTCGTTGAACCTCTGTACCATCGAAGTATCTTACAGCCAAAGAAACACGCTATCTAGCATGATGACCACGATTTCCAAAATCGGTACATTTTTTCCCGAGATATCCACATTTGAAGTGAGGCAAATTTTTCGAGTGAATCACTTCAATTGTTGCCCAGTTTAGATTGGAATGATACTTGTCCGGCAATTGTACGATCAATTTGGTGATTTTTCCAAATTGGACCGCCATTTTGGAAGAAGGGGGCTGTACATTGATTTTTTTTCTGGTTCATCGGATGAAATTTCTTGAAATGGTCTCAAAAAACTCCATGCCAAGTTTCATCCCATTAACCAAAAGTGCAGTATCATTCAGCGTACCGACCGACCGCACTAAAAAATAGAAGAATGTATCTCCACAATAGAGCAAATTGTTCCAGATTCCGGTCCTTTTAAGAGAATCTATGAATATGTGAAAAGAACCTTATAGTGGGGTCGGTACGCTTTTGGATACTGCACTTTTGAGTAGAGTTATGAAACTTTGTATATAGTTCTAAGGGGCCATAGAAAGAAATTTCGTCCGATGTTCCCAAAAAAATTTCCGACGGAATCCATTATATAGGCCCCTTTTTCCAAAATGGGGACCAAATTTTGAAAATTGGCGATTGGTCGTACAGTAGCGCGCAAAGTATTAATTCCAAACATTTTCACCATGACCAGTTGATTCAAGGCACCTCTGACTTGATCCGTCTGATATTTTGGCCATTTGGGCCTTTTTTCCAAAATGGCAGCCAAACTTTGGAAGTTGGCATTTCGTCGTATAGTGGCCTGCAAGGTATCAATTCTTGACATTTCGACCATTACAAGTTGATTAAAGCCTACTTCGACTCCATCCAACCTGAATTTTGGCCGCAATGCTCAATTATAGTGCTGATAATGAAATTTATTTCTCAATTTCCAGAAGGATTGTGGAAAGCCACTTCTTGGACTTTCTGTGTATCCAACATGTGAGATGTCCGGAGAGCAGAATCACTACATTTTTCCGAAGGAATAAAACGCCCCTCACTCCACGGGCAAAACCTATTTCACGCATGTATAAAACTGTCAAAACCATAAAAAATGTCGAAAGTGCATACATATCAACTGCAAGTTGTTTCAGAATTTGTATTTGTGCTGGAAGATATATAAGTCAGGTTACATACCAGAAATAACATAACATAAAATAACAGTGATTGAGGAATCTGCGCTCTATCGCGTGTATTTGCTGTTTTTCAGTGGTGTTTGGAGGCTAGACTTCTCTCTCCTGACAGCAGACCTCAGACTTCGGCTACTTTTCATCAGTGCAGAAGAAATGTTGCATGTTGATTAGAAATGAACTCTTGCAAGATTTAATTTTCTGCATGAGAGAGTGTCCCACTGATGTAGAGCATCTGAGTCGACTGTGCGCCGATATAGGATGCAATTTATTTGAAAATTTGCACGTTTGCGTTTGTGCGATTGTGCGAGACGCTTACCTACATTCTTCTTCACTGTTTTATCTATCACACTGGTGAAGAACAGAACTTTAACCTATCCTGAATTCCTTTTCAACTCTAATTCCTGTAGGTGATCCAATTTCTACATGTTGCATTGTACTCGTTTTGTCACTTACATATACCAAGGTTGGGAAAGAACTATGTACCGTTGCGGACTTTTTAAAGTGAACGACAGTTGACAGATTTTTCAGGATTCTGGCCTGAGCGTCGCATGACAGCAAGCCAACTCGTTGACATTGTGGTCCACTTTATTTTGGCCGCAACCGTACATGAGGCGATAAAGCTGTAATGCTCTTCTCGAAGTATAGTATTCTTTCTACCAGAGGTACTGAACAATCCGATTGCGATTCAGTCACAAGTTTTAATATTGAGGGACCTTACGACTATGAGTGAAAAAATCCAAAACTGTACCTACATTTTTTGCCAAAAATGTGTCACATGGGACAAATTGAAGGGGGACTGTGGGTAAGATTTTGTGTCAATTTTAAAATTTATGTAGCTGCGAGATGGCTTTAGTTGATTTTTAGTCAAAATCGCATGGAAAAATTCCAAGCCGTTACGAAGTTATCGTAAATGTTGTGGGATGATTATGACGTCATACTGCGCACCGGAAAGGACATGTCGGCAGGGCAAGGCACCACGCCAACAATTACTAGACCTTTATAAAATATAAACAAGTTTACCAAACGGTAGACGCAGATCATTTGACTTTAATTTCAAAGTACGGTGAACCAAATTCCAGTAGATATTTTTAAAAACATAATTAAAGTGCGACTCTATCTCTCAATGAAATAAAAAGCGGCAACATGGCGAAATCGCGAAATGAAATTCGGCAGCTTGACAGAAGCTTGACAGTATAGGGAAGTCACAGTCTATCGTATAACCCTGAAAACTTCCGTCAGTGAAATCTGTTGGTGCATGAAAATAAGAGATCAGGTATACCAGGCCAAAATGATAACGCTATAGGGTCAGAAACATAATGTCAGGAACGACCAGGACCATTTTCAATAAAAACGCACTGGTGTGGCCGAGGGTGTGGCTGACTCAAAGAAATATGAACAGATTCTGATATACACTTCTTTCAAATTCCGACCCTAATCGGTAGTCGGTTGTACCACCGATCAGAAAAAAGTCCCATCAGCGGCAGTAGCCCTAAAATACATTTAATTATTCACTACATTATTATGTGGAAGCGAAAAGTATACCTGATCTCTTATTTTCATGCACCAACAGATTTCACTGACGGAAGTTTTCAGGGCTATACGATAGACTGTGACTTCCCTGTAATGTCAAGCTTCTGTCAAGCTGCCGAATTTCATTTCGCGATTTCGCCATATAGACCGGAGAAGTGATGACGTCACAACATGGCAACATGGCCGGCGGTTGACATTTTCTGGAGGCCAACGTCACATGAACGTGACGTTTCTATGTTTGGTTGTGTTTGGCATGACATTTTCTGGAGGTTCACAACAAAAGTCACAAAAGTCAGTGCAAAATGGCAGTGAGCATTGCTGAAATTGCCAGCCTAAGAGACAGCCAGCGTCATACAGGCGGACTTGGTTGCAAAAAGGCCAGACATGACATAGCCCAACTCATTGACAGAGAGCTGCGCAAAGCTGCACTCAGAACCACCAGTGCCTACAGAACGGTTCCGCATGATACAGGGATGCAGCACGAGCGCTCTCAGGTATCCCACCCTTCGCCCTGATGCTTGCGATTAGAGGAAACAAGCCTAGGAGTGCCCACCAGCAAACCAGATAGCAGGAACAAGGCCAGAGAGCAGTTCGTCGAGCAGTGGCAACGGCAGTGGAACGCCTTGGTTCAAAGTTGGATGAAAGAATTACTGGGGAACCTCAAAAGCCTCAGCGCCAGGACAACGCGGAACACGCTCGTTTTCATTGTAACGGTCCATCAAGGCAGCGAGAAGACCTCGAAGAAAAACTGGGCAGGAGAATCGCCGTCGACAATCTCGTTCATGAGATGCTCAGAGGCAAAGAGCAATGGATCGCAGTTTATAGTGTAAACCTAGTACGGTCCTGACCTTCCGGCGGTGGAGAGGATGCGCGTACAGCGGGGCGAGACGGGGGACTTGGAGCAGGCCAGCGAAGGAGAAGTACGCAGGTTGAAAAAGCTCCGGCTCTAATGTTCATAAAAGTGCACCTAATGAACGTTTCTCGCGCCACCTGAGGTTTTTATTAACAATAGTTAGCAGTTTTTAGTTTATAGCAATATAGTTTGATTTCCTCCACCTGATATAGTCCAAAATATGGATCTTTTTTTGTTATATCCATTTCCGTTATTTACCTTCGCAAAAATTTGACAAACACATGACAAACACAAACAGAGAAACGTCAAGTGCATGCCACGTGCCGTGCATCCCACGGTCATGTCACGTTTGACGTTGGCCTCCAGAAAATGTCAACCGCCGGCCATGTTGCCGTGTTGTGACGTCACACTTCTTCGGTCTATTGCCGCTTTTTATTTCATTGACAGATAGAGTCGCACTTTAATTATGTTTTTAAAAATATCTACTGAAATCTGGTTCACCGTACTTTGAAATTAAAGTCAAATGATCTGCGTCTACCGTTTGGTAAACTTGTTTCATTTTATAAAGGTCTAGTAATTGTTGGCGTGGTGCCTTGCCCTGCCGACATGTCCTTTTCGGTGCGCAGTATGACGTCATAATCAGCCCACAAAATTTACGATAACTTCGTAACGGCTTGGAATTTTTCGATGCGATTTTGACTAAAAATCAACTAAAGTCATCTCGCAGCTATATAAATTTTAAAATTGACACAAAATTTTACCCACAGTTCCCCTTTAAGACCCATAGGAGAGATCTTTGTGCCTTGGACACACTACTTGCAGAAATTTTCATAAACAGTACTATGATTCAATGAGAGGTACATTGTGATTGTCTTTTGCTCAAATCTCTTCAAGTACAACTCTTATCGACGTATAAATTTGCAAAAACCGCTTACTTCGATCCCTTTTCGTACATAAGTAGGTATTTAAACAACTTGCACTTCAAGATTTTTTGCGGTTTTGATGCCACGAGATCTTCACTGACAGGAGGACAGGACTATAAATGGAGATTGAGGCCAAAATTTGAGTCAGGTCGAGTCGAGAAGGGTATAAATTGACTCGCAATGGTCGAAATGTCCAGGAATGGATGTCTTGTGTGCCCTTATACGACCACCTGCCGATTTTCAAGGTCTGCCATTTTGGAAAGAAGGCCTAAATGGTGATTATTTCAATAACATCCAGTTGGACATTGAAAAAAGTACGGCTGAACTGGATGTTGAAAAATACTTGATTCTTAGCCTACCAATCAGCCCAAAATTGAGAATCTGAAAAATTGACTTCATAATAGAATTCTGGGACTGCCATATAATAAGTGAAGATACAAAACATGCCACCTTCGCGTCCTCTTGTACATGTAAAAAAAAAAGTAATTTCTCTGACCTCCCGAAGAATATATTTTTTCAAGCATGAAGGATGGGAGAGACATGGCGACCAATGCCATCACGATTCACAATGGAGTCACATCATTTCCATTTGAGTGATACAACGAAATTGGAAGATGGTTTGGTGGGGGTTCTTGGACCGTCAACTTGACAGGCCCCCTGCGGCCCCCCTAAGGGAAAGCTTTTATGCTTCCCCTTCCAATATCGTTTGTTAGACCTTGTAGAACACTCATGCAAAAGGAATTTTTTGTATCATCAAATGCCGTATAGGAATGCCTACCAACCCCACTATAATCAACATGCCAAATTTCTTCTGCACTGATGAAAATCTTCTGAAACAGCTTGCAGTTGGTGAGTGGGTGTGTACTTTCGACGTTTTTCATGGTTGTCACAGTTTTATACATGCGTGAAACAGGTTTTGCCACTGGGGGGAGCCTTTCATTCATTTGGAAAAATGTAGTGATTCTGCTTTACGGATTACTCACATGTTGGACACACAGAAAGTCCAAGAAGTGGTTTTCCCTCGTGCTTTCCACAACCCTTCTTGAGATAAAAAAAATACATTCGAAATCAGCACTATAATTATAGCCCAGGAATTTTAGGTTTTAACCTCAATAAAACTAGAGAGGAGCTGAATTTTTGCATACAGGCTCACTAAGGTGTCCTAAACATCCCACTGAAATTCCCAACCTTTCCCATGTGCGCGTCATGGTTTTTTTTAGGGGTGAAGATCCGATGCACATTTCTGCTGGAAACATCCAGTTTGGCTCGGAGGAACTTGAAATTTGGCATACACACTTACTTAAGCGTGCTGAACAACATATGAGAATTTCAAAACTTTTTATTGTAAGTGTCATGTCTTTTCAGAGGGAGGGGTAAAATGTCTCTTTCCGCTGTACAGATCGCAGTTGGCGGCGAAAAAGGCTGAAAATTGGCATAGAGACCCCGCAGAGTGTATCGATTGAAATCCTGATTTTCCCCAACTCTCCCATTCACACTCCTTGTTTTCTCAAGAGAGGGTGTGAAGAGCACATTCCCGTTAAAATTGTTTATTACAAGATGAGAAGAGCTGAAAATTTGTGAGAATTTTCTAGTACTGATGCTGGTTAATATAATAGATTTCCTTATTTCTCCGATGCGCTTCATGGTTTATTTATTGAAAAGATGTTTATAACCTAATTTTCGCTGGAATCATCCAATTAAGGCTGAAATGAGCCAAAAATTCACACGTAAGAATGAAAAAGTGCGCTGAACAAAATACATGAGTCCTAAGTCATTCTTTTATGCGCCTCATACGTTTTTCTTAATTTTAGTGAAAAACCGGTCGGAATGTGCCAATTACGTAACTCATATAGATGTATTTGGGACCGGCGGCTGTCAGTCAGTGGCTCAGTGGATGACGCGTTGGAATAATAACTGACTGTCGTTACGGATCGGGGTTCGATTCCGCATTGGGATGGAATTTTTTTTCAATAAATATCCATTCAACTACATTCAAGGAGGACTGAAAAGTCTACCAACAGGCTCTGTTGATTATTGCTGAATTGCTGAACTGCTCAACATAATACAAAAGTACTAAATCCTTTGAATAAGCTTGACAAGCCTTTCGAGCGTGCCAATTTCAAATCGATAACAATACTTACAATGCCCAGTCTGATTTTTATAGTACAATCAGATATGATTGTGTTGGTCATTGAAAGAGTCGATGTCTAGAAGCTAAGGACGGAAAGGCAAAGTTTTCTCATTGATGATGTGGTTCGAAAGAAATCTGAAAGACTATGGTTGGGACAATACTCATCAAAAAGAGACCATGCGACATGGCAAGAAGTTCAGAATTACCTTTCAACTCTAAAGCGCGGAGGCGGTTGACGATTTGTTTTTTTCATTCAGTTCTTTGTTTTTCAATAATGTGTATGAATTCAAAATTAGTTTCATGCTAAAGTCAACGGTTCCTAGAGGCTATTAAGTTTTTTCTGAATAATCCTACATTGATCGCTCACTTTCTGTCTATAATAAGTACTGAAAGTTGTCCTTTTCGATATGACCTTCTTATGATTCAATTATTTTTTTTTTTTTCAATAAAGTGACTTGTGATGCACTATTGAGTTGGCTGTTGGCGATAGCTCATTTTCACCAAGAATGTCGCTTGGTCCATTTCTGATAAGCATGGTCCATTGGTTCTTTGACAGTCCATCTAGCAATTTCCATCAACTACAATTTTTGTCTTTTAGAGTTTCCATGGGTTGCTAGCTGCTGGACAAAATTCCAGACTTTTTTACAGCGATTTCTTAATGAAGAACTGTTTGTAACTTATTAATGTGCTAAATTTTCACATCAAGTTGAAATCTCAAACAAAATATTCATAATTCGTCACCAGTTCACCATTCAATACCGTCTGCTCTGGGTGACTAGCTTAAGCCGCTTATGCCTTGAGGCTAGAAAGCCCCCTTTTAGTCTATCTATAAACCGTCGATACGATCAGATTTTTCAAGGTGGCAAACATCTACTTCCTGCTAAAACTAAGACTCTAGTTCTAATGGGTTTTGGAAATCCGTGCATTCGAAATGGGATAAAAGGAAAAAATACAATAAATGAATAATCAACAGTATATTATGAACAAAAAAAGTTACAAACAAAATGAATACAAATCATTGAATCAAAAAAAAAAAAATCAAAAGAAGGTCACATCGAAACAACTTTCAGTACTTATTATAGACAGAAAGTGAGCGATCAATGTAGAATTATTCAGAAAGAACTTAAAAGCCTCTTGGAACCGTTGACTTTAGCATGAAACTAATTTTGAATTTATACACATTATTGAAAAAGAAAGAACTGAATGAAAAAAACCAATCGTCAACCGCCTCCGCGCTTCACAGTTGAAAAGTAATTCTGAACATTTTGCCAGGTCGCATGGTCTCTTTTTTAATAAGTATTGTCCCAACCATAATCTTTCAGAGTTCTTTCGAACCAGATCATCAATGATAAAACTTTGCCATTCCGTCCTTAGCTCCTAGTGTTGTTATCGATTTGAAATTGGCGCGCTCGAGAGGGTTGGCAAGCTTATTCAAAGGATTACGTACTTTTGTATTATGTTTAGCGGTTCAGCAATTCAGCAATAATCAACTGAGCCTGTTGGTAGATTTTTCAGTCCTCCTTGAATGTAGTTGAATGGATATTTATTGAAAAAAAATTCCATCTCAATGTGGAATCGAACCCCGATCTGTAACGACAGTCAGTTATTATTCCAACGCGTCATCCACTGAGCCACTGACTGACAGCCGCCGGTTCCAAATACATCTATATGAGTTACGTAATTGGCACATTCCGACCGGTTTTTCACTAAAATTAAGAAAAACGTATTAGGCGCATGAAAGAATGACTTAGGACTCATGTGTTTTGTTCAGCGCACTTTTTCATTCTTTCGTGTAAATTTTTGGCTCATTTCAGCCTTAATTGGATAATTCCAGCGGAAAGTAGGTTATAAACATCTTTTCAATAAATAAACCATGAAGCGCATCAGAGAAATAAGGAAATCTAGTATATTAACCAGCATCAGTACTAGAAAATTCTCACAAATTTTCAGCTCTTCTCATCTTGTAATAAACAATTTTAACGGGAATGTGCTCTTCACACTCTCTCTTGAGAAAACAAGAAGTGTGAATGGGAGAGTTTGGGAAAATCAGGATTTCAATCGATACACTCTGCTGGGTCTCTATACCAATTTTCAGTCTTTTTCGCCGCCAACTGCGATCTGTACAGCAAAAAGAGACATTTTACCCCTCCCTTTAAAAAGACATGACACTTACAATAAAAAGTTTTGAAATTCTCATATGTTGTTCAGCACGCTTAAGTAAGTGTGTATGCCAAATTTCAAGTTCCTCCGAGCCAAACTGGATGTTTCCAGCAGAAATGTGCATCGGATCTTTACCCATGAAAAAAACCATGACGCGCACATGGGAAAGGTTGGGAATTTCAGTGGGATGTTCAGGACACCTTAGTGAGCCTGTATGCAAAAATTCAGCTCCTCTCCAGTTTTATTGAGGTTCGATCGATTTTTCGTCTAAAATTCCTGGGCTATAAGTATTGAGGCCAAAATTTAGGTTGGGTAGAGTCGGGGTAGGCTTTAATCGACTTGTCATGGTCGAAATGTCTAGATTTGATACCTTGCAGGCCACTATACGACCAAATTCCAACTTTCGAAGTTTGGCTGCCATTTTGGAAAAAAGACCCAAATGGCCAAAATATCAGACGGATCGAGTCAGGGGTGGCTTAAATCAACTCGTTATGGTCAAAATGTTAGGAATTGATACTTTGCGCGCCACTGTGCGACCAATCGCAATTTTTCAAAATTTGGACGCCATTTTCGAAAAAGGGGCCTGTATCACGGATTCCGTCGAATTTTTTTCTGGGAACATCGGGCGAAATTTCTTCTTATGGTCTCTAGAAACTATGTGTCAAGTTTCATAACTCTACTCAAAAGTGCAGTATCCAAAGGATTTTCGTCGCGTACCGTCCCCACTATTAGAAAACAAAACAAATTGTCACTTCATTTTGTGCGCAGTTTATTTTGTAGAGCATCTTCCAGGGAGCTCGATAGGAAGTTCTTGAGACAAAGACTTCTCCGTCGGAAAGCACGCTCCTGTATCGCACGTTGGGTAAAGAACGACCTGGTAGCGGTAGCGGTGGCGATGTTGGCGGCAATGGGAATACTTCCATCGGCACAACGTCGTGAGTATCATGCACACACCATCACCATACGTGACGCCTGCGTATCCTCCTCCTCTCCCGTCGGGCTCTTCCAGAGAGCGCGTTGCGGCCCGACACACAAACCGCGCGCTCTTCCACACCACGCCGCCGTTCACTCCTCGCCTCCGACCTCCGCGCCCGCCCCGCCTGCCGCCGCCGCCGCTGCAGGCCCGGCCCGCCGACCGCAAAAACCGCCCCGTCTCACTCTGCCGCCTCCGCCGCCCGCTGGCGCCGTCCTTTTCCCGCATTTCCCCGTGCGCCTTCCCGCCCCCCCGCCCGCGTTCACGTTGTTGGCTTCTGTTTTAATCCGGCGCGCTGCCGGGCGTCCTCTTCTGCCGCACCAGCGTTCCGTCTCCGTCTGGCGCGACAACCAAAGGGTTATGTGGGCGCCGCAAGAGCGCTGCGGAGAGTCCCCTCGCTCGGACGTCCTCGTCTAGCCGCCCTCGCCGTGGGGCCTCCGGGGGCAGGACGTATGATGGCCCCCCAAGCGCCGTGTGCGTTTTCGGCAGTTAATCAACAACACACTGCCGCCGGTGGTGCTGCCGGGCGACTCTGGTCAAATTCGCGCGCGCGATAGTAGTTGTTACTATACGCAGTAGCGCACACTACGCGACCAAGTCCCATCCGGAACGGCCACCGCCCCCGTAGCGCGTCCCGAAGACCTCGCCACAACTCACGCGGTCGGTCGGACTCTGCTGAAACTCCTCTCCGAAGTTCCCGGGAGTCCGAAGCAACTCCCGCCGGCATCAGGACGCGTGCACCAGCACGGCTTGAGCATCAGCGTGTGTGAGGTCGTTTCATCCGACGTGCGACGTGTGTGGCAGCACCGCAGTTGTTAGACGCCCGCGTCGCGATCCAGACGTCGTCGTCCACGTCTAGCGCGGAAGTGCGACCCCTTCGGAACGCAAAAACCGGGAAAAAAGTGGTACGCGGGCGGTCCCCCCGCAAACATCACGCAACAATTTTTTTGTCCTCCCCCGGACCATCCGCCACTCTGCCGCTGCCGCCGCTACACACACACGCGCCGGCCGTGAGTGGCGATCCCACCCCCACCCCGGGCGCGCGAAAAAGTTTTCATTCAGAAAAAGTGTTGACATTACGTCATGCGTTGCCTGGCAACCGACGGATGCGTGTCACGTTTTTTGACCGCCGCCGGCCGCGGTGATAGATAACCAGGTATGCAATTTACTACTACCACCCACTACTACTACTACTACTACTACTACCACCACAGCCACCGCTGGCACTTCAAAGCGTGCCAAAGTGTCCTTCCGCACCACGGTTGTGACAAGGGGTGAGAAAACTTTGCGACTTTCCCAACTTTTACGTTTTTTTTTTGTCAATAATTCTTCTCATGAGGAATCCATCACCAGTTTTTTGCTAGTTCTTTTTGGGATTTTTCTTGGCTGAACCTCTGCTATCATCAATATATTCTTCTGAGGAAGCCCTAGAATAGATTAGGAGATCAGTGGTCATCAGCTTTTTATGAAGGAAAACTGCACCACCATCAAGCTTTGGTTTTTCTTATCATTACCGTCGGCCATACTGATAGATAACACATTGGGTTCCACCAAAAAAACTGCATTACTCTAACACACTGTGAGTGAGATTTTGCTTGATCAATTCTGGTTGACTGCCGACGCGACAGAAATCCACGTTTCTTCCGCCAAACAAAACAACTATTAATTTTTCCAAGATTTTACGAGTTTTCTGTTACCACATTATCTAGCATTGGCCAAAAAAATATTCAATGAATATTGTGTTAGCGTTGACACTAGCAACTTTTTGGTAAAACCCGTGGTAAAACTCGATATCATGAAGCGTATTGATACGATCAACTAAACTCCCATTACAATGGTTCTGCAGTGCAGTGCTAATAAAACGCATAAGAAAACTTTTCAATTTTCATTTTTCTCATTCTTCTTCATTATTGTTATCAGTGGTTTCTTCAGTTTGATTCAGTTCAGTTTAGTTCATTCATTTTTTGTGTCAGCATGAACCGTAAAAAATAAGTCAAAGAAGTATCTAATATAAGAAATAAAATAAATAGTTCAAAATCATCAACAACAAGATAAAGTTCATAAACTATGAAAGTCATAGGAGAAAAAAAAACAACGGATCAAGAACAATCCAACATCACAGTGTACACGTACATAAAATTCTCAAACAATAATAGTTGACAATCACCACGCACAGCGGCAACGAACTCTTGAAGAGTGTAGAACACAGTATTTTTTGATCCTATGAACCCTCTTACACAAATTTTGAATTCTTCCTCTGTTTGGCAAGTTTTTAGGTCACCGGAAAGCAAGTTGTACAAAAATACGCCCGTATGGAGCGGTGATCTCTCAAAAGAAGCGTGCCGATGCCCAGTGCCGTCTTTTGAACAAATGACTTTATGAATGTTTGTGGAAAGAAAAAACGTGAGTGAGGCGAGCAACACCGCCGCAGGTTATCATTCAACAAACTTTTTCTCATAGGAATTTCGCGCTTTTTCACAATTTCCGACAAAAAAAAACTGGTCTTCTCTTGATTAGTTTAGTGGGATGGAGCGTCGTGGACTCTTGGGAGGTGAGGGGAGGCGCACGATCAGCTCAGAAAGTGACATAATTGAATAAACGTCGTAAACGGAATATAAGAACAACATTTTTCACAAAAATAGTTTTTACTTTTGTGAATTTGAGAAGGCTTTGGGGGCCCCCAAAAAAGCAGGAGCCCTGGGCATAGGCCCTTCGGGCCCATGCCTAAATACGGCACTGCCGATGCTTATGTGGGCAAAAGGCGTCCAGACCTCTTGTGTAGTGCTCGTGAAAGTCTCTAATACCGATCAGGCTATAGCTCTTTTGCTAAAGAAAAATCTTGACACTTTGACGATGTAAACTGCTTGACAATTGAACTGCAACACCTTAAAAATTAGGTGAGTTTTCAAATTGAGATAGCTCAAAGAAAATTTGACGGATTCCAGAAATTCAGGCACGTGAGGAAAGATCATTTCTTTGACTATCGAGTGCTGGCATTGATAAGTTTGATTGCACAATTTGTCATATACAGGGTGCCAACAGAGGGCGTGCAGATATGGGCAATCTCTCACCTTGTACAACTTTCGAAAAAAAGTCCGAGATTTTTTCTATCACCTGTTTTTGTAGGTTGTATCATTATGCCAACACGGTTTTACAATTTTGACCCTGACTTTTTTCTCCAAAAATTGTGCTCAATTTTTTGAAATATGCACTTTCTGATTAAGAGGAAGAAATAGGAGCATTGTGTGTTCTCAAACGGCGTCCATGTTGAATTTGCTCACGAAGATTTTTATTTGAGCCTCCACATCCCCTAGAAACTACCCCTTTTGGGACACCGTCTCACAACAAGATAATATGCAATAATGCTTCATTTAAAAGGCCTAAGAAAAGTACTCATCAAAAATTGGATTGGAATAGGGATATACTACGATGACCCCATACGTACAGCTTCCTAAAAACCACCCCTTGACTTCAAGAAACAGGGACAGGGTTGGTATGATAAGACATGCAATACATGAAAATTCCAAAAAATGTCTTTTTCAACTGTTCTCAATACCTCATTTGTTGGAATTTTTTCAAAATCTGTCGCAATAGTTTGCCGCTACGATGATTTCATTCACATATCTACCCGAAACTACCCCTTCAACTCACTTCAAGGAGATGTGGAGGCTCAAATAAAGATCTTCGTAAGCAAATTCAATATGGGCGCCGTTTGGAAACAAACAATGTCTTTATTTGTTTTTCCTAATCAGAAAGTGCATATTTTAGAAAATTGAGCAAAATTTATTGAAAAAAGAAGTTAGGGTCAAAATTCCAAAATAGTTTCGGCATGATGATACAGCCTTTCAAAAACAGGTGATCGAAAAAATCTCGGACTTTTTTTCGAAAGTTGTACAAGGTGAAAGATTGCTTATATCTGCACGCTCTCCGTTGGCACCCTGTATATGACAAATTATGCAATAAAACTTATCATCAGTACCAGCACTCGATAGTCAAAGAAATGATCTCTCCTCACATGCCTGAATTTCTGGAATCCGTCAAATATTTTTCGAGCTATCTCAATTTGAAAACGCACCAAATTTTTAGGTGTTGCAGTTCAATTGTTAAGCAGTTTAGTATTGACAAAAAATTCAATAAACATTGTGTTAGCGTTAACACTGGCAACTTTTCTTTTGGTGAAACCCTAAGTGAAACTTGATATAGTAGGTTCACTTGTACTGTGACTCTAGTTGGCTATGCAAATTTTCCACTTCAGCATTGTAGGCTTGCCGCCTTTTTATCTGGTGTGAAACTGACTTCTCAGGAAGTGAAGTTATATTTCTTATCAAATTGATATTAAAATCTTGGAAAACTGACTTGGTCATACGTGGAGGTGTGACTAGGGGGACGCAGAGCTGTGTTACCGTCATGTAGACACCAAAACAGCACAATTTCCGACAGACCTGGTAAGCCAACTTTTATTGGTCATGCGGGAAGAAGTGTGGTTGACTTGGTATGGGTTAATCAGGAGACTCTGAAGATTGTTGATGATTTTAGAATTGACTGTTTCTCTCTGTCGTCTGATAATTTACCATGTGTAATGAAAGTAAACCTACGCGACAAGATTTGCAAACTTCCCAAAGAGATGGAACTGGAAAGAAATGTAATCAATTTGAAAGACACGAAAAAATGCTCATTCACAGGAATACTGTCAAATTCATGTGGAATAGACCTTGATTTTTCTCTCCATGCATCGGATGAGACGCCCCGAAAATCTGTCCCAAGCCATTTATGAGGTGTGTGAATTTTTGGATATGTTCCGTGGTGTTACTCATAGTTCTGGTAAAAAAAGAACAAACCATAAAGCCTGGTTAATGGTGAGTGCAGATCTCTTAAGAGACTGATGAGGGTGTCATTTAAGGTTTGTAAAAAGAATAATTTTGATAAAGATTCTTGCGACAGATATTGTACAGTTGAATCCGAGTATAAAAAAATGTTGACATACAAACGTAGAACTTACCAAGAAAAAATGATTGATGCTCTTCATAACATTGACTGCCCAATAAACTTCTGGAGTACGATCAAGAAATTTGAAGAAAAAAATGTAACGCCACTTATACCCATTAACACCTGGGAATTGTTTTACAACAATCTCTATAAACAAGCCAGCTTACCAAATCCACTCACACTATACGATGTTACTCACCCTTTTCTAGATAAAGCTAACGTATGATCCGAAAGTTTTGGGAATTTTTTTAAAAGCTAATAACTTTTTTTGGATAGTTTCAATTTTGAAACTTAATATTGCAAAAACTAGCATCATCTTTAACAATACCAAATTCATATTTAACATATTGAAGATACCCCACCATTTTTTATGGCTCTCAGTTTTCTTCTGCCATGTTCGATCCGAGGTTCGATCATTCTCTGGACAACAGCAGGATTAATTTCTCTGAGCTCCTGCCTCCCAATGTACCGCAAGCTCGACCAATATAAAATTTTTGGTAAGTATTGAGCAGGATTGTATACGACAAGGGATGGGAAGCTGCAAATGAAGACCAATTACGGCGTCGCATTTTTCAATATCATTAGAGAATTCCGCATTGGAGAAATTGATACAAAAAAATATGGAACATGACAGAAGAAAATTGAGATCCATCGAAGATAATGGTCCATTATCAATATGTTGAATATGAATTTGTTATTGTTATATATGATGTTAATTTTTGCAATATCAAGTTGAAAAATGAAGACTATTCAGAAAAAGTTATTAGCTTTGAACAATTTCCCAAAACTTTCGGACCATACGTTATTACTAAAATAGAAGATCTCAGAGCCTTGGAAGGCAGCAAAAATAGGAAATCAGTTGGTATAGATTCAATTTCAAATGAGTTTTATAAACACTTGAACTGTGCGTGGTTTCTATATTTGCAAAAATTCTTTTGCAAAATTTCAGATGAGTAACGATTTCCTTCTAGGTGGATGATAATACAAATGTGCCATCTGTTCAAAATAGGCGACCCAAAGGATCCTGACAATTACCGTAGTATTTCACTAATCAATCACATTACAAAAGTTTCCACGCGCATCCTAAATAACGGATTAATGACATATGCCGAAAGCGCTAACATTTTCCCGGAAAGTCAAGCAGGCTTTAGAAAACAGCGAGACTGCCTCGACAACATATTCACGCTAGCAGCCGCAATTCATAATAATATACGCTTACCTGGACGAAGGTTCTAGAAGAATTCTTTTGGAATAGATGGATGATTGGTGTAACATTCGGAAATTCTGTACTGGATCGAATGAATGATTGGCTGTAATAACATATCTAGACATGTTTGATTTTGCTTCAAAGTATCCTATCTTTTTTGATTTCAAAATTTTTGCGTTATGTTCTCGGACTCTTTGCTCAAAGTTTCTTTCCCGTACAGTTGCATGATCCACACGACAACTTGCAAACTCCAGATCTTTCGTTTACTGGAACAGGGTCTTTGGGACAGGAGAGCCATTTGCGTAAGGTGTTATTCGTTTTATATCCAATAATAAGTGAATCATTGCTCTCATTCATTCTCAATCTATATTATTATAAATATGAATATGAATACCATCATACGACACTATTAACATCCTGAAAGACAGCAATGATTCACTTATTATTGGCTATAAAACGAATAACACCTTACGCAAATGGCTCTCCTCTCCCAAAGACCCCGTTCCAGTAAACGAAAGATCTGGAGTTTACAAATTGTCGTGTGGATCATGCAACTGTACATACACTGGCGAAGCGGGAAGAGACTTTCAGCAAAGAGTCCGAGAATATAATGCAGAAATTTTGAAATAAAAAAAGATAGAATACTCTAAAGCAAAATCAACATGGCCAGACATGTTATTACAGCCAATCATTCATTCGATCCAGTACCGAAGTTCCGAATGTTACACCAATCATCCATTCCGAACGAATTCTCCTAATCCCTCCAAATTTGTCGTACCATTTTGAAAACCAAGAAGAATGCCTAAACGAAAAATTCCAAGACCTTGAAGGAAGAGAAACGTTTTATATAGGTATATTACTCCATGCAGCTTTTAGATACAGCTGAAACCACTAACCTCTTGTGAACCGTTGAGTCAAGCTTGTGAAGTTCTTCTCCGACACCATGATAGATATTCAACATAAACATAATATCGATTCACCACACATCACTCCCACACACATTTATTTATTAGTTGTAGCTGTAGCTTCTCTAATGGTTTAGCATAGGTTTTATTGCTCTTGTTCTGCGGCTTGATCAACAAAGTTTTTGCAGCGTAGGTACTCATGATTGTCACTTCGACATACAAAAAAAAATTAATTCGTCAAATCTGACAACCTTTTATGCTGCGACCATTTTGGATGTTATGTGAGACCTATTATCCGTTTCACCCTTATTTGCCACACAGCAAGCCATGATATTGTTTTGTTAGGTTTATCATACCGACGAAACTATCAGTTTATTGACAAATTTTGACAATGTCAGGTCAAATCAGTTTTCAAAATGCCAAATCATTTCCCATCAAACGAAAATACAAGTTTGCGGCATATTCAGCACGTTGAGCGCCTTTAGTCAAACATGGCCGAAAACATGCCGGTGAATGGGACGCTTTAGTTCTTCGGGTCAGTAAAAACTCACGGTTCTCTTACTCTCAGCTCAGGTTTGACTTGGAGTCAAGCAATTCATGTTTTAGTTCCAAATAATAATTCACCTGTGCTTTTTTCTCGCTTTCCTTGGGCCTAGACCCCCGGCCCAAGTTCTTCTCCACGGCGCGGCGTCATCACGGTATAAGTGTGGTGATATTAGTGAGAAGTTCGATTTCACAGCTTTGAAAAATCGATCTTCGGATCATCAATGTCGGAGCTACATAACCTTCACTGCGTGAAACCACATGTATGTCTCAAGGATACCAACGTAACTGGAATTTTTCATAGCTTGCTGAGTGGCAAATAAGGGTGAAACGGATAATACTGCCTGAAATTTACTGTTCTATTACATACTCTCATTTCACCTTGTAGACGACGACGTCTTGATAATGGCTTAGTGCCGAAACGCGCGTCGACAAAATGAATAATATCAGAACAAGTGTGGCAAGACTTCGAGAAAAATTCTTATCCTTTATGCATATTGATATGATCAACCAAATTTCTATTGTAATAGCTCTGAAAGAAACTATCTTCAAGTTTATTGGAGTGACTTGAATGGCTGAAAAATGACTTGACGGCCAAGCCAAATCCAAAACAATTTTTTTTTGATCGCGTGGTAAATGCAACTCACTAGAAACTGGTACCTAGGGAAAGCACCTTCTGCGACATGCAGTGCTCATAAAATGCTTGGAAAAACTTTTGAGTTTTCAATGTTCCCATTCTTCTTTCTCATTGATGTTCCAAGTGAATACCTCATCTCTGTCTGACTAATCCATTTTCTCATTTTTCTCGAGGTCTTTTTACATAATTACATCCAAATGAGCATTCTTCGAAGCTCTCGAATAAAAACAAGGATCATTTGCTTGAAGTTCTTGATAGCAAGAAGCTAATAGGTATTCCTCGCTTGACAATAACTAGCTAGTCGAGCAGCGACGTCTTTGATGCAACTGGGTAGTATAATTAAAAATAAGCATAAGCATTCGCTTGGATTTCATAGGCGTTGTCAGGGAAAGTTTGCTTAGCAACTCCTCAAGAATCTAAGCAAATGCTTATGCTTATTCTTTATCAATACTACCCAATGTTTGTGTTTGTCATCAAAGGCTCCAACAGTAGATAACGTACAACTATTTAACTTTCAAGTTTTCAG
This sequence comes from Anaspis maculata, assembly GCA_949128115.1. Lineage (NCBI taxonomy): Eukaryota > Metazoa > Arthropoda > Insecta > Coleoptera > Scraptiidae > Anaspis > Anaspis maculata. The sequence goes on along the minus strand of OX421966.1, from coordinate 65,985,891 downwards.
GTTAATTTGGTTTTTCATCTTGTGAGTTATTCTCATTTCGACTTCTTTCATCTGAAAAGTTCAAGATGGTAGTCTCTCTGTAAAAATGGGAACTGGTGGACACGTATTTTGCTCTGAGAGGGTTGTCACACTTTATGCTAAAGATAGCGTTCCAACTACACCTAATCTTTGGCGGGACGAGACGTTGGAAGGTTGAAGATCAAGCTCCATTATATCGATGAACTTGAGCAAATTATTTACCTGCCTGAAGCGGCCTATTTTTTTTTTCAAATAAAAATATCAAATTATTCCACGAGAAATCGAATACCATTTTCTCGTAATTCTTTGCAAGGTTTTTCTTCAATGAACCGATGCCATCCATAAAATTCTTCCGAGAAAGTTCTGGAATTAATAGGTACAAAGATCAGTTGACCACAGGTTTTTTATGGCAAAACGTGGTGGAATTTTGTTTAATCAATTATTCCTGTTGGCTTTGGTGAAAGAAATATAGGTTTCACTGAACAGAGCAGGGTAATGGTTTATTTTGTAAGGAATATACACATGTGTAGTGGTCAACCAACTAGTATTGGCCAGAACTGAATGTTTCCAGCAGTGGGTTAGCGTGAACACCAAGGTTGAACTGTCGCTACTTTTCAGTAAAACACGGCAATAACTAAACACGATATTATAAAATGTACTTACAAGATCCTAAACCAAATTTCCATTGAAAATGGGCTTTAGAAATAGAATATTCATTGATTTGAGTAACTTGGCATGATACATATTTTGACAGCAAACCCAAATTCAAATTGAGATTTTGTTGATCGGGTCGTAGAGATGCAACTTACGATTGTGACAAAGAAAAAAACACTAATAGAGAGTGAAACGGACTGTACCTACTTTGGCTTTGTGACATAATAGGTGCCTTCCTTTTACAACCTGAACTAAGTATTCTGACCTAAGTTGTTAGTGGTTTCTCACTTTCGCGCATGTGATTTCTCGCTCTTTCTCTCTCTAACTTAGATCAGATCAGTGAGTTTTGTGGTAAAAGGAAAGCACCTATTGACATCGGGTCAAAATTAGTGCACTATATCCCATACACTTTCTCATTTCAGTAGAATGACTTTTTGGAGCAAAAATAAAGTGACAAGCTGGGGGGCTACAGCTACGGCTGATGGCACCTGCAAAGTTCTGGAGCGAAACTTTCAGCGGCCAACGGCCGTGTTCTCCCAGCGCCCCAACTAGTCACTTTATTTTTGCTCCAAAAAGTCAATCTACTGAAAATAGAGAGTGTATGAGATATACGTATTAATCTATATCCTTCTTTTTTTCGCCGCATTGATACTTGAAACATGGCTACTAACTAAGGAAAAGCATCTTCCGCACATGCAGTGCTAATAAAACGCTTGACAAAACTCTTGATCTTCCACTTTTTTATTTCTTTTCCAAAAACTTCCATAGATTTCCTATAATTTTCTTATAATTTTCTCACGTCTCGTTACCTATTCAATTCTTTTATCTTGTTTTTTCTCGAAGCTTTCTCACATGAGAATTTCATCCAAATGAGCTTTTTTTCGGGGAAGTTCTCGAATAAACTCAAATAATCACTTGCTTGAAGTTTGTGAAGAGTGGAAACAAACATTCACTCAGTTGACAATAAGTCGCCATAACAACTACGTCTTTTGTACCACAGTCACAGTCAGTTGTTGCCAGTTGCCACTAACGGCCGCAGTGGTAGATAACGTGCAGCTAGTGAATTTGTAAGTTTTTTATTCCAATATAATTTTTTGCTCTCTGTACAACTTGATTTACGTCAACAAAGGAACTTTTCTCATTTGAAGAGAACGACAGGGTAGTCTGGCTGCACAAATAGAAGACAGAAGCTGTAGACACGTGTTTACCTGCAAAGAGCTTTCACGAGGGATGTGACAACATAGGTACATAGCGCTGGAAAATCGACAGATGACAACGATTACCATGACTTTCTCAGTTTTCTATAGGCTATTTTGAATATTGTCACAATCTTTTTGCTCGTTCTCTCCAGATAAAGGAAATTACTCTGCTGATGGCAAAAGAATCATCCTCATTTTTTCGCGAGAAACCAAGTGAGAAACTTTGGAAAATAAAGATCGGGGAGTATTATTATCATAGTTTTATACAAGGAAATCTTGTGTACCATTTCCAATACCGTACCACAAAATTTTTCGTCCAAGTATGAAGACAAATCATTCCTTTTGATTCCAACTACAATCATTTTCTTCCCGAATAATAGGATGCTTCTTCAGGAATCTATTGCCATACATATGCCTCGCGCTGGAGTGAGGTTTTTTCCGTATCTTTAAGACTCCATGTAGAGAGCACTGGAAATAGCAGCAGCTACAATATATCGCCATATTTTCTCAATATTCTCCTTTTTGTTTCTAATTGATATCCCGATTTTTAGTAGGAACAGATTTTTTTACCACAAATGCCATGGTTTCGTCGAGGGCGAGGTCGAGGGTTTCTTTTTCTTTTCAAAGTAAGGCATCTTTGAAAACTTGACCTCCTTCAACAACTTCTTTGTTGTAATGATTTTCGTAATATTATCCCAGATTGTCTCAAAATCGCCTTGACGTAAAGGTAAAACAGTAAAACGCTAAAAAAATAAAATCAACGGAAAAACCATCCAAGCTGATCGATTTTGAACCCACGCCCACGGCCTCCTGGAGGCTATAATGGTGGTTTCCAATAAGACACTTCCTCCACCACCTTTAAAGATGGTGGAGGAAGTGTAAGTTTTTCTCCATAAAAGGAGAAAACAAGTTTTGTTGTGGAGAAAAAACTATATTTTCTTTAAATATCTGGATTGCACTTTGAATCCAACAAAGGACGTTGAGGTGAATGGAGGTAGAGATGGCCAAAAATGGTGAATTTCTGCTATCGCCGGTGCTCTCCACAGGAAGTCTCAAAGATACGGGGGAAGACACCACATCAATGTCACACCCGGTATAGCCAAAACTGATATTTTTTTTCTAAGATTTGTTGTACATTCAGATTCCTAAAGAGTCTCCCTACAATCTGGTGAAGAACTGTTCAAATCGGATGAATCGTTCTGCAATAAAGTGCATGAGTTTCAACTTCGGCGAAAAATTTGGTGTTGAGCTAGTCTTAAGAATCTTTGGAATCTTGAATTTGAGGCAGGCCTAGGGACGAGAAATATGTTGATCTGGCATTGCTGACGCCTCAAAGGAGCCTATCAAAAAAGAAGTACCTAGTAACAATCATGCTATTTTTTCAAAGTAAAAAATATACAGTCAGGAAGCAAGTATAATGAAAACAGACTGAAATTGAGGGATGGGTACGTGAAATGGTAGATATGTCTGTGAAATTTTGGAGGAGGAAGGTTCGCCAGAATTGGAGGAACGTTCCTCCTCTGAATAAAAATGTTCATTCTCTGTTTGAGAAGATCACTGGACCGATTTAAGTATCTCACAAGTTTTTGGAAATTTTTGAACCAATTTTGGAACTAAGAGATTTTGCCGACGAACCGAAGCCACCAAAAGTTTCTATTTTTTGTTGCGAGATGTTCAGCTATTCAAAAACCCATTCAATAATAGGCGGGTAGTGAATACAAATAATTGCGCGGCTAACCTCGGGTTCCACCAAACTTTTATCAACGCGATAACTTTATCACTCTGATAGTAGCTAAGCAACTGGCCATCCTATTGGCTGGTGCATAGCAACTATCAGCGTGAAGAGTGATAGATTTAATCTGCTCCTAAAATTTTGGTGGAACCCAAGGTGAACGACATAAAAAAATTAGACGAACCCTGAAAATCTTGAGGCCGCGATGCCACTTGGGAGAATTGTTCTATGGAACATTGTCTTCATTTTTAGAAGTGGTGCCACGATGATGGTCGGTGCAGACGTTGTATACAAGGTGATCAAAAATGGAAAAATTCAAACTCAGGAACCAAAAGAGCTGGAGCCATCAATGTCATGAAAGTCATCAAGTAGATGCACCATTCGATGTTCACCAAGATAAAACAGACCGCGTCTGAATATCTTCAGCCGTTTCAGAAATATCCTGAAAGTAGTGGTCGGTTTCATGAAAATTGCAGATTTCAATAAATTTCACATTTTCGGAGGTATTCGGATGAAATTTGATATTTCCGTCAAGATTGACGTCAGAAATGCAATGCGATGTGGTGCCACCGTCTCCGCCTACTATTTTAGAAAATAAGACAAGCAATTGTAATTTTTTTCATGACCGCCATTTTGAACTCACCCGGTGTTCAATAAGTGGGAAATCGATTGGTACTTTTAGTAAAATTGGTCATATGCAATACTTAATTCAAAGGCAAACATAACCATTCCCAGCAAGCCACTTCCATTTTATTGGCCGTAAGGTGATGTTGAACCCATTTTCACGAATTTCACAGCATCGGCCCTCACCATGGCCAAAATGACTATTGAAAATATAAAAGAGTTTTTAAAAGAATTCAACCTCATTTTCGATGTGAATTACAAACCCAGTTTGGATTATCTTGAGTCCTGTCTGAAATATCATGGAAAAAATAGCTCCTCGTAAAACTCGTAAAAACGGGTTCAACATCACCTAACGGGTAATAAAAACAAAGTGGCTTGCTAGGAATGATTATGTTAGCCTTTGGATTACTGCATATGACCAATTTCACTAGTACCCACCCATCGATTCTCTACTTATTGAATACTGGGTGAGTTCAAAATGGCGGTCATGAAAAAAATTACAATTGCTTGTCTTATTTTTGAAAATAGTAGGCGGAGACGGTAGCACCACATCGCATTGCATTTCTGACGTGAATCTTGGCGTAAGTATCAAATTTCATTTGAATATCTTGAAAACTCACAGATTTTGTGAAAAATTTCATTTTTATGAAACCGACCGCTACCTTCCAGGATATCTCTGAAATAGGCCAGTAGCAGTAATATTCGAGGTTGCAAAAGGTTCCATAGAAAATGTTTATCTTGATATCAGCTTACTAGGAAGTATTAATGAAGAATCAAAATTTGTGACCTTGTGTGACCTCCGGAACTATAGTAAAAAAATGAAGAAGTTGAAAATTTGTGAAAATCGTCCGTTTTTCTTGAATAACTTGTAAACGGTGACTCCACGAACAAAATGTCTGATAGTCATTCAAGAGCATCAAATTTTGAACAAAATGATGCCAAAACCATTGCTGTGCAATAAACGGTTACCGAAATACAGCTTTCGGAAGTCTACCTTTGAAATCGATCGAAGCTGTCGGATGAATTCTGCCTGTCAAACTGCAGGTTCTCACTCAAGAGGCTATACTGTCATTGTCCGTGAACGGATGTGGTTGCCATAAACATTTCTTGAAAGACAATTGAGTGAGATTCGATATGCTTTGACTGCAGTGTCGTCACAATCTGTATCTTGGATGTGATCAGCAGTCAAAGTCGGTACTGGATCAACCGCGGGACCTTCGAAAGGCGCACATTTGATCGCATATATCTTGAAAACTACAAAAAAAGGAAATTTTTTGTAAGCGAGGTTCTGTTAAGCACACTTTGTTCTACATGTTCCGTGAACAGCGTTTACCTGCAAAAAAAGCAGACCTTATGAAAGGAACGGAAAAAGTGCGCTTTTTAAAGGTCCCGCGGTTGATCCACTACCAAATTTGACGGCTGATAACATCCAAGATACAGACTTTAACGGATGTACATTGAAACCATATTAAAGCCGGTTTGATTGCCTTTCAAGAAATGTTTGGGGCAAGCATATCCGTTCACGGACAACAACAGTATAGCCTCTTGAGTGAGAAGCTGCAGTTTGACAGCCAGAATTTAGCTGACAGCTCTGAGCGATACTCAGGGTAGACTTCCAAGAACTGTATTTAGATAACCGTTTATTACACAGCAATGACGATGGCATTTTTTTGTTCAAATTTTCACGATCTTTGATTTGACTGCCGGACATCTTGTTCGTAGAATCACCGTTTACGAGTTATTCAAGAAAAACGGACGATTTTCACAAACTTTCAACCTCCTAATTTTTTTTACCACGGTTCCGGAGGTCACACAAGTTCACAAATTTGAAATTCTTCATTAGGACTCCCCAGTGAACCAATATCGAAAGAAAAATTTTTTATGGGACCTTTTGCAAGCATAAGTCGCTTTCTCGCTTCCTGCTACTGGCCTAAAACGACTCAAGATATTCAGGCGCGGTTTGTTTCATCTTGATAAGCATCAAATTGTAAATTTACTTAGTGATTTTCATGGCTCCAACTCTTTTGGTTCCTGAGTTTGAACTTTTTCATTTTTGATCACCTGTATACAGCGTCTGCACTGACCACCATCGTGGCACCATTTCTTAAAATCAAGACAAAATTCCATGGGAAAACTCTGCCAAGTGGCATAGCGGCATACCTCAAAATTTGCAGGGTAGAATGAGTGGCTTTCCAGAAAGGATGAAACACGTGCTGCATGCATGAGAGGTTGCCTGACATTCGGGCACTGTCGAGGGCACTGTAATGAATTCTTGCTTGTTAAGTATACGAGCACGAACGAGTGAAATTTGGATAGAATCGGGATCATTAGCATCACAAATTGTGTGACAGTGTGCAGTGGTATTTTTCACCTGGTGAACCAGCTAGTGTTGCCGTCTAGAGTTAGACTTTCTAGACTCTTGTCTTGAAAAGGCGTCAAGACTTAGACAAGACCTCTAGAAACTCTTGTCTTGAAATTTCTAGACAAGACAAGAGTAGGGCTGTCAAGATCAAGAGTCTTGTTTAGACTCTTGAACAGGAAAAATTTAAAAAAAATCTGATACATTCCTCTCCGCTGATGGTTTTTATTTTCTACTTGATGTGTGATTAGATTGGAGATTTCTTACAGAGTTTATTGACAACATAAAATAACATAAATAAGGGTAAACGGTATGACAAAATGCTATTCAAAACTATATTTATTTGAAATGAAAATGAATGCAAAGGGTTCTCATGCTATTTTTCTTTTATTTGTTGGAATCAAAGTACCAAGATCACTACAGACGATATAAAATATCTCGTCTCAAAAGTCCCGACTTTTTTCAGGAAAAAATCTGGGAATTTGGGAGTTCAAATTGGGAGAATAATGAAGCAATAAACCTGTTTTGCGCTTGCGCACTAGGCAGACCATCATGTCATTATGCATCGACCGTTGTTGCTATGCTGTGTCTGATAGGGAGTCTACAGTCCATGAATATTTTGAAGATTAGGAAAAACAAAACAACACATAGAAGCATCTTTCTGTATATTGTGAATTTTATATGTGTATCATAAGACAATGTAATTTCTGGTTTGTGGTGGCAGTTCACTATGAATTTATCAATTTTGCATCAGAGAACGGGAAAGCGTTGCCAGAGAGATGCCATGTCGAATTATAATAATGTCTTGTGATTATACATATGTATATTCACATGACATCTCCTCCAGACTCTGTATGTCTCTACTGTTTTTTCCGGTTCTCATGCGAAAGTTTCGTCCGAGTGTTTTTTTTCAAGGACTGTCCAACATCTCCATTTCTACTTTTCCAAAAAATATCTGCGTCTTCTCAGATCGCAACTTCTAAGAAATTAGGTAGCTCGATGAAGCTTTTGGTCAATAGCTGCGGAACAAAGTGTTTCTTGCCAATAAAAGGAGAATCATTCAGACAACATGCTGCAGTCAGATATTCTTTCAATGTATCAAGGCAAAATACCGATCAGGCTGGTGTTCTTCCTACAACTTGAGTGAAGTTAGTCTTTTTGCCGCGTCAGGTTGACACAAGCGGGAACCTGGCACAGGTCTGCAAATAATCGGTATATTTTCGACAAAAATATTGGACCACGTCTGCACCACGACATCTGGGAACTCTGGGTCCCGCTTGAACCCAATTATTTACATTTCTTTGTCCAGCAGCAATGTTTCGAACACCAAACAGCAAAATAATATTGGAGTTGATTGTTTAACTTTTTCTTGACTGTGACTCTTTCGTTGACTGTTTCTTGACGTTCATGACAACCTGGTATTGTTCTTGGCTTGTTTATTTATTCGATTCGAGCCGATGGACTGCGGTGAGTTGAATTTCTCTATCCTTTTCCGCTGCCAGATTTTTTGAGTACTTTTTTAAATGAACAGTAGTTGACTATATTTATTCAGGCATCAACCTACGGCTATATAAAATCGTATCTTGTGATTTTATATAAGACCCCATTGCAGAAACACGTGTACTAACAGGTCGGGGGTGGCAGTGGCAATCTTTTCTTTCAGCATTCACACCAATAATAAATTTCAGTGCCAATAAAAGTATATCTTTGTTCTGAAATTTGAACTTGTATATACCGTAGAATATTTTATTAAAACGCAGTCTCTATTCGAAGGGTGCTCCTTGCTCCTCACAGTTTCTCTGTTTTTTTCGTATTTTTCACGTATTTTTCTTGGAAGAAAGGGTTTTTTAGTAATTTAATTTCAAGAGTCTATCTAGACTCTTGAAAAATTTTCATCAAGAGTTAGACTCTTTTCTTGAAATTTTGAAATAATCTTGATATTTCAAAACAAGACAAGAGTAGGGCAACTCTTGTCTTGTCTTGTCTAGACGGCAACACTAGAACCAGCTAAAGAGTCACTGAGTGAAAGCGAACAAGTTTTCTCACCCTCTCAAAAGAATAACTTAACAGTGTTTGTTCAACTTTGAAATTCTGTTGCAGTGCTCCACACAACTAGTCAACAGAACCACAAAGACCATATCAACCCCCCTTTCGCGCCCACAAAAAGACTGTGTCAGATACACCACTCCTTAGTCGTTAAATGTGATCTCTACGGAGCTGCATGGCAATTAGATGAAATCGTCCATTGATGTTCGGTGAGTGGAACCCGTCCACCGCGATGCACCTCACAGCCAACAACACGCAGACGGCGACGGGCACGGCCTCGTCGCCCGAAGGCACCAACATCATCCAGGACACGTACACGAAGATGACCTCCGACATCCTGGCGGAGAGGACGCTCAACGACTTTCTGTCGGAGCACCCGGGCGAGCTGATACGCACCGGGAGTCCGCTGTTCGTGTGCACCGTGCTGCCGCCGCACTGGCGTTCCAACAAGACGCTGCCGGTGGCCTTCAAGGTGGTGGCCCTGGGGGACGTGGGCGACGGCACCATGGTCACCGTCAAGGCCGGCAACGACGAAAACTACTGCGCCGAGCTGCGCAACTCGACGGCCGTGATGAAGAACCAGGTGGCCAAGTTCAACGATCTGAGGTTCGTCGGCCGCAGCGGCAGAGGTGAGTTTTTTTTCTTAGAGCTCTTCCTATGCCCAGCAATGTTTTCTTCCAGTGCAATTGAATTAGGGTCGGGAAAATTTTAAAATGACTGCAATCAAAATTTCACCTCTCAACAGTTTTCACTCTATTAACCTCGGGTTCCACCAAAATTAAGAGCAGATTGAATCTATCACGCTGATAGTTGCTTTGCACCAGCCGATAGAATGGCCAGTTGCTTAGTTACTATAAGAGTGATAAAGTTATCACGCTGATAAAAGTTTGGTGGAACCCGGGGTAAGTGAAAGAAACCAACTTTTATACAAAGTCTCACCTCCCACACTAGTCAATAACGCCCTGCAATGCCTTATTAGTATGTTGGAAAGTGAATTGTCGGAATTTTTCTGTGGGATTTTGCCCCAGGCTCGCGGCAATGCTGCAAAAGCTGTCGATACGGAATTTTACCATCGTCCAGCAAAGCCCTTTTTGAAGCATATCCCATGCGTGCTCAATGAGATTCATGTCAGGGCTCTGCAGCTGCCATGGTAGAACAGCAAGCTCATGCTCTTGCAGAAACTCCCGAACAATTTGTGCAATATGTGGTCGCGCGTTATCTTGTTCTAAGATAAAATTTTCTTTAGAGGCAGCTGCTTCTAGAGGACATTTACTCACGCCACCCATAAAGAAATGACTGGGCAATAACGCTCTACTTCGAGATGAAGTTGACCCGGCAAGGAAAAACTTCTGGTACTTAAACAGCAATCTTTAGATATCGCGGAGATTTGAACGGCAGACGAAAAGAAAACCCGACGTGGCACCTCCTCGAGAAAAGCTCTTTATTGCAACTTTCCCGTTCGCTCGCCTTATTCAAAAGGGGGCAGGAAAGACAAGATCCTGGAGCGCATGGCTTTTGAGCGTGCCGGCTCCTCTTCTCTGCTCTCTTTGCTCTCTTCCAACTTTATACATGTTTACGTTCGCGGGGCATTCCTTTTCGTATACCTGATGCCTTTCAGCCCGCTAAAAATTCCCCGGATGACGGAGCTCGCTCCCCCTCGCGCGCGGAAAACCGACTTGTCGCGGAAAAGTGTCAACAGATTATGAAAGTTAATCCGCCGTAAAATAAGCTGTTTGTCTGACGGGTTAACGATGTTGTATAACCCTTTTCATTTCTCGTCGTTTCCCCGAATTAAACCGGCTCTGACAGCTCGACTGCTGAATGTCGAGGCCATCAGCAGAGGGATATCATTCCGGTATATTATATGGCAATGTGTATGGTGAAAGGGAGCGGGCAAAGGGCGAAGGGGGAGGAGAATTCATTTTCTAAAACAAACTTTCGGGTCGCGGGATTACGCCGCGTCGTTATTTTGTGTGATGATGGAAAAACCGGGCGCTTTTTCCATCACATCACGACCGAAAGCGCGCGAATGGATGGACGATGATGATACCGCACATATCCGTTGCGGCGGCAGGTCAGGTCAGCCCCCAAATGATTTAGTCATGTGTGGCAGTGGCAGGGCATCAGAGGATCGGAGATGAAAAAGTAAAATAAAACCCAGTTTCGTAGATTTGTTGGACAGTTTCATTTTTTTGAGCTCACCAATTATTTAACCCACACATACGTCATACGTATAGGTGCAAGAGGTAGCCCTTGCATTTTTCGACCACTTTCAGACGGAGAGAAATGATTTGACATGCGCTAAATATGTAGAAAAATGAGGCATTTCCATTGACGTCACAGCAGTGTTGCCAACTATCCAGATTTGCCCGCCAAATCTGAACCAAATAATGTTCGGGGACAACCGAACTACAGGGCGCTCATGGAGTTCCAGTATCTGCATTTTTTTCTCGGCTACCTTTTTGAGTTTGAGTTTGAAACTTTTGTATCAAGTTCAAAGCAATGTCCTTAAAGTGTGTTTTTTGTGAACCTGCACAGGGTAGTGGTGAAAATTCATATTTTCCGACTAAATTGGGCCTGGACTTTGCCACCAAACTTCACCTGAATGTTGAGAGTTTACATTCCTGGCATTGCTGGAGTGATATGATTTGTGAGGGACTAGGTATGTACCTCTTCGGTTCGTGCTTCCCAATCACCCAAATACTTGAGGCCCAGCTTTTACTGCTGGATTAGAGAAGCAAACAATACTTTTAGTTTATATTTTATATTTCAGAAGTGCAGGAATGTCTTTCACTTTGGTTGTAGAATATGGACAGAGGCAAAACATGGAAGTTGAACTCGAACAGCTGTTCGGCCACCGAAGATGTCTTCGGTCACCGGAGCCCTCCTTGACAGAAATTTTACACCTGATTTAACGATGTTGAATTTTCAATTACAACTTGATTGTGTCAAGATACATTTCTTGAAAATACGAATATTCATTGTTCTATTGAGGATTCAAGGTTCCAAATTGTGGTCGACGTAGCAATTCCTCAGTCCGTAGATTCTCTCATTTTTAGATTGCCGAAGGCCACAATTTTTGACACAGGTACTTCCTGAAACTAGAGAGGCTTAGCAACAGATAATTTTGTGCAAACATCATAACATTCATAACTGTATTACAGCAATTTAGTTTCCCATCCTAATCGTTATCGGTACAACCTCCGTATATTTTTTCAAGTGTATTCCTTCCTTCCTCTTTTCCATTTCTTGGCGCTTTGGGATACTTTCTGTGATACTTCGTACTTCCACGAGCCCAGCGTTTCGAGAAAACCATGAATTTCTCATTTTTTCCTCAAAAAAAAAAGATTCCTCTCTCAAAAAAACTACTTCAACCCAACTTTTACGTCCATTGAGCCCTCTACATCTCTAGCCATGCTTTCTCCATTACTGTCACAAGCCTAGATGTTTGAATTGACAATGATTTCCATTTTCTACTTTACTGTAGTTGTAATATTCACTCTAATATAAGCAAATGCGAACCAGATGGGATCGGCTCCAAGTATCTTCTGATAACCAAATCGTACACCTTACTTGACAATCTTGAATTTTCAGTTGGCTTCATCGCGTCAAGACACATTGCTTAATGAATCCTGAAATTCATGTATATCCTGAAATTTAAAGTATCTTTTTATAAAACTGCGTAAATTCGGGAATACTTAGCCTGTTTAGGTCACTTTTAAACAGTTTTTCTCTATATTTGAGAAGGATTTCACTAAGGCGAGAGCCCACAGTAGTCACAGTACCAATATTTTTCAAACGGCATAACTCAAAAAACCTCAACTCAGCAAAAATGTTTTTGATTTGCGTAAACCAGTTGAACTCGGCTCTGTTACCCGGAAATGATTCGTCTAGTTTGATTAATCGTAGGAGGCACTTTTTCGTGTAACAAGATTGCGGCAGGACAAAAACTTCTTGTGAATATTTGAGAGAATGTTTTGATACCAAGTAAGATAACTTGACATTTCCTGTTTCTAGACAGAATAAATGATTTGGAGTATTTTTTGGCAATAACAAAAGGCGTTTGTAAAAGCTCAACTGAATTTTCTTCAAAATGTCGGGATAACGCAACCCCCTCGGCAACCCCCAAACCGGAATGCAGTGTATAACATAATTTATGATGATTGAGTTGTACAGAATCAAGGGTGATTCCCAAGAGTCCATCTTTGACTTAGACATTAAGCTCATTACCGCTGCGATGGTAATGTTAGACCTCTGGACATTTTTTGTTGTATGTCGTAGGAAAAAAGAGGATGATGTGAACAATACACCCAAGTAGCAATAATTATTTACCACCTCAAGAGTTTTGTCCCCCCCCCCCCCGGACTTTCCTCTTCTGAAACACATGATCTTAATTTTCATTACATTTAACCTCAGCTTGTTTTCATCGTAATACTTTGACAAGATACCCAGCTTTCTATTCAAATCATTCCTGGAATTCCCGCGTATGACCAAATCATCGGCAAAAAACAGCAGCAGTAAGTCATCAACCCCATTCATATCAATGCCGACAGCTCCCCTTGATCTGAAGTATTGCTCAATTTCGGCTAGGAACAATAAAAACAACAGTGGACTTGGGGATTCGCCCTGCAGTACCCCCTCTGTGACATTGAATTCTTGTGTGTGTAGGTACTTGCCGATTTTACCCGGACAGATGACGCATCATACAAGTTTTTGACTAATCTGATAATCTTTGAACTAATCCCGAGGGAAAACAGTCTCTTCCAGAGGATGGAATGGTTTATTGAATAAATGCCGCATGAACTCTACGTTTTTTCAGTCGGATATCTATTTGAATAGCTGAGGTAAGTGTAAAAACGTTGTCAATGCAACCGCGACCCTTACGGAACCGCACTGAGACTCCGGAATAATTTTACCCTCCTCAGATCACGAAGTCAAACGTTCAAGCAAGATTTGTCTAAAAACTTTCAACAAACAATTCACAAGCGCAGTCCCCCTGTAATTTTTGGGGTCATCAGGTGAGCCCTTCTTGAAGAGCATAGCCAATACAGCCTTAGGCCATCCAGATGGGCATATTCCAGATTCAAAAACCCTATTGAATAAGCTTGTGATATATAGTAGTAATAGTACAGGGCATATAGGTTTTGACCTAGAAATTGATAATCACTGAACGATTTTTGGCAGATATATTCATAGATATGCCCTTAACAACGTACTAAAAGTCACAAGCCGTCACAGATGGGATTCACCTGGGAGACTGGAAAAACTCCAGTATACCTGGGATTTCGCTGGAACTCACATGAATAGAGAACGGAAAGTCGAAAAGACTTGATTTTTCCCGTGAATTGTTCCTGATGGAGTCGTCTATCATAATAGATTGCGGTACGATTCTATAAATTATGAATTTGGTGTGAAAAACTGCGATTAACGTTATTTTTTTCAAACGCTGCCTGGAACTAAGCAAAACGTCCTGGGAGTGTCTGTAATCTTCCGCGATAACTGCCGGACCATCAACCGTACCTAACGTTATAGTCTGTAAGCCAATTCTCGCGGTATTGCTCACCCTTTCTATTGGCGTCCTCTGCGCAACGCCCCTTTATTTTTGTTAACACGCCATGTCAAGTTGAACTGTAAATATTCTTGAACCTTTTCTTCCCGATCATAAACCTGATTTTTGTAGTTTATTCTGTATTTTTGATTCTCCCAGTCCCAACCATCTCCACCTCGGAATCAATCACTTTCAATTACGATTTCAATCATACACCGAAATATTTTAAAGGATCATCAACTCCCAGCGCCTGTCAAGAGCGACAGACGTCAAGCCTTTCAACAGTTTGGTGATGACTCTAGTCTACCATATTCGAATCTCCGGCACGTAAAACGTTGTGTATGACTCATCTACAAACGGTTTCTTGGGTGCTCGCATCTATAGACTCTGGCATCTGTCTTGAATTACAAACTTCACTCGAGCTCACAAAGGTACAGTTCCTGTACTGATAATACGAATCATTATTCCGAGGAACGTAGAACGCATCTCAAGATTCGTGAAATAGGATTCACGAGGGTCATTAGGTGAAGCTCCTGTGAATTGCTGTTTGAAATTTTCAAGATCTACAGAGCAACAAATCCAAGATTTGTGGGGCGTGATTTTGAAGGAACTTGGTGGTAGTTGAGTTCTTGCAGGTGAAGCGATTCCTCCAAGTATATTCAGCGATATTTCTCAAGATCCCCGAAGGTCATTGAAGGAAATTCTCCAGGGTCCTGGAACTATATATTCTCGAAGGTCGTAGAACGATACTTGTGAAAATTATAAAACGATTTTGGAGCTACTTGTTGCGACATCCCAAGATCCGTAGAGGAAGATCTCTGAGAGTCGTTGAGCGATTTTTTTGAGACTTGCAGTACGAGAAACAGAAGATCTGAGACAAATTTTAGAGCGTAGACAAAGTCTGCAAAGTTTATAGTGCGCGATTCTCACGAATTGCAAGCTATATCATCTAAGAGCTTAAGATCGGCGATTTTCTCGGGGATCGCAGGCGATATTCGCTAAAATTGAGGCGGAACGGCAATATTTCTGGGGATATTTCGAAAGATAATTCCGAAGTCTAAAAATGTATGGTGACATCTCCAATATTTGTGGAGCAGTGGTACAGCTGTGATGGCCATCTCATATATCCCAGTTCCATAATCACACCCAAAGATCTCGAATCAATATTTTGATCAACGAAGAGCGTAGAAAGGAATAGAATCCACTGTTGCCAGCAGCTTTCAGCAATGATCTTGTCTCAAATTTTTTCGGATGAGGCATAATTAGTCATTTTTCTGATACAATGGATCTCTAAATGAATTCAGTGGGGTGCGAGGACAAACTTTCCCCAACTTTCCCATTAATAACTGTAGATCAAAGATCCTGAACTTGTAATGCGAATGTTTCAGTACTAATTGTGGAGCAACAGCTCCAAGAGTGAGTAGCCATGTTACCTAGAAACTTGTAAAGGAACATTCTTGGACAAGAGCGAAATCTCAGAACAGTAGTTTAAGGATCGTAGAGCTATGTTCTTGAAGGTGTTAGAGTCGACGTGAAGTGATATATTTTGGGAAGTTGTAGACATAGGGCGCATTGTGATATGTCGAAGTTTTGTACAGCAAAATTTTTGCTAGTATCATGCTTGTATCCATCAATATCCAAGATCGTTAGAATAATTTTTCTGGAGTTGCTAAATTATCATTTCTGAGGATCACAAAAGGATTTTTCGGGCTTTCAAGGGGACTTCGTCTACGATCACAGTTCAATATTCTTTCAGACCATCGAACGATATTTTCAACTTATCATGTAGAGTCGTGCAGTAAAAATCTTGGTGAGCTCTAGAGTGAAATTTCAAGGGATCATGGAGCGATATATTCAAAATTTGTAGAAGGAAGTGTCTAGGATGCTGCAGAAAATTATTTTGGACGATCATAGGTAGGTCTCTACGATGCTTGTAGCTACAGAGACTTCAGTTGTACAGTCATATTCAAGATCATTGCAGCGAGATTTCCGAGTTTGTGGAGCCACATCTCCAGGGATACTAAACCGATACTTCCGAAGATCAGACAGCGATACATCTGGGGTTTGTAGACCCAAATAGTTAACTAGTGAACAGATTCTACTCATGAGAATTGTCTAGAAAAGTGTATCTTTAGGAGTGGGCAATGGAAATGGAGCAAGATATAGAACAGAGTAAAATGATAGGAAATCATAAAGCAGCCTGAGGTCCTTGGTGGTGAAGTTGGAAAACGGGATAACAGAACTCAGAAGTAAAACGGACCTCGTAATAAGTAGATTCAAGCTCTTGATTTGGATGCCGTAATCTGTGGAAATAGCAATGATGATGCAACAGCCCTCTCAAGCCGATGCACAAATGCCCCGCTCCCTAAAGTGCAATAACTCCAAGTCAGGGTCGGCTTCTAAGATAGAGGTGACTGAAAGACAAGTTCTCACGTCAAGCTAGTACTGCTGGCGGATCCTCCGCAGCAAAAGGAACGAACATCCCGCCGCCTTGCTGGCGCTGTACACTCGCTAAATCCTAGATTAGCAGATGATTATTTCAGGCCATCCAGATTTGCAGAATAGCGTCTCTTGTTAATTACCTCTCCCGGAGATTGTGAATAGTCTCCTCTCCGCCGGGAGATATCTCATCGGCGGCATTGGAAGCGGCACCTCTCTGATATACTTTCTCAATGATTAATGAGCCAAGGGACGGATATCCTTGAAGCGTATTATGGTGGCGGCGGAAGAGAGGTCGGTGTATCGACTAATCCGATCACTTTGGTGCATTAAAATCACGCGGCGCGATATATACCAAAACGCGATGTACCAGTAAAGGGGCAACACAGAACACAAAATGAAAACCCTCGCGCCAGCAGCAATGGCACGGACGGTTGTGTATGGAAAAAAGTGGAACGAGAGAGTGGAAAAAGACGAAAAATCGATGTGTTTAAAGCCGGCCGTATGCGGCGGTGTGTTTGAGGTATCACACAAACCCTAATGGCCGGGTTAAACACATCAAGTAGTGTGCATTTTTCACCAAAAGCTCACCTACATACATACGGCTTGCCATGGTCGCCTAGCGCGGCAAACCCGAAAGCTCTCGCTCGCCACTTGTTTATTGCAAAGCTCCCCTTTGGACCGCATCCGCATTATACAAACATTTCTTTTGCGTACGGTACGATTTCAATTCTCGTAATTTCCTACTTCTACTCATCGTTGAGCATCTACCTGAATATGTCAGTTTAATAAAATATCATTTTATGCGAATGCTGAAACGAGCCAACTAAAAGAATGATTGTCAAGTGATTGCGTGTCAGAGGGGCAAATGGAAATGAAAACGATTAAGGGACCCTGCACCACACGAGTGATCTTGAAACTTTGAAAAACAGGCAATGGGCAATGTCACGCTTCTGGGCCTACAAAATGGACAGGAAGGAAAGGGGTAATAAATTTAATTAATGGAATGAAACACTGGGGACGGCGATGCTCAAATGACTTGTACGTACGTGTGTTTCGTATATGAGAATGTGTGTGGCCTCCGCCCCTCGCACGATCCGCTGCACGGCTGTTAGTCCGGACGTTAAAGTGTGTCCCTGCACTTCATCAGCAAGACTGCCATTTTGCTTTATTCTAAGGCTGTCTCTCTCTCTACGCTCCTCAAAGATATCGCTCTACAAACCTCGGATGTATTGCTTCATTGTTTTCGTATACTTATTTGCTCTTCAAAAGTGACAGGGCTGGGGCTATCCGATGAGCCCGATACTATTTTTGTTGTACATAGCAGGACTGGAAGAAGCTATCAGAAAGGGTCAGGACGGCGGAATCTTAGTATGAAAAAAAAAGATTCGGCATTGGTAGGCGATGGAGCTCTCCTGGTCATCAACGAAAAAACTGAAGATGATGATAGAACGATTCGACCTAGTCCAACGAGAAATGATACCAAGTGTGGACCAATCGAGAGTGATTATTTTCAAGAAAGGAAAAAGAAATAAGGAGAAGGAAGAACGGAAACGAGTCGACAGTAACATATAGAGGTAGTGAGATACGTATCTGTAGCAGATGTTCCACAGAAAAACAAGAGAACAGAGGCTGAAGTTTAATCAGACGGAGGAATGTCAAGGAGCTTTTAAAAAATCAGAAACGTTCTAGCTTCAGATTCTTGTCTTGTACACTTCAATCCTGATTTACAAATTGTGCTGACGACAGATGCGTCAGCGGAGGGCATTTCAGAGGGCCTAAGTCATCAAGGGAGAAGAATGATAGATGCGTATCTGGGACACTTATGCCAGCTGAAAAAAATCCCTCTACGATTTATCGTGAAGCATTGGCGTCACCAAGTTCCATCAATATTTTCACGGGCACAGATTGACTCTAAAAACCGACCACAAGCCTCTGATTGCGTTATTTGGTAAACACAGAGGAACACTGGTCAATGTACGCAAACAGACTTCAAAGATGGGCAGCATACCTGTCCAGCTTAAATTATGTTATTAGGCACGTCAAAGGAAAAAATAATCAATTAGCTGATTGCTTATCACGAATGCCTAGATAAATAACAACGGTTTCAAAGTAGTACAGCGGAAAGGGCAACTACATGAATTTAGCTATAGCACTGGAAGAATGGCCTGTGAAGAATAAAAAATGTAAATAAATTCATGTGGATAATTCAGGTCCAATTAAACAAAAAGTGTTATTCGATTTTGACCAACTCGTTCACCAAGTGGCCTGAAGTGTGCGAGGTGGAGACGTTGACCGCACAGAAGTGTAAACCAAACTTGGAGAGATCGCTACTCAAGAGTAGGCATTCCAAAGACTCTACTAGTAAGCAGCAACGGACGGCAGCTCATGGCGAAGTCAATGGAAATATTCTTCAGAAGAAACGGAACAAAACATATAACATCACCGCCTTACAATCCACAAAGTAATGGAGTCGCAGAAAACGCTGTGGAAACCTTGAAGACGAAAATGAATTCGGCAGTGTCATATCCAAGAAATAAGTCAACAAACCTTGAGAAGATAATCTCCGGATTTTTAATATCCTACAAAAATACACCGCATGCAACCACAAGAAAATCACCAGCGCAGTTGATGCTTGGAAAAAATCTAAGAACGACGCTGACTATAGTGGGAGAAAAACCAGTATATCACACAATTTACACGAGAAGAAAGAAGTTGAAGATCCATCAAGCAAACCCAAGGTAAGAAGAAGAATAAGAGAAGAAAGAAGAAGAAGAAGAAGAAGAAGAAGAAAATACGAGAATTCATTCCTGGAGAACATGTCATGGATCGAGATTATCGCGAGAACAACAAAAAGACCTGGGTGGAAGCCAAGATGGATGAGAAATATAATGTAGCTTAAAATTATAAAAACAAAGGGGAAATTATAATGTGGGACAAACTAGTCTTGGTTGAGGAATGCAAAAAATATCGATTTGTTGCCGCCTGGCCTCGGGGTGACGCCGCACACCGGCATCGGTTTTGTGAGTAAGTGGAGATTCAACAGAGGGGATGAAGAGGGAAAGGACTCGGGGATGGGTGAAAGGATTCGCGTGGTGGCAGTAGAGAACGGCAGATTTGGGAGAGAAGAAGTGCTCGACAACGGCAGACGTGTGTAGAGGAGAAAAATTATCACTCGTCAAGAGTAAGTTGATAAAAGTTCTAAAACACTGTGAATAGTTGTAGTGCATCAGTAACGAGGAAAGGAGATATTGAGGCAAGTCTGATTTCCATTTGTAATCAAAGGCTAATTGTTTGATGAGTTTGAAGTAATTGTTTTGTTATAAAATTATAGTAGGTTCTGTTTTGATATTTCGAACAGCCATGGTAAGCGTCATGCCAATTTAAATTTCCTGTAGTTGCTTTGAGCTGTCAAATGCGGCCCCTCTCTACAGCTACCCGCCTTCACGACGCCAGAAAATGGTGAAAACATTAGTAACCCTTTCGAAAGATCTTGTTTTTGTCCGATTGATTTCCTAAGGTCAGTTCTGCTGAAAATCCAGCGCTCTCGACATATACAGGGTGGTCCTCGTTTTATGTCATTAAATTCAAGGATCAATAGAAAATAAAAAATGAAGGGGACTTTTTTCAGAAAACATATTTGAGAAATGCCTAATAACAGAGATACAGCCCTTCAAAGTTGGAAATAAATAATCGTTTTTTCCACATAACTTTTGAACCGTTCAACCGATTTCATTCAAAATAGAACCAAAGGTTTACTGAAGTTATCCCCTGTCGAACAATCATAACATGTTCCATTAAAAAGTTTCAGGGGCTTAGACATTAGGGGGTGACCCTACTTTTCCCCCACTATTTTTCACGCCCCTAGTTATTTTTGGAAACTGTTTATAATTTTGAATTCTACGTTCAATTTAGAAGAAAAAGTCACTCCTGCAAAATTTTGATTAGAGACTTCGTTTAGGAGATATTTGAGTTTGAAACTTTGGAAAACATCCCGAAATCGCCACTTTCCAGAACCCAAATTGTTTTTTTCCTGAAAATTTTTCGTGTTTTGGAAAAAATGGTGGTTTATCAACTTAGAAACTCTAAGAAACCTATTTCAGCTGAGAAATCATGAGTTTCTTTGAATTTTAATTGTTAGACCTTTGAAAGTGGCGATTTCGGGATGTTTCCCAAAGTTTCAAACCCAAATATCTCCTAAACGAAGTCTCTAATCAAAATTTTGCAACAGTGATTTTTTCTTCAAAATTGAACGTAGAATTCAAAATTATGAACAGTTTCCAAAAATAACTAGGGTGGTGAAAAATAGGGGGGGAAAAGTAGGGTCACCCCCTAATGTCTAAGCCCCTGAAACTTTTTTATGGAACATGTTATGATTGTTCGACAGGGGATAATTTCAGTGAACCTTTGGTTCTATTTATAATCAAATCGGTTGCACGGTTCAAAAGTTATGCGAAAAAAACCATTAATCATTTCCAACTTTGAAGGGCTGTATCTCTGTTATTAGGCATTTCTCAAATATGTTTTCTGAAAAAAGTCCCCTTCATTTTTCATTCTCTATCGATCCTTGAATTTAATGACATAAAAGTCGGACCACCCTGTATTTGTACGGAAGCGTAGAAGGGCCAAGCTGCGAAACTTTTTACGGACAAAGTCGAGTTTCAAAGTCGACCCGGTCGAGTTTCAAACTCGACTTTCTGCGTAAAGTCGAGTTTCAAAGTCGACCGGGTCGAGTTTCAAAGTCGACCCGGTCGAGTTTCAAACTCGACTTTCTACGTAAAGTCGAGTTTCAAAGTCGACCGGATCAAGTTCCAAAGTCGACCCGGTCGAGTTTCAAACTCGACTTTCTGCGTAAAGTCGAGTTCCAAAGTCGACCCGGTCGAGTTTCAAACTTGACTTTCTACGTAAAGTCGAGTTTTAAAGTCGACCCGGTCATAAACTGCTCGTCATAAGTTGAGGATATCTCAAAATTTGCTCCAATTTCAAGTGAGGATATCTCTGGGAAAATATATCCGATTTGGAAAAAGTTGTGACCCCTGAAAGAGTTTACCTTTGGCTGCAGGATGCTCATGTTGACTTAGGTCATAACTGACTTCATGCATTATCACGGTGTCCCGAAAATACACCGACAACGTACTAGGGCAGCTTCGATACAGGATGCCAAAGAAAGGAGTGACATAAGGGTTGATTTTTGAAGCCGTGTAAATTTTCAACATATTTTTGTGAGAATAAATTTTTTTTCCCATGCCAAGAAAATTCAGTTTCACTTCGAAACACTTCAAGAAAAGAAAGGAAGATAACATAATTTTTGCGGGCTAATTAATTAGAGGCTCATTGCAATAAACTGTACACCTAACCGGAGTGTGAATTTGAGTGGAGTAATGTAACCCAGCTCGAAATAGAATTGTTGGATAAGTCTGTAAGTTGTAAACTACAGCCCCAGCCTGATATAAACAAATTTATGGAAAGTCAACACTCAAATTATATGTAAATTATTTGATCAATGATTGAAATAGTGGCTATGATTTCGAAATAACAAGACAATACTTAATGAACAACCATCTCTCTCCAAGTACAATCAAATATTTAGTGGAGGATTCTCTTAGTACAAAATGAAAAATGGGCAAAAGGAAGAAAGGGTTGGAATTGAAATTCGACGAAGTACTAATTAATTCAGCAGGGAATTGAAATACAAGTGCATTAGGAAATGGGTTCATCAATAGTTCGGCAAATTAGGGAGAATGAGAACGGAATTAACTTGGAAAGGTCAAACAAATTCGTCCTAGGATTGCGCACGTTATTGGGATGTACTTTTCTTTCAGAATCCAAATGTAAACTTTAATAATTCCCAACGCTAGCTAATGTCAGCACGTCTGGAAATCATGAAATGAATAATTGAAATCAATTTGATTAAATTTGCGATGATTGGCGATTTGTAATAGAGTTGAGGTGTGGTTCAATGACTTTGTTTATTTTTCAATATTTATTCAAATCATCTGCTTCCAAAGAACGTGGGGTTATGTACATAGTACATAGAAATTTTTCACAAGTTTACCAATTCACAAACACTTCAATTCTCGCAGAAGCAAAAGCACACACTTCTCTTCAAAAGTAAAAAGCACACACACATCATCTTTCCAAACCGAAGAGCAGTTAGTAGACACATGCGAGTAAATCAAGGCTCTGGGTTCCCACAGAGTATTTGGCATGTAAAGGCTAGAGGACGCTGAGAAGAACCTACCTCACAGCACTGACATATCCTCCTAAAAGCTGCTACCAATCTATTTAACAACCTGTAACTGCTTCTCCCCTGTTTTCCCGACCCTCCTGGAGCCCGTCTTCACAGGACTCAGTTAGGGCTCTGTAGAGAAATCTGTTGGCTTTAATAGATTTGAAAAAATCTCAAAACAAACCCCAAAAACACCCAAACACACAAGACATACAAGCACACAATAATGAAATTGGGACAACTCTGAAGCAGTCAGGGAGTGTGAACCTTTACACGGCTTCAGGGGCGTCGAAAATTATAAAATAATGAAGGGATAGTCCGCATGAAGACTCAACAAGGCTTGAACAAACTTCATTTGCGGCTTGCAGGATTTGGAGTACTAATTAACACCGTCAAGACAAATTGACGCAAAATTAAGGAGTACATGAGATATTTTTGTAACATAATAACAAACATACTATTCAACAAAATATAAGCATCAAATTCATCAAGTTCGCAAAATTCGTAAGACAACTAAAATAACTCCAAAATCAATAACGTGAAAAGAATGAAAAGACACATACAGTAAGGTGAATTCTCATGTTCAAATACAGAATTCAATGATTTGCGTACTTGAAAGGTTTGAAAAACGAATCAGATAATCAATCGAATATTAGTTCTAGCCAGGACCTGTACATTAAAACAATTTCCATACACGCACTCGAGCTCGGACCTGGAACAAAGGAATCCCATACGCGCTATAATTACCTCTTGTAATTACCCGTCAGGGCCGTTTGTCATCACGGCCGTTCAAAATCACAGATAAAATGCAACAAATTTTACGCGCAATATTAAACTAAGGCCGTGAACCCGCGACAATTCCTCTTTTACAGTCCGTTCCCTTGTTCTCAATTCCCGGAAACAAGCAAATTGACGCCCTAAACAGAAAGATTCGGGTTTTGATTCATACCTTGCCCATTCATGCGTGAATGAATAAAAAACTACCTACTTCTGGGATCAAATCTTGCAGGACGTCATTGGGCACATGAAGCTTCGACTAAGCACACCACATGAAGCCCGTTTCCGATCCTGCGTGGCCCTGAATTTTCGGGGATCATGTTCAGCTGCTGCAATCAAGTCATCAAACCGTTTGTTCAAAGTTCAAAGAAAGAAAGGTTGAAGGGGACAACGTCAACTGTAAGCTCTCCAATAAAGTCGCTGACAGCACAAACCGATGCTAGAAAGGCGGATAAAGTTGATTTCAATGCATTACGTATAGGTACTCAATTCAGATAACCTCCAAAGTAGAGAAGCCACCGATCATGCTCTATCATCCAGCTTTATTGAACTGTTCCCCTCCTTTGGACCCCTGGCTGTAATTGTCGTTACCCCCCCCCCTCCTTCTACCTTGAACCTCTTACCTATGTTGTTCGTTTCACTCAGGATCTATGCCCGCGACGAGAACGGAACTTTGAGGATGAGGATTGTATTGAAAAGTTGAACAGAAACTCGAATAACAGCAAACAAAATGAACTTTCATTGAAATCATCAGCAAAATTCAAATGAATTAGATTCTCTTCATAAAACACCTCACAGGACTGACAGAGAAGCAAAATGACACACAATAGACAAAATGAACACAAACAATTGAAAACACAACAACAAAATATGTCATACTGTCAGTCAAAGAAAAAGGAGAGTGACGGATTCGGGAAAGGGCACTCAGTGGAAGAACCCAGTCGAAGAAACCCCTGAGTTGAGCCCTGAGAAGAGGACTCTCAAATACGTGACAAATGAATGACAAAAACTCACTGATGAATTCCGGTACCTATTCAGTGTAAGTGAAATCAGTGAAAACAAAATCGCAGAAACATCAGTAAGCAAATGTAAAACACACAACAAATCAACATTCAACAATGCAGATAAAATCATATCAACAATCCATGGAAACCCAGAACAAGACAAAATAGGTATGGTTGGTAGGATCCTGTAAAGGGACCTACATTGAATATCTGACAAACATAGCAGCGAGCATAAAACATGACATAAGAATATGAGAGTCATAAAAGCGGCGGACAATGACATTTGACTCAGAATCAAATCATCATGACACAGACAAAAATAGGACATACAAAAATTACAGTTAAGTAAGTACATGACAATCAAATTACACAAAAAATAATGAAATGGTCATAAAAATATTGACATGAAATCCATAAGTTTACAAAATTCGTGAGACAACAAAAATGACATCAAAAATCAGAACGTGAAACAGACTCATACAAGGAATCGATCTAAACCCGGACCTGAACATGAAAACAATTCCCGTATACGCACTTGAGCTCGAGCGCGAAACAAAAAAAATCCCGTACGCGCTATTTTTAGAACCTACAATTCCGCGCGCGAGGCGACAATGTGCATTCCTTGAGAATGCAGTGCAATCCAAACACGAGTATGACATCATCCATGGGCAAAATGCGTAAGTAGCACCAACAGGGCCGTTGGGAATTAGTGAAATACACGAGACTAGGGAGCCTTCATCCTTGCTCCAAACTGGGCTGCAACACCGCGAAAACCCTTTTTCGGTCCTTCTTTGTTCGAATTCCCGGAAACAAATAAAATTGACGCCCGAACAGGAAGATGCAATTTTAAATCCATAATTCGGCACTACATGCGTATTAAAATTTGAAACTGAATGCAGAAGATCGAATCTTGAGAAAATAAGTCAAAATCACCCACCTGTAATAAGAATCTTTCAGAACGACGTCGCGGGACATCTAGCTTCGCCAAAGCACGGCACGCGAATCCCCCGGTTTGACCCGCGAAAACCTGAATTCCAGTCGCGTTTTTTGGTCAGCTCTTAATTCAAATAGACTAGACGCATTTAATTAGATGCGTATTAGTAAGTTTGTAAAAAGTCGCTGAGAATGCGTTCCATCACAGTACCCTCCTTGGAGAAGCGACGGATGAGAAGAAGACGGAGAGGGAGGTTCTTCATAAATCCCCAACCCTTTCGAGAAGGTTTCAAGCTACGTCATGTGACAAGGACAAAAAACATGAATTTCAGAAGACAAAGCTGTGACCCTCCTCTAAATTAGGTCTCTTCCAACCATGGACATTCAAATTCACTCTAAAACAAACAGTTAGTCTTATGAAAAACCTTGACTCTTTCTCCACGGAAATGTCTCTTTGGACCTTTCTTCCTCTGCTTTGCTAAAACAAACAGTTAGTGGTATCTCAGAACAATCACAACAAACCTCGACTTCTTTTCTCGCTAGTCAGACATTCCTTTCAGTTGGCTGAAACAAAAAATTAATTTTATCTCATAACAAACCTCGATTTTCTTCTTGAGCAAATTTTTTTTTCCACACGATGCATCCCTTTATACAGCACACCAGCCACTTTTTGGCAACCCCTTTCATTGGTCACAAAAATTCGTTCTTCTTGTGTTGAACAGGTATCGATTAGTCTCCGTCTCTTGGGACTGACATGGTCTCACTTGGGTCATCTGTTCGTCATCTTTGTCATCTTGCGTTGGCTCTCATGAAAACAACACAGTCATCAGCAGTGAAATGTGACAACCAACAAGCAGGAGCTCAACATTCTCTCAACACATTTTCACTTTTGGGTTTCATTCTAACCTCATCCCACAAACGTTCTCGTCTTTGAGTATCGTGATCCTCATCCCATTTGAAACTGAATGCAGAAGATTAAATCCTGACAAAATAAGTCAAAATCACCCACCTGTGAAAAGAATCTTTCAGGACGACGCGACGTCGCGGGATTTCTAGCTTCGTTAAAGCACGGCACACGAATCCCCCGGTTTGACCCGCGAAAACCCGAATTCCTGCCGCGTTTTCAGTGAGATCCTAATTCAGAAATATTTTACTCGCGTCGAAGTATTAGATGCGTATTAGTAAGTTTGTGAAAAGTCGCTGAAAATGCGTTCCATCATATGTTGGTATACATTTCCACCGCCAAACGAAGCTTGTTATCAAATTTACGTGAAATATCAAGCTATCGAGAAGATGGAGATGTCCTTGATACGTACTGAGGTTTTGGGATGCTTTACCAATGTCGGAAGGGATAGAGAGCCTGCCGTGCAGGTAGATTTCACAAGTGGGATGACATCAGCTTCAATCTTCAATGGATTAGCTTTCTTCAAAATAATATAATGAGTTCAGCTTCGACTCCGAAGAAAAGATAAATCCATTGTCAACAATAAGATCTATCATGAACAATGTTTCAAGTCCAGGCTTCAACTAGCTCAGGATTATAGTTTTCATTGTCCATTCAGTGAGCAGAACAGAAAACGGACGTATACCGTATATACCATTGGTACAATCTAAAACTTGGAGCTACTGAGAAGCGCAATCGAATCAGCGTCAACCAAGATACACCCCGCCGGAGGGTCCTCGGAGGCGGCGTGGCGGCGTCGGCGGCGTCGTCGGCGGTCCGGGTCCGGGCTAGTTAACACTTACACGATGCGGAATGCCGGAGGTGGCGCCGGCTTAAAAGCGGCTAACCGGGGACCTGACCGCGACGACCCGCCATACTCGGGTTCGTACCAGCCGCCGCCGGCCGCCGGCCACTCGCGTGACGCCCGCCGCCACTCCTGCGGTACACCCGCACTGTTATATCTCTCTAATACGTCTCTTTGTCTATGTATATGTGTGGGTGTGGGTGGTGTGCGGGTTGAACATGGTATACGTTTGTGTATGTATGTGTGTGTGTGTGTGTGTGTGGCATCGGAGCGACGCTCCACGACTTTGGCGGCGGTGGTAGCACGCGATGACGCCACCACCACCGCCATACCGCCGATGATGAGGCCGACGCCGACGCCGCTTCCACCGCCGCCTTCTCCGCCGCCACCACCACACCGCCACCGATGTCGGCAGATACCGACGCCGCCGCCTGTCATGGAACTGAACATGCACCGTTTAGCAATTTTTGACATGAAAAGTGATGGGTTCCGATTTCCGACTCGTGTCCCCTTCTCTCTTGGATGTGTAATTTTCACATGCATCAGAGTAGTGATTCAGAACGCAAACGCCATAAACCGACTTTAATGTGCAGGCACAGAAACGCTTCCACAGCTTTCACACGAAGGATGGCACGCAAAACGACGAAAAAAAACACTTCTATTTTTTTCAATACCATTTCACTTGTCATTTGTGTTTTACATAATGTACAAAGTTGAATGTACAGAATGTTACATGCTGGTTATTGCAAACCACAGTAACTAAAATGAGTCAAGGTCACGTTCTTTTCTTACATCATTACACCTGTTAGGTTTCGTCTATGAAGGCGGCACATTTCAATCCAGAGTTGACAGTTCAAAATAAAATTGTCAGAAGTGACAGCTAGTGTGTAAATCATGTGGGAAAGGCTCGATAACGTCTTCCGAAGCTGTAAGCTTGTGCCCGCCCTGTGAGTTCATGCTGAATCCTCGGTTCCTAATCTACTTAGATCAAATGGGATGACATGGTCTTGTAGCTTGCTAGCGGGAAAAAGAATTGGTTTACAGTTGAATTCGTGTTGAAATCGAGAATTTTCAACGTTTTGGTACATCATACAGAGAGAACAAGAGAAAGACGAGAGAGAGAGTGTCGCTCTCGCTAGAACAGATCATATCAGTTCCAGGAACCTAGATTGTTGAGGAACCTGTATAGCGAAAACAGAACGGCAGACCAAAGTGTGAGTATCGTCTGTACATCACTTGGCGCTAAGGGAAAGAAGAGGGAGACAAAAGTTTATTAGTAAGTTCTGCGGTGACCTAAATTGACGAGGGATCTAAAGAGGGAATAGAGACAAGTTTGGCCGAGCACAGGTTCTCTTGCACAGGTCCCTGCTGCCGAAAGAAGGAAAGAGAACAGGGTCGCATCTCTGGATGTCTTTTAATGGTACCATAATAATAATGGCAATGAAAGATCAAGAATAAAGATGATGAACATGGTCAATAAAATCATTATCAATTATTTATCACAATAAATACCATAACATGACTCAACGTAAATCAACAATATCAACAACCAAGTCTTAAAAGTTGAGGACGTATATTAGGTATCTCATCAGATAACAAAGTGAGGAAAGATATCTTCTCTCACGAGATACCCTTCTCTCACAAAACACGACAGCAAGTAAAAATATCCGTTGTGTCAAATATCTTTGTCTCACAGGACTTAGGCATGAATATAGAAGACAGTCGATCAGTGTAATATGAATCATAGTGAACAAAAGTATGGAGACATATATATATATATATATATATATATATATATATATATTGTGGCGCTCACCCCCCTTTTAACCCATTTACGTTGTGCATTTTAACCCTTTGTTTCCCGTGAATCAGTTCACCCCTTTCTTTTGTTGACAAACCTTGGTTCTACCTACGAGAGGACCAAATTAATCTATTTCCTACATAGAAACAAACCATTCAAATCACAAGTACCTTTATTTTATCTGAATAAATTTGAACAACCATAAGCCTTTTGCTTTTATTGAATCTCATTGTCTGATTCTTCATTTCACTGCTTAATTAAACTAATTTCGTAACATTTACAATTTAATTTCTGGAATACGTCATTGCCTTCTTTAGCAATAGTTTACACAATTTTAATTACATTCCAAACAGCATGACAAATTCATTCTTTGTGGAGTTCCCCTGTTAAAGGGTTATTAATTGAAAGAGTTAAATTGGAATGTTTATAGCTGCAATAATTCCCAGTTTTGTCGGTTTCCAATTATTGTCATAATGTCGTCAGTTCAATACCATACGTTTCAACTCGAACTTTAGTTAATGGTTTATTTACCGGTATGATAAGCATGAATTAACCCTTTGGGTCTTTGTTTGGTACAGTCCTTTCAATAGACTTTTCGAAAAGAACTTTATTTCAGATCATGTATCAGGTAGCTTCAAATGACTTGGCTTTTCAGATTTTTGTGTGGGGAATTTCTCGCGCTTTGCATTTCCTAATTTCCGCAATTTTCCGCTCTTATTTCTACCGCTTCGCGATGGTTGGCAGCCAGGTGCCAGAGCTTGATTGCCACGAATATCTTTTCAGACGATTCCGGTTAACTCTGTCCTGTCGCTAACTGCCTGTTGATTAACCCTTTGGGTCAGGTAATTGTTGCTTTGGCTTAGCCTTAGTTCAGGGTGACATCTCACCCGGTTCTTTGTGAAGATAGCGTCAGTTTAGTAGGCTCCGGACATCACTTGGAGTTTGCTGGTTCGTTCCGCAATGCCGCACCTGACTTTAACCCTTTCTTATTCGCGTCTAACTCTCACTTCTAATTCTTCTGAACTTATAATTTTAACGCACTGACTAAAGCTTATATCTGAAAGGGTTAACCGCATAGAGAAGAAAAGCCACGTCATCTTGAAGCACCTTCACAGGTGGGAAAGCCCAGGTAATTTACCTCTTGAAATTCAATTAAATCTGACATTACGACTGTACTTGGGTCCCAACAGCTGAATATTCATAATAAAGATTGCACACCAATTAATTGAAGTACGACTTTGATTTCACAATGATCTGTGCTAATAAACTTCTGAACACCTGTTCCCTCAATTTAGGGTCAAATAAATCAAATCAGTGATCACTTGCCTTTCTAACTTCAACGATCGATCACCATCAAACTCACAATCACTAAACCGTAAACAGCTTGATCAACAAATAATATAACAATAATAGCAGGAGCGCGAAGCAAGGTGTCCTCACTGCGTCACATTCACACACCAACCACCCTTGCGTCTTTTTCTCGGCTTCCTCAAGCCATGCATCTTTCCCCTCCTACTCCCTGAATTTCACCAGCTGCAGCTACGCTCTTATGCTTAAGTTAACTATTTTAATTTTAGGCTAGGCCGATCACCACATAGCCCCCCTTTTGGGCTTATTGTTTAAATGAAGTTTAACAATAGGTCCAAAATCGCGTCCCTAAATTCTAGGTTTCATTAAAATAGTTTTACAATTCTACTTGATTGGAGATCCTAAATGATTAACATGTTCATAGATCAAGACCTTAATGTTCATTAGACAGAGAAAAACCCTTCCACAGAGGGAAAACTCAGCTAGTAGAGGAAAAGTCTACAGACATAAAAACCTCTTGGTCTTTCTTACGACTAATTGCGCATTATCTTCAAATTTTCGTGCACTCGGGTTGTCAACTTTCAGGCTGTAGTCTTCGACAGTCATTCTCTGGTCCCAAAGATGTTTTCATCAAGGACGTTCCTGAAACTTTACACAAGCTAAGCTCTATGTCTAATTGCAAATTAAAATTTCATAACTTCACGTGTGAATTCTGTGGCAAGTTGTCCGGCAAAACATTCATTGTTTTTCCAACAACTCGAATCTGCAAACTCTTGCGAACTGGATGGACGCATCCCTCTTCGGCGGCGTCGCTTCCTGGATGGTTTTGAGCTCAATGGACTCTCAAAACCCTCAGCGTTGGGTAATAATTTTGGCATTTCCGATCTTGCTGGCTCTTCAAGAAATTCGTTTTGTTTTGCTTTATCCAGTTCATCCAGGAAGTCAGCTGTCTTTGGAATGGATCCTTTACTTCCGCTCACGATCCACAGGTGTTGAACGTAAGTTGGAAAGTGGTACATCAAGTCTCGTACTAGGGTCTTCTCGGAAATCGGTGTTGTTAAAAAGCTTGCAAGCTCAACGAACTTGGCGAAATGAACCATCATGTCGCAATCTTCAGGTTGATGTCTAGCATTCAGAATTTCTTGTCGAATTTTCCTTTGCTCATTTTCATCCCAGAATCGGGAGAGAAATTTGCTCCGAAATTCATTGTATGTCTTCCAATGGCTGGAGTGGAAGTTTGCCCACAATCGTGCTTCGCCCTGAAAACTCTCGATGGCTATTTCCACCATTTTCTCACTGGAAAGTTTTCGTTCTCGGCAAAATCGTTCCAGTTTCCCCAGAAAAATTACAGGATTTTCTACTATCACCGTCTTTGTTACACTTCCATCAAGTGACGTCACTGCATCAACTTCTCTCTCTCTGTTGTGGAATCTCCCTGGTACCTGCTCTCCATTCTTATCCTCGACTTCCCGCTGGGTCATCGATGCTTGGCGCTTTGGTGCAGGGCCGCATTCGACGGTGTTGGGAACGGACTCGTTCAGCATTTCCCCGACGCTGTTGGGTGCCCCCCTCGCAGACAGGTGCCCCTGATTTTCATTCAACACATGTCGAATGGCTTCTATCAAGGTGTCCAACGTGGCTTGCCAACGCTGTTCCATTTCTCCAAGAGTTCTGACAGTTTCGGCTTCGTGTTTCGTTTTCCAATGGAGAAACCAGGCAGGATACTCCAAGTCCGATCCTGTCTCACCCTCTTGTCGATACATTCTCATGAACGATTTGAAAGGCGTCCTCGTCTTCCGATTGGGTAACTCGAAACAAATCACAGTGATTTAATCAACTTGTTGGTCAGCCAATTACTGTAATTCTTAACTAAAATCACACCACTTTGAATTATTATTAATCATTGAACTATTGAACTCCATCTAACTGACTTTGCCAAGTGTTTTCCATTTTAACCCCTTTCTTTTTTTTAATTTCTAATTGCAAGACGGCAGGTACATGCAATGTCTATTTTTCTACTCAAATCAATTTCGTAAAGGTGTGTATTCCAGATGTCTAATTGATAAGGTGGCTGCCCCCCTAAATTTTGCATAGGACGTTAGGTGCGTGGGTTTTTTCCACTTGCAGCTCGGCTGTGAAGTAATTTTGTGACCATCAAATTTATTTGCTTTTACAATGATTAGGTAGGTACCAATTTTGTTGTCTTTAATTACCAATCAGTGCGGTTTCTGCTAATTTTGTTTGTTACCTAATTTACAGCAAGTTAATGATATTACTTAATAAAACGCATCCAAATTCTCGGCTATCGAAGAATGTTATAGTTTTAGCAATATAATGCATGGATTGAGAGAGTGTCGCCCGACTTTGTTGTTGGCGGCATGCTGGCCCAAAAGCAGGTAACTTATTCCCTTTTCCTGCACCCTCGAAGGCCGCCGCTCGCTGGTGTGGATTCTGCATGCTCCCATATAACGAACGACTTCCGCCATGTGCGTGAATGTTTACTGGCCCTTTCTCAACACCAAGCGAAATTCCAAAGTCTGTGATTATTCAATTTAATTTTTTTTTTTAACTTTCCATGTAGCAAATTTGGATTAATTGGTCTCTTTCACTATCTCGTAATCCTGGTCTCAGGCCCAATGTGGCGCTCACCCCCCTTTTAACCCATTTACGTTGTGCATTTTAACCCTTTGTTTCCCGTGAATCAGTTCACCCCTTTCTTTTGTTGACAAACCTTGGTTCTACCTACGAGAGGACCAAATTAATCTATTTCCTACATAGAAACAAACCATTCAAATCACAAGTACCTTTATTTTATCTGAATAAATTTGAACAACCATAAGCCTTTTGCTTTTATTGAATCTCATTGTCTGATTCTTCATTTCACTGCTTAATTAAACTAATTTCGTAACATTTACAATTTAATTTCTGGAATACGTCATTGCCTTCTTTAGCAATAGTTTACACAATTTTAATTACATTCCAAACAGCATGACAAATTCATTCTTTGTGGAGTTCCCCTGTTAAAGGGTTATTAATTGAAAGAGTTAAATTGGAATGTTTATAGCTGCAATAATTCCCAGTTTTGTCGGTTTCCAATTATTGTCATAATGTCGTCAGTTCAATACCATACGTTTCAACTCGAACTTTAGTTAATGGTTTATTTACCGGTATGATAAGCATGAATTAACCCTTTGGGTCTTTGTTTGGTACAGTCCTTTCAATAGACTTTTCGAAAAGAACTTTATTTCAGATCATGTATCAGGTAGCTTCAAATGACTTGGCTTTTCAGATTTTTGTGTGGGGAATTTCTCGCGCTTTGCATTTCCTAATTTCCGCAATTTTCCGCTCTTATTTCTACCGCTTCGCGATGGTTGGCAGCCAGGTGCCAGAGCTTGATTGCCACGAATATCTTTTCAGACGATTCCGGTTAACTCTGTCCTGTCGCTAACTGCCTGTTGATTAACCCTTTGGGTCAGGTAATTGTTGCTTTGGCTTAGCCTTAGTTCAGGGTGACATCTCACCCGGTTCTTTGTGAAGATAGCGTCAGTTTAGTAGGCTCCGGACATCACTTGGAGTTTGCTGGTTCGTTCCGCAATGCCGCACCTGACTTTAACCCTTTCTTATTCGCGTCTAACTCTCACTTCTAATTCTTCTGAACTTATAATTTTAACGCACTGACTAAAGCTTATATCTGAAAGGGTTAACCGCATAGAGAAGAAAAGCCACGTCATCTTGAAGCACCTTCACAGGTGGGAAAGCCCAGGTAATTTACCTCTTGAAATTCAATTAAATCTGACATTACGACTGTACTTGGGTCCCAACAGCTGAATATTCATAATAAAGATTGCACACCAATTAATTGAAGTACGACTTTGATTTCACAATGATCTGTGCTAATAAACTTCTGAACACCTGTTCCCTCAATTTAGGGTCAAATAAATCAAATCAGTGATCACTTGCCTTTCTAACTTCAACGATCGATCACCATCAAACTCACAATCACTAAACCGTAAACAGCTTGATCAACAAATAATATAACAATAATAGCAGGAGCGCGAAGCAAGGTGTCCTCACTGCGTCACATTCACACACCAACCACCCTTGCGTCTTTTTCTCGGCTTCCTCAAGCCATGCATCTTTCCCCTCCTACTCCCTGAATTTCACCAGCTGCAGCTACGCTCTTATGCTTAAGTTAACTATTTTAATTTTAGGCTAGGCCGATCACCACAATATATATATATATATTTATTTCGGGTTTTTTACAAATTATGGTATGCCCGTGCTCGCCCGCCAATAATTTCTATCTTCTGCATCCTCTTCACTCAATCCTCGCTTCTCCATCACTCTGTTTATCCCATCTCTCCATATAGTTTTTGGACGTCCAACCGATCTCCTTCCTGGCGCTTTTCAACTCATCATCTCCAGTGGCCATCTCCCGTCTTCCATTCTTTTGACATGTCCAAACCATCTCAAACCCTTATGTTCTACCCTATCAATGATCGTTTGTTCCTCTGCTTCCATTCTTCTTCTTATTTCTTCATTCCTTATGTGTTGTAACCTCGATACCCTTGCACCTCTTCTCAAATAGTCCATCTCAACTGCATTTATTTTTCTGCGGTATTCCGCGTTAACAGTCTAAATCTCTGCACCATAAAGAAGCACCGATTCTACCAGCATTTTCCCAATATATTTTTTGGTTTTGTTGGTTAAATTTTTATCCCACCAGATTGAGTTTGAACATCCCAAAACTTTTCTGCTTTGTTCTAAACGCCTTTCAATTTCATGTGTCCCAAATCCATCTCTGTTGATCTCGACTTCCAAATATTTGAAGTGTTCGACTTGTTTGATTTCGGTATTGTTATCGTCAATCATAATTCTGAATTTTTCATCTGAATTTGTGACCAAATATTCTGTCTTGTTAGTGTTGATTTTCAAACCCCATTCTTGATATTCCTTGTTCAACCTTTTCAACATAAATTCCAAATCAAACGCATCTTGCGCAATGACAACCTGATCGTCTGCAAAATGTATAGTGAATAAGTACTTGTTATTGATAGGTACTCCCATTCCGATAACTCTCCTTTTCCAGTTCTTTAATGCGCATTCCAAATATATGTTGAATAGGAGAGGTGATACATTACATCCTTGTCTTAATCCTTTTGATGTCTTTATAGGGTTCGACTGTTGATTTTGAGTTTTTATAACTATATAATTGTCTTTATATAATTCTCGTATGATCTTTATCAAAATGTGAGAGACTTCAAATTTTGTCAACGCTTTCCACAACATGTTCCTCGGTATGGAGTCATAGGCTTTTTCTAGATCTACGAATGCTGCAAACGTGTCCTCTCCTTTTTCTCTTCTTTTCTCCATGAGTTGTTGTAAAACAAACAAATTATCCATACATCCTCGACCTGTCATGAAACCATTTTGTTCTTGGCTAATTCGTGTTTCCGTGTCTTCTTTCAACCGTTTATTTATCGTTCTCCCAAATAATCTACTTAGGGTACTGTTGATGCTCAGTCCTCTGTAATTATTGGTATCGTTCCGATTTCCTTTCTTGTGAATCGATATCAACCAAGACAGTTTCCAAATTGCAGGAATTTTGTTTTGTCGAAAACAGTTGTTGATCAATTGATTCAGACGTTTGACTAATGTCTGACCACCATTCTTGATCAATTCGACATATACGTATCCTGGTCCAGGAGCTCTGCCATTTTTCATTGTTTGGATTATCGGTTGTAATTCTTCTTCCGATATTGAAATAATTTCTCCGTAATTTTGTTCCTCATCATTCTGGACCTCATCCTCTAAAAACTCTTGTTTCTGTTCTATTAATAGCTTTTCATAATGTTCAGTCCAGTTCTCCATCCTTATTTGACTTATCAATCTTGCAGTGTCATTGGTTTTAATTTTTTTTAAACATCTCCATACTTCCGTTTGTCTAGAACCTCCAATACAACCTTTAATTTCCAGACATTTTCTTTGCCAAGCCAAGTTCTTCGCTTCCTTGATTTTGCTCCTCACTTCTCTATTCATTTGTTTATATTGATCCCATCTTTCTGTCGTTCTGTTAGCTAACCAGTTATTATATGCTTGTTTCTTATTCTTCACTTAAAGTTCTATTTCGTCATCCCACCAAAGTTGTCTTCTTTCTTTGTGTTCGATTTCGCCTAGTGCCTCTTTCGCTGCCTGATGTATTGCCTTTTCGATGTTACAGTTTTCGGTATCAATGTCATCTTCTTCGTTTACTTCGTTTAAAATTAAACTCAGTCTTCTTTGAAATAAATCTCGTATAGACTCATCTTTTAGCAGATGTAACTTGTACTTGATAGCGGAGTCTTCGCTATTTGGTACGTGTGGCGTTTGTCTCAAAGTTGTATAATGATAATACTTGGGTACAATTTTAGATATAATCAGGTGGTGGTCTGTACCGCAATTCGCACCTCGTTTTACTCTGGTGTCGAGTATTGTCAGTTGTGATTGTTGCCTCGTGATAATGTAGTCTATCATTGATTTTTGATTGACAGATGGTCTTTCCCAAGTATACCGGTGTATGTGTTTGTGTTTGAAGAAGGTATTTAATATTTTGAGCTTTTGTTCTTTGCAAATTTCTATTAGCCGTCCTCCACTTTCGTTAACTGTTTCTTCTCCAAAATTCCCCACCACTTCGTCATTGATTCTTGATCCCACTCTCGCGTTCAAATCTCCTGCTATGATTAGTTGCTGGTGACTTCTCGTACCTTCAATAATGTCACTTAGTGTGTTGTAGAAGTCACTTTTGACGTTGTCCGTTGAATCATCCGTAGGTGCATAGACCGTGACTATAACCATCTCAAGATCCCGTATTTTCAATGTTATTTTCAGATATCTGTCCGAAATAAATTCTGCATCAATTATATTGTTCCTGTACTTCTTCTTCTTCACCATTACGGCTACACCTGATTTGGCTCTAGATGATTTTGGAACTCCCGACCAGAAATAAACGTAATCCTGAACACAACTATTCCCATTCCCTTTCTTCTTGGTTTCTGTTAAGCAGAGTATGTCCACATTTAATCTTGTTGTTTCCGACACTATTTCATTGAGCTTGTGGTTCATTCCCCTCACATTCCATGTTGCAATTTTCAGTGTTTTTCCGCTTTCTGTTTTTGTTCTTTGGCTGGAGCATTTTAGCGGTCGTGTATGTCTCCAATTCAGGTGTTGGGTCGCTAGTCTAACGCCCTGAATTTTGTGTTTTTCTGGAGCTTAAATAGTTGACGTCTGCCACTTGACGTACGATATATATATATATGAAGACATCATTGAAGCAATTCAACTCAGGCTGGGAAGAATCAAGGCTGGTCGACGTTATGTTGTACTATAGGTTGCCTCATCCAGTTTACGAGTGACGTCACAAGATACCCTCCGGGAACTTGATTTTGGCTGAAACTGATGTCGCTTTTTTCGTTTGACATTTCGGATCTTATTTCGACGCAAATCCACCAAATTTCTGAACTGGACGAGAAATGGTTGATGCACATTCAACGATTGGTGGTTTTTAGATGAATCGGGCATGCTTTTATCCACCAAAACACAATTTGAACCGCCGAACTGTCAAGACCAAAAACAAGGCGATAACGTTATCACGAGGTGAAGCGGACCGCGCATCTGTCACCGGGTAGCTCATTGGTAAAGAACCTGACTTTCAACAGGAAGGTAGTGGGATCGAACCGCAGCCGTGCCGAACTTTTTTTTCATCAAAAACACCCAAATTGTGATTTTTAAAATCAAATATGAGTTGGACAACACTAATTTGAATTTTGTTTCCTCTTTCTAATTTTTAAAATCGCAATTGGGGTGTTTTTGAAGAAAAAAAAATCGGCACGGCTGCGGATCGATCCCACTACCTTCCTGTTGAAAGTCAGGTTCTTTACCAATGAGCTACCCGGTGACAGTTGCGCCGTTCGCTTCACCTCGTGATAACGTTAAGCCTTGTTCTTGGTCTTGACAGTTCGGCGGTTCAAATTGTGTTTTGGTGGATAAAAGCATGCCCGATTCATCTAAAAACCACCAATCGTTGAATGTGCATCAACCATTTCTCGTCCAGTTCAGAAATTTGGTGGATTTCCGTCGAAATAAGATCCGAAATATCAAACGAAAAAAGCGACATCAGTTTCAGCCAAAATCAAGCTCCCGGAGGGTATCTTGTGACGTCACTCATAAACTGGATGAGGCAACCTATAGTACAACATAACGTCGACCAGCCTTGGGGAAGAATAACACAACCATGTACATCAAGTATGACAGCATACCTCGTAGCTCTCAAAACCACGTCACCTGTTCTACAGGTCATGGCTTTATTGTCCCGCTAGAACCTGGCTCTCGTGGTAGTTCGGCCGCAGGTCATCTGAAAATCTTGTGGCGACATCGTTCTACTCTTTCGTCTCTCTCAAGTATCAACAACAGTGACCCACACGCTACGTGTATTCCCTTGCTCCCCTTAACGTGATTACCCCGTTAATTGTTACAATAATTGACTTTTACTTGACAGGAAACAAAGCAACTTAATGACTTATCTTCGAGCGTTCTGAAGGCACGGCCGCTGTACTCTGGAAGTCTTCATCAAATCAAATCCATCATCAAATACCAAATATCTCTTGTGTTCTTCTTCCAGACCTCTGCCGTCATTTTCTATACCTTTCAATTCCCGTTTTCTTGACTACCGCATCTCCCTTTTCAGGTGTAATACCAAAGCTCACGATGTTTTACGTTTAATTCTTTATAGGCTAAAAAGCCGGTCGATTTCAGCAGTTAGAAGGAAATAACAACAAAGACCGAACCGTAACAAAGAAGAAACCGTTTAATCCACTGCTGAGTTGACAATCCTATAGCCGTTTGGATAAGCGCCAACTGGAAATGTATGGTCACCGTTGCCCAAACCTAACAGCTTGGGTAAAATTTGAAAGGTCCATTGAGATCTCGTTCAAACCTGATTGATTTGTTCGGCGGCGATTTGGCGGTGCAGTCGAATCAATCTAATCATCGCAGGACATTAAAATTGATACTGCAACAGCCAGCAACAACAAACGCAGGGCACATTAGCGGAACCGGATTAAACAAAAAGCTCCTGATGGAAAAAAAGAACGAGCGACGAGAGAGGCTTCGGGAGAGGGCATCATCGGTCGCACACACACACTATACCGCGCGCCAACCATCATCCGAGTGTGGCAATGATCAAAATAAATATTGGAGGAAAACACACACAAAGCCGGCCAGTAATCCGGTCGACCAACAAGCGAGCGAGCGTAGTTCATTTCAGCATGTAAAACGCAATCGATTATGTACACTTTTGGATTTATTCGCCCTGGGCGGTTTAATGAGTTTCGCGGTGGTTGTGCACAACGATACCATAGTATACCTAACCTAACCTACAACATCGCTGGCGCCGCGTAGGTAGCTCGAATCTGTTGGATTTGAGCAAACGACGCGCCATCGTTTAACAAATGACTAAAAGAGTTGATCAGAACATCTGGGTCACCTGAAGAACAAGAACCTGAATATTGATCCTTCTTCGTTGTCCTCCACTTTTGCCTCCCACGCCCACATTTTTGCAGTCCATTAGTTGTTCCTCCGAAGAACTGAAAATTTGGAAAAATCCATATCTCCCACCCAGTATGTCAATGATCAGACCCATTTCCAAGACTCGATTCCCCCCTTGGAGACCCTTTTCCGTAGTTGACTCAAGTCTGGGGCTGTTTGCGGGCTATTCAAGAATGAGAGGACTACCTACTATCTTCTTAAGTGCCCTTGACGTGACAAGCGTGACGAAACGTATCCTCATTTCACATTTCAAGTCATTCTTTCAAAACACTAGAGACCGAAACGCGCGCGTTGCGCGCGCAGCTTTTCCACTATACAGTAATGAAGAGTTCAGGTCCATAGGTACTATTATATTTCACGGATAAGGATGAGCTACTTCTCCGTTGGATAAACTGACGTCTTAGTTAGGCAATTAACCCTCGAACGCCCAAAAAAAAATACTTTACCTACGACCACTGCCGTAAGTAATGAATAGCGCAGAACCTATAGACTCACTAAGCAGCTCCTTACGCACGCTGTGCGATTTGATTACCATTACTCACAGTTAGGGAATTTTCTGTTTGAAATATAGTTGGTACCAAACTTGTCACGACTTCGTGTCAAACCACTTGAATTTAATATTATTTCGAGTCCCAAAACCCTCAACAAATTACACCTGCGCGTATTCGCTACTAAATACCGGACCATAACTGATCCGATTCACCAAAAGTTCTATATTGATACTTTCTTTATATACTTACGTCCTGTGTACAACAAGAGGTAAGATGTAAAAATCCAACTTTTCAAAATATATTCATTCAATTGCAACAATTTGGAATATTTTTTGCTAAATTCTCATTTACATTATTACAGTTTCATTATACCATTATAATTTTTAATTTGTGGGCAGTGCAGTTGGAACTGGGAGAAGACATCTATCCCATCGACTCGCGCTCAATCCACCCGAGCACACTTTACAGCTAGTGGAGTCGGATTTACACGATGATAAGTTATTTAAGTTCAAACATAGGGTTATAAATTTCATTCGATCAAAAATTGTGCGGTATCATACCTACAATCAAAGCTAAAAGTCAAATAATTTTGATATAGCACCATACAATTTTCAATGGGGTGTTTTCTCTGCAGTTGTCAAGTTGTCAAGTAGATGGCAGCAGGGGCCAACCCGGGTTATTTTCCCGCTACTTTTTGAACGGTTCTCACATGGAGGGGGTTTTCCTTTTGACTTTGGTGTCTGCCTGCCGGGTCGGCTGTCATGTCAAGGCAAGTATGAATGTGTGTCGTCAGAGGTGAGGAAGGAATTAGATGGAAAAAACTACGTACACTTGGCTTCCAGAGTAGAGGTCTTTAGTCTGGATGTTTTTAAAGAAGAGCATGATTATATTCTTGAACATGGACAGTGGGGCACACGACACGGTGGCAGGTAGGTTGCAATAGGTTTCAAATCGGCCGGCGTGCCCGCGAACTGCTCTTCGAGTGCTGTCTCCCGGACGGTCCCTCTGGCAAACATTTGCACGGTCATTGGGCCCTTTCAGCCCTCAAAAATCTCCAAAACCGACCAGTACAACCCCACGTTCAATATTTTTTTTTAGCAAATGTCAGTCATATGGTCGTTGCTGTCATTTTCATTGTTCGAGTGATCAGTGGCAGGTGGCAAAGTGCTGGGTGTAGCATGATGCTGCTAGGCAATATAGCGTTACGCATACACACACAGACACATTCCTGACAGACACACAAACGGGCTGAAGAGATACGAGATACCAACATGGAGCAGGTAGGCTTACCAACCAACAGCAACCTAGTGATAAACCCGAGTTGGCCCCTGCTGCCATCTATCGTCTTCTTCAGTGGCGAAACACCCCATTGTACTTGACAAAGTGCGGATTTTGTAGCATCGTGTGAAACTGGTTTCTGATCGCTTTGACTTTTGGTTGTGACGGCCTGCGAGAAACGACATTTGGGGTGACATAACCTCCAAAAATATTCCCATATATAACAACAAAGTATGGATTTGTTTGTCCCTAGTACTAATTCACAGTTTTGCGAAACATTTGGCATACCTGCCGATTACGCTTTTCACATAATTAAATCAATTTACTGCGGCACACATTGGGACGGAGGCAAACGAAATATTCACGGCTATGCAGGTAATTTCAGCACAGAGCACTCATAATATGCCTCTTCCTATTGTGCTTCTATTCTAGGTTTTTAACTTGCTAAGTTATTGCACATTGCACCGTTGAATTGCGCCAGGAAAAGGATCATCATCTGACTCGAAACTTTGGAAATATCTTCACGCGGCTTGCCAGGTGCTAGAGTCAAGACAATATTCAATAACTACGGCTTTGTTAAAGGTGATTCTCATTCCAGGGTCTTAATTCGTGAAAAAGTTATTGGTACATTCTACATTTTACAAAAAAAAAACTGCACCAGACACGAAACTTTGGGATAAGATAAGGCTTTCGAAGCCTACCCGAGCAAATTTGAAATCGAAGTAATGCAACTGTATTTTGACTGATCATTGTAGGTTGTTCTAGTATACCATCTGTATAATACTCAAGTGAATATAATTCAGAAATACCATCAATTGTGCTGTTTCATTCTAATATGCAATATGAATCATGTTAATAGGCACCTGAGGGTGGGTATTTGGAAGAGATTTTCAATTCTATGCTCCATAATCTTCGTGAATGATAGGGCTTGGTAGGTTGACTTTATAACAAAATTACAATAAGTATTCCGTACAATCACTGTGAATAGGTAGTAAGTAGTAGTGTTTAAGGTAAGTAAAAGTTTGAGAAACATACTATATATGTACTTGATGGCATCAAGTAGGTGAGTAGGCACCTGAGCGCATATTAGACAAGTTTAGTGTCAAATTATTTTGCCATTGTCATAATTCACACAAATTGACACCCACAATATAGTGGGCATCAAATCATTTCATTTGGTGTATCAATGAAGCAAATCTGACAATAAATAAGGGAGCTATATTGCAGCTAATTTTTTCAACACTCGGCAAAGAAAGAGGTGGGGGGGGGTCATAGGTAAAGTACGGTACGTAATACGAGTAGTAAAGCAATTACGCACTCAGAGAATACTGCACTCGCTCGCTTTGCTCGCTCGTGCGCAACATTCCCCTGCGTGCGTAATATGCTACTTACTACTCTTATTACGTAATGTACTATTACGTGTTTGTTGTGTTAATACATAAGGTGTAATGACTTCTACGTGTTTGATGTGTGATACATAAGCTATAAAGACTTTTATATAAGTTGTATATGGATTTCACAGTTTATGTACTTAATTTGACACTTGTCAAAATAACCTCAAAACTACAAAATTTTCACAATTTGCGATGGAACAATCAGCTTCTTACAGAACTCGGGCTGCGCCCTCGTTCTGCAAATGTCGGCTTCAACTCGTATCGTAAACTAATATTACAAGTTGTACATATATGCATGGATATTATATTACGGTTTATGTATTCAAGTTGACCCTTGTCAAAATAACTTCAAAAAGTACAAAAAATATACCTTCGCAATTGAAAAAAAAAGTAAAATAGTGTACAACACTCGTGGCTGCTCACACAAGATGCATTCGGACACTCAGCTTCTCACAAAACTCGGGCTGCGCCCTCGTTTTGCAAATTTCGGCTTCGTCCCTGTAAACCACTTATGTACAAGCCAACTCGTGATGCGACATTTCGGATTTTGAAAATCGGAGACATTTCGTCAAAATCAGAGTTCGTTTTTCAAATCCTCACAGTCTAAATGTTTACTCTGGGTCAGAACAATTCCACGTCTAACTTGGGATCATGCGGGCGCTCTTGCTTGTTTCTTTAATAATTGATGGAGCGGAGACGTTGGCTACCGGTTTCATCTCATTTCATACATCACTTATCATCTTAAAAAAATCCATCAGTCAAGTACAGTTCTCATTGTTTCCAGAATTTTATTTTCAAGAAATTGTTACAAGCGGCGATTCCGTGCATTCTGGTAAACACGCGATCTTTCTACATTTTCCCATCATATCAGGTCGCGGTGTAGATACAAGCGCAGAGCTCTGGACGTTTCCAGCATACAGGGTGTCTCAGGAATGATAGCCAAAAACTCAATTGTGGGGAGATCTCGTCAAAATATGACGAAAGCCTACATACTATTTTGCAAAGTTCGGCCTAATGACGAAGATACAGCTCTCCAAAGTTCACTTTTTTCGGATTTCAAAAATTTGTAACTCAGGAACATTTCGACAAATTAAGCTTTAATTCAGCAAAAGCTGGTTTGTCATAATTATCTATCAACCTGCCAAATTTGGAAAAAATCCAACCAGTGCTGTAGGAGTTATGAGGGTCGATAATTTAGAAGCATCCGAAGAAAAGTTAACTCAAGGTGACCCCTCATAACTTTTACGCCACTGATTAGATTCTTTTCAAAATTGGCAGGTTGATAATTATGACAAACCAGCTTATGCTGCGATAAAGCTAAATTTGTCGAAACGTTCCTGAGCTACAAATTTTTGAAATCCGGAAAAAGTGAACTTTGGAGGGCTGTATCTTCGTCATTAGGCCGAACTTCACAAAATGGTAT
This sequence comes from Anaspis maculata, assembly GCA_949128115.1. Taxonomy (NCBI): domain Eukaryota; kingdom Metazoa; phylum Arthropoda; class Insecta; order Coleoptera; family Scraptiidae; genus Anaspis; species Anaspis maculata. Next base: position 65,941,304 of record OX421966.1, on the reverse strand, counting down.
ATGGGTTTTCGTCATATTTTGACGAGATCTACCCACAGTTGAATTTTTTGCTATCATCCCTAAAACACCCTGTATACGTGATGGGTTGGTAACTGAAATACATAGAACCTTCAACGCTCGATCAAGGCACATATGTCCATTTTGGCGGAGGTGCAGACGTTCCGGAGCACACGGGAAGCACGCGAAAGTTGAGTGATTATTCAGGAGTCGCAGTCGTCTAGAATCCATATGCCGGATCACTATGGAAACTGCTGGAAAATGCATGGAACATTTGAGATGAATTGGTCGGACCTATATGTATAAGACATCAATCGTCGTCTCACGAGCAGTACTGAATTGGAAGAAACAGCGTGCGGATAAGAAGCGATAGTCACAGCGATATTTCCAAGCGTAAATAATTGTTGGCGTGTATTTATTGTAGTATGCAGTAATGAACACTACAATGTTTGTGTTTGTGTTTTAAAACGATCGTCTCAATTATAATCGAACCCGTACGCGAAATACGTAACAATATTTTGAAAATTTTTCAAGGGATTCCAAAATGGTTTTAGCAATTTGTTAAGAATTGAATGAAGCATGTTTATGCAAATTTCCACAGCTGACCAGAAAGACATGCGGCAGCGTGGAATCATATCGCTTTCAAATTGTACGATCCCGAACAATCACTAAATAGAAAGGGAAGAAAGGGTAATAATTATATTGATATGTTTTGGAATCGGATTTCAACTCCACGTGGAGTTAATTTTCACCAATACCAATTCCATTCAGCTGCAAGAAGCGAACAGCGACGTTGGCTTCTTCGACCAATCACGAGCCGAATAAACTGATGAGGTTCGACTTTTTAAATATGGAAATTAAATTGAAAATTGTGAATTCTGATTAAACTGTTGAGAATTGCTGAAGACTGTGAGCGAATTGGCATCAGCTCTGAGCGACTTGTTGAAACTGGAGTGGAAATTGTTGGATATTGCTGAGAAAGTGCGAGAAAAATGTTGGAGGATGTGAGCAAATTGTAAGTTGTGCGAGAAATTGTTGGAAATTCTAAGTTAGCTATTGAACACTGTAAGCAAACTGTATGGAATTGTTATCAAATTACTGCAAATTATTAGCAAAATGTTGAGAAATGTTTGCAAATTGGTGAGAATTACGAGCCGATTGCTAAAGAATGTGGGGAAAATGGTTGAAAATTGTTATCAAAGGTTTACAATTATGAGTAAATTGTTTGAAATTAGGGGAAAATTGTTAAAGTAGTGAACATGTTACTGGGAATGGTGAGCAAAGTTGTTGAAAACTGCGAGTTGGGAGTGAATAAGAAGCAAATTGAGAGCAAATTGTTAAGAACTGTGAGCAAGTTGTTGGAAATTTGGTTTAGAAATTGTTGAAAATTGTGAGCGAATTGTATCAAATTGTGTGCAAACTGTGAGTTCGACTGTGAGCTGATTGTTGAAGAAAATGGATAGGAAATTGTTAGGAACTAAGGACAAACGTTTGAAAATTATTATCATTATTATTATTAGGTTACTTCACCCCACAGGTCGAGACACCCATTTCTGAGGTGAGAAAAGAAAGAGGGGGAACACAAAGGCAATCTAGTTCTCGATATCATCAATTTTCGAGAAAACGGTTCTGATGAGTTGAGCATTACAGCTGAGAATATCGCATTCCTTCTCGATGCAAGAATAATTTCGGATCATCTGATGGACAGGTGAAGACGCCAGGACATTCGTCCTTGCAAAAGGCAGGTGGAAGAGTTGAGAGTATGAACAAATTATGAGAAATTTGTTTATAAAAATGATTGGAAAAATATCATGAACAATAAATTAGTGAAAATTATAGTGAGCTGTTGCAAATTTAAGTGAATTTTTGAAAATTGTGAGCGAATTGTTGGAAACTGTAAGCAAATTGTAAGCAAACTGTTAGAAATGTTGAGCAATTTGTTGGCATTCATTGGAAATTGTGAGCGAACTCATGATGGTTGTTAATAAAATGTTGAGCATTTTGTTGTTATTCACAACAAAATTGGAAGAAATTGGTTGGAAATTGTGAGCAAATTGTTGACAACTGAAAAATTTCTCTGGAAATGTGAGCAATTTGTTGATAGTCACTGGAAATTGTGAGCCAATTATGATAATTGTGATTGAATTGTGAGTGAATTCTCAAAAACGGTGAGCAGAGTGTTGAAAATGTTGAGGAAATTGTTAAAATTGTGAGTGAATTGTTGTGGAGTGTGAGCGAACTGAGATTGAAGTTTCGAAAATTGTGAGCAAATTTTTGAGACTCTTGCTCCAGATATTGATTGAAATCATGCACAGATGGTTGGGCAAAGTGAAGTTGAAAATTGCAAGTGAATTTTTATGATTTTGGGCAAAGTGAGAGCAAATTTATTGCAATTTGAGGAAATTGTTGGGAATCATATTCATAAATCGGTTGAAATTGTGCACAAACAATGAAACTTGTGAGTAAATTGTGGGAAGTTGTGAGAAAATTGGTTAAAATTATGGTCATAGTGCTATAGCAATTGCTGAAGATTGTGAGCGAATTGGCATCAACTGTGAGCAATTCAAGTGAAGTGTGAGTGAATTCTGAAAACTGTGAGCAAATTGTTGGAAAATGGAGGCAAATTGTTGGGAATGTTGGGCACTTTGTTGGCAACTGTGCTGAATTATTGAATTTGAAGACTGTTGAAAATTGTGAATCAATTGTTGGGAATCGTGGACAATTATTGTCGGGTGTAAGTGAATAATTGTGGAGAACTGTTGATGAACTGCTAAACACTGTGACTAAACTGTTGAGAATTTTGAGCAAGTTGTTGAAAATTGTCACAATTCCAGTGAAGTGTTGGAAAATTCACAAAAAATAAACGGTCGATGAAAAGTTCAAATTTCACACAAAAATAGTGTACTTGAGCAACAACAAGCTCGCTGTTATTTGTGTTTGATAATAATTTTGGTTTTGTTTCAGGGAAAAGCTTCACATTAACCATCATGGTTTCGACGAGTCCACCCCAAGTTGCCACCTACAACAAAGCGATCAAAGTAACCGTGGACGGACCCAGAGAGCCTAGATCAAAAACAAGTGAGTTATCTGTTATTGTACAGGGTGGTGCATGGGGTTTTTCAGAAATTCCACAATTTCAGTGGCAATGCTTTATCCAACAAAATTCGGAGTTCTTGTCTATTTCTAGATCATTCAGACAAACTTCCTGAAAAAGTATAGAGCAGAAACTCATGTAACAATCAGATGTTTTTATTACGTCCATTTCAACCTCAATTGTTGACAGTGTCGAGATATAAACTACCTCCGACGAGGTCTCTCGATGGCACTATAAATAAATGAAATGAAATGAAATGAAATGAAATGAAATGAAATGAAATGAATTAACGCTGACAAAAACCAAAATTTTCACATCAAAGCGCATTCGGTTTCGGGAAAGATAATACGCTGATTTATGATTAGAATGATATGTTTTTGGCGAATTTCAGCAACTTCAGCTGATTGAATTGAATAAACCCATGAAATCTGGAACAAATGGAATGATGGTCTCAATCCTTGACTATTTATAACAAAAAACTGCAGAATTTTCATGGGTCTATCAGCTGGAATTAACCAAAACAGGAATTATGTATTTTTGATTAGAATAATAATTATCTATTCTGGAATCAAACATGGGCCTTTCGAAGATCATATCGATGGTGTAGTGCACAGAGGTCGTAAGTGCTAAAATAGGCATTTTGAGCTACGCCGAACAGAAACTTTGACCGCTTATGGAAACTCAGCCCGAATAATCTGCAAAAGGAAAATCGGGGGTTATCGAGAATGAAGTTTGATTTTAAACTCCCTAATTGAAGTTCACTTGAACCACTCAAAGTCAAGTGTTTTTGAGAGAATGTATTTTTTTTGGGGAACTTCCCTCATTTACGACCTTTGTGCTAAAAAAAATATGTTCTGATGTAGTTAGATCACAAAACCACCACAATCATTGAATTTTTCAACCAATCGAATTTTTTATTCAAAAACGATTCTCAGCTCCCAAAGTTTCATTTGGAGTAATACTAAACGGAAACATTGACTGCTTGTGGATACCTACTCAGTCCAAATAATCTGCCAATGGAAAATCGGGCCTTATCAAGAATGGAGTATATCTTTCCAGTTGAAGTTTACTTGTACTACTCAGACTTGATTGTTTTGGGAAAAATAGATCTTCTTTGAGAAACTTTTCGCACTTACGACCTTTTTGCTACAAAAAAGAAAATTAGAATGTTATTTAGGTACATTACAAAACCACGACAATCATTTTCAACCAATATTATTTTTATAAATAGTGTTCATAGGGTAGGTACCACCTACCTCTTAAACATAATAGCATGAAACTTGAGAACTGGAGATGGACGTACTTGATGAAAAAATCGGATAAAATTCAAGTAGGTAACAAATACAAACAAGTGAATATGCCCTCACGTGCGTGAGTCTCAAAAGCGCACTTTCTTAGTGCCAGGTCTGTCATTGATAGGAATGAAGTCCAGCTTGAAAATGAAATGTTCATACGAGACAAGAGTAAGTTTCACGGTTTCATGACAATCGTTCCACTAATGGGAAATTTCAATACAGCGGCCAAGATGGCGGCCAAATCATGAGATTCAGCTTGAAAACAGGAATGTTTATACAAGACAAGAGTAAGTCTCAAGTTCCATGACAATCCCTTCATTGATAACAGATTTCAATATGGCGGTCAAGATGGCGGCGAAATCATGAAATTTAGCTTAAAAATAAGAATGATCATACAAGACAAGGATAATTTCTAAGTTTCATGAAAATCGTTCCACTAATAAGAAATTTCAATATGGCGGCCAAGATGGCGGCGCAACCATGAAATCCAATCTGCCCACTGGCCACCCACGAGGACCTGAGCTATCCATTGGAGGAAGTTCCAGGGCTCTAGATTCATTCCCCGAGGAGAAGTTTAACTTCTCAGAAGTGCACAGGAAATCTTTGTTTTGTGATAATAATAATGATAACTATGAATGTATAAAAAAAATAATGCCCATTGGCCACCCTTGGGGACATCAGCTATCTATCAAAAAAAGTTCTAAGGCTCTAGCTTTACTCCTCGAGGAGGAGTACAACTTCTTAATTTCTACACGGACAGACAGACAGACGGACAGACGAACGGACAGACGGACGGACAGACAGACAAACCGGCCATATAAGCGTCATTTTCTTACGAAAATGCGCTAAAAACTAATCAGAGCATGGATCATCAGAGTCATCCTTGATGGATGCTGGAATTCACCTTGGGGATTCCCGTAATGAAGTCACTATACTCATCTGGGATTCTTCAAAAGATAAAGCAGGTCCTTTTTTTTGGGAAACAGCGAATCCTTCAATCTTTCTTTCAAGTGAACACCTTTTCGAAACAATCCCCAATAATTCAAAGATAGAAGATATAATTGCATGCTTTTGAAGCCAAATCTACCCAAGAGTCTGGTATTTTCACTTCCAGAGGACAATTATGATTTCAAATTGACGTCACGTTTTTTTCGTTAGGCAGAAACTAACACTTATACAAATTTGAAACCCCAAGTTAAGTAGCACAAATGTCGTAAGTGCACTTGCGACATTTGTGTTACCAATCAGCAACCCAAAGTTATTTACAACAAATTTAAAATGCCGCTACTGGTCTGAGAAACTCAGTCTGAACTTATTAAGTTGAAGCAAATGAAAGTTAAGGCTTCAAACTGTAGCCTAACGTAGTTAATCACATTCGACTGAAAAATTCACCTACGACCTCTGTGCACTACACTACACCATCGATATATTGGATTTTCTACAAGTTGAATAACCATTTTCAGACCTTCCATTCTAATTTTGAACTAAGATTCTTTGTTATCCCTCATACACAATCATGGTGAAGCAAAAGCGGGTTGTAGGAATGTGAAGGGACTCAGAGGGATTTTGGAGCTCGAAATTTTGTTAACACTTTCACCAAAAGTAGTACAGAGTACCTATAAGCAATATTCCACTGTACTCCAAATAAAATGTTTTTGAGTAATTTCAAATCATGAAAATGGCTGAGCTACGGACCAGTAGGTTACAGAAGACTAAGACAGGTTGCTGATATGCAATCCATGTGCTATGATGACCTTATTTGCGTCGAGGTAGGAAAAATCATTTCTAGAAGACATAGATCATCTCTGTTTATCATTGAACTGTTTTCTTATGATTCAAAATAAGACCCGTTATTTCTCTCTGCTGATAAACTGGTAGACCATTTGGCTGATAAACGTTGCGCTCTACGCTCTGTGCAGCGTTCATTCGTCAAAATAGCCTGTTCAGAAGTTCATGAGGACATAGAAATACTGGCCTTGAGAAAAAAAAATAACCTGATAACTTGGATCTGATTCAGAGTTTTGCGGAGGCGATTTTGGCACATTGGTACCTACGTTTTATGTCACACTGCAATGTACTGTGTAATAAACCTATGAGTTTCAGAACTAGCTTGTGGAACTAGCAACAAATCGCGCTCTTCCGTTTTGAACCACTTACTCAAATCGATCGGATACTTCGTTTGGCTATAGGAGTAACTTGAAGGGCTATCTGAGTGATTCTTATAGCTTGACCTTTAAGGATAAAACAAACAAAATTTGTAATTTTGGATCAAGTTCGACACTGTACATATACAGTAGGTACCATATAATGGAAATTTCGAAAACAAATTTGGTCACCGGAGCCCATCAATACACCCATTTCGCCCTCACACACGCACACACACACACGTCGGCTTTCTCGCCTGTCATTTCCACTATAACGCCGTTTCGGCAGGGGCTTAAACGGCGTATGCCCCCGTAATAAACAGCATTAAAATTACACAATAGCTGCGACACATAATCAACCATGTAAAATAATTACGGCAGGAAACGTTTCGCAGGAAATAATTACATTTCCTGCGAGTATATATTAATTAACGTCTGCAGCAGTTGGTATCAGCAGGAGGTGACAAACGTGCGGCAGCAGGACGAAACCGGTGTGTATGGAGAGCTCCGGTATACAGAGGAGCGAGGAAGAGGATGTTCAGGACTTGCGACAGCTGGACACTTTCCTGCACACACACACACACACACACACACCGACACTGGCTCTGGCAGGGAAGGGCGAGGCGAAGGACGCGCTCCGTGATATGGGAAATCGGGCACTTGGAGCCTTCTCCTGCTGAAAGGTTTTCGATGCATCATACGGCAGGACGCCGATGATGAGAAAAAGTTTAATTACGCGGGGGCATTTCCGGCAGGATCGGTCGTCCGCATCCCGGTTTTCTGGCGTCTCCCGTTTCCCCTTCGTTTTTCTCCCTTGTTCTTGATGGCGAAAAGATGCGGAACCTGTTGCTTATATTATTGGGAAAGTCTCGAGATTCCGCTTTCGCGGAGACACGCATTTCGCGAGTAATTTGGCAAGTTGATGGCTATACTTCCCGGTTCGTAAATTGAGGCCAGTCGGTTTGGCATCCTAATTGGAAAAGTGCTTAATGAGAGTGTCTCTCAGTTACCAAGTTCAGAATACTGAATGTAAGATGCAGGATTCACAGTACGATTTCACGAGTGCCATAAATTGGACACTATCTGGTTTGGGCGAATTTTGGGCCCGGCGCAATAGGTTTTTCTCAAATTGTGGTCGATTATAGCTGCCGTATTCACTTATATCAAATCGAAATGTTCCTAAGGTAGTGATTTTGAACATTTATGCATGATTTTTCACTCCCCGGTTGTTTTCGAAGTGATTAATTTCAAGAAGAGGAAAAGCTCATAACTAGGCCTAGACTCACATCAGGTAAGTTGTAGGTAGGTTTTAAAATGTCGATAACTTTTTTATTTTTCAAAATATTCGGATAATTCTTTTTTAATATTAAAGGAGAAACATGGGAAATTTGTTACGAGACGTGTGGAAAATCATATTCATCGAATGTTGCCCGCATGCCTCTACACAAAAACACCTTTTTCCTGGCCGTTACTACCCGAGACGGCCGCTCACCCTGGCTTTGACTAGGAATACCCGCGTTTGCAGAACTTTATTCAGATGCTCTTTTCTGCTCGTAGATCGCTTTCTTTCGGAAAATCCCAACTGATATCAAAAGTAGATTGCATTGGGCGTCGTGCAGGCCTATTTTCAAACTCGACACGGTTTCGATTTTCCGACGGTGATTTGTTCAAAACGAAACTTGCACATTTCGTGAATTAGAAGAAATGCAGTGCGAATTTCGACCTGCGGTAAGCCACAAAAAATATTTATTTTAGGTGCAGACTTGCTGCAAGTAATATTTAGGGAAGAGTTTGAATTAAGTTCTGAGGGGGAAATTTTTGAAATCGGACTAAAGGATTTCGAGTTTTCCTCCTTGGAATAACTGCAAATTTCCAACTTTTCGACCCGTTATCAAATTTTCACCAGTTGTTTTTTGAACGAGACGTTACTGGTTCTTGAACATTTCACGACAATTCCTGTCAAAATTCTGTCAATTTTCCGAAGGGTTCATTATTAAAAAAATAGGCTACTTCGAAGCTAAGTCAAAGTTTGCTTACCACATCATTTCATCTGGCCACACATTTAATCCAGACTCTTGCTTCAAAATTTTACATCATGAATCCAAGTATCATAAACGAACTATTTTTGAATCACTTGAAATTTCGAAATCATTGAAAACCAGTAAACAAAGCACCTTGAACGAACAGACTGAGTTGCTACAGGGGAGAGACACTTTCGACATTCTGATTGAGGCAGGGAGTGACTTCTTCAAACAGTTCGGATCAGGGCCGTTCCTAGGGGTTTGAGCGCCCGTGTGCAAAGCTTCTAGTATGCGCCCCCCTCCTATTCTGTACTCGACCAAAAAGATGAAAGAATTCAGAATCCATGTCACTGTCCTATTTTTATTTTTTTACAAAAGTGATATAATAGCTGTATTACACCACACAATTTATTGAACAATCTGCCAAAATACTGTCAAAAACTATGAACTTGGTTGTTTAACTGACAGATTGTACAAGAAATTGTGCAGTGTAATACAGCTTCAACAGACAAATCTTACAAAAAATAACATATCCAGGATATCAATGAATCTTGGTTTCTCAAATATCTACATTTCTGCATTTTTGCTGGGAACTCTTCATTACCTTTCAAGTATTACAAGTAGATACCTAACTTTTATATTTGTAAGGTAGAAGCATTCGCTTCTATCGAGTTAGAATAATTCTCATTCGTCAGCGAAGAACGTTCGCAACGTTCGGTGACTTAGCCATTCGACACGGAAGGTTCAATTCGAACAAAAAACCAAATGAACGTTTGCGTCCTACTAGGGATTGGACCATTCCTTTGCATTCTCTTTATTTTCCTCATCTGGGGCGGAGCTGGCTGCCATAGTTACCGTGGTCCGTGATTGTCTTTGTCTTGTGATTCGGGTTTTCTACGACTAGAGTTTAGTTTATAGTCGACGCAAGCGGATACGGAATCACATACGGTTACGCAAACGGTAGCGTAAGCAAAACCGATAGTTTATAGTGAACGTTTTCATAGACGCACGCCTGCATCGTAGGAGAAGGAATCATAGGGGATTTGTTCGCCTGAGTGTGCCGCTTCACTCCACATTGACATTGTTGTTCACTTAGCCATTAGCCATCCAAACTCAAAGTCAGATTGGTGGAAACCAAGGTCATTTACGTATCCGCAACGCAAGAGTTGGATGTTGACCAAACTCCATACGTATATATACGGGATACGCATACGGTTGCGAGTATTGCATGCGTTCACTATAAACGATTGCGGCGTTTTCAGTTTGTCGAAGTATAGCCTTGCGTGACCGTATGCGGCTTGGTTTCCATACCAATCAGAATTTGAGTTTGGATGGCTAGTGAGCAACAATGTCAATGTGGAATTAAACAGCACACTCAAGTAAACAAATCGGCTATGATTCCTTCTCCTACGACTCAGGCGAGCGTCTATGGGAGCGTTCACTATAAACTAGCGGTTTTGATTACGCTACCGTTTGCGTAACCGTAACCGTATGCGGTTCCGTATCCGCTTGCGTCGACTATAAACTAAGCTCAACAGAAAATTGCTTCTTATTGGTATAATTGGTTTTCGCATCGGGCGCTAAAGCGCCACCCGGCTATAACGCGGAGGGCGCAAGGCGCCATTTTTGAATTTTTTTTAGTCGGTCGAATTTTTGCGCCCCTGGCAAAGTGCGCCCGCGTGCGTCGCACGCCTTGAACGCCCCGTTAGGAACGGCCCTGGTTCGGATGATGTTTGTTTGAGTCGTTTTTTGGTTCTGTTGGTGTGTGTTTGTCTCTTTCAAGTAATAGCCGGTTAGTCTGTTCCTTTTTTTCAGGTGCCACTTAAGTTTATTTAATTCATTCCTTTTTCACCTATCTACCTTCACCTGAACACCTCCATTCATTATTCAGTATCTAATCAATTATTTTTAACAATTACCAAAATTCAAACTGACAACTTTCCGTCCTGACATAATTTTTTTCTCAAAAATCTAAAAAGTGAGTTATTTTGAATTTTGGTTTCTGTACGTTCATACCAATCATAAATTTATTTGTAGCAAAAAGCCCTGATGATGAGCGCTAGCTAGAAATATATATTGGTCAAATAGACAACGCCTTTATAAAGTAGTGTAGACAGAAGAACTACATATTTGTTATATTCATGTTCGTTGATTTTCCCATACGAGAAAGGGCTGTTATTGGGGTTAGGGATGTCTTCATCTTCAGACAGAACAAAGGTTTCATTAAACTCGAGGCCTAATCAGTGATTAATGCGACCAATTCATCCTCATCATTGATGGTACTGTCGCTGTTGTTGCTCGTATTGCACTGTTCTTCAGCTACTTCAGCATTTACACCAATTCTTTTATTTATTTGTGAGAACAAAGATCGACCAATCCAAACCGATCCGGAATCGACTAAAGGAATCGAAAAAGCTGTCCTTGATGAAAACGACAAAACCGATGAAAATTTCGACTGACACTAATTTTGTTGATCACGCGAGGTCCATAGCCAAAGTCTTCTTGAAAGAAGAAAATACAACCTAAAGATTGATTGATCAAGTCAAGTCAAGGTGGGGGAAAACAGGGCACATAACTGCCCATTCCCAGTTGGTTTTGTGACCGATGAGTTACGAAGAATCAAATTTCTTTGTGCGATTCCACGAAATCCTACAACGAAATTTAAATGCCCGTGTAAGCGATACGTTCAACATCCTGGGTGAAAAACGAGTCCTTAAGCCGGTTGTTCCTTTGAAACGGATAGCCCCCAAGTACTGTTAGGTACTTAATAAAAGAGTATAAATGCATAAAACATTGCGCTGCCGGCTGCTATCAAGACGTTTAGTATACTACTTAAAATTTAAAGCCGCCGGGAATTATTACAAAGCTTTGGGCAAAGTCGAATAACGACGCGACGCGATTTTACGGTGTTTACATTGGCATCTCCCATCATCATTATGATATTTTTTATCGCACATGCGATGGTGGTCTCATGATGCGTGTCACGAAACGGCTTCTCACAAGACAATGTGGAATAAGACGCATATTACGCTACAAACCAGGCATATCAGTGCCCTTGATGCTAATTTCGGAATTTCAAACAAGCTTTCGCAAGTTTGCGGTGCATTGCACGGGCCGAACGGCAGTGAATGAACCCAAGATAACCCTCGTCAGGAATGCAGCAAGGAAAATTGCAAGCGAACGGTTCAAATTGGACCGGAACTAATACGAGTCGATTTGATCGGAAACGGTCGCTCTTAGCAATGATTGTGTAGATGTATGTTAATGCGTGTGTGAATGAAAATGTAAAAGAGTGGCGGATTCCCGTGGGTCTCGGGGCACAGCGCGCCAATCCTGTAATGATCCCGAATTGATGTAAATGAAGCATCCTCAGCAGGATAGTTGGAAAAGGGTCCGGCGAACACGCGCGCAGATGAGCTAGTTCTAATTAATTAATCAACCAATTCAATTCATTAATTCAGTTCTAGAGCTCTTGCAAATTTAGGGAAATTCTCTCATCCTCTGCTGGCTCTCTGTGCCCGCCACTGCTGGATGCGATCCTGCTGCTCCTGGTGATGAATATTCCACTTCGTTTTCCAAATGAGAGAGCTAAGAGCGAGAGAGAGAGGCATGAAGAGCGAAAGGGAGAGACGGAGCAAGAAAGAGCTCTTTTTCCAACACTACTAATGTTGTACGAGTACACTACGTGAGGTGAGATCTCCGGTGAAATTAATCACGGGAGAGTTTTTCGGTTTCGTCAGAGGTGCATCTTTAAGCAGACAAAACAGGGACAGGGGTTGTCGGTGCAATCCGTCACGGTCTGGTTATTTAAAGGTGCGGCAAGGAATGCGAGGGATAAGAAGCAGGGCGCTCGGGAGCTCTCAGCTGAGAGAATTCCACTGCTGCTGATGTCTAAATAGATTTTTTGCGAGACACGCACCCCACTGATGCGTAAAAGTCGGGATATTATTCAAGTGTTGTCATTTTTCAAAGCATTGTGGTAACTCGTGACGAGAAAAAAAATCGGATGCGTCACCTAACCCAAAACCTCCCCGACGAGTAGCAAGGAATGGATGGAAATTTCATCATGAGACGTCCCTCCGGGTAGGAAGTTAGAATCTGAGGAAAAGATTGAATGACTGAGATATTTTCTCTAATATGGGTGTAATGGACGTAACTGATTGAATTATTGTTTTCTCGTTAATTGTTAATTGTTAATTACCATGGTGTTATGATATGACTTTTTGACAATAAAAATAGAAAATAAACGAATTTTATATTGGTGCCGAAACCAGACTCACTCAAGCGATGGAAGACACACTTCGCATTACTCGTAGTCAGAGTAAGAACAAGGGAAAATCACCTGGCCAACCCCGAGTCGCACTTTCCGAACCAGCAAATGCTTCGCCTGTTCTAGATAACATCCCGCATTCGATAAGCCATACCAAGTTGATGAGCTCGTCACTCAGAAAACGGAGGCTGGATCTGGAAAAGCAATCACAATTAGATCAGCTTCAAATGGAATTTGAGGAAAAAGAGCTAGAGCGTCAAAAAGAAATGAAACGATTAGCATTTGAACTTGAAAGAAAAGAATTTGAACTTAAAAGAAAAGAATTTGAACTTAAAAGAAAAGATATGGAAAGGCGGCAAGATATAGAAAGAAAACAGCTGGAGAGGCAGAGGAATTTGATTGAATCGGTAGCAGAAGTGGAGTCGTTGTCAGCCGTCAGCAGTCAGCGATCCAGATCAAGCCTGTGCGGATCTGTCAGTGAGGAAGAAGTCTCGAATTCTGAAGTAGAACAATGGCTATGCTCAGTCGAGGAAGGAAGAGATGTCCACCAACCTCAGGAGATCACGGCAGCTGTGACTACTGCGATGCAGACACTTACTGATAACCTCAAAACAATGGCTACTACGGTCACTAAACCAAAACACCAACACTGGAACCTTCCGCGTTTCTCTGACAAACCTGAAGAATGGCCTACTTTTATTTCAGCGTATGAAAGGGGTAGCGATACGTACAGCGACGACGAGAATATGGCTAGGTTGCAGAGCTGTCTGGAAGGTGACGCATTCAAAACTGTCCAACCTTTATTTGTGTCATCAAAGAATTCCAAAGCAATCATAAAGACGCTGCGAATCCGCTACGGACGTCCGGAATTTGTCATGGAGACAATGCAGAAGAAGACTCGTATGACATCAGCTGTAAGAGACGATGACCCGACAAGTCTGATTGAGTTTTCGATCGTGGTCCAGCACTTTACAGCTACCGCCAAGTCTCTACGGATGGAGGCGTACATGACAAATCCCCAATTGCTTGGTGAACTGATACGCAAACTCCCAGTTAGTCATAGATATAACTACGCCAAGTTTGCCGATGAAAGCGAAATCATGGTTCCTACTATAGAACAATTCTCCGCGTGGATAGTAAAGGAAGCTTCAATTATGAGCATATTTCTCAAGCCACCCTCAAACGAGCTCAGTAGACACAACCGGCAAATAAAGCATGTATTTACCAACGTGGAACAGTGCGAAAAAGATATCCCAAACCATTGTAGCTTTTGCACCGGTAAACACGAGTCAGAAAAGTGCCACAAACTAAGGAAAGCTGAGGTGGATGAAAGATGGAAGATGGTAATTGAAAAGAAGCTGTGCTTTTTTTGTTTCAACCGACATCAGCTGAGAATGTGTGAAAGTAAGAAGATTTGCGGAATAAACGGATGTAAAAAGACACATCATCGCCTTCTACACAAGGACCCTGTTCAAAAACTACCAACACAAACCAACTCGACACGGCAAACCTTAACAGACGATGCAGAAGTAGTAGCCAAGCACGCAGGAACACACACGTCCAGAGTTCTGCTCAAAGTGTGTCCCGTCCGTTTGTATGGTCCGCAAGGTCACGTCGATACGTTTGCGATGCTAGATGACGGTTCTACAATGACACTAATGGATGAAGACATTGCGAAAGAACTCGGATTGGAAGGCGAAGCAGCACCGCTCTCTACCTGTTGGACCAACTCATCAAGACACACCAAAAGAACCTCAAGAAAAGTTCACCTCCGAATTCGTGGGCTATAAAAAAAAATACAAAGAAAACATTTATGACATGAACGACGTCCATACAATGTTTAACCTAGATTTACCGAGACAAAACGTTGACAGCGTCAAACTGACACGTACCTGGACACACCTCAACACAATCAACCAGCCGCTACCTGTAGCCTATGAAAGACCGTGTATATTAATCGGACAAGATCAATGTCAATTAATCCTACCGCGAAAGGTCATAGAAGGACCACCTAACGCACCAGTTCTTTCATGGACAAAGCTAGGTTGGAGTTTACACGGAAGAAATGGGGAATTCAGAGGAAGAATCGATACAAATTTCACTCTGACATGCTGGAAGGACGACGAACTCCACAAATTAGTCGAGGAATCATTTAAGATGGAAGACTTCGGCGTGAAAGCTACAGAAAAAATGAAAACGGAAGAAGAAGCACGATCCATCAAAATTTCAGAAGAAACCGTGAAGAAAATAGGAGAGAGATACGAAGCAGGACTATTGTGGAGATCAGACGACTCTGTTTACCCCGAAAGCTACCAGAACGCAGTGAAACGACTTTGTGGAATTGAGAACAAAATGAGCAAGAATCCAGACTTTAAGACGGCCTACAATAGCAAACTTGACGAATATTTGGAAAAGGGGTACATTCAGAAGCTGAATGAAGAAGAAGCGAACGTCTGCACGAATAGAACATTTTATTTACCACACTTTGGCGTTTTCAATCCAAATAAGCCAGGAAAGCTGAGGTTGGTATTTGATACTGCTGCCAAGAGTCATGGAGTTTCTTTCAACGATGAACTGCTCAGTGGTCCTGACTATTTGAACTCACTACCAGCTGTACTGATGAAGTTTAGAATTGGACGTTACGCAATCGTTGGAGATATTCGCAAAATGTTCCATCGGGTACAAATAAGACAAGAAGACGTCGACTCACAACGATTCATATGGAGGAATGGAGAAACGGACAGAAAACCCGACGTTTATGTTGTTAGCGCGGTACACATAAAGACGGCAGCCTTCCGATAAAGGCTGCATTAAAACAATAACTCTTGGATTAGGAAAGCAGCAAGCGACAGTCAGAAATGAAATTCACAACAACAATCAAAAACTTTAATGCAAAACAAAGAAAAAAACACAAACAGACAGAATTACAAAACAATAAAAAAAAAACAATGTGAATTAAATGAAATGAAAAATCCGAGTGGTTCTGATCGGGGGCAGATTCGCTGGCGCCGAGTGGCGTCCTGAAAACGAGACGAACTGCACTGAAGGTATACACCCCGGCAAACGGGAATAAACGGTAAATGGTAAAAACAATGGAAAATATGGAACTTACGGGATCTTATTCGGTGGCGGCGTCGTCCTGGCGGAGTCCGAAGGCGGCGTCGTGGTGGATGGCCGTTCTGGTGGTGGATTTCCTGGTGAAATGCACGAGTGCCCGTGTTCGTCACCAAAATGGCGGACGAACGACTCGATCCCGTCCGAAACTGGAGCTTTGTGTGCGGCTGGCTGATCCAAGCCGCTCCCCGGTGAAAGCGGTGGAAACTGCCGCTTTCTGGACTTGGAGATGCTGCAGAGCTCCTCCAGGAGTCACTATCGGACGCGATGGGCCTTGGATGGGCTTCTGGTCGAGTACGAATGTACGCCGATGGCACGACAAGATGGCCGCGAGAACGATGACCAAAAAAAAGACGGCGTGGCTTCCCGCTCGACGTACGGAGATCAACGCCGCTTCGAACGAAGCGGCAAAGGCACGAGCGGAAAGAAAGCCGAAGAATGCCGAAGACGGCCGAAGAAAGTGCTGGAGCTCGTTTACGCTTGCGCCTGACAGCCAAGTGCCAGGCACACCGAACAGGGGGTGAGGGGTGAGGACTTGGACGACACAGGGATATTTTGGGTTGCATACCCTCAATGCACACGAATGCAGTTTTCAATGAACGGGGCCGAGACATATGTAATGGAAGCCATGACCTCTGGTGCAACCTGTTCTCCCGCAACAGCATTACATGTCGTGAATCTCAACGCGAGAAAACATTCTTCTACATACCCTGAGGCAAGCGAATCAATTTCAACAAAAGAATACATGGATGACCTCTTGGATTCTGTCGACACTGA
The DNA here is from genome assembly GCA_949128115.1 of Anaspis maculata. Classification (NCBI taxonomy): domain Eukaryota; kingdom Metazoa; phylum Arthropoda; class Insecta; order Coleoptera; family Scraptiidae; genus Anaspis; species Anaspis maculata. Next base: position 65,924,592 of record OX421966.1, on the reverse strand, counting down.
AGAGAAAGGGAAACAAAGAATAAAAGATATCATTGAAGTCCACAAGAATGCAGGCTTCGACATTATAAACTGGCTGTCGAACTCAAAAACAATTCTTCAAGACCTTCCAGATGACCTGAGAGCAAAAACTGTGAAACAACTACAGCACGATTCAAGTCTGCCTACAGAACGAATTTTGGGCTTGTGCATGGTGGAATGCAGATACGGACGAATTTATTATTGCTCCAAACTTGAAACAAACAAAGAATAAAACCTTCGACGCTCAAAATTTCCCGACAAAAAGAGAAGTACTAAGAGCTGCAATGTCCATATTTGACCCCCTTGGACTCATAACACCATTTACCATAAAGGGCCGTCTATTAGTTCAGAGTATATGGCGTAGCAAAGTGACATGGGATCAAGTTATTCCTACACAATTCTGTACAAGATGGTCAAGCTGGATAAATGAACTTGATGAACTCAGTAAACAAAGAATCCCTCGCTGTTACATGTCAGGACTAATAACGGCGAACGAACTTGAACTTCATACATTTGTCGACGGAAGCGAAGAAGCGTTTGCTGCCGTGGCCTATTTACGTCGCACGAGCGAAGAGTGCTGACACGGCGCTGGTGATGTCCAGAGCAAGAGTTGCACCTGTAGAAAGTATCACCATCCCGAGAATGGAGTTACAAGCTGCTTTGTTGGGCTGCAGAATGTCAAAAACTGCCTGCGAAGAGTTTGGAATTCCAATGAACAAACGCATATTCTGGTCAGATTCGAAAACCGTGTTATACTGAATGAAGGGAGACTATTCAAACTCTTACAAACAATTCGTAGCACATCGTATCGGCGAGATCAAAGAGACGTCTTCTCCTAATGACTGGATGTGGGTGCCAACTGAATTGAATGCTGCCGACGTCGCCACGAGACACAAGCAAAAGTTGACTCCTACCATACTTCGAAACTGGAACAAAGGACCTGAGTTTTTGAGCTTGTCCAAATCTTATTGGCCTGAGCAACCAGTATTATCGAAAAGTGATAACGACGTCGAAAGAAAGAAATATTTCGTTGGAGTACACACACATAATGAACCTAACGTTATCCCGTTCGAAAAATTTTCAAAATGGAGCATGCTTGTTCGATGCACTGCTTGGGTTCTCAGATATATATGTACATTGAAATCAAGAGTACGTGACGAAACAAAAGTGAGGATAAAGACACCGAGTTATGAAGACATTTCTGAACTGACGCCAATTGAAACTCGCCAAGCTGAAAGTCTAATAATGAAGCTGCAACAGAACAAGTCCTTCAGAGAAGAAAAGAAACTTCTTCAACACGGAAAACCATCATCCAAGTCGAGTCGATTATACAAACTGTCACCATTCATTGACACTGACGGACTCATAAGAATATCGGGAAGAACTTTAAATTCACCTGAACTAATGGACGATCAGAAATGTCCTATTATTATTGACGGGAAAGACAACATTTCTGGATCGATGGTCAAAGATATTCACGAAAAATTTTTCCATCAAGGAACGGAGACCGTCATAACAAAATTGAGAAGACGTTATTGGATGATCGACATGAGGATGGCTGTTAAAAGAGCAAGAGCGAATTGTTTGTGGTGCAAGATAAAGTTTAGTCAACCTATACCTCCACAAATGGCACCGCTGCCTGATGCAAGAATTACTAAACCACCTCACGCCTTTTATTTTACTGGTATTGATGACTTCGGCCCTGTTGAAGTCGTTGTAGGCAGAAAGCATGAAAAAAGGTGGGGAGTGATATTTACTTGCTTATCAACTCGCGCTATTCACTTGGAAGTAGCACATTCTCTCACCACGGAAAGTTGTTTAATGGCTATCCAGAGATTTACAAGCAGAAGACCAACTCCAGCAGAATTTTTTTCCGACCATGGAACGAATTTCATCGGGGCTGAACAAGAATTGAAAATGTCTGTCAAGAAATTGAACAACGTAAAAATTCAGAAAGCTTTAAGTGATGTAGGACACGGAATCAAGTGGACATTTATCCCGCCGAAAGCACCTCACATGGGGGGAGGCTGGGAACGTTTGATAAAGTCGGTGAAGATAGCTCTACGAGCTGTGTTGAAGAACCAGTTTCCAACAGACGAAGAATATATCACATTTCTTACTCGAGTGGAGTTCATTATCAATAGCCGTCCCCTGACACATATCCCCGTAGAAGCGACAGACTCTCGACCGTTAACACCGAACGATTTTCTTTTGGAAGCTTTCAGCACAAAGATTTGTGGTGAAGAGGCTGTATCCAAACGCAGACTGCAATGGATAAGAAATCTTTTGGACAAGTTCTGGGCACGGTGGGTGAAAGAATACCTTCCAAGCTTAACAACAAGAGCAAAATGGTTTAAAACAGTGGATCCGCCAAGAATCGACGAGCTGGTAATTATCGCGGATGATACAAGCCCCCGTAACACATGGCCTTTAGGCAGAATTTCGGCTACCTTCCAAGGCAAAGATGGACAAGTACGAGTCGTGGAGGTAACCACCAATAAGGGAATCTACAAGCGACCTATGACAAAAATCGTTCTTCTCTGGGAAGAGGAAGGATGTAATGGACGTACCTGATTGAATTATTGTTCTCTCGTTAATTGTTAATTGTTAATTACCATGGTGTTATGATATGACTTTTTGACAATAAAAATAGAAAATAGACGAATTTTATAATTAGCCCAGGCTTTTTAGCATTTAACATGAAACAAATTAATCCACGTGCAATCTTCACGGTATCGTACCCACTTAACCTTACTAAACAACATACTAAAAGTCCCCAACTTTCCTCCGTGTGCGTCATAATTTTTGAGGGGGGGGGGGGTCAAAATTTTCATTAAAAAAATTCTAGGACAAAAGTTATCTAGCCAGTGACTTCAAATTTATTATATTTGGATACATTGGGTTATAAGTGAAACTTATTGACAAACTAGATGTCTATGGTACCCGTGAAGGGAGCTCGGGAGGGGGGCAATTGGTGACCTATGCAAGAAATTTGGTTTTCATTAATATTGAGACAATACTGGCATGTTAGGTATCGTTTCCCACTAAATCTGACCTTGCAAATCTGATTATGACATTTAAATTTTATTTAAAAAATCTTTTGAGCGATTTTCGGCAGAAAAACGTGATTTTGGGACCAAAATAAAGCCGGTTTTTCAATTTGGGTTATTTTTGCGTTTGATGCATTATTCATTTGGATTTAAGATTGGATGAATTATATGAACTTTTCTGCGTAAGACTATCATATCATAAACGCGACGTAAGTGGTTACAAGGTGAGAAAAATAATTTATTGAAAAAAATGGCGAAGTCCAAAATGTCACTCAAAAATATCCCCGCGCAGTTGAAAAAAATGTATTGTAGCTGCAATATGGCTTTGATTTCATCTTCCAAGGTTTCTTCTTGTAGCCAAAACAATTCTCTAGCTTCCGAGAAAAGAACACTCTTTATTAAAATAATAATAATACAACAACAGCAACTTTCCCGCGGGTATAGCCACATTTTTCAGTTTCAAGCTGGCTTACACCGAACATCAATCCAACTCGATTTTATAGTATTCAAGAAATGATGATTATGTCGAATGCCTGATGTAAATGCGTGAAATAGTTGCAGTTATCGATCCTATTTGAAATTTCGCACATTGATGTATTCAACGTGAAAGTATCGTAAATTAAAAATCCACAATTTTCAAGAACGAATTATCATTTTTTTCAATCAAAAAAGCTCACAATCTCTTCAAATCAAAGCTTCAACATGTATTTACATATTATTAGTGTATTGGAAGTCTAGCACAGCACAGGAAGACTTTTATAGCCATTCTCTGCAAAAAATATCAAATTATCATAATTTCAAGTTCACTAGTAGTCAAAAAAAAAATCGCATCTAGCTTACCATCCGTACTCTAAGCTTATTTTGTCCAATATTAGTTTCGCTAAAAACTCGTCTATTGATTTCCAAACAAATCGATAGTTACCCCAAATACCTACCGATAGTACCTATACCCATCTAAAATAATAGCAAAGTTATCTAGCACCTAAAGGGACTAAATACATAAGTTTATAAAAATAACAGATCGTTCTCAGGGTCATACTCAACAAGGTGGGGTAGATTCTCACATGTTGTGCCTCTACAGAACTTATACATCTGCGAACAAGACAAGGAAGATCGCCTGCATCTACATTTTAGACCGCAGTTCTTCTTGCATATGCAAGACACTATCTTCAAAATAGTCTCCGGAGCTGGAGAAAGATGCGTCTTGACGGGGACCAACTACACGTGGGTGCTCCAGCGTAGCCCACCGTGTTGTTTGTTTACACCTAGAGTACCTTAGCTATTATTATCTAGCGAAAACCCGATGTTAATCCGAGGTCAAGGAGCCGCGATATTGCGTGGAATGACAGACACACAGACGGACGGACGGACGAATAATGAAATAAAATATCTTTGTTGTTTGTACATCTAGAGTAGGTACCTAAGCTATCATCTAGCAAAAACCCAAGCGCAATCCGAAATTTAGTAGCTGAGATATTGCCGGACACTGCAGACGGCAATAACAAGAACAAACTATAAGGCTACAAGTAGTAGCGCTAAAAGCATAGAAGGAAAATTGCGAAACTGTACCTAGTACCTACTCATACGAGTACTACCAGACCAGATTTCAGTACGATTTCAGTCAGTACGATGCTGTGCATATTGAACGTAGGATCAATTTTTATGGATCAAAGTCTAGGTTATTAATGTTGAAGTGATTTTCCCCATATAATGCGTTTGACGTAACTTCATAGAATCCTTATTGGAATTGCTGGACAATTCAAAATGGAGCTGAAAGATACGTCATTTTGAAGCTAAAACTGTAGGGAATCTACTGCATATAATAATACCAAGTGATATTCAGTGGTCGATGCAAAAGTGGGATGTTAACTGAAGCTTAAGAAAAAAAACACGAAAAAAGTGTCATTATCAAGAAATTAAGTCTGTTAGTGCAAATTTTGGACAAAATCTATCCCATATCATTCACTTTGATTCATTATCTTTCATTCAAGACCAAGATAAGAGAAATCGATTGGGTGGTTGAGAACTAGGAGCATTTTAAGCTGAAAGTGCATTATGAGGTGTCTTCATCTTTGCCTGTCAAAATAACAATGACGCACATGGGGGAAAGTTGGGGACTTTTTGTATGTTATACAGCAAAGTCTAGTGAACCCAAAACTGAAGAGATTGACCGTGTTTTAATTTGTTTCATGTTTTGCCGTTTTTTCGACTAAAAAGCCTGGGCTAAATGGGATTCATTTGGAACTCCATCATTTTAGTCTGGTCTCGATAGGCTAGGCCGGTTACTCATTTTAAAGTGGAAAACTCTTGGAAAATTTGAGGAATTTTAAGAGAAATTGCCTGAAAATGTTCAGACAAGGAACCCCTTGGAAAATTGAGAGAATTTTGACAGAAATTGTCGGAAAATGTTCAAGAACCAGTAGATTGTAGATTAGCGGTGATCGTTTGGTCACGGAGGATCCTATCTGCACTGAGACCTATAAGATGCTTTGTGCGTGACCATGCTTCTATTTAATGTCCCAGGAAATCCACCTCCTCACCGAATCGGATGATTTCCTTGGGAGACTTAGGCCCGTATTCATAGTCGGATCTTATGTCTTAAGACGACCTTATTCAATTTTGATACGCTGATTTCTCCCAAACACAACCTTAAGAAGATGTAGGGGTATTTGATTATGTTATAAAATATTTACAAGATGATAACTGTATGTATAAAATCATCTTGGTTCAAGCCTGTGTCTAAATAAACATGGTCTTAAGACCACCTTATATATAAGATCCGACTATGAATAAGGGCCTTACCTTTGATGTCTGCGGGTGTCAGTTTCACACCTAGCAGCTTAAGTCTTTTCTGTGCCAGTGCTTCGCACTCGCGGAGTAAGTGCACGGTGGTTTCATCAGCCGATGCACAAAGCCTGCAAATAGGTGAGTTTTGCCTTACCCATTTTTTGCAGGTGGTATCTCACTTCACAATGTCCAGTAAGAAGACCCGTGAGTAGTCTTATTTCGTTCTTGGAGAGCGACAGGATGAGCTGCTTCTTTGTTTTGGAAAGTGCGATAAGCTGTTTGGCTTGTCGTTGGCCTGAAATGCTCTTCCAGTAGGCGTCTATCTGCCTATTCTCCCATTTATCGACTTCTCCCCTTATTTGGGATGACGACATCCCACATGTGGGCTCCGGTCCAATAAATGTTGTTTAAGCTCCTTTTTTCGCGAAGGCATCCGCTTCTTCATTTCCCTCGATACCCTGGTGGGCAGGTACCCAAATTAAAGTGAGTTTGTTGCTCTCAGCCAGCTGTATTAGTGATTTTTTGCAGTTCCAGGTGGTTTTTCACCTACAGTCATAGGCCTCCAGGTGCCTTAAAACCGCCTGGCTGTCTGTGGCAATGCAAATTCTTGCTCCTTTGTACTGTCTGGATAGGCATACCTTGGCACACCTCTCCACCGCCAGTGATTCGGTTTTTAGAGTGGAAAGAAACCTTCCCACAGGCAGTGATTCCCTATACTTCGGGCCATATATGCCTATCCCGGCTCCTTCCTTTCTTACGGATCCGTCTGTATACCAGATCATGTTGTTTTTCTGCAGCCGGGCCACCCTCCGGGCGCTTTCTTGGCGGTCATTTACGACCACTTCACAGGTAGCCCCGAAGTCGTACTCAACTGGCATGAAATCCTTTGGCTCGTGAGGAACTGCTCCCTTATTGAGTCCAATACTTTCAAGTGTCCTCTTCTGAGGTTTTTGGGTCCTATTCTGAGGGCACTCACTAGTCCTTCTTTTCCTACTTGTTTGTGCAGTGGGAGTAGGTCCAGCAAAACTTTCATCGCTGCTGTAGGAGTGGTAAACATAGCTCCCGTGATACCTAGACAGGCAAGTCTCTGAAGCTTCTGGAGCTTCTGTTGGCTTGTCTTTTGTCCAGTTTTATCCCACCAAACGAGTCAGGCGTACGTGGTGATCAGTCTAACAACCGTCATGTACAACCAATAGATCATAACTGGTTTCAGACCCCAAGTCCTTACGAAGAGTTCGCGGCATATCCAGAACGCCGCTGTGGACTTCGAAATTGTCTTGTTCAGGTGAGAGTTTCAAGTGAGTTTTCTATCCAGGATGATTCCCAGATATTTGACTTCCTCGGAAAACCCAATTTTAGTTCCCCTCAGTACCGAAACAGTCAGTTCGACTTTTCTGCGGCGTGTGAACGGAACCATCACAGTTTTGGCCGGATTGGTGCTAAAGCCCTCTTCAAAGCACCATTGATTAATAGTGTTTGAAGAAGTCACTCCCTGCCTCAATCAGAATGTCGAAAGTGTTTCTCCCTTGTAGCAACTCAGTCTGTTCGTTCAAGGTGTTTTGTTTACTGTTTTTGATTGATTTTGAAATTTCAAGTGATTCAAAAAGAATTCGTTTTTGATACTCGGATTCATGATGTAAAATTTTGAAGCAAGAGTCTGGATTAAATGTGGGGTGATATTTTTCGGCCCGACAAGAAAGGGGGGAAAAACGACAAAAAAGGTGAAGATCACGGCATAATAGTGGTTTACGCGACAAAAAAGTATTTTAACGCCATACATAAAGCGACAGAAAAGTTTCGAATAACGGCAAATTTTGTGCTTTTCACGGCAAAAAAAGGGAAAATCACGACAAAATGAGGGTTTGCACGACAAATTTGAAAGATCAATATAAATCGGGGGTAGTTCCTGTCACAGATTTTTCAACATACGTCGAAATCAAAACGTCGCAGTCACGTTCCAGTCATGCAAGTTTTGGAAGACTACGATGAAAGTAGCAGGGCTGATGAATCCCCGCCTGTGAAGAGAAGTAGAGAAAGGGAACTAGTTTTAAATAGAGGGGAAGTTCTCTTCTCTCCAAAATCGACTTCATACGGCGAAAGGGTGGACTACTGCTGCGTTGCCGGAAACAATCGCCAGCAGGATCTTTTTTATAGCTTCAGACTTCCAGTGAGGCCCCTTTTGCCGCCTTGTGCTATCAAGAGCTTTACTGCGGAACGCATTGTTTTAAGCACTCTCCAATGGGACGCTAAAGCTTCAAGGGGGGGAAGATAGAATTACGTAGGAAAACTTGAAAAGGGGCCTCTGCCGTTGTAGAAAAGAAAGCTACGTTCATAATCTACAAGAGGGGGCTCGGACTCCTACGTAGCAAGACAAGTGACTCGGGAAGAAGTCAAGGGGGCTTCTGAAGTTACAGACAAATTAGTCAAAAATGATGTATAAAAAGTGCAAAGAGCATTAGGACCTCCAAACCAGTTATATCAGATTGCCAATTATACTATAAAAGATTCACTGGAGGCACTAGTTTTCCAGGTACACCATTTGATGCTTCACCGGAGTTCCAGGGTGGGTACTGGGTCTCTGAAGTCACAGGATTAGAAAGCCTCTGCAGTTGGGAAAATTCAAAATGAAACTGACGCTTTACGGTTTAAAAATGCGAGGAAACACAAGAGCCACAAGAACCTTCAAACTCTTCAGCATTAGATTTCCAGTAAACTTTTAAGTAGACTTCAAGGAAGCACTGGGTCTCCCAAGTGACAAGATTAGGTTAACATAAAAAAAAAACGTCAAGCGTGACTTTTCTCTTCTGTCACTTGTCGAATTTGTCGTGCAAACCCTCATTCTGTCGTGAATTTACCCTTTTTTGTCGTGTAAAGTATGTCGTGAAAACTATTATTCAGCCGTTAGTTTCACCTTTTTTGTCGTTTTTGTTCTGGCGTGAAATGTATTTATTCTGTCGTGCAGTAAACATTTCCCCTTAAATGTGTGGCCAAATTAAATGATGTGGTAAGCAAACTTTGACTTCGCTTCAGAGTAGCCTATTCTTTTAATAATGAACCCCTCGGAAAATTGAGAGAATTTTGACAGAAATTGTCGGAAAATGTTCAAGAACCAGTAACGTCTCGTTTAAAAAACAATTGATGGAAATTTGATTACGGGTCGAAAAGTTGAAAATTTGCAGTTATTCCAAGGAGGAAGACTCGAAATCCGTTCGTCCGATTTCGAAAATTTCCCCACAAAACTTAATTCAATCTTTTCCCTAACTATGACTTGCAGCAAGTCTGCACCTGAAATAAATATTTCGTGTGGCTTACCGCAGGTCGAAATTCGCACTGCATTTCTTCTAATTCACGAAATGTGCAACTTTCATTTTGAACAAATCACCGTCGGAAAATCAATACCGTGTCGAGTTCGAAAATAGGCCTGCACGACGCCCAACGCAATCTACTTTTGATATCAGTTGGAATTTTTCGAAAGAAAGCGACCTACGAGCAGAAAAGAGCATCTGAGTAAAGTTCTGCACCAAACGCGGGTATTCCTAGTCAAAGCTACAGGAGTACGGAAAAATCACCGATTTGTCTACGAAATGGCTGTCGAAGAGCGAAACATACACATCTGAATTCATTATTCAACCATGACGTCAACAGGGGAATTTCAAAAGCGACTGACGATGACGTCGCCGAGTAAATAATCAAGCGAATGGTCCTATAATTAGAACATGAATACGGGTTAACCCTCTTTAGCGTCATGTACACCTCAACAGCCACTCAAAAATGCACCTGACCCCTGACGCGTTCGGCGCTTCAATGTGCTTTTTTTTTGCCATCCATCCAGAAGGTTATGAAACAGAACTAAACTGAAACACACCGGAACTCCCCCAGCATATTACGGTCGCTCCGTGCCGAAGAAGAACACAACAGTAATCTCGTGAGCAAGAGACGCCGGGAATCCGGGATGCATGATATAAATCATACCAGCTCTCTCCTGCCGGCGTCGTCGTGTGGAGCATTAAGAAACCGCAAGACTTGTACGCCAGATAGCAACTTGGTTCAACTTTGTGCCAGTTTGTTCCGAATTGCTACAAACTTGCTGCAATATTAGTTCACTTAACCTTAAAAGGCATTAGTCGAAACTGGTGCGCTCTCTGCGTATTTCCACGTCTGGCTCCTTCGCCCCGCTTGCTGTTTGATACACGTACATATAAACCCTTTATGGCTTTGCGATCCGTTGCGGAGATACCTGCAGAATATCCTAATTTGATAGGTTACCTGCGACCACACACCAACCAATTTTCTTGATGCCTAATTCATTCCAAACGTTCACATGGCTTATTTTATAACGACCACATTTCAGATCTCAGTTTGTGATATAATCAACCGTTCATTAATTATAAAGCCATAAATCATTATCTTTTAAGTTCCGTCTTTGAAGTGGTTTATGCTGTAGTTTTTTCGGCATCAATTCTTCTCAGAACATCTCAAAAATGGAGCTCTCGGCGACGTCTTCACGTATTTGAGTGATACTCAAACTTTTCAGAAGCTCTACGTGAAACTCAAGGATACCTACGCTCGATAACCGATCAGATATACCGTATGATCAAGAACTTTCCTCCTCTAGGCAGGCTATGGCCTGGCCAAAATCAGCCTTGTTTGCCTGCCAATGGCTAGACTACAGCCTGCCTAGAGGAGGGAAGTTTTTGATCATACTGTACCTTCCATGTTTAATAATAAAAAATATGTGGAGATAAAGAACAACAAAATCATCCCGTCTAAATATTATATTGTCTATCGTCTCGAAAAATAAAATGTGGCAGCTGATGCACTGTCGCGCATCCATGCAATCAGAGGAAAATCGCACCTCGATCCATGCTCCTCATAACCCAGTCTTCCATCCAGGTACCACACGGATGTATTAGTGAGCTCGCAGGAAGAACCTGCTATTCTCCTTGGAAGACATCAAGAAAATTGCCGATGTCATGCCGTATCCGCACAAAGCTCAAGCCCCGATTCTGTACAACTGGAAAAAATTTGATCGAGGCCGCCACCTCTTGTTTTATAAGAGTGAACATCGACTTCAAAGGGCCTTTTCCTACCACATCAATATATCGCTATATTCTCACCATCACCACTGACGGATACTCAAGATTTTTATTCGCTCTGTTATGGTCCTGATGTCTGTTGATATGGATTCATCCGGACCGTGGTTCATCGTTCATGACTAGAGAGCTGAACAAATTCTTACACTCTCGTGTAGTCACCACGAATCAAACTACCGGTTCTAAGACAATTCGTCGCACGGACAATTTGTCGCGGGCAATTTGTCGCGGACAATTTGTCGCGGGGACAACTCGTCGCGCGGACAATTCGTCGCGGACAATTCGTCGCGCGGACAATTCGTCGCAAAAGGAACTTCTCGATGCGTGACCGGACAATTAACACATAGGGGCTCATCAGGGCTCCAAACTACAGATGAGGACAAAAGAGAGCCCGATCGAGCTCCGAGACTACGGAGCAAAGGGGCTCAGCATGGCTTCAAACTATATTAAGGACATAAGGGGGCCTAATAGAGCTCTCTATAACAAAACAAAGCAAGAGGGGCTCACTGTAGTACTCTGAGAGTCAAGAAAACACATAATTGGGCTAATTAAGGCCCTAAACCACACTTGAGGACACAAGGGGGCTTGATAGGGCTCCGAACATCAAATGAAAACACAAAGTGCCTATTTATGCACCAAAAGTCAAGGGAAATGTGGAGGGGGCTTAGCAGGGCTCCAAGACACGTTGAAGAAACAATAAGGGGCGGGTCCAATGAAGTTTGCTTGAATTCAGATCGCTGGCTGTGAAAAAACATAAGAGGGCTAATTGGGGCTCGAAACTACCCTTTCGGACACAAAGGGGACCGATAGGGCTTCGAATATCACATGGAAGCACAAGAAACTCACTCATGCTCCAAAAGACACAGAAAAAAGTGAGGAGGCTCAGCGGGGTCTCAAAAGACGTTGAATTAGGACCCACGAAGGATCACTAGGGCCTCTAACAGCGCAAAAAGCACAAGGGGCTCACTGGAATTCCGAAGGCCACAAAAAAGGGGCTCATCAGGGTTCCAAACGATACATGAGGGCACTAGGGAACCCGATATAACTCCGTAACCCCTAGCCACGGAATAATTCTAAGGGGCTCAGGAGGGCTTCGGAAGACGTTGATGAAACAAGAAGGACCTTAGAGGGCAACTAGGGCAACAAGGGGGCTCACTGATATTCTCAAAGCTACGGAAAGAATAAGGGGGCTCATCAGGTCTCCAAACGATACATGAGGAAACAAGGGGCCGGATGGAGCTCCGTAAGTCATGGAAAAATCATATGGGGCTTAGCGGGGCTTCAAAAGACGTTTGAGAAACAAGAAGGCTCCTGGACGGCCACTAGGGCCTCTAACAACGCAAGAACGCACAAGGGAGCTCACTGGAATTCTGAAGCTACGTAAGGAATAAAAGGGGTCATCGGGGCTCCAAACGATACATGAGAAAACAAGGGGGCTCGATGGAGCTCCTTAAGTAATGGAAAAATGCTATGGGGCTCAGCAGGGCTTTAAAAGACAATTGAGAAACAAGGGGGCTCTCGGAGGGGTGGCCGGACAATTCTTCGCGCGGACAATTCTTCACACGGACAATTCTTCGCCGGACAGTTCTTCGCCGGACAATTCTTCGCGCGGACAATTCTTCGCTGGACAATTCTTCGCGGGGAACTTTGGAGCTCTTATAAGGCCTAGTGTGATTGTGATATTCAGAGCCCTATCCCCCACTAAGTTTTTACGTAGAGTTTCAAGCCTTGCTGGGCCCCCTTGTCTCTACAAGTGTCGTTTGGGGTCTTGATGAACCCCCTTGGGTATCTCCAAATTTTCTATATATTTGCTTCGTCATTATTCCTTGTACGGCTTTTCAGTCTTTATGTGTTGGTTGAAGTCCTATAGGGCCCCCTTTGTGTCTCTTAGTGTCATTTGGAGGCCTAGTGAGCCCCACCAGGCCTTCTTGCGATTTTCAGAGCCCTATTCTCACTTGTGTTCTACATCAAAGCATTTCAAGCCTTGCTGAGCCCCCTTGTGTCTTAAATACCGTTTGGAGCCGTATTGCGCCCTCTTGCGTCTTGCGTCTTGCCCTCTTGTGCTCCTTTTTAAGTTTCTCGGAGCCCTATATGTGCCCCCCTAGTGTCTTCATGTTTAATTTGTAGCCCTGCTGAGCCCCTCTTCCATTGCTTCAGTCTCCGAAGCTCTGGTTAGCTTCTGCGAGTCTTTATGTGTTGGTTGAAGTCCTACAGGGCCCCCTTTGTGTCTCTAAGTGTCATTTGGAGCCCTAGTGAGCCAGGCCTTCTTGCAATTTTCAGAGCTCTATTCTCCCTTGTGCTCTACATCAAAACATTTCAAGCCCTCCTGAGCCCCTTTGTGTCTTCAAGATCATTTGGAGCCCTATTGCGCCCCCTTGTGTCTTCAATTATCGTTTGCAGCCCAGGTGACCCCCTTCAGATTTCTTGAATATTCTAGAACCTTAGAAAGCTCTCTTTTACTTCTTTTTAGGTTTCTCGGAGCCCTATGTGGCTCCCTTGTGTTTTCATGTTTCATTTGTAGCCCTGCTGAGCCACTTCTTCATCACTCCAGTTTCCGAAGCTCTAGTTAGCTCTTGTGAGTCATAATGTGTTGGTTGAAGTCCTACAGGGCCCCCTTTGTGTCTTCAAGTGTCATTTGGAGCCCTAGTGAGCCCCGCCAGGCCATCTTGCGATTTACAGAGCCCCCTTCTCCCTTGCGCTCTACATCAGAGCATTTCAAGCCCTGCTGAGCCCCCTTGTATCTTCAAATATCTTTTGGAGCCCTATTGAGCCCCCTTGTGTCTTCAATTATCGTTTACAGTCCATGTGACTCCTTTTGTTCTCGAGTTTCTGGAATTTTCTTGAAGCTCCCTTGTGCCCCTTCAGCCCTGCAGAGCCCCTTTGTATATTGTGTCATTTTTCAAAGCTCTTGTTAGCTCCTGTGAGTCTTCATGTGTTGGTTGAAGTTCTACAGGGCCCCCTTTGTGTCTCTTAGTATCATTTGGAGCCCTAGTGAGCCCCGCCAAGCCTTCTAGCGATTTCCAGATCCCTATTCTTTCTTGTGTTCTACATCAGAACATTTCAAGCCCAACTGAGCCCCCTTGTGCCTTCAAGTATCATTTGGAGCCCTATTGAGCCCCCTTGTGTCTTCAATTATCGTTTGCAGCCCAGGTGACTCCCTCTGTTTTCTCGAGTTTCTGGAATTTTTGGAAACTCCCTTGAGCCCCTTCTCAGGTTTCTTGGAGCCCTATGTGGCCCCCTGTGTTTCCATGTTTCATTTATAGCCCTGCAGAGCCCCTTTGTATATTGTATAATTTTTCAAAGCTCTTGTTAGCTCCTGTGAGTCTTTATGTATTGGTTCAAGCTCTACAGGGCCCCCTTTGTGTCTCTAAGTGTCATTTGGAGCCCTAGTGAGGCCCGCCAAGCCTTTTTGCAATTTTCAGAGCCCTTTTCTCCTTTGTGTTCTACATCAGAGCATTTCAAGCACTGCTGAGCTCCCTTGTGTCTTCAAGTATCGTTTGGAGCCCTATCGAGCCCCCTTGTGTCTTCAATTATCGTTTGCAGCCTCAGTGAGCCCCCCCAGGCCTTCGTCCGATTTTTAGAGGTTTCTGCTCTCTTGTGTCTACATGGAAGCGTTTCAAGCCCTACTGAGCCCCCTTGTATCTTCAAGTATTGTTTGGAGCCCTATTGAGCCCCCTTGTGTCCTCAATTGTTGTTTGTAGCCCCGGTGATCCCCTTTTGACTTAGCGATATTTCTGGCATCTAAGAAAGCTCCTTTGTGCCTTCTCAGATTTCTCAGAGCCCTATTAGGCCCCCTTATGTTTTTGTGTGTCATCTGTGGCCCTGTTGAGCCCCTCTTCAACCTGTCTTTGTTTCTGTGTTCTAGTAAGCTCCTGTTGTCTTCATGTGTTGATCGGAGCCCTATAGGCCCCCTTGTGCCTCAAAGTGTCGTTTGGAGCCCCATTGAGCCCCTAATGCCTTTTTGTGTTACTCGAAGCCCTATCTATTTTTTTTAATAGCCTTGTGTCTACATTGTGGCGATCTGAGCTCCGCAAGCCCCCTTGTGTCTGAAGTATTGTTGGGGGCCCTAGTGAGCCCTGCCAGGTCTTCTTGTGATATTAAGAGCCCTATCCTCCTTTGTGTCTACGTTGTAGGATTTCAAGTCCTGCTGAGCCCCCTTGTGTCTCAAAGTGTCTTTCAGAGCCCCAATAAGCCCGGTTATGCGCGGGCGAAATGCTTGCGAAGAATTGTCCTGCGAAGAATTGTCCGTGCGGAGAATTGTCCGGCGAAGAATTGTCCTGCGAAGAATTGTCCGCGCGAAGAATTGTCCGCGTAGAATTGTCCGCGAAGAATTGTCCTAGCACCCTCGGAGGGCCATTAGGGCCTCTAACAACGCAAGAAGGCACAAGGGGGCTCACTGGAATTCTGAAAGCTACGCAAAGAATAAGGCGTCTCATCAGGGCTCCAAACGATACATGAGGACACAAGGGGGTCCGATAGAGCTCCGTAAGCCACGGGAAAATGCTCTGGGACTCAGCAGGTCTTTATAAGACGTTGAAGAGACAAGGGGGCCCTTGAAGGGCAACTAGACAAACAAGGGGGCTCACTGATATTCTGAAAGCTACGAAAAACATATGGAGGCTCATCAGAGCTCCAAACAGTCCAAACGATACATTGGGGCACAAGGGGGGGGGGCGATGGAGCTCCATGACCCACGGAGAAACGCTAGGGGACTCTCAGCAGGATTTCAAATGATATAGACAACACAATGGAGCCCGACGGAGTTCTGTTTGACAAAAGAAGGCAAAAGGGAGGTTACCTCTGGGCTTACTGATACCCCGAAAGTCATGAAAATACATGACGGGGCTAATTGAAACTACACTTGCAGACACATGGGGGGAAACAAGGGTCGGAATATCATAGGAAGACACAAAAGACTTACTAATGGTCTGACCGATAGGGCTGCGAATGACATGACGGCACAAGGGTGCTTAGTGCTCCGAAAGTAACGGAAAATACAAGGGGACTCAGCAGGTCTTCAAAATTACATTGCAAAGGGGGCTTAATGGAATTCTGAAAGCTATGAAACACATAGCGGCACTTGAAAACGCAAGGGGGCCCGATAAGAAGCCGAATATCACACAGGGCCGGCTTTACAGCTCTTGGCGTCTAAGCCAAACTTCTGTAATGCGCCCATTCATGAATGAAAAAATAGCATCTTAAGCGATTTTTTTCAATGATAACATTAATGTAATTGATAGTTGAAAATTGCACAAATTGCGAGTGAAAAAGCGCCGCAGACGAAATTTTCTCGAGATAATAGAGAGATAAAGCGCGCTCAGGCGCTCTCCGAAAGCCTCGGAAAAATAAAAGGGGGCCCAACAGAGCTTCAATCGATGGTCAAGACACAAGGAGGCCTACTGGAGATCTGTATAATAAAATAGGCTTGTTGGTACGTATTTTCTCTGGAAGCGTATCAGCTCTGGGGCTTATCAGTGCTTTGATCACATTTCAAGAAACAAAGGGGTCCGGTAGGGCTCCGAATATGAAATGATGGCACAACGCTGCCTGCTGCTCCAGAAGTCACAGGAAATACAAGGGGGAATAGCAGGGCTTCAAATCACACTGGGGTCCAGCGGGGCTCTTGATAACACAAGTTTGTAAAATAGGGGTTTCTGGAATTCTAAAAGCTATGAAAAATATAGGGAGGGTCATTTGGGCTCAAAATCACACTTAAGGACGTGAGGAGCCCGAAAAGAGCTCCGAACACCACATGAAGGCACAAGGGGCTTACTAGTGCTCTGAAAGTCACGGAAAAATGTAAGGGGGCTCAGCAGAGCTCAGAAAAAATATAAGGAAACTCCAGGATAGGGCTCCGAATATGACATGGAAACACAAAGGTGCTTACTGCTACGAAAGTCACGGAGAAATGCAAGGGGCTCGCCAAAGGCTTTAAATCGCACTAAAGACACAAGGAGACCCAATGGAGGTCTGGATAGCACAAGAACGCAACAGAGGACTTTCTGGGATTCTGGTAGTCATGAAAAAACCTGAAGGGCTAATTAGGTCTCCAAACAACACTTGCGGACACAAGAGGCTTGATAGGGCTCAGAATTAGAGTTACGGAAGCTCGGTGCACTACTACAAGTGCGCGGAGTACCTATTTCAAGGGAACTCACTAGAGGCTCAAAGACATTGAAAAAATAAGAGTGCCCAAAAGGGTTTTAAATAGTACAGTAAGGTATAAGGGGCTCATTAGAACTCTAAAAGCAAGAGAAAACACAAAACGGGTTGATGAAACCAAGGCAAAGGGCAAAAAAAAATTGCGACGATTCGTCCGTGCGACGAATTGTCCGTGCGACGGATTGTCCGTGCGACGAATTGTCCGTGCGACGGATTGTCCGTGCGACGAATTGTCCGTGCGGCGAATTGTCCGCGCGCCGAATTGTCCGTGCGACGGATTGTCCGCGACAAATTGTCCGCGACGAATTGTCTGGTCACGGAACTACCTCTTATAATCCTTGATGTTACGGACAAGCTGAACGATACAATAATGATATAACTTTGAAAACTGAACAGCTGACTGTTTGAGCTCGCGGGTTGAAAATCGATCAGTGGGGATTGGTATCGTGTGCACTTCATTCGATCAGATCACTTCTTCGTACTGTCACCAATACTACTCCTTATAAGAGGATGCTTGATCACCCTTAGAGACGTCCTATGGAACCTCTTCAGATATGAGGATTTGGTACAAGGGGTCGGAGTAATAGAGCCAAACTCGGAATATGCTTTTGTAGGGCTGCAAGAAGCAACAGTATGGAGCAGAGACTTAGCTCCTCTTGTTCCATCTTCTGTATCGACTAAGGCTGTACAAGTGTACAAGAACAATCACCAGCGAACCCTGAATTCTTCCCAGCCGACCCAGTTCCTTTGCAATTTTTGTCTGGAATGGGATCAAGCTCCCCATTAACTCCAGCATAACCATTCTGAATCAACGGAGGCAATTGTGTTGGAACAAGCTTCGCCTGCGAAGATCTTAGCTTGATCATGGTGCCTCACTTGAAGAAAAAGATCACAAGAAAAGTATCACAACCAGCCGCAACCTAGAAATGTTTCGGATGAAACACAGAGGAGTCGACGATGTCCGATGTCTCTCTAATAATGCACAGTTAGTTGCAAACACGCTGTACATACGTCTGTGTAACGTGATTCCGAATTAAGTCCATCAATTCCGTCAGTTGCAAACGTTAAACGACTTTAATTTCCCCACAGTGGATATTTCACTGGGAAATGTCTATGTGTTCTGGTGTGCAGGTGATGTGGAGGTGTACCTATGGAACGGCCATGTATTACACACGCCGATCGATTCGGTTTTACGCTTCGTACATGCACATCCAAGTCAAATATTAAGGCGGTACACGACCGCAATTCTCATTTGGAACGCGCGTAAATCGAATTTCGCGGCGTGATTAATTGTTTTGACGTTGGTCAAATTGTATTGCAGCATATGCCGGTATAGAGCATTTAGTTGCTGTGCTCAATCAGGTTTTGCAAATCGAATTCAGGAATTCAGGATGAAGTAGCAATTGAACATTTGGTGTTGCTTGGGAGGCAACCTCAAGCCTCCCAAGCACTCTCTGGCGTGTCCACTGAATTTGGACCCGAAACGTAGTGCTGGCTGCATATTTGTTAGATTTTTTTTTAAAGAGATTATTTTTGGAACGTTGCAGAAATCGGGAAACTTGGAAAGCTTTGCTGGAATTTGATTTTTCAATATAACCAAATGGAAAATATCGAACATACAGTTCCATGAGGTCCATGCAATAACATGAATTAATCATCAAAATTATTATTATTACAACCGGGAATAGCTTGAATAATTATACTACACATATACCTGCCCAATATTTATTTGAATTGGGTGGGTTTGGTATATTATTCCCGTTTGATTTCAGATATATATTTCACGCTCGCGCACGCAACTTTTTGCTGCTTTGAAACGGCAATAATAATTGTTGGAAACTCGCAATTTTCTATTATTCCGTTTCGAACATTATTTACATATCATGTTCATGGCTCGATTCGTGTTTTAAATTATTGGTGGTGTAATTTTATGTTAAATGACAAACACACAGTTATTCAGCAATTCATTGTCGGCGTAATTCCGATCGTGCATATTGAAATATTTTGGATACCTGATGCATGGATTGAAGCGAGAATTTATTCTGGTTGGAACGGCAATCGTATTCGCAGAGTGACGTGTGGAGTTTAGTACCACAAAAGAAGCGATAGAGTTTTTCAAAATGCATTCAATTACACAAAATTACTTCTAATACACGACTTCTCAGAAGTCAGACCTTCGCAATTAATCGTTAGATTTTGCTTGAATTTGTAAATACGCAGGTTATATTATATATATATATATATATATAAGCTTTCACAGGCCTTCTAGGCCCATTGCTTTGTGACGTTTCTCCACTCATTTCTGTTCTTTGCAATTCGCTTCCAGTTTTCAATCTTCTTGTCCTCCAAATCTTCTCTTACAGCTTCACTCCATTTCTTTCTTGGTCTTCCTCGTTTTCTCACTCCTTCCGGTACCTTGCATCCAATTGTCTTCACCAGTCTGTCGTCGCTCATCCTTTCTAAATGCCCCAACCATTGCATTCGTCTCGATCTAACAAAATCACTTATCAGTGGTTCATCGTATAGCTCACTCAACTCAGCATTTGTTCTCCCCTCCCATACGCCTCTTCCGACTTCTTTCCTCCAAACATTCTCCTCAACATTTTTCTTTCCCATGTTTCAAGTCTCAGTTGTGTTGTTTTGTTCATCACCCAAGTCTCGTTGCCAATATTAGAAAAAATCAGGAAAACCTATTTTCATAAATTACAACTTTTTGCTTGTATTTTTTGCACAAAAACAATCCAGAACCCACCACGTCGAGGTGACTGCCAAGTCGGGTTTCATCCCATCCCTCCCGATATCTGATTCCATGGTTCAGGACAAACTGCCTGGAGCATTATAAACATGAAAACAAACAAGAAACGCATAAACAAGGCAGAAGAAACCATTTTGACGGTTGATGACTTGACGAACTACTCTGCGACAGTCGCGGAGACCATTGTTAAAAATGACAACAGATGTTTCGTGGACGGGGTCTTTCCAGCGGATCTGAAGCTTGCCAAGGTTATTCCAATTTTAAAGAAAGATAATCCTAACCTATGTAGCAATACTAGCAATTACAGACAAGTTTCCATCTTACCAGCTTTATAAAAAATTTTGGAACGTGCAATAGAGATAAGACTTCTGGAATATTTTGATAGAAATAACTATTGGAATGCCAGCCAGCACGGCTTTAGAAAGGGACGTTCCACTGTTACAGCTGTCAGTGTCCTTTTGGCCAAAACAGAAGCTTAATTGGACAGGAGGGATGAGGAGTGATGGCGTGTTGCGACATCTCAAAAGCATTCGATACTATATCACATACACTTTATTTTTTCAGTAGAATGATTTTTTGGTGCAAAATAAAGTGACAAGCTGGAGCGCTGGGAGAATACTTCCGATGGCCACTGATAGTTTCGCTCCAAAACTTTGCAGGTGCCATCAGCCGTAGCCGTAGCCCCCCAGCTTGTCACTTTATTTTTGCTCCAAAAAGTCATTCTTCTGAGAATAGAAAGTGTATGGGATATATCAATCACGAAATTCTCCTGCAGAAGTTACAGTTTTGTGGAGTCAGAGGGGTCGCAAATGATCTTGTTCGATCATATATCTCAGATAGATCTCAGACTGTACAATGGATGAACAAAACATCGAAGAAGAGGTGCGTCAAACATGGGGTCCCTCAGGGCAGCATACTGAGGCCGTTGCTCTTCCTAATTCACATGAATGACCTGTCGTTCAACTTCCCGAATGTTAGCACCTATCTCTTTGCTGATGATATCAGTTTCGTGGTCTCCGGTTCAACAAGGCGCGAAGTAGAAGGTACAATGATGGTGACTCTCCAGGATGCGAAAAATTGGATGAACAGCAGGTTCTCGAAGGCAGGTTTACTGCCTCAGAAGAATCAAGCAAATAAGTACTTACCAGGCCGCAAGATCGCTGTACTTTGCTAGAGTACAGTTCGTCCTCTAGTATGGCGTGCTTTTCTGGGGTACATTGGCGGAGGTCGGAAGAGCCTTCGGTCTACAAAAAGAGGCGGTCAGAGCGTTGGTAGAAGTGAAGAGCAGAACAAGTTGTAGGGAACTCTTCAAAGAGCACAGAATACTTACCCTGAGTAGTTTCTTCATTCTCAATACCCTCGGATACGTCCACCAAAACCGGCTTCTTTTTGCAAAAAATTGCGACCGGCATGGGTACGAAACCAGGGGAAGAGAAAACTTCGCTACACCGTTCTGCCGCAAAAATAATACGAGAGGACTACGCTACTAGGATCCCAGGCTGTACAATGAGCTGCCCGATGAGTTTCGTTTGTTGCCTAAGAGCCTCTTCATCAAAAAAATGGAACTACACCTTCTAGAGAACAACTTTTACACTGTCGAGGAATTTTTTAATCATCTTGAGTTTTGATGTACGATTTTATCATTGTCGTCATTTGGATGGCTTCTGACAGGGGAAGTAAGAAACTTATGAACAGGGGCATGGCAGCATCTTGTAACTTATAGTTTCAAGTTTTGTTTGACAATACAACCACAGTTTTCAGCCATCAACTTTGTCTGCACGGTGCGACAGAACAAAATGTTGTGCTTGGCCATAGAAGGAGACAGTGTTAAAAAGTCGCTTTGTTTTTCCTTTGTATGCATTCTCAAAAACCAGGTATTCACAGACATGATCGAGAACATTCCTTATCTTGAGAAGAGAATCAAAAAAATCTGCACTGAAGTTACGTCTCGAGATTCTGTGACACCCGCCAAGCACTGCATTTCTGATTGAAGATTTTTTTGGGAAACGGCGGCCATCACCCTGAAGTTGCACGAAGACAACTTTTATCGTATCAAAATTCAAATTTTAGGTTTTAATTTGTACAAGTTTCGAGTGAATTGGTACAGAAATGGAGAATTTTGAATTTCAAAATCAAGAAACAAAAAATTTGCAACTTAAAGGCTCTTGGCACCGTGTACACGAAGTTGATGACTGCCAACCATGGTTGTAGTGTCAAACAAAATTTGAAACTGTTAACTACAAGATGCTGCCATACCCTTGTCAAAAAGTTGCGTACTTTGTTTACCAGAAGCTTCCGGAATAGTGAGCTGAGAAAGACCCTGTATGTTGTTTTGTCATTTACATTAGTCATTTATTCACATCGTTCATTCATACACTATATCACTACCTCCGAAATGTTCGACATTAATTTCTCTGTGATTGTTATTATATGGAATAAAGCCAATCTATCGATCCATCTACTCATGGAAGAAACAGATTCTAGATCGTATCAATCTACCCCTTGCATCATTTCCACGAACCAAAGAACATGCTTCTGTAATCATCCTTGTGTCGTTCCACAGCCTAGGTGTGATACGGAAAATTTTAAATGTCGAACTCCTCCGGAACTCCCAAAATCATCTCTCGGAGGGCTTTTTCAGTTATGCGCTTCTTCAAAGGAGGCTCGATTAGGGTGAAAGACTGCCAGTCGATCAAAACAGTGTGTCCTTCAGTCTCAAAATTGATCTACGGCCTTTTAAATTCACGAGTTGGCTCTTGATCCGTTCCCTGGGCTGCGATTCTCGAACGTGTTCGAAAAGTTTTCGTATGCGAATTCTCCTTTCCGACAGCCCAAATACACACGAAACCAAAAAGATTCGTATGCGAAAAATCATTCGAATAACTCGAGAATCGTACCCCAGAAGAGTTTCCATTTTTAAATGTTCATATTTAGTTGTCTTTCCAAATTATTAGAAACCCAAGAAGTACAAAAATAATATGACACAAAAAATTTGAGATATGGGAAACTACTCGGGGAACTCGTAGTTGCAAAGGTATGAATTTTTGAAACAACAGGCAAGTGAAACATGCGCCGCGGCGGCTCAGGGCATAGCCCCAGTCAATCTGGACTTTATATCATAAATACCGGGAACAAATTCGTCTGAAGCTGATTTTTGGTTCAGTGAGTCCCTTGACCATAAGAACCCACAAGTCAGTTTTCTCGGACTTTCTCACGTGTGCTTCATGGTCTTCAAGGTCTTCGAATGTTTTGAGTCGCTTAAGTGCAGTACTCGCCTGGAATTTGCATCACGGTCGCAAAAATGATCCGATTAAGCCCGAACTATTCTGAAACAAAAGGAAGCAGGTCATGAAATGTGTTACAATGCATGCGGCTAATGGCGGGCCACTTCCGGTGAACGTGCCCGCCAAATTCAAATTTTTGCACCTCAGTCAATAAGTACGGGAGAGAAAGTGAAAAAATTGCCAAAACCTCAGAAAAAATATGGACGTCCTGAAAGTTTGATATTCTGTCCAAAATTGAATGCCCTACTACTTGTCCAAAATCTCCAAAAATCGCACCTCGGGGTTTTGAGTGATTGGAGAGGGAGGTTGAAAAATTGCA